>BSBN01001670.1:0-4800000 GCA_027924645.1 Cunninghamia lanceolata | reverse complement strand
TATATAAAAGGGAAGGAGAACGTGGTCGCTGATGCTTTGAGTCGAAGACGCCACGAGATCCAGACCCTGACCTTGAAGATGGACTTGAAGGATCGCATCTTACAGCATCTGCCGGAGGACGAATGGTTTCTTGAAGTGCAGCAGGCAGTACTAAATCAGAAGGCCCTTGAGGGCAAATTTACAGGATATACCCTTGATTCTGATGGTATGCTTCGACATCGGCAACGCATCTATGTACCCCATGCGGGTAATCTTCGTACAGTAATCCTATCAGAGGCTCATAGAGCACCCTACGCAGCACACCCAGGAGTGAAGAAGATGCATGCTGATTTACGACAGCTTTATCATTGGGCTGGGATGAGGCGTGACATTGCCGAATTTGTTGCTCGTTGCCTGGAATGTCAGAGGGTCAAGGCCGAACATCAGCATCCAACGGGACTGTTGTACCCTCACGAGATACCTGAATGGAAATGGGATACCATTTCTATGGATTTTATCGTTGGCCTACCTATGTCATCACGTCGCCATGATGCTATTATGGTGACAGTTGACAAGCTGACCAAAGTGGCGCATTTTTCACCAATATGTACAACATACAATGCACCATCAGTGGCAAAGGTGTTTCTTGATCAGATTGTTAGACTTCATGGGGTACCTCACTGCATTATATCTGACAGGGACTCCGTATTCACTTCATCGTTCTGGAAAGCCTTACATCAGGCGTTGGGCACACAGCTCAACTTCAGTTCCGCATATCATCCGGAAACCGACGGACAAACAGAGAGAGTTAACCAGGTGTTAGAAGACATGCTTCACATGTATGTGATGGACCACCAGTCTAGATGGGAGGAGTACCTGTATCTAGTTGAGTTCGCCTACAATAATGGGCATCATAGCTCGTTGGGTATGCCTCCTTTCCAGGCATTATATGGCAGACCATGCAGAACACCTTTGAGTTGGGATCGTATAGAGGACAGAACAGTCATCGGACCAGAGATAATTCAGAATATGGAACTGCAAGTTAAACAGATAAGACAGAGGCTTCTGGAAGCACAGGACAGGCAGAAAAAGTATGCCGATGCTAAAAGGACAGACCGAAGCTTCTCTGTGGGGGAAAGAGTATTTTTGAGAGTGCGGCCGCACAAAAGTCCAATCCGTTACGGAAAAGGCTCTAAACTCGCACCTCGATTTGTAGGACCTTTCGAAATCTTGGAGCGGATAGGACCAGTAGCCTATCGTCTAGCCTTGCCACCTAGCCTGTCACGTATCCACGATGTATTCCATGTATCAGTTTTACGTCAATATATTTCTGACTTATCTCATGTGTTGGATTGGAGTGCTCTTCAGGTAGAGGCAGACGGACAACTGGCGTTGGAGCCAATTCGCATATTGGCTCGTCGGACGCTAGCCCTTCGAGGTCGAGAGCTGGACCAGGTTAGAGTCCAATGGGACTTATACGATGAAGTCACTGCAACATGGGAAGATGCAGAGAGATTGAAGACCCTGTATCCTCACCTTTTCGACGACTTCCAGGAGGAAGTACCGTCTTAGGGGGAGAGGATGTGAGGACCGCCCTTTTTACTACTGTTGTTATGACTAATTATAGTACTGTTATTGTTACTTTCATATTTGTGGGATAGCAGTTCCTGAAATTTGTCAGACTATTTAACTTTATTATGTTTTCAGAAAAACTAATTGGGTGATGTTTGGATAAGTTACTTTTCAGAAAAATGAATTAGGTGATGATGGAAAATTGTAATATGATTTTTAATTATGTTAAATTGTACTAGGGCATGAGAATGCATGTGTTATTTAAGTTGCTTCGGCTATGATGAATTTATGTGGTTACTGATCTTGTAATTGAGTGTGCAGGGACTACTAATCAAACCACAGATTTCGGAGATCATTCCACACCTTGTTATTTGTTATTCCCTGTTAAGCCGATCTGTTTCCACGAGGAACCAAGATCTCTTTGTGTTTGATGTCATGATGTAATGTGGTCTTTCGTATGGTCGAGTGGGTTAGGTTACCCTCATGTAACATTATTTTTATAAGTAAGTGTTGTAAAGAGATTGAATTTGAAATTTCTATTTTTATTTAAATTATGAGGCCCTTTTTCTTGTGCTTTACCTTGACCTAGGGTGTCTTGTATGGGTTAAAATTGACCCTGGGTTCTACCCCATGGGTCCAGGGGCCCATTTGGCATGGGTAACCCTTGAGTAACCTCCATCTAGTCAACTTAACCTTCCCCTGAAGTTAAGTGGCGAAAATTGGAGGTAGGAGGGGACATGATGGGTTGTACCAACACTCAACCCATCCCCTCTACTTTTCCCTAGATAAGAGATGCCATCCATTAGTGAAAGTTACCTCTTCTTTAGTAAGATTCCCCCATGTACTATGGGGACACCCATGTGAAGAAAGGAGAAAGAGGCATGGGTCACCTGTCTTGTTCCCATTTAACTCTTTTTTTTATTTCTCCCATGAGAAAGTGGAGTCACATGAGAGGAATAAGGAGTACCCTTGGGAATGGAGAGTGACATAAGCCACCTGGGCAGAATAGTGATTTTTGGGAAGGGTGAGGAGGTGACAAGTGTCACTTCCCCATTTCTCAAAATTAGAAAGAAAGAGAATTTTGGGTTATTTATTTTCAAAATTTTGGGATGAGAGGGAGTTAGTTGAATTTTGGGGAAAGTCTTTCATTTTGGCCTTACCAAAAATAGAGAAGTTAGTTTGGAAGATAGAGAAGGGAGAGGGAGTTGGTGGCTAAGGTTGGAAGTGAACTCTGTGGACTCTGCAACAACTTCATTCCAGGAGGGCTTTGCAAGGTTGGTCTGAATTTTACCTTTGTTTTGGTAGAACTGAAATGTGTATGAAATGTGTGTGAAATATGTGTTTAAATTTGTTTTCTGTGGGGTTCTTGTCGGGTTGTTTGACAGAGCGTCTCCCACTTGGGAGAAATGCTCATCAAGTTTGGGGTAGGGGAGGAGAGATCCTCCTCGGGTGCATACCTGTTTCCATCTTTTGGGATGTTGAAAGCCTTGAGGGCATGTATCTGTGACTGTATTTTTGACTTGAGAGTCATATACAGATTTCTTACAAATTGTGATCACACTTGGTTGAGACCAAGAGAAATTTATATTAGTTCATTTATCTGTCAGGGTGACACTTTGGAGTCGAGTGTGTCCACTCTCCTGCCCCTTATGAAACTCACTGTAGTTGAGTTTTCGTATTGTGTAAAATACCCACGGGTGTATGTGTGCTTTGGGATTGTTGTTGTTTCTGTTGTGAAGTGGAGTGTTTGAGTACCCAGGTGTGAGTATGGTCTCCCTAGCTCGGGGGTGACCCTCTTGCGGGTCTACGGTAGGGAGGAGAGCTAGACGAGTGGTATTTTCTTCTTTGTTTGTCTTTGATACGCAGGTTTTTCTCTTGGAGCTTCTGGTTGGCTATTTATGAAGAAACAGTTCATCTTCTTGTCATGAGAATTAGGCCTGGTTCATTTCATTGAGATGAAGAGAGAACACCTCTCTTGTTATTGTTGTAAATTAATGATATTCTGGGAGTGAAGAAAATCACCTCCCTGATCTTGTTATTATTGGACTTTTATTGGTTGTCATAAGTTTTCAGTTGTATACTGTTTGGGAGGAGAAAGTTCATATCTGGGAAGTTGGTATTCATGATTGAGAAGCTGTAATATGACTGTGCTTAAATTTTAAGTTGATGTTTGCAAACTTTGTTCAATAGCAATTTTTGTGTTTCAAGTATTACTGAAAAGAACAAGTTTGTTTTTGCAACTTAATCTGAGTTGTTTACATTTGAAAGTTTGGAATTGCTTCACTAGTTGAAATGCTAATTTTCTTTTCAATGTTAAAATGGAAAAGACAGTTTTAAATATTTGAGTTATTCTCCATATTAATGGATTCTGTTAATTTAGAAGGATTAGAGGAAATCTAGCATGTAAATATATAATCTGTTGTAAATTTACGAAGTCTTAAATGTTTATGAAAATGGAAAATTATACTTATAATAAGGGGATAGCTAGTTACCATTTCTATCAAGTAAGTGAAATTGGGATATATATATATATATATATATATATATATATATAATTATATATATATATATATATATATATATCTAATTGTTATGACAATTTCTTTATAACAGGTTGATTTGGAGAAAATGCATAAAGTAGTGAAATTGAGAAATTTAGGAATTAGTTAAGCACATATAAGAATATTTTTATATATAAATAAATTTAAATATATATATA
Organism: Cunninghamia lanceolata; assembly: GCA_027924645.1. Lineage (NCBI taxonomy): Eukaryota > Viridiplantae > Streptophyta > Pinopsida > Cupressales > Cupressaceae > Cunninghamia > Cunninghamia lanceolata. The sequence continues at coordinate 4,795,730 of BSBN01001670.1, read as the reverse complement.
TATAGATATATATATATATATATATTTCATATTTTGAGTAATTATCATTTTCCAGAATAATAGAGAAATTGAAAATAAATTATCACTTTTAGGAGATTGACTGATAAATATCAATATAAAAATAGATATATATATATATATATATCTATAATTATATAATCATTGATAAATATATATATATATCTATATATATATACATATGAATATATATATATATATAAATATATATTTTATTGTTGAGAGAAATCAACGAATAGCACATAAGAATGGTGGACCAAATTTAAGCCGCGGATAAAAAAAAACACAGTCGCTATATACAATGGGCGGTGGGGAGAAAACCCCACCGCAGGTTTGTTTTGTTACATTTGGAGCTGTGGAGTGGGGCGGAGCCCCACCCACACCCCACGTCGTGGGAATGTGGGTGGGGCTCCGCCCCACTCCACATCCCCCCCCTACCCCTTATGCCTCCCGCGGCCTGCACAGGCCCGCCACTCTGCGGCCACCCCGACCCTGCTTCTCTGTCACAGCGGCCACCGCCGCCCATGGCCGCCGTCGGCTGTGGAAACTACAGCAAATAAAATGTTAGGGCTTGGCCCTAACATATGATTGGGTTATTTGGAATATAAATTCAGTTTTATATAGCTCTATATATAGGCATATATATATATTATATATGTCTATGTATATAGCTATATATATAATATAATAATGATTATATATCTGTATATATATATATATAGAGAGAGAGAGAGAGAGAGAGATATAGATATATAAGTTGTGGTAAACCAATTCGCCCTTTACATAGACATTAAAATAAATATTATATATATATATATATATATATATATATATATATATATATATATATATATATATATATATATATATATATATATATATATATATATATATATATATAGGAGTAAATCTATGAACCAATTTATTGGGCCTTCGTTTAAAATCGTTATAAACTATGTCTCATGGATATAGAGAAAAAAAAAATATATATATATAACAATTATATTCTCACAGTAGATGTTATTAAGTGTTGAACACAACAACCAAAGAAGATATATTACCATGAACAGAGTTTTATAAAGTGGTGAACCACCTACATCTATTGACAACGTCATACAAGTCACAATCAGTGTATGAATCGTAATTAAGAGTAACAGTAACAACAGTAATTCTAAACAAGAGAAAATAAAATGATAATGTAAAAGAGAGTTTAGGAATATTCAGTGATACTCTGGAAAGAGTTTCTTGGAAGTTTCAACTGTTAACGTACTAATAATCACCCGGAAAATGAAGAGGGAAATTACACAACTCCTTGCTCAAAAGAACACTGGAAATAAACTTAAGAAGCCACCACTAACAATCCATGTGGCCATATTAATCTCAACTGTAGCAAACGATCTCATATGTAAACCTGTAAGAGGTTCCGAAGAAGGAAAAACTAACATTGGAAAACACAGAGGAAAAATGCGCGACATTTCTCACACGGGATAAGAGAACTAAGTTGACGGACCCTTCTGTCAATTGTGCTTAGGAACAAGTTGACTAAGTATTTACGAAGAGGAGGAACCTAGATCGGGGAAGATTAGGAGACCGAGTCCAGCGAAATAGTAAACCAGCCTTTGTGACCTAGATTATCCTGAAATTAGGTTTAATATCAACAATAACTGCAGTGATAACCCTGATTGACGTAAATCATGAAGAAAGGACAGGATGCACATAAAGAAAGCATAGAAAATGAAAGAGAGAGAGAGACCGAAATATAAACATACTAAATGAACTAAGAAATAGTTAAGGTAAGGGCGATGAAGATATAATCAGAATTAAGAACTTGTGAAAAGGGAAGAGAGGGCAACCAAACCGCCTTGTTGAAAATGCTAAGTCATAGGAGGGGTATGTCTCAGGAAACAAGAGAGGAGACAGACAACCGTGCCTGGCTGAAAAATGACTAAATAGGGAGATCACTAGCCGGTTTAGTCGGAACAAGGCGTCGTGGGGAGTGGTTCCTCTATCAGCGAACCACGTGCGTAAATGAGTGCAGCGTAGATCCCACTAACGCCGTAAGGCATTCTGCTACCGAACATTGCCGAGGGTTCGATTTAAGAACTTTGGTAATCTCACTCTTGCAATGACGTTAGCAGCGTTGTATAGACCCTCTTGTTGATCTATATGCTTCTGGTTGCACGCCATTGGACTTGTATTCCACCGATGAGTATAGTGTTTCGCCATGAGAGAACACCGTTGAGCATGCGTACGCATGCGAATGGGGTTTTTAGGACAGTGTGAGAAAAGTTTTTCATATCTCGTGTCATAACCACATGACAGATATGGCTATGACACGTGCGATGTGTGTTGTGACCACAAGGAAAATGTGGGCATGACAAATCCTGACAGATTAGATTTTATTCATTGATTTTCTGCACGGCAAGTTAGGATTTCGCCAGGTGTTCCATCGGTTTCAATGATCGGCGGGAACCACCTACCATGTCTACATGCATTTAATGCTAATGGCGGCAATGGGAGTGGGGTGATATCTAAATGGTAGGATGATATTTGAAAATGTCGGGTTATGTTTAGATATCGGCTGATATTTGCGCCCTTTAGGCTGTGCTTTAAACGTCAGGAGGATATTTGAAAATGTCAGGTTGTGCTTTTGGATGATGATGATGACCGAAGTCATTCTTTTCTAATTCTTGGGATATCTCGGTGACGTCATCCAAATATTTGTTCATTATATCAGAAAGGCATCATGACGTCATCGTCATGTTATGCGAACATGATCATGTTTGGAAAATATCTTGCCGAGAGGTAAATATGATGATGATGTCATCATCATGTTTATTTCTTCATTTATCAAACTTGGATGACATCATCAGGATATTGGCTTAAAGTGATATTTCACAGTAGTAGGATATTAAGAAATATCGGGTTACATTTAGAAATATGACGCTCGCGAAATGTAAAGCTATTTGATGGGTAAGGGTCACCATCACTTAAAGTTGACATCTGGATATTTGGACCGCATGACTTATTGGGTGATGTACCAAGATCAAGATGATCTTTGATAACATGACTGAGGTTATAAAATATGATCCTCCTCCTGCGATTATCAGGTTTGACCAAAACTTTAACTGTTAACAACTCTCACATCCTGATGAATATCAGGGTGATGTAAAAGACAAACCTGCATGGAATTTAATGCTCTTTCTAAATATGAGGTCATAGAAATGAAATACGAATTTTGATAAACTAACCTCATAATGATGACTTACATCATCTTGATTCTACATGATGATGCAGATGACTTACTTTTACCAAACTGCCAGAAAGCAGACAACACAAGCCAAGCCAAAAGTTGGGTCCCTATTTTGCCAAGTCAAAATGGGGCGTGTTGTGTAACCACACAACAACTTGCCACCAAAGAAAACAAACAAATTCCAATGATTCAAGTGATGTGATCACGTTCATCTATAGTATTCTAATTCTTTCTAAACATAAGCATCATGATCTTCTGAATAATAAAATTTCATCATGGTAACAATGCTAACAAAGGATCATGTGTGTGCAGATGATTAATTATTCTCATCTTGAAAGCAAGTTGAAAACGTGAGTAACTGGTGTTAAACTACATAGTTGGAGATCATCCCTCATAGCTGACCTGGATAGAGCCTTGCTGCCAATAGGCGTTCATAGCCCCAGCAAGGTTATCTATACAATCTCCCTAAGTAGAGCCCCACTGCCATCAGGCGTCTATAGCCCTGGTAGAGTTACTTAGATGGTCTAATATTATTATTTATATACTTTTTTTATATATATCACCATGTCAGCTCATTTGTACAAGGTATAGTCACTTGCAGTGTTAGGTTGGAGATTGTATTGGTAGCAAGGGAGTCCCTTTAGATTTTTCACTTAACACTTATACTTGTGTGTTCAACAAACTCAAGGCTGTTAGGTGTTTCATTGTGATTGATTCACTTTGACCAAGAAAAGGCACCTTGATGAAAGGATATCACAAACCTAATCATGATTACTTCTTAAGATGAATCATAACCTATATCTAAATTTGATCTCATCACTTGAATCCTAACAATTTGGTTATTTTCTGGGGTGATGAGGTGCATCATCCTGACTCACCAAAACAAAACTCAACGCACAAACAAAACAGGACAAAAGAACACTGTACAAACAACTATACAAATGTACAATATGATACACATGACAGTCATGAGGTCACTCAGGCCTGGAAATAATGCTTGAGGAATTGTCCATTGACTAGCAATGGGACATCCTCACCTGTCAGGTTCTTAAGCCTATAAGTGTTGTCTCCAAATATCTCAGAAATTTGAAAGGGACCTATCCATAATCTATCTAACTTACCATGGTCACCTTTCCTTTCATGGGCTTTATCCCACATCAAGACCAAATCAGATATCCTGAAGGCTTTAACTCTGGCTCTCTTGTCAAACCAGCGTTTGACAATAGCCTGATGTTTTGCAAATTGGTCAATTGCTTGACTCCTTTTTTCTTCCAGGTGCATCAACTGAAGCAACCTGACTTCTTGCTTATTGTCTATACCTAGGTATTCTTGGGCAAACTACAGAGTAGGAATTTTCAAGTTTATAGGGAGGATATACCAATTGGAAAGGCAAGTTTCCTAATGCAATTTTCATTTTAGTTCTGTCTACCCATAAAGCATATTTCAAAAATGAGTTCCATTCCCTAGGGTTCTTCTCTATCAATTTTCTTATGATATTCAGTAAATTCTTGTTGGTAGATTCTGCTAATCCATTCCCTTGGGGATAGTAGTTGGATGAAAACTTAAGTATGATCCCATGATCAAAAGCCCAACTTAACAATTTAGTTGAAGTGAAGGCAGAACCATTATCACTTACCAAAGCATAAGGAATTCCATACCTGGTAACAATGTTACTCTCCAAAAATTTAATGACATCATCCACAGTACAAGTCTTGCTGTTGATAGCCTCAGTCCATCTGGTACAATAGTTAGTAATGGTTAGGACATGCCTATGGCCAGAGGAGGATGGGGGGTTGATTGGTCCTATAAAGTCCATGCACCATTGTGCAAATGGGCGTTCTTCCATCACTGGCTGCAAGGGCTGTGTAGCATACTTCTCTCTGTTGGCGGCAACCTGACATACATGACAACATTTAACATGATTAGCTATGTCTTTAAAAATTGTAGGCCAGTAATATCCTGCTCTGAGGGTTGCATGTGTTGTGGCCAAGGATGATCCATGTGTCGTTCCAAACTTGTCATGTAACTCTGATAGGACCTTATTTGCTTCTGGCTTTTCTAAGCATCTCAGGTATATTCCTTCATAATTCTTTTTGAATAAGGTTCCTCCCTTCATCATATATTTTTGGGATCTTATCTTTAAGGCTCTTCTCTGTGAAGCTTGCATTCTTGATGGACATCTTCCAGTGATCATGATATGTCTGATATCTGAATACCACTCTCTATTATCTTTCTCATTAATAATGTACTGCTGACTAGTGATGTTAGGGTCAATCTCAGATATCATTTGACTCAAAGCTTGTCCTCTTACTAGCTTCATTGGTGTAATTTCCATGTCATACTCTTGTAATACAGTAATCCATTTGGCTCTTTTCTCTCCAGGCTCACTTTGCATCAGTAGCATCTTCACTGCTGCATCAGGCACTACAGCAATTACTTTGCTTCTCAGTATGTAGTGTCTGAATTTCTTTACTACTCTGACCAATGCCAGTGCCTATCTCTCAACATCTACATATCTCAATTTAGTATCCCTAAAAGGATAGCTCATGAAAACAATTGGTTTCTCTTCTTTCTCTTCATTTCTCTAAGTAAGCACTGCTACAGAGGTATGTTCTGAAGCAAATGAATAGATGTAGAAATCCTTTGTGTAGTCTGGACTAATAAGGACAGGAGCATCAGAAATGGCTTTCTTTATATCTTCAAATGCAGCTTTGGCCTCTGGTGTCCACTTGATTTGTGTATCTTTTTTCAACATGGCATTTAGTGGTCTGACAATCTCAGCGAAGCCAGTGATGAACTTCCTCACAAAGTTTATCTTACCAAATATTTAAGTTCTTTCTTGCTTCCTGGAAGTTGTAACTTCATGATAGATTCCACCCTGTCAGGATCAATGATAATTCCATCTTTTGTGATCAGGTGACCTAGTAACTTTCCTGTTGTTACCCCAAATATGCACTTCTTGGGGTTCAGCAATATTCCATACTCTTCACATTTTCTTAATACATTTCTAAGATCAGTTACATGGTCGCTCCTCTCTTTGGAGAACACTGTTAAGTCATCCATGTAGATGACTATACATTTTCCTATTAAGCCTCTGAAGGCTATGTCCATTGCTCGCTGGAATGTTGCTCCAGCATTTATAAGTCCGAATGGCATACGTCTATATGCAAATATCCCCCACTTGGTGGTGAAGGCAGTTTTCAATCTGTCGATTTTATCAACCACCACCTGGTTGTATCCTGAAAAGCCATCCAGGAAGGACATCATTTTAGCTCCATTTACAATCTGTAGAACTTCATCTAATGATGGCAAGGGATAATTGTCCTTTTCTGAAGCTCGGTTCAGGTTCCTGAAATCTACGCATAGTCTGATGTTTCCATTCTTCTTCCTAACTGGCACTAGATTAGCAACCCAGGTGGAGTGTCTCACATGAAAAATTATCCGAGCACTTAATGATGCAGAGTGAAACAAGCAACAGCATCATGATATTATTCATCCGGTTCTCTCGAAACCTCCTGATGATGTTAATACAACTTCCTGCCTACGCCGATACCTAACCACTTAGCGACAACAGGATCAATACGCATAGGGTGATATCTCAATATCCTGATGACGATGACGTCATATCCTGATGACGATGACGACACACAATATCCTGATGAACTCTTCAACACTTAGTCAAAAAAATTGATCTTTCACACCCGCATCAGCTAGCGATACGCGGATGATGAACACCTCCGATAGATGATCCTGACGGTGATATATACACTGAGTATATATTTGACTTAAAACATCCTGATGCACTTGCAACATGCAAACTTCACCAGTTTCATGACCCGATCCTGATGATGATACATTCACAGATGACGATGCGGCTTGCTCCGACTGGAAACGCACATGCAGACTCCTGTGTATCCGTCCGCTACATGTAAACACTCAGAACCGCACCATTACACAAAAACAATGTGACGACCGGGCCGGATCACCTTCAAACCAAAATCTAACAGCTTATCTTTCTATACCTAGCACATGAGGATGCTAGGCTGATTCACAGCATGCTCCTAACTGATCTCTTGAACAATAAAATGCATAAACAGGAAACACAAATGCAAACTAAGCTATAATACAGGACCATTCCACCGATTCGCAGGATCAACCGGTGGAAGGGTTAAAAGTACCCATCAACTTGCAAAACAGAAAGGAAATCAAAACAGATACAACTGATACAATCAGATAATGCAAAGATGAGATCTTATTCAATTGAAATTCAAATGTCCTGAATACAGCTTCACAATGTCTGAACTGCTCTCCTGAATCTCAACACAACACCAATACAGCTATCAACATCAATCTGTCTAAACCCTAACAGATCGAAGGTATATATAACAAAGTCCTTCGAGTACTACCAACTCACTTCCTAGCGGCTGGGAGCTTCCAAGCAGCTGGGAGAGAGGACAGCTCAGACTACCTTATCCCGATCTCTAACTGCCTACACATACTCCTAGGCTGAACTAATACATAGCATCGGTCCAATGGACCTTATTACATGAAGAAGTCAAACATACTAAAAATAGACTATCCTGTCATCATGCTGATAATTATCCTATATCCTGATCATGTTATCCTATATCCTGATCATGTTCGGGTGCTCCTGCACCATACTCCCTAGAAGAAGAAATCTCAAGTCCACTTGAGATGAGAGTATCAAGGTCGGCACCATGTTTCTGTATCTGCTCGGTAGTCATCCATACTGCTTCAGAATTCGGCTGTCCCTTCCAAGAGACGAGGTACTCCAAGTACTTTTTGTTCCTGGTCTGTTTGACCACTCTGGTGTCCAAAACCTTCTGTAACTGTGGAGGATCATGTGGGGGAATGTCTTCAGCAACTGTATCCTGTAGGATATCCTGATCTGCATCTGGATTAGCCTTGTATGGAGTTAAATCACATACATTGAAGATAGGAGACAAACCAAGATCAGGTGGGAGTTGGATCTCATAAGCATTCTGTCCATGCTTGAGCAAAATCTGACATGGTCCAACTTTCTTCTGCATGAGCTTAGTATACTTTCCCTTAGGAAGCCTGTCTTTCTTCAAGTGAACCCAAACCAAATCTCCAACATTAAATTGAACATCCTTCTTCTTCTTATCAGCATATTCCTTATATTTCAAGGTGGTTTGCTGGAGTTGGGTCTTGACCTAATCATGAACCTCTTTGATGGCTTCAGCAAAAGCTTCTCCTTCGGCACTAACAGGATCTGCTGGAGGTAGATCTCGCAACTCCAAAATTCCTCTGGGATGCATTCCATACACTACCTGAAAAGGCGATTTCCCTGTGCTCCTATTGACAGTATCATTATATGAAAACTCAGCTTGAGACAAAATATTGTCCCACTTCTCTCCATGCTGTTTTGTCAAGCATCTAAGTAGATTCCCCAAGGAATGGTTCACTACTTCAGTCTGTCCATCCGTTTGAGGATGATATGCAGAGGAAAAAGACAAATTGGTTCCCAATTTCCTCCAAAGGGTTCTCTAGAAGTGACCAATAAACTTCACATCTCTGTCTGAAACTATGCTCAAAGGCAACCCATGGATTCTGACAATTTCCCTGAAGAATAAATCTGCAATGTATGAGGCATCAGCAGTGGTTTTGCATGGCAAGAAATGTGCCATTTTACTGAATCGATCCACTATAACAAAAACACTGTCAAATCCTCTCCTTGTCCTTGGTAAACCCAAGACAAAATCCATACTGATGCTTTCCCATGGTCTGGAAGGAATGGGTAAAGGCTGATATAACCCTGCATTAGTTGACCTGCCTTTAGCCTTCTGACATATCACACAGGTCTCTACAAATTTTCTGACATCTGATTGCAACTTAGGCCAAAAGTAATGCCTTCTGACCAGATCAAGAGTCTTATCTAGCCCAAAATGACCTGCCATAGCTCCACAATGTTTCTCCTTGATTATATTCAACCTCATAGAACACCTTGGGATACACAACTGTCCACCCTTGAACAACAATCCATCCTGAATCAAGAATTCAGAGAACTCAGCATGGTATTTCTCCTCAAAAGAAGTACAGACCTGATATATTTCTCCAAAATCTTCATCAGACTCATACATGGTCTTGAGTGAGTCAATGCCAACACTCTCTAACTGAATCTGATTGACTGTGATAACTCTCCTGCTCAAAGCATCTGCAACTTTGTTTTTGACCCCTTTCTTATGCTTCAATGTAAAAGTGAAAGCCTGTAAGGTTTCTACCCATTTCATATGTCTGTGGTTCAGCTTTTCCTAGCTGTTTATGAAACTCAGAGCCTGGTTATCTGTGAATACTATGAACTCCTTTGGCATCAGGTAATGCCTCCATTTCTTGAGGGACTGAACTAAAGCATACATTTCCAGATCATATGATGAATACCTTTTCTTAGCATCATTGAGCTTTTCACTGAAAAATGCAATTGGTCTACCCTCTTAGCTGAGTACTGCTCCAATGGCCATGTGACTGGCATCACACTCTACCTGAAAGATTTTGTTAAAATCTGGAAGTGCAAGGACTGGCTGCTGTGCCACCTTCCTCTTCAGTGTTTCAAAAGAATTATCTGCTTCTTGAGTCCAAGCAAACCTGCACTTCTGTCCTCCTTTGATGGTGTCTAGCATGGGTGCACAAATATGACTAAACCCTCTTATAAACTTTCTGTAGAAGGTTGCTAACCCATGGAAACTTCTGACATCATTCATAGTCTGTGGAGTTGGCCAATTCAATATGGCACTCACCTTCTCCTTATCCATCTGTAGCTTTCCTTGTGAAATGACAAAACCTAAATATGTGATCTCCTTTTTCATGAACAAGCACTTGTCTAAGTTTATCATCAGCTGCTCTTCATGTAACCTCTTAAGAACCAGATCTATATGTCTGAGATGTTCTTCTTTGGTGTTACTGAAAATCAGAATGTCATCTAGATATACTATGACAAACTTACCAATGAATTCTTTCAGAACCTCATTCATCAGCCTCATGAAAGTACTAGGGGCATTAGACAAACCAAAAGGCATAACCTTCCATTCATATAACCCTTCATTTGTTTTGAATGCTGTCTTCCACTCATCACCTGGTCTAATCCTGATCTGATGGTATCCACTCTTCAGATCTATTTTGGTAAAGTACTTAGCACTTCCCAAACAATCAAGTAAATCCTCTATTCTAGGGATTGGAAACCTATACCTGATTGTGATCTTGTTAATGGCTCTGGAATCTGTGCAAAGCCTCCAAGTGCCTTCCTTCTTTGGTGCTAGTACAGCTGGTACTGCACATGGACTCAAACTCTTCCCAATCAGACCTGAATTCATCAATTCTTCAATCTGTCTGGCTACTTCTGCATTCTGTTCTGGGGTAAGCTTATAAGCTGCTTTGTTTGGAAGTGTTGACCCTAGAATTAAGTCTATGCAATGACTGATATCTCTGACAGGTGGTAGGGATCTTGGCATTCCCTCTGAGATGACACCTTTGTACTTATCCAATAGCTCTTGGACAGCTGGGTCTATCAACCTTGGCTTTTTCTCTTTCTTGACTGCTTGCTGTTGTTCCTTATTCACACTCATACATGGGATTAGGGCATATGCAACTGTACCTTCTGCTGCTACTTCTTTCATGAACTGTTTGCCTTCCATCAGCATGACCTTCACCTCTTTTCCTTTAGACTTCTCCTCTTTCTCCTTCAATGGGAATAACATTACATCCTTACCATCTTTAGTGATTTTATAGGTGTTTCTAACACCATCATGCAGTGCCTTCAAATCATACTGCCATGGTCTACCAAACAAAAGGTTGCAAGCATCCATCTTGGTAATATCAAACAACAACCTATCCTTATATGCACCAATCTGAAATTCTACCCAAGCCTGCTCTTCTACAGTTGTCTGCTGACCTTGAGTAAGCCATGAGACTTTATATGGGGATGGGTGAGGCAATCTCCTAAGCTTAAGCTTTATCACCATTTCTTCAGACACAAAATTCTCAGTAGAACCAGAATCAATCAAAAACTTACATGCCTTACCTCCTACTTTGCAAATGGTTCTGAAAAGAGACTTTCTCTGAGGGGCTTCTTTGTCAGGTACCTTCATGGTAGTTACTGTTCTTCTCATCATCAGAGACTCTCCACTTTCTGGATATCCATAATTATCAGGATCATTCACACTCTGAAAATCATTAGAGCTTGTCCTACTTTGATTATCAGGTTCTTTGACCAGATTTGTCCTCCTTTCTCCTGCTGAGCTTGTGGCCTTGTCTGGACATCTGCTGGCTATATGGCCTTCTTTGTTACAGTTATAGCATCTGATGGATCCTCTGCCCTGGGATCTTCCTCTGAAAGGTCTTCTACCTCTGAAGTTTCCTTGCTGATTGTAATTCTCTCTCTGATTCTGACTATTGTTGCCCTTACTATTGTCATGACTGGATTCTCCTTGATATCCCTATCCATGTCCTCTGCCTCTAAAAGGACCTCTTCCACCTCTTTGTTGTCTTCCTCTTCCTCTATTGTTTTGTTCTTGTTTTCTCTTCAACTTTTCTTCCACTTTCAATGCCAACTGAAAGCTTTTCTGCATTGTATCTGGGTTATGCAGACTTAGATCTTCCTGAATATTAAACCTCAATCCATTAAGGTATCTGGCTACCTTCTCTTCTTCACTTTCTTTCACCTTTGTCTTCATACAGAGTTTCATGAACTCTTCTGTATATGAGCTGACATCTAGCTCCTTCTGCTTCAGGTTTTGCTTCCTCTTGTGTAACTGGATACTGTAATCCAATGGAATATAAGCTTCCTTTACCAATGCCATCATCTTCTTCCATGTGGCAACTCTACGTTTTCCTTCCTGTACTCTATCATCTTGAACAAAGTTCCACCATGTCAAGGCAGCTTCTTTCATCTTTGACTGTGCTATCTTCACTCTCTGTTGTTCTGGTATCTCCTCTGTTACAAAGAAATTGTTCAAACAGTCTATCCACTCCATCACTGAATCAGGGTCCATCTTACCTGTAAACACTGGCAAATCCAGTTTCACATCCATGGTTCTCCTCTGGCCTTGAGGGCGTTCAACAGTGGTCTCTGGTCTGCAGGAACGACCTCCTCGCTCCAATTAGGGATCTCTTCTTCTTCCCTATCATCTTCTCTACCAGAACCTACTCTGCTCCTCAACTTTGCTAACTCATCTTTCAACTCCTGATTCTGAGCCTTCACGGCCTTGCTTTCTGCAATCTGTTTCTTCACCAGAACTGCCAACTCAGCGTTGGTCATCCTTGCTGGAACCTCAGATGTTCCTTCGTCGTCTGACATCCTGCTTATCTTTTCCAAAAGATGCTAACCTTTTCTCTGATACCACTATGATGCAGAGTGAAACGCAACAGAGGCTAACCTAACAGGAAGGAGGAGCCAATTATACAAACAGCATGATAAAAATCCCTATCGGCTCAGCATCATCATCATATTTCCTAAAAACACCCACAGCATCATCATATTTCGATCGAGCACAATTATCCTCCTGCCGACTACTGTTCACCTCCTCCGCCTGTCGCCTATCATCATCATCATCATGATATTCAATGGGCGCAAACATCCTCCGGTTTGCACTGTTCATCGGGCGCCAAACACTAGCAGCATCATCATGATATGCGACACCACCTTCGTCAGCAGGATATCAAATATCCGGTTGCTCCAAATATCCTGATGACGACAACTTAACACCTTCCCTTCGATGCTCCACTGCCCGGCGATACAAGCAACAGCATCATGATATTATTCATCCGGTTCTCTCGAAACCTCCTGATGATGTTAATACAACTTCCTGCCTACGCCGATACCTAACCACTTAGCGACAACAGGATCAATACGCATAGGGTGATATCTCAATATCCTGATGACGATGACGACACACAATATCCTGATGAACTCTTCAACACTTAGTCAAAAAAACTGATCTTTCACACCCGCATCAGCTAGCGATACGCGGATGATGAACACCTCCGATAGATGATCCTGACGGCGATATATACACTGAGTATATATTCGACTTAAAACATCCTGATGCACTTGCAACATGCAAACTTCACCAGTTTCACGACCCGATCCTGATGACGATACATTCACAGATGACGATGCAGCTTGCTCCGACTGGAAACGCACATGTAGACTCCTGTGTATCTGTCTGCTGCATGTAAACACTCAGAACCGCACCATTACACAAAAACAATGTGACGACCGGGCCGGATCACCTTCAAACCAAAATCTAACAGCTTATCTTTCTATACCTAGCACATGAGGATGCTAGGCTGATTCACAGCATGCTCCTAACTGATCTCTTGAACAATGAAATGCATAAACAGGAAACACAAATGCAAACTAAGCTATAATACAGGACCATTCCACCGATTCGCAGGATCAACCGGTGGAAGGGTTAAAAGTACCCATCAACTTGCAAAACGGAAAGGAAATCAAAACAGATACAACTGATACAATCAGATAATGCAAAGATGAGATCTTATTCAATTGAAATTCAAATGTCCTGAATATAGCTTCACAATGTCTGAACTGCTCTCCTGAATCTCAACACAACACCAATACAGCTATCAACATCAATCTGTCTAAACCCTAACAGATTGAAGGTATATATAGCAAAGTCCTTCGAGTACTACCAACTCACTTCCCAGCGGCTGGGAGCTTCCAAGCGGCTGGGAGAGAGGACAGCTCAGACTACCTTATCCCGATCTCTAACTGCCTACACATACTCCTAGGCTGAACTAATACATAGCATCGGTCCAATGGACCTTATTACATGAAGAAGTCAAACATACTAAAAATAGACTATCCTGTCATCATGCTGATAATTATCCTATATCCTGATCATGTTATCCTATATCCTGATCATGTTCGGGTGCTCCTGCACCACTTAACAACTTCTTAACTTCTTCGAGAATTATTGGTTCAAGCAAAGCATTGACTGGCCTCTGCTTCTGTCTGAAAGGTTTAGCATCTGGCTTAAGAGGTATAGTGTGAGTTATGACTGATGTGTCATATGTCTTCAGCTCATCATAAGTCCATGCAATTACATGTATGTAATCTTTGAGGGCCTGAGTTATTCCTTCTAACTCTTCTAGTGTGCAAACCTTACCAATCAGTACATTTCTCTTGTCTTCATTTTGTCCAATATTCACTTGTGAATATTGACCTCCATTTGCCTTGGGCAGATCCTTCTGTTTAAGCATATTATCCAAATCAAAAGCTCTTTCCAATTCAATCATACCTTTGGGAATCCTGTTGCTAGGCAATTCTAATATTTCATCTTCTTCCCAGACATGATCTTCCATACCATTCTCATCTATGATTTGGGCATCAAATACATCTCTGTTTGAGATGAAATCCAAAATGTGCTGATCATCATCAAACACCTGGAGGTTGGTCACATTATCAGGTACTGAAGGTACTGACACCAATTCTATTGAAAATCTCTTTAGACCTGATATAGATAGTGGTTCCAATGTACTGGCAGCCTGGGCAAGTGCATCTGCCCTATGGTTTTGTTCTCTTGGTACGTGGGTGATATTAAAGGTGTCAAAATCCTCAATCAAGTCCTACACACGATGCCTGTAGTTAGATAGCTTTCTGTAGTTACATGAGTAAATTCCTCTTACTTGACTCACAACTAGTTCTGAATCTCTGAAGACATGCAGAATCTTTACTTTTTTCTTATGAGAAAATAGTATCCCATGAATCAGAGCCTCATACTATGTTACATTGTTAGTACAGGGGAATTGTAATCTGTAGGCTACTAGATAGGATTTTCCTGATGGATCAATGAGATCAATTCTTACCCCAGTGCCCTACTTGGACTTAGATCCATCAAACCTTAGGATCCAGGGTTTATCTTCAGTAGGATACTTAGCTGAACTTTCTTTTTTCTTTGTAGCTCTAGCTGCTGCTCCGCCTGATATCCACTTTAACTTAGGGATGTCATCATTTTCAAGTTTCTTCTTTCCTTCCATTTGTGAGCTTGATGGCTTTTCCATTTTCTCTTTCACATCAGCAGGAGGATGATCCTCTGAATCTGCAGCTGTATGCCTTTTCAAAATGTGTAAACATAGCGAACAGGTTGTTTCTAAATGAGGTGCCTCATGCAACCTACACCAACCTTTAATTAAGACCTCCTGGGGAGATCTATGCTATCGTGTCATCTTCTCTATTTCTTTTACTAGAAATTCTTCGAACTTAGTCAAGGCACTACCTTTGTCTTCATCAGACAATTCATAATCTGGTTCCATAAAACAATCACTCCCAGGGGTGATCCTTTCTTTCTTCTCATCATTTATCTGGTCATAAACCAAAACTTCTTCTATTTTCTGGATATGATCCTCGTCATGATCTATCGCTCCTATTGTTCCTGCAGAAGACAGATAAGAATTAGTATCATCATCATCATCATCAGATGTAGCATTTACCTCAGAATATGATGATGATGCCTCATTGCATGTTTGCTCTAGCATCATCATATCTAAACATGTTTCACAAGTTCTTTCTGAATGTGCTTCATCGTGTAATATGCACCATCCATCAATCAAAATATCATTAGCATGTATATTCAATAATTGACAACGCCTTACCTGGTTGGACAAATGCACCTCAAAGTCTCTAAAGCGATCTATTTCATTCTCCTTATCAAAATTATTATCAGGTTCTATGACTGGTACATCCTCCTGATGATCATCATCATGATGAAGATGGAAGTCAAACATCAGGATCTCTTCTATTTTGATAGTCTGTGGCCTGATGCAATAAACTCCAGGCTCTACATCTACATACATGATCTCATTTGTTCTGTTGTACTCAGTGATCATATGCTTCATTCTAAGCTCAGCATCAATCCTGATCTGGTTAGGTATACCCTTCCATGGTAACCACATGTGACTAAAATCTGTGGACATATATCCGTTAAGCGTTTTGGACTAGTCTCAACTAAGCAACATCCCATAAGTATTAGGTATATTGACTACCTGAATGTCAATGCAATATTGGATCCTAGGATCAGATGCTAATTGCATGTGGATGAGTCAATTCCCCTACTACACTTACTTCTATTTTGTCTAGCTGTGTCACCTTTTTTAGGGATTTAGCAGGATGCAGTCCTAAGGCATTACATATTGACAAGGGCATAACATTCATGGAGGCCCCTGAATCCACCAAACAGTTGTGCAAGTTCTTGCTAAACATTCTTATGGTGAGGAGGAACGGAGGTGATTTAGTTTTGTCCTTATACAAGGTCATGTGGGAGGTTTCTACAGCTTGGACTATAGCTGACACTTTAGGCTTGATAATATTATCTCTGGCAGCATGATCTTTGCCACTAGATTGACTTGAAAAATGGCCATCCTCCTTAGGAGCAGGATCATCTAGTGACTTCATAAATGCCCTTTTGATGGCAGGAGTTTTCAGTAACTCAGACAAGGATAGGCTGATCTTAATTTTCTTCATTTCATTAGCCAGATAGCTGACCGACTTGTCAGATTCGTGAGGTGCATTTACAATCTTTGATCCTATGTTTTGAGGTGACAAGTACTGAGCATTTACCTTGGGGAACCCAGGGTTATTACTAGCTTTAAGATCAGAAGGTGTGTTGATGTTATTTGGAGGTAGAGATGATGTCAATGGACTAGCAGGTCTGTTAGCATTACTCCTCAAGTTATAATTATGCTTACCAGGATATTGCTGCTGGTATGCATGTACTTCCTCATGTTCTCTTACAGGCTCATTTTCATCCTCAAAGGGGAATACATAGTTTGTTTCAAAGGTTAGGGCAGATTCCTCACATGCCTGGTTATAACTCTGATGAGGTTGATTAGTATAAGTTTCCAGCACAAAGGCTGAGTCATATCCACATGGAACAATCTCATTTCCTTCTGCCTGAGGTGGATTTCCAGAAGTGTTAGACACTTCAGGCTAAAAGATGCTAGCAGCAATTCTAAATTATGGACAGTCTAATTCTGCATGTGCATTTGTATTGTGGATCCTACACTAATTAGTAAGTGCTGCTTCAACAAGAT
This sequence comes from Cunninghamia lanceolata, assembly GCA_027924645.1. NCBI lineage: Eukaryota > Viridiplantae > Streptophyta > Pinopsida > Cupressales > Cupressaceae > Cunninghamia > Cunninghamia lanceolata. Next base: position 4,778,374 of record BSBN01001670.1, on the reverse strand, counting down.
TAACTCTAGTAGTTTGTTTGGCTTCACCTGGAGGCTGATTGTCCAGGGGTGATGGTAATGAGCCATTATTTGGCCTAGAGTTCCATACTCTGGGCTATCTCTGAGGATTATTGTTATTTCCACCACTATTATTGAAATTATTGGTGTTATATCCTCTATCAAAATAATTTGGTCTATCATTGGAGTAATTTCTATTCTAATTTTACTGGGAATAGAAACCTTGATTTCTCAAATGTGTCACTTCTGTGGTGAGTTTTCTCAGTTGAGCAGAAATTTCTTTAATTTCCTCCTTTTCTTCTTGAGCCTTAGCCAACACATTTTTAGTTTGAGGCTTGAAGAAAGAGGATCCATGGTTATTGTTGGACAGATCAGTACCCTGAGGTGTCTGAGCCTGTGCAGGATATTGCGGCAACTGGCCATTTCCATTAGGAGGAGGCATAATGCTCAGTGGAGGTACTTGCAAAGGTGCAAGCATGACTTCTAGTGGTATCACTACTCCATTAGGATATTGTGTAGGATACTATGTAGAATATGATGCAGGATATTGTGAATGCATGCTAGGCAAGGTAGGGAATACTATATTTGGAGTAGGAGCAGGTATCAACTGCTGATTTACCTGTATGGCTTTTTGAAAAGCCAAAGCTAAAGTTGTAATCTGGGGGTGTGTTCTCCTTATGAACATGGAAGTCAAAGGATCTAAGGCCGAATAATAAATGCTCCTTGCAGATTCGTTAGACACAGTATAAGGAGTGACCACCCTGGACAACATTTTCTGAAACCTAGCATTGAAATTTGCAATAGGCTCATTCTCAAATCTCTTGATAGTAGCAAATAAATGATAGTTTATTGAGGGGTCGACAGGAAACTTGAATCTATCAAGAAAAGCTTTCTCTAGTAAGGCTCATGAATCAACAGAACCCTGACCAAGACTAATGAACCAATTATAGGCTTCTTCCCCTAAGGAAGAAGGGAATAATCTGCACACCACATCTTGGTGCTTTATTCTAGCTCTGCAGCAAGCTTCTTTAAAGGTCTTGATATGATCTTTAGCATCTTGGTAAGGATGATATTTTGGACAAAGTTTGTCCGGATTCTTTTGTAACTCATGATATGCAGTAAAGGTCAAAGGTGACTCTGCTGCAAAGAAAGACATTGCAACTGGAGGGGGTTGAGCTGGTGATACAACTGGCTGAGGTTGGACTAAAGGTACACCCTGAGGTTGAACAGGGGGTGTCACAGATATCCCAGAAGGTATTTGCAAACCAATAGGGGTTACAGGGGGAGGTCCTGGTGAAGCTCCTGGTGCACCAGATTCGGGAGTATGATGGATGTCCACAGTTCTAGGTCTAAAACCTCTAATAGGCAATTCTTAAAAAATTCCACTAGGTCTAGACTTGGTATTTATCCTGTGAGCCAAGATTTCTCAATTCTGAGGCAAATTGGCTGAAACTTTTGCAAATATTGAGTGGATTTCACTGGATGAGGTGATATTTGCAGTTGGATCACTGATCGGACTGGATATTTATGAACTATTTGCAAAGACAGTGCAAATATAAGATGATATTTGCGGTATAATGACCCTCAGCACGAGATATCAATTTCTAAGGCCAAAATTCTTCAAAGCTTGAACAAATTTATGTAGCTCTGGCTGATATTTGTGAATTCAGAATGATCTACTATAAAGCTTGCAATATTTACGTTAGATCTGGAAACCTTTACACAGAATGAGCATCTACAAGCTTGCTACAGTAAATATTTGCGTAATATTTGAAATTCACAGACGGTTCGAGGTTACCTTACTCTCTGCATCTTCAATCCTGAAAATAATGATGATGAGTGTAGTCTTTCAGATTGATCCCTCCTTCTAGCACCAATTTATGTTGGTCATGATGTTAGTCATAAACAAGCATAGAATAAAAGTACACATTAACCTTTATTCATCTTGAAAGATACAATGAATTCAGGGAATTCATGATCCCAAGTCTCCAGTGATTAGATCTTAATCGTCTGACGTTACTTCGAGGTTAATGTGAGTTGATGTTTCCATTTTGGGGCCTTACGTGAAAGTTCAACATCATCATGACACTCCTGCAGAAATTCTTTACAGAGAAGTCATATTATACAGTTATTTGATGAAACGATGCAGAAATACTTCAATCTTTGCATGATATTCTTAATTATACATGCTCTGTATCCAAATATGCTAAATATTTGCAATTATCTACGAGATGTCCACATATTTGTGTTATTTTCTTAAGATCATCAATTGTTTGCAATTATGAGGATGAAATGTTTTGAAATTTAAAAGAAATTGGAAGAAATGCTTCAAATTAAAGTTGAACCTTTAGCTTTTGAGCCACATGTATATAAGATACTATCATGAAGAGAAGAAAACCAAACCATATTTTCACCAAGACATTCCACAGCTAGATATAGTTGATGCTAACTTCAAAGGAATTTGTATGAATACATCACATGTAAGTAAACATGCACTCCAAGGGATGCAGCAAATCACCACATATGTCCAGAATTCATACACTGATTACTCAAGATTTACTATGATTTGTAATCAACACGATCTTCTCATTCATTAAGCATACAAAAATATAGATGTATACAAAAACTTTGAAATGAGCTCTAAATATTTTCAGTAGATGAATTTTAATTAAATTTTGAATATTTACAATTAGGCATTCCATCACCTTTTATAGAACAAGGTGAGGAATCCATTACAAAAATATCCACGATCTTGATTTATTAATGCATATCTACGGTCACCATTCTCTTTGACTTTGTCAAACCTATCAAAAGTGGTACAAGTTGCTAGCTGGCAACTATCTAGATTATTTACGCTTATATCTCCTTTTATGATGTATCTTCATCATGCTCCTCATCTGATTCATGTGGATCATCATTATGTGCATCACTTCCCAAACTTTCACTATCCTGATGATGATGATGCCGCATATGAGGTTGCATGCTGCTCCAGATCTGCTCATATGATTACACAATTTGATCTATTCCTCCACCATCCTGAGTCTTTGCTTTGATGATGGCATGTTTGTGTGCCTCATATTTTTTTCTACTGCTATCCAGTTTGTCTTTCCTATCCTGCAGTGTCTCATTATATTTTTCCATCTTGACTTTGATTCTCATTACTTTATCTATGACTTCTTCTGTCAAGTGGACAAGTGGATCATCTGCTACTGATTGGAAGTTGTCATGTAAATCTTTGATGGCACATTCCTCATCTTGATTTTCTATTTTCCCTTCCACTTTTCCTTCCAATGTTTCTAATATTTCCGCCTCAACAGCCATTAAATCATGTAACTTCATGCTGATATCTCTCAGTTTGTTATTGCATCTCCTAAGCACCCCACATTCAAATTGAATGTCCTTATACTAGATGTCAATTAACAAGGCAGTATTACTATTCAATATCTGTTTATTAATAAGCAGCTGAGGATTTATCCTCTTTATTTCTCCCAGGATGCTTAGGACTTTTCCAATTTATAAGACCTTTTTCCTGTCTGCATTTGTAATTTGTCTACTTTGGTCTTGGAGTCACTGAGAATGCTCCACCTTTCAAGGAGGCCTTTACCATTTCTTCAGCATCATCCAATGTGGATGACATCCATTTCCTTAATACAGATGCCTCATGTTTCATGAGGTCCAATTTATTCACCTCCTCTTGAGAAATAGCAGTCAATGGGACTGCATGTTCAGTTGAAGTTTCTTCAGTATTAGTTAGCCTTCTTATGTAGGCATGCAACTGAGCAATGTGCTCTTTGTGTTGCTTATTCTTCTCTTTCTCTCTTTTCACCTTTTGAATCAAAGAATCAATAATGTCTTTGCCCTCCTGACCCTCTTGATCTTCATTGGCAAAACCTAGGTCCACTGTGCTAATTTGAAACTCATCTAAGGTAATTTTACCTTTTTCCTTCTCCACAGTAGGTACTGCAATCTATGCAGTCCTTCTTCCACTTGTTGGATCTCTTTTAATGGCCGAAGTCATTTTGGCCTTCCTCTTGGGTTTCATTATATTCTCGGAGAATAAGGTGGACACATCAAATTCTTGAATCTCAAAATCTTCTTCTGTACTTACCTCCTTTTCCAACCACGGAGGCACCTGATCATGTTTTTTTGCATCATCATGATGTTCACCTGTGTCTCCTATTTCTGTCAGCAGATGCGGTCGAGATGGTTATTTTCTCAATTTTTCTTCTTGATGCTCACCTTGTTATTGATCATGTGGCACATCCTCCTTTTGAGGGACTTCTTTCTTCGGAGGAGCATCTTCTTGGGGTGGGGGATCATGTGTTGTATCTATATGTTGATCATGATGATCATGATCCTTCTCCGTCATTACTTCATCTATTTTCAACTCTTCCCCTTGTTGAGGTTCATCATCCTCCTTTGGCTTTTCTATTTCTTGTTGCATATCCACCGTACTGGATATTGTGGAGTCTGCTTGAGGTGCTAGCATTTGTTCTGAAGCGATTATTTGTTCCGCAACTGTACTGTCAGCCTCCTGAGCTTTGGCAGTAGGATCTTCTATTATTTTCTACTCATCAGTCGCCTTCTCTCAAACTTCTATTATGGTAGGCTCCGTAGATGCACCTTGTGTGATTGGTGGGCTTACTTCTGAAGTATGGCTCTCTGGTTCTACCACCTTTATTTCTTCTGTAGGGTGTCCCTTATTAGGTGATCCTGCTAGATGTTCAGGATTCATATCCTATTTCTCTATTAGGTCCACCACTGCAGGACTTGTCACCTAGGTAATTAATGTTTCTAGCCCTATTTCCTGAGCTATCTGCTCTGGGCTCTTTTCTTGTTCTACCTCCACTTGCTTCATCTCCTCCAATATAGTTTGAACTGGTGGAGGCTTGTGAGGGGTCATGCTTGTACCAGCAGCAAGTGTTTCCATCTTTTGTGCAGTCACTTCCTGTACAACTTCATCATCAAACAAATTTATTGTCTCGTCCAGCGAGATGTGTTATGCTTGTGCCTGAGAAGTTTCTTTCATATGTTCCTCTACAAGTTCAGTTTTGAACTTGACGATGGTAGGAAGTGGAACATTATGCTGAAGTTCCTTAGCTACTTCACTACCTGCCCCTTGTAACAATGTTGGGGGTTGTCTTATTTCACCTCTCATAGAGGTTCTTTGTTTCTTAGGTGGGGTAGACACCACCACCTATGGAGCTCTTCTTTTCCTCTTTATTATCAATGGAACCTCTTCTTCTTAAGGCTCTTTCTCCATGAGAATATCCTCTTTATCATGTTTCCTTGAGGATTGACCCTCTTCCAGGGTCTCAGTCATTCCAGCCTCTACTATCTTACTCTTCTTGGGCTTTTCTTTCTTTGTCCTTGGAGGGGATGCTGATTCTGATCCAGATCCTGATGCTGCTGCCTCCTCAGCTACAAATACTGCCTTTTCGATAATAACCCCTTTGGGTTCTTTATCTACCTTCTTGCCCCTTGGGGGTCTTTTGCTTTTCTGTTGCGGTGGAGGGAGTCTATCTCCCTTAGTCTTCCTCTTTTCATTCAGGAAGTCATCAAACTCATCCCCAGGAATATCCTGCCCCTTCTTCTTCAATACCTCTATCTATTCATCAACCCATGCTTGGGTTAGTTGCATGGTCCTGGCAATGAAGGGGTCCAAGGATATATCCTCCTGTATAGTGAGGTCAGGTGCAGAGATGGTATCGTTATATATTTTCTTCTGCTCATATTCATCTGCAATTATCCTGCCATCATCCTTCTTTAATTGTTGACGGATGGGGATGCAATCAAAGGTTCTAATTTGATTCAATGTTAACCTTTGATACCTTCTTCTTCTTGCTTCTGCTTCATCCTCGCAGTCAGCCCAGAAATCCTCTAGGTGCCTCTGATGAATAGGCCTTCCTACTATTTTTTGCATCCTACCGTAAGGATCATATGGTCTGGTCAGTGGGAAAGGCTGCAGATTCATCTTATTCAAGGTGATCATCACCTTCTTTATGTGTTCAGAATCTGGGCACATATACCAGTCAATGGTGACTAAAAACAAAATCGGTGGTAGTTTCTTGGCATCCTTATATGTTTTTATCATTGTGGAGCCCTGCCTGATGAACTCCATTAGTATCACCGCATCAGTGGGATACCTTGGCAACATGAGAGGATGCCCCTCAAATCCTTCAATCCTTATGTAAGAAAAGGTGGCAAACTGTATGTACCAGGCTCCATGCCTATAGATAATTTCTTGAGCTTCCATGCTCAATCTCTTCGTTCTGTCCTCCTCCATTGTCCTCACCAGATGCATAGAGAATGCATCATTGACTAGTTTGTAGTCTTGGAGGTAATTGGTTCTTTGCAGCTGGGGATGATGATCCCAAATATGCATAGCATTAACTGTTCCTGTGACTTTCCCATCTGTGACCAGTGCATCAAATGTGCCTTTATAAGCACAGGAGTAGACAATGTATGAGGTCATATAGAAAGCACAATTTGAACCTCCCAGGTTCATCAGCTGCTCATGCAGAGCATCACTTATTAGCTGGCCCCACAGTGGCTTGATATCTAAATATAAACACATCATTATTATTCCATACATCCAGTCCCTGAAACTACCAGCATCAGGCTGGCCTGTTACTCTATTTAGTAGTGCAATCATATACTGATATTCATCAGCAAAATCATATTTGAATAGATGCACAGGAAGTTTGGCTGCTGCAGGATATGTACTGTTTTCAGCCCTCCATTGATACATGTTCTTCCTGGCTTGTTTCTTATTGTTTTCATATTCCTTCTCTGACTTCTTCAGGTCCACATGTTTGACCTTGCTGCCCAATGGCAATCCCAATGTCTTGGATAGACCCTTGATGGATAGGTCGGCATATATCCTCCCATGCTTCATCACCTGCCTGGTCTCTGGGTTATAGTTCCGGGCACACTCGATGTCCAGCTCTGGAGATTCCATAGAGTATGGAAAACTGGCGGCGTTCCACATTCTGGATATGAAAACTACATCCAGCACAGGACTCTTGTTATTCTCACCATTCAGCCTAGCTGACCAGGCTTCCAAATTGGTACTCCCCTGATGGGTATCTGTAATTGCACCGTATTTGAATAGGACACCCCTCTGAGATGAGAACATGGGCTTATTGAATTCTGCTTGACACTTGACGAACCTCTTGTCAACCATGGGTACCTGCAATTAACAAAATCCTGTCTTACAATGGGTATATACATGCATGCCTATAACAATTTATCTTTAATATTCATCATGCATACTACATTCATTCAGCATAAGTCCATCATGGGGATGCGTAAACTAGACTTCCAACATCCTACTTGACTATTATAGAAACAACATGATGAGGGTTTCATTTACTTACCTGGTTATGCTGATTTCCTTTTATACCAATGGAATTCTGAAAGTGCTCTTAATCTTTGCTGATGATCTCGCACTTTCTGCTGTTTACGAACTTCGCTCGTTGTAATATCGCCTGCAGGAGGATATGGAAGCTGTGCTCTGTAAAAAGTAATTTCTTCGCAAGGTAAATGTGAAAATGGCGTTAGATTTACCTTTTAACCTTGCACTTAGGGTAAATTTAGGGCAAATCCTGACAGATTAGATTTTATTCATTGATTTTCTGCATGGCAAGTCAGGATTTCGCCAGGTGTTCCATCGGTTTCAATGATCGGCGGGAACCACCTACCATGTCTACGTGCATTTAATGCTAATGGCAGCAACTGGAGTGGGGTGATATCTAAACGGCAAGGTGATATTTGAAAACGTCGGGTTATGTTTAGATATCGGGTGATATTCGCGCCCTTTAGGCTGTGCTTTAAACGTCAGGAGGATATTTGAAAATATCAAGCTGTGCTTTTGGATGATGATGATGACCGAAGTCATTCTTTTCTAATTCTTGGGATATCAGGGTGATGTCATCCAGATATTCGTTCATTATATCGGAAAGGCATCATGACGTCATCGTCATGTTATGCGAACATGATCATGTTTGGAAAATATCCTGCCGAGAGGTAAATATGATGATGATGTCATCATCATGTTTATTTCTTCATTTATCGAACTTGGATGATGTCATCAGGATATTGACTTAGGGTGATATTTCACGATAGTAGGATATTAAGAAATATTGGGTTACATTTAGAAATATGATGCTCGTGAAATGTAAAGCTATTTGAAGGGTAAGGGTCACCATCACTTAAAGTTGACGTTCGGATATTTGGACCGCATGACTTATCGGGTGATGTACCAAGATCAAGATGATCTTTGATAACATGACTGAGGTTATAAAATATGATCCTCCTCCTGTGAATATCAGGTTTGACCAAAACTTTGACTGTTAACAACTCTCACATCCTGATGAATATCAGGATGATGTAAAAGGCAAACCTGCATGGAATTTAATGCTCTTTCTAAATATGAGGTCACATAAATGAAATATGAATTTTGACAAACTAACCTCATAATGATGACTTACCTCATCTTGATTCTACATGATGATGCAGATGAATTACTTTTACCAAACCGCCAGAAAGCAAACAACACAAGCTAAGCCAAAAGTTGGGTCCCTATTTTGCCAAGTCAAAATGGGGCGTGTTGTGTAACCACACAAGTAGGTTTGCATTGATACAGTTATGGTTGACACATTGCTTTACTGATTGCAAGAGGATATTTCTGACACCCTCATGCCACAAGAGCAGTTCCCTGTGATGATGTTATGGTGATACATACTAACAAAGATAGATCAAATAGTACTTAGTACTCTTGGTTTGGACTATGTGTGTTTCATGCCTAAGGTTTGTGCAAACCTCAGTTTACTGACTGCTTTGGTGGAGCACTTCCACAGTGAAGATGGGACATTCCACCTCCCCACTGGTGAGATAACTTTTACTTTGGAGGATGTGTATAGGATCCTACACCTTCCCATAGTAGGGGAGTAGGTGGAGTATGACCCGCAGTGCGATGCAGGGTTGGACGAGTGTAGGCAGGTGTTTGATGATCCTAGCATAGTGGGGTTAGTTATCAGATGGTAGGATATGCATGACTATTACAACTATTTCTTGGGGATCATGGTTGGCTTGATCAGGGGTGTTGTATGCCCTGATCGGAGATCTCATGGTTTTTCCATTAGCTGGGGTTGGACTCTTGAGAGGATGCTCACTGAGGGCACCTGATTTGCTTGGGGTGTCTATGTTCTTACACACCTCTACCATGACATGCATCAAGTGGTATATCGCAAAGCTTCTAGCCTATCTACAGGGGTTTTGTTGCTTTAGTTATAGGTGTGGGAGCACATCGTAGTGACCCAGTCCATTTGCACTTTTCACAGACAGAGGGGTGAGCCATACTCATATGGGTATGTAGGTGTACTTACCCAACACAGGCTGGGTAAGCTAGAGTACTAGTGTCACATGTTGGATAATGTGGATGTAGTTGTGTGGCAACCTTACCTAGAGTGTGAGGTTTGGGATGATGAGGATGATGAGCTACCCTACATTTTTAGATGTGGTGGTTGATTGGGTGGACTCCACATTTATTAGAGAGGCACATAGTCACCTGACTTATGTGGTAGTTTGGGAGAGTGTAGGGTATACCATAGGGGCAGGCCCAGTTTGCAAGGACTTGAGCAGAGTGACGGCGATGGGGGCCCATGGCATCATATGAGGAGGCTAGGATAGACTTTCTTCAGATTCCTTATTAGGCATGGCCGATGAGGAGGGATATAGTAGATTTAGGGATGATGTGGGATTATGAGGACTAGTTCTCTGCACACCTATTCCCTAGATATTCAAGGCCTGTAAGCACCAAAATCATGCACTCCCTCCATGAGGACTCCTATGATGATTTAAATCCTTGTCACGTACATGTAAGCCTGAAAATAAATCCTTTGGGCAGTAGGCCTCTTGATGTGATGTAGGAGCATCCAATGGTGTAAGGGTAATCTTGCATCACCCAAAAAAGATGTGTTTCAAAATTTTTTATGTTCTTTCCATTTATTTTTAAAATTTGTGGTTTTGGTTCCATAATCTCTTGAATAATGATGTAGAACTTTCAGTTTTTCCAAATTGCTAAAAATAGCAACCTACTATTTTTAGAAAGTTTGCATCTGGGCATGGAATGAAGTGAAAATTTACAGGAAGCTACACAACTAAAAAATAAGAACTTTGGCGAAGGAATCACATAAAGATCATTTACGAGCTGAAAGATATTAAAGTTTTTGTTTCCCAAAAAATGCCTGAAAATTATTCAAACTCAGGTTTGAGGTACTAAAAGGTCCCGTACATACCTGAAAATGGCCAAAACTGGTAGAGCGGGTTCTTAACGCATAGAGCACTCCACAATTTTTCCAACACATAAAAGAGTTCATCAATCAGACACCCAGATCAAAAGTTATGGCTCCCAGAAGTTGACCTATTTTTGGAGGGAGATGCAAATTTTGAAATTAGGTTGTTAGCTACCAAAAAGGCTATTAATAACCATTTTTGGGAACCCTGGGTAGTAGTAGAGTATAGGGGGAAAGTGTAGAGTCAAGAATAGGTGGGAAAATAGAAACCCTAGCTAATTTGGGGTTACAGAAGGTAGATGATTCTAGAGTCTTGGAAAGGAAAGCTAGAATGTGTTGTAGCCTATGGATGGTTGATTCATCTGATTGTATTTGAGCTTCTATAATGTAATAAGTTGTCCAAATCAATAAAAGAAAGTTCTATTTTCTATGTATAATTTCTGATACTGTGTGTTTTATGATTTACCTCCTTCATCAAGTGGTATCAGAGCAAGGGTTCCTGAGTGTGTAGACAGATCGCTGACCGTGAGGTAGTTTGCACTAGGACCTGAGGTTGTGGGTTTGCTGCAAAGATCAAGATGCCTCCACAAAAAAATCATATTGGGAGGAATACTTTGATAGAAGAGGATTTTAGAGCCCTGCAAAGGCAAATCAATGCATTGCAAGAGGAGCTATGAAGAGGGTTTGAGCCAAGAACAAGAGAGAAAGGTGAAGATGAAGCTGAAGAAGAGTTATCTGAGGAAGAACAAGAAGTTACAGGTGATCCTATAGAAGTTAGGTTGTTGAGGGCCATTTCGAAGATTAGAAAGAGGCCCGGAATTAAAGTTTCTACATATTCTAGAGATTTGAATCTGAAACAACTTATTGATTGGATCAATGACATGGAGGAGTATTTTGAGTATGAAGATGTGGAGGACCCAGATCAGGTTAAGTTTGCAAAAACAAAGTTGAAGGGCCATGCTAGTATTTGGTGGAAGGAGGTCAAATTAGAGAGGATTAGAAGAGGAAAATGAAAGATCACCAGATGGGATCAAATGGTGGAGAAACTAAGCAGTTAATTCCTATGGACTATGAGATGGAGCTGCTGAAGAAGCTGCAAGGACTGAAGCAAGGTAACAAGTCTATAAAGAAGTATACAGAAGAGTTTTATAAAATTACTATCAGGACAAGCCATGTAGAGCCCAACAAGGCAAAGGTATCCCATTACATTAATGGGTTGAGACCAAGTATTTAAGAGGAGTTGAGCCTATTCAGAATGACCACCATAGAAGTTGCATACAAATTTTCCCTGAAGGTGGAAGAGAAGATGAATAAAAGATTTGACAGCAAGCAAAGGGGAAGAGGTCAAGGTGGAAGGACTGGTGGAAGACCCTATGGGGGCCAAAATGAAGATTCAAATAAAAGTGAAGAAGCCAGCACCAGTCAAAATCAAAGAGGAGATAATACATACTGCCCTTGTGACCAGAACAATGGTGAGCAAAGAGGAAGAGGTAGACCTAGGTAAGGACCTAGAAGAGGAGGTTTTAGAGGAACCTATTTCCAATGTGGAGAAGAAGGGCATCGAGCATATGAGTGTCTACAACATCAAGGAAGGATAAATAGAAGACCTGAAGGTAATGCATGAGTTACACATGTAGATGAAGATGCACATTCTGAGCATTCTAAAGTTGTTGAAAGGGGAGAAACCCTAGTTGTCAAAAGAACCCTGCTGAATGAGGAGAAAGAACCAAATTAGAGAAAGAGTTTATTCTGTACAAGGTGCAAATGTGAAGGTAAGTGTTGTGATATTATTATTGACAGTGGAATCACTGACAATCTTGTTTCAGAGGAGATGGTTGACAAGTTGAAGTTGACAAGAAGAAAGCATCCACATCCATATCGGATTGCATGGTTGCAGAAGGACCATAGAGATTTGGTCAATGAGTAGTGTTTAGTGAAGTTCAAGATTGGGGACTACCATGATGAGGTGCTGTGTGATATCATACCAATGGATACATGCCATATGCTGTTGGGGAGGCCATGCCAGTATGATAGGAGCGTTGTCCATGATGGCCATGCAAACACATATTCCCTAATAAAGGATGGAGTTTGTCACAAGTTAAAGCCCTTGAAGGAGGTGGAAGACAAGGTATGTAGTACTACTAGAATTTGCTTGGTAGATGGAAGAAAATTTTTGGAGGGTATGAAGCATGAACATCATTGCTTTGCATTGATTCCTAAGATTAGTCAAGAGAATTGTGAAGATGTACCAGCAAAAATTTTAGATAGGAATAATTTTAGGAAATTATCTTTGATAATATACCAGAAGGTTTACCACCAGTGAGGAAGATAAGTCATCAAATGGATTTGATACTAGGAGCCAGTTTGTCAAATAAGACAATGCATAGAATGACTCTAGTAGAGAGTGAAGAGATCAATAGACAAGTTTAGGAGTTGTTGAGGAAGGGATTGATAAGACAGAGCCTAAGTCCATGTGCAGTACCTGCAGTACTAGTACCAAAGAAAGATGGAGACTGGAGAATGTGTATAGACTTTTGATCCATTAATAAGATCATGATCAAGTACAAATTTCCATTACTGAGAATGTATGATATAATGGATTGTTTGAGTGGAGCCAAGTACTTCATAAAGATTGATCTAAAGAGTGGGTATCACCAGATTCGAATCAGAGAAGGAGATGAATGGAAGACAACCTCTAAAACCAAAGAAGGTTTGTATGAGTGGTTAGTCATGCCATTTGAGCTAACCAATGCACCGAGCACATTCATCTGGCTCATGAATGAGGTATTGAAAGAATTTTTGGGAAGTTTTGTTATTGTTTATTTAGATGATATTTTTATTTTTAGTAAGACTTGGGATGAGCATCTAATGCATATTAGAAGAGTTTTAGAGAAGCTGAGGGAGGAGAAGTTGTTGATCAATTTGAAGAAATGTAGCTTTACAAAGAAGGAGTTGGTATACCTGGGATTTGTTGTCTTAGAGGAAGGTCTTAAGATGGACCCAGAAAAAGTAAGGTCTATCATTGAATGGCCTACACCAAGGAGTGCCACAGAGGTACGATCTTTTCATGGTTTAAAAAGTTTTTATAGAAAGTTTATCAAAAACATTAGTAACATTTGTGCACCCCTGACTGATACAATGAGAGGGATAGAAAAGAGTTTAGATGGACTAAAGGAGTAGAAAAAAGTTTTGACACATTAAAGCAGAAAGTTATAGAGCAACCTATTTTGGCACTTCTAGATTTCAATAAGGTATTTCAGGTAGATTGTGATGCTAGTGGTAGTGCTATAGGAGCTATTTTGAGTCAAGAAGGTAAGCCCATTGCCTATTTTAGTGAGAATCTTAATGATGCCAAAAAAAATTATTCTTTTTATGATCAATAATTTTATGCAATAGTTCAGGCTTTGAAGAAATGGAGACATTATTTGTTGCCAAAAGAGTTTGTTTTATATACTAATCATCATTCTTTACAGTATCTTAATAGTCAAGGGAAGTTGAACCAAAGGCACTTAAAATGGGTTGAGTTTTTGTAGAACTGTACTTTTGTTTTGAAGCACAGGAGTGGGAAGTCCAACAGAGTTACAGATGCCTTGAGTAGAAGGCAAAATTTGTTAACAGAAATGAAGATAGAGGTTGTTGGGTTCGATGAGCTCAAAAGTTTGTATCCTAAAGATCCAGATTTTGTTGAAAGCTTGTCTAGAACTTGTTACTCTGGATAGGACAAAATGGTTGGATTTCATAATCCAAGATGGCATGTTGTTTAAAGGAAGCAAATTGTGCATTTTGAGGAGTTCCATGAGAGAGAACCTGATTAAGGAGAAGCATAGCGGAGGATTGGCTAGACACTTTGGTTGAGATAAGACCATTACTATTGTTGGTGAAAATTATTATTGGCCAAAGTTGTAGCAAGATGTGAGGAAATTTATGCAGAGTTGTAGAGTATATCAAATGGCAAAAGGAGCAAGTCAGAATATAGGTCTATATCAGCCACTACCTCTACTAGAGAAGCCATGGGATGATATTAGTATGGATTTTGTTCTTGGTTTACCAAGGACATAGAGAGGACATGATTCCATTTTTGTGGTGGTGGATAGATTCTCGAAGATGGCACGTTTTATTCCTTGCAAGAAGACTAATGACATTGTTCATATTGCAGAGTTATTTTTCAGGGAGTTGGTGAGATTACATGGTCTACCAAAGAGCATAGTTTCATATCAAGATACCAAGTTTGTTGGTTATTTCTAGAGGACATTGTGGAAGAAGTTGAAGATAGATTTAAAGTTTAGTTCTGCACACCATCCACTGACTGATGGATAGATTGATTTGGTGAATAGGAGTTTGGGTAACCTGCTATGATGCTTAGTAGGAGATAAGCCCAAGGGATGGGATTTGATTTTACCACAGGCTAAATTTGCTTACAACAATTCTGTCAATAAGAGTACTGGTAAATCACCATTCCAGATTGTATATGGCAATAGCCCAAGAAATGCTTCTGAGTTAAGAAAGCTAGACAAAGGAGAAAAGACAAGTGCTGAAGCTGAAGAATTTGTAGCATCTGAAGAATTTGCATGAAGAGGTGAGAAAGCACATTAATAAGATGAATATTTAGTACAAGGTGAAGGCACATCAGAAGAGGAGATATAAGGAATTCCAAGTAGGAGATGAAGTCATGGTTCACTTGAGAAAAGAAAGGTTCCCAATTGGAACATACAATAAGCTAAAAATGAAGAAATTTGGACCATGCAGAATTTTGAAGAAACATGATTCAGGAAATGCATATGAGCTAGAGCTGCCTAGTGGGATCAACATTTCCCCTATTTTCAACATTGCTGACTTATCATAATATCATGAAGGTGGAATAGAGGATGGACCAATAGAAGAACAGTGGAATATTCTAGCATCTACGTCAGCTAAGGAGATAGAAGAGATCTTGGATAGCCATGTGGGAAGAAGTACTTGGAACAAGCAATATCAAGAATATCTGGTGAAATGGAAAGGAAGGCATATTGAAGATTCTTCTTGGTTGTCTAAGGCAGAGGTTGACCATTTAGGTTTTCCTCACACAAACACATGAGACATGACAGGGTCACTTCTCAAATTACCCTGGGTGTCTGATGCAGGAGCATCCAGTGGTGTAAGGGCAATCTTGCATCACCCAAAAAAAGATGTGTTTTAAAATTGTTGATTTTCTTTCCATTTCTTTTCAAAATTTTTGGTTTTGGTTCCATAATCTCTTGAATAATTATATAGAACTTTCAGTTTTTCCAAATTGCTAAAACTAACAACTTGCTATTTTTAGAATGTTTGTATTTGGGCATAGAATGAAGTGAAAATTTACAGGAAGCTATATAACTAAAAAATAAGACCTTTGGTGAAGGAATCTCACAAAGATCATTTGCGAGCTAAAAGATATTAAAGTTTCTATTTCCTAAAAAATGCGTGAAAATTATTCAAACTCAAGTTTGAGGCACTAAACAATCTTGTACAGGCCCTAAAATGGCCAGAACTAGCGGAGCAGGTTCTTAGTTCATAAAACACTCTACAAGCTTTCTGAAACATAAAATGGTTCATCAATCAGACACGCGAATCAAAAGTTATGACTCTCAGAAGCTGACCTATTTTTGGAGGGAGATGTAAATTTTGAAATTAGGTTGTTGGCCACCAAAAAGGCTATTAATAACCATTTTTGGGAATCCTAGGTAGTAGTAGAGTTAAGGGGGAAAGTGTAGAGTCAAGAATAGGTGGGAAAACAAAAACCCTAGCTAATTTAGGGTTACAAAAGGCAAATGATTCTAGAGTCTTGGAAGGTAAAGCTGTAATGTGTTGCAGCCCATGGAGGGTTGATTCATCTGATTGTACTTAAGCTTCTATAATGTAATAAGTTGTCCAAATCAATAAAAGAAAGTTCTATTTTTTGTGTGTAATTTTTGTTGTTGTGTGTTTTATGATTTACCCCCTTCATCATAATGACATTTCCTTTCTTCTTATCTTTTGTCCTTTTTACTTTGTCGATTCCCTTCCTTCCCTATTTGTGACACTTTTCAACACTTGTCGACTTGCATTTTTTGGCTTTCAACCTTGATCATAAGCCTTGTGAGTGTCTTGTAGGTGTGTTTTGACCTCTCCTCTTTGTATTTCATCTAGTGCACCTCATAGAAGCCTTCTAGAGGTCCCCCAATCCATCTCCCACTTTCTATTTTTAATTTCGACCAACCAATCCAAATCTCCCCCTATTATTTCTAGATCCCCACTGGGGATCCTGAGGACATAAGTGGTGATTTGGATTCTTCCTCATGATTGACCTATTTTTTGATGTAGAATCCATCCTTTTCTTCCTCCTTGCCTTCTACCATCTTGATTTCTACATTCTACACTCTTGATCCAGGGTCACCCTTCAAGTGACCCAGGATCCCCCTGGGTGACCTTGACTAATGAAGGTGGCAACCCTACCATCTTTTGACCTACGAAAAACTAAAGTTTCTCTCACATTTTTTCTCTATTTTCACTCATTTTTCTTTCTATTTGCATAATTTTTTATCCATGATATGGAGTTAACTATTTCATGCATCCACACATGCATAATTAGCTCTATTTGATCTTAAATTAACTCTCTAATCAATCTCATGCATTCTTCTAACTCCCTTTTCCTCTTTAGTGATAAGCTATCATTGCTTCATCACTCCCTTATTAGCTTAGTTTACTGGGTAATCAACCTTGTTAACTCATCAATCAAATGAGTTAACTCTTCAATCAATCCCTTCCTCAAACCTATTGTTAGGGTAAAATGCGGTTTAATCAAATGAATAATAATAAAACCCAAACATCAATAGAATAATGAAATCAAGAAAGATTGAATAGAATGAAGCAATGAATAACATAGTGCAAACCTTCCTTGAATCAAAGCTTCTATTGTTCGCCTAATACAACTGTCCTTTGCTGATGAAGTAGGCCCTCAGTGAGTGCAATCTTTTAGCTGTGTTGTAGGATGTCGGTCGTAAATGGCTATATTGATAAATATTGCTGTGAAGAGAGGCTTCAAAGCAAATGGTGATCTCAAGTAGATTGTATTGGGGGTGCCAAAGGCGCACGGGTAGAATTCTGCAGAGTAACAATACAAATAACCTGGATCAATAGAATGGAAGGATGAAGCTTCTTTTATAGACTTGGAAGAATGAGAATCAACGGTTGAGGAGAAGTATGATGATCAATGGCTGAGAATGGTTGAGGAATGTGCAACTAGTGGAAATATGACAAGTGTCTCGTCTCCATCATGAAAGAGGGGACTTGACAACATTGATTGGAGAGTTAACTCCTTTAACTAATCAGTTAACAAACTTGATTAGTTAGTTGGAAGAATGATTTATGGAATTGACTGAATTGATTGAGGGATTAACTCAATTGACTGGTTAGTTAACACTTCTGATTGATTAGTTAACTAACTTTTGATTTGAGAAGAAATAGGACATATGGGTGAGGGGGAAAATAGGTAATTAAATATTTAATAGATTTAATTACATGTGCAACCTGATGAGGTGGACAAGGCGAGGTGGAAAAGTGAGGTGTAAGGGTGAGGTGGATTTTTGGGATTAGAACTTAGGATAGGGGGATTTATGAACAATTAAATTATTTAGGATTATTTTAATTGTGTGAGATATTAGAAGAATTTAGGGAATTTAATTAAATAAATTGATTTTATTTAATTACCGAATAGTGAATCGACTAAATAAATTTAGAATATTTATTTAATTGATAGAAGAATGGAATAAATATTTAGAATATTTATTTAGAGTGAATTGTGTCATTTTTAGGTGTATACATTTTGCCCCTCTTTGATGCAATGCGGTTTACTGCATTGCTTCAAAGAAAACGATAGTCTGACAGTGATACATGCCCTAGTTTGCCCCTGGTACAAGTTTAATGATGATAGGATGCCCCCTCAGGAGATTGGACGGAAAAAGGCTGAAAGATTTTGAGACGGACAATCTCACGAAGACGAAGGGGTTAGGTTAGGTTGGAGGAAAAGGACTCGTTTCAGGGAAACGGGAAGAAAATGGGAGGGAAAACGGGCATGGGAAGTAGTCACAGTCATCACTTAGCCAGAATTAGGGTTTGTAGGTTATAAATAGGAGCTAGGTCCACAAGATTATCCATTTGTACACTTGTTTGATTTGGATTGGAGACAGAGAGCTTAGAGTAAACTTGGAGTAGCATGGCCGCTAGAGCAGCTGATATTCCACTCGAGGAGCATCGATTTGAGCGAGTCCATCGATTCGGGCGGCTAGCAGAGGCAGGACCCCTGGTATGTGCTTCAAAATTTTTTCCCTAGAGTCGCATTAGGGTGCCATAAATGCAAGTAGAAAATAGGTCAAGTAGATGCGCCGAAGTACAGAATGACGCATATGTAGTGCGAAATAATGCATTTGTCATTTCGCAGTGCATATGTTTAGTTTAGCTGCGCATCTGTTATAGCTGCACATATGTGGGTTTTTGCGGTGCTTTTGTAATTTGGTAGTGCATCGGTTGAATGTTGTGGCGCATATGTTGAACTTGCACATATGTGCCATGTAACGGTGCATCTGTGATTTTGCGGTGCTTTTGTTGATTGTAGCGGTGCATATACTAGAAGCGGTGCATTTGTAAAGAAACGACGCTTTTACCACCTGTAGTGGCGCATTTGCTTTAGATAGAAATTACTTAGCAAAATTGACTCGATGAGCGTCCTATTTGACGCATCAATCGACGAGCTATCTCTGAGATTGTAGGGAATCTAGTCAAGAGATGTAGTGTGCTATTTTGATCAATTGGAAATGCTAAGTTTAGTTGATATAGTTTAGTAGATATGTTGAGTATGGTATATGTGGCTTTAGATTGATGCCTTGTTTTGCGTGCTTGCAGGAAATATGAGAGACACTGCAGTCTAGGGAGATGTTCCCTATGCCCTTATTGCAGAGATACATGTTGATGGAGATCGACAGAGAGGCACTTGGTGCCATGGGTTTGGACTACATTTGCTTCATGCCCGAGGTGCGGGCGAACCGTGGATTGTCGACAGCTGTCATGGAGAGATACCACAGTGAGGATGGGACCTTCCATTTTCTGACTGGAGAGATGACCATGACTCTAGAGGATGTCTACAAGATACTGCACTTGCCCATTCAGGGTGAGTTGGTAGAGTACGATACGTAGTGGGATGCAGGACTCACCGAGTACAGGTGAGTGTTTGATGATCCCGAGCTGGTTGGACAGGTCATCCCCTGGCATGATATATATGACTGTTATGACTACTTCCCTGGGATCGTGGCTGGATTGATCAGAGGCATTGTATGCCCCAACAGGAGATCGCATGGGTTCCCCATTGGATGGGGCTGAATTATGGAGTGGATGCTGACTGAGGGCACCTGATATGCATGGGGGGTCTGTGTACTAGCTCACCTATACCATGACATGCACCAGGTGGTGTATCATCGCAGCACGAGTCTAGTAGCTGGGTACTACTGCTACAGTTTTGGCTGTGGGAGCACATAGTGGTGATGAGGCTAATATGTTTGTTCGCGAGGTAGCGAGGGGAGCCATAAAGTTATGGCTATGCAGGAGTGATTTCCCAGCACAGGTTGGGGAAGTTAGAGTACTGGAGGCACACCCTGGATGGTGTAGATGTGGTCATCTGGTGACCATATCTGGATTGTGAGCCCTAGGATGACGAGGGAGACGAGCTGCTATACTGCTTTCAGACGTGGTGGCTGATAGACTGGACACGACATATACTAGAGAGATAGATGGTGGGCTGGGTGCTAAGATAGTTTGGCAGGAGGCAGGGTATGCCACAGGGACAGGCACGATTTGCGTGGACACATGCAGAGAGGGTCCAATGGCTTCGTATGAGGGGGCCTTGGCAGAGTTCCGACAAACTCCATACGTGGGTTGGGACATGCAGACAGAGATAGGTGATGCAGGGATCACCCAGGAGTATGAGGATTGGATTACTACGCATCCCTTTCTGAGATACTCAGGGCCTGGGATGCTGGTACCTCGTATTGATGAGGTTGATTCAGAGGAGGACCAGGTTGGCTGGGGGAGAGGTAGAGGACGGGGTGGGGATGGAGAGAGGCTAAGACAGTGGAGAAGGGTAGCTCAGGCTGAGCAGGTAGTGCTAGCATAGGTGGCACAATAGCAGGTACAACAGTAGGCACAGATGCCGCCACCCTAGCAGGTGGCACAGTAGTAGGGTCAAATGCTGCCACCCCAGCAGGTGGCACAATAGTAGGTGCCCCAGCCACAGGGGCCAGGACAGGTAGAGGCCTCCTAGGGGCCAGTACAGGTAGAGGTGTACGAGAGGGCTATAGCTAGCCTGAGAAGATAGGTGAGAGAGCTACGGGCACAGCTTAGGAGGGCCAACGGCTAACGAGAGACTGACGCAGCAGTGATCGCAGGGCTGGCTTGTGAGAGGGACATGGCAGATGCATGGGTACACGTTATCTGTGTAGAGCAGGACACTATGGTAGCAGCCATGGGGATAGATGCAGCTACCACCTTTTTGGTTGGGTAGGTACAGCAGGCACAGGCACAGGTCAGCCAACTGCAGACACAGTTAGCACAAGCACAGACATAGCTTACCAGAGCACAGGCACAGGTGCAGTATTACCGGGGCTTGTACCATGGGGCAGTGCTAGCGAGTCAGAGGGCTTCAAGTTTTAGGAGTCAGTCTAGGGCTACTCAGAGAGCAGGTCCATCGTAGTCAGGGGCTTCTGTGATGGGTCCCCAACAATTAGGGGCTGGCAGTGGTGGCTCACAGCAGCGAGGGTAGACTTGTACCAGATTTTGTACTTTTTTGGGACATGTATCACCATCCATTTGGATGCATATTGTATATGACATTTTGATTCAGAGAGAGAGAGATGATGATATTGTACATTTGGACCTTGTTTTATGATTGTATATATGATGATGCAGCCTTATGATCTATTGCATATGTTATGAGATGATGAGTCACTTTTATGGAATGATGCAATGCATGTGTAGACTTAGATGTTCTATCTGATGTCATATGAGATGCCTTTGATATGATGTATTGTGATGTTTCTATGATCTAGTGCATATGCGATATGAGTGTTTGAGCTGATATGTATGCAAATGCAACATGATAGCTATATGATTATGCGACCTTTGTATATGATGCACTTAGCTATGTTTTTAATTTCTTTGCTGTATGATGCGATATGATGATGATGTATGGATGACCTAATGCATTGTATTATGTATACAACTGATTTAATCATGTTCATGACGAGCTCTAAATGTGATATGATATGCACCTATATGCTTTGTTTTTGCGATGTCCAAATGTACTCTATCGACATAAGAAATGACAGGATGATAGATAGAAGAATGGTTTTGATGTAGAAATACTTAGAAGTTTCATTTGATATTGTTACTCTGCATAGTACGGGTACTGATGATTGTATGGGATATGGATGTATGTATGGATATAGGATGGATGTTTTGCTTTTAGAGTGCTTTATTTCATCATTGGGCATTTTATTTTTTGTACATTTTCTGAAATGTTGTAAGTGAATACAAGCATCTAGGTATAATTGAACCGAGATGACCTGAGTATTGCTTACATGGGTTTTGCTTTAGCAAGCTAATACAAGCATCTAGTCAAAATTGAATGTAGATGACTTGAGTACTTCTTGCATTTCAACAAACAAGGATTGCCCCTGTTCATGTTAGACCCTTGATGTCCTCGATGATCTTTTGCCGATCATGTCCTTAGACAAGGTGTTACATTACTAAAGCGTAATCCACAGATAGCAAACAAAGAAAATGATCATGCCTTCATCATAGCATCTCTAGCTTTTGGCATCCTTGAGTAGCATAGAAAGACATGATAAAAATCAAGACTCTGTAACATAACCATGATTTCAATCCGCAAAACATTCTTGCATTTAGATGTGTTTATTTCTTGCTGTAATTCAAGTGAAATCATTTAGAAGGCCTTGGGTATTTTGCCTTGTGTTGGAATAGGTTAAGTTGTGTAAAGTCAGGGTTCTTTGCTTGGAGCGCGGGTTCTACTTGCACCTACTTGCTTGGTGAGAAGAGATTCTTGCAATTCTTATTGGTGAGACGGACCCTAAGGGACTGACCTAGTGCCTTGGGGGTGCATTGCTAAATGGCCTTGCCTACGTGATGATGCAGAGGCAACATAGTTCGGGTGAACCCTAATGGACCTAAGACCTAGGCGAGAGAGAGTGGAGTTGGACTCAGCTAGATAGAATGACAAGATATGGAACAGATGGGACAATGGAAAGCCTTGGGGGCACATTGGGATAATGGCCTTGCCTACGTGACGATGCAAAGGCAACGTAGTTCATGGACTTGGACCATGGAAACCAATGAGAGATATGCTAGGCTCACACTGAAGAGATGATATGGGATAAAATCCTGGTTGACAAGGCCACAAAGAGGGAGAGTTATCAAGCCATGATAGGTAACTGCCAGGTGTTTATTATGGGATAGATGTGGGTTGAATGGGAAGTGATTTGAAGGAAGAAGGGGACTCAAAGTGACTGGATTCTCAGAGATGGAGAAGGTGGTTTATCACAAGTAATGCATGTTTACTAGGTTTTCATCACTTATTTTTATTTACACGAGAAGCTAGAAAGTAAACATGATGCTTGTTTGCCAGGTTTTCATCATGATACCTATCCAAGGCGCCTGTTTGCCAGGTTTTCACCAAAGGATGATTCTTTTTGTACGTTTCTATTTTTTGTGATTTTTTTTTGTATTTTTCCCTTTTTCAACTTTTTATATATATTTTTTGTATTTTCTTTTCTCTTTTTTTATTTTTTTGTAATTTTTGTGCCCCCTTTGCACTGGGATTCTCCTAGGTATAAAACTGGCGAAGATGCATGTTGTTGATTGGGTCATCAAACAACTCTCCCTTTGACGTTGCCAACTGATATACCCTTGATCCATAAGCTGCTATAATCACATAGGGCCCAAGCCAGTTTGGTTCAAACTTACCTTTCTTTTCTCTATCTTGTTGATTGCGAGGGTTTTCTTTGAGAACGATGTCCCCAACCTTAAAGATTCTTGGATGAACCCTATGGTTATAGCTTCTTGACATCATCTGTTGATAAGCTTTCAGATGATCGAAGGCTTTCTGTTGCCTTTCTTCTAGTAACTCTAATTCTTGTAACCTAGAGACCCTATATTCCTCATCTGATATGAGACCCTTTAGCAACACCCTGAGGGACGGTAATTCAACTTCAATGGGAAGGATGGCTTCTGAACCATAGACAAGGGCGTATGGTGTAGCACCTGTGGGAGTGCATATACTAGTTCTATCTGCCCATAGAGTAGGATTGAGTTGGACATGCCAATCATGACCAGCATCATTGACAGTCTTCTTTAGGATTTTTAGAATGGTTTTATTCGATGCCTCAGCTTGGCCGTTACCTTGGGGGTAGTATGGAGAGGAGAAATGGTGTTGGATTTTGAAATGCTCACAAAGTTCCTGGACATCCTAATTTTTGAACGGTCTTCCGTTATCCGTTATGATGGATGAAGGAATGCCATATCTGCAGATAATGTAATTTAGGATGAAAGAGGAAATTTGCTTGCCTGTGACAGTGGTTAGGGGAACGGCCTCAATCCACTTTGTGAAATACTCAGTGGTGGTTATGATGAATTTGTGGCCATTGGATGAATCTTTCCCACAAGGTCAAGTCCCCACTGGCAAAAGGGCCAGGGTGTCGTTAAAGGTCTCAACTCTTGAGTAGGTGCATGGATCAAGTTCCCATGTATTTGGCACTGTTTGTACTTTTTGATGAACTGATATGAATCCATTTCCATGTTTGCCCAGTAATAACCCAAACACATGAGTTTCTTGGCTAAGGAAGGATCGCTAGAGTGTGTTCCACAGATCCCTTCGTGTATGTCTTGCAAGGCAGTTATAGATTCTTCTTGTTCTAAACAACGGAGCAAAGTACCATCCAGACCATGTCGGTAAAGGGTATCGGCTATGATGGTGTAGCGAGAGGTTTGTCATATGAAAGTTCACTTTTGGTTGGAAGAGAGGTCAGGTGGGAGAGTGTTGTCCTTGAGGTAAGCATAAGTCTTATTGTACCAAGGTGAATTAGATCCAACTAGGAGGCATATGGAATGGGTCTCAGGAATATTATAAGCTGGTTGCCGGATGGTTTCCACTAAGAACTCGTATTGTGACTCATTTTTAGGTATTTCTAGAAGAGAGGCGATGGTGGCCATTGCATCTGTTGCTTTATTCTCAATCCTGGGTATTTTCTCGAAGGAGATGGTCCCAAAGTGTTCTTTGAAGTCGTCGACCATCCATTTGTATGGGATGCCTTTTCATCTTTGGTTCGGTACTCATCATTGACCTGATTGATTATAAGCTGAGAATCACCATAGACATGCAATTCTTAGATTTTCCATTCATTTGCCATCTTGAGACCGATTACCAAGGCCTCATACTCCGCTATGTTATTGGTGCATGGAAATAACTAATGGTAAGACTTCATAATTGTGTCGCCTTGAGGAGTTATAAATAGGATACCTGCCCCCGATCCATGGTTTGTGTAAGACCCATCGAAGTAGAGTTTCCATGAAGATGTTGACACATTGAATAGGGATTCGTCTGGAAACTCAAATTGCATTGGCTTGGTGTCTTGTAACGATGCATCTGCTAGTTAGTCAGCTATGATTTATCCCTTGGTGGATTTTCTATCCACATATTCGATGTCATACTCACTGAGAAGCATTACCCATTTTGCTAGGTGACCTGTGAGAGCTGCTTTGCTGAGGAGATACTTCAGTGGGTCAATTTTTGCAATGAGTTTTACTGGATGTGCAAGCATGTAATGTCAGAGTTTTTGTGAAGCAAAAACTACTACGAGACATGATCTTTTGACTTGGGAGTATTGTAACTCATAGCCTACTAAGGTTTGACTGATGTAGTAGACATCTCTTTCCTTATTCTCATAATCTTGCTGCGCTAGAAGAGCTCCAAGAGCAGTAGGTGTAGCAGATATGTAGAGAATTAGAGGTTTTCCTTAGATCGGAGGCATGAGAATGCGTGGATTCATAAGGTACTCCTTTAGCTTGTTGAATACCTCTTCACACCACTCATCCCACCTAAATGGAATGTTCTTATGCAGGAGATGGCTAAAAGGTTGGCACTTGTCTGCCAGTTGTGATATGAATCTGTGGATGGCTTGCAGCTTGCCCTATAGTGATCTCAACTGAGTTAGAGTCTTGGGTGGTGACATGTCCATTATAGCTTTGACCTTGGCAGGGTCTACCTCTATTCTGTTTGCCAGCACGATGAAGCCTAGCAGCTTGCCTGAAGTTACCCCAAACACACATTTCTTTGGGTTCAGTTTGACTTGGAATTGGTCCAATCTTTGAAAGACTTTTTCTAGCACATCTAGGTGTGAGTCTCTTGTGAGAGACTTTGCTAGGATGTTGTCGACATAGTCTTCCATTGTTACATGCATCATGTAATGAAATATAGTTGTCATAGCCCACTGATATGTAGCACCTGCATTTTTTAGCCCAAATGGCATGACATTCTAGCAAAAGGTACCCCATGGGCAAGTAAAAGCTGTCTTGCGTTGGTCCTCTGGTGCTATTTTGATTTGATTATACCTTGAGAATTCATCCATGAGTGATAGCATTGTATGTCCTGCAGTTAGGTCGACTATGATATCGATGTTTGGCAATGGAAAATCATCCTTGCGGCATGCTTTATTTAAGTCTCAAAAATCATTGCATAATCAAACTCGGCCATCTGGTTTAGACACTGGCACAATGTTGGATATCCATTCTAGGTAATCTATGGCTCTAATGAACCCCACATCCAACAATTTCTTGAGTTCTTCTTTGACCAAAAGTGCTATGTGAGGATGCATCTTTCTCAGCTTCTGCTTTACTAGTTTTACTCTTGGATCCAATGGTAGGTGATTAGAATTAAGTTTGGGTCTAGACCTAGCATGTCTGCATATGACCAAGCAAAGCTGCCTCTCTTCTTCTTAAAGAACGGTACACACCTGGTTTTCTTTGGTGGTGTGAGAGATTTGGCAAAGTGGATAATCTTGGGCTGTTCTTCTATTCCAATATTCACGGGCTCTGTTGGTTCTACAACAATCTGTGACCTTTCCTGGTACATATCACTAGGGAGAGTGTCAAGCTTTCCATCATTAGGTGCCACAGTTGGGTTTTCACCTTCAGATGCATCCTTTCTTTTTACTGTTTTGGGATCTGACACTACCGCAAGGCGGTTTTCACTGTCAAATCCATTTTTGATCTTGATATTTTTGTGACTGGAAGGCTTGGTACCCTCCCTGAAGTAAGCCATAGTATTTAGTTCAATGGCAAAACTAGCTTTATGATCTCCCCTAGGTAAGTGGTCCCTAATTTCCATATAATCAATGTAAGCATCATCATTTTGGAACATATCTAGTTGGAGAGTTCCTCGCAGATCCCAGTCAATAAGCTTAGGGTGTAAGAGGGGAAGGGAGTCAGATGATAGACCTAATTCATTGATGGTATGGATGGAAATGTTGGGAGCGTTGGTGGGGGTAGTGTTCAGGATGGTACTTTCTTCCAAGTTGTTTATTGCAATGGAATTTAAACTTTCCTCGAAAGCCATAATCTCAAGGATTGGCAAATCAGACTCTAGCGGTCTATTCAGTAGCGTTTGTCCCTCACGGTAGGGGCTAAGAGTTTGGATGGTGTTGACCTATTTGTCATCGTAGGAGTGCTCTGTTAGCTCATCCCACTCATACTCATTTGAATCTGTGTCGCTGTCCACTTGGAGTGTTTGGATCGTTTCCACAAGGCAAGCATTTCCCTTCGCTTTGCCTTTGCCTTTGTACCCTAGGTCACTTGTGTTTCTAGCCGATGAGGATGAAGAAGGTTGAATAGGTTCAATGATTCCTTCTTTTTTGAGGCCAATGGGGCCTTGTCCTTCGTATCCCATTCTGTGTAGAATAGTCTCACCTCGCCCATAGAGTTCTGTCGGGAGTCTAGGCAGATCTTGGGGGGTGTTTTCTTCTTCAGCATAAAGCCATTGCAGGAGGTCTCTTTCCTCTGTTTCATCGGATAAGGTCCCCCATTTTACAAAGGGAGTTGCGGGAGTTATAGGAGGAGTAGATGGCTTTGGAAAATGTTTGGGTCGGCCAAAAGATCTAGGGGACAAGGGCAGTTTTGTAAGATTGAGACTATGCTCAATTGAGTATTCTCCCACTCCAGTTTCTTTTATGGTAACTTCCTGTTCCTTGGACCTTGAGGAGGAAGCTTCAGTGGTATGGCCCTATTGTGGGATAGGGGATATATATGCTCTGTTATTTAGGATGATGCATTCTAGTTTTGTACGGAAAGAATTGTAGTGTTGGTAGGGATCGGGTCGCCTTGAATGGTAACCTGCTTGCTATTGTGCAGGAATTTAATGCATTGATGATAGATTGAGGGGACAGCCTTCATGGCGTAGATCCATGGTCTCCCTAGTAAGATATTATAAGTGAGCTCCTGATCAAGGACTTGATAGACAATATCTTTTATCACTAGTCCCACTTGAATGCGTAGGACTACTGTTCCCTTTGTGGTTCTCTCTTCCTCGTCATATGCTTTGATGGTGATTTACCTCTGGGGATCAACTGCCTATTCAGAGAATCCCAATGCAAGGACTAGCTTTAATGTGCAAATATTCAAACCGGCACCCACATCAATGAGAACCCTCTTGATGCAGTGTTTGTGGATGAAGGTGACGATATGGAGAGGGGTGTTATGGGGTTGAGATACAGAGAGGTCATCTTGCTCAGTAAATGATATGGTGTTGGAGGAAGTCAAATTGCCTACCATGGTCTGGAATTTCTCTTGGGCCAAGTTAGTGGGAACAGTGGTTTCCACTAAGGCTTTCTCAAGAATCTCTTTATGAGAAGGAGATAGACGCAATAGCTCCAATATAGAAATGTGAGCTGGAGTTTTCTATGACTGGTCGATGACATTGTACTGATAGAAGTTTGATGGGGATGGTGACGACCTTGGAGGGGCAATATTGAGCATGACTTTACCACTATGGGTAATTATACTACAACCAGTTCTGTTAGGTCCTGATTGTTGGTTGGGTGAGATGACATTGACCTGTGGGATTTGCTCAGAAATGTAGTTTATGGTGTAGTCAAATGGCACACTTGCATAGTTGGCATTACTAGTCCCACTGTTCTGATTTGGCTGGTTACGATTATTGTTGTTTTTGTTACTGTTGTTTCCGTTGTTGTGGCTGTTGTTGTTGTTATATGGCCTGTTGTGAGTCAGAAGTGGATCTCTGTAGGCCACATGAGTTTCATTGGAGGTATGTTGTTGTGTCCCTCCCTAATTCTGATCTAGTATATCTTGTATGACATTTTTGAGGTGAATGCAGTTGTTAGTTGTATGCCCCCTTCCTCGATGATATTCACAATAGTCTGTGTCCTTTCAGTAGGGAGGTTTGACTATAGGCTCGTAGTCGCTTGTTGGCAGTAGAGAAATTTCATTGTTAGCCAACAACTTCCTTTGCGCAGACTCTTGAGACTCTCCCAATGGTGTGAACTTTCTCCTTGGATTTGAACTGAACTAAGGTTTGGGCTCCGGAGAGGATGGTTTGTTGAGAGTACCATTGTTTGTTTCCCCCTTGAGAGTGAATATGGGTTGTTGCTTGGGAGCTGCTGCCTTGGCATCTACCACCCCATGGTTGACCACATTCTTGTTCTTGGTCCAAAATTTTACTTTATCCATTGTGTAATTAGATGTGGGTGTGTCCTTATATAGCTTGATAGCTCCTTTAGTGATCATAGCTTTTTCAACGAATAAGCCCATTTCAATGACCTTTGAGAATGATGTAGGGCATTGTATCAGTATTTGATAGCTAAGATCAGGATTTAGGTTGTGGACAAACATCTCCAATAGCTGCTTCTCAGGCATATCATAAGAACAGTTACTATCTAGTTGTCTCCATTGTTGTAAGAAGGTGGCAAATGACTCACCACTCTTTTGTTTGGTGTTGCATAGATCTAGCATAGATACCTCGTGTTCGATGTTGTAAGAGAAGTGCGTTATAAATTTATTGACAAGTTCATCAAAAGTTTTGACTCCTAGTGGGAGACGCGAGAACCACTCCATAGCTTGACCACCTAAAGATCTTTGGAATAGTCTCATCAAGTAGGTCTCATTGTGGGCTACTTCTAAACATGTTGCATTGAATTCCCTGATATGATCTCTAGGGTCCCCTTTTCCTTTGTATTTGTCAAACTTTGGAACCTTGAACCTGTAGTGGAATGGTCTCATGTCCAGACTTTTGTCAAAGGGGTATGGTGCTATATCTTCCAAGGAGTAGTTCTTGGTACTTGTACTGGTCTTAAGGTCAGATATTTGTTGTGTGAGGCTCTCAAGTTGCTTCCTCATTTCTTCCATGGGAACATTTCGATCCATGGGTTTCTTTCCTCTATCATTTGCATGCGGGACTGTGTCATTTGTACCCCTCTCATGATCATTGTCTACATTTTCCATGATTGTACTTATATCAAAGTCTACGGGGAGTTTAATTCCGAGACTAGCAAGATGATAGAAGTATTTATGGGGGTCTGCATGGAGTACTTTCTCCACTAAACATTGAAATTTCTGATCTTGGATGCTCCCTTCATAATCTTTGGGAGAGATCTCCTCATCACTATCATGAGGTATAAAGATGTGATTGGATGAGCCAGCCATTTCAAGTTGCTTTTGGTACTGAGACCTAGTAAGAACCATGCAAGGTGACGCGGGATGATGTGGATTGGAACTAGAAATTATGGCAAGGTGCCGACTGAGACTATTGTGAATGGGATACCTAGGGCAGGATTTGGACAAAGGATTTTCTCACTCAATGATTTCAGGTAAGACGGTTAACACACAATGGTAGCCACTAGTAAGGGTAGTCGGTACCTATCTTACTGTGTAGGGACTAGTCGTTCAACAAGACTACTAGCAAAGGTACTGTGACCTACTAGGCTTACGTGAATTCACTAATGATATGAAAAAGGGACCTATGTTGAACTGGTATGGAATAGACTAACTCGCACTTTGACAGGAGGTGAATGGGTGATTGAAGAAAGAGAGACACTTTGGGTGAAATGGATGAAGACTGACTACAAGGTTGAATCTGATCTTAGAATGTGAAGCTAGGCTGAAATGGGTGCTCCAAACAGGTAAAAATATTTCCTCAAAAATAATGCAAGTGCTCACTGTTGTGGATGCGCAGAGACAAATGCGCAGTAGAAATAAATATATGCGTAGGAAGTCGCAGTATATGCACATCACTGGTAAAGTATAAATGCACAGTAACAGTGTGCATATGCGCAGCAAGTCTACACGTATGCATAGCAAGTCGACACAAATGCACAACAGAAATGGGTATATGCACAACTCTAGTTTTTTCGGGCAAAATTTTGGAGTTTTCTGTTGTTTTTGGTATTTTTGGCTAGAAAAAGGCCTCCTTGATCTAATTTTATGAATTAACAGCAAGAAAACATAGCAAGCGCAAAGAATATTTTATAGTTTTTCATTTTTTTGTGGTTTTTCTGACTCTATTTTGGACTAAACTGAACAAAAGCAAGCACAAAGATCCTAGGCTAGAAATGGATTACAAGGGTTTTTGGCCACTAGAACAAGAGGTATTTAATGCGGGCAACCATTCAAGTGGTTACACATGCAGCGGCACTACTCTCTGTTGTGGAGTCTCCCAGCCTCAAAGGGTTGCACCTTAGAGGGTTTTGGGGGACGTTGGCCGTCGGTGTAACATAGCAGCACTTGTTGCAGGAGGTTTTCACCTCAAGCACTTTTATTTTAAGTGGATTGGTAGGGCTTGGCTTCTAGCCTATTTCCACTCAGGGTTGTTCCCACTTGGACAAACGTGCATCCAAGGGCAGGCCCCTCTTAAAGGTTAAACAAATGGAATAACAAGTCTAGCACTCTGATCACCCAGTAAAGGGGAGAGCATAAGCCTATTGTCATTCGTCAAGCACAGAAGACACTGATTAATCCAACCTATTTAAAAGTAGAAAAATTGAATGGGCTAATCTACTTGGGCAAGCACAAAACCTTGAAGTGATTTTAGCAAGATAGCATTGGTTCAGTTTTTAACCCCAGAAAGCAATGGTGAGTTCAGTTTTAATCCTCGTAGCACGAAATAGTTAACTTTGAAGTTTTGGTCCAACGAGATAGCAGTAGTTCAATTTTAACCCAGAAATCAATGGTGAGTTTAGTTTTAGTCCTCGTAGCACAAAATAGTTAACTTTGAAGTTTTGGTCCAACGAGATAGCAGTAGTTCAATTTTAACCCAAAAATCAATGGTGAGTTCAGTTTTAATCCCAGATAGCAATAACTTGGAAAGTGTTGCAATGCAAGAAACAAATGATCTAGTTACTTCTTTCCTAATTAGAGCTAGGTGAGGATTTGAATGAATATCAGTTTTACTATCCTTTAGAAAGTGAAGTGTGAACTATTTAAATGCAACTATATGGAACTAAACCCGAACCTATCCTACAAAATAGCTCCAGAGAACACCTGCGAAAAGGTTAGCATTAGCAAATTTTCCTAGAAAAGTACTAAAACCATTACTTATTATAGATGCACAGCTTCAGTGACTAAATGCACAGAGATAGTCAACAGAAGCGCAATAAGAACAAATGCGCCGCAATAGTGTATAAAAGCGCAGTAAGAATACACAGAAGCGCAGAAATGACAAATGTGCTGTAACAGTGTACAAATACACAGTAATAATGAACAGATGCGTAGGAATGATGAATGCATAGTAACAATGTACACATGCACAGCAAGAATGAACAGATGCGCAAGAATAACAAAAGCGTCGTAACAGTGCACAAAAGTGCAACAAGAAAGCACAGATGCGCAGAAATAATAGAAGCACCGTAGAAATAGGTATATGCGCCACAAAAATGTTCAAATGCGCTGAAGTAGCCTATGCGTGACCTGTGCATGACCTGTACGGAACCTATCTTAAAAAAAGCTCAGATTTTGATGAGATAAAGGGGCAAAGGCCCCATAGTGGGCGCCAAAAATGTTAGGGTAAAATGTGGTTTAATCAAATGAACAATAATAAAACCCAAACATCAATAGAATAATGAAATCAAGAAAGATTGAATGGAATGAAGCAATGAATAACATAGTGCAAACCTTCCTTGAATCAAAGCTTCTATTGTTTGCCTAATACAACCGTCCTTTGCTAATGAAGTAGGCCCTTAGTGAGTGCACTCTTTTAGCTGTGTTGTAGGATGTTGATAGTAAATGGCTATATTGATAAATATTGCTGTGAAGAGAGGCTTCAAAGCAAATGGTGATCTCAAGTAGATTGTATTAGGGGTGCCAAAGGCATGCGGATAGAATTCTGTAGAGTAACAATACAAATAACCTGGATCAATAGAATGGAAGGATGAAGCTTCTTTTATAGACTTGGAAGAATGAGAATCAACGGTTGAGGAGAAGTATGATGATCAATGGCTGAGAATGGTTGAAGAATGTGCAACCAGTGGAAATATGACAAGTGTCTCATCTCCATCATGAAAGAGGGGACTTGACAACATTGATTGGAGAGTTAACTCCTTTAATTGATCAGTTAACAAACTTGATTAGTCAGTTGGAAGAATGATTTATGGAATTGACTGAATTGATTGAGGGATTAACTCAATTGACTAGTTAGTTAACACTTCTAATTGATTAGTTAACTAACTTTTGATTTGAGAAGAAATAGGACATGTGGGTGAGGGGGAAAATAGGTAATTAAATATTTAATATATTTAATTACATGTGCAACTTGATGAGGTGGACAAGGTGAGGTAGAAAAGTGAGGTGTAAGTGTGAGGTGGATTTTTGGGATTAGAACTTAGGATAGGGGGATTTATGAACAATTAAAAAATTTAGGATTATTTTAATTGTGTGAGATATTAGAAGAATTTAGGGAATTTAATTAAATAAATTGATTTTATTTAATTACCGAATAGTGAATTGACTAAATAAATTTAGAATATTTATTTAATTGATAGAAGAATGGAATAAATATTTAGAATATTTATTTAGAGTGAATTGTGTCATTTTTAGGTGTATACACCTATAAATACCCCCCCCCCCCCCCAAAGCACAAAGAGAAGCAAATTCATTGTACACACAACTCTTGCCAATTTTGCTCTCCAAATCTAGCATTCATATGCTCATACAGGACAAAAGTGCCTTTTACTTTTATTATTTGAACAAGCAATGCTACACTACTCTTTTTTTCTATACCATTGTGCTCAATCCAAGCTCGCATTAAGCTCACACAAGCTTCACAAAAGCTTCTTTACACTTCTTTGGGTCTTTTTGTCATCGAGAGAATTACCTGCTATCACAAAAGGATTTTAGGTTGCCTACACAAGGATTACTGAGAGCAGTGGAGTCTTTGAATCTTCATCTCTTTTATGTTCTTTCATTGCTTTCATAGTAATTAGATCATGATGGGGAGCCTTAGTCGGTAAGACTTACTTCGTCGGCCACCTTGCAACCTGTCACACTGACATGAGGTCCAACATCTCTGACCATCGGTAAGAACAATACCATCGGTCACCTTCAACCTTATCACTCTGATCTCTAAGGCCATGATTTCTGTTCAACACTTTGAACCTCTCTTCGGCCAGACTACTCTTATCGGTCTAAGCGAGAAATGCTTCATCGATGGCCTCTATCTCACTGATAACAGCTCCAAATCCTCCAATCCAAACCCTAGTACATGGAGATGCTATGCCATCTACTATGCACAATCCTTAGTCTAGAACATCTGCACTACTGAACAATGAAACAAAATAGGAAACAAATGAATCTTGTACAACGAAGCCATTCCACTGATTTTGACAAAAATCTTATCAGTGGAATGCTTCACATCGACATATTGCAACAATGAAAAACATAGAAAGGAAAACAACTCTACAGCTATGTAATTTGTAATTTTAGAGAATGGAAAACCAATTGACGACACATAATAGTTCAATTTCTCCTTAACACAATACACGATTACATACAACTCTTCTTCGCTTCAATCTAATTACAATGTCTAATCTATAGGCATTTAATTCATTTCTCTAGGGCTAATAAGCTTTCCCCAAGGAGTGCCAACCCATTCCAAATGGCTGGGAGACCGATTCCAAGTAGCTAGGAGAAAACTAATTGATTCCAAGCGGCTGGGAGACCAACCATCTTACCATTAACAATTTGACAACCATGACCTAAGTACTTGGGACTTACAAAGTTTGTTCTAGGGCTTGAAGAACCTAGATACAAACATAAATGACACGGATTGGTCAAATAGACCTTATTACAACAAAAATAGGATTTGCTAAGAAAAACATAAATTTAAATGCCTCATGGAGGCCACCTTGTGTTAGGTGCTCCTGCACCATACACCCCACCTAGAAAAGAACTCATGTTCCATGAGTTGATTCTGTGTCTTGCACCACCATTATCCTCTGCTACCTCATGTCTTCCCCATGACCTCTGGACTGCAACTTGCTTCTATGGAATCAAAAACTCATGCCTAGCATTGTAGGCCCTACTCACACCTTGCCATGAGTGAGTGCTGGCAACCAAACTTTGATGTTGTATGCCATGATTGCTTACTGTCATAACTACCTGAACACCTACATTCAAAATCTTGGTCGATGCTACTGGTACTGCTGCTATAGTAGAAGATGATTATCTTTCAACTCTTGTTAGCTCTAGAGGACAAACAATGGTCCCTATTATGATAACATCCTCTTCTTTCCAATCAACCTGTGGATGCTTACAGACCTGCTTTTTGACCTTCATCTGATCCATTTCAGACATCACCATCTGATCTCCATCATTCAAAACTAAAATCACCTTCAAACTTGGACTGTTGGCAACCCCACTCCTTGAGGTATCCTCCACTTTCCTTGTCTCTTCTTCATGCATCTTCACAAACTCTTTCTTACCCACCAAAATAATCTTGGCTACCTTCTGTGTTGTAGCACCCTCTTGCAATGGTGTCATCACAAAAGTCTTTCCATCCTTCTTGATGGTGTATGTGTTAGCATATCCATCATATAATGCTTGCCTATCAAATTGCCATGGCCTACCTAAAAGTAGGTGACAACACTCCATGGGCAAAATGTCACATAAAATTCTTTCCTTATATTCTCTGATTTCAAAATCAACATATGCTTTCTCATCTATAAAAAGTGATTGACTATCACTTACCCAATATGCTTTGTAAGGAGTTTGATGAGGAATCCTTTCTATGTTTAATTTATCCACCATTTCCCTAGACACCAGATTATCTCTTGAACTAGAATCTATGACTACCTTGCATATTTTACCTTTGCTTTTGCAATTGATCCTGAAAAGAGCTCTCCTCTATGATTGTTCAGTATTCACCGGTGCTTTGATCAACATCCTCTTGATCATTAGATTTTCTCCCACTTCTGATGTCAAATTCACTTTAGGAGAAGTCACACTCCCTGCATCCTCTTGAGTCATTGTGGTTCTTCTCTCATTTCCATGAGAAGTTGAGGCCTTCTCTAGACACTTGTATGCTGGGTGCCCTATCTGATTGTAGTTATAACATCTCATGTTGGAGAACTTGGATCCTCTGTCTAATCCATTTGTCCCACCTCTTTCATTTGGCCTTCTTCCTTGGTAGCTTCCTCTGCTACTTGAGTCTCCAACTTGCTCGTCTTGGCTAGACTCACCACTAGGCCTCTGGTTAGGACTTCTGCCTCCAAAACTGCCTCTAAAATTCTTGTCACCTCTTCCTCTACTTTGTTGCTCACCTTTCCTCTTTAGCTCTTAATGCTACTTGAAAGCATTTTTCCACAGTTTTAGGGGTAAATAGACTTATCTCATCTTGAATATTGATCCTCTGACCATTTAAATACCTTGTTACCTTGGATTTTTCATCCTTAATGTACCCATAATAAAGAGTGTATTTGTGAAACTCCTTGGTGTAAGTAGCCACATCCATATCTTTTTGCCTAAGGTTCTGCATTTTCCTATAAATTTGCACCTCGTAGTCAGATGGAAGGAACTGGGACTTGATCTTCTCTAGCATTTTACTCCATGAAGATATCATACTTTTCCCATTCTTTACCCTTTCTTCTTGGGTGTAATTCCACCATGTAAGGGTAGCACCTTTGAGTTTAGTTTTTGCAAACTTAACTCTCTTACTTTTAGGAACTTCTTTGTACTCAAAATAATTGTTTAGAGCCTCAATCCACTCCATGACTTTATCAACATTCATCTTTCCACTGAACATGGGGATATCTATCCGAGCCTCTGAAGAGTCCTTACCAATTGCCTTGATGGCTTCCATGAATTGCTTTTGTTTAGTTGGTATCTTTGCCCCTTGTTGTTCTTCTTCTTCTTCCTCTTTCTCTTCTTCTTTATCTGAACCTTCCTCTATCCTTTTTCCTATCTTTATTGCCTTCAATTCAGCCTGGAGTGCTTCCCTGACTCTAGTTTTGATCATCTCTTCCATTTCTTTAAATTTCTTGACCACTTCGGTGGTCATCCCCTTTGGAGGCATATCACTAGCCTCTCCTTCTCTTTCTTTGTCTGACATAAACATTCATAGACAATGCCAACACTTCTGCAAATCCTCAATTCAACTACAACACAATGCTCAATCAGCTTTCCATCCTACACGCTGCTTCACAGACCCATTCCTCTCGTCCAATAGCAGATCCTAGAGATGCACTACCACTCTCTCTCGTAGTGGCCTCACTCTGAACCTTCTTCTAGCCAAATCTCTATTGGTGAATGGTCACGATAGACCTCATCATCGTCTACCTACACACTACAGGAATCCTATTCCTTCTTACAACTAGATGGCATGAGCAACTCATCATCTACCTTCTCAGTGATAGAAATCAAATACACAACACATCTTCCTAGAGCTTTCGTTAGCTCTTATACCAATATGATGGGGAGCCTCAATCAATAAGACTTACTCCATCAACCACCTTGCAACCTATCACACCGACATGAGGTCCAACAACTCTGACCATTAGTGAGAACAATACCATCGGTCACCTTCAACCTTATCACTCTGATCTCTTAGGCCATGACTTCCGTTCAATGCCTTGAACCTCTCTTCGGCCAGACTACCGTTATCGGTCTGAGTGAGAAATGCTTCATTGATGGCCTCTGTCTCACTGATAATAGCTCCAACTCCTCCAATCCAAACCCTAGCACATGGAGATGCTAGGCCGTCTACTATGCACAATCCTCAGTCTAGAACATATGCATCGCCAAACAATGAAACAAAATAGGAAACAAATGAATATTGTAAAACGAAGCCATTCCATTGATTTCGACAGAAATCTTATCAGTGGAATGCTTCACATCGACATATTGCAACAACGAAAAACATAGAAAGGAAAAGAAGTCTATAGCTATGCAATTTGTAATTACAGAGAATGGAAAACCAATTAACAACACAAAATAGTTCAATTTCTCCTTACACAATGCACGATTACATACAACTCTTCTTCACTTCAATCTGATTACAATGTCTAATCTATATGCATTTGATTCATTTCTCTAGGGTTTATAAGCTTGTCCCGAGGAGTACCAACCCATTCCAAGCAGCTGGGAGACCGATTCCAAGTGGCTAGGAGAAAACTAACTGATTCCATGTGGCTAGGAGATCAACCAACTTACCATTAACAATTTGACACCCGTGACCTAAGTACTTGGGACTTACAAAGTTTGTTCTAGGGCTTGAAGAACCTAGATACAAACAGAAATGACATGCATTGGTCAAATAGACCTTATTACAATAGAAATAGGGTTTGCTAAGCAAAACATAAATTTAAATGCCTCATGGAGGCCACCTTGTGTTAGGTGCTCCTGTACCAGATCATCACACTTTGCTCTTGGGAATAGTAACATTGTGCTTTTTCCTTGATAGATTAGATCTTGCATGTTAGATTAGTCATGTTCACATTCCTAGATCTACTTTATTAGAAAATGCTTCTTCCCTTTTCATTAGATTAGATTGCATTGAAAATACAAAAGACCCACAAAAACATAGATTCAACTTTTCATATAGAATTGCATGCACATTTATTTCATAGATTAGAAGCATTTTCCTTTCCAAAAATGCTCTAAAAATACCAAAAATATGCTTTGCATATCATCATTTAGCTTGCATTCACATAGATCTGATAAAATAGATAACATTGCAAAACCCTCAATTCCATCACAAGGTGTTCACAGGCAAACCCTCAATTCCATGATGAGGTATTCAGAGACAAACCCTAGGTTAACAAAACCCTAGGTCAAAATCCTATATTTGGTTAGAGTTAGAAATTACACAAGTTTCTCTATCCTAAATAATGAATGTGTTTAGAAGTAAGAGGAGAGTGGGTAAGGGCTATCTAAGATGAGATTGAGGAGATCTATACGCAACCTCAACAACAAACACATATACCACCACAAGAAGACCCATTTGTTCTATTGTTAATTGAGGAAATCAGGCAATTACGACTACATAGAGCATTTCTCAGAGACATAGAAACAATAAAATCCATTAATGAAAACAACCAATTGTCCACACAAAGTTGGAATTCAAGGAATCCAAATAGAAGGAGAGAAACTAGTGACCCTTCAAGTCATAGGGTTATCTCAAGAACTACAAACACACAAAAATAAAGGCCACAGCTCTTGCCAACCCCCCTTCGTGAAGTCTAGCTCTCAAACAAGCTAGACCCCTATCGTGTCTCACCTCCTCTCGACTGGCTACTTCCATGTGAGTGAGAGTGACATGGTGAATCGCCCCATGGAAAGGAGGGAAAGGGTCTGTGTGTGCTAAAATTTGACCCGACAACCCCCAGGCAATTGGAGTCACAATTTTGAGTGTACATATATTGGTGAACCTGACGTTAAATTATAGAATCTTCGAATCTTGTACTTTACATTCCCATTGTGACAAACATTTCAATAAAAGTGTTCAAACATTCTTTCATTTCTCCTCATAGCTACTTCAATCTCCATCATTTGCACAACCATCCATTCCATTTGTTCTGTGGTGTATATGGCACCCCTGAATATGACAGAACTAGACTTGAACCAGGGAAACATTCCCTCAAATGAACCTAAAAAACCTTCTTTTGATAGGTATGTGCCACCTCATCTTGATGCACCTGTTACAAATTGCTATGATTATGAAGACTCTGATTATGAACCTGATCCAAAAGAGTCTAGGCATTCCTTATCCTTCAATAACCCAGCTTGGGAAAATGACTCAGCCATACCCAATGCACTGCATAAGGCTAGGAGAATAAGATCGAAGGTACATCGACATGAACAACCCTCCATTAGTACATCGAATACTCACCTTGACAAAGAGGTTAGATGGTTGGAAAGATGTCCACAGGAAACCAAAAATGCTCAAGAAGCATTGAGGATTTCCTTAGAAGAAGAACAAAAAGAGAAAGCCGCATGAGAGGAAGCCCATCACTATGAAAGTGGTTGAAGAGAACATCCTATAAACAAAGAAAACCCTAGAGCTCAACTCCTATAGACATAATCGCAACTCTAGTGCAAAGAATTAGGATCCTAGAAGTAGAACAAATTGCTCTAGAGAAAAGAACAAAATCTCATGAACAAGACTAGGGGGCATCTCAAAAACCCCTTACCTTACTTACTATTCATGACATGCTAGTAATGAAACTTGTCTGAATAGGAATCCTCCTATTCAGAATAGTCCAATGAATCCAACAATGGGTTATCGAAACCCACCTACAGGTTTATTGCTAACAACCCTGCAATCTCAAAGCGCTTTCTTAGGAACATATCTCAAATATCTAAAAGAGCCTCTAGACTAGAGTATAAGGAATGTGCAACTACCCCGGCCTCTACTAGATCTCCCAAAATTTAAAGGAGAGGGAGATCCAAACTCCCACATCAAAGCTTATACCATAGCCACAAGAGAACTCCTTGGGATAGAGTGTCACAATTTTTTTTCCAAAAATGCACAAAGGCATTGCTTTGGATTGGTATTATTGTCTTCCAGAGGCTTTGATCCATTCATTTAGACAACTAATCAGAGAGTTTTTCATGGCATTTGACATGAAAAAACTTATGAAAACAAGGATTAGAGAGTTCCTCATGATGAAACAAGAGCTAAATGAATCCATAGCACATTTCATCACTCAATGGAGACAAGTACTATATTCTTCAACTAGCGCTCCAAACATGGACCACCGAGAACTATGTGACCTCTTCTTGCATGCCCTTAACAAAGACATGAGAGAATATGTTCAAAAAATACCATACAAGTCCTATGAAGAGGCATTGGAAAGTACTTTAAGAATTGATCAAGCCGCCATCGATAGTGGTAGGAAAACTTATGACACTTGTGGAAAATTTAGAACATTCAAAGGAGCTAAAAAGATAGCAGCTAATGTGCCAAGAAAGAGATATCAACATCATGAAAAATAATCCATGTAATGACAAGTGGCAACAAAAGGGAAATCAAGGATCAATCCAATCTTCATATGACCCCAATACTTAATGCTGGTTCCATGGAAGGAAAGGTCATGAAATGAAAACCTATTGTAGTTACAATAAAGTTGTTTCCAAACTTGCACTCGATTAGTAGAAAATTTTTCTTAAAATGCTCCAATCACAAAGTAAGGAGAAAGAACCCCAAAATGAGAAAGAAAAAGCTAACCAGAGCCATACCAATAACATAGAATTGGACCAAGAGGTGTTCATGATCCATGAAGAGGAATAGATAGATGAAAAAGAGAACATCTTCTCACAAGTGATAAATTTGTTGAGAGCATCTCCTTCACATCGCAAGACCTTTTTAGAAGTGTTGGAAGTTGGGTGTTCCTCACAAGGGGAATCACCCCCTCTCACCTTCAACGTTTCTAAACTAAACCAAAATGAAGGAAGTAAGAAGAAGGATTCACCTCTATACATATAGATTCAAGTTGAAGAGGTCACTATAAAGAGGGTGGTGGTGGACGAAGGATCCACAGTTAATCTTTTACCAAATTACTTTTTACGACAAATGGGATACAACAAAATAGGGATCAAACAATAGTTAGCCATGCTAAGGATCTATAATAGTCATGACATCCAAACAGTGGGAAAAATCAACTTACTACTTAATCTAATGGGAAAAACTATCTGTACGAACTTCTACATCATTAACCGGGAAACTAATTACAACATGATACTGGGGAGACCTTAGGTTCATGCCATGGGAGCCATTGCCTCAACACTGTTCCAAGAAATACATTTTCATCATTTAGGAATCGTAGTCATAGCCAAAGTAGACTCTAACCCGTTCAATGTCTACAAAAAGGAACATAAAGAAAAAGACAAGTTGAAAATGAAAGAGAAACAAAATGAAGAAACTCAAGATATTCAAACAAGCGCAACCACTCACAATGTATCCTACCAAAGGATGGATGACCTTAAAGAATTCCCCTTTGATCTACATACCACTAAACCCCATGCACCATTTGGCTTAGCAGCCATTCCATGTATCAATGAGTGGGACATCAAAAACCTTTCAATTGGAACAATTGAGATCATTGAAGAAGGAGACAAAAAAGAAGAAAAACAAACCTCTACCTATGAATTTGGGGAAGGATCTCATTTGCAGAACCATGAAAAATTATGGACCTTGATTTTGATGGGGCTAGTTGTAAAATGAGGGTAGGAACTGGGATAATCTTAACTTCCTCCGAAGGAAAAATCCTTCCATTTGCCTTTAGACTAGATTTCTTTTGCACCAACAACATAGCCGAGTATGAAGCCTTATCCCTAGGAGTCATGCTAGCCATGAGAATGGGGATCAAAAAAGAACTTTGCCTTTGGAGATTCTCAATTGGTAATCAACCAAGTTGCAGATAATTATGAAACAAAATCCAAGTGATTGCAACCTTACAAAGAAACCATAAGGAAGTTAGTTCAATTCTTTAATTTTTTATCTATCAAAGCCATACCCAGAGAAGAAAATTAGGTAGCGGACATAATGGTTACATTGGTCACATTGTTCCCACCACATGCTCAATTACAAAACTTAGAATACATTGTTTTAATATGTGGAGAGCCATTTCTAGATAGTGAAGATCTGCCAAATATCCTAAATTATGCCATAGGTCAAGAAGAACAACCAACCTGAGACTATGCTGAGAATGATGAAGCCATCTTGGAATATTTACACGCATATGATGGGCTTCCAGAGTCCACC
Source organism: Cunninghamia lanceolata (assembly GCA_027924645.1). Classification (NCBI taxonomy): domain Eukaryota; kingdom Viridiplantae; phylum Streptophyta; class Pinopsida; order Cupressales; family Cupressaceae; genus Cunninghamia; species Cunninghamia lanceolata. Next base: position 4,735,768 of record BSBN01001670.1, on the reverse strand, counting down.
ATAAAAAGGGATACCTACTCCTCCCTCATCCTGAGGACTATTTTGGGGATGAAAAAAATCCTTCAAATCAAAGCAAACTCAGATTTACAACCCGCTCCTCAAAAAATTGAAGGACATCCCCCCTAACGAGAGATATGATTGATATCAACATAGGTACACCTGAGAAACCTAGGATGTTACAACTAGGAGGAGAGCTAAGTAACGAAGAACTAGAAGAGTACATAGAGTTCCTCATTGAGTACGCTAACATATTCACATGGGATTACTCAGATATGCCAGGATTAGATCCAAAGGTTGTGGTGCACAATCTAATAATGAAACTAGATGCCAAACCCGTAAAATAGAAACCAAGGCCCAGAAAACCACAAGTAGCTGAAATGGTGAAGGAAGAACTTAAAATGTTGTTAAACGTTGGATTTATCAAGCCAGTCAACTACTCCAATTGGGTGTCAAACATTGTCCTAGTCCTAAAAAAGAATGGAAAAAATTGAATATGTCTCAACTTTAGAGATATTAATCAAGCTTGTCCAAAAGATGACTTCCCACTACCATCCATTGATCAATTTGTCGATTCAATAATGTGATATTAAGTTCTCTCTCTAATGTATGGATTTTTAGGATATAACTAGATCAAGATCATGGAAGTTGACTAAAATAAAACAACATTTACTACCCCCTGGGGGACCTTCTGTTATATAGTTATGCCCTTTGGTTTGAAAAACACTGGAGCCACATACCAACGGGCAATGACACACATCTTCCACGATTATATACACAAGATAGTGGAAACCTATGTCGATGATCTCCTAGCCAAATCAAAACAAAGGGGGAAACATGTGGAGGATCTACACAAAATATTCAATAGGCTCCAAGAATACAAAGTAAGGTTAAACCCCAAAAATGTGTTTTTGGGGTCATAGTAGGAAAATTGTTTGGATTCATTGTCTCATGAAGAGGTATTGATGTTGACCCAGCCGAAGTCAAAGCAGTCCTAAACACAACCCCTCCAACAAGTGAGAGAATAGTAAGAGCCTTCCTAGGACAGTTAGGTGCAATCAGATGATTCATACCAGACATGACTTTCAAAATCCATCTGATGAACCAATTGCTAAAGAAACAAGTGGGCATTACTTGGATTGTAGATTGCTAAAATGTATTTGAAAAAGTGAAAGACTCTTGTTAAGCCCACCCATGTTGATTCCACCAAAGCATGACAAACCCTTCATCTTATACTTCAAAGCTACCCATATCTCTGTAGCATGCATGCTAGCTCAAGAGGATGAGGGTGGAAGAGAGAGAGTCATCTATTTCATAAGTCAGACCTTATTGGAATATGAAAATAATTACACTCAAGATGAAAAAGAATGTCTAGCCATAGTCTTCACAACCTAAAGGCTATGACACTACATGTTGAATCAAGAAACTAAAGTCATGATATGCTCTAAGAAATTGAGGACCTTTCTAAATTAGCTTATGCTCTCAAGGAAAAATAATAGTGGATTGGTCAAAGGAAAAATAATAGTGGATTGGTTAGTAGATAACCCAGTCCCCAAGAAAAATCTATGAATGAAGATTTCCATGATGAAGAGATCTATGTGTTAGATATTGAGAAATATACTGCCTCGTATTGGTACCGAGATATCATAAATTATCTTGCAGACAAGACCTACCCAAAAAACCTGACACCTCTGGGAAAAACATGATTATGTGTCCTCACCATGAGATATGTCTTGATAGATGATGTGCTCTATTGAAGAGCCCTAGATGGAATATTACTTCAATGCGTTGACAAGGAAGAAGCACATATGATATTGGAATAATGTCACAGTGGAATTTGTGGAGGAAACTTCAATGGTCAAACCACAATAAGAGAGATACAATTAAATTTGTGAAAAGGTGCCCAAAGTTCCAAGCTTACACTCATGTCCATCATACACCAATGAGAGACTTGCAGCTGATTGTCACACCTAAGCCCTTCTCCACATGGGGATTAGACCTAGTGGGAAAGATATCCCCGCATCAATGGATGGATATTTATTCATCATAATGGAAACAAAATACTTCACAAAGTGGGTAGAGGCCATGCCTCTCACCATAGTGTCAGGAGCCATAATCACTAAATTCATACTATACTAAATCATTTGCTAGTTTGGAATCCCTCAAGTAATAGTGATAGATAATGCCTCATTCTTTAAGAACTCACAAGTGAGAGAATTGTGTGAAAGATTCCATATCAATCACAGTTCTCCTTCGGTCTATTACCCTCAAGGAAACGGACAAGCAGAGGCTACCAACAAAACTTTGAAATCAATATTGGTCAAAATCATAAAAGATTCTAAGAGAGATTGGCATCTACAACTATACCCAGCTCTATCGACTTACTAAATGAGTGTCAGAACTCCAATCAGAACCACCCCCTATGCCCTTACCTTTGGGTCAGAAGTATTGCTTCCATTAGAAGTAGAATTGCCTAGCCTGAGTGTGTCTTTACAAGGACTATTGGACAATGAAGAATACAGGGCAGTTAGGTTGGCTGAGTTAGAAATGATAGATGAAACATGCTTGAGATCCGTTTAAAGACATGAGTCTTACCTAGCAAGAATGAAAAAGAAATACAACAAGAAATTCATCCCAAGGCTTTTTATAGTAGGAGACTTAGGGCTTAGGGTAGACAATCTAATCGATAAAAGAGTAGGCGAAGGATGAAAATTTAGACCTAACTGGATAGGCCCCTACATGGATAAAGAAGATATTAGAAATGATGCTTATCTCTTGTGCATAATGGAGGAAGAGGAATTTGGTGAAACAGTCAATGCCTTTCACCTCAAGAAATATTATGTCTAAAAAACAAAAAAAATGAAAAACAAAAAAATACAAAAAAAATTATAAAAACTCAAAAATGTCAAAAACAATTTGTTTCTTACATTTCAGTATCATTATGTTCATGTTGCATTACAATGCATGACTTGCTCTTATACTATTTTGTTTTTAGTAAGGAGTCTAATGTTGCCTAGATATATGTTATCCTTTCAAGACCTAGAGATTCCTCATTTTTCACAATTTGCCATTATCCGCCTTCACTCCTAGTGATTCAAAATCAAAGCCTAGCTCTTAGCTTTACATTGATCCTAGTCTTAATGAGTCAAAATGTTAGGCCTAAGAAAAGTCAATATTCAAACCTACAGTGTTTAAAGGAAGCTTGCAAGTAGACCTTCCCAATTCTTTCCTAGTAGAAGAGAAGTCTAACCAGATTATGAAAACTTTAGGTGGTGCTCAGCCCCTTATCTTTTTTGGCCAAAAATTTTAAGAGGATCAAAACTCTGAAGGAAGCAATCTAAGATATGGGTGAATAAAAAAAAATGAGTGAACAAAATCAGAGTGTAGAATAGTGAGAATTGAGAGATCAAATCAGTGCATAACAATAGTTCCAAAAGCATTCATTTCTTGAGAAGTTAAAATAAAAGAAAAGTGAGAAAATAAAAGTGAGGAAAATATATAAAAAAAAAGAGAGAGAGAGATACAAAAAAAGAGTGAGAGAGAGAAGATTGTTGAATATACATACTCTTGGGTGGAGATCAGTCTAAGCTTGAAGCCTCAAGAGTGATATTCTAACAGAGAAAGAAGGGTACAAAGCGCACACACACACACTAGCTAAGCAAAACCAAAGAGTCTAGTAGTCTCTAGGATCATTTTATATCTAGGGACCCGTGTTATTTCCCATTTTATCCTTTACCCCGGGTCTACTTTTCTTTCCATCTATGATCTAAGTCTAGTGAACACCTATAAAACTTCATACTCATCTAAGTTGAAAGCTTATCAAATTATCTTATCTAGATAAGGATTAGTGTTTACCCTTTAGCAAAGCCTAGAAATCAGAAGCACTCCATGATTCATTTTCACTCCCCACTTGATTTTTCCTAAAAACCCTATCTCACAACCTTGGATAGATCTCTTATATTAGGACAACCCATAATCCCTACATTGAAAATCATATTTAAGAGTAGTCATTTTGTTTGTTCCACATTGCATACATATCAAAATAAGAAAAAGAGTCTCAAAGCAATAAAGTCAAGTGTCATATCTCATGACATTCAGTAAAGTGTTATAGTTTCATTTACAACATTTCTTGTGCTCTTGCATTATCATATTGTAAACTGCATATCACATATATGCTCTGCAAAATTACAAAAACATGTCATCGTTGTCATACTTGCATTTGTTAAAAGAGTTGAAAAGGTCAAACATAATCAAACAAATTCCTAAAAACTTCCAAACATGCACAAGAGATGAGTACAGAATTCAACAAAGAGAAAAACCATTCAAAAGGATAAACTTTCATAGATACATCCAAAGTTTACATATACAGTAGGTATCAAAGAGTTAGAGACAAAATGCTCTTAAGAGAAGTATAGGCTCCCCATGCAAGGGGGCACAAATTTCAAAAAAGGCAAGTCAAGGTTGGTTCCCTCCAATAGAACCCTTGGGGCTCCAGCTCCTCTGTCTATGAGTACAACTCATCACTCCATGGGACCTATGAGAATGATGTGCTCTATTGTGGGCATGCAATTGTGAAGGCCCTACCATACTAGTGTTAGAATTCCCAACATTAAGGTGAGCCATCTCCTATAGTACTTTGTTCTCACCCTGAAGTGTGTTTACCTAGGCCCTCAACTTTGTGATCATCTCACACCCATGGTAAACAAGAGAAAAAATGTTTGTGTGTCATCCTATAGCAAGGGGCACACCAGGATCATCCAAGAGATGATCATGAGGCATCCTAGTGAAGGAAAGGTTAATCCAACATTAACCTTTAGAACCAAGTCCCTCCATTCTTTGACATTGCCTGAAAAGTCAAATCAAATACAAGACCAAGTCAGTGCCATGCAAAAAGCAAAAAAGAGAGAAGAGATAAGTCAAAACCAAAGCTAAAGAAAGAGCAAGTAAGTAGAGCTCACATGGATCTCCAGGCTGCTAGTTAGGGTCAAGTTGATGTATCACCTCACCTGAATGAGGAGGTCAAGGAATGGTAAGAGGACCCTCAGGGATGTCAGGAACCTCATGCGAGAAATCAATGTCATCAAAATCCTCATCCTCAAGGGGGGCCTCATCTAATGAACCATCACTGTCAGGAACATAGTCCTCATCAATAGACTCTGAGTCAACTATCACAGTTAGAGATTGAGGAGTCCCTCTCCCTCCCCTCCATCCTCCTCTAGAAGCAAGAGTGATAAAGACACCTAGAGTCAAAGGTGTCCAAACGACGCTCCTCTGTCCAATCTTCCCCATCTCCTGAATGGTCCTATAGCAAGTGGACATTGGGGGTAGGTCCTCCAAATTGTTGCAAGACTCGGTCCACCTGATGAGCCTCAACCTGACCATTGTAATCCATGATCTCTAAAACCTCATGGCAGTATGCTCTCACCTTGGCATCTCAGGTCCAAACCCCCTCCATGTCATGATAAGGATCAGAAATCATGTCATCATCTGTAAGGGTGGGAATAGTCAGAAGAGTAGCTTCATAATGTCCAACATATGCCCACCTCACTACTCTTAGAAGTCATTTGTCCAGAAGAGGAATAAGCTTCTGATAGGGTCTCACATGCTCAAAGATCTATGTCATAACCAAGCAAGAGTGGCTGAAAGCAAGAGCCCCTCATCGAGAGATCTAATAAAAATCTCTATAGACCATGCCAAGGATATCAAGTCCCCACGCATAAACTATACCCTCCTCCAATACCTGAATGATGGGTGCCCAAAATCATCTCAGTCTAGCCGAGGCCTTGTCTCCTGACAGCCTCGAAGAAATCAAACCAATTAGGAACCTCCTCAGAAGAGGGATGCAGAGTCTTGGAATAGAAGAAAGAAGGACTCCTCTCTAGTCCCTGGGGTGATTTATTGTGATGCTCACAACATGTCCCATTTTACCTCTTAGCAAAATGATGACCCCTACCATGGCTATTACTTTTTAGTTGTGTGTGGTCCTATTTGGTGGTAAAGGGAAAAGAGGTAAAAGTTACAAACTTTGTTGAAAATTGAAAAGATTTAGCATTAAGTGCTAGAGGAGAATATAGGTGAATTCTTTGTCAAAAATGAATAAGGGTTATTTTTTGAACCATTTTAAAATTCCTAATATTCTGCAAGATATATGTGTTTTGGTAAAATGCATTATAGAAAGGTTTGTATATTGCATGTACAAGGTCGTTTGTATGTGGAGTCGTTGTATAAGTCACATTGAGTATAGTCAGGTTTGTATATCGTAGGGTTCCATATGCATGTCCTTAGTTGTTTTACTCTTTGTATACAAGTCAAACCCGATAGGTTTCAAAAGTGGAGTGAATAAATGGTTAAGTTTGCATTGTATCTTGAGTTGTATGTTTGTTGAAAAAGAAAGATACAAAGCAATATACAACGCGATATACATTTCGTGGACTTGAGGATGGTATAAAATACGGTTTTATGAAGGTAAGAAAAGGGCATGTCTCATGGTTTGTATGTTTGTATATTTTGGGCTTGCATCTTTAGCATACATACAACACAAATTTCAAAAGATAATTAAATTGAGTGAAATTGATGCATCGTACGTTAAGGTTTTTATGAAATATGCATTCACTTTTATATACATGTATGGATCCGAACGGTTATACAATAAGGTTAAGAATGGTGAAAAGTCCAGGATGATTGTATACAAATTTGTATGTATGGGAGGTTGTATGTAAAGTGTAGATGCAAGTATTGTTGTTTTGGAAGATACAAGAAGGTAGGTAAGGTGGGTCCCACAAGTTGCAACTCACGGTTGTATGTTGCATAAATAGATGGATATACAAGAGCATATACAAGCCAAGATACAATTGGAGATGCAAAGAAGTTAAAAGGGTAAAATACAATGCAAATTTCAAAAGGAAGTTTAATCCAGGTAAGGCTTTGTATGTTTTAGCAATTTTATGTTGATGACACACAACCCTGATATACAAAGAAATGAAAGGCACTATCGAGAACTAAAAGGTAAAGAAGATTTGTATGGGTCACAATTGTATAATTGTTTTGTATCTATTCACATACATTGCAACATACAAATAAAAGATACAAGGGCAAATATAGTAAAAAATGGTAACATTGTCTATAATCCATTGCATGTAGGCTTGTATATTGAAAAGATACAAATTGACATACAAGAAATAATATACAAAGAGACATACAAGAAATGCGATGTATGCAAAAAGTGAACTGACAGATAGAATGTCCAAATTAAAACATTGAAGTAGAAAGCCAAAGCCGTAGGTGCATTGATTGCTACAATTAATGATGAACTAACACTAAAAATGGTAAAATTTAATAGGTTAGGGTAAATAAAAGGCTATTTTTCTTTCAAATTTACATTGTTAAAATTCAAAATTGCAGAAAGAGGAATTGTTGCATAAATTAAATGAAAATTTATCACAAGACGAGATTTCAGAAGCAGGAATAGAGTAGAAAATGATAAAGTCGATCAATGGTTGTAAGGTTGAGCTATCAAAAAATACAGGTATTTATCTTGAACGTCCTTATAGTTTAGTTGATTAAAAATGCAAAGTGATTATCAGTAATTTTGTTTAAAATGCAAGCAAATGTTAAATTACTGTTTTCATAGTTAATTAGCTGGTTTGGATTAAATAATATGAAAGTCAAAATGGAAAAGACAAAAGGGGGTTAGGTTAAATGTAAAAAAAGAAAATTCTTGGTAAAACCCTAGGTTAAAAGAGTAAAACAAGTAAGAAAATGCATTTTTACAGGATAGCCCCAAAATAGAAGAAAGTGGATACAGGGGGTGAAGAAAAGATTAAAAGGGAAAGAAAACCCCACAAGGAAACTGAGAAAGAGGAGATACCAATACATAGAGGGTACCCTTCACTGATTAGCACAAGCGGAGTAGGAAGAGACACCAACCTAGTAAACTATGATGCTAAGGATGTTTTGCAAAAGATTACAGCACTAGATGCTACACCCGACATGAAATTGTATACACCTAAAAATGACACGACTCTGTCCAAATAAATATTCTTAGTATTTATTCCCTTCTAATTCTTCTATCAATAAATAAATAAATAAATTTATTTATTTGATTCACATTCCTCTAAATTAATTAAATATCAAAATATTTAATTACCTCTTCAAAAGTCAAAATTAAATAAAATCCTTTATTTAATTTAAATTTTTCCAAACAATTAAATAATTCTTAATTATTTAATTAAGTCAATTATTCTTCCAAATTTAAATAAATAAATCAAATTTATTTAAATCCTCTCAATCTCTAAAAATAAAATACAATCAAATATTTTATTTATTCTCCCAAATCATGAACAAACAATTAAATAAATTTATTTATTTAATTTGCTTTCCTATCTTCAAATATCTTCCAAATCTTCTAAAAATTAGTCTTCTTCTTCATGCACACACAATTAAATAAATTATTATTTAATTTCTCTCAAATCATGCAAAAGCAAATCTCAAGTTGAGTTAACTAACTCAATCAACCTTGTTTTTATCAATATCTCTTAAATTAGAAAAAAGTTTTCTAATTTATGAAAAGCATGTCTTATCTTTAGAAAAGGAAGTAGTTAACTCAAATAAAATAGCTTTGGGTGACACTTGTCTTCTTCTTATTCACACACATTCCTCAACTGTTCTCAACCGTTGATCTTCTCTCTCAAATCTATAAAGTGAACTCAATTCTTCCATTTCAATCATCCAAGCTTTAAGTATCATTACTATGCAAGAATTACAGCATGCCTTTGGCACCAATTCCTTCATTGCTTGTGATCACACTCATTACTACATACTACTGCCATTGTTGTCATGCACTCCTAGAATATCCATTCAAGCTATCAACGAATCAAATCTATCCTCTGACTCCCTCTCCCTTGTGCATCCTAAACTTATTAACTGGGATCTACAAGGAACCCCACAACTAGATATGTTCCAAAATGATGATGCCTATATTGACTACATGGAACTTAGGGACCACCTACCTAAAGGAGATCATAAATCTAGCTTTGCCATTGAACTTAATATTGTGGCTTATTTTAGAGAGGGTACCAAGCCTTCCAATCACAAAAATATCAAAATAAAAACTAGATCTGATGGTGAAAACTGCTCCACGGTAGTGTCAGATCCTAAAATAGTAAAAAGAAAGGATGCATCCGATGGTGAAAACCCAACTGTGGCACCTGACAATGGAAGGCTTGACACTCTCTCCAATGACATGTGGTGAGAATTTTTCACAACCACAGTAAAAATTTAAATCAAAGGGTTCGACTCTTATCACAGAGACTCCAGATAAAGTGAAGGTGGTGCCCGCTTTAAGTTTTAGGTATGGTTCGAAAGTAAATATTATCATCCATGTTTGGAATGAGTGCACCAGCTATTGAAAGGTAGCCATCCCATTCGGGAAGTAATAAGACACAGCAACAAAAGCCACAGCTATTGTCAATGATAGATACAGTTAAAGAAAGGCATAGCATGGTGCGCCATATGTATCATAGCACACAGTATAATGTATGTCCTAGAAAAGATGAGTGCGGAGTGTGCCAGTTGTCAGCACCCGGTGAGTTCAGAGAGAAACTCAAGCTTGAAGCAGAATGTGACACATGTAAGCACCTGCAGCAATGTAAAAGTAACTAAAAATGCAACGGAGGCTGCCACGTGCAAACACCTGAGCAGCTTTAAAAGAAACTTAAGAAGGCAGCAGAAACCACCACGTGGAGCAGTCCACATAATGGAGATGCAAATGCTTGTTTCATTTAATTAAATGCATTAATGTTACGGGATTTTTTTAAGAGAGAATCTTTTATTAATGAAATAAATGGTGGGCCCTCTTTTTAATAAGTGAAACTTATTAAATATTAAAGTTTCTAACACCCGAAGCATTCAAAGAGAAACTTAAGAGGCTTGCAGAGGCTGCCACATGTAAGTGTCTATGGCAATGAAAAGTAACTCAGAGTAACGCAGAAGAAGGCATGTGGCTACAGCGGAAGGCAGAGAAGAGTTAGCTCAAGATTCAATGGAAGCCACCACGTGGAGCCATCCGCGCACAGGAGAGGAAATAAAGATTGTTTCATTTTAATAGACACATTTAAAGCAAGCCACGGGAGCCTTAAGAAATAGTTTTAAAATATAATAGGGTCTATGAAGCCATGAATCATCTTTTAAATAAAGATTTATCTTTATTAAAATGTGACATGGGGCAAAATATTAAAATGAGACATTATTATAATGTAAATTATGATTCACGTGAAACATAAAGGTGAAACCCTAAATGTGAGCAGCCATTTTTATTTAATGAAGCAAGTTACAGGAAAATAGCGGCGGGAGTCCTCTTTCTCACACAGAGATATTTTTCCATCCATGGGCAAAACAGAAACTGTAGTTCAGTTATAGTTTTCAGTGGCCACTTCAGTTCAGTTTCAAATGCCGGATTTGGTGCCAGATTTTCAGGGATTCAGTTGTGGATTTTTAGAGAGACCGTTGGGATTTCATTGAGTTATTTCAAGCTACAAATAGCCACATCTGGGACACATTCAAAAAGAGTTCTGGAGGTTGAAGGTTCTTCAGAGATACATACAGAGTTCTACATTCTACAGATTAGAGAGTTGGAGCAGCAGACATAGATTTTCTTTCTTCTTGTCTTTGCAATTATTTCTTTATGAGAATGTAACAATCATTTTGTGTAGCAACTTTTGCCTCTGTAACTGGTTATTCAAATAAAGAGATGTGTTCTGTGCATATTGGATATCTCTGTTTCTTGTCTGTAATTTCTTTGTTTCTCTGCCTCTGTTTAATATCTCTTAAAACTAAGTTTTAATCATGCATATTTTGCTCTTTAAATCCAGTTAAATCTTTCAAGTTTAAACACTGTGCAAATAATAGTTTCAAATCTGGCGGATCGCCATAGATTAGGCATTTATTTTCTACAATCTTGGTTTCCTTTCTAACTTTTTCCCAAACCCTATTAAAAGAACGGAAGAGCCAGCTTCCCTAAAATCTGGAGGTCACTCTGAGGAGCAATCCCACGTCTCAAAGTTTCCCATGTTGCTGCTAGATTACACCCACAGATTTATGCATCAACAATTTTTGGCATGCCCGGTGGGACCAGATTCAAAGACTTTTCTCTTTGTTTTTAGTGAATCTTTGCCCTACGTTTTGTGATTTTGATGGAAAATCACAAAAGTATCTGCTCATAGGAGCGTGAATCATCCATCTGGCGACTCTATTGGTGAATCTTTCTTCAATCTTTACCCTTACAAATCATGGCAGCCCCTGGTATATATGTGCACCTAAATATTCAAAGAGATCTACCCTTTGTGACTTGGGATTCAAGTCCTCTTGTTCTTCAGCAATAGGGTCAAGTTCCTAACATAGCTTGGAAGGCATTGCCTCATTTTCTAGGAGATGGCTCTATTTGCCCTGTAGATCACATTCAAGATGTTGCAAATCTATGCTCTGTTCACAATGTCATGACTGAGAATCATGCTTTCTTGTTGCTTGCATCATCCCTTAAAGGCAAAGCAAAAGAATGGTACATAATCTTGCAGCCTGGTTTAATCACTAGATGGGATCAGCTTGGTGACCTCATCTACAATCAATTTAGAGATAGGACAGATGTTAGCACTCTCACCTAGAACCTGATTACAATCAAGAGGCATCCTATGGAGCCCATACATGATTTCAATTCAAGATTTGACAAGGTATGGAAAAAATTTTCTATAGATATCAGGCCATCTCCAATCTTTGCTTTCATGTATTATTTAAAGGCTTTAGACCCTGAGATCTCTGTCATAATACAATCCCTAGGAGGTGAAACTTTGCCACAGTCATATGATCTTGCCATTAAGGCTGAAAGTAGCCTCATATTGTCTGGTAAACTACCTCCCCTGCCCTTAGAACAACTGATGCCTCATGCAAATAGCCTATCTCAGGTTCTTTCTTGTAACTAGATGCATACAAATTTTAGTCCACCCACCCTCCCTGCTGATTTGACAAATCATGAGGAGATGAGTGCTGTGAAAGAACTAATTAAAACCCTCTCCCATGAGATCAATGAGTTAAAAGGTCAAGTTATGTACCCTGCTGATCCATATGTCATGCCTCCAACTCTTTATGAACTGCCATACCAATGTGATCTTATTATAGAAAAAATCCTTCCTCATAACAAGAGAATGCCCAATTGTCTTGAAAATTATCCTCTACAAGCTTCCATAGCTATAAATCAACCTATAGAAGCCATTAACCAGGTTCTCTGTCAATTTGACATTTAAGAAAAATCAAGTATCAAGAATCAAATTACAAGCAAGAAAGTGGCTCATGTGTGTCTTTCTGATATTGAAAATCCTACACATGTGGCAACATTTGATTCAGAAGACACTTATGAGGTGAGGTTTCTAGAAGCTGAAAAGTATTGCAAGAAAGTCTTTGAAGCTGAAAAGTACTTGGTCCATGGTGATGCTGCCCCTGTATTCCATTTTGAGGAGGTTACAAATGACATTATGCCAGATGAGTGTCTTTATTATTGCAATGAAGTTTCACACCTGCAAGGAGAAGACACAGAGATGTATGAGCAACACTTGGAACATGATGAGGATTTGTTCTCACTTTTGCAACAAGGTTATCAGATTCTTGATGCAGAAGATCTTACAATTGAGAAAGTACAAGGTTCATTTGTAAGACTTGTAGCAGATCATGGAGAAAATGTTGAAACAGAGGAAGATTCAATAAATGATTTATTCTCTATTTTTGCAAATGGTTATTGTCCTCTTCTTGATGAAGTTTTGCCTCTACCAGATTATGAGATTCAGAGAGACATTTGCCATAGTGCAGAGCCACATATGATGTCACAAACGGAGTTAGATTCTACACATTTTTTCTTACAAGAGGGAATCCCAATCCGATTCAAGACTATTATGGGTAGTGTTGTTACATGTATGCCTCATTTTGATGTCATCTTGAGTTATGAACCTGTGGAAGAGACTGTAAGAAGGGTCATTGATAAAGTTCAGTTGGAAGAATCTCTCAGTTGCAAGTAGAGGAAAGAGCTTCAATGTTTTATTTTCCCTCCCTGCCCTCCGCTGAAGCAAGAACAACATGATGATAAATATTACTGGTGTTTTGATGCACATAAAGAATCTCCTGAGTGCAGAGAAGTAAAAAGGTACAAAATATTGTTGTATTTCTTCATACAGTTTATCTGGTTCATTTTGAGTTTGATGTGGATAAATTGGAGCAACATAATCAGACATGGCAACTATTTTACTATTTCGATGAATGGATATATTCCTGTATGTTTCAGTTGTTAGTAATATGGTTTCAATGTTTAGAATAAGCTACAATAGTAGCATTAGTTTCATTTTTCAGTTAGTTTTGTTTTCAATAAGTCTTGGCTGCAAAACGGAGTGGAAGATCTATGGTTCAGCTTATCTCATCTCCCAGTCTCTAAGGTTCAGTTTTATGGTTAGTTGGTCTCAGTTACAAAGCAGAATGGTGGTTCAGAACTCAGTTACAATGCTCAGTTTTAGTTTCAGTGGTGGGATGTATTTTGGGTCAGTGGTGTTTCAATTCAACTTCATACATTTTCATATTCAAATGTGTCTTTAGTTTCATAAATGTTTCAGTTTTAGAGAATGTGACTCTATTTGTCCAATGGATAAGGCCACCCTACAAACCAGAGTTTCTGGAGTTCGTAGTGAGCAGGCTCACTTTCCCAGTCAGTCACCAAAACTGGTGAGAAATTTTCACAACCACAGTAAAAATTTAAATCAAAGGGTTTGGCTCTTATCACAGAGACTCCAGATAAAGTGAAGGTGGTGCCCACTTTAAGTTTCAAGTATGGTTCGAAAGTAAATATTATCAGCCATCTCTGGAATGAGTGCGCTAGCTATTGAAAGGTAGTCATCCCATTCGGGAAGCAATGAGACACAGCAACAAAAGCCACAGCTATTGTCAATGATAGATACAGTTAAAGAAAGGCATAGCATGGTGCACCATATGTATCATAGCGCACAGTATAATGTATGTCCCAGAAAAGATGAGTGCGGAGTGTGCCAGTTGTCAGCACCTGGTGAGTTCAGAGAGAAACTCAAGCTTGAAGCGGAATGTGACACATGTAAGCACCTGCAGCAATGTAAAAGTAACTAAAAATGCAGCGGAGGCTACCACGTGCAAACACCCGAGCAACTTTAAAAGAAAGTTAAGAAGGCAGTGGAAACCACCACGTGGAGCAGTCTGCATAATGGAGATGCAAATGCTTGTTTCATTTAATTAAATGGATTAATGTTACAGGATTTTTTTAAGAGAGAATCTTTTATTAATGAAATAAATGGTGGGTCCTCTTTTTAATAAGTGAAACTTATTAAATATTAAAGTTTCTAACACCTGAAGCATTCAAAGAGAAACTTAAGAGGCTTGTAGAGGCTGCCACATGTAAGTGTCTGCGGCAATGAAAAGTAACTCAGAGTAACACGGAAGAAGGCATGTGGCTACATCGGAAGGCAGAGAAGAGTTAGCTCAAGATTCAATGGAAGCCACCACGTGGAGCCATCCGCACACAGGAGAGGAAATAAAGATTGTTTCATTTTAATAGACACATTTAAAGCAAGCCACGAGAGTCTTAAGAAATAGTTTTAAAATATAATAGGGTCTATGAAGCCATGAATCATCTTTTAAATAAAGATTTATCTTTATTAAAATGTGACATGGGGCAAAATATTAAAATGAGACTTTATTATAATGTAAATTATGATTCACGTGAAACATAAAGGTGAAACCCTAAATGTGAGCAGCCATTTTTATTTTATGAAGCAAGTTACAGGAAAATAGCGGTAGGAGTCCTCTTTCTCACACAGAGATATTTTTCCAACCATGGGCAAAACAAAAACTACAGTTCAGTTATGGTTTTCGGTGGCCACTTTAGTTCAGTTTCAAATGCCAAATTTGGTGCCGGATTTTCAGGGATTCAGTTGTGGATTTTTAGAGAGACCGTTGGGATTTCATTGAGTTATTTCAAGCTACAAATAGCCACATCTGGGACACATTCAAAAAGAGTTCTGGAGGTTGAAGGTTCTTCAGAGATACATACAGAGTTCTACATTCTATAGATCAGAGAGTTGGAGCAGTAGACATAGATTTTCTTTCTTCTTGCCTTTGCAATTATTTCTTTATGAGAATGTAACAGTCATTTTGTGCAGCAACTTTTGCCTCTGTAACTGGTTATTCAAATAAAGAGATGTGTTCTGTGAATATTGGATATCTCTGTTTCTTGTCTCTAATTTCTCTGTTTCTCTGCCTCTGTTTAATATGTCTTAAAACTGAGTTTTAATCATGCATATTTTGCTCTTTAAATCTAGTTAAATCTTTCAAGTTTAAACACTGTGCAAATAATAGTTTCAAATCTAGTGGATCGCCATAGATTAGGCATTTATTTTCTGCAATCTTGGTTTCCTTTCTAACTTTTTCCCAAACCCTACTAAAAAAATGGAAGAGCTAGCTTTACTAAAATCTGGAGGTCACTCTAAGGAGCAATCCCACATCTCAGAGTTTCCCATGCTGCTGGATTACACCCACAGATTTATACATCAACAACATGCATAGGAGAAGTCTTAGATTATTGTGGAACCTATAGAGCCTATTAACATTGGAATAGAGGAACAACCTAAGATCATTCACTTTGCTAAGTCTCTAACCCCACCAAAGAAGACTAAGTTTATACCATTCTTCAAGAAAAAGTACATCAACTTTGCTTGGTCATATGTAGATATACCAGGGTTAGATCCAGATTTGATTCTACATCATCTTCCATTAGATCTATGAGTGAAACCAATGGAATAGAAGCTTAGAAAGATGCATCCACACATTGCACTGCTAGTAAAAGAGGAACTCAAGAAACTACTAGATGTAGGGTTCATCAAAGCTATAGACTATTTGGAATGGGTCTCCAACATAGTACCAATATACAAACCTGATGGCCAAGTTAGACTATGCAATGATTTTAGAGATCTAAACAAAGCTTGCCACAAGGATGATTTTCTGTTGCCAAATATAGATATCATAGTCGACTTAACAACAGGGCATACCATGTTATCTCTCATGGATGGCTTCTCTAGATACAATCAGATTAGGATAGCACCAGAAGACCAGCATAAGACATCTTTTACTTGTCTATGGGGTACTTTCTGCTAGAATTTCATGTAATTTGGGCTAAAGAATGCAGGAGCGACATATCAACGTGCTATGACAACTATATTCCATGATATGATGCATGTCACAATGGAAGACTATGTATATGATATCCTTACAAAGTCACTCACAAGAGAATCACACCTAGGTGTGTTAGAGAAAGTCTTTTAGAGACTAGAACAATTCAAGGTTAGGTTGAACCCAAAGAAATATGTGTTTGTAGTCACCTTAGGCAAGCTACTAGGCTTCATTGTATTGGCAAATGGAATAGAGGTAGACCCTGCCAAAGTCAAGGCTATTATGGAAATGCCACCAACCAAGAATCTCACTCAACTATGGTCTCTATAAGGCAAGCTACATGAAATCCATAGGTTCATATCACAAATAGAAAACAAGTGTCAACTGTCCAGTCATCTCCTGCAAAAGAACATTCCTTTTAGGTGGGATGAAAAATGCAAAAAAACATTTGACAAACTAAAAGAATATCTGATGAATCCACCTATTCTCATTCCTCCTATCTAAGGGAAGCCATTGTTACTATACATATCTGCTACACCAATAGTTCTTGGGGCCCTCTTAGCACAGCAAGAATATGAAGGTAAAGAAAGAGTCGTCTACTATATCAGTCGCACATTGGTGGGCTATGAATTGCAATACTTTTAGATAGAAAGATCGTACCTTGTGGTAGTTTTTACTTCCCAAAAGCTTCAAAATTATATGCTAGCACATTCAGTCAAACTTATTGCAAAAATAGATCCACTGAAGTACCTACTAAGTGAAGGATCTCTAACAGGTCGGCTAGCTAAGTGGGTAATGCTCCTAAGTGAATACAACATTGAGTATGTAGATAGAAAGGCTATCAAGGGACAAATCATTACAGATCAGTTAGCAGATGTACCACTATAGGACACCACACCAATGTAATTTGAGTTTCTAGATGAGCCTTATTTAATATATCAACACATTCTTGGAAACTCTACTTTGATGGGTCCTACACAAACCATGGATCAGGGGTAGGAATCTTGTTTGTAACTTCTCATGGTGACACCATACTAAAGTATTATCATCTGTTATTCCCATGCAGCAACAACATAGTAAAATATGAAGCCATAGTCACTGGTCTCAAAATGGCACCAAAGTGGAAAATCAAAGAGCTACATGTCTATGGTGAGTCTTAGCTAGTGATCAACCAAGTCAATGATGACTACCAAACCAAAGATGAGAAGCTTGTCCCATACAAATGAATGGTAGATGACTTTAAGGAATACTTTGTGATCATCTCCTTTGAGTAGATACCTTACATTGAAAATGAAGTAGCAGATGCCATGGTAACCATTGCTTCACTCCTTGAAATCCCAGAGAATGAGTCACAATACGAGTTCTTGGTGGAGACAATTCAACAACTAGCTTATGGTCTTCCTAAAACCCATTCCATATGTCTATTGGTTGGATCTGATTCACCTTGGTACCATAAGGTTTACACTTACCTCAAGGACAACACCCTCCCACCTGACTTATCTTCAAACCAACGACAAACCTTTATATGCCAAACCTCTCATTATACCATTATTGCCAACACCCTATTCTGACGTGGTCTAGATGGTACTTTACTCTATTGTTTAGAACAAGAAGAATCCCAAACTACTTTACAAGATGTACATGAAGGGATTTGCAGAACACACTCTAGCAGTCCTTCCTTAGCTAAGAAACTCATGCGTTTGGGTTATTATTGGCCAAACATGGAGACAGATTCATATTAGTTTATAAAGAAGTGCAAGCAATACCAAATACATGGGAACTTGATACATGCACCAGCTCAAGAGTTAAGACCTTTAATGACACCTTGGCCCTTTTGTCAATGGGGACTTGACCTTGTGGGTAAAATCCACCTTCCCTCATCCAACGGCCACAAATTCATAATAACCACCACTGAGTACTTTACCAAGTGGATTGAAGTCATCCCCCTCACCACCATCATAGGTAAATAAATCTCCTCATTCATCCTTAATTACCTCATTTGTAGATATGAAATTCCCTCATCCATTACCATGGATAATAGAAGACCTTTCAAGAACCAAGATGTCCAAGAACTCTGTAACTGATTCAAAATCCAACACCGTTTCTCCACACCCTATTACCTTAAAGGCAATGGACTAGCAGAAGCATCCAACAAGACCATCTTGAAACTCCTCAAGAAGATAGTTAACGATACTAGCCATGATTGGCACATCCAACTCAATCTTGCTCTGTGGGCCTATCGAACCAATATACGCACTCCCATAGGTGCTACCCCTTATGCCCTTATCTATGGTACAAAATCCATCTTGCCCATCAAGGTCGAGTTACCATCTCTAAGGGTGTTGTTAAAAGGTCTCATAACTAATGAAGAGTATAGAGTTTCTAGATTACAAGAGCTAGAGCTGCTAGAGGAAAGGAGATAGAAATCCTTCAATCATCTCAAGGCATATCAACAAATGATGTCACAAAGCTACAACCACAAAGTCTATCCAAGAGTCTTTAAGGTTGGAGATCTAGTACTTAAGGAAAATCCCCACAATCAATAGGATCGAGAAAAGAAAGGCAAGTTTAAACCCAACTAGCTTGGGCCTTATGTGATTGTAGCAGCTTATGGATCAGGGGCATATCAGTTAGCAACATCAGAGGGTGAGCTATTCGATGACCTAATCAACAACATGCATCTTCCTAGTTCTATACCTAGGAGAACCCCAATGTAAGGGGGGCATAGAATACAAAAAAATAAAAAAAATAAACAAAGCAAAAAAATAAAAAAATTAGAAAAGTACCAAAAAAATCATCCTTTGGTGAAAAATTGGCAAACAGGTACCTTAGATAGGTATCATGATGAAAACCTAGCAAACAAGCATCATGCATACTTTCTAGCTTTTGTGCAAATAAAAGCAAGTGGTGAAAACCTGGTAAATAGGTGTTACTTGTGATAAACCACTTCCTCCATCTTTGGGAAACCAATCACCTCCTATCCATTCTTCCTCCACTTGTGTCCCATTTAGTCCATATCTGTTCCATAATAAAACTGCCTAGAGATAACCTATCATGGCTTGATACTTTATCTCTTTGTTGTCTTGTCAACCAAGGTTTTATCCAGTATCCTATCCATAGTGTCAGCCTAGCATAGTGTCTATCGTCAGTATCCACATGGTCCAAAGTCCCCGAACTATGTTGCCTCTATGTTTTCACGTAGGCAAGACCATTTTTCAAATGCGCCCCCAAGGCTACATTGTCCCATCCATCGCGTGTCTAGTCCTTCTATCTATCTAAGTTTGCACCACCTTCTATCACCTAGGTTATAGGCCCATTAGGGTTTACCCCAAACTACGTTGCCTCTGCATCATCATATAGGCAAGGCCATTTAGTAATGAGCCCCCGAGGCACTAGGTCAGTCCCTTAGGGTCCGTCTCACCAATAAGGATTGTGGAATCTTTCACTGGGCAAGCAAGTGCAAATAAAACCTACTCTTTTCAAGCAAAAATTTTGACGCAAGGCATTAACCTATCTAGAACAAAGCAAACAACTACCTAAGACATTTTAAATGATTTTACCTAAATTATGGCAAGAAACTAACACATCTAAATGCAAAAATGTCTTGTGGATTGGAATCATGGTTAAGTTACAAAGTCTTGATTTCTTCTATCATGCCTTTCTATGCTACTCGAGGATGCCAAAAGCTAGAGATGCTATAATGGAGGCATGATTCTTTTCTTTATTTGTTGTTTGTAGATTAAACTTTAGTAATGTGAAACCTTGTCTAAAGACATGATTGGTAAAAGATCATCGAGGACATCAAAGGTCTAACATGAACAAGGGCAATCCTTATCTGTTGATACGCAAGAAGTACTCAGGTCATCTTGGTTCAATGATACCTCGATGCTTGTATTAACTTGCTAAATCAAAATCCATGTAAGCAATACTTAGGTCATCTCAATTCAATTATACCTAGATGCTTGTATTAACTTACAACATTCATAAAAAGTACCAAAAAATTCCCAATGATGAAATAAGCACTTCAAAAATAAGAACATAGCATACTGTTGCATATCATATCACATGAGATAGTCATTGACATTATTAAATTAGTTGCATACATAATAAATTTCATCAAGTCATCCATATACATTTTGTAATCATCACATAGTGTCAACAAAAAAAAATCAAAAACATAGATAAGTGCATCACATAAACTGCATAATCATATAAATAACATTTGCATTTACACATTAGAAGCATATCAAGTAAAACATCTAAGTTTGCATTAGGTCATATAGCATCATATAGACATAGTCAAAATATGCATCACATGAGTAACATCGTACAAATAGAAATGTATCCATAACATAGAATGAGAAAACTACATATAGAGAACATCAAATAGTTGTATCATCATATAAATACCATAAATGTGTCCAAATGTACAAAATCAAAAGGTTCATCTCTGAGTCAATGCCATATACAGTGTATACATCTCAAGAATAATGATACATGTGTCAAAATAGAAAAGTGGTACATATATGTGTCCGGCTATCTGAGCCATCAAAATGTAGGTACATAGGAGCCAAAATCTATCCAAGTCTCACCTAACCATGCTGCTATGAACCACTTCTCCTAGCAGTGTCCTCTATCTCCCCTCCTTTGCTAGACCCAAACTATTTTGGGCCCATCACAGACACTCCTGACCGTGATCCACCTGCTCTTTGCAAGGCCATAGACTAGCTCCTATAACTCAAAGCCCTCTGATCAACAGGAACAACACCACGGTATAAACCCTGATAGTATTATGTTTGGGCCTGTGCTTTGGCAAGCTCACACTACACTTGTGCTAACTACCCCTGCACCTGTTCCAACTATGCCTATGCCTGTGCTAGCTATGCCTATGTTTGTGCTAGTTGTGCCTAGACTTGGTGCACCTGTCCAACTAAAAAGCTGCTAGTAGCATCTATCCCAAGGTCTGCTACTGATGTATCCTGTTCTACTCGGATAACTTGTATCCTTGCCTCTGCCATATCTTTCGCTCTAGTGAGCCCTAAGATAAACCCTGCATCTATCTCTTGCTGAGCCTTGGCAATCCTAAGTTGTGCCCGCAGCTACCGAACCTGTCCTCTTAGCATAGCAATGGCTCTCTCCTGAAAATCTGACTATGCTGGATCTTGAGAGGCCTGTACCTATCCCTGCCCCTATGGATGAGGTACCTGCTGCTGAGCCACCTGTTGAGGTTGTAGACACCCAAAATTGTCCCAACTTTGTTCATGTCTAGCAACACCTTGTTAAAACATCACTTAGACATCATGTAGCATTTTGTCCTAAATCCCACTCTTAACCCCACTTATTCCATTAGCCAATTAATTAAATAAATTTTATTTATTTAATTAATTTCCACATCATATCCTAATCCCACTATCTAATTAATTAAATAAATTTTATTTATTTAATTAATATCCAACTCATATCCCAACTAATTCAAATATTTTATTTGAATTAAGTTCTCATCATAAGCCGACTTTCCAATTAATTAAATAAATTTTATTTATTTAATTAATTTATCTTATCATTTAGCCGACATGTGTGCCTCTTTCATTTAAAAAAGATAAGTGGTACTACAGCCTTTTATTTAATATCTTTTATATGTAGTACTTTTTATGTACACAAGCACACATGAGCCCTATTCTCCTTGACACTTGTCAAATGACTACAACTCCCTTGAAGAGTGAGATAACCTAATCAATCTTAGCCGTCCACATCAATCAATTAGCTTTTTAATCTCAACCATCCATTTGAACCAAGCCTTTTCTATAAATCAACCCCCTCATAAGCCATTAGAATGCATTGAGCTTCAAGTACCATTATTCTGTCAAAATATCATTAGAGCCTTTGCATCCTTCATCTATCATCCTCATATCATCTTCATCTTAATGTTATGCTGCAGAAGTGAACACCCAACATTCTTTCAACAATAATCCTTCAAAATCTTGCATGCTCATGCGAGGTGGAGAAGAGCAATGGAGATAAATCAAGCATAGCGTGGAGATCGGTTTGTATTTACATTTGTTATTTTAATTTTCATGTTGTCTTGTGCTTCATTGTGCATTGCTAGGGTTTTATCATTGTTGATTCTTCATTTATCCTAATTTGCAATTTTACCCTAACTACATTTGGCACGCCCGGTGGGACTCACTTTGCTTGATCTTTTTTGCAGGTTTTTGTAGTAAAAATTTGCATTCATTTAATCCCCATTGTTGAGTTTTGCAGGTTTAATTAACTTTTTGCTGCAGATCTGCTACTTTTTCGACAAAACCCTAGGTTTTAAAGATTTCATCATATCTTCCAAACAGCTGCGAATTTTTCTACAAGATTTTAGTAGAAGTTTGTCCATGATATAAGGAAGCTACAGCAGAAAAATTTTGGGTTTATCGCGATTTTTGTGGGATTTATCACGTTTTTATGTTTTTTCATAAAATCACAATTTGGGTGCAAATCAGCGAATTTTTCAGAAATTTTTATATTTCTGGAAAGCTCTTGAAATTTTAATGGGGGTCTATGTTTTGCAGATTTAATTTGGAGGTCGTTTATAGCACAAAAACATCAGATCTTTGCTGACTGTACCTTTTTCATAAATCCGCATTTTTCAGAAAGCTCTCTAAAAATTAATGGGGGTCTCTTCTTTGATTTTTTAATTTTCGAACCAAAAATCTATCGAAATAATCAAATCTAATTCGGCTATGCATCTAAAATTACAATTTTCCTTGCCTGATGAGCCTATTTTTTATGCCTACATTATAATATCATTTTTTTTATGTTGTAGGTGATCATAAGGAGCTAAAGCAACATTGACATCAACATCTACAACAATTTGGAAAGCGAAAATAATCAGGTGCATTCATTCTAATCTTTCATCTTAATCATTGTTTGCAAACACATTTAGATTTTGGGCTTAAAACGAACAATTGTTTGCAAATTCACATCAAAAAATTGGGCTAAAACAAACCATTGTCTTTCATCACATTTGGATTTGGGCTTTAAAACAAACAAGTGCTTTCATTGTCTTCCACACGTTAAATTTCTAAGGTTAATGAACCCCATGCGAGTGTGACCAAGTAAATGTGTATGCTCTCTCCTTGCGTCCCAACACGAACTTGGAGATCAAAAACATTTACTTGTGTTACTTTTGTTAAACCTTAGAGAGGCCTGCCTTGGTATCCACCCCAAGGGAACAACCTCAAGAGGTACTTTCATCCGGTCCGCTATAAAAATCAGAGGATAAGGCGAAAGCCAAGTCTAACCGGTATTAGCGCTCACCATACAATGCTAACTCGAAAGGAGGTGTACCTTTGTGTATATTAAAACTCCTAGTAGGGTTAGTTAAATTCTTAAGTGGCTTGCTGGATGCTCGTGGGGTGCCGGTCCCCCGGATTTTCACTAGAACCTCCTTGTGATAGTGGCCTTGCCTTGAATAGGACTTGTTGAATTGTCTTCACATGCTTGCTTAACCATCATCACATTCTTCTAAACTAAAACTTGCTTATGTGTCTTGTGTGAGTGATTCATGTGTGTATATGCATAATCATTTGTTTGAATCTTGCCACATCAAGCTATAAACACCAAACACACAAACAAATCAATCTAAAACATTCATCCTAGTCAACACACATCATATCCAACTTAATTTCATCCACATCATCCAAACATTCCACATCATCATCCAAATCCCTAAACAAGCACTTGTTAAAAGGACTTAAGACAAACACTTGGTGACAACATGTCTACACTAGAGGACCTAGAAATCAAATTCCAAAGATTCCTCCAAAATCTTTATCAAGGATCACAACCCCTAAACCAAGACGCCATTAAAACATTACAATTCTTCATCCAAAGAGCTCAACCCCATGCAAGCCAACTATCCAACTATCATCTTTTGGGTCTCAAAACTTTGACAAGCTCAACTTCATCATCAACATCATGCCTCAAACTAGGAGTCAATATCGAGTTGAAATAGAAGCCAAATTGAAAGCTGAAATGGATGCCAAATTGCCAGCTGAGATGAAACAATTCACAACACCTCTTAAGGACGCAACTCAATTCACAACTGGTATGCCTTCTCATATGTTTATACCTCAAGGGTACACTAGGGGCGAATCATCTTCACAACAAATGCACCCTCCACCATCCTTGGAAACTTTCGAAGAACAATCTCAAGACGACTCATCAGAATTCCAAGATACCTATCTATGGGACCAAGTTGAGAAACTCATGATATCTGAGCCTGATCGCTGTTTTCTCCAACTTGCTCGCATGGGTGCTAAACTACCTAAAGACTTTGATATATCCACTATTAGAGAGCACGATCCCAACACTACTGCTGTTGTTGCGAATAAACCATCTACTATAGTCACATCATCTTCTACTACCTCGCAAACACCATCCTCATTGCCTCTTGTTGCTTCATTTGAGTTACCACGATCAGAGCATATCTTAGAACCATTGATAGTGCCCACCAATGTGCTTCCTCTCATGTCACAAAATCTCAACATCCCACCTTTTCATGTCCCTCAACATATCTCTCCTTCTACCATGACTGTTTCCATGCCTCAAGTAACTCAAGCTGTCCATGCAACTCAAGCACAAACACTTCGAGCATCACAAGCAATTCCCATATCTTACGGTGTGCATACCTCTCAAACCATTCCAACAACACATGTTGTCCATGTTTCACAACCATTGCAATCTACCACATCTCATACACCAACTGCTAATTCCTCCATGTTATCCTATAATCCCAATGTTAGTCTCATTGACATGAGTGATTCCCTCATTTCTCAAGCCAATCCAAACAATAAGGTCGCTTATGTAGATCAACTTACATCCATGCTGTCCTCTTCTTCCAATCCTTCACACACCATCAATCCATCTTATGCTACCCAAGGCTTCTCTAATATCACCCAACACATGATGTATACCAATCCTCATATTGTCCAAAATACCAATCCCAATGTTCACCCTTCTGTTGTATCTACCAATCCCTCCATCACTTACCATGTCATGAATTCAATCCCAACTTCCCAACCATCTGCTACTATCAATCCAACATCCACTTCTCATGTAATGCACACCCACTTGCCACTTGTGTCTCAAGGACAGCAATCCTCTAACACGTACATGTCACATACCACTCCTTTGACATACATTGTGAGCACACAACCCCAACAAACAGTCACAGCTTCGTACATCCCACAACCCCAACAAACAGTCACAACTCCACATATACCACAACCGCCACCACACTATGTCTCATATCACACTCAACCCCCTTCGCAACAACAGCAGTTATCCTCAGCCGATATCCAACAGATGATCGATGAAAGGGTAGGACAAGGCAAGAAACCTTTCTCTCTCGAAAACATATGCGCTTATCCATTTGACAAGTCTCTTAATATGATACCTTTTCCACCACACTTTGAAATCACACAATTTGATAAGTACAAAGGGAAAGGAAATCCGGACGACCATCTTCGAGCCTTTTTCGTGGCATGTCTCGATGTTGCCTATGATGATACATATCTCTTGAGACTATTTCCTCGAAGCTTAGCAGGACAAGCTCTCGAATGGTTTTCCCATTTACCTCTAGGAATTAAGACTTTTCCCGAATTGGCAACCAAGTTTCGATCACATTTTGCCTTCAACATTGAACATGAGGTAAACATGAATGACCTTGTCGACAACAAACAACGTAATGGTGAAACCTTTTCCTCATTCACCCAACGATGGTGTAATATGGCTAGCAAATTATCATGGGAAATCCCTGAGAAACAACAGCTTGACATCTTTGTTCAAAATCTTCATCCTGAGCTGTCATTCCAACTACAATTGCAAAGTGCTAGCACCTTTGACGAACTAGTTTCCAAAGGAGTTATTATTGAACGAGCCTTAATTGCCAAAGGAACTATCAAGATCTTTCATGATAACAAAGATTCTCCCCAAAATTCCAATGATAAGTCTCGCTTTTGGAACAAGAACAAGAATGTTGTCAATGACGGTATTGTTGATACAAAGAATATCCAAACTATGAGAGCTCCTATCAACATTCAAGCAGCCTCTCCACCAAGACAGTCTTTTCCACAACGAAGAAACCAACGCCAAACTTCTAATCCACGCCGACAATTTACACCATTAGTGGAACCCATGGAAGTTATTCTTCGAAAGCTGCTTCAAGCCGGAGATGTTATTCTACCCGATGCACCACCAAACGGCGAACCACTCTTTCGAGCTCCTTGGTACAAAGAGAATGAGTATTGTGATTACCATCGAGTTAAAGGACACAAAACAAATGGTTGTATGCGCTTAAAACATGTTATCCAAGACTGCATTGATCAAGGTCTAATCAACGTCACACCTTCAACACCTCAACCTGCTCAACAATCCACATCAAACTATGATCTAGAGACTTTCAAGAATCCACTTCCATCTCATGATCAGACAAATAACCTTCAAGCTGGAAATGCTATTCCCTATACTTATGCATCATCTACCATTGGCTGCATTGACCATGCTCGCATTTCTACCCGTAACCACGCGAAGAGGTCGAGTTACCGTTCAAGGAGCACCTCCTCATCCTCCTCGACCTCTCTCCGACTACAACCTCTTGGATCACCTTGGAAAAACACCCACACACATATCTATCCTTGAGCTACTCCGCATATCCCCCGCACATAAAGCTATCCTTGATAAGGCCTTACAAGAGTCCTCGGTGCCTAATAATATTAATATCACACAATTCCAATCCATGGTCGCTAGCATTGCAGCCCCTTGTCATTTAACCTTTTTCGACAAAGATCTTCAACCCTCAATTCATCCGTCACACAATGAGGCCCTCCATATTGAAGTATTTGTTAACCAACGCCGTATCAAACGAGTCTTGATAGATGGGGGAGCTGGTCTAAATATATGTTCTTTGAAACTTATCAAACAATTGGGATATTCTGAGAAAAATGTTAATACCTCCAAGGTTATAACCATCAGAGCATATGATGACGCTGAAAGAGATACTGAAGGGATCATCTTATTGCCTATTCAAGTTGGACCAGTCATTACAGAAACTCGCTGTCAAGTCCTTGATATTGATCTGCCTTACAACATCATCCTCGGTCGCCCTTGGATCCATACCCTTAAAGCAGTTCCATCTACATATCACCAATGCCTTAAATTTCCGCATAAGGGTGTTGAAGTTACCATTCAAGCTGATCCTAATCCATTTGAGTTTTGCCATGCCTTTCAAGCTAAATATCAGAGTCCAAACCGTATCCCTCTCAACACCGAGGCATATCTGTCATCCTCCTATGTAGACCCATCCGATCTTCTCAAGCCCTCATCTAGCAAAGCCGCTTCCAACCTCCATATCAAATATACCGAACAAGGCCCTGGTGAATACAAATTGCAGGAATCTTGTTGCGTTGGTACCCTTCCATTATCTCCTAAATCCCACGGTAAGCCCTCTACATCTAAGCCCACTTCATCCTCCGCTGTTATCAAAGCTCCCCCTACCGTATTCATTAAAGGTGGTTTCTTGGATGACGAAGACATTGAGGACATCGACTCTTGGATATTCTTTGATGAAAATGACCAAGTCCAACTTGAAGTAGAGCGATACAACAACGGGTTTCGTATCATAAAGAACATGGGCTATAAAGGACATGGCGGCTTGGGATCACAGGAACAAGGACCTATTGAGCCCCTTATTGTGTCTAAGAAGTTTAATAAGCAAGGCCTTGGTTACCAACCGGAGGTACCACGATCCAAAGACATTAAGTGTATTTCCGATATTGACGTTGGACCTTCTTCGGTAGGAGAGATTTCTAACTCGGATACCATCGACGACTCCTCCCTTCATATCACTGACCTCTTTCAAGAACATTCCATCTTCATGTTTTCCGCAACCTCTTCTAGCCATCACGATCCCTCCTTTAGCCTCTCACTCGTATATCCTGACCTCATCGATTGGGACCAATAGGGGGCACCGATATTAGATACATTTGAAAATGACGAAGCCATTGCAGAATTCATGGGTTTGAGACAAGGTATCCCATTGGGTGATCAGAAAGCAGGTTTCATGATGGAATTACCTAAACTAGCATATTTTGGCGGAAGTATCAAATCCTTCAGTCGCAAAAGTGAAATAAACAAAATTCAACAAAATAGGTCACTAGGTGAAAACCGCAAGGCGCCTCTTGATCGTGAAAAAGTAAAAATAAAGGATGTATCCGAAGGTGAAAACCTCTCTGAGGTGCCTGAGGATGAGGGATTTGATCTTCTTGTCGCCACTGATTACCATGAGAAATCAACTGTGCTAGTTGAAAAATCACAAGACATGAACTTGGGAACAGAACAAAATCCGAAGATCACTTTTTTGGCAGCATCATTATCAGAGCAAGAACGAAAGAACTTCATAGCATTTTTTCTGAGACGAGCTATAAATTTTGCATGGACTTATGCAGACATGCCAGGACTAGATCCTTCACTTGTGGTACATTATTTAGCAGTATTCCCTGGTGCAAAGCCTATCAAACAAAAATTGTGCAAAATACATCCACAAGTTGCCTTATTGGTCAAAGCAGAAATTCAGAAACTGTTAGAAGCAAAGTTCATAAAGCCTATTGATTATCCAGAATGGGTTTCAAACTTGGTACCTGTAGCCAAACCAGATGGACGAGTTCGCTGCTGCACAGACTTTAGAGATCTTAACAAAGCATGTCCTAAAGACGATTTTCCATTACCAAGCATAGACAACATTGTTGATCTTACAGCAGGACATGAAATGCTATCTCTGATGGATGGATTTTCTGGTTATAATCAAATCAGAATAGCAGAGGAAGACCAAGATAAAACGTCTTTTATTTGTCCATGGGGCACATATTGCTGGGTTGTAATGCCTTTTGGTCTCAAAAACGCTGGAGCTACCTATCAACAAGCCATGACAGTTATTTTTCATGACCTTTTTCATACTATCATGGAAGACTATGTTGATGACATCCTAGGCAAATCTAAGACAAGGGAAGGACATCTACAAGTATTGGCACAAATTTTTGATCGATTAGAAAAATATCAAGTCAGACTAAATCCAAAGAAGTGTGTATTTGGCGTAACATCAGGAAAACTATTGGGATATATTGTGTCTCGACGAGGAATAGAAGTGGACCCAGCTAAGGTAAAAGCTATCATAGAAATGCCTCCACCAACGAATCTCAAACAGCTCCGCAATTTACAGGGTAGGCTACAATCTATCCGCAGATTTATCTCACAACTCGCAGATAAATGTCATCCTTTTCAGCATCTTCTTCGTAATGGTGAACCTTTTAAGTGGGATGAAAAGTGTCAACAGGCTTTTGATAAGATAAAGGAATACTTGGCAACACCTCCTGTGTTAATACCTCCTGTACTTGATCGTCCATTACTGCTTTATATATCATCAACAACCGCAGCATTGGGTGCACTTCTAGCTCAACATGATGATTCAGGAAAAGAACAAGCCATCTACTACATTAGCAGAACTCTTGTGGGATATGAACTCAATTATTCATTCATGGAAAAAGCTTGTTTAGCATTAGTGTTTGCTTCCCAAAAATTGCGACATTATATGCTGAACCAAACAATAAAGCTCATCTCTAATGTGGATCCCCTCAAGTATCTCCTTTCAAAAGCACTTCTCACAGGGAGATTAGCAAAATGGGTTATGATCTTGAGTGAATTTGACATACAATATGTGAACCGTAAAGCTATCAAAGGACAAGTCATTGCTGATCAATTAGCTGCAGCACCTATCACAGACATTCAGCCAATATATCCCGAATTCCCTGATGAAGGATTGTTTACTTTAAGCTGTCCAGCACGATGGCAGCTATACTTTGATGGATCATACACCCAACACGGATCTGGAGCAGGTATCTTGTTTGTCACCCCCCAAGGAGACTGCATACCTAAATCATACAGAATAGCATTCCCATGTACCAACAACATAGCAGAGTATGAAGCTTTAATAACAGGTTTGCGCATGGCAGTACAATGGGCTATCAAACAGTTACGAGTCTTTGGTGATTCTCAGCTGGTTATCAAACAGGTCTTAGATGAATATCAAACAAAAGACGAGAAGCTTCTTCCATACAAACTAATGGTGGATGATTTCAAGCAATATTTTGAGGACATTACCTTTGAACAAATTCCAAGACTACAAAACAGAGCAGCCGATGCCATGGCTATGATTGGATCTCTTTTAGACATGCCATCTAACACCCATAAATGTGAATTCTTGGTCGAATAGCTTTTGATCCCAGCATTTGAAGTTCCACAGTCTGAGCTCATATGTGAGATTGTTGGTCCCAACTCGTTGTGGTACAAAGATATATACGAGTATCTTCGTAATCACACCTTGCCTCTTCAACTATCCAACACCCAGCGTAAAACTTTTATCCGTCGAGCCTCTCGTTACACTATCTTAGGAGACACCCTTTATCGCCGGAGTCTTGATGGTATCCTTCTTAGATGTCTTGACTCTGAGGAAGCAAAAACGGCCTTACGTGAAGTACATGAAGGTGTCTGCGGTTCGCATTCCGCTGGCCCTGGCCTTGTTAAGAAACTTCTATGAGCAGGATACTATTGGCCAACTATGGAAAAAGATGCCCAACAATTTGCAAAGCGATGTCTACAATGTCAGAAACATGGAGATCTAATACATGCACCAGCACATGAGCTTCAGCCTATTGTCACTCCATGGCCTTTTTCGCAATGGGGACTTGATCTTGTGGGTAAAATCCATCCTACTTCATCAAATGGTCATAAGTTTATTATCACTGCCACTGAGTATTTCACAAAGTGGGTAGAAGCCATACCAATGACCTACATCACAGGTAAACAAATAGCTAAATTCATCCTACATTACATCATCTGCCGTTATGGAGTTCCTCAAGCTATTGTCACAGATAATGGCCGGCCTTTCAAGAACCAAGAGGTTAGAGATCTTTGCAATAAGTTTCATATTCAACATAGGTTCTCTACGCCTTATTATCCTCAGAGCAACGGTCAAGCTGAAGCCTCTAATAAGACAATCATCAAGATCCTTAAAAAGACTGTTAATGAAACTGGTCGAGATTGGCATCTACAACTGCATCCTACTTTATGGGCATATAGAACAAGTGTCAGAACTCCTACTGGCGCCACACCCTATGCTCTAGTCTATGGCACTGAAGCTATTTTGCCTATCTAGGTTGAGATCCCCTCTTTGCGCATATCCTTGCAACATACTATCTCAGATGAAGAATATCGAGTGTCCCGACTCCATGATCTTGAGCTCTTAGATGAACGCCACCTTACAGCATTGAACCATCTTCAAGTCTATCAAAACCGGCTACGCCGCAGCTACAACAAAAAGATCAGAGAACACCGATTTCAGGTTGGTGACCTTGTCCTTAAAGAAAACCAAAGGAATCAACAGCATCGAGAGAAACAGGGCAAGTTTGAACCAAATTGGCTTGGTCCTTTCATTATCATAGCAGTTTATGGATCTGGTGCATACACTTTGTCAACACCTGAAGGCATTCCCTTGGATGAACCCGTCAACAGCATTCATCTCAAGAAGTTTTATCCATGAATCTCAGCTATCCCACAAAAACCAAACCAAAACACAAAAAAATCAAAATATGTCAAAAAAAAAAAACCAAAAAACAAAAAAAAAACTAAAAAACAAACATAAGATAAATAATCCGTCCTCTGGTGAAAACCTGGTAAACAGGCGCCTTGGATAAGTACCATAGTGAAAACCTGGCAAACAGGCGCTATGTGTAGTGACCAGCTTCCCTCATTTGTTTGGTTCGTTTGATCATTTTCCCCACTGCATCTTGTATAACCCATCCTCATAAGCCCTATCGCAACCTCACACATCGCCTTTCCTCTTCATCCTTTGCCAATGCTAGCTATCATACTTGAGACATTGTCGTGCTATCTATATCTTTTGGCACCTTAGCATCTTGGCCACATCTTTTCTGCATTGTCGCTTCTGCATAATAAACCTCATCCCGCACTGGGGGCATTTGTTGAGTCTTATTTGGAAGTGGATCCTGTTATCTTTAGCTCATAACACGTCAAACAACTCAGCTTATAACACAGCACACCTTATCAACTTCAACCATGGCACATGTCCACCAACAAATACGACCTAACGACTTGCAACCAGGACTCATACCTTTACAACTCCATCCACATTCATCCAACAATCGCAACAAACATCGCTTGATCAAACATCCAATCGATTAGCCACATCAATAAGAACTACATCCAGCTCTATCGTTGACGCCTTGATCTCGTGGATACAGGGTATGTAGGCAATCTGAGATGCGAAGGAAGCACTCTGATTCAGGCTAAGACGATAGCCCCTTTCATCACTCATCTGTCATCTTTTCTTCTAAACATCCTTCACTCTCTCAGCTCACATTCTTCTATCTTTCATCACTTACATCATCAATAAAACCCAGAACTACATATTCATCATGTCTCATCTTCATCGTAAATGTGCTTTGATCCCGTGGATACAGGGTATGTAGGCAGTCTGGAATACGAAGGAAGTTTCCAGTACTCAAGCACAGATGATCCCCCATCTTCTTCATCTTCATGCATCATCTATCTTCTTCTCTTTGATCCGCTCAAACAGGAAGCAATTCGTGTGTCTATTGCAAGCTCCAGCACTTTAACCAATCACAGGTAAGCCAGAAGCTATTTGTCCGCGTGCCTTAAGCCAACATTTGCTATAGCCATTTATCAACAACTTTAGCCTTTAACAGGATGTAGCTTTCCTCTTAACAAGGCGCCAGCTTAATCTATCCAAGAGCACCCAAATTTGGCAAGAGAACGTGATGACAGTATCTTTTGTTTTATCTTTTGATTTATCTTTTGTCCCTTTTCTATACCTAGTCAAGACTACCATGATCTCTTTATATCTTGGTATGTTGCGATGAAGTAAGGACTGGGGCATGGTCATATAGCTTTCGTATGCCGTGTTTGCGGGATGATCTTATTCTCTTCCTATGCGTCTTGGTATCTTGTACGTGTTGGGATTAGCATCTTACATATCAATATCTCTAGCATCTGAGAAGCTAAACAGTCTCTTATGCATTAGAGACTATTCTATGTTAAGACTAACTCCATACATATAACCAGCAAGCTATCATTATGTGTAGTGGAGATAAGTTCAAACCATTGTTTGTAGCGTCAAAGTCCAACACTAGCTGTTATTCATATCTTGTGCATGTTGGCTCAACATCTTGACCTCATGCGTTTAGACAAGATTGTAACATGCTAGTTACGCATTGGATACCTCAACACCTTGGTCTCTTATACCTTAGTGAATAACATCCATATGCTATATCAAACATAAGGACTGCATTTCTTTTCATTTTGAGCAATTACTTGAAAGCTGCCCATCATCATCTTATCTTATCCATTCTATCTATCCATTCGTTCCGTCATCCTCAGCCAAGATCAATCATCTCCATCATCCTTTCTCCATTTCCCGCTCCTGCAAAACAAGTATTAGCCATACATACGTCCATTATATCTATATCTTTCATTACCATCTACCTATATGCATACATTTATTCATATCATTACCCTTTACATATTCAAATATTTTCTATCAATTACCATTTGCATCAACATCCATCCATAATCCATATATAATCCATACACATAACATGCATAGCCATCATAATATCAACATCACAACCATTATAACATCATATAGATCGCCAAAACTGCCATATATATATATACATGTGTGTCAAAATACAAGTGTCTACAATACAAGCTGAGCCCTGAAAAGAATGAATGTACAACAATGGCTCTAGGCCTCATCATGATACAATGTCAACAAGGTATGCCCTAGCGACTACTGCCAGCTCCCTCGCCCTGACCACCACCATCAACAGGTCCTGTACCTGGTCCTCCATCTCGCGGTGGCCCCATCACTGAAGCTAGTGACCGAGATCCACCTGACCTCCGTGAGCTCGAAGCCCCTGACCTGCTCCTGAAGCTAGGCTGTCTTTGCTCTGTCGGCACAGCTCCATAATATAGGCCTCTATAATACTCAGCCTCCCCCTGCACTCTCCGAAGCTCAGCCTGTACCGCTGTCAACTGTGTGGCTAAGTACATGGTAGCTCCATCAGTCCCCAAGGCAGTCACTGCTCTAGCCCGCTCACTAGTCATAACCTGCAGCTGCTGTACTGCCCTATCTCTCTCAGCTCGTAGACTATCTCTCTCAGCTCGCAGACCATCTCTCTCTGCTCTCATAGCCTGCTCCTGCTGTACTGCAGTATCTCGCTCAAGCCTCATCATCTGCTCATGCTGCCTAGCTGTATCCCTCTCTCCTGTCACTCTCGCGAGCGCACTATCATCCTGTCCATCTCCTCTCTGAGCTCCCAACTGTAGCTGAGCCTGATAAGTCTGTGCCTATGCTCTAGCATGCCTCAGACTGATCACGGCCTGATGCCTATCCATCTCCACTCTCCTCAGCCTCATCTGTGCCCGCTGCCTCCATCTCCTCTCCTCTCTGATCCGTCTCCGCAGCTGCTGAATACCCACATCATCCCCTGCTCCGATCTGTGCCTGT
Source organism: Cunninghamia lanceolata (assembly GCA_027924645.1). Lineage (NCBI taxonomy): Eukaryota > Viridiplantae > Streptophyta > Pinopsida > Cupressales > Cupressaceae > Cunninghamia > Cunninghamia lanceolata. The sequence continues at coordinate 4,700,898 of BSBN01001670.1, read as the reverse complement.
GGCTGTGCTAATATAGTAGGCTGACCTGGCACCTGCCCTGGCATCTGTATCCCTGGTGCAGCTGGCACTACTGCCTGTGCTGGTGGAGCCCGCCGTCGTCGCCTCCGAACTGGTCTCTCCATCCCAATCTCCCCAATCTCTCCATCCCGTGTCAACCGAGTCGGCCTAGCTGTTGCCCAGTGTGCATCATACTCTGGCAATGTACCTGGATCTGCAGGACCCTGTCTCCACTGCCATGCTACTGGCTGCAATCCATCTCTCTCTGCCAAGGCTGTGTCCACCACAACCTCTGGACCCCAATCAAATACCTCCTGCCTCGTCCTCCCAAAAATGGCATCCCCTATAGGTACTGCCTGTGCCTCTCCAAACTGTCTCAGGGCTCTCTCTGGCAAATAGCGCTCTATAATATACACGCCGCGTCCAAAAATGTACCTCGCCTGTCTAGCATAAGCAAGCTCGGCATCCTCCTCCTCCCACTGCTCACATCCTAGCCATGGCCTCCATACAAATCTGTCTATCTCATCCAACCTCCGCCACCAGTATACCACCCCTCGGCGCTGTCGATACGTCAAGGCTCCTCTATACATCTATGCAAATGGCTCTCCTGCTGCTCTAGCCACCCATCCCTCTGGTCTCGTCACTGGAATGTGCTCATAAGCCCATACGTGCAAAACTGTCACTCCTGCTGACATACTGGCTCCGAACATATATGCACAATCATGCAGGTAATGATAGAGCTGTCCCAACACGCACTCTGCCCATGCATATCTCGTGCCATAGGAGAACATGCCCTCCATCACTGTCCCCCATCCTACAGGAAACCCTCTCACTCTCCTGTCACCCACTAGCCATCTAATGATAGCCACTACCACTCGCTGCAATCTATCACAGAGCTCCTCCATCCTCCCCATCGGTATCTCTGAACCCTCTGCTCCGATGTCTGGTGTCCCAAACAATCTCCTGAATGTAGCTGGGCCCATCTCCGGATCATAATCTACCTGATCCCCATCTATTGGAATCCTCAATATCCGGAATACATCCTCTAAGGTGATGGTCGCCTCTCCTGTCGGTAACAAGAATGAACTGTGCTCGCTCATCCATCGCTCCACCATCACAGTCATCAGCCCTCGATGTGCCTGCACTGGCTCTAATCGTGACACATGCTCCAAACCCAGGATCTCTAACACCAGTAGCTCCTCTGCATCCAACCGTCTCACCAGCCGCAAATCTCTCGGATGGGGCTCCCGTGATAGCAATGGCGGTAGTACATCCTGCATCATCCATTTACCCTTGTCAGTCCATCCCGTTAATCATTCATATCACAATCTGCCTATCTATCTGCTATTCTATCCTACACTTACCATATGCAGTTCACTTTCCCATATGCACTCTTTTCCTGCTCACTAGCGACCCATGTTACTACATGCGCCTCTGTTTTGACCAAACGTGACCTCTTTTACATATGCGCTCACTGTTTTCCTATAAGCGACCACTATTACCATATGCGTTCATCCTTACTTTATCTACGAGCCATATCCTATGTGCGAGTCTTTTTACCCCAAACACGAGCCCTTTTCCTATATGCGCCTATTTTCTCATCATAAGCGAGCCAACTCACACTAAGCGACCATTTTCACCCTATACGCGTGCTATCTACCATATGCGCTCTGTTTCTAGTCCTATGCGAGCTAAACTACCCTATGTGACTACTATCTGCTCATAAGCGACTAGCTTCCCTCCATACGCGATTTCCGTTGCTTTTTTCCCGCCGACCGGATGCGACCACTTTTTTCCTAAGCGACCTACCCGCGCCTATAAGCGACCTGAATTACTCTAAGCGACCTCTATTCCTATATAAGTGACCTATATGTGCCATGTCCTAAACTCGTCGCTTTTGGTGACGTGTGTGAATTAATTATGCTTCTAGGCTATTAAATGCACGCTTTTGGGAAAAGTTTTGAAACATACCGGTGCGCCTGCTCCCTCTGGTCGTCCATGTGTCCTCACCCGCTCCGCACGATGATCTCTGCGTGGAATCACCATCCTGCTAGCTCTGCCACTCTCACTCTCCGGAGCTCTGGATTTCTCTAGGTTTCTAAGCACAAATGAGCACAAATGAGCCTATTTGCCCTTGCCGCCCCTACTTATAGCCCTTCTCCAAACCCTAATTCTTCTATACCACAGCCTATTTTCTTCGCGTCTGCCCTCTTTTCCGCCTTTTCTTCTATCGAGCGCCAACCCAGTCCTTCCTGGTTCGCCTGGCTTACCTCTCGAGGGGGCATCACCTGCCAGTTACACTGGGGCATAACTTGTTTATTGAACGTATCTCACATCTTCTTTGACACAACGTTCTATCGAACATTGTATCAAAGAGGGGCAAAATGTAGACACCCAAATTTGTCCATGTCTAATGACACTTTGTTAAATCACTAATCCATTACCCAATTAATTAAATAAATTTTATTTATTTAATTAAAATCCCATTCTCATTCACTTAGCCAATTAATTGAATAAATTGTATTTATTTAATTAATTCCACATCATGTCTTATCTCATTTTATGCATTTATCATATTAATTAAATAAATTTTATTTATTTAATTAATTTCCAACTCATATCCCACTAATTCAAATATTTTATTTGAATTAAGCCTTTATCATTTATCACATTTTAACACTTGTCCATTTCCCATTTATCATGTGTTGTAAGACAACTTTTATTTAAAATCTTTCACATGTACAACTAATTGGACCTAAATTTAGTAACTTTCAATCTTAGCCATTCACATAGCCTCTGAATCTCCACCGTTGATTGATCTTGGTTGAGTTCTATATAAACAGCCTCTCACTCCATATGAGACATCCAGAAATCATATAGTATCTAGCAATCCAGCAATCATATAGCAACTCCATTATCATCTTGAGCATTCGAGCATTTGAGCTTTTATCATCCATCAATGGCAGCTTTCAGCTTTGTGATTGTTCATTGTTGAAGAAGCCGTCCACATCTCCCTCTCAAACAAGGAATCGCACGGTCTAGGTGATGTTATGCTTCAATTGCATTGTTCTTTTGGTTTCATTTAGGTTAGATTCCTTGATGATGGTAGGGTTAGGGTTTCATGACTATGTCTGATCTTCCACACTTGACTTTCACCTATCACAGAGGTAGTAGCATTTATGCCTGCTGTACAACCTGCAACTGTACTACCTATTGAGTGTGGGAAGGTCCCTCCCCCGCTCTCCTCCTCTGCCTAGGTCTGTCTCCATCTCCACCACCTCTCCCTCCATCATCTCCACCACCTCCCCCTCTTCCATCATCTCCACCACATCCCTCTCCTCCATCATCTCCTCCATCTCCCCCTCCTCCACTCCTCCTCCTCCTACCAACCTAGCCATCGTCCTTTGAATTTGCCTCATCTATACAAGGAACTAGCTCTCCAGGCTCTAAGTATCTCAAAAATGGATGAGCAATGAACCACTCCTCATAGTCCGATGTCATCCCTGCATTTGTGATCTCTCTCCTCATCGGCTAGGCATCATAAGGAATCTACCAAAACTCTACCACTACCTCCTCGTAGGACACCACTGGCCCCCATCTAAATCTCTTAGTGTGAGTTCGTGCAAATAGAGCCTACCCCTGTGGCATACCCTGTCTCCTCCCAAACTACCTCTGAATCTAATTGACAATCTATCTCTCTATAATAAACCATTTCTGGCCTATAAGCCACTGAGTCTGATAAAAGTACGAAAGCTCATCTGCCTCGTCCTCCTAGGGCTCATAGTCTAGATATGGTCACTAGACGACCACATCTACCCCATCTAGTGCATGTCTCCCTAGTCTATGCTGGGAAATCACTCCTATGTAGCCATAGCTGTAAGGCTCTATCCTCTGTCTCTGAAAAACACATGTCAATCTAGTGATGGTAATGTACTCCCATAGCCAAAATTGCAACAGTGAGACACTTGCTGATAAACTTGCACCCTTTTGGTATACCACCTGATGCATGTCATGGCATAGGTGTGTCAAAACATAGACACCCCAAGCATAGTGGCTGCCCTCTATGACCATCCTCTCCATGATCTGTCCCCATCCAATTGGGAACCCATGCGATCTCTTATCAAGGCATATAATGCCTTCAATCAATCCTGCAACTATCCTAGGGAACGAGTCATAGTAGTCATGTATGTCTTGCCACGAGATAACCTATCCTACTAGCTCGGGGTTGTCAAAAACCTACCTACACTTTGCAAGTCCTGTATCCCACTCTGGATCATACTCAAGGAGCTCCCCCTGAATCAGCAAGTGGAGTATCCTATATACGTCCTCTAAGGTCACCATCATCTCACTAGTTAGAAAGTGAAAGGTCCCATCCTCACTGTGAAACCTCTCCACTGCTGCAGTTAGTAGGTCACGGTTCACTCGAACCTTGTGCATAAAGAACACATAGTCCAATTCCATCGCACCAAGTGCCTCTCGATCCATCTCTATCAACATGTGACACTATAAGATCAGCATGGGAATCTGCTCCCTCAACATCAATGTATCTCATATGTCCTGCAAGCACACAAAGCAAGGCGTCAACCTAAAGCTCCAAGTACCATGCTCAACATATCTATAGAATCATATCAACTAACTTAACATATCAAATTTATCAAAACAACACACTACATCTCTTGACTAGATTCCTGCAATCTTAGAGATAGCTTATCGATTGATGCATCAAACAAGATGCCAATCGAGTCAATTCTGTTAAGTAAACTGACTATCTATATCATATGTGCCATAACAGAAGGTACATGCACCATTCCTTAGCAAATGTGCCACTTCTGACACATGCACCACTTCATGTATGCGTCGTTCCATACCGTAAATGCATCGCCCAGTTGCATGTGCTGACTCATACCGTAAAAGTACCACCAAATTATGCATGCACTGACCTTACTCATGCATGTGCAGCTTCAATGAATGTGTCATTCTATATCCTAAATGTGCCAAAGTTTGACAGATGCGTAGTTTCAAATGCCAGATGCATCAAACTACGATCTGGCGCATTTGTCTAGCCTAATTTTTCCTAGCATTTATTGCATTCAAAATCAACCCTAGAGGAAATGTTTTGAGATACATACCGAGGGTCTTGCCTCTGGTAGCCGGTCGAATCATTGGACTCACTCAAAGCAATGCTCCTCGCACAAAATATCCATCCTAGTGCTGACTACTCTATGCTTTATGCTCTCCTAAGTTCTCAAAAACAAATCAAAGAAAGCCAAGTGTGCAAATGAGTTGTCCTGTGGACCTAGCTCCTATATATAGCATGCAAACCCTAAACTAGCTATGTGGTGACTATGACTACTTCCTGCACCTATTTCTTCCCGTTTCTTAGAAATACATCCTATTTTCAAACCTAACCAACTTTTCCCTTCGTCTTCGTGAGATTGTCCATCTCACATTTTTTGCCTTCTCCTCCAATCTCCTGAGGGGGCATCCTATCGTCATAACCTATACCAGGGGTAAACTAGGACATGTATCATTATCAGACTATTTATTCTTTGAAGCAACGTCATAAACTGCATTGCATCAAAGGGGCAAAATGTATATGCCTAAAAATGACACGACTCTGTCCAAATAAATATTCTTAGTATTTATTCCCTTCTAATTCTTCTATCAATAAATAAATAAACAAATTTATTTATTTGATTCACATTCCTCTAAATTAACTAAATATCAAAATATTTAATTACCTCTTCAAAAGTAAAAATTAAATAAAATCCTTTATTTAATTTAAATTCTTCCAAACGATTAAGTAATTTTCAATTATTTAATTAAGTCAATTCCTCTTCCAAATTTAAATAAATAAATCAAATTTATTTAAATCCTCTCAATCTCTAAAAATAAAATACAATCAAATATTTTATTTATTCTTCCAAATCATGCACAAACAATTAAATAAATTTATTTAATTTGTTTTTCTATCTTCAAATATCTTCCAAATCTTCTAAAAATAAGTCTTCTTTTTCATGCACACACAATTAAATAATTTATTATTTAATTTCTCTCAAATCATGCAAAAGCAAATCTCAAGTTGAGTTAACTAACTCAATCAACCTTGTTTTTATCAATATCTCTTAAATTAGAAAAAAGCTTTCTAATTTATGAAAAGCATGTCTTATCTTTAGAAAAGAAAGTAGTTAACTCATAAAACAACTTTTGGGTAACACTTGTCTTCTTCTTATTTTCACACATTCCACAACCATTCTCAACCATTGATCCTCTTATTTCTTCTATATCGTTGATCTTCTCTCTCTCAAATCTATAAATTGAAACCAATTCTTCCATTTCAATCATCCAAGGTTTAAGTATCATTACTCTATAGGAATTACAACATGCCTTTGGCACTAATTCCTTCATTTCTTATGATCACACTTGTTACCATACTACTATCATTGTTGTGAAGCTCATCTTCATGGCAAAATTATCATATCCATTCTCCATTGACAATCTTGGAATCATAGCAAGGAAGTACACTCTCTGATGGCCTTATTCATACATGTAAGATCGATTGAGATAGGCCACCAATGGAAGTTATGAAGATTTGAGGTTTGCAAAAGGTTTTGAAGTTCTTTTGTTTGATTGATCTCTTTGTTTCTGTATTTCATTGAGTTTTGGGTATTTTGATATTGATATATTGATTATTCATTTGAATCTAATTTTCCTTTAATAGAAATGTATATGGGAAAGTGGATTATACAGAGACGCAAGCTTTTCGCTAGCTATGGAAGCTAAGGACTTATGTTTGGACTATATACAACTATATGACCTAGCTACCAGGAGAGTAATACACCAAGATAGGGTTGTTGCAGATTTATCTACAGAGGGAATCACAAGAACATTTGGTCTAGAAATACATGAAAAAATGGTGGACATTGATATAGACTAGTACAACAAAGATTTCAATAGTAATGAGAGGGATTGTAGAAGCAAGATCTTCTAAAGTTGGTATAATGTTGAAAATAAGCTCAAAGCCATGGCAAGAGTACATAAGATCCTGCAAAGAATAGATTTTAAAGAAGAAATACATTTGATGATAACCATGTTAAGTAGACTGGTAGGCTTAAGGGATGCCACTAAGTGTGAACCTTGGATGTTCACTATTATCTAATTCATGAGGGAGGCAAAGAAAGAACAAGGGCAAATTCACTGGGCTAAGGCAATTAGCACAGCCATATGGAGGCAAGCAATGTTAAGAAAACAAAAGATGTTTCATTTCTATTTGTCCTCGTATGTATTATACTCATGTGTAGCAATGGTTCAACCATATATACATGGGATTGACATGGTTGGGATGCTAGGGAATGGTCCAGATTAAAAGCTTGTATATGACCATTATCCTGATCTACAAGAGGATAATGCACTAAGAAAGTATGCTTTAGTGATTGATGTATTTTATACATACATGGTTAGAGTTTTGAGAGAAGAGAAGGATAAGAGACTATCTACAGATGCAGAAGATACAATTGGTTTGCATAGTTCATGGTACATATAATTCCTGAATTTCACATATATTAGAATGGAAGTTTTTGAAGGAAAACCTTTCATGCTGCCTAGGTATCCTTCAAACAAGTTGATTGTACTAGAATTCTCAACGCAAAACTTGAATGCCTTCAAAATGTACAAGAGAAAGTATAGCAGAGGGAATCTTAAGCTCCCTTGGGCAATTGGTAGGTACTCATGCTATAGTGAAGAGGTTGATGGTTATTCAAAAAAAGAGTTGAGATATTATGGATTTGAAGAATTTAAGGTGGCAAGGAGATTTGATCCTTTTCATAGGATCCAAAATACTATTGATCTTAAGTTTAAACATCAAATACATATCGAAGACTACTGGTCAAACTACAAGAATGATAGAGAAGTGAGAAAGAGGTCTCACAAAAGATTGACAGTAGAACAGATGAGGTCCATGGGGGGAATTTATGTACCCTTGGAAGTTAAAGATGATGGCAATTTGTTGTACCATAGTTATGGAAGTGTTAGGGTTGCTCCTATTGAAGACCCTGATTGGTCACAACCATGGATTACATCTTTGGACACATTGTCCAAACCTGTCATTTTGTTTTCTAAAACATGGTTGAAGGATAGAATTGAAGAACTTAAAGCTAAAGGGATAAAGCCTACGTTTCCAAAGAAGGGTAAGAAGAGGGTGAGGGAGCATCAAGATGAGCTCCAATGTTTCTATGAGAAAAAGAGAAAAACTATGGGAAAAGAAAAAAATACCACTTTGATGGATCCATATGCATTAGGGGTGACAGTGGCAATACCATTGGGTACATTTGTAGAAGCAAAATCATTTGATCAAGATACTGGTACAGAGCAGGCATAGGCTGATAAGGGGTCAACAAGACAGAAAGTCATGAAAGCAATACTAGTGGAAACATTAAAAGGAGGAATTTCAAAACAAGATGATGTTATAGGAGCACAGCAAGTAAGTGCTAAATTAAGATACCTAATACATCTACCTTAGCAGAAAAAGACAAACATATGCAAAAGTTAAAACAGAATTGGTTGAAGAAAAGCTGCAGGAATAAAAAATGCATAAAACCAAACAAGTTACTAAAACTGTCAATGTTGACAATGACAACAATGGAAGTGAGGTAAGAGAAGTTAATCCCAAGATAGGAAAGGAAACTGGTATAGATGAAGAAGAATGGAGTGAATACTTTGATGAAGAGGAAGGGTAGAATGATCCAACATATATGGAAATTGGGCACGGTCCACAGTCTGAGAAAGAAAATGTGCAAGAAGGATTAGAAACAATAGATCCGTTTGGTACATTGGTACCTCCAAAAATCATTAGGGATGTGTAAGATAAAGCACATGAAATAGAAGAATCTAAAAGGAAGGATGTACTTGAAGAGGTAAGAAAAGAAACACATGCATAGGTCGAAGAAGAAGCAGGAACTAGTACTTCTAGCGTAGATGTGTTAAATATTTTGAACATGTATGGAGAACATAGTGAAGAAGAAAAGAATGTAGAAAAGAAGGATGAACAAGAAAAAGATACAAATGAAACTAATGAAATTTTAGGTTCACCTTCACATTCAGAACAAGCTAACAGGATTGAAAAGGTACAGAAGAAAGTTGAAATAGCAAAGGAAACCACAAATAAACCTGGAAGCAAAGAAAACATAGAGAATAAGGATAAAGATAATGTTGAACCTAAAAAGAAAATGGAGGATAAGGGCATGGAAAGTATGGAGTAAGAAAATAAAAAGGAAGAAGAATAAAAAGAGTCATGAGAAAAAGAAGGTCTAGAGGAACGAGATGAAGATCGAGGAGATACAGAGATTGAAGAAGATGATAATGAAGATGAATCTAAGAAACAGAATAATAGAAATGCCCCAGAACAACCTCCACAACAACAACCTCCTCTAGAACAACAACCTCCTCCACAAGAGCAGCAACAACAACAACAACAACAAGAGTAGCAACAAGAACAGCAACAACAACAAGAACAAGGAGAAGTAGAGAAACCTCAAGAGGAGGTAATCAATGAAGAGAAAGCTACTGAAAATATAAAAGAGGCTTCGGCCTGGCTTGGAGCAGAAGTTATGAGAGAAAAGATGGAGGTATAGTTAGTACCCATAGACATCAAAAGTTTGTTGGGCAGTGCAATGCCAAGGAAAGAAAAGAGGAAGGCCAGAACAATGTCGACAATAAAAAGGGGTCCTAAGAGATCCAGAACATTGAATTTAGCAATACCACAGAAGGATAAAGCAAAAGGGGAAATAACAATGGATGATTGCAAGATACTCAATTTTGACCTAGGCCACATCACAAGAGAGCAACATATAAGTGAATGGGAAGATACGCACCAGGCTACTACAGAAATATTAAAGAAAGACAAAGATAAACAAGAGTATTGAAAGGACACATTGTCCAATCGCAACAATTCATTAAGGGGATATTTGATCCCAATGTTACAGTACCGGAGTTGCCCAGTGAAATAGCTGTGTTATCTAAGGATGAAGTGAAAAACATGGAGAATAAAAGGCTTGAGGCTAATATTTTTGAAGAATGATTCAGAGCATTCATGCAAGAAGGAGAAGAGGTGACAAAATAGATAGTGACAGGATGGGAAGTGGTTGTAACAGAAAAGAATAAATGTTGTGTGCCTATACATAATTGTCAGTTTAGAAGGGAAGAATGCAAGTTTGAATTGGGGCAGCTAGAGGAAATTGAAGAAAGAGTAGATGAATTAATAAATGAAGGAGTCATTACTCCTCTGATGGCAAATCAAGTACCACAAACTAGATTAGAGTTAAGGTTTGAAGATGACAGTCTTAGAAGATGCATCATAGCTACCCAAGATTTAGAGAAGGTGGATATCATGATCAAGTTGCATAAGAGGAGAGTTGAGAGGCTCATAGACCGTGAATGCATGGACATACCAGCATGCATATTACAAAGATCATAAAAAGAGTTTAATGCCATTTTCACACCATGTCTAGAGAATCCAAAGGCTTATTTTAGTAAGCAAATGATTGAGTCATTAATGGAAATAAGTGACAAAATGAAAAAGTATAAAAAAAAGGTTGAAGGTTTAGGGAAAGAAGAGAAGAAATTGAAGGAAGGGGTCATAATGCAAGAATATATATGGACAAGAAGTACAAGGGGAAATCGTACTTTTGTAGAGGGTGTCTTGAATAATTTCAAGGTATACTTGAAGGAGTAGTAAAGTATCAGTGAGGCAAGGTCCACAAGGTGAAAATGGTCAATAGGAATCCTATTTTGAAAAGATTACAATAACATCCTTTGAGGTAGGAAAAGATACCACAAAGATATTTTGAGAAATGGTTAGGAGTAAATGTGCACCTTTGATCAAGAGAGGTTGAATACTAACCATAGATTAAATTTTAGTAGCTGTAGCAGAATGTAGCTTCAAATTCTATAAAAGAAGCTCTGCTACTTGTATAATACTTACACAGGGATTTTGGAATTGTAGCTTGCATTTGTAATTTGTTTAAATATTGGAGTAGAGAAATACTTTCTTTTAAGTTTAGAAGAGGAGGTCGCATATGTCTACACTAAGGAATGTGCAGAATGTCTAGTTTCCTTATTGTATCTATAAAAATGTCTGTAAGTTTTTTGGCAATTTGATTAATGAAACAAAAGGTCATTCATACATTGTAAATTCTATATGACTATGTACTCTGAATACAAGTAACTTGGAATTCTGTGTCTATTACAGAGTGCTTTCTGACTCTTACTAGTATTTGAAGTATTATCCTTTGAAAGCTTGCAATCTTTGATGTGTGTTTGTGAAAATACTGAGGATTACACATTTGACGATTTAGTATGTTGATTTGATTAATTTACTGTATCTCTTAAAGACATGAGTAATAGAGAATTTAGATCCTGTAGTGAAATGATATTCAACTTGATTTTCTCTAACTTTTCCCAAACATTTGAAATAATTATCTCAAACATAGAAATTTTAAGGAAATTGTCTTACATTTGAAAGAAGCATGAAGAATTGTGTTAATATTTGACAATTTTCATATCTATTTGAAAGGCGAGGCTTGTTTACTATAAATCATACAAAGCTTTGTAATACAGTAGTAAATTTATGCAAAGGAATGAATAATTTGTTTGTATTTACAACAATTTGCATAATTTGAGTCCAGTAAGTCACATATTATCTTAAATCAAGTAAGGCCCCTTGAATATTATAGTTTCACATTAACTTGCTGAACTGTCCATAAGGTCAAGACCTGACCATACAGAAACTTGGGATTAAGAATTCTTAGTTGATTTCTTCATATCTTTTGAGATAGTTTAGGTTCATTTTGTGAATTTTAACTTATTTTATGAATGTGTAAAAATAATCATCAATAGTTTTTGGCACTAGAAGGAGGGCCTAAGTGGAGTTAAGGCAGGATTTAAGAAAAACCAGCTCGTAACAGTGGTAGGGTGACCAGGTCTAGGTCAAGTTTAGAAGATATTTACATACAATTGCCTAACAAAAGACAAGGCACGAATCCCTTGATCTGGAATCCTAGAATAACACAAGTAGAAGGCTCATTCAGAATGCCTCCTAGATCACCTTTCAACATTCATAACATAGTAAATCCTAACACTCCCTCATTTAGATCTTTGAATATTGGTTCAAGTCCTCCTAGAGGTCTAAGCCCTCCCTTAAATACAAGTCCACCTAGAGGTCCAAGTCCACCACACAGTTCTACAATGGCATATTTTAATGTCATTTCCCCTATTACATTTAATGATTATCATGAGATGCCAAAGAACCCTAAAAAGATATGTCCTAAATATCAATTACATTAGGATCTAGAAGATCACATTAGGATATTCAAGGAGGCATGCTTTAGAGCTAGACTAGAATATGAAGATGTTGTGTGTAGATTGTTTCCTTACACTTTTAATGAGCACGCTTCTAACTGGTATGTTAACTTGCCCAACAGTTATATTTCTTCTTGGGCACTTATGGAAGAGGCATTTTTGTCTAGGTTTAGGGGACCAGTCGATCCTTCCACCTTATATCACAAATTGGCTGCAATTAAAAGAAGTGAAGGAGAACTGATTGATAACTTTAATGATAAGTTTCAAAAGGCTTACTCTCGGTTGGTTTCTCCTTACACAGTAACTACTGATGCATTATTAGTAATGTATTACGTCACCCTAGATCCTTTAACTTCTATGTTTGTTAAAATGAAATTTGATATAGATACTACATCTAAAGCTTATAAAGAAGCAACCTTAGTAAACCAGGAAATGAGATAAACAACCTATAGTCATTTTCTTAATGGAGAAAATCCTAGTATGCAAAGTCAAGCATAGCCTTGGAATGGAGTTCCTATGCATCATACTCCATTATTGAATCCAATTCCTACATACACACTGGTGTATAATCCTTTCCCAATCCAGACTATAGTTCCATACACTAGTACTAATACCAATAACAATCAAAGTAAATGTCAACCTTTCTTCTAGCCTCTCCAGGATACATTTGTGGCAAAGACACAAGAGGATAGGGAGGAGATCAAAGAAATTATTGCACACATGAGAAGATTGACCATTGAAATAACACAATTGAGAAATGAAATTCTTTATGGGAGAAATAACCAAGGGTACAGTCAGAATCAAAACCAAAATTATAACCGGGGTCAAGGTTCAAATCAAAACCAAAATTATAATCAGAGTAAAAACTATAATCATGGATAGGTAATGCAAGACAGAGTACATGCTATAGATAACAAGGCCTAGGGTAATAACAATAGAAATCAGAATCAACCAAAGCCACCTAGGACATGAAATACATGGCCAAATAATGGCACTTTACCTTCCCCATTTGAGAGTCTAGATAATCAGGAAGCAAAACAGTTAGCTAGGATCCAAATGGCCAATGTAGCATTAAAAAATTGGTGCAAGATTCACAATACAAGAATACATGCTTAATTAGATTGCCCTTAGTTTCATCTAGCGGCTAGCATATTCAATGTGGATGTACAAGCTCCCGCATCTGAATTCCTCATTCCCAAAGGAAATGAAATAGTACCCTCAAGATTTGAGACTACTTTAGTCTTAGAAACTTTCACCTTTGTAACTAGAGAGGAGGACCTTATTGCAAGTTAATGAGCTATTTGTCTAAAGAAATAAAGAAAATCAAGATCAGTATACCTTTGTGTGAGTCGTTGAAAAGTCCAGGGGTTAGAAATGCTTTCATTAACTCCTTGGATACACTTGGGGTAGGTGAGGTCTCTGCTGACATGAATGTTCCTGGTAAAGACACACAGTCCAAAGACAAAAGTAAGAAAACTAAATAGCCTTCCAGCACTAATGTAGTCATGTATATAAATAAGAGGGAAGCTCCTCCTTTCTTATTAACCATTAGGATGTTGGGAAAGAACATACATAATTGCATGGTAGATTTCGGTGCATCAGCCAATGTAATGCCTTTAGGGATATACAAAACTTTAGGGCTAACTCCCACCAAATCTACCAAAATCATTACACAATTTGACAAAACTGAGGTCAATGTAATAGGCAAATTGATGCACATCCAAATGCAGTTAGCGTCAAATCCAAGGGTGAGTTAGTTTATTGATATTTAGGTAGTGGATATACCTATGAATTATGGGATGTTATTAAGTAGAGACTAGTCCAAAACATTAAATGGATATATGGCCACTGATTTCTCACACATGTGGTTACCTTGGAGGAGTGTCCCCAATCAAATTAGGATAGAAGCTGAGCCAAGGATGAAACACATGATTACAAAATACAATAAGACTAATGAGATATTACATGCTTCTATTGAACCAAGTGTTTATAGAGTCACTAATAAGGGAGTGCAAATTGAAGAAATTTTGATGTTGAATTTTAAGGAAAAACCTATTAGTAAAGAAAGAGTAATGTTCATTGAGTCTGATTGCAATTCCTTTGATGAGGAAGACAATGCAGTAAATCATTTTGGTCAGAACATAAGGCAGGAAATAGAAAGGTGCATTGAACAAAAAATTCCAGTTTAGTGCAAGTTGTACAAAAGTATGTGCAGAGTCCATAATAAGCCTCATTCTGAAGAGAATTGTGGAATGTGCAAAGACATTATAGGATATCAATACATAAAGGGCACAAAAGGGATGGAATTGCAAGAGGGGAGGGTTAACCTTGAGCAGCCTAAGTTATAATTTCATGACAATATAGAGGTACCAATTTAGGATTTAGAGAAAGAAACAAAAAACAAAAGCATCTATCATTTTGATTTACAAGTTGGGAATATAAACATACAGGTAGGTCAAAATGAGTCACCCATGAAGAAACAAGATATGACAGCACAAGTAACAGAAAAGGTGAGACATGCTAAAATAAAAGGTTAGAGAAACAAAGGAGGCATGTGGATGCTAAAATGTGATGGGTCCAAGTCCAAACAAGGTGCAGGAGTTGTTGAACTTATAGATCCTAGCGGTAAGTCATTTTTAGCAGCATATAGGCTACAATTTCCTTATATTAACAGTGTAGCGGAATATGAAGCTTTGATTTATGGACTTGTTATGGCTATCAAGAAAAAGGTAAGAATGATCAGAGTTTTTTCTGACTTTGAGTTAGTGGTTAGACAAGTGAGGAAACTATATGCATGCAATTATAAGAAAATGGTATGTTATAGGCATAGAGTGTGGGATTTAATCAAGTCATTTGGTGCCTTTAACATAGAACATATTCCTAGGGAATTGAATCATAGACCAGATGCTTTACCAATTGTTGTTTGCACCTTAGAACCTTTAACATTGTTAGGTCTAAAAAGATTTGTTCTAGAATTAGTGATTGTCCCAAGTATACCAGATAATGTTACTCATTTTTAGGTATTTGAAGGAGATCAACAGATTGTGGATTTTCTTACTTCTAATGAAGTGTTTGAAGCTCAAATCATTGATGAGCAGGAAAGACCTGATGTGTCTTGGGATGAAGAAGACATAATAAACTTGAAAAGCAATTTCTTACCTAAGGGAGTAATTGAGTTGGAAAAGATTTTCAACTTTGATGGGGTAGTTAGATAGAACGATTTGCCCAAAACTAAAGGGGTAAATGTGATCCCTATAACCTAGGAACAGAGCAGAGTCCACATAATGCGTTGATTGGGAAGGCTTGCTTTGAAAAGTTAAAAAAAGAAATTATAGATGTTTTTAAAGAATATAAACACGTAATAGCATCGACATATGAAGATTTGAAGACATATGATATGTCCATCATAACTCATGTAATACCCTTAAAACCAGAAGTTAAACCATTTAGACAAAAATAGAGGCCTAAGAATGCTATTCTAGAACCTTTAATCTTTGAGGAAGTGAAAAAGTTGTTGTCGACTAGAATAATCTTCCCAATAAGGTATTCAACCTAGGTAGCTAACTTAGTACCCATGAGAAAGAAAAGTGGAGACATCAGATTATGTGTTGACTTTAGAAATTTGAATAAAGCCTCTGAGAAAGATAATTATCCCTTGCCTCGAATAGATGAAGTATTGCAAGTAGTAAACGAAGCTATGATGATATCTTTTTTAGATGGATTTTCAAGGTATAATCAGGTCTTGGTTGATTAAGAAGATAGGTTGAAGACTACATTCACTTGCAAGTGGGGTAATTATGCATATAGGAGAATGCCTTTTTGTTTGATCAATGCAGGTGCCACTTTTTAGCGAGCCATGGATATTGTGTTTCATAGATTATTAGGTAAGTGCATTGTTATTTATATGGATGATTTAACTATGTACTCTAAAGATTTGTGAACTCATGCAGAAGACTTGAGAAGGGTACTCAAAGAAAAGGTATGGGATTTCTCTTAACCCAAAGAAATGTTCATTTGGTGTAACTGAAGGAAAATTGTTAGGACATGTCATTTCTAAAAATGGGATATCCATTGATCCAGACAGAGTAGAAGGAATAAGAAAATTGCAATTACCTAATAGTAAGAAGGAATTAAAATCTTTTTTTTGTAAGATTAACTTTGTCAGTAAGTTTATTACAGGGTTTGTAGAGATTGTGCAACCATTAAATGCAATGCTAAAAAAAGATGCAAAGATAGAATGGACATTAGTGGCAAGGTCTACATTTGAAGATATTAAGGAGGCCATTTTTTATTCTCCTATGTTGGCAAGTCCAAATTATACTAAACCATTTTACATATATTCTTTCGCATACACACATTTAGTTGCAGCTACCTTAACACAAAAAGGAGAAGATAACGAAGAAAAGTCTATAGCATTCATGAGTGCACCTTTGAAGGATGCACAATTGAAGTATCTAGACATAGAAAGATAAGCATTTGAATTAGTAAGGGTAGTGAAAAAGTTTAGACACTACATTATACAAAGTCAAGTTAAAGCTATAGTACCAGATGCAGTAGTAAAAATTTTGTTGATGCAGAATGAACCTGGAGAGAAAAGGGCTAAGTGGATTACAATACTGCAAGAATTTGATATGGAGATCATGCCAATGAAACTAGTTCAAGGACAAGCATTAGTATAATCCATAGCAAACATAGATCCAAATTTGGTAAAACAATAGTATGTACTAAATTCTAGCGATGCATTAGGTTGGTATGATGATTTAAATATATTTCTTATATCGGGAAAGTATCCAAGCAAGATGAAGTCTTCCCAAAGGAGAGATTTAAATATTAAATCACAAAGGTACATGGTACAAGGGGGTCTTATGTTCAAGAAGAACCATGAAGTTATATATTTGAGGTGTTTGAACAGAATTGAAGCAGATAAGGTGTTGTCAGAGTTGCATGACAAGTATGGAACTTCTCATGGTTCCCATTTGGCTACTACGCATAAGATTTTAAGAGCTAGATATTATTGGCCAACAATGTTTAAAGATACAAAGAGTCATATTCAAAGTTTTCACACTTGTCATACTACAACAGACAAAGGAAGGAATCAAGTTAACCCATTATAGCTAGTCAATGAGTCCAGGCCGTTTGCACAGTGGGGCTTGGATTTCATTGGAGTTATAAATCCTCCATCATATGCAGGACATAAGTTTATATTAATAGTGACAGATTACTGTACAAGGTGGACTGAAGCCACATGTTGCAAGTTTTCTACTACAGAGGTAGTTATCAAATTCCTTGAAGAAAACATCATAACAAGGTTTGGAGCACCATATTCACTGGTATCTGATAATGGCCCTACATTTTCTTCTCTAAAATTTTCTAAATGGGCATTTGAGTATGGGATAGTTTTAAAATTTTCTTCGAATTATTATCCTTAAGGGAATGGTTTAGCTAAGTCCACAAACAAGATTTTACTGGATATAATCCAAAAATTAATTGTAAAAAATCCCAGAGCATTGTGGGTAGATAGGACTAAGGTTAAGTCAGCCTTAGGCAATACTCCTTACCACCTAGTTTATGGGACTGATCCCATACTTCCAGTGAATTTAAGAATACCTATCTAGAAATTTGCTAATGAGTATTTAGGGTTTGATGATCATAGAAAAGCCAGGTTAGTCCAAATGTTACAATTGGACAAAAAAAGAGATCAAGCTATTAAGAAATTTGCTAAACATCAAGCTATGGTTAAAAGATGGTTTGATAAAAGAGTGAGGCTCAAAACATTTAGAATATTAGACTAAGTGTTGTGTTGGGATAAAGTGCATGAAAACAAAGGAAGTCATGGGAAATTTGAGAAATTGTGGATAGGTACACTACAAGTTGTAGAGATAATAGGAGACAATACATTTAGGCTTAAAACTTTGACTGGGGAAGATGTGCCATTACCTGTTAATGGCCAGCATTTGAAACATTACTTCTAGGCTTGAGGTGACGGTGTTTGTCCTATTCATGTATCATATTGTAAATAATGTATAGTGGTTTGGTTGGTTTGTGTGTTGTGTTTCCTTGGCAGGGATGTTTGTTTTGATTTAAGGTAGGTAGGAGAAAATTAATAACCATTGAAAACAACAAATAATTTAGAACATTCAGGGTAATTATTTGAAACCTATGCATAACTTGTTATGACTTTCATGAATGTAGAAAATGGTTTGACTTGTGAAGTTTTATATTCAATAACTGTGGGTTGAGTATTCAAGGGAAGTTTCTCACAATGACACACCTAAAATCTTTGGGTTTGTTGAACATACTAGTGTAGGTGTTAAGTGAAAAATTAGAGGTCACCCTTGCTACCATTACAATTCTTAGCTTAATTTTAGCAAGTAATCACACCTTGCATCATGAATTTATAATAACAATATCTTATGAATTTCTATCTTACACAAATTTTTTTAAAAATAAATAAATAAAATGGATTTTACTAAAATCTAGATTAAGTCATCTAAGTAACTCTATCAGGGCTATAGACACTTGCTAGCAATTGGGCTCTACTTAGGAAAATTGTAACGATAACCTTGTTGGGGCTATGGATGCCTGTTGGCAGCAAGGCTCTATCCAGTTGGCTATAAGGGAATGACATCAACTATGTAGTTTAATATTAGTCACTAGTTTATTCAACTTATTTTCAAGATGAGGATTATTAATCACGTGCACCCACTTAAACTCAATTGAAAGATTCATGCACCTTATTGAATACATTAAGTCTTAAGTTAAATAACAGTCTACAGAAAAGGAAGTTGGAAGTTATGAATTTATTTCATTTAATTTTCTTTAATGATTTTAATTTAATTGTTTTGTTTGGTTGCTAGTTTTTTTTATACTCACAACATGCCCCATTTTACCTCTTAGCAAAATGAGGGCCCCTACCATGGCTATTGCTTTTTAGTTGTGTGTGGTCCTATTTGGTGGTAAAGGGAAAAGAGGTAAAAGATACAAACTATGTTGAAAATTGAAAAGATTTAGCATTAAGTGCTAAAGGAGAATAGAGGTGAATTCTTTGTCAAAAATGAATAAGGGTTGTTTTTTGAACTATTTTAAAATTCCCAATATTCTGCAAGATATACATGTTTTGGTAAAATGCATTATAGAAAGGTTTGTATATTGCATGTACAAGGTCGTTTGTATGTGGAGTTGTTTTATAAGTCACATTGAGTATAGTTGGGTTTGTATATCATAGGGTTCTATATGCATGTGCTTAGTTGTTTTATTCTTTGTATACAAGTCGGACCCGATAGGTTTCAAAAGTGGAGTGAATAAATGGTTAAGTTTGCATTGTATCTTGAGTTGTATGTTTGTTGAAAAGGAAAGATACAAAGCAATATACAATGTGATATACACTCCGTGGACCTGAGGATGGTATAAAATATGGTTTTATGAAGGTAAGAAAAGGGTCTCATGGTTTGTATGTTTGTATATTTCAGGCTTGCATCTTTAGCATACATACAACACGGATTTCAAAAGATAATTAAATCAAGTGAAAATGATGCATCGTACCTTAAGGTTTTTTAGAAATATGCATTCACTTTTATATACATGTAAGGATTTGAAAGGTTATACAATAAGGTTAAGAATGGTGAAAAGTTTGGAATGATTGTATACAAATTTGCATGTATGCGAGGTTGTATCTAAAGTGTAGATGCAAGTATTGTTGTTTCAGAAGATACAAGAAGGTAAGGTGGGTCCCACAGGTTGTATCTTGTGGTTGTATGTTGCATAAATAGACGGATATACAAGAGCATATACAAGCCAAGATACAAGTGGAGATGCAAAGAAGCTAAAAGGGTAAAATACAATGTGGATTTCAAAAGGAAGTTTAATCCTGGTAAGGCTTTGTATGTTTTGGCGATTGTAGTTGATGACATGCAATCTCGATATACAAAGAAATGAAAGGCACTATCAAGAACTAAAAGGTAAAAAGGATTTGTATGGGTCACAATTGTATAATTGTTTTGTATCTATTTCACATACATTGCAACATACAAATAAAAGATACAAGGGTGAATATAGTAAAAAATGGTAACATTGTCTATAATCCATTCCATGTAGGCTTGTATATTGAAAAGATACAAATTGATATACAAGAAATAATATACAAAGAGACATACAAGAAATGTGATGTATACAAAAAGTGAACTGACAGATAGAATGTTTAAAATTAAAACATTGAAGTAGAAAGACGAAGCCATAGGTGCATTGATTGCTACAATTAATGATGAAATAACATTGAAAATGGTAAAATTTAACAGGTTAGGGTAAATAAAAGGTTGTTTTTCTTTTAGATTTGCATTATTAAAATTCAAAAGTGTAGAAAGAGGAATTGTGGCATAAATTGAACAAAAATTTATCGCAAGACAGGATTTCAGAAGTGGGAACAGATTAGAAAATGGTAAAGTCAATCAATGGTTGTAAGGTTGAGTTGTCAACAAATACAAGTATTTATCTTGAATGTGATTACAATTCAATTGATTAAAAATGCAAAGTGATTATCAGTAATTTTGTTTAAAATGCAAGAAAATGTTAAATTACTGTTTTGATAGTTAATTAGCTGGTTTGGATTAAATAATATGAAAGTTAAAATGGAAAAGACAAAAGGGGGTTAGAAAAATAGAAAATTCCTAGTAAAACCCTAGGTTAAAAGAGTAAAATGGCAAGTAAGAAAATGCATTTTTACATGATGGCCCCAAAATAGAAGAAAGCAGATATAGGGGGTGAAGAAAAGATTAAAAAGGAAAGAAAACCCCAAAAGGAAACTGAGAAAGAGGAGCTACCAATACATAGAGGGTACCCTTCACTGATCAGTACAAGTGGAGTAGGAATAGACACCAACCTAGGAAACTATGATGTTGGGGATGTTTTGTAGAAGATTTTACACCTGAAATGAAATGTATATGGGAAAGTGGATTATATAGAGCTAAAGGCTTTTTGCTAGCTATGGAAGCTAAGGACTTATGTCTGGATTGTATACAACTATATGACCTAGCTACTAGGAGAGTAATACACCAAGATAGGGCTGTTGCAGATTTATCTATGAAGGTAATCGCAAGAATATTTGGTCTGGAAATACATGAAAAAATGGTGGACATTGATATAGAATAGTACAATGAAGATTTCAATAGTAATGAGAGGTATTTTAGAAGCAAGATCTTCTACAGTTGGTATAATGTTGAAAATAAGCCCAAAGCCATGGCAAGAGTACATAAGATCCTACAAAGAATAGATTTTAAAGAAGAAATACATTTGATGATAACCATGTTAAGTAGACTAGTAGGATTAAGGGAGGCCACTAAGTGTGAACCTTGGATGTTCACTATTATCCAATTCATGAAGGAGGCAAAGAAAGAACAAGGGCAAATTCACTAGGCTAAGGCAATTAGCATAGCCATATGGAGGCAAGCAATGTTAAGAAAACAAAAGATGTTGCCTTTCTATTTGTCCTTGTATGTATTATACTCATGTACAGCAATGGTTCAACCATATATACATGGGATTGACAGAGTTGGGACCCTAGGGAATGGCCCAGATCAAAATCTTGTATATGACCATTATCCTGATCTACAAGAGGATAATGCACTAAGAAAGTATGCTTTAGTGAATAATGTATTTTATAAATACATGGTTAGTGTTTTGAGAGAAGAGTAGGATAAGAGACTATCTAAAGATGCAGATGATACAAGTGGTTTGCATAGTTCACGGTACATACAATTCTTGAATTTCACATATATTAGAATGGAAGGTTTTGAAGGAAAACCTTTCATTGTACCTAGGTATCCTTCTAACAAGTTGATTGTATTAGAATTCTCAAGGCAAAACTTGAATGCCTTCAAAATGTACAAGAGAAATTATAGCAAAGGGAGTCTTAAGCTCCCTTGGGCAATTGGTAGGTACTCATGCTATAGTGAAGAGGTTGTTGGTTATTCAAAAAAAGAGTTGAGATATTATGGATTTGAAGAATTTGAGTTGGCAAGGAGATTTGATCCTTTTCACAAGATCCAAAATACTATTGATCCTAAGTTTAAACATCAAATACATATCGAAGACTACTGGTCAGACTACAAGAATGACAGAAAAGTGAGAAAGAGAGCTCACAAAAGATTGACAATAGAACATATGAGGTCCATGGGGGAAATTTATGTACCCTTGCAAGTTAAAGATGATGGCAATTTATTACACCACAGTTATGGAAGTGCTACCCTCGCTCCTATTGAAGACCCTGACTGGTTACAACCATGGATTACATCTTTGGACACATTGTCCAAACCTATCATTTTGTTTTCTAAAACATGGTTGAAGGATAGAATTGAAGAACTTAAAGCTAAATGAATAGAGCCTATGTTTCCAAAGAAGGGTAAGAAGAGGGTGAAGGAGCATCAAGATGAGCTCCAATGTCTCTATGAGAAAAAGAGAAAAATTGTGGAGGCAAAAATTATGGGAAAAGACAAAAATGCAACTCTGATGGATCCATATGCATTAGGGGTGATAGTGGTAGTATCATTAGGTACATATGTAGAAGTAAAATTATTTGATCAAGATACTAGTATAGAGCAGGCATAGGCTGATAAGGGGTCAAAAGGACAAAAAGTCATGATAGCGATACAAGTGGAAACATTAAAAGGAGGAATTTCAAAATAGGATGATGTGATAGGAGAACAACAAGTAAGTGCTAAATTAAGTAACATACCTCATACATCTACCTCAACAGCAAAAGACAAATATATGCAAAAGTGAAAACATAATTAGCTAAAGAAAAGCTGCATGAGTCAAAAATGCATAAAGCCAAACAAGTTACTGAGACTATCAATGTTGAGGATGACAATAGTGGAAGTGAGGTAAGGGAAGTTAATCCCAAGATAGGAAAGGAAACTGGTATAGGTGAAGAAGAATGGAGTGAATACTCTAATGAAGAGGAAGGGCAGAATGATCCAACATATATGAAAATTGGGCAGGGTCCACAGTCTAAGAAAGAAAATGTGCAAGAAGGATTGGAAACAATAGATTGATTTGGTACATTGGTACCTCTAGAAATCATTAAGAATGTGCAAGATAAAGCACATGAAATAGAAGAATCTAAAAGGAAGGATGCACTTGAAGAGGTAACAAAAGAAACACATGCACGGGCCGAGGAAGAAGCAAGAGCTAGTACTTCTGGTGCAGATGTGTTAAATATTTTGAACATGTATAGAGAACACAGTGAAGAAAAAAAGAATGTAGAAAGCAAGGATGAACAAGAAAAAGATATAAAGGAAACTGATGAAATTTTAGGTTCACCTTCACATCTAGAACAAGCTGATAGGCTTGAAAAGGTACAGAAGAAAGTTGAAACAGTAGAGGAAACCGCAAATAAACCTAGAAGCAAAGAAAACATAGAGAATAAGGATAAAGATAATGTTGAACCTAAAAAGAAAATGGAGGATAAGGGCATGGAAAGAATGGAGCAAGAAAATAAAAAGGAAGAAGAAAAAGAGCCATCAGAAAAAGAAGTTCTAGAGGAAGGAGATGAAGATGGACGAGATATAGAGATTGAAGAAGATGATAATGAAGATGAATCTAGGAAACAAAATAATACAAATGCCCCGGAACAACCTCCACAACAACAACCTCCTCCAGAACAACACCCTCCTCCATAAGTGCAGTAAAAACGACAAGAAGAAGAAGAAGAAGAAGAGCAGCAATAAGAATAGTAACAATAGTAAGAACAAGGAGAAGTAGAGAAACCTCAAGAGGAGGTAATCAATGAAGAGAAATCTACTAAAAATACAAAAGAGGCTCCAGCCTAGCTTGGAGAAAAAGTTATGAGAGAAAAGATGGAGGTATAGTTAGTACCCATAGACATCAAAAGTTTGTTGGGCAGTGCAATGCCAACGAAAGAAAAGAGGAAGGCCAGAACAATGTTGGTAATAAAAAGAGGCCCTGATGGATCCAGAACATTGAATTTAGCAATACCACAGAAGGATAAAGCAAAAAGGGAAATAGCAATGGATGATTACAAGATACTCAGTTTTTACCTAGGCCACATCACAAGAGAGCAGCATATAAGTGAATGGGAAGATATGCACCAGGCTACTACAGAAATATTAAAGAAAGACAAAGATAAACAAGAGTATTTGAAAGGACACATTGTTCAATTACAACAATTCATTAAGGGGATATTTGATCCTAATGTTACAGTACCAGAGTTGCCCAGTGAAATAGCTATGTTATCCAAGGATGAACTGAAAAACATGGAGAATAAAAGGCTTGAGGCCAATATTTTTAAAGAATGGTTCAAAGCATTCATGTAAGAAGGAGAAGAGGTGACAAAACAGGTAGTGACAGGATGGGAAGTGGCTGCAATAGAAAAGAATAAATGTTGTGTGCTTATACATAATTGATAGTTTAGAAGGGAAGAATGCAAGTTTCAATTGGGGTAGCTAGAGGAAATTTAAGAAAGAGTAGATGAATTAATAAATGAAGGAGTCATTACTCCTTCGATGGAAAATCAAGTACCACAAACCAGATTAGAGTTAAGGTTTGAAGATGACAGTCTCAGAAGATGCATCATAGCTACCCAAGATTTAGAGGAGAAGGAAGATATCATGATCAGGTTGCATAAGAGGAGAGTTGAGAGGCTCATAGACCATGAATGTATGGATATACCAGCATACATATTACAAAGATCATGAAAAGAGTTTAATGCCATTTTCGTACCATGTCTGGAGAATCCAAAGGCTTATCTTAGTAAGCAAATGATTGATTCATTAATGGAAATAAGTGCCAAAATGAAAAAGTATAAAAAAAAAGTTGAACGTTTAGGGAAAGAAGAGAAGGAATTGAAGGAAAGGGGTCATAATGCAAGAATATATATGGACAAGAAGTCTAGGGGGAAATCACATTTTTGTAGAGGGTGTCCTGAATAATTTCAAGGTATACTTGAAGGAGTAGTAAAGTATCAGCGAGGCAAGGTCCACAAGGTGGAAACAGTCAATAAGAACCCTATTTAGAAAAGATTCCAATGGCAACCTTTGAGGTAGGAAAAGATACCACAAAGATATTTTGAGAAACATTTAGGAGTAAATGTACACAATTGATCAAGAGATGTTGAATACTGACCATAGATTAAATTTTACTAGTCGTAGCAGAACGTAGCTTCAAATTCTATATAAGAAGCTCTGCTACTTGTATAATACTTACACAGGGATTTTGGAATTGTATCTTGTATTTTTAATTTGTTTGAATATTGGAGTAGAGAAGTACTTTATTTTAAGTTTAGAAGAGGAGGTCACCTGTGTCTACACTAAGGAATGCATAGAATGTCTAGTTTCCTTATTGTATCTGTAAAAACATCTGTAAGTTTTTTGGCAATTTGATTAATGAAACAAAAGGTCATTCATACATTGTAAATTCTATATGACTGTGTACTTTTAATACAAGTAACTTGGAATTATGTGTCTATTACAGAGTTCTTTCTAACTCTTACTAGTATTTGAAGTATTATCCTTTGAAAGATTGCAATCTTTGATGTTTGTTCGTGAAAATACTCAGGATTTCACATTTAAAGATTTAGTATGTTGATTTGATTAGTTTACTATATCTCTTAAAGACATGAGTAACAAAGCATTTAGATCATGTAGTGAAATGATATTCAACTTGATTTTCTCTAACTTTTCCTAAACATTTGAAATAATTAGCTCAAATGCAGAAATTTTAAGGAAATTGTCTTAAATTTGAAAGAAGCATGAAGTATTGTGTTAATATTTGATAATTTTAATATCTATTTGAAAGCAAGGCTTGTTTACTATAAATCATAGAAAGATTTGTAATACAGTAGTAAATTTATGCAAAGGAAAGAATAATTTGTTTGCATTTACAACAATTTGCATAATTTGAGTCTAGTAAGTCACAGATTATCTTAAATCATGTAAGGCCCCTTGAATATTACAGTTTCACATTACCTTGCTGAATTGTCCATAAGGTCAAGACTTGACCATACAAAAACTTAGGATTAAGAATTCTTAGTTGATTTCTTCATATCTTTTAAGATAGTTTATGTTCATTTTGTGAATTTTAACTTTTGTTATGAATGTGTAAAAATAATCATAAACATGATTGACCCCCATAAAAGCATCCCAAGCAGCCTTGTTCTCATGAGACTCACTAGGAGGAAGAAATAGAGGTCTAACCCCTCACAGGAACCCTGAGGATACGATACACATCATAAAGAGTGATAGTCTACTCTTTGAAAATTTGTGGGAACTTGAATGTGTTCCCATCTGTATCCTAGTAAGTCATAATGTCATAGCATATGCGAGATATAGGATGGACCACGAGAACATGACAAACTCTGCCAAGGCCTGTCTTCTTGAGTATGGCACAATCCTCTACACTAAGAGAAAAAAACATCCCTAAGATCCACCCCTGCTCTTGACTAGCATTCCATCTAATGCACATCTCCTGCAAAATCAAAAGAGAAGTTTAAGTTAGATCTTGTAAACTCGTAAAAACACAAAAAAAAGTGTATGAACCATCAAAAATTGTAATAAATAGGTAGATTAAGTAACCAAATTGTATCAATTTAGAATAAAAGCAGTGTTAACCAACATTAAATGCAGCTAAAAAATAGCCCTACAGGGTCGCCCCCAGGTGACCCTATTGTAAAGTATGATCCCCCAGGGCGACCCGATTGTTAGGTAGGATCCCCCTAGGTGACCTTGCCTGCCAAAAGGGGCGACCCTAAAGATCAACCCCCTCAAGAAAAAATTGTTCCAAAAACCTCATTTCTCGACTGATTTGAAAAATGAAAGATCGATCTTTCTCTAAACGACAAAACTGTTGATAACTAAGAGGGGGGATGAATCTGTTATCTTAATTACTTTAACTTTTTGTTCTTCTTTAACAAATAGTGCAACATCAAATCATATAAGTATGCATAACCATGAATGCAGAAATAAAATCAATACACATAACACAATGATTTTGATGTGGAAAACTCTGTTAAGGGAAAAACCACGAGGTGACTAACCTAAGATTGTATTCTTTGTTAAAAGAATAAGGTAGTACAAAATGGCACTTGCCAATTAGGGCTCACTACCCAAGCACACTGCTCACAAGAGGCTCACTATCTATAATAGTTAATTGAGAGAAAACCAAGTACTTGAACTGATGAAGAGCATCCACATATGCTGAGGTTCAATTTCGGTTAGGCTCAATATACTGATCTGCTGCACTTCGTTCTTTCTCTGTTCTAATGCTGTTGTTATGTCACATTTCGGACTTGTATAGCTACTTACACACTACTTTCTTCTTTTCTTCACACTACACAATACACTTTCACACACCTTTATACTGAAATCAATCTGGTATATATATTTGCATCAATGATTTCAATCATCTTTCTAGTCAGCATCCAGAAAACTCAAGATATTTCCAAACTCTGGTCTGTCGGTTGAATCCATGCTTACTAAGTGATGCGTATCAAAGAGATGCTTACAAAAGTCACCAATCATGTCGACCAACCATGAATGATTCCTCAGGAAACTTGATCACCATCAATATCTCATTCGGATTAAGATCTGATGCTCTGTCGGTCAGTTCTTCCTCAGTCTTCTCTGTCAAACAAGAACCCAACACTTAGGTGCTCATATCTTTTCACTCTTTCATCATCGGAGGCTCAATCTCTCACATGTATCAATCATGGTACTCCTCTTGACTTCCCCAGGTCTGCACTTTGCTGAGATACTTCCTCTGAGAGATCCCGACCTGATTGTTAGACCTTGCTACATGCTCTGTTCTTGCTCACCGGACCAAAATACTCTTCAATCTGACTTCCGGTATATATATACTATGTCCTACGGATGTGTGGGATGGACTTTGTTGCCATCAATGACAACATTCATGAAGCCACACAGTGTCTCTTGCCAACAATCTCCCCCTTTGGCATTGATGGCAACACTTAGTGAAAAATGACTGTCACACTACACTCCCCCATGGCTTATGCTCTATTCTAATGTACATTTTTCTGGAGCTCCCCCTTAGCTAGATTCCACATTTTTCACTACTCCTCACTCCCCCTTTGACATCAATGGCAAAAGGTAGAATCTGTACACCAAAATTCTAAAAAATCCAACTATACTTAGCCACATAAGTATCTATACATGTTATACTTACATATACTAAAGTATATTTGCAAAAGTTGTCTTCAACTAGACAAATTCTGTTGCCCAACTATGCTTCATCCTGTCTAAAATTGAGATGTGACCACTTAACAGGAATGCAAAAGCTTCTGTCCTCTTTAGATCTATCGAATCACTGGTCTAGGCTGTGGTCTGAGCATTAGCTAGGACCTCATGCATGGCCTCTAATTTAGGGATAATTATCCCTCTAAGTTCACCCATCCTACTTATTATATTCTTCCTTTCCTTTTCAATTTTCTTTAGTTCATTTAGAATGGCAATAGTTTGACATTCCTGGTTTACTATGGATGTGGTGAGAGGATCAAAATTTTGAGATACACTTGACAGTTTATCCTCTTGCTCTTTCAATTTCTTCTCAATATCCTTTGTCACTTCAAACCAAGATAAACAAAATTTATATATTTCTCTGCCATCTTTAAGAGCATTTTCTAAGCTCTTTATCCCAATATCCATAGTTCTCCTATCATTTGTTATTAGCCCTTGTACTTCAGAGAATCTCTTACCCAAAAATTCTTTCTAAACTTTCTCTTCTGTTGCTTTCTCTAAAGAGTCAAAATGTGTATTAACAGAATTAACAAGAGACTTTAGATTACCGAAAGTGGAGGCCAAAGGATCCTATTGGAAGGATGGCATGATTTTCTCTAGCACATCGGATGCAATCTCTATTAGCTCATAGTCTTCCATGTGAGACTTCAGAAGCTTTTCTTTTTCTTTGGCTTGAGCAAAAGATGCTACCTTCATTGTCTAGACTGGAGAGAGGGAATCAAAATTGAATGGTCCTTGAAGCAGCTCCGGTTCATCTAATTCCATCATTTCTTTTGTTAGGAAGTCTTTGACTGCTTCTATAGTGTCTCTTGCTGGAGACAGAGTTTTCTTCCTTTCTGCAGCCTCAGAACTATTTCCTGGACTCTTCTCTATCTGATCTTCTTCTCTTCCCTTTACCTCTTCTTGACTGATTTTCTCCTCTATTCTTTCTTCTCCTTTAGATCTAGAGTCAGCAGGGGGATTCAAAAGAGAGGTGTCTACTTCTCCATGGACTTCCTCTTCCAAAATAGAGGAATCTAAGTCCTTAGTCTTCTCTTTACTTGTCTCCTTTGTCTCTTCTGCAACTGTCTCAGTAGATTCTACTTTGTCATCCATGGCAGAGGGTTCATTACCTAAGTCCTCTATAATAGGGAGATTGAATCTTTTAAAAGCATTCCGAAGGATATCTTCTATTTCTTTTGCCACTTTGTCAATTTCTCCAAGCATAAGTTGATTCATTCTTGCTTTGCTTCAGAACTCATCCTTGCAGTCCTTGAAGATCATGTTCTTTTATTGAGGGGTGATGAAAGGATAGAGTTGAATGGCAATCTGCTCGTAGATTTCTAGATCTTTTGTCTTGGCATTGTTCTTTCTCAATTCAAGTTCCTTTTCTAAACTTTTGGGAATTGGTGATATAATTTCAATGATTTCTTTGTTATAAATGTTTAGATACTTGATTGTGGCATCTTACAAGATCTTATGATCAGCTTCATTATATTCATCATAAAATTTAGTCATTGGTTGCAGGTTCCCATCCACAATAACTGATTTGATGATATCATCAATGCAGAGAGTAGGCTTTTCAACAAATTCTTCTACCACTTCTTCCTTGTTATGACCGGTAGAGGGTTCACTGGAAGTTTTCTTCTTCTTCATTTTCTTGACTTCCTCATCAGTCTCAGTTTCTTCATCATCATTTTGACTTGTGTAGGACCTTGTTTCCTTTTTTTTTGTTCTCTTCTCTCCCCTTCCGGATGTCTGGGCTTCCAGTTTTTATGCTTTTTGGCTCTTGGAGGAGGCAGGTCCAGAGCTTTTGGAGGATTTGGTCTGGGAGGGGGCTTGCACTAGAGCACTTTCTTTTTCTATTTCTTGCCTTTCTTTCTCTACCCTTTCAATCTTCTCTTTGTTAGCATTAACTGCCTCCTTTGATATACCATGCCTCTTGGCATATTCTTCTACTTCTCTTCTTACTTTTCTTTTGATCTCAAGTTGTCTTAGTTCAACATGAACTTTTACACTTAGTTCTTGGAAGGTTCTAAACCTTTCTACCTTAGGGTCCTTGGGATGACTCAGCAGGTGTTGGATGTGTAGCTCTAGGATTTTCTCATCAACCTCATACCCCATTGGCATGATCCACACTATTCTTGGTTCTACTACCTCCATTAGGCATTGATCAGTGTCTACTATAAAGCACACGGTATCCTTTTACTTCTCAACCAATGACTGGGAGATTCTTTCTCTGGCTTGCATCATACTTTGAAAGTTCTTGATGTAGACACCCAAATTTGTCCATGTCTAACGACACT
Organism: Cunninghamia lanceolata; assembly: GCA_027924645.1. Classification (NCBI taxonomy): domain Eukaryota; kingdom Viridiplantae; phylum Streptophyta; class Pinopsida; order Cupressales; family Cupressaceae; genus Cunninghamia; species Cunninghamia lanceolata. The sequence goes on along the minus strand of BSBN01001670.1, from coordinate 4,670,003 downwards.
TTGTTAAATCACTAATCCATTATCCAATTAATTAAATAAATTTTATTTATTTAATTAAAATCCCATTCTCATTCACTTAGCCAATTAATTAAATAAATTGTATTTATTTACCTAATTCCACATCATGTCTTATCCCATTTTATGCATTTATCATATTAATTAAATAAATTTTATTTATTTAATTAATTTCCAACTCATATCCCACTAATTCAAATACTTTATTTGAATTAAGCCTTTATCATTTATCACATTTTAACACTTGTCCATTTCCCATTTATCATGTGTTGTAAGACAACTTTCATTTAAAATCTCTCACATGCACAACTAATTGGACCTAAATTTAGTAACTTTCAATCTTAGCCATTCACATAGCCTCTGAATCTCCACCGTTGATTGATCTTGGTTGGGTTCTATATAAACAGCCTCTCACTCCATATGAGACATCCAGAAATCATATAGTATCTAGCAATCCAGCAATCATATAGCAACTCCATTATCATCTTGAGCATTCGAGCATTTGAGCTTTTATCATCCATCAATGGCAGCTTTCAGCTTTGTGATTGTTCATTGTTGAAGAAGCAGTCCACATTTCCCTCTCAAACAAGGAATCGCACGGTCTAGGTGATGTTATGCTTCAATTGCATTGTTCTTTTGGTTTCATCTAGATTAGATTCCTTGATGATGGTAGGGTTAGGGTTTCATGACTATGTCTGATCTTCCACACCTGACTTTCACCTATCACATTTTGGCACGCCCGGTGGGACTCACGTCCCTGATTAACTTCATTTTTTGGAGTTGTTTCTTTGAAGATCAGATTTTGCAGGTGCTCGCAGAAAATTCCAGTCGCTTTTGAACAAAAATCTGCCGCTTCGGGATTTCTGCGTCGCTTTTGAGCTGGAACAGGCCGCATATTCCTCTCTGGATCGCCTTTGACCGAACAGTCGTCACCTCAGGTAAACCGAATCGCTTTTATCATTAAAATGATCGCCTTTAATGTATGCAACTGTGTTAAATGTATTTGCCGCTTTTGATCTAATAGCCGCCGCTTTTGCGCATAATCAGATCGCTTTTAATCTAACAGGGGCCGCCTTTGCACAAATCTGCATCACTTTTGACCTAACAGTGCGCGCTGTTATTCTGATCTGAGACGCTTATGAGCTAATATTGTTCGCCTGTGCAGGTTAGGGTTTAGATTTTTGTTTTGCAGAGACAGGTCACCTTCGACTTACAACAGGCCGCTTCTGGTATATCGGGATCGCATATGACACGACAGAAGCCGCTTTTGCATTCGCTTATGGACTGATATTGTTTGCCTGTTAGGCTAGGGTTTTTGTTTATCGGCTGTGTTTTTGCAGAAACAGGTCGTATCCAGCCCTCAACCAATCGCTTATGGAAAATATGAATCGCTTATGAGCTAACAGGAGTCGCATCCGGTGTTGTTGCGCGTCGCATATGATCCGCAGTCTTTCGCCTCTGTTAAAATAGGGGTCGCTTTTGATTAACAGTGAGTCGCATCTGGTAAAGCTATGTTGTTTTTAAGCCTGTTTCAGTTCCAGTTTGATTTTTAGCTATTAACTGGGTATTTGCGCAGCATCTTATCGATCTGTCCAAGAAAGGAGGTTATCAAACTACTGACATATCTGTTGCAGGTTCGATCGGTCCAAGATTTGTGGTTTTTTTCACTAAATTAGGCATATTTGGGCTTGGTGCTTAAAATGAACTATTGTTTGCTCCGTGCTTGATTTATCTTTTTTGATTGCTTGCATGTGCCTGATTGTAACCCAAATTTAATGATAAAAGTATCCTCTCCTCTTGCCTATCAAATGGATCTTGGGTGTATGAGAACTTGTCATTATCTTTAGAGGGCCTGCCTTCCCGGTGTGAGAAGGGATACGACCCAAGCGGTAACGGGCTAAAGCCAAGTCCTTCCGAACCGCTATATAAGAAAAGTGTTTGTGTCGAAAGCCACAAACAACGGGTGCAGTTGTGTTATACCGACAGCCAACCTCCCCCAAAACCCTCCAAGGCGCAACCCTTGGAGGCTGGGAGACTCCATAACGGAGAGTAGCGCTGCCGCACGTATAGCCACCCGAATGGATGCCCTTATTAGCAACTTTGTGTAGTAGCCAAAAACCTTCTATCTGTTGACGCCGAGGGCAAAACCCTTGAAGCGGCCCCGATTCATGCGGTTCTTAGCCAAGGTAGCAGGGACAATCTAAAGGTTTGGAGAGGGTCAAGCCTTATAAGAATCCCAGATCTTGGTATGCGTGAGAAGTGTGTGCAAATGTAAGGAGGAGCCGGTGCTACCAAGATCCTGGAGCTACCCGCTTTGAATAGGTGCACCTAGGGGATTCAACAGATACTGTCCTATCCTAGCCTAGGTTGTATCAGTTTGTGCTTGTTGTGAGTGTGAGTGACTGTTATCATTGTTTTCTTGCTGGAAAAAACTACAAAATCAGACCACTGTTACACAAACACAGTCGCTTTTGAACCTAAACTGATCGCACAGACCATCAACATCGCTTCTGAACTGTAGTGACTCGCATATCGCCTGAACTACATCACCTTTAAACAACAACTGCCCGCATATTGCTTAAACAGAGTCGCTTTTAAACCACAGTTGATCGCCTTTTGCTTGAACAGGATCGCTTTTGAACCACAGCTGATCACATATTGTCTGAGCCAGATCGCTTTTAAGCCGCAGTTATTCGCCTGATTCCTGAACAAGCTTGCCTATGAACAACAGACTGTCGCCTTTAGGGATATCTGAGTCGCCTCTGAACTAACAGTAATCGCCTTTGAACCAATAGTCATCGCCTCTGGCATAGCATTCGCTTCTGGTTAGCACTATCATTTTTCTGTCACATCTAAACCAGGTCGCATCTGAGCTATCATTAATCGCCTTTAGCATCCTTTGAGTCACCTTTGAGCTATCATCAGTCGCCTGTAGCTAAAATTCCTACAAATCTCAGTGCATCAGCTGAATTAGCCTTAGGACCAGCTTGCTTGAACCTCAAACATCAGCTTTCAGATTTATCTTTGATCAACAGCAAATACCTGGACTTTGTCTCCTATTTCGAGCTTATCAATCAATCACAACTCATGAGCTTTTCCATCTTTTTGAGACCCCAACCAGCAAATCAGACATCAATCCAATCATTTCAATCAAAAAACAATCTTCAGTTTTAGCTTCAGCCAACAAACATCCTTCAGCTTGAGCTTTAGCAAACAATCTCTTTTAGCTTTAGCTCCAACAAACATCAACAGCAAACAAATCTTTCCCTTGAGTGATTAAGCTACCTCTAGGGACAACCAACAACAACTCAGCCAAACCAAATCAACCAAGCAACTTAGCCAAACCAGCAAACCAAAACAGCAACCAATCAACCAACTATCATCTTTTGGGTCTCAAAACTTTGACAAGCTCAACTTCATCATCAACATCATGCCTCAAACTAGGAGTCAATATCGAGCTGAAATAGAAGCCAAATTGAAAGCTGAAATGGATGCCAAATTGCAAGCTGAGATGAAACAATTCACAACACCCCTTAAGGACGCAACTCAATTCACAACTGGTATGCCTTCTCATATGTTTATACCTCAAGGGTACACTAGGGGCGAATCATCTTCACAACAAATGCACCCTCCACCATCCTTGGAAACTTTCGAAGAACAATCTCAAGACGACTCATCAAAATTCCAAGATACCTATCTATGGGACCAAGTTGAGAAACTCATGATATCTGAGCCTGATCGCTGTTTTCTCCAACTTGCTCGCATGGGTGCTAAACTACCTAAAGACTTTGATATATCCACTATTAGAGAGCATGATCCCAACACTACTGCTGTTGTTGCGAATAGACCATCTACCATAGTTGCATCATCTTCTATTACCTCACAAACACCATCCTCATTGCCTCTTGTTGCTTCATTTGAGTTACCACGATCAGAGCATACCTTAGAACCATTGATAGTGCCCACCAATGTGCTTCCTCTCATGTCACAAAATCTCAACATCCCACCTTTTCATGTCCCTCAACATATCTCTCCTTCTACCATGACTGTTTCCATGCCTCAAGTCACACAAGCTGTCCATGTAACACAAGCACAAACACTTCGAGCATCACAAGCAATTCCCATATCTTACGGTGTGCATACCTCTCAAACCATTCCATCAACACATGTTGTCCATGCTTCACAACCATTACACTCTACCAAATCTCATACACCAACTGCTAATTCCTCCATGTTATCCTATAATCCCAATGTTAGTCTCATTGACATGAGTGATTCCCTCATTTCTCAAGCCAATCCAAACAATAAGATCGCTTATGTAGATCAGCTTACATCCATGCTGTCCTCTTCTTCCAATCCTTCACACACCATCAATCCCTCTTATGTTACCCAAGGCTTCTCTAATATCACCCAACACATGACGTATACCAATCCTCATATTGTCCAAAATACCAATCCCCATGTTCATCCTTCTGTCACTTACCATGTCATGAATTCAATCCCAACTTCCCAACCATCTGCTACTATCAATCCAACATCCACTTCTCATGTAATGCACACCCATTTGCCACTTGTGTCTCAAGGACAGCAATCTTCTAACACGTACATGTCACATACCACTCCTTTGACATACATTGTGAGCATACAACCCCAACAAACAGTCACAGCTTCGTACATCCCACAACCACAACAAACTGTCACAACTCCACATATACCACAACCGCAACCACAATATGTCTCATATCACACTCAACCCCCTTCGCAACAACAGTAGTTATCCTCAGCCGATATCCAACAGATGATCGATGAAAGGGTAGGACAAGGCAAGAAACCTTTCTCTCTCGAAAACATATGCGCTAATCCATTTGACAAGTCTCTTAATATGATACCTTTTCCACCACACTTTGAAATCCCACAATTTGATAAGTACAAAGGGAAAGGAAATCCGGACGACCATCTTCGAGCCTTTTTCGTGGCATGTCTCGATGTTGCCTATGATGATACATATCTCTTGAGACTATTTCCTCGAAGCTTAGCAGGACAAGCTCTCGAATGGTTTTCCCATTTACCTCCAGGAATTAAGACTTTTTCAGAATTGGCAAACAAGTTTTGATCACATTTTGCCTTCAACATTGAACATGAGGTAAACATGAATGACCTTGTCAACAACAAACAACGCAATGGTGAAACCTTTTCCTCATTTACCCAATGATGGCGTAATATGGCTAGCAAATTATCATGGGAAATCCCTGAGAAACAACAGCTTGACATCTTTGTTCAAAATCTTCATCCTGAACTGTCATTCCAACTACAATTGCAAAGTGCTAGCACCTTTGACGAACTAGTTTCCAAAGGAGTTATTATTGAACGAGCCTTAATTGCCAAAGGAACTATCAAGATCTTTCGTGATAATAAAGATTCTCCCCAAAATTCCAATGATAAGTCTCACTTTTGGAACAAGAACAAGAATGTTGTCAATGATGGTATTGTTGATACAAAGAATATCCAAACTATGAGAGCTCCTATCAACATTCAAGAAGCCTCTCCACCAAGACAGTCTTTTCCACAACGAAGAAACCAACGTCAAACTTCTAATCCACGCCGACAATTTACACCATTAGTGGAACCCATGGAAGTTATTCTTCAAAAGCTGCTTCAAGCCGGAGATATTATTCTACCCGATGCACCACCAAACGGCGAACCACTCTTTCGAGCTCCTTGGTACAAAGAGAATGAGTATTGTGATTACCATCGAGTTAAAGGACACAAAACAAATGGTTGTATGCGCTTAAAACATGTTATCCAAGACTGCATTGATCAAGGTCTAATCAACGTCACACCTTCAACACCTCAACCTGCTCAACAATCCACATCAAACTATGATCTAGAGACTTTCAAGAATCCACTTCCATCTCATGATCAGACAAATAACCTTCAAGCTGGAAATGCTATTCCCTATAGCTATGCATCATCTACCATTGGCCGCATTGACCATGCTCGCATTTCTACCATTACCGTCCAAGGAGCACCTGATTGTGCCGTAACCACGCGAAGAGGTCGAGTTACCGTTCAAGGAGCACCTCCTCATCCTCCTCGACCTCTCTCCGACTATAACCTCTTGGATCACCTTGGCAAAACACCCGCACACATATCTATCCTTGAGCTGCTCCGCATATCCCCCGCACATAAAGCTATCCTTGATAAGGCCTTACAAGAGTCTTCGGTGCCTAATAATATTAATATCACACAATTCCAATCCATGGTCGCTAGCATTGCAGCCCCTTGTCATTTAACCTTTTCCGACAAAGATCTTCAACCCTCCATGCATCCGTCACACAATGAGGCCCTCCATATTGAAGTATTTGTTAACCAACGACGTATCAAACGAGTCTTGATAGATGGGGGAGCTGGTCTAAATATATGTTCTTTGAAACTTATCAAACAATTGGGATATTCTGAGAAAAATGTTGACACCTCCAAGGTTATAACTATCAGAGCATATGATGACGCTGAAAGAGATACTGAAGGGATCATTTTATTGCCTATTCAAGTTGGACCAGTCATTACAGAAACTCGCTGTCAAGTCCTTGATATTGATCTGCCTTACAACATCATCCTCGGTCGCCCTTGGATCCATACCCTTAAAGCAGTTCCATCTACATATCACCAATGCCTTAAATTTCCACATAAGGGTGTTGAAGTTACCATTCAAGCTGATCCTAATCCATTTGAGTTTTGTCGTGCCTTTCAAGATAAATATCAGAGTCCAAACCGTATCCCTCTCAACACCGAGGCATATCCATCATCCTCCTATGTAGACCCATCCGATCTTCTCAAGCCCTCATCTAGCAAAGCCGCTTCCAACCTCCATATCAAATATACCGAACAAGGCCCTGGCGAATACAAATTGCAGGAATCCTGTTGCGTTGGCACCCTTCCATTATCTCCTAAATCCCACGGTAAGTCCTCTACATCTAAGCCCACTTCATCCTCCGTTGTTATCAAAGCTCCCCCTACCGTATTCATTAAAGGTGGTTTCTTGGATGACGAAGACATTGAGGACATCGACTCTTGGATATTCTTTGATGAAAATGACCAAGTCCAACTTGAAGTAGAGCGATACAACAACGGGTTTCATATCATAAAGAACATGGGCTATAAAGGACATGGCGGCTTGGGATCACAGGAACAAGGACCTATTGAGCCTCTTATTGTGTCTAAGAAGTTTAATAAGCAAGGCCTTGGTTACCAACCGGAGGTACCGCGATCCAAAGACATTAAGTGTATTTCCGATATTGACGTTGGACCTTCTTCGGTAGGAGAGACTTCTAACTCAGATACCATCGACGACTCCTCCCTTCATATCACCGACCTCTTTCAAGAACATTCCATCTTCATGTTTTCCGCAACCTCTTCTAGCCATCACGATCCCTCCTTTAGCCTCTCACTCGTATATCCTGACCTCATCGATTGGGACCAACAGGGGGCACCGATATTAGATACATTTGAAAATGATGAAGCCATTGCAGAATTCATGGGTTTGAGACAAGGTATCCCATTGGGTGATCACAAAGCAGGTTTCATGATGGAATTACCTAAACTAGCATATTTTGGCGGAAGTATCAAATCCTTCAGTCGCAAAAGTGAAATAAACAAAATTCAACAAACTAGGTCACTAGGTGAAAACCGCAAGGCGCCTCTTGACCGTGAAAAAGTAAAAATAAAGGACGTATCTGAAGGTGAAAACCTCTCTAAGGCCCCTAAGGATGAGGGATTTGATCTTCCTGTCGCCACTGGTTACCATGAGAAATCAACTGTGCTAGTTGAAAAATCACAAGACATGAACTTGGGAACAGAACAAAATCCGAAGATCACTTTTTTGGCAGCATCATTATCAGAGCAAGAACGAAAGAACTTCATAGCATTTTTTCTGAGACGAGCTATAAATTTTGCATGGACTTATGCAGACATGCTAGGACTAGATCCTTCACTTGTGGTACATCATTTAGCAGTATTCCCTGATGCAAAGCCTGTCAAACAAAAATTGCGCAAAATGCATCCACAAGTTGCCTTATTGGTCAAAGCAGAAATTCAGAAACTGTTAGAAGCAAAGTTCATAAAGCCTATTGATTATCTAGAATGGGTTTCAAACTTAGTACCTGTAGCCAAACCAGATGGACGAGTTCGCTACTGCACAGACTTTAGAGATCTTAACAAAGCATGTCCTAAAGACGATTTTCCATTACCAAGCATAGACAACATTGTTGATCTTACAGTAGGACATGAAATGCTATCTTTGATGGATGGATTTTCTGGTTATAATCAAATCAGAATAGCAGAGGAAGACCAAGATAAAACATCTTTTATTTGTCCATGGGGGACATATTGCTGGGTTGTAATGCCTTTTGGTCTCAAAAACGCTGGAGCTACCTATCAACGAGCCATGACAGTTATTTTTCATGACCTTTTCCATACTATCATGGAAGACTATGTTGATGACATCCTAGGCAAATCTAAGACAAGGGAAGGACATCTACAAGTATTGGCACAAATTTTTGATCGATTAGAAAAATACCAAGTCAGACTAAATCCAAAGAAGTGTGTATTTGGCGTAACATCAGGAAAACTATTGGGATATATTGTGTCTCGATGAGGAATAGAAGTGGACCCAGCTAAGGTAAAAGCTATCATAGAAATGCCTCCACCAACGAATCTCAAACAGCTTCGCAGTTTATAGGGTAGGCTACAATCTATCCGCAGATTTATCTCACAACTCACAGATAAATGTCATCCTTTTCAGCATCTTCTTCGTAAGGGTGAACCTTTTAAGTGGGATGAAAAGTGTCAACAGGCTTTTGATAAGATAAAGGAATACTTGGCAACACCTCCTGTGTTAATACCTCCTGTACTTGATCGTCCATTACTGCTTTATATATCATCAACAACCGCAGCATTGGATGCACTTCTAGCTCAACATGATGATTTAGGAAAAGAACAAGCCATCTATTACATTACCAGAACTCTTGTGGGATATGAACTCAATTACTCGTTCATGGAAAAAGCTTGTTTAGCATTAGTGTTTGCTTCCCAAAAGTTGCGACATTATATGTTGAACCAAACAACAAAGCTCATCTCTAATGTGGATCCCCTCAAGTATCTCCTTTCAAAAGCACTTCTCACAGGGAGATTAGCAAAATGGGTTATGATCTTGAGTGAATTTGACATACAATATGTGAATCGTAAAGCTATCAAAGGACAAGTCATTGCTGATCAATTAGCCGCAGCACCTATCACAGACATTCAGCCAATATATCCTGAATTCCCTGATGAAGGATTGTTTAATTTAAGCTCTCCAGCATGATGGCAGCTATACTTTGATGGGTCATACACTCAACACGGATCTGGAGCAGGTATCTTATTTGTCACTCCCCAAGGAGACTGCATACCTAAATCATACAGAATAGCATTCCCATGTACCAACAACATAGCAGAGTATGAAGCTTTAATCACAGGTTTGCGCATGGCAGTGCAATGGGCTATCAAACAGTTACGAGTCTTTGGCGATTCTCAGCTGGTTATCAAACAGGTCTTAGATGAATATCAAACAAAAGACAAGAAGCTTCTTCCATACAAGCTAATGGTGGATGATTTCAAGCAATATTTTGAGGACATTACCTTTGAACAAATTCCAAGACTACAAAACAGAGCAGCCAATGCCATGGCTATGATTGGATCTCTTTTAGACATGCCATCTAACACCCATAAATGTGAATTCTTGGTCGAACAGCTTTTGATCCCAGCATTTGAAGTTCCACAGTCTGAGCTCATATGTGAGATTGTTGGTCCCAACTCGTTGTGGTACAAAGATATATACGAGTATCTCCGTAATCACACCTTGCCTCTTCAACTATCCAACACCCAGCGTAAAACTTTTATCTGTCGAGCCTCTCGTTATACTATCTTAGGAGACACCCTTTATCGCCGGAGTCTTGATGGTATCCTTGTTAGATGTCTTGATTCCGAGGAAGCAAGAACGGCCTTACGTGAAGTACATGAAGGTCTCTACGGTTCGCATTCCGCTGGCCCTGGCCTTGTTAAGAAACTTCTGCGAGCAGGATACTATTGGCCAACTATGGAAAAAGATGCCCAACAATTTGCAAAGCGATGTCTACAATGTCAGAAACATGGAGATCTAATACATGCACCAGCACATGAGCTTCAGCCTATTGTCACTCCATGGCCTTTTTCACAATGGGGACTTGATCTTGTGGGTAAAATCCATCCTACTTCATCAAATGGTCATAAGTTTATTATCACTGCCACTGAGTATTTCACAAAGTAGGTAGAAGCCATACCAATGACCTACATCACAGGTAAACAAATAGCTAAATTCATCCTACATTACATCATCTGCCGTTATGGAGTTCCTCAAGCTATTGTCACAGATAATGGCCGGCCTTTCAAGAACCAAGAGGTTAGAGATCTTTGCAATAAGTTTCATATTCAACATAGGTTCTCTACGCCTTATTATCCTCAGAGCAACGGTCAAGCTGAAGCCTCTAATAAGACAATCATCAAGATCCTCAAAAAGACTGTTAATGAAACTGGTCGAGATTGGCATCTACAACTGCATCCTGCTTTATGGGCATATAGAACAAGTATCAGAACTCCTACTGGTGCCACACCCTATGCTCTAGTCTATGGCACTGAAGCTATTTTGCCTATCGAGGTTGAGATCCCCTCTTTACGCATATCCTTGCAACATACTATCTCAGATGAAGAATATCGAGTGTCCCAACTCCATGATCTTGAGCTCTTAGATGAACGCCGCCTTACAGCATTGAACCATCTTCAAGTCTATCAAAACTGGCTACGCCGCAGCTACAACAAAAAGATCAGAGAACGCAGATTTCAGGTTGGCAACCTTGTCCTTAAAGAAAACCAAAGGAATCAACAGCATCGAGAGAAACAGGGCAAGTTTGAACCAAATTGGCTTGGTCCTTTCATTATCACCGCAGTCTATGGATCTGGTGCATACACTTTGTCAACACCTGAAGGCATTCCCTTGGATGAACCCGTCAACAGCGTTCACCTCAAGAAGTTTTATCCATGAATCTCAGCTATCCCACAAAAAACACAAAAAAAATAAAATATTCCAAAAAACACAAAAAAAATAAAATATTCCAAAAAAAAAAAAAAAAAAAAAAAAGAGAAAAGATAAATAATCCGTCCAATGGTGAAAACCTGGTAAACAGGCGCATTGGATAAGTACCATAGTGAAAACCTGGCAAACAGGCGCTATGTGTAGTGACCAGCTTCCCTCATTTGTTTGATTCGTTTGATCACTTTCCCCACTGCATCTTGTATAAGCCATCCTCATAAGCCCTATCGCAACCTCACACATCGCCTTTCCTCTTCATCCTTTGCCAATGCTAGCTATCATACTTGAGACATTGTCATGATATCTATATCTTTTGGCACCTTAGCATCTTGGCCACATCTTTTCTGCATTGTCACTTCTGCATAATAAACCTCATCCCACACTGGGGGCATTTGTTGAGCCTTATTTGGAAGTGGATCCTGTTATCTCTAGCTCATAACACATCAAACAATTCAGCTTACAACACAGCACACCTTATCAACTTCAGCCATGGCACATGTCCACCAACAAATACGACCTAACGACTTGCAACCAGGACTCATACCTTTACAACTCCATCCACATTCATCCAACAATCGCAACAAACATCGCCTGATCAAACATCCAATCGATTAGCCACATCAATAAGAACTACATCCAGCTCTATCGTTGACGCCTTGATCTCGTGGATACAGGGTATGTAGGCAATCTGAGATGCGAAGGAAGCACTCTGATTCAGGCTAAGACGATAGCCCCTTTCATCAGTCATCAGTCATCTTTTCTTCTAAACATCCTTCACTCTCTCAGCTCACATTCTTCTATATTTCATCACATACATCATCAATAAAACCCAGAACTACATATTCATCATGTCTCATCTTCATCGTAAATGTGCTTTGATCCCGTGGATACAGGGTATGTAGGCAGTCTGGAATACGAAGGAAGTTTCTAGTACTCAAGCACAGATGATCCCCCCATCTTCTTCATCTTCATTCATCATCCATCTTCTTCTCTTTGATCAGCTCAAACAGGAAGCAAACCATGTGTCTATTGCAAGCTCCAGCACTATAACCAATCACAGGTAAGCCAGAAGCTATTTGTCCGCATGCCTTAAGCCAACATTTGCTATAGCCATTTATCAACAACTTTAGCCTTCAACAGGATGTAGCTTTCCTCTTAACAAGGCGCCAGCTTAATCTATCCAAGAGCACCCCAATTTGGCAAGAGAACGTGATGACAGTATCTTTTGTTTTATCTTTTGATTTATCTTTTGTCCCTTTTCTATACCTAGTCAAGACTGCCATGATCTCTTTCTATCTTGGTATGTTGCGATGAAGTAAGGACTGGGGCATGGTTATATAGCTTTCGTATGCCGTGTTTGCGGGATGATCTTATTCTCTTCCTATGCGTCTTGGTATCTTGTACGTGTTGGGATTAACATCTTACATATCAATATCTCTAGCATCTGAGAAGCTAAACAGTCTCTTATGCATTAGAGACTATTCTATGTTAAGACTAACTCCATACATATAACCAGCAAGCTATCATTATGTGTAGTGGAGATAAGTTCAAACCATTGTTTGTAGCATCAAAGTCCAACACTAGCTGCTATTCATATCTTGTGCATGTTGGCTCAACATCTTGACCACATGCGTTCAAACAAGATTGTAACATGCTAGTTGCGCATTGGATATCTCGACACCTTGGTCTCTTATACCCTGGTGCATAACATCCATATGCTATATCAAACATAAGGACTGCATTTCTTTTCATTTTGAGCAATTACTTGAAAGCTGCCCATCATCATCTTATCTTATCCATTCTATCTATCCATTCGTTCCATCATCCTCAGCCAAGATCACTCATCTCCGTCATCCTTTGCCCATATTCCCGCTCCTGCAAAACAAGTATTAGCCATACATAAGTCCATTACATATCTTTTTCTTTACCATCTACCTATATGCATACATTTATTCATATCATTACCCTTTACATATTCAAACATTTTCTATCAATTACCATTTGCATCAACATCCATCCATAATCCATCTATAATCCATACACATAACATGCATAGCCATCATCATATCAACATCCCAACCATTATAACATCATATAGATCGCCAAAACTGCCATATATATATACATGTGTGTCAAAATACAAGTGTCTACAATACAAGCTGAGCCCTGAAAAGAATGAATGTACAACAATGGCTCTAGGCCTCATCATGATACAATGTCACCAAGATATGCCCTAGCGACTACTGCCAGCTCCCTTGCCCTGACCACCACCACCAACAGGTCCTGTACCTGGTCCTCCATCTCTCGGTGGCCCCATCACTGAAGCTACTGATCGAGATCCACCTAACCTCCGTGAGCTCGAAGCACCTGACCTGCTCCTGAAGCTAGGCTGTCTCTGCTCTGCCGGCACAGCTCCATAATATAGGCCTCTATAATACTTAGCCTCCTCCTGCACTCTCCGAAGCTTGGCCTGTACCGCTGTCAACTGTGTGGCTAAGTACATGGTAGCTCCATCAGTCCCCAAGGCAGTCACTGCTCTATCCCGCTCACTAGTCATAACCTGCAGCTGCTATACTGCCCTATCTCTCTCAGCTCACAGACTATCTCTCTCAGCTCGTAGACCATCTCTCTCTGCTCTCATAGCCTGCTCCTACTATACTGCAGTGTCTCGCTCAAGCCTCATCATCTGCTCATGCTGCCTAGCTGTATCCCTCTCTCCTGTAACTCTCGCGAGAGCACCATCATCCTGTCCATCTCCTCTCTGAGCTCCCAACTATAGCTGAGCCTAATAAGCCTGTGCCTGTGCTCTAGCATGCCTCAGACTGATCACGGCCTGATGCCTATCCATCTCCACTCTCCTCAGCCTCATCTGTGCCCGCTGCCTCCATCTCCTCTCCTCTCTGATCCGTCTCCGCAGCTGCTGAATACCCACATCGTCCCCTGCTCTGATCTGTGCCTGTGGCTGTGCTAATATAGCAGGCTGACCTGGCACCTGCCCTGGCATCTGTATCCCTGGTGCAGCTGGCACTACTGCCTGTGCTGGTGGAGCCCGTCGTCGTCGTCTCTGAACTGGTCTCTCCATCCCAATCTCCCCAATCTCTCCATCCCGTGTCAACCGAGTCGGCCTAGCTGTCGCCCAGTGTGCATCATACTCTGGCAATGTACTTGGATCTGCAGGACCCTGTCTCCACTGCCATGCTACTAGCTGCAATCCATCTCTCTCTGCCAAGGCTGTGTCCACCACAACCTCTGGACCCCAATCAAACACCTCCTACCTCATCCTCCCAAAAACGGCATCCCCTACAGGTACTGCCTGTGCCTCTCCAAACTGTCTCAGGGCTCTCTCTGGCAAATAGCGCTCTATAATGTACATGCCGCGTCCAAAAATGTACCTCGCCTGTCTCGTCGCCAGTATACCACCCCTCGGTGCTGTCGATATGTCAAGGCTCCTCTATACATCCGTGCAAATGGCTCTCCTGCTGCTCTAGCAACCCATCCCTCTGGTCTCGTCACCGGAATGTGCTCATAAGCCCATACGTGCAAAACTGTCACTCCGGCTGACATACTGGCTCCGAACATATATGCACAATCATGCAGGTAATGATAGAGCTGTCCCAACACGCACTCTGCCCATGCATATCTCGTGCCATAGGAGAACATGCCCTCCATCACTGTCCCCCATCCTACAGGAAACCCTCTTGCTCTCCTGTCACCCACTAGCCATCTAATGATAGCCACTACCACTCGCTGCAACCTGTCACAGAGCTCCTCCATCGCTCCACCATCGCAGTCATCAACCCTCGATGTGCCTGCACTGGCTCTAATCGTGACACATGCTCCAAGCCCAGGATCTCCAACACCAGTAGCTCCTCTGCATCCAACCGTCTCACTAACCGCAAATCTCTCGGATGGGGCTCCCGTGATAGCAATGGCGGTAGTACATCCTGCATCATCCATTTACTCTTGTCAGTCCATCCCATTAATCATTCATATCAAAATCTGCCTATCTATCTGCTATTTTATCCTACACCTACCCTATGCGGTTCCCTTTACCACATGCGACCTTTTCCTGCTCACTAGCGACCCATGTTACTACATGCGCCTCTGTTTTGACCAAACACGACCTCTTTTACATATGCGCTCACTGTTTTCCTATAAGCGACCACTATTACCATATGCGTTCATCCTTACTTTATCTGTGAGCCATATCCTATGTGCGAGTCTTTTTACCCCAAACGCGAGCCCTTTTCCTATATGCGCCTATTTTCTCATCATAAGCGAGCCAACTCACACTAAGCGACCCTTTTCGCCCTATACGTGCGCTATCTACCATATGCGATCTGTTTCTAGTCCTATGCGAGCTAAACTACCCTATGCGACTACTATCTGCTCATAAGTGACTAGCTTCCCTCCATACGCGCATTTCCGCTGCTTTTTTCCCGCCGATCGGATGCGACCACTTTTTTCCTAAGCGACCTACCTACGCCTATAAGCGACCTGAATTACTCTAAGCGACCTCTATTCCTATATAAGCGACCTATATGTGCCATGTCCTAAACTCGTCGCTTTTGGTGACGTGTGTGAATTAATTACGCTTCTAGGCTATTAAATGCACGCTTTTGGGAAAAGTTTTGAGACATACCGGTGCGCCTGCTCCCTCTGGTCGTCCATGTGTCCTCACTCGCTCCGCACGATGATCTCTGCGTGGAATCACCATCCTGCTAGCTCTGCCACTCTCACTCTCAGGAGCTCTGGATTTCTCTAGGTTTCTAAGCACAAATGAGCACAAATGAGCCTATTTGCCCTTGCAGCCCCTACTTATAGCCCTTCTCCAAACCCTAATTCTTCTATACCACAGCCTATTTTCTTCGCATCTGCCCTCTTTTCCGCCTTTTCTTCTATCGAGAGCCAACCCAGTCCTTCCTGGTTCGCCTGGCTTACCTCTCGAGGGGGCATCACCTGCCAGTTACACTGGGGCATAACTTGTTTATCGAACGTATCTCACATCTTCTTTGACACAACGTTCTATCGAACATTGTATCAAAGAGGGGCAAAATGTAGACACCCAAATTTGTCCATGTCTAACGACACTTTGTTAAATCACTAATCCATTATCCAATTAATTAAATAAATTTTATTTATTTAATTAAAATCCCATTCTCATTCACTTAGCCAATTAATTAAATAAATTGTATTTATTTAATTAATTCCACATCATGTCTTATCCCATTTTATGCATTTATCATATTAATTAAATAAATTTTATTTATTTAATTAATTTCCAACTCATATCCCACTAATTCAAATACTTTATTTGAATTAAGCCTTTATCATTTATCACATTTTAACACTTGTCCATTTCCCATTTATCATGTGTTGTAAGACAACTTTCATTTAAAATCTTTCACATGCACAACTAATTGGACCTAAATTTAGTAACTTTCAATCTTAGCCATTCACATAGCCTCTGAATCTCCACCGTTGATTGATCTTGGTTGGGTTCTATATAAACAGCCTCTCACTCCATATGAGACATCCAGAAATCATATAGTATCTAGCAATCCAGCAATCATATAGCAACTCCATTATCATCTTGAGCATTCGAGCATTTGAGCTTTTATCATCCATCAATGGCAGCTTTCAGCTTTGTGATTGTTCATTGTTGAAGAAGCAGTCCACATTTCCCTCTCAAACAAGGAATCGCACGGTCTAGGTGATGTTATGCTTCAATTGCATTGTTCTTTTGGTTTCATCTAGATTAGATTCCTTGATGATGGTAGGGTTAGGGTTTCATGACTATGTCTGATCTTCCACACCTGACTTTCACCTATCACACTTGAAGTAGCCCCAGAGTACTGTATTCTATGCCTTGGCATCACCAAGCCCATGCATATAATCTCTAATTTGTATGGCTACTAGTCTATCATTTTGTCATATCCAATGACTGGATCTGGGTAGCTCATTCATAAAGTAAAAGAACAATCATAGAATTAGCCCACCATATTTGAATGAGTTCTTCTTGTCCTTCTTGATCTTCTGTAGGTTTTCCAACAATTGGCTCAGGAGAAGCTCACAAAGATCATAATCTGCATTCTCCTTTAACATCTGATAAGCAGCATAGATTGCAGTTTCGGATACAGAATTCTCCCTGCTGGAGTGATATATCTTATAGCTGATTATCATAGATGCAAACTTGATATCTGTATCAGTGATATATTATATAGTCATTGCTCTCTTGTCAAATTTTGATCTGGTAGCCTCACTTATAGTTTGGTTTTTCACTGATTTGAGAGCAGGTAACCCACCGGATGAGTGCAATCCGATTACTGCCCTAATGGCATCCTTTGTGATCTTAAACAACCTTATCAACCACATGAAATTGTCATGCATTCTACTCAGAACATACCGGACCCATTCATCTTCTACAAAATAGGGGAAATGGATGCAATGTCCAAAATGCTTATCTTGGATGGCCTTATATTGGGGTTTAAGTTCAAATGACTCATCTATTAGTTCCTTGTGGTAGATATCCATCAGCTTGGACTCCCCAAATTCTTTAATATTCACATGAGTGTATGCCCTAACATCTTCTACATGCAAAACCCCACGCGAAATACTAGAAAATGCACCTAGGGGATCAACTTCTAAGGATTTGTAGGGATGTTTCTTGAATTTAGGGTGCGACCTATCAGTGATCTTCACAACATTTAGAGTAGCCATCTTTCAAAAGATTTGAAGAGAGATATTTGAGAGTGGAAAAATACCTTTTACCTTCTAGGGTTCATGATATGAGATGGATTGGATTGCTGGATGAATTAACTTCTACAGTTGATCTTTGAGAGGTTTGAGACAATTTTGTTGTAGATCTCCTTCTCTCTTCTTCTTGAATACAAATGTACAAATGATGAACAAAAGAACCCTTTTATTTCTGTGCAAACCCTAATTTCATTTTGCAATAAATGCACAACTTAAGTTATTCTAGTTGCCTTGTTCTCCTTATTCTAAGAGAGATCTTTTCGGATCACTAAGATGCACCTAGAATGATAACTTACAATGTATCTTCCTTTCTCCAATCATTCCATCTAACCACAAATCCAAATATTTGAATTATACCAGATTTGACTGTGAAGGTCCTACTTTTGCCGGATGACTATCAAACCAGATTAATCTTGGATGATTAACCTTTTCAAACTCCTTGCGGATCTTTCATATCTTTACCAAAGGTTATTTAGATGTTTCTCTGAGAGCCTTTTTCATCCGCAACTTTCCATGTGCCAATTTTAGGCACCAATTGACTGGCTGGGGGAAATTGTTTTCTTTTATGACTCCCCCTGAGCCAGAGCTCATTTATTTAGTTTTTGAAAGGAATATCAACACCAAATTCTAGTGTAGATCCATCCCCAACTTTTTCTGTACTTCTCTACACCTAAATCTTGTTCATCTCCCTTTGAATTTCATCTTCATTCACTTTTCCTTTTCCTTTGTCTTGGTTTTGATTATGATGCACCGGACCCCTTTTGTCCTAATTCTTACTTCTACAGAGTTTGGCAATATGACCAGATCTATTGCAATTGTAGCAAACAACATTTCTTTGCATATTTGACTAGTATCCTCTTGATCTACATTGGTTAGCCATATGTCCCATTCTATTGCATGCAAAGCATCTACCATTGAATAAATTATTTATTTGCATATTTCTACATTCATGAGATTTTTGACCATACCTTTTGCAGTTAAAACACTGTCCAGAGAAGGATGAATTGGTCTGATTCATTCTTCTTCTACACTAATTTGCTTTATGACAAAAGTTGTTGCAATTGTGGCAGTATCCATTGAAGGATGGATATCTTTGAGCATTTGGTTGCCTTATCGGAGGTCTTCTAGGCCCGTTCCTTGGGTTTCCTGATCCAGAGTTCTTCCGACCAAATCCGGAGCTTTCACCTTTCTCATACCCCAAGCCTTGCTTGTCATCTACCCTCTTTTGGCTTTGAAGAAGAACTTCAAGTTGAGCAAAGATTATCTTGAATTTCTCTTTGTATTCATTTGTTGTTTGAAGATCCCTTTTTAGAGTGTCAATCTAATTCTCAAGTTGTTCTTCATTATCTCTAACTTCTTCAAGATCAGATTCCAAATACTTGATTATTCTATCTATTTTGTGGCAGTCTTCTGACTTCTCCTTGAGAGATTGTTTTAGATCATCTTCAATTTTTCTTTTCTCTTCAATTTCTTGGGTGAATTTCATAACCCCTGATTCCATTTCATGTCTTACCATAATGACCTCTTTTGATAGCTTCTCACATAACCTATTCTTCTTATTCAGGTCTTCATCAGAATTATTGGATTCACTTTGACTTGCTAATTGTTGAAGTAGTTCTTTTCTCTTTTTCATAGAGATACTCAGTTTCTCTTTTAGTTCATTTATGAAATCATCAGCTTGTTTGAGTTTCCTTCAAGTTATTGACCTCTGAGTGAGATTGCTCAAGATCATCTAGAGTAGACTGAAGTTGTTCCCTCATACCATACATATCCATTGAGATTCCCAGATCTTTCTCAAGTTGTTAGGCTCTATTTGGAGGAATCTTGCTCTGATACCAATTGTTGATAACTGAGAGGGGGGGTGAATTAGTTATCTTAATTACTTTAACTTCCTATTCTTCTTTAACAACTAGTGCAACATCAAATCATATAAGTATGCATAACCATGAATGTAGAAATAAAATCAATACACATAACACAATGATTTTGATGTGGAAAACCCTATTAAGGGAAAAACCACAGGGTGACTAACCCAAGATTGTATTCTCTATTAAAAGAATAAGGTAGTACAAAATGGCACTTGCCAATTAGGGCTCACTACCTGAGCACACTACTCACAAGAGGCTCACTGCCTACAATAGTTAATTGAGAGAAAACCAAGTACTTGAACTGATGAAGAGCATCCACATATGCTGAGTTTCAGTTCCGGTTAGGCTCAATATACTGATATGCTACACTTCATTCTTCCTCTGTTCTAATGCTGCTATTATGTCACATTCTAGACTTGTATAGCTGCTTACACACTACTTTTTGCTTTTCTTCGCACTACACAATACACTTTCACACACCTTTATACCAAAATCAATATGGTATATATATCTGCATCAATGATTTCAATCATCTTTCTAGTCGGCATCCAGAAAACTCAAGATATTTCTAAACTCTGGTCTCTCAGCTGAATCCATGCTTACTAAGTGATGCGTATCAAAGAGATGCTTACAAAAGTCATCAATCATGTTGACCAACCATGAATGATCCCTCAATAAACTTGATCACCATAAATATCTCATCCGGATTAAGATCTGATGCTCTACTGGTCAGTTCTTCCTTAGTCTACTCTGTCAAATAGGAACCCAATACTTAGGTGCTCATATATTTTCACTCTTTCATCACCAGATGCTCAATCTCTGGAATGTATCAATCATGGTACTCCTCTTGACTTCCCCAAGTCCGCACTTTGCTGAATTACTTCCTTTGAGAGATCTGGACCTGATTGTCAAACCTTGCTGCATGCTATGTTCTTTCTCACCGGACCAAAATACTCTCAATTTGACTTCTAGTATAGACATACTATGTCCTGCACATGTGTGGGATGGACTTTGTTGCCATCAATGACAACATTCATGAAGCCACACAGTGTCTCTTGCCAACAAAAAGAAACACAATGCGACAGGAAAAATCACCAAAAATAGATGATTTCAAGAGATTTTTCATAAAATTTGACCTAGGGTTTAGAGGTGAGTCTTTTACTGATTACTCACCCAACTCTTCATGGCTAAGGAAGAAGCAACCATCTCTACAATCCCATCGATGATATCTTTCTAATGACTGCTCACATGAATGATTCCATCATTGTTTCACTTTGATCCCACAATTTGGTTCTCTTTGTTTGCCCTTAGCTTAGTTTCATTTCATGCATTTAGCTTAGTTTCTTGCTTTTATGCTTTTTGTTTTGTGCATTGTTTTGTGTGCTCTCATGCCCATAGATCCAAACCAACAAAATCAGGTGACTAGTCAAACTCAAACAATCCATGGTAAGTTTGTCATTTCAGTTTTCATTATTCATTTTGATGTATTTAGATGTCAGACTGATACTAGTTATTGTAGGTACAAATTGCAGAAAAATTGACAACAAGTAAGGCCTAGTTTAGGAACAATATCTACCTTTCATGTAGACTACCATCCTCAAAGGGGGCAAATATTTAAGCACCAAAATCATGCACTCCCTCCATGAGGACCCCTATGATGATTCAAATCCTTTTCATGTACATGTAAGCATGAAAATAAATACTTTGGGCAGCAGGCCTCTTGATGACATGTCCTTTCTGTTGATAATTGAGAGGGGGGGGTGAATCAGTTATCCTAATTATTTCCCTTTTTGAACTTTCTTATTAATTAATGTAGCATTGACTCAAACACAAAAACATTACCATGAAATAAGAAACACATGACACAGTATTTTTGACGTGGAAACCCTGTTAAGGGAGAAAACCACGGGGTGATTAACCCAAAAATTATTCTCTGTTAGAAGAATAGGAAATTACAAAAATGGCACTTGCCAATTAGGGCTCACTGCCCGAGCACACTGCTCACAAAGAGGCCCACTGCCTACAAGGAGACACACTGTCTACAAATTGATAAGAATCACAGTCTTGAACTGATTGGAAGCATCTGCATATGCTGGAGTTCAGTTCCGGTTAGGCTCAGTACACTGATTTGCTGCACTTCATCTTTCCTCTGTTCTTTATTCTGCTATCCTTTCACATACCGGATCTTTCTTGCTACTTCTGCTCTGTTCTGCACTTATTCGCATATATCTTCACACAATCACACACTTCACAACTAAATCCATCCTCTATATATATCCGCACAAGTAATTTCATCACCTTTCTAGTCGGCATCCAGAACAGTCTAGTTTCTTACAAACTCTGTTCTGTCGGCTGAATCCTTGCTCACCAAGCAATGCGGATCAAGTATATACTTGTAGATATCATTAATCATGTTGGCCAAACATGATTCATGCCTTCACAACCTTTATCATCAACAGTAACACATCCGGAAAGTAGTCTGATACTCTGTCAGTCAGTTCTTCCTCTGTTTTCACTGTCTTTCAGGAATCCGGTACTCAACTATTCATATCTTTTTCCTTGTCCATCACCGGAGGCTAAATCCTTGGAATATACCACTCAAGGTAGTCCTCTTGACTTCCCCAAATCCGCACTGCACCAAGACACTTCCTCTGAGAGATCCGGACCAATCTGTCGGACCTTGCCATATGCTCTGTTCTTGTTTACCGGACCACAACAACCTTCATTCTGACTTCCGGTAGAGACACATCATGACTTGCGGATATGTGGGATGACCTTTGTTGCCATCAATGACAACAACCATGAATCCATATAGTGTCTCTTGCCAACAATCTCCCCCTTTGGCATTGATGGCAACACTTAGTGAAAAATGACTAAGTGTTTACACTATGCTCCCCCTTGGCTGATGCTCTATCTTTATATACAATTTCCAGAACTCCCCCTTAGTTGGATTCCTCATTTTTCACTGCTCCTCACTCCCCCTTTGACATCAATGGCAAAGGGTAGGGTTCGCATACCAAAATTTTCAAAAATTTTCTATACATAGCCGCATATTTACATACTCACATATACTGAAGAATGTCTGCAAAGGATGTCTTCAATTGGATCAGTTCTGTAGCCCAACTTAGCTTCATTCTTTCCAAAATTGAGATGTGACCACTCAACAAAAATGCAAAAGCTTTTGCCCTCTTGAGATCTGTCGGATCATTTGTTTGGGCGGTGGTCTGAGCATCACTGATGGCCTCATGCATAGTTTCTAACTTAGGGATTATAATCCTTCTAAGTTCTCCCATCCGGTTGGTGATATTCTTCCTTTCCTTCTCAAGGTTCTTTATTTCATTCAAGACTGCAATAGTCTGACATTCTTGATTTATTATGGAGGAAGAGAGAGGATCAAAACTTTGAGATAAACTTTGTAGTTTGTCCTGTTCCTCTTTTATTTTCTTATCAATTTGTGCTGTTGCCTTTGACCAAGATATACAAAATTTGTAAATGTCACCGCCATCCTTAAGAGCATTTTCTAAGCTCTTTATTCCAATACTCATAATTTTCCTATCGGTAGAGATTAATCCTAATACTTCTGAAAATCTTTTATCCAAAAATTCCTTCCGGACCTTTTCTTTAGCTGATTTTTCTAGAGATTCAAAATGTGTACTAACACTGCTGACTAAGGTTTTGAGATTACCGGAAGAGGAGGCTGTCGGATCCTTTTGAAAAGATGGCATGATTTTTTCTAGCACTCCAGATGCTACCTCCATAAGCTCATAGTCTTCCATGTGAGATTTCAGCAGTTTCTCTTTGACTTTCTCATTTGCAAATGAGGCTATTTTCATTGTTTGCACCGGTGACAAAGAGTCAAAATCTAATGGTCCTTTTAGCAGGTCCGGTTCATCAATTTCTATAGTGGCTTTTGTCAGGAATTCTTGAACAGTTTGTACAGTGTCTCTTGCCGGAGACAGATGTTTCTTCTCTTCTGTAGTTTTGTCCTTTTGAATCTTTTCTCCTTCCTTACTCTTACCACTTTCAGTCATGGTTTTCTCTGTTGGGGTGCTGTCAACCTCTTTTTCTTTAACTGCTGCTTCTTTCTCCTGTAGTTTCTCTTCTTCTTGGGATCCGGAGACTGTAGGGGAAACTGGAGGAGAGATGTTAGTCTATTCAGGGCCCACTTCTTCCGGAGCAGATGATTCCAAATCTGCAGCTGTTTCTGCACCTAAGTCCTCTACAACAGGAAGATTGAACCTTTTGAAGGCCTTCCGGAGGATCTCTTCTGTCTCTTGGGCCACTTTGTCAGTCTCACCAAGCATGAGTTGATTCATCCTGGCTTTACTTCTGAACTCATCTTTGCAGTCTTTGAAGATTATGTTCATTGTCTTGGGATCAATTTGAGGATATAGCTGAATAGCTATCTGCTCCCGGATCTCAAGATCTTTTGCATGAGCATTATTCTTTCTTATTTCTAATTCCTTTTCTAGGCTTTTAGGAATAAGAGATATGATCTCAATGAAAGCCTTATTGTATATGTTCAGATATTTGACTGTGGCTTCCTGCAGAATCTTTTGGTCAGCCTCATTGTAGTCATCATAAAATTTAGTCATTGGTTGAAGGTTTCCATCCACCGTAACCGACTTGATTACACTCTCTAGAGACAGAGTGGGCTTTTCAATAGATACCTCTGCCATTTCATCCTTGTCTTGGCCTGTGGAGGGTTTACCAGATCCTTTCTTCTTCTGCTTCTTTATTTCTTTTACTCCCTCATCTGACTCTGTTTCCTCTTCATCCTTTTGGCTCTCATAAGCCCTTGTGGCTTTTGTCTTAGATCTTTTACCGGATGCCTGGACTTTCAGTTTTGAGCTTTTGGTTGTGGGAGGTGCAGATCTTTTTGATGATCTGGTCCGGGTGGAAGTTTCAACCAGAACACTTTCTTTACTTTTCTTTTCTTCCTCAGCCTTCCTCCTCTTTTCCCGGCTGGCATCAAGTGCCTCTTTTGAGATGCCTAGGCCTTGAGCAATGTGCTCTACTTCTTTTCTCACCTTTCTCTTTATCTCAGGTTCCCTGAGTTCTACATGTATTTTTACACTCAGCTCCTCAAAGGTTCCAAACCTTTCTACCTTAGGATCTTTGGGCTGACTTAGCATGTGTTGAACATGCAGCTCCACTATCTGTTCATCCACTTCATACCCCATGGGCATGATCCAGACAGTCCTTGGCTCCACTGCCTCCATTAGGCACTGATCAGTGTCAACCATAAAGCACACTGAGTCTTTGTATTTTTCAACAAGAGATTGGGGAATTCTCTCTCTTGCTTGCATCATGCTTTGGAAGTTTTTGAAGTATCCCCATAGGGCTGTATTTCTTGCTTTGGCATCCCCAAGCCCATGTAGATAGTCTCTTATTTGGACTGCAACAGGTTTGTCATTCTGCCATGCCCATCCACTTGATCCGGGCAGCTCATTCATGAAGTAGAAGAATAGACATAATATAAGAGTACCATACTTAAAGGAATTCTTCTTGTCCTTCTTGATTTTCTATATATTTTCCATTAATTGGCTTAACAGTAGTTCGCAGAGATCATATTCTGCATTCTTTCTTAGCATTTCATAGGCAGTGTATACTGCAGTTCCGGATACAGAATTCTCCCTGCTGGAGTGATAGATCTTATATCCTATTATCATGGATGCATACTTGATATCCGGATCTGAAATATCTTCAATGGTCATTGCCCTCTTATCAAATTTTGATCCGGTGGCCTCAGTTACAATGTTGTTCTTGACAGATTTGAGGATAGGTATCCCTCCGGAAGAGTATAGACCAGTTACTACTCTAATTGCCTCTTTTGTGATCTTGCAGGGTCTATCCAGCCATAGGAAGTTGTCATTCATCCTGCTCAGTACATACCGGACCCATTCATCTTCTTCAAAGTAGGGGAAATGAATAAATTGCTCAAATTGTTTCTTCTGGATACCCTTATACTCTGGTTTAAGCTCAAAAGCATTGTCTATCAGTTGCTTGTGATAGAGATCTCTTAATTTGAATTCCCCAAATTCCTCAATGCTTGCATGTATGTAAACCCTAATGTCTTCTATATGTAAAACTCCGTGAGGAACACTGGAAAATGCTCCTAAGGGATCTACCTCCAATGACTTGTATGGATGTTTCTTAAATTCGGGTCGGGGCCTATCTGAGATTTTTACTATATTTGGAGTAGCCATTTCTTCAAAGATTTGCAGTAAGATAATGAAAACGGAGAATACCTTATGCGCCTTCGGTTTGCACAGAGTGGTTGGATTGATTTCTTTATGCAATGACTTCGGCAGGAGATCTTTGGTGTGCTTGATGAATCTTGTTGCAGAGCTCCACTTTTCGCTTCTTCTTGAGTGCAGAATGAGCAAATGCTTTTTGAGAAATCCCTTATATTGCTCTGCAAACCCTAATATCTGATGGCAATAAATGCTCGACCTATATTATTCCGGTTTGCCTTATCCAGATAGCTTGGAGTATCTCGGATCAGTCCTGATCTGTGAACATCATCCGGATCTTTCAATCATGAATAAATCGAGGTGACACATTGCAAGAACATCCCAAACACTCTGTCCAATCTGCAGAGTAAGATAATGCACTTCTGGATCTCTCCAGACCTTTTTGTAATCCTCTGTCATACCGGAGCATCTCCCAGAACAGGTCTTACTTGATCGATCACATCTTCTTCATAACTCCATGCGGACCTCTGAAATCTTATCTGGATCATCTCAAGACTTATATCTTTAAACCCTTTACTCCACATCTTGTGCCACATCCGGCACCACTTGATTGGCTGGGGGAATAGGATTTTCTTTGAGTCTCCCCCTGAGCCAGAGCTCACTTTTTAATTTCCAGAAGAATTATCAGCACCAGAGTCTGGTGCGGATCCAACCTCTACATTCTCTAAACTTTTCTTCACCCAAATCTTGCTCATTTGATTCCTAACTTCATCCGCATTCATCTTTTGTTTACCCTTGTCTTGATTCTGATTATACACCGGACCTCTTTTGTCCTGATTCTTGCTTCTGCAGACTTTAGCATTATGACCGAACCTATTATAGATTTGGCAAATAACATTTCTTTGCATGTTTGACTAATAACCTCTTGATTTGCATTGATTAGCCATATGACCTACTCTATTGCATGTAAAGCATCTACCTTTGAATGAATTGTTTACTTACATATTTCTGCATTCATGGGATTTGTGTCCATACCTTTTGCAGTTAAAGCACTGTCCGGAGAAGGATGAATTAATCTGATTCATTCTTTTTTTGCACTGATTAGCTTTGTGACCAAAGTGGTTGCAGCTGTGGCAGTATCCATTGAAAGATGGATATCTTTGAGCATTGGGCTGTCTTACCGGAGGTCTTCTAGGCTTGTTCCTTGGATTTTCTGATCCAAAATTCTTTTGACCGGATCTGGAGCTTTCTCCTTTCTCATATCCCAAACCATACTTGTCATCTGTCCTCTTTTGACTTCCAAGAAGTACTTCAAGTTGGGCAGAACTTATCTTGAATTTTTCTTTATATTCATTTGCTATTTGAAGATCTCTTTTGAGAGAGGCAATTTGATCCTCAAGTTTTTCTTCATTATCTTTGGCATCTTCAAGATCAGATTCAAGATGTCTGATAATCCTGTCCATCTGGTGGCATTCTTCTGATTTTTCTTTAAGAGATTGTCTTAGATTGTCTTCAGCCTTTCTTTTTTCTTCAATCTCTTGAGTAAACTTTATAGTTCCTGATTCCATTTCATGTTTTAACATAATGACTTCTTTTGATAACTTTTCACATAACTTGGTTTGCTCAGTCAATTCTTCATTTGTATTGCTTTCTTCACTTTGTCTTGCCAATTGTTGGAGCAGCTCCTTTCTCTTTTTCATAGAGAGACTTAATTTGTCTTTCAATTCTCTCATGAATTCATCAGCCTGTTTGAGTCTTTCCTTTAATTCATTGACTTCAGAATTTGACTGTTCAAGATCCTCAAGGGCAGTCTTGAGTTGCTCCCTTAAACCATATGCATCCATTTGAACTCCTAGATCTTCCTCAAGCTGTTAGGCTCTATTAGGAGGAACTTAGCTCTGATACCAATTGTTGATAACTGAGAGGGGGGGTGAATCAGTTATCCTAATTATTTCCCTTTTTGAACTTTCTTATTAATTAATGCAGCATTGAATCAAACACAAAAACATTACCATGAAATAAGAAACACATGACATAGTATTTTTGACGTGGAAACCCTGTTAAGGGAGAAAACCACGGGGTGATTAACCCAAAAATTATTCTCTGTTAGAAGAATAGGAAATTACAAAAATGGCACTTGCCAATTAGGGCTCACTGCCCGAGCACACTGCTCACAAAGAGGCCCACTGCCTACAAGGAGACACACTATCTACAAAGTGATAAGAATCACAGTCTTGAACTGATTGGAAGCATCTGCATATGCTGGAGTTCAATTCCGGTTAGGCTCAGTACACTGATCTGCTGCACTTCATCTTTCCTCTGTTCTTTATTCTGCTATCCTTTCACATACCGGATCTTTCTTGCTACTTCTACTCTGTTCTGCACTTATTCACATATATCTTCACACAATCACACACTTCACAACTAAATCCATCCTCTATATATATCCGCACAAGTAATTTCATCACCTTTCTAGTCGGCATCCGGAACAGCTAGTTTCTTACAAACTCTGTTCTGTCGGCTGAATCCTTGCTCACCAAGCAATGCGGATCAAGCATATACTTGTAGATATCATTAATCATGTCAGCCAAACATGATTCATGCCTTCACAACCTTTATCATCAACAGTAACACATCTGGAAAGTAGTCTGATACTCTGTCAGTCAGTTCTTCCTCTGTTTTCACTGTCTTTCAGGAATCCAGTACTCAACTATTCATATCTTTTTCCTTGTCCATCATCGGAGGCTAAATCCTTGGAATATACCACTCAAGGTAGTCCTCTTGACTTCCCCAAATCCGCACTGCACCAAGACACTTCCTCTGAGAGATTCGGACCAATCTGTCGGACCTTGCCATATGCTCTGTTCTTGTTTATCGGACCACAACAACCTTCATTCTGACTTCTGGTAGAGACACATCATGACTTGCAGATATGTGGGATGACCTTTGTTGCCATCAATGACAACAACTATGAATCCATATAGTGTCTCTTGCCAACACTTTCTTCTTGTCTTGTGTCATTTCTGCTTTGTCGATTCCCTTCCTTCCCCATTTGCGATGCTTTTTTACACTTGTTTTGGAACTTGTCAACTTGCATTTTCTAGCTTTCAACCTTGATCCTAAGCCTTGTGAGTGTCTTGTAGGTGAGTCTTCACCTCTCCCCTTTGTATTTCACTTAGTGCACCTCATAGAAGCCTTGTAGTGGTCCCTTGATCCATCTCTCGCTTTCTATTTTTGATTTTGACCAACCAATCCAAATCTCCCCCTATTATTTCCAAAACCCCACTAGGGATCCTAAGGATGCAAGTAAAGATTTGGATTCTTCCACAGGATTGACCTATTTTCTAATGCAGAATCCATCCTTTTCTTCCCCCTTGCCTTTTGCCATCCTGATTTCTACATTTTGCACTCGTGATCTAGGGTCACCCCCCGAGTGACCCAGGATCCCCCTGGGCGACCCTGACTAATGAAGGTGGCAAGCCTGTTGTCTTTTGACCTGCAAAAAAATTAAAGTTTCTCTCACATTTTTGCTCTATTTTTTCTCATTTTTCTTTCTGTTTGCATAATTTTTGATCCTTGATATGGAGTTAACTATTTCATGCATCCACACATGCGTAATTAGCTCTATTTGATCTTAAATTAACTCTCTAATCACTCTCATGCATTCTTCTAACTCCCTTTTCCTCTTCAATGATAAGCTATCATTGCTTCATCACTCCCTTATTAGCTAAGTTCACTGGGTAATCAACCTTGTTAACTCCCCAATCTATTCTTGTTAACTCATCAATCAAATAAGTTAACTCTCCAATCAATCCCTTCCTCAAACCTATAAATACCCCGCTCCCCCAAGCACAAAGAGAGGCAAATTCATTGTGCACATAGCTCTTGCCAATTTTGCTCTCCAAATCTAACATTCATATGCTCATACAGGATGAAAGTGCCTTTTACTTTTATTGTTCAGACAAGCAATGCTACACTGGTTCTTTTTCTCTATGTCATTGTGCTCAATCCAAGCCCACATCAAGCTCACACAAGCTTCACAAAAGCTTCTTTATGCTTCTTTGGGTCTTTTTGTCATCGAGAGAATCACCTACTATCACAAAAGGATTTGAGGTTGCCTACACAAGGATTATTGAGGGTAGTGGAGTCTTCAAATCTTCATCTCTTTCAAGTTCTTTCATTGCTTTCATAGTAATTAGATCATCACACTTTGCTTTTGGTAATAGTAACATTGTGCTTTTTTCTTGATAGATTAGATCTTGCATGTTAGATTAGTCATTTTCACATTCCTAGATCTACTTTATTAGAAAAAGCTTCTTTCCTTTTTATTAGATTAGATTGCATTGAAAATACCAAAGACCCACAAAAATATAGATTCAACTTTTCATATAGGATTGCATGCACATTTATTTCATAGATTAGAAGCATTTTCCTTTCCAAAAATACTCTAAAAATATCAAAAAGATGCTTTCCATATCATCATTTATCTTGCATTCATATAGATCTGATAAAATAGATAACATTGCAAAATCCTCAATTTTATCACAAGGTGTTCATAGACAAACCCTTGATTCCATCATGAGGTATTCAGAGACAAACCCTAGGTCAACAAAACCCTAGGTCAAAAACCTAGATCTGGTTAGAGTTAACAATTACACAACTTTCTCTAATATGATTCATGAATGTGTTTAGGAGTAAGAGGAGAGTGGGTAAGGGATATCCAAGATGAGATTGAGGAGATCCATACGCGAGCTCAACAATAGACACATATTCCACCACAAGAAGACCCATTTGTTCTATTGTTAATTGAGGAAATCAAGCAATTGCAACTACATAGATCATTTCTCAAAGACATAGAAACAACAGAAGCTATTAACAAAAACAACCAATTGCCCACAAAAAGGTGGAATTCAAGGAATCCAAATAGAAGGAGAGAAACTAGTGACCCTTTGGGTCATAGGGTTATCTCAAGAACCACAAACACATAACAAGATGCACAACAACAAAGGCCATAGATCTTGATGACCCCCCTTCGCGAAGTCCAACTCTCAAATGACCTAGACCCCCATAGTGTCTCAACTCTCTCGACTGGCTACTTCCACATGAGCAAGAGTGACATGGTAGATCACCCCATGGAAAAGAGGGAAAGGGTCTATGTGCATGCTAAAATCTAACCTGATGGCCCCTAGGAAACTGGAGCCACAATTCTAAGTGTACAAGACCAGGAGAGTTGGCTCCTTGGTTGGAGGAGGCTGAGTTCGAGAAGGAGAATGACGGAGGTAGGCCAAGGAGGATGATGGAGGTAGGTGGAGGAGAAGACAAAGGAGGAGTGGAGGTCATGGTGGAGGAGGAGATAATGGAGGTGCTGGAGGAGGGGATGATGGAGGAGATGACAGGTCATGACAATGTTAGAGAGTGGGGCAGGCCCCACCTTAGTAGGTTCCACCTCAACAGGTGGTACAATAGGTTCCACCTTAGCAGGTGGTACAACAGGTTTAGGTTCCACTGCAACAGGTGGCATAGGTTGCAACCCCATAGGTACCGCAGGCACTAGATCTGTCTACCCCACAATAGCAAGTACAGGGATGTAGTTGGCATGCTTTGAGGCCAGTTGCGATAGGTCAGGGCGCAGGTGAGAGCTGCAGAAGATTAGATACAGGGGGATGTAGGAGTCATCACTAGCATCACCGTAGACTAGGATGCAACCCTTTATAGAGTACAAGCACTCATAGTAGAGAGGGATGCAGTCATAGCTACCTTGGGTATTGATGTAGCTATAGTTTTTCTAGTGACACAGCTGACGTAGGCTGAGGCTTAGTTGACGTATGTGAGGCCTACATTTTTCATTCTGTTCATGTGACTATTTACCTTACTGTTGCTGATACTTTTATATTTGTGGGACTATTGATCCTAGATTCCCAAACTTTTAGACCTTATTATGTTAAAGGAAAACTAATTGGGTGATGCTAGATAGATGCTTGTATTAAGAGAAAACAAATTGAGTGATGTTAGATAGATGTTTATTTTATAGGAAAACTAATTAGGTGATGTTTGATTAATGTTTACATTATAGGAAAACTAATTGGGCAATGTTAGATAGAAAATTGTAATGTGATTTCCTATATGCTTCTGAGAACTTGTGGTATTTTATGGGAATGCATGTTTTGAATTGCTTTGGCTATGATATTTATATGTGGAATTAACTTTGCAATTAAGTGCATAGGTTTTGTTAACAAACCACAGATACTGGAGATCATTCCGCACCTTATGTTGTAATCCCTTGTGAAGCCGATCTGGTTCCATGAGGAATCGAGATCAATTATGTTTATGATGTAATGTTGTAATGTTAATTTGCATGAGGTTGAATGGGTTAGGTCTACCCTCTTTTAAATTGAATTATGATTTGTGTTGTAAGAATTGTTTTTGAATTTCATTTTTAAATTTTAAATTTTTGAGACCCTTTTTCTTGTGTTTTAACTTGACCCTGGGTGTCCTAACTAGGTTAAAATTGACTCTGGGTTATACCCCATGGGTCTAGGGTCCCTTTTTACTTGGGTAACCCTTGGTTAACCTCTGTATGGTCACCTTAACTTCACACTAAAGTTAAGTGACGAATTTGGAGGCATGGGAGGGATAAGATGAGTGGTACCAACACTCAAGCCCATCCCTTTTCCATTCCCAAGGCTTGACATGGCTCCAAGATCCACCAATTGTGGAAGACTTGACTTCAAGTCTCCCTCACAATTGGTGAGAGTCCCCATGGAGTTGTGTGGTCGTTCATGAGAGGGAAGGAAGGGGAGACATGTGTCACCCTTTCCCTCTTTAACTCCTCTTTTCTCTCCCATGTGTTGGAGAGAGGACATGTGGTAAAGGGTAAGGAAGACTTTGGGGATGGGTGAGTGACATGTGTCAACACCCATCCCTTGGGACACAATAGTAGTTTGGAGGAAGAGTGAGGAGGTGACAAGTGTCACCTCCTTATTCCTCTAAGCTCATGGATTGGGTTATTTTAATCCCACTTGGGATAGGGAGAAAGGTTGTTGAATTTTTGAGAATTTTGAATTATTAGATATTGTTTTTGGAGAAAAAGGATAGAGGGAGTTTGGTGGCTGAGGTTGGAGGAGACTTTAGAGGAGCTCTACATCAACTTCATCCATTATAGGGCTTTTAAAAGGTTGGTTTTCAAGGCTAAGGCCTTCCCCTTGTAATTCAAATTTATGCTTGTATGATGGATGTGTGAGAAGTATTTTTGTTTGTGTTATATTTGTTATTGTGGGAAATTTTTATTAGGGTGTTTAAATAGATTCTTCCACTTGGGAGAAATACTCATCAAGTGTGGGGTAGGGGAGGATTGATCCTCCTCGAGGTCATTGCCTTGTTTTGGGATGTTGAAATCCTTGAGGGCATTTATGTAATTTTGAGTAAATTTGTCACATGGCTTGAGAGCTAAAATATGAACTCCTTGGAAATCTTGTTAACATGTTTGGCTTAAGGCCATGAGAAAATTTATGTTGAAATAATTGAAGGGTGGCACTCTAGAGTTGAGTGTGTCCACTCTCCTACCCCTTTTGACTCACTTTGGTTGAGTTTGTGTGGTGCAAATATCCATGGGTGTATTTTGTGTTTTGGGGTGTTGTTTTGCATTGTTTTGAAGTGGATTTTGGAATACCCTAGGGGTGTGGATGATCTCCCTAGCTCAAGGGTGACCCTCTTGTGGGTCTACGGTAGGAAGGAGAGAAGAATGTGTGGTGTTTTCTTCCCTTGTGTGATATGCAGGTTTTCATGGAGCTTAATGTGAAGATTAGAGAAGTTTTCTTGTTTTGGGAAAATATTTTATTTTCCTTTACTCTTAAGGCTCTATAAGAGAGCTTGGTCTTATTAATGACTACATCCTTGTTGATTGCCAAGAGGAGAAATTCTCTCTCTATTGTTGTAAAATTTGGTATTCTTGAGTTGTGAGAAAATCCTCCTTGATTGTGTTGATAGCTTTATTTATAGTGTTTATTAAGTTTTACCATCTATGAAATGATAAAGGAAGAAATTTGTTTTTAAAAGGATAATAATTTTGATATTTCCTATTAATCCTATTAATAAAGTTGAGAGTTAGTTATTGTGGAAAAACAAAGTTTGTTAAAATTTATTCCATTGTAAACTCAGTGAGAATATTAATTTTAATAAATTATATGAAGTTGTAATTTTGTTACTATGAAAAAAAATGAAATTGGGTTATAGTTTTGCATTGGAGTTTAATTGAAATTAATCATATGCTTACTAATTAGAATTGAATTTTATTGACTTGAAAATTGGAATTTGATTAAGAGAAAATTAGATTTAATTATCCTTGTATAATACTCTATATTTATAATTTTTTATTTTTGAGTTGCATTTGGAAATAAATTTGTATGAAAATTCAATATAAATTAATTCAATATTCTATCCTACAAATTAATTGATAGTAATTATTAAATTATTATATATATATATATATATATATATATATTTATATATATATTCTTTATTTTTACAGTTAAGTGATTAATTAATGAAACTGTGATTTAAGTTAACTATGAATTTTTGTGTATATAATTATATATATATATATAATTTTATATTTTTTTTATAAATAAAAATACAAAGGGGAGAACATATTAGATTTTTGCAATTTTTTTTTTAAACATTGGAAGATACAGTAAAAAAAAAATTGTTACAATATTGGTGGGGGTTCGAACATCCACCATAGGTAGTACAACGAGTGTGGGGTGGGGGCTCCGCCCCCTCCTCAGACCCCCGTAATCCCTGAAGCCCCACAGGCTATCCCCCTTCACTGTGTCCTCTGTCGTCTCCCTCCGACGTGCCCTCTGCGGCCTCATCTCCGCTGTGACCTCCTTCTCCCGCTAAACCTCCCTCCACCTGTCCACCGCGCGGCCTCCTCTCTGCCGCTCCCTATGGATTCCCCATCTCCACGACCCCCACTGCTACTGTTCTCCACCTTTGCGCCCCTCCACTGTCCGCGGCCCATCACACAGTGCCACCACTGTGTGGCCTCTGCCCCAAGTGCCGCTGCCGCCATTCATTCGACCTTGCCATAGCCAATGCAAAGCAAATAAAAAGTTATGGTTTTCTCCAATGAGATTCAAAAGAAAGGAATGTATGGAAATATAACAATATTCAATGTTATATAAAGAAAAATATAAAATATAAAATTAAAATAAATGATTAATATATATATATAATAATTGTTTGCTAATAATTTTGTAATTTCACTTAAATAATAATATATATAGGTATATATATATATATATTTATATATATGTATATATTTATATATATATATATTATTTATTGATAATTTTTGTAAAAAGAAGTTTTGAAAAAAAAATATAATAAATAAATAAGGGTTTATATTTTGGCAATAATATATATATATATATATATTAAATTTAACTATAGGAAGAATGAGTTTTGGGATTAAACAATTTTCACAATTAAAACACCAAGAAAACGAAAAGAAAAATATACCTATTTTTTTAATAAATGAGGACTTAGAGATATAAATGCAAATAAGCATATATATATATATATGTATATTATATATGCTTATTTGCATTTATATAGATATGAGTATAGTTATAAATGTAATTAAGCCATCAGATGCATTTCATATGTGGTCATGGTAAACTCAAACTGTAGATTGAAAAAACATCCAATTGAGAAAAATGAGAGACAAAGAGAAAGAAAGATAAAAGTGAAAACAAAGAGGAGAAAATGCGAGGCATTTCTGAAATAGGCTAAGAGAACTAAGATTTAACTCTGTTAATCCTGATTTAGGACAAATTGATTTTCAAAATTAATTCAAACGTTGAAATTAAACCAGAGCGGAAATGTAGGGGACTTCATCAAGTGAAGTTAGTAAACTCTATTTAAGTGATCTGATCTACCAAGAAATTAGGAATAATGTAAAGGATGCAATGATAACTTTGATTGATAGAAAACATGAAGAAAAACAGGATAAACATAAAGAAATACAATCAAAATTAAATTTCAGAGAAATGGAAAGGAGAATAAACGAACAGGCTTGGTTGAAAATGCTAAAATCAGAAGGAGGAGAAATTAATATTAAATTTCAGAAAACGTGAGGGAGAAGAGATGATCGGGCTTTGTTGAAAAATATTCCATTAATGTGATCAACTATAATTTCATTGTAATTAGGGAGTTGTAAGAAATTTCCTATCAGGAAACCTTGTTTCAAGATTAGTGTTAGTGTAATAAATCCCACTCATGCCCATGAGGCATTATGCTACCGAATTTTTCCAGAATCTAGGGTTTAGCAGTTGGTAAGTTTAACCCTTGTAGCGATGCTAACCGTGTCACGATGACCCCCTTGTTGGCCTTCTTGCATTGGGTATGTGCATGTGTGCATAGTACCCCACTGACAACTGTACTGTTTATGCCTTAAGTGTTTGCCACCAAGCATGCTCATGTGTGCGAGGGGGTTTTTAGGGAAGCGTGGGAATTTTTTTTTGATATTTCATGTCATGACCACATGACAAATGTGGACATGACACGTGTGATGCATGTTGTGACTGCATGGAAAATGTGGGCATGACATTTGGTATCAGAGCCCAAGTTTAAACACTACGTATATTTGGGCACATTATTTATTCTGCAACTTTGATTAATTAGTGTCTACCCTGTTTTGTAGGATGCCTCCCCAACGTGTTCGACAAGTGCGATCATGCAACACGGTGTCTATTGAGGTGCATAGTGATTCCTCGGCTAAGGGACAGGGACCCATAGTCATAGTAGATCCACCAATACCACAGGTACCACCAGTGCCATAGGCACCACCAGTATTTGACATATGTCCATAGATTCTATAGACACTGCGGGCCATGTTAGAGAGGTTACCGCCAGTGATTCTAGAGCCACGTGATGAGCCTCACGTTGATCCGCGAGAGGAGCCATGTAAGGAGCCATGTGCTGAGTCACGTGCTGAGCCATATGTGGAGTCCTGTGTTGATTCACGAGAGGTGCCACACATGAAGCCTTTCGTAGAGATCCCTAACACTATAGTAGACGAGGTAGGATCAGCCTACCATGCATGGAGTAGGAGTCCTCCGAGACTCTCGAGATGAGATGAGACCATGAGAGTAGAGTAAATATATCATGGACTGTATGAGTATGGGTTGGATGAGCCGGTGGTAGGACTTAGAGACAGAGGGGACCCCATCAGAGACCTGCTTAGGCTCAATCCACCTACCTTCGTAAGAACTACAGAGGGAGCTGTGGTCGAGGCTTGGCTTATTAGTCTAGACAGGTGTTTCACATTACGACCTTATGGGAGCAACATGAAAGCATGAGTGGCAGTACACCTTTTGTGAGATGCGGCAGCTACCTAGTGGCGTACTAAGGAGTGTAAGTGCCATTTATCCTTAGATACACTCACTTGGGACATTTTTATAGAGCACTTTAATGCGCGATATTTGTCAGACCATTACAGATAGTGTCGAATAGATGAGTTCCATGATTTACAGTAGAGAGGACTCACGGTTGCTCAGTATGAGAGCCAGTTCATTGAGCTTTCTCATTATGCAGAGTATCTCCACGACCAAAAACTCCTAGTGCACAAATTCATCAGAGGCCTGAATCACAGGATAGTAGGACTAGTACGTATGGCAAATCCCCAGACTATGAGTGAGGCTGTCAAAAAGGCTCTTATTGTAGAAGAAATTCAGGGACGAGGGCAAAATTCATGCCTACAGTATTAGGACCGCAATCACCAGCAACAGCAAAACTTTCGAAGACCACAATCCACACCACAGAGAGGAAGATTTAATTCCTCATCATTACCTCCTAGGCCTCCACAGCAGGAACATCAACATCAACAAAGATCTAGACCCTAGCATAGGGTTTAGGGAGGACAGAATCATGGTTGGTAGCAGCAAGGCCCATGTAGAGATCAGAGACAACAGGGATCATCTACGGGACCTGCAAGGTCTTAGCCATCTTACAGAGGTTCACAGGGGTCCACTGGATGGACTAGACAGCAGCAGTCAGGCAGGACTCAGTCAGGATAGTTACAGGCTAGGGGCCCATGTTATGTATGTGGTGGGGTAGGGCATTTGGCTAGAGAGTGTCCATAGAGATTTACAGCAGGGGGACAGCCTCGTTCAAGAGGATCTGAGTAGACTATAGGTGATGTGGGCAGGTCCCACCGCATGTTTGCAGCGGTTGACAACTGCAAGACCGATTTCTAGGCTTTAGTCATTGAGATAGTAGGTATGATTGGGGATTTTCCCATCTCTATTCTTTTTGACTCTGGAGCTACTGACTCTTTTCTGTCTACATCATTAGTGGAACATTGCAGGCTGGTGGCTTCTAGGCAGGACATTAGGTGGGAGATTGAGTTGGCCTCTGGGGTTGGATGTCAGTTGATACCTTGGTTAGAAATTGTGAGATTACCTTGGGTTCCTTCACTACATCATCTAACCTTAGGATTATGCCATTAGGATCCTACGATGTAGTTCTGGGTATGGACTGGCTTGCGGCTCATAGAGCCAAACTGGATTATCGCTAGAGGACGATTAGCTGCTTAGACGATCATGGCTCACCGGTCAAGATAGTGGGCATTCAGAAGTCCACAGTTGTTCATATGATATCCGCTTAGCAACTTAAGCGCTGCATGCGGAAGGGTTGTTAGATATTTTCTATCACGGTTAGTGACAGATCTGAGGATGAGCCTGAGGCTTCTTTAGATGATCACACTATCCTAAGAGATTTTGCTGACATATTTCCACCAGAGTTACCAGGTATGCCTCCATGCAAATAGGTCGATTTCCACATCGACTTAGTGCTGGGTGCAAAGCCAGTGTCTCATGCATCCTACAAGATGACTACACATGAGCTTACAGAGCTCAAACTATAGTTAGAGGAGTTACTTGAGAAGGGGCACATCGGACCTAGCGTTTCACCATGGGGTGCACTGGTTATCTTCATGAAGAAGAAGGATGGGTCTCTTTGACTATGCATGGATTACAGGTAGTTGAACAAGGTGATGGTGAAGAACTGTTATCCTCTGCCTAGGATTGATGACCTCTTTGATCAGATACAGGGAGCCAGAGTGTTCTCAAAAATTGATCTAAAATCCAGGTATCACCAATTGCATATCACAGAGGTAGATATTCATAAGACTACTTTTCAAACTAGATATGGCCATTATGAGTTTACAGTGGTACCCTTCAGTTTGATGAATGCCCCTGCAATGTTCATGAATGGGGTGTTTCACACTTACTTGGATCGGTTCGTGATCATATTTCTTAACGATATTTTGATCTATTCGTGAATCAAGTAGGAACATGTGGATCATCTATGTCAGGTGTTACAGTGCTTACAAGAGTAGTAGCTTTATGGCAACCTGGCAAAGTGTGCCTTCTTCAGGATAGAGGTGCAATATTTGGGACACATCTTATTAGGTGATGGTATCTCCATAAATCCATCAAAGATCAGAGCGATTCAAGATTGGCCAACACCCACCAGTGTGATAGAAGTCAAGAGATTTATGGTATTAGCTGGTTATTACCGTAGATTCATTGAAGGCTTTTCCAGGATAGCACATCCCATCACTTCCCTTCAGCGAAAATGGAAAGGTTTCACTTGGACCGAGCAGTGTGAGAGGGCCTTTGGGGTTCTTAAGGAGCGTCTTACCAGCGCACCTATATTAGTGGTTCTAGATCCTACAAAGGATTTTGTTGTTTGCATAGATGCATTATTAGAGGGTTTGGGAGCCGTGCTTATGCAGGGTGGTAGAGCAATTACATATGAATCGCGTAAGCTCAAGACACATGAGCTAAACTACCCTACTCACAATTTAGAGCTCACAACACTTATTCATGCTCTTGTTCATTGGAGACACTTCCTTTTAGGTTGATGCTTTGAGCTCCATTTGAATCACCATAGATTACAATACATTTTCACACAGCCAAATCTAAATGCCCACCAACAGCGTTGGATGGAGTTCTTATGCGAGTACGACTTTGATGTCCACTACATCAAAAGGAAGGAGAATGTGGTCACTGACGCTTTGAGTCAAAGATGTCACAAGATTCTGACCTTGACATTGAGGGTGGACTTGAGAGTATCCTACAACATCTACTTGAGGACAAGTGGTTTCTCGAGGCGTAGTAGGAAATTCAGAATCAGAGGGCCCTTAAGGGAAAATTCGTAAGATATTTCCTTGAGTCTGATGGTTTGCTTAGACATTGGCAGTGCATCTATGTACCCCGTGCAGGTGATCTACGTACAGTGATTCTTTTAGAGGCTCAAAGAGCACCCTATGTAGCACATCCAGGAGTGAAGAAGATGCATGTTGATTTGTGACAGTTATATCATTGGGCTAGGATGAGACAAGACATTGCAGAATATGTTACTCGTTGCCTTGAGTGTCAGAGGGTCAAGGCTGAGCATCAGGATCTAGCAGAACTGTTGTATCCTCATGAGATACCTAAGTGGAAATGGGACACCATTTCCATGGACTTTATCATTGGTCTACCTATGTCATCATGTCGTCATGATGCCATCATGGTGACAGTTGACAAGTTGAACAAGGTGGCACATTTCTCACCTATATGCATGACATACAATGCACCATCTATGGTGAGAGTATTTTTAGATCAGATTGTTAGACTTCATGGAGTACCTCGCTGTATCATCTATGACAGAGACTCTGTATGCACTTCATCATTTTAGAGAGCCATACATCAGGCGTTGG
Organism: Cunninghamia lanceolata; assembly: GCA_027924645.1. NCBI lineage: Eukaryota > Viridiplantae > Streptophyta > Pinopsida > Cupressales > Cupressaceae > Cunninghamia > Cunninghamia lanceolata. Next base: position 4,629,239 of record BSBN01001670.1, on the reverse strand, counting down.
GCACACAGCTCAACTTCAGTCCAGCTTACCATCCGGAGACTACCGAATAGACAAAGAGAGTCAATCAGGTGTTAGAAGACATGCTTCACATGTATGTCATGGACCATCAGTCTAGATGGGAGGAGTATTTGTATCTGGTTGAGTTTGCCTACAATAATGGGCATCACAGCTCATTGGGTACACCTCCTTTCCAGGCTTTATACGGCAGACCATGAAGGACACCATTGAGTTGGGATCAGATAGAGGACAAGGTTGCCATTAGTCCGGAGATAGTTTAGGATATGGAGCAGTAGGTTACACTGATTAGATAGAGACTTTAGAAGGCATAGGGTAGACAGAAGAAGTATGCCGATGCTAAGAGAACTGATCGAGCTTCTTATTGGATGACAGGGTATTTTTGAGAGTGCGACCGCACAAGAGTCCAATCTGCTATGGAAAGGGCTCTAAGCTCACACCTCAATTTGTAGGACCTTTTGAGATCTTGGAATGGATAGGACCTGTAGCCTATCATCTAGCCTTGCCACCTAGATTGTCGCGTATCCACGATGTCTTTCATGTTTCAGTTTTACGTCGTTACATCTCTGACTTATCTCACGTATTGGATTGGAGTGATCTTCAGGTAGAGGCAGACAGACAGCAGGCTTTGGAGCTAATTCACATATTAGCTCATCGGACGCTGGGCCTTCGAGGTCTAGAGCTAGACCAGGTTAGGGTCTAGTGGGACATGTATGACGAGGTCACTGTGACATGGGAGGATGCAGCAAGATTGAGAACTCTTTATACTCACCTCTTTGATGACTTCCAGGGGAGGATGTGAGGCCTACATTTTTTATTCTATTCATGTGACTATTTAACTTACTGTTGCTGATACTTTTATATTTGTGGGACTGTTGATCCCAGATTCCTAAACTTTTAGACCTTATTATGTTAAAGGAAAACTAATTGGGTGATGCTAGATAGATGTTTGTATTAAGAGAAAACAAATTGGGTGATGTTAGATAGATGTTTATTTTATAGGAAAACTAATTGGCTAATGTTTGATTAATGTTTACAATACAGGAAAACTAATTGGGTGATGTTCGATAGAAAATTGTAATGTGATTTCCTATATGCTTCTAAGAACTTGTGGTATTTTATGGGAATGCATGTTTTGAATTGCTTCGGCTATAATATTTATATGTGGAATTAACTTTGCAATTGAGTGCGCAGGTTTTGCTAACAAACCACAGATACTGGAGATCATTCTGCACCTTATGTTGTAATCCCTTGTGAATTCAATTTGGTTCCACGAGGAACTGAGATCAATTCTGTGTATGATGTAATGCTGTAATGTTAATTTGCATGAGGTTGAATGGGTTAGGTCTATCCTCCTTTAAATTGAATTATGATTTGTGTTGTAAGAATTGTTTTTGAATTTCTTTTTTAAATTTTAAAATTTTGAGACCCTTTTTCTTGTGTTTTAACTTAACCCTGGGTGTCCTAACTAAGATAAAATTGACCTTGAGTTATACCCCATGGGTCTAGGGTTCCTTTTGACTTGGGTAACCCTTGGTTAACTTCCGTATGGTCACCTTAACTTCACACTGAAGTTAAGTGACGAATTTGGAGGCATGGGAGGGATAGGATAAGTGGTACCAACACTCAAGTCCATCCCTTTCCCCATGGAGTTGTGTGGTCCCTCATGAGAGGGAAGGAATGGGAGACGTGTCAGCCTTTCCCTCTTTAACTCCCCTTTTCTCTCCCATGTGTTGGAGAGAGGACATGTGGTAAGGGGTAAGGAAGACTTTGGGGATGGGTGAGTGACATGTCAACACCCATCCCTTGGGACACAATAGTAGTTTGGAGGAATAGTGAGGAGGTGACAAGTGTCACCTCCCTATTCCTCTAAGCTCATGGATTGGGTTATTTTAATCCCACTTGGGATAGGGAGAAAATTTGTTGAATTTTTGAAGATTTTTGAATTATTCGATATTGTTTTTGGAGAAAAAGAATAGAGGGAGTTTGGTGGCTTAGGTTGGAAGAGACTTTAGAGGAGCTCTACGTCAACTTCATCCATTATAGGGCTTTTAAAAGGTTGGTTTTCAAGGCTAAGGCCTTGCCTTGTAATTCAAATTTATGCTTGTATGATGGATGTGTGAGAAGCATTTTTGTTTGTGTTATATTTGTTATTGTGGGAAATTTTTATTAGGGTGTTGAAAGAGCTTCTTCCACTTGGGAGAAATGCTCATCAAATGTAGGGTAAGGGAGGAGTGATCCTCCTCGAGGTCATTGCCTTGTTTTAGGATGTTGAAAGCCTTGAGGGAATTTGTGTAATTTTGAGTAAATTTGTCACATGGCTTGAGAGCTAAAATATGAACTCCTTGGAAATCTTGTTAACATGTTTGGCTTGAGGCCATGAGAAAATTTGTGTTGAAATAATTGAAGGGTTGCACTTTAGAGTTGAGTGTGTCCACTCTCGTACCCGTTTTTGACTCACTTTGGTTGAGTTTGAGTGGTGTAAATATCCATGGGTGTATTTTGTATTTTGGGGTGTTGTTTTGCATTGTTGTGAAGTGGATTTTAGAATACCCTAGGGGTGTGGATGATCTCCCTAGCTCATGGTAGGGAGGAGAGCAGAATGTGTGGTGTTTTCTTCCCTTGTGTGATATGCAGGTTTTCATGGAGCTTAATGTGAAGATTAGAGAAGTTTTCTTGTTTTGGGAAAATATTTTATTTTCCTTTACTCTTAAGGCTCTATAAGAGAGCTTGGTCTTATTAATGACTACATCCTTGTTGATTGCCAAGAGGAGAAATTCTCTCTCTCTATTGTTGTAAAATTTTGTATTCTTGAGTTGTGAGAAAATCCTCCCTTATTGTGTTGATAGCTTTATTTATAGTGTTTATTAAGTTTTACCATCTATGAAATGATAAAGGAAGAAATTTGTTTTTAAAAGGATAATAATTTTGTTATTTCCTATTAATCCTATTAGTAAAGTTGAGTTAGTTATTGTGGAAAAACAAAGTTTGTTAAAATTTATTCCATTGTAAACTTAGTGAAAATATTAATTTTAATAAATTATATGAAGTTGTAATTTTGTTACTATGAAAAGAAATGAAATTGGGTTATACTTTTGCATTAGAGTTTAATTGAAATTAATCATATGCTTACTAATTAGAATAGAATTGTATTGACTTGAAAATTGAAATTTGATTAAGAGAAAATTAGATTTAATTATCCTTGTTTAATACTCTATATTTATAATTTTAATTTTTGAGTTGCATTTGGAAATAGACTTGTATGAAAATTCAATATAAATTAATTCAATATTCTGTCCTACAAATTAATTAATATTAATTATTTAATAATTATATATATATATATATATACAGTTAAGTGATTAATTAATGAAACTGTGATTTGAGTTAATTGTGAATTTCTATGTATATAATTATATATATATATATATATATTTAATAAATAAAAATACAAAGGGTAGAACATATTAGATTTTTGCAATTTTTTTTTAAACACTGGAAGATACAGTTAAAAAAATTGTTACAATATTGGTGGGGGTTTGAACCCCCACCGTAGGTAGTGCAACGAGTGTGGGGAGAGGGCGGATCCCCCACCCACACCCCACTGAGTGGGATGTTGGTGGGGTCTCCACCCCCTCCCCAAACACCCGTAATCCTCGAAGCCTCTCAGGCTATCCCCCTCCGCTGTGTCCTCTGTCGTCTCCCTCCGCCGTGCCCTCTGCAGTGTCATCTCTATCGTGACCTCCTTCTCCTACCGAAACTCCCTCCACCCGTCCACCGCGCAGCCTCCTATCCGCCACTCCCTGCGGATTCCCAATCTCCACGACCCCCACTGCTGCAGTTCTCCACCTCTGCGCCCCTCCACTATCCGCGGCCCATCACACAGTGCCACCATTGTGTGGCTTCTGCCCCAAGCGTCGCCGCCACCATTCATTTGACCCTGCCACAGCCAATGCAAAGCAAATAAAAAGTTAGGGTTTTCTCCAATGAGATTCAAAAGAAAGGAATGTATGGAAATATAAAAATATTCAATGTTATATAAAGAAAAATATAAAATATAAAATTAAAATAAATGATTAATATATATATATATATTAATTGTTTGCTAATAATTTTTTAATTTCATTTAAATAATATATATATATATATATAGGTATCTATATATATATATTTATAAATATATATATTTATTATTTATTGATAATTTTTGTAAAAAGAAGTTTTGAAAAAAAAATATAATAAATAAAATAGGGTTTATATTTTGGCAATAATATATATATATATATATATAATTTAACTATAGGAAGAATGAGTTTCGGGTTTAAACAATTTTCACAATTAAAATACCAAGAAAACAAAAAGAAAAATATACCTATTTTTTAATAAATGAGGACTTAGAGATATAAATACAAATAAGCATATATATATATATATTCTTATTTGCATTTATATAGATATGCGTATCTTTATAAATGCAATTAAGCCATCACATGCATTTCATATGTGGTCATGGTAAACTCAAACTGTAGATTGAGAAAACGTCCAATTGAGAAAATGAGAGACAAAGAGAAAGAAAGATAAAAGTGAAAACAAAGAGGAGAAAATGCGAGGCATTTCTGAAATAGGCTAAGAGAACTAAGTAAGATTTAACTCTCCGTTAACCCTGATTAGGGACAAATTGATTTTTAAAATTAATTCAAACGTTGAAATTAAACCAGAGCAGAAACCTAAGGGACTTCATCAAGCAAAGTTAGTAGACCCTATTTAAGTGATCTGATCTACCAAGAAATTAGGAATAATGTAAAGGATGCAGTGATAACTCTGATTGATAGAAAATGTGAAGAAAAGTAGGATAAACATAAAGAAATACAATCAAAATTAAATTTTAGAGAAACGGAAAGGAGAATAAATGAACAGGCTTGGTTGAAAATGCTAAAATCAAAAGGAGGAGAAATTAATATTAAATTTCAGAAAACGTGAAGGAGAAGAGATGATCGGGATTTGTTGAAAAATATTCCATTAATGTGATCAACTATAATTTCATTGTAATTACGGAGTTGTAAGAAATTTGTTAACCCTATCTGGAAACCTCGTTTCAAGATTAGTGTTAGTGTAATAAATCCCACTCACGCCTGTGAGGCATTATGCTGCCGGATTTTTCCAGAATCTAGGGTTTAGTAGTTTGGTAAGTTTAACCCTTGTAGCGATGCTAACGCATCGCGATGACCCCCTTGTTAGCCAACTTCATTCGGTATGACATGTGTGCATAGTACCCTACTGATAACTATACGGTTTACGCTTTAAGCAGTCGCCACCAAGCATGCTCACGTGTGTGAGGGGGTTTTAGGGAAGCATGGGAAATTTTTTTTGATATTTCATGTCATGACCACATGACAAATGTGGACATAACACGTGTGATGCATGTTGTGACTGCATGGGAAATGTGGGCATGACAACGTAGGTGATGGGAGAGCTAGTGAGAGTTCAGCCTCAGACACAATATTATAGAGGATTGTATCACAGGGTAGTGCCAACTGATTATAGGGAACCCAGCTATAGGAGCTAGTCAGTGGGAGTGTCGTCATAGAGGGTAGGTGGTTCACAGTCAGCAGTTTTAGGCATGGACCCATAGCAGTCAAGGACAGGCCATGGAGGGGGAGGAGGAGGGGATAGTGCTGGCAACATCTTGCGGTAGCAGGGCTAGCTCTGACCTTGTGCATACACTTTTGTACTTGAACATACCTTTTTTGATGGCTCATGGAAAACTTGTTATATGTATATATCATTGTTCTTTTGTACAATTACCGATACATGTATCATTATTGTATTGTATGTATGTATACACCTTTTATGATGTGACTCACGGACGACAGATTGATATTGTACACTTGGACATTTTTATGTTTATATGATGATGTAGCTTATGATGACCTACATGTATGTTGTTATGCAATGATCATGGATGCAGTCTATTTTTTATGCGTATATGCTATGTTTTTTATGTTTTCTAATGGGATATTATGTATGCATCTATGTTATGTTGATACAAATGTCTATGGAGGATCTAAATGCACCTATATGTATGCACCTATATGTTCACATTCTATGATGATATAATGTAAACATTGTGATTATTGCTATGTTTTTGTGAGTTTTTTGGTTAATGCGATGATATGTTGACTTATGCATCTAGATGTATGCAAATGATTTAATCAAGTTAATGACTATCTCACTTATAATGGAATGCAAAATGATTACACATGGATTACTTAATGTACTGATATGAATGCAAATGATCTAATCAAATTAATGACTATTCCACTTAATGCAAAATGATTACATGTTTTTGATATGTCCAAGTGTACTCAATCAACATAGAAGAGACTCGATACTAGGCACTATGAGTGACAGAAATCTGATTAAAGGAATCACAAGCTTTTATTTGTAAAACACTGTTATTGCGAACAAAATCTTTATTTTTGGATGGTATATGAAATGTAAGTGGACATGCTATGGAGGCAGATAGTTGTCATCTTGATATTGCAAGTATTTTGAAGTGCTTGTTTTATCATTGGGTGATTTGTTTTGTTATTTTTGTGTTTTTTTAATATGTTTTGAGAAAATACAAGCACCTAGGTATAATTAAACTAGGATGACCTGAGTATTGCTTACATGGATTTTGATTTAGCAAGTTAATACAAGCATCTAAGTATAATTGAACTAGGATGACCTAAGTATTTCTTGTGTATCAACAAACAAGGATTACACTTGTTTCATGCTAGTCCTTTGATGTCCTCTATGATCATTGTGTTGATCATGTCTTTAGACAAGGTGTCACATTACTAAAGGTAAATCCACATGCAGTAAACAAATAAAATTATCATGTCCCCATCATAGCATCTCTAGTTTTTAGGCATCCTTGAGTAGCATAGGAAACATGATAACACAAGTTAAAATTTTAAGGCACAATCAATCATAACAAAACTTTCTTGCATTACATGTATCTTCTTGCCATAATTTAGATAAAATATTTTAGAGTGTTTAGGTTTATGTTTGTGTTTCTATGGATAGGTCGATGTTTTGCGTCAAAACTTATGTTTGAAAGTGGGCTTTGTTGTGCTTTCTTGTATTTGGTGGAAAAGGTATCACAATCCTTATCGATGCCCTCTTAGAACATGTGGTACTATAGAATCCAACTCCTTAATCAGGTCAAGGACTTGCCCCCAGTCAAGTAGAGGTTTGTAGTTTATTATGGGTGACAGACTATGAGATGCACATGGTAGACTCGATGGGATGGGCTTTAAGGGACTGACTTAGTGCCTCAGGGGCTCATTGATAAATGGCCTTGCCTACATGACGACATAGAGGGAACATGGTTCAGGGTGAACCTTGTGGACCTAAGACCTAGGTGATGGGAAATGGTGTGGATACAGATGGACCATAGGATGGGCGAGAAGGTTGACACTATGATAGGTTGACACTATGGATAGGGTACTTAACAAACCTTAGGCATTAAGGCAACAACAGTGATAGAGTATCAAGCCATGATAGGTTATTATTAGGTTTTACTGTGAAATGACTATGATTAGATGATGGACGATGGTAGGGAGAATGGATGCAAGATGATGGTTTCCCAAAGATGGAGGAAGCAGTTCACATTGCAAATAGTGCATGTTTGCCAGGTTTTCACCACTTTTCTTTTATTGCAATGTTTTTGTCTTTTTCTTTTTTTTTGCTTTTCTATTTTTTTGATTTTTTTCTTTTTTTGCCCCCCCTTACATTGGGGTTCTTTAGGTATAGAATGGGTGAAGATGCATACTATTGATTGGGTCATCAAATAGCTCACCCTATGATGTAGATAACTAGTACACTCATGATCCATAGTGATGCAGAGGCTGAGGCAGCACACAAATGCAAGGTTTCATTTACCATTTGACTGTTCACACATTATCTTGATTGTCCTCTTAGAATGCATTGTTTTAAGACTAGGAAAAGATGCCATTTCGTGGTTTGAATGCATAAGCTACCCACCAAACCTCCCAACCACCTTGGACCACACAAAAATGACCAGGGGATACTCACAAAACTCATAAAACAACTTAGTAACCTGGTGTTCCTATTGTCCCTTCATAACTAGGTGAACTTTGCTTGTAGCCCTTGGAATAGAGTTTTTGGGGCATAACTTACAGAATCTACAACAAACCCATGAAAAAGTTACCTTTTTGAATACCCATTAATCCCCTCCACAATATATCTAACATGAAGGGTAGGTTTTTTTGGACCAAAAGCCTTAAAAATTGACTGTACATGTTGTTCCTATGCCTAATTAGGATAGCAAATGAAGTATTTTTGGCATAACTTTCATAAAATGACTCAAACCCATGAACTAAAACCTGTTTTGAGTACCCATTATCCCCTTACATTACATATCTTTCATACAGGTATGATTGTTTTGTAACATAAGACCTTAAAAATGACTGATAATTCTGGTAATTTGCCTAATTAGGTCACTTTTACAAAGGAGGTGCCTCAAGATCACCAAATTTTTACCAAAACTCAATGGAAATTATTTAGTTATGTATTAAAATAGAATAATCCACCATTTTTTTTATTAGGACCCTCACTTATCTAATCAAATTCAAACATGCAAACTAGAAACCCTCATTCTTCCTAAAAAATAGGAAATTACAGCAATAAGAACTTTTCAAAACACCAAGAAAACTTATTTGTTTTCTCCATAACTGAAAAAATAATTTGAAGGACCTAAAAACCTATCATTCCACCATTTTGTGTCATTTTGGCATGGTCATGGCACTCAAAAACATAAAATTTCTCTCTAGGACTGTCAAAACCTAGGTTATTGGACTATTTTTAGTAAAATGAGCATAAAATCCACAAAACATGATCCCAGACCATAAAATTATATGAAAAAGAAAGGTAATCCAATACCCCATCCAACCATGTACATTTCAGGGTTCTATAGGGCCGTATTAGGCCGTACAAGTGCAAAGAACAACAAAAAATGCAGAAAAATTATGAAAAACAGAGCTAGAACAACAAAAAAAATTATTTTATCTTATTTCCTTCATTCCAAAAGCATCATATCCTTTTTCCATGACCTGTATGTCATATAAAAAGCATGTTTTACAATATATAACTTCACTCCACTCCTCCATCTAGAAAATTCAAAAAGAAAGGCTAAAAAATAGCCTCTCTACTAAGGCTACCAAAATAGAAAATACTAAACTTAAGCAAAAACTTAAAGACCCTAGTCCTATAATTATCCCCACTACAAAAATGCCTCAAATAGGCTTTATTGAAATAATGAATGGTCTTTTAAAACCTTATTTTATGCAAAACTCAAAACTAAAGCCTAGATTTTAATAATTATCCATTTTTGACAAATGGTGCTCCTGCACCACATAGGTAGCAATGATTACATAAGGACCAAGCCAGTTGGGTTCCAACTTACCTTTCTTCTCTTGATCCTACTAATTTCAAGGATTTTCCTTGACCACTAGATCACCAACATTGAATACCCTTAGATAGACTTTGTGGTTATAGTTTCGTGACATCCTTTGTTGGTAGGCTTTGAGATGGTTGAAAGCATTTTGTCATTTCTCCTCCAATAGTTCTAACTCTTGCAATCTTGAAACTCTATAGTCCTCATCAATTATAAGACCTTTTAACAACACCCTCAAAGATGGTAACTCGACCTCGATGGGCAAAATGGCTTCAGAAACATAGACAAGGGCATATGGTGTGGCACCTGTGGGAGTGCGTATGCTAGTTCGATAGGCCCATAGAGCAAGGTTTAGTTGCATGTGCCAATCATGGCTGGCATCATTGATAGTTTTCTTGAGAATTTTCAAGATGGTCTTGTTGGGTGCATCTACTTGACCATCACTTTGGGGGTAATATGGGGTGGAGAAGTGGTGTTGGATTTGGAACTTATCACAAAGCGGTAGGAGATGACAGAGGTGATGGCAGGATTAGTAGATGGAGTGGTATATGATTTCAAACTTAAGGTGGTGTTTCCCTTGTCAATAGTATCATTAAGACAGGTTAAGGATGTATGATCTTGGTGTGAGGCATGGCTAGTACAAGCATGCTCATGTTGGGAGGGATTTGGTTCATGTGGACCATCTTTTTCCTTATATTTGTCAAACTTGGGGACATCAAAACTAGAAGGGAAAGGTACCTTAGCCAAGATTTTATCAAATGGATAAGGAGATATGCCCTCTAGTGAATATCATTTTGTGGAAGATCTAGTTTGTAAGATCGCCACTTGTTGTTGTGTGCCTTGGATTTGTTGAGTAAGTGCTTCTAATTGGTTTGTCGTATATTCAAAAACTAATACAAGACTAGAATGGGTGCTCAAAAAGGTAGGTGTTTTTCTGACAAATTGTATGAAAGTACTCCCTATGATAGATGCCCTAGAACAAATGTGCATGAATAGAGTGTATATACATAGAAATAGGGAATAAAAGCATAGATCTAGTAAAAAGTATATGCACTAGAATAGAGGATAAATGTGCAGCTGCAGTAAGCAAAAGCATAGATCTTGTAAAAGACCAATATGCAGCAGAATGGAGTAAATGTGCAGTAGAATTGAGTAAATGCACATCAAGAATAAAGAAAATATGTAGCAGGATGCAATAGATGCACTGATCTGTTTGTTTTACCTGGTTTTGACTGATTTTGATTTGGTAAAAGCATATTTTTTCATGTTTTTGGGTTCTTTGCTTGAATGTTGCTTTGTTTAATTTGTTTCTTCAATTATAGCAAGAAAGACACATCACACACAAAGAGTATTTTCATGATTGTTTGATTTTTTTTAATTTTTTGAGAAAAGGTAAGTACAAATCGTAGGATGGTAAAAATAGTATTCAATGAATTCCAACTTGGTTTTTACACCAGCCACTTGCATAAAGGTAGATAGCTAATAACTTGGTAGCATCAACTCCCCTCCATGAAACACTTCTCACGCATACCAAGTTATAGTTCCTCTGAAGAGTTGAAATTTTCTGTCCATATAATAAATGAGTGTATGATGTTGGATGTCTCTAGAGAATGTTTTCCTCTTATGTCACTAAATAGGGCATTTTGGATTCTAAAAATAATGGATATGTAGTAAGGGAAACTATTTGAGTGGTTATACGTGTGGCAACACTACTCTCCATTATGGAGTCTCCCATCCTGCAAGGGTTGTGCCTTGCGGGGTTTATGGGGAGGTTGGCTATTGGTATAACTAATCTGCACTTGTTGCTTGAAGCTTTTATATCAAACATAGTTTATTTATAGTGGATTGGAAAAGCTTGGTGTTAACTCGTTACCACTTAAGGTCATCCCACTTGGAAGGAAGGATTTCCAAGGGTAGGCTTGTCTAAAGGAAACACATGCGAAATGATGATTCTAGCATTTTGGTCACCTAGTTAAGGGGAGAGCATAGTCTTATCATCATTCCAAAAATTACAGAAAACATTGGTTCTTTCACTCTAGTTAAAAAGAGAAAAACTAAATGAGTTATTCTATTTGAGCACACAAGATTTGTTAACTTTGAAAAAGATTTGGAAAGCAATTGTTTAATTTTAATCCTCCTAGTTGGGACTATGTTCAAGTTGTGATGCAACCAATACAAATTACTTCCCTCCTATTTAGATCTAAGTGAAATTTTCATGAACAAGCCCAATTACTTCTTTTTCTATTTAGATCTAGATGAGAGTCAACAATGCAACTATATGCCTGACCATCTCTTAACCTGCAAGGTGGATTTGAGAATATTCTTGCAAATGATGTTTGCATTAGAAATTTCCCAAGAAACAGCCTAAAAACCCTAGCAGAATGAATGTGTAGTAGAACGGAGTAAATGCGTAGTAGAATGGAGTAAATGTGCAACAAAATGGAGTAAATGCGCAGTTCTGGTAAAAAGCAAATGCGCAACAGAATAGAGTAAATGCGCAGTAGAATGGAGTAAAAGTGTAGTTCTGGTAAAAAGAAAATGCGCAACAGAATGGAGTAAATGCGCAGTAGAATGGAGTAAATGTGTAACAAAATGTGATGGATGCACAAAAACGTGATGGATTGTAGAAATGTCCTGTGTATGGATTCTAACACACAAAAACTCAATTTGAAAGTTAAATTGGGGCAAGGGCCCCAAGGCGGGTGCCAAAAATGTTACGGGAAAAGTGTGGAGATAATATTAATATCAATAATAACCCAATAACTCAATAGACTTGAAATAATCAAGATTCAAACACAAAGAACAATAACTTACAAACCTTATTACTTTGCATCTTCCATTGGTCACCTATCTCAAATTGATCTTTCATGTGAATGAAGCCCTTAGAAGGTGAACTTCCTTGCTTTTTTCTTCAAGATGACAATAGAGAACTACGATAGTTATTGCAATAAAGAGGATCTTCACAATGTAATGTAAATGGTAATAATGGTAACAAGTGATCGCAAGCTATGGAATGATTTTGGTGCCAAAGGTGCACTATGATTCCTACAGAGTAAGTTTACTAAAAGCTTGGATTCTTCAAATGGAGGAAAAGGGTTGCACTTATAGACTTGTGAGAGAGAAGACCAATGGTATGGAATGAATAAGAAGATCAACGGTTGAGGAAACTTGAGAGGATGTGCACGAATAGGAAGAGGACAAGTGTCTTGTTCCTTCATGCAACAAGAGGAGTTAACAAAATAGACCGAAGAGTTAACTGAATAGACCAATCAATTAAGTGAATTGATTAGGGAGTTAATAGAAAAGACTAACTAGTTAACTGATTTGATTTATGAGTTGACTAATTTGAACTGGAGGATAAAAAGGGCATGTGGGTGAGGGAACAATTAATTAAATATTAAAATATTTAATTACATGTGCACATGGACTAATTGAATTATTTTTGGTATTTAATTCAATTTTGGAGGAAATGAACAATTTAAATAAATATTTGGATTTATTTAAATATAGAGGACTTGAATTTAGAAGAATTTAATTAAATAATTTTGTATTATTTAATTTAGAATGACTTTAGAAGAATTTAGAAGAATAAATGATTTTATTTAATTTTGTGGAAGAATGTGAATCAAATAAATAAATTAGTTTATTTATTTATTGATAGATGAATTAAAATGAAACAAATATTTAAAATATTTATTTAGATAGAGTTGTGTCATTTTTAGGTGTATACAATTTTAAGTGTGGAGGTGAAGGACACAGAGCATTTGAATGTCATCAAGGAAGTACAAGAAAGAAAACATAGAATAGTGGAAGAGCAACTTATGTGGAAGAAGAACCTATTGGATCACCTAGTTCAGTTGGACAACCAGAGAAAGGAGAATCATTATTCATGATGAGAACATTATTTCAAATAGAGACAACTAAGGAACCACCATAGAGGAAAAGTTTGTTCCGAACCAGATGTAAATCAGGAGGTAAATGTTGTAAGGTTATTATTGATAGTGGTAGTATTGATAATTTAGTTTCAAAGAAGATGGTGACTAAGTTTAATTTGGAAATACTAAAACACCCTAAGCCCTACAAGATAGTATGGATTCATGATGAACACAAGGTACTGGTGAATGAATAATGTTTGGTGATATTTTATATTGGATCTTATCATGATGAAGTATTGTGTGATATTATGTTGATGGATATATGTCATATATTATAGGGTAGACCATGGAAGTATGATAGGAAAGCTATACATGATGGAAGAAAGAATACTTATACTATAGTCTCAAATGGAAAGAAGATTACCTTGATACCTTTGGAAGAAGAAGAGAAGAGTGAAGTATGTTGGAATGCTAGAATCTGTTTTGTGGATGGAAGAAACTTTTTGGATGGTTTGAAACATAAGAATATGTGTTTTTCTTTGATTCCTAAGAAGCCTAGAACTCTAAGTATAGGGACTGAAGAATTAGAATTGGAGGAGATAACTGAGTTGTTGATAGAGGATGAAGACATCATATCAAATAATGTACCTAAAGGATTGCCACCAATCAAGATTATCAGTCATCATATGGACCTTATACCTAGAGCTAGTTTCCTTAACAAAGTAGCACACTAGATGACACTAGTAGAGAATGAAGAACTAAATAGATAGATACACGAATTGTTGAGGAAAGGTTTTATTAGAGAAAGCTTGAGCCCTTGTGCAATACCTTCAGTGCTAGGACTAAAGAAAGATGGAGAATGGAGAATGTGTACAGACTCTAGAGAAATAAATAAGATCACAATTAAGTATAGATTTCCTTTTCCAATGATTGATAACATTATTGATTGTTTGAGTGGAGAAAAGTATTTTACAAAGATAGACTTCAAGAGTGAATACCATCGGATCAAGATCAAAGAAGGAGATGAATGGAAGATTGTTTTTAAGAAAAATAAAGGACTGTATGAGTGGTTAGTGATGCCTTTTGGATTGACAAATACACCAAGTACTTTCATGAGGTTGATGAATGAAGTTTTGAAGAAATTCTTGGGTAAGTTTGTTATTGTATACTTGGATGATATTTGGATTTTTCAATAGGACAAAAGAAGAACATTTGTGGCACCTTTGAAAAGTATTGTAGAGGTTGAGAGAAGAAAATGTGTTGATAAACATTAAGAAGTGTAGTTTTATGAAGGAAGAATTAGTTTATTTAGGATTTGTGACTTCTATAGAAGGATTAAAGATGGACCCTAAGAAAGCTAGATCAATAGTTGAGTGGCCAATACCTGAGAGCATTGGAGAAGTCAAATCATTCCATGGATTAGCTAGTTTCTACTGGAAGTTCATTAGAAATTTTAGGTTGTTATGCACACCTATGATAGATATAATGAGAGGTGACAGAAAGGGTTTTAAGTGGACATCAAGAGCAAATAAAAGTTTTAAATTGTTGAAGCAGAAAGTGATAGAGCAACTAGTGTTAGCATTACCAGATTTCAACAAGGTATTTCAAGTGGATTGTGATGCAAGTGGAAATCTAATAGGAGCAGTGTTAAGTCAAGAAGGTAGAGTAGTAGCATATTTTAGTGAGAATTTGAATGATGCAAGGAAAAAATATTCAATTTACGACCAGAAGTTTTATGCCATTATTCAATCTTTGATAAAGTGGAGGCATTACTTGTTGCCCAAGGAATTTGTGTTGTATACAGATCATCAAGCTTTACAATATATAAACTATCAAGGAAAGTTACACTTTTGTATTGAAACATAGAAGTGGGAAGTCAAACAAAGTTGCAGATGCATTGAGTAGAAGTAATTTGCTGACAAAGATGAGAGTTGAGGTATTAGGTTTTGAAGCATTGAAGCATATGTATGAAGAAGATCTTGATTTTGCAGAACCATGGAAAGCATGTAAGAAACTTGTTGTGACAGATAGAAGTAAGTGGTTGGATTATCTCGTTTAGGAGGATAATTAGTTCAAAGTAAATCAGTTGTGTATACTTAGGAGTTCAATGAGAGATAATTTGATCAAGGAGAATCATAGTGGTGGATTAGCAGGATATTTTGGGATTGACAAGATAGTGGCTTTGGTAAGTGAAACATTATTATTGACCTTAGATATATAAGGATGTAAGGAAGCTTGTACAAAATTGTAGAAGATGTCAAGTTGTAAAAGGGAGTAGTCAAAATACTAGGTTGTACAAATCTTTGATAGTACCAGAGAGACCTTGGGAAGATATAAGCACATACTTCATATTAGGATTGCTAAGAACATAAAGAGGACATGATTCTATATTTGTAGTGGTGGACAAATTTTTAAAGATGAAAAATTTTGTTGGAATTAGCCAAGATTAGAAAATGAAAAATAATATAAAATTCTACAAAGCATGAGCACAAAAAGCCAAATTGATATTCAAGAGATAATGAACAAGTACAATAAGCCTTGCATATATAGGCAAGGAGAAAGAGGTAGGAAGGTAGGACTAACTATTGACTACCCCTACAAGCATGCAACACTTGTCTAACTCACATGACATGTGTGAGGGCAAGTGGCAAGTCAAAAGGAAATAGGTGTCTCACATGTGTGAATACACATGTCGAAATGAGACAAACTCCTAAAAGACTAAGTAAACTTAAGCCTATGTGTGAATAAGTCACACCTTCAAAGAGGTGATATCTAAATTAGTTAGATAATGACACTATTTACACTAACACCCCCCTTATGTGCAACTTAAAGAGAATACAATGATGATGGGTCCTGGCTACTAGGCCATGTTAGGTACCCATGAACAAATTTCTCATAAGTGCAGAAAAAGGAGAAAACCCAGTGGGAACAAAACTCCTCTTCAAAAGAGAAATGATGCAATAAATGTACAAGTGAAAGAAGAAGAAAGATAAGACTCATGACCCCCCAAGAACTATTTCTATCACAAAAAGTACAAGACAAAATCCCCCCCATACAAGAGAGAAGAGAGAAGGTTATGTGACACCCCCCAAGAAAATATGAAGCAATGGAATCCATTGGAAGAGATGGATCCTCCCAAAACTGAGATGAGAAGACTAACCATGTGGTGTCCCCTCAAAATACCTCTTGTGGTGTTGGTAGATGTGCAACACTAGATGCTGAAAATGATCCATGAATGTTGAACAATATTTCTCCCCATAGGAAGAAAGAGTACCACATAAGTGTGCATAGAATCTTCCCATTCCGGATAGTAACATACAGGAAGAAAGATGAATGTCTTTGAATGCCGGACATGATCCAAAGACAATGATACCCATGATGTCTTCAAAGAATGCTTAATAATCTCCAAGCTAATGCTATCAGGTGACAAAGATTCGGGAATATGGACCATAGATTTAAGGTTAAAGATGAACCGATGAGAATATGATACTGTCACTATAGAAGTTGAAGTAGGCAAGGCATAAGCAAGGTCACTATAGAAGTTGAAGTAGGCAAGGCATGAGCAAGAATATTTGAAAAAGACAAGGCTGATGCAACTTCAATGAAGTTGGCATTGAAGAGAAGACAAATGTACTCAATAGTGTCATCCAAATCAACAAGATGGGATTCTATGAAAAGACATGAAATGTTAGGTAGATATACATCCCAAAGTGGCGAATCTGGAAAGACGGTAGTAGTAAGAGTGTTTTACAATCTTACAAAATAGTGAAAAGATAGTGTGAGAGAAATGAGGACAAAATTCATCCCCATGTTGAGTGCTCCCACAATATGTACACTTGACTATGCAACATGTAGACATGGTCTTTATGATGGGCAAAGATCAAATGCAAAAATGCAATAGTGCAATGAAGCGCCCCCCCCTGAAAACACTGAAACAAAGACCCCCACAAATTTTTGGCACTTTATAATTTAGTTCATTTTATAAAATAATTTTCACCAACGCATGGGAAATGGAAAAATATGAACTTTTGTAGAAAATAGCACTCAATTTTGAGCTACCAAGCAAAAGTTATTACAATATCAAATTCTCGCAAAGATGGTGTATTGTAATAAACAACACTTGAAAAGCCAAAAGATTCCCTATCTGGAAGGAAAGCATAGGCTTCCAACTACTTGTTGGAATCAGGGTGAAAAGAAAATTACAAAAGGTTAATATGTGAGGGGGAATTGGCCACCTACCAACCTGGGCCTCACCCTTCATCTTTGACGAGCGAATAAAACATGAAATTTATATGCTGACTTTATATGTTAGCAATTAAAAGATAACTTTATATGTCAAGTTTATATGTTCACAAGATATTGTGACTTTGAAAAATCACATTATAATCCTCCAATACAATTTGCCCTAAAATTGAAAACAAGACCCCCTTTACAAAGCTACAAGACCAAGAGGTCTGGCAGGCATAAAAGTGACTATGGCTAGTTGTTAATTAACCACCATCAGATTAACAATTCCTAGTTGTAAATATAGTTAATGTTGCTAGCGCCACCAAAACAAGTCAATCCTAAACATTTGTTAGGACAATAATATTGTGTTACAAATAGAATTAACTTCATAACAAACACAACCATCCCTAGCGATGAAGAAGGCTGTGACCAGAAATAGACATCAAAATGATGTTGAATGCCAGCTGAATGTTATGCAGAGGAGGCCAACTAAGAGCCTCAAAGACTGGGTCAAGGCCGATAGTGGAGCAAAGAAGTCCCAACACAACTTCTATATGGTCGTTTGAAAGGTTGTTGAATGACTTGCAGAAGTGGAAGGGTCCAAAAGGGACTGCAATTTTGTAGAAGCATCGATCTGAGTGTGGAGGCTACGACCTCGACTGATGGAGATTGGTGGCCAAGGAATGGAAAATGAAGAATTTGCAAGCTATTGCTGTGGAGTGGTGAGCAAAACCGTCAATCTCAAAAATTCGATGATGACCCTTGTGCAAACACAAACCGTGACCAGAAGCGAAAAAAAGCTAGCACCAAAAAACTCAGAATAGGGCCAACATTGAAGGTTGAATGTGTAGTCATGGGCCAGATTTAGGTGCTAGGAATGGCTAGCCAAAGATCCAAGGCCTGATCATTGACTGGATCAAAAAAATGCACAGAGGAGTCGGTAGGGGCCGAGCACCTTGTACAAGGCTCTTAGAGACCTGTTGAAACTGAACTAGAGGATCCTTTGAATACACAATAGTCAAATGTGGAACTATTTTTAATGTTGAACCCATGGTTTGAAACCACTGTGTATTGGAACCGTTGGCTCAGAATGCTTGACAGCGTCCTTCAAACTGCAACAATGACGATGACAATGATGATGAGCCAAATCTGATGGGCAGGTTTTTCTAGAAGCACATGAGGTGAATCTTCCAAGTCAATAGAGAATGGCGACTGTGAAGGCAAGATCGATAAGACCAAGAAGCCGCGACCAAAGCAAGCTTGCTGAACTTGAATGTCAACAAAGAATCACCCAAAATCAGGCGCCCAAAATGGAAATGACCCCAAGCAAAGTCTATGATCACGATCTTCAACAAGAAGACTATGCAAACGGCCACTGAGAGAACTTGTCAAGTTTGTGTGCACCTAGAAATGCCTTTGAAGCCAAAAAACAATCCTGAAAAACCTGCACAAAACAAGAATACCCAAAATGGGTAGATGGGCAAAGGGTTGAAAGGCCCTCTGCTAATTTTTAAAAAAAAATTTTACAACTTTTCTGTATAGAATTGATTTCAGTACAGTAAACTAATTGTAAAGAAAAATATTGAAAATGAACCTTGAAATGGATAAATGCATAAATTAGCTAAAACTGAGAAGTATTTCATTTGCGTGGCTCTGATACCATGTTGGAATTAGCCAAGATCAGCAAATGAAAAACAATATAAACTTCTACAAAGTATGAGCACAAAAAGCCAAATTGATATTCAAGAGATAATGAACAAGTACGATAAGCCTTGCATATATCGGCAAGGAGAATGAGGTAGGAAGGTAGGACTAACTACTGACTACCCCTACAAGCATGCAACACTTGTCTAACTCACATGACATGTGTGAGGGCAAGTGGCAAGTCAAAAGGAAATAGGTGTCTCACATGTGTGAATACACATGTCAAAATGAGACAAACTCCTAAAATACTAAGTAAACTTAAGCCTATGTGTGAATAGGTCAAACCTTCAAAGAGGTCATATCTAAACTAGTTAGATAATGACACCATTTACACTAACACATTTCATACCTTGTAAGAAGACAACTGATGTAGTGCATGTTGCTGACCTATTTCTCAAAGAGATTGTGAGACTACATGGATTACCTAAGAGCATAATTTTAGATATAGATACAAGATTCATTGGTTACTTTTGGAGGACACTACAGAAGAAGATGAAGACAGACCTAAAGTTCAGTTCAATATTTCATCCATAAATAGATGGATAGACAAAAATAGTAGATATGAGTTTGGGAAACTTGTTGAGATGTTTAGTTGGAGACAAGATAGGGAATTGGGATTTAATTCTATCACAAGAAGAGTTTAGATACAATAATTCAGTGAACCGGAGTACAGGAAATGCACATTTTGAGATTGTGACCAGAGTAAACCCTAGAGGAGTTGCAAAAATGAGATATATTAGTATGAAAAATAAGAGAAGTGCAGAGGAAGAAGAATTTGTAGTACACATGGAGATAGTGCATGATCAAGTCAGAAAACATTTAGAAATGATGAATGGTAAGTATAAGGAGCAAGCAGTTGAGAAGAGAAGACACAAAGAATTTTTAGTTGGAGATGAAGTAATGGTATATCTGAGAAAAGAGAAATTTCCATGAGGCACATATAAAAAGTTGAAGATGAAGAAGTTTGGACCATGTAGAATACTTAAGAAATTTGATTTAGGAAATGCATATGAAGTGGAGTTACCAGAGACATTGAGTATATCACCTGTATTCAATATTGCAAACCTATATCAATATCATGAAGGAGAATCTAGTCACAACATTGAAGATAATTTGAAGAATTAGTTACCACAACAACTGGAGCAGATAGCTGAGTTAGACACAACACCAAAGGAAAGTAATACAAAGAATATTTGGTTAAATGGAAAGATAGACAGAAAGAAGACTCAACTTGGATTTCTCAAGCTGAGGTGGACCCTCTTGGTTTTCCTCTAGCCCCACCAAAGTGAGGGACTCACTTTTTCAACAACCCTAGGTGTTTGATGCAGGAGATCCCATGTTCAAGAACAATCTTGCATCAACCCAAAACATTTGCATTATTCTTTGTTTTCTTTCACTTTCCAGTTCAGTTTAGTTTAGTTCAGTTAATAGCAGTTTCAACATTTTGAACCACATTTTGTTGCATTATCATATCAGCTCTTACAGAGTAGAACTTAGCATCTAGACATCATCAACTACATCATATCCAAAATTTAGATCATTTGGACTTGTCTGCGAGAAGATATCATTATCAAAAGATCATTTGTTTTCACAGAGCATAGCATTCAGATAGCCGATTGAAGGAGAAGATTCCTGGAGCACTTCCATGACTTGCGAAGCTGAATGAAACATCATTCAAGATAGTTTAGGACCTAGCTGACCTCTCTTAAGATCTACATCAAGTTTCCATCATTTGCAGAGGCATACCAGATGTTTAAGGTCGACCTACTTGTTTGTAGATGTTACACCTTCATTAGAGATTTTAACTTCTTTCTTGGCTGACACGGAGGATTTCTAGAGCTTGGAGATGATATAAATAGATATTTAGGATGTATTAGGAAGTAAGTTAGAAGTCATGATAAATTAGATTAAGTATTTTGTTCTGAAAAGGTGATTCAAAGCTATATCTCGCATGTATATTGTAGACTGGAATCAAGCTTGTGAGCCCTAGTTTGTAAGCCCACATGTTGCCGACATGTAAGCATTTTGAATCTATGATATATTGAGCCATTTGAGTCATTTGTTTCATTCTATACTATGTTGTTTCCATTGTGTTTTACTCTTGCTGCATGGTATGGATTGTCCCTTCCAAGGACCCTCCATCCATGACTGCACCACCAAAATTCTCTGCATGCTTACAAGAGTGCTATATCTAGCCAATTTTTTATTTTGGTCGATGTGAAATATGGATGATTTGGGTATTTATGTTTTTGATAGGATACTTTCAAAATTTTAGGGTTTTTAGTATTTCGGTGGGAAATAATTGTAGGATTTTTAGTATTCTTCGAGAGAAACCATTTTTTTGTGAATATAATTTTGTTTCCATTGCCTAATCAATTTTGTGTTTAAATGTTCAAGAAATTTTGTGGAACAAATATTAGAAGTATGTTCATAAAAATATTAGATGTATGTTGTAATTTGTAAAATGTATATATGGATAATTAAAGTAGATAGTATTGATCATATATCAATAAATGACTAAAAATTCTAAAGGTCTTATAAATTGAAAGGAACCTTTAAAAATTAGAATAAGAATTTAAGAAACCAACATAAATAATGTAGGTAGGTTTTGTCTTTGATTGAAATCCACATGAAGGATATCATTAAGTTTTCTAATAGATTGACTGGTAAGGCTAATAAGGAATCCCTTGAGGGGCTTAGAAAGGACCTATTTCCAACTCCACTTTTTTTCTTTGTCAATATCACCTTTTGAGGGGCACCAAGAGAGTAGAAAGAACTCTTTGATTTGGAGGACACCTCAATGTTGTTGAAAAGGGAGAAAGAGAAACTAAGGAACACTTTGAATTACTTGATTGTAGTATTTGTTGTAAAACATGTTTGCCTATCTTTTGATTGATTAGCTTCTTGGTTGATGAGACTTTGACATAGAATATGATGGCAATTAATATGAATTGTTATATGTTTTGCAAGAAACCACATAGTTCATAGAGACAAGCCAAATAGGAAAATCTAGTTTAATTCTCCTTCCACATCCAATAAGTCTTATGTGTAATTTGAGTGAAAAACATGTTGCATTTGATAGAGTCATGGGAGATTTTGAATTGCATGATAATTATGAACCTCTCAAGGTGATCATCCAAGAAATTACTAGAACATGTAAATCCTACGTAATCAATGAAAGGAAGGAAGTTATATAGAAATGCTTCCTACACTGATCTACTAAAGAAAGATTTATTCAAATTTTAAATTTTACATTTAAAGATTAAGATGCACATTAAAATAAAGGTAATAACAAACATCCAAAAAAGCAAGTACAATGGTCACAACATAAGATATACATGGGGAAAACCCTTTCAGGTGAGAAAACTCACACTCCAAAACCTGCACAATATATTATCAAATCCAAAGAAGATTACAACATAGCAAGTTCTTTTAGGAGTTCACAAATGTCAAATATTGGAGTAATTCTAGTAGCATAATAGCACCTACAAATGAACCATACAACTCCAACTCCAAGCACTTGTATTTATACTGAGATATAAGCATGAAGGAAGCTTCTAGAGAAAGCAAAAAGAGAAATGGCATCCAAATCCATGTGGCACACTTTTCAAACATGTGTTTGACTCTTGTGACACTTAAACAATATTCCGTTACACCTCTTACAACCCTCCATACTTGGGCGCCCCAAATTTTCCCAAAATAGGTACGATAGATTCTCTTACATCATCATAAAATCTGTCATATATGACAACACTTACAACTATAAGAAAATCTGTCATAACTGACTATTAAAAAAAATTTGTCTTACAACTTGTCATATCCCAATCTTGGGCACCCCAAAAATAGGCTAATTCAAATATGCCTCTTACAATGTCATACATGCAAATGACACTTGTCTCATCCCTTCTATTTCTGGCTCTTATGATGTCATAGAATCTATCATAGTTCTTAAGCATCACAAACCACTTACAACACCCAAAAGATGACGAAATGTGGAAAAATACCTCTACTATAAAATGGAATTCCTACCTCCTAATATAAGGACAAAAATACATCTAGTCAACTTCCATGTAGGATGGCACATCATCGTACCAACTCCCACAAAGTGATGAAATATAATTTACATAAAAAAATACAATAAATACAACATTAGGAACTTGCAAAGGTTGAGACACCTCAATTCCCAACATTCTCCTACTTGTCGAACACCTTTCAAAAGCCAATAGAATGATAGAATTTAACTACTAGGGGATGAGAGATCCATAGACTCCAAACAACATCTAAACTTCTTCGTGCTCATAGTTTTTGTCAAGGAATCTGCAACATTCATCAAAGTGTCAACTTTCTCCAAGTTTACCTTCCCATCCTCTATCATGTCATGAACAAAATGGTACTAGACATGAATATGCTTAGTCATCGTGTGGAAAGTAGGATTCTTCACCAAACATACGGCACTCTAACTATCACAACAAATAGTAATCTTCCCTACATCAAACCCAACATCATAACACAATCTCTTAAGCCAAATGGCTTCCTTACAAGCATGAGTTGATGTCATGTACTCTACTTCATAGTGGACAAAGTGACCATAAGTTTGGTAAGTTTGTCATGTTGGTTGTCTTGCCATTGATGTCAAAATAGTGGATCTTGTGATGCAATGAGGTCTGTGATGTTGAGGAATTTTTTAAGGTGTTTGATGTGTTTATGGTTGACAAGATGTTTTTTCTTATGCTTGGTATTTCAAGGGTACAAACCAAAAAGATGATTTACTTGCAGGACTTCATCATGGGTGTTACAGAGAATTCTTACCTTATGTTGTTCATGCAATATATATTTGAGTTGTAAAGTTGGTCATGACAAGATATTCTTTGTAGAGATGAGCTTATAGATTAAGGTTTGATTTAGAGATTTGAGATAGGTGTGAGATGATGTGTTCCCATAAAAAGCTTATGGTCAGGTGCCCTATTGTTTCTTCCAAGACTGCATAGGTATAAACTATTTTTCATACTCTGATATAATCTCTTTGAAGTCATTATGGTCTCTACAAAGTTATCACTATTCATTTTTGGTGGGTCTAAGATGCATATCTCCTAAATTCTTTGATTAGGGTTTGTGTTATTATGAGGATAAGGGAACAAAAAAACCTAAGTTGAAACTCCTAAGGCATATCATAGTATACCCTAAGTCCCCATCATTGTTTTATTTCTATTTTTATATTGACTTGATCGATAGGTTAAAACATAACTTAAGTTATGTCTTAAGGGTCTTTATTTCATTGAATGACCGGCCCTAACTTCCTAGGGGTACCAGTTACTACAGGTCACCAGAAACTCTTAAGCGCCAAATATAATCAAACAACAGAGATCAAAAGATATCGTTGGCATGAAACTTGATAGTGTGGATGACTTTTAATTGGTTTTTTAAGTTCAAAAGTCATATCTAACATTCTAAATTTAATGGGCAGAGGGTTATAAAAGACCTAAAAGCTGATTTTTGAAGCTCTATTCACATGTAGAGGGCCAGTAAAATTTAGTATGAGATTAGTACGATGATTTTGGATATTTTGATCATTGATTTGAGTTTTTGAGAAGATTATCTACATGTCAATATGAGAATTAACCAGTTTTGTAGGATAACATGGTATTTGTAGTATGTGAAGGTTGAAAACTTGTTAGTGTTTATGGAATGCAAGATATGAAGGTATAGTTGTTAATGGTTAATCAAACAAATGTATTGTGTTTCACAGTGACTTACATGTGTTTCAAAGATTAACACAAGGTTGTATAGTTTGTGATTGAAAAGGATTTTGTTAAATGAAAGCTAAAGGAATAATAAGGTTTTTGTGTAGAAGAGAATCAAGATAACCCCTTGAATTGCTTTAAATTGTATCCAAGGTGTTTCTTTTTTTCTAGTGAGGCATATCTATATCAGTGAGATACCTATTGTACCTAGTGAAGGTCCTAATTTACTAGTGAGGCATGATTGTTTGTCAGTAAGACAACTATTGTAGTCAGTGAGATTTTGATAAGCTAGTGAGGCAATTTTCCTGAGTGGTTTCTTATCCCTATGAGGGTTTTCCACTCATCAATATAGGTGGTTCTTGGTTGTCTCCATGTGTTAATGTATCCTAATGTTGTTATGATTGATTAAAGGTCTTGTTCATTCTACTAATCATTATACTTGTATAAATCCTTGGTGTCTTTCTCATGTTCTATTTAGTATAATAAAAGCTGTAAAAAGTTGTTAAGTTTTCTAGACCACTGATTCAGCCCCCCCCCCTCAGTGGTCCTGTACTCCAACAAGTGGTATTAGATAATAGGTTCCCTATAGAAGTATAATAGGCTTGGGTAGGTCCTAATAGTGGAGTACCATGGGAAAGTGCAAAAGAAATAGAGAAAAGAAAAATTCCAAGTCACATACTGATCAAAAGGTACCATTTATACCAAACTCAAATGGTAGTCTACAATCAGTTGATAGAACTGTTTCACAAGTTGAGTCAAGTATAAAATTAGAGGAAGAGTTTTCTGAGGTTCTTTTCTTTGATGGTTCATACTTCTCTATTTGGTATATTAGAATGCAAGCTTATCTATCTTCTTTAAGGTATGGTGCGTGGATGTCAGTTGAGAATGGGTATTTTATTTATTCTTAGTCACATAGTACTAAAAGTAACAAAGAGGCATATGAATGTAATCATACAACAAAGAAATCTATTCTATCTAGATTATCTAATGAAGTTTCTTGTAAAGTTATGCATTGTGAAACAACTCAAGATGTGTGGAAGGAGTTAATTAGAATCTATCAAAGTGTTTCTCTTGAAGGAGAGGATAGCTTAGTGTTTGAGGAAATTGACAATGAAAGGAGACATTCACATGAAGGAGGTGAGGTCTAATATGATTTAGAAGAACATCACATTATGAGTGACTTTGAACAGGAGTATTATGAACAAGAGTGTGAGGTTGATGTTGAAGGAGAACTCACGTGTGTCCTAGGTGAGATCAAGAATTTCAAAAAGGAGAACTGAAGATTAGAGTTGGAGCTTCAAAAAGAAAAGGACTGTAAGGACAAAGTTGTTTCAAACCTTGAAGAGGTAAGAAATTTGATTATGGTTTTAAGAAGTCAAGTTGATGAATCAGACAAATTGATTATTAGTCTAAAGACTACGATTGAAGAGGCCAAGAGGATAATAGATGTTACTAAGTTTGAATATGAAGTGAAATCAATTGAATGCCTAAAACTAGAGGTTGAGATAGACTCCTTGAGAAAAGAAATTGAAAATCTAAATATTCAATCAAAGAAAAATTAGAAGTTTGAGGACAACACCAGCAAGTTATAGGAAATGTTGAGTAAGCAAAAATAACACAAGGACACTACTGGCCTAGGATATGAAGAAGGGAAGACTTCTAAAGTTAGAGAGACTCCTAGAAAGAAAATTGATCTAAGTTATCATGATGCCGCTCTTGAAGGAAAAAAGAAGATTGAAGTTGAGGTGAAAACTAAATATGAGTTTATCAAAATACATAATCTAAGAAGAAATCTAAGAAGAGCTACTCCAGCAAGGCAAGCATATATGTATAGGTACAATTACTCATTGTTTGGTTATTGTTTCACTTGTAATCATTTTGGACACAAAGAAATTAACTATAGAAGAAGTCAATCTCCTTCAATAAGGAATGTTGATCTAGTGTGTTTCAAGTGCAACAATGTTAGTCATATACAAAGAAATTGTAGAATATATGAAAGATATGATCATTCATGGAATCATAAAAGAAGTGGTCATAAGGTGTCAAAAGGAAACTATCATTCATTTGATTGCAATATTATATGTTATAATTGTAACTCTCCTCAGAATAGAGCATATTCTTGTAAAAATGGATTTATGGAACTACCTAGATATGTCAAGAAGACAAATACTTTGAGTAAAAGGAAGAAAGAACCTGTGAAAGTTTTGAAACTGAAACAAAGTCAAGAGAAGATAGATCCTAAACTTGTGCATAATGCACAAGTCACATCATCAGTTGCCTGAGATGGAGCATGAGGATAGGGGGAGATGTACAATGTCTTATATCTTACCGCTAAAAAAGTTGCAAGAAACAAGGAGTAAGTGGAGAAGGAATAGATTGTTATCAAATATTTGACAAGGAATTCAGTGGTTGTGACATGTTTATGACTCATTTTTGATGTAACAGACTTGGAGATGTAGCATACCTTTATTTATTTGTGGTGCAGACTTTCATGGTGATTGTGCACCCTTGATGATGATGTTACAGTGCAATTAGTGCAAGAACAAAGGTGTTGGTATAGATTCTACTGTATGTCTATGTGATATAGACTAGGATTTTTATAGACTTTATGAAGTGCAGGTTAAGGAATTGATGCAAATCTCAATCTATGTAGCAGAATTGTCAGATTTTTTTTGCCTTCTATTAGACTTTATCAAGCCTTTAAGGTTTAGGGGGCAAGACTATTATGTTATCTTGTATTGTCATTGATAGAGGGAGTAGATTATTTGCTTAATGAAAAAGGATTGCCATAGTCCTAAGTATAGTTTGGTTCAGTGTTGTGACAGTGAGGGATAACAAGACAATAGTAAAAAATGGAATTACCTCTTATTTCATGCTAAAAGTTGCTCATCATGTGAAAGATCTCAAAGTAGTGGCCAGTGAAGATCTCATGATTTGTTTGATATGGTATACATTTGGTATTTACATCATTGTAGTGTTGTTGATAGTATAGTCCTTTGGTGCTTTTATTTTCTGTTAGTTGGTACTATATAGGAGGAGCTCCTTTATCACTTGATGACCATTGTATTTGTCATCTCCATAAGTTGCTATGACTCATGCATGAGATCAGGAGTCTTAATATGTTTGGTGTAGCAGATTGATGATGCAATGCTCATATCAAAGCTCACTTCACTCATATTAGATCATTGTCAGAGTTGAGAGTTGATCTTCATAATATTTAGGTTCTTCATATCAATTCAAGTATGTGTCTCAAGGTTGTGATTTGTGTCAGGTTGACGATGATTTCAATGTTGATCTTTTTCATCGTGTTCATGTCAAAAGGTATGAGTGTAGTTATTTTGTTGGTTCATATCAATGATGATCATTCATGTCTTCAAGCTATGACCCCAGTGAAGAAAAAGATGTGAAGGGCCTTGTCAAAGGCAGGTAAGAATTCAAAATGTCAAAGTACAACAAAGATACCTCTTAGGAGTTGATTATGCTATCAAAACAGATTTGTTAAAAGGCTGTAAAAACTTCAAGGAGCTACAGTTGGTAGACTTCTGATGTAGGGAGAGGTATTAGAGACCATGATTTCTTTCTTTGAAAAATAAGAATTATATGATTAAGCTGATGGATCAAATGTATCAATGCAAGAGTGTCCTTGTGACAAGGCATGTGCAACATATGAAGTGGAGATTCAAAGTTCCAATCTCAAAGAGTCATGAGTTTGTTTGAAACCTATTTGAGGCAGTGCTTCCTAGACATGATTATGGTTGAGACATATTTATGTAAGTCACTTTCAAGATAATCAAAGATGGTGCTTATCAAAGAGTTGTAGTGGTATTACTTGATGCTTGAGTCTTGTCAATGGCAAAAATGATAGAGGAGTTGCAATGATACCTGTGTTGGTGTTGATGTTTTCTTATTCATGACATTAGAGAAGTTCAAAGGGTTTAATGTTGACACTGTGCAAGAGCAAGGTTTGCATTGAGTTGTAATCCTGAAGTCCAATCAATACTCTTTGTTTTTGTTTTATGTTGTCAAATGTGTTGTTTCTTATTAGATCTATCATCTTTCAAGGAAAATTGTTGTAGTCTTTGGAACAAGGTATGTCATTCATCAAAGTTTAAAAGGAAATTGTCAAATGATGCTATTACAAGTGCCCTAGTAGACATGGATACTAGAAGTTGACAGCAATATGGAAAATGAACAGTAGACAACAATAAGGGTAGTACTGATCATGGCAGTCTAATGAGGGAATGTGTTTCAGTTGATTGCACATGATAGTGATGGTTGTGTGTATATTAGTGTTGATGTTCTTGGATACTTGTTGTTGTTGAAATCTATATACAAGTGAAGTTGATGTTTTTCATTATATCTTTGTGATCAATTAAGCAATGGTGGTGTCAAGAGGATAGTTATTACAGTCATTAGTCATGGTGTCATAATGTAAGTATGTCAAATATTGATGGACAATTTGGATACAACAATGATTTTGAACAGTTAGTGTGCAACAGTAGATAGTTAGAGGCTACAAATTAGATGGAAAATGAATGATTAAGAAGGCAGAATGCAGTGTATAGTTCTTCATTTATTAATGAGAAATTGTGCTTCTTCTCTTAATGTTGCTCTCCATTGTCACTAAAATTTCTACATGACTATACTTAGGGGCAGTCTTTACCATTGCTATCAAAAAGGGGGAGATGGAAAAGATGATATGGTTGATTGTTGATGGATTATTGATGGTTTACAATGCTAGTGTTTTGACATCAATGCCAAAGCTAAATGGGGAGTTTGCTAAGTTTGGCATGTTGGTTGTCTTGCCATTGATGTCAAAATAGTGGATCTTGTGATGTAATGAGGTCTGTGATGTTGAGGGTTTTGTTAAGGTGTTTGATGTGTTTATGGTTGACAAGATGTCTATGCTTATGCTTAGCATTTCAAGGGCACAAAACAAAAATATGATTTATTTGTAGGACTTCATCATGGGTGTTACAGAGAATGCTTACCTTATGTTGTTCATGCAATATGTATTTGAGTTGTAGAGTTGGTGATGACAAGGTATTCATTGTAGAGATGAGATTATAGATTAAGGTTTGATTCACAGATTTGAGATGGGTGTGAGATGATGTGTTTGCATAAAAAGATCAGGGTTAGGTACCCTATTGTTTCTTCCAAGACTACACAAGTATAAACTGTTTGTCAAGACTGCATAGGTATAAACTGTTTGTCATACTCTGATATAATCTCTTTGAAGTCATTATGGTCTTTGTAGAGCTATCACTATTTAGTTTTGGTGGGTCTAAGATGCATATCTCCTAAATTCTTCTATTAGGGTTTGTGTTATTATGAGGATAAGGGAACAAAAAACCCTAAGTTAAAACTCCTAATGCATATCATAATATACCCTAAGTCCCCATCATTGCTTTATTTCTATTTTTATATTGACTTGATTGACAGGTTAAAACATAACTTAAGTTATGTCTTAAGGGTCCTTATTTCATCAAATGACTGACCCCGACTTCCTAGGAGTATTGGTTACTACAGGTCACTAGAGACTCTTAAGCACCAAATATAATCGAATGACAGAGATCAATAGATATCGTTGGCACAAAACTTGATCATGTGGATGACTTTTAATTTCTTTTTGAAGTTCAATGGTCATACTTAACATTATAAATTTGATGAGTAGAGGGTTATAAAAGACCTAAAAGTTGATTTTTGAAGATCTATTCACATGCAGAGGGCCAATAAATTTAGTATGAGATATGTATGATGGTTTTGGTTATTTTGATCATTGATTTGAGTTTTTGAGAAAATTATCTACATGTCAATATGAGAATTAACCAGTTTTGTGCAGGATAACATGGTATTTGTAGTATGTAAAGGTTTAAAACTTGTTAGTGTTTATGGAATGCAAGATACAAAGGTGTAGTTGTTAATGGTTAATCAAACAAATGTTTTGTGTTTCATAGAAAGTTACACATGTTTTAGAGATTAACACAAGGTTGTATAGTTTGTGATTGAAAAGGATTTTGTTAAACAAAAGCTAAAGGAATAATAAGGTTTTTGTGTAGAAGCGAATTAGGGTAACCCTATGAATTGCTTTAATTTGTATCCAAGGTCTTACTTTTTGCCAGTGAGGCATATGTGTATAATGAGATACCTATTGTACCTAGTGAAGTTCCTAATTTTCTAGTGAGGCATGGTTGTTTGTCAGTGAGACAACTATTGTAATCAGTGAGATTTTGATAAGCCAGTGAGGCAATTTTCCCAAGTGGTTTTTTATCCCTATGAGGGTTTTCCACTCATAAAAATAGTGTTGTGGTTCCTGGTTGTCTCCATGTGTTAATGTCTCCTAATGTTGTTATGATTGATTAAAGGTTTTGTTCATTCTACTAATCATTATGCTTGTATGAATCCTTGGTGTCTTTCTCATGTTGTATTCATTATATTAAAAGGTGCAAAAAGTTGTTAAGTTTTCTAGACCACTGATTCACCCCCCCTCTCAGTGGTCCTATAGTCCAACAAGGTTGCCACTTACTAATCCAACTAATAGCACCACCAAACATAGTGAACACATAAGAACTAGTGGATCCCTTGTTGTCAATGTCACCTACCCAATTTAAATCTACAAATCCTCAAATACAATGTGAATCTTAAGGTCCTGTAGGATAACCATAAAAATATAGGGATTACTCAGAAGTACCCTACAAATATATGAACACTCTCTTCATGGCATCCTAATGTACCCATCTAGGATTAGCAATAAAATGACTAAGGACTTCCATTGTTTGAGCAATGTCTAGTCTTGTATAGACCATAGCATACATCAAGCTACCAATCACACTAGCATAAGGAACTCTGCTCATATCCTCCATCTCAAAAGGAGACTTCAAACAATCTACAATAGAGAACTTTGTCCCCATCATAACAGAAATAGTCAATGGTCTACAAGCTACCATGCTAAATCTATCTAACATGGTGTTCTCATACTTACTCTAGCCTAACTAACTTTTTTTTTAGCTCTATCTCTTTTGTTTTTCATTCCAAGAATGTACTTGGCTGCCCCTAGATCTTTCATATCAAACTGTGCTGACAATTGAGACATCAAATCAAAAATTAAATTTTTACCATTCCCAATGAACAACATATCATCAACATACAATGCAATAATAAAAATGCGATCATTGTCAAACTTGTAATAAACACAATGATCTGATTTTGATCTAAAAAATCCCAAACTCAACACAAAGGCATCAAATTTCTAGTACCATATCATAGGAGATTGCTTCAAAGCATACAAAGACTTTTTCAATTTGTAAACCAAATTTTCTTTACCTTTTACCACATAGTTCTCTAGATGTCACATATAGATTTCTTCCTCTAAGTCACCATGAAGGAAAGTTGTCTTCACATCCATCTACTCAACTTCTAAATCATATGTTGCAGTAAGAGATAACAAGAATCTGATAGATGTCATCTTTGCAACAGGAGAGAAAATCTCACCATAATCTATTCCCTCAACCTAGGAACATCCCTTTGCAACCAACCTCACCTTAAATTTCTCAACACTGCCATCTAAACTAAACTTCTTCTTGAATACACAATTTCATCTAACAGGTTTACGTCCATTAGGCCAGGGCACCAAATCCCAAGTGTTATTTTTCTTTAAGGAAACTATCTCTTCTTCCATGGCCTCTTTCTAGGAATCTGCATCACTCATACCCATAGCCTCCCTAACAATCTTATCCTCATCAATGTTATAAATCAAAGAAAAAATACAATTAGAATCATGCAATGATTAACCAAACCTATCAGGTTGTTTCCTTATCCATGTGGACCTCCTCAAAAGTTAAGGTTGAGGTTCTTCTTCTTCTTCTAAACTTTTAGAGCTACTAGAGCTCTCCTCATCATCAGGTCCAACAAATGTCTTCAGCTCAACTTTCTCAAGGGTGGAAGGAAGCTAAACCACATCCTCTTTCTCTTCTTCTTTCTCTAGATGTAGAACAATAAAAGAAGGATCGATATCTATGAAAAGAACACTTATGCTATACAAAACTCTCTCAGCCACTACTTGTACCCTTTCACACCAATGCCATAACTAATGAAGATATGCTTCACTACCTTGTTCTCCAACTTATACCTCTTCTCCTTAGGTACATGTGCATATGCCTCAACCAAATAATTGAATGTGTCTTAATGAAAATTTTTTACTAGACCACACCTCCATAGGTGTCTTATCAATGAGCATCCATGTAGGAGACCTATTAACTAGGTAACAAGTAGTAGAAATAGATTCAGCCCAGAACTTTTGTTCAAGGCTAGCTCCACTTAGCATACTCCTATCCCTCTCCATCAATGTTTTATTCATCCTATTTGTAACTCCATTCTACTGAGGGGTATATGGAGTTGTCTTATGCCTCTCAATACCTTGTTCTTTATAGAACTTGTCAAAATCTACTCAATAAAAATTACCATTATTGTCAGTCCTTAAACACTTAATATTTCTATCCTTATGATTATCTACAAGAGATTTAAACTCTTTGAATCTACTAAAGACTTCAGATTTGCTTCTAAGTAAATACACCTATGTCCTTCTACTATAATCATTAGTGAATGAAACAAAATAAACAAATTTTAAAATTGAAGGAACATTAACTAGACCAAACACATTAGAATGAATCAAGTCCAACACCTCAAAAGATTTGTGTGAACTGGAATAAAACTAAATAGTTTTATTCACCATAGATGCAATGTTTGCAAAAATCAAACTCAAGATTACAATCATTCATACCCTCAACGAGGTTTTTATTTTTTAGGGTCCTCAAACCCTTTTCACCAATGTGACCAAGCCTTTGGTACCATAAAATTGTCTTCTCAACTAGAAGTTTCATCTCCATAGAATGAGCACCCTTAGGTACCCAGAAAGCATGGCCATCAGAAGTAGATGTAATAGTCCTCTTCATTGTTGGTTCCAATGGTGAGGATCAAGACTCTAAAGTTCTCTTCTTCAAAACAAAGGTACTATTGCACTAAACCACACATGCATCAAGCTAAACTAGAGTGTGAATCTGAACACCTTTAGCTAGTACCATAGCTCCTCTAGTCATCTTGCATCCTCCATTCGATAAAACAACCTACACACCCATATCATTCAACTTACTTATAGATTATAGGTTTCATGCCAAACCAGGGATATGCATAATACCATTGATCCCCTTCACTTGTCCATTAGGGAATTAAATCAAGACTCTTCCATGATAAACAATCTTTAGATGAGAGTCATCACCCAAGTACACCTTCCCACCATCATATTATTCATACTTTGAAAACTAACCCCAATGAGAGGTCATGTGAAAAGATGGACCAAAGTTGATAATCCATACATCTTCTGATGCATGCATTGCCAAGGTAGTAACAAACACTTCCCCATCATCTTGGGAGGACTTGTTAGAATCCAAATCATGGTTCTTCTTCTCTTTCTTCTTCTCCTCCTTGTACTCCTTGTAGAAGTGACCAAGTTTTCCACAATTCCAACACAAAGCCTTGGACTTTACAGAAGATTTAGATCTCTTGTGGGATATAGATCTTCCTTCCTATTCCTTCTTCTTATCCTTTTTCTTTCCCTTCTCTTTAGATCTACCATGAACCGCAAGATCCTCCTTAGCTGATTCGAAAGATTTTCTCTACATCTCTTTATACAACAAAAAAGAAACCACTTCATGCATCTTCAAGGTGGTAGTGGTACTCCCAATGGCCATAACAAGGTAGTCCCACAAATCTGGTAAGGAACACAGTAATGTCATACATTGATCCTCCTCCTTGATCTTCACACCAACAAAGGTCAACTAGAAAACAAGAATATTGAAAGCATTCATGTGATCAGCAGTAGATCCTGTATCTTCCATCCTTATAGAATATAATTTCTTTCATAGGAATAACTTGTTCACTAGGCATTTAGCCTAATAAACATCTCCAAGTTTCTTCAAAAGATCTTTTATAGTCTTCTCCTCATGGATATTTAGGAGCATTGAATCAACCAAATAGAGTCTTATCAAACCCTTAGCCTTCTGATCCATCAGATCTCAATCTTCTTGTTTCATGCTCAATCGCATGGTTCTAGATACTACAAGCCATAGATCTCTATCCACCAATAAGTCCTCCATATTGAGTTTTCACAACTCAAAGTTGCCTCCATTAAACTTATTTATATCAAACCTCCCAAATGTGCTCTCCATCTCTTTCCTGCAACAAGGATTTCAAAATACTCTATACAAGCTGCCACAAAAATGAAGATTAACTTAAAAAACCCTCTATCCAAAACTAGAACCAAAGTTGATCAGGGTCTGATACCAACTGAAAGGAAGCAAGGTATGCAGAAACACTTCATACACAAATCTACTCAACAAAGATTTATGTAAATTTTAACTTTTACATTTACATATTGATGCAGGAGCATCTCAGGTTGAAAGGCAATCTTGCTTCAACCAAAAATATTTTGATTTCTTTTCTTTTCCTCCATTTCAGTCAATTCAGTCTCAGTAGATTACACTGCATTCTACCACATCATCATTTAATAGCTAATGAAGTTGAATTTACACTCAACACTATGACATCTACATCATATCAAAAATTCAAGAGATTTACATAAGCCCATAGAGATTTATTGCTTTCAGAACATCAATAGAACCCATAGAACAGAGCATTCAATTTGAACATACAAGGTTTGCAAACATTCCCATGACTTGCAGAGCCCAATAAAACATCTCACAAGGTAATATGGGACCAGATAGATCTTCATTGAGAACCACAATTCATTTCATCCATTTGTAAAGCATTACCACATTATTAAGGCTGACTTACATGTTTCATCATGCATTAGAGTTTGAACCCTCTCAAGGCCGACGTAGATCATTCTTTGAGCTTGGGATTGGTATATTTATCATCTAGATGCATTAGGAGGATAGCCATTGAAATCTATTGATAGAATAGAAAGATAGTTGTTTTCTAGAGGCACTTCAATGCCAGATCATCCATGTATACTTTATTCCAGAAGGTAGGCCTATGAGCTAGAGTCTAGACCACATTTTTCTGGCATAGGAGTATTGGAATTGTATAAGATATTGAATCTATGAATCTCCATTGCAATTTATTCTTGTATTATTCTTTTGTTGTTTTCATTGTGTTTACTCAGGCTGTGTGGTTGGACAATCCATTCTTTGGACCCTTCATCCATGAAGTTTGTGAATACTTTGGGAGAGAAGGCATTCCAACAAATCCTGAAGTGGATAGATCACTAACCTGAGGCATCTTTCATGTGTTTGTAAATATAGTACCAATTGTGAGGCAGTTGTAACCTTGTAGTCAGATCACTAAATCGAGATAGTTGCAATAGTTCTGAGGAAGAGATGCCACCAAGGAGGATGCCTACTATGGCCAATGTTGCCATAAGAATGGAATAAATGATAAAGATGATGAGAAAAATGAAAGTTAGATTGGATGTTGTAGAAGAGGATAGAAGGAGAGGTCTAAATCCTAGACATGAGGATGAGAGTGATGATGATGAATTTAGAGTTCAAGCTGCCAACCAAAATGAAGAAACCCTAGAAGAAGAAGAATCAGATCAGGTAAAGATGTTGAAATCTATTTCTAAGATTGGTAAGAGACCTAGGATGTAAATTTCAAACTATGCTAGAAATTTAAACCCTGAGGAGTTGATTGATTGGATTAATGACATGAAGGAATACTTTGAATATGAGGAAATAGAAGATCTAAAAAGATTGAGATTTTCAAAAACTAAGTCGAAAGGACATACTGCTATTTGGTGGAAAGAATTTCAATTTGATAGAAATAGGAGAGGGAAAGAGAAACACTACAACAAATCCCTGTGATTAGCTCCCTTTTTTCTCTATTTTTTCTTCCACTCATTGTTTATTTGTGTTTTTCTCTATTTTTTTAAAAAAAGTTGGCACTACTTATCAGGATGGCACTATTTTGGCACTTTTTATGCCAATCAGAACAAGTAGGCACCAAATTAGGCACAAATTAGTGCCTAAATTAGCACCTAGTTGAGCATTGTGTTTAGCACCTAGTTTAGTGCCAAGTTAGCACCTATTTTAGCACCTAGTTTAGCACCTAGTTTAGCGCTTAGTTTAGCAGATAGTTTAGCAGGGTACCTCTAAGCCTCTATGGATTGTTTGAGATGTTTTAGTTAGAATGTCAGAGGTTTGGAATCCTTGAGAGGAAATATGCAATTAGATATTTTTGTACCACTCTATGACTTTTAAATGACATGGTTCAATACTATTCCAGCCAGTAAAGGAGTTGTATACCATCATGCAATCCATTAAGCAATGATCTCACTACATCTTGGGAAAGGATGTCCAATCATCCACTTTGATCACAAGCCACTCCAATTCTTGCAAATTCAAAACAAATTAGAAAATGTGCACCACATGAAATGGATGACATGTCTACAACAATTTCATCTAGTTATCAATCACAAGAAGGGAAAAGACAAAAAGGTATTTGACTGCCTAAGCTAATAGCTAGTTCATGCACTCACCACAATGTTGGACTCATGTGGTCACAACTTCTTTGATCAGGAACCTCTCTAGCCACCAGACTTGAACTTTACATAGATCTACACTAATCTCTTACAAGGTAAATAGGTTGGTGAATTTTACATGTCTAATTAACAATCTTCTCTACAAGCTCAAGTATCTCTATGTTTTAGACACCACACCACACAGCTAGAGACTCATCTAGGAAGCATACTATGCCAAAATAACTCAATACTTCAACATTACTAAAATACTAGCAACACTTGAACAACACTTTTAGTGGCCTCACATATGTGCAAACATTGAGAACCACATCGAGTCTCTCATTCTTTGTAGCATTGCAAAATATTGCAAATAGAAAGATTGGACTATACACCCCTCTCTTATTTTTGAGTACACCACCTTGGGAATCATTAACATGGATTTATTAAGAAGACTACCTATGACAAAGCACTGGTGTAACTCCATGTTTCTTGTGGTAGATGAATTCTCCAAGATGACCATCATGATTGCTTGCAAGAAAAGTCTCACCATGCCAAATATATATTGTGCCACTTTTATTCAGCCATGTTTGGGTCCATTTTAGATTACCCGCATCCTTTATTTTTTACTATGACCATCATTTTGTTAGTCACTTTTGGTAAATTTTGTGGATGATGTTAGATATGCAAATAAATTAATTTATATATTTCCACATATAGATAGATGGATAAATAGAAGTGGTCAACTGCAGTGTTGTGCATCTATAATAGTGCACACCTACACACTTGAGATGACAACATTCTCTCACTTTGCATTTAACATTCCTACAAAAATGCTCTAGACAAATCTATAAGGTATAGTCCTTTCTAGACATGTCTTGGGCTCCAATAGGAAGCATCCCTTGACATATCTTATTACAAACCATCCAAATTAGAGTCATGTACATAGGAATAGGATATCAACAAGGCATAAAAGTTTATGCACCACATCCAACTTGTGTTCCAATGTGGACTAGCTTCAAGGATCTAGATAGTGTGGCTATACACATTGCTACACATGTTGGTGTCTAGTTAGACACATGGAACATCAACAACCACATGTTATGCCTCCATACACATGTGCCACCTAATGACATTTGTACTACAAAACATGATCATATAATTGGCACTATATGCATTTGACACATGGTGATGTCCATGCCACATGCCACAATGATCTAGTTGGCACCATAAAAGTTTGACATGTGTTCTCATCCCATCCACATAAGAAATGCACCATACATGTTGGATACTTGTCAACATCTACATGGAGCATAACTGATGGTATTCATGAACAAATGCCTATTTTGAATATTTTGTAGAGTGAAAGAGGTATAACAAATTTTTATCTTACCTCTTTGTATATTTGCTTTGTTCATTTTGAATAGAAGTGACATATATGTTAGAACCCTTCTATATTTGAATGTGTTTTGGTTTACATATCTATTTTCCTTTATGTATTCTATGATCTTACTACATTAATAGATAATATAGGATTGTACCTCAGTTTACCTTGGGAATTAGATTAAATAACATCTAAAAGTTGACTGCAAATTAACAACATGGTGAGCTTTTTGTTGATTTTATTGCTTATTTTCACCCTTTTGAAAACTAAATTTTCCTACTAAAAATTTGAAGGATGAGATCCATATTTAAGTGCATTAGACTTAAGAAGTTTCAATTCAATGTTTGTTACATTTACAGACAAATCCATGGAAGAATAATAGGTGTTTAAGTACATTGTCTCTTGGATAGTAGGTAATAAGCCCTTAACAAATATTCTTTGCAATTCATCATTAGGAATTTGATAGTGTATCTTTGTTGACAAAGTTTGAAATCCAATAACATAATCATGATTACACTCATTTGATCCTTGTTTACATCCTACTAAATCTAAAATTGTAACCTTTAAACATGTTAGGACCTCCCTAAATTTGCTTGATCCTATTTGGTTTGATGCTCTCCTCTTCCTTCAACCTATCTTGGAACCTATACTTTTGCCAAAATGCTCTAACATCTAGTCTCTAGAATATATATCATGGCCATTGTGAAACAATCTTGACTATTTTTGACTTTATGAGTGTTTTTGTTTATTACTGCTATCCCATAAGTTAATTGAATATCTTTTGAGGTTAGGTAGGAACAAGAGGAATGAAATATGGCACATACCACATTCCTGCAGAGAATAAAAGAACATGGTGTGGCTTGGTGGTAGGAAGCGATTGATATGAAGAAGCTACCGCTACCCCATGGACGGTTCATCTCGCACTTGTGGCTTGGCAGTATTTGGGTGCAGATAGTCTCTTCCTGTGGTCCCACAGAGGTTTGAAAAGTAACTGGCAGCATTGTGGTAATAACATCAGGAGGTATCACTTATTGCATCCCCACAACAGTTTCAACTGAAGCCCGTGGTAGAGTGGCAAGAGGAGAATATAATGGGTTTTTGCCCCGCCGTCCCATGATGGTCATTCATAACATTTGCGGGTGGGCAGTAAATAAAACGACATCAAGTAATAATTTCTTGCAGTCCCGCAAGGGTCAATCTAAGCATTTGCAGTCTGGCGGTAAAGGATGAAATAGAAGTGTAGTGGTTGTAAGCCATTTTGAATGTGAAAGGTCTAAAGCTTGTTGCGTCCTTTATAAAAGAAAACCAAGACCTTATGGCTTAGGATCTATCTGGGATTTTGATTTTTTAAAAGAGACATTACACTGCCTATACTTTGAAGCAAATCAATATAAAAGTAGCTATTCTCTGGTGCTCAACTTTTGGTTCTCATTTGTTTGTTGAATTGGATTTCTAATAATTTATCTGGTTGTCTCCAATTTACTTTTTCTTTGTTATTCACATCAACCTATCAAGTATATTGTTGATTTGTCATAACACATTTGATGTTTCTTGTGTGGTTTGTTTATTGGGCTCCTTCAATCAAGGATTAAAATCATATAGGTGAATCATAGTAACTTTGGAAAGTTAAATTGGATTGTTAAAGAACCTGATAACTTACATATTTGCATGTATATGTAAGTCATAGACCTAGAATTGCCAAGCAAATCTAGTTGTGGCTAAACGGGAAGCACATATTCTTCTTAGAGTGAAAACTTTGTAACCCAAAGGTAGGCACCAGTCATTCTCTTTTGAAAATCATTCCCTTGTATATATTTTCAAAATCCAATTTTGTTTTTCTATTTTAGGAGTAGTGTTTAAAGATTTATAGAAAACATTAATCCAAATCATATGACAGATTGAGTTAAGTGAAGTGGATAATTTAATTGACAAAATTACATAAGCTCCTTAAACTATTCTGAAGTCACCAGCAAACTTGAAAGTAAATTGTCATTGGTGAAACAAGGTAACACCCACCTAGGCTTGAATAGAGCCTAAAGTGTACAGAATTTTGATTAATTTGATGAATTCTGTTAGTTGGCCAAATTCACATATAAAACCTAATCATAAGATTTGGCATATCTTTAGGGTATTATAATTTGCAAATTTGAGTACCAACAAAACCAATATTGACATTAAAGTGATGTACAAAAGCATTGGCCAAATCATTGAAGGAATGAATAGAACTATGAGGAAGAGAATAAAGCCATTCAATTGCATAATCCTTTTAGTTTCTAGGGAAGAGCTTTGTAAGAAGTTTATCATCATAAACGTAATAAAAAAAACTCCCAATTGTGTCATAAGGTCCCCTTTACCACTATACATTACAAAACTAGGGGCCATCGAACAAACTAGAAATGGATAAGAAATAACTCAAATGAAAGTGGATTATGCTTGATTTCTCCTATGATATCCTTTGATTACTAGGGGTAATGCATCAACTTTACTTTGCATCTCATCAATTCTTTTAAGGATGACATCCATGTTGGAAGGATGAACATTAGGAGTTATGATTAAAATGGGAGTGGAAGTGGCAATATGAGATAATAGGTGGAGTGTAGGTTGATTGGGGGACAAACAACGAAGTTAGAAGGATGACACTAGAAGTGGGAATATGAGTAGTGGGTGAGAAGTAAACACAATCAGGGGATGAGTGGAAGGTACAATATGAGAAGTTGGTACAATGAGAGGATCAATGATGGGAGCTATGAAAAATTAATAAGCAATACAGAGAAGAGAAGAAATATGTGGCATGTCTAATGCAGGAGAAGATGTGGAAGGAGGCCAAGTAGATGAAGAGGCTTGTGAAGGAAAAGGAGGAGACACACTATTTAAGGAACTTGACTGGATTATCCTTTGACCTATATCACTTAATACTTCCATCACATAAGGATTATCCATTAACAAGTTATGAAGAACATCAATCAAATTTGAACAATTAACATTATTGCTCAAATTTGTAAAGGTCTGATATAAGTATTTGTGTAGTAAGATTCATGTCTTGCCTATCCATATGTGCAACATGTGCATCATGATGAAAAACATCCTCCCCATTAAAATATGTAGTAGTCATCAAATCCTCAATCATAACTTCCTCACAATGAATCGAGGCCATTATAGAGTTAAGCCTAAGGTTTCTTCTTAATGCAAAATGAGGATTAGGTTGAGACCTTGACATTCAAGAAAAATATAAAGCAATGAAAAGGAAATTGATTCCAATTAATCCTAATTTTTTCTACCAACAATTCATACCAAAGATTGAACAATTTAAGGATATTGCAATAGGTAATTTGTATCAACACAAATAATATTACTAAAGCATTTGAAAGTTTAGGCCATTAGAATCATCCTTTTTTAAACATGGATTGCAAATAATTCTAAAAATTTAGAAGTCTTGGTCATTAACATTATTGTCTGCTACAATGTCATCCAGTGTATCATTGTCAATGTTCATATGTTCTTTCAAGTATTTAATAATATCATCATCCTCATCTTGACTTGCATCATCTTCATCATCATTGAAATTTGACTGTAGACCATCTATATTGTTACCAGATGTATTGGATCATCATTTTATATACCATCCATATTGTTGTCTTCCATAACATCATCTAACTTTGGATTGTTGTCTTCTTGTGCCTAAACATAACCATCTTCAACATCACCATGGATGTCAATTTCTTCGATGTTCTCTAATCCATCTCTCTCATTTTTTTAGCCATCATTGTTTTTCTCACTATCCACTAATGCATCATCGAATACATGCCTTAATCTTGTATCGTAATGTATGACAAATATCCATTTCAGGTCCAAAATATCTTCATAGAAAAATACCTGCACATGACTGACATACATATATTAGACGTATGTTATAACAATTTTATTGATTAATAAACACATGTATATATTCGCAATAAACTATGAATTAATAGATTAATGATCACTACCACTTCTTGTTTGAGTTAAAGAAAAATCTGCTCACAATGAATTGGTAGAACATAAGGCTCCTTATCCTCCAGTAGGAAACATGAGAAATCTATAGAAAACAATCCACTATGGGTATTATGCCTTTGTGTCCTCTCAAATGCTTCATACCATCTACACTTAAAAATACAACATTTAAAAGAGCGGTAATCCAACTCAATAATTTCTTGTATTTTTCCAACATATTATAGATTCCCTTCAATTATATTCTTATCTTTTGAGCTTGATCGACTGGATTGCTTGAAGTCAACCATGATGCCACAATCAAAGGATCATCTCTTTACATCTACCTTTTCTACATGATAATGTCGACCATATGCCCACATTGTTGGATATTTCCTCACCTATGAAAGACCATTTATTTTAGTGATAACAAATATAATGATGAATAATAGTTAATAGTGTCAAAACTATAAGGAAACAACATTTTGTAAAATTCCAACTGTACCTTTCTTTCACATCCTCTAGACATGTTGATTTCATCTTCTATTATGTTTGAATCTATACCTACATCTTCTATTTGATTTTGAATTTGTCTAATAACCCATTCTATTGTGTAATCTTTGCCCCATTTCCCAAGTAGATTAGTGGGAAGTGGAGTATTCCTTGGGTTCGATCTCTTAAACTAACTCCTTGCTTCTAACACTTTTTCTCTCTTTTTATTATACAAATCAATCCATTTCTTCATAAAGTCCATGTGGTATAGAATGAACTTGTCGAGTATAGCACTTTCGTCTACACCTATTACATGTCAACATGTTTATTTCAAACTCCAAATGTCATGCTATTAATTTGACAAAT
The DNA here is from genome assembly GCA_027924645.1 of Cunninghamia lanceolata. Classification (NCBI taxonomy): domain Eukaryota; kingdom Viridiplantae; phylum Streptophyta; class Pinopsida; order Cupressales; family Cupressaceae; genus Cunninghamia; species Cunninghamia lanceolata. The sequence continues at coordinate 4,585,477 of BSBN01001670.1, read as the reverse complement.
AAATTACAGAGTAAATTAATGATTGCAAGAAAAACAATCACATTGATCATGAATTTACTTACTAATTTCTACTTGAACACCATTAGATTGTGGTTTTTCTCCATCAATAATATCTGATCCTCATTCTTCATCCTAGAAGCATGGCCCATCTTCAAAATTCTTACCAAGGAATTCACATAGGAAGAAAAATGCTTCATTCAATACATACCCTTCATCATGAAACCCTCTAGATGTGTCTTTTGTCAGACATATCTTTTTAGAGTTTTTATATACCTCTCAAAGAAAAACATCCACCTCATTGATATGACACCCACCAATTCAATATCATCAACTAGGTGTATAAATAAATGGACTTGTAGGTCCATGAAATTTGTAGGGAGCTCCTTCTCAAACATACATACAATTTCTACAACTTCCTTCTTCCATTTTAGCACTTCACATTCGTGGATCTCCTTGGAGGTCACCCACCTAATATAAGAATAGTAAAGTAGTATGAACCTTTAGTCAAAAATTAAAATGCAATATAATAGCTTTGTCTCTCACACATGAACATTTCATATAACCACATTGTTGAATTAAGGGAAGACAACTGAGAGGGGGGGGTGAATCAGTTGTCTAAAAACTCTATCTTTTGCTGCACTTAATCCTCTTTAGATCTTATCAACAGATTAATGATATAACCATGAAAGCACAAATCAATAACACATGAGCAAAAACATAATCGACACACATAACACCAAAATTTTTATGTGGAAATCTAGTTAAGGGAAAACCACGGTCGGGGTTAACCCACAAGATTTATTCTCTATTAAAAGAATAGAAAAATGGGAAGGCACTTGCCTTCGGCCACACTGTCTAGAGCTCACTGCTCCAAGAGACTCACTATCTATAGAGACTCACTATCTACAAAGATATATATTATCATAGAAAGGATGAACTGAGAAGCAGCATCTTCACTATCCCAGGATTCAGTTCCATTGAAACTCTCAACACATCTACTATACTCTTATATTCTTCTTCGCTACCTTTGCATCATCACCTTCTTCCTTCTCTGCTCTTCTTTCTCTTTGCTCTACCTTTTCTTAGAATCTTATCATTTTCACTCAAGGACACACTTTTTATGACTCGTCTGCAAGTATTTATATGTGACATCAGCCTTGGAATGAATCATCAAGGTCGGTCTTACATTCATCAACCATTGGAGCAATCTCCAAGGTTGGTATTACAAATATTTACAAAAATACTTGACTCAATACAAAATACTACATGTGGATCACTACACTATCAGCCAAACATAACTGGGACTCAAATCTTCCTCAAACAACATGCCATGCTTCATAGAACTTCTCTTTGAACATCCACAACATGCATGAAACATCTAGTTGGCCAAGACTGGGAAGAAAAACAACACCCAAGGAGAAATCTTCAATTACGAGGTCGATCTTCAATCTGGACCACCAACATAATAGGCACAAAATCCAGAGACCACCACAATCATAATGAAATCAACAAGAACAACTGCACCACCTCAAATCACTAGAATCACTTGCATCTTCATATTGGAACCAATGAACACCAACTGTTATGACTGTCACACTAGAAAGATTGCTTGTAGACCTTGAAACCATGAACCACTTGAGTTGAGGATACACATCAACATCCCAAAAATACATCTAGAACCGTAGACCATAATATTTTAATGCGGAGCAATCTAGACCAAATTCCTGTTACCCCATTACCTCTGAACAACAACAAAAACCTAGTTCTACTCAGATGACCATAACTTCACCAATACTTCATGTGGACCTCTCAAATCTTGAGTAGAGTAACTTTAGACAAGCCTCTACAAACCCTTTAGTCTGCAAACTCTAGTCTTCATTTCACTAGAAATGTGAGGCAATCTACTTTACTGATCTACACTGTCTTCACTATCTCTGACAAGGGGATATGTTGAAATCATTGACAACACATCATAGGAACACATGTGCAACAATCTCCCCTTTTTCATTGATGGCAACATATAATGTGAAAAACTGATTCAACCATCAAGACAAGAACTTCTCCCCCTTTCTCTTAACACCCCTACAACCACTTTCTTCACTGCTCCCCCTTTCACCAGCAATTACTCACTTCCATCCAAGTTTTTCACATGACTTCTCTCCCCCTTTGACATCAATGGAAAAGGGCACATATTTTCAATCATATTTCCCTTGAACTCTAGAATTATCATACTGACTACTCCCCCTGAGTAGCATCCCCTTAACACCAATCCAGATCTTAAGGTATGACTATGAATTTCACTAGACTGATACACACTAGTGCACCTTAATTCTAAATAAGAGGGCTAATAACCCCTAGCATCTCTCTGAGATACTCAAAAGTATCCTTAGTTAGAGGCTTAGTGAAGATATCTGTAATTTGATCCTTTGAAGAGACAAACTCCAATCTAACTTCATTCTCATTTACCTTCTCTCTCAAAAAGTGAAACTTGATGGATATGTACTTTGTCTTTGAATGCAACACTGGATTCTTTGAGATGTTTATTGCACTTGAATTATCACAGAAGATTGTAACGGGCTCTTCAAACACAATTTTGATATCCTTCAACATTTACTTCATCCACAAAACTTGAGTACAATTTCTTGTTGCTGCTATGTACTCTGCCTCTGCAGTAGATAGAGATATTGCCTCCTACTTTTTGCTCAACCAAGAAACCAATCTCTTTCCTAAGAAAAATGTACCACCACTAGTACTCTTCCTATCATCCACATTTCCTATCCAATTAGCATCTGTATATGCATGAAGAGTAAAATCATCATCCTTAGGATACCATAAGCCATAAACAGTTGTCCCCTCTAGATATATAAAAATTCTTTTGACTGCTACAACATGAGATTCCCTAGGATCAGCTTAAAATCTAACAACAAGGCCAACTACACATTCATAATATCAGGTCTGGTTTGAGTTAGATAAAGTAGTCCTCCAATCATTGATCTATACCTTTTTTGATCTGCCTTAGGGGAATCATCATCTTTACTCAACTTTCATCTGGTTACCATAGGAGTACTTACTAGTTTTGAATCCTCCATTCTAAACTTTTTCAATAACTTCTTCACATACTTAGACTGAGATATAAAGATGCCTTTATCTAACTGAATGATTTATAGACCTAAGAAGAAATTCATTTCACCAAACATAGACATCTCAAATTCACTTTGCATTTGATCATCAAAATTTTTGCACATGCTCTCATTCCTACCAAAGATGATATCATCAACAAATACCTCAACAATCAAAATGTGTTCATGATCAATTTTGAAATAAAGATTACTGTTAGTTGTACCTTTGCTAAAACCTAGCTTTAGCAGATACTTATATAATCTTGCATACCAGGCTCTTGGGGCTTGTTTAAGTCCATATAATTCTTTCCTCAATCTGCAAACCATATCTCCTTTATCAAACAACTAGAATCCTTCTGGTTTCTCAATGTAGACTTATTCTTCCAACTCTCCATTCAGGAATGCTTACTTGACATCCATCTAGTAAACTTTGAAATATTTGTTAGTATCAAAGGCAAGAAATAATCTAACTACTTCTATTCTTGCCACCAGAGAAAAAATTTCTTCAAAGTCAATTCCCTCAACCTGAGAATATCCTTTGCACACCAATCTTTCTTTTTTTCTCACAACTTCACCATCTTCATTCAACTTATTTTGAAAGACCCATTTTGTTCCAATTACATTCTTATCTTTAGGTCTCAGAATAAGATCCCAAGTATGATTCTTTTCAATTTGCATTAACTCTTCTTCCATTGCTTTTATCCAATTTTCATCATTACAAGCTTCATTCACTGATTTTGGTTCAACTTTTGAAAACAAACAATACTCCATTTGATCTTCTACAATTTTTATTCTAGTTTGAACGCCTTTATTTTTGTTTCCTATGATTTGATCTTTAGAATGATTCAACCTTACATACCTATGGGTTTTGGGATTTTCTTGAATTTCTAATTCTTCAACTTGTTCCTCATCATCTGCACTAGCCTCTTGAGTTACTGGATTTCCTGAAGTAGTTTGAATCTTAGTTTGAGTTTGAACTTTCTTTCCATTTTTTGGACTTTCATCATCTAATTCATATCCACAGAACCTAGAAGGTCCCTTCTTGCTTTCATCAACCTTGACGTTAGCAATTTCAACAATCTTTTTCAATCTCTTGTTAAAGCACCGGTATGCCTTAATTTGATTAGAATAACCTAGAAATATTCCTTCATCACATCTTGGATCAAACATGCCTAGATCTCCATCTCTCTTGATATAGCATTTACTACCAAAAACTCAAAAGTATTTTACTCTAGGAGCATGACCAAACCACAGTTCATAAGGTGTTTTACTAGTATTACCTTTGATGTGTACCCAGTTAAGAGTGTAGACAATAGTACTCACAACCTCTCTCCAATAGGCATATGTAACATTTGCCTCCATCATCATGGTTCTAGAAGCTTCTTGAATAGTCCAATTCTTCCTTTCCATAACTCCATTCTGCTAAGGAGTCCTAAGAGTAGATAATTGTCTTCTTATTCCATGCTTTTCACAGAATGCATTAAACTTAGTGGAGGTAAATTCTCCACCTCTGTCAGATCTCAGACACTTTATCTTCATTCCAATCCCATTCTCCACCATATCCTTCAACACTTTGAATTTGTCAAGATCCTCTGAGTTCTCTCTCAAGAAGGTGACCCACATCATCTGGGACTAATCATCAATCAACAACATAAAATATTTGTCTCCTTGCAAACTCCTAACTCTGGCAGGACCACATAAATTAGTGTGCACAAGTTCCAACTATCCACTTGAATTTTGTTCTTTTCTTTTGAATGTAGCTCTTCTCTATTTTCCCAACTAACATTCCTTACACATGCTATTAGCAGGTTTCACAAGCTTTGGAAGATATCTTTATAGCCTGAGTAGTGCTTATCTTGACAATGTTGTTAAAATTTACATGACACATTCTCCTATGCCATAACCAACTCTGATCAAACTGAGAAATCAAGCAACTTTTACCAGTACCACTTAAATGGAAGCTATTACCTCTAGTCTATGTACTAGATGCAATCTCAGTTCTAAAGCTTTCCAAAATTCTACATTTTCCATCATTGAATCAGAGATCATACCCTTTGTCAACCAACTGTCCAACACTAAGAAGATTATGTTTCAACCCTTCCACATATAAAACATCATTAGTGTTATTCTTACCATCAAAAGAGATGGATCCTTTCCCATGAATTCTTCCAGCTGAGTTGTCTCCAAACTTCACAATTCCACCTTCATATCTTTCTAAACTAACAAACTTACTTTTATCACCGGTCATATGATGAGAACATCCATTGTCAATCATCCATTCATCCTTTTCTTCAATCTGAGCAGCCAAGACCCTTTCCACATTTATATAGCTAGCAAATTTAGTAGGCTCCAGATCTTCTTCTTTGATAGCAATGAACACCCAGTCATTTCTAGAGGTACTTCCTTTATCAGATTCATCATTTGTGACTCCTTCATCAACAACTTCTTGGACATAGTAAGATTTCTTATGAACCCTAGTTCTATTAGGGTTTGACTTTTAAACCCTCTCTGGACATCTTGAAGCAAAATGACCAATCTTATTGCAAGAAAAACATTTGAAAGGCAACTTTCCTTCATACTTACCGGATCCTCTTGGTAATCTTTTGGTAATAAGGGCTTCAAGTTCATCAATCTCTACTTCATCTTCTTCAAGTTCCTTCCTAGCCTTCTCATATCTAGTTAATCTTCTTGAAGAGATTTTACTTGGATCAAATCTTTTCTTTCCAAAAATGCTAGCCTTAAATGCATATTCTGATTGAGGAAGAGAATCACCAAACTCACTCATTTCAAATGCTGAAATCTTGCCAACCAATTGATCCCTTCTAACAGTTGTCACAGTCCTGATCTCTTCAATAGCAGCAACTTTATGCTTTTATGAATCAGGTAAGGATCTAAGCACTTTTGTAACAATCTTTGATTCTTCCAATTTTCCACTAGCACACCTGATGCCACACACAAGTTCATTCACCTTCTGCATGCAGGAAGTGATGTTTTCATCTTCACTCATCCTTAAAATTTTGTATCTACCTCTCAGACTCTATAACTTAGCACATTTGACATGTGCATCACCTTCATACAGATTTTCCAATTTCTTCCAAATTTCATGAGTAGTTTTCAATTCCAAGACATTTGTCATTTCTGCATTAGTCAGGACACTCAACAAAGCTTCCTTAGCCTAAATATTGTTTTCAGCATCTCTGATTTGATCTATAGTTGTAGGACCATTTTGCGGAAGCTTATACTCATTCTTAGTTATCAACCAATACTTATCACCCATGCATTGCAAATGACACTCCATTTAACTTTTCCAAAGGGAGTAATTTGTTCCATTAAATCTCATACTATCCTTTTTGTATGTTGACATCATGGATCTCCTCAAGCGGTCAAGCTTCTTTTAGAGGAACATGCCAGGGTGAATCAATTGTTTGAAAACTCTATCTTTTGTTGCACTTAATCCTCTTTAGATCTTATCAACAGATTAATGATATAACCATGAAAGCACAAATCAACAACACATGAGCATAAACATAATAAATGAAAAATCGGAAGGCACTTGCCTTCGGGCACACTACTCAGAGCTCATTGCTCCAAGAGACTCACTGTCTACAAAGATATACAAATGGTTATCATAGAAAGGATGAACTAAGAAGTAGCATCTTCACTATGCCGGGATTTAGTTCCATTGAAACTCTCAACACCTATGCTCTGGTCTTATATTCTTCTTTGCTACCTTTGCATCATCACCTTCTTTCTTCTATGCTCTTCTTTCTCTTTGCTTTGCCTTTTCTTAGAATCTTATCTTTTTCACTCAAGGACACACTTTTCATGACTTATCTACAAGTATTTATATGTGACATCAACCTTGGAATGAATCATCAAGGTCAGTCTTACATTCATCAACCATTGGAGTAATCTCCAAGGTCAGCATTACAAACATTTACAAAAATACTTGACTTAATACAAAATACATGCGGATCACTACACTATTGGACAAACATAATTGGGACTCAAATATTCCTCAAACAACATGCCACACTTCATAGAACTTCTCTTTGAACATCTGCAACATGCATGAAACATCTAGTCAGCCAAGATTGGGAAGAACAACAATACCCAAGGATAAATCTTCAATTACAAGCTTGATCTTCAATGTGGACCACCAACACAATAGGAACATGATCCAAAGACCACCACAAGCACAATGGAATCAACAAGAACAACCTCACCACCTCAAATCACTAGAATCACTTGCATCTTCATACTGAAACTTAAGAACACTAACTATTATGACTATCACACTAGAAAGATTGCTTGCAGACCTCCAAACCATGAACCACTTGAGTTGAGGATACACACCAACATCCTAAACATACATCTAGAACTGTAAACCATAATATTTCAATGTGGAGCAATCCAGACCAAATTCTTGTTACTTTATTACCTCTAAAGAATAGCAAAAACCTAGTTCTACTCAGATGGCCATAACTTCACCAATACTTCATGCGGACCTCTTAAATCTTGACTAGAGAAACTTTAGACAATCCTCTATAAACCCTTTAGTCTACAGACTTTGATCTTCATTTCACTAGAAATGTGAGGCAATCTACTTTACTGATCTACACTATCTTCACTATCTCTAACAAGGAGATATGTTGACATCAATGACAACACATCATAGGCACACATTTGCAACACACATACCTTATAAATACTAACAATCAACTATAAGACATGAATCCCCCCTAATTGCCAATGGCATAATATGCTATCAAACACATTTATGAAAAGGTCATTAGTCATTTTTTCTCACACAACAAAATATCAAAATATATTTATTACTTGATCAATGTTACCAGTAAATGTTAAATGATGATATATAATACTTTCATGAAATTATGAAAACATGTGTTTTAAATCCTGTGATATGTCCGTCAATTGTAAAATCTTTAGACAATTATGACCCATAGCTAGTAGGTGTCCTTATTGAACAGATGACATTTTTTAGTTGGTCTAGCTCTTTTTTTTTCAAAATCCATGGAGCTTCTGCATATGTTTCATTTTCCCTATTTGACCACAAATGTTTTCTATCAATTTTGGTATGCAAAAGAGTGATATCTCTCCTCAAATACAAGGTGTCCTCTTTGCCTAATATATGTTGAAATATAGAATCTAGGACATTTTTGAAGATGTGCATAGGATCTAATAGGTGAGATATTAATAGATCCTTCTAGTAAGGGAGCTCATAAAATATGGAATTCCTTTTCATTCCTTTTGCCATATTAACTACAACTTGTTCTGGTTCTTCAATTGAATCACCCTGATAAAAAAAAAACCTCCCAAGCTTTCAATTCATCATCTTCATAATTCTTAACCCAATCACCTAGACCCATAATCATGGGAGGGCCTCTATTTTCAACTTTTCCATCAAATTGATTCTTCAGGTGATTTCTAAACTTATGATCTAGTGGTAGAAAAACCCTATTGTTTGCGTAAATAAATTTATGTAGATCTTTAGAATACTGCCCTTGAAATTGTTCTGCACATCTTAGACATGCAAATATCCCCTTTGTTTGAAGCCCTGCAATTCAATAAGTAATGTTAATAACATAAAAAAAATAGTATAAAACTAAGTATGAAAGTTGGGATGACAATAAATTACGAGTGTAAATACGTAAATATTTTATCTTACCAGAACAAACACCAAGTCCTAGAAAATCATGAATAGTCCAACATAGAATACCATACAACATGAATGACCTATTTGATGGGGGGCATGATATGTCATACATTCTTATGTCTTTCCATAGTAGTTGCATCTCATCAATAAAAGGTGCAAGATAAACATCCATGTTTTTAACTTGATGTTTTCTTGGAACAATGAGAGTCAACATAAGGTGCTCCTTTCTAACACTCATCCATGAGGGAATATTGTATATTATCAATCCGACTAGCCAAACACTATAATTTGAGCTCATGAAAGAGAATGGGCACACTCCATCAATTGTAAAACCAAACTTGATACTATGGGGTTCATCTTTGAATTTTCTTGGCCATTTTTCCTCTATGTGTTTCATTGCTTTGGAGTCAGCTAGAATTTGCATGAATCCATCTTTACTCCTATTCTTTGCATGCCAGTCCATCAATTGTGCAAGTGACTTGCAACGAAATATTCATTGAAGTCTAGGTATAATTGGCATGTGAAGTAAAACCTTCTTTGGAACTATAGTACCTTATACATCTATATGATATATCTTCTCTTTGCATACAGGGTGTTCTAACTTGTTTTGATATTCATCTTTGTATAAAATGCAATCATTTTTACATGAATGAATTTTCTTATATTCAATCCCCAACTCAACCAACAATAGACGCGCCTCTCTACAAGTTGATGGCAACACATTTTGTTCAGGGAATATTTTAGTTTTTAGTGCCCTGTAAGATTGCCAGAGATTAAATCAATTGAATGTTTGACTTATGATGAACATGTTTGATATGTCAATCTATACTAGGACTATTTATATACAATATATGGTTTTAAAATCCCCTTAAAGAAATATAAACGATGTTGATGAATGTTTACGAATTATGTACACCAATTGAAAATGCAAAGTAGGAAATAGAGTTCAACTCACTTCAGTAGGGTAGTAATTCCTTTGTCTGACCAACCAAATAGTGACTTGATTTCTAATAATATTCATGTGCATGGCAGTTTTGAGGTTCTACTTGCACCCGATTTGAACATGGGTGTCTTCGTTGCTTGCTTGATGGAGTCTTTTAGGTTGTTATCATCAACATTATGTTGGTGGTAATTACCCCTACTATCATCGTTACTATCAACCATATGATCATTATTGTCATCATTGTTTCCATCCCCAAAGAAATATGTAAGCATTTCATTTAATCCTTCTTCATGCACTACATTTTCTCTATCATGATCATCATAATTAAGGATAGGTGGCATGTCATCAGTGTATGTGGATCTTATCAGCTCTTCAAATTTCTCAACTAGTAGTATTCTCTTCAATGTTGCTCTTTTCACCCTAGTATGGTTTGGATCATCCCATCCAAATCTTAATAACCCAGTTGGATCTTGGGTATTACTATGTGTTTCATTAACATCTTCTACCTATCAACAAACACAAGCATTATTTAATGTTTTGCAACAATTGGATAAATCATAAATGTATCAGTTTCAAAAAAATATAATCAAATATGGCTTAAAAAGTAAAAATATAAATTGTATGAACATATATACATCAATTGAATAATGGAACATTATTTTATAGACTACCTTTTTTATACAATAATTTAAATAAAACACAATTTTGACAACATAGTTTATAAAACATCAGTCCACACTTATTTATTATTCTTTGGTTTTCTTCCCTTAAGAACATCCTTAGGGAGACCTTGTTCTTCCCTCTTCTTTCATACAGGATTGTGTTTTAAGAAGGGGTAATCAATCAATAACTCATCCCCAATGGTAAGGTCCATAATAGCCTCAACCATTATCAATCTATCAACCTTGATGAAGGGGGTAAATCACAAAACACACAATAACAAATATTAAACATAGCAAATAGAACTTTCTTTTATTGAACTGAGCAACTCATTACATTACAGAAGCTCAATTACAATCAGAGGATGAATCCTCTACTGGCTGCAACACATTATAGCTTTCCCAACCTCAAAACTCTAGAATCTTCAGCCTTCTGTAACCCCAAATCAGCTAGGGTTTCTATTTTCCCCCCTATTCTGGACTATACACTGGCCCCTCTTAACAATACTACTGCCTAGGGTTCCCAAAATAGTCATAAATAGCACTTTTTGGTGGCCTCCAGCTAAATTTCAAAATTTGCAACTCCCTCCAAAAGTAAGTCAACTTCCGGGAAGCATAAATTTTGATCCAGGTGTCCGATTGACGAACTGTTTTAAGCGCCAGAAAGCTCACGATGTAAACTATCACACCGGAAATTTGTAAATAGATTTTCATCAACTTTTCAAGACATTATGAGAAGTTTTAGTGCCTCATATCTCGTTCCGTAAATTTTCAAGGGCTTTTCGGAAAACAAAAGCTTTAATATCTTTCAACTCACAAATGATCTTTACCTGATTCCTTCGCCAAAGGTCTTATATTTCCGTTATGTAACTTTTTGGAAGTTTTTGCTTCATTACGTGCCCAAATGCAAACTTTCTAAAAATAGCAGGTACACTTTCCTAAATAGGCAGGTCACTATTTTTAGCAGTTTTGGAAAAAACTGAAAGTCCTACATTATTATTCTGGATATTATGGAACCAAAAACACTAATTATGGGAAGAAATGAGAACAACTACAATGGTTTTGAATTAACTTCTTTTTGGGTGATGCAAAATTGCCATTACGCCTCTAGATGCTCCTGCATCAAACCTCTCTTTCCATATCTCCGTCTTTATCATTTATAACCTCAACAAATGGACAATTTGGTCTTATAGTAGGATCCCTTCCCTTACTACTATTTATAAATCCTGCAATATTTTTGTGTGTGTATGTACATCCATCTATATACATAAGATGACCTCTATTCATTTCTTTTTCACTTTCTAGTTGGAGATGATGTGTATACATATTTGAATTTAGACCATATGTTGACATGCTAGGCTTATATTCTGCTAGCCTTCTCCATTCACCACTATAATATGATGGACCATAAAATGGCATTAATCTCCTAGAGGTTTGTTCTGAATTATTTCTATGTTTAGATCCCACATGTAAATTTTGGACAATAAAGAGGCATAGATTCGCTCCATGAATATTGGAGGGTCATATCATGTAGCTGTATCCCCAAAATTGAAACACCTCGTACACTCTAGATAGTTGTTGATCACTAGGCCAAGCACAATATTATCGACGATCAAATGTCTATTTGTAAATTGATCTCAAACTCAGGGGCAAGTCAACATCTCCATCACATTCATTCTCATAGGATATGTAGTCCACCTTCCCCTTGTCTTTAAGAAAATTATGTATCTTTAAACCAATTCTTGTTCGGTTGCTTGTTTTCATCAATTCCCCATCTTTTGAGTTGGTATATTGGCACATATTTTTGTTAGATGTATAATCTGATAAATGATCATTGCCCTCTAGGCTGGAAGTCAGTGATCCAGGAAACTTTAAACCAAGAACTTTATACTACAAGTATCCATTAAGAAAAAAATTAGTTATTTAAATAATATAAAACAATGTTTAAATGAAGTATACATGTTATTTATATCAAATTGGAAAATTCCTTACCATAATTCCTATTGGATTTAAATCAATTGCAGGAGGCATACTACTGACTGTAAGCTCATCATATATGTAATGTCTTTGTACAATCATTCATTTGAATTATTTCTTTCCATGACATATAGAACATCCACAAACAATAATTTTCTCAAAGTATTCATCCATGTACTATAGTCCTGACCAACCTCTTGTTCAGTGCAATCATTTGTTCTATCTGTAGGATCCATTGTCATATCCTCTTCCACCCACTATCCTCTACATGATTTAATAGTTTTAGGTCCACATCCACATACATATCTTTTCTTTTGCTAGTTGAATGCTCAGGCTCTACATTTGCTCTAATCTCCATCTAAAATAATTAACAACATGCATTAATTTATGTCATGATTGGATAATACATTATAAATTTAAATAATACTATGAAAAAAATGGATGTATCACAAAATGCCATCAGATCATTTTTTCCTAAGTTAAGCCAAAATTTGAGTACCTGATGTCCCGCTTCATCCGTTGTGTCCTCATTTGATATGACATGATCTATTGCCATGGCCTCGTCTGGCCCCTATAATCTACAACATAGTAAATAATGTTTAGTACACTAATTATATCATTCATCTGCTAAGGTTATTAAGGATGGTTTCTCCTCAAGAGTTAGGCGGTCGGGGTGAATTGCTGGCAAACTTGCTCCAAAAGCAAAACTTATTGATTATTTTGAGAGCACTTCTGATGAATCCACCCAGGGGGATGAGGCTAAGGATATGGATGTTCAAGAAATCTCTGAGGATGCTGATGGTAAGCAGGAGACCCAAGAAATGGGGGCTACTACTGAGGATGCTTCTGATTTTGCTAAAAATGCTGGCAAAGCGGGAGAGATGTTTGTGGAAGAAGCCAATGATGAAATGGACACTAATGCTGGCCTAGGAGCTGAAATTGTGGTTCTGAGGGCTCGTATTGAGAAATTGGAATAGAATCTTTCCACTGTGCTCAGGAATTCTATTTTCCTCAATATTTCTGTGCTGCAGAACCTGGGGGTTACTGTTACTGCTAACAATGATGATCTTGCTACGAAATTGGATGACATTATTAAATCTATGGTTAAGTAAGGAGAGAATCTGCCTCCTTAGTTTTTGCTTTTATATAGATGATACTCTGCTACTCTATATTTACTATCTTAGTTTATAGCGGCTGGTTTTGTTGTTTATGCTGGGAAAATAGTATCTGATGTATCTGGTTTAAGGCACTTTTTGTGCTGGTTGCCTTTGTGGCCTCTCTGCTTTTTGTAAGGGTTCGGCCCCTTGTTTAGCCACCTTATATTATCAAAAACAAATATGCTATCCAACACAGAACCTCACTTTAATCACATATTTGACATATTGATCTATCATGTTTTGGCCATCCTAATTTTCAAACTTTTCCCTTGATCATAGAATCACATTTAATCACCATTCATGTGCATTTTCAACCAATAAGTTTGACCTTAGAGGCCTCCTAGACAAAAAAATGACTTTATCTCCTCTGTATTGTAGCATTTATGAATTCATAAACACCTTCCTCCTTTGGTTGAGGTTGCTTTCTCTTCTTACCTCTATTATATCTGTAGATTCTATTATCGTATCTATTTCCACCCACTTTCCTCTCTGTGATTTAGTAGTTCTATGTCGTCCATGTCCTCTCTCCATGGCCTCCTCTGGATCCTATAATTATAGACAACTTGGTGACAATAGTCACATAACAACTGTGCACCAAGAGAATATTGTTGAAATTAACTTGTTAATATGCTCGCTTTTCATTAAGATGCACTATGAAAAATAAAATAGGACATTGCAACATTTTGCTCTTCACAAAATGTTTACACACAGAATCTTGACAACTAGAGCTCAAATCTTATGATTACAAGATGAATACAAATTCACATCAAAAAGACATTTATTTACAAGCTGACTACAAATAAAACCTACTACAAATAATTTTAGCTGAACATCCCTTCCATGGTCCCTTGTTATCCTAGATGAAAGAAAACCTATTACTAATAATTTTAGCCAGTTCCCTACCTTACACTTCTTCCACAAATTCATTAAAACTATAGATATTTTCTCTTTGAAAACTAGAGATTGGATTCCTTATTCTTGATTGAAACCTACTTTACATTGGATAGTGTGAGAATATTTATCTTAGATAAGATCCAAAACTTTAATTCTTTTTTTTTTCATGATTGGTGTCTATCCTCCATAGAGGCTGTGGTGAAAGTAGTTGGCTTGGTTATGTAGAAATCCCCTCATCAAATAAAAGCCAACAAATATTTACAAATAGTTCAACCCATATAAAACTTAACAATTTACTACAACTTTAATGAAAAGTTCCATCAAATTATGTTTTTATTATGTAAAGTTTCTAGGATGTATCCATTTTTTTCCAAGCTAGTTGGTGGTACATTATTGTCACACTAGATTCCAATGTCATAAAACCATTACTACTTAAACATTTACCTCAATTCCAAATGTTTACATGAGGAACATTTTGGTTTGGCACAACTAGGTGCTAAATTAGGTGCACTTTACACTACCTTTGGCACCCCAAAGAGATTGCATTTAGGGCTGAAAGTCGACACTAAAGCTGGTGTTAACTATGCTAACTATAGCGCTGACTAATGAATCAAAAATAAAAATAAAAATTCCCATCTGCATTAAAACATCACACAAAAAAAAACACATACCATAAAAAATTCTTGCCTAGCAGTATTGTTGCTTTGCCATGACTGTTTTGTTAATGTAATGAAAATGTTTTCTAAATCATTTATCTCTACATTTTTATCATCCAAATAGCTAAATGTTTAGGGTTTGCTCTCTAATATAGCTAAATGTTTAGGGTTTGTACTCTTGGATGACACAATAACATTCAGAGGATAAAAGAATTTCGAGTTCATTGATAAAATTAAGACTCAGATTGTGAATGTGTGTAGTGGCATTATTTCATGCACTGATATTTTGGCAACAGCGGCTCATGATTCTATTGTCCAAGTAAATATTTCTGCACTCCTCTACTTTCATTTGTATTTTTTTCTAATGTTATCGACAAATTATTCCTACTCTCCTCTATAATGACATTATAAATTTGTGCTTATAATTGGTAGTTGGGAGGTCCATACCTGGCAGTGTGTATTTTGTTTGCCTCCATAGACTGGACAAAAATAATTTGCCCTAGGTCACCTCAAAATGTCAAGCAATAGAGGGAAGGGAGCAAAGGGAGCAGACTCTAGCCACAATGAGGTAATTCATTGTCAATTTATAGATTTGTAAATGTTTCCATTGTTTCTTTGATTTTTAGTTTTTTATTTCTAAATTTAAAAGAAGAAATTTATTTTATGTATATTATATATATAGGGACATGAGACTAACAAAGATAAAGAGGCATTAGCTTCCATATTGGGGGTAGAGGCAGTGAACAAATTGGATGGTGTGGACTTGGCAATGCTTGCCAGATACATAGAAAAATGATCTAGTAAAGCCCCTGGAACATTGCAATCAAATCAACTGTGTCAAAGGGAATCAATTGATTCCCTAAGCAGTCCTAGATCGAGCAAAAGATCCAGGAGGAAATCAATAACAATAAACTCTATGAATGTGGAACAAGGAGCAGAGACTTCCAATGCCCCAACCACTCCTGGGACACAGACTTCTTCCACTCCTAGGACACAAATTTCTTCCACCATGCCATGTTTTGCATCTTGCATTGGTAGCTACGATACCAAGATAGAATATGATATGGTTTTAGGGGAAGCCCGAATGACAAATGTTGGAAAAATGTTTGTGAATAGGTTGAAAGAATCATGCCTTCATTGGTTCAAAGACCATCTACATTTTCCATTCTCAAAGATACCCATGCACCTGCAAAAAGTGGTTATCCATGACATGGAGACTAAATTTGGCATAGGTTGGTTTGTAAAGTAGATAAAGCTATGAATGTCTTAAAACTGAAAGAGATTTCGGTGCAACCAAACAAAGAAGATAAAAAAACTCCCTCGCGAGCGAAGGCTCAAAAAAATGCCAATTGATGTAAGTGTGAAAGTATGGAAAGATCTTGTAAAAGCATATGAGAAGTTTGATGCATGGAGGAAGTCCAGTGAGGATAGTACATAGGTATTTGAATTCTCTCATAATATTATATCAAATTTTTTAAACGATTTTTAAATTTATTTGTGCATAGTTAAATTGAATTAGTATATGTTTCAGGACAAGGCCTCCAAGGCTAGGCTTGATAAACTTCGTGTCACGCATCACAGTGGCTAGAAAGGTTTATAGGCCTTGATCTGTACATTTGTAAGTATATTTAATATGTTAAATAATATATTTTTTAATTTCCTAGGAAAAAGCAAATGATTGCATATTAATTAGTTTAACTAGTCCATGTGCCATGTTTTGACAGGACGAGAAATATGGCCGACATCCAACACAATTTGAAAGGGAAATGTTACAAAGCAAAAAGTGGACTAATTTTGTAATCTAGATGGAGAATGAGGTATCAATAGTTGACTTTCAATAACTTAGTTGGATATTGTTGTGTTAATATGTCAATTTGTATTTCTTGTGTTGAGTTGTTTATTGATGTGTAGGATGAGTTCTAAAGTGCTTCTGTATTGACCCTAGATCCCACTCAATTGTCCCATTATTTCATGTTGAGGAAAAAAATATTGTTTGCCTTACAGGGTAGCAGGTGACATTCATGCCTTATTTTCATCGCATCTTTTAATTAATGACCATGGTCTTTTAATTTCTCTTAAGAGTCCTCATTTAAGTTATGAGTTGTATCATTTGAGTAACTTAGTCCCATGTTGATTTGATTTATCTTCTTTTCTCTCAAACATGGTATCTCAAGGAGTGCTTTCTTCTGATGCAGAACAGGGTGGTTTCAAGATTTCAACATCTCACAACAAGAGTTCGTGTTTTCTTTCTCATAACCTTTAGTGGATGCAACCTAGTTTTCAACCCCTAATGGGTCATTTATGCTTCAACAGGTAAATCAACACCAGGAGGACTCTCAATGGAATACAGATCTAGAATATATTCATTCTAGTATAGATCACACAGCAGAGGATGATGATGATGATGCAGACACAGAAGACACCAAGGCCAATGACAATGATGATGACAATGATGATGATGACGATGATGATCATTATGATGATGATCACGATGGTGATGATGATGATGAGGAAGTTGTTGGTGGTAGTACTGGTGCTAGAATTGAGGTGAGTGTTATTTATTGTTTTTATGTCTTTCATGGTAGTCATTATTGTTTTAACACACACATGCAAGTAAGTATTATTCAAGTAAGTTGTTTTAATTCTATTTGAAGGAAAACCCACTAGTATGATTTACTTTAAAGGAGACAACTCCAAAGAGAGACCAATAAATGTAAGTCACTTAAAGGGAATTACATCAACTACTAATAGAAACCAATTAAAAGCATCCACACAATGACAAAAAATGTGCCTTGATAAATCTATTGATTTGAATAATTGGAAATAGACACTATGGAGACAATCTAACAACTTATGAACTTGAATATTAATAGAAAATTAGAACACCATTCATATCCACAAAGTTAACTATCCTTGCCCATTATACTATTAAATTATCATAGAAGTGTAATGTCTTGAATTTGAAATATGATTGGATTAATTATATTGGAATATATAAATTATTTTACTAAAAGATGATGATTGTCTAGGCCTTGCTTTCCCTTATAAATATGGGAAGCAACAAGCTTCAGGCCTAAACCAACACAACTATTCATAAATCACATCCTCTTGTAACTAAACATGTTTAATAAAGAGAAATTAAAGGCATAAGCAAGTTAACCAAGATCTAAATCTTTTAGTCATCATAGAGGACTCGTGACCTCAGCCTTGGCAAGGTACTCATCTCCATGTTGTAGTATCTATTAAGTGTGTTGTGCCCCTGTCTATTATCACAAAAATGTGTTAAAAAATTGTCCTTGTTCTCCATGTTGACGCCAACAAAACTACTCGTTGCTTCTTCTGTACCTGAACCTATAGCACCACATAAATATTTCAAGAATGTCTACTCCCACTTATCTAAAGTAAAGTCACTGGGCCATTTGAATTCTTGAATTTGGAGTAGATTGGTCTAATGGTCCTTCCATCTTTTATCCAACATAGCTTTAACATCAATTGCAAATTTTCTATATCGTACATCTAGGGCTATGACCCTATCCAAAATCATGTTAAAGCTTAAATTATCTATATCTTTCTCCTTTTTCAAGAATTCCATAACCATAGACACTATTGTTCTAAATTTTGCCTTCCAAGTATCAAGGCCTTTAACTAGCTTGTTTTCCTTTGTCAGAATAGAGGGGATAAATTGATGCTTGAAAGTAGAAAACAATTCAAGTCTGGCCTACATCCTTTTGTCTTCACTACTGGCATATTGATGCTCTCCAATGATCATAGTCACCACCTACTCTATGGGCTTCAATTCAGTAGGAGCATCAAGATTTCTTTAAAGTATCATGCAAAGCATGCCTAAATTGTGCAAGGAAGCCTGCCATTTCTTATACAATGGCTCCAAAACAAAAAAGTTTGCTTGCAATTGTTTAATAGCCTGAGATAACATGGAGTAACAATCATGCACATCCCCAAGTTTATCCACAACTAGCATTACCCTATATTCTAGAATTTTCTCAAAGACTTCAAGGACCTTGATCCTTGTCTCATTTTTTGTTTCCTCATTTTTCTTCTTGAGGTCCTCAACTTCTTTTTCAAATTTTGTTCTCAAAGAATTAAACTCTTACATTGTCACTATGACATCACCAGTTATTGGTGGCACAGAAGGTTGATATGGAACTATTGACAGACTCTGGGAAGAACCCACATCTTGCAGTTGCTTTTTCAATTGCCTACTTTCAATGAATAACCTATTCACTTCATCATTCATGTCTTGTTGTGTTTTCTCATAATCTTACAAAAAAATTCCAACTTTTTCACAACTACATGGGTGAACACGATAGAATGGACTATAAGAGTAGAGGCCTTAGTTCTTGAAGTATCTCATAAGGTTTTCACCACAATACATCCCCTCTTTTCCTGAACAACATCTAGCAACCTTGGTTTACTAGTGTTCTTTTGTTTTGACCATATGGAAAGAGTCTCTGTCTTTGGGTTGAAACCACATCCACTCATTCCATCGTCATAATCAAATTCAGACACAATATTAGGGTCATCTTGACTCCTAACTTGGTCAAGCAAGAATACCTTTTTCAATTCAAGACCTGGGATGATTAACATGTTACTCTTCAAGACCATGTATCTTGCTTCCTCAAGAGTCACATTGATTTTGTCAACTTTTAGTTCTCGGATTGTTTGGGTGGTTATTTGATCATACTGAGACTCATCAACATTCATCTTATTGATTTCCACTTTTTTATCAAATTCCTTCATCTTCATTTTTAACCAAAAATCTCAAAACTCTAGAGTCTTGATGAAATCATCATCTTGAATAAATCTCAATGATGCCACCATCCTTTCATCTTCCTATAGCTCTACATCAATTTGGGCTTGTTCTTCCATCCTAGCCTCAAGCTTGTGTGCATCAGTTTCTTAACAAACCAATGGTTGATCAACTTCCTCTCCATGATGCAATTGTGTCAAAATATTTGCAACTTCATTAGTATCCCCCACACTCGTAGACATCTCGTATGGGACCAGAGGAGACATGCCTTTATTTCTCTACCTTTCATGTGGTGGTGATTCAATGATCTATGGATCTTGAATTGATATGACATCAGGGGTAGGCTCATGAATCTCAATTCCTACAGACCTCTTCACTGGAAGTTTGGTAGCCTTGGTAGGTTGTATTTCATATTTAGCATAAATACTTTCAAAATTTTCAATCATTGTATTAATTCTTTTTAGAGGATCTTTCTCTTCAGCAAAAAATCCTTCAAAAATTGGATTCTTTTCCTTTTTGTCATCTTTAATTTTATTGAGGATCTCCCATTTCCTCTCCCTGTCATACACTTCATTAAAAGTAACCAAGTTCCTTATCACATCCTCATCATAAAGAATTTGATGGGAGATGCCCATCTTAGTCAAGATCACTTGTCTCACAAAGTTCATATGACCTTCAGGGTCACAAACTCTTTCAACACCAGATTCTAAAGAGTACTTGGCCTTCAAATAGGCCTACAACTCCTCAAGAGTGTCTGAACCAATTGACCAATCTCCAAAGATAGTGGTATTAGGCAAAAAGGTGCATTTCTTCTACTTTTTCATCACTTCCTTTTCCATCCACATCACTTGCCACATGAATTCCAAGAATGCAATTCTATCATAAACAAACTTTGGTAATTTGTGAGGTGGTTGGGGGTAATCATATACCCTGATTATTATGTGCTCTGGTAGGAAGAACCAATCAGTATAATTGAAAGTATGACCTTGCTCTGGTTTATGTGCAAGAGGTCTCAAAATTACCCTAATTTCTGATGACAATCTGGGGACCCAATTACCAAAAGAATTCATTATTTTCAAAGAAAATTCATTATGAAATACATTATAGTTACAAGTTTGGCAATGAGAATCCCACATGTAACACCAACATTGAGTAGGCATTCTTTGCCTTGTCCTATCAATCATGTTGATGTGCATTTTACTTGACCCTTTACTCCTATTTTGATATAGGATCAAGTGGCAAACCAAAGAATAAAACTTTAAGTTCATGGGTTTCTTATCTTCCTTCTCACTGATGAATCCATCATGTATTTTCTTTTCAAGATATGAGGCAAAATCATACTCAATGTTCACCTCTAAATTTTGTATCTTCATAGCCATCATCATCAAATTAACTAGCATCCTTTAATCAACATCAATTCCCAGTACTTGGCACAATGCATAATAGGTCCATTTGAAATAGACTGCAAAATCTTCTATAGGGAATGGTTTGACAATATTGGAAGGAATATCAACTATTCTGTTGTTTGCACCTCTTCTCATAAATATCAGTACCTCATCACTTCTGAGTGTTCTTCTCAAACTTTTGTATTCTTGTTGAATCTTTTGTAGGTCAATTTTGGTAAGAGCTTGTTTGTTCAACATAAAACAACCAATTATAGCATTTATGTCAATTCTCAACTGAGAAGATTCATTTGGCAACCTTACTATTTTAGTAGCCAGGTGATAGTGAAGTGCTAGAGTACGAATCAGTTCCACATCCACAAATACATTTGAAACAATTAGCTTGGCCAAATCCATCTTCCATGGATTACCCACCAGTCCCTGACCATCCTTCTTCTGAAAAAAGTACCAAAATAGTTTCCAGCCAAAAATGGGAATTATGGCATCCCTAGAACCCTCAACAACCTTTGTCAATTGAATTGGGTAAAACATCTAGCAAAGATTATTGTAGTGATCTTTTCTTAGGGGCAAGATTAGGTTTACTAGTCTTACTTGTGGATTCAGACTTTTTGGGTGTCATTATACAAACTAGGGTTTCAAAATTCAAGCAAATACACGAAGAATTGAAACAAAGAAAAGATACTTCAAACTTTCTTGCAGAGAACGTAGAGATGGACTTACTTGAACAATTTGAAGCTTGTTAAGAATAGACCAAACTAGGTGCCTTCTCTAAGCCAATTTGCAATCTCTGAACTAGCAAATGCCAAGAGATTTCTAGATTTTATCGAGCCAGAATGTTCATCATTCCACCATTATTTTTGGTTCATGCCATGAGATTATAAAATCTTATTATTCAATTCATTTCAAATATAAGCCCTTGATCAAATTTGATCCAATGATCAGATGAAATGACAAGATCTTTCAAATTTCTTGGTAATTGCACACCCGCACTGAGTATGTTTACTCATTTATTATCATTATTGCACTATCGCAGAGCTTGTTTAAACCGGTCATGGGATGGCGATAAGCTTCAATGCCTTTTGTTCACTTTTCTTGATTATCGCCAACCCTCAGCACTTATGCTCAAACAAAGCAGGATCACAAGGCTTATAGCCCCCTTTATTCCATTTTCTTCCATTACCATCAACCCATAAGTGCCTGTTCTCATTACTGCAGTGAGATTATGTTGTCAACTTTTATTACTTACCGCCTTGCTGCAAACATTCTTTGAAAGCCATCGCGGGAGCCTGATAACTTGGACACTTACTACCACCATGCCATGAACAACTTGCCAGACCAATGTGGGACCATGGGATAATTTTATATTGAACTCTCTTCCTTATCACCAAGTCGCAACCAAGTGGTGAGACCTCTGAGGGACTACGGTATAGATGGTTGACTGAGCCCTTCCTACCACCATGTCATGAACAACTTGTATGTTTCCAGCGAGAGTGTGGTATACATGATTCTTTTTACTGTAGTTCCTACACTACCGCCAAGACAATCTGGATGACCTGTGAGATTGCAGTAAACTGCAAAAACATAGAAGTGATTAAGAATAACTGAATACTCCTCAAAATGACCATGTTATGTGACCCTGGGAAATAAATGGCATAAAATTTTGGCATGAAAGTCCATTATGAAATGGTCATATACAAGTGAAAAGATCAAGTGGGATGGAAATGTGCAAAATTTTTGAGAGGTCCTAACAAGTGAGACATTAGAATAGTTTATTTGGAATAATGATGGGAATTAACAAAATTTTTGGGTTTTAAAATTTTGTTCCAACATAGGTAATGGTTGTTTTATTATGTAAATAAGGGTAATCCTTACTTGTGTAATAATTATTATGTATTTCAATATAATGTGTATTTTTTTTTGTTTTTACAGAAATGTATTGATAAACTCTAAGAAGGGGAAAAGTTAGGGTGTTAGATCCATTTGATGGTGTTGTTGTGGGCAGCGGGTGGATTCACTCACTATCTATTGTACATGGAGTCAACTTGGAAGGAACAAGAGATGCAAATGTAAATATTTTAAAGGTCACAAGTAATGTACCCCTTGCTTATGATGACAAAATAGATGGAGCTATCCATCTAAAAGAGAAAGAAGGAACCTTTACACGGTGGCCACTAAAATATTTGCAAAAAATGACATAGTTGATGTTTATCATGTACTAGTTGTTAGACATCTTGGCCCACTACTTTATGTAGTATTTTAAATGTGTTGTTTAGGGATCTTAATTTTCATGGTGTATTCGAAAGAGTTGGAAACTCTTACACAACTATGACATTTTTTATTATATTTTTATATATACTCTTAGACAGTTTTGATATCTTATAACTTGATATATATATATATATACAAGAGTGGGGAAGGATTTTATGTTCAAGCTTCAACTCTTGGATCTTTGGAGGCTTTGCTTTAGTTCTTGAAGATCCCAGTTGTAAGCATCCCAGTTAGTGCAATTGGTATTGGGCCTGTGCATAAAAAAGATGTCATGCGTGCGAGTGTAATGCTTGAGAAAAAGAAGAAAGAGTATGCTACTATTTTGGCATTTGATGTCAAAATTACTCCTAAAGCTTGGGAGCTTGTAGATGAAGTTGGTGTCAAGATATTTGTACCAAACATTATTTATCATCTGTTTGACCAGTTTAAAGCATATATAGACAATCTTAAGGAAGAAAGGAAAAAGGAGGCTGCAGAAGATGTTGTTTTCCCCTATGTACTAAGCATTTTGCCAAATTGTATTTTTAACAAGAAGGATCCTATAACTGTTGGTGTTGATATTCTTGAAGGCATTGCAAGGGTTGGTATCTAAACCTAGTCTTTTTAGTGCAATGACTTATGCATGTAAAAGATTGTTGTATTGTTTTTGGTTTGTCTAAAGCCATATGTGGTGATTGCATCTATAGATTGGCATGCCATTATGTGTTCCCACAAAAGATTTTTTCATAGATATTGGCAAAATAGCCTCAATTGAGATCAATCATAAAGCTGTTGAAATGGCTAAGGGTGAAAAAGTGGCCATGAAGGTATTTTGAGAAACTATCTTTGTTGTTAATAGTTTTATATGACTTTGGATGCTATTTTTTGAAATGTTTTTGTTAATGAATTATCATACAAACTTTACAGATTGTTGGGAGCAATGCTGATGAAGCACAAAAAATGTTTGGTAGGCATTTTGAAATGGAGGATGAATTTGTGAGTCATCTCACCAGAAGATTCATAGATATATTGAAACAAAACTACAGGGTAAGGCTATTTGATATCCACATTACGTAATTTTACAATGTATTTACTATTATGCATTTTATACTAATTGAATATTTGTGCTTTTCATTTTTGGCTGATAAAACAACTTTTTAATGTCTAAAATGGAATATTCTTCTTATTTTTTTAGGATGATTTGTCCAATGATGATTAGAAACTTGTGGTGAAATTGAAAAAGCTATTAAAAATTCCTTGAGATACTACTAATGATGCATTGTGCAATGGAACTTTGGATTGGAGCAAAATCTTCTGATGAAAATGGGAAAATGCACCCTACAACATTACAAACACCACAATCAGGATAATAAATGGTGACCTTTGTTGATACTAGAACAATAGCTTCCACATCATAAGCTTCTTCTATATGTTTTTCTATGTGATGTACATGCTGCACCTCTGGCTACAATAAGATAGTACAGTGAACTTTAGATCCTATCTATATAGGAGGTCATTTGAATGTCTATTGTTTAGCTCATTTTCTAAAATTTAATAGTCTGAATAGGTAAGTGTAGTATTTCCATGTGAGAAAAGGAAGAGATTGATTCCAAGAGTAGAGATTTTGTGTAACGATCTATTTTATGATTTCTTGAGGTAATGAAGAAAATATCATGAAAACGTTGTTTTAAATAAATTTATATTTTACTATAATTGTATGAAACCAAAAACATTTCCATGTTGTCATCTTTAGCATGTTGTTGACTAGCTAGATTTCATTGTTTCAAGTGTCGCTTTTGCTTCAGTTGTCTAGGACCATGTTATGGAAGGTTACAAGGAATGGTGTGTTTTCTTGTTGTTGCAGGGTCACTACTACAGGGGCCTCTAAGTAGCATTCTCAGGTTGTTATTCAAATATTGTTCACAATGGTTCAGGGTTGTTTGAAAACATAGGTAACACCTCAATGGCTTGTGTGAAGGAGAATATGGAATGAACCAAGGCTGTAGTCAAAGCACCTAAATTGGTTAACATAATGCCGAAAGAAATGATGTCTCATGGAATGCTCAGTGGCAACATCTCTTTTCTAACTTGTGTGAAGGAGAATATGGAATGCACCAAGGCTGCAGTCAAAGCACCTAAACTGGTTAACATAATGCCAAAAGAAATGATGTCTCATGGAATGCTCAGTGGCAACATCTCTTTTCTAAG
The DNA here is from genome assembly GCA_027924645.1 of Cunninghamia lanceolata. Taxonomy (NCBI): domain Eukaryota; kingdom Viridiplantae; phylum Streptophyta; class Pinopsida; order Cupressales; family Cupressaceae; genus Cunninghamia; species Cunninghamia lanceolata. The sequence goes on along the minus strand of BSBN01001670.1, from coordinate 4,559,769 downwards.
TGTCAAAAGATGTGAAGAGATTCATCGGTCTGACCTGCCTTTCCATTATTTTGCTCTTGTATCTAATGTGGCTATTGAACTAGTTTTTTCTTTAGCCAGTCCTTGTAGTTTGATGTACATAACAGAGCTGAACTAGTTTTTTTCTAGTTATGGCAGCCTTGTGCTACTTTTTTATTATAATTTGTAATTCTTTTCCTGCATTGTTCCAATACAAAAAAATATTTATTGCCACTTTGCTTTGTCTTGTTTTATTTTCTTATTGACTAATTCTCAAATAGAAAGTGTTCGCTCAAAATTATCAATCTTTACTTGGTAGCATCATAGAATATATAGTTTGAACCAAATTTATTTGCTTTTATGTTTTAACTCAAATTTAATAATATGTTTTTTCTGCATTATAGAATTAATGGTATTTAATAAATTATTCATATCATGACTAAATTTACTACCAATTAATGGAAACTAGTAAATAAAAATGACTACCATGACTAAACAAATGACTAGTTAACAACAATCGACGACTAAATGATTACAATGACTAAATAAATGACTAAATATATGTATTAGCAAATTGATGACTAAATATACTACCAAATTATTGACTAAATATACTACCAAATTAATGACTAAATTTTGTTTAGTCATAAATTTTACAAGTGACATTATATCAAAAGCAAAATTGGAAGCAAATCTAGAAGCAAAAATGGAAGCAAAAATGGAAGCAAAATTAGAAGCAAAACTGAAAGCAAACCTAGAAGTAAAACCAGAAGAAAAACTAAAAGCAAACCTGGAAGCAACACAAGAAGCAAAACCAGAAGCAAAACCAGAAGAAAAACTAGAAGCAAACCTAGAAGCAACACAAGAAGCAAAACCAAAAGCAAAATTGGAAGCCAAACTAGAAGTAACAAAAGATGTCATAATGGAAGAGAAACTAGGCGTCAATTAGGAAGCCAAAAAAGAAGCTATTTTTGATGTCATACCAAAAGCAAAATAGGAAGCACAACTGGGAGCAAAACTAGAAGCAAAAATGGGAACAGAAATAGAAGTAAAACTAGAAGCCAAATTGGACGCTAATTTAGGCACTACTTTTGGCACTATTCTTGGTGCTATTCCTAGTGCTAAAAGAGGTTCCATTGCTTGTAATGCTTTCTGGCACAAAATACAGTGTAAAATCTAGTGCCAAATCTGGCGCAAAATCTAGCACAAAAAATGGTGCCAAAGAGAAAATGTAGTTTGGCACCAAGTTTTACGCCGATAGAAGTGTCCAATTCATGAACTCAAATGCACTAAATTCTGGCACTAATTACCTATTTTGTTGTAGTGAAATGGGATAGGATGGTGACAAATTTGAAGAATCAGTTCATACCTATTGACTATGAGTTGGAATTGTTGAAGAGATTGCAAAAATTAAGGAAAAATGAAAAGATAATGAAATAGTACACTAAGAGTTCCATAAGATGATCATAAGGACTAGACATAGTAAAGCAAGCAAGGAGAAAGTGGTACAGTACATAAATGGACTGAGGATAAACATCTAAGTAGAAGTAAGTTTGGTAAGGATGACAACCATGGAAGAGGCATATCAATTTACACTAAAAGTAGAAGAAAAATTGAATAAGAGACATGAGCAAAGACAAAGAGGTAGAGGAGGAAAAATCTAGAGAAGTAGAACACAATCCGGAGAAGAAAGACCATATGCAGAGTAAAACAAGGAGAGTAGCCCATAGCAGAAAGAGGAAAGAGACAATAATTCATACCACTAAGGGAGAGATGACAGAAGTTTCTACTACAACAATAGAGGAAGTCATAATTCTTACCGCAATGAGGGATACTGGAGAGATGAAAGAGGGTTTGACAAGAGATCATTCAACGAAATCTATTTCGAGTGTGGAGGTGGACACCAAGCATTTGAATGTCATCATGGGAATACAAACAAAAGGATAGAGAATAGTGCAAGAATAGCATATGCAGAGGAAGAACCAGTTGGATCACCTAGTTTAATAGGGAAGTTAGAGAAGGGTGAGTCATTAGTCATGAGAAGAGCTTTATTCTAGGAAGAAACAACTAAGGAGCCACCACAAAGGAAATGTTTGTTCCGTACAAGATGCAAATCAGAAGGTAAATGTTGCAAGATTATCACTGATAGTGGTAGTATAGATAATTTGGTTTTAGTAGAGATGGGGCGAAGCTGAAACTAGAGAGGTTGAAACATCTGAAGGCCTACAAGATAGCATGGATCCAAGATGAGCACAAGATATTGGTGAGTGAACAATGTTTGGTGAAATTTCATATAGGATTGTATAATGATGAGGTATTGTGTGATATTATGATGATGTCCATGTATGTCATATATTTTTGGGAAGACCATGGTAGTATGATAGAAAGGAAATACATGATGGAAGGAATAATACCTATACTATAACATCAAATGAGAAAAGACATATCTTGATACCTTTGGAAGAGGAGAGAAAAAGTGAGTATGCGGCAATGCTAGGATCTGTTTAGTGGACGAAAGGAAATTTTTGGATGGATTGAAACATGAGAACATGTGTTTTGCATTTATTCCAAAGAAATGTAGTACCCAAAGTGCAAAAACCACTACCATTAAAGAATAGGAACCATCATAGGAGGAAATAATTGAATTAATGACAGAATACCAAGATATTATATTGGAGAATGTGCCAGAAGGATTACAACCAATTCAAAGTATCAGTCATCATATGGACCTCATACTTGGAGTCAATTTTTCAAACAAAGTGGCACATAGGATGGCACCAATAGAAAATGTGGAGTTAAATAGATAAATATAGGATTTGTTGAGGAAAGGATTGATTAGAGAAAGTTTAAGCCCATGTGTAGTACCCACAGTACTAGCACCAAAGAAGGATGGAGAATGGAGGATGTGTACAGACTCAAGAGCAATCAATAAGATAACCATCAAGTATAGATTTCCATTGCCAAGGATGGATGATATATGGATTGTTTGAGCAGAGCAAAATATTTCACAAAGATAGACCTAAAGAGTGGATACCATCATATTGGAGTCAGAGAAGGAGATGAGTGGAAGTTCACATTCCAGACAAATGAAGGATTGTATGAGTTGTTATTTATGCCTTTTGGATTAACTAATGCACCAAGTACTTTCATGAGGTTGATGAATGAGGTTTTGAAGAAATTCTTGGGTAAGTTTGTTATTGTCTACTTGGATGATATTCTAATTTTTAGTAGAACAAAGGAAAAACATTTGTCGCATATTAGATAAGCATTTTAGAGGCTGAGAGAAGAAAAATTGTTGATTAACATCAAGAAATGTAATTTCATGAAGACAGAACTAGTATATTTGGGATTTGTGATTTTTGTTGAAGGATTGAAGATGGACCCAGAGAAAGCCAGAGCAATTGTTGAGTGGCCAACACCTGTGAACATTAGAGAGGTAAGATCTTTTCATGGACCGATAAATTTCTACCAAATGTTCATAAAAAAATTTAGTACTATATGCACACCAATGACAAAGACAATGAGGGGAGACCAGAAGGATTTTAAGTAGACATTAGGATCACATAAGAGTTTTGAGTTCCTCAAGCAAAAGGTGATATAACAACCAGTGTTAACATTACTAGATTTTGACAAAGTATTTCAAGTTGATTGTGATGCCAGTGGGAATGCAAAAGAAGCAGTGTTAAGTCAGGAAAGGAGACCAGTAGCATATTTTAAGGATAAGTTGAATGATGCAAGGAGGAGATATTTAGTTCATGATCAAGAGTTCTATGCTATAATTCAAGCCTTGAGGAAGTGGAGACATTACTTGTTTCCAAAACAATTTGTGTTGTACACTGACCATCAAGCTTTCCAGTATTTGAACAATTAGGGTAAGTTGAATCAAAGACACATGAGATGGGTAGAGTTCATGCAGAGTTACACATTTGTATTGAATCATCAAAGTGGAAAGTCAAATATAGGTATAGATGCATTGAGTAGAAGAAGGAACTTGTTGATAGAGATGAGGTTAGAAGTACTAGGTTTTGAAGAACTTAAGCATATGTATAAGGATGATCTTGATTTTACATAAGCATGGAAAGAATGTAGAGAGCCTATCACGTCAAATAGAAGCAAATGGTTGGATTATTTCATTCAAGAGGATATGTTATTCAAAGGGAATCAATTATGTATTCCTAGGAGCTCAATGAGAGAATTTGATCAAAGAGAAGCATAGTCATGGATTAACAAGACATTTTTGTATTGACAAGATAGTAGCTTTGGTGAGGGAAAATTATTTTTGGCCTCAAATATATAAGGATGTAAGGAAATTTGTTCAAAGTTGCAGAGTTTGTCAAGTTGCAAAAGGAAGTAGTTAGAATACTAGATTATAAAAACCTTTAATAGTATTGCAAAGTCCTTGGGAAGATATAAGAATGGATTTCATATTAGGTTTACCAAGAACACATAGGGGACATGATTCCATATTTTTAATAGTGGATAGATTTTCAAGGATGGTACATTTCATTCCTTGTAAGAAGACAAACGATGGTGTACATGTTGCTAACCTATTTTTCAATGAGACTGTGAGATTGCATGGACTACCAAAGAGTATATATTTAGATAGGGATACAAGATTCATAGGATATTTATGGAGGACATTATGGAAGAAGATGAAGACACACCTAAAGTTTAATTCAACATTTCACCCACAAATAGATGGACAAACAATTTAGTGGTAAATAGGAGTTTGGTTAACTTGTTGAGATGCTTGGTAGGAGCTAAGGTAGGAAATTGGGAGATAATTCTACTGCAAGCAAAGTTTACATACAATAACTCAGTGAGCAGAAGTATAGGGAAGACACCATTTGAAGTTGTGACTGGAGTACAACCTAGAGGAGTTATGGAGCTAAGAGACATTAGTATGAATAACAAAAGGAGTGTAGAGGTAGAAGAATTTATAGGATACATGGAAACAATACACACTCAAGTCTAGAAGCATTTGGAAGAGATAAATAGAAAGTATAAGGGACAAGAAGATGAAAAGAGGAGATATACAAAAAATTTTGTCGGATATGAAGTCATGGTATATCTCAAAAAAGGAAAGATTTCCACTGGGGACATACAACAAGCTAAAGATGAGAAAGTTTGGACCATGTAGGATTCTTAGGAAGATTGATTCGGGAAATGCATATGAAGTAGAATTGTTGGAAGCATTTGGTATATCACCCATATTCAATATTGTAGATTTATATCAGTACCATGAGGGAGAATCAGGTGATGTCACTAAAGTTGGATTGAAGGATCAGTTACCACAACACAACTAGAGTAGATAGAATAGATTTTGGATAGCAGAATTAGATGCAACACCAGAGGAAAGTAGTATAAAGAGTACCTAGTTAAGTGGCAAGGAAGACTGGAGGAAGATTTATCATTGATTTCTCAGGTAGAGGTAGACCGCATTCATTTTCCTCTAGCCCCAGGAAAGTTGTAATGTCCTCCCAATAAAAAACTATTAATTCAATTAAAATAAATAAAATTAATATTAAAATAAAGAAAATTGAGACAAATTAACAAGCAATTAATGAATTATCTATTTAGAGCATAGAAAATAAGATAATCAACTTATGCTAAAATTTATTTGCAATAGCTTTATAAAATAGAATTCAAACAAACTATCAGAGGATTTCCCCAAAACAATTAATTAAAAGACATTACTATAAGTTAAATATATCAACTTAATTACAAGAGAACACAATGAAGTAAGAATTGTTATGAAAATATTTTTATCCCTACTATCGCAATAATTTTCTTTTTAAACATAATGATAAGAAGAATACATATTCTTGGCATAGAAGTATATATATATATATATATATTTAAGCTTGTGTTTAAATGTTAATGATTACTTGATTATCCCTAAGTCTTGATTATTTAAACACAAGCTTATATATATATATAAACTTGTGTTTAAATGTTAATGATTACTTGATTATAATTAATGTAAGTCTTTATATATATATATATATATATATATTGTTTAAACATTTGGGAGAACTATAATAAATTTTATAAATAAATTCTTTATTTTTAAAAGAAAAACCCTACTGAAAAGAAGAAAACCACATTTTTGGACTAAAAACAACCAACAAAACCACCTATTTCCCTTTGTATTCATAACAACAATAATAAAAATTTGATAACATTCTCAAAGTTCAATGAAATTTGAAACCGTAAAATGTTCTGGTAAGCTTACATAGAGACCTTCAAAACCTAGAAACCATTTTGTAATACTTTGAGTATGTAAAATTTTTTTTTTTTTAAAGAAAAAGTGGCAGAGCCACTAAAATTATATTAATAATAAAATGAAATTTACAAAATGCCAAATTCAATAAGGCATACCGGCAGGAAAGAATCAGCAAAGAAAACCTCCGGTTGTAGCTCTTTAAAACAAATACAAAACAAAATTGACTCAGAAGGATGAGTCAACCCAAAAAAAGTTTCTGACTTAAGACCTTAGAAGAATAAAACTTTGTGCAAACAACACTCTTTACAAACTAACCAACTGATAAAGTCAATAGATAACAAAACTGTCTACAAAAAGGTTTAATTACCCTCCTGCAATTTTCATCAACAAGACCCTACAGATCAAGGGCCTCTTCTTCTACCAATTGTCTCCCCAACTATCGCCTGTTAACTGGAAATATCCCTGCACTCAAACAAACCTCCCACAAGAGCAGTACCTAAATACAAAACAAAATCCTCTAAAACATTAATAAAAGAATCTACAGAAAAAAGAGCATTTTAAACAAACATAAGATTCAAATTTCTTACCATATCAAAGTTTTGCAAAAAAACCATAGCACAAAAAACTAACACTATCAGCCACCCAAAGACTTCCTTCACCATGAGATACAAAGGCTTTATACTTTACACGGACCTGAAAAGTTATTTAAAGATGGATAAGTCATTGTATGATTTGCGCAATGTATATTAATTACATACATTGCGATGTGCATTGATAACATATAAGCCGCGGAACTGAAGTCGTTATGAAAAGTAGTTAAATGCTTGTATAGTCTACGCCTTGCATGTATGTTTCAACACATACATTACTTTATACGAATAGGATGGAATTCAAAGGGGATTAATATATGGTAAAAAGCATACTTCACATTCGAATGTATATTGAAAGATACATTGCGATTTAAACATGTCCCGAAATTGAAAGTGAATAAGATGAGGTTTAAAAGGAGCGATAAGTCTGAAGCACATACAAAAGAATTTGTATGTATCTTGATCTTCAGAGTAACATTTGTAACATCAACCTAATATGCATTTGCAATATACTCATGGAAAGTTCTCAACATACATTAGCGATACATACACAAACTGTATATTCGGTGAAACAACATAAAAATCACGCTAACAACATATAACCTTGCTATACAATTGCATGATACACATGAAGTGATACTCACAAGCATTTGTGATATACTCATGAAATATTCTCAGCATGCATTAGCGATATATACACAAATTATATATTTGGGGAAACAACACAAAAATCACGGTGCCAACATACAACCTCGACATACAATTGCAGAATACACACGAAATGATGCTCACATGCAATTGCAATATACTCATGAAATGTTCGTAGCATACATTAGCGATATATACACAAATTGCATATCTAGTGAAACAGCACAAAAATCATGCTGACAAAATACAACCTTGACAAACAATTGCAGGCTACACATGAAATGAAACTCACATGCATTTGCGATATACTCATGAAATGTCCTTAGCATACATTAATGATATATACACAAATTGCATATTCGGTGAAACAACACAAAAATCACACTGACAACATACAACCTTGACAAAACAATTGCAGGATACAAACAAAATGATACTCACATGCATTTACGATATACTCATGAAATGTCCTTTGCATACATTAGCGATATATACACAAATTGTATAATCAATGAGACAACACAAAATTCATGGTGAAAACAACCCTTTTCTCAGACAATCTTGATATAATCCTCTGTGACTCTTATAACCAAATAGATCATATAGAAACAACTAAATCATATAGAACAGAAAACAATCTAGCACTATAGAGATGGATCAAGGTTATAACAAGCAAAAATTCCCCTAAAATAATTGCAGCAAAAACCAACCAAGTTATTTAATACTTTCCTTAGCCAAGATGTTACTTACCCCAGGGATCAACAAAAAAGAATTAGAGTCCCATTCCTTAGAAGAGTCAGTAATGCCAAAAGAAAAGTTAGCCAAGAAATCAGCTAATAAGTTGCCTTCCCTATATGTATGGATTATTTTAAAAGATTGGAAGAGGTCAAGTAGATTACTTCCAAATTTTAAAATGTAATCAATTTTCTAGTTAGGACAAGATTTAATTGAAAAAGCTCTAATAATACTCAATGAATCCCCTTCCACTATAAGATTTGTAATGCCACATTTTAAAGCTAAGTTTAAACCAACTACTAATGTCAATGCTTCTGCCTCATTATTTATACACAAACCAAGCTTAACTGACAAAGCTCTTAAAACTAAACCTTTATGATCTCTCAAAACACAACTAGCACTAGAATTACTAGGATTACCCCTACTCACACCGTCAAAGTTTAGTTTCATAAAAGATACAGGTGGTGGAATCCATTTGATAGAGGATCTATCTATCTTGATATCAGCACTAAAACAGTTTGAATTAGGTAATTTTAATAACTTCCAACTTTTTAACATCAAATCATCCTAAGATGTAAAAACTAAAGAACCTACCTTTCTAGAAAATAACGAGGCTAAAACTACTTCTGAAATGGATTTCTCAATTTTGCCAATAATTACTGTTGATAACTGAGAGGGGGGGGGGGGTGAATCAGTTATCCTAATTATTTCCCTTATTAAACTTTCCTTTTAATTGAAGCAGCATAAAATCAAACACAAAACATTAACCATGAAATAAGAAACACATGACACAGTATTTTTGACGTGGAAACCCTGTTAAGGGAGAAAACCACGGGGTGATTAACCCAAGAATTATTCTCTGTTAGAAGAATAGGAAATTACAAAAATGGCACTTGCCAATTAGGGCTCACTGCCCGAGCACACTGCTCACAAGAGGCTCACTGCCTACAAGAAGACACACTGTCTTACAAAGTGATAAGAATCACAGTCTTGAACTGATTGGAAGCATCTGCATATGCTGGAGTTCAGTTCCGGTTAGATTCAGTATACTGATCTGCTGCACTTCATCTTTCCTCTGTTCTTTAGTCTGCTGTCCTTTCACATACCGGATCTTTCTTGCTACTTCTGCTCTACTCTGGACTTGTTCGCATATACTCTCACACATTTCACCCACTTTACAACTAAATCCATCCTCTATATATATCCGCACAAGTAATTTCATCACCTTTCTAGTCGGCATCCGGAACAGTCTAGTTTCGTACAAACTTAGTTCTGTCGGCTGAATCCTTGCTCACCAAGCAATGCGGATCAAGCATATACTTGTAGATATCATCAATTATGTCGGCCAAACATGATTCATGCCTCCGCAACCTTTATCATCATCTGTAACGCATCCGGAAAGTAGTCTGATACTCTGTCAGTCAGTTCTTCCTCTGTTTTCACTGTCTCTCAGGAATCCGGTACTCAACTATTCATATCTTTTTCCTTGTCCAACTCCGGAGGCTAAATCCTTGGAATATACCACTCAAGATAGTCCTCTTGACTTCCCCAGATCCGCACTGCACCAAGACACTTCCTCTGAGAGATCCGGACCAATCTGTCGGACCTTGCTACATGCTCTGTTCTTGTTCACCGGACCACAACAATCTTCAATCTGACTTCTGGTAGAGATATATCATGACTTGCGGATATGTGGAATGACCTTTGTTGCCATCAATGACAACAACCATGAATCCATATAGTGTCTCTTGCCAACAATTACATCAAAAGGATTACTAATTTTTTTAAAAATTCTACTATTTCTTTCTAGCCACAAAGACCAAATAACAATACTTGGCGAGACCACCCATAGTGCAGAAAAGGTAGAATTTGAGAATAAAATGGGCCAGCTTTGAAACACTTGAAGAAGAGAGAAAGGAAGGGGGCCATGCCAAAACAATTTTGAAAGGAGCCAATACCAAACTTTTGAAGAAAGATTATAGTTCAGCAACAAATGATCCACTATTTCCTCAACTTCAGAACAAAAAGGACATAAGAAAGGGTTAGCAACCCCAAGCCTGACTAACCTATCACTAGTAAGGATTCTATAATTCAGAGCTAACCAAGCAAAAGCTCCTGCTTTAGGCAGGCAAGGACCACTCCAACAAAGCTTATAAGGCCAATTAAAAAGTGAATTAGAATCCTTACTAATGATACTTAGATATCCTTATTTAATTGTATAATGCCCAGACTTTGAGGGAACCCAAATAATCTTATCCTTTCCTCCTGAAATAAAAATTCTTCTTTCCTTCAAAATATTTTTAAGTAGGACCTTCTACTCTTGGGGAATCAGAAAATCATCAAAATTTCTCCACTTAACTTTATTAATATCTGAATTATAATCAATTTCAAATTAATCTTTAACTTTGATTCCCCAAGCTTGGAATAGAAAAAGATTAATGTCTTGAAGGCCTTCTATTTTAGACAGAGGTTGAGGACTATTCCAAGAATCATCCCAAAAGAGAGCAGAATTTCCATCATGAATAACCCAAGATAGAAAAGGGGAAATCACTTCTCTACATTTTAACAAAAAATTCCAAATATGAGAACCCGCCTTTGGATTAAGAATAGTAAAAATTCTTTCAGGAGAAAATGAATCTAAATATTTAGCAAACATAATTTTTCCCCATTTTGACTCTGGATTTTCATATAAATACCAAACCAGTTTAGCTCCAAGAGCCATATTATGTGCTTCAATGTTATGAATCCCAGTTCCTCCTTTCTATTTTGGGATGCAAATTTTGTCCCATGAAATTAAAGGAACCTTTCTCCTGAGTATGTAAAATGTTGTTAATGAAAGAATATGACAATTTTTGAAAGAAAAGTCCAAAATTTTTCAACGAAAGAATAACATTTGTTGAAGAAACAACCTCAAAAATATTTTTGATGAAGAATCCCTTGAATATGAGTTCTGGGAGCTTCAAAAACCAACCGATACTAATGAGAGCTTAAAATCAAATGGATTGGAAATATTAACCCAAACCTATGGATCAAAGATAGCTCTAATACCAACTATTATAGAATCACAAGCAAATAAAAAACAACAAACAATGATTAGATTCTACAAACAAGACAATAATCTCTGCATAATATTAACACTGTAAACTTGCATTTCCAATAACTATGAGAAGAGAAAAATACAATATTATATAGGCATGAATATGCCTAAATTAAAGGATTTTATCACTGTATTTCTTGCTTCAACTTGAGATCCCTTACAAATCTGTACACTAAAAAAAATCAGACATACACATTAAATCAATGATATGGAAAATATTACAATAAGAAACTACATATCCAACTAGTTTCTTCAATATTGACATAGACTATAACTTTCACCAGAAACCTGCTTTAAATAAAATAGAGTAACCTATTTTTGCTCTCCACCCATCCATAGGACTGATGATTTGGAGTCCACCTCTAAGTAGGAAACAAAAATCCATTGCTCAACTCAAATAGGAAAGAAAACAAAATCAGAAAACTTTTGATTATGGACTAACTCACATAGAATCTGTACACAGAATTCTAGTAAAGGGGAAGAAGGGGGATTCACTTCCCTCTTGGGGCACAAATTAACTCCCTTTTCACACAACTCCACACTTCCACACACAAATACCTCCCTTCAACACCAACCAACCATACATCCTCCCAACTCCCATTCATACTCCACAATCTCCCATCAAATCACACTCTTGTTCTCCATTTCTCCCAACACAATTCAACCCACAACACCTTAAAATACTCTATAAACCCCCAAGAGAGGCTCCACACCCTCCTTAACCCCACATGAGGGAAGCTCTCATTTGACCCAGAGGGTAGTTCCCTTTTGCACACCTAAAACCCCATTGACAATCAAGCAAGACACACACAACACATACTTTTTTACAAATCTATAACAACCCTTCGACTCAACATATACAAAATTTAACATTACACTAAAATATCAAAATAAAACAATCATACCTTGGTTGTCCAAGTTAGGATCAGCCCAACTATTCACTCCGAACAAAAGGAAAACCTATTTCCAACCATCATACATTGATCACCCATACATTTCAGCCAACAATCCTCTTCCTTTCCCACAATCCAAAGAGCATTAAAAAATGATAACCAAGAAAAGATTACTCCAGCAAGAAAAGCTACAGCTATCTTATTTTCTAGAATGAGGAAATGTTTAAAATAATTTTCTTTCCGCAACTCTTCAAATTTCCCTTCCAATAAAATTAATTTAAAACAATTTGAAAGAAAAGATTTCTTTTTAGCATAATAAAAGATCACATACTTTTTGACATAAAGCCCCCTATAACAAAGTTATAAGAAATAAATAAATAGATAAATAATAAACAATATTTGAGCATTTGGATTTTTGTCTTTGATTCTTAAGGAACCTAGGCTGCCCACCTAGAAAATCTCATTAAAACATTAGTATATTTTGAAACTCATAGCCGAAGCAATTAAATATTTAACATTAACATTTCTAATATCAATTAATTACAAAATGTAAAATATCAAATAATAATATTTATTTTGTGAAAATTAAACATATAACCATTAATATTCTATGATTAATTATTCTTTTAAATAAACATATTATTTTATTATCAACAAGTAAATATCTAATCATACATGTAAACATTTATATTCACAATTAAAATAATGATACCCATAATCTATAATCTCAACATCAACCATATCAAATTTACACACACATCAAAATAGTCAATTATAAATAATATCATACCATGGTCTCAAGTGCAGTACTAGCTAGGCTTCATAAAAGTGAGGGAATCGCTTTTAAAACAACCCTAAGTGTTTGATGTAAGAGCATACCAGGTTGAAAGGCAATCTTGCATCAACCAAAAATATTTTGATTTTTTTTCTTTTCTTGCATTTCACTCACATTTCAGTCATATTGTGTGATCTCACAATATGCCCCATTTTGCCTTAGAAAAACAAGGGACCCAACTTTTGGCTTTGCTTGTGTGTTTTCTTCCTTTGGGCAGTATGGTAAAATGTAATGTCCTAATTCAAGTCACAAAGACAAGTTTAGTAAATCTCCTAGAAAAGGTCGTCAATGGATAGAGAATCAAATTTAGAGTAACTTTGCCTTTTGGATCATGTCAAAATTTAAGAAAACAACAAAGCTATCAATAGTCAAAGTTCTAGTCAAAGGGGATATGGATATTACTAATGTAATATCTTGATCATTCTCAATATCCATATCCCGATGACATCATTTCTTTTGCCTGATGTGGAAAGTGAGGAAAGAGTAAAGTCTTCAAAAAGTTTAATTAATGATCATCTTTTCTTTTGAAGCCATCAAATTTATGATGGCAAATCACAAGCCTGTCATCTACATCGATATTTGGACATGGACATTTCACTCCCTTCAAATATCCATATCCCCTTCTAATGTACACATCTAAGTGACAGCCCATCAAATTCAACCCAGCATAGACACCCACAGGTCTTGATATTTGGTACTGGATATTTTTGCATGGATATTTGGATTTCAAATATCCATGTTGAAATATCCATATCTAGATAACGTCATCTAACTCTGTCACAAGGTAATACTTTTAAGCTGATGACAACATCCACATGGATATTAGTCACATGGATATTTTATGTTTGCCTAATGTCCATACCTTTTGGAATATCCACATCTAGATAGTTCTCAAGTGTCTATATCCCAATGACATCATTTAATTCTGTCTCATGAAATAACTAAAAGGATGGATATTTGTCACATGGATATTCATCTCAGATATTAGTCACATGGATATCCCCTTTTCAAAATATCCATATCATGTCCAAGCATCCATATCTTGGTGACTTCACATAATATCATCCCGATATAGTGTTTTAGAGCTACTGACGTCACTCAAATATTCGAGACATGGATATTTTTGCATATTGTGTAATATAGATATACCTTTTGAAACATCCATATCCCCATCCCAACCAATTATTTTGTGACACATGTCATATGGATATTATTTTGCGACGCATGTCATGGATATTTCGCATGTCCTAGTTTGTTTTAAGAAAAATTAGAACCCAATAGCTATTTTTTGGTCAACAGTGTTTGACCCGACCCACCTATTGATGTCACATGGACATATCTATATGGATATATTGACCAGATATTCATATCCATATCCATATGCACCTTTTTCATATTAAATGCTACTTATGGAAGTCGTTGGTTTTAAATTTGAAAAACATGCTCGTATACACCTATAGCAATCTCCCACATATGCACTTGAAGGATTCACCTAACCATAGAGGAGTAATTAATATACCCTAAATCAATGGATTTCTAAGGTTAAAAAGGTAATTTCCCTTGTATTTTTTCACATTATCGCACTTGAAGCTAAAATTTACATCGAGAGCTCAAGGAATTGTAAGTGGTTATGGTGAGGTTGCAATGGAGAATAGAACAACACAGAGGTTCTCCTTCTAACGGTGTTTTCATATCCACTTCTATATGTTCAAGTTAAAGTTTTCATAAGCATGTATAAATATGATAGAGCCCTTTCCTATCCTTTTCATAGTAACACTGTTATTTTTACATAGGTAGGGGTTAAAATTCTAAAATTTGATGAATTATAAGTGATTTGTTTACATATATGTTGTCCTAGGAGTGTTTTGTTTAACCACATAAATATTAGAGGGAATTAGCACAACTTAATGCCCTAAACCCTAGTTTAAGACATGGATATTGTAAATTTACATGTTAAGATGCAGCCATGCATTGATAAGTAGGATGCAGAGTTCAGGGACAACATGTTCCCCAAGGCCAAAAGTATATGCAACAAATATGGTTTTGTTGAGGATACACACTATGGCCAGACAGACATGGATGCCTTCAGGACAAGAATCCAAGGCAAGGAGGACAATGTTGTCTTAAAGAACATGGTAGCCATAGGGATGTTTTATGTAAAAGGGTTTTTGTATGCTACAAAGGTGCTGGAGCTGGTAATTAAGTTCACACAACACTATAATGTGGTCACCTAAAGATTTGAACACCAAGGCCGTGTACATGTCAACTTGTCGGTTGATGGAATTATAGAAGCTTTCAACCTACCTACCCCCATGGGCATATATGTACCTAATTTAAAGGCACTTGCTATAGAATTTAAGGGAAAATAGGAAAACTATAGGAAAGTCATTTTCTCATCATAGAGGGATCTAGGGAATAAGACCAAGGCTATAGAAAAATTCCCTAGCACTTGTACAAATATGATTTCTCCCCTAAAATCTAGTATATGATAGTGTAGCTACTCAGTCAGATGAATGGGAAAATCAACTCAAGAAACTTTGAATCATGGATGTATGGGTTGATTCACATGGTGATTGATAACATGCAAATTGTACAATGGGATAGGATCATCAGTGATGCCCTATATGAGCAAATGGTCTAATGGAGGAAGAAGGACAAGGTTTTCTTCATGACCTCATATTTGGTGTATGCATGTGCATGCAAGTCATCCTTCAATAGATTACAAACTATAGGTAAACTAGGTTAGTTACCTCATGAGAAAACTTCATTGGAACATTATCCCCAATTGGAGAGAAGACAGTCTATCCAACACTACAAGGTAGTAAATGATTGTTTATTGATGCATCTAGTTAGATTAATGGAAGGAGATGGGTCTAAAAGACTATCAATGGGATCTCAAGAGAGGATACAACCTCATGGAGCTTAGTTCATCTAGTTCCCTACATACTCATACATCAAGATGGAAGGTTTCAATGGAAATCCATTTATGTTACCAAGATATCCAATGGATAAGGTGATGTTGATGGAGGTAGTGAGGTAGATCGTCCCATCTTTTGAGGCATACAAGAGGAAAATAGGGAGAAGTAATGTGAATTTTCCTTTGGAAATAAATTGGTTTGTATGTGGCTCCATAGATAATGTAAAGCTCACATAGGCTAATTTGAAAAAGTTGCATTTACAACTTTTCCCTTTGGTTAGGAACTATGACCCTTACCACATGTTGGAGAGGTTCATCCACAAAAGGTACAAACATGACACATTGAAGATTTTTGGGTAGATTGTACAGATGAATATGAAGTGAGGAAGAAGGGATACCAAAGGTAGACACTGAATCAAATGAGAACCATTGGATATCTGGATGTGCCCCCCCAAATCAAGATAGATGATGAGGATATCTTAGATCCTGAATATGAAGAAAAGAAGGTATATAATGAGCCTCTAAGCCCTCCAGATTGGACCAAAGAAGAGGAAACATCCATTGATGTTGTCACAACAAAGGTGATAGGAGTAACCAAGAACTGGGTTAATAAGAAGATCAATGAATTAAAAGCTAAGGGGACAACCATCACATATGAAAAAAAGAGAAAAATGAAAGAGAGGGATGAGGTAGATTTTGATGACTTCCTCATCCATAAGAGGCAAGTCATGGAAGCTAGACTGTCTTAGCTAGGGCCTTCAGAAGCTGAGGAAGGGTATACCATAGAGGGTATCACTATTTTCACTATCTCATCACATCCTAGGGATGCACCTTTTAGGGCTATTACCATATCCACAATAGGAACAAAAGAGAAGGAACATACAGATGTAGAAGTGGAGAAGGGGCATGATGATGTGTTGAAGGGTGTAAACATTCCTAGATAGAAAAGACATTAGGGCCCTATGATGAGAAGTTCTACCTCTAAGTCAGCAAGTATTCAAACTGAAGAACATCCAGACCTTATATTGCATGGGGCCAAGGAGTTCCAACATAATGTGCTAGTTATAGAAAATAATTAAAGTAAAGAATGAACTTGCCCATGAGGTAAGGATAGAGACATTGAGAAAAGAGGTTGATCAACCTTTGTCCCTGAATCAGATAGTTGACTTAAATGATGACAAAGTCACTAGGGACGTGACAACAAATCTAGTAGAAGACTTGCTGGGGCATATTGCAGCAATAGCTGAGGATGTAGCACAAGAAAGACATGATAGCATAGAGACATAAAAGCCTAAGTCTCCTAAGGTGGAGGTACCAATAGGGCACCTGGATGTCCTGATAGACATGAACACTAGCCTAGAGGTGATAGATTTGTCATATCAACCTAGGGCTAATGACAAAGGGAAAGAAATTATTAGGGATAGTCCAGGGCATGAAGGAAATGCACAAATAGATATGGATATCCAGACAGATGAAGCACAACAGGATGTCTAGATGAGTGAAGAAGGACATGCTTATGAAGGATATGAACATCATAAGTCTACATCAAAGCAACATGCTCAAGTGGAGAAAGTAACCAAGGAGGTTTCTAACCAAATTCATATCATAGAGATACCTCAACAAGATATCCAAGATCAAGATCCACAAAAGGAGCAACCCAAGGGTGATCCTATGGGTGAAGAAGAGGTGGATACACATGATAAGAAATCACATAAAGACCAGCAATCACTTGCATAAGAGGAGATCCATAAGGATGATGGTGGTGATCAAGAGAATCTAGCAATAAGAAAATCTAGAAGATATCACACCAAGTTAAGACAAAGGGAAATGAATAGAAATACATGATGCTCATATTGAGAAGCTAGGCCAAATAGGGTTAGGATCTAGTATGCCGTCATGGCTAGAATCAAAGGTAGAAGTTCTTGTATATGATTCAACTCCTTTTGATTTTGAGTCATTATTTACATTGGACAATGTCAAGCCCAAGTGCAAGGCTAGGGCAATATTAGCAATAAGGAGAGATTCTACAATGGGGAGGAGAATAACCCAATTGGTTGTCCCCCTGGTAGATAAAAGTAAAGGAGAAATAAGTGCAGGAGTTCCAAGTCACTACCATTAACTTGGGACATTCGACAACTGAACAAGACATAGAAGAGCTCAAGAAGAGCATAGAGGTTGTGGTATCTAGGATGAGGAAGGTGAAGGCCAAAAATAAGGAAATAAAGGAGTAGAATGCCCAACTCTATGAATTCATCAAAGGATTGGTCACACCTACATTGCAGGTGCTAGAGAAGCCTATTGCCTTGGCATTGGTAAGCCAAGAGGAAATAATAGGCCTAGATGCATAGAAGTATCAGGCCTAGGTCATGAACAAGTGGTTTACATAGTCACATGGATGTAGGAGAGAAGGTAATAAGGACATCCCTATCCAATTGGAGCACTTTGGATAAATTGAAGGAAAGAGCAGAGCCACTAAGGAGAACATCTAGACATAGGCTCAACCAAAGTGATATGCCTTGAATAGAATGAAGGCAATAAAGAGGATAGATAGTTAGGATCTCTTGAAACATAAGATTCTAACTATCCATTCATTAGCTATGTTAAGAACATGGATACAAGATCTACAATTTAAGTAGATATTTTGAAAGTGTGCATAAGTAAGGTAGGAGATATAAGTGGGAAGGTCCATGACCTATTGTCTAGTGAAATGAAAATTTTGGAAGGGTTGCATGGTAGTCCAATGGTAGAAATAGAGAGTCATGATGAACAAGAATCTATATAGGCATTCAAATCTAGGTTTAGCCCAGCACTAGAGGATCCTGTGCTTCACTTTTTAGAGGCTACCATGGATGAAGTGATGGAGTTAAATGCTAAGATAGAGGAAGAGACATAGTAAATTAGCTAAGGTAATATCTCATGATGAATAGTTACAGGCACATGAATATACCAAAGTAAAGGCCCAAATAGGGGATAAGTCATAGATAGATACGACTGTACTTGCATATGACTTCTACAAGAAACTAGATATAAAGCGTGTTATCACTGAAGGCTCAAAAGAATTAGGATATTCATAGAAAATGTTTCTATGAATATGCTAAAGAATATTCCCTATTAGTTATTGCCCATTATCAATTTCCAATTGGCAACACGTGCTACTCTTTTGACTTGTTGACTTTTTCAAAGAGAAATCTTGACCATTATTTATTCTTGGGTGGATCCTAACCACTGGATCATTGTAACCGATCTTGTCCTTATTCTATAGAAGGACATTGATCCTCATTTTGTAGGGAGATTGATTTGTTGGATTTGTAAGTGCTAAGTTTGTAAATTCTACAATTTTTGTGACTTCTCAAGATTCTCTCTTAGGATCATATGTATATGTACATATTCTCAAGCATACTGAATGAAATGGAGCTACAAATTACTCTATAATCATAAATCATGTGTAATCTTTGGTTGATTTTTTATATTTAATGGTGGATTGTTGCATTCAAGCTAAAGTGCATTCACTTTAACTTCATATTGTCATCATCTTTCCTTTGAAGATTGGTACTAACCATGCGTAGTTGTGGAAATTCCTGGTGTAGTGTGGTTTAGTTTTACTTCATTTTCATGACTCTATCAGAGTATGTATTTGGATCATTGATCAGAACTTAGTAATTTTAGGATTTACCTTCTGTAAATCCTTCCCTTTAACATTTTCATTTCATCAAATCATAAATAATTGCAAATATTGATGAATCACAAGAAAATACAATAGGCACATGCTGAATTGATGCAAATAACAATATATCCAGAGCATATTATAGTAAGAATTGCAAATCATAGTAAATATCAAGCAGATAATAGAAAATATCAGTTAAATACATGCTTATAGGCACATCTTTTGATAAAATTTAACATGCAGAAGCATAGATTAGTTCATATAAGGATAATTGTAGAAGAACTAATCAAAGTTAGAAATATCTTCATATTTAGTCCAAGTTAAGGATAGATTAAGGTGAATTTCTCAAAGTTAGGATGCAATTTACATTCATTTGCATAAATATTAACTAAATATTGTAAGATTTGACACAATGGTTAAGAATATATGTAGAGCAGGCATAAATAACAAGATGTTTGATGAATATTGACATAACTTTACAGAGAATCATCAAAGTACATAAGGCCCCAACATGATTAATAGAAAGACACATCAACCCTAAGTGACTGTCAAAAGGTCAAGTCCTGACCAACGGAGACTTGGGATCATAAATTCATCCTAAATTTATTGTATCTTTCAAGATAAATAAGGGTTTGTTGTGTAAACTTTTATTTCTATTTGTGTGACTAACAATCACATCAACAATTCAGTTTAGTCTCAGTAGATTACACCTCATTCTACTCCATCATCATTTAACAACTTATAGAACTAGATTTACACTCAACACTATGGCATCTACATCATATCTAAAATTTAGGAGATTTGCATAAGTCCACGGAGAGTTATTGCTATCATAACATCATCTAAACTCATAGAATAGAGCATTCAACATTTAGTATGAGCATACAAGGTTTATGGAACATTCCTGTGACTTGTGGAGCCAAATAGAACATCTTCCAAGGTAGTATCGGACTAGATAGATCTTCATTGAGAACCACAACACATTTAATCCATTTTTGGAGCATTACCACATGATTAAGGCTGACTTACATGTTTCATCATGCATTGGAGTTTGAACCATCTCAATGTTGGTAATTAAGGTGTCTCAAACTTGGTAATTCCTTACATTTGTAATGTTTGTATTTATTATTTAATTGCCTATGTTGTAAATATTTGGAAATTCCATATTGTCATATTGTGGGATGTGGCACGGTGATGTGTCAATCCTACATGGATTATGACAACTTGTATTTTTGTCCTCACATGAGGAGATAGGCATCCCACTTAGTGGTAGGAATATTTTTCCATGTGTCGGCATCTTCCATGTTATGTAAGGAATGTTTGACCAAAACAGTTATGATGGATTCCTATGACGAATCTATGACATGTAAGAGTCAGAAATAAAAGGTTGTAAGATAGGTGACGACATGTGTCATGAAGCTCCTTTGAATAAGGCATATTTGGGTGCCCCAAGGTGGAATATGACATGTTATAAGAGAATATGCTATTTATAGCATGTGTATGATAGATTCTCTTACAACTGTAAGTTGTAACCGCTATGACAGATTCTATGATGGTCGAAAGTGTTGTAAGAGCATCTATCATAGCCCATTTTGGAAATAGGCGACCTCTTTGGAATGGGAGCTATGGACAAGTGTCAGGCACATTCTACAATGTTGACCAAGTGTCCTTAGGCATGGGTTTTGGTCCAAGAAGCCATGTTGGACATCCATTCCAAGATAGGTCTAATATTACCTTGTATTTTCCTATTTATACAGGTGCTTGGAGATGTAGTTTGTATCACAGGTTTATAGGTACTGTTATGTTATCAGATTGAATCTAGACATGAGTGTTGAAGGTCATTCAAGCTTGCATTGCAAGTGTATTGTAAACATTCTTTCAGATTTGTTAATACATTGTGCAGGTTTCTGAGTGTGGGGTTTTTCACCCATTAAGGGGTTTCCCCACTGTAAATCTTTGTCTCTCTTCATCTATCTACTTTTTAGTTCTTTTGTTTTTCTGCAATATCTCATGTTAATGGTTTAACATTGCTGTAATAGTTAGGATAAATTTGAATTTGCATATCCGTCTCCTCATTAGATTAGTGTAGGAAGCGTTTTCCGCACACCTAGCTTCCTTTTAGTTGGTATTAGAGCTTGATCACCTTTGGTCCTAGTTGTTGGGTAGGGGTTTTTTGAGCTAATCTTAGGTTGAGTGGGAGTCTGTGCAGAGCATTCTGTATCTTATTGTAGCAAGGAGATGGCAGGCACATCTGGAAGATTTGAAATAGAGAAGTTCAATGGTAGTAATTTCGAGCTATGGAAGCTCAAGATGGAAGACATGCTTGTTAACCGAGACCTTTGGGATAGTGTGAATGGAACTAAACTAGCTACAATGTCAAAAGATGACTGGTATCTCAAGGATCAGAAGGCTAAGGGTCTCAGAAGACTTAGTCTTGCCGATTTTGTGTTGTTAAATGTCCATGAGGAGACTACTACAAAACTACTTTGGAAGAAGTTGGGGGATGTATATCAAGCCAAATCCCTAGTTAATAAACTTTTTCTAAGAAAGAAGTTGTATTCTCTTTAGATGGAGGATGGAGGATCTGTTGCTAAACATATGAATGTTTTCAAATGTTGGTTGCACAATTGACATCTATTGGTGTAAAGATGGAGGAGGATCTATGTATGACCCTGCTTTGTCCTCTACTAGACTCATGGGATCATCTTGTAATGGCAATCAGAAGCACCACATCCACATTCAAAATGGAAGAAGTGGTTTCTTCACTGTTGTCTAAAGAGATGCGAAGAAAATCTTCTGAGGTAGCCAAAGAAGGCCTTGCAGTTCATGGAAGACCTAAGGAGAAAGGGAAAAATAAGGACAAGAAAGCTAAGAAGGGTAGATCCAAATCTCCTAGAAAGTCCAAGGCTCTTTGTTGGAACTGCGGCAAGACTGGGCATTTCTAAAAGGAATGCAAAGAGGAGAAGAAGAAAAAGAACAAAGCTCCTAATTCAGATTCTGACAAGTTACAAGATGACGGTGATGCTTTCATTGCAGCCCTGGTAACCCATCCAACTGATGATGTGTGGCTAATCGACTCTAGTGCATCATTCCACATGACCTTGCATCGAGACTGGTTCACTAAGTATGAGGAGTTCGATGGTGGAAAGGTGTATCTGGATGATGACTCTCATTTGAAGATTGTTGGTCATGGAAGAGTCTCTATCTGATTCCTTGGTGGTCAAGTGAAGGGGATCTCTGGGGTTATGCACATCCTAGGCTTAGCACAGAACCTGCTTTCTATAAGTAGTTAGAATGATGCAGGTGTGTAGGTTGTCTTTCCGAAAAAAGGATGTAAGATGAGTAGAGGAGCTATGGTGCTTGCTAAGGGTACTAGGAGAGGTACTTTGTTTCAGCTAGAGGCATGCATTTCACAATGCAATAGTTCTTCTGACTCAAGGAAGAGGGGAGAAGTCACTTCATCCCCACCATCTGAATGAGTAGTGAAGAAATTTGTTGTTTCTAGTCTTGATGGTTGTAATCGTGCATTGGAAGTTAAACTTCCTATAGAAAAGACAATGTTATGGCATAAGAGATTTGGCCACATTAGTGAGAAGGGTCTATGTACCCTAAAAAATAAGAACCTCATTGAGGGCTTAGATGATTGTAATCTTGAGTTTGACTTTTGTGAACATTGCATTTATGGAAAACAAAACCATGCTTAGTTTTACTCGAGTTCTCATAAGTCTTCTAGTGTGTTGGACCTTATTCATTCTAATGTGTTTGGTCATGTTAACGTTCCTTTATTATCAAACTATGTATACTTTGTATCTTTTATAGATGATTATAGTAGAAGGACATGGATTTATTTTCTCATAAGCAAATCTGAAGTCTATAACAAGTTTAAGGAGTTTAAAGCCTTTGCTGACTAGTAAAAAGATTAAATGTATGAGAACTGACAATGGTGGTGAGTTCTGTTCTATAGAATTCGATAAGTATTGCAAGGAACTTGGGATTGAAAGGCATAAGACAACTCCATACACCCCGCAACAAAATGGAGTTACAAAGAGGATGAATAGGACACTGATGGAGAAGGCTAGGAGTATGCTTAGTGGAGATGGTCTAGAACACAAGTTTTGGATTGAAGTTATTGCCACTACTTGCTATCTGGTAAACATATCTCCTACATCAGCTCTTGTTGATAAGACACCCATGGAGGTGTGGTCTGGTAGAAAGCCTTCAATAAGGCATCTTCATGTTTTTGGTTGTGAGGCATATGCACATGTGCCTAGGGAGAAGCAGTCAAAGTTGGAGAACAAAGTTGTTAAGTATATATTCATTGACTATGGTGTTGGTGTGAAAGGATACAAGCTTTGGGACCCTATGGCTAAAAAAGTGTTGTATAGCAGAAGTATCATCTTCAGAGAGCTTACACCTTCTTCCATTGTTTTGCAGCCAGAAGAAAAAGAAAAGAAAGAGGATGTTGTTCAGTTTCCTCTCACCCCTGAGAAGACTAAACAGAAAGAAAATGTTGGACCTAATGATGAGGAGAGCTCTAGTAGCTCTAAAATCTCAGATGAAGAAGTTGAACCTCAACCTCAGCTCTTGAGGAGGTCTACATGGATAAGAAAGCAACCTGAAAGGTTTGGTTTTACATTGCTTGATTCTAGTTATGCTTATGCTTTAATCACTAACAGTGACGAACCTAGAACTATGTCAGAGGCTTTGGATATGAAGGATGCAGGTTCTTGGGAGGAGGCCATGGAGGAAGAAATGGCTTCTTTGGAAAATAATCAAACTTGGGACTTGGTGCCTTTGCCTCTTGGATGGAAACCCGTTGGATGCAAATGAATGTTCAAGAAGAAAATTGGTGTAGATGGCAGTGTTGAGAAGTATAAGGCCAGATTGGTTGCGAAGGGGTATTCACAAGTGGAGGGTATAGATTATGGTGAGATCTTCTCTCCCATTACAAAGCTGACATCCATTCGATTCTTGTTGTCTCTCTCAGTAGCTTATGACTTGGAGGTAGAACAGATAGATGTGAAGATAGTTTTCCTTCATGGTGACTTGGAGGAAGAAATCTACATGTCACAGTCAGAGCATTACATGGTGAAAGGTAAAGAAAATTTGCTTTTCCAACTTAAAAAGTATTTGTATGGTTTGAAGCAATCCCCTAGGAGATGGTACTTGAAGTTTGATGCCTTTGTGTAGTCAATTAGATTTGTGAGGTCAAAATCGAATCACTATGTGTATTATAAATTTGATGGTGATCGTATTCTCATTGTTGCACTGTATGGTGATGATATGTTGCTCATTGGGAAGGGTAAGAATATGATTTCTGATTTTAAATCTCAGTTGTCATCACAGTTTGAAATGAAAGATTTAGGGGTAGCCAGGTACATTCTAGAATGGAAATCAGAAGAGACAGAACCAACAGAAAAATTTGGTTAAGCCAGAGTAAGTATGTGAAGACCATGTTGGACAGATTTAGCATGGCAGATTGTAGACAATTGTGTGTTCCAATTTCCTTGGGGACAAAGTTGTCTATTGAGGATTGTCCAAAATCTCCTAGTGAGGTGGAGGACATGAGCAAAGTACCTTATGCTAGTGTTGTTGGCAATTTGATGTATGCTATGGTCTGTACAAGACTAGACATTGCCCAAGCAATGGGAGTCCTTAGTCGATTTATGGCTAATCCTGGACAGGTTCATTGGGATGCAGTTAAGGGAGTGTTCAGATATTTGAGGGGTACTTTCGAGTATTCCATTTTCTATCATGGTAATTTTAGGACCTCCACATTCTATTCACATTCGTGGATTTGTGGATTTAGATTGGGTAGGTGACATTGACAGCAGGAGATCCACCAGTGCTTATGTGTTTACACTATTTGGTGGTGTTATTAGTTTGATGAGCAAGGGATAACCTATTGTTTCTTTGTCCACGACAGAAGCTGAGTACATGGTAGAAACTCATGCTTGTAAGGAAGCCATTTGGCTTAAGAGATTATGTTCTGATATTGGTGTTGATGTAGGTCAGATCACAATCAGTTGTGATAGTCAGAGTGCAAGTTGCCTTGCAAAGAATCCAACTTTCCATGCTAGAACCAAGCACATTGATGTTCAGTTTCACTTTGTGTGAGACATGGTTGAGGATGGAAAGGTAAATTTGGAAAAGGTAGATACTTTGAAGAATGTTACAGATGCATTGATGAAACCAGTGAGCACAGAGAAGTTCAGATGGTGTTCAGAGTCTATCGGCCTCTCGGCCTATAGCAATTAAATCTTGTTTTTCTATTGGCTCTTACAAGGTGTTTGACAAGTGGGAGAATTTTGGGAATTAAGGTGTCTCAACCTTGGTAATTCCTTACATTTGTAATGTTTGTATTTATTATTTAATTACCTATGTTGTAAATATTTGGAAATTCCATATTGTCATATTGTGGGATGTGGCACGGTGATGTGTCAATCCTACATGGATTATGACAACTTGTATTTTTGTCCTCACATGAGGAGATAGGCGTCCCACTTAGTCGTAGGAATATTTTGCCATGTGTCAGCATCTTCCATGTTGTGTAAGGAATGTTTGACCGAAACGGTTATGACAGATTCTTATGACGAATCTATGACATGTAAGAGTCTGAAATAGGTTGTAAGATAGGTGATGACATGTGTCATGAAGCATCTTTGAATAAGGCATATTTGGGTGCCCCAAGGTGGAATATGACATGTTGTAAGAGAATATGCTATTTATAGCATGTATATGATAGATTCTCTTATAGTTGTAAGTTGTAATCGCTATGACAGATTCTATGACGGTCGTAAGTGTTGTAAGAGCATCTGTCATAGCCCATTTTGGAAATAGGAGACCTCTTTGGAATGGGAGATGTGGAGAAGTGTCAGGCATATTCTACAATGTTGACCAAGTGTCCTTAGGCATGGGTTTTGGTCCAAGAAGCCATGTTGGACGCCCATTCCAAGAGAGGTCCAATATTGCCTTGTATTTTCCTATTTATACAGGTGCTTGGAGATGGATTTTGTATCACAGGTTTATAGGTACTATTATGTTGGTGGATTGACCCCAGACACAAGTGTCAAAGACCATTGAAGCTTGCATTGAAAGTGTATTGTAAACATTCTTTAAGATTTGTTAATACATTGTGCAGGTTTCTTAGTGTGGGGTTTTTCACCTGATAAGGGTTTTCCCCACCGTAAATCTTTCTCTCTTCTTCTATTTACTTTCTAGTTCTTGTGTTTTGCTGTAATATCTCATGTTAATGGTTTAACATTTCTGTAATAGTTAGGATAAATTTGAATTTACATAGCCCTCTCCTCATTAGATTAGTGTAGGAAGCATTTTCCGTACACCTAGCTTCCTTTCACTCAAGGCTGATGCGGATCATTCTTTGAGCTTGGAATTGATATATATTCATGATCTAGATGCATTAGGAGAATAGTCATTGATATCTAGTGATAGAATAGAAAGATAGTTATTTGCCAGAGGTGCTTCAATGCCACAATATTCATGTATACTTATTTTAGAAGGTAGGCCTATGAGCTAGAGTGTAGACTGCATGTTACCAACATTTGAGTATTATAATTGTCTGAGATATTGAATCTATAAATCTTCCATTGTAATTTATTCTTGTGTTGTTTCTATTGTGTTTACTTAGGCTACATGGTTATGGATAGTCCATTCTCTGGACCCTCCATCCATGACTGCATCACAGATTTAGGTGCACATTAATAGAAAGGTAATAATAAACAACAAAAAAATAAAGTATAATTATCACAACATAAGATATACGTAGGGAAAACCCTTTTGGATGAAAAACCCAACACTCCAAAACCTACACAATGTATTATCAAATCCAAAGAAGATCACAACACAATTGCAATGCATGTTCTTTCAGGAGTTCACAAATGTTGAATACTAGAGTAATTCTAGCAGCATAATAGTACCTGAAAAAGAACCATACAACTCCAACTCCAAGCACCTATATTTATATCGAGATATAAGCATGAAGAAAGCTTCTATAGCAAGCAATAAGAGATGAGCATCCAAATCCATGTGGTACACTTTTCAAACACATGTTTGAATCTTCTGACACTTGCACAATATTCCCTTACACCTCTTACAACCCTCCATACTTAGGTGTCCCAAATTTTCCCAAAATAGGTAATGACAAATTCTCTTACATTGTCATAAAATCTGTCATTTATCACAACACTTACATCTGTCAGAGAATCTATCATAACTGACTAAAAATGAATGATTCTCTTACAACTTATCATATCCCAAACTTGGGTGGCCCAAAAATAGGTTAAGTCAAAGATGCATCTTACAATGTCATACATGCAAATGAGACTTGTCTCATCCCTTCTATTTCTAGCTCTTACAATGTCAAAGAATATGTCAGAGTTCTTAATCATCATAAACCTCTTACAACACCCAAAAGATGTTGACACATGAAAAAATACCTCTACCATAAAATGGAATGCCTACTTCCTCATATGAGGATAAAAATACATCTAATCACCTTCCTTATAGGATGACACATCACCATGCCAACTCCCACAAAGTGAAGAAATATAATTTGCATATATAATTACAATAGTAGGCAAAAAAAAATACAACATTAAGAAATTGCAAAGGTTGAGACACCTAAATTCCCAACAATTAATTGTAGCAAGTATGTAAAGGATACTAAGTTAGTTGATGGAAAAACCCCCTTATTGTTCCTTGCACCAGAAAGAGTTGTAGATTTCAACATACTTGCAATCAAATTTCATCCATACTTGAAGATTCCTATTAAGCATGTGTCCTTCGAGTGGTCAAATGTTATCCACACATTAGGAGGAGTTGAAGAATATTCAATATGTACTCATTTATTAAATGAGTTTTATAATACCTGAGTTCTTTGTTGCCATCAACAAACATTTGAAATAGGTGTTTCCATCACATGACAAAAAATATTTTTGGTGGAAGGTCTATCATTCTTGTTGGAAATCTTGTCTAGTTACTACTTGTGCGTGACATACCATTTATGCAAGTATCCCCATTTATTACATTGTGTAGGATAACACTTTATCAATGTATGTGTAGATTATTGAATAGTGTGCAATTTGACTATATATCTTTTATGTAATTTTTGTACTTTGTGTGTTTACACTCAACACTTATGGTAAGGTATTGTAGGTTACATTTTTAACATATGTGACCTTTAAGATGGTTGTCATTAATAGAGACGTGATCTAGAACAAGTTAAATCTAAATAAATGTTAACAAATATTTAAGGAATAGATCTACAATATATGAGAACTAACAAGAACTTACAAGTTGAATAAATATCGCATTGCTTAGTATTGAGGAGCATTTAGTATTTGATGCATTTGTGCATTTTATACAACAAATAATATAGTCATCTTCCATAATAAGAAAATGTTAAATTCATTGACCACACTAGTTTGTCATAGTGTGTTTGCATATACTAGGTGTATTGAATTACATGATGCCAATGACAATTATCTAGACAATGTAGTCCTACTATGTGTTAGTGAATGTGTAATGTTGGTGTGCAATTTATGGGTAGATGCTAGATTGGTTAATGGGGCACTTGGCATTGTAAAAATATACTATATCATTGAGGTACTTGACCATCAGACTTGCGATTATGTGTGACCATGGAATTTTATAATTATGTGGGTGTGCCATGGGACATTAATAATCAATGGTTGGTCCTAGTTCTACCTATTACAAGAGGGAATCAATTTATACTAAAATGACATGGGCTTTAGCCATATACAAATCATAAAGATTAATGATAGAAAGGTCCCTAATAGATGTTGGCTATATAGTGAGGGTAGGTTTGATGTTCACTACAATTAACTAAGTTAAAATTCTCAACTCATTGAAAATATGACCACCATTCTCGTTTCAGTGATACTCTAAAATACAAAATTCAAGTTACATTGACAACATGAAAAATGAAGAGAATTGGTTGTGGTCCTTGTCTCTAAGTCAACATTTTATGAAAACACCCAATACATTATGTTATGTATATGATGAGTTGTGATGAATAAATATTATGTTATAATTTGAAGTAATGTAGTGGTTTTGATACTTAAATTGAAATTGCTCTTTCAGTTGTCCTTATTTTTTGAATTCCTTTGTCAACTTTTTGTAACATTTGTTTGTATTATACACATAATATATTGTAATTGTATGGGTATGGAAAAAAAGTTAATGTACCATTATTTTGAAATAACTATAGTTCTACTATAAATGAATGTGGTTTTGTGAGATGTATTATTATTCACATGAGTGAGTATGATAATTGGTTATTATACTATTGCTTCAACTAACTATTTTACATTATATGTTTGATGTGTGCATTGAGTGTGTAGGATACAAGTTTAAACCAATGATGGTTAATTAGTGATATGGTACATTGATTTTTATGCATGTATTTTGTCTTACTCCACCATAGGATAATTAGATGTGACCTTGTGTTAGTTAAACCAATTTTATTTGAGGTGAAAGTGATTCAAGACCCCATGTGCCAAACTCAAATTTAATTCTAAGTGTATTATCTCTTAGTATAGTATGCATAGGTGTTTTCTAAATATAAATAATTTTTATATTTCTTTGAATGCTTAAAATCAGTTGGGATAAGTAGGTATTGCTTAATGATTTTTATATATCTTTAAATTTATTTTCTTAATTTTATTGTAAAATAGTCATGGGTTGTTAGTATTTTATGTTAGGTGATAGGCCAACACTAGGGTAAAGAATAAGAAGGGTTTAATGCTTTATAATGAATTTCAGTTTGGTCTATATGTGTCAATCCAGGGGCATAGAATTATGAGAGGTATTAGGACTATATGCCACAAAGGGGTGAAAGTTGTGAGATGAGTGGTTATGAATGCAGCTAGGAAAATAAACTAATTGCAAATTAAAGTGATTCTAACGATAGGAAATGTCACTTCCTGGTGACAGGAACTGCAACAATCTATAACAAGAACAACAACAATAGTAATAGTTCTAGAAATTAAACTCACAACTTCAAAACAAATTAATCTAAAAATCATAAAATAATAGAAAGCATAAACATCTATTCTAGAGAATAATCACATGATTCGTAACCAATTTATAGGTAATAAACAACAAACCACACTTATAAATAACATGAAAATAATGGAAATAAACACACTGCTAAATAAATAGAAATCACTAGACACCCCAAGAAGTGGGCCCTACCTCCTCAGTCCATCGAGTGATAAAATGAATGCTTTTCTACATGGGACTGATCATACAATTGTTTATTTTATTTGTCAGAAAATAATGTAGTCTATACAATATTCTGCACTGTTACCCCAATTTTGAACTTAAATTTTTTCAAAATTTTAAAGCATTCTCCTATATGCTCCTGATTTTGCCAAACCACAAAAATAATTAGATTTGAAAACTCGTAGGAGCTGATGCAATATCCTCTTGATCATAACATTGCCTTACCCCAATCTGGTCAGTTTCTGTGCCCAAATATCTTACCACTTGTGAAATTTTAATCTTAGCTCAAAGACTTTATGGACTTTATCAACACTTCATTCTTTGTTGTCAGGCATTTTCCATGTTCATGAATCCCTTGTTTCCCCGACTTATGTTCTTAAGTCCATGAAATGACCAACTTCTCAACTCCTCTTATTGTTGGGGAAGTTGAAAGTTTTTGAACATCACTCTAATAATTCAAAAGTTTGCAAGAGCCCTGATGGCCCAACTTCATTCATTTTCAAAGGTTTTTGAAAACCCCAAAACTCCTGACATATTTTTGGTATCATTAGATCACTGTGTCAGAGGTTCTTAAAACTTTAGAACTCTTGATATATGGTTTGATGGTTATGCTTTTTTGGGACTCCACGACTCTCCAGTAAAATCTTGGTTTTCAAAGCATCACTAGCTCATTTGATTATCTATACAACATATCATGAGAATGTCTTTTCAAGAGTTATAAAATGTGAACTCAATCTTAAAGACTCATTTCTCAAGGTACAAAATCAACAATGCATTAATTACATCTTTAATGACAAGTGTAATGGAGCTCACTAAGGTGGTAGCATGGCATCAACAAGTTAAAAGTCATCATTACCTACTAGTGTAATTGAATCAGCTTGTCTACAGACAAAGGTGGCGGTACCTCTGACTTCATTTTTTATCAACCAAGACATTTTCAAAATGGGACTTCCTATGAATAATGAGACTTGGGATGGTGAACCCATGCCTATCCTACAACTTGATTTGAACTAGCCCAAAGAAGAATAGATTGATATCATCTCCCAATTATGCATAGTCACATGGAAAGAGAAGACCAGCTATGCTGAATATCATAGGGTAATCTTCGTTCTGGAAGAAGAGGAAGAGCGTTTTGAATTGCATAATCTTTTTATGGAAATACGACTAGAATTGGGAATCGCCCCATACTTGGGGCAGTCTAATGCCACTTGTTTGGCATGCATGAAATCTTTTTGTAATTAGCGGTGGTAACCAAAATTTTGATGTAACGCTTTGAGGTTGCTTTCTTGATAGTGGTTACTTAAAGGGTCATTATGGGTAGTTAAATTTAAATATATTTTTGGGTTTTGAAAAACAATAAAGGGAGGACTTTTGGTGGGAGGGGGCATCTTTTTCCAGCTATTCTAGGAAATAGAGGAAAAGAATCAAGTTTATTCTATTTTGTATTTTCAGTTATCTTTTTCTATCTTTTTCTAGCTGTTATGGGAAACATGGGAAGGGGAGCTCAAGTTTTAGTCTGTTTCTATTTTCAGTTATCTTTTTCTTAATCCAGCTAATGTACAAGAGCATTTTCAAAAACTTTGAGTTTTGTCATCTTGGAGAAATGAAGAATCATTTCCAAAACTTTGTGTCTTTAAATATCTTTTATGATTGCAATTATTCTTCTGTCAATTCATAATCTGTCTTCAATATTGTTCCTGTTGTGTTGGTATGTGTTGAGATAAATATAGTTGTTTCTTTTCGTCAATCTATTACTATTTGTGGGTGTGGAATAGATGGACTATGTATCATTTATCTATACCCATTTCTTTCTAAATTATTCTTTTGCATTCACTTTCACGGCTATGAGTGGGTGTTAGTTTACCTTTTATAATTTCTGGTCAAAAGCATACTCTATTTTTCATTTCTTATAAATCATTCAAAGGTAGTTGTGCCTTGTAAAATAAGCAGAGAGCACTTGCAACTATCATTGCAAGTGACTCAACTGTTGGTCAAGTTGTCATTCATGTGGGCAAAGGAGTATAAACTAGAAGTGACAAATCTATTAACCAACATGCACATAGAAATTTACTCACGCCAAGGACTGTACTTGAACTGATATTACATAATATTTATAGTTCCAACTTATAACAACTGCGTACAAGAATACGTGTGGTTATTTTGGCTTGCATATAATATGATGGTCTATGTGGGACCTTGTTTGCCAGCCACAAATTAAAAACAAATTTGTTGCAATAGCAGTAAAAAATAGAAGACATGAAGATCTGCAGTTTCTTCTCCAACAAGACATCTCCATCAGAGGTTCTTCTCCATCATAGGTTTCCTTCCTAGTCTATTTGAATATCCATGGTGGCAATAATCAATGGAGAGTTGATAAAGAGACATGAGTTGGAAAAGTAGAATTTGATCTCTGCAAGGATGAGGTTGTTGAACAAATAACAAAAATCTAGTTGTGTGAATAGAAATAATGATGGGATATTCAAAGAGCTAAGTGCTAAGTAGACATAACGTGAAAGGAATCCACATAGCTAAAGAACACAGTTGGAAAGTGTAGCAAAAGGACTGCCATGACAAACATAATAGTAGCAAGCATGTAGTTAATTTGATAAGCATGTTTGAGTATGTGCATTAAATAAAATGGCTAAAGGAAGGTTGTGACATGAAGTTCCTTCATAAAATGTGACATGAAACCTACATGTTGCAAACTATATTTTCCAAGGCGTAAAATAACAATACATAATAATAAAGACAACCAATGATTATTTTCCACTTTTTTATCCAAAAATTATATTAAATATCACTTATATATATTAAATCACAATCAGCTTAAAATGGCAAAATGGTAAGATGTTGAATGGAAATGGAATGTGTGGATGAGTATGAAGGTGTAGGAAAAGGCATAAAATATGGCATAAAATGGAGCATAATTGGCTCTCATCATTAGGCTTGATTTGGATCCTTATAGAAAGGTTAATTTGTCTAGGAAGAAAGATATGTGCATTATTTTATTTTTTAATAATTATGAATGTGAATGAAAATCTTTGCCCATCACACCCTTGTTGGAGCAATTACTATTTGTAAAATTTTATTATTTTGATAGGGGTTTGTCTTCTAATTATATTATTTTAGTCTTATCTTGTGGGTTGGGATAATTATCCAATTATATTTATTGTGTGGTATTTAGCTCTTCATAGTTATCCTAATTGACTTGTTGACCAAGTTTATGCCTTTAGATAATTGTCTTAATTCTATTGGTGAAGAATAGGAAAGAATTAGAGTCAATCATAAGGGGTTTTCCAATGGCTAGGATTCACTATTTACTTGTGCATAGAGATGTAAAAGAGAGTTTAGATAGAAAATTGAAACACTAGAGTGTTCTTGGGATTTTTGGAGAATAAATTTGTTCTTGAGAAGGATTGCTAAAGGATTGGAGAAGCTAGGAGATGTTTACTGGAAAAAAAGTAGGATTATGATAGTTTGTTTAAACCAAATAAAGTCCTTTTACCCAATAAATATTAAGGAAGTAGGAACTGAGCTTTCTCACTATGAAGGATCAAGCTACATATTCCTAGACTCCCTTTTTATGCTAGCTATGATTGAACAGATTTGTTGATTAGGTCTTTGTAAGCTTGTGGCACTCACAAAGAAATAAAAACCTAATAGTAAATTAATGTTGTAATAGATTGATTTCTGACACAGGCACTAATGAACAGAATAAAAAAACATAGAACAGAGATCACAAAGAGTTTGTACCTAGAAATTAAGAGCCTATTAGACACGGGCACCTATTCTTTTGTCCCCAAAGTTTTTGATGACTGAAATCTATTGTACAGTATGTCAAAGGGTCTCCAAAAGTTCCCAAATCTAGAAATAAATGCCCTATTGGACAAGCGTGCCTACTCTTTTGTCCTGAATAGTTTACGATTCTAAAACTTGAAATCTTGCAATGACTATATCCATCATGCCTATCTTTCTCCCGCACCTTTTTATCAAATCTTTTCAAACACGACCTACACATACAAAAGGAGGAGAAAGATGGTTGTGTCTATATAGGAGATTGCCTCAGTCAAGCCCCATCTTTGGTATTTCTACCTCAACAATAGCCAATGATAAAGATCTACAAATGTGTGTTCTTATAGATCATGTGTGTATGAACAAATGTAAAACCCTATATGACTTAGTCATCAAGGAAAAGATCAACACATTTATTTACTCAAGGAGATGATAACATTGAAGACTTGTAGAACAAGAAGGCGAGGCAATTGTATCCACAAAGGATTCCCAAGCTCAAGTTGGAGGCTTCAACCCTTCTCCTGATCATACAAAGGGCTTGACAAAATCCTAGGAAGAGCAAGATAGACTCAAGATCTTGATTCCTAGTCTCCACCGAACATCTCCATGATAGCAAGATTTAATGGCTTCAAAGAGCTTCAACAAAGTGTTGATGTTCAATATCAAAAGTGGTAGAATTTTGGCATAGTAAGCTTGCATATAGATTGTGTTTGATAAAATGGTTTTTAATTCTCTTTAAATACCTAACCTTATAAAATAAAATATTTGGAGTAATGTGCCGACATCGCATGAAAACTAAATTTTGAAATTAGAATCCCAAGATACATGGTGGGAGCCAATACCTAGCTAAAACTCTAAACCTTGAAAAATAAGGCTGGACAAGGGAGCAGACGCTCATGTCCAGGCCTTGATTTTTCTATCAGGTCTATATTCCAGAGGTCTAGGATATCCAAAATCCAAAGTTTGTTCTGAGGTCTAGTCAACAGTTACTTCAGAATATGACATTTCTTCAATTAGATATAGGTCAATTAGGGTTTAGGAAGGCTAGAAACAAAAAGGGTAATAGGACAGTAAAGGAGAGTAGCTAAACCATGAGAAATTGTGTCATTCCATGTAGGAGGATAATTTTTGACATAACATTTAGCCCCCACTTTAGTGGCCATATGACACTATGTGCATATGCAACTAAAGGAAAGTAAATACATCAATCATGAAAAGAATACCCAAAAGGATACTATAGAGGAAGCCAAAATGTTGTCACGCAAGAGGAAGAAGCCCCCAGTCTATAATCTTGCAAGACCACAAAGTTAAGAACTACATCCTACAAGGGAACACTTGTCAAATAATTAAAATCTAATCAACCTACTCTTGTCAAACACTTGAAATCCAAGGGTGCCTACTCTTTTGTCCTGAATAGTTTGCAATTCCAAAACTTGAAATCTTTAAATGACTATATTCGTGATGCCTATCTTTCTCCCACACCTTTTCATCAAATCTTTTCAAACATGACCTACACATACAAAAGGAGGAGAAAGATGGTTGTGGCTATATAGGAGCTTGCCTCAACCAAGCCCCATCTTTGGTATTTCTACCTCAACAATAGCCAATGATAAAGATCTACAGATGTGTGTTCTTATAGATCATGTGTGTATGCACAAATGTAAAACCCTTTATGACTCAAGCATCAAGGAAAAGATCAACACATTTCTTTACTCAAGGAAACAATAGCAACATCAGCTCAAGGACCTGATAACAATGAAGACTTGTAGAACAAGAAGGCAAGGAAGCTGTATCCACAAATGATTCCCAAGCTCAAGTTGGAGACTTCAACCCTTCTCTTGATCATACAAAGGGATTGAGAAAACCTAGGAAGAGAAAGATAGGCTCAAGATCTTGATTCCCAGTCTCCACCAAATATCTCCATGATAGCAAGATTTAATGGCTTCAAAGAGCTTCAACAAAGTATTGATCTTCAATAGCAAAAGTGGTAGAATTTTGGCATAGTAAGCTTGCATATAGATTGTGTGTGATAAAATGATTTTTAATTCTCTTTAAATACCTAACCTTATAAAATTCAAATATTTGGAGTAATGTGTTGACATCGCTGTTAGACTTAGGGCACACAACTGAGAGGCGAGGGGGAATCAGTTGTGTAAAAATTTTCTTTAAT
Organism: Cunninghamia lanceolata; assembly: GCA_027924645.1. Taxonomy (NCBI): domain Eukaryota; kingdom Viridiplantae; phylum Streptophyta; class Pinopsida; order Cupressales; family Cupressaceae; genus Cunninghamia; species Cunninghamia lanceolata. Next base: position 4,522,940 of record BSBN01001670.1, on the reverse strand, counting down.
TTCCACACTTAAATCTTCTTGGTGATTAGGAGTATATTAAACGTGAAACATAATGCATTCAAATCAAAAGCAGAGACACATCAACACATAAGACACCAAGATTTTGACGTGGAAAACCCAGTTTAGGGAAAAACCACGGGGTGATTAACCCAAGAATGTATTCTCTATTAGAAGAATAGAAAGAATAAAATGGCACATGCCAATTAGGGCTCACTGCCTGAGCACACTACTCACAAGAGGCTCACTGCCTACAAGAGACACATTGTCTACAAAGAAATAAGTATTACATACATGAATTGGAGAATAGCATCTTCACTATGCTTGAATCAATTCCATTAAGCTCAATACACCTGCTCTGCCTTTCACTCTACTTTTCACTACCACACTCTCATCTTCACAAGACCCACTTTGAAATGACTTCTTGATCCCTTATTTATACACTACATCGACTTAGGAACAATCATCTAAGTCAGAAAACACCTACAAGAACATCCACAAGACGTGTAATACATCCGGTCAACCAGTCTTAGGAAGAACACCAACATCCAGTGATTTTTCTTCAAATACAAACTTTAACTTCGATGTGGACCACCAACATGAACTAGAACCAATCCACAGATCACCAAAAGCTTTCCTGAATCACCAACAATATCCGTACTTCATCTGCTTACTGGAATCCTTCTCTCCATTCGGAACCTCAAGAACATAGTCTGTCATCATTGTCATAAAGGAATAGGTTCTTCTGGACCTTCAAGCCACAAACTAATCTACTTGACACTTCACAAGGACATCCCCAACACTTCCTCCAAACCGCAAAATGGGAAAATGCATTATCGAACCTCACCGGACCTATCTGTGTCACTCTATCGCTTCTGGACACCTGCCAGAGCCGATTTTACTTAAGAGACCATAACTTCTTCAGATCTTCATGTGGACCTCTAAAAACTTGATTGGAGCATCTCAAGACTTATATCTACAAACCCTTTAAACCGTATCCTCTTATCTGTAACCTATCTTGGACTTTTACCTTGTTATCATCACTGTTCTTCACTATTCCTGATTGAGACTAATTTTCTCAATATCTTCAGCACACAGCTCATCCAATCCTCCTCATTAATGCAACATGAGTATGTTGACATCAATGAAAAGACTGGTTAGACCCATACTTGCAACACATCGCATGAAAACCAAATTTTGAAATCAAAATCCCAAGATGCACGGCAGGAGCTGACACCTAGCTAAAACTCCAAACCCTGAAAAGTAAGGTTGAACAAGGGCGCGGATGCTCATGTCCAGGCCTTGATTTTTCCATCATGTCTACATTCCAGAGGTCTAGGATATCCAAAATCAAAGTTTGTTCTCAGGTCTAGTCAACAGTTACTTTAGAATATGACATTTCTTCAATTAGATATAGGTCAATCAGGGTTTAGGAAGGCCAGAAACAAAAAGGTCAATAAGATAGCAAAGGAGAGTAGCTAAACCATGAGAAATTATGTCATTCCATGTAGGAGGATAATTTTTGACATAATATTTAGCCCCCACTTTAGTGGCCATATGACACTACGTGCATATACAACTAAAGGAAAGTAAATACATCAATCATGAAAAGGATACCCAAAAGGATACTATAGAGGAAGCCAAAATATTGTCACACAAGAGGAAGAAGCCCCCAGTCTATAATCCTGCAAGACCAAAAATTTAGGAACCGCATCCTACAAGGGAAAACTTGCCAAATAATTAAAATCAAATCAACCTACTCTTGTCAAACACTCAAAATCCAAGGGTGCCTTTTCTTTTGTCCTAAATAGTTTGCGATTCCAAAACTCAAAATCTTTCAATGACTATATCCATGATACCTATCTTTCTCCTGCACCTTTTCATCAGATCTTTTTAAACATGACCTACACATACAAAAGGAGGAGAAAGATGGTTGTGGCTATATAGAAGCTTGCCTCAGTAAAGCCCCATCTTTGGTATTTCTACCTCAACAATAGCCAATGATAAAGATCTACAAATGTGTGTTCTGATAGATCATGTGTGTATGCACAAATGTAAAACCCTGTATGACTCAAGCATCAAGGAAAAGATCAACACATTTATTTACTCAAGGAAACAATAACAACATCACCTCAAGGAGATGATAACAATGAAGACTTGTAGAACAAGAAGGTGAGGTAGTTGTATCTGTGAAGGATTCCCAAGCTCAAGTTGGAGGCTTCAAACCTTCTCCCGATCATACAAAGGGCTTGACAAAATCCTAGGAAGAGCAAGATAGACTCAAGATCTTGATTCCTAGTCTCCACCGAATATCTCCATGATAGCAAGATTTAATGGCTTCAAAGAGCTTCAACAAAGTATTGATCTTCAATAGTAAAAGTGGTAGAATTTTGGCATAGTAAGCTTCCATATAGATTGTGTGTGATAAAATGATTTTTAATTCTCTTTAAATACGTAACCTTATAAAATTCAAATATTTCGAGTAACGTGCCAACATCACATGAAAACTAAAATTTGAAATCAGAATCCCAAGATGTATAGTGGGAGCCGACACCCAACTAAAACTCCAAACCTTGAAAAATAAGGTTGGACAAGGGTACAGATGCTCATGTCCAGGCCTTGATTTTTCCATCAGGTCTACATTCCAGAGGTCTAGGATATCAAAAATCCAAAGTTTGTTCTCAGGTCTAGTCAATAGTTACTTTAGAATATGACATTTCTTCAATTAGATGTAGGTCAATCATGGTTTAGGAAGGCCAAAAACAAAAAGGGCAATAGGACAGCAAAGGAGAGTAGCTAAACCATGAGAAATTATGTCATTCCATGTAGGAGGATAATTTTTGACATAGCATTTAGCCCCCACTTTAGTGGCCATATGACACTACATGTATATGCAACTAAAGGAAAGTAAATACATCAATCATGAAAAGGATACCCAAAAGGATACTATAGAGGAAGCCAAAGTGTTGTCACACAAGAGGAAATAGCCCCCAGTCTATAATCCTATAAGACCACAAAGTTAGGAACCACATCCTACAAGGGAACACTTGTCAAATAATTAAAATCAAATCAAACTACAACCAACACACCAATAGGTCAGTCAAAAACACTAAAAGAGGATATCAAGGGAGATATATGCCCCCCCTTGTTTCTACTCACTTAGTCTAAAGAGGAGAAACGAGGTAGTTATCTACATGCACTGATATCAAGAAGAAGTGATAAGAGATGCATTGTGAGGGTCATTTTTGCAAACAACACTGAAGCACAATGCATTGGGTTAGATGGAGAGCAGAACTAGGATTCTAATGCAATAAACAGTGCACAAGTTTGAGTTCGGTAGCCCAAGATAGAAGTATATGAGTAAAATCTATTCAATTTTGTACCTAGATAGTGATAGGAATTCTCATCATTTTACTATATGTAAAAGGAGTTTTCACTTTTTTACCATTCATTCTTATTTCCATTATTTAGAGGAAAGAAGAAGAAGGAGACTAGTCATGCCAACTTGACATCCATACCAGCCTCTGAGACTAGAGATGCTCTGAGCTTGAGAGGTAGAGAGACGGATTGAGCCCGAGGTAGGGTCCTAAAATTCACTTATGTCATCATGATTTTCCTATTTCTTTTGATTTTCTCATTTTGCATGCCACATAGCCCTTTTTGGACAAGGGTTCCCAACCAGGGTGCCCAAGTCCACTCAGGGCACATGTGTCCTTTCTGGGCACCTAGGTCCTCCTGGGGTGCCCAAGTCCTCCTAGGACATCCAGGTCCTCCTAGGGTACCCAAGTCTAGGAAGGATAAGGGCCTTAGGGATAGGGCATAGAATGGTACTTTTGATGCTTCTTGATGATTTTATGATGCAATCTAATTCAACTTTAAATGTTTGACCTACAAGATGTTTCTGAGATATAAGAGCATACAGGTGGTTGCCTAATGATACTTCTTCGAGAGCATGCTGGTACTATGCCTGACGAGGAGAGGGGATTCTTTCAAGTAGTGGGTCTTTGGTGGGTGTTTATCATGCCCATGATGAGATTCCAATGTAGCATGCTAATGGCATTGATGGAGAGGTGGGATGCAGACACATCTACATTTCATCTACCTATAGGTTAGATGACAGTGACCCTAGAGGACATCTACCGCATCCTATGACTACCTGTCTAAGGTGAGACAGTGAGGATCCTAGATCATCACTCAATAGAGTGCACTCAAGAGAGCCACTTATATTTCTTAGGTTGTACCATCACTTAGGCAGAGTGAGGACACATCTACCTTCAAATGTTAGAGTAGGGATACATTGACATCCCCTTAGTTTGAAAGATCATGATCATTATTATTACCTTGGTGGTCGCACGGGATGGATAAGGCACTCACCTTCATAGGGGCCTGGTTCATATTATTGGATCGATGGACCAGCATAGGACAATATACGCATGGGGGTGTAGTATGCTTGCACACCTCTACCACAGTTTGGGATGATATGTTCATTATGAGTCATAGAGATTGATGGTGTGCATCCTTCTACAAGTCTAGATGTATCAGCATATCAGATGCACTTGGCCCACTAGTTTTCCTATAGAGATGACATGGACCTATCCATGTGCACATGCTTATCGACTTATTCGATGTTGGAGGCATGATGACCTGTTATATTGGAGAGTGATATTTGATACGTTGCAGTGTAGTAACATTGTTTGGAGACCATATCATGACCAGAAACCATGGATAGGTCAGCATAGATAGCTAGCCAAGATATAGAGGGATTAGTTGATGGTTGGTCACCTTGATCACATAGTTGTGTGGTTTTATTTTGACAAAGTAGCACGTGATAGCTCAAATGCAGACATGATTTTCCTAGGGTGCATTTGAGCTATGCACACTCAGTGTGCAATGTAGTCAAGGTGAATTCCACCCCATGACTAATGGTAGCTGATATAGCAGTGAGTAATGATGATGGTATAGAGGATGTAAAGCTGCTATATGATGCAGATGACATTGGCGTTACCCAAGTATATTAGACCTAGTGGCAGACAACACGTGTAACATAGGAGTAGAGGATGATGTTAGTGATTTTGTTGGCTATTATGATCTTGATGATGATGATGAGGAGGTCCCAGCACAATACATCTTCAGAGAGAGACCACGGTGGGACCAACAAGATGCAGACACTACCGAGGAGACTGAGGAGAGACCTAAGTTGAGAGCTCGTGGTCTGGAGCCTACCGATGTTAGGAGTTCAAGTTGCTTTAGGCAGGGTTAGATGAGTAGTCATATGTCCCCAGCCACAGAGCCGACTATAGAACTCATTGTACCGGTAGTAGTTCAAGATCCATCATGGTGAGATGGAGATCCAGGTGAGACATTATTATGCTGATGTATTATTTTGATGACTATTTATGATGTATATATATGTGATATTGATATCAATTTTGTATTTCTTTTTACAATTGGTATTGATTCATGGTGCAATTTTGTGAGTTGCATTATAGTAGAGATAGTTCCTACCAATGCAGTCAAGCAACAAGTGTAGACAGGATATTCACCACAGCACTCTACATGGTAGCATGTGGAGATTTTTGTACCTTTTGTGAGATATAGAGTGGCTGTGGAGGCCATTGTAGATCATTGTACATAGGAGAGGGATCAAGTGATCCAGAGATATGATTGCGCTGAGGTTGAGCTCTAGACATAGAGAGAGTAGGATGCAACACTATCCTCATTAGTGATGAGTCTTATCATGACTCAAGTCTTACAGACTAAGTTGGATCAGGTGAGAGATGAGAGAGATAGAGGAGTGTCAGACAAAGAGAGGATACAGTCAAAGATCGACCAGTACTACCAAATGTATATGGAGTCATAGAGTGAGGTGTTGGGGCTTAGAGGTGAGCTCAGGGGGTTGCGGTCATGAAGTGTCTCTAGGAGTCATTTGTAATCCGCAACCACACATGGGTAGCCCTCCATCACACGTACACCACTAGGTCTTGAGGGGACCAATGATTAAGGTTCAGCTATGTGATGTATCTTATTTGCTATGACATCCCATTTTGATGTAGGGTACTTGACTCATATATATACTCAAACTGATGTTTTTATATATATGATGTTATGTATTGATGCTTGTAATGTTGTTGCTTTATCACATGTGATTTATAGAAAATACAACTAGTGATAAATGTTAATGATTATGTGAAAGTGTAGTTAATGCTAATCTGATACATACTAAAAAATTCTTTGTAGAACATATAGTAAAATTCACAATGATTAATGAATTTCACACATAACAAAACTTCCATGCTATATTCAATTAATGCAAAGGTGATCTTAATAAAGAATGTTTAAACAAGAGACAACAATGATTAACCAAAAAAGATCTTATGTTAAATGAATTAAGACAAAATTACCTATCTTGTTGAAATTGAAGCTAAACTAATAAAGTTACTTTATGAAATAACATTTAACATATGATCTTAAGCATAGAATTTCTTGAGGTGCACGACATTAATAGGCTCTTTGAGCGGCGTACCTTGCTCATCAGCTAGTTTATATGCTCCCAATCCAAAGGCTTCAGTAACAACATATGGTCCAAGCCAATTAGAGATGAACTTTCATTTTTCTCCAGGGGGTGCATTCACATTCCATTAATTCACATATAATACAAAGTCTCCAACATCGAATGAGCAATCTATGACACATTCATTATATGATCACTCGATACCCTTCTGATGGGCCTTAAGGTAGTCAAGAGTGTTGATACATCATTCATCAAGCATCTCAAGTTCTCTAGAGGTATTATCGTGTCAGCGCCATAAACAAGGTTATATAGTGTAGTTCCAATAGTTGTACGAATACTTGTTCTATAAGCCCATAACACATATGATAGCTGAGTATGCCAATCTTTGTAATGTTTATTAAACAATTTTTTGTAAAATTTGTCCAATAATCTTATTTGAATCTTCTGCTTGGCCATTTGATTGAGGATAGTAAGGTGTAGAGAAGCAATATTGAATATGATATTTTTCAAGGAATTTCTTCATGTCCTTGTTCTTAAATGGGGTTCCATTATTGGAAACTAATGTGGAAGGTATACCAAATCAAGAGATGATGTTATCTTGTAGAAAATGACAAATTACTTCCACAGTGATGGAGCACAATGGAACAACTTTGACCCACTTTGTACAGTAATTTGTAGTGGTAATGATGAATGTATGTCCTTGAGAAGAGGGTAGAGAAATTTTACCAATTAGATCCAAGCCCCAAATAGAAAATAGCCAAGGTGAAGCTTGGGCTCTAAGTTCTTGGCTGGGTGCTCAGATTAGATGGTTGTTTTGTTGACATTGTGGGAACTTCTTAACATATGCGAAGGAATCTTGTTCCATGTGTTGCCAATAATACCCCATACATATTAATGTTTATACCAATGATTTTCCTCCAAAATGCCCTCCACAAGCAATGGAGTGAACTTCTTCTAAAGCTAATGGGATTTATGAATTAATAAGACATAAAAAATGAACACCACTATAACTTCATCTATATAAGACATTGGATAAAATAATATAATGCACCGTGAGTTTGCATAGGCGAACTCATGCATTCTTAGATTTTGAGTTAGGAATGGTGCCATCATGCAAATAATAGAATATATGGGAGAACCATTCATCAGAATTCATATTACAACAAAGATCTGTATTCAAATGTGTGACTTAATCTAATGCATGTGTTTTGACATTATGAATGATAAAGGTATATTCGTTAGGTGAATCGGCAAGGGATATAAGGGAAGTTGTGCTTGCCATTGCATTTGCATCTTGATTTTCTTTCCGTGGAATAATATCAATTTAAAATGATGTAAATTGTTTTAATAAAGATAATGCAAGATCATGATATTGAGATAATTTATCTTGTTTAGCTTGATATGATCTTGTTATCTATCATACAATTAATTGTGAATCACCATATATATTGATGTTTTTAATGTTGAGAGCCAAAGTGACATGAATTCCTATAATGAGAGATTCATACTCCACAATGTTGTTTGTGCATGAGAAGTTTAGATGGTATGACATAGAAATCGGCTTACCAGAAGGAGTTACTAGTATGACACCAGCACCAGAGCCAATTCAACATCATGAACTATCAAGGTACAATTCCCATTTATCATTCTTATCTATACTTAAAATTTGATCATTAGGAAATGTCTCCTAATTTTGTATAGTAAAGGGGGAAGGTACTTTAGCTAAATGGTCGGTTAATGCTTGTCCTTTAATTGCTTTTTGAGACATAAATTTGAGATCAAATTTAGTTAATAACATAACCCATTTAGCAAGGTAACCTAAAAAATTTGTTTTAGCAAATAGATGTTTCATAGGATCAAATTTCACCACTAGATGTATTTCAACATTTAATAGATAATGCCAAAGCTTTTGGGTCGCAAAGACAAGAGCTAGGAACTACTTTTGATGATATTATATTACACTTCATACTCGAGAAAAGTTCAACTGATGTAATAAATAACATGTTCTTTGCCTTCAACATCATGTTGTGCTAATAACACTATAAGAGCATAATTAGATGTTGATGTGTAAATAATAAAAGGTTTATCAGCTGTAGTAGGCTATAAAATAGAAGGATTAGCTAGATAACTCTTTAAATCTTCAAAAGCCCTCTGACACTCAGAATTCCATTAAAATTTCAAATCCTTCTTCAGTAGTTGAGTAAAAGGGTGAGTCCTATCTATAATTTGTGAGACAAATCAATGAATGACCTATATCTTGCCTTGCAACCTATAAAGTTGAGATATGTTTTTAGGTGCTGGCATATTAACAATTGTGTCAATCTTCTTCGTGTCTACTTCAATATCATGATGCAAGACTGTAAATCCCAACAAGTTTCTACTATCTAAGATGCACTTATGGGGATTTCAGTGCATGTTGTATTTCTTTATTCAATAAAAGATTTGATAGAGGGTTGTGACATGATCTTGGTGATGAATAGACTTCACCAGGATGTCATTGATATAATCCTCTAAGATGTTATGCATGTAATCATGAAAGATAAGAGTCATAGCACATTGTTAAGTTGCACCAGCATTCTTTAATCCAAATGGCATGATGACCCAACAAAATGTTCCCTAAGGTGTTATGAAAGCTGTCTTATATTGGTCTTGAGGATTAATGAAAATTTGATTATATCTTGAAAAACAATCCATGAAGGAAAGTAATTCATGGCCAACTACTGAATCAACAATCATATCAATGTTAGGCAAAGGGAAGTCATCTTTTAAAGAAGAAATATTTAAATCCCTAAAATTAGTACACATCTGAATACGGCCATCAAGTTTTGCGATAGCCATGTTATTCAAAATCCAAGGTGAATAATCAATAGGGAAGATAAAAATAGCTTGTAGAAGCTTTTCTATCTTAGCCTTGACTAATAATGCAACCTTAGGATTCATCTTACAGATCTTCTATTTAAATGGATTGGCTTCTAGTTTTAGTACAATATTATGTGTTACAATGTTGGGATCAATACCAAGCATATCTGAGTAATCCCAAGCAAACAATTTAGAAAATTCATGTAAAAGTTTTGTTGTATCTTCTTTTTCCTCGGTATGGAGACATCTTGGAAGAAGTATGGAAAGAAGTGTTGTACCACCATTATGCTAGTGGTAGCTATTGCACCCATCTCTCTTGTTTATCTGAAGCAAAACAACGTAGATAGCCTTCCAAGCATTTGTTGACCACTTCTGTTTGTCCATCTGACTAGGGGTGATATGATGAACTACAAGCAAGCTAAGTGCCCAAGCATGAAAACAAGTCAGTCCAACAATTACTTGTAAATATAGGGTCACGATCACTGACTATAACTTTTGGAGTCCCATGTAGTGTCTGAATAGTATTCATAAAAGCTATTGCTACAGTGCTCGCTGCCAATGGTTGTGCCAAAGCACAAAAGTGACCATATTTGGTGAGACGATCCACAACAACCATGATGACATTTTTTCCTTCAGATCTAGGTAAACCTGTAAAGAAATCCATAGATACCTCCTCCCACCTTTGACTTGGGATACATAAGGGTTGTAGAAGACCCGGAGTCTTAATTGTCTCCCCTTTATGCTGTTGACATACCATGCATTTAGCTACAAATTTTTGAACATCCCCTTTCAGCCCTTCCCAAAAGAAATCTTGCTTGATTCTGTTGACTTTTTCCCAGACTGGATGCTTATTCCTAGATTTCCCTACAAGGTAGCCATCAGTGATCAACAGGATCTCTGGGCCAGGGGGTCAACAGTGTAGGAGATAGACTCTATATTTTATCTCCTCTTCTTCTTCAGGCTCTGCAAGACCTAGGGGGGTATTCCCTACTCAACATCCATGAGGATATGCATGCAAGGCTGGGATGTTGACAGAAAGCAGATGAGTCCTCCTGTAAGTAGACCAAAACTGAAAGATAAGAGCAAAGGGGCTAGCTTTGGGCCTATTTGCAGTTGTAGACAGAGGACTGAGGTTCCTAAAACTAACTCTAATGTCCTAATCTTGGTTTTAGATTTTGATTTGGAGTTTAAGCTTGGATGCAAAGCTGGATATGGTTATAACACAAAACAAAGCATGATCGGTGCCTATCCAGGGCCTGGAGTCAGTAGACATACACCTGTGAATGATCAGCATGAACAGCTAGAACTGGATTTCAAGGGGATACATGTGATATCTGCCTTACAGACATCTCCCAATACTGAGTGTTAGGTTATCTCTACTTATGGTATCCCTACTGCAGTATACCCTTCCCAATGTTCAACCTGAAAACAATTTAATCTACCCCTTGAGTAGAAGTTAAAAGATCAGACAGTCAACATAGGAATTCTATGCTCTAGAATCTAAACATTACCAAACATCCAGATTCAGAAGAAGAATACATGCAATACTGGAGACAGAATTAACACAACACATGCTAAACAGCATTTCTCATATAAGTTTAATCATGAAATCAGTGGGTTCATGCCAAAAACAAACAACAAGAGATACATAAACTCACAGGTAAGCTGTACAGAGCAACCAGATCAGCTTGTTATGTATTACAGAGCCAAAATCATCAACTTTCAACAACCTTGAAATGAACAACACAACCTGCGTATAACAGCCAAGTAGGTGCTCAGCAATTAATTACATGGTTGACCAAAATTTCGCCAGATACACAGTATCATGAAAATGGCGCTCAAACACAACCAGATTGGCGCCCAAACTTGAATGCAGCAGGTAGGGGAGGAGACAGGAAGATTTCTCGAGCCCTGCGCCATTGTCCGCTGATGTACATCTTCAGTCGGGTACAAGATCCATCCCCGCCATCGCCCATACCTCTGCAACAATTGCCATTAATGGCGCACCAACCCGCGGCCTTGGGAAGAACATCAAATAGACTATCGCAAGCATTTCCCGCCGAGACTCATCATCATGATATTTGAAAATGCAGGATATCAATATCCCACATGCACCCCGCGATGACCTCAATAACACTTTATATACTAGGTCATGAGCATATATCATGTCGGTGCTTTTGCTCCTGACGACACTAGTATAAAACCTCATCATCATCATCCTCCAGCAGCATGATATCCTGTTGTTCGAAATATCACCCTGACGTCATCATGATATTTGAAATATAACCTGCATGATAATCGGCACAACCTGATCCATCGGAGGAACATCCTCTTGCTAAGCTTATAACAAAAGTCTGGCCGATGAACATCCTGATGATGTCATCATCATATCCTGCTGACGTCATCATCATATCCTGCTGACGTCATCATCATATCTGCCTACTGCGCACCTCCTCATATCTGGATGACGTCATCATCATGTTTGCAAATATCAGGAGGTCTCTTCAAGATGATCAGTGTTAGAAATATGACCCACCCGGACCTTGATGACGTCATCATCATATTAACATCATCATGATATTCGGAAGACAACCGGATATTTGGAAATATCCTCCTGATGCACAAATATCAGGTTGCACTGTAGCTCCTCTATAAGATCGGGGCGATAACTGAATATGATGATGCTGCTTGAAAAGATCACCCCCAGTAGATAATGCGCGAAGCCAGCAGGCGGACATCTCCTTGATATCAGCATCATCATGATGCTCGAACAAACATATATCCGGGTGATATGAAAATATCACCCTCTCCTTCGGAAAAATCATGATGCAGATAGGCAGAGTAACAAATATCACCCTGATATAAGGATGACGTCAGCATCATCAGGATGTTCAAAACAATGAACAAGAAGTAATACAACATCATCAGGATGATATTGACTAAGATCATCCTGACGTTCAAAATATGATGACCCTAGTGAATATCAGGTCACACTTAGAACTCTTCAACAACATCATCAGGATGATCATAACCAAGATCACCCGATGATAAAAATATCACCCCGGCGAAATATCATGAAGGCAGAAAATGTGATGACCTCCACAAGCAGCAAGATGATATCTGGAAATATCATGATGATGACGACCCTTAAGAAAAAACAAGTCAGGTCGAACGACTTAGAGAATAACCCCTTCAGGATATCGGGGCAACATCATCATCATGTTTGAGCAAGGTGATAAATGGAAGATCACTGGATACTTTGAAAAATCACCCTCGCAAGCAACTGAGGGCGCACTGTAGCTTATCAGCATCATCAGGATGATATCCAAACATCACCCGACAGTTGAAATATGATGATGACGGTGAGAAACCAGTCGACGAAGAACATGATGATGATGACCATCATTGAAGACAAGATGATGATGATGACCTCCTCCTCAGGAAAATATGATGCTGCAGCTGAAAAATGCTGAGGAAGTCCAACACTTAGAAAAAATGGGCAAGAAGATAAAGGCTTCAAATGAAGAAACCTCCTGATCATGACAAATCAAACCCATGTCAAAATAAGTGCTAACAGTGGCTCCGAATGGGGACGTGCAGGTGAAAACTGCAGCGAGAACCAGATCTCTGGGCAGACCAGACAAAAAGCCAAAAAACGCGAGCTGTACAAGGCATTTACACTACATACATATTTTTACAAATGTGCACAGCAACCAGTCATTTATGCAAAATAGAACTTAAGGAATTGGCCATGCACAGGCAATTCTAGAACTTCACCATCTAGGGCCTGGAGGAAATAAGAATCCTCCCCATGAGTATTGCAAACCTGATATGGGCCCATCCATAAGGGTTGAAATTTACCATGTTTACCCTTTTCCTGATCTTTAGCATTCCAAATAAGCACCAGATCATTGACTTGAAACTTCCTTTTTGTAGTTCTCCTGTCAAACTGATATTTCATATCTTGTTGTCTTTTGAGATTGATCTGGTGGGCTCTCCTTCTGTCTTCATCCAATGCAACCAGCTGATTCACTCTTTCTGTCATGGAGTCCTCAATCTCCTCATCATTTTCCTGAATGAATCTATAAACTGGTAGGAGATTGTTTGTGGGCAGTCTAGCTGATGCACCATATACCAGCTCAAAAGGTGACTTCCCAATAGCCCTTTTCACAGTCACTCTGTCAGCCCATACTGCTAAATTCAACTTTGAGTCCCAAGCTCTCTTGTTCTTGTCCAGTATCCTCTTGACAATTTTCATGATGCTCTTATTGCTTGATTCTACTTGACCATTTCCTTGTGGGTGATATGGTGATGTATATGATAGATTTATCCCATACCTGTTGCAAAAATCAACAAATTCACCTGATCTGAAGCACATGGCATTATCAGTGATTATCTTAAATGGTACTCCAAACCTGATGATGATGTTTTCTAGTATGAAATCTGTCACCACCTTACTTGTAGCTCTTTTAGTTGGAATGGCCTCAATCCATTTGGTAAAGTAGTCAGTTGCCACCAAAATCCAACTGTGTCCCCCACTTGATTTGTCTGCAATTTCCCCTATAAAGTCAATTCCCCATTGCTGGAATGAAGCATCCACAGGTACAGTTCTGAGGGGTAAAGCACCATCATATTTCAGCTTTCCTGAGAATCTCTGGCAAGGGTCACACTTCCTTACTAACTTTTGTGCATCTGAAAAGAGAGTAGGCCACCAATATCCTGCCCTGAGAATTTTATGAGCTGTTGTTTGAGCAGTATAATGTCCACCACACAATCCTTTATGCATATCAATCAAAACATTATTAGCCATGTCCTCCTCCACACATCTCAGCAGCACACCATCAGGGTTTTTCCAGTACAGCTCACCTTGAACAATGACATACCTGATTGCATGTAGCTTTAGAGTCCTCTTTTGATTGTCACTAAAATGGGAAGGACAATTCAGATTTTGCAAGTAATAGACAATATCCTTGTACCATTCAGATCCTGATACATTTATACTCTCATCTTGGACTGCATTAACTTGGCATGCTTCCAAGTTTGATTGTGCCATCATCTTGGCTAATCCTTGTCCTCTTATCAACTTAGTAACTTGTATGTCTATGTTGAATTCCTGCAGTTTGTTTATCCATCTGCACCTTCTTCCAGTCACCTCCTGCTGAGTGAATATGTCTTTGACTGCTGCATGAGGTACATATGCAACTATATATGACCCTACCAAGTATGGTCTGAAACTTTTGATGGCTCTAACTAGTGCATATGCCTGCTTTTCCATAATGTCATACTTTAACTCAGAGGCCTGCAGGGACATACTGAAGAAGGCGATGGGCTGTTCGAAACCATCTTCATTTTTCTGTAACAAACATGCAGCTACAGTATGAAAGGAAGCAAATGAAAACACTTGGAATGGCCTAGAAAAATCAGGAGATTTAAGAACAGGGGCCATCTTAATTGCCTCTTTGATATTCTGAAATGATTCTGTTGCTTCCCTTTCCCAGTTGACAGTTGCATCCTTCTTCATCATCTTGGAAATGTTCCTTGTAGTCTCTGCAAAGTTGGGAACAAATCTTCTAACAAAATTTATTTGTCCAAAGAAGGACTGAACTCCTTTCACAGTTTTTGGCATTTGAATCCTGTCAATAGCTGCCACTCTCTCTGGATCTATCCTGACTCCATCCTTGGAAACAATGTGTCCCAGAAGTTTTCCTTCAACTACTCCAAAGGCACACTTCTTTGGGTTTAAAGAAATACCATATTCTAGTGCTCTTATGAAAATCTGCTCCAGATGCAAACAATGCTGCTCTTCTTTCTTTGAGTAGGCAGTCAAGTCATCTTGATATACAGCCAGGATGGAATCAATCAGCCCTGCAAAAGCAACATCCATTGCTCTTTGAAATGTAGCACCTGCATTTGTTAGTCCAAATGGCATTCTAACATACACATATGTCCCCCATGGAGTGGTAAAGGCAGTCTTATATTGTTCTGATTCCTTTACCTTTACCTGATTATATCCTGAAAATCCATCCATCATGGATAGGAGTTCACAACCAGTCACTCTCTGCAACATAGCCTCCATATTAGGCAATGGATAGTTATCCTTCAAAGAGGATACATTCAAGTTCCTAAAATCAACACAAAGCCTAATATCACCATTCTTCTTTCTGACCGGGACAAGGTTAGACACCCAAGTTGAGTGTCTGATGGGCACAATTATTCCAGCTTCCCTGAGCCTTTTGAGTTCTTCTTGCATCTTGGGAGCTAAGGTTGGATTAATAGGTCTTTGCCTTTGTCTAAATGGCTTAGCTTCAGGCTTCAGTGGGATCTCATGCTGGAATAAGTCTTCCCTATAAGCTTTTAGGTCCTCATATGACCAAGCAAAAACATGTTTATACCTTTTTAGTAATGCAATCAGCATACTTCTTATGTGTGGTTTGAGCTGCTTGCCAATATATACTTTCCGAGGGGCCTGAGATGTCCCCAAATTTATTTCTTCTAAATCCTCCTTATTTGTGGGGGATGTCCTTGTGACCATTTTGTCTCTACTGTCAAAGGCTCTTTCCAAAGCCACTAACCCTCTAGGGATCTTGTTAGTCTTCAACTGAATGATCTCTTTTCCCACAAGAGTCTCTTTTCCATTTACAGTCTCTACAAAAGCTTGGAAATCAATCTGTTGACTCTCATACTCATCTATGCAGTGCAAAAATTTCAGCAAATCTCTATCATTATTAAAAACTTGCCAACTGCATATATTCTCTGGTATGGCAGGCCTAGTTTTAACTTCTACATCTGTGACACCTGACAGAGTGATGTCATCTGGCCTTATTGCAACATTGGCTAAGAAATCAGCCATAACATTTTTTGACCTTTCTACCCAGCCAATTGAAAATGCATCAAAAAGTTCAATGGTATCCCAAACAGCATGCTTGTATTGCTTCAGTCTTTTATTTTTTGCAGCATACTTATTTCTGATTTGGGATACAATCAGCTCAGAATCCCCAAATACTCTTAACATCTTAATCCCATGTTTGAGAGCAATATTTAGGCCTAAGAGTAAAGCCTCATATTCTGCAATATTATTTGTGCAATCAAACCTCAGCAAGAAAGAGAATTTGAGGAGCTTACCAGTTGGAGGCAAGAAAACAACTCCAGCTCCAGAGCCTTCTTTTGCACAAGCTCCATCAAAAAACATGGTCCATAAGCCTTGCTGATCCAGCTCTTCAATGTAGACATTTTTCTTTTTGTCTTCTGCATCATCTGAGACAACCTTGAAGTTATCACAGTCAGTGTCCACAAAGCATACCTGTTCATTTGCTTCTTGGTCTTCCACTGTCTCTGATGATCTTTGCTCTCTGATTAACTTGACATCCCTGCCATTCATTGGAATCATGGCATATGACAGGTCCAGCTGCATACTTCCACCAATTAGTGTTGCCCATCTTCTTGACAGCAACATACCATACTGTGGCTTGATGTCAACCACTGTTATATTCATTTTGTATCTTTTTTCAGGAAATGCTGCCAGTTTGAAATCTACATCCTTCATGATTCCAATAACTGGTACCTCTCTGGCATCCATAGCATAACACTTTCCACATGCCTTGTCAATCTTTAATCCAGTTTGTTGCATGATGGCCAAAGGCATGACATTTGTAGATGCTCCAGAGTCAAGCATACAATTTCTAATTATTTTACCATTTATAACCAGGGAAACATAAAATGGTTCCACCTGTGAAGGACACTTTGTCATGGTCATTCCTAAATAGACCTTAGGAGTCTCATCTTCTTCATTACACATGACATGTTTCTCACCCTGGGTCTGATCATTTTGTCTAGCTTGAAAAGGTACCCCTGAAATTAGGGATATTGTCCTATTCTTGATCTCTTCCACTTTCATGAGTTCCATAAGTGGAACAGAGACCTTTACCTGAGAGAGGATCTGGGCTATATCAAATGGAGAATAGTTTTGTACAACAGTTGTGGCTTGCTCCACAACCTTGCTTTTATCCTGAGCTGATTTAGTTTTCATTTTCATAGTTCCCGGATCATCATTCTTGTCTTGGGAACCTCTACTTTGATCTTCAGCCTGAGGGGTTTTGTTTTCTGGTCCTTGAAATTCAGGACCTGCTCTGTATCTAAGGTTCTGTTTATTATTTACCCACTGCCTTTTTTGTGGTTCAGTTCCTTTATGACCATGCACCAGCTGACCTGCAGAAATATCCTCTGGCTGATGTGGGCTGCCAACTTGATTTCTACCTCTGAGATTGTAGTTGCTTTTGACCTGAGCAACTGCTGCAGCTGTGAAGGCTCTGATTTCCTCATCAGAAGGTCGTTGTAAGCTACTCAGAAAATTATGTGAGTTCTGAGCATACACATAATTATCCTCATCATCTTCATCATATGGGGACTGTTGGCAGGCCTGACTTTGATGATCTGTCTTCTCATCAGCATCATAAAGAGTATATCCATTGCCTATAGACATCATATTAACATCATCATCCTGCACATGATGTGGCTCATTGCATTCATTACATGATGTAGCATTATCATACAAGGATTGAGCAATCATGCACTGTGACTGTGAATGTGGCATCTGACAAATTATACACCACGGAGCATCATCAGCAATATTTATAGTTTTCTTCAGGGGATCAGGAGTTTCCTTGACATGTTGGGCCCTCTGATTTGTGTTGTTACGTTGATATACAGGCTTACCATCATGCCAATTGGTGTTATAAGGCATATCATGTAATGATGGCCTCTTTTCCTGCCTTTGATAGACTTGCCTATCAGGACCCATCCCTTTTTCACTTCTAGCTAATCTATAGCTCAGGTCCTTAACAACATTTGCCAGTTTGTCTATCTTATCTTCAGGAGCAGATGTACTACCTTGAGTGTTCTGAGGCTTATTTGGATTCTGCAGAATTTTTATATCATCCCTTCTATTTGTTTTGCCTGATGCTTTCCTATTGTTTTCAATATTTACTGCAATTCTGAAAGCATCCCTGAGAGTGGCAGGACCTTTATCTCTTAGTCCATATGCAGTCTTTGCATCAAAGGCATTGATATACAAAATTATGCACATTGGTTCATTTGGCCTCATGTGATGTGGCAATTTGTTCAACACTTTAGTAAATCTTGCATTAAAGTCTGCAACCTGCTCATTTGACCCTTTTGTGATACTGGTGAACTCATTTACAAAGAAGCTAGGGTCAGTTTTATCACCATATTGCTCCTTGAATATCCTTTTAAAATCATCCCATGATGAAATACTCCTGTCAGGCAGATTCCTGTACCATTCTCTTGCCTCATCTATTAAGGATTGCATGAATGACTTCATGAAAACATCCTCATGCTCAACCTCAAAATTATCCATGACATTTTGAAAGGCCTTTAGATGATCTTCTCCTGACACTGTGTTGTTTCCTGAAAATTTAGGCACTTGCAGCCTCAGATGCTTATCAATGGGGTTAGGATACCCAGGAATACCATCAAACACCAGCTGCCTGAATCTATCTAACTGCATGGGCTGTCTGTTTGGCTGATTAATATTAACATTTCTATTTGCATTCTGGTTTCCTGCATTGTTCAGTGGTATCCTAGCATCATTCACATTTTGTCTGTCATCATGATGCTGATGTTGCATTTCATATCTTTGCTGATGTCTTTGCATATTTGCATTCTCTAGAGTAGGAACTGAATCATTTTGGGCAGTTCTTAAGGCTTGCACTTTCTGTTTCATATCATCTCTGATTTTCATGGCTTGTAGGTATTCTAGCTCTGCTCTTAGACTTCTGATCTCTTCAGCTAGCTGTTCATCCTTAGGTCTGGAGGTAGATGGTCTCATACCATTCTGGTCATCATCTTCATCATCCCTTAGAGACTCTGCCTCCTCAAACCTCTCACTTGGGTCTAGAAAAGGGCGTTCTTGGAACACCTTTGACCTCATTCTCATACTACCACCCTGTTGCCTCTCATATGCACCTTGGATATCAGCTTCTGCATTTGAAAAATAAGGTGCATGCTGTCCTGATGGCCTAGGGTCATCTTGTGTATCATCACCTTTTCTGGGGGAGCTCTCATGACTAACTGAGATAGTTCCCTTTCTTCTATACATCATTCTTTTTGTTAATGGTAACTCTTCAAATAAAGGATTTTGTTGGGATCTTCTCCCCTGCATATAATTTTACTTTGACCGGTTGGGAGATTACTTCGGAGTTGCCACCTATTACTAGGAACTATTTTCTTCTGAAAACCAGGGTTCTTTCACAAGGTTCCCCAGCGGAGTAGATTACTATTGCTGACTCAGATGGGTCACATATATATTACTGGAGATGATTAGATAGTACTTTTACTTCTCATTCCCCAGCGGAGTCGCCAATTTCTGTTGACTTTTTCCCAGACTGGATGCTTATTCCCAAATTTCCCTACAAGGTAGCCATCAGTGATCAACAGGATCTCTGGGCCAGGGGGTCAACAGTGTAGGAGATAGACTCTATATTTTATCTCCTCTTCTTCTTCAGGCTCTGCAAGATCTAGGGGGGTATTCCCTACTCAACATCCATGAGGATATGCATGCAAGGCTGGGATGTTGACAGAAAGCAGATGAGTCCTCCTGTAAGTAGACCAAAACTGAAAGATAAGAGCAAAGGGGCTAGCTTTGGGCCTATTTGCAGTTGTAGACAGAGGACTGAGGTTCCTAAAACTAACTCTAATGTCCTAATGTTGGTTTTAGATTTTGATTTGGAGTTTAAGCTTGGATGCAAAGCTGGATATGGTTATAACACAAAACAAAGCATGATCGGTGCCTATCCAGGGCCTGGAGTCAGTAGACATACACTTGTGAATGATCAGCATGAACAGCTAGAACTAGATTTCAAGGGGATACATGTGATATCTGCCTTATAGACATCTCCCAATACTGAGTGTTAGGTTATCTCTACTTATGGTATCCCTACTGCAGTATACCCTTCCCAATGTTCAACCTAAAAACAGTTTAATCTACCCCTTGAGTAGAAGTTAAAAGATCAGACAGTCAACATAGGAATTCTATGCTCTAGAATCTAAACATTACCAAACATCCAGATTCAGAAGAAGAATACATGCAATACTGGAGACAGAATTAACACAACACATGCTAAACAGTATTTCTCATATAAGTTTAATCATGAAATCAGTGGGTTCATGCCAAAAACAAACAACAAGAGATACATAAACTCACAGGTAAGCTGTACAGAGCAACCAGATCAGCTTGTTATGCATTACAGAGCCAAAATCATCAACTTTCAACAACCTTGAAATGAACAACACAACCTGCTTATAACAGCCAGGTAGGTGCTCAGCAATTAATTACATGGTTGACCAAAATTTCGCCAGATACACAGTATCATGAAAATGGCGCTCAAACACAACCAGATTGGCGCCCAAACTTGAATGCAGCAGGTAGGGGAGGAGACAGGAAGATTTCTCGAGCCCTGCGCCATTGTCCGCTGATGTACATCTTCAGTCGGGTACAAGATCCATCCCCACCATCGCCCATACCTCTGCAACAATTGCCATTAATGGCGCACCAACCCGCGGCCTTGGGAAGAACATCAAACAGACTATCGCAAGCATTTCCCGCCGAGACTCATCATCATGATATTTGAAAATGCAGGATATCAATATCCCACATGCACCCCGCGATGACCTCAATAACACTTTATATACTAGGTCATGAGCATATATCATGTCGGTGCTTTTGCTCCTAACGACACTAGTATAAAACCTCATCATCATCATCCTCCAGCAGCATGATATCCTGTTGTTCGAAATATCACCCTGATGTCATCATGATATTTGAAATATAACCTGCATGATAATCGGCACAACCTGATCCATCAGAGGAACATCCTCCTGCTGAGCTTATAACAAAAGTCTAGCCGATGAACATCCTGATGACGTCATCATCATATCCTGCTGACGTCATCATCATATCCTGCTGACGTCATCATCATATCTGCCTACTGCGCACCTCCTCATATCCGGATGACGTCATCATCATGTTTGTAAATATCAGGAGGTCTCTTCAAGATGATCAGTGTTAGAAATATGACCCCCCCGGACCTTGATGACGTCATCATCATATTAACATCATCATGATATTCGGAAGACAACCGGATATTTGGAAATATCCTCCTGATGCACAAATATCAGGTTGCACTGTAGCTCCTCTATAAGATCGAGGCGATAACTGAATATGATGATGCTGCTTGAAAAGATCACCCCCAGTAGATAATACACGAAGCCAGCAGGCAGACATCTCCTTGATATCAGCATCATCATGATGCTCGAACAAACATATATCCGGGTGATATGAAAATATCACCCTCTCCTTCAGAAAAATCATGATGCAGATAGGCAGAGTAACAAATATCACCCTGATATAAGGATGACGTCAGCATCATCAGGATGTTCAAAACAACGAACAAGAAGTAATACAACATCATCAGGATGATATTGACTAAGATCATCCTGACGTTCAAAATATGATGACCCTAGTGAATATCGGGTCGCACTTAGAACTCTTCAACAACATCATCAGGATGATCATAACCAAGATCACCCGATGATAAAAATATCACCCCGGCGAAATATCATGAAGGCAGAAAATGTGATGACCTCCACAAGCAGCAGGATGATATCTGGAAATATCATGATGATGACGACCCTTAAGAAAAAATAAGTCAGGTCGAACTACTTAGAGAATAACCCCTTCAGGATATCGGGGCAACATCATCATCATGTTTGAGCAAGGTGATAAATGGAAGATCACCGGATACTTTGAAAAATCACCCTCGCAAGCAACTGAGGGCGCACTGTAGCTTATCAGCATCATCAGGATGATATCCAAACATCACCCGACAGTTGAAATATGATGATGACGATGAGAAACCAGTCGACGAAGAACATGATGATGATGACCATCATTGAAGACAAGATGATGATGATGACCTCCTCCTCAGGAAAATATGATGCTACAGCTGAAAAATGTTGAGGAAGTCCAACACTTAGAAAAAATGGGCAAGAAGATAAAGGCTTCAAATGAAGAAACCTCCTGATCATGACAAATCAAACCCAAGTCAAAATAAGTGCTAACAGATTCTATGATAAGTTTTGAGGAATCATGAGTGCCCACCTATTGGAGAAGCATATAGTTCTTCCAACACCTTAAGCTTAAGAGTTGAATTCTTGCAAAAGGTATAACCTCTCCTTGTACCATAAAATATTTCCTTTCCATGAAAATTTGTCAGACACACTTGATTCCTATTGGAGTTTCTCAATGAGCCTTAGAGTATCTATGTCCTTCTCCCACTCTTCTCTTGCCTCATTTACCCTATCTTCTTGTAACATGGAAATGGCAAATAAAAATGACTCTGTGGGTTCATCACACCTTAATAGAGCATCAGCCACAACATTCTCCTTGCCTTTCTTATATATGATCTCAAAGTCATATCCCAACATCTTTGTGACCCATTTTTGTTGTTCTTTAGATGATAACCTCTGTTCCAAGAAATATTTGAGACTATCATGATCTGTCTTGACCTTAAAGTGTCATCCCATTAGATAAGGTCTCCATTGTTTGACTGCATGCAAGATAGCCAACATTTCCTTCTCATAAACTGGCTTGAACAAATTCTTACCTTTGAGTTGGCGACTTTCAAATGCTATGGGTTTTCCTTCTTGCATAAGTACTACTCCTATTCCATGTCTTGAAGCATCACATTCAACAACAAATGTTTTAGAAAAATCTAGGGTAGCTAGGACTAGATTTGTGCACATGGCTTCCTTTATTTTCTCAAATGCCCTTGTTGCTACTTCATTCCATTGGAAAGCATCCTTCTTTAACAAGGATGTGAGAGGAGATGATATGCTACCATAATTCTTTACAAATCAGCGATAATACCTTATAAGCCCTAAAAAACCTCGTAAGTTCTTAAGGGTCTTAGGAATTTTCCACTCTACAATTGCTTGGATCTTATGAGGGTCTACCTTGACTCCCTCATGTGACACAATGTGACCAAGGTACTCCACTTCTTTGACACCAAAGATACACTTGGATGGTTTAGCATACAACTGATTCTGCTTCAAAATGTCCAACACTTGATTTACATGTTGCAAGTGTTCCATTTTTTACTATATATTAAGACGTCATCAAAAAATACCAAAACAAATTTCCTCAAAAATGGCCTGAAGATAGAGTTCATCAAACTTTGAAATGTCGACGGTGCATTAGTGAGACCAAAAGGCATTACCAAAAATTCATAGTGGCCCTCATGGGTTCTAAAAGCTGTCTTATGTACATCCTCATCTCTAATTCTAATTTGATGATAACTAGAACGGAGATAAATTTTTATAAAATAAATAGCACCATTAAGCTCGTCTAACAAATCATCAATTACTGGAATAGGAAACTTATCTTTTATGGTGAACTTGTTAAGCTCCCTATAATTTGGACACATCCTCCAAGTTTCATCCTTCTTACGCCCATTACCACAAGAGATGAGTAAGCACTTTGACTATGCCTGATAATGCCTGCTTCTAGCATCTCTTGAACTATCTTCTCAATCTCACTTTTTTGAGCATATGGATATCTGTAGGACCTGATGTTGGGTGGTTGGCTCCCTAGTACTAGTTGAATGGCATGATCATGATCTCTCCTAGGAGGCAATCCTTTTAGCATCTCCCCAAAAACTACAGAGTGCTTATCTATAATTGCTTGTAGATCCAATGGTGTAGAAGCCTTTGAGTGATATGCTTCTAATGAAAATAATTAGGCTACCATCCCATCTACCCCCTTCTTCAACATCTTTTGCATTTGGTAAGAACTTACTATCTATGGTGACTTTGCATGCATCCCTTGTAATTCTATTGTTCTTCCCTCTGATTGAAAGCGCATGAATAGTTCTTGGAAGTTCAATTCAATTGTTCCCAAAGTGGTGAGCCACTGTACTCCCAAAACAATATCTGCTGCACCCATTGAGATAGCATACATTGGACAATTAAGATGATAATCTCCCATGGATAATTTAATGCTATGGCATTTTCTTGAACAACTAATAGTACCGCCATCTGCAATCAAGACCTGAAATTCTGGAGCTGGATATATAAAACAATTTAGACGAGTGGCCAACTTTTTGTTGATGAAGTTATGAGTGCTACCTGAGTCTATCAACACTGTTACTTTTTCTTTCTTTAAGAAACCCACTACCTTGAGAGTTTGTGGGGTACTAAAACCTGAAAGTGCATGGCAAGAAATGATTGGTTGAGTATCTCTTGACTCCTCCTCTATCTCATTGTCACTCTCTACTATTGGTACCTCTTCTTCTTCCTCACTTGGCCCTTCAATATAGAACAATTTCTTTTCAGTGCATTTGTGTCCTCTACTATATTTGCTATCACAATTAAAACATAATCCTTTTGCTCTCTTCTCTTCAATTTGTTGTGGTGTTAGCCTAGTAGGTTGTGGAAGTGACTGTGTAGGAGTGCTTTTATCTCTTATGTTTATAAAATCTTGTCTTTTATTAAACATAAATTTTTCCTCTACTTGCCTTGCCATAATCATTGCATCTGAGATGGAATTTGGACAGAACATGCATACCTCATATTTAATGTGATCCTTTAGGCCTCCAATGAATAGCTCCAACAAATTTTTTGTAGACACATTTTCCACTCTTAAAGACAAAGTACAAAATTGATGAATGTAATCCTTGACCATACCTATTTGCCTTAATTTGGTAATTTGGCTGAAGTAGCTATCCATAAGATTTTCACCATAATGAGTAATGAGTTCTTCTTGGAAAACCAACCAAGTGACATTGCATCCTTTTGATTTCTTTTCTTCACATAGCCAACGGTACCAAATGAATTGATTAGGTTCCAAGTATAAGGAAGCCATGGCCACCTTTTGTTGACATGGAACATGGTGGATATCAAAGAATTGCTCCATTTGACAGAGCCAATTGGTAGGATCTTGACCATCAAAATTTCACATATCCAACTTTGGTGTGAAATTCCTTGCCATAAAATGAGTGGTGTGATGATCCATCTTGAGATTTGATTCAAAACCAAAAACACCCTTCCCTTTTGTAGAATCCTCTTCCTCCACATCTTGGTGTTGTGACTGCTTATGTTTGGAAAGTATCTCCAGAATTTTCTCAATATCACATGACTTAGCCAACCCTTTCATTTGTTCACCCATAATGGACAAGATTTCACCTTTCATCTTACTATTTTCTTTATGAATAAGTTCAAGTATATTTTCATATTCTTTTTTATCAACATCCTCATTTTCCACCTCCTCCTTGCCTGGAGTTTTTCCCGGTGTGGTAACATTCTTTTTGCCCCTTGTTGAAGGACCCGTCATGATTGGAAAAAATAATTTTGTAATAAATCACATAAAATAAATCAAATCAATCTGAAATTTTTATTGTAACTTACCAAGGCCAAGATCTCACTTCCCTGAAAAAATTGTGAAGAAAATCAAAATTGTGTAGCCTGGAGAGAGAAATTGGTGGAAACCCTAATTTATAAATAACTCCCTTTATTCTGCTCCAATTGTTCTCAAATCTATATTGTAGTAGCTTCACTATTATATTGAAAAACTCACAAAAAATCTTTTAGAGATTTGACAAAATAAGAAAGATATACGTTTTTCAAAAAATAAGGGCAGAAATGCTAATTCTGCTATAACTTGCTTAATTTTGCTCCAAATGCTCTAAATTCTAGACTGTAGTAGCTTCAATATGTTCTGCAAAAACCCTTTTAAAATCACAAAAAAATTCACCAAAATTTGAAAGTTATGTGCTTTCCAAAATGACCTCCAAATAAAAAAAAATCACCTAGTTTTTGTCTTCATGGTGCCAAGACATGCTCTGATACCACTTGTAATGAAACAACTTGCACAATATCTGAATATATAGTAAATATACTGCAAACACTTGATAATAATATGCCACTTCGAGGGGGCAACCTCCAAATCCACTTTGAGGGGGATACCTCCAATAGTCTTCAATGAGAACACAATACTGAATATGATGAAATAAGACTCACTACCTCCTATATATATACCTATTTATGCATAGGATATCACCTAGGCCGACTTAGATGGGCCTATATAAGCCTTAGGCTGACCTAAACAACTAAATAACAATAAAATAATAATAATATGACTTAATTAAGAGTTAAGATAGCCACAAGACGACTATTCATAACCCTATACACACTATAGGATTAAGGGCGTAGCACCCAACTTGTACAGGTAAAGTTATAGTGCCTATGGGCTGTCTTCCAACATTATCAAAGCCATGAATACTAATTTTATCTAGTTTAATCAAAGAAGTATCAACCTTAATCTTATGTAATAAATTAAGACCACAAATATTAAGAGCTAATCCATTATCAATCATAACTCGCCTGATCAATTTCTTCTTTATTGTAATGAAGATGATTAAAGTATCATATTGATTTTGAACCACAATAGAAGGCAACTCATGCTATTGAAATAGAATGTCTATTTTAGTTGCATGCATACAATCTAAAAGAGTTGCCACATCATTTGGCTTAATCACAGGTGGTACAATGACCTTTTGTAAAGATTATTGGAGCATTCCATGGTATGTATGTGAATTTTGTATAAGTTCCCAAAGAGAAATCTTAGTAGGAGTAGCACAAAGTTGCTCAACAAGATCATAATCTTGACCAACTTTATTTGTTAAATGGGGTGTTTTAGGAAGCATAGGTTGAGAACCTAATAAAGATATCAAAATACTTGATTGTTATTTGCTTTGTTTATTATTCTGAGTGTAATATGTATGAGTAACCATAGTATGACTAGGTTGTTGTAATCTTTCTTGTGAACTTTGATGTCTTATTTGTCTAGCAGAGTTATATATGTAATTGGGAGGTTGAGAAGAAAGTGGAAGACCTCTAATAGTGAGCACCAATTTAGACTATGGTTGAACCACATCTGAACGTAGGTTGACCACTATTTTTAGCTTCACAAGTTCTTATTGAAGTAATCACAACTAAATGGCTCATTATACACATTAAGTATTGTAAAAATAAATTTGACATTATGCCATGTCCTAATTAACCCAAGACTGAAATGTAAAGTAAAATAGCATAAACTTTGTAAACAAGTTATCACTATGCGAATCACAAAGTTGTAATTTCAATCTCTTTTTAATGAAAAGATAAAGATATCAACCAAGATTCAATGCATATAATTTTCATAAAAGAGGGGTTTGCACTCTAAATTTGATTTAGGATAGCAAACTATTTCAAATTTGATGTTAAAAAGATGCAAATTCTTTTAAAGCATGGGTTCACCAAAATGTTTAGTGGAAAAAAAGTAGGATTATTATAGTTTGTCTAAACCAAATCAAGTCCTTCTTTCACCTGCTAAACATTAAGGAAGTAGGAACTGAGCTTGCTCACTATGAAGGATC
Source organism: Cunninghamia lanceolata (assembly GCA_027924645.1). Classification (NCBI taxonomy): domain Eukaryota; kingdom Viridiplantae; phylum Streptophyta; class Pinopsida; order Cupressales; family Cupressaceae; genus Cunninghamia; species Cunninghamia lanceolata. The sequence continues at coordinate 4,495,088 of BSBN01001670.1, read as the reverse complement.
AAGCTACAAATTCCTAGACTCACTTTTTATGCTAGCTATGATTGAATATATTTGTTGATTAGGTCATTACAAGCTTGTGGCACGCACAAAGAAATAAAACCCTAATAGTCAATTAATATTATAACAAACTAATTTTTGACATAGAAACTAATGAACAAAGTATAGAAACACAGAGCAGGGATCACAAAGAGTTTGTACCCAAAAATTGAGGGCCTATTAGACATGGGCACCCACTCTTTTGTCCCCAAATTTTCTAATGACTAAAATTTGTTGTATAGGATGTCAGAGGGTCTCCAAAGGTTCCAAGATCCAAAAATAAATGCCTAGTTGGATAGGGGCACCTGCTCTTTTATATTGAATATTTTGTGATGCTCAAACTTGAAATCCTATGACAACTGTATTTGTGATACCTATCTTTCTCCCGCACCTTTTCACCAGATCTTTTCAAATATGACCTACACATACAAAAGGAGGAGAAAGATGGTTGTGGCTATATAGGAGCTTTCCTTAGTCAAGCCTTGTCTTTGGTATTTCTACCTCAACAATAGCCAATGATAAAGATATGCAGATGTGTGCTCATAAATCATGTGTGTATGGAGAAATGTAAAATCTTCAATGACTCGAGCATCAAGGAAAAGATCAGCACGTTGCTTCACTCAAGGAAACAATAGCAACATCACCTCAAGGAGATGATAATAATGAAGACTTGTAGAATAAGAAGGTGAGGAAGCCATATCTGTGGAGGATTCCCAAGCTCAAGTTGGAGGCTTCAACCCTTCTCTCGATCATACAATGGGCTTGACAAAACCCTAGGAAGAGAAATATAGACTCAAGATCTTGATTCGTAGTCTCCACCAAATATCTCCATGATAGCAAGAATTAATTGCTTCAAAGAGCTTCAACAAAAAACTAAGTAGCCAAATTTTGGCATAGTAAGCTTACATATAGATTGTGTGTGATAAAATAATTTTCAATTCTCTTTAAATACCCAGCCTTATAAAATTTAAATATTTGGAGTAACGTGCTAACATCATGTGAAAACCAAAATTTGAAATCAGAATCCTGAGATGCACGGTGGGAGATGACACCCCACCAAAAATAAAAACCCAAAAAAATAGGGAAGGACAAGGGTGTGGATGCCCATGTCCAAGCCTTGATTTTTTCATTAGGTCTACATTCTAGAGGTCCAAGATATCCAAAATCCAAAGTTTGTTTTCAGGTTTAGTCAACCGTTACTTTAGAATATGATATTTCTTCAGTTAGATACACGTCAATCAAGGTTTAAGATGGCTAGAAACAAAAATGGCAATGATACACCAAAGGAGAGGAGCTAAACCATGAGAAATTGTGCCATTCCATGTAGAAGAATAATTTTTGACATAATAGGAGAATTCTTGGAGAGAATTAGGATAGTATTCAAATTTTTGTGCAATAATTTGTGTTTAGAAAGAGGTATTTCACTTTTAAATTAGGTTTTAATTTTTACAAGTTATGTGTTCTAAAGAATGGATAACTTTTTTTGTTTTAATGTGTTAATGGTTGGCTGTGCTTAAAATGAGTGGTTAAACATATTTTAAATTTTGTTGAGAAAAGGTTGAGGTAGCCATTAATGTAGTTTTATGGTTCTTGAAATAAAACTTACATTATTTTATTTTTATCAATTTTGTGTATTAAAGTATGCATAATTTCATTTTCATTGATGAATGTTGAGTATGTTTGTAATGGTTATTTCAATATTCTTAACATGAAAAAATTATTGACCTTGTTTTCTCTTATATTGTTCTTAATAAAATTTGGGTATTATAGTCATGGGGTTGACCCTGCAGTTATAGACTTGGCCCTTTCATATTCAAATTTTGGTAAACTTCTACCTATGCATTTCCTACTAAAGTCTAACTAAACACTAATTTGCATGATTTATTTCTATGTCCTCATATGTAAAGGCATTGAATGTATTCATTTTAAACATCTATATCTGAATGATCATTCTAAGAGCATGTGTATGACTAAAGAGTGTTGTTTTAATCATTTTCTCAAATTTTCTAGGGGCTGACCTAGGAGAATGTTTCCTCTTGCGATACTAACATCAATCCTTCCAATCAATGTGTCTTAAATGAATGTTTAAACATATTTTAAATTTTATTTAGAAATGATTGAGGTAGCCTTTAATGGAATTGTATGGTTCTTGAAAAAAACATACATTATTGTTTTTATGGATTTTTTTTAGAAGTATACATAAATGATTTTTTCATTCAAGAATGATTGATCTCATTCAAAATGGTTGTTTTAATTTTCTTAACATGAAAAAATTGTTGGCCTTGGTTTCTCTTATATTGTCCTTAGTAATATTTTGGCATTATACTCATGGGGTCGACCCTGCAATTACAAACTTGGCCCTTTCATATTCAAATTTTTGCCAACTTCTACCTATACATTTCCTACCAAGGGCTAAAAAACACTAATTTACACAATTTATTTCTATGACCTCATATGTAAAGGCATTGAATGTTAATTTAAAATATCTAGATTTGCATGATCATTCTCAAAGCATGTTTATGACTAAAGAGTGTTGTCTTTCATCATTTCCTCAAATTTTCTAGGGGTTGACCTAGGAGAATGTTTCCCTTTGTGACACTAACATCAATCCTTCCAAGGTATTCTAAATAGGTCTCTAGTCCTCAAATATCAAAAAAGGCAAAAAATAGAGGTGAATTAGAAAAGTGAAAAGTGGAATTCTATAGATTACAAGATCAAGACCATAGGTACATGGCATTTCCATGATAGAAAACTTGACCCTAGTCCCTAAAATTAACCTTGTATAGAGAAAAAGGGAATATTCTAATCCCAAGGAGAATAACAAACTACCATATCCTAAATACCACAAATTCTAAAATCTTCATTTGAATCATTCATTTTTATTACATAACTAAGTAAATTTATTCATTACAATTATTTTCCTACTTTTAATACTTAACCTAAAATACACATACTATTAAATATTTTCATTACTTAATCTTATCCCATTAATTTAACCTAAATTAAGCTTAAAAGAATTTTTTTTCTTAAAAAATATAATTTAAAACTAAATATTTCAATAAGTTTTGTAAACCAGTTTAATTTTGGTATCACAATGGTAAGAATTACCATGATTCAATAATTTATATTTCATTTAAATAAACATAAATTTACTAGGATAAAATACTAGTTAGCAATGCTTTCACATATCTTGAAAATCTAGTGAATTACCCAAAAAAAAATGATCAAAAGATATGAAAACATAAAGTATTCTTTATATTAAGATTAATAATAAAAATTTCAAACTTCTATTTAATGTGCATTCATTGATAACATGGATCAAATAATGTGGTGCTAAGATATTTATCCATTTATTGTAGTTAAATGACATAAGAACAATTATAAATATTTCTTTTTAAATACTCTTAAAGTATTATTATTAATAAAATTAAAAAATGTTAAAACTATATTATCATTTTGGCCTCAAATCCCTATCAATGGCACCAGAATCCACATCGAAGATTATCAGTCATCATTTAATTTGGGTAGAGAAAATTGGCACTTTTCATTTGGGCAGAATAAATTCAAAATTATTTGTATGTATGGTGAATATGATTTTTGTATTCTATGATGTCTTAGGCATATGGAAAATGGTCGCTTCATATGCAGAATAGTCGTTGCCATTACAGAATGTTGTTATATTAACCGTGAGGAGTTGCTATGCAATGTAATTGAAAAATTTAAAAAAATAGAGTAAATGTTGATTGTTTGGTGGGCTCCACTTGCCATGTCAGCCAGGTTTACAACACACCGACTGTTTAAGACTTACCGGTATACATATGGTACAAATACAAGTATTTCCTTCTAAAAGGATAACAATAGAGAAACACTAGTTATTATTTATTATATTAGATCACAACTAACATCCTCCAAAAAGAGCATCTTTAGGTTTAATATTTATTAGTTGTTTGTCCTCAAAGTTCTAGCAGGTTTAGCAATTTTGATTGTTAAGAAAATTCATATGTGAAAGAAAATTCATGTTTCATGAAAAAAGCAAGGGATTAAAAATGAAAAGACAAACATATAGTTCTAATTGTTGATTCTATAATGTGAATCCAAAATAAAATCATTAAATGATTATGGTAGCAAAAGGTGAACTATAAAAAGGTAAGAATACATTTCATCTACTTTTTAATAGAGACAAATCCAATATTAGGAAAATTCAACTTAAGAGAGCGAGCCATAGCTCATAGAAAGGAGATGAAATAACAAATAATAGATGTTGTCAACATTATTTTCCATTCAAGAAGGGGAGAGTACCATGCAAAATCTCTAAAAAAAAGGATAAATAGTTTGGTACAAAACATGTACCTAAGGAAAGAGAGAAAATCTAGAGTAGAAATGAAAATCCCTCTATTCTAGATTATAATATTTATAGACATGTCTTCATTATAGTAGAGAGGAAAATAGATTACAACTAGAATTAGAATTTATGATAACAACCTTCACAAATATGTCTTAAAGAAAAGTTCACAGAACCCAAACACAATGAAAAACATACACTTGAAAAATTCATAGCTCTACTATGAAACTCTCAAACTCAACAATTGGTGCTACTCAGGAAATGAATTTCTAAAACTACATAGAACTCATTGATATATGTAAATAGTCAACCTTTTAATTATCATAGCTTAGCCTACTTATGTGAAGAATGAATCTTTAATTGCCCCAACAATGTTTTCTAAACATTATATGTAAAAAAAATATTATCATATTTGTTTCCATTCCTGTTGTCAACAAATATTACAAATCTTATTCCATTGAAGAATATGATGGTTAATCTCAACTCATAATTGATAGGAACCAACCCTACACTGACCAAGGGGAATCATAAAGCCAACGAGAAATAATATTCATGGTATCTACCCTACCCTATGCTTAGATCCCAAGAATCAAAACAATTGGATGCCTTTAATTTCCACCATGTTCCAAAAATGGATTTATACCATAAAGAGTATTTAGTATCACTCATGTTTATAAATGGTTACTATAAGGCACAATATCTTTTAGAAAGCATATGCCTAAAGGATACATTTCAAAGAGTTGTGTCGTGAAGGGGTTACCCCCAAGCAGGATAACCAAGGTGATGTTCTAGGCATGATAAACAATGGCTTGTGTAAACATGGCATGATGTCCAAAAACACAAGGTGTCACATAAAACAAGAAACATCAATCATAAACACAAATGGATCTACATGCTTTGGAGTTGGTACAATATATGTAGCCTAATCTATGTGGGATGATTTTTACAATTGATCTTGTCAATTATTTACAATTGATTTTTGTAATTGTTATCATCCTCCTAAGCATGTAGAACTATGGATACAAAGGAAGAAGACAAATAAAATTTTTGGGTCAACATGGAAGGATGCTTAATCATCTGATGCTTTGCATCATCCCCAAAATATGGAAAATTTCAAGTACAACATAGAGAAGAATTTAGGAACATATAGAAGAATGCCATGATATTTTGTATTTTCTCTGTATCCATATGCCTACAAGGGAATATAGGGTTATCTAGGGAGGACTAACAAACAAACAATCATGCCATACTCATATGCGGGGATTGAAAAACAAATAGGAAAACCACACATAAAAATAGATTAATGAAGGGACTGCACTCAAGGATTAGGCTCTAGCAAGTTATTTGCCTCCCAATCTTTCTCATTATAAAGGAATGGATGATAGGCCACAAGAGTGACCACATTGAGGGTAGTTTTGGGCATAATGCATGACTAATCACATAGAGGATCAACATCCAAAGGAGGATCATGGCGTAATTCACCGAAGTCAATGTCCATCATGTTGTGATGCTCACAACATGTCCCATTTTACCCTTTAGCAAAATGAGGACCCCTATTGTGGATTTTGCTTTTGTGTTGTGTGGGTTCTGCTTGCTTGGTGGTATAGGTAAAATGTCTCTGATGCTTCAAATTTGAGTTGTACAATGCTTGGTGAAAAATGGTTGTGATCAATAAAATCTACATTAAAATTTAGCTAGGGTTGCTTTCTGAACGATTTGAAAATTCTACGTATTTTAAGAGTTATGCTGGTTTTTGTGAAAAGTCAACACTGGACTATTTTGGTCAATGTGTATCTCATATACATTGTCATTTGCATGTATCTTTTATGTTTTTGGTCTATCGGGTTATCACATTCATCATGTTTAAATCTTTTATCGAGTTTGTATCTTTAAACGGTTCAAAACATACTTATGCAAATTCGGACCCGATAGCATTTCATGGTGAACTATATAATGGTAGAAATCTGCATTTGTATTTGTATATTACAATGCATGTATTAAAGATACAAATTCAAAATATACATAGGCAGATGTCAAAAGGAATTCAAAGCTAGCATATAAGGTCGTGGTCGTATCGTTTGTATGGTTAATACATTGTTATTGGTATGCTTTTTGATACAAATGCAGATACGGACCCAAAGGTAAAATTCAATTGAGTTTGGAAAATGAAAAGTGAATGGTCATATTTGTATGTATCGGTGTATGTATAATTGCATGTATCTAATAAATAGATACAAATCCAGACACGGTTTGGAAAGTTAAAAAATTGCACAAACTTTAAGTGGGGTCCATGCTTGTATATTTAGACACATGTATTAAATGTACAAAAGAGAAGGATGCATTTATGGACTTGAACTCAGGATTAAATTACAAATAAAGTTCATTTATACACAATGGGGGGTTGAAAAGGCAAACATCATGAATGCATGTATAATTGTATGTATATGACATACAAAAGGTGATACAAACGAAAATATACAAAACTAGACCCGAAAGTAATTCTAAGTCATTTCATAATCCTGATGGAGTCTACGTTTGTATGTTTGATGATTGTATATGATATACATGAGCATATACAAGAAAATATACAAACCAAATAAGAGGGAAAATTGCAAATGTATAAAGGTAACTCATGCATGCTTAAAGATACAAAAGGCAAACTTAACATCGGAAAAAGGTCATTAAGTTAAAATGTTTGCAATAAAGTCATTACTCCTTCCTTGCATATTAGTGAAAAGTGCATGTATATGATATACAAAATGCATAAAGTGCAAAAGACAACATATACAAAATTCAAATTATGCATGGAACGGTAAAAGTAAAGTGAAAATCAAGTTGCATATAATGTCTACTGCATTTAATGCATATCTACCATAGGAAATACCTAATTTCAGAGTAAAATGGAATTTTGATTGCGTTAAACTTCACAATTGCATTTAGAATTTAGTTGCAGAGTATTACACAGAGCTAAGGTGATCAAAGGTGAATTGAGATTTCAAGACAGTTGCAGTGAAATCAAACGATAAATTCCTTGTCAACAGTATTAAAGTCAATAGTTGCGAATACAGGTATATATCTAAAATTCTATGTGTGCTTAATGAAATGTAATTATGGTGAATTTTATAGTAATTATAGTAGGGTAATGGAAATGGTTTAGAATTAGCTAAACATTGTAATAAATTGTAAATCTTAGGCACAGTAGGATATTGATATGGGATTCAAATGTGAAAAGAATTATAGTAGGGTTAAATTTTAAATGGTAAATTTATATGGTAAAACCCTAGGAAAAACATGAACGTAGTCATAAAATGCATATATTTTTCAACAGGATGCCACCCAAAGGGAAGAAAATGAAGAAAATGGCCAGAAAGGGAGAGAAGAAAGACACAAGGAAGGAAGTGGTTAAAGAATAATTTTAGAGCCAAAGTTACAATTCGCAGATCTACTCTTCAGGAAGAAGGGAAACAAACATAGAAATTGGGGATTTTGATTCTGTCAACTTGTTATGGAAGATTAGAGACCCTGGAGCATATCTGGCCATGAAAAACATATGGGATGTAGGATTGTATAATGCTATGGGATTCCCACTGGCGATGGAGGCTAGGGATCTGGTTATCTTCTTGTTGCACTAGAATTCCTTAATTTTTCTACCAAACCTCAATCTTGTACACATCTGAGAAAGGAATTAGTTATTTCAAAGCTAAATCTACCCTTGTAAGAAAAGTTAAACAATTAATTTCACCATGCTTTGTAGAATTATGTATCCTGCATCTTCTAGATAAACCAAAGTTAGACAAATTTTGAGGATAAATCTACTCATTTAAAGTTTCTTGAAAGAAAGGAAAATCTACTTGGAAATTGTCTTCATATGCATTCATAAAAAATGAGAATCTATTTTCATCTTTTTAGAATTTTGAAATTTAATGAGATCTAACATATCTTAGAATAAAACTTGAAAGCTCAGAAATTTAGACTAATCTTTAAAGTTTTGAGCTGGATCTTTGCAAAGATATAGTCAAATCCTGTCATACAAGAGATATTTATAGTCATTAAACTAAAATGATGAAATATTTATGTAATATTTGTAGAAATATAAAGCTTTCAATCACATGCCCTCCTTCTAGCACCAATTCTATTGATGTTGATTGTTAGTCAAAATAACATGAAATAAAAGTTACACAACAAACCTTTATTTATCTTGAAAGATACAATAAATTTAGAATGAATTTATGATCCCAAGTCTTCATGCATTAGTTAATAATGATTTGATGTTACTCAGAGGTTAATGTGTGTTGTTAATTAGTTTGGGGCCTTATGTACTTAATACTTTCTACAAAGTTCTACAATATTTCTTCAAATATCTTATCATGTATGTCTACTCTGCACAAATCTCTAATATTTCTACAAAATCTTACTCTATTTAGCTAAGATATACACAAATTAATGTGAATTTATCCTAACTTTGATGTAATTCACTTGATTCCATCTCTAATTTAGCTTGATTGTAAAGATTTTACCAGATTTAATTAGTTCTTCTAATATTATCTCTGTTTGAACTAATATTTGTTGTTGCACTTCAAATTTGCCCAAATAATATACTTTGCAATAGGCAATTTACTGATACTTCGATAATTTGCATGAAATGCACTAGTATTTACTTTAATTCATTGTATATGCTACAAATATGTCACTTATTTAGCATATATTTACTGTATTTGCTTATGATTCATCATTATTTGCAATATTTGCATGATATTTTCAAATTGACATGCTATTTGCTCAAATATGCTAAGGATATTCAATTATCTATGTGAATTCAACATATTCTATCTATATTTTCTTGTTATTTATCATTATTTACAGGTTTGATGATGTTGATTCAAACAAAATTCAAAGAAATGAAACTAAAGTTTTCTAAATTTACTAAAATAAATGAGTCTTTGACAGTTGATCCATATGCACTATTTAACATTTCATGAAATAGAGATGAAAATCAAACCATGTGTTGCCAAGTCATTCCACAACTTCACACAGGTGATGCTAAGCTTCTAGGGTAAAGAATGAAAATAATATCCACCAATTGATATGCACTCCAAAGGACGTAGCACACCACAGTGAAATATTTAGATGACATTCACAAAAGATTACTCAGAATTTACAATGTAGCTATAATCTATATCTCTATTTCATTAATATTTAAAAGCATGCATATTTACAATCAGTCTTGAGAAAGAATCATGACATTCCCCAATCCAATCTCAATTAAGTCTCTCATACTTTATAAATGAAAATCCATCTCCTTTTATAGAACAAGGAGAGGATGTAGTTACAACAATCCAATGGATATGATCCTCTCAAAAAAATCAACAGTGGCCATTTGAGAGCGGCACATGTGTGACATCAACATCTTGACAATTGGCACTTGGAAGATCCCCAGCATATTCGTCTCCTCTAGAAAGCTCCATCTTAAGAATGGTCATAATTTCAATTTCCTACCACTGAAAACAAATAAATTCATCAAATATCAATACCCCTACAAAATTAATGTGCATTCACATTTTTAATGTTTTTGAACAATGCCTTGATTTTTGTAAATTTCAAAAATAGATTTTTGGGTTTTGTTCCCCTCATTGCAAGCTTTCCAAATCATTTTGAATTTTTAAATTTTGTTGGGAAATGAGGGCAATATCATGATTTTAGTGAATGTACAATAGTACATGGATACCATGGATATTAGGAAATATCCTGGTTATTAAGTTAATATCCTGATGAGTGAAATATCTTGATGATGACCAAAATTTCAAATTTTGAATTTTGATAAACAATTTCTGGGTATTGTTCCTCACATCTCAAGCTTTCCGGATCATTTTGAATTTTTGAATTTCATTGAGAAATGAGAGAGATATCACAATTTTAGTGAATGTGTAGTTACACATGGATATTAGGAAATATCCTAGATATTAAGTTAATATCCTGATATTCTGATGGGTGAAATATCTTGATGATGACCAAAATTTTGAATTTTTAATTTTGACAAAAGATTTCTGGATTTTGTTCCTCTTATCTCAAGCTTTCCAGATCATTTTAAATTTTTGAATTTCATTAAGAAATAAGGGATAATCATGGTTTTAGTGAATGTACATATGGATATGGATATTTGGAAATATCCTGGATATTAAGTTGGATCTAGACATCGTGATGACCTTTGACCAAGCTTTGACCATGAATAACTTTTTTGTCTTGACGAATTTCAACATAATCCAAAAGGAAAAGCTACTTAGAATTTGATTCTCTATCCATCCATGGTCTTAGATGAGATAAGTGGATAATACAAAATTTCATTAGGATCCGGATGTGCATCTGGATATCATGTTGACCTTTGACCAAACTTTGACCATGAATAACATTTTTGTCTTGACAAATTTCAACATGGTCCAAAAAGCAAAGCTACTTAGAATCTGATTCTCTATCCATCCATGGTTTTAGATAAGATAGGTGCATAATACAAAATTTCATCAAGATCTCGATGTGCATCTAGATATCTTAATAACCTTTGACCATGAATAACTTTTTCATTTTAAGGAATTTTTATATGATGTAAAAGGTAAAGTTGCTTAGAATTTGATTCTCTATCCATTGATGACCTTTGTAGGGAGATATGATGACTTGAAATTTGACTTGGATTTTGAGGTGACATGACTTTTACCATACCGCCCAAAGCAGGGAAACACACAAGTAGAAGTAAAAAGTCAGGTCCCTATTTTGCTAAGACAAATTGGGGTGTGTTGTGAAACCTCACAACAATGTAGTTGAGGGGAATAAGGAGCATTGGCACATTGGGAAATCAACCAAGGCAGAGGCTAGTGTATGATCATTACCTGAACTTGGAGGAGCAAAATGCAATGAAGAATCTTATAAGGGTAAATGATGTATTTTATATATACCTAGTAAGGACACTAATAAGGGATAGAAATAAAAGACTGTCAATAAAGGCATAGGATGCAATCAATTTGCATAGTGCCTGGTGTAAGGGTAAAATGTGGATCAATCAAATTGAATTTTATAAGACCCAAACATCAACAGAATAGAAGATAACAAGAAAGATTAAAAGAAAATAACAATGAATAACACAAAGCAAACCTTCCCTGAAATTGATGCTTCTATTGTTTGCCTATTACAACCATCCTTTTGCAGATGAAGTAAGCCCTTAGAGAGTGCACTCCTTTAAGCTGTGTTCGAGGAAGTCGATGGTAAATGGCTGTTGTGATATGCAATGAAGATGAGCTTCAAGGCAAGTATGTGATCTCAAGCTAGTGAATGGTAAAAGGGTGCCAAAGGCGTGCTGGTGATATTTCTGCAGAGTAACAATATCAAAAGCCTGGATGAATAGAATGGGAGGATGAGGCTTCTTTTATAGACTCAGAGGAATGAGAATCAACGGTTAAGAGGAGATATGAAGATCAATGGCTGAGGATGGTTGAGGAATGTGCAACCAGTAGAAATATGACAAGTGTCTCATCTCCATCATGAAAGAGGGGACTTGACAAAATTGATTGGAGAGTTAACTCCATTAACTGATCAGTTAACAAACTTGATTGATCAGTTAAAAGAGTGGATTATGGAACTGACTGGATTGATTGAGGGATTAACTCAATTGACTGGTTAGTTAACACTTTTGGTTGATTAGTTAACCAACTTCTGATTTGAGAAGAAATAGGCCATGTGGGTGAGGGAAAATAAGGTAATTAAATATTAAATATATTTAATTACATGTGCAACATGGTGAGGTGGCAAAGGTGAGGTGGAAAGATGAGGTGGAAAGATGAGGTGGATTTTTGAAATTAGAACTTAGGATAGAGGAATTTGGATTAATTAAATAATTTAGGATTATTTAATTGTGTAGGACATTTGGAAGAATTTTAATTAAATAAATTGAATTTATTTAATTATGGATTAGTGAATTAATTAAATAAATTTAGAATATTTATTTAATTGATAGAAGAATGGAATAAATATTTAGAATATTTATTTAGGATGATTTGTGTCTTTTTTAGGTGTATACATTTTGCCCCTCTTTGATGCAATGTTGTTTACAGTGTTGCTTCAAAGAATAAATAGTCTGAATGATGATACATGCCCCAGTTTGCCCCTGGTACAAGTTTAATGACGATAGGATGCCCCCTCGGGAGATTGGACGGGGAGAAGGTAGAAGGCGTGAGACAGACAATCTCACGATGAAGAAGGTTAGGTTTGAAGAAAATGGGTGAAGAAAGAGCCGAATGATATGCGATGCAAGAGAAAATGATAACACACACAAGCAAGCGAGCAAGTATGTACAAATGATACAAGAACAAACAAGGTATTGCCCCTGTCAAGCGGTAAACCAATGATATACTGATAATGATATATGACAGTGTTGTCATGGCGGGGAACGATATATCCCTAGACCAACATGAAGGATAGTGTCTGGTTTCAAGAAATGAAGCATGTCATGTAAGACGCATGTATTGGTCTGATTTCGACAATGTTACATCCTGTATAAGACAAGTGATTGATTATAACTGATTGAGTTGATTTATGACCAGACAAAGATCAAGACCCCTGATTGTGATTGGATCATTTGACAAGATTGACTTGACTTGATTGGTATGGATTAAGGATAGACTTGCCTGAGGATCATTGCTCGGATTGACTGGATTGAGAAGAATTGACTACAACGATAGATCGAATACTGATTGATAGAAGAAAGACTTGATAGAAGGACTCACAAGCTTTTATTTGTATTGATACTCTGCATTGTTGGATCTTTATTGCATGGGGTATGGTATGGATGTATAAATGGATATAGGATAGATGCTTTGCTTTTAGAGTGCTTTATTTCATCATTGGGCAATTTATTTTTGGTACATTTTCTGAAATGTTGTAAGTGAATACAAGCATCTAGGTATAATTGAACCGAGATGACCTGAGTACTGCTTACATGGATTTTGATTGAGCAAGTAAATACAAGCATCTAGTCAAAATTGAATCTAGATGACCTGAGTACTTCTTGCATTTCAACAGACAAGGATTGCCCCTGTTCATGTTATACCTTTGATGTTCTCGATGATCTTTTGCCGATCATGTCCTTAGACAAGGCTTCACATTACTAAAGTTTAATCCACAAACAACAAACAAAGAAAGTAATCATGCCCCCATCATAGCATCTCTAGCTTTTGGCATCCTTGAGTAGCATAGGAAGGTATGATAGCAAAAATCAGGACTCGATCTGTTAACCATGTTTCTGATCTACAAAGCATATTTGCGTTGATATGTGTTTAGTTCTTGCCTTAATTTGCGTAAAATCAGTTAGAAGACCTTGGGTATTTGCTTTGCATTGGACAGGTTAAGATGCTCATAGTCAAGATTTCTGCTTGAGGCATGGGTTCTGCTTGTATTTGCTTGCTTGGTGAGAAGATTCCACAATCCTTATTAGGGAGACGGACCCTAAGGGACTGACCTAGTGCCTCGGGGGCTCATTGCTAAATGGTGTTGCCTATGTGACGACGCAGAGGCAACGTAGTTCGGGGTAAACCCTAACGGACCTAAGATATGGATCGGATAAGACACGATATGGAACAGATATGGATCAGACATGGAACAGATATGGATCGGATAAGACACGATATGGAACAGATATGGATCAGACATGGAACAGATATGGATCGGATAAGACACGATATGGAACAGATATGGATTAGACATGGAACAGATATGGATTAGACGATATTGATGACAAGGAAACACCATGGATAGGTAGATGTATGAGTGGTAAATAATGGAACGGGTAGGTATAAGGATGGGCAATAGTGGATAGAAGGAAATAAGGATGTGATCTCCAAGGACTATGTCGCATAGGAATAACATGCCCCATTGTAGGTAGAATACTTAGGATTTTTCATGGCAATGCTTACGATAATAGGAAGATGAGAGGGTAATGAAGGATTTGCATGGTTTGGAGGGATAAGGTATGTCAAGAGACATCTAAAACATTTGTCAACATTGTGCCTCCAATCTTTATCAAGACAAAAGAAAATAGAGGAAAGGAAGATTAGGATGGATAGATCGATAGTATAGGTAGGATAGGATAGGAAATGGTATGGAAGGAAACTGATAGGAGAAGAGTGATAGGCTGATGAGACAAGGTGCCCCCAAGTGTAGGTGACATAGAAGATCAACGTACACACAACACCTGTTTGTCAGGTTTTCATCATGGTACTTGTCCAAGGCGCCTGTTTGCCAGATTTTCACCATTGGACGAAGGGATTTTTCTTTACTTTTTTTTTGTGTTTTTTTGAACATTTGGATAGGGGAAGATAGATATGGATGAGAGGAACCCAAGAGCCTGGTTCCCTGAAAGGTGATAATCCTGCTAGATAGATGTCGTCACATGGACCATGTCGAGTTCGCTCATAAATGTTGGTAGGAGACTACGTGAAAGTGAGATATGAGTATGTAGATAGCAGATTATGGAAGGTGCGATAGTGGATGATGATGCAGAATATAGAAGGACTGATGCAAGGACGGAAGGAAGGTTTATGCAAAAGCATGGACCATAGGATGAGGGAGATATGTAGGATAGTAGTGGAGGGGAGGGGAGATGGATTTATACGGAAGTGTTGTGGAATGGAAGGGAACCATGACCAACGGTTGCACATACTGTGATAATCATTGAAGCTGATGATGGGAAGGTGGTGTAGGAAGCAATGGAGAGTTTTTCTTGGTGGATGAATGATATAGGCCTTTAGGGACCCACATAGACTTTGCATTGTTTTGATTTTTGTTTGTCATGTGGGATGGAAGGATTTGATACTTGTGGATGGAATTGGAGAAAGTGAATGGTTGGAATTCTTGAGAGGTGGACGCCTCATGTAAATTGAGGGCTTTTTGCTTAGGTACCCAAACCATTTTGTTTTTAGATAGTACCTATGAAGGTATGGGTTTGGGTGTATGCAGCGTTTGTGCAGCTTCTGAGATAATTATTTGTTGCTTGGGGACCCACACTTTTTTCAATTTGGCATTGAGTTGTGTGGGTGTATGCAACTTTTGATATGGATAATTCTTTGATTCTTGGCTTTTCTATCCCAGGTCATGAGGACTCTTAGGATTTGTGACTTTATAGGTAGAGGCATCCACATATTTGTCATTGAATCCCCGTGGGATGGTGGAAGTGAGGTTGGTGAAAGCTCCTTGTTTAGACAATATGTGCATTTGTCGGCCATGATTGGGATATTTAGAGGATTCATATATGGATGGATAAGGTGTTGGAAGAAGTGGTGGTAGGATGCATAGAGGGCTATTAGGAGTTGGAAGTAGCGGAGGTAGATTGGGTGGTGGAAGGTGTATGGTCACATGCTTTTGATAATTGTAGGATGATGGAGGTGGAATGGCGACATATGTTTTGGGGATATGATAGGTTTTGCGATGGAAAGTAGTAGACTTAGGAGGAGTGGAGGAAGTACCAACATCTTGAGATTGCTCACCTTGGGGTATGTATCCAAGGCCATATGAAGGTGGAGGAACATTAACATGAATAGGTTCCAAAATACCTTGTTCATGAAGGCCTAAGCCTTTACCTTGATAGTTCATATTCTGGAGTATGTGGTGGACCATGGGATTATGTATAGGTGCACGAGTAGCGAGTTCCTTATTGGATGAGGAAGGTGAGATAGTGGATAATAGTTGTTGGTGTTCTAAGGAAGAACATTCATGCATGAAGGTAGTAAGCCCAAGGATATAAGATGATGGATTTGTAGCTTGGTCAATAATGGATGGTGAAGGATCATTAGAATCTTGATCATCATTATGCTCTTTAGGATCTAAGTTATTGGGTTGATCATTCGTGTGCACTTGGGAGGCAAGTGTCTCATCAGAGGAAGCAAAAGTTGTTGGATCATGGATGGGATTAGATGGAAGAGGGATAGAAGAAATGGAGGTTTATTTCTCACGAATGGGTATGGGATCAAGTTGTTCAAGGACATCTTCTTCATAGGGAATATCTTGATCATAGAACAAATAAAGGTTATGGATGGGTTGGATTTGGGTTTTCATCTCATGTATAGGATCTAGTTGCTCATGGATAGCTTCTTCATCAAAGATAGTATCTTGATCATAGAAAAGATAAAGGTTATGCATGGGATGGAATTAGATTTCCTTCTCATGTATAGGTGTTGGGAGATGGATAGGATCAATTGGCTCATGGAGAGGTTCATTATTATGGATATCATCTTGATCATGGAAAAGATACATGTTATGAATAGGTTGCAAGAAAGTGATTTGATCTTGACTTAGACAAGGGATTAATGTTTCCTCATGCTTAGGATTAGACTCTTGACATACCTCTTGGGTTGCTTGAATGGAAGTGGATAGCTCTTGGATAGCTTCTTGGTTGACAACATAGATGTTTGATGGACCTTGACTTTGGTTTATGGTAGGAGGTTCTTCGATAAGCTCAAGGGGTTGCGAATGACATGAAGGATTTTTGGTAAGGTCAAGGACTGGAATTTGGGGACATGGTTGACTTTCTACTAGTAGCCCTTGGATCACATCATTGGTAGGTGTATGGATAGGTGAATGAGGGGATTTAGCTTTCTCTCTAGCTTTCTCCAGTTGTATAAATTTGGAAAAACTCTTTCCCACCACTCATCTGATTCTTTTTTGGTCATCCATTTAGAGTTTGAGGAACTAGATAGTGGGTGTTGGTGTAGAACTGGTATGTTTTGGAATATGTGTCTTAGAAGGTGGCGAAGGAGAACTAGTAGATGGGGTGGTATATGATTTCCAACTTAAGGTGGTGCTTGCCTTGTCATGAGCATCATTAAGATGGGAAACAGATGTATGAGTTCGGGGTGAGGCATAGCTAGTACTGGCACGTGCGGCTTGCAAGATTGCCATTTCTTGTTGTCTGACTTGGAGTTCTTGAGCAATTGCTATACGACCTTGGGGTGAGGTGTCTAGGGTTAATTGCAATTTCAGGTATTTCAGTTCTTGAGTAAGCTCTTCTAATTCAGTTTTCATCTCCACAGAAACTGACATGAGACTTAAAGGGGTACTCAAAAAGGTGGAAAATTTTTCCTCAAAAATAGTGCAAATGGGTATAAGCGCAACTCTATTTTTTGGCAAAATTTTTGGATTTTTCTGGTGTTTTGGGTATTTTTGGCTGGAAAAAGGCCTTCTTGGTCTAATTTTATGAATTAACAGCAAGAAAACACAGCAAGCACAAAGAATATTTTATAGTTTTTCATTGTTTTTTTTTTTTTTTTTCAACTCTATTTTGGACTAAACTGAAACAAAAGCAAGCACAAAGATCCTAGGCTAGAAATGGATTACAAGGGTTTTTGGCCACTAGAACAAGAGGTGTTTAATGAGGACAACCATTTGAGTGGTTACACATGCGGCTGCACTACTCTCCGTTATGGAGTCTCCCAGCCTCAAAGGGTTTGCCTTAGAGGGTTTTGGGGGAGGTTGGTCATTGGTGTAACACAGCAGCACTTGTTGTAGGAGGTTTTCACCTCAAGCACATTTATTTTAAGTGGATTGGTGGGGCTTGGCTTTAGCCTATTTCCACTCAGGGTCGTTCCCACTTGGACAGGCGTGCATCCAAGGGCAGGCCCCTGCTAAAGGTTAAACAAATGGAATAACAAGTCTGGCACTCTGATCACCCAGTAAAGGGGAGAGCATAAGCCTATTGTCATTTGTCAAACACAGAAGACACTGATTAATCCAACCTAGTTAAGAGTAGAAAAACTAAATGAGCTAATATTACTTGTGCACTCACACTATTGTTAACTTTAAAGTGGTTAAAAAGATAGCATTGTTCATTACCGTTTGTGAGATAGCAATAATCTAACTATGGAAGATAGCATTATGCAGATATTGCAATGGTTCAATTACTCTCTTCCTAGTTAAGGCTATGTGGAATTTGTATGAATGTTCATTTTACTGTTCTTTTATAAATTGAAGTGTGAGTTTAGTAAATGCAGCTAGATGAGTCTAAACCAGTGGCCTAACCTACAAAATAGATCCAGAGAATTCTTGCAAAGATGTTAGCATTAGAAAAAATCTTCTAAAAAATCCTAAAATCACTACCTACTATAGAAGCACCACTTCAGAGACTGAATGCGCAGAAACAGTCAACAAAAATTTGCATTTTTCTAACCCTAGTTTGTAAAGATTTGGATAAAACTATATGTAGATGATCTCTTAGCTCAAATATAACCTCACCATTGCATCTAGGGGGGCATTTCCATAAATTTTGAGTACAAATTTGCCTAGATTTCATGAAAAATAGAGTGTTTGGTGAAGAAAACAATGTTTCTAAAATTCACTACCAAACAGATGCGCTGCAGGAAGTAACATATTTACTGCAGGAAGCAACATATGCACTACAGAATTTAACATATGCACTGCAGGATAACAAATGCACTGTAGAATGAAACAAATGTTCCGAAATAGAGTGTATATGTGCAGAAAGAACATATGTACCGTAAAAGAAGGTATATGTGTCGGAACAGTGTTTAAAAGCGCAGTAAGAACATATGCACCGTGAAAGAAGGTATATGCGCCAGAACAGTGTTTAAAAGTGCACTAAGAATGAATAGATGCGCAAGAATAACATATGCGCTGCAGAAATGGATATATGCGCCGTAACAGTGTTAAAAGCGCCACAGGAATACACAGAAGTGCAGAAATGACGTATGCACCGTAACAGTGCGCAAAAGCGCAGCTAAAAAGCACAGATGCGCAAAAATGATAGGAGCACCGTAACAGTGGGTATATGCACTGCAGAAATGTTCAAATACGCCAAAGTAGCCTGTGCGTGACCTTGCGTGACCAGTACGGAACCTGCTTTCAAAAAAACTCAGATTTTGATGAGATAAAGGGGCAAAGGCCCCACGGTGGGCACCAAAAATGTAAGGGTAAAATGTGGATCAATCAAATTGAATTTTATAAAACCCAAACATCAATAGAATAGAAGATAACAAGAAAGATCAAAAGAAAATAGCAATGAATAACACAAAGCAAACCTTCCCTAAAATCGATGCTTCTGTTGTTTGCCTATTACAACCGTCCTTTTGCAGATGAAGTAAGCCCTCAGAGAGTGCACTCCTTTAAGTTGTGTTCGAGGAAGTCGATGGTAAATGGCTATTGTGATATGCAATGAAGATGAGCTTCAAGGTAAGTATGTGATCTCAATCTAGTGAATGGTAAAAGGGTGCCAAAGGCACGCTGGTGATATTTCTGCAGAGTAACAATATCAAAAGCCTGGATGAATAGAATGGGAGGATGAAGCTTCTTTTATAGACTTAGAGGAATGAGAATCAATGGTTGAGAGGAGATATGAAGATCAACGGCTGAGGATGGTTGAGGAATGTGCAACCAGTAGAAATATGACAAGTGTCTCATCTCCATCATGAAAGAGGGGACTTGACAAAATTGATTGGAGAGTTAACTCCATTAACTAATCAGTTAACAAACTTGGTTGATCAGTTAGAAGAGTGGATTATGGAACTGACTGGATTGATTGAGGGATTAACTCAATTGACTAGTTAGTTAACACTTTTGATTGATTAGTTAACCAACTTCTGATTTGAGAAGAAATAGGCCATGTGGGTGAGGGAAAATAAGGTAATTAAATATTAAATATATTTAATTACATGTGCAACATGGTGAGGTGGCAAAGGTGAGGTAGAAAGATGAGGTGGAAAGATGAGGTGGATTTTTGAAATTAGAACTTAGGAGAGGAATTTGGATTAATTAAATAATTTAGGATATTTTAATTGTGTAGGACATTTGGAAGAATTTTAATTAAATAAATTGAATTTATTTAATTATGGATTAGTGAATTAATTAAATAAATTTAGAATATTTATTTAATTGATAGAAGAATGGAATAAATATTTAGAATATTTATTTAGGATGATTTGTGTCATTTTTAGGCATATACACCTAGTATATACAATTCCCCAACTTCACATATATAAGAACAGAAGGATTCATGGGTAAACCTTATAAACTGCCAAGGTACCCAATAAACAAGATGAACTTGTAGAATTTACTAGACAAATATTGAACATATATGGCATGTATAAGGCCAAATTCCACTGAGGCAATATTAAGTTCCCTTTTGGTATTGGAAGATACTAGTGTTTTAGTGAAGAAGTAGATAAGGAAACTGAGGCAGAGTTGCAATATTATGGTTTTCAAGATTTTGACTTAGCCAGACCATTTGATCCATTCAGAAGGATCTACAATTTTGTAGACAAAAAGTTTAAGCATTAGCCACATATTGAGGATTTCTAGGCTGATTGTGACAATGAGGCATAAGTCAGAAAAAGGGCTTATCAAAGACTGACTCTTGACCAAGTAAAAACATTCAAAGTACTTGAAGTGCCCCAAGAGATTAAAAAAGATGATGAAAAAGTATTACATACAAGTTATGACACCAAAAGTGTGGTAGATGAAATAATAACTAAGCCAGATTGGAGCCAACCTGAAGAGGATTCACTGGACAACATTTCTAAGCCCATAATAATATATACAAATGTATCAATAAAGGAAAGAATAGAGGAGCTGAAAGCTATAGGGATAATAGTGACATATCCAGAAAAGAAAGGTAAAAACAGATGCTTAGAGAGTGAGGATAGTTTTGATGATTTTCTAAAGAGAAAGAGGCAAATAGTAGAAGCAAAGATTGTTGAGGTGAACCCCAAAGCCACATTATTGGATCCATATGCCCTAGGGGTAACAGTGGCTATGCCTTCAGGAACATTTACATATGTAGAAGAGGGAACCTCAAGTGCATTTGCTACTATAGAGTAGACTGCAGTACAAACATCTGCAGTGACTCAATAACCACACAGGCTTCAAGTGCTCAAGGTGCACCAACAGCCCCACAAACACCCATGGAAACACAAACACAAGAAAAGTTGCAAGAGTTCATCAAAGTTAAACAAGAGATGGTTGAAGGGACAGTGAAAAAAGCATCCATGGTTCAAACATCCACAAAAGAAGATATAGAAGTAGTGGATGTCGATAAAATTCAAGAGGTGGATGATGCAGATGATATTGAAGAGGATGAGGATTAAAGTAAGAAGGAAAGTACTGGTGACAGTCTAGAGATAAGTAGTGAGGAGGAGAAGAAAGACCAATACCAAGAACTCATCTCATGTTGGGAACATTTAATGCAAGTGCATCATAACAAGTTGCCACACAAACAAAAGAAGATACAAAAATGATTGATCCATTCGGTAAATTAGTGCCTAAAAATATAATGGAAGAATTTAAACAGGTTGTAGACACCCAAAATTGACTCATTATCATTAGCATTCAAACATCGCATTATCCATCATCTCTATTTGTCTAACACACTTGAGCAATATCCCTAACACATCTATTTCTTCTATTAATTAAATAAATTTATATTTATTTAATTAATTCATTAGCTATTTCTTCTATTTTGTCTAAGCTATAATTAAACAATCTTTAATTATTTAATTATCTTCATTCTTCTATTTTTAATTAAATAAATATTATTTATTTAATTAAAAAAAATCCTTTCATAGACCCACTTTCTAATTAATTAAATAAATTTTATTTATTTAATTAATTTCTCTTATCATTTATCTCATGACCTGACACGTGTGCCTCTTTCATAAAAAAGATAAGTGGTACTACATACTTTAATATCTTTTACATGTAGTACATTTTATGTACACGGTCACACATAAGCCTTATCTTCCCTCCACTTGTCATCTTCACATTCACCTATGTCTATCATTCAATCGTAGCCATTCACATAGCCATTGAATCTCTGCCGTTGATTGATTTTGGTTGAGTTCTATATAAACACCCTCTCATTCCATACCAAGAGGATCCAACATTCATATATCATCTACATTATCATCTTGAGCATATTGAGCATTTGAGTATTCATAGCATCCATTGAGCTTATCATCATTATCATCCATCCATCATGGCAGTTTTTATCTTCATAATTGTTCATTGTTCAAGAAGCAATCCACATCATAAACAATGAATCACACAATCTAGGTGATATTGTGTTGAATTGCATGCTTTTGATTTCATTTAGATTAGATTCTTTGATGATGGTAGGGTTAGGTTTTTATGGCTATGCTTGATCTTATTAACCTAATTTTTACTTATCACATTTTGGCACGCCCTGTGGGACTCACGTCCTTGATTAAATTTGCTATTTGAAGTTGTTTTTGTGAAGATTAGATTTTATGAGTGCTTACGGCAAGTTCCAGTTGCTTTTGAGTGAAGACCAGTCGATGTTAGAATATACGCATCACTTCTAAGCTGAAACCTACCACTTTTAGCATTTCTAGATCACCTATGAGAAAATAGTAGTCATTTCCTATCTATTTTACATCACTTATATGCTAACAGTGGTCGCTTATGCCTTTATTTGAATCACTTTTAATCTAACAGTGATCACCTTCTTTATTTGAATCACTTATTGCAAAACTAGGGTTTTTGTTGCATTCTATTTTTCTTGCAAATCTGAGTCGCTTATGATCTGTAACCAGTCACTTCTTGCTTTTTTACATCTCTTGTGAGCTTTATCAATTTGTATCTAGCGTTATTGGAACCGCTTATGATCTATAACATTTCACTTGTGGCAGAATACAGTTTGATTTTGATCAACAATTGATCACCTCTAGTAAACTGTGTCATTTTCAGTCTTTATCATTTGTAGTTTGGTTTTCTTAGCTACTAATTGAGTATTTGTGTAGCATCTTATCGATTGTCCAAGAAAAGAAGGTTATCAAACTATTAACATATTTGTTGCAACTTCAATCAGTCCAAGACTTGTGGTTTTTCACTAAACTAGGAACATTTGGGCTTGGTTCTTAAAATGAATCATTGCTTGCTTCGTGCTTGATTGATCTTTTTTGATTGCTTGCATGTACTTGATTGTAACCCAAATTTAATAACCAAAGTATCCTCTTCCCTTTCCTATCAAATGGATATTGGGTGTATGAGAACTTATTATTATCTTTAGAGGGCTTGCCTTTCTGGTGTGAGAAGGGATATGACCCAAGGGTAATGGGCTAAAGCCAAGTCCTTCTGAACCTCTATATAAGAAAAGTGTTTGTGTTGAAAGCCACAAAAAATGGGTGTTGTGTTATACTGACATCCAACCTCCCCCAAAACCCTCCAAGGCATAACCCTTGAAGGTTGGGAGACTCCATAATGGAGAGTGGCATTGCCACACATATAGCCACCCAAACAGATGCCCTTATTAGCAACTTTATGTAGTAGCTAAAAGCCTTCTATTTATTGATGCAAAAGGTGGGACCTTTGAAGCCACCCTGATTCACATGGTTCTTAGAAGAGATAGTAGGGACAATCCTAAGGTTTGGTGGAGGGACAAGCCTTGGGAAACCTAGGTCTTGGTATGCGTGAGAAGTGTGTGTTGTGGAGAGGAGCTAGTGCTACCAAGATCTTGAAACTATCCGCTTTGAATAAGCACGGCCAAGGGACTCAACAAATACAGTCTTTTCCTAGCCTAGGTTGTACAAGTTTGTAATAATTGTGAGTGTGAGTGACTGCAATTACTATTTTCTTGTAAAAAAACACAAATCAGACATATTTCCTGATAGACACAGTCACTTTTGAGCTTAAATTGCCCACATACAGACAACTGAATCACCTTTAAACAACAGTCAACCACTTTTTTGCCTAAATCAGATCACCTTTAAACAACAGTTAGCCACTTTTTGCCTAAACCAAATCACTTTTAAACAACAGTCAGTCACCTCTGGTCTAAACTGCATTGCCTCTAATCAATAGTAAATCACTTTTGAGTTAATACTAGTCACCTGTGGAAAATTGGCTCGCCTCTAGTTAACATTGTAACTTGCTATCCGAACCAAAACCAGATCGCATTTAAGCTATTACCAGTCACTTTTGGCCTTTTCTAAACCACATATGAGCTATTACTTGTCACCTGTGGTCAAATACTAGGAAATCTTAGTGACCCAGTCGAATCAGCCACAAGTCCAACTTGTTCAGCCTCAACATTAGCTTTCAGACATGTCTCTGATCATTAGCAGATACCTGGACTTTGTTTCCTACTTTGAGTCTACCAACCAATTGAATTTAATGAGCTTTTCATCTTCTTGAGATCCCAAACCAAAAAACCAAACATCAAATCAATGAATCTGATCAATCAACAAAACATCATTTCTTGGCTTTAGCTTCAACAACATCAGCAACATAGCAACCTTAGCAAACAAGTTTTCCCTTGAGTGTGTGAGCTATTCTCTAGGGAAGTCCAACCAAAAACATAGCAAACAACCAACACCAAAGCAACCAAGCAACCCAACAACAAAAAAGCAACCAATCAACCCAACAACAAAGTAAATACCCAACCAACAACTAGCAACCAAACAATCAACACACTATCATCTTTTAGGGTCTCAAAACCTTGACAAGCTAAAGTTTAGTTTTCAACATCCTTCATCATTCCTCAAACTAGGAGTCAATATAGAGCTGAAATGGAAGCCAAATTGTGAGTTGAAATGGAAGCCAAATTGCAAGCTGAGATGGACGCTAAGATGCAACAATCTAGATCAACACCTCTTAGAGACGTAATTCAATTTACAACCAGTATGCCTCCTCTTATGTTTATGCCTCATGGGTATACCATTGGAGATTCATCTTCACAACAAGTACAACCTCAAACATTTTTGGAGACGTATGAGGAACAATCCCAAGAAGACTTATCAGAATTTCTGGATACACATATATGGGATCAAGTTGAGAGACTTGTCTTATCCGAGCCTAATCGCTACTTGCAACTTGCTTGCATGGGCGCTAAATTACCAAGAGATTTTGACATATCTGCTATTAGAGAGCACAATCGAAATACTCCCACTATTGTTGCAAAGGGACCATCCACTATAGTCACACCATCCCCTATCATATCACAAACTCCATCTTCCAACACATCTCTTTCACTACCTATTGTTACTTCATTTGATCCACCACGCTCAAAGTACACTCTAGAACCTTTGATAACTCCAACCAATGTGCTCCCTTTTATTTCACAAAATTTGAACATTCCACCTTTCCATGTTCCTCAACATACTCCTTCTCCTACCATGACCATTTCCATGCCTCAAGTAACACAAGATGTCCTAGTGGCCCAAGTGCAAATGCCCCAAACATCACAAGCTATCCCCATATCCCATAGTGCACAAGCTTCCCAAACTATCCAAACAACACCAATGGTCCAAGATTCACAACCATCACAACCAACTATATCCCATGTGGATACCACATCTCATATACCTATTGCTAATATGCTTTCCACTATCTCCACTAATCCATCCAATATATCATATAATCCCAATGTTAGTCTTATTGACATGAGTGACCCTCCTATTGTTTCTCAAGCCTATCCTAGTACTACAGTCACTTATGTTGAGCAACTTACATCATCTTCTTACAATCCTTCACAAACCATCAACCCATCTTATGCTACCCAAGGTTTTCCTATTGTCACCCAACACATGACACATATCAATCCTCATGTTGTCCAAAATATAAATCCAAGTGTCCATCCTTGTTTTGTATCCACCAATCCTTCCATCACTTACCATGTCACAAACCCAACTCCAAATTCACAACCATTAACTAGTGTTTGTTGGTGCCTGAATTGACTGTCAATTTATGAGCAATTTTCATGCAGGCACCATCCCTAAATATCCAAAAAAGTTCTAAGTTTTGGCACCCCTTCAGTGTTTTGCAGTATCCGCATCATCTTTCCTAAGGAAGGGGTCACCATGTTTTGTCCATCGATGAAAGTTTTGTTTTTTGAATGCTCTGATTGTGTCTTTGAGCTTTCGGTTTGAACCTCATCGATGAACCTCAGTTTTGAACCTCCCCATTGAACCATTGGGTTGAACCGGTTCATCGGTTCAATGGGTTTGCGGGGTTGCATTTTGTGCTGCCGACAGAGGAACTATCAGGTTGAACCTCACGATTGAACCTTTCTTTTGAACTTAGCCAATGGTTCAACTCGACGGAAGGAGAAGTAGGAGGCCGATGTGTTATCGGTAGGAGTATGTATGTCGGCAGGTGGATTTTCGGCTAGGCTGATGGCGATAGTCTTGCCAAAGAGGGTATGTTTTGTTCGGCCGTCAGAGTGACTTTGGCTATTGGGAGCAACATTTTGTGGTTCGCCGATGGGGGGAGTCACCCCAATGGGGAGTGCCATCGGCGTGAGTTTGTGTATCGGGTTAGCCATTGGAGGGTTCACCGATGGAGAGTGTTTGGCTGATGGGGTGTCATCGGCGTGGGTCTGGCCGATGGAGGAGCAGTATGTAGCTGGCGAAGGTGTCATCGGCGTGACCTTTGAGATTGGCAGGAAACTTTTTGGATGCCCCGATGGTGTGTGTCACACCGACGGAGGGAAGGATGCCAAGGTCTATCGGCGTGAGTTGTATTGTCGGGTGAACTGTGGAATGGTTGGCCGATAGACTAATCTCTGGCCGATGAAAGGGAGTGTAGTGTAGCGGTCGGCGAGAGGTTTTTTGAGTTGGCCGATGGTAGTGGTCTTGGCGATGGGCTTTTGGAGAGAAAGGCATGTGTCGAGCGTGGCAAAAGCGTTCAACACCTATTATGCTCGCGGCCATGCTTTTAAACTACTGAAGGAGTCTCCGCACCGTGCATGTGGGATTAATGTTCCTACATAATTTGAACCTTCAGGAAATGCGTTTTGGCAGGAGGCTCCATTTTGAACACAACGACGGTTTCCAAGTAGGCTGCGAGTGGTTGAGCCATCAATGGCGATTGTAGCAGGGGTATGGGTGATGGTACACATGATCAGGTTGCCTAATTTTTGGCATGAAGACTCCCGGATGGTGGCACAGGGCTCGAGGCCACCCTTGTCTACTTTTTGTCTACTGCAGCAATAACTTCTAAGCGCCATTCCTTCTGAGGACTGTATCTGGTAGTTTTTTGTCAAAAACATGTAATTAATGCTGAGTACGCTTCTTTGGCTGTTTTAAGCAGGAAATGTTACTCATTTTTGGTTGTTGAAAACTGGACATTTTGGCTCTGTAATAAGATACAACTGGTTTTGGTTGCTCTGTGCAGCAAAACTTGTGAGTTTATGTATCTCCTGTTGTATGTTTTTGCATGAATCCACTGATTTCATGGTCAATCTTATATGAATAATGCTATGTTTGCATGTGTTGTGCTAATTCTATCTCCAGTCTTGCATGTATCTTTCTTCTAAGTCTAGGTATTCAAGGAATGTCTGAGATTCTAGAACATAGAATTCCTGTGTTGAATGTTTAATCTTTTAACTTCTGCTCCAGGGGTAGATTAAACTGTTTTCAGATTGAATATTGGGAAGGATATACTGCAATAGGGATGCCATAAGTATAGATAGCTTAACACTTTGTATTGGGAGCTATCTGTAAGACAGATATCATATGTATCCCCCTAAAATCTAGTTTTAGTTGTTCATACTGATCATTCACAGGTGTATGTCTACTGACTCCAAGCCCTGGATAGGCACCAATCTAGCTCTGTGTTGAGGTTATACACCAGGTCTAGGTTTGCATCCAAACATCAAATCAACTTATTTCATATCTTCCACCTGTTAGTTGTAGGAGCAGGATTAGGAACCCCCTGCATGCTCTCATACCCAACCAGACATCATGTCCAAGAATGTTGCCAACCTTGTTATTTGTTACACAAATCTTGGTCCTTACATGAGAGTATTTTGCCTGTTGCTGTCAAGTTATATCTTTTTGTCATTGAGCTAGTCAAGGTCATACTTTTATCAAATAGGGACACCCCCTTGGTGCGGCAGAACTAGAAGTGAAGGGGAGGAGCTCACGCAACCTCCTGTATTCAGTTGGCTGAATCTGCCTGTGCATTAGAACTGGCAAACCCTAATACTGATTCAGAAGAAAAACCAACAGTGTCAATCCATCTTCGACTTCTCATGTGATGCAAAATCTTGGTGCCAATTCGTCACAATATACCCAACCATCACTTGCGTCTCAAGGACAGCACTCCTCAACCACATATGTGTCACATACCAATCCTTTGGCATACATTGTGAGTACGCAACCTTAACAAATGGTCATGACTTCATATATCCCACAACAACAACCTCAATATACATCATACCATGTTTCACCCCCTTTGCAACAATAGCAATTATCTCCAGCAGATGTTCAACAAATGATCAACCAAGCGATAGGACAAAGAAAGAAGACATTTTCCTTAGAAAACATATGTGCTTATCCATTTGACAAGTCACTTTATATGACACCTTTTCCGCCACACTTTGAAACTCTACAATTTGACAAGTACAAAGGAAAAGGAAATCTGGAAGACCATCTTACAACATTCTTTGTGGCATGTCTCGATGTTTCTCATGATGCTACATATCTTTTGTGACTATTTCCTTGAAGCTTAGCAGGACAAGCTCTTGAATGGTTCTCACATTTACCTCTGGGAATTAAGACTTTTTCAGAATTAGCAAATAAGTTTCGATCACACTTTGCTTTTAACATTGAACATGAGGTAAACATGAATGACCCTGTCAACAATAAACAATACAATGGTGAAGCCTTTTCTTCATTTACTCAATGATGGCATAATATGGCTAACAAACTATCATGGGAAATACTTGAGAAGCAACATGGGAAATACTTGAGAAGCAACAGCTTGATATCTTTGTTCAAAATCTTCATCCTGAGATGTCATTCCAATTACAATTGCAAAGTGCTAGCACCTTTGATGAAATTATTTCCAAAGGAACCATCATTGAATGAGCTTTAATTGCTAAAGGTACTATCAAGATCTTTCATGATAACAAAGACTATCCTCAAAACTCTAATGATAAATCTCACTTTTGGAACAAAAATAAGAATGTTTTCAATGATGGTGTTGTGGATGCAAAGAACATACAAACTATGAAATCTCCCATTAACATTCAAGCTACTTCTACAATGACACAACCTTTTCAACAAATGCAACAATGACAAACTTCAAATCCTTGCTGACAATTTACACCATTAGCAGAACCTATGGAAGTTGTCTTTCGAAAGCTTCTCTAAGCGGGTGATATTATGTTACCAGATGAACCACCCAATGGTGAACCACTCTTGAAAGCTCCTTGGTACAAAGAAAATGAGTATTGCAATTACCATAGAGTTAAAGGACACAAAACAAATGGTTTTATGCGCTTAAAGCATGTTATCCAAGATTGCATCGATCAAGGTTTAATCAAAATTACACCTTCAACAACTCAACCTGCACAACAATCGACATCAAACTATGATCTAGATACTTTCAAGAATCCACTTCCATCTCATGACAAATCAAGTAACCCTCATGCTGGGAATGCCATTCAGTACAACTATGAATCATCTACTATTGGTCGCATTGACCATGCTCACATTTCTACCATTACTATCCAAGGCAAAGCACTTGACTATGTTGTAACCACTTGAAGAGGTCAAGTTACCATTCAAGGAGCACATGTCCATCCTCCTTGACTATTCTCTAACTATAATATCCTGGATCACCTTGGCAAAACACCTGCGCACATATCCATTCTTGAGTTGCTTTGCATATCCCCTACTCACAAAGCTATCCTTGACAAAGCCTTACAAGAATCTTCGGTGCCTAACGATATTGATATCACACAACTCCAATCTATGGTCACTAGCATTGCAACCCCTTGTCATTTAACCTTTTCTAACAAAGATCTTTAGCCCTCCATTCACCCTTCACACAACGAAGCCCTCCACATTGAAGTGTTTGTTAAACAATGCCATATCAAATGAATCTTGGTAGATGGTGGAGCTAGTCTTAATATATTTTCCTTGAAATTAATAAAACAATTGGGATACTCTAAGAAATATGTTGACACCTCCAAGGTCATTACTATCAGAGCATATAATGATACCGAGAGAGATATTGAAGGGATTATTTACTTGCCTATCCAAGTTGAGTCGGTCACTACTAAAACCTGTTGTTAGGTTCTTGATATTGACCTTCCTTATAACATCATCCTCGGTCATCCATGGATACATGCCCTCATGACAGTTCCTTCTACATACCATCAATGTCTTAAATTTCCACACAACAGTATTGAGATTACTATCCATGTTGATCCAAATCCATTTGAATTTTGTCATACCTTTCAAGCTAAATACTAGAGTCTGAACCACTTTCCTATCAACATCGAGGCATATCTATCTTCATCTTGTATAGACCCATCCAACCTACTCAAGCCATCATCTAGCAAAGCCACTTCTAACCTCTGTATCAAGTACACTGAACATGGTCCTAGTGAATACACATTGCAAGAATCTTGTTGTGTTGGCACCCTTCCCTTATCTCCCAAATCTCATGGTAAACCTTGTACATCCAAGCCAACTTCATCCCCAGCTGTCATCAAAGCCCCACCCACAGTATTCACTAAAGGCAAATTCCTGGATGATGAAGACATTGATGATATCGACTCTTGGATATTCTTTGATGAAAATGACCAAGTACAATTGGAAGTTGAGAGATATAACAATGGGTTCCGCATCATAAAGAACATGGGCTACAAAGGACATGGTGGATTGAGATCACAGGAACAAGGACCTATTGAACCCATTATTATGTCTAAGAAGTTTAATAAGCAAGGCCTTGGCTATCAGCTGGAGGTACCACGACCCAAAGACATTAAGTGTATTTCTGATATTTATGCTAGACCTCCTCAGCAAGAGAGACTTCTAGTTTGGATACTATCGATGACTCCTCCCTTCATATTATTGACCTTTTTCAAGAAAAATCCATATTCGTGATTTCCACAACTTCCTCTAGCCACAACCATTCCTCTGTTACCCTTTCACTCATATATCTTGACCTCGTCGATTGGGACCAACAGGGGGCACCTATATTAGATACATTTGAAAATGATGAAACTATTGCAGAATTCATGGCCTTATGACAAGGCATTCCATTGGGTGATCACAAAGAAGGTTTCATGATGGATCTACCTAAACTAGCATATTTTGGTGGAAGTATCAAATCCTTCAGTTGTAAAAGTAAAATAAACAAAATCAAACAAAATAGGTCACTAGGTGAAAATCGAAAGGTACCTCTTGACCGTGAAAAAGTAAAAATAAAGGATGTATCCAAAGGTGAAAACCTCTCTGAGGCATCTAAGGATGGGGGATTTGATCTTCCTGTTACCACTGATTATCATGAGAAATCAACTGTACTAGTTGAACAATCACAAGACATGAACTTGGGTATAGAGCAGAATCTAAAGATCATTTTTTTGGCAGCATCACTATCAGTGCAAGAAAGAAGAGACTTCACAGCATTTGTTATAAAAAGAGATATAAAATTTACATGGACTTATGCTGACATGCCAGGTCTAGATCCATCACTTGTGGTACATCATCTAGCAGTATCTCCTAATGCAAAACACATTAAACAAAAATTACACAAAATGCATCTGCAAGTAGCTTTGTTGGTCAAGGCAGAGATTTAGAAACTGTTAGAAGCAAAGTTCATAAAGCCTATTGATTATCCAAAATGGGTTTCAAACTTGGTACCTATAGTAAAACTTGATGGATGAGTTTGTTGTTGCATAGACTTTAGAGATCTTAATAAAGAATGTCCGAAGGATGACTTTCCATTACCAAGCATTGACAACATTGTAGATCTTACAGCTGGACATGAAATGCTATCTTTGATGGATGGACTTTTAGGGTATAACCAAATCAAAATAGTAGAGGAAGATCAAGATAAAACATCATTGATTTGTCCATGGGGCACATACTGCTGGGTTGTAATGCCTTTTGGTCTCAAGAACATTGGAGATACTTATCAATGAGCCATGACAGTTATTTATCATAACCTTTTTCACACTATCATGGAAGACTATGTTGATGACATCCTAGGAAAATCTAAGACAAGAGAAGGACATCTACAAGTATTAGCACAAATCTTTGATCGATTAGAAAAGTATCAAGTCATATTGAACCCAAAGAAACATGTATTTGGCGTAACATCTAGAAAACTATTGGGATACATTGTGTCTTGATGAGGGATAGAAGTGGACCCAGCTAAAGTAAAATCTATCATGGAAATGCCTCCGCCAACAAATCTCAAGCAGCTCCGTAGTCTACAAGGAAGGTTACAGTCCATCCACAGATTTATTTCACACCTAGCAGATAAATGTCATCATTTTCAACATCTTCTTCATAAGGGTGAACCTTTTAAGTGGGATGAAAAGTGTCAACAGGCCTTTGATAAAATAATGGAATATCTGGAAACACCTCCTATGTTAGTACCTCCTATGCTTGACTGCCCATTATTGCTCTACATATCATCAACAAAAGCAACATTGGGTGCCCTTCTAGCTCAACATGATGATTCAGGAAAAGAACAAGCCATCTACTACATCAGTAGAACTCTTGTGGGATATGAACTTAATTATTCATCTATGGAAAAAGCATGTTTAGCATTAGTGTTTGCTTCCCAAAAGTTGTGACACTATATGTTGAACCAAACAACAAAACTCATATCTAATGTGGATCCACTCAAATATTTTCTTTCTAAATCAATCCTCATGGGAAGATTAGCAAAATGGGTCATGATCTTAAGTGAATTTGACATACAATATGTGGATCAAAAAGCTATCAAAGGACAAGCCATCGCTGATCAATTAGCTATAGCACCCATCACAGATATTCACCCAATGTATCCAGAATTCCCTGATGAAGGGTTATTCCATTTAACTTCCCCAACATGGTGGCAACTATATTTTGATGGATCTTACACACAACATGGATCAGGAGTAGGGATATTGTTTGTTACCCCTCAAGGAGATTGTATACCCAAATCATACAGAATTGCATTTCTATGTACCAATAACATAGCAGAGTATGAAGCTTTAATCATAGGATTATGCATGGTAGTGCAATGGGCTATCAAATAATTACAAGTCTTTAGCTATTCTCAACTGGTTATCAAACAGGTTTTAGATGAATATCAAACAAAAGATGAGAAGCTTCTTCCATACAAGGTGATGGTTGATGATTTAAAAGGTATTTTGACAATATCACCTTTGAACAAATCCCAAGACTACAGAACAGAGCAGTGGATGCCATGGCTAGATTGGGTCTCTTCTAGACATGCCATCTAATACACATAAATGTGAGTTTCTACTTGAATAGCTTCTAATTCCAGCATTTGAAGTAACACAGTATGAGCTTATATGTGAAATTGTTTGTCCCAATTCGCCATGGTACAAGGATTTATATGAGTATCTCCGTAATCAAACCTTTCCATTTCAATTATCTAACACCCAATGCAAAACTATTATCCATCAAGCCTCTCATTACACTATTTTGGGAGACACCCTTTATCACTGAAGTCTTGATGGTATCCTTCTTAGGTGTCTTGATTCTGAGGAAGCAAAAGTGGCCTTACGTGATGTACATGAAGGTGTATGTGGCTTGTATTCCGCTAGCCCTAGCCTTGTTAAGAAACTTCTACAAGCGGGATACTATTGGCCAACCATGGAAAAAGATGCACATTAATTTGTAAAGCGATGTCTACAATGTCAGAAACATGGAGATTTAATACATGCACCAACACATGAGCTTCAACCTATCATTACTCCATGGCCTTTTTCGCAGTGGGGACTTGATCTAATAGGTAAAATCCATCCTACTTCATCAAATGGTCATAAGTTCATTATCACCACCACTGAATATTTCACAAAGTGGGCGGAAGCCATACCAATGACTTATATCACTGGCAAGCAAATACCCAAGTTTATCCTACACTATATCATTTGCTGCTATGGAGTTCCTCAAGCTATTGTCACAAATAATGGTCACCCCTTCAAGAACCAAGAGGTTAGAGATATTTGCAAAAAGTTTCATATCCAACATCAATTCTCTACCCCTTACTATCCTCAGAGCAATGGCCAAGTTGAGGCTTCTAACAAAACAATCATCAAAATTCTTAAAAAGACAGTCAATGAAGCTAGTTGGGATTGGCATTTACAACTCCATCCTGCATTATGGGCATATAGAACAAGTATCAGAACTCGTACTAGAGCTACACTTTATGCTCTTGTGTATGGCACTAAATCTATTTTACCTATTGAGGTTGAGATGCCCTCACTGTGAATATCCTACAACATACCATCTCAGAGGAAGAATATCGAGTATCCAAACTCCATGATCTTGAGCTTCTAGATGAACGATGTCTTATAGAACTCAACCATCTCCAAGTCTATCAAAACTGTCTATGCCACAGCTACAAAAAAAAATCAGAGAACTTAAATTTCAAGTTGGAGATATTGTCCTTAAAGAGAATCAAAGGAATCAACAACATCGTGAGAAACGGGGCAAGTTTGAAATAAATTGGCTTGGTCCTTTCATCATCAGAGTAGTTTACGGATCAGGTGCATATACTCTTTCAACACCTGAAGGCATTCCATTGGATGAACTAGTCAACAGCATCCATCTCAAGAAGTTTTATCCTTGAATCTCAGCTATCCCCAAAAAAAAATCCATCTAATAGTGAAAACCACTTTGTGGCACTTTGGATAAAAAAATATATATATATAATAATATAAGATAAATAATCCATCCTCTGGTGAAAACCTGGTAAATAGGCGCCTTGGATAAGTACCATAGCGAAAACTTGGCAAATAGGTGCTATGTGTAGTGACTAGCCTCCATTATCTGCTTGGTTTGTTTGATCGTCATTCTTCCTAGCATACTTCACCATCTTATCTCACATAATCGACATGTCATCACAATAAATAGCTTTTCCATCTTCACCTCTGTCAATGCTAGCTATCCTACTTGAGACATTGTTGTGATAACTATATCTTTTGGCACCTTAGCATCTTGACTGCATGCACTCTCCATTGTTGCTTCTTCATAATAAACCTCATTCCGCACTGGCGGCATTTGTTGAGTCTTATTTGGAAGTGGATACCGCTAGCTCTAGAACATAATACATCAAACACTTTAGCTCACAACACAACAAACTTTCAACTTTAACCATAGCATTCATCCAACAACAAACATGGCAAACCCTTGCAACCAGGATCCATATCTTTGCAATCAATTCACACTCAACCAACATCCAAAAATAGCAAAAAACATCACCAATGCAAACATTCAAGCAATAAGTTGATTCTTTCAACATCACTCACCAAGTCTAATAAGCATAAACTACATCCCAGCACTATCGTAAAGCCTTGATCCTGTGGATACAGGGTATGTAGGCAATCTGAGATGCGAAGGAAGCACTTTGATTCAAGCTAAGATGATAGCCCCTTCTTTTCATCATCCATCTTTCATCTTTCTTCTCATCATCCTTCAATCTTTCATCTCACATTCTTCTATTTTTCATCACATACATCATCAATAAAACCCAGAACTACATATTCATCATGTCTCATCTTCATCATAAATGTGCTTTGATCTCGTGGATACAGGGTATGTAGGCAATCTGGAATAGGAAGGAAGTTTCTAGTACTCAAGTACAAATGATCCACCCCATCTTCATCATCTTCTCTTCATCTTCCATTTTCTTCTCTTTAATCAGCTCAAGCAGGAAGTAGACTATGTGTATATTGAAAGTTCAAGCACTTTAACCAATCAAGAATAAGCCATAAGCTATTTGTCTGCATGCCTTAAGATAACATTTTCTATAGTAGTTTATCAACATCTTTAACCTTCAACAGGATGCAACTTTCCTCTTAACAAGACCCCAACTTAAATCCATCTAAGAGTACCTAAATTTGGCAAGAGAACATGATGATAGTATCTTTTTTTTATCTTTTGATTTATCTTTTGTCCCTTTTTTTATGCCTAATCAGGACTGCCTTGATCTATCTATATCTTGGTATGTGGCAATAAAGTAAAGAATGGGGCATGGTCTTATTGCTTCCGTATGCCGTGTTTGCAGGATGATCTTATTCTCTTCCTAAGCATATTAGTATCTTGTACGTGTTGGTATTAGCATCTTGCATATCAATATCTTTAGCATCTGAGAAGCTAAACAGTCTCTTACGCACTTGAGACTATTCTATGTCAAGACTAGCTTCATACATATAACTAGCAAGGTGTCACTATGCGTAGTGGAGATAAGCTTAAACCATTGCTTGTAGCGTTAAAGTCCATCTCAACACACTAGTTGTTATTCATATCTTGTGCATGTTGGCTCAACATCTTGACCTCATGTGTTCATACAAGGTTGTAGCATGCTAGTTTTGCATTGGATATCTTGACACCTTGGTCTTCTATACCCTGGTGCATAACATCCACATGCTATATCAAACATAAGGATTGCCTGTCTTTTCATTTTGAGCAATTATTTAAAAAGCTACCCATTGTACCATCTATTCATCCTATTATGCATCTATATAGTCCTCAACCAAGATCAATCATTTCCATCGTCCTTCTTCTACATTTCTTATCCTGCAAAACAAGTGTGTTAGACATACATAAGTCCATCACATATCATCTCATTACCATCTATCTATATGCATAAGTCCATATCATATCATTACCATTTACACATTTACATTATCATACATTTCCATTCATCTCATTTGCATAAACATCCATACATAATCCATGAAAATACAAATACAACATGCATAACCATCATAATATTAATAGTACATCATCATGTAGATAATAATGTGCCATCATATATATATATATATATACATGTGTCAATA
Source organism: Cunninghamia lanceolata (assembly GCA_027924645.1). Lineage (NCBI taxonomy): Eukaryota > Viridiplantae > Streptophyta > Pinopsida > Cupressales > Cupressaceae > Cunninghamia > Cunninghamia lanceolata. The sequence continues at coordinate 4,457,892 of BSBN01001670.1, read as the reverse complement.
TATAAGTGTCTACATATACAAGTTGAGCCATAAAGAATGTATGCACAAGCGGCTCTAGGCCTCATCCTGATACAACATAATCTACATAAACAAGGTAGCCCTAGTGACTAATGGTAGCTCCCTCGCCCTGACCACCACCACTGGGTCCTACACCTGTCCCCCTATCTCTCAGTGTCCCCATCACTGAGGCTATAGATCGAGATCCACCTGTCCTCCATGAACCTGAAGCTCTTGATCTACTCCTGAAGCTAGGCTACCTCTGCTCTACTGGCACAACTCCATAGCATAAACCCCTATAATACTCTGCCTCACCCTATACTCTCCGCAGCTCTACCTGTACCTATGTCAACTATGTGGCCAAATACATCATAGCCCCATCTATACCCAATGCAGCCACTGCTCTATCCCGCTCACTAGTCATCCCCTATAGCTGCTGCACAGCAGTATCCCTCTCTGCCCGCAGACCATCTCTCTTTGCCACAATCACCTACATCTATTGTATGCCAGTATCTCGCTCTAATCTCATCATCTACTCACTCTGCCTAGCTACATCTCTCTCTTGTCACTCTAGCAAGTGCACCATCATCCTACCCATCCCCAACCTATACTCTCACCTGTAACTGAGCCTGGTATGTCTGAGCCTGAGCCCTAGCATGTTGTAAGCCAATCACCGCCTAGTGTCTATCCAACTCCACTCTCCTTAATCTCATATGAGCCCACTGCCTCCATCTCGTCTCCTCTCTAATCCTCCTCTGTAGCTGTTGAATCCCAACATCATCATCTCCTAATATCTTCCCTTGAGGCTATACAAGTATCTGAGGCTGTCCCTACACCTATCCCTGTATCTATATCCCTAGCACTACTGGTACAATAGCCTATGTTGGTGGAGCCCATCGTCACCTCCTCCTGGCTGGTCTCTCCATCCCTGTCTCTCCAACCTGTGTCAGTTGCATCGGTCTTGCTATCACCCAGTATGTATCATAATCTGGTAGCATGCCTGGATCTACAGGACCCTGTACCCACTACCATACAACTGGCTATAGCCCCTCTCTTTGCCAAAACTATGTCAACCACAACCTCCGGTCCCCAATCAAACACCTGTCGAGTCCTCCCAAAAATGGCATCCCCAACTGGTACTGCTTATGATAACTTAAACTGTCTCAAAACCCTCTCAGAAAAATAGCACTCTATAATGTATATCCCACATCCAAAAATATATCTCACCTGCCTAGCATAGACAAGCTCAGTATCCTTCTCATCCCATCTCTGACATCCTAGCCATGGCCTCTATATAAATCTATCTCATCCAACATCCTTTGCCAGTACACTAGTTCTCTGCATTGCCGGTATGTCAATGCTCCTCTATATATCCTAGCATAAGGCTCTCCTACTACTCTAACCACCCATCCCTCTGGTCTCGTCACTAGAATATGCTCATAAGCCCACACATGCAAAACTATAACTCTTGCAGACATACTAGCCCCAAACATATATGCACAATCATGCAGGAAATGATAGAGTTGTCCAAGTACACACTCCACCCATGCATATCTTGTCCCATAGGAGAACATCCCCTGCATCACTATCCCCCATCCTACCGGAAACCATCTCACTCATCTGTCTCCCACTAGCCATCTGATAATAACTACTACCACTCACTGTAGTCTGTCACATAACTCCTCCATCCTTGCCATAGGAATCCTTGAGCCCTCTTCTCCAATGTCTGGTGTCCCAAACAATCTCCTAAATGTAGCTGGACCCATATCAGGATCATAATCTACTCACTCCCCATCTATAGGAATCTGTAGAATCCAAAACACATCCTCCAATGTGATCGTAGCCTCTCTTGTCAGCAACAAGAAAGAACTATGCTCGCTCATCCATCGCTCCACCATTGCCATCATCAGTCCTTGATGTGCCTGCACTGGCTCCAATCTTGATGCAGAGCACTCAGTGGAAGCATTCAAATTGAACAACAAACTTGATCAGTGAGATGTGCCTTGTGTCTTAGAGATCAACTCTTATTGGCCAAACACAACCCCGTCGGCCACCTTGCGACTTCTCGGTCTGATCTCTCGACTCTTCCCGACAGTCACCTCCACTTAGCCTTCAGAGAGACTTCCTCTATTGGTAGTGTCTCCAAACCTCCTATCGATACCTGATGGCGGTTAGCTTTCCACTAGCCTTAACTGTGGCGGTTGGTCGAGCCCTGTCGGTCAAACTTAACTCATCAGCGAGTTTGAAAACTACTCCGCTGGCACACACTAGTCACTCCGATATTACCTTCGAGCCATACTTGTCACTCTTACTGATATGCCAAACTATTGTATATGCATAACATGACTTGCTATTGCCGGTGAACTAATGTTTCTTTACACTAATTTCACCATTACGACCGGTCACCTTTTGTATCCGACACAATGTACATTCCCAACATACAATCTAAACATACATTCTCAACATACAATCTAAACATACTTTTGTGATATGCATTCACAATGTATATTTAGTGAGACTAAGGTCATTCCTGACCAATGAATCTCCTATCAGTCCAACACCTTTAATCGGTCTAACTTTCAAAATCTTCTCCAAGGTTTATGTTATGTCGATGGCAACTCTGTGACTCCGCAACTCACAGACATTCAAACTAGAAACATAAAGAAAGACTCAACAAAACAGAAGGGGTCTACACTCCTCTACAAACACTTGATCACCCACCAATTTGGCCACTCCACAACAGCACTTCTCCTATTGTTTCTACGACTAGTCACATAGAGATGCCTAGTGAACTTATACCAAACTCCTAGGATCCTTGGGTGCCTGATCCAAACCAACAAAAAACACAAAATACACATTGTATTCCTCCATCACACTAAACATGAGAATCTAGACTTCAGTGGATAGAGGAGATACAGTCCATTTATTCACAGAACCCTAGTTTCTAGGTTTTCAGACCAGTCTCTATGAAAAGAAACAAAAACTCACAACTACAACACTTCTAGATACCAGGCTACTTCCAATGAAAAACTACTTCAATACATAACTATCCATACAGAATGACTGTTACAGGAAATTACTTAGAAAAAGACAATGTATCAATACACCCAAAAATCTAGATCTTCATTCATTCATTCATGTTCTTCTCTCTCTGTCATTACATCCAACTCCTCGCCTATACAAGGCTTGAGAGATTAGTTCAACTTCCCTCCAACCATGCAAAATTAATTTGAAAGTTAGTTAGTCATTGGGGTTTCTCCTCTCACAAGAAAACTACATGTTTTCATTGTGTGATTACATCAAACTTGACCAAACATGGTCTACATAGGTCTAGTGACCAAATTGACACAAAACTTTATTACAAACATGATGGGGCTTAAAAAGCCTTATTGAAAACAAAACAAAACATGACTCCTACACCATAGAGAAGGTACTCCTGCACCAAATCTAGACACATGCTCTAACCTGAGGATCTCTAATACTAGCCGCTCCTCTGCATCCAACAATCTCACCAACTGCAAATCTCTAAGATGTGGCTCTCATGATAACAAGGTGGTAGTATATCCTACATCACTTCACTCATCATGTCAATCTCTTTCTCTACATACAACTGCTATAAAACTGGATTGTTTACCGCTATACTAACTTCTATCTACTGTAAGTGACTCATTTTTCCATATCCGCTTATCTCCTGCTCACATGCGAACTACTTTTTTATGTGCACTTGTTTCTCGCTTACATTCAACTTACTTTCCCTATGTGACTTCTAATTGACCAAGTGCGAGCTCTATTTCTATATGCGCATACCTTTTTCTTATAAGTGATCTCTATCCTAAAAGTGAGCATCTTTTTTGTACAAGCGAACTGAACCTATGTATGTGCATGTTTTTAGCCCATAAGCGACTTACTTTTAACTATATACACATTTTACCTCTATTTGTCTAACTGACTACAAGCGACCTATTATTTCGATATGCGACCAAGTCATGCCTATAAGTAACCTCAACTGCCTTACATGACTTGTTTCTCTTCCTAAGCAACCTGAACTGTCTATCCTACGACCTAGTCACTTATGGTGACGTGTGTACATTTATGACACTTCTAACTTATCAAAATCATGCTTTTCACAAAATTTTTGATACATACCAGTATGCTTGCTCCCTCTGGTCGTCCATGTGTCCTCACTCGCTTGGCACGATGATCTCTGCATGGAATCACCATCCTAATAGCTCTCCAACTCTCATCGCACACCAACTCTAAGGAGCTCTAGATCTCTATAGCTTTCTGAGCACAAATGGGCCTATTTGCCCTTGAAGAACCTACTTATAGCCCCTATCCAAACCCTAATTCTTCTATTCCAAAGCCTCTTTTCTTCTGCATCATCCCATTTTCTCCCACCCAACCCCTTTTTCTTCGTGTCAACTTTGTGTCCTAGCTTTTCCTTTTATCGTGAGCCAACCCAACCCTTCTTGGTTAGCCTGGCTTACCTCTCGAGGGGGCACCACCTGCCAGTTACACTGGGGTATAACCTTGTTTATCAAAGGATTATCGTATCTTCTCTGACACAACGCTCTAACGAACATTATATCAAAGAGGGGCAAAATATAGACACCCAAAATTGACTCATTATCATTAGCATTCAAACGTCGCATTATCCATCATCTATATTTTTCTAACACACTTGAGCAATATCCCTAACACATCTATTTCTTCTATTAATTAAATAAATTTATATTTATTTAATTAATTCATTAGCTATTTCTTCTATTTTCGCTAAGCTATAATTAAACAATCTTTAATTATTTAATTATCTTCATTCTTCTATTTTTAATTAAATAAATCTTATTTATTTAATTAAAAAAAATTCCTTCCATAGACCCACTTTCCAATTAATTAAATAAATTTTATTTATTTAATTAATTTCTCTTGTCATTTATCTCATGAGCCTACATGTGTTCCTCTTTCATTTAAAAAAGATAAGTGGTACTACATACTTTAATATCTTTCACATGTAGTACATTTTATGTACACAGTCACACATAAGCCTTATCTTCCCTCCACTTGTCATCTTCACATTCACCCATGTCTATGATTCAATCTTAGCCATTCACATAGCCACTGAATCTCCATCGTTGATTGATTTTGGTTTAGTTCTATATAAACACCCTCTCATTCCATACCAAGGGGATACAACATTCATATAGCATCTAAATTATCATCCTGAGCATATTGAGCATTTTAGTATTCATAGCATCCATTCAGCTTATCATCATTATCATCCATCCATCATGGCAGCTTTTATCATCATAATTGTTCATTGTTGAAGAAGAAATCCACAACATAAATAAGGAATCACACATTCTAGGTGATATTGTGCTTGAATTGCATGCTTTTGATTTCATTTGGATTAGATTCTTTGATGATGGTAGGGTTAGGTTTTCATGGCTATGCTTGATCTTATTAACCTAATTTTTTACCTATCACAGAGGCTATCCAAGAAATTTTGAAGGAGCGGACAAAAGAGAAAGAGAGTGAGGATATGTGTAATGTACCAACTAATCAAGGAGAGGATGTGGTAGCTCAGGAAAATGTACATGCAGTTAACATGGAGGAACAATAGAATGTACAACAAAAACCTCTTCAACAACAACTTCCTCAATAACAACCTCCATAGAAACATGATCAGCAACAACATCAAGAACAAGAGGAATAGGAACAAGTAGAAGTAATAACAAAGGAATCTCAAGGTGAGGTAATGAATGACAAGGCTATAGGTACCACTGCAGAAATACCATCTTAGGTGGGTTTTGAGGTACAACAGGAGGCAGCAATGTAGTTAGCACCCATTGATATAAAAAGCTTATTAGGTAATGAGGCCACTAGGAGAGGTAAAAGGAAGGTGAGTATCATGTCTACAATTAAAAGAGATCCTTCTAGTACTAGAACTATGTAGATGGTAATTCCTCAAGCTGACAAAGAGAAAGGTGAAATTGGCATGGAGGAATATAATGTTATAAGTATGAATCTTGGACATGTCAACCGAGAGTAGCATATTGAAGAACTACAAGAAATGTTAGAGCTAATTGCTAGTAAAATGAGGAGAGATAAGCAGAAGATAATAAATTTGAAAGGGCACATTTCCCAATTACAACAATTTATCCAAGGAATGTTTGATCCTGGACAAAGTTTACCAGAGCTATCTCTTGAATTAACCATTTTATCTAAAGAGAAAATAGGTGAATTGGAGAATAAAAGGCATGAAGCTAGCATCTTTGAAGAGTATAATAAGACATTTATACAAAAAGGAGAAGAGGTAATAAACATTGCAATAAGCAATTGGGAAGCTACCCTTACTGAAAAGAATAATTGTGCTAGCCTTCTAAAAAAGTGTCAAGTAAGAATAAAACAAAATAAAGATGAATTAAATAAACTCAATGCTATGGAGGGGTATACACAATCATTGGTCAATGAGGGGGTTTTAACTTTATAGGTTATTTTTCAAATACATTAGTGGAAGATGGAATTAAATTTTGAAGAAGGTATACTCAGACCATGCATTATCAACATACAAGAATTGGAGAAAACTACTCAAGACTTGTTAGAGAAGCATGTAAGATAGTGCAATATCTGGTAAGACATCCTTGTTCCAAATCTCAAGTGTATGATGTAGATACAACTATAAAAGAATTCAAGAATATCTTCTAGTCATGTATTGATGACCCCATGAATAAATTGAATGAAGATGGAATGGAATTAATAATGGAGTTGAGTTCCAAAAATAAGACGTATCAGAAGAAAAGAGAAGATATGGAAGGTAGAGCACAAATATTGAAGAAAAGTGTAGAGATGTAGCAATATACATGGGAAGCATCTCAAAGGATAGGTCATGCAACCACATCAGCACTAGCCAAGAGATATACCAATCATATGAGTTAGAAAGGGGATCAGCAGGTGGAAGACACTGGAGACAGTGAGTGATTGGCTCATTCCATTGATTGTTTCAAGTTATTATTTTATATCTATAGGAAAATTCAAAGATGGAAAAGTCAACTGAAAAGATATTTTAACACTTTAAAAGGGAAATTCTAAAGGCATCTTTGCATTTGAGAGAATATGTTTTCAAGATATTTTGGCAAATCATTCTAAGCCATTGATGTTATTTTTTGAATTTGAGTCCTTGATGAGATTTTGTAACCGTTGCAAGGGATCTAAGTCTATATAAGGATCTTTGCTACAACTATTTTAGTACACACGGCCTGCATAGGAAATTACACAGAAAGTAGTAAAGCTAAGCAAGTGCAAGATAAGTGACTAAGGAGAGTGCTTTGAGAATTGTTATTTTAGAGGACTCACCTATGTTTGTAGAAAGGATAATGTGGAACATCATGTTTCCTTTATGCATTTGTAAAAATGTTTGTAAATTTTTGATAATGTTGTAGGTACATTCTGAAGTTTTAAAGTCATGAAAACATTATATATTTGAAATGGCAAGTATATATCAATAAATGCAAACATCAAATTCCTACGTCTATTCTAGAGTGTTATTTGATTTAGGTGTTTTCTGATATATTTCCTTTGAAAGATTGCAATTCTATATGTAAATTTGTGAAATATTTTGGATGAGCATATAAGAATTTACTTGCTTCTAAATTATCTATAGTAATCAAACTTATGCATGTGAGTAGCAAAGAATATTGTATTCCTATTCAAATCATGTTTCTAAACCTTTCCTTTATCTTTCTTTTACTAGTAGTTTAAATAAATAGGTAACACATAGAAATCTAGAGGAAATTGTTAAATATTCTGACAAATACATGAAAATGATAAAGTTCTTTAGTAGTTTTTGTAAATTTGAGATACAGATCATTTTTCTTTAAAAATTCAATCAAAGTTTGACAGTAAAGTCATAAGTATTTGCAAAGGATCAACATTGTTAAGAGTCTTTGAGATTATTTGCAAAGATTAAGTAGTAATAGCCAGCAATAAGCATTTAAATCATGTAAGACCCCTTATTAAACAACTTCACATTGAACCTTGAGTAAATCCAACACAGTCATGACTTGACTACCGAAGCCTTGGGATTGTGAATTATTTTTTATAATTCTCCATATCTTTCAAGATAAGACAAAGTTCAAGTGAATTTTATCTCTAGTTGTGTGTGAATAACATCCACATCAACACAACCTAGTTACTATGTGGAACAAACATTACATCTTGGCTAGCTACTACTCACATGGCAAACACAGCTTAGAAATAAAATTTACTATGAAGAAGAAAAATTGGAAACTAATCAACATATATGCCCCTAACACCAAGAACACTAGGAAGGAACTATGGGATGGCTTGACCCCTAAAATAATGCTAAGAAAATGACCTTGTGGTTTATGGGGGGAGACTTTAACACCCCACTATCCCCTTCAGAAAAGACTGAGGGAAACATGGACTATTTAGACAGTATGATTGACTTGGTGGACTTCCTAAGTTATATTGGGCTAACGGATATAGAGATGAACAATGAACTCTATTCTTGGACCAATAGAAGAAGGGGAGATCAGCTAATATAGGTCAAACTAGATAGATTTCTAGCCTCTTCTAATTACGTTGTTGTGCAAGGTTCTTCCCTAGTTGCCCTCGCTCGCACCATCTCTGACCACAATGCCCTCCTCTTTTCCTAGACTGATGGTGACCCCAAGGGAGCTTTCCCCTTCAGATATGAAATTATGTGGTCCTCCCACCCTGATTTCAAACAATGCATTGTTGATTGGTGGAGAATCCCGGTGCATGGATCTCCCATGTTTAGGCTCACCCAAAAACTCATCCATGTTAAGCACAAAGTAAAAGGATGGAACAAATTCTATTTCAGGAATGTGATACACCAAAAGAAACATATATCTAACAGTTTAATGGAAGTTCAAGCCAACATGGCTAGGGGGGATGCAAGCGAGAGTACTTATAATATGGATGAGACCCTACTCAAAAATGTTAAGGACATTACTAGAAAGGAGGAGATCTTCTAGAAACAAAAGTCTAGGGTGCAATGGCTAAAGAAGGTAGATAGAAATTCAGCTTTTTTCCACCAATTTGCAATGAAGCATAGGAAGAGGAATAGAATCACCAAATTGATAGATGGGAATAGATAAATTACCAAGGACAAGGAACTGGGATATCATGCCTCCAATTACTTCAAAAAATTCTTGGTGAAGCACAAAAACAAGCCTAACAAAGACCGAGATGATAAGTTGTTGGACAACATTCCCTCTACCCTTACGGAGGATACTAACTGTAGACTAATGAAGCCTATTACTGAGGAGGAAGTTAGGGTGGTGGTGTTCTCCATGGGGGCCTTTAAAGCTCTAAGTCTAGATGGATTCCCCCTGGCCTTTATCCAATACTTTTGGGAGATAGTGGGTTATGATGTCATGACTATTGTCAAGGACTTCTTTAGGACTGGCAAAATCCTTAAATAGATCAATGCCATGTTCATTGTACTTATACCCAAAAAGAGCATCATAGATTCTATGGCTGACTTCAGTCCTATTAACCTTTATAACACCATTTATAAGATCATCACGAAGACCCTAGTCCTTAGACTTCAACTATTGTTGGACAACTTTATCTCAGAATGCTAAAAAGGCTTTGTCCCTTGTAGATAGATTATGGATGCAGCTATATCCACCCACAAATTCATTCACTTGATGGATAGAAGTAATACTCTGAACATGGCTCTCAAGTAGGATATTTCTAAAGCCTATGATAGAGTCTCCTAGGATTTCCTATTTAAGGTCCTTAGGAAATTTGGGTTCAAAGACATAATGCTTAATCTGATAAAAGAACGTGTCACCACCATCAAGTACTCGGTCCTGGTCAATGGCACTCCCCAAGGGTTCTTTGAGGTAGGTAGATGTATCAGATAGAGAGATCACCTTTCTCCCTACCTATTTATTATGTTGGTTGAGGTTCTTGGAAGAAACATCCTACCCCACCTGAATAGCCAGTCCCTTAGGGGGGTCAAAGCAGCATCCACCTTGGGTCTGTTTGTTGTTCAACAGTTTGTGGATGATACTATGCTCTTTGGGGTGGCTTTAGTAATTGAGGCAAGAAGATGGAAAAATCTACTGAACTCCTATGCAGAGGTTTCTAGACAGTGTATCAATTACGAAAAAAGTAATGTATTTTTCTTCAACACTAACTCAAAGCTACAAGCCAGGGTGAGAAACATCCTTGAGTACACATGGCTAATATCCTGACTACCTACCTAGGTCTACCCCTCATGGTCAAGTAAGTGACCCCAACTTTCTAGAACACTGTCCTGGAAAGGATCCAAAATAAAAATGGAGGGATGGAATGGTAAACTCCTTAGTCAAGTTGGCAAGCATCAACTATTGAAGGCCTCTTTGCAGGGCATCCCTACCTGTTTTCTATCCCTATTTAAAATGCCCAAATACATGACAGAGAAATTGGAAAGGATCTAGAGAACCTTCATATGGACTAGAGTGGAGGATAAGAAGAGGATATCGCTGGTTGGGTGGGACAATGTTTACCTGCCCAAAACTCATGGGGGATCAGGAATCAGAAAAATACAGGTGATGAATAAAGCTTTACTCACTAAAATAGGATGGACCTTCCTTAAGGAGGAGAAAGATTGAGTTTAGATTATGAAAGCCAAATACCTACAAAATGGGGATAAATTAGAGGTTATTGATAGAGAGAGCCACCTCAAAGGCTCTATTATCTAGAACAAAATGGTCAAAACCATAAATACCCTATACCAAGGCATAAAATGGAAGCTAGGTAAGGGAGATAAAATTAGATTCTGGGAGGAAAATTTGCTTAGGGAGGGTCCTTTGACTAATAGAAAAAACAAAAAGCACCAGGGATAGAGTTGCCAACCATTTTGGGAGTTTGGTTAGAAATTTCATTACTGCCCACTCCCATAACCAAAGGAGGTGGAAGAAGCTCTTGGATTGTTGGGAAAATGTTCTAGAGAATCAGGAGATCCAGGCTTTGGAAGAGGAGTTGAACAAGTATAGAATTCCAATATTTCCTAGGGAGGATGAAATGCTTTGGGATCATGAACCAAAGGGGAACTTCTCGGTTAAATCTACTTACATCCTATTGTCTAATAGCGGATAGGGAGGTTGGGTATGGAAGATTTTCTAGAACAACAAGCTGACCCCCAAAATAAACTTCTTCTAGTGGGTTGTTGCCCATAACAAAATCCTCACTACTGACAACCTCAATAAAAGGGGGTTCCAGTTGATTAATAGATGTTTTCTTTGCCTCAAAGCTGAAGAATCCGTTCAACACCTCCTTTTCCATTGTGAATTCTCTAAAGAATTATGGGGAATAACTATGGAGAAACTTAACCTTGAATGGGTCTTCCTAGAAAACCTAATGGATTTCGCCTAGAGCTGGAGTTCCCATTTCTCACACCCCAAGATTAGAGAGCTATGAAGACAAATTCCCCCATACCTAGGATGGCATGTGTGGAAAGAAAGAAATAATAGAATCTTTAGGTATAAGGCTCAATCCACTAATGAGGTCTTCCACTTCTTTAGTAGAATGGTCTCTGAGAACACATCAAACAACACTCTGCATAAGGCTAAGAAACCCCCTACTATGGTCTAAGTGCTGATAGCCTTGAACTAGGGACCGACAATGGACATAACCAAGATTGACAATTCCAAAAATCTTGCCAAACAAAACACCCTTTGGAGATCCCCTCCCAGAGTTTAGACCAAACTCAATTTCGACGGAGCTGAAAAAAGAATACTGGAATGGCTAGTGGGGATGGTATATTTAGAGATAGCCAAGGTGTCTTCATTGCTGCTTATGCCAGGTCCATCGGCAACTAGTCCAATAATGTAGTAGAGGGATTGGCCTTATTGGGGGGTCTCAAAATAGATCTCTCTATGGGAATAGACAAATTACAAGTGGACGGAGATTCTAAACTCATCATTGAGGTGGCTCTCAGTAGGTCAAATAGTGGCTAGAAGCTGAAGGATATTATGGATGACATTGTCTACTTACTATCTGGGTTTAGACAGATTGAAATTGGGTACGTTTACTGTGAAGGTAACAAAGTGGCAGACAGGTTGGATAACCTTGGACAAAGATTGGACAAGTGGAGATATTGGAAGAGTAAGAAAAATTTACCTATCTAGATTCAAAACCTTCTTGAAAAGGAGCTAAGCCCCACTCTTGACTTCTCATGATTGAATTAATTCCAATGGAGTACTTTAGGGGCCATTAGGGATTGAGTCTTGATAGCCATTTAGATTTGAGGTCTTATGTTGAGGAGGGGTTGATGGCTGCTTGCTAGCTTAGAATTGTAAGAGGTGGGACATGCCATGGTATGAAAGATTGCTTGTTTCCTAGTCAAACATGGACACCTAAGGAGAGGCTTCTCATGACTAGGCATGTGACCAACTAGATGTCCCTATGCATAACCTATAATTATGATCAATTAATGAATGGTAATCATGGTAGGAAAAGGAGTGATAATTTGTATATTGCAAATTTAAGTAAGTACACCACCCCCGGTGGTTACAAAGACAATATACTCATTAATTGGAGTATGAATATTGGGGACTGGGAGTTTTTTTGTAGTTTGAAAGTTTCTAAGTCTTATGATGCTTCCTACATTATTAGCTTGTCTGAGAAAAATTGGGGTATTTTAGCCATGGGGGTGACAAGTTTTGCACTGAGCCTGAATCTTGTGAGGAGATTAAATGCAACAAGACCCTTTGGCACATTTTCCAGGAGGGTGGGGTGGCCTCCTACCTTGAATGCTTATAGGGTCATGATGAAATCCTCTCAATGTGGTTCCTACATTCTTGTGAGGATAGAAAGGTCAAGGTGGGTAGTGTAGGATTTAAAGTGTTAGAAGAAGTGATAGGAATGGAAATGGGGATACCCACGAATAGCACCAAATACCCTAGAAAGAGCAAAGTTTTTGACCTTGAGGGAATGGCTTACTTTCTAAAGAAAGGGGAGGTTCTTCATAGTCTGTAGGGGGTTTTGATTGTGAAATGTTACCAAAGCTGTGGGACGAGGTACGTTACATGCTCATAAAGTACTTCACCCTGGAAGGTAGATTCAAATGCTTCTTCCTTCATCATTTTGCTCTACTCAATCATTTTCATCATAGCAAAGTGATAAGTTTTCCTTTTTATCTACTTTCATCTCTAGAAGCCTCTATTTCATCTTCCATTGAACCACATTCTATTGACCCCAACAAACCCCTTATTCCACTCTATCAAGGGCTTATCCTCAGACTGTATAAATTCCATTTAGCACTCTACCCCTCTAAAGCCCTCACGGCTACCAGGGTTGAACCTCCTTTGCTACCCTACTCCAATCCTATGGTGTCTAGCCCTGTGATAATAACAAAGGTCACTCTAGAAAGATATGCTAAATTCATAAACTCTAGTAAGAAAAAAACTACCATTGTAAAAGCCCAGAGCCAAAAGCCAGGGACTAGACTCTCTTGACCTTGATGAAGACCTCTGTTAAAAGAAAGATTTTACCCACTGATTCTACCTAGGTGACCCCATAGACAAAGAAAAGGGGTAGTCTGGAGGAAGGAAGTGGTATAGACAACAAGAATAAGTCAAAGAATGTTTTTGTGGTGGTGAAAGAGGTTAGCTCTAAGGAAGGTATTGGTGGTAGCGACAGCACTACCGATGAGGATTCTACCTTGATGGAAAGTAAACCCCAGGTGCCATTGACAAAAAGGTAATCGAGGCTTACTACTAAGCCTAGTCTCATTCTCCACAAGAAGGAGGTCTTTGAGGTGGAGGAAGATACTATGGACTTGGAGGGTAATGGTATTTCTAACAACAAAAACAACAAAGTGGATAGTCTCTTGCCTAAGATTGAATAGATGGGTAGGGATTTTTTTGTCAACAAGGAGACCAAAAATGACAATGTGGAGGATGAAGTGGATGAAGGGCCCAGTAATTTCCCTAAGCTCAATGGTAAGGGATCTGAATCTATGAGTTTGCAAAAAATGGTGAAGGAGCTAGGCAAGATGAAGAGAGAGGGCAAGACTGCTGCTAAAGATAAGGAGATTGATATTCTTTCTGCTAGGATTACTATGTTGGAGAGGAAATTCAAAACTCTAACTAGATTCTCTACAAAAGTGATGCACAGATCTACCATGACCCTTGCTATCCTCCAATATGTTGAACTTACCACCCAAGGTTTGAAGGATAAAGAACTCAAGGAGTACTGTTGTGCTACTCACAACACGCCCCATTTTACTTCTTAGCAAAATGAGGACCCCTGCTGTGGCTGTGCTTTTTGCTTGTGTGTGTGGGTCTGCTTGGTGGTAAAAGGGAAAAGGAAGTGAAAGTTATAAATCTTGTCGAAAATAAAGAAAAAATAACATTAAGTACCAGAGCAGAATATAGGTGAATTCCTTGTCAAAAATAAGTAAGGGTTGCTTTTTGAACCATTTTAAAATTCCCAATATTTTGCAAGATATGTGTGTTTTTGGTAAAATGCACTATGGGAGGGTTTGTATGTTACATATACAAAGTCATTTGTATGTTGTGTTGTTGTATGAGTTGCATAGGGGAGTTATTGGGTTTATTACATCATTATACTTATATACATTTTGCTAACACTTTATCGGGCCCGACAGAGTTCAGAGTTGAAATGAATAATCAATTAAGTCTATCTGATGTATCGGGGTTTGTATGTTTGAGCAAAAGAAATATACAAGGTAATATACAACAGTATATGCATATTACGGAACCAAAAGGAATATGAAATGAAGTTTTATTGAGGTATGTTTCATGCTTTGTATGTAAGTTTTGGAGACATACATTGCGGTATACATACAATGTGGAATTCAAAGGAAGTTAAAGTTTGGTATAAATGATGCATCATACCTTAAAGTATATCGAAAGATGCATTACACTTTATATACATCACGGAGCTGAAAAGTAAGTAAACTTTGGTTTATAAAAATGATAAGTCTGAAAAGGAGATATTTAAATGTGTGTATGTATCTGGACTTATATCTAAGGGTTTGATACAAGTGTTGTTGCATCGCGGAGATACAAGTGAAAAGTAAAGTGGACCCCACTGCTTGCATATCAGGCTGGTATAATAACAATGTAAACCTTCGATATACAAGATGATGTACAAGTTGAAAGATCCAAATAAGAGATACAAGCCAGATGCGAAAGGAAGTTAAATATGGAAAGCCTTTGTATGTTGGGAGAGCTTGTATGTTTATGATATACATATTTTAGATACAAAGAAATGAAAGGCATCGTGAGACATAAACGGTAAAGAGAGGGTTTGTATAAGATGTTTGTATATGCGCTTATACAAGATAACATACAAAAGGGCAATATACAAAGCAAAGATACATGTACGGAAAAAGCAGAAAAGGGAGGGAACTTTAGTTTGATTTCTTGCATAAATGCTTGTATGTTAAAAGATACAAAGAAAAGATACAAAGGTAAAATACAAAGAGAACACGATGTATCCTGAAATTACACTAACGGTAAAAAAGTTTAAAAATACAAACACTAAAATAGAAAGCTAAAGTTTTGGCGCATTAATTGCTATAATTAATGTCGATCTAACACTTGAAAAGAGTGAAATTCAATGAGAGTTAGGGTAAATTTAACGTTATTTCACTTTCAGATATACATTATTAAGAATTAAAATTGTAGAGAAATAGAATTGTTACAATGATTTGAACATAACTCATCAAAGTGAAGGAATTACGGTAGTTGGACGAATGTAGAATGGTAAAAGTAAGTCAATGACTAAAGTCAAGTAGTCAAAGAAAATACAGGATGGCCCTAAAGCAGAAAAAGATGGATACAGGGGGCAATGTGAAAAAGGAAAGGAAACCATGAAAGGATATAGAAAAAGAAGAATTACCCTTGCACAGAGGTTATTCATCCCTAATCAGTACAAATGGAGTGGGAACGGATACAAACATTGGAAATTATGATGCAGAGGATGTTCTACAAAAAATCATTGTTGTAGATGCTTCGCCAGATATGAAATGCATATGGGAGAGTGGACTATATAGGGCTACAGGTTTCCCATTGGCTATGAAGGCCAGAGATTTGTGTTTAGATTGTGTAACTCTATATGGTCCAGCTACCAGGAAGATTATGTTGTATGATAGACTTATTGCTGATTTAACCATGGAGGGGATTGCTAGGACATTTGGATTAGAAATCAATGAGAAAATGAGAGATATTGATATAGATCAATATAATGAAGATTTTCATACAAATGAGAGAAATTGCAGAGAATTGATATTCTACAATTGGTATAACCCAGAAAATAAACCCAAGGCTGTAGCCAGAGTGTACAAGAACCTGATGAGAATATACTTCAAGGAAGAAATCTATTTGATGATCACAATGCTGAGTAGATTGGTAGGACTGAGAGATGGAAAAAAATGTGAGCCATGGATGTTTACTATTATTGAATTCATGAGAGGAGGGAAAGAGCAAGGACAAATCCACTAGGCCAAAGCAATAAGCACAGTTATATGGAAACATGCCATGCTAAGAAAACAAAAGATGATGCCCTTCTATCTATCTTCATACTTGTTATATTCATGTGCAGTAGAGATTAGACCACATATACATGGAATAGAAAGGGTGGGAACCCTAGGGATGTTGATAACTGAGAGGGGGGGGTGAATCAGTTATCCTAATTATTTCCCTCTTTGAACTTTCTTATTAATTAATGCAGCATTGAATCAAACACAAAAACATTACCATGAAATAAAAAACACATGACACAGTATTTTTGACGTGGAAACCCTGTTAAGGGAGAAAACCACGGGGTGATTAACCCAAAGATTATTCTCTGTTAGAAGAATAGGGAATTACAAAAATGGTACTTGCCAATTAGGGCTCACTGCCCGAGCACACTGCTCACAAAGAGGCCCACTGCCTACAAGGAGACACACTGTCTACAAAGTGATAAGAATCACAGTCTTGAACTGATTGAAAGCATCTACATATGCTGGAGTTCAGTTCCGGTTAGGCTCAATACACTGATCTGCTGCACTTCATCTTTCCTCTGTTCTTTATTCTGCTATCCTTTCACATACCGGATCTTTCTTACTACTTCTACTTTGTTCTGCACTTATTCGCATACACCATCACACAATCACCCATTTCACAACTAAATTCATCCTCTATATATATCCGCATAAGTAATTTCATCACCTTTCTAGTCAGCATCCGGAACAGTCTAGTTTCTTACAAACTCTGTTCTGTCGGCTGAATCCTTGCTCACCAAGCAATACGGATCAAGCATATACTTGTAGATATCATTAATCATGTCGGCCAAACATGATTCATGCCTTCACAACCTTTACCATCACTAGTAACACATCCGGAAAATAGTCTGATACTCTGTCAGTCAGTTCTTCCTCTGTACTCACTGTCTCTCAGAAATCTGGTACTCAACTATTCATATCTTTTTCTTTGTTCATCACCGGAGGCTAAATCCTTGGAATACACTACTCAAGGTAGTCCTCTTGACTTCCCCAAATCCCCACTGCACCAAGACACTTCCTCTGAGAGATCCGGACCAATCTGTCGGACCTTGCCACATGCTCTGTTCTTGTTCACCGGACCACAACAATCTTCATTCTGACTTCCGGTAGAGACACACCATGACTTGCGGATATGTGGGATGACCTTTGTTTCCATCAATGACAACAACCATGAATCCATATAGTGTCTCTTGCCAACAATCTCCCCCTTTGGTATTGATGGCAACACTTAGTGAAAAATGACTAAGTGTTTACACTATGCTCCCCCTTGGCTGATGCTCTATCTTTATATACAATTTCTGGAACTCCCCCTTAGTTAGATTCCTCATTTTTCACTGCTCCTCACTCCCCCTTTGACATCAATGGCAAAGGGTAGGGTCCGCACACCAAAATTTTCAAAAATTTTCTATACATAGCCGCATATTTACATACTCACATATACTAAAGAATGTCTGCAAAGGATGTCTTCAATTGGATTAGTTCTGTAGCCCAACTTTGCTTCATTCTATCCAAAATTGAAATGTGACCACTCAACAAAAATGCAAAAGCTTTTGCCCTCTTGAGATCTGTCGGATCATTTGTTTGGGTGGTGGTCTGAGCATCACTGATGGCCTCATGCATAGTTTCTAACTTAGGGATTATAATCCTTCTAAGTTCTCCCATCCGGTTAGTGATATTCTTCCTTTCCTTCTCAAGGTTCTTTATTTCACTCAAGACTGCAATAGTCTGACATTCTTGACTTACTATGGAGGAAGAGAGAGGATCAAAACTTTGAGATAAACTTTGTAGTTTGTCCTGTTCCTCTTTTATTTTCTTATCAATTGCTGCTATTGCCTTTGACCATGATATACAAAATTTGTAAATGTCACCGCCATCCTTAAGAGCATTTTCTAAGCTCTTTATTCCAATACTCATATTTCTCCTATCGTTAGAGATTAATCCTAATACTTCTGAAAATCTTTTATCCAAAAATTCCTTCCGGACCTTTTCTTCAGCAGATTTTTCTAGAGATTCAAAATGTGTACTAACACTGCTGACTAAGGTTTTGAGATTACCGGAAGAGGAGGCTGTGGGATCCTTTTGAAAAGATGGCATGATCTTTTCTAGCACTCCAGATGCTACCTCCATAAGCTCACAGTCTTCCATGTGAGATTTCAGCAGTTTCTCTTTGACTTTCTCATTTGCAAATGAGGCTATTTTCATTGTTTGCACCGATGACAAAGAGTCAAAATCTAATGGTCCTTTTAGCAGGTCCGGTTCATCAATTTCTATAGTGGCTTTTGTCAAGAATTCTTGAACAGTTTGTGCAGTGTCTCTTGCCGGAGACAGATGTTTCTTCTCTTCTGCAGTTTTGTCCTTTTGAATCTTTTCTCCTTCCTTACTCTTACCACTTTCAGTTGTGGTTTTCTCTGTTGGGGTCTTCTCTTTCTCTGCATCATTGGTGCTGTCAACCTCTTTTTCTTTAACTGCTGCTTCTTTCTCCTGTAGTTTCTCTTCTTCTTGGGATCCGGAGACTGTAGGGGAAACCGGAGGAGAGATGTTAGTCTGTTCAAGGCCCACTTCTTCCGGAGCAGATGATTCCAAGTCCACAGCTGTTTCTGCACCTAAGTCCTCTACAACAGGAAGATTGAACCTTTTGAAGGCCTTCCAGAGGATCTCTTCTGTCTCTTTGGCCACTTTGTCAGTCTCAGCAAGCATGAGTTGATTCATCCTGGCTTTACTTCTGAACTCATCTTTGCAGTCTTTGAAGATTATGTTCATTGTCTTGGGATCAATTTGAGGATATAGCTGAATAGCTATCTGCTCCCGGATCTCAAGATCTTTTGCATGAGCATTATTCTTTCTTATTTCTAATTCCTTTTCTAGGCTTTTAGGAATTAGAGATATGATCTCAATGAAAGCCTTATTGTATACGTTCAGATACTTGACTGTGGCTTCCTGTAGAATCTTTTGGTCAGCCTCATTGTAGTCATCATAAAATTCAGTCATTGGTTGAAGGTTTCCATCCACCGTAACCGACTTGATTACACTCTCTAGAGACAGAGTGGGCTTTTCAACAGATACCTCTACCATTTCATCCTTGTCTTGGCCTGTGGAGGGTTTACTGGATCCTTTCTTCTTCTGCTTCTTTATTTCTTTTACTCCCTCATCTGACTCAGTTTCCTCTTCATCCTTTTGGCTTTCATAAGCCCTTGTGGCTTTTGTCTTAGATCTTTTACCGGATGCCTGGACTTCCGGTTTTGAACTTTTGGTTGTGGGAGGTGCAGATCTTTTTGATGATCTGGTCCGGGTGGAAGTTTCAACCGAAACACTTTCTTTACTTTTCTTTTCTTCCTCAGCCTTCCTCCTCTTTTCCCGGCTGGCATCAAGTGCCTCTTTTGAGATGCCTAGGCCTTGAGCAATATGCTCTACTTCTTTTCTCACCTTTCTCTTTATCTCAGGTTCCCTGAGTTCTACATGGATCTTTACACTCAGCTCCTCAAAGGTTCCAAACCTTTCTGCCTTTGGATCTTTGGGCTGACTTAGCATGTGTTGAACATGCAGCTCCACTATCTGTTCATCCACTTCATACCCCATGGGCATGATCCAGACAGTCCTTGGCTCCACTGCCTCCATTAGGCATTGATCAGTGTCCACCATAAAGCACACTGAGTCTTTGTATTTTTCAACAAGAGACTGGGGAATTCTTTCTCTTGTTTGCATCATGCTTTGGAAGTTTTTGAAGTATCCCCATAGGGCTGTATTTCTTGCTTTGGCATCCCCAAGCCCATGTAGATAGTCTCTTATTTGGACTGCAACAGGTTTGTCATTCTGCCATACCCATCCACTTGATCCGGGTAGCTCATTCATGAAGTAGAAGAATAGACATACTATAAGAGTACCATACTTAAAGGAATTCTTCTTGTCCTTCTTGATTTTCTGTATATTTTCCATTAATTGGCTTAAGAGCAGTTCACAGAGATCATATTCTGCATTCTTCCTTAGCATCTCATAGGCAGTATATACTACAGTTCCGGATACAGAATTCTCCCTGCTGGAGTGATAGATCTTGTATCCTATTATCATGGACACATACTTGATATCCGGATCAGAAATATCTTCAATGGTCATTGCCCTCTTATCAAATTTTGATCTGGTGGCCTCAGTTACAATGTTATTTTTGACAGATTTGAGGATGGGTATCCCTCCGGAAGAGTATAGACCAGTTACTGCTCTAATTGCCTCTTTTGTGATCTTGCAGGGTCTATCCAGCCATAGGAAGTTGTCATGCATCCTGCTCAGTACATACCGGACCCATTCATCTTCTTCAAAGTAGGGGAAATGAATAAATTGCTCAAATTGTTTCTTCTAGATACCCTTATACTCTGGTTTAAGCTCAAAAGCATTATCTATCAGTTGCTTGTGATAGAGATCTCTCAATTTGAATTCCCCAAATTCCTTAATGCTTGCATGTATGTAAACCCTAATGTCTTCTGTGTGTAAAACTCCGTGAGGAACACTGGAAAATGCTCCTAAGGGATCTACCTCCAATGACTTGTATGGATGTTTCTTAAATTTAGGTTGGGGCCTATCTGAGATTTTCACTATATTTGGAGTAGCCATTTCTTCAAAGATTTGCAGTGAGATAATGAAAACAGAGAATACCTTATGCGCCTTCGGTTTGCACGGAGTGGTTGGATTGATTTCTTTATGCAATGACTTCGCCAGGAGATCTTTGGTGTGCTTGATGAATCTTGTTGCAGAGCTCCACTTTTCGCTTCTTCTTGAGTGCAGAATGAGCAAATGCTTTTTGAGAAATCCCTTATATTGCTCCGCAAACCCTAATATCTGATGGCAATAAATGCTCGACCTATATTATTCTGGTTTGCCTTATCCGGATAGCTTGGAGTATCCCGGATCAGTCCTGATCTGTGAACATCATCCGAATCTTTCAATCATGAATAAATCGAGGTGACACATTACAAGAACATCCCAAACACTCTGTCCAATCCGCAGAATAAGACAATGCACTTCCGGATCTCTCCGAACCTTTTTGTAATCTTTTGTCATACCCGAGCATCTCCTGGAACAGGTCTTACTTGATCGATCACAACTTCTTCATATCTCCATGCGGACCTCTGAAATCTTATCTGGATCATCTCAAGACTTATATCTTTAAACCCTTTACTCCGCATCTTGTGCCACATCCGGCACCACTTGATTTGCTGGGGGAATAGGATTTTCTTTGAGTCTCCCCCTGAGCCAGAGCTTACTTTTTAATTTCTGGAAGAAATATCAGCACCAGAGTCTGGTGCGGATCCAACCACTACATTCTCTGAACTTTTCTTCACCCAAATCTTGCTCATCTGATTCCTAACTTCATCCGCATTCATCTTTTGTTTACCCTTGTCTTGATTCTGATTATACACCGGACCTCTTTTGTCCTGATTCTTGCTTCTGCAGACTTTAGCATTATGACCGGACCTATTACAGATTTGGCAAATAACATTTCTTTGCATATTTGACTGATAAACTCTTGATCTGCATTGATTAGCCATATGACCTATTCTATTGCATGTAAAGCATCTACCTTTGAATGATTTGTTTACTTGCATATTTCTGCATTCATGGGATTTGTGTCCATACCTTTTGCAGTTAAAGCACTGTCCGTAGAAGGATGAATTAATCTGATTCATTCTCTTTCTGCACTGATTAGCTTTGTGACCAAAGTGGTTGTAGCTGTGGCAGTATCCATTGAAGGATGGATATCTTTGAGCATTGGGCTGTCTTATCGGAGGTCTTCTAGGCCTATTCCTTGGATTTTCTGATCCAAAATTCTTTTGACCGGATCCGGAGCTTTCTCCTTTCTCATATCCCAAACCATACTTGTCATCTGTCCTCTTTTGACTTCCAAGAAGAACTTCAAGTTGAGCAAAACTTATCTTGAATTTCTCTTTATATTCATTTGCTGTTTGAAGGTCTCTTTTGAGAGAGACAATTTGATCCTCAAGTTTTTCTTCATTATCTTTGGCATCTTCAAGATCAGATTCAAGATGTCTGATAATCCTGTCCATCTGGTGGCATTCTTCTGATTTTTCTTTAAGAGATTGTCTTAGATTGTCTTCAGCTTTTCTTTTTTCTTCAATCTCTTGAGTAAACTTTATAGTTCCTGATTCCATTTCATGTCTCAACATAATGACTTCTTTTGATAACTTTTCACATAACTTGGTTTGCTCAGTCAATTCTTCATTTGTATTGCTTTCTTCACTTTGTCTTGCCAATTGTTGGAGCAGCTCCTTTCTCTTTTTCATAGAGAGACTTAATTTGTCCTTTAATTCTCTCATGAATTCATCAGCCTGTTTGAGTCTTTCCTTTAATTTATTGACTTCAGAGTTTGACTGTTCAAGATCCTCAAGGGCAGTCTTGAGTTGCTCCTTTAAACCATATGCATCCATTTGAACTCCCAGATCTTCCTCAAGCTGTTAGGCTCTATTAGGAGGAACTTAGCTCTGATACTAATTGTTGATAACTGAGAAGGGGGGGGTGAATCAGTTATCCTAATTATTTCCCTCTTTGAACTTTCTTATTAATTAATGCAGCATTGAATCAAACACAAAAACATTACCATGAAATAAAAAACACATGACACAGTATTTTTGACGTGGAAACCCTGTTAAGGGAGAAAACCACGGGGTGATTAACCCAAAGATTATTCTCTGTTAGAAGAATAGGGAATTACAAAAATGGCACTTGCCAATTAGGGCTCACTGCCCGAGCACACTGCTCACAAAGAGGCCCACTGCCTACAAGGAGACACACTGTCTACAAAGTGATAAGAATCACAGTCTTGAACTGATTGAAAGCATCTACATATGCTGGAGTTCAGTTCCAGTTAGGCTCAGTACACTGATCTGCTGCACTTCATCTTTCCTCTGTTCTTTATTCTGCTATCCTTTCACATACCGGATCTTTCTTACTACTTCTACTCTGTTCTACACTTATTCGCATACACCATCACACAATCACCCATTTCACAACTAAATCCATCCTCTATATATATCTGCATAAGTAATTTCATCACCTTTCTAGTCGGCATCTGGAACAGTCTAGTTTCTTACAAACTCTGTTCTGTCGGTTGAATCCTTGCTCACCAAGCAATGCGGATCAAGCATATACTTGTAGATATCATTAATCATGTCGGCCAAACATGATTCATGCCTTCACAACCTTTACCATCACCAGTAACACATCTAGAAAATAGTCTGATACTCTGTCAGTTAGTTCTTCCTCTGTTCTCACTATCTCTCAAAAATCCGGTACTCGACTATTCATATCTTTTTCTTTGTTCATCACCGGAGGCTAAATCCTTGGAATACACTACTCAAGGTAGTCCTCTTGACTTCCCCAAATCTGCACTGCACCAAGACACTTCCTCTGAGAGATCCGGACCAATCTGTCGGACCTTGCCACATGCTCTGTTCTTGTTCACCGGACCACAACAATCTTCATTCTGACTTCCGGTAGAGACACACCATGACTTGCGGATATGTGGGATGACCTTTGTTGCCATCAATGACAACAACCATGAATCCATATAGTGTCTCTTGCCAACAAGGGAATGGTCCTGATCATAAATTAGTATATGAGCACTACCCTGAACTACAAGAGGAAAATGTATTGAGGGAGTTTACTTTAGTCAATGATGTGTTTTATATTTACATGGTGAGAATTTTGAGAGAGAAGCCTAATAAAAGATTGTCTAAAAATGCAAAGGATGCAATTAGATTGCATAATTCTTGGTTCATTCAATTTGAATATTTTACTTATATCAGGACTAAAGAATTTGAAGGAAAACCCTTTATGCTGCCTCGATATCCTCCTGATAAATTGATTGTTTTGGAATTTTCAAGACAGAATTTGAATGTCTTTAAAATGTATAAGAGGAAGTTCAATAGTGGAAATCTGAAGTTGCCTTCAGCTATTTGTAGATACTCCTATTACAGTGAAGAGGTTACAGGATATTCAGACCAAGAATTAAGATATTATGGCTTTCAAGAATTTGATTTAGTTAGGAGATTTGATCCTTTCCACAGGATCTAGAATTATGTTGATAAAAAGTATAAGCATCAGATACATATTGAGGATTTTTGGGCCGACTACAAAGGAAATAAGGAAAAGAGCCCATAAAAGATTAACCATTGAGCAAATGAGGTCCAAAGGTGACATATATGTTCCCCTAGAAGTTCAAGAGGATGATAAATAGTTGCATCACATTTATGTAGAGGTCAGACTGGCTCTTATTACAGAGCCTGATTGGTCACAGCCTTGGAACACATCTTTAGACATATTGTCCAAACCAATTATATTGTTTTCAAAAACATGGTTAGAAGACAGAATTGAGGAACTCAAAGCTAAAGGAAAAGAAATCACCTATCCAAAGAAAGGGAGAAAAAGAATAGGATAGCCTAGTGAGGACCTCCAATGCTTTTATGAGAAGAAAAGAAGAGTTGTAGAAGCTAAGATTGTTGAAAAGGATAAGAATGCTACTTTAATGGATCTGTATGCATTTGGAATAACAGTAGCAGTGGCACTAGATACTTTTGTAGATGCAAAGTCACTAAGTCATGAGGTTAGTGCAGAGGAAGCACAGACTTCCAAAGGGATAGCATGACAGCAAGTTAGAAGGGAAAACCCAATAAGTTTATCAAAAGGGGAGCCTTCTAAAACAAGTCAGGTAATAGGAGCACAACAAGTAGGTGAAAAGTTGAGTAATATACCTAGGGCCTCCACTTCATCAGAAAAAAGACAAACATATGTTCAAGTGAAAATAGAGTTGGCTAGAGAGATGCTGCAAGAGTCAGAAACACAAAGCCAAACAAACTATTGAAGCTGTTCACATTGGAAGTGATACTAGTGAAAGAGAAGAAAGAGGAATGTATGCTAGAAAGGAGATTGAAATAGAGGAGGGGTCTAGTGATTTCCTAAGTTAAGAGGAAGAACAAGGCCTAGAGTCTGAAGAAGAAAGGGTACAAGAAGAAGCAGGAGTAGTGGATCCATTTGGTACCCTAGTACCTCCTGAAATCATTAAAGATGTGCAAGAGGAGGCACATAAAATTGAGGAATCTAAAAAAGGAGAGACACCTAAGGAGATAATCACAGAAAGGCATGCTCAAGCAGAAGAAGAAACAAAAGCTGACACCTCAGGTGTAGATGTCTTGAACATATTGAATATGTATGATGAACAAAGAAAAGAAGAGAAGAACACAGAAAACATGCAGGAACAATAAAAAGAAGTAAAGGAAGGTGATACAAAGGTAAGTTCACCTATACATATAGAATAGGTACAGACAGAGGATACAAAAAAATAGAAGATATAACCAAGAAGCCCGAAGAGGAAGCACAAGTAGAAAATGTTGAAGAAAATAAAACTGAGGAACCAGTAGAGGATGTAAACATGCCAAACATAGAGCAAATACATACAGAGGAGGATCAGGAAAAAGAGTCATCAAAAGGAGATCCTAAAGAAGAAGCTGGGGATGGAGGAGACACATAAATTGAAGAAGAAGAAAATGAAGGTGAGTCTAAACAACAAAATGACCCAATGGAACAAGAGCCTCCACCTCAATAGGAAAATCCACAACAACAACAATAACAAGAACAACAATAGGATCAGCAACAAGAACAACAACAACAAGGAGAAGTGGAAATAGAGAGACCTCATGAAGAGGTAATTGATGAAGTTAAAACTGTAGAGGACACCAAAGAAATTCTTGCATGGTTATGAGAGGAGATAAGGAAGGAAAAGAAAGAGGTACAGTTGGTATGAATTGACATTAAGAGCTTGTTAGATGAGACCACACCAAGGAAAGAAAGAAGAAAGGCTAGGACAATGTCAGCTATACAAAGAGGTCTAGATGGATCTAGAATGTTGAACCTAGCCATACCACAGAAAGAAAAAGAAAAAGGCAAAATAACCTTAGAGGATTATAAGATACTAAATTTTGACCTTGGGTATACTACACGGGAGTAGCACATCATTGAGTGGGAGGATATGCACCAAGTGACAACAGAAATATTGAAAAAAGACAAAGACAAGCAAGAGTATTTGAAGGGACATATTGTCCAATTACAACAATTTATTAAAGGGATATTTGATCCCAATATCATAGTCCCAGAATTGCCCAGTGACATAGAAGTTATATCCAAAGGAGAAATAAAGGATATGGAAAATAAGAAGCTCAAATCCAGTATACTTGATGAATGGTTCAAGGATTTTATACAAGAAGGTGAGTAGACAATAAAACAAGCTATGAAAAGTTGGGAAATGGTAACAAGGGAAAAGAATAAATGTATTATACTTATACATAATTGTCAATTTAGAAGACAGGAAGGCAGGTCTAAACAGGCACAGTTGATAGAAATAGAAGAAAGAGCAGAGGAGTTAATCAATGAAGGAGTTATTACCCCTTCATTAGCAATTCAAGTGCCACAAGAAAGGTTAGAACTTAAATTTGAGGAAGATAATCTTAGAAAGTGTATAACAGTTGCCCAGGATTTAGAAGAAAAAGCAGAGGAAATGATTAGAATGCACAAGAAGATAATAGAAAGACTCTTAAAGCATGAATGCATGGATATACCAGCATACAAATTGAAAGGGGCCTTAACAGAGTTTATTGCCATTTTTACACCATGCATAGAAAATCATGAGGCATACTTGAGAAAATAGATGATGGATTCATTAATGGAAGACTGTGCTAAAATGAGGAAGTACAAGAAAAGGAGTGAAGGATTAGAGAACAGAGAAAAGAAATTAAAAGGAGTTGCACTACAAGAATATATATGGACAAAGAGTCTAGGAGGGGATTGCACTTTTGTAGAAGGTGTGATCAATAATTTCAAAACATAATTAAAGGAATGAAAAGGTAAAGGAGGGAACAGTTTTGGAAAAGTCAAGTAAAGAGTATCAGCGAGCAGAAGTTAAAGAAAAGGGAAATCTTATTTTGAAAAGATTCCAACAACATCCTTTGAGAGGGAAAAGATGTCATTTAGATATTTTGATAGATGGTTAGAGATGAATGTGCACCATTGATCAATAATGGAAGGATCTCAACCATAGATGAAGTTGTAGCCATAGCAATGAGAAGTTTCAAAATCTATATAAGGAACTTTGCTACTTGTACATTAATTACATAGGGATTTTGAGGAGAATAGATAATAATTGTAGTTTGAATATTTTGATTAAGAGAACATTTTATTTTAGAGGTCACCTGTGTCTGCATTAAGGAATGCGTGGAGCATCTAGCTTCCTTACTGTATCTGTAAGACATTTTGTAAGTTTTATGTAAGTTGATTAATGAAGCAAAGAGTCATTCATATATTGTAAATCATATATAACTATATATTCTGAATACAAATACATCTAGAATTCTGCGTCTACTTTAGAGTGTTTTCTAGGTCTTGTTTGTATTTGAAATATTATCTCTTCAAAAGTTGCAATCTTGAATGTATGTTCATGAAAATACTTAGGGCTTACATTTAAAGGTTTAGTCTGTGGATTTAATCAAGTTTGTTGTACTATTTACAATGTGAATAACAGAGCTTTTAGATCCTGTAGCAGAATGAAGTTCAATTTAAATTTCTCTAACTTTCCCAAACATTTGAAATACTTAGCTTAAACGCAAAAATTTAAAGGAGATTATCTGATATTTGAGGGAAACATGAACAATTGAGTTAATATTTGACAATTTTCATAATATTTGAAAAGAAAAGCTTGTGTTAATATAAATCATACAAAGCTTTGTGACACAGTAACAAATTTATGCAAAGAAATGAATAAAATGTTGATATTTGTGATATTTTGCATAATTCGAGTCCAGTGATTCATAAATCACCTTAAATCAAGTAAGGCCCCTTGCATATTACAGCTTCACATTAACCTACTAAATTATCCACAAGGTCAAGACCTGACCATACAGAAACTTGGGATTAAGTAATCTTAATTGATTTCTTCATATCTTTCAAGGCAATTAGGTTCATTCTGTGAATTTTAACTTTTGTTATGAATGTGTAAAACCAATCATCAACATTTTTTGGCACTAGAAGGAGGGCCTGATTGGAGTTAAGGTTGAATTTGAGTAAAGATAGCTCATAATAGTGGTAGAGTGACTAGGTCTAGATCTAGTTCAGAAGATACATTTGTGTGATTATCTGATAAAAGGCAAAGTAAGGGTCCTTTAATTTGGAATCCTAGAATATCACACATAGGAGGCTCATCTGGAACACCTCCTGGATCACCTTTTAACATTCATAACATTGTGAGTCCTGACAGTTCTTCATTTAGATCTTTAAATCTTTGTTCAGGTCCTCCTAGAGGTCCTAGTCCTCTAAGACATCCTAGTCCACCTAGAAATCCAGGTATTCCCCAAGGTCCAGGTCAAGCACAAGTACCTATAATGGCTTACTTTAATGTCAATTCTCCTATAACATTCCCTGACTATCATGAGATGCCAAAGAATCCTGAAAAGATATGTCCTAAATATTAGTTGCATCAGGATCTAGAAGATCACATTAGGATATTCAAAGAGGCATGCTTTAGAGCCAGGTTAGAATATGAGAATGTTGTGTGTAGATTGTTTCCTTACACCTTCAATGAGCAGGCTTCTAACTGGTATGTGAACTTACCTAATGGTTATATTTCTTCTTGGACACTTATGGAGGAAGTATTTTTGTCTAGATTTAGAGGACCAATAGATCCTTCCACCTTATATCATAAATTGGCTACAATTAAAAGAGGTGAGGGAGAACTAATTAACAATTTTAATGATAGGTTTCAAAAGGCTTATTCTAGATTAGTAGCTCCTTACATAGTTAGCCATGTATTATGTTGCCTTAGATCTTCTAACAGCTATGTTTGTCAAAAGAAAGGTTGGCATAGATACAATATCTAAATCTTATAAAGAGGCAGCCTCTGTAAACCAGGAGATGAGACAAGCAACTTACAATCCATTTCTTAATGGAGGAAATCCTAGGATGCAAAGTCAAGCACAACACTGGAATGGAGTTCCTACACAACACTCCACTGTTGAATCTAGTTCCTACATACACGCCTGTGTATAATCCTACCCCAATCCAGGCCATAGTCCCTTATACTGGTAATATTGGCAATAATAATCAGAGTAATGGTCATTCTTTCTTTCAACCTCCTTAGGATACATTTGTGGCAAAGGCACAAGAGGATAGGGAAGAAATCAAAGAAATTACTACACACTTGAGAAGATTGACCATTGAAATGACACAACTGAGAAATAAAAATTTCTATGGTAGAAATAACCAAGGGTATAACCAGAACCAAAACTAGAACTATAAGCAGAACCAAAACCATAACCATAACCAGAATCATAATCAGAACTATAACCAAGGTTAGGGTTCTAATCAGGGTCAGAATTACAGTCAAAATCAAAATCATAATCAGGAACAAGCAACACAAAATAGAGGACTTGTTGTAGAGAACAGAGCCTGGGGTAACAACAATAGAAATTAGAATCAGTCAAGGCCACCTAAGACATGGAACACAGGGCCAAATAATGGCACTCTAGCTTCTCCATTTGAGAATTTAGATAATCAAGAGACTAAAAAAATAGATAGAATTTAAATGGCTAATGTAGCATTAAAGAATTGGTGCAGAATTCATAATACTAGTGCCCATGCTAAACTAGATTGTCCTTAGTTTCATCTAGCGGAAAGTATTTTCAATGTAGATGTATAGGCTCCTACTTCTAAGTTTCTCATTCCCAAAAGTAATGAAATAGTGCCCTTAGCATATGAGACTTCTTTAGTCTTAGAGACTTTTACCTTTGTAACTAGGGAGGAAGAAGACCAATTGTTAGAAGATGAACCTTATTTTTGTGAGAACCTATATCCTAAATCAGCCTTAGTACTAAATGCATTTCAGTTTCCCTTTGAAACTAAAAATGAAGTGTTATATGAAACGGAAGAGGTACAAGCTTTTCAACAGTCAAACAAAAATCATACCTACAATTTGAGAAATAACACTAGGCCAGGAGGTCCTTTCACTACTTCCACTCCTCCCAACAATTTCAATACTCTCCTAGATCAGAACGCTAGTAATAATCCTGCTATAATAAAGGCCAATCATCATGTGAATAATAGAATAGTAGCACAAAAAGTCCAAACAGGGAAAACAGAGACAGCAGAAACAATGAGGTTGATGAGTTACTTGTCTAAAGAGATAAAGAAAATTAAGGTTAGTATACCTTTATGTGAATTATTGAAAATTCCAAGGGTTAGAAATGCTTTCATAAAATCTTTGGATACATCTGTGACAGGTGAGGTTTCTACTGATATAAATGTTCCTAGTAGGGATTCACAGCCTAAAGAAATGAGTAAGAAAACTAAACAGCCTTCCAACACTAATGTGGTAATGTATGTAGATAAGAGGGAATCCCCTCCTTTCTTGTTAACTATTAGGATGTGTGGAAAGAACATACATAATTGCATGATAGATTCTAGTGCATCAGCTAATGCAATGCCTTTAGGAATATGCAAAACTTTATGGCTGACTCCTATTAAATCTGCCAAAGTTGTTACACAGTTGGATAAAATTGAGGTTAATGTGATAGGAGAACTGATGCATATTCAAATGCAGTTAGCCACAGATCCTAGGGTGAGTCATTTTATTGACATTCAGATAGTGGATATACCTTATAATTATGGGATGTTGTTGAGTAGAGACTAGTCCAAAACATTGAATGGATATATGGCCACTAATTTTTCACATATGTGGTTACCTTGGAGAGGTGTTCCAAATCAAATCAAGATAAAAGCTGAACCCAGGATGAAACACATGATTATAGAATACAACAGGACTAATGAGATATTGTATGCTTCTATTGAACCAGGTGTTTATAGATTCATTAACAAGGGAGTACAAATTAAAGAAATCTTGATGTTAAATTTTAAAGCAAAACATGTCAGTAAGGAAACATAGTTATTCATTGAGTCTGATGGAAATTCTTCTGATGAAGAAAATAATGCAATAAATAGTTTTGGTCAAATCATTAGACAAGAAATGGAAAAGTACATGGAACAAAATATTCCAGTTCAGTGCAAATTATACAAAAACATGTGTAGAGTACATGATAAGCCTCATTCTGAAGAGGATTGTGGAATGTGCAGAGATATTATTGAATATCAATACATAAAATGCACAAAAGGGATGGAACTGCAAGAAGGAAAAGGTAATCCCAATCAACTAGAGAGATACTTTCAGAACAACATGGATGTGTTGATTCTAGATTTAGAAGAAGAAACAAAGGAAAAGGGTGTCTGTCATTCTAATTTACAAATTGAAAGTATAAATGTACAATTAAGTCAAAATGAATTGCCTATGAAGAAGCAAGATAGTACCACACATAGGATAGGAGAAGCAAAACATGCCAAAGTAAAAGGTCAAAAGAATAAAGATGGCATGTGGACATTGAAATGTGATGGATCTAAATCAAAACAAGGTGTAGGTGCAGGTATAGAACTTATAGATCCTCATGGTAAGTCATATTTAGCAGCATATAGGCTACAATTTTCTTGTACTAACAATGTGGCAGAATATGAAGCTTTGATTTATGGGCTTGTTATGGCTATCAAGTAAAAGGTGAAAATGATCAGAGTGTTTTTAGATTCTAAGTTAGTGGTTAGACAAGTAAGAAAGTTGTATGCATGCAATTATAAAAAGATGGTTTGTTATAGGCATAGGGTGTGGGATTTGATAGATTCATTTGATTCTTTCAACATAGAACATATCCCTAGAGAGTTGAATCATAGACCAGATGCACTGGCAGTTGCTGCTAGCACTTTGGAACCCTTAACATTGTCAGGTTTAAAAAGATTTGCTATTGAATTAGTAAATTTTCCTAGCATACCAGATAATGTTACACATTTTTAGGTATTTGAAGGAGATCAGCAAATTATGGATTTTCTAACTTGTAATGAGGTGTTTGAAGCTCAAATCATTGATGAACAAGAAAGGCCTGATGTGTCTTGGGATGAAGAAGACATAATCAACTTGAAAAGCAATTTCTTACCTAAAGGAGTAACTGAGTTAGAATAGATTTTTGACTTTGATGGGGTAGTAAGACAGAAAGATTTGCCCAAAACTGAGGGAGGTAAGTGTGATCCATATAACCTTGCAACAAAGTAGAGTCCACAGAATGTACTAATTGGAAAGGCTTGCTCTGAAGAGTGAAGAAAAGAAATTGTGGATGTTTTGAAAGAATACAAACATGTCATACCATGGACATATGAGGATTTGAAGGCATATGATACATCCATCATAACTCATGTGATACCGTTAAAACCTGATGTTAAACCATTTAGGTAGAAAAAAGGCCTATGAATGCTATTTTAGAGCCTTTAATCTTTGAAGAAGTGAAAAAATTGTTGTCTGCCAAAATAATTTTCCTCATCAGACATTCAACCTGGGTAGCTAATTTAGTACCTGCGAGAAAGAAAAGTGGAGACATTAGGTTATGTGTAGATTTTAGAAATTTGAATAAGGCATCTAAAAAAGATAATTATCCTCTACCCCCAATAGATGAAGTGTTGCAAGCAGCAAATGGGGCTAAGAAGATGTCTTTTCTAGATGGATTTTCAGGATATAACCAAGTCTTAGTTGATAAAGAAGATAGGTTAAAAACCACTTTTACTTGCAAATGGGGTAATTATGCATATAGAAGAATGCCTTTTGGTCTAATTAATGCAGGTGCCACTTTTCAACGAGCTATGGACATTGCATTATGTGGATTGTTAGGTAGATGCATTGTAATTTATATGGATGATTTAACTATTTATTCCAAAGATGTATCCACTCATGCTGAAGATTTGAGAAGAGTACTTAAAAGGTGTGAAAGGTATGGGATTTCTCTTAATCCAAAGAAATGTTATTTTTGTGTAACTGAAGGAAAATTATTAGGGCATGTCATTTCTGAAAATGGGATATCCATTGATCCGAATAGAATAGAAGGAATAAAAAAATTGTAATTACCAAATAGTAAGAATGAACTAAAGTCATTTTTTGGTAAGATTAACTTTGTCAGGAAGTTTATTACAGGGTTTGCAGAAATTGTGCAACCATTGAACACCATGCTTAAAAAAGATGCAAAGATAGAATGGAAACCAGTAGCTAAAGATGCATTTGAGGATATCAAGGAAGCTATTTCTGATGCTCCTGTGTTGACGAGTTCAAATTATACAAATCCATTTTACATTTATTCTTTTGCGTCTTTCACATTCAGTTGCAGTTGTTTTGACACAAAAGGGAGAAGATAATGAAGAGAAGCCCATAGCTTTTATGAATGCACCTTTGAAAGATGCATAGCGGAAATATCTTGACATTGAAAGACATAAATTTGCACTAGTAAGAGCAGTGAAAAAGTTTAGACATTATATCTTACGAAGTCAAGTTAAGGCCATAGTACCAGATGCAGCCGTGAAGATGCTGCTGATGCAAAATGAGCTTGGAGAGAAAAGAGCTAAATGGATTACAACACTACAAGAGTTTGCTATGGTAATTATTCCAATGAAGTTGGTCAAAGGATAAGCATTAGTGCAGACCATAGCAAACATAGATCCAAATTTGGTGAAGCAGTAGTATGTGTTGAATACTAATGATGCATCAGGATGGTATGATGATTTGAATACTTTTCTGATATCAAGCAAATATCCAAGTAAGATGAAATCTTCTCAGAGGAGAGCTTTAAATATTAAAGCACAAAAGTACATGGTACAAGGAGGTTTTCTATTCAAGAAGAACCATGAAGAAATATATTTAATATGTTTAAATAGAGCTGAAGCAAATAAGGTATTGTCAGAGTTACATGACAAGTATGGAACTACTCATGGTTCCCATTTAGCTACAACACACAAGATATTGAGAGAAGGATACTATTGGCCAACAATGTTTAAAGATACAGAAAGTCATATTAGAAGTTGTCACACTTGTCAAACTACACTAGACAAAGGAAAGAATCAGGCTAATCCATTACAGCTAGTCATTGAGTCTAGGCCATTTGCACAATGGGGCTTAGATTTCATTGGAGTCATAAATCCTCCATCATTTGTAGGACACAAGTTTATACTGACAGTAACTGACTATTGTACAAGGTGGACTGAAGCCACATGTTGCAAGTTCTCTACTACTGAGGTGGTTATCAAATTCCTTGAAGAAAACATCATAACAAGGTTTGGAGCTCCATATTCACTGGTATGTGATAATGGCCCCACATTTTCTTCTTTAAAATTTTCTAAATGGGCATTTGAATATGGGATAGTTTTAAAATTTTCTTCAAACTATTATCCTCAAGGGAATGGGTTAGCTAAGTCCACAAATATGATTTTATTGGATATAATCAAGAAGCTAATTGAAAAGAATCCTAGAGAATGGAACACATTACTGAAGTATGCATTGTGGGTAGATAGGACTAAGGTTAAGTCAGCCTTAGGCAATGCACCTTATCACCTAGTTTATGGGACAGACCCCATACTTCTAGTAAATTTAAGAAAACCAGTTTGAAAGTTTGCTAATGAATATTTAGGCTTTGATGATCATAGAGAAGCTAGAATAATCCAAATGCTACAATTAGATGAGAAAAGAGATCAAGCCATTAAGAAATTTGCCAAGCATCAAGAAGTGGTCAAAATATGGTTTGACAAAAGAGAAAGAGTCAAAACATTTAGAATATCGGACTTAGTGATGTGCTGGGATAAAGCACATGAAAAGAAAGGAAATCATGGAAAATTTGACAAATTATGGTTAGGTCCATTACAGGTCTCAGAGATAATAGGAGACAATACATTCAGGCTCAAGACCTTGACTAGGGAAGATGTGCCATTACTAGTTAATGGCCAATATTTGAAACATTACTTTCAGGCTTGAGGTGATGGTATTTGGGATGTTTTGTATCATAATGTGAATAATGTATAGTTTTGTTGGTTTATTTTGTTTTGGTTTGGTTTTGTTTTGTTTTGTTGTGTTGGTTTGTGTGTGTTGTGTTGCCTGGGTAGGGATGTTTGTTTTATTTTAAAGTATGCAGGAATAGATTAACAACCACTGAAAACAATAGAAAATTCAAAACATTCAGGATAATTGTTTGAAATTTATGCATAACTTGTTGTGACTGCCATTAATGTAGAAAGTTAGTTGACTTATGAAATTTTGTATTCAATAACTGTGGGTTGAGTATTCAAGGGAAGTTTCTCACAATGACACACCTAAAATCCTTGGGTTTGTTGAACCTACCAATATAGATATTAGGTGAAAAATCAGAGGTCACCCTTGCTACCATTATAATTCTTAGCTTAATTTCAGCAAGTGATCATTCCTTGCATCATGAAGTTACAAATGTAATATCTTATGAAGTCTCTATCTCACCTAAAATATAAAAATAATAAAATAATAATATGAATTGTACTAAAAATCTAGATTAAGACATCTAAGTAACTCTACCGGGGCTATAGATGCTTGCTGGCAGTGGGGCTCTACTTAGGAGAATTGTAACGATAACCTTGCCGGGGCTATAGACGCCTGCTGGTAGCTAGGCTCTATCCAGTTAGCTATGAGGGAATGACATCAACTATGTAGGTTAATATTAGTCACTAGTTTGTTCAACTAATTTTCAATATGAGGATTATTAATCACATGCACCCACTTAAACTGAATGGGAAATTCATGCACCTTATTGAATACATTAGGTCTCAAGTTGGATAATGATTTGCAGGAAAGATAGTTAGAAATTATGAATTTATTTCATTTAAGTTTCTTTAATGGTTTTAATTTAATTATTTTGTTTGGTTGCTAGTTGTTGTGATGCTCACAACATGCCCCATTTTACTTCTTAGCAAAATGAGGACCCCTGTTGTGGCTGTGCTTTTTGCTTGTGTGTGTGGGTCTACTTGGTGGTAAAAGGGAAACGGAAGTGAAAGTTACAAATCTTGTTGAAAATAAAGAAAAAATAACATTAACTACTAAAGCAGAATATAGGTGAATTCCTTGTCAAAAATAAGGGTTGCTTTTTGAACCATTTTAAAATTCTCAATATTTTGCAAGATATGTGTGTTTTTGGTAAAATGCACTATGGGAGGGTTTGTATGTTGCATATACAAAGTCATTTGTATGTTGTGTTGTTGTATGAGTTGCATAGGGGAGTTATTGGGTTTATTACATCATTATACTTATATGCATTTTGCTAATGCTTTATCTTTACATACAAGTCAGGCCCGACAAAGTTCAGAGTTGAAATGAATAATCGGTTAAGTCCATTAGATGTATTGGGGTTTGTATGTTTGAGAAAAACAAATATACAAGGTAATATACAATAGTATATGCATATCATAGAACTGAAAGGAATATAAAATGAAGTTTTATTGAGGTATGTTTCATGCTTTGTATGTATGTTTTGGAGATATACATTGCGGTATACATACAACGCAGAATTCAAAGGAAGTTAAAGTTTGGAATAAATGATGCATCATACCTTAAAGTATATCAAAAGATGCATTGTACTTTATATACATCGCAAAGTTGAAAAGTAAGTAAATTGCGGTTTATAAAAATGATAAGTCCGAAAAGGAGATACTCAAATGTTTGTATGTATCTGGAAGTATATCTAAGGGTTTGATACAAGTGTTGTTGCATTGCAGAGATACAAGTGAAAAGTAAAGTGGACCCCAATGCTTGCATATCGGGCTAGTATAATAACAATGTAAACCTTCGATATACAAGCTGATGTACAAGTTCAAAGATGCAAATAAGAGATACAAGTCGGATGTGAAAGGAAGTTAAAAAAGTATTTGTATGTTGGGAGCACTTGTATGTTTATGATATACATATTTTAGATACAAAGAAATAAAATTCATCACGAGACATAAACGGTAAAGAGAGGGTTTGTATAAGATGTTTGTATATGCACTTATACAAGATAACATAAAAAAGGGCAATATACAAAGCAAAGCTACATGTACGGAAAAAGTGGAAAAGGGAGGGAACTTTAGTTTGATTTCTTGCATAAATTTTTGTATGTTAAAAGATACAAAGATAACATACAAAGAAAAATACAAAGAGAACACGATGTATGTCGAAATTAAACTAACGGTAAAAAAGTTTAAAAATGCAAACATTGAAATAGAAAGCTGAAGTTTTGGCACATCAATTGTTGTATTTAATGCTGATCTAACACTTGAAAAGAGTGAAATTCAATGAGAGTTAGGGTAAATTTAATGTTATTTCACTTTCAGATATACATTGTTAAGAATTAAAATTGTAGAGAAGGAGAATTGTTACAGTGATTTGAATAGAACTCATCAGAGCGAAGGAATTACGGTAGCTGGACAAACGTAAAATCGTAAAAGTAAGTCAACAACTGAAGTCAAGTAGTCAAAGAAAATACAGGATGGCCCCGAAGCAGAAAACGGTGGATAAAGGGGGTGATGTGAAAAAGGAAAGGAAACCATGAAAGGAGATAGAAAAAGAAGAATTACCCTTCCATAGAGGTTATCTGTCCCTAATCAGTACGAGTGGAGTGGGAACGGATACAAACATTGGAAATTATGATGCAGAGGATGTTCTACAGAAAATCACTGCTGCAGATGCTTCACCAGATGTGAAATGCATATGGGAGAGTGGACTATATAGGGCTACAGGTTTCCCATTGGTTATGGAGGCCAGATATTTGTGTTTAGATTGTGTAACTCTATATGATCTAGCTACCGGGAAGATTATGTTGTATGATAGACTTATTGCTGATTTAACCACGGAGGGGATTGCTAGGACATTTGGATTAGAAATCAATGAGAAAATGAGAGATCATGATATAGATCAATATAATGAAGATTTTCATACAAATGAGAGAAATTGCAGAGAAAAAATATTCTACAATTGGTATAACCCAGAAAATAAACCCAAGGTTGTACCCAGACTGTACAAGAACCTGATGAGAATATACTTCAAGGAAGAAATCTATTTGATGATCACAATGCTCAATAGATTAGTAGGACTAAGAGATGGCACAAAATGTGAGCCATGGATGTTTAATGTTATTGAATTCATGAGAGA
The DNA here is from genome assembly GCA_027924645.1 of Cunninghamia lanceolata. NCBI lineage: Eukaryota > Viridiplantae > Streptophyta > Pinopsida > Cupressales > Cupressaceae > Cunninghamia > Cunninghamia lanceolata. The sequence goes on along the minus strand of BSBN01001670.1, from coordinate 4,419,244 downwards.
AGGAGGGAAAGAGCAAGGAGAAATCCACTAGGCCAAAGCAATAAGCACATCTATATGGAAATAGGCCATGCTAAGAAAACAAAAGATGATGCCCTTCTATCTATCTTCATACTTGTTATATTCATGTGCAGCAAAGATTAGACCACATACATGGAATAGAAAGGGTGGGAACCCTAGGGAATGGTCCTGATTAGAAATTAGTATATGATTACTACCCTGAACTACAAGAGGAAATTGCATTGAGGAAGTTTGCTTTAGTCAATGATGTGTTTTATACTTACATGGTGAGAATGTTGAGAGAGGGGCCTAATAAAAGATTGTCTAAAAATGCAGAGGATGCAATTGGATTGCATAGTTCTTGGTTCATTCAATTTGAACATTTTACTTATATCAGGACTGAAGGATTTGAAGGAACATCCTTTATGTTGCCTCAGTATCCTCCTGATAAATTGATTGTTTTAGAATTTTCAAGACATAATTTGAATGTCTTTAAAATGTATAAGAGGAAGTTCGATAGTGGAAATCTGAAGTTGCCTTGGGCTATTGGTAGACACTCCCATTACAGTGAAGAGGTTGCAAGATATTCATAGCAAGAATTAAGATATGATGGCTTTTAGGAATTTGATTTAGTCAGGAGATTTGATCCTTTCCATAGGATCTGGAATTATGTTGATAAAAAGTATAAACATCAATTACATATTGAGGATTTTTGGGCCGACTACAAAAGTGATAAGGAAGTAAGGAAAAGAGCCCATAAAAGATTAACCATTGAGCAAATCAGGTCCAGAGGTGACATATATGTTCCCTAAGAAGTTCAAGAGGATGATAAACAACTGCATCATAGTTATGCAGAGGCCAGACTAGCTCCTATTACAGAGCCTGATTGGTCACAACCTTGGAACACATCTTTAGACATATTGTCCAAACCAATTATATTGTTTTCAAAAACATGGTTAGAAGACAGAATTAAGGAAGTCAAAGCTGAAGGAAAATAAATCACCTATCCAAAGAAAGGGAGAAAAAGAAAAGGAGAGCCTAGTGAGGATCTTCAATGCTTTTATGAGAAGAAAAGAAGAGTTGTAGAAGCTAAGATTGTTGAAAAAGAGAAGACTGTAGATTAGGTTATCAAATAAGATAAAAAACACAAACTAATATGCAATAAATCACAAAAGTTATACCTCACTTGAAGACCCAATCTCATCAAGGGAGAGGAACCATGCACCCAAAACAAGTTCCTAAGACAAGATTATCCCTAGACAATGGATTCAAATGTGAAATGCTATTCAAATTGTGCAACTCACTATCCTAGCTCAAGAGTGATTTTGGCATTATAACATTGCATAAACTTGGATCATGAAAATGGCTTGGGAGAGGTTCTATTTATAGATTTTTGGAGGGGATTTTGATCTAAGGGTGGAGATTGATTTGGGAAATCAATGGTGGAGGATAAAAGTTATGTGGAGGGCCTATATTTAATCTTGAATGAATGGAGGGCTAGGAATAAAAGTAAATCTTTTATTCATTTTGGGAAAAGGGATATTAAATGAGGTTGGGTGAGATGGATTATTTTTGAATTAAAGATTCATATAGGGGAATGGAAATGAATTAAAAATTTATTTGGGGAAGAGGAGAAATAAATGAGCTATGGGGCTGTAAGGAGACTTAAATGTGATGTGGGATGTTTTTAAATAAAAAATTGACTTATGTGGCTTTATTTCATTTTTTTATTTAGAGGATGTGGGGAAGGGTGTTAAACAAGGTTTGACCACCCAAATGAGAGGTTAGGATTAATTAAACATTAGGTTTTATTTAATTAATCCTAGGGCTAGGATGAGGCAGGCTAGGGTAGGCAATTAAATAATAGCTATTTAATTGCCTAGGGTAGGGATAGGTCAATTAGTAGGCTGAATTGATTAGTTAACATGGTTTTAACTAACTAATTAGATTTAGTGGAAAGGGGGAAATTGTTTTAATAAATATTGCATATTTATTAAATCAATTGGCTAAGGTTTGGACTATTGAATTAATGAAATTAATTTAATTTTGGGGATAAAATGATGGAAAATAGTGAAATGAAGGGGTAATTAATTAAATAAAAATTTAATTAATTGGTTAGGAGGGAAATTGACATGTTTATGGATGTCAAGAGTCAATTTGGTGGTTGAAACATTTTTAGGTGTCTACATTTGCCCCTCTTTGACATGGCGTCAGGACCTATGAGGGAAGTGGCGTCAGGTCGAAGAAAAATATGCCCCAACTGCCGGGAAGGAATAAGATGGATGGGGGATGCCCCCTCGAGAGGTTGGGGGGAAATAAAAATTTTCTAGGTGAGCTCTTGAAAGGATGTGACGGAAGTGAAAGCTGGGTAGGCGATGGAAAAAGAGGATGGTAGGAAGAAAAATGGAGAAAAAAGGCTGAGATCTGCACCCTAGAGGAAAAAAGAAAGGGTGGAAGGATGACATGACCCACTATATTAGGCCAAGTGGGCCCAAAGAGTGCCACATTTGTACACTTTGACCTTAGAGAAGAAGGAACAAAGGAGAGATGGCTGACTGCAACCCCCAGTTGCTGCGACTTCGACACATCTCCGAGCGGTTCCAAGTGTTTAGCTAGTCACCCGACGTTGGACCCCAAGTAGGGTCTAACCCAGACTTTGTTATTTTTTTCGTTTAATGTGCATTTTTTAGGATTTGGGATTTGGGGTTGGAGCGCGTAGCACCAACGGTCAGGCAGATTGGCACCATCCTCTGGATTGGCACTATCCGCAAGGGTAGGGGAGGGCGGTTTTATCGCCATTCAGAGGCTATTTTAGCGCTATCATCTGGATTAGCGCGATTCCCTAAAATAATATGGTTTGGACTTTTGTAATACCAAATAGGGGTTAGAGTAGTGTGATCCTTTGTAATGGCGCTAAACGGTGAATTTGCGCCATTCAGCCGAATGATGCCAAACGGTGTTTCAGCGTCATTTTTCAAAATGATGCCAAAGGCAATGCGTAGTGGTGCTATCTGGGGATTTAGCACAAAAGGGGGATTAATTGGCATGATTCTCTGAAATGGTGTGAAAGGTTGGTTGTTTTAGCACCAATTATGTTAGCTTTAGACAGTAGAAGTAAAAGGGGTTTTTTTAGAAAAAGATAGGTTAATGTTTAACCAGAAAGTTATGGATGCAGGATATGTAGTGATTCATATTGCAGTCATGGGAGCGATGAGTGCCATCTATGATGGCACTGTTTGATGGTTTTGATGACGCTATGCGGGCTTGACTAGTGAGGTTGGGGCTTCTGATGGTGGCGTCAATGCTAGTTCTACGAGCTCATAGAGATCTGATGACAGCCATGGTAGAGTGATACCGCTCTGAGACTTGTAGCTTTCTGTTGCCGATAGGAGAGATTACCATCACACTTGAGGATGTTTATCGCATCCTCAAGTTACCTATCCGAGGCCGACATGTTAGATATGACACGAGGAGAGGGCGGAGTGCACTGGTCAAAGTGTTTGGAGTGGATCACCTTGTTCTCTCAGTGGATGAGAGAGAGATGGACTATGAGGGGACACTGGCTGCGGGTGCAGATCCCTTTGCCTTATTCCTTTGTGCATTGATTGGAGGTGTGGTGATGCCTGATAGGCAAGGAAGGGGTTTTTCGGTTGGCTAGGGAGGGGTGATAGAGGGGATGGTGGGGCATGAGATTGTCTATGCATGGGGGTCGGTGATGCTAGCGCAGCTATACCATGAGATGCACACAGTCGCCTATCTGCATGATAGAGCTTTGTCTGCTGGAGTTACTCTACTACATTTATGGATTTGGGAGCACATCCCTATCACTCGGCTGACATGTGGGTACTATCGGTGGCCTTTTGAGGCCTTTGTGTTTTTGTATCAGGATGCAGAGTACATGTATACTAGCTGGGTGTGGTATTGGTAGAGGATACTAGATGATGTGATTAGCGTGACTTGGCAAGAATACATTGGTGTAGAGGAGTGGCCAGATGATGTTATGCATCTTCCATTTACTTTTTAGCAGAGATACCTTATGGGTCGAGGAGACCGTATCATAGAGATGTACCTACCCTTGCGGTTTATGCAGCAGTTTGGTTTGGTACAGGACACCCCTCAACAAATGGCGATATATGCACGGACCCAGCGAGATGGACCCTACTGTCCTGCAGCCCTATAACCACAGTGGGATTGGAGGAGCACTGTGAGGGATGTAGGTACTACACCTACATATGATATATGGTGGCAGATGCATCGGCCCACTCAGTTGACAGATCCAACAGAGGAGGTAGCAGGGGTAGAGGGGGATGATTCTGGCGGAGATGGAGACGACCCTGATGGGGATGGAGATGAGGTTATTGAGGACTACCTTGTGGAGGTGGGAGATGATAGAGAGAAGAGATTCATTGGGAGGGATGGCCAACCGATGGATGTGTTGGCAGTAGCGGCAGCAGGACAAGGATAGGTGGGGCAGCAGGTTCCTGCGCAGTAGGTACAGGTTGGAGCAGCGCGACAGCCTAGAGGACCTCAGCAGCGTGGGGGATAGCTGAGGGCAGATGAGGGTGACTTACCTCTACCACAGGTGGGGCAGCGGTGGGTTGGTAGGCATGATGCAGAGGTAGGGACCTCAGGGACAGCTTTGGAGGCAGAGGCTGACACCTCGTCAGCGACAATGGGATGAGGAGGAGGAGATGGAGACCCTAAGAGCACAGGTGGCCAGCTTACAGAAGGTAGAGGCAGAGAGGTGGACACCTCATCAGCATCGACGAGATGAGGAGGAGGAGATGGAGACTTTACGGGCACAGGTGGCCAGCTTGCAAGAGGCATTGGAGGGCCGTGAGGCAGAGCTAGCACAAGCCCGGGGTGACATAGTCACCTTGACAGGGGAGCGAGATGCAGCACTCACTAGGGCATAGTAGGCAGAGACTTCACTGAGTAGTCTATAGGTGTCAGGTGGTGGACTTGCCCTAGTTTTGGCAGTGATGTAGACATAGTTGTCGCAGGCGCAGTCACAGTGTTATCAAATGCAAGGATAGTTGAGCCAGGTACAGGGGGAGTTGACAGAGAGCAGCAGGCGGATGGAGTACTAGAGGGGCCTGTATTATGCAGCCATGCCAGCAGCGCAGCGGGCACCGAGTTACAGCCAGGTTAGTAGATCAGGGGCATTGAGATCTATTCAGTCAGTTCAGCAGATGATGCCTCCTCCCTCACACATGCCCCAATAGGCTCCACAGGTGTAGGTACAGGCATAGCCCTAGGTGCTGACACAGTCATAGCCACAGCCACCGACAGGATCACAGCCACAACCCAGATCAGGATCTCCCACTCCTTCAAAGAGAGGATCCTCTATGTGATGGTTATATCATGTTAGCCCTTAGAGGCATTGTATCAGGACAGTATATTTTTTGATGATGTGAGCGATGTGCATTTTTTTGTGGTGATTATATATGATGCGATGTTTTTTGATGGTTTATGATGTCTTATTATGATGATGCCTATATGATGGATGCAAATATATTTTATGGTTTTATATGCTATGGATGTGTTATGTTTATGCAATTATGTGTGTGATTTTATGGATGCATTAATGATGGATTTATTTGTGATATATGTATGGATATATGTAGATGCCACTAGATGATTTAAATGTTGTTTCAATGATGATGCTTATGATGTTGTAATGTAACTAATTATTTATGAGATGATATATGGAATGCAATGGGATGATACTAATTTTAATTTTAACATGCACCTATGTGATGACAAACATAAATGAGTATGATATGATTTGTAATGATGTGCAACTAAATGATTCTAAAATGAACCTAATTATTATGCAAACTAATCAGATTATACTGACCCTAAAATGATATGCAACTTAGAATGAATCTAACTGGCATGGAAATATGAATGGATTAAAATGATCCTAAAGGATATGCAATTTAAAATGAATCTAACTGATATGCAAATTAAATGGATTAAAATGAACCTAAATGATACGCAATTTTAAAATGAATCTAACTAATATGCAAATTAAATGAATTAGAATGAACCTAAAGGATATGCAATTTAAAATGAAACTAACTAATATGCAAATATGGATGGATTAAAATGAACCTAAATGATATGCAATTTTAAAATGAATCTAGCTGATATGCAAATTAAATGGATTAGAATGAACATAAAGGATATGCAATTTAAAATGAAGCTAACTGATATGCAAATATGGATGGATTAAAATGAACCTAAATGATATGCAATTTTAAAATGAATCTAGCTGATATGCAAATTAAATGGATTAAAATGAACCTAAATGATATGCAATTTTAAAATGAATCTAATTGATATGCAAATTAAATGGATTAAAATGAACCTAAATGATATGCAATTTTAAAATGAATCTAATTGATATGCAAATTAAATGGATTAAAATGAACCTAAACAATATGCAAAAGAGGATTTTAAAATGAATCTAAATGATTATGCAAGGTGAAAGTGAGGTGATAGGTGGGATGCAAACTAGGTGATAGGAGATATGATGAAGTCTTGATACACATCATGTTCGGTGTTTGACCCTGGGTGGTAAGGCTGTGGGAAAGGGGATTGGGTGGGGAAAGGAAAGGGGTGTTTGGATGGGGTATGGATAGGATTGGGAGCATCCAGAGAATGGGAGTGGGGGGAACAAGAGGATTGTTTAGGTCATAAGCCGCCACGTCATTGAGGGGGGATTTGGTTTGGTTGGATAGAGATATGGTAGGGGAATGGGATTAGGGAGGGATTGTTATATGGGGGGGAGGTGAGTGTGAAATCTAGGCCCAGATGGGGATGTTGAATGAGTGATTAGGATTGTGATTTGCTTGAGCTAGTAATAGTAGTTGCATAAGATTAATTGAGATCATTTCTTAGTTTAATATAGCAATGTTGGATACAATTCACAAAGGTATGAAATGACCTAGGTGATGATGTATATCCCATGATTGCATGGATGAGACTTACAAACAATAGGTTGAGTTCATGCGTGCCCAAGGGAGTATAATTTTACCTAGCCTAGGAAGGGGACTCATAGCAATGAGTGTGAATAGTACATATAAGGTTTTGATGCCTATATATGCAAATGGGACACCTCATGCTAGAACCGACCCAGGCTTCAAAATATGAATACTAGTCTTGGAGTAATGAAACCAATGCACAAGCACAACATATAGAAACAAGGACTATGTCTACTCTAGATGTTGTCTGCGACGTACCATGATATGGTGGGATCAAGGTAGCTTTGGAGATAACTTAGAGTGAGATGAAAAAGATAAAAATCAATAATCAAAAAGACCAAGAAAAAGATACAAATAGCCTTTGTGTACTCTTGCTAAGAGACGTGATGATAGAATGACAGATATTCATCCATTATAGGAAAGATATATCCTAGGACGTAGATCAATTGGTTTTGATTGGAAAATTTGTGGAAGATGGGCAAAAAGAACAATCTGGCCATATGTAAGATTATAGTTGGTATGTTGATTGATGATTTTTGTGTTTAGGGGACATGTTTTGAGTGTATACATAGCTTGTGTATCATTTGTTAGATCTAGAAAGCTCAATGAATGGGGACGATCCAAATAGGTTGGATGGGTGCATCTTAGGTACCTAAGTACTCAAAACTTCCTTCGTATTCCAGATTTCCTACATACCTTGTGTCCATGGTATCAAGGTACTTTCAAGATGCAGGTGAAATGAATATGTAGTTCTGGTATGACTTGATGATGTGGGAATGGTTTGGTGTGGGTGTGATGTAATGAGGATTTTGATGGATTGGATTGATCGATATGTGAGGATGGTGTTTCACTTGTATTTTTGATGATTTTCTATTGTTTTTGGGTTTTTTGATTTTGTGCTATTTTTGGATTTTTTTGATTTTATGATGTTTTTAAATTTTTTGATTTTAGAATTATACAACTGGAAGCTTACAAGGATCCTCATTCCATGGATGGGGCTTTGGGTGCGATAGTGCGGAGTAGGCGATAAAACTTGTTGTTTCTGAATTCCAAGCCATGGGACGTGTGGGATATGGAGTGGTGTGACGAGAAGAGGACTTATTATATGGTAGAACTGGCCACTACGCATGGCGTTTGAAATAGGTTTTCACCATGGTACTTATCCAAGGTGTCACCAAAGTGATTTTCACCATTGGAAGTTTTTATTACGCTCTGATTTTTTCTTGATTTTCTAATTTTTTGGTGTTTTTTTATTTAATTAATATTTTTTTTAATGTTTTTGAGTTTTTGACTTGGGGTACCAGATGGGTTATGCATAGAATTTATTAAGATGTAGGATGTTCATTGGCTCATCTAGAGGCTGCCCCTTAGGTGTTGCTAGCTGATATGCTCCTGACCCATAATCGGTCGTCACGGCATAAGGTCCTAGCCAATTGGGTTCAAACTTTCCTTTCTTAGGACGCTCTTGCAGGTTCTTCTGATTTTCCATTAGGACAAAGTCACCTACCTCAAATTTTTAGTTTTTGATCCTTTTGTTGTAGCTTCTTATGAGGCGGTTTTGATATGCCTGTAGTTGATTCAATGCATTCAGGCATTTCTCATCTAGTAGTTCTAGTTGATGCAACCTTGCGATGCAGTAGTCCTCATCAAAGATAATGTTTTGCAAGGACACTCAGAGAGATGGGAGCTTGACCTCTATAGGTAAAATGGCTTTAGATCAGAATACTAGTGAGAATGGAGTGCCTCCTGTAGGAGTGTGGATGCTTGTACGGTAGGCCAATAGGGCAGGGTTGAGTTGGGGGTGCCAGTCATGACCAGCTTCATTGACTCTCTTCTTGAGAATGCGGAGGATGGTTTTATTAGAAGCCTCTGCTTGACTATTTCCTTAAGGGTAATATGGTGTGGAGAAGTGGTGTTTGATGTCAATTTTTTTGCACAAGGTGCGAACTTCTTGGTTTTTGAAGGGCTTTCTGTAGTGCCCCTCCGTTCGCACCTTGGATGTACAGGTGAACTGATCAAGGCGCATGAATATGAAGGTATAATAACAAGAATAATTAAGGTAAGGTAAACAATTGATGTTGTACAATATAGATAGATGCTTCATCCATGTGTGGTTTCATATAAAAGATAATGTGTTTTATTGATAACCTCTATTGCGGCACTGATGATGCAGGCTTTGATATTGTTTTGCATTCCAATGTTTAAGATGTCGATCTTACTACAATTGTTATATATTGAATGTATCTCATGTGACTGATTCTGTTAGATTTATTTGTTATGATGGTACTTCTGACACTTATGATTTCATGCACTTGTATGTTAAGTGTAGGGTTCTATTCAGATTAAGAGATAGATTTGATTTGGTTATGATTATGTGTTGAGCTAATCTAGATTGATATGACGTGGAAGGGATGATGTCGCATCACTCACTTGTGAGCGCCCTACGATGTTGCAATTCCTTTTTCCACCTAGTGCTAGCTTATATGCATCTATACATGCTTAACCGTGACATTTGTTGCAGGATGCAGGTACCAGGCATCGAATCCACCTGAATTAACAGGTCTGAGCATGCTTTGAACCCAATGGATACATTTTTTCGGAGATAACTTAAGGTCCCACATCCCAAGTCATTATCCTCAATTAGGATGCATGACATGTCTAGTCAACCTGTCAGTTCTGTTAGTATCTCGGTCTTGCAATTGATTTATATTTGATGGAGCTTGTTGGATAAGTGCATTTTGGCCTAACTTGAGAATATGTTTGATTTGGTCTTTTTGAGAACATGTTTGATTTGGGTTTTGATGGCTGTCCTACTCAGTGGGTTATGTTGTATGCCTATATTTCATTATATAGTCATACTTTAATATTTAATAAGGTCATATAATATTCTTATTATTTAATAAGATTAAATTAGTAATTGATAATTACCTAGTTCAAATAATTATTTAAGTTGTTTGAATATGAATTATGTTATTACTACTATTAAATTGATTTAATTAAGGTCGCTGAACACTAGTAAACGCACTAACCAGACCCTAGAGTAGAGAGGAGACAGTCCTATCATCCAATTGACGAAGCCTAACAATTGAATCAAGAGTGTATTGATTCAGCGTTACACTATGGTTACTTATGGAATTGTGATAATATGTTATTTATGATGGATATATTTTGGCTATATATTGTACTAACACTTCTTGTTGAGTGTACATGTAGAATTATTATGTCAATGGATGATGGTGGTCATTTAGCCACTTTATGTCTTTCTGTGTGATGTCTGACCTAGGCATGGGGCCCTAAGGTCTATTGGCCATGATGTTAAGAAATATTATTTTTAGTTTTATGTGATAAAATAATTATATTCTTGTGTGGGATTTAACCTTGTAATTTTTAAAATGATTTTTAAGTGTTTTTAAGAGGTCTAAGTTGTATTTTATGTTTAGAAAATTGTCTTATGTCCAAGGTACATAGGTAAGAAGTTTATTTTTGTCATTTATAATATTTTAAAAGGTTTTTAGACCCTCCTTTCAGCCCCACTTACAAAAGTGACGAAAATGGGAAGGTGGTTGGTTGAATTAGTTGGGTGGTTGAATTAGTTGGGTAGTTGAGTTAGTTGGGTGGTTGAGTTAGTTTTGGGTAGGAAGTTACTCTTTCCTTCTCTTTAAAAACTCTTCATGGAGTGACTTGCTCATTTTATGATTCTCATTCAAGGATTCTACCATTAGTGGGATATTGCGATTGAGGTACCATGTTTTCTTTATTGATTAAATATAAATATTATATGTTTTTTCTTTATTGATTAAATGTAAATTTTATATGTTTTTCTTTATTGATTAAATATAAATATTATATGTTTTTCTTTATTGGTTAAATGTAAATAATGTATGTTCTAAATATTATATGTATTCTTTATTTATTAAATGTAAAGGTTGTTTTTTCTAAGGGTTGTTGCTTGTGAAATTGGAAAAGTAAACATTTCAAGCTAAATCTTGAAAGAAGCATATTTGTTGCCTTATTTGCATGTCATAAACCTAGATCATCATAGCATGAATTATATTTTTTATTTTTATATTAGATCTTCCTATAATTATAAGATAGTAATCGCCATATATATTGGCATTAAGGTTTGCACATAATCATATGTTATCTATATATCAGTATTAAGATTTCTATATAATCTTATAATTGCTAAATGTTGGTGTTGGATCTTAGAAACGATGGTTTTTATCTGTTTTTAAAAGGGGTTACGAGTCATCTTGCTAAGGATCTGTTAGTTTGTTCATATCCTCTAATAGATAAACTAATGATGTTCTTTGTGTATGTAAGTATCTTTGAACCTTGTCAAACAGTTCAAGTACCTTGTCCATTAGAGTATTCCTTACTTTTGCCTTCTATTAGACCTAGATGGAAATGTTTTTCTTATGTGCATTAAGGTCTCAAATAAATATGGACTTTGGATCATATAAAACTGCCCACTTTTGCATAGATTCTTTAGGATCCAATTCTTATAGTAGATTGTATTAAACATCTTATTAGCTCTTCATTTAGTCAATTTATATTTTGGGTGTCTTGTTCCTTGGTTGTTCAAATCTTCACAGTATTCTATCAAATAGTCACGTGCATTGTCTATGCTTCCAAATTTCGCATGCATGTCTGCTAGGGTAGTTGCAGCTAGACATCTGACAAAATGCCTCTATCATTTATCCTCTTTGGACATTGATACATTGTTCCAAAGCTCCATTTGTGCATAGGTACATAGGATGCTAGCAAATGTTACAAAGTCTAGTCATACACTTTCCAAAAGCTTTTGCTTGAAAGTTCTTAAAGCCCTCTCCATGTACCAATTTTGAGTGTATCCTACAATCATTGTATTTCATGATAACAACTTGAGAGCTTCATATATGTTCATTCCTTACAAAGTCATTTAATAGGTGGAGATGAGTTACGAGATTAGGTCTTGAATCTAATGCAAAATATAGTATATCTCTTAGGTGTTATCTCCCTATCTCTGCTTATTTTTACACTTGTTATTGATGGAAAGATGTAGTTTAAACTTTAAGGCATAAGTGAATTTCATGTTTTCCTCTATGAAGAAAGAGCTCCTATACGTTCTTAGGTCCTTAATAATAATTCTAGTATGATTCATGTTTAGGATTTATGAAGACAACTTTCTTGAGGTATTTTATTTAAGAATAGTTAACCAAGGTTAAAACTTTTCTCTTGATTAGTGGATTAATATTATGCCATAATGGTAAAGATCACCATTGGATGATTTATCATTACTTATTGCATAAGCAAGGAAAATATTAAATATGTCAATATGCTTACGTTAAACTTAGATGGAAACTTGTTCTTTTAGGCTTGCATCTTATGGGAATTGTAGTAAACCCTTATATGTATTATGATCTTATATCCTTATTATAAGTAGTTAGTTAAACTAAAGTGATTTGATTATTTCAAATAGATATGTAATTCTTATAGACATTATATTACACTTTTATATTAATTTATTAGCTTGACGTTATTATATATATATTGATAATTAGTTTTATAAATTAAATAATTAATTATATACCTTTATGTGCTTTGTGACTACATAAAGAATGTGTCTCAGTGGATAATATCATATATATATTATATTAGGGTTGTAGTATAAGAAATGCTTTAATTGGAATTAAATATATTATGTTTTCGTTCGTCAATAACATGAATGCATTATATACATGTATCCTCTTTAATGAGCTAAGTTGTTAATTCACTATTTATGTAAGTAAATGGTATAGAACTTCATCAGATAAATTATTACATAAGAAAACTAGTGAAATGAGGTAATGTTTTACTTGATTTTGGGTTAGCAGTGACCCTATCGTTTGTATGGAAAATGTGTTTTAGTTGGATTGATAGTTGGCCTTATGTTTTAATGCATTAGTAAGGTGACAAGAAGGGATTTATGTGTGTGTGTTAAAGATAAAATGCATATTGTGGAATATCTTACTAACAACTATCAATTGGGCTTTCGGTTAAGATAGGCATGTTTATAAATTATGCATTTATTGGTTATTGAATGATGGTTTCTTAAACATAATTATAATAGTTTTGTTAGTAGAAATATGATATATGGGTTTGGATTATAAATGTTGTAATTAGCATTTAAGTTATAAGTATTTGTAATTAATATTATCTATGCATTGTTTAGCTTGACGGTTATATGTAATTGATGATTGATTATTATAATAGATAGAATTAATATTAATTAAACTAGACCTAGGTTTTATGAAATTCTTGGTGGAGATATAACTTGAATCCAGTTGCTAATTTGATTAAATAGAATCTCTCTAGTAAGAAGAATTTATGTTGTCAATGAGTTGATTAGTTGAAATTGCTTATTGCAAGCAAAATTTTCATGTAAGTTGGTCTATGTGTAAATTGTCAAGTTTAGGTGCCAGAGGCATAAGGTAATATGATTTGGTTGTATGTATTCTGTTCATAGTTGTCTTGAGATGAAGATGTTGTAAGAACATGATTTCTCTTGTCTACGTATGTGGGTCTTGGTAAACAATAATGTGAGATGTTGTACATACTGTGTTGTGAATATATTATGATGGGTTTAAATCTCCTTCATGTATGTGTTGATATCGAGATTGTGTGTAGTATTGTAATGGGGAGACCTTGGAAATCGTAATGAGAAACTATTTTGTTCATGGTTGAGATTTGTGAGCAAGATGACCCATACCTTGCTCTGGATATGTGTTGTAATGGTTATTGCGATTGGTTAATTGAAAGTTTTGGGGACAATGATGTACAGGTTGGTCATTGTGATTATGTTTTGTATGCAAGAAGGTAAATGCCTTGCATTGTTTATATATACTTATCAGTATGATAGTGATTGTCTTGCTTGATGGTTGGGGTTTCTAGATGCAGGTAGGGGAGTGGCTTTCAGTGTGGGGCCGGCGCCCAAAGTGGCTGTCAGGATAACCCATTGAAAGTTGTTAATTAAGTGAAAACCTAAAAATGAACAGGGGGGAAAAGGGTAAATTACACATTAACAAGATAATTGGATTTCCTCTCCCATGCCTGTAGTGCTCATTTAGACTAAGGATGGGTAGAGAAGGCCTGGTTGGCAAGATCAACTTCCTTGTCCTCACGAACGGAAGGTTGATTCCGCATGTGTCACCCTATGGGGCCGGCGCCTAGTGAGAGGCTGTCAGGATAACCCATGTCAAGACCATGCGATGACACTCTCCCTACTGCAGCCTAGTATTCCCTAGTTGTACTCTCCTCATTCATCGTGTGTTGCCTCTGGAAGTGATTTTGAGTTGCTTGTGGTGTTGTCATGTGTTGTAATAGAGTCTTGTTCAGTCTTTGTTCCTGTTAGGCAATTGTCTACCTGACTGTATGACATTTTGGGACCTTATGTTATCTCCTAGCTCGGGGGGTGGACCTCAGGGTTCCACATGGTCGGGTGGAAGAGCTTTTATCCATTGGTCTCTCCTTGCCTTTGTTCGTGTGCAAGAAGGTTGTAACTCCTGTAGCAGATTTAGATCGTGTACCTATTTATGGAGACAGTTATTATGCTCATGTACTGGCCTGTGTATCAGATGATTCATTATGTATGTATTCATATGTATTCAGAAGATGATAATGTAATGATGTAATGTTGTATCCATATGTCGGGAGAAATTGTAACTATGTACTAGATCTTAATGAATACTTATATGATGTTATGTAGATGTAAATGTTTATTGATTTAGTGCATTAGGTTTACAATGAGTTACTGATGTTAATTCATGATATGTGTTAGATTATGTTAATTGTTTTGTCAAGTAATGCAACCATGATATCTTAGAGGACAAGTCATTAGTTTAAATGATGTGTTAATATTACTTTGTTATTTATTTCTTGTATTTAAAAAAAAAAAAATTTCCTATTGCATATAGCATAAATGTGATGTTCTCTGAGGTATTCATGGCGGGGCATTACACTTTCCATTGTCGGTGATGATGGAATGGGGGATACCATATTGGCAGATGATATAGTGGAGGATGAATTTTGAGATTTGGATGCCTGTGGTGAAGGTGAGTGGTATTGCTTCCACCCACTTTGTGAAGTATTCAGTAGCAGTGATTATGAACTTTTGGCCATTTGAGGATGGGGGATGTATTTTCCCTACAAGGTCAAGTCCCCATTATGAGAAAGGCCATGAGGTTGTGATGGGTTACAGCTCCTGTGCTGGTGCATGGATGAGATTGCCATACTTTTGACATGGGAGGCATTTTTTGATAAACCTGTGGGCATCGCGGTCCATGGTTGGCCAGTAATATCCAGTCCTGAGAATCTTTTTAGATAGGGCAGGTCCACTGGAGTGTGCCGTATAGATACCTGTGTGTACCTCTTCCAAGGCTACCTCAACGTCCCTAGAGTCTAAACATTGTAGAAGTGTGCCGTCAAGACTCCTTTTGTATAGTGTGTCACCTATAAGAATGAAATGGGAGGCTCAACAGATGAATGATCTTTGCTAGGAAGTGGATAGGTTAGGCGAAAGGATATTATCATGAAGGTAAAGGAATGTTTCCTAATACCATGGGGATAGAGGACCAATGACTTCGCACACTAGTTCAGAGTGAGGAACGTCATATGCTGGGATGGGGAGCTCTTCTATCAGGAATTCACATTTCTTGCTATCCTTTTTCATATCGACCAGAGATCCTATGGTGGCCATGGCGTCTGCTACTTTATTGTTGAGCCTTGGGATTTGCTCAAATTGGATGTTGTTGAAGTAGTCCTTGAAATCATTGACCATCTTCTTGTAGGGCAGGAGTTTGTCATCTTTGGTCTTGTATTCATTATTGACCTGCCTGATGACCAATTGAGAGTCACCATACATAGTTAGCTTTTCAATTTTCCATTAGATGGCCATGCAGAGACCTGTGATGAGGGCCTCATACTCTGCTATGTTGTTGGTGCTTGGAAATGTGATTTTGAATGATTTAGGGATTGTGTCGCCTTGAGGGGTAATGAACAAGATGCCTACCCCCAAGCCTCTGTGGGTGTATGATCCATCAAAATACATTTTCCATGTGTCTGGAGCTAGTGTGATTGTCAGGATGGCTTCATCTAGAAACTCTGCTATTGTAGGATATTCTACCAGAATAGGTGCTTCAGCTAGCTGATCTACTATGACTTGTCCTATAATGGCCTTTCTCTTTGTGTATTCAATGTCAAATTCAGTTAGAATCATGGCCCATTTTGCCATTCTGCCAGTGAGAGCAGCTCTGTTTAGTAAATACTTCAGTGGGTAGATTTTAGTAATGAGCTTGGTCTTGTGATTGAGCATATAGTGTCTTAACTTTTGTGATGTAAAGACGAGGGCTAGACATGCTCATTCAATTTGTGTGTAGTTAAGCTCATATGAGATCAAGGTGTGGCTAATGTAGTAGATGGCTCTTTCCTTCCCATGCTCATCATGTTGTACTAACAAAGCCCTGATTACTATGTTTATCACTGAGATATACAAGAGGAGGGGCTCTCCTTATCTTGGTGGAGTTAGAACAGGGGATTAGCTAGACATTTTTTTAGCTGATCGAAGGCACTCTAACACTAATTGGTCTAGGCAAAAGCCGTATCTTTCCTAAGGAGATGTTGGAATGGTTGACACTTATCGGCGAGTTGGGCGATGAACCGGTAAATGGACTGTAGTTTCCCCTGTAGGCTTCTTAGTTGTTTCAATATTTTGGGAGGTGGCATTTCAGTGATAGCCTTGACCTTTGCAGGATCTACCTCAATTCCTCATCTGGAGACTATGTATCCCAGCAGTTTTCCTGAGGTGACACCAAAGACACACTTCTTTGGATTGATACGAACATTATATTGCTCTAGCCTGTCGAAGATCTTGGCCAACACATCTAGGTGTTCTTCTCTAGTCTTCGATTTCCCTAGCAGGTCGTCCACATAATCTTCCATGATGTGGTGAAACAAGTCATGGAAGATGACGGTCATAGCTCTTTGATAGGTAGCTCTTGCATTCTTTAGGCCAAATGGTATTACTACCCAGCAGTAGGTTCCCCATGGGCAGATGAAGGCTATTTTGTGCTGATCTTCTTTGGTAATTTTGATTTGGTTATACCCTGAAAAGCCGCCCATAAAGGATAACGTCTCATGCCCTATTGTTAGATCTATGATCATGTCGATGTTTGGTAGTGGGAAGTCATCTTTTGGGTAGGCCTTGTTGAGGTCTCTAAAGTCAGTGCAGCAACGGATGCGGCCATTTGGTTTAGCTACTGGTACTAGGTTTGAAACCCATTCAGGATAATCAATTGGGTGAATGAACCCAACATCCAGTAGCTTCTTCAGTTCTGCTTTGACTAGGAGAGCCACCTGAGGATTCATTTTGTGGAGTTTTTGCTTTATTGGTTTTGCCTTAGGGCATACTGCAAGGTGATGAACAACTAATGCAAGATCTAGCCCTGGCATGTCTGCATAGGTCCATGCAAAATTGTGATTTTTGCATGTGAAGAATGCCAAGAAGTCTTCCTATTCTAGCATGCTGAGAGATTCTACTCTATATGTGATTTTCAGCTCTTGTTTTGTCCCAAGGTTCATTTCTTGTGTTGACTCAACTAGGATAGGTGATATGTCAGGATAAACTTTGTCTATTTCAGGAAGGCCCATGCTTCCATCTCCTAGCGCCTCGGGGAGGTTTTCATTAGGAGATGCATCTTTTATTTTGATTTATTTGGGATCTGATACTGCCGCGGAATGGTTTTCACCATCAGATCTATTTTTTTATTTTCACATTTTTATGACTGGAAGTAGGGGTTGTCTCGCTAAAATAAGCATGCGGATCAAGTTCCATGATATATCTTGCCCTGTGGTCTCCCAAGGGAAAGTTATTTCTGGCTCCCATCATTTCAGCAATAGCTTCATCATTTGGTGCAACATCGAAGACAGGAGGTCCTCGTTGGTCCCAGTCAATGAGGTCAAGGTAAACTGATGGTATGTCGTTGGACGTTGAGGGGATAGTGGTGACTGAGTAGATGGTATAAATGGATGAGTCAAAAAAGTCAGCAAAGTCACTAAAGGAGTCTTGAAGGCCTGTTTCATTAACATTGTCGACGTCTAGAGAGACTGCAGCGACCTTAGCTAAGATACATTCACCAGTATTAAGGATGCATTTTGGTTGACCATACCCTAACCCTTGAGTGTAGGGGTTTCTTGTTGCTTGTAGCGGTTCTATGATCCCCTGTTCATGAAGGCCAATACCGCCTTGTCCTTTGTAACCCATGCATTTGACCATCTCAGAGCCCTTACCATAAATTTTTGTTGGGATGGTGGGGATGTCTTGCTCTATTTCTTCATCCTTGTAAAGCCAGGAGGAAATATCCTCAAGTATATCCTGATCCAGAAGGTGTTTCTTCTCAAAGATGGGTGAGGGTTTGCACTTGATGATGACCGTGTTGGCTGCCTATGTGTTCAGGATGCCAAATGTCTTAGGATTAGGTAATGTGCCCACACAAAAGGTGTTGTACAGGTTATATTCCCCACATCCTTGGTCGCTGAGCTTGATCTTGACCTCAGGTGCTGGAGGTGCTTGGGATGAAGTGGTGATGATGTTGGTGGGGTCTATGTATGAGGTGGAAGCTATAGGATTGGTTTTGATGGTGGCTTTATTGTATGGACAGAAGGTTTGGTTGTGGCCTTCCAGAAAACTACAATATTGGAAGGGACAAGGGTCAACATAGATAGTGACTTCTGTACCGTTGTGGGGAAATTTGAGGCATTGATGGAAGGTGGATGGGATGACTTGCATGGCATGAATCCATGGTCTACCGAGAAGAATGTTATAGGGAAGGTCAAGATCTAGAACCTAACATTTTGTTTCAAGGATTTTCTATCCCACTTGAATAGGGAGCTTTATGGTGCCTTCAGATAGCCTCTCGGTGTCATCATATCCTTTGATTGTGATGCACTCGCTAGTGCCTACAACCACATCTGAGTACCCCAAGTGTTTTAGCAATTTTAGAGTGCATATATTTAGGCTGGAGCCACCATCTATTAAGACTCTTTTAATGGTGTGTTTGTGAATGTGGACCTCAATGTGTAGTGCATCATTATGTAGGTGTTCGAAAGCAGGGAGATCCTTTTTAGAAAATGTGAGATGGTGCGGTGTGGTGATATGTCCGACCATGGCTTGAAATTGAGTTACATCCAAGTTTGCAGGGACTTGTGTTTCCAAAAGGGCTTTGTCAAGGATGTCCTTGTGGAGGGGTGATGTGCAAAGCATCTCAAGGATGGAGATTTATGTGGGTGTCTTTCCTAGATGCTCTAGGAGGTTATATCGATTGGTGGGTGATGGACGCGTGGTTGGATGAGGGGGGAGGCGATTGGATGTGGATGTAGGCATTTGTTCGGTGGTAGGGGCTCTGCAGATAGATACATAGCCTCGGCGGGTTGTCATAGCGCAATCAGGTGCTTGCGCCCAAATGGTGATTGTGTTGACATGGTGGGATGAGGGTTCGATGCAGCTAACAATGGAGTCATAGGATGCTGGCGGTGGGGTGACATTCTATGCTTGGTTGGACGAGGAGGCCTTATTACGATTGGGTAAAGGATCCTTGTAAGCTCTGAGGTTAGTGTTTGGTGATGGTTGGGCGTCGTGATCGAGGTTGACTAGATTTTATTCTATAAGATCTTGGATGCAATGTTTCAGTTGCATACAGTCAGCTATTTTATGGCCTGCCACGCGCTGGTATTCGCAGTAATCATTTTCATTGTACCATGCTACTTTGAGCTCATTATCTTGACATGGTCAAATAGGCAGGAGTGTGACCAAACCTTGTTTGAGACATCTATCGAGGACATCCTCGATGGGTTCTGCTAATGGTGTGAATTGTCTACTAGGTTTGCGTGGTTTATTTGGCCCTCTTGGGTTATTTACATTTGTTGCATATGTATGTGTAGGTGTTTGGTTTTGGATATGTTGGATGACTTTCACATCTGTGACACTGTCGTTCAAATTATTCTTGTTCTTCCCCCAATAGCGTGATTTGTTGTTGGATTGCATGTTGGTACTGTTGTTTGTGTTGGGGGTGTTGTTATTGGATTTGTAGTTGTTGTTGTTGTTGTTATTGTTGTTGGACTTATGGTCGTATAGTTTGATGGAGCCTTTGGCAATGAGGGCCCGTTCGATGGTTGTACCTTTGTCAATGACCTCTTCAAAGGTAGACGCACAAAGAATTTGTAAGTGAAACCCTAGTTCCTGATTGAGATTGGCCACAAACATGGTGACAAGTTGTTTTTCAGGAATGGGCCTCGGGAGTTTGCTTGCTAAGCCTCTCCACCTTTGTAAGAAAGAAGCAAAAGCTTCCCCATTCTTTTGTTTGGTGTTGCAGAGGTTGGTCATAGACACCTCATGCTCAAAGTTGTAAGAGAAATGGTTTACAAACTTTTCTGCAAGCTCAAGGAATGTTTGAATCCCCAGTGGAAAATGTGCAAACCATTCAGTGGCTTGACCACCAAGGCTTCTTGGGAAGAGTCTCATAAGATATGTGTTGTTGTTAAAGACTTCAAGGCAAGTGATGTAGAACTCCCTAAGGTGGTCCCTAGGGTCTCCCTTTCCCTTGTATTTGTTGAATTTTGGTGTTTCAAAGTTTTTGGGGAAAGGGGGCATAGACAATGTGAGATCAAACAAGTAGGGGCAAATATCCTCAAAAGAATAGTATTTGCATTTGCCCCTAGTTTGTAGGTCATCCACCTTTTGGATTAAGCCTTGTAGGACGGTGTTGAGATCCTGTGGTTGTTGTGGTTGGAATGTGTAGGTCTGTTGGTTGGTGAGATGTTGGAGGTGGGGTGGGATTTGATGTTGGAGATTGGTTTGGTTGAGGTGTTGGTATTGCAGGTTGGGGTTTGGATTGATTGGTGTTTGATGTTGTTGATAGGTGTGAAATTGATGGAGCATGTGTGGTGGTATTTGGGGATTGGGATTATGTAGATTTGATGACGTTGTGGGATTATGCGGATACGTGATATTGGATTGATTGATGTTAGGTAGGTGGACGTTGGATTGGTTGGATGTATTGTGAGGTAGATGTGAGAATAGTTGTCATAGGTATGCTATGGTTTGGGGATTGGGTGGAGGCACACTTGTGGAGGTACTTGCCTGTGTGGTGGTCCCTTGTACGCTTAGGGTGATTTGTGGGATGGAAGGGTTTGTGGTAGTTGTGGTGGTGGATGTGATAACAGGTTGGGAAATAGTAGGGGTGGCGGGATTTGTGGAAATGGTAGATGTGGTGGTAGTTGAGCTTATGGGGGTGGTAGATACGGTAGGTGTTGATGTTTGAGAGGTGGTGGGTTGGGTATGTGAGGTAGATGCTTGGGTATTAGATGGGGTAGGTACGATTATAGAGGTAGATGGTTGTGACGACGTCATGATGGGGGGAAGTTGAGCACCAATCTTGAGAAGATGATCAAGATATTGATTTGGGTCCAACCTTAGGATTTTATCTAGTAGGTCCATGTTATCGGCGTCTTGCATAAAGCTCAAGAGATCTAGATCATCTTGGGAAATAGTGGGGATGTTTTGTGTTGGTGGTGGTGGTTGTTGTTGTTGTAAGTAACTGAAGGGATTTTCGTTGGGACCATATGGGGGGATGTAAGAGTATGTAGGTGGGTTTGGATTGATGGGTATGTTGTAGCTATCGGTGTTGGGCATGCTAAATTGCCAATGTTCTACCATTTCTTGTTTCTTTTTGCTTTGTGATCTTGTGATGGGCATGCACGTATATGGAGTTGATCCCTAGAAGTAGAGTGGAATGGGTATGGAGACCTTAGAGAATCCGATTGATTGTGTTGGACCTAAAGATGGATGTGGTAGTGAGATGAAGTAGAAGAGGGGATGCGGTGGAAGATTGATATGTCTTTCTAAGGATTTTATCCTAAGGGTGATACGAATGGATGATATTGATTTTTTTTTGCACAAATTTTGGACCAAGATGGAGGATGATGATGTTTGTTTTGATGAAAAGGGGTTTTGATTTTGATGTTTGTTTGATGATTAGGAATGACTTGATGGTCGACAAGTTGATCTTTAGACAAGATCTAGATTTTGGCATAAATGGATGATTTTCTTTGCTTAGGGTAGACTAATGACCTTACGCAAAGAGGGATGATTTGTTTTTCTTGAAAGGTAGACTAATGACTTTTCAAGGAAAATGTGATGATAATAACAATATCTAGATCTAACTTTGGCTCAAAAGGATGACAAGCTTTGGTTGATGATTTGTTGATGGGTGTTTTGATTTAGTTTCAGATTTTTTGAAATGATTTGTTTTGGTCCAAGGAGATATGCAAAAAAAGGATTGAAGGGGGATGGATAGATATGGATTTGGGCTGATTATGATGTGGCAAAGGGGTCCAACAAATGGTGGTGATTGCTTCTCTAAGGTCAAAGAGAAGGTGTGATTTTTGAAGAAAAAATGGACTCACTGTTGTCAGATTTTTGGGGAATGAGTGTGGATTATGACAAAGCAGATGGTGGGGATCACAATGGAATAGTTCTTAGTTTTAGGCAAGTCAATCTAAGAATAGCGCCAATCCACGGGTGGAATGGCACCACAACCAGATAGATATGGCGCTAAAATAGCACAGACAAATTTTGAAGGCAATTCTTTGGATTTTCTTTGATGGGAGTTTGATCAAATTGTTTTCAATGTTTCTTGGCAAGTTCTTTTGTGAATAATAAAAGAACATTTAACACACAATTAAGCACATGAATGCACAACAACCAAGATTTTTTGTTTGTGAAATGACGTATGATTTTGTTTGAACAAGCACTTTTTACAACATAAGGTGAGAATGTGATAGTATTTGTTGAATCCCCTAGCTGCGCCTATTCAAAGCGGGTAGCTCCAAGATCTTGGTAGCACCAGCTCCTCCTTACAATTGCACACACTTCTCACACATACCAAGATCCAGGTTTCTTATAAGGCTTATCCCTCACCAAACCTTTAGATTGTCCCTGCTACCTTGGCTAAGAACTGCATGAATCGGGGCTGCTTCAAAGGTTTGCTTTCTGCGTCAACAAATAGAAGGATTTTGGCTTGCTAAACAATGGTTTGTAGTAAGGGCATTTGTTCAGGTGGTTATACATGCGGCAGCACCACTCTCCGTTATGGAGTCTCCCACCCTCCAAGGGTTACGCCTTGGAGGGTTTTGGGGGAGGTTGGTTGTCAGTATAACACAACAACACCTGTTGCTTGAGACTTTCATCCCAAACGCCTTATTTTATATAGCAGCTTGGAAGAGCTTGGCTTTAGCTTGATGCCGCTTGGGTCGTTCCCACCTTTCGAAGCGGGGTGGCAGGCCCTCTAAGGTTTACAAAAGTAATACAATCATGAAAACACTTTTGATCCCCAAGTTCATACAAAGATGCGAGGGGAGAGCATACGTATCTTCTATGATTGCATCACACTAAACATGGTTTATTTTAGATCTTGGGATTAAATGGGGTGTGATTAATGCAAGTTTTTTGATAAGCTTTTGATTCCTAAGGTCACCAAAATGGTGCGAGGGAAGAGCATACGCTTCTTCACACCACAAGCAAAATGAGCACAAGACACTTCACACAATTAAAATGATTTTCTTGATTATATGTGTGAAAGATGCAAGTGGTTGTTCTTTTTAACCAAATGCTTTCAATTCATGTAATTTGTGGTTCTTTTTAAAGCCCAAATTGAAGTGTTCGGATTTGTTGGTTGGTGGCACACAAATTGTAAATTTTAGAACACCAAAGTAAATGTTTGGGCACACACTCAACACAAAGGATTGCTTGTTCAATTTTAATTGCACCAAATCAAAAATTTTGACTAACATGCAAAGGGTTCATTTTAAGTTGCAAAATCGAAGTGTTTACTAACTAGGAATCAAACCACCCTGCAAAAAGCTTGTTAGTACCCATAATATGACCTGCAACAAACTTATCAGTACCTGTACAGACAGAAAAGTAAGTTTTCTCAAAATAGCGCTAAAACAGATATACAAAAGTGCCACAGGGGCAGAACAACCCGACTTACAAATATGGCGCTAATTAAACAAATAGCACTAATTAAAGACTATGAAGGTGACAAAATATACGATAGTGCTACTATATTACAATAAAAGCGCTAATACATCAAGTGGAAAGCAAAAAAATGGAAGATAGCACCAATATAGATATAGCAAAGCGCTACTGTGCAACTTTCTAGAGATGTCTGTTTATCCCGTGGATAGCGCTGATCTGGGTGATAGCACTGATACGGCACTGAACACGTCCGTCCTCTTATAAAAATTTAGACATAATCCTCCCTTGCAATTTCAATATCTTTGTGTAAACCAAGAGAAAATGAACACCAAAAATGGCAGGAAGATCTAAAAAAAATAAATGTGAGTGAGTGAATGGATAGAAATGTGCTGCGCAAAAATAGCGCCAAAATAGGAAATGGCGCTGAAACTAGCTAGTGATGGCATCGCTACGAGGGTAGAATGGCGCCACACCTATAAACACACGTATCTTACACCAAAAACTCACAAAACAAGTTAGACTTGGACCTTGTGGGTCCCACCGGGCGTGCCAATCTAGATTAGGTTATCAATTAAGGTAAAAAACTCAAACTTATATGCAATAAATCACAAAAGTTATACCTCACTTGAAGACCCAATCTCATCAAGGGAGAGGAACCATCCACCTAAAACAAGTTCCTAAGATAAGATTATCCCTAGACAATGGATTCAAATGTGAAATGCTATTCAAATTGTGCAACTCACTATCCTAGCTCAAGAATGATTTTGGCATTATAACATTGCATAAACTTGGATCATGAAAATGGTTTGGGAGAGGTTCTATTTATAGATTTTTGGAGGGGATTTTGATCTAAGGGTGGAAATTGATTTGGGAAATCAATCGTGGAGGATAAAAGTGATGTGGAGGGCCTAGATTTAATCTTGAATGAATGGAGGGCTAGGAATAAAAGTAAATCTTTTATTCATTTTGGGAAAAGGGATATTAAATGAGGTTGGGTGAGATGGATTATTTTTGAATTAAAGATTCATATGGGGGAATGGAAATGAATTAAAAATTCATTGGAGAAGAGGAGAAATAAATGAGGTATGGGGGTGTAAGGAGAATTAAATGTGATGTGGGGTGTTTTAAGTAAAAAATTGATTTATGTGGCTTTATTTCAATTTTTTATTTGGAAGATGTGGGGAAGGGTGTTAAACAAGGTTTGACCACCCAACTGAGAGTTAGGTTTAATTAAACATTAGGTTTTATTTAATTAATCCTAGGGTGATGCAAAGCACCCAACAGAAGCAGACAAAACTTAACAATAAGTTTCTAAACTGTGGTATGTGCACACCATAACTTGTTACAGCTGACCACCATGACCTGATTCACCATTACACCTGGACCAAGCTTGTATGTTTCACCACACACAATCCCAATATACATTTGCAGCAACCATTTGTGATATGCATTTGGTGTGACTCCTTTTCCTCTCTCACCCGTCGACGAACTCCTGGCTCATTCTTCCAACATGCCAGTATCACAGAACACATTCGTCAGTCAGTTTCCTACCATTGGTGAACATTAGGGTTTCCGTCGCTGCTTCTCCCATACACCATTGCACAGATACCTCCGCCTTCAAAGAACCCTAGCACATGAAAATGCTAGGCAAACTACTATGCATAACCTGTGATCTAGGACATCTGCGCCACCAAAACTATGAAAACAAACAGAAAACGAAAACAAACATATATATACAACGAAGCCATTCCACTGATTTCGATAGAAATCTTGTTAGTGGAATGCTTCAAATCGGCATATTGCAACAATGGAAACCAGAATGGAAGGAAAATCTATAGCTAATGCAATTCGTATTTACAAGGAATGAAAAGCAAATTGATGACACAAAAAATAGTTTGATTCTCCTTAGCAATGCTTGATTACAATATCATATGACTGAGTACAAATCTCAATCCCTAATCCCTCTATGCATTTGATTCATTTCTCTGGGTTCTAAAGATTTGCCCAGAATAGTACCAACTGACTCCAAGCGGTTGGGAGATCGACTCCAAGCAGTTGGGAAGTACTACTGCCTATTTTTGGCATTATTGCTATTTTTAGCATTATGCTACTACAATTGACCTTATGTCCTTTGGACTTACAAAATAAATCTAAGTTTACTTTACTTTGGATGCACATATGGCACTAGGCCTTACAATTGGTCACTTGGACCTTAATCAACATCAAAACATCAAAATAGACATGACATTAATTAAAGTATGTAGGTGCCCCTGCACCATACTCTTAGGGTTGGAAAGAACTCAAGTCCCTTGAGGAACCAAGTCTGAAATATTAACCCCATGTTTGATGATATCTTCCTCGCTCATCTAGGTTGCATCCTCATTAGGTAATCCACGCCATTTGACCAGATACTGCTTGTAGGTTTTATGTCTGGTCTTCTTCTAAATCTTTGTGTCCAAAATACATTCCAACTAAACTGGCTGACTTGGTGGGAGATCATAAATCCATTTTTCATCTGCTACTCCTATCTCTGCTACATTGGTTCCACTGAACAGAAACAAATTAGACACATTAAAAATGGGTGATATTGCTAATCCAGGAGGAAGTTCAATTTCATATGCATTAGGCCCAAATTTGTGTACAATCTTGCATGGACCTATCTTCTTCATAAGAAGCTTCATGGGCTGTCCTTTCAAAAGTCTTTCCTTCTTCAAATATGCCATTACCAAATCCCCAACTTTGTATTGGACATCCCTTTTCTTCTAATCAGCTCTTTCTTTATATTTTCCTGTGTTCTTCTGGATAGTTGCCCTTACAGCATCATGGATATCCTTCATGCTGACTGCAAAATCTTCTCCTTGTGCACTCCTTTTCTCCATGTTTTGAAGATCCCTGAGCTCCAAAATTCCCCTAGGATGAATCCCATACACAACTTTAAAAGGGCTCTTTCCTGTGCTCCTATTAACAGAGTCATTATATGCAAATTCTGCTTGTGGGATGATCATAACCCATGCTTCTCCATGCTATTTGGTCAAACATCTCAATAGATTACCCAGTGATCTATTCACTACCTTAGTTTGTCCATCCGTCTGAGGGTGATATGCAGAAGTGAAAGACAATTGAGTGCCCAATTTCTTCCACAACATGCACCAAAAATGTCCCACAAACTTGGGATCTCTATCAGTGACAATATTCAATGGTAAACCATGAATTCTTACTATTTCTTTAAAGAAAAGACCAGCAACATGTGAAGCGTCATTAGTACTTTTACATGGCACAAAATGAGCCATTTTACTAAACCTGTCAACAACCACAAACACACTATCAAATCCTTTTTGAGTCCTTGGAAGACCCAAAACAAAATCCATACTTATACACTCCCATGGCCTTTGCGGAATGGGAAGTGGTTGATAGAGACATGCATAGGATGAAGTTCCTTTTGCTCTCTGGCAAATATGACAATTGTCTACAAATTTTCTGACATTAGTTTGCATTTTAGGCCAGAAGTAAAACCATCTTACTTGCTCCAATGTCTCGTCCAGTCCAAAATGACCTCCAAGATTACCACAATGCTTCTCCTTGATGATGTTCTCCCCCATGGAACACCTAGGTACACATAGTTGGCTGCCTTTGAATAGTAGCCCTTGCTGTAACAAATACTCAAAGAAATCAGAATGATAAGAATCTAAAAACTATGAACAAACTGCATATATCTCCTTGAAGTCCTCATCATCCTAGTACATATTCTTGAGAGAATCCACTCCCACACTTTGCAATTGGATTTCTTGTGTAGTACACACCCTTCTACTCAGAGCATCCGCCACTTTGTTGGCTTGTCCCTTCTTATGTTTGATGGAAAAAGTATATGCCTGGAGTTGTTCAACCCACTTCATATGCTTGTGATTTAGCTTCTCCTGCGAATTCAGAAAACTCAAAGCATGGTTGTCAGTATAAACAATGAAATCCTTGGGTAAGATATAGTGTCTCCACTTTTTCAATGCTTGAACCATGGCGTATAATTCTAGATCATATGTGGAATACTTCCTTTTAGCATCATTCAACTTCTCACTAAAGAAAGCAACAGGTCTACCTTCCTGACTCAAGACAGCACCAATGGAAAGGTTACTAGCATCACATTCCACAGTAAACAACTTATTAAAATTAGGCAAAACCAAAATGGGTTTCTCTGCTGTTTTCTACTTGAGATTCTCAAAAGACTCATCAGCTGTTCTAACCCAAACAAACTTACATTTCTGTCCTCCTTTTATGGTATCCAGAATTGGTGCACAAATGTGACTAAATCCTCTTATGAATTTCCTATAAAAAGTTGCCAACCCATGAAAACTCCTTACATCACTGACTGTGCTAGGTGCTGGCCAAGACAGAATAGCACTTACCTTTTCCAGATCCATTTTCAAACTACCCTAGGATATAACAAATCCAAGGTATGTGAGTTCTTCCTTCATGAAGATACTCTTCTCCATATTAATCATCAATTTTTTTCATGTAGCTTCTTCAACACCTGTTCCAAATGTTGCAAATGTTCCTCTTTTGTTCTGTTGAAAACCAGAATATCATCAAGATAGACAACAACAAACTTGCCAATAAAATCTTTCAATACCTCATTCATTAGATGCATGAAAGTACTTGGAGCATTGGACAGACCAAATGGCATCACCAGCCACTCATAAAGGCCTTCATTAGTCTTAAAGGCTATCTTCCATTCATCCCCTTGCCTAATTCTGATCTGATGGTATCCACTCTTGAGATCAATTTTAGAAAAATACCGAGCTCCTCCCAAACAATCCATGAGGTCCTCTATTCTAGGCATAGGAAACATATATCTGATGGTGATCTTATTTATGGCTCTTGAATCAGTACATAACCTCCATTTGCCATCTTTCTTGGGAGCCAAAACTGTGGGTACAGCACATGGGCTAAAACTTTTCCTCACCAAACCCTTATCTAACAATTCTTGTACTTGTTTAGCAATCTCCTCATTCTACTTAGGTGTCATTTTATATGCTGGTTTATTTGGCAATGTGGATCCTGGAATGAAGTCAATTTGATGACTTATGTCTCTCATAGGGGGTAGTACATTGGGCATATCTTCTACCATGATACCCTTGTATTTGTCTAACAATTCCTGCACCTCCTTGGGGACTTTTTCCTTACTGTTTTCAGACAAATCAGAATTGTCCTTAGGTTTCAGAATTAGAGCATACCCCTGGGTTCCCTCTTCTTTCAGAGTATGGAGAAATCCTTTCCCACTCACTAATGTGATACTTGATCCTACATTCTTGTCTACACCTTCTTCTATGAAAGGATCCATTTTATACTGTCTACCATTCTTAGTGATCACAAAGGAATTTGACTTACCATCCTGCTGGGCTTGTACATCATACTACCAAGGTCTACCTAATAGTAAATGGCATGCATCCATGGGAATTATTTTACACAATAGTCTATCCCCGTATTCCCCTATCTAAAATTCTACCCAAGCTTGTTCATCAACCAAGACTTGTTGTCCCTTGTTCAGTCATGACACCTTGTATGGACTCACATGTGGTAATCTTCTCAAATTCAATTTCTCTACCATTTCTATTGAAACTAAATTTTCAATTGAACCAGAATCAACAATTACCTTACATCTCTTGCCAGAAACTTTACACAAAGTCCTGAATAGTGTCTTCCTCTGTGGTGGCTCTTTGTTTTGTGGTACCTTTAGCATTGTTCTTCTCATTATGAGACTTTCTCCATCTAGTGCTAGAGCTGCGCTTCCCATAGGTGAAGTCACACTCTTACAATCTTCTTCTTGAATCGGTTGGCTCCTTCTCTCTCCTCCATGAGAGCTTGAGGTTTTCTCCGGACACCTACCTGCTGTGTGCCCAATTTTGGTTACAATTATAACATCTTCCTGTGAAGACATTAGGACCTCTGCCTAGTCCACCAAATCTGCCTCTCCCATTGGGTCTCCTTCCTCTAAAACCCTCTCTAGAACCAAATTCTCCACTGCGTTCTTACTGACTAGACTCCCCATGATTTTTCTAGAACTGATTTCTACCACTGAAACTATTTTTGCCTCTAAATTTTTTGCCACCTCTACCTCTTTTCTACTGTTCTCCTTTTCTTTTCTACTTCTCTTCTACTCTTAATGCTACTTGAAAACACTTATCTATGGTGTCTGGTGTTAAGATGGTAATCTCATCTTGTATACTATACTTCAGGCCATTGATGTACCTAGCAACTCTTCCCTTCTCATCCTCAGTATGTCCACACCTTAAGGACAATTTATGAAATTCCTCTGTATAGGTGGATACATCCATATCCTTCTGCCTAAGGTTCTGCATTTTCTTGTATATTTGCACTTCATAATCCACCAGTAGAAACTGAGCCTTGATCCTTTCTACCATCCGACTCCAGGATGAGATCATGCTCTTGCCACTCTTCACCCTTTCTCCCTGGGTGTAGTTCCACCATGTGAGTGCAGCGCCCTTTAATTTTGTCTTTGCAAACTTGACTCTTCTATTTTTCAGTACCTCCTTGTATTCAAAGTAATTGTTCAAAGCCTCGATCCATTCGATGACTTCTTCTGAATCCATCTTTCCACTAAACATCAGAATCTCCATCCTTGATTCGGACGACTCCTTGCCAAGTGATTTTATGGCTTCCAAAAATCGTTTCTAGTCTATAGATATACTTGTCTGTTCTGGGGTTGTTTCCTCTTCCCCATCTTCTTCTTCTTCATCAGACTCCTCGTTTGACTTCTTGCCTTTTCCTAAGGTCTTTAACTTAGTCTGGAGTGCTTCCTTGACTCCAGTCTTGATCGTCTCCTCTATCTCCTTGAATTTCTTGGCCACTTCGGTGGTCATTCCCTTTGGAGGCATATTGCTAGCCCCTTCTTCACTTTATCTGTCTGACATAAACATTCACAGACAATGCCAATGCTCCTGCAGACCTTTTGCTAGCTTTGATACCAAAATGATTCAGAGCACCCAACAGAAGCGGACAAAACTTAACAATAAGTTTCTAAACTATGATATGTGCACACCATAACTTGTTACAACCAACCACCATGACCCAATTCACCATTACACCTAGACGCAGCTTGTATATTTCACCACATACAATCCCAATAGACATTCGCAGCAACCATTTGCGATATGCATTTGGTGTGACTCCTTTTTCTCTCTCACACGTCAACGAACTCCTGGCTCATTCTTCCAACATGTCGATATCACAGAACACATTCGTCAGTTAGTTTCCTACCATCGGTGAACATTAGGGTTTCTGTTGCCGCTTCTCCCATACACCATTACATAGATACCTCCACCTTCAAAGAACCCTAGCACATGAAAATGCTAGGTGAACTGCTGTGTATAACCTATGATCTGGGACATATGCGCCGCCAAAACTATGAAAACAAATAGAAAATGTAAACAAACATATATATACAACGAAGCCACTCCACTGATTTCGACAGAAATCTTGTCAGTGGAATGCTTCAAATCAGCATATTGCAACAATGGAAACCAGAATGGAAGGAAAATCTACAGCTAATGCAATTCGTATTTACAAAGAATGAAAAATAGATTGACAACACAGAAAATAGTTTGATTCTCCTTAGCAATGCTTGATTACAATACCATATGACTGAGTACAAATCTCAATCACTAATCCCTCTATGCATTTGATTCATTTCTCTGGGTTTTAAAGATTTGCCCAGAGTAGTACCAATTGACTCCAAGTGGCTGGGAGATCGACTCCAAGTGGCTGGGAAGTACTACTGCCTATTTTTGGCATTATTGCTATTTTTAGCATTATGCTACTACAATTGACCTTATGTCCTTTAGACTTACAAAATAAATCTAAGTTTACTTTACTTTGGATGCACATATGGCACTAGGCCTTACAATTGGTCACTTGGACCTTATTCAACGTTAAAACATCAAAATAGACATGACATTAATTAAAGTATGTAGGTGCCCCTGCACCATAGGGCTAGGATGAGGTAGGCTAGGGTAGGCAATTAAATAATAGCTATTTAATTGCCTAGGGTAGGGATAGGTCAATTAGTAGGCTAGATTAATTAGTTAACATGGTTTTAACTAACTAATTGGATTTAGTGGAAAGGGGGAAATTGTTTTAATAAATATTGCATATTTATTAAATCAATTGGCTAAGGTTTGGACTATTGAATTAGTGAAATTAATTCAATTTTGGGGATAAAATGATGGAAAATACTGAAATAAAGGGGTAATTAATTAAATAAAAATTTAATTAATTGGTTAGGAGGAAAATTGACATGTTTATGGATGTTGGGAGTCAGTTTGGTGGTTGAGACATTTTTAGGTGTCTACAAAGACTACTACTTTAATGGATCCCTATGCATTGGGAATAATAGTAGCAGTGGCATCAGATACTTTTGTAGATGCAATGTCACTAAGTCATGAGGTTAGTCCAGAGGAAGCACAAACTTCCAAAGGGATAGCTGGACAACAAGTTAGAAGGGTAATCCCTATAAGTTTATCAAAAGGCGAGCCTTCTAAAACAAGTGAGGTAATAGGAGCACAACAAGTAGGTGAAAAGTTGAGTAATATACCTAGGGATTCCACTTCATCAGAAAAAAGACAAACATATGTTCAAGTGAAAGTAGAGTTGGCTAGAGAAATGCTGCAAGAGTCAGAAACACATAAAGCCAAACAAACTATTGAAACTGTTCACATTGGGAGTGATACTAGTGAAAGAGAAGAAAGAGGAATGTATGCTACAAAGGAGATTGAAATAGAGGAGGGGTCTAGTGATTTCCTAAGTGAAGAGGAAGAACAAGGCACTCAGGCCGAAATGGAAATTGAACAAGGCCTAGAGCCTGAAGAAGAAAGGGTACAAGAAGAAGCAGGAGTAGTAGATCCATTTGGTACCCTAGTACCTCCTGAAATCATTAAAGATGTGCAAGAGGAGGCACATAAAATTGAGGAATTTGAAAAGGGAGAGAGACCTGAGGAGATAATCACAGGAAGGCATGCTCAAGTAGAAGAAGAAACAAAAGCTGACACCTCAGGTGTAAATGTCTTGAACATATTGAATATGTATGATGCACAAAGCGAAGAAGAGAAGAACACAGAAAACATGCAGGAACAAGAAAAAGAAGTAAAGGAAGGTGATACAAAGGTAAGTACACATGTACATATAGAATAGGTACAGACAGAGGATATAGATAAAGTATAAGATGTAACCAAGAAGCTCGAAGAGGAAGTACAAATAGAAAATGTTGAAGAAAATAAAACTAAGGAACCAACAGAGGATGTAAACATGCCAAACATAGAGCAAATACATACAGAGGAGGATCAGGAAAAAGAGTCATCAAAAGGAGAAGATCCTAAAGAAGAAGCTGAGGATGGAGGAGACAGATAAATTGAAGAAGAAGAAAATGAAGGTGAGTCTAACAACAAAATGACCCCATGGAACAAGAGCCTCCACCTCAATATCAAAATCCACAACAACAACAACAACAATAGGATCAGCAATAAGAACAACAACAAAAAGGAGAAGTGGAAACAGAGAGACCTCATGAAGAGGTAATTGATGAAGTTAAAACTACAAAGGGTACCAAAGAAATTCCTGCATGGTTAGGAGAGGAGATAAGGAAGGAAAAGAAAGAGTTACAGTTGGTACCAATTGACATTAAGAGCTTGTTAGGTGAGACCACACCAAGGAAAGAAAGAAGAAAGGCGAAGACAATGTCAGCTATACAAAGAGGTCTAGATGGATCTAGAATGTTGAACCTAGTCATACCATAGAAAGAAAAAGAAAAAGGTGAAATAACCTTAGAGGATTATAAGATACTAAATTTTTACCTTGGGCATACTACACGGGAGCAGCACATCACTGAGTGGGAGGATATGCACCAAGTGACAACAGAAATATTGAAAAAAGAGAAAGACAAGCAAGAGTATTTGAAGGGACATATTGTCTAATTACAACAATTTATTAAAGGGATATTTGATCCCAATACCATAGTCCCATAATTGCCTAGTGACATAGCAGTTATATCCAAAGGAGAAATAAAGGATATGGAAAATAAGAAGCTCAAAGCCAGTATACTAGATGAATGGTTCAAGGATTTTATACAAGAAGGTGAGCAGACAATAAAACAAGCTATGAAAAGTTGGGAAATGGTGGCAAGAGAAAAGAATAAATGCATTATACTTATACATAATTATCAATTTAGAAGAGAGGAAGGTAGGTCTGAACTGGCACAGTTGACAGAAATAGAAGAAAGAGCAGAGGAGTTAGTCAATGAAGGAGTTATTACCCCTTCACTGGCAAGTCAAGTGACACAAGAAAGTTTAGAAATTAAATTTGAGGGAGATAATCTTAGAAAGTGTATAACAGTTGCCTAGGATTTAGAAGAAAAAGTAGAGGAAATGATTAGAATGCACAAGAAGATAATAGAAAGACTCTTAAAGCATGAATGCATGGATATACTAGCATACAAATTGAAAGGGGCCTTAACAGAGTTTAATGCCATTTTTACACCATGCATAGAAAATTGTGAGGCATACTTGAGCAAACAAATGATTGATTCATTAATGGAGACAGTGCTAAAATGCGGAAGTACAAGAAAAGGAGTGAAGGATCAGAGAACAGAGAAAAGAAGTTAAAAGGAGTTGCACTACAGGAATATATATATGGACAAAGAGTCTAGGAGGGGATCGCACTTTTGTAGAAGGTGTGCTCAATAATTTCAAAACATACTTAAAGGAATGAAAAGGTAAAGGAGGGAATAGTTTTGGAAAAGTCAAGTAAAGAGTATCAGTGAGCAGAAGTCAAAGAAAAGGGAAATCTTATTTTGAAAAGATTCCAATAGCATCCTTTGAGAGGGAAAAGATGTCATTTTGATATTTTGACAGATGGTTAGAGATGAATGTGCACCATTGATCAATAATGGAAGGATCTCAACTATAGATGAAGTTGTAGCCATAGCAATGAGAAGTTTCAAAATCTATATAGGAACTTTGCTACTTGTACATTAATTACATAGGGGTTTTGAGGAGAATAGCTAGCAATTGTAGTTTGAATATTTTGATTAAGAGAGCATTTTAGTTTAGAGGAGGTCCCCTGTGTCTGCATTAAGGAATGTGTGGAGCATCTAGATTCCTTATTGTATCTGTAAGACATTTTGTAAGTTTTCTGTAAGTTGATTAATGAAGCAAAGAGTCATTCATACATTGTAAATCATATGTGACTGTATATTCTAAATACAAATGCATCTAGAATTTTGCATCTGCTTTAGAGTGTTTTCTAGCTCTTGTTTGTATTTGAAATATTATCTCTTCAAAATCTTGCAATCTTGAATGTATGTTCATGAAAATACTTAGGACTTACAT
Source organism: Cunninghamia lanceolata (assembly GCA_027924645.1). NCBI lineage: Eukaryota > Viridiplantae > Streptophyta > Pinopsida > Cupressales > Cupressaceae > Cunninghamia > Cunninghamia lanceolata. The sequence continues at coordinate 4,383,818 of BSBN01001670.1, read as the reverse complement.
TTAAAGGTTTAGTTTGTGGATTTAATCAAGTTTTATGTTATTCTTACAATGTGAATAACAGAGCATTTAGATCTTGTAGCAGAATGAAGTTCAATTTAAATTTCTCTAACTTTTCCCAAACATTTGAAATACTTAGCTTAAATGCAGAAATTTAAAGGAGATTGTCTAATATTTGAGGGAAACATGAACAATTGAGTTAATATTTGACAATTTTCATAATATTTGAAAAGAAAAGCTTGTGTTAATATAAATCATACAAAGCTTTGTGACGCAGTAACAAATTTATGCAAAGAAATGAATAAAATGTTGATATTTGTGATATTTTGCATAATTCAAGTCCAGTGAGTCATAAATCACCTTAAATCAAGTAAGGCCCCTTGCATATTATGGCTTCACATTAACCTACTGAATTATCCACAAGGTCAAGACCTGACCATACAGAAACTTGGGATTAAGTAATCTTAATTGATTTCTTCATATCTTTCAAGGCAATTAGTTTCATTTTGTGAATTTTAACTTTTGTTATGAATGTGTAAAAACAATCATCAACAGATACCATGACCTCTACCAGTTTTTGGTTGAAGATTGGGATGAAATGTTTAATTAGTCATTGGGGCTTTGGTCATCGCCTATGGTTTTTATTTGCTATTGATCTACTGCCAGTTCTCTATGTCTCTATCTTGGGTCTATTTTTGGTTGTTTCTATTGGTTCATTTTGCTTATGCTTTTTGGTTCTTAATGGAACTCTAGTGCACCTTTTTGGCTAATATATAATGGGATCGGCACGCTTTTATGCCACTTATTTTATCAAAAACATCCACATCAACACATCGATCATGTGAATATCAAGGGTAGGGATTATATTTCTTCCAAGGACTCAAATATATATTCCTTGGGGTAATATGGATCTCGGTCATTATCAAAATAGATGAAAATCAATGGTTTCCAATGTTGTGATCAATATTGCGAGCATCGATGGCCATTGGTGGAGTAGAGGTCTATACAACCCAAACAAATGAAGCGGAAGAACTTGATAGTGATGATGGTGGCATGTGCTTGGGTTTGCAAAAACATGGGGTGGGTTAATACTCACATTTTTACTTAGGCATTAGCGATGGAATGTCTATGGTAGCATGATGCAAGATATCAAGAAATACCTGGTGTTAGGTACATTGCAGTGAGAGTGGCTCTGAGATAGTGGTAATAGGTGCACTGCTAATGTTTGGTTGATTTGACAAAAAGGTGAGTGTGGGAGATGGGAGAGAAACATGTTGAGGAGAGGGCATAGGAAGCTAAGGTGATGGGGTCATATTAAGGGCCAGCTCTATGTGAGAGGGAATGGGTTGTTCCCTAGTTGCATTCTCATGAGTTGCAACATAATGATGATGCTTGTTATCTCTCACAAGTTGGTTGCATCGTGAGTAGCTCAGAGCATCTGTCGAAGGAACTGGAGAGACTCCCAAAGTAGGCTCCTTTTTGTTTATTACTCTAAGAGTATGCAGATGAACAAAAGGAGCCACCAAAGGCTGCAGTACTGCTAGAGGAGGGTCTCTCAATTTTGTTTGCCTTACTAGAGCTGCTGAAGGGCCTAAAGGAACAAAGCCTACCACTAAAGATTGAGGTACTAAGGAGGAAAGACCTTGCACCATGGGATACTTTCCTCGGATCTCCAAAGAGACATGAGGAATAGGAGCAACCACTGATGATGGAGGAACTAAAGGAGTGGGGCCCTACATTATACGTTGTTTTCCTCTAGTCTCTAAAGAGTTAGGAGGAACTAGAGAAACCAATGAAGGGTGGGTAGGTTTGATTTGCTTGGGTTTTGGGGTCTTGAGTAAGACTTAGGATGTGGGATCTTGATGTAAATATTAGATGAGCAGGGAAGAGCATGGTCACTCAACTTGGACTGCTCAACCTTCTCTTCTTTTTGAGTAGGAGGAAGGATAGAAGTAGTTCACATATATTAAATAATCATAGGACTAGTGGCTAGTTGGCTAGAGGAGGAGGCACCAATGGAAAACTAGGCTATGTCATTTTTCTTGAATTTCTAGTATGATAGAAACAAAAAATCATTGCAAGGTCACAAAGGCTTAGTAGGTGTTGCTTAAAAGTAGTCTAAGGAGAAGTCTCCTCTTAAGGAAAGTTTTAAACCCACTATGGTAGATAGTGTATACCTGACCTTCATGGAGAAACTTCAATTACTTATGGACTACCAAGGGGACCACTCTCTTGGAAGAGGGCCATGAATGGCCCAACTTCACATGAAATTGGTTGGAAGTGGGGATGATAGAAAAGGAAACATCCAGTAGTTTGGGTCTTACTTAGACATGAAGGGTGATCAAACCCATGGTACAGCGAGAGAATCCTTTGAGTGCTCGTACTTGGACTTCATATTTCTCATACTTGTCTTGGTATAACTCATGAACATATAGAAACTCCTCTGTGACTACATATACCATGCACATAGGATCAATGAGTATGGCCTTGGTGGCTTTGTCACTAATTAGGGAAGTGGTGTAGAGGGGTTCATAATTTATGTTCATAGGTACATTCATTGGGGTGAAGGACATAATCATCTTGGGAAAAGGATGTGCTTGATTAGGGTGAGGATGATTGTCCACCATGTTAATCATCTTAGAAATAGAAGATGCAAGAAATTTAGCAGATACACTAGAGACCATGGTATTGAGGGTAAGCTTAATCAAATTGGTGGAATGATTTGGTAGAGGGTTAGTGTAGATCTAAAGGTTCTGGTTTGGTAGAGTAATGGACATATTTCCTCTATCATTTACTCTGAAGACCTGGATAACATTCTGATCAATGCGGTCTTGCACACTATGCTTGAGATGCAGACATCTTTTAGTGTCAAGCCTAGGTACTCAATGAAACTAATAGAAGGCCTTCAGGTCATAGGAAGGTGCTAAGGTTCTAGAGGCATCAAGAAGGTGAATGGGAGCTAATTGGATAAGGTTATTTTTTAAGAGTTGTTGTAGGATAGCATGAAGTGACTCAAAGAGTGAGATAAACTACCGAGTCCTTATTTTATTCTAGAAAGTGAGGGCCATGAAAATTTGAACAAGTGTCATAGCCACTACTCATTGTACATTTTTATTAGAATTGATTTTGATAAAGTTCTTATACTTCTTATAGTTTTGGAAAGATGGAGGGGCATCAAATTACCCAACGGGAGTCTATGAGAAAAATCCCTCATATTCACTGACTAAATGTTGGTAATCTTAGAGTGTCGTGAAAAGGTGTGTGAAAGAGGGATAATGCATGAGAAAGATCTTATCCCTGATTTGAGGCTATAGGTTTCCAATGAAAACTCATTACACATAAGAGTCTGAGAGTGTATACGATATCTGTGAAAACAAGGTTAGATAACACCCAATAAAATTAGTTACCTTCTCATGCACTCCTTTCCTATAATGGATGAGGTCAGTGAGAATGACCTATGGTCCTATGTTGGCCTAAAAATGCTAGAGACTAAATTATGAGTAGCCAGAAAGAATTTATAGAATGATCTAGAAGCGAGCAAAACTAGTCCAATGCAGTATCCTTTAGAGACCATGGAAATTTTTTTGTGAGAAGAAAGTTGTCAAATAGGAAATTGCTACACATAGTAGTGAATGTATACACATGATTTTGTGGGTCCCCCTTACCAATATACATTTTGAAGGAATGAGTGGTTGAGATGTAGATGTTGATATACTAACCAGTTGTTGTTGGATGGAGTTTATATTTTGAAGCAACTAGGTGATAACGGGGTTGGGGGTATGTGCAGATTGACTTTGGGTTGCAGATGAAATGGGATTGCTAGATTGTGTTGAAATTTCAAGGTTAGATTCTAGGAAGGTAAACAGTAAGGTAGACAACGGGGGTAAAAACTCATATTTATTAATGGGATTTCTATTCAATCCAAGAGAATTTGTATTAGTATTAATTACTTCAGTAGTTCCTATAGAAGGCTAAGAAGAAGTGAAAGTAGAAATAGAAGAAGTTGACTTGGACATCAAGAGCTGAGATCTAGATGAGTTTGAATGTGACTCATTTATTACTTCAGCATAGCTAGCTAACATAGGAACATTGTTGTTAATAATGTGAGATAGACCATGAATGATATCCACACCATGTGGATCACTATTTGGAAATTTTAAAAGGTTCTCCATGATAGGGACAACCTCACCAGCTAAGTGCTCTGTACCCAGATACTCCTAAAAGTTGAATAGGTTAGTGTCGAATGCCTAGATTTGGGCAAGCGACATAGTAGCCAGAGACATATCTATATCTAGAGGATCTCTGAAATATTGTATTCTAGCGATGGCATTGGTGGTTAGAAAAGAAGAGAAGAAAGGGGGTTCACTCTAGAATTTGCTAGTGAAAAGTTAAAGATATCAGTTTTTGGATGAGTGGCACCAGAGCTACTAGGAGCATGGGAAGCTATGTATAATCTCCTAGTTCTATGAACAAGGAATTTAGAGTTAGAGCACTAGGTGTGAAGCTCATAAAATAATAGGAGCTTCTTAACACACAATAACTCTTTAGATTTATGAATTAGAAAAAGAAAAACTTGTTTCTATTGCCAAGAGACATTGTTCTAATGAATGTTTAATGTTGTCATTGATGGAAACAAGGCAAAGGATTTCTACTAGCATGGCAAAGAGACTTTACTCTAGAAGAATAAATGACTAAGTATGGGTAGTATACAATATACAAAGTAAGTGACAGTGTTTGAGATGGTATGCCTCTACAGTTAAAGACATTTGTATGTAGTTTAGGTATGTTGTTCATAGTTATCTAGTGATGACATGTTCCAGTGTTTAAGGCCTGACCTCCTCTAGAAGTCATATGGTGAAGTGTCTACGTCTGAGTAAATAGAGTTAAGTCAAGAGCAATGCATAGTACCAGAGTAAAAGGGTCTACATTCCTCCATTGTGGAATATTTTGTCTTGTGATTCATAAGGTATGTTAAGAGGTCAATGATGAATGTTGGATATGAATTTTAGAGTCTCATATGGTCCACAGTGGTAGTTATGAAATGACAGATGGATTGGTCAAGTATGTTCTTAAAGGACAAGCTGACAGACATGTTAGATCTACATGTGGAGAAGATATATTATTTCAATAATTAATCTAAGTGGTTGAATGATTGGTTCTGACCTATATGAAGACTATTATATGTTTGTTCAAGTCCGCATTGTAGCTTGTGCATAGAATCAAGTCGATAAGGTATAACACTTGTATACACATTTCATGTTTGGCTTCCCAACCTAACCATGAGATAAATCTTGTTGTGGATATATGTTGCAAGTATGGGCCTAACCGATGTTGTCATTGATGTCAACATACTCCTATTGCATTGATGTCAAGGATTGGATAAGCTGTGTGCTGAGGATATTGAGAAAATTAGTCCTATCAGAAATAGAGAAGAACAGTAAAATCAGTGAACCTCTATGAAGTGAAGATCCTAGCTAAGATGAAGATCATGGAATGCACATCAAAGGGTTTGTAGATATGTGTCCAAAGATGATCCAATCAAGATTTGAGAGGTCTGCATGAAGATTTGAATGAGTTATGACCACTTGAGTGAAACTAGTTCTGGCAGGTGTTAAGAGGTGACAGAGTAACACAAATAGGTCTAGTAAGATTTGGAAATCATATTCTACAGATTTGATGAACTGTTTAGGAAGCCAATGAGAATTGACAACTCAATTGGGTTGTAGTTTGGAGGTCTACAAGCATCTATTCCAGAATGACAGTGATGACAAACTGTGTTCTTGAGGTTCCGGATGAGGAAGAGAATGATTCCAGTAAGAAGTAGTATGGATGTTCTTGGTGATTTAGGCAAGCTTGTGGGGGTCTCTAGATTGTGTCCAGTTCATGTTGGTGATCCACATTGAAGATTGAGATCATAATTGAAGATTTACTTCTAGATGATGAAGTTCTTCATAATCATGGCCGACTGGATAGTTTGCACATCTTGCGGATGATCTTGAAGGTGCTATGTGAAGCTTGGCATGTTCCTCAAAGAAGATTGAAGTCCTAGATATATGTGGCCGATTGTGTGGTGATTTGCATGAACTCTTTTTGTAATTAGTCAAGTTGTACTTGTGTATTTGCTCTGTAAGGTATGCTGACTTTGATTATTATCCCAAAGTTGATGTCTTGTATAAATAAGAGTTGTGAAGTCATTCCAAAGATATATTGGTGAAAATGAGAGTGTGGTAGAGAGGAGGAAAGAAAAAGGCAAAGCAGAAGTATTGGGCTTAAATGGAACTGACTCAAGCATGGTGAAGATGCTATTCTTCAGTTCAAGTATGTAATATTTATCTTTCTGTAGATAGTGTGTCTCCTGTAGGCAGTGGGCCTCTTGTGAATAGTGGGCTCGGGCAATGACCCTAGTTGGCATGTGCCATTTTGTTCTTATTATTTTAATAGAGAATACAATCTTGGGTTGGTCACCACGTGGTTTTTCCCTTAACTAGGTTTTCCACGTTAAAATCTTGGTGTCATATGTGTTAATGTGTTTCTAATCTTGAATTGTTGCATTATGTTTTCATGATTGATTTATTATGCTACTAAACTACAAGAAGGATTTAAGTGGTTAATAAAAGGAAAGTTTTGGGACAACTAATTCACCCTCCCTCTCAGTTGTCTATCTTGAATCTAACAATATATATATATATATATATATATATATATATATATATATATATATATATATATATATATATATATATATATATATATATATATATCTGATGGATTTTGATGTTGGATTGTGTGGAAAGTATGCGAATTTAATGAGTGTACAACCTAAGGCAACTTTGTAATCAGAAAGAGATAACAAGAGTAGAAAGGCAGAATTATGTGAAGCAGAGTAGAAAAGTAGGGCAGACATTATGAAGACATTTCAGTCTGTATACTAAGTGTGATTAGGAAAATCAAATCAAAGGCAAAACATAAACAAAATGCATACAAACAAGAAGTTATACCTAGATAAGAAGACCCAATCTCATCAAAGGGAAAGAAGCTTTCCACCCAAGAACTCCAAGATAAGATATACCCTAATTGATGAATACAAATGTGAAATGCTTCTATTCAAATGCAACTCATAAAAACTAGCTCAATAGACATTTGGACATGGTAACATTACATGAAAATTGGATCCCCAAATGGCTTGGGAGAGGTTCTATTTATAGATTTTTTGGAGGGATTTTGATCCAAGAGTGGAGATTGGTTTAGAAGATCAATGGTGGAGGATAAAAGTGATGTGGAGGGCCTAGATTTCATCTTGGAGGATGGAGGGCTAGGAATAAATGTGAATCTTTTATTCATTTTTGGAAAAAGAGTGAATTAAATGAGGTTGGGTGAGATGGATTATTTGTGAATTAAAGATTCACATGGGGAATGTAAAATGAATTAAAAATTCATTTGGGGATGAATAGACATGAATGAGGTATGACATGGGTAAGGGGTTGTAAGAGAATTAAATGTGATGTTGGACTTATTTAAATAAAAAATTGACTTATGTGGATATATTCCAATTTTTTATTTGGAGGATGTGGGGAAGGGTGTTAAGCTGGATTTGACCATCTTAATGAGAGGTTCAAGATTAATTAAATAAGGTTGTATTTAATTAATCCTAAGGCTAGGATGAGGTAGGCTAGGGTAGGCAATTAAATAATAACCATTTAATTACCTAGGGTAGGGATAGGTCAATTAATAGGATGAATTAATTAGTTAAACATGGTTTAGCTAATTAATTGGGTTTAGTGAGGAGGGAGAAATTGACTAAATAAATATTGCATATTTATTAAATCAATTGGCTAAGGTTTGAACTATTGAATAATAGAATTAATTCAATTGTTGGGTGTAAAATGATGAAAAATTAGGCAATGAAGGGATAATTAATTAAATAAAAATTTAATTAATTGATTAGAAGGGAAATTGGTATGTTTAGGCATGTGAGGAGTCGGTTTGATGATAAAAGTCATTTTTAGGTGTCTACATTTGCCCCTCTTTGACGTGGTGTTAGGACCTAGGAGGGAAATGGTGTCAGGTCAAAGAAAAACATGCCCCAACTGTCGGGAAGGAATAAGATGGGTGAGGGATGCCCCCTCAAGAGGTCGGCAGAAAAAATAGAAATTTTTAGGGCGAGCTCTTGAAAGGACGCGATGGAAGTGAAAGTTGGATAGGGGATGGAAAAAGAAGATGACAGGAAGAACAACAAAGGAAAAAGGTTGTGATCTGCACCCTAGAGGGGAAAAAGAGTGGGCGGAAGGATGACATGGCCTACTATATTAGGACTAGTGGGCCCTAAGGATGCCACATTTGTACACATTGAACTCTTGAGAACAAGGAGCGAAGGAGAGATGGCAGAGTTCAATCCCCAATTCCTGTGACTTTGACACATTTCTGAGCATTTCCAATCATTTGGCCGGCACCAGAGGCTAGACCCCAGGTAGGGCCTAACCCTAAGTTAGTGATTTTTTATTTTGTCACTTTTTTTGGGTTCAAGAATTGGGTTTTGTAATGGTGGCACTATCCCAAGGTCATGCAATGCTAAAAGTATGCAGATTAGCGCCATCCTCTAGATTGGCGCTATTCACTCGTGTAGGATAGGGGTATATTGGCACCAAATACTTAGTGTTTTGGCACCATCATATGTATTGGCACAATGTGTGTAGGGGGTTAGGATTTTGGCATTTTAACACCAAATAGATGCTAGGATAGCGCTATGTTCTCGAATAGCACTATTTTAGGTAGTGGCGCCATATTTTATTTTGGCACAATGCAATAAGATTAGCAAAATATTTGATATGTACGCTATCAGAAGAAATGGTGCTATTCCTTAGACTAGCGCCAAATGGGAGGGTGGCGCCATTTGTGAAAATGGTGTAAAGGAGTTTCTATAGTGGTGCAATTTGTAAAAATGGCACAAAGGAGGTTGTGCAGTGGCACCATTTGTAAAAATGGTGAAAACGAGGTTTTTCTGTGGCACTATAATCTCAATTAGCACCCTGGGGGAAGTTTGGTAGTGCTATCATTAGAAATGGCACAATGTATGGTCTGTTGTGGCACCAAAATGTATTTGGTTTTCCACATTAAAAGAAAGGGGGTGATTTGGAAAAAGATAGGTAGATTTCTAACCAGAAAGTGTTGGATGCAGGATCTGGGTTCATTTATAGTGTCCTCACGGGAGCAACGCGTGCCATCTGTGATGGCACTATTTGACTAGTTTGACCATGCCACCCGGGTCTGACTGGTGAGGTTAGGGCTTCTAATAGTTGCATCGATGCCAGTGCTACGAGATCATAGAGCTCTAATGACCGTGGTTGTAGAGCAGTATCTGCCAGAGACCTGTACATTTTTGCTTCCTATGGGCGAGATTATTATCACTCTTGAGGATGTTTATCACATCCTCAAGCTACCTATTCGCGATTGTTGGGTCACATATGACACGAGGAGGGGACGAAGGGCCTTGATCAAAGTTTTTGGCCAAGCTCACATTATTTTTTCAGCTGATAGGAGGGAGATGAGTTATGAGGGGATACTGGTAGTAGGTGCAGATCCCTTTGCTTTATTCCTATGTGTATTGATTGGTGGCATAGTGATGCCCGATAGGAGGGGCAAGGGGTTTCCAGTTGGATGGGGAGAGGTGATTGAGGGGATGGTCCGACATGAGACCATGTATGCCTAGGGACCAGTGATGTTGGTGCAGCTGTATCATGAGATGCATATAGTTGTCTATCATTATGATGCAGCCTTATCAACTGGGGTTACTTTGTTGCATGTGTGGATTTGGGAGCACATTGGAGTTACTCGGTCGAGATGTGGGTACTATCACCATCCATTTGAGGCCTTTGTGTTCTTATATCGGGATATTGAGTACACATACATCGGACAGGTTTGATATTGGCGGTGAGTGTTAGATGATGTCATTCAGGTGACCTGGTGACCTTACATCGGAGTGGAGCTGTGGCTAGATGATGATGTGCATATGCCATTTACTTTCCAACAGCGTTATTTGATAGGTCGAGGAGACCACATGATTGACATGTATCTACTGTCATGAGTTATGTCACAATTTAGGTTTTGGCAGGATAATCCATAGCAGATGGCTATTTTGGCACAAACCCATCGAGATGCATATTTTTGGCCTGTAGCCATATAGCCCCAAGTCACTCTAGAGGATTTTGCAGCTTTGCAGTTGTTATAGTGGGATTGGCAGAGCACAGTCAGTGATGTAGGCACTACTACTGCATATGATACATGGTGGCAGATGTGGTGACCAACGCAATTCATTGATCTGGCAGAGGAGGTAGTCCCTACGGAGGAGGCCACAGGATCAGGGGATGAGGATTCTAAGGATGATGGGGATGATGATTCCGATGGGGATGATTTCCTGGAGGAGGGTGAGGAGATCATTATAGATTACCTCATGGAGGTTGGAGGGGATGGAGAGGAGGAGGAGGTTGGGAGGGATGGTCAGCTGATGGATGTGCTGGTAGTGGTGGCATAAAAGGCCTCGATAATGTGGTGGATAATAGAGGGTGGACAGGGGGGTTCTACCCCCACCACAGGTTTTGTCGTAGCAACATGCTATCATAGTAGGGCAATAGGTAGAGATAGGCCCTTTAGGGGTAGGTGGAGAGGCTGAGGTTTGAGGGCCCACACCCCACTGACAGCCATGGAGTGGAGAGGAGGAGGTTGACACTCTATAGGCACAGGTAGCCAGTCTACAGGAGCTTTAGAGAGCCATGAGGTGGTGTTGGTTTAGTTGCAGGGGACAGTGACTACATTGCAGGCATAGTTAGCCTAGGCTTAGGGTGATATAGCAGTTTTGACTAGAGAGCGAGATGTGGCACTTGCCAGGGCACAATAGGTAGAGCCTACGATGGATCGTTTACAGGCTTCAGGTGTTGGTATGGCCCCAGTTTTGACACTGTTGTAGACACAATTGTCCCAGGCACAGACATAGCTATCTCAAGTACAGGGACAGTTTTTGGAGGCCAGAGGATGGATGGACTATTATCAAGCCCTATATCACATGACAGTGGCCATAGAACAGTGTGCACCAAGCTATAGTCAGGTAAGTGGATCGTGGGCATCTAGATCACACAGATCTAGATCATTTCAGTCTGTCTAGCAGGTGATGGGTCCTCCATCACATGTGCCCCAACAAGTTCCGCAGGTATAGGTATAGCCATAGTCACAGCCACAGCCACAGGTAGGACCATAGCCACCACCAGGGTCAGGATCCCCCACTCCATCAGAGACACGATCCTCTATGTGATAGTGTATCATTTCAGCCCTTAGAGGCATTGTATCAGGACATTATATTTTTGATGTGTATATATGAGCGATGTACATTTTTTGCAATGATGATATAGGATATGATGTTGTTTGATGTCCTACTTGTTTATATATGATGCTCTTATATGAGTATGATGATGCTTATGGATGCAGGATGCTTTATGGATTATATGCTACGAATGTGTTGTGTTTATGCAATGTATGATTTTGATGTTATGGATGTACCTATTGATGTAATATGATGGATGTAATGATGGTTTACTTATTTTCATATATGCATGGTTTGTGATTTATGGACTATGATGTATAATAAAAATAAATGTTCAGATTCATAAACATTTATTATGGATGTAATGCAATGGAAATGTATGTTTATCTAAATAAACACATGTTATGTATGGAAATAATGGATATGGAACTAGATGATTATAAAATGCAGCTAAATGATTATGGCTTGTGGTTATGCAATGTAACTAAATGATTTATGCTAAGCAAGTAAATGTAACTAAATGATTATGAGATGATATATGGAATGCAATGTGATGATTAATGATTTTAAAATGCACCTATGTGATTACAAACTAAATGATTATGATATGATGTGCAATGGTAAATGATATATAATGTGCAACTAAATGATTCTAAAATGGACCTAAATGAAATACAAATTAAATGATTGTGATCTGGAAACTAAATGACTCTAAAATGCACTTAATGAAATGCAAATTAAATGATATGTAAGATGTGAACTACAAGATTCTAAAATGAACCTAATAAGATGATATGCAACTAAAAGATTCTAAGATGAACCTAATGAGATGATATGCATCTAAAAAGATTCTAAAAATGAACCTAAATGGTTATGATATGCAAAGTAGGTGATAGGCGAGATGAAAATTAGATGATAGGTAAGATGTAAATTAGGTGATAGGCAAGATGAATAAGTCTTGATACTCATGATGTTATTTGTTGGACCCTGGGTGGTGAGGCTGTGCGGTAGGGGAATAGGTGGGGAGTGGATAAGGGTGGATGAATGGGGTACAAATAGGATTGGGAGTGGCTAGATTGTGGGGGAGGGGATGAGGGAATTGTTAGGTCATAAGACACCACCTCATGGAGGGGGGATATGATTTGGTTTGGGATGTGTTCGTGGGAATAAGTTGGAGGAGTGGGATTAGTGAGGGGATTTGGTAGGGTGAGGTGGGGGGTTGAGGGTAGGTGATTATGAAATCTAGGCCCAAATGGTATAGTTGATTAGGATGATGATTTGAGCTAGTAACAGTAGTTGCACAACATTAATTGAGAGCATTTCTTAGTTTACTATAGCAATGTAGGATATAGTTCACAAAGGTATGAAATGACCTAGATGATGATATATATCCCACGATTGCATGGACTAGACCCGCAAACAATAGGGTGATTTCATGTGTGCCCAAGGTAGTATAACCTTGCCTAGCCTAGGAAGGGGACTCATAGCGATGAGTACCAATAGTACATATAAGGTTTTGCAGTCCTGTATAAGCAAATGAGGCACACTATGCTAGAACCGACCCAAGCTTCAAGATATGAATACTATACTTGGAGTAATGAAACCAACCCACAAGCATAGCATACAGAAACAATGACCATGTCCACTCTAGGTGTTGTCTGCCACTCGCCATGATATAATGAGATCAAGGTAGCTTTAGAGATGACCTAGAGTGAGACAAAAAGATAAAAATCAATAATAAAAAAGACCAACGAAAAGATACAAATAGCCTTTGTGCGCTCTTGCCAAGATACATGTTGATAGGATGAAAAAGTCTTGTCCATTCTAGGAAAGATATATCCTAGGATGCGAATTAGTTGGAATTGGTTGGATAATATTCAAAAGGTGGGCAAAAGGATAATCAAGCAATGTGTAGGATTATAGTTGGTATGTTGATTGATGATTTTTTGCATTAGGGATTATGTTTCAAGTGTATACTTAGCGTGTGCATCATTTATTGGGTCTAGCAAGCTCAGTGAATGGGGACCATCCAAATGGGTTGGATGGATGCATCTTATGTACCTGAGTACTGGAAACTTCCTTCGTATTCCAGACTGCCTACATACCTTGTGTTCACAGAATCAAAGTACTTTTCAAGATGCAGGCAAAATGAATATGTAGTTCTGGTATGACTTGATGATGTGGGAATGGTTTGGGATGGGTGTGATGGTGAGGATTGATGGATGGGAGAGATCGATGTATGGGGGTGATTTATGTAGTGAATTGAAGGATTTTATTTATTATTTATTTGGGGGGATTTTTTTATTTTCTATTGTTTTTGGTTTTTTTGATTTTCTATTATTTTTTTATTTTTTAATTTTCTATTGTATAGAAGGAAGCTTACAAGGATCTTCATTCCATGAGTTGGGCTTGGGTGGGATAGTGTGGGGTGGGTGATAGGACTTAATGTTTCAGAATTCCAAGCGATGGGATGTGTGCAATTTTGAGTGTTGTGTCAGAAAGAGGACTTATTAGATGGTAGAACCGGCCACTACACATGGCCCCTGAAATAGGTTTTCACCATGGTACTTATCCAAAGTGTCACCGAAGTGATTTTCACTACTGGAAGTTTTTATTGCACTCAGTTTTTTCTTGATTTTTTTTTCCTTTTTTTTAATTTTTTTATTGGGGTACTCGATGGGTTATGCGTAGAATTTCTTTAGATGTAGAATGTTCATAGGCTCATCTAGAGGCTGCCCCTCAAGTGTTGTAAGCTGGTATGCTCTTGATCCATACCTGGATATGATGGCATAAGGCCCTAGCCAGTTAGGTTCAAACTTTCCTTTCTTAGGGCGCTCCTGCAAATTTTTCTGGTTCTCCATAAGGACAAGGTCACCTACTTCAAATTTTTAGTTTCTGATTCTCTTGTTATAGCTTCTTCTAAGGCAATTTTGATAGGCCTACAGGTGGTTCAACACACTTAGATGTTTCTCATCTAGTAATTCTAGCTAATGAAACCTTGCGACTCGGTATTCTTCATCATTGATTATGTTTTGCAAGGATACCCTTAGGGATGGGAGCTTGACCTCAATAGGTAAAATAGCTTTGGATCTAAAGACTAGGAAAATGGAGTGGCTCCTATGGGGGTACAGATGCTTGTATGATAGCCCCATAGGGCAGGGTTGAGTTGGAGGTGCCAATCACGGTGAGCTTCATTAACTATTTTATTTAAAATGTGGAGGATGGTTTTATTTGAAGCTTCTGCTTGGTCATTTCCTTGAGGGTAGTATGGAGTGGAGAAGTGGTGTTGGATTTGGAATTTTTCACACAAAGTGTGAACTTCCTGGTTCTTGAATGGCTTTCCATTGTCGGTGACAATGGAATGAAGGATACCATAGCAACAGATGATGTAGTGGAGGATGAACTTAGATATCTAGGTGCCAGTGGTGAAGGTGAATGGTATTGCTTCCACCCAGTTAGTGAAGTATTCGGTAGCTGTGATGATGAACTTATGGCCATTGGATGATGGTGGATGTATTTTGCCTATGAGGTTGAGTCCACATTGTGAAAAAGGCCATGGCGTCGTGATTGGTTGCAATTTTTGTGCTGGTACGTGAATGAGATCTCCATGTTGTTGACATGGTAGGCATTTTTTGATAAACTGGTAGGAGTCTCATTCCATGGTTGGCCAATAGTATCTGGTCCTCAGGATCTTTTTAGCAAGAGCGGGTCCACTTGAATGTGCCTCACAAATGCCTGCATGTACCTATTGCAAGGCCACTTCATCTTCCCTAGAGTCTAAACATTGTAAAAGTGTTCCCTCAAGACTCCTTTTGTATAGGGTATCTCCTACAAGGGTGAAGTGGGAGGCTCGGTGGATAAAAGATTTTCATTGTGAAGTGGATAGGTTAGGAGGGATGATGTTATCATGGAGATATAGGTAGGTTTCTTGATATCGCAGGGATAGGGGACCAATGACTTCACACACTAGCTCTGATTAGGAACATCATATGCTAGGATAGGGAGCTCCTCTATCAAGAATTCACACCTCTTACTATCCTTCTTCATGTCGACCAGGGATCCGATGGTGGCCATGGCGTCCACAGCTTTATTGTTTAGCCTTGGGAGCTACTCAAAGTGGATGTCATCAAAATAGTTTTTAAAGTCATCGACCATCTTTTTATAAGGTAGTAGCTTATCATCCTTGGTCTTGTACTCATTGTTTACTTGTCGGATGACCAGTTGAGAATCTCCATACACTGTTAGCTTCTCAATTTTTCATTTGATTGCCATTCAGAGACCTATGATAAGGGCCTCATACTCTGCCACATTGTTGGTACATGGGAATGTGATTTTGAATGACTTGGGGATTGTGTCACCTTGAGGGGTAACAAATAGGATGCCTGCCCCCAAGCCTCTGTGTGTGTATGATCCATCGAAGTAAATTTTCCATGGTTCTGTTGCCAGTGCTATTGTCAAGATAGCTTCGTCAGGGAACTCTGCCAGTGTAGGATGTTCTGCAGGAATGGGTGCTTCATCCAACTGATCAACAATAACCTGTCCTTTGATGGATTTTCTCTCAGTATATTCAATGTCAAATTCAGTGAGAATCATGACCCATTTTTCTATTCTCCCAGTAAGAGCAGCTCTATTTAGTAGATACTTTAATGGATCGATCTTGGCGATGAGCTTGATTTTGTGATTGAGCATGTAGTATCTTAGTTTTTGTGAAGTAAAGACCAGGGCTAGACATGCTCGTTCAATTAGTGTATAGTTTAGCTCATAGGATATCAGGGTGCGGCTGATATAATAGATGGCTCTTTCCTTTCCTTGCTCATCGTGCTACGCTAATAAGGCTCCAATAGTTGTCTCTATTGCTGAGATATATAACAGGGGGATTAGCCAGGTATTCTTTTAGTTGATCAAAGGTAGCCTAACACTGAGTATTCTAGACAAAAGATGTATCTTTTTGGAGTAGATGTTGGAATGGTTGATATTTATTAGCCAGTTGAGCAATGAACCAATGAATGGACTAGAGTTTTCCTTGCAGACTTCTCATCTGTTTATGTTTTCAGAGGAGGCATTTTAGTGATGGCCTTGAATTTTGTGGGATCTACCTCAATTCCTCTTCTAGAGACTATGTATCCCAAAAGTATTCCAGAGGTTACCCCGAATACACATTTCTTTGGATTCAGGTGAACATTGTATTGCTCCAGTCGGTCAAAGATTTTTGCCAATACATCCAGGTGTTCTTCCCGTGTCTTCAATTTTCCTAGCAAGTCATCCACATAGTCTTCCATGATGTGGTCGAAAAGATCATGGAAGATGACAGTCATGGCTCTTTGATAGGTGGCTCCAGCATTCTATAGACCAAATGGCATTACCACCCAACAGTACGTCCCCCATGGACATATGAAGGCTGTCTTATGTTGGTCTTCTTCTGCAATCCAGATTTGGTTGTACCCTGAAAAGCCATCCATTAGAGATAGCATCTCATGTCCTACTGTGAGATCCACTATCATGTCAATGTTAGGCAACAGGAAGTCATCCTTTGGGCAGGCTTTGTTGAGATCTTAGAAGTCAGTGCAGTAGCGGATTCGACCATCAAGTTTGGATACTAGTACTAAGTTGGAAACCCATTCAGGATAATCAATTGGGTGAATGAACCCAACATCCAGTAGTTTCTTTAGCTCTGCCTTGACTAGGAGGGCCACCTAAGGGTTCATTTTTATGAGCTTCTGCTTTACTGGTTTTGCATCAGGGTGTACTACAAGGTAATGAATTACCAAAGTGAGATCGATCCTTGGCATGTCTGCATAAGTCCATATAAAATTGTGATTTCTGAATTTGAAGAAGGCTAAGAAGTTTTCTTGCTCTACCATGCTGAGAGATTCTATCCTGAAGGTGATTTTTGGCTCCTCTTCCATCCCAAGATTCATCTCTTGAGCTGGCTCGACCAGAATAGGTGATTTGTCAGGATAAACCTTGTCTATCTTAGGAAGGCCCATGCTTCCATCTCCTAGTGCCTCGTGGAGGTTTTCACTAGGAGATACGTCTTTTTTTTTACTTTTTTGGGATCTGACATTGCCATGGAACGGTTTTCACCATCAGATCCATGTTTGATTTTTATATTTTTATGACTAGAAGTAGGTGTTGTCTCCTCGAAATAGGTAGCCGTATCGAGTTCCATGATGTATCTTGCTCTGTGATCTCCCAGGGGGAAGTGATCTCTAACCCCCATCATTTTAGCAATGGCTTCATCATTTGGTGCTATGTCAAAGACAGGAGGTCCCCGTTGGTCCCAGTCTATGAGGTCTGGGTATACAAGGGGTAAGTCATTGGATGACGAGGCTAAGGTGGTGACTGTGTATATGGTGCATATGGATGAGTCGAAGAAATTGTCAAAATCACTAAAGGAGTCTTGATGGCCCATTTCATTGACATTGTCAACTTCAAGGGAGACTGTAGCGACCTCAACTAAGATACATTCACCAGTAGTGAGGATATGTTGTCTTTGACCATATCCTAACCCTTGAGTATAGGGATTTCTTGTTGCTTGGACTAGTTCCACGATCCCTTGTTCATGAAGGCCGATACTGCCTTGTCCTTTATAACCCATGTTTTTGACAATTTTTGACCCTTTACCATAGATTTCTATTGGTATGGTGGGAGCTTCTGGCTTAGTTTGTTCATCCTTATATAGCCAGGATGATATGTTGTCGAGTTCATCCTGATCCAGGAGATGTTTCTTCTCAAAGATGGGTGATGGTTTACAGTTGATGACGACTGTGTTGGCTACTTCTGTCTTTGGGATACCAAACATTTTAGGATTGGGTAATGTACCCACACAAAAGGTATTGTGTAGGTCGTATTCCCCACATCCCATGTCACTGAGCTTGATCTTTACCTCGGACGGTGGTGGTGTTTGGGATGAAGTGGTGGCAAGGTTGGCGGGGTTGATGTATGAGGTGGAAGTTGTAGGATTGGCTTTGGTGATGGCTTTGTTATATGGACAGAAGGTGTGGTCATGGCCTTCTAAGAAACTATAATATTGGAAGAGGTGGGGATCAGCGTAGATAGTTACTTCCATGTCATTGTGGGCGAACTTAAGGCATTGATGGAATGTAGAGGGGACCGCTTGCATGGCATGGATCCATGGTCAGCTGAGAAGAATGTTGTAGGGGAGATCAAGATCAAGGACCTGACATTTTGTTTCCATTATCTTTTGTCCTACTTGAATAGGGAACTTGATAGTGCCCTCAGATAGTTGTTCGGTATCATCATACCCTTTGATTGTGATGCACTCACTAGTGTCTACAACCACATCTGAGTATCCCAAGTGTTTTAGTAATTTAAGAGTGCATATGTTTAGGCCAGAGCTACCATCTATTAAGACTCTTTTGATGGTATGCTTGTGGATGTGGACTTCAATGTGTAAGGCCTCATTATGTGAGTGTTGTGAAGTAGGAAGATCCTTTTCTGAAAATGTGAGATGATGAGGTGTAGCGATATGGCCCACCATGGCTTGGAATTGAGTCACATTCAAGTTGGCGGGAACTTGGGTTTCTAAGAGTTCTTTGTCAAGGACGTCTTTGTGGAGAGGTGATATGCAGAGTAGCTCAAGCATGGATATTTGTGCAAGGGTCTTTCCTAGATGTTCTAGGAGGTTGTACTGATTGGCAGGTGATGGATGTGTGGTTGGATGAGGGGGTAGGGAG
The DNA here is from genome assembly GCA_027924645.1 of Cunninghamia lanceolata. Taxonomy (NCBI): domain Eukaryota; kingdom Viridiplantae; phylum Streptophyta; class Pinopsida; order Cupressales; family Cupressaceae; genus Cunninghamia; species Cunninghamia lanceolata. The sequence continues at coordinate 4,364,813 of BSBN01001670.1, read as the reverse complement.
TCTGATGTGGATGCAGGCATTTGATCAGTGGTGGGGGCTATGCAGATGGATACCTAGCCATGATGAGTTGTGATGGCACAATCAGGTGCTTGTGCCTGAATGGTGATTGTGCTGACATGGTGAAATGATGGTTCTATCCATCCTACAATAGAGTCATAGGATGCGGTCGATGGGGTGACATTGTAGGCTTGATTGGATGAGGAGGCTTTGTTATGGTTGGGCAGTGGATCCTTGTAAGCTCTGAGATTAGTGTTTGGCGATGGTTGGGTGCTTTGATCAAGGCTGACTTGATTTTGATCGATGAGGTCCTGTACGCAATGTTTCAATTTCATGAAGTCAATGGTTTTATGGCCCACAATGCGATAGTAGTCACAATAATCATTTTCATTCTACCACGCATCTTTGATCTCATTCTCTTGATAGGGTTTAATAGGTGGGAGCATTATCAAACCTTTCATGAGACATCTATCGAGGATATCCTCGATGGGTTCCCCTAAGGGTGTAAATTGCCTTCGAGGTTTGTTTTGTTTAGTTTGCCCCCTTGGGTTATTCACATTGCTGGTATATGTATGTGCGGGTGTTTGATTTTGCACATGTTGGATGGCTTTCACATCCATGACGCCATCGTTCAAGGTGTTCTTGTTCTTCCCCCAATAGCGTGGCTTGTCATTTGATTACGTGTTGGCGTTGTTGTTTATATTGGGGGTGTTGATATGGAGTTTGTTGTTGTTTTTGTTGTTGTTGTTGTTGGACTTGTAGTCATATAATTTGATGGAGCCCTTGGTGATGAGGACTCGTTCTATGGTAGTACCTTTGTCGATGACTTCTTCAAAGGTAGATGAGAAAAGGATTTGTAAATGGAACCCTATTTCCTAATTGAGGTTAGTCACAAACATGGTGACGAGTTGTTTTTTAGGAATTGGCCAAGGGAGTTTGCTTTCTAAAATTCTCCACCTCTGCAAGAAGGAAACGAAGGATTCTCTGCTTTTTTGTTTTGTGTTGTAAAGGTCTGTCATAGATATTTTGTGCTCAAAGTTATAGGAGAAATGGTTTACAATTTTTTTTGCAAACTCAGAGAAAGACCTAATGCCTGGGGGAAGATGTGCGAACCATTCAACGGCTTGACCGCTGAGGCTTCTTGGGAATAGTCTCATTAGATATGTATCATTGTTTGAGACTTCTAAGCAACCAAGGTAATACTCCCTAAGATGATCCCTAGGGTCTCCCTTTCCCTTGTATTTGTCAAATTGAGGCATTTCAAAATTCTTGGGGAAAGGGGGCATGTACAATGTCTAATCAAATGGATAGGGACAAATATCCTCAAAGGAATAATGCTTGCATTTGCCCCCAGTTTGCATATCGTCTACCTTTCAGATCAAGGCCTATATAATGGTTGTGAGATCCGGTGTTGATTGTGGATGAGGTGTGTAGTTTTGCTTATGGATGAGGTGTTGGAGATTGGGTGGGGTTTGATGTTGGAGGTTTTGGGAGGTCATATTTTGGTACTATGGGGTGGTGTTTTGATTGAGTTGTGCAAGATGTTGTTGATGAGCATAGAGTTGTTGGAGAATATGGGGGGGTATTTGAGGTTTGGGGTTATGTTGTGTTGATGATGCTATGGGGTTTTGTAGAAATGTGACATTGGATGGATTAACATTAGATGGGTGGATGTTGGATGGGTTGACATGAGATAGATTGATGTTAGACAGGTTGGTCATGTTATAAGGTGGTTGTGAATAGAATTGTCTTATGTAAGCTATGGTTTGAGAGTTGAGTGGAGGCACACTCATGGAGGCACTTGTATGTGTGAGGTTCCCTTGGATGCCTAAGGTGATTTGTGGAATGGAAGAGGTTACGTTAGTTGTGATAGTGGATGTGATGATGGGTTGGGAAGTGGTAGGATTGGAGACACTTGTGGGAATTGTAGATGTGGTAGCATTAGAGCTTGTGGTGGTGGTAGATATGGTGGGAGTTGAGGTTTGTGAGATGATAGGTTGGGTGTTTGATGTAGATGGTTGGGAGGATGTGGTAGGATTGATGTTAGAGGTGGATGGTTGGGATGATGTCGTGTTCTGGGGTGGTTGGGCACCAATTTTGAGGAGGTAGTCAAGATATCTATTTGGATCCGACCTTAGAATTTTGTCAAGTAGGTCCATGCTATCAGTATCTTGTGTAAAGCTCAAGATATCTAGATCATCTTGGGACATGTTGGGGATGTTTTGTGGTGGTGGTGGTGATGGCTGCAAGAAATGGAAGGGATTTTCATTGGGATTATATGTTAGTATTTGAAAGACCATGGGTGGGTTGTGTGTTTGGTTGATTGGTAGATTGTTGTCATTGGTATTAGGCATCCCTATGCCCATATATTATTCTGCCATTTCTTGATTCTTCTTGTGTTGTGATCTAGTTATGGGCATGCAAGTGTATGGATTTGATTTTGAGGTAGATGAAAGGGGGATGGAGACCGTAGAGAATCTGGATTGATTTGTTGGACCCAAAAGAGGATGTGGTAGTGGAACGGAAGATGAGAGGGTGATTGTAGCATTATAAAGAATAAATTTTTCACTTCTAAGATGATTCTTCAAAAAAAGTGTCAATCTAGGGATGATCAGAGTGGACGGTATTGACTTTTTGCACAAATTTGGACCAAAAGGTAGATGATGGATGATGTTTGCTTGAGGATGGTTTGATGGAAGAGTTTTTGATGTTTTGATTTTGATGTTCAATCTGAGAGATTAGGATGATGTTTTTCAAAAGGATTTGATGGTCAATAAATTGAGCTTAGGTAAGATCTAGATTTGTGTCGCATAAATGGATGTTTCTCTTTGTTTGGGGTAGACTAAAGACCTTACACAAAGAAGGATGATTATTTTACTTGAAAGGTTGACTAATGACTCTCCAAGAAAAGATGATGAAAAAAGATGAAATCTAGATCTAGTTTTAGCTCAAAGGGATGACAATTTTTTTGCTTGATGATTTTTCGATGGGTGTTTTGATTTGGAAGATTTTGGATATGTTTTGATGAGAGAGGCAAAAAGATCTTGGAATGATTTCTTGTGACAAGGATATTTGTTTGGTCCAAAAGGTATGCAAAAATTAATGAGGATGAATGGATATGAAATTGAGTGGATTATGATATAGCAAAGGGTCCAACAATGATAATGATTGATTCTCTAAGGTCAAAATGAAGGTATGATTTGGAAAATTTGAGGAGAAAATGGATGGGGTACTGACAGATTTTTGGAAGGTAAATACATGGATTATGGCAAAATAGGTCCTAAAGATCACAATGGAATTTTCTCTAGTCTTAGGCAAGTCAATATGAAAATAGCACCAATCCACAGGTGAGATGGCACCAAAAGTAGACAGAGATGACGCTGAAATAGGGCAGTGTTGGTCAAGGCTCTGAAAAAGATAGATTTTGATGGCAAATTTGGGTTTGTTTTGATATGAAGTTTGATCAAATGATTCTTATTGTCTCTTGGCAAGTTTCTTGAAAATAATTTAAGCACAATAACACACAATAACCAAGATTTTTTTTGTGAAAAAACATGTGATTTTGTTAAACAAGCACTTACACAACCTAAGGTGAAGACATGATAGTATTTGTTGAATCCCCTTGCTATGCCTATTCAAAGCGGGTAGCTCCAAGATCTTGGTAGCACCGGCTCCTCCTTACAATTGCACTCACTTCTCATGCATACCAAGATCTAGGTTTCCACAAAGGCTTGTCCCTCACCAAACCTTAGGATTGTCCTTGCTACCTCGGCTAAGAACCACATGAATCGGGGCCACTTCAAAGGTTTCCCTTCTGCGTCAACAAATAGAAGTTTTTGGCTTGCTAACACAAAGGTTCGTAGTAAGTGCATTTGTTTAGATGACCATACGTGTGGTAGCGCTACTCTCCATTATGGAGTCTCCCATCCTCCAAGGGTTATGCCTTGGAGGTTTTTGGGGGAGGTTGGCTATCAGTATGACACAACAACACCTGTTGCTTGTGACTTTCATCACAAACACATTATTTTATATAGCGGCTTGAAAGATCTTGGCTTTAGCTTATTGCCACTTGGGTCATTCCCACCTTTTGAAGTGGGTTGGCAGGCCCTCTAAAGATTAACAAAAGCAACACAACCACAAAAATAGTTTTGATCCCCAAGTTTATACAAGGATGTGAGGGGAGAGCATACGCATATTTTGTGGTTGGGTCACACTAAACATGGTTCATTTTAGTTTTTTGGATTATGTTGGGGGTGATTTATGCATGTGTTGTGAGAAGCTTTTGATTCCCAAGGTCACCAATGGTGCGAGGGAAGAGCATACACTTTTGACACTACAAACATAATCACGAAAACACTTCACACCAATTTGATTTGTCTTTTTGTTTATATGAGTGAAGAATGCAGATTGGTGTTATTTTTAATCCAATGCATTTATTGATGCACTTTGTGGTTCTTTTTAAAGCCCAAAATAAAAATGTTTTATAGAGTTGTTTGAAAACACTTGTGAATTTTAGAGCACCAAATTCAAATGTTGTTCTAAGCTAAGGCACGCAAAGATTTTTTTGTTGGTTATTGATCAATTTTTATTGCACCAAGTCGAAATGTTGTTTAAGATAACATGCAAGGTTTCTTTTTAAGTCCCAAATGATGTTTTTGCTAAACTAAAGATAAACACCCTACAAAAACTTGTTAGTGTCTACAAAATGATGGTGATGACCTACAAACAACTTGTTAGTCCTTGCACAGAACACAAAGTTAGACTGTAAAGATAGCACTAAAATAGAGACCAAATGGTGCCATTGTAGATTGAAATGGCACTACTGACAGAAACTGACAAAAAAACCTGACACCCAGACAAATACCACTGATGAACATATAGATAGCGTTGATTTACAAAATGGAACTGGAACAGAATATAGAATGCACTAGATGACAAGATAGTGCTAATACAATATAGAGAAGGTGCCAGAAATGAAAATAGTGCTAATATGACATGCAGAAAGTGTTGAAATAGACAATAGTGCTAATATGACTCTAACAATGCGCCACTGTGCATGCAGTCGAAGGGTCTGGTCATAGTTGCGAATAACACTAATCTAGGTGTCGATAGCACTGATATGAGCCTGAACGTGTTTGTCCTACAAAATAGAGGTATTCCTAACAAAATAGAGGGTTAAATTGCATAGAACAAGGGCTTGTTAGTCTTGTTGTCCCAATGAATGGAAAACAAGACAAGACAAATGCCAAAAATGTATGTTTAGTTCTTAACAAAATTTTGGCATAACCTCCCCCTCTCTGTTCAAGATTCCTGCAACAACAGAGTATAGAAAAGCCAATAACACAACAGGAAGACTAGAAATTAGACAGACTTGTGAGTGAAAGTTGAGAGGGAAAATGCTCTACAAAATAGTGCCAAAATAGTAAATAACATTGAAATACGCCAGAGATAGTGCCACTGTACAAGGTAGATAGCGCTACACCTACAAAAACACATCTCCAAAACAAAAAATCATAAAATTTTATTAGATTTGGACCTTGTGGATCCCACCGGGCATGCCAATGTGATTAGGAAAATCAAATCAAAGGTAAAACATAAACAAAATGCATATAAACAAGAAGTTATACCTAGATAAGAAGACCCAATCTCATCAAAGGGAAAGAAGCTTTGTACCCAAGAACTCCTAGTAAGATATACCCTAATTGATGAATAAAAATGTGAAATCTTCTATTCAAACACAACTCACAAAAACTAGCTCAATAGACATTTGGACATGGTAACATTACATGAAAATTAGATCCCCAAATGGTTTGGGAGAGGTTCTATTTATAGATTTTTTGGAGGGATTTTGATTCAAGGGTGGAGATTGGTTTGGAAGATCAATGATGGAGGATAAAAGTGATGTGGAGGGCCTAGATTTCATCTTGGAGGATGGAGGGCTAGGAATAAATGTGAATCTTTTATTCATTTTTGGAAAAAGGGTGAATTAAATGAGGTTGGGTGAGATGGATTATTTGTGAATTAAAGATTCACATGGGGAATGTAAAATGAATTAAAAATTCATTTGGGGATGAGTAGACATGAATGAGGTATGGCATGGGTAAGGGGTTGTAAGAGAATTAAATGTGATGTCGGACTTATTTAAATAAAAAATTGACTTATGTGGATATATTCCAATTTTTTATTTGGAGGATGTGGGGAAGGGTGTTAAGCTGGATTTGACCATCTTAATGAGAGGTTCAAGATTAATTAAATAAGGTTGTATTTAATTAATCCTAAGGCTAGGATGAGGTAGGCTAGGGTAGGCAATTAAATAATAACTATTTAATTACCTAGGGTAGGGATAGGTCAATTAATAGGATGAATTAATTAGTTAAACATGGTTTAGCTAATTAATTGGGTTTAGTGAGGAGGGAGAAATTGACTAAATAAATATTGCATATTTATTAAATCAATTGGCTAAGGTTTGAACTATTGAATAATAGAATTAATTCAATTGTTGGGGGTAAAATGATGAAAAATTAGGCAATGAAGGGATAATTAATTAAATAAAAATTTAATTAATTGATTAGAAGAGAAATTGGTATGTTTAGGGATGTCAGGAGTCAGTTTGATGGTAAAAGCCATTTTTAGGTGTCTACACTAAGATATCAATGGAACTGCACTTCAACATTCTGTAGATGCATTTGAAGTAGTCATCTCTTGGTAGTGAGCCAATCCTTCTTCTATCTTCTTTTCTATCTTCTTAGCAGTGAGCCTTTTTGCAGTGAGCACTTCTTGGATAGTGAGTCCTTGGGCAATGCGCCTTCATGTAATTCGATATTGTTATCATAATATATTGTGAGCTAACACTTACTGTGGTTTTACCCTTTTTGGCTTTTCCATGTAAAATCCTAGTGTCTATGTGTTATGAATTTGTGGCTTCTCTTCTTGTGTTTACTTTTCTTTCCTGTTATTGAATTTGGTAAATGGATTAATAAATGTGTGAATGAAAAATGTTTAAGAATACTGATTCACCCCCCCTCTTAGTATTCTTTGTATTCAATAGTTTCAAGGAGAAAGGAATGTTTTTGTTTCAAAAGATGAAAAGAAATTGTTAAATTATTTTTAGTTTTTTAGAGTTTTGCAAGTTTGAAAGTGTTATAGTCACATCATGTTCACCAAACTTTTATAGAAAAAATGTTATCCCAATTTCACTATGTCTAATCAAATCAATTCTCTACTACACATTGCAATATGAACCAATAAATATGTATGTTTCACTAATATCCAATCTAGAAGAATGAAACTATCTGGGTTCTATTCCTTTTTGTAATTGAAATTTTAATGATGAACTACGACCTAACTAAACTAATGAAATACATGAGAAAATAGGAAAATAAACAAAGACAGACAAAAAATTTCAACAAGCAGAATGAAGAAGTGGAAACTACATGTGGGCAGCCCCACTACTCAGGATGACAGCAGGTGGTGTAGGCATCTACTCATCACATTGGGGTCTATATGGAATTTTATGGATTAGTATGGGTTTTAATAAATCCCCATTAATAGAAAATGCAATAATTAATCTATGAGTTTGGTGATTAATAGAAATAAATAGAAATGATAATGTACAAAATAAAAATCATGAAAAATACAAGAGAAGGGAAAGAGAAAAGAAAACTCTCTTCTGTTTGAACTTCTTCCTCTCACAAATCTTGTAACCTACAAAAAGGAGGAAAAGGGTTGGGTTGTATAGATGTTTGCCTCAGTCAAACCCTATTTTTGTATTTTCACCCCCACAATAGCTAGATACTGAAATGTATTGAAAAAGAGATTGCATACTCTTGAGTCCCAAATGCTTTTGGAATTACGACGAGAAGTAACAAATGATATTTCAATAAAATGAACCTAAATAATGCTAATATAAAAAGTAAGGAAAATGATATGCAATCCATAAAGATTAACATTAATCTAAAGGATTTGTAAGGGTTAGAAGAGAGATTATGATATTCTCATTGGAAGGTTATTGCTACTACAAACAAGATGGAGTGTTGTTCGAAAGGATGTCAATTGTACATGAGAGTCTCATGGAGAGAATGAATCAAGGAAAAGATAAATCACATCAACAATAGAAATTTCAAGTTACAATAACAAATAACAATGATTACATAAACACAATGAGCACGAATAAATATTTCGATAGAGCATCACTACAAAGAAGATTTGATCCTTCAAAATGGAAAAATCATGGGTTTATATAGGAAAAGTCAAGGATAAGCATCTAGGAAGAGAGCAATTTGGATGTGGATAGGAATGCATAAAAGGTAGGAATGCCATGCAAGCAAAAATGAAACTTCTAAAAATGGTTGACAAACTAGAAGATGTTATCAAAATGCTTGCACATTGTGCAAATGTTCATGCCTAGTGCTCCTATCCAATCAACTTTAGATTTTTGAAATTTTTGAGGACTTGGGGCATTGTCAAGGTTAAGGCACTTTTATAGTTTTGGAATAGGCTACATAGAAAAGGGGTAAAACAACATTTAGATAGTGTCTTTGTGGATTTAGGGTAAGGCCAAGGTTGAGAAGTGATCTTAGAAACACATTAGAGGAATGGACACTAAAGTGAGTGCCAAATAGAGTGTTAAATTATGGGCGAGCATGATTTGCGAAGCTACACTACCAAACTAAGTCTCGTAACTAAAATTTATTTTAAGATGAAGTTGTATTATTTAAAAATAAATTATGGGGACTCTTTTACAGAACATTTGAATTCATTTAATTTAATTATGGATTAATAAGAATCCATTGATATCCAAATAAACAAGGATGATAATTATATGTTACTATTTTGTTTTTTTCTTGAATTATGGGAAAGTCTAATCCTTTCTCTAAGTGGTTAAATGATATATCCAAATTTGGAAGATCTTGTTACTACTTTTCTTATAGAGGAAATAAGGAGAAAATCCATGGGATAGAGCTCAAAAGATGCATTACATGATTAGGGAAGGCCTAAGGATAAAGGAGGGTCAAAAGGGGATCAAAAACGTCTACAGAGAGATCTATGCCTTGTGGTTATTCTAAGACCCCGGGAAAGAATAGAGTGAAGTGTTGGAACTATGGTAAATAGGGTTATGTAAAGAAATATATAAATAAGAATATGACGTAAGACTCATCCATAGAAGTTCTTCTGATGAAGGTGATGAAGCTTAGTTTATTTCTACTATTATTATTTCTAATGAATCATGTTTGATTGAATTGACTTGCTTATATAATATGAATCCTCGTAAGGATTGGTTCACTTTATACCATGCATATTATGGAGGAGAAGTTTATTTGGGTGACAATAGTTTGCATCATATTGTTGGTCATGGGAAGGTACAGTTGTGTTTTAGTGATGGGAGGTTGAAAACCTTTATTTATGTTTTACATATTTTAGACTTTCTAGAAATTTGATTTCTATTTCCAAGTTGAATGATTCAGATATGCATGTGACATTTGATAATTCTAGTTGTAGGTTGGCGAGAGGGAATTTGGTGGTTGCTAGAGGATCTTGTGTTATGACTTTATTTAGGCTGAATGCCTCTATTTTTTGTAATTCCACTAATGTACTTGGTACCAAACATACATATATGTTGTGATACCAATGCTTGGGCCACAATGGTGAAAGGGGATCAGGGCCCTAATTAATAAAAATTTGTTGAATAATTTTTCTTATTCTACTAAGATTTCGATTTATATGAATATTGTGTGTTTGGAAAATAGAATAGAGAATATTTTCCTTTAGTAAGTTACAAAGCTAAGAGATTATTAGATTTTATTCATTCAATTGTGTTTGGTCTAATGAGTATTAAATCTATTGGAAAATCTCATTATTTTGTTACTTTCATTGATGATGCCTCAAGATACACCTAGATTTATTGTATGCATTCAAAATATGAAGTTTTCACTAATTTGAAGGAATTTAAAGCCTTAGTTGAAAATTAAACAAATTATAAAATAAGAGTGTTGAGATATAACAATGGGAGTGAATATTATTCTAAGGAATTTGATGAATTATGTAAGCATGCAGGTATTATTTAGTAGAAGACTACACCATATACACCTCAGTAGAATGGGGTGGCAGAGGGAATAAATTGAACTTTGATAGAAAGAACCAAAAGTATGCTAAGTGGTAAGAAAATACATTGGTTCTTTTGGGTAGACATAAGTATTTCTTGTTATTTGATTAATGATCTTCTTGTTTGACCCTTGTTGATAAAACTCTTTATGAAGTATGGACACAAAAGAAACCTTATGTTTCACATAATTAAGGGTATTTGATTCTAAGGATAATGTTCATGTTCCTTTTTAGGACTTGCATTTTTCATGTATTTCCTACCCAAGGTTGCATTTATTCAGGATTACTAAAACCTTAAGAGCTTAAAATCTTCAATGTTTTCCCTTTGTGAACCTCTCATTATAATCTTTCAATGACCACTGATTAGCCATCCCCAATCACTTAAGTGTTCTTTTTCATTGTGTTATAGCCCCCCTTTGCTAGGTTGTCAGTCACAGGGACTAGTTTTAAAACAACTTTTTGCATGTGTTGAAATTGAGCTAAGTTGCATCCAGTCAGTATACTAGAGTTGTCTTTCCTAAGCATTGTGTGTTCTTCCTACAGGGTTGCAAAGGCTTCTTGATTGTCTGACATGTTAGCTTGGTGGCTTTTCAGTAAGGCTCGGTTCTTCATGGGGCCTTCCAAACACTCCTCATGGCATCGTAGACTCCAATGTGGCATCTTGATCATTAGTTGTTTATTTTTTCCAGAGGTTCCTTTTTCATTGAGCCTCATTTTATGTCACAGTGGCGCTGTGAACTCTTCCTTGCTATTTGATGTTGGAGTCAAGGACAACACTAAGAGGGGGGGTGAATCAGTGTTGTGTAAATTCTTAACTTTTTGTAAACTTTATCTTATAAGACAAATAGAAAGGAAGACATTAATGATTTGTTGAGTTCATATGCACAAGGCTAATAGTGAAAGATGTGAACCAAAAACTTATAAGAAAAAACACAAATATACACACATAGAGACAAATTATGACACAAAAATTTATGGAGTGGAAAACCCTCTCAAGGTAGAAAAACCACTCAAAGTTGCCTCACTAGATTATTTAAAATCTCACTAGTTACATGAAGGTCTCACTGACCAAAGAAGCTTCACTAGCTTTACAAGATGCCTCACTGGCATAGGAAGCTCTCAATGACCAATTCAATTGTCCTCATCAAAATAATGTGCAAGACATGATTGCTTCTCAATCTGATTTGCACCATTCATGACCTATCATCTCTAAGCACACTCAAACCAATCTACATACTGGTCTCATCATCTCTGTTCAATCAATTCACAATTCATTCACCTGATTATCCTTGCATAACAATTCACCTAATTATTTCTACATAAAAATTCACCTGGCAATTGCATATTGTCTTTGTGATTCAATCTAAAAATTTGTTGCACAAGGAGATCTTCATCACAACATTTTTGATCCTTACACAAGCTTTCATACAAACATCTAATGATTTTGTCACACTCTGTATCTATATAAACATAATCTCATACATACAAAAATCATCTGTAATATATTCTCAAAGATATCTTCTATCCACTTTGATCCATCCATACATATTATCAATGTACCTGTAAAACAATTATATGCACATTAAATGTCCTTTCATCTTCAAAATAAACTTCCATTTTCATCTTTTCAAAACCTTTCATTTTCTAAAATAAATAGCTCCACCTGTAAAAATTCATCTTCAATAAAATTAATTACAATTTCTTCATCTATAAAAAAAACTTTCATTTTCCTTTGCATTGCAAATATTATCTTCAATGAAATTTTGTCATGGATCCAAAAAAATATCCTTCAAGCTTCAAAATAATCTCTCCACAAAAAAAATAATTCTCTGTCAAATAAAATAAATGTTCATTTGACCATTTGCATAAAAATTTCATATTCTGACTCTTTCTTGAGGCAAGAAAAATAATTACTATATGAACTCTCCCTTTAAAAAAGCAATATATAAAGCCTATAGATAGAAGAAGAAATTTATATGATTTATTCCCTTATCTAGATGAGAAATCCATAAAAAACTCCTAAAAAGATGCTTTAAAATACTTCCAAAATAAACCACCCTTTTACAGGGCTAAAAATAGCCTAAAAATCATCTTTATAGCAGATATAACTATTTTTATGGCACTCTCCATGTCAAATAGCAAGCACGGGGAGAGGAGTTTAAAGTTTAAAACCTGACCATTGATTTTCATTTCACTCCCAACTCAGATTTAAATCTTAGTCTTTGATAAGCTTTATGGCACTCAACACTTATTGTAATAACCAAAGACACCAGTAAGTGAAGAAGAGAGGGCCGGTCTTTAAATGATCATAAACCCTTTAGAAGGTCACCTTTTTAGTGATCTAACTGACAGTCATAAGTCATCTTAAAAACATAACATAAAGTGCACTTCATTAGTGACGGTTAGAGCTTAGGTTTTAAAGCATGAGGTTAGGGTTTAGAAAAAGGTATTTAGGATGTTAATTTTAGAATTTCATAAACCCTAATACACAGAACCTAGTAAACAACCTTTTATAAACTTATATCTCCATCAAGGACTAAACAAGATTGTTCCTCTGCATGTACAACTCTGATAATAAACCTTCTTGGTACTGAAGTCATAACCATCATGAACCCAATGAAGCATGGTGAACACAATGATCTTGATCAGGACATGAATACCAATAACACCAAAAGAGACCAAATGAACCATCATAAACACACTTCAACTCAACTTCTGAAGCAACAACTCAAGCATACCAAGATCCAACATTTTGATCAACCTTGAAGCATGAGACTTTGAATCATGACCACCAAGCATCATGAAATATGGGATGAACCTATGAAGCACAACAACTATCTTTCTGGTAGTGAAGCTAAGAAGACAACTCCTTCACTAAGACGTCATGAAGCAACCTTATGAATACAACTACTCAATGCAGCTCAACCCTATGACACAACTCCTCAACTCAACTCCAAGAATACTCTATCCAAACATACTCTAAATTTCTTGAGATCAATCTCCTATGTGTAAGACAATAAACTCCAACAACATGAAGTCTATAGATCAAGACAACATGAACTTCATCAAGCATGGTATTTCTTCCAAACATCTTATGAACCACACACCATCATAAACACATATGAGACCACAACTAAAATTTCCTTAACCATGAATTTCTCTAAAGCACAAACACACTTACTATGAAGATCATCATTTCACACTGCATAACCATGGATTATGAACATTTTGTCAACACTTGACAACCCCAAACAAATCACCTTGTGACCTCACTTACCAAAGGACATATGAAGACACATTGTAAGTTCTCTTGAGAACATAAATGAAGAATTGCATCTTGATCAGCTTCAAAAACACCATGAAGGCCAAACCAAATCAAACAAGTCCTGTGATCAATTATAAACATCATAAACCAACACCAAACACCAAGAACATTAGAATCCATCCTAAGGCAAACTTGAAATATCCTGATCAAATAGAAGCATCTCATCTCTAACCATATTTGCATATCTGACTACACTTATCCTGATGACATCAAACAAACTGAGGACATGCTTTTGACATCAATGACAACCTGTGTCTATCATTTGACATCATCAAGATATGCACATTGGGGATCTAGACATTAAGACTAATGTCAGGATATTAACTTTGTAAAATTTCCAAGTGCCAAAATGTCCAGATGATGTCATCAGTGTTTAACATTTTGGAATGGGATCTGGGTGATGTCATCAAAATGTTCACATTTAAGGATCCAGACATTTAGGAATATCTAGATATTAGACCATGGTTAGGATATTAGATGAATGTCTAGACATCAAGATTTGTAAGCATTATGCAAAGGTTTGGATATCTAGACATTGAATATCCATGCATATGACTATTTTTTCATATCGCTAGGGTGAATTTGACGGGTGTATATCTGGATGTCATATTGCGACAAGCCAAGTCTCGACCACAACAATTGTTTGGCCTTCCATGATCACTCAATCATGATTGAATATTCTCAAAAAGGAGTCATTACATCTGTAAAGGTAGTCTTTCCCATGCCTCTGGGATCTTAAAGGGAATGTTGTTAATGTAATGATAATTATTTGTAACAAAATTTGCAAATATATGTTGCTACTAGTGGATTTGAGCTGGTGCGTGTAACTACCTTTGTCCTATTTGGTGATATTCTTCCCATAGGTTGTTGCACCCATATCATGTCATGATGAAAATTATCAAAGGAAAATGTGACAAGTGTATTGGTGTAAAGCTTGTTTCTCCTTCATTCCTATAAGAAGTAATTTAGGGCCATTAATAGGGGGGTTGGTTTGAGAGCATCTTTTTAGACTAGGTCTAAAGGATGGGAGTCAATCTAGGGGTTATATTTTACTATAATAGTTCTAGTGTCTGATTCATGTAATGATAGGTCTACTTGTGAGTAAGTCTTTGTAATAGGTTTGAAGAGCTTTTCAATAAATCAATGTAAGACCATACTTCTATTGTCAATGTTATACTCTATCTCCTTTGAATGTCTGAGTGTTTTAGGGAATCCATTGGGTTTCTAGGTGCACATTTTCTACTCTCTCCATTTGATCTCTGTTAGTTTTTATTTCAAATAAATACATTAATGATGTTTTGCTAAAATATTTGAAAAAAAACTAAGTAAACATGCTTTCAAGACAAGTATTTGAGACATTTCAATATGTTATGGATAAATAAGAATCGATTTGATCTTAAGAGTAGGAGGGCAGTTGAGAGTTCAATGTTTCTATAAGACAGCAGAAACCTAGCTAATTGAACTCATTTGAAAGTTATGTTTTCCTTTTCATTATGGGTTTTGGTCCAAGTGTGACTTTGTTGCCATGTGATTGGCCACTGGTATAAAGCAATCAAGTATAACCTTGATCCCTTTTTAAAATGAAAATCATTTTGGTTATGTCCATAAATTATTTCTAAGCTATCTCTGCCCTATCCTTATGCATGAAGTCAAGTATTCTAAATATTGCTAAACCTTAGGTGAAATCTATAGCTGGTGTAAATCATCAAAGGACTTGTGCATATTATATTTCTTAGGTTAATGGTGTTGTAAGAGACTGCCAATGAGTGCATTTGCAAGGATTATAAATAATTTTATCATATGTTGGCACCATTTTAATCTAGTTGTTGTTCTTAATCATGGTCTGAATTGTATTGCCATAGGATTAAACCAACCTAGATGGAATCAGTCATTTCCTTGGTTTATTGTTATTGAGAACCTTATGTTTTTTATGCAACATCCCAAAGAACTTTAGAAATACCTTTAGATGTTGTAAAGGGTACACCTGCCATTGTCTTGCAGAACCAAAAGTGCAAAGGATTTTTCAACTCATTATTGTAATCTTGGTCGTTGGCCACAGACCCAGAGCCCTTAAGCATAAGAAATTGGCTAGATCTTTAGAGGACTTTGAAAATCAGCTGGAGGAACCAATAGATTGGTGACTCTTCTAGGGATCTTACAAATTGTGTCTTATCCTGATATCCTTGTGTTTACAAATATTAACACTCTTGAAGCTCACTATTGAGAAGTTTCTTCCTAGTTGAACCACCAACACATTGGTGACTACTGGGGAGAACATAGATGCATATCTATTTGGAAAGAGTCAAATGATTTAAAGACTAGAATACCTAGTTTCTGAAGAAATTATTGCAACAAGTCTAGTTATTTTGTGAAAATAATGGTGCTCTGCTAGTGGAATGGACTCAAAAAAGTATTTGATCTTTGAGGAGCTTTCATTTTCTTGAATATTTTGTCCTCTTTAAAGAGGTGGTGACTTTGTGAATGAACTTGGTCAATTATTGAAGAATTATTTCTATTTATGCAAGTGTATTGCATAAATATACAAAGTTTCTAGTCATAAGAAGAAAATTGCGAGGTCTATAGTAATTTCTAGGTATTTGATCCTTCATTCTTATTTTATCTCCAAAGAAAAATAAATTAGATGGGTAGAAGTTATTTCTGAATACTTTGTGTAGAATTTTATTCCCATGTTGAATGAGGTTCTATAATGGTGAGTTAAGGGTTTTGTTGGAAATATTTAGGGTTTTTCCAAGAGGTAGAACTATGATAAGGTTATTGTGAAGGAAATTGGTAA
The DNA here is from genome assembly GCA_027924645.1 of Cunninghamia lanceolata. Lineage (NCBI taxonomy): Eukaryota > Viridiplantae > Streptophyta > Pinopsida > Cupressales > Cupressaceae > Cunninghamia > Cunninghamia lanceolata. Next base: position 4,348,596 of record BSBN01001670.1, on the reverse strand, counting down.
TTTTTGAAAAATATATTTGAATGTGGGTTGTTATTCTTTCTATCTTTTTGCACATTTGAATGTCAAAATGCACTATGCTTCACAACAACAATCATACCCTAAGAGAAGGGTTTTGTCTATTGAGAGATATAGAGCATTGGATTTTAGTAGTATCCAAAATTATCCAAATTCTATTACTGATGGGGTTAGAGAACATCTACCAAAATTCAATGGTGATAAATCTGAATCAACAAATAGGCACTATAAAATTTCATTGATGTAATAGATGATTATGAGGTAGATTTTGAAGATGTTGTCATGAGATTGTTTGTTCAATCTTTGAAGGATGAAGAAAGAGATTGGTTCTCTTATTTACCAGCATACTCTATTTTTTCTTGGGATGAGTTCAAAGTAGTTTTCATGGAGCAATTTGGTCAAAGAATCAATGCAATTTCAGTGATCAATAGGTTCAAGAACATTCAAAAAGAAGAGGATAAGCTAGTTCTAGCTTTTAACTTGAGATTTACAAAAATATTGAGGGATATTCATGAAGCTATAAGACCAAATGATTCAATGAGTTTAGTTGTTTACTTGGGATATTTTGATAGGAAGATGAGTTACTAGTTGAGAAACAAGGATCCTACAACCTTGCATTAGGCTTATGAGATAGCCATGAACATTGAAAACAACTAGTAGTATGGAATGCACAAGGGTTATTTGTCTACAAGTGTTTGCAACCCTAGGGCACCCAATGCTGATGAAAGGTGTAAGTCAGAAATTAAAAATGAATGTCAAAGCATTTACACCCCTGATGTACCATCTTATACATCAGTCCATAATGTTGATCACATATAGCCCCAAACAAATTGTTAAGAAGCTGCATACATTAGTGATCTTATCATCTTTTCTCAGGCTCTCTTTGACACAAGGAGACATGAGGGAGAATCAGGATATGCTTTATTTTCTAGAATCTTAGAAACCTATATGGATATCCCTGCTGGTTTCAAGCCTCAAGAGTCTATATGCATTGATATGTTTTGTGAGATGTATGGGGCAGGTTTGAATTTATTGCCTCAGAAGTTGAAGCACAGTAATTTTTCTCAGATTCCTGACTGGATAGACATGGTAGAAAATGTTATGATTCATGATGAAAGGAGTGACAACATTCATAGTGTTGGTCACACTAACCCTACTATGGGCTATGATTCAAACAATGATGCAAGATGTGTGAGTGAAGAGGGCTTGTTCCAAACTGAGATTATTTCTCATGTTAATGAAGAAAATGTTTGTGATCATCCAAATAATGTGGTGTGTGCACCTAAGGATTGCATTCATGAAAATTCAAAGGCACTACATGACACAACTAGTGAAGGGATGGAAGTATTTTCATATATTTGTCATACTACACCATGTAATGGAACTACTAGTTGCTTCAATGATGAGATCACAGAGGAAGTTTAGTTACAATCTTATGATTTAGATGACAATAGTGATATGTACAATTGTATGAGTGATAATGATTCTACTACTCCATATGAGTCAAGTAGTGAAATGTCACATGAAGAAGAAGATGTTGGAGAAAAAGTTGAAAATGCATACCTCCATGAAGCAAATGAAATGTGTTGTCAGTTCATTGGCTATGTAGATAATGATTACAGTCATCATATTTCAAATGCATGGTCTTGAATAGAAAGATGTATGTGAAGTTATCCCTTGTTGTAACTCTACTAGTCAAGCAATAGAGATATGCCGAGGTTTTCAGTATGGTGAATCAACCCAAGTGGGTGGGGATGCTGATGTAGTATGTATAAGTGACTAGTCTAGAGAGCCAAAACTAAAAAAACTTATGTGGTGTCATCCCAAGTTCCAATCCTTTTGAGGAATTCAATGGCATCAGTTAATTTGCTACAGACAGTTGCACACATGAGGATAAGGGGAATTGTTATGTGTCCACATATGATAATATTGATAGGAATAATGTTGTGAATACTCATGTGTAGTTTACTAGTAGTGCTATGCAAGACATGAGTTTATGCAATCAGTTTGAAGACCCTAAACATATTTTCAATATTGGTAAGTCTCCTTGCTATATTGACTATGTTGACAATGAATATGATCATTTATTTGCTAGTTGTGATTATCCTCATTAAATGATAATGGTCCCCTTTTCCTCAAATAATGAATGTGCTAAAAATGATGGGAACGTATATTTGCCTAAGAAGGAACAACTTTCTTGTTGTGAAGAGTTTTCAGAATGTGAGTTAGAGATGCTAACTATTGATGATGTGAATGATGTTGAAAATTTATCTACATGCTCTTCTAGTGATTGTAATAATTCTGGATATAATGATGCTAAGAAAGATTTAGATCTTCATGTCGAGGACGTAGAAGTATGTATGACAAGAATGAACATAAAGCATAATGCCCTTTATGATGAGCCTCCAGATTTACTAGAAATGAGAAATGATAATCTTTATTGGTGTAGAGACAGTCTTATCTTTGCAGAGAACCCTAAAGATGCAGGATTTGAAGAATTTAAGAAGGAAGACTCCCAAGAGTCTGATAAGTTCAGGGGTAGTGTTGAAGCTACTAAACCCTATAAAGTTTATGGCTTCAGCTTGAGGAGGGACCTTGTTATATCTAAGGTTGATCCATCAAACATGACACTAGAATATGACTTTAAGCTAGTGAAACATGTTGAGGAATTCCAAGAAGGCATTGCTTATGAATGCTTTAGGTTTTACATTAATGTAAAATATGAGGCTAATGTTTATGATGCCATCTATTTGGTAAAGTATGAACACTTTTAGTTTCCAGTTCAGTTGGGAAGTATTTTGATGGACCATGACAGTAAGATAAAGAGTGAGGAATGTTACTTTCAATATGAGTACATATCATGTGATGATAAAAAATTTCAATTTATGCCTGGTTATACAATGCAGAATGGCAGGGGTTACATTAACATTGGTATGCTTAGAGGAATTGTGAGAGATGTTATTGACAATATTTGTAATCAAGAAAGTTTTAGTGGTATAAACAAATTGGGTTTTGTGCAGTCATCTGTGAACAAGGTATTTGATAGAGGAAGGTTTTGGTTTTTCATTTTTTGGTGGCTAGGGACCACCAAGTCATATATGAAAATTGTGCACGTTGGAGCTCTGAAAATTACAAGTTGGATCAGTTTTTAGAGCCACCTAGTGGAGTACACACTTGGTCTACATCCTAGAGAAGTCTAGATTCTTGTCATTCCCACAAGGGCCATGCATCCCCAACTAGAGCCACTATTAGGACTTGTATTTTTCATGCATTTCCTATCCAAGGTTACATTTTTTCAGGATTGCTAAAACCCTAAGAGCTTAAAACCTTCAATGTTTTCCCTTTGTGAGCCTCTCATTACAATCTTTCATTGACCTTTGATTGGCTGTCCCCAGTCACTTAAGTTATTACTTAAGTGTTCTTTTCTATTGGATTACTAGCCCCCTTTGCTAGGTTGTTGATCATAGGGACCAATTTTAAAACAACTTTTTTGCATGTATTGAAATTGAGCTTTAAGTTGTGTACATTCAGTGTACCACGTAGTTACTCCTCTATTTTTTGGAAAGAGTTGTCTTTGTTGGGTATTGTTTGTGCTTCATGTGGGTCATGAAGGCTTCTTGATTGTCCAATGTGTTATCTTGGTGGCTTTTCACCAAGGATCAATTCTTCACGGGGCCTTCCAAACACTCCCTATGGCACCATGGACTCTAGCGTGGTATCCTAATCATTAGTTGTTTATTTTCACCAGAGGTTCCTTCATCACCAAGCCTCATTTTATGTCCTAGTGGTGCTGCGAACTCTTCCTTGCTATTTGACATCATCAGGATATGCACATTGGGGATCTAGACTTTAAGACCAATGTTAGGATATCAACTTTATGAAATGTCCAAATGCTACAATGTCTAGATGATGTCATCAGTCTTTACGATTTCTTTGGAATGGAATTTGGGTGACATTATCTAGATAATCATGTTGAAGGATCCAAACATTTGGGAATGTTCAAATATTAGACCAAGGTTAAGATATTAGATGAATGTCCAAACATCAAGATTTGTAAGCATTATGCAAAGGTCTGGATATCCAAACATCAAATGTCCACGCATATGACTATTTTGTCATACCACTAGGGTGAATTTGATGGGTGCACATCTAGATGTCATATTGCGACAAGTTAAGTCCTAACCCTGATAGCTTCCTGGCCTTCCATGATTGATCAAGCATGATCAAATCTTATTATAAAAGGTCATTACATCTACAAAGGTAGTATTTCCTATACCTTTGGGATCTGAAAGGGAACGTTGTTAATGTAATTATAATTATTTGCAACAATATTTGCAAATATATTTTGGCTACTAGTGGATTTGAGCTAGTGCGTGCAACTACCTTTGTCCTATTTAGGGATATTCTTCCCATGGCTAGTTGCACCCATATCATGTCATGATGAAAATTGTCAAATGAAAATGTGACAAGAGTCTTGGCCTGAAGCTTGTTGCTCCTTCATTCCTATAAGAAGGAATTCAGGGCCATTAAAAGGGGTTAGTTTGAGAGCATCTTTTCAAACCAAGTCTGAAGGATGGGAGACAATTTGGGGGATATATTTTACTTTAATAGTACTAGTGTCTGATTTATGTAATGACAAGTCTACTTGTGATTAATTCTCTATAATGGGTTTGAAGATCTTTTCAATAAATCAATGTAAGACCATACTTTTGTTGTCAATGATATACTCTGTCTCCATTGAATGTTTTAGTGTTTTAGGGAATCCAAGGGGTTTCTGGGTGTACATTTGCTACTCTCTCCATTTGATCTCTGTTAGTTTTTATTTCAAGGAAATGCATTAATGATGTTTTTCTTAAATACTTGAAAAATATGTAAGTAAACATGCTTTCATGACAAGTATTTGGGATATTTTAGTATGTTGTGAATAGTTAAGAATGGATTTGATCTTGAGAGCAGGAGAGCAGTTGAGAGTTCAATGTTTCTGTAAGGTAAAAACCTAGCTAATTGAACTCATTTGAAAGTTATGTTTTCCTTTTCATTATGGATTTTGGCCCACATGTGACTCTGTTATCATGGGTTTGGCCACTGATCTAAAGCAGTCAAGTATAACCCTACCCCCTTTTAAAATTGAAAATCATTTTGGTTATATCCATAAATTATTTCTAAGTTATCTCTGCCCTACCCTTATGCATGAAGTCCAGTATTCTAAATCTTGCTAAATCTTAGGTGAAATCAATAGCTGGAGCAAATCATCAAAGGACTTGTGCATATTGTATTTCTTAGGTTAATGGTGTTGTAAGAGACTACTAATGAGTGCATTTACAAGGATTATAAATAAGTTTATCATATGTTGGCACCATTTTAATCTAGTTGTTGTTCTTGTTGTCACAAAGGATTGCACCCTGAATGCTAAGCCTTTACAAGCTTGGCAATCCCATGCAACATGGGAACATTCTCAGACTGTGGGTTTGTCTATTTTGAGAATGAACCTCCAGAAGAGTCACCTCCCTTTAAATGCCCCTTTGATCTATAAATTTATGGAGGAAAAAGATAGAAGAAAACTTGCATAAACTAAAAATTGAACAAAAAATCTATCTAAAGGGGGTGATGCACCAATATTTTGATTTAAAACTACAATATAACTCAAAAACATTCTCTAATAAACCTGTTCTTACAATTCAAATTGATCATATTCACCACATAAGTATTTCATAGAAAGGTGTGAATAATCTTGTACAAGCTGTGACCTATAATAAACTAAAATTTGTATACTTGCATCTAATAAATGAGACAAATAATTTAGAGATTTTGAAGCAAAACACAAAAAATTTCTATCAAATCACTCACAAAATAACAAGACATTTGAAATTGGATAGAAGAACCCCTGATTGTATTAGAAAATGGAAGGAATCTTTAAATATAATAATAAACTGCTAAAAAAATGAACTGTTGCTATTAAAAAATGTAAAAATGGCTAAGTTACAAGACAATCTCCTTCTCTGCAATATGCAAAGGCAAAAAAGCAAGAACTACGAAAAAAAACATAAGCTTTTTTTCATATAATACAAAACTATCCCAAAAAAATGAATGGGAAGTCAACTCTAGCTCAACTGAACTCAAAAATATGCATGAATGAGTTTGAAAACATAACACCAAGTTGATGGGTGAGCACAAGTGAAAAGCCTAAAATTTAGGCCCCAAAACTCCTCCAAGATGAGCAAAAATAGCTCGGAACTCCAAGTCTCAAAGTCCTTGACCAAGAAAATACCAAAAATAGTCATGTCAAAAATAGAACTCCAAATATCTCTCCATGCATAACCCTTCACTTCAGTTAGACTCCTCTCCTATTTTTGTGTACCTTGAAAGACTTCCGATCAAGTCCAGAAGGGTATTTTTGGGAAATATCGAAAAAAAAAATTGATATTTTCTACATCTTAGTAAATTGCATTTTCGAAGGCCTTTAGAGTGGAATCAAGGAAAACCACCTTGAGGTAGCATTGACATTATCCTTAAAAACCTACAACTCAAACTAGATAATTGGTTTATCTTCCAACGAGTCCAAAAACTTTGAATTCTAATAAAGTAGTGAGGAGTGATGACCCTGCCAAAAATTTTCTTTTTTTTATTAATAATTTTTACCTTCCATAGCTCTTTTTTGAATTCCAAGGGTATTGTGACCCTTCATATTATATGTAAGCATTTACATTTCAAATGAAAATGGCATAGATGAATGGTCTTCAGGTACCTATATCTGCATAGTGAACAAACATGTTAGATTAGATGTAGAGGCTGAAGCCTCTCTCTTGACTATTTTGATCTGATATTCTCTTTCTTCCTGCTTCATTTCAAGTCACTTGCTTCCTAAAAGAATTAGAAAACAACTGATATAGCCCAGCCTAATTGGGATGCCAAGCACAACTTAGTAACATTTTTGGTGACTTCTATGCTAGTTTTACCTGCTAAAACTCTCGTGGCTAATTGCATGTTATGTCCATTGGGTAATAAAATTTTCTATTAGCCTTTGCAACTCATAAAACTCCTTGAAAACTTAGTTGCTAGAAAAATAACAGCAGAAAAAACAAAATAGAAACAAAACAACACTGGCTCCAAATAGAACCAGCCAGTTGTCCATCAGCACTTCATGGAAAAATGAAACTAAAATGAAACAACTATGCAACCAACACTTATTAAATTGAAAGCTTATTCTACTATGATACAATTGCAACCCTTTGCTTCTCAAAAGTAGTGTTTGAGGTGAATCCCATTAACTAGGATGGGTAACACCTCTCCTTCCATTGTAGTAAGCTAAAAAGCATTGTGTTGTTTACATTCAGCAATCATGAATGGGCCTGTCCACATACCATCAAACCTATTGTGCTTACATGGTCTACTTTTGAGCTCATCCCATTTGAGAACAATGTCTTCTTCCTTGAAAACTTTGAATGTTTCCCTCCTGTCAAATGTCCTCTTCAATTGCATCTGATATGTTTCCAATTGCTGAGCTATCTACTTGTTTCTTCTAGTTCTAATAGTTCAGCTAACCTTACCTCCATAGGACCAGCTTCCATAAATTCAATCTCCTTCATAAGACTTAGAGATGGTAATTTAGTCAAGATAGGTAATCTAGCTTCCTTGTCATAAACTAGAACAAATAGAGACTAACCTATTGACCTTTTAGGAGTCACTCTATTAGCCCATAAGGCTGATTTCAACTTTGAATGTTAGGTTCTCTAGTTATCTTCTATTGTCTATTTAATGATCCTGATGAGATTTTTATTAGTGGATTCAGCCTACCCATTTCCCTGAGGGTAGTAATTTGATGAAGTTCTTAGGTAAACGCCATGTTTGATGGCCCAATTAGTTATTTTTTGGCCTACAAAAGCCAATGCATTAGCTGACATAATTGCATCTGGTACACCAAACCTGGCCACTAAGTGTTCATAAAAGTTCAAAACAACACTTCCATTATCTTCTTTCAAAGCTATTGCCTCTATCTACTTAGTAAAATAATCTATGGCTATTAATATCCACTTATGACTAGTACTAGAAGGAGGATTAATTGCCCCAATGAAGTCAAGGCCCCATTTTGTGAAGGGATGATCAACTAAAATAGATTGGAGTGGCATGGCTGCCAACCTTTCTTTACCTGTAAATACTGCATATTTAACACACTCTCTAACCTAGGAATGCACATCTTTGAAAAGAGATGGTAAGTAATATCCAACCTTCATAATTTTCAAGGCTATTGTTTAGACAGTAAAGTGACCATCAGCTGGCCCATTATGAAACTCATGTGATACTATCAATCTGATTAGTTTCAACACATCTCAACAACACTCCATTGTAGTCTTTTTTGAACAAGATATTTTAAACCATGACAAAAGGAATGGCTTGCAGCCTATAATATCTTTATTTTGCTACACTTAGCCCTATTGGACATTCTCTATTCTACAAATAGTGTATCATATCTCTTGTCCATTTAGTATTGTCGGCTAGAACAACAGGTACAGTAGTATTATCAACCATTAAAACCACTTTTTTTAGTAGTTTAACTTCATTTTCTGATGTTTCAGCTAGTTGCTCACATAGTCCTTTACCCAGGATCATCTTGGTAACTTTTATGTCAACATCATACTCCATCACTCTAGTTATCCAACCAGCTCTTTTATCTGCCAGATGTTTTCTCAACAAAAATTCTTTCACACTTGGATGGGCAACCCATTAGTTGAATCTTGTTATTAGATAACATGTGCCTAAATTTGGTTAGGCTTCTTATGGCAACAAGTACATGCTTTTTAACAAATGTGTACCTTTTCTCATAGCCTTCTAATCCCTGGCTAAAAAAGGCTATTGGTTTCTCCTGGCCTTCTATGTTCTACTGGGTTAGCATAGCAGAGATAGTGTCAACTCCTCCATAGGCATACAAAATAAAATATTTTGAAAAGTCAGGATTGATCAATGTAGGAGCTACTACTATAATTGCTCTGATGTCCTCAAAGTTGTCCTTGCCTTCTTTAGTCCAGCTGAAACTAATATTCTTCTTCAACATAGCTGTTAGAGGCTTTAATAAACTTGTAATATTCAATATAAACCTTCTAAAAAAATTGATTCTCCCAAGGAAAATTTGCAGCCCCTTTTTATGGGCTGGTAGAGGTAAGGCTAAAATAACACTTACTCTTTTAGGGTCAATTGTTATCCAATGCTTGGAAATAATGTGACCTAGCAACTTACCCTCATGAACAGTAAAAATACACTTTTTTGGATTAAGTGAGACTCTGTATTCCCTACATCTTTCAAAGACCTATCTGAAATGAGAAAAGTGATCTTTGGCATCCCTACAGAAAATAGTGATGTTATCTAGATATACCAAGACAAACTTATTCATTATGCCCTAAAAATCCATATCCATGGCTCTCTAAAAGGTTGCTTCAACATTCGACAACCCAAATGGCATCTTTTGATAGGCCATAGTACCCAATTTAGTTGTGAATGTTGTCTTGTACTGGTCTTCCTCCTTAACCAAAATTTGGTTATACCCTGAAAAGTTGTCTAGTAAAGAAAACCTTTTAGCACCTAAAACTACTTGCAAAATCTGCTCCATTGAGGGTAGCGGGTAGTGATCTTTCAATGATGCTCTATTTAGGTCCCTAAAATCAACACATAGACTAATCTCACCCTTTTTCTTCCTAACGAGAGCCCGATTAGACATCCATAATGTGTGTTTGATTGAGAAAATGATGATGCTTTGAATTATCTTATTTAATTATATTTTCATCATTACTTCTAGCTTGGGGTTAAGATGCATTTGCTTCTACCTCACTGGTTTTACCCTCGATTCTAGCTCTATGGTGTGTTGATCTAGCTCAAGGTTAAAACCTTTGAGGTCTTTGTATTCCCATGCAAACATATCATCAAATTCTTGGCACAATAACACAAAAGTATGCTTATCTTTAGCTATACATACCTTTCCCAATTTGAGAAGTTTGGACTTGGAAATCTCCACTGATTCATAGTGTTCCTCTTTGATAAGTATGTTGGCTTTTTCTTTTCTAAGTTGATCATCTGAATTAAAAATTGATTCTAAGGTTACCAAACCTTTTGGCAACTTATTTGTCTTTAATTAAACAATCTGGTCTTCAAATTGCTACTGTAATTTTGTTGATTACCAACTGAAAACTTAGCCTCCTCAATGAGAAAATTTTTTATTCCATCATCACTTTCAAAAACCTGCCAATGTATATTATTATCAGGCATTGGTGGCCTCACAACCACTTTCACATACTATTGTTTCTCTATGTTTCTGATTTATTTGGGTATGTCAAATGCAACCCCCATGACTGCAAGTTTATCAGCTTATTTGTTTTTCTTTCTAGGCACAGACAACAAATTAAAAGCATCAAAATATTCAATCAAATTCCATACTTTGTGTTTGTATGACTTAAGCAGGTCATTTTTGGTGACATTCAAGTTCCTTACCTAATTTGCAACAAGTTCACTGTCACCATACACCTTCACACACTTGGTATTCTTCCTTCTAGCCCATTCTAAGCCATGAATTTGTGCCTCATATTCTGCTATGTTGTTTGAATAGCTGAATGCAAATCTGAAGGCTACATAATACTTCTCATTTTTGGGTGAAATAAGCATAGATCCTCCTCCTACACCTACTTTTCTTCTTGCACCATCAAAATACAACTGCCACAGGTCATCTTCCACATATTTAGATTGTTGTTTCTACTACTCTTCACCTTTCATAAGGTTAGGAACACCATAATTTTGCTCATGAATCATATAGATTCCTAATCCAGCTACTTCCATTGGCTTGTAACGATCATCTTCATGATTTTCTAATGCCCATTCATCCAGAAATAGGTTTTCTATGCTCTCAATTGGGGTGTTTCTCTCATGAATAGTAGGTTGTTCCTCCTCATGATAGTTCAAATTAGCATTAATAGCACTAGGGGTATAAGGCTTAATGTGATCTTTAGCAAAAGGTTCAGATTTTATAGTCACCCATGTACCATACCTAGTCTTAAAACACATATGTGACCAATCAGCTGACACATAACGTCCTAACTTTGTTGTAAACTCCTTGGAGAGGTATAAGTCAAAGTATGGGGGTAGGTCCACAACATATATGTCTTGCAGGATTGCAAAGTTTAGGAAAGCATGCAAGGTGAGACTTAGATTCTTTATCACTCCAAGGGTATTGATGGATGAACCATCTAGCTATGTCACAGGTTTGGACATTGGTTCATAAGTCAATTTTAACTTGTCCACTATCTATTTTTGCATTACTGACGTACTAGAATCTAAAACAATCATACAATTATGCATAAGATTTTTACCAATGATTAAAGAAACAAAAAATGGTGTAGGTTTGACACCTTGGGCTTGTTGTTCATTTTGAACTGGCGGGTCATTTGCAAGCACTACCCTAGGCTAGTCTCTTGACTGGTCTTGAGTGGTCTCATTATTCATAGAGGTATTCAATAAGGCATTTTGTAATAAATCTTTTTGGCCTGGGAAAGATAATCAGTCCCACAAAGACATGCTTACATTTGCCTTTTTCATATAACCAATAATATTAAAAGAACATGAACCAACCTTTGATTGTCCCCATGAAGCAGTAGATCAACTTGTTGTTGTACTTGTTGTGGCTACCCTCTGGGCTGGTTTTGACTTGGAACGGGTTGCCCTCTTGGTAAAACATGAATATTTGACTGCTATGATAGACCAGTAGTGACTAGTGGTTTGATTGGGCCTAATTTTGGCTTCTTCTAGCTTGCTATCCAATATCTACAGCTCTCATTTTGGCTCTCGTGTTGGCTACTATGGACTAGGTAGATTGGTTTTTCCCTTGCATATGATTAACCCTACAAAACTCTTCACCCTACCAATTCATGAATGTTGCATCAGATTGCTCATGTTCAGGATAAAAAAACTTGCTTCTCTGAAACCTCTTGTATAGTACTTTGCTGAATAATAGCATTATTTTGCACCATTAAGGCCTAATTAATCATGCCATTTGAGTAGGACAATTGGTTGTGCAGTTGGTTATAGGGGTAACACCAATCGTATTCTTGTGCCATATTGTTTTGCACTGGTATTAACTCTCTTGATGAGCTAGCAACCTGCTAGTTGTAAGGCTAATAAGGCCTTGTATTGAAGTTCCTTCTTTGGCCTTGGTTTTTAAGCTGATAAAGAGGTCTGTTATTCTAGTTATTTTGCTACTAGCTCTGGCAATTTTATTGCTTATTTTGGTATGGAGGCTTATAAGGCCTATAAATTTAATTTTCTTTCTTCTCTATACTCACTAATTTATTGCTAGCTATTTTTAATAGCCTTGCTTGTTCTTGAAACTTTGCTTTAAGCTCTTGCATCTCTTGAGATGTATCATGGGGTTGGGACAGTATTAGTTTGGGCTAAAACTTGATAATTGAGGGCTGGTATAGTAGGTACAGTAGCAAGTGGTAGGATTTGTAATGGGATTGATGGTTGTATTTCTAGAAAAATAGGCATTGACGGCCTTGGGGCTATTTTACCAGCCTGAATCAGGCTATTTTCAGCTCTTATGGAAATTGCATAAGTACCCGGCAGTGTTGTACAACCCATTGATTATACCATTATTGTTATATCACTATTTAGAACTCTAAGAAAATACAAAAATGCATGTTCCCTTAGTAGGCCTTACCGCTATTGGAATTTTGTCCCAAGTCCACTGAAAATGAAAGTTGAAATCAACCATATGATCTTGTGGAGCTCTCTTTATTGTGTTGAGTTGTTCCATCAAAGATAGGTTATCTGGCTTGTCTTCAAACTATTTGTTCAAAGCATCTCCCTAGATCCCATGATGTAATAGAACCTATAGCCAATCCTCTAAACCATTGAAGGGTCTTACCCTTCAGAGATGTAGCCAATAATCTTACTGCAACATTTTCCTATGTTATGTGATGGACTGAGCATAATGTGGACACATCTTTTATGTGTTCAATTGGAGTAGTTTGGTCCTCTCTTGTAAAAAATGGTAAACCTCTCAGGGCTACCACTGAAATGTCATCATGCGTTGCAAGACACAATGGGCTACCGGTATTGAATTGCACAAATGCATATGCTCTCGCCATTGGTGGGGCTTGAGCGGCTTGTGGAGTTTGTATTTGAAGATTTATCACCAAATTCCATTGATCAAACTCTACAATTCTAATTCTTGGAGGAGTTAATTGAGTTCTCCCTATTGGATTGGGTGTTCTTACTATTGTTCTACCTCTTCTCCTTCGAGGTGATAGCTGTAGATATTCAAACAGAGTTGAACTTCCTCTAGTTTGGACTTTTCTCATGTGCTAAATTCACTAGATCTGCAAAAATCAGAATTTTGAGTCACCAAGTATGTTATTTTTTACCTCTTCTGGGCTGAAGCTTTGTTGTGAATACCAAACAACAAAGTAAAAATATGTTTGTGTGTCTTGAATCTTTGTTCAGTGTCCCACCAGGCATGTCAGTTCTCAATCATGGTCTAAATTGTATTGCCATAGGATTAAGCCAATATAGATGGAATCAGCCATTTCCTTGGTTATTTTTATTGAGAACCTTCTATTTTGATGCAACATCCCAAATAACTTTTGAAATACCTTTAGATGTTGTAAAGGGTACACCTACCTTGGTCTTGCAAAACCAAAAGTATAGAGGATTTTTCAACTCATTATTGTAATCATGTTCGTTGGCCACTGACCAAGAGCCCTTAAGCATAAGAAATTGGCTAGATCTTTAGAGTACTCTGACAATCAGTTGGAGGAACCAACATGCCTAAGGAAAAGTGATCTAAACTAGATATAGAAGAACATAAATACATATTTGTTGGTTATGGTGAGAATATAAAAGGTTATAATCTTTGGAATCTACTAACCTAGAAAATGGTGTTTTCTAGAGATGTAATTTTTAGGGAGTTCAAAGAATTTTAGATTCCATGCAACCAAAGACAAAAGAAGGAAGGAAAATGGTGCATTTTAAAACCAAGGTTGAAAAGTAGGAAGAGGCACATGCTTAAGAACAAGATGATGGATTAGAGGATGAAGAGGAAGAAGAGGGTTTAGATGAGAGTTATGATCGATATGAGTAGGTTGATCATGTAGAACAATAGGAAAATCCCCTTACTCCTACCTTGAGATGATCCATAAGACAATAGAACCTTATTGACAGGTATAGCCAGTGAGATTTTTGTTGTGTACTTTCTCTATTATGTATTGAAAAGGAATTGAGACCTTTCAAGGAGGCTCTCTCTTTAGAAGATAGTAAGTCTTATATGTAGGCCATGTAGAAGGTGATCATGGGCTTAGATAGATGTGACATGTAGGATATTGTTATATTTCCCAAGGAAAGGAGTCCCATTGGTTACAAGTGGGTGTAATGTTGGGAAGTGAGGTGTCTCAACCTTTGTAAGTTCCTAATGTTGTATTTATTTATTTTTTCCTACTATTGTAATTTTCTATGCAAATTATATTTTGTCACTTTGTGGGAGTTGACACAGTGATGTGTCATCCTACATGGAAGGTGAATAGATGTATTTTTTGTCCTCATATGAGGAGGTAGGAATTCTATTTTGTGGTAGATGTATTTTTCCACATGTCGACATCTTTTAGGTGTTGTAAGAGGTTTATGACATGTAAGAACTATGATAGATTCTATGACATTGTAAGAGCCAAAAATAGAAGGGATGAGACAAGTGTCATTTGCATGTATGACATTGTATTAGGCATCTTTGAATTAGCCTATTTTTGGGGTGCCCAAGTTTGGGATATGACAAGTTGTAATAAAATCATTTATTAATAGTCGGTTATGATAGATTCTCTTATAGCTATAAGTGTTGTCATATATGACAGATTTTATGATGATGTAAGAGCATTTGTCATATCTATTTTGGGCAAATTTGGGGCACCCAAGTATGGATGGTTGTAAGAGGTGTAAGGGAATATTGTAAAAGTGTCATAAGAGTCAAACAAGTGTTTGAAAAGTGTTCCACATGGATTTGGATGCCCATCTCTTGTTGATTTCTCTAGAAGCTTCATTCATGCTTGTATCCCACTATATATATAGGTACTTGGAGTTGGAGTGGTATGGTTCATTTTTAGGTATCATTATGTTACCAAAATTACTCCTGTGTTTAACATTTCTATACACCTAGAAGAACTTACATTGCAAGTGTGTTGTAACCATCCTTTGATTTGATAATACATTGTACAAGTTTTAGAGTGTGGGGTTTTTCACCTGAAAGGGTTTTCCCCATGTATATCTTATGTTGTGATCTTTGTACTTGATTTTTAATGTTTTTTATTACCTTTCTATTAATGTGCATCTTAATCTTTAAATATAAAAGTTAAATTTTTTGTAAATCTTTCCTTAGTAGATCAGTGTAGGAAGCATTTTCATATACCTTGCTTCCTTTCAATTGGTATCAAAGCTTGATCACCGTTGGTTCTAGTTGTTGGGTCGAGGGTTTTTTGAGTTAATCTTCATTTGAGTGGGAGCTTGTGCAAAGGATTTTGAAATATTTGTTGTAGGAAAGAGATGGCAAGCACATATGGGAGGTTTTATATAGAGAATTTTAATGCAGGCAACTTTGAGTTGTGGAAACTCAAGATGGAGAACTTATTGGCAGATACAAATGTATGGCTCGCAATATCCAGGTCCATGCCATTGGGCATGAAATAAGAATATTCGGATCTGATGGATCAGAAGGCCAAGGGTCTAATAAGACTTTGCTTGGTTTATTCAGTGTTCCTAAATATCCATGAGAGAAGTCTACAAAAGACCTTTGGAAGAGACTTGGAGATGTTTATCAAGCTAAATCCCTGGTGAACAAGTTATTCCTGTGAAAGAAATTGTATTCTTTGAGGATGGAAGATGGAAGATTTGTCACTGATCACCTGAATACATTCAATATACTTGTTTCCCAATTTACCTCTATTGGTGTGAAGATGGAGGAGGAGGATTGTATGACATTACTATGATAAGTAAAAATTGGGTTAATAAGATCAAGCATACAAATTGAAAACTTAATCCTACCACCATCAAAGAATCGAATCCAAGTGAAACCAAAAGCAAACAATTCAAGAACAAGATCACCTAGATTGTATGATTCCTTGTTTGTGATGTGGATTGCTCTTCAACAATAAACAATTATGAAGATCAAAGCTGCCATGATGGATAAATAATAATGATATGCTAAATGGATCCTAAAGTGTTCAATGTGCTCAAGATGATAATATGAATGCTATATGAAATGATAGATGCTAGATGGATGCTAGATACTAGATGTATTGTATGGAATGAGAGGGTGTTTATATAGACCTCAACCAAATCAATCAACGGTGGAGATTTAGTGGCTATGTGAACGGTTGGGATGAATTGATAATCATAGATGAATATGTAGATGACAAGTGGAGGGAAGATAAGACTCATGTGTGACTGTGTACATAAAGTTACTACATGTGAGATATTAAATGAAAGATGTAGTACCACACATGTTTCAAATAAGAGACATACACATGTTGGCTTGTGATGAGAGGTGGGGACCTAATTCAAATATTTTATTTGAATTAGTTGGGATATGAGTTGGAAAATTAATTAAATAAATAAGATTTATTTAATTAATTGGATAGTGGGATTAGGATATGATATAGAAATTAATTAAATAAATAAACTTTATTTAATTAATTAGGAAGTGGGATTATGGAGGAATTTTAAATTAAATAAAAAAAATTATTTAATTAAAATAGATAGAATAGAGATAATTAAATAATTAAAGATTATTTAATTATCAATAGAAGAAAATGAATTAATTAAATAAATATGAATTCATTTAATTAATAGAAGAAAAAGGTGATTTAGAGAAAATAGATAAATTGCTCAAGTGTGTTAGACAAATGCAGATGGTAGATAATGCGATATTTTAATACTAATGATAACTAGGTCAATTTTGGGTGTCTACATTTTGCCCCTCTTTGAGACAATGTTTGTTTGAACGTTGTGTCAAAGAAGATATGATGATTCACTTGATAAACAAGGTTATGCCCCAGTGTAACTGGCAGGTGATGCCCCCTCGAGAGGTAAGCCAGGCTAACCAGGAAGGGCTGGGTTGGCTCGCAATAAGATGAAAGGCTAAAAACAAGGTTGACTCAAAGAACATAGGCTATGGCATAGAAGAAGTAGGGTGTGGAAAAATGTATAAATAGGTTCCTCAAGGGAAAATAGGCTCATTTGTGCTTGTTGCTTGTAGAAAATCTAGAGCTCTAGAGTGTGATAGTGCTTAGGGTATCAGAGAGCTATCAGGATGGTGATCCCACATAGAGATCATCATGTTGAATGAGTGAGGACACATGGGCAACTAGTAGGAGCAGTCACAGCAGTATGTATCGACACTTTTCCTAAATGCGTGATTTTTTTAGGCTAAAAGCGTAATAAATGCACACACTTTACCAAAAGTGACTAGGTTTTAGGATAGGTAGTTCGGGTCACTTTTAGAGGGAAAGTGATTGCTTAGGGTAAAATAGGTCACTTATAGGCACGAAGTGATCGCTTATGGAAAAAATAGGTTGCTTCTGGTCAGCTAAGGAAAAAAAATAGGTGAAATGTGCATAGTGTAAATTTAGATCACTTTTAGGTAGAAAGTGACTGCATATAGAAAATGAGATTGCTTCTAACTAACAGTAGCTCATGTATAGTAAATAGATTGCTTATGAGAAAGAACTATGTGCTTGCAATAAAATAGCTTAATTATGGTCAAAAGGCTAGTGCATATAGAAAAGTGAGTCGCTTTTAGAAAAAATAATCAGCTACTAGCAGTCAAAAGTCAAATTTTTAGTGCAAGAAGCTAACAAGGTGGACTGAATGATACAGGAGGTACTACCACCATTATTGTCTCGAGAGCCACATCCTAGGGACTTGCGATTAGTCAAAGTGTTGGATGCAGAGGACCTATTATTTTTAGATATTATAGGTTTGGAGCATGTGTCGAGATTAGAGCCAATTCAGGCACATTGAGGATTGATGACATGTATGGTTGAGTGGTGGAGGAGCAAGCGCAATTTGTTCTTGTTGCCGACTAGAGAGGCAACGATTATCCTAGAGGATGTGTTCCTAATTCTACATGTTCTGATTGATGGAGATAGAGTAGATTATGATCCTAATATGTGTCCAGCTACATTTAGATGATTATTTAGGACTCTTGACATTGGGGCTGAGGGCTCAAAGATTCCTATGGCTAGGATGGAGGAGCTATGTGATAGACTACAGCAAGTAGTGGTAATGATCATCAGATGGCTAGTCAGAGACAAACGAGCTAGAGGGTTTCTAGTTGGATGGAGGACTGTCATGGAGGGGATGTTCTCCTACGGTACTAGATATGCATGGGTTGAGTGTGTACTAGGACAACTATATCATTACTTACATGACTGCGCATATATATTTGGAGCTAGTATGTCAGCTGGAGTCACAGTTCCACATGTATGGGCATATGAGCACATTCTAGTGACAAGGCTAGATGGATGAATAGAGAGAGA
Source organism: Cunninghamia lanceolata (assembly GCA_027924645.1). Classification (NCBI taxonomy): domain Eukaryota; kingdom Viridiplantae; phylum Streptophyta; class Pinopsida; order Cupressales; family Cupressaceae; genus Cunninghamia; species Cunninghamia lanceolata. The sequence continues at coordinate 4,330,027 of BSBN01001670.1, read as the reverse complement.
AGAAAGAGAGCCATATGCAAGGATATATAGGGGGTTCTTACCTATCGGTAATGGCGAGGGATAGTTTATTGAAGGCAAACATTGGGTGAGACTGGTAGGTTTATATGGAGACCATGGCTATCATGTGAGAGATGGGAGGAGGAGGATAGAGAGCTTGTATATGCTAGGCAAGTGAGATACATTTTTCATCATGGCATATATATTATAGAGCATTATTTGCCTGAGACGATGTTGAGGCAGTTCAGCATCCCACATGAAGTACCAGTAGGTGATGCTATTGTTGGGATGACTCCATAAGAGGTGTTTAATTGGGGACCAAAGATTGTGATTGATACAGCTTTGGCAGAGAGGGATGGATTGCAACCAGTGATATGGTAGTGGAGATAGGGTCTTGTAGATATTGGGAAACTTCCAGATTATGATACATACTGGGCTAAGGCTAGGCTGACTCAGCTGACTACGCCAGGGGAGAGAGGAGAGATTGGAATGGAGAGGCCGATTAGGAGGAGGGTACAAGCTCCAGTAGCATAGACAGTAGTGCTAGCAACTATGGGTATTTAGGGACAGAGATAGGTGCCACCACAGGTTCTTGCACAGCCACAGGCACAAGTGTTAGGAGGTGATGATGTGGGGATATAGCAGCTTAGGCAGAGGAGCAGAGCTGGAGATAGCGGGCTCAGTTCAGGCTGAGGAGAGTGGAGATAGATAGACATTAGGTGGTGATAGCCATGCAATAGGCTAGAGCATCGGTACAGCCCTATCACACTTAGTTACAGGCTAGGGCTCAGGGAGGAGATGGACAGGATGATGGGACACTAGCAAGAGTGCGTGGAGAGAGAGATGTAGCAGTGCAGTAGGTATAGGTAGTGAATGCTAAGAGAGATATTGCAGTACAGCAGGTGCAGGCTATCACAGTAGAGAGAGATGCTCTGAGGATGGAGAGGGATAGGGCAGTGGCTACATTGGGTATAGATGGAGTTGCTATGTATATGGCCACCCAGTTGACACAAACACAGGGAGAGTTGAGGAGAGCACAGGGTGAGGCTGAGTATTATAGGGGCTTACATTATGGAGCAGTGCCTGTAGAGCAGAGATAGCTAAGTGTGAGGACCGCCCTTTTTACTACTATTGTTATGACTATTTACAGTACTGTTATTGTTACTTTCATATTTGTGGGATAGCAATTCCCGGAATTTGTCGGACTATTTAACTTTATTATGTTTTCGGAAAAACTAATTGGGTGATGTTTGGATAAGTTACTTTTCAGAAAAATGAATTAGGGATGATGGAAAATTGTAATATGATTTTTTTAATTATGTTAAATTGTACTAAGGCATGAGAATGCATGTGTTATTTAAGTTGCTTCGGCTATGATGAATTTATGTGGTTACTGATCTTGTAATTGAGTGTGCAGGGACTACTAATCAAACCACAGATTTCGGAGATCATTCCACACCTTGTTAATTGTTATTCCCTGTTAAGCCGATCTGGTTCCACGAAGAACCAAGATCTCTTTGTGTTTGATGTCTTGATGTAATGTGGTCTTTCGTATGGTCGAGTGGGTTAGGTTACCCTCATGTATCATTATTTTTATAAGTAAGTGTTGTTAAGAGATTGAATTTGAAATTTCTATTTTTCTTTAAATTATGAGGCCCTTTTTCTTGTGCTTTACCTTGACCTGGGGTGTCTTGTATGGGTTAAAATTGACCCTGGGTTCTACCCCATGGGTCCAGGGGCCCATTTGGCATGGGTAACCCTTGAGTAACCTCCATCTAGTCAACTTAACCTTCCCCTGAAGTTAAGTGGCGAAAATTGGAGGTAGGAGGGGACATGATGGGTTGTACCAACACTCAACCCATCCCCTCTACTTTACCCTAGATAAGAGATGCCATCCATTAGTAAAAGTTACCTCTTCTTTAGTAAGATTCCCCCATGTACTATGGGGACACCCATGTGAAGAAAGGAGAAAGAGGCATGGGTCACCTGTCTTGTTCCCATTTAACTCTTTTTTTTATTTTTCCCTTGAGAAAGTGGAGTCACATGAAAGGAATAAGGAGTACCCTTGGGAATGGAGAGTGACATAAGCCACCTGGACAGAATAGTGATTTTTGGGAAGGGTGAGGAGGTGACAAGTGTCACTTCCCCATTTCTCAAAATTAGAAAGAAAGAGAATTTTGGGTTATTTATTTTAAAATTTTGGGATGAGAGGGAGTTAGTGGAATTTTGGGGAAAATCTTTCATCTTTGGCCTTACCAAAAAATAGAGAAGTTAGTTTGGAAGATAGAGAAGGGAGAGGGAGTTGGGGCTAAGCTTGGAAGTGAACTCTGTGGACTCTGCAACAACTTCATTCCAGGAGGGCTTTGCAAGGTTGGTCTGAATTTTATCTTTGTTTTGGTAGAACTGAAATGTGTATGAAATGTGTGTGAAATATGTGTTTAAATTTGTTTTTCTGTGGGGGTTCTTGTCGGGTGTTTGACAGAGCGTCTCCCACTTGGGAGAAATGCTCATCAAGTTTGGGGTAGGGGAGGAGAGATCCTCCTCGGGTGCATACCTGTTCCATCTTTTGGGATGTTGAAAGCCTTGAGGGCATGTATCTGTGACTGTATTTTTTGACTTGAGAGTCATATACAGATTTCTTACAAATTGTGATCACACTTGGTTGAGACCAAGGGAAATTTATATTAGTTCATTTATCTGTCAGGGTGACACTCTGAAGTCGAGTGTATCCACTCTCCTGCCCCTTATGAAACTCACGTTAGTTGAGTTTCCGTATAGTGTAAAATACCCACGGGTGTATGTGTGCTTTGGGATTGTTGTTGTTTCTGTTGTGAAGTGGAGTGGTTGAGTACCCAGGTGTGAGTATGGTCTCCCTAGCTCGGGGGTGACCCTCTTGCGGGTCTACGGTAGGGAGGAGAGCTAGACAAGTGGTATTGTCTTCTTTGTTTGTCTTTGATACGCAGGTTTTTCTCTTGGAGCTTCTGGTTGGCTATTTATGAAGAAACAGATTAGCTTCTTGTCATGGGAATTAGGCCTGGTTCATTTCATAGAGATGAAGAGAGAACACCTCTCTTGTTATTGTTGTAATTTAATGATAATCTGGGAGTGAAGAAAATCACCTCCCTGATCTTGTTATTATTGGATTTTATTGGTTGTCATAAGTTTTCAGTTGTATACTGTTTGGGAGGAGAAAGTTCATATCTGGGAAGTTGGTATTCATGATTGAGAAACTGTAATATGAATGTGCTTAAATTTTTAAGTTGATGTTTGCAACCTTTGTTCAATAGTAATTTTTGTATTTCAAGTATTACTGAAAAGAATAAGTTCGTTTTTGCAACTTAATCTGAGTTGTTTACATTTGAAAGTTTGGAATTGCTTCACTAGTTGAAATGCTAATTTTCTTTTCAATGTTAAAATGGAAAAGACAGTTTAAAATATTTGAGTTATTCTCCATATTAATGAGTTCTGTTAATTTAGAAGGATTAGAGGAAATCTAGCATGTAAATATATAATCTGTTGTAAAGTTATGAAGTCTTAAATGTTTATGAAAATGGAAAATTATAATTATAATAAGGGGATAGCTAGTTACCATTTCTATCAATTAAGTGAACTTGGGATATATATATATATATATATATATATATATATATATATATATATATATATATATATATAATTATATCTACTAGTTATGACAATTTCTTTATAACAGGTTGATTTGGAGAAAATGCATTAAGTAGTGAAATTGAGAAATTTAGGAAATAGTTAAGCACATATAAGAATATTTTTATATATAAATAAATTTAAATATATATATATATATATATATATAGAAATATATATATATATTTCATATTTTGAGTAATTATCATTTTCCAGAATAATAGTGAAATTGAAAATAACTTATCATTTTTATGAAATTGACGGAGAAATATCAATATAAAAATAGATATATATATGTATATATATATATATATATATATATATATCTCTAATTATATACTCATTTTTAAATATATATATATATATATATATATACATATGAATATATATATATATATATATATATATATATATATAAATATATATTTTAATGTTGTGAGAAATGGCGGACCAAATGTAAGCCGCGGTTTAAAAAAAAACACAGTCGAATTTTTATATTGGGCGGTGGGGAGTAAACCCCACCGCAGGATTGTTAATACATTTGGAGGTGTGGAGTGGGGGCGGAGCCCCACCCACACCCCCACGTCGTGGGAATGTGGGTGGGGCTCCGCCCCACTCCACATCTCCCCCCCCTCCAAACCCTTATGCCTCCCGCGAAACCTTCCCGCCGCTCTGCGGCCACCGCGAAATCTTGTCTGCCGCTCTGCGGCCACCACGGAATTTCATCCGCTGCTCTGCGGCCACCCCGACCCTGCTCCTCTGCGGCCACCGCCGCCCATGGCCGCCGCCTGCTGTGAGTCTAAAGCAATACAAAAATGTTAGGGCTTGAGCCCTAACATATGAATGGTGTTTTTGTAATATAAATACAGTTTATTTTTATATAGCTTTATATATATAGGCATATATATATACTATATATGTCTATGTATATAGCTATATAGATATATTATAATAATGATTATATATCTGTATATATCCATATATATATATAAATATATATATATATATATATAGGTATATAAGTTGTGGGAAACCAATTTGTCCATTATATAGACATTAAAATAAATATATATATATATATATATATATATATATATGCATAGGAGTGAATCTTTGAACCAATTTATTGGGCCCTCGTTTAAGATCGTTATAAACTATGTCTCATGGATATAGAAGAACAAAAAAAAAATATAAATATATATATATATATATATATATCTACATATATATATATATATCTAAATATATATATATAGATGTTATTAAGTGTTGAACACAACAACCAAAGAAGATATATTACCATGAACAGAGTTTTATAAAGTGGTGAACCACCTACATCTATTGACAACGTCATACGAATTACAATCAGTGTATGAATCGTAATTAAGAGTAACAGTAACAACAGTAATTCTAAACAAGAGAAAATAAAATTATAATGTAAAGAGAGTTTAGGAATATTCGGTGATACTCAGGAAAGAGTTTCTCGGAAGTTTCAACTGTTAACGTACTAATATTCACCCGGAAAATGAAGAGGAAAATTACACAACTCTTGCTCAAAAGAACACTGGAAATAAACTTATGAAGCCACCACTAACTATCCATGTGGTCATATTAACCTCAACTGTAGCAAACGATCTCATATGTAAACCTGTAAGAGGTTCCGAAGAAGGAAAAACTAACATTGGAAAACACAGAGGAGAAAATGCGCGACCTTTCTCACACGGGATAAGAGAACTAAGTTGACGGACCCTTCTGTCAATTGTGCTTAGGAACAAGTTGACTAAGTATTTACGAAGAGGAGGAACCTAGATCGGGGAAGATTAGGAGACCGAGTCCAGCGAAATAGTAAACCAGCCTTTGTGACCGAGATCATCCTGAAATTAGGTTTAATATCAACAATAGCTGCAGTAATAACCCTGATTGACGTAAATCACGAAGAAAGGACAGGATGCACATAAAGAAAGTATAGAAAATGAAAGAGAGAGAGAGACCGAAATATAAACACACTAAATGAACTAAGAGATAGTTAAGGTAAGGGCGATAAAGATATAATCCAACTTAAGAACTTGTGGAAAGGGAAGAGAGGGCAACCAAACCGCCTTGTTGAAAATGCTAAGTCATAGGAGGGGTATGTTTCAGGAAACAAGAGAGGAGACAGACAACCGTGCCTGGCTGAAAAATGACTAAATAGGGAGATCACTAGCCGGTTTAGTCAGAACAAGGCGTCGTGAGGAGTGGTTCCTCTATCAGCGAACCACGGGCGTAAATGAGTGCAGCGTAATTCCCACTAACACCGTAAGGCATTCTGCTACCGAACACTGCCGAGGATTCGATTGAAGAACTTTGGTAATCTCACTCTTGCAATGACGTTAGCAGCGTTGTATAGACTCTCTTGTTGATCTATATGCTTCTGGTTGCACGCCATTGTACTTGTATTCCACCGATGAGAATAGTGTTTCGCCATGAGAGAACACCGTTGAGCATGCGTACGCATGCGAAAGGGGTTTTTAGGACAGTGTGAGAAAAGTTTTTCATATCTCGTGTCATAACCACATGACAGATGTGGCTATGACACGTGCGATGTGTGTTGTGACCACAAGGAAAATGTGGGCATGACACTAAGCTATAGGAGCAGGTCAGGAGCTTTGAGTTCACAGAGGATAGGAGGATCGAGGTCTATAGCTTCAATGATGGGGCCTCCTAGAGATGCCAGGCCAGGTGCCAGACCCAGTGGTGGTAGACAAGATGAGGGAGCTGCCAGTAGTCACTAGGGCTACCTTGTATTGTTGTATATTATTGCATCATGATGAGGCCGATGAGCTGATTGTACATATAGATTGGATGACTCATGGATAACCCATATTGTACTTGTAGAGACTTGTATATTGACACATTTTTTATGATATATATATATGATGGTGTTGGTTCTATGATGTAATGATTATGGATGGATGCACTTATGTTATTTACTTTGTATATTGTCATGATTTATATGGATGCTTATGATAATGCAAATAAAAATGTAAATGTATTATACAAATGATACAATGGTAATGGATAATGTTATGCGAATAATGATAATGTTATGGTAATGCAAAGACTAAATGATAATGGTAATATAAAACGTGAATGGATGCATAATGATCCTATGTATGCCTAACACTCTTGTTTTGCAGGATGTAGATGAAGAAGATGAAGATGATGGAATGAAGAAGCCTGACAAGAAAATAGATAAATCTTTGTTGATGACTATATGAGATGGTGATGGAGTGGATAAATGATATGAAATCTTTGAGATAATTGCTCAGAAAGTAAAGAAATGCAATCCTTATGTTTGATATAGCATATGGATGTTATGCACTAGGGTATAATGGACCAAGGTGTCAAGATATCCAATGCAAAACTAGCATACTACAATCTTGTCTAGATGTATGAGGGCCAAGATTTTGAACCAACATACACAAGATATGAATATTAGCTAGTGTTTCGAGATGGACTTTTGATGCTACAAGCAATGGTTTGAACTTATCTCCACTACACATAATGACACCTTGCTGGTTATATGTATGGAAATAGTCTTAGCATAGAATAATCTCAATGCATAAGAGACTATTTAGCTTCTTAGATGCAAAATATATTGATATGCAAGATAGTATTCCCAACATGTACAAGATACCAATATGCATAGGAAGAGAATAAGATCATCCCACAGACACAGTATACAAAATCCATATGACCATGCCCTATTCTATACTTCATCACAACATACCAAGATATGATAGATCAAGGTAGTCTTGATTAGGCAAAGGAAAGGGACAAAAGGTAAATCAAAAGATAAAATAAAAGATACTATCATCATGTTTTCTTACCAAGTTTAAATACTCTTGGGTGGATTAAGTTGGCACCTTGTTAAGAGGAAAGTTGCATCTTGTTGAAGGCTGAAAGTTGATAAAATGCAATAACAAATGTTGGCTTAAGGCATGTGGACAAATAGGTTTTTTTTGGCTTATCCCTGATTTGTTAAAGTTCTTAAGCTTTCGCTGATGCACATAGTCTTCTTATTTCTTGAGCTGATAAAAAAAAAGAAGATGGAAGATGAAAAAAGATAAAGGTGGGGTGGATTGTGTGTGCTTGCATACTGGATACGTCCTTCATACTCCAGACTACCTACATACCTTGTATCCATGGGATCAAAGCACATTACGATGATGATGAGACATGATGAATATGTAGTTTTGGGTTTATTGATGATGTAAGTCATGAAAGATAGAAGAAAAAGTGAGATGAAAGATTTGGAGGGTGATTAGAAGAAAGATGGAAAGATGATAGGGGTCTATCGCCCATGCCTGAATCTAAGTGCTTCCTTTACATCTTAGATTGCCTACATACCCTATATCCACGGGATCAAGGCACTTACAATAGAGGTGAGATGTAGTTCTTGTTTATTGCATTGGTAGTGAAAAGGAAATGATCAACTGTATTGCTTGAATTTGTTTTGTTGTTTTGATGTCTCATTTCAGGTTTTGCTAGGTTCTAGATTTTTTTGAGATGTTTGTTATGTTTTGGTTGTGTTTTGAATGATATGAGATAAAGCTATAAAGATCCCTTTCCACATAGGACTCAATAAGTGCCCCTAGTGTGGGATGGAGTTTATCAAAAGGATGTTGCGATGGATGTGTTAATGCAGAGAATATGCTAAGGTGCCAAAAGATATTGTAACCCCAACAAAATCTAAACTATGACAATTAGCATAATAGAGGTAAGGATAAGGAAGCTTTTATTATGGGTGAATAAGGGCTAAAGATGTGTATTGTTTATATAAGGGCAATAGTGGATTATGGAGGCTAGATAGTAGATGGTGCTATGGAAAGCTATGATCAAACAAACGAAGTAAATGGTGGACGTTGGTCTCTACACATAGCACCTGTTTGCCAAGTTTTCACTATGGTACTTATCCAAGGCGCTTGTTTACCAGGTTTTCACTAGAGGATGAATTATTTATCTTGTACTATTATTTTTTTGTCATCCATAGTGCCACAAGGTGGTTTTCACTATTGGATGGATTTTTTTTTTTTTGGAAAATACTAAGACTCATGGATAGAATTTATTTACATGAACACTGTTGACTAGTTCATCTAATGGAATACCTTTAGGTGTTGAGAGAGTGTACGCACCTGATCCATAGACTGATGTGATGACAAAAGGACCAAGCCAATTAGGTTCAAACTTGCCCTATTTCTCACGATGTTGCTGATTCCTTTGATTTTCTTTAAGGACAAGATCTCCAACTTGAAACCTTTGTTCTCTGATCTTTTTGTTGTAGCTGCAATGTAGACAATTTTGATAAACTTGGAGATGGTTGAGTGCTGTAAGATGTCGTTAATCTAATAGTTCAAGATCATGGAGTCTGGATACTCTATATTCTTCATTTGAGATGGTATGCTGAAAGGATACTTGCAGTGAGGGAATCTCAAACTTAATAGGTAAAATAGCTTCAGTTCCATACACAAGGGCATAAGGGGTAGCACCAGTGGGAGTTTGGACACTTGTTCTATAGGCCCATAATGCAGGATGAAGTTGTAAATGCCAATGACGACTAGCTTCATTAACTATCTTTTTAAGGATTTTAACAATTATTTTGTTGGAAGCCTCATCTTGGTCGTTGCTTTGGGGATAGTAAGGCGTAGAGAATCTGTGTTTTATATGGAGCTTATTACAAAGATCTCTAACCTCTTGGTTCTTGAAAGGATGACCATTATTAGTGACAATGGCTTGAGGAACTCCATAACAGCAAATGATATAATGTAAAATGAACTTGGAGATTTGTTTGCCTATGAGGTATGTCATTGGTATTGCTTCTACCCACTTTGTGAAATACTCAGTGGCGGTGATAATGAACTTATGACCATTTGATGAGTTAGGATGGATTTTCCCCATGAGATCAAGTCCCCACTACGAGAATGGCCAAGGAGTAGTAATAGGTTAAAGTTCATGTGCTGGAGCATGTATTAGATCCCCATGTTTCTGACATTGTAGACACCTCTTTACAAATTGTTGTGCATCTTTCTCCATAGTTGGCCAATAGTATCCAGCTCATAGAAGTTTCTTAACAAGACTAGGGCCAGCAGAATGTGATCCATAGACACCTTCATGTACCTCATGTAAGGCATCCTTTGCTTCCTCAGAATCAAGACATCTAAGAAGGATACCATCAAGACTCTGGTGATATAAAGTGTCTCCTATGATAGTGTAGCAGGAGGCTCAGTGGATAAAGGTTTTTTGTTGAGTGTTTGATAATTGGAATGGTAAGGTTTGATTGTGTAGATACTCATATATATCCTCATACAAAGGTGAATTGGGACCAACAATCTCACATATAAGCTTAGATTGTGGTACTTTAAATGCTAGGATCAGAAGCTGTTCAACTAAGAACTCACACTTATGTGCATTGGAAGGCATGTCAAGAAGAGATCCTATCATAGCCATAGCATATGCTACTTTGTTTTGTATCCTTGGGATCTACTCAAAGGTAATGTTGTCATAGTATTTCTTAAAATCATCAACCATTACTTTGTATGGAAGGATCTGTTGGCACTAATTTTGGTCTGGATTTGAGCCCAGATGTTGGAGGGTTTTTTCTTTTTGGGCCCTAAGTTTCCTTGTTCATCGCTGTGACTTTCTCTATCGGCGAAACTTCTTTTTGAGTGCACAGATTATGATTGAACCATTGTTTTGAACCACCGTGTTGAACCCTTTTGGTTCAAGGTTCAACGGTTCAAGGCTTTGTGTTTTTGGTACTTGGCATTTCAGCAAATGTTCTTTTTGAAGTGCTCCGTTCGACATTGAACTTCTCGGTTGAACCATCCGTTTGAACCGGTTCATGGTTCAAAGGTTCAAAGGTTCAGAGGTTTATGTTTTTGGTTCATTAGAGTGATCGGCATCATCGGCGAACTGTTTCTTGGTCCCTCTGATAGGTTTGGTTTGGCTGATGGATGTTCATCGACATAACATTGAAGATCGGCATAGGCATTTTGGGTTTGCCAGATGGTTCATCTCTGGCCGATGGAGGGGGTGTGAAGTAGGCTTCGGTGTGACTTTTGCCTATCGGCGAGGAAGCTTTTGGGTTGGCCGATAGACTCTGTCTGGCTGACAGTGGCTTGCAGAGGTGTGATCGATATGACTATTGAGCTCGGCAAGAGATTTTTGGGGTGGGCCGATGGTATATGTCATGGTGATGGGTATTTGGTGAAGGGTTGTGTGTCAAGTGTGGTAAAACGCTCGACACCTATTATGTGTGCGACCATGTTTTTAAAGTGCTAAGGGGGTTTCCACACCTTGCATGTGGGATTAATTTCCCTGCATATTTGAAACCTGCGAAGAAGCACATTTTGGCGGGAAGTCCTTTTTGAATGCTGCGACAGTTTTCAAGTGGCCGCAGGTGGTTGAGCCATCAATGACAATTGTAGCAGAGGTATGGGCAATGGTACAAGTGATTAGGTTGCCTAATTTTTGAGTGAAGACTTCCTGATGGCAGCGCAGGGCTCGAGGTCTTTTCTGTCTGATGCAGCAATAACTTCTAGGTGCCATTCCTTCTGAGGATCTGTATCTGGTAGATTTTTGTAAAAGGGCATGTAATTAATTGCTTGAGGTACACTTTCTGGCTGATATAGGCAGACTGTGTTACCATTGTTGAGGTTGTTGAAAACTGGACATTTTGGCTCTGTAATAAGATACAACTAGTTTTGGTTGCTCTGTATAGGAGGTCTTGTGAGTTTATGTATCACTTGTTGTATGTCTCATGCATGAATCTACTGATTTCATGATTGGTTTTATATGAGTAATGCTATATTTGCATGTGTTATGTTAATTCTGTCTCCACTATTGCATGTGTTCTTCTTCTGAATCTAGATATCTAAGGGGTGTCTAGTATTCTAGAATATAGAATTCCTGTATTGAATGCTTGATCTTTCAACTTCTGCTCAAGGGGTAGATTAAAGTGTTTTTAGATTAAGTATTGGGAAGGGTATACTGTAATAGGGATGCCATAAGTAGAGATAACTTAACACTCTGTGTTGGGAGATATCTGTAAGGCAAATATCACACAAATCCCCTTGAAATCTAGTTTTAGTTGTTCATGCTGATCATTCACAGGTGTATGTCTACTAACTCCAAGCCCTGGATAGGCACCAATCTAGCTCTGTGTTGAGGTTATACACCAGGTCCAGGTTTGCATCCAAACATCAAATCAACTCATTTCATATCTTCCACCTGTTAGTTGTAGGAGTAGGATTAGGAACCCCCTGCATGCTCTCATACGCAACCAGACATCATGTCCAAGAATGTTGCCAACCTTGTGATTTGTTAGACAAATCTTGGTCCTTACATGAGAGTATTCTGCCTGTTGCTATCAAGTTATATCTTTCTATCATTGAGCTAGTCAAGGTCATACTTTTATCAAATAGGGACACCCCCCTTGGTGTGGCAGAACCAGAAGTGAAGGGGAGGAGCTCATGCAACCTCCTGTATTCAGTTGGCTGAATCTGCCTGTGCATTAGAACTAGCAAACCCTAATGCTGATTCAAAAGAAAAACCAATAGGATCTTCGCATCTTTTGTCTAATACTCATCTAAGCCTTGTTTGATAACTAGTTGGGAATCACCAACGACATGTAATTGTTTAATAGCCCATTGCACTGCCATGCATAATCTTATAATTAAAGCTTCAAATTCTGCTATGTTATTGGTACAATGAAATGCAATTATGTATGACTTCGGGGTACAATCTCCTTGAGGTGTAACAAACAATATCCTAGCTCCTAACTCATATTATGTGTAAGATCTATCAAAGTATAGTTGCCACAATGTTGAAGAGGTTAGATTAAACAATCCTTCATTAGGGAACTCTAGGCGTATTGGATGGATATCTATGATAGGTGTTACTTCTAACTGATCAGCAATAACTTGTCCTTTTATGGCCTTTCAATCCACATATTGTATGTCAAATTCACTTAAAACCATGACCCATTTTGCTAATCTTCATGTAAGGATTGCTTTGGAGAGAAGATACTTAAGTGGATCAAAGTTAGATATGAGCTTTGTTGTTTGGTTCAGCATATAATGTCACAACTTTTGAGAAGCAAACACCAATGCTAGACATGCATTTTCCATAGGTGAATAGTTAAGTTCACCTCCTACAAGAGTCCTGCTAATGTAATAAATGGCTTGTTCCTTTCCTGAATCATGCTGAGCTAGGAAGGCACCCAATGCTGCTACCATTGAAGATATATAGAGTAGTAATGGCTGATCAAGTACAGGAGGTAGCAATACAGGAGGTGTTGCTAGATATTCCTTTATTTTGTCAAAGGCCTATTGACATTTTTCATGCCACTTAAAAGGTCCACCCTTCCAAGAAGATGTTGAAAAGGATGACACTTATCTGCTAATTGTGAGATAAACTTGTGAATGGATTATAACCTTCCTTGTAGACTATGCAACTGCTTTAGGTCGGATGGTGGATGCATTTCCATGATGTCTTTTACTTTGTCAGGATCCACTTCAATTCCCTATCAAGACATAATGTACCCTAACAATTTACCAGATGTTACACCAAATACACATTTCTTTGGGTTGAGCTTGACTTGATACTTCTCTAAATGGTCAAAAAATTGTGCTAATACCTATAGATGTCCTTCTCTTGTTTTGGACTTTCCTAGGATGTCATCAACATCATCTTCCATGATATTGTGGAAGAGGTCATGGAAAATAATTGCCATAGCTTGTTGATAGGTGGCTACAGTGTTCTTAAGACCAAAAGGCATTACAACCCAGCAGTATGTACCCCATGGACAAATGAATGATGTTTTATCTTGGTCTTCCTCTACTATTCTAATTTGGTTATATCCTGAGAATCCATCCATCAAGCATAGCATTTCATGTCCTACTGTGAGATCCACAATGTTGTTTATGCTTGGTAGTGGGAAGTCATCTTTAGGGCACACTTTATTGAGATCTCTAAAATCTATGTAACAACAAACTCGTCCATCAGGTTTTGCCATGGGTACTAATTTTGAAACCCATTCGGGATAATCAATGGGCTTTATGAACTTTGCTTCTAACAACTTATGAATCTCTGCCATAACCAAAATAGCTATTTGCAGGTGCATTTTGCATAGTTTTTGTTTAACTGGTTTTGCATTAGGAGATACTTCTAAGTGATGTACCACAAGTGATGTATCTAGTCCGGGCATGTTGGCATAAGTCCATGCAAAATTAATAGCTCTTTTTATGAAGAATGTTGTGAAATCTCTTCTTTCCTACTCTGATAGTGATGCTACCAAAAATGTAATCTTCAAATTCTACTCTGTGCCTAGGTTCATTTCTTGAGATTTTTCAACTAGCATTGTTGATTTTTCCTGATAATCAGTGGTGATAGGAAGATCAAATCCCCCATCCTTAGGAGCCTCAAAGAGGTTTTCACCCTCAGATACATCCTTTATTTTACATTTTCTTGGTCAAGAGGCACCTTTTAGTTTTCACCTAGTGACCTATCTTTTTTTATTCTATTTATTTCACTTTTGTGATTGAAGGATTTGATACTTCCACCAAAATATACTAGTTTAGGGAGATCCATCATGAAACCTACTTAGTGATCCCCCAATGGAATGCCTTGTCGTAAACCCATGAATTCAGCAATAGCTTCGTCATTCTCAAATGTGTCCAATATCAATGCCCCCTATTGGTCCCAATCGACAAGGATAGAATATACGAGTGAAAGGGTAACAGTCAAAGGGTTTCAACTAGATGAGGTGGTAGAGAGCATAAAGACAGAGGTTTCTTGGAAGAGGTTTGTAATATGAAGGGATGGGTCATCGATGGTATCTAAATTAGAAGGCTCTTCTACTGAAGAAGGTCCAACTTTTGTATCAAAAATACACTTGATATCTTTGGAAGGTGGTACCTCTGATTGATAGCCAAGGCCTTGCTTATTGAACTTCTTAGACATAATAATGGGTTGAATAGGTCCTTGTTCCTATGATCCCAATCCGCCATGTCCTTTGTAACCCATGTTCTTAATGATATGGAACCCATTATTATATCTTTCTACTTCAAGTTGTACTTGGTCATTCTCATCATGGAATATCCAAGAGTTAATGTCATCAATGTCTTCATCATCAAGGAATCCTCCTTTGATGAAACTGTGGATGGAGCTTTTATGATGACTGCAGATGAAGATGCCTTAGATGTAAAAGGTTTACCATGAGATTTGGGAGATAAGGGAAGAGTTCCAACACAAGATTCTTGCAATGTGTACTCACCTAGACCATGTTTAGTGTACTTAATGCAGAGATTTGAAGTGGCTTTACTAGATGATGACTTGAGTAAGGCTGATGGATCAACATAGGATGAAGATGGATGGGCTTTGGTTTTGATAGGGATATGGTTGGGACTTTGATATTTGTCTTGAAAAGCATGACAAAACTCAAATGGATTGGGGTCAGCATGGATAGTGACTTCAACACCATTATATGGAAACTTGAGACATTGATGGTATGTGGAAGGAACGTCTTTAAGGGCATGGATCCATGGATGACCAAGGATGATGTTATAAGGGAGCTCAATAGAAAGGATTTGACAACGGGTGTCAGTAGTGACATGACCAACTTGGATAGGCACATGGATGACCCCTTTGGTATCTCTCTCAGCATCATCATATGTTTTAATAATGATAACCTTGGAAGTGTGAATATTCTTCTTAGAATATCCCAATTGTTTTATTAGTTTTAAAGAGCATATATTGAGACCAACTCCACCATCCACTAGTATTCATTTGATGCAGCGTTGGTTTACAAATACTTCTATATGGAGGGCTTTGTTATGCGATGGGCTAATGGATGGTCGAAGATCTTTGTCAGAGAAGGTGAGATGGCAAGGGGCTGCAATGCTAGCTATCATAGATTGAAATTGTGTGGTATCACTATTATTAGGCACCAAAGACTCTTGCAATGCCTTTTCAAGGATAACTTTATGAGAGGGGATATACGTAGGAGCTCTAGGAATGAAATATGTGCGGGAGTTTTACCCAGGTGATCAAGGATATTGTAGCTAGAAGGTGGTCAGGGAGTATTGATAGGTTCTCCTTGAATTATAACATGGCCTCATCTAGTAGTTACATTGCAATCAAGTGCTTTGCCTTAGATAGTGATGGTAGAAATGCGGGCATGGTCAATGCGGCCAATAGTGGATGACTCATAGTTGTAATGAATAGCATTCCCGGTATGAGGGTTACTTGTCTTGTCATGAAGTGGAAGTGGATTCTTGAAAGCATCTAGATCATAGTTTGAAGTTGGTTGATGTGTCAGTTGTGACATTGTTGGTGTGATTTTAGGTAAGCCTTGATCAATGCAATCTTGAATGACATGTTTTAAGTGCATGCAACCATTTGTTTTATGTCCTTTAACTCTATGGTATTCACAATATTCATTTTCTTTGTACCAAGGAGCTTTGAAGATAGGTTCACCATTGGGTGGAGCTTCTAGTAATGTGATGTCTCCCACTTGGAGAAGTTTGCAAAAGATTACCTCCATGGGTTCCCCTAAAGGAGTGAATTGTCATCAAGGTGTTTGAGTTGGTCTTGATCGATTTCATTCAAATGACAGATTAGTTGTAGATGTATCTTCAATGTTAATGGGATCTTTTACCATTTGTATGTTCTTTGCATCCACAATGCCATCATTAACAATGTTTTTATTCTTGTTCCAAAAGCAAGATTTGTCACTTGAAACTTGAGAATTGTCCTTATTGTCTTTGAAAATCTTGATAGTGCCCTTAGCAATTAGAGCTTACTCAATGGTGGTTCCCTTAGAGATACATTTGTCAAAGGTACTAGCACTTTCCAATTGTAATTGGAATGAGAGCTCAAGATGAAGATTTTGAACAAAAATGTCCATTTGTTGTTTCTCAGGTATTTGCCATGATAATTTGCTAGCCATGCTACGCCATTGTTGGGTGAATGATGAGAAAGTTTCACCATTGCATTATTTGTTATTGACAAGATCATTCATGTTCACCTCATGTTTAATGTTGAAGGAGAAATGGGATCGAAATTTGTTTGCCAATTCCTCAAAAGTCTTGATGCCTGGAGGTAAGTGAGAGAACCATTCAAGAGCTTGTCCTACTAAACTTCAGGGGAATAGTCTCAAAAGATATGTGTCATCTTGAGCAACATCAAGGCATGCAACATAGAAGGCTCTAATATGGTCATCCAGATTACCTTTCCCTTTGTATTTGTCAAATTGTGGAATTTCAAAATGTGGTGGAAAAGGGGGCATGTGAAGTGATCTATCAAATGGATAAGGGCATATATCTCCCAAGGAAAATGTCTTCTTGTTTTGTCCTACCATTTGTTCAACATTTTCTTGTGATAGTTGATGTTGTTACAAAGGGCGTTGTTGGTAATATGAGGTATATTGTGGTTGTTGTTGTGGAATATATGAGGGTATGACCATTTGTTGAGATTGTGTGCTCACATTATACATCAAAGGATTGGTATGTACCACATATGTGTTTGAGGATTGATGTCCATGAGACACAAGTGGTGGTTGGGTGTAGTGTGATGGATTGACTCCAAAATTTTGCATCACATGGGAGCTAGAGGATGAATTGCTATTGACCAATGGTTGTGAATTAGATGTTGGATTTGTGTTATGGTAAGAAATGGAAGGGTTAGTGAATGAGGAAGAATGGACATTTGGGTTGGTATTTTGAACAACATGAGTACTGTTAGATGGATTGGTATATGTCATATATTGGGTGGCAATACGTAATCCTTGAGTTGCATAAGATGGATTGATATTTTGTGATGGATTATATGAAGGTGGAGTGAGTGAGGTAAGTTGATCAACATAAGAGATAGCGGGAGTAGGATTGGCTTGGGATACAATAGGTTGGTCACTCATGTCAATGAGACTAACATTAGGATTATATGGTGTGTTGGATGGATTTGTGGAAATCATGGAGACCATATTAGAATTGATAGGAACACTAGTTTTGGGTATGGCTTCCACATGTGATGCAATAGGAGTAGAAACTTGTAATGGCTACGAGACCTGTGTAGCTTGTGATGTTTGGATAGCTTGTGATACTTGCGGAGTTGGTGTTATTAGAATAACTTGTGATACTTGAAAAGTTTGCACTTGTGAAACATGGATAGCTTGTGATACTTGAGGCATGGATATGGTCACGGTAGGAGTGAGAGTATGTTGTGAAACATGGAAAGCTGGAAAGCTCAAGTTTTGTGAAAAAGATGGGAGCACATCATTTGGAGTAAGCAAAGGACCTAGACAATGCTCTGTGTGAGGTGGGCTTGATGATATATCAATAGGCCATTAAAGAGATGGGTTAGAATATGGATGAAAGGGTGTGGTCATAATGGATGGTCCCTTTGCAACAACAGTGGGAGTGTTTGGATCTTGTTTACGAATGGTAGATATGTCAAAGTCACTTGGTAATTTGGCTCCCACATGGGCTAATTGCAAGAAATGACAATCCAAATCAAATAAAATAAACTTCTCAACTTGGTCCCATATGTGCGTGTCTCTAAATTCTGATAAGTCCTCTTGGGATTGTTCTTCATAGGTCTCTATAGGTGGTTGAGGTTGCACTTGTGAAAATGAGGGTCCAACAATGTATCCTTTGGGCACAAACATATAAGAAGGCATTCCAGTTGTGAATTGAGTTGCATCGTTGAGGGGATTTGATTGGGGTTGTTGCATTTTAGTTTCCATTTTAGCGCATAGTTTTGCTTCCATTTCAGCTCTGTATTGACTCCTAGTTTGAGGCATGATGGTGGATGTTGAAGATTGGACTAGTTTGTCAAGGTTGAGACCCAAAGGTTGATGGTCTATTTTGCTAGTTTGATGTTTGCTTTGTTGGTTAGATTTTTTGGTTGGTTGTTTGGTTGTTGGTTGTTGTTGGGTTGCTATGTTGGTTGGATGATTGAATAGATTTCCCTAGAGGATAGCTCACAAACTCAAGGGAAAAAGTTGACTGATGATGCTATTTGTTGGTGTTGCTAGGGCTAAGTAAAGCCAAAGAGGTGATGTTTTCTATTGCTGGTTTGATTGCTTTGATGATTGGTTATTGATTGGGGGTCTCAAAAAGATTGAAAGCTCAAAAGTCCAATGGTTAGGTATGCTCAACACAAAAGGTAATGCTCAGATAGCTGTAGATGATTAGGGAAATGCTTGGAAGCTAGTGATAGAGCAAAAGGGTAACAAATTAATCTTGACTAATGGAAGTTACTGAGATTTGACCAAAAGCAACAGATAATAGCTCATATGCGACTCTGAAGATGCCAAAAGTGTCTACTAATAGTTCAAAAGTGATCTGGTTTTGTTTCAAATGACATAATGCAATATATACCAAAGGTGAGTTCTTTTACCAGAGGTGATCAGTTACAGTTCAAAGGTGAGCTACTGCTGTGTAAAAGCAATGCAATGTTTGCCCAAAGTGAGCGGTTGTTGGTTAAAAGTGATCTGTATTTTTTAAAAGGTGAGTAAATATTGTTTAAAAGTGATCTAGATTTCTGAAAGTGAGTAGTTATTATTCAAAGGTGATCTATGTCTGACAGAGGATGTGTTTGAATGGGATTTTTGACAAGAAAATAGTGATTTCAGTCACTCACACTCACAACATTCACAAACTTGTAAAACCTAGGCTAGGAAAGGACTATATTTGTTAAGTCTCCTTGCCATGCTTATTTAAAGTGGATAGCTTCAGGATCTTGGTAGCACCGACTCCCCTCTATAGCACTCGCTTCTCATGCATACCAAGTTCTAGGTTTTTCAAGGCTTGTCCCCCCACTAAACCTTAGGATTGTCCCTGCTATCTCTACTAAGAACCACGAGAATCAGGGCGGCTTCAAAGGTCCCACCTTTTACATCAACAAATAGAAGGATTTTGGCTACTACACAAGGTTTCTAGTAAGGGCATCCATTTAGGTGGCTACACATGGTGTGATTCGCTTCATTAATGGAGGCTTCCCAGCCTAAAGAGGTTGTGCTTAATGGGGTTTTGGGGTAAACATTCATTAGTGTAACACAATAGCACCTTTTGTTTATGGCTTTCGACACAAACACTTTTCTTATATAATGGCTTGGAAGAGCTTGGATTTGGCCCGTTACCTCTTGGGTTGTACCCTTTCTCACACCAAGAAGGCAAACCCTCTAAAGATAATAACAAGTTCTCATGCACCCAAGATCCATTTGATAGGCAAGGGGAGAGGATACTTTTACTATTAAATTTGGGTTACACACATACACAACAAGCAACCAAAAAAGATAAAACAAGCACGGAGAAAACAATATTCTTTTTAAGCACCAAACCTAAATGTTACTAATTTAGTGATAAAAATGAAATGTCTTGGACTGATCAAAGCTACAGCAGATATGTTAGTAGTTTCACAACCTCCTTTTCTTGGACAATCGATAAGATGCTGCACAAAGAAATAATTAGTAACTAAGAAAATCAAATTGTGAATGATCAAACCAGAAGCAAGCTACTATTACCAAAAGCAAGTGACTATTGACCCAAAGTGAACTAAATTTTACTAGATGCGAATTGTTATCATTCAAAAGTGATCTAAAAATACTAGAAGTGAACTATTATAGGCCAAAAGTGATCTATTTTTACCAGATGCGCAAAAAGTGACTATTTTCTACAAATTAGGGTTAGAATGATAAGAAAAATACCAATTAAGAATCACAACCCCAAAATATGAGATCTAGTGGATGAAATTGACTCAAATAAACAACTTGCAAGCACAAATCATCCAATTGAAAAGCCTAAGATAGTTAATTAACAAGATTTTGTAGAATCAAAGAGTGTTATCTCACTAAAAATGAAAACCCTAATCAAAATTGATAGACCAGCAATAGCATAATGATTAGGATCCTTCAAAACAAAAATAAAAGCCCTAATGGATTAGTGAAAATCCCAGATGAACACCCTACAAAACTAGGTATTAGCAAAAAGCCCTAATTTGCCAAAAGTGATCAATACAACCAAAAGCGATCAGTTTCAGCTTAAAAGCGAAAGTGGCTTGTTTTCAGCCAAAAATGACATAGAAATCCTGAAAGCGACTAGTTTTTTATTAAAAGTGATTGTAATTCACCGTAAGTGCTTTGAAAATATTGTAGCACATTTCACATTTCAGGATGTTGTCTTTTCATTGATGTCAAAATATCAGGATATCAGGATGTTGCATTTCATAGTTTTCACAAGATGCAGTTGACAGGTATATATCATGTTTGGTTATGTAATCAGTGTTGTGAAGTATGCAAACAGTGTTGTGAAGTTGCAATCAATGTTGTGAAGTCTCAATCACATGATATTTTAGAAGGATTTTTCATAAGGTTGGCTTTATGAGTGGTCTTCATGCAATTATGATCACAGTGATTTGGTATCATCTCAGTTTTGATCTTTAATGACATCAGTGCATGGTTTTTGATAAGTGGCATTCATTGCATATTATCAATTTTTGAATTAGGGCAAGGGCTTGCATCATTTGACAAAAGTTAATATGCATTATATTAACTCCATCTACATTGGGTTCATAACAGTGGCAGATCTGATGAAGCATGGTGTTTCATTTCAGTGCTATAGTATTTGAAGCATGTGAAATTTGTCAAGGTATATAGCATTTGATATGGTAAGTGTGGTTGTTTAATAATTGACTAAGTCTTATACATTGTTCTCAACATTGATATTGTTTAACCCTATTGCCCGTCATCACACTATGCACTTTATGTTTTAATTTCAAAGTGACCAGTCGAGGAGGTCATTGGGCTTTTAGTGACAACATAAGGGTATGAGACTCGTTAGTCTTACCGGCCCCATTGCCTAGGGTGCCCGGTAACCAGTCAATGCATTGTGTGCTCCACGGGAAACACAAAATCAACGACTATCTTTGAATCCTCATGTGGCAAGCACCGCAGATCGGAGGGTTCTATTTTAAATGGAAAGTTTTATCAAACGGTTAGTTCATGCCCTTAAAATTAACGTCCTCCATTCTTAAAAAGGCAATAAAACTATTTTTTTTTACCTATCTCACCGAATTTCAAGGGCCACTGAAGTTGTTTTTTTTTTGTGAAGGAAAGAGTAAAATTTAGAAGGTTTCTAATTGACAAGAAGATGAAAAGGCAGAATTCTTCGAAGGAGTTTCATTTTTCTTGTTTTGTGTTTTTTGATTTTGATTAGAGAGAAGATGATAAGTTTGAGAAGAAATATAATGTTGAAGTTGAACCGGTTTTTGAAGATTTTGTTTTTGATTGAAATTCTTTTTGCATATAGAGATTTTTGTATGGCAGATATAAATAGTTGCAGATGAGAGATGACATTTGAGAATTTTGAAGAAGTTTTTGGAGAATGGAATTGTTGTTTTGAAATGTAATTTTTGCAGGAATGGAGAATCATTTTTCAGGGATTTATGTTGAGAGTTTGAAAGAATGTTGATTCAAAAATGAATGGAATTCTTCAATGATCATGATGGACTAATGTTTGTTCAGAGAAAGTGAAGGTGATTAAAGACTATAATTTTTCAGAGAAGATAAATTGTTCAGTTTGCACAGAGAGAAAGCTCAAAATGGTGAATTAGTTTGAGATTGTTTTTGTAGAGGTATGAAATATATTGAAGATCAAAATTGAATGACTGTAGATGTTGAAGACAGTTAAAGGTTGATTGCAAAGAATTTATTTTGTTTGTCTTAAAAGGGAGAAATAAGGTTTTGTTTTTATTGAAACAGGGAAATCTCCTGAGTTATAATTTTTCATTGAATGTGATGTTGTAATGTCAGTGAGACATGCAGAGAAGTACAATATGCCAGTGAGGCAGAATTGTAATGTCAGTGAGACAATTGTAATTAGAAATTTTGAGTTAAGCCAGTGAGGCAATTGAGTGGTTTTTATACCCCAGGAGGGCTTTCCACTCGGAAAATTTCTTGTGTCAAGTTTTGTTTTGATACTCTGCATATTTTTCTTTGTTCTATCTGAAGAATTCTACATTTGTGAATTTAAATTAAGTAAAGGAGTAAAAAGTGTTAAAATTGTTAACAACACTGATTCACCCCCTCTCTCAGTGTTGAGTGTATTCCTACAATTGGTATCAGAGCCTGGTACCCTGTCAAAGCTTAATCAGCTTGGGTAGATCATATTTCTAGAATACTTATCATGGCAAGTCAAGAAGGTTACTCTAATTATAAAGCTCCTGTGTTTGATGGTTCTAACTATGCTTTTTGGAAATTCAGGATGGAGTCATATTTGTCATCTCTGGGGTATGATGTGTATGCTACCATTGTTACTGTATATACTGCTACAAATCCTCCTAGCACAGCTGATGACAAAAGAGCATATGAAAATAATGCTAAGGCTAAAAATGCATTATGTTGTGGTCTTACCAATGACATACTTGTAAAAATCATGGAGTGCAAAACAGCCAAGGAAATATGGGACAAACTGTCTAATATTTATCAAGGAGATGATAAAATCAAAGAAGCAAAACTACAATCCTACAGAGCCAAATTTGAAAGTCTCCGAATGAGTGATGATGAGAAAGTGGTAGAATATCTTCTAAGGGTCCAAGAAATTGTAAATGCTATCAGAGGACTTGGTGATACACTGGAAGAGAAGACAGTTGTTACAAAAGTCTTAAGGACTTTAAATCCAAATTATGAATCCAAAGTGTCTGCAGTAGAAGAAAGAGACTTAAGCAAAGTTACCTTTGATGAACTTCATGGCACTTTCACAGCTTATGAGATGAGAATTAGCAATGACATACCTTCAAGCAAAGAAGCTGCTTTCAAATCAGTCAGAAAAGAAAAGGAGATTTCTGATTCAAAAGATTTGGGTAATGATCAAGAAATATCTCTTGCAAGCAAGTTGAAGAAGGGATCTATTGGTAAGTACAAAGGTAAGCTTCCATTCAAATGTTTTGAATGTGGAAAGATTGGACACTATGCAGCTCAATGTCCTTACAAAGACCTAGACAGTGATGAAGATGAAAACAAGAAGCAATTTAAAAAGAAACAGTTTGTTTCTAGAAGGAAAAATAATTTCAAAAAGAAAAGAAGTTTGTTCATAAAAAATGTTGATATGTCTGAAAGTGATTCAGATGATTTTCTTGATGAAAATGCACAGACTTTATTTATGGCTATTCTAAATGAAGTTCAAAATGAAAAATGTGAGGAACAATCAAACAGTTGTGAAGCAGTTATTGATTTTGAAGGAGAATTGATGTGTGCATTAAGTCAAGTCAAGAAACTTAAGAAGGAAATCATTGCACAAAGAAGTCAGTTTCAAAAAGAAAATGATATCATGAATAACAAGTTAACTTGTTATGAGAAATAGATTACTGATCTAATTCTTTCTCTTGAAGAAAGTAAGAAAATTATTGATGATAAAGACAAAGAGTTGAATAACAAGGACAAGGAATGTCATACACTTGAAGCTGAAATTGTTGGTCTGAGAAGAAGACTTGATATGTGTAGAAGTAGTGATAAACTTGATGATCTTCTTGATAGACAAAAAGGATTCAAAGATAAATCAGGTCTTGGATTTGAAGAGGGACAATGTTCTCAAAAGGCTAGTATAAAAGGCAAATCAATCATAAGGACAACAAACTACAACAGAAGTGATACTTTCAGGTATAATGCTCACTTTACTGGATATTGTTTTTGTTGCAACAGGTTTGGACACAAAGCCAGTGAATGCAGATTTGGAGTCAGAAGGGAAATGCATTTATTTCCAAGGAATCCATTCATGTTCTTAAGAAGTTTGAAGTGTCACAATTGTAAAAATTTTGGGCATACTGCCAAATTCTGCAGACCTTCATTACAAATGCAGCAAACAACAAGAAATACTGTCTCAGGTTTGTCTTCTTTGGGTTCTGAAAAGAAATTGCTTGTTTGGAAACCTAAGGTAATCAATAAGAGCTTAGATGTTATGATTGCACAAGCTGCTTTCCATGCCAAAAAGAAGGAACAGTGGGTGATTGACAGTGGTTGCTCCAACCACATGACAAGGGACAAAGATAAGTTTGTCAAGTTTGAAGACATTAATGAAGGCTCTGTTATGTTTGGAAATAATGATTGCATTATGATCAGAGGCAAAGGTACAATTCTTCTTGATGATGAAACACCACTACATGATGTGTATTTTGTAGAAGGACTGAAGCACAACCTGTTAAGTGTCAGTCAAATATGTGACAATGGTTTTAATGTGATTTTTGATGCACATGGATGTGAGATCAAAAAGAAATCAGGTAAAGTTATTGCAGCAGGTCTAAGGACTAGTGGTAACATCTACAATCTTCATAACTCAGAGACTAAAAGTGTTGATAGCCATATCTGTTTCATGGGTCAAATTGAGGAAAGTTGGTTGTGGCATAGAAGACTTGGTCATGTGAATTTTGACAATCTTGTGAGAATCAGCAGGAATCACAATGTCAGAAATATGCCTCATATTTCAAAACCAAGTAATACTATATGCAAAGAGTGTCAGCTGGGTTAGCAAACCAAAGTTAGTTTCAAGCCTAAGGAGTATTTTACTTCAAAACCTCTGCAGCTGGTACATTCAGATTTGTGTGGTCCTACAAGGACTAAAGCTCTGGGAGGAGAAAAATATTTTATGCTTTTCATTGATGATTTTTCAAGAATGACATGGGTAACATTATTAAGGCATAAATCAGAGGCATTTGATAGATTCAAAATCTTCAAGAAGATGGTTGAAAAGGAATCTGATTTCAAGCTAAAATGTTTAAGGTCAGACAATGGAGGAGAGTACACTTCAAAGGAATTTGAAGAGTATTGTGAAAAACATGGAATAAGAAGGCAATTCTCCACTCCTAGAACTCCACAGCAAAATGGAGTAGCTGAAAGGAAAAACAGGACTGTAAAAGAAATGGCAAGAACCTTATTACATGATGCAAATCTGCCCAATGTCTATTGGAGAGAAGCTATTCATACAGCTGTATATACTTTGAATAGAGTTCAATTAAGGGTAAAGTCAAATTATACTCCTTATGAACTTTGGTATGGTAAGTCAGCAAATGTTGGGTACTTTAAAATTTTTGGAAGTAAGTGTTACATTAAGAAAGATAATGATAGCTTATGTGGTTTTGAGTCTAGATGTGATGAAGGCATATTTCTTGGTTATTATACACATAGCAAGGCATATAAGTGTTTTAACAATAGGCTCAAAAGATTAATTGAAAGTACTAATGTTAAAGTGGATGAGGACTTGCAGCCCTATATGCAGTTGATTCATGACAGTGAAGTTGATCATCATTCACAGAAGGAAGAAGAAATTCAGGAAAAGGAAGAAGATCCTGAGAAATCTATTGGTGTTAAGACAAAGACTCTTTCAAAGGCTTTTCAAAGAGATCATCCTCATGAATTGATCATTGGGGATAAGGACAGTGGTGTGTTAACAAGAAGAGGAAAGCTTGATGCTGCACATAATCAAGCACATGTGTGTTTGATATCTGAAATGGAACCAAAGAATTATGTTGAGGCTAGCAAATATGAAGCTTGGATTAAAGCCATGGAAGAGGAGTTAAGCCAAATAGAAAAGAACAAAACATGGGAACTTGTTCCAAGACCAGAAGGTAAGAATGTCATTGGATCAAAATGGGTTTTTAGGAATAAGCTTGATGATAAAGGTAAAGTTGTTAGAAACAAAGCCAGATTGGTTTGCAAAGGGTATTCACAAATTGAAGGTATTGACTTTGAAGAAACATTTGCTCCTGTTGCTAGATTAGAAGCTATAAGAATGTTTTTAGCTTTTTCAGTTTATAAGAATTTCAAAGTTTACCAAATGGATGTAAAATCAGCATTTCTAAATGGAGATCTTGGAGAAGAAGTCTACATGGAACAACCAGAAGGTTTTGTAAATAAAGATAATTCAGATCATGTTTATAGGTTGAAAAAGGCTCTATATGGTTTAAAGCAAGCTCCAAGGGCTTGGTATTATAGACTGGATAAGTTTCTGCAGGAACAAGGATTCACAAAAGGAGGTGTGGACAGTAATTTGTACTATTTAATCAAAGGTGAGGATATTTTGGTTGTTGAAATTTATGTTGATGATATCATTTTTGGTAGTAACAATGATGATATGAGTCATTCATTTCCTAACATTATGAAGTCAGAATTTGAAATGTCTATGTTGGGAGAATTGTCTTTCTTTCTTGGTCTTCAGGTATCTCAGCTTGAAAAGGGAATATTTATCTCACAAAATAAATATGCCAGAGAGATGTTGAAGAGATTTTAAATGAATGATTGCAAACCTTTGGGCACTCCTATGGAGACAGGGCATAAGCTAAGTAAAAATGATGAATCACCTGAAGTGGAATAGTCTCTGTATAGATCTATGATTGGGAGTCTTTTATATCTCACTGCTTCTAGGCCTGATATTATGCAGGCTGTTTGTTTGGTTGCAAGATTTCAAGCTTGTCCTAAACAATCACATTTAAATGCTGTTAAGAGAATCTTTAGATATATTAAGGGTACACTTGATTTTGGTTTATGGTATCCTAGACACTGTGATTTTACACTTCTTGCCTATACAGATGCAGATTGGGCAGGGTGTCCTGATGACAGAAAAAGCACAAGTGGGGCAACTTTCTTTCTGGGTGGCAGATTGGTTGCATGGCATAGTAAGAAACAAGATTGTGTTTCTCTATCTACAGCTGAAGCTGAGTACATTGCTGCTTCATCATGTTGTACACAGGTACTTTGGATGGTACAATCACTTCTTGATATTAAGGTTGAAGTTAAAAAGCCTGTGTCTATTCTTTGTGATAACACAAGTTCTATTAATATGTCAAAGAATCCTATAATGCATTCAAGAACTAAACACATTGCTATCAGATATCATTTTCTAAGGGAAAAAGTGATTGAAAATGAAGTTGCTTTGGAATATGTGCATACAAGTGATCAATTGGTTGACATCTTCACAAAGCCTTTGCCAAAGGAGACATTTGAAACTCTGAGACAAAGACTGGGAGTTCTGTCTCTTGTCTCTCTTCAGTAAGTTAAAGAGATATTAGATTCAGGGGGAGTTGTCTTCTAGATTATTTTTGATGTCCTGAATCTCATTTGTACATAGCCTGTATATAGTTTTTTTTTGTACATATTTTTGTGGTTGGCAGTGTTACAGTATTGTGCATTTAATCAGTATGACATAAAGTGTTGGTTTTGACAAAAAAAATTTAGAGGATTGTATTTACAAGAACAGGAATCTATTGGTTGTGGTGTTATTTTTTTTGCCTTTGACATTTTTATGTCAAAAAGGGGGAGAAATCAGTTATGGTTTTGCCATCAATGTCAAAGACAAAGGGGGAGTTTTGTAGCACATTTCACAGTCCAGGATGTTGTCTTTTCATTAATGTCAAAATATCAGGATATTAGGATGTTGCATTTCACAGTTTTCACAAGATGCAGTTGACAGGTATATATCATGTTTGGTTATGCAATCAGTGTTGTGAAGTATGCAAACAGTGTTGTGAAGTTGCAATCAGTGTTGTGAAGTTTCAATCACATGATATTTCAGAAGGATTTTTCATAAGGTTGGCTTTATGAGTGGTCTTCATGCAATTATGATCACAGTGATTTGGTATCATCTCAGTTTTGATCTATAATGACATCAGTGCATGGTTTTTCAGATCTCTTAGTTTTTGATAAGTGGCATTCATTGCATATTATCAATTTTTGAATTAGGGCAAGGGCTTGCATCATTTGACAAAAGTTAATATGCATTATATTAACTCCATCTACATTGGGTTCATAACAGTGGTAGATCTGATGAAGCATGGTGTTTCATTTCAGTGCTATAGTATTTGAAGTATGTGAAATTTGTCAAGGTATATAGCATTTGATATGGTAAGTGTGGTTGTTTAATAATTGACTAAGTCTTATACATTGTTCTCAACATTGATATTGTTTAACCCTATTGCCCGTCATCACACTAAGCACTTTATGTTTTAATTTCAAAGTGACCGGTCGAGGAGGTCATCGGGCTTTTAGTGACAACATAAGGGTATGAGACTCGTTAGTCTTACCGGCCCCGTTGCCTAGGGTGCCCGGTAACCAGTCAATGCATTGTGTGCTCCGCGGGAAACACAAAATCAACGACTATCTTTGAATCCTCATGTGGTGGGCACCGCAGATCGGAGGGTTCTATTTTAAATGGAAAGTTTTATCAAATGGTTAGTTCATGCCCCCTTAAAATTGACGTCCTCCATTCTTAAAAAGGCAATAAAACTATTTTTTTTTACCTATCTCACCGAATTTCAAGGGCCACTGAAGTTGTTTTTTTTTGTGAAGGAAAGAGTAAAATTTAGAAGGTTTCTAATTGACAAGAAGATGAAAAGGCAGAATTCTTCGAAGGAGTTTCATTTTTCTTGTTTTGTGTTTTTTGATTTTGATTAGAGAGAAGATGATAAGTTTGAGAAGAAATATAATGTTGAAGTTGAACCGGTTTTTGAAGATTTTGTTTTTGATTGAAATTCTTTTTGCATATAGAGATTTTTGTATGGCAGATATAAATAGTTGCAGATGAGAGATGACATTTGAGAATTTTGAAGAAGTTTTTGGAGAATGGAATTGTTGTTTTGAAATGTAATTTTTGCAGGAATGGAGAATCATTTTTTAGGGATTTATGTTGAGAGTTTGAAAGAATGTTGATTCAAAAATGAATGGAATTCTTCAATGATCATGATGGACTAATGTTTGTTCAGAGAAAGTGAAGGTGATTAAAGACTATAATTTTTCAGAGAAGATAAATTGTTCAGTTTTGCACAGAGAGAAAGCTCAAAATGGTGAATTAGTTTGAGATTGTTTTTGCAGAGGTATGAAATATATTGAAGATCAAAATTGAATGACTGTAGATGTTGAAGACAGTTAAAGGTTGATTGCAAAGAATTTATTTTGTTTGTCTTAAAAGGGAGAAATAAGGTTCTGTTTTTATTGAAACAGGGAAATCCCCTGAGTTATAATTTTTCATTGAATGTGATGTTGTAATGTCAGTGAGACATGCAGAGAAGTACAATATGCCAGTGAGGCAGAATTGTAATGTCAGTGAGACAATTGTAATCAGAAATTTTGAGTTAAGCCAGTGAGGCAGTTGAGTGGTTTTTATACCCCAGGAGGGTTTTCCACTCAGGAAATTTCTTGTGTCAAGTTTTGTTTTGATACTCTACATATTTTTCTTTGTTCTATCTGAAGAATTCTACATTTGTGAATTTAAATTAAGTAAAGGAGTAAAAAGTGTTAAAATTGTTAACAACACTGATTCACCCCCCCTCTCAGTGTTGAGTGTATTCCTACAAATATGATCTTCACAAAAACAACTTCAAAAAGCAAAATTAATCACAGATGTGAGTCCCACCTGGGTGTGCAAAAATGTGATAGGTAAAAATCAGGTTAATAAGATCAAGCATACAAATTGAAAACATAATCCTACCACCATCAAAGAATCAAATCCAAGTGAAACCAAAAGTAAGCAACTCAAGAACAAGATCACCTAAATTGTAAGATTTCTTGTTTGTGATGTGGATTGTTCTTCAACAATGAATAATTATGAAGATCAAAGTTGTCATGATGGATAAATAATAATGATATGCTAAATGGATGCTAAAGTGCTCAATGTGCTCAAAATGATAATATGGACGCTATATGAAATGATAGATGCTAGATACTAGATGTATTGTATGGAATGAGAGGGTGTTTATATAGACCTCAACTAAAATCAATCAACGGTGGAGATTTAGTGGCTATGTTAATGGTTGGGATGAATTGATAATTATAGATGAATATGTAGATGACAAGTGGAGGGAAGATAAGACTCATGTGTGACTGTGTACATAAAAAGTACATGTGAAAGATATTAAATGAAAGATGTAGTACCACACATGTTTCAAATAAAAGATGTACACATGTCGGCTTGTGATGAGAGGTGGGGACCTAATTCAAATATTTTATTTGAATTAGTTGGGATATGAGTTAGAAATTTAATTAAATAAATAAGATTTATTTAATTAATTAGATAGTGGGATTAGGATATGATTGGGATATGATATAGAAATTAATTAAATAAATAAACTTTATTTAATTAATTTGGAAGCGGGATTATGAAGGAATTTTAAATTAAATAAATAAATTTATTTAATTAAAATAGATAGAATAGATATAATTAAATAATTAAAGATTATTTAATTATCAATAAAAGAAAATGAATTAATTAAATAAATATGAATTCATTTAATTAATAGAAGAAAATAGGTGATTTCGAGAAAATAGATAAATTGCTCAAGTGTGTTAGACAAATGCAGATGGTAGATAATATAATATTTTAATACTAATGATAACTAGGTCAATTTTAGGTGTCTACAGTTACTATGTTCCTTACTAGATTCATGGGACCACCTTGTTATGACCATTAGGAGTACCACTACCACCTTCAAGATGGATGAAGTGGTTTCTTCATTGTTTTCTAAAGAGATGCAGAGAAATTCTTCTAAATCAGCTAAGGAGGCTCTTGTGGTTCATGGTAGATCTAAAGAGAAGGGAAAGAAAAAGAATAAGAAGAAGGAAGAAAAAGGAAAATCCAAATCCTATGGGAGATCCAAGTCTCCTAGAAAGTCCAAGGCTCTATGTTGGAATTGTGGCAAACCTAGTCACTTCTACAAGGAGTGCAAGGAGGCGAAAAAGAAAAAGAAGAAGAACTATGATTCAAATTTTGACAAGTCCTCTCAAGATGATGGAGAAGCATTTGTCACTGGCTTGGAAACACATGCATCAGAAGATGTGAGGCTTATTGAATTTAGTGCATCTTTTTCATATGACCTCTCATTGGGGTTGGTTTTTGAAGCATAATGAATATGATGGTGGGAAGTTGTACTTGGGTGATGACTCTCACCTAAATATTGTTGGTTATGGAAGAGTCTTGATTTGATTCCCTGATGGATGAGTGAAGGGGATCGATGGTGTTTTACATATCCCTAGTTTGGCATGGAACATATTATCTATAAGTAAGTTGAATGATGTGGGTATGAGGGTTGTTTTCTAAAATGGAAGATACACGATGACTAGAGGAGCTATGGTGCTAGCTAAGGGTGTTTAGATTGGCACTCTATTTTAGCTTGATGCATGCACAGTTTAGTGTAATAGTGCCTCTTTTTTTAAGAAGACAACTTCAAATCCTTCATCCTCACCATTAGAACTAGTAGCGAAGAGGATTGTTGCATCTACTTCTGATGGTCATGCTTTCTAGGTACCTAAGGGTGCTCATTCTATGGAGATAAAACTTCCAACTAAGAAGACAATGTTAGGGCACCAAAGGCTTGGTCACATTGGTGAAAAAGGTTTGAGGACCCTGAAAAATAAAAACCTCATCAAGGGTATGAATAATTGTAATCTTGAGTTTGATTTTTGTGAACATTGCATCTATGGTAAACAAAACCGTGTTCATTTTTATTCTATTTCTCACAAATCTTTTGAGGTGTTGGAGTTAATTCATTCTAATGTGTTTGGTCTAGTTAATGTTCCTTTAATTTTAGGATCTATTTACTTTGCTTCATTCATTGATGATTACAGTAGAAGGACATGGGTGTATTTACTTGGAAGCAAATCTGAAGTATTTAGTAGATTCAAAGAGTTCAAAGCCCTTGTAAAGAATCAGAATGATAGAAAGATTAAGTGTTTGAAGACTGAAAAAGGTGGTGAGTTTTGTTCAGTAGATTTTGACAAGTTCTATATAGAACATGGGATTGAGAGCCACAAGACAACTGGGTATACTCCTTGGCAGAATGGAGTTGCAAAGACGATGAACAAAACATTGATGGAGAGGTCTAGGAGTATACTAAGTAGAGCTAGCCTTGAACAAAAGTTCTAGGATGAAGTTGTTGCTACCACTTGTTACATTATTAACAGGTCTCCTACATCGATTCTCTATGAGGCCGATTATTTTACCTTCCTTATTTTGATTGTTATGCATTTCAATTGATGACATTATCAGACTTTTAGTGACTATGGTTTCATTATGCAAACTTGATTTTATCACCTGATTATGATAGGACATTGATTAGACATATGTGATTCGATTTGATCATATTTGATGATACTTTGTGATTTGACATATGAGGGATATTAGATGATGTTTTGTGATGTAATTTCTAATTATTTATGTGACAAGGATTATTTAGCATGTGATAGAAAATGCAGTTTAATTCATATTTATGATATAGTTGATTATTGTTGTATTCAATGGCTTGTATTTAATTCTAGTTGCCTCGACTATGATTATTCATGATACGATTGACACTTGATCGAGATGTGCAGGTTTTACATTCTCAAGCCACAGGAAATTGGAGGTAGAATTCACACCAATGTTATTCCCTGTGAAACCGATCCATTCCCAAGAGGGATAAGGATCACGCTTGAAAATTGAATGTTGATTTATGTACTTGATTTAATTTTATCATTTTGGCCTAGTACCCTATGTTTAAATTAATTAATATTGAGTGTTGTATAATTTTATTTGACTTACACCAATTGGTATTTGTTTCTTATTTTTGAGGCCATTTAAAGTGGATTTATAACCCCCTTTGTGAACCTTAGTGTCCCAAAAGTTACCCTAGGTGGTTACCCATGGGTCTAGGGTCAACTTGGACTATCTAACCCTTGTATTAACTCACTTTTGGTCACTCTAAACTATGGTTTAGTCAAAGTGACGAAATTTGAAATTAGGGAAGGTCAGAGATGATTCATGCTTTGGGAAGGACTCATCTCCCTTCCCAAAGTTTGGGAATCCTTTCCCAATGAAGACTTGGGAGGTCTCCAAGACTCCCAAGTGTGTGGGATCTTCCTCCAAGACTCTCACACATGTGTGAGAGCATCTTGGAGGGAGATGGCTCTTTGAGAGAATAAGAGGGTGCCATATGGCATCCCTTATCCTCTTGGAGTTTTGAGTGGGAATGCCACCTCACCACTTGTGCTCTCACACCATATGGCATCCCTTATCCTCTTGGAGTTTTGAGTGGGAATGCCACCTCACCACTTGTTCTCTCACACATGTGTGAGAGCACAAGTGGATAGGTGAGGATTGAGATGGAATTGGAGGGTGACACTTGTCACCCTCACACTTCCTCTCCCTTGCAAGTGGCATTGAAGGAGGAAGGAGAAGGTGACAAATGTCACCTTCTCATTCCTCAAGGCCAAATTGATGACCTATATTATCTCCTCTTGTTGAGGAGTGTGGGGTTCTTGCATTTTTGGAGTTTCTTTCTATTTTGGAGGAATTTGGGGGAAAGTTAGAGGAATTCTTGAAGATTGGAAGGTTTGGGAAAGCTTCGAGCTCATCACCAAATGTGCTTCCATTATAGGGCTTTGAAGGTAAGCCTCATGAACCAAGCTTCTTCACCCTTGCTTATTTAATGTGATGTGTTGAAATTTTTGGTTGTTTGTTATTTTTTATTGTTTTTGTGTGGGATGGGAGTATGGTGAGAGCACCTCCATTTGGAGTAAGGCTCAACTTATTTGGGTAGGGGAAAGGAACCTCCTTGAGGTCACTCCCACATTGTGTTATTTATGCCTTGAGGGCTTTTTCTTGTTGGAGAGAGCATTTGAATGGCAAGAGTGCCATGGAGGTTATTGGTGATTTTGTGGAGAGTGGTGGTTTTAGAGATTTTTTTCTTGAGGCCATGAGATTGGTATTTTTATTATTTGCGGTGGCCTTTGAAGTAGAGGGGTCCATTCCCTGCCCTCATCAAACTCATTTTCATGAGTTGAGTTATGTGTTAACCTTGGGGCTATTTTGTGTTGATGTTCTTGAATTCTTGTTGTGGAATGTTTACACCTTTGTGAATCCCTACCTCCCTAGCTTGGGGGTGACCCTCTTGCAGGTCTATGGGAGGGAGGAGGGCATTTCGAAGTGGTTGGGTTGTTCTTCTTTTGTTGTGTTTATTTGCAGGTTTTGAGTGAAGAAATGCAGTTGTTGTGGAGCTCATTTTTGGGTGGCTTAGTAGTGTTATATTGGTTGTTGAGCCATGGCCTTATTGTATTTATTTTGGCAAGTTTTATACCCTTGAAGTTGGCTATGAAGAGTAGTGTAATGTAAACTTTCTATCTATTTTATTTAAAGTTGTGTTGTGTAGTTACACAACACGCCCCATTTTGACTTAGCAAAACAGGGACCCAACTTTTGGCTTGGCTTGTGTTGGCAGTTTGGTAAAAGTAAGTCATGTGCATCATCATGTAGAACCAGGATGAGGTAAGTCACCATTATGAGGTTAGTTTGTCAAAATTCATATTTCATTTTTGTGATCTCATATTTTGAAAGAACATCAAATTCCATGCAGGTTTGCCTTTTACACCACATTGATATTCATCAGGATGTGAAAGTTATGAACAGTCAAAGTTTCGGTCAAACCTGATATTTGCAGGAGGAGGATCATATTTTATAATCTTAGTCATGTTGTTAAAGATCATCTTGATCTTGGTGCATCATATTTCCAAACATCCCTAATAAGTCATGCGGCCCAGATATCCAGACGTCAATTTTAAGTGGTAGTAAATCTTCCCCGTCAAGCAGTCTTATGTATCACGGGTGTCATGTTTTTTGAATGTAACTTGATATTTCTTAATATCCTCCTACCACAAAATATCACCCTAGGCCAATATCCTGATGACATCATCCAAATCGGATAAACGAAGAAACAAACATGATGATGATATCATCATCACATTTATATTTCGACAGGATATTTTCTAAACATGATCATGTTCATCTAATATGACGATGACATCATGATACCTTTCCAATACAAAGAACAAATATCATGATGACATCATCCTGATATTCCAAAAGAGAGACATGTAAGTTTGTCTTGTCATCATCATATTTGAAACATCACCCGATACATTGAAATATCCTCCTGATGTACCAAACATAACCAAACGGTGCTTTTGTCACCCGAGTCTTGTCGCGATAACAATTCCAATATAAGGGAGGAGGATGATATTGAAACTCGACCCAATATTTGCAAATATCATCCTGCCTTCATGATATCCTGTAATATGGATATCCCCCCACTCCCGTTGCTGCCATTATCATTTAATACGCGCGGACATGGTAGGTAGTTCCCACTGACCCCGGAACCCAATGAAACACCTAGCGAGATCCTATGTTTTCACACGAATAATCAAGGAATACAATCTAATTTGTCAGAGTTGC
Source organism: Cunninghamia lanceolata (assembly GCA_027924645.1). Taxonomy (NCBI): domain Eukaryota; kingdom Viridiplantae; phylum Streptophyta; class Pinopsida; order Cupressales; family Cupressaceae; genus Cunninghamia; species Cunninghamia lanceolata. The sequence goes on along the minus strand of BSBN01001670.1, from coordinate 4,294,088 downwards.
CCTAAATTTAACCTAATTGCAAGGTTAAAAGGTAATTCAACCGTCATTTTTACATTTACCTTGCGATAAAATTGTTTTACAGAGCACCAGCTTCCATATCCGCATACCAGCTACTGTTGCGTGATTTGAGCTCACAGACAGAAGGAAGGAGGTGATCATCAGCTGAATTAAGAGCATCTTAGCAATCTACTGGTATAAAAGAGAAATCTGCATAACCAGGTAAGTAAATGAAACCCTCATCATGTTATTATTGTTCAGGTATGATGATGTAAGTTCTAGTTTATGTATCCATATGATTAAGTAGTATTGAAAAGATATATTAGGCATGGTGGTTTTAATTGCAATATGCATGCATGTGTATACCCGTTGTGAGATAGGATTTTGTTAATTGCAGGTACTCATGGCTGACAAGCGGTTCATCAAGTGTCAAGAGGAATTCAGTAGGCCCATGTTCTCTTCTCAAAAGGGGGTCCTGTTCAAATATGGAGCAATTACAGACACCCATCAGCGAAACACCAATCTAGAAGCCTGGTCAGCTAAGCTGAATGATGGGCATGACAAGGGTCCTGTGCTAGACACAGTGTTCATATCAGGGATGTGGAACGCTGCTGGTTTTCCATACTCCATGGAATCTCTGGAGCTGGTCATAGAATGTGCCCGGAATTATAATCCTCAGACAAGGCAAGTGGTGAAGTATGGGAGGATATATGCAGACCTCTCCATCAAGGGTCTCTCCTGAACATTTGGATTGCTGCTGGGTAGTAAAGTTAAGAGCGTGGACCTGAAGAAGTCTGAAAAAGAGTATGAAGCCAACAAGAAATTGGCCAGGAAGAATATGTATCAATGGCGTGCTGAGAATAGCACCTATCTTGCAGCAGCCAAACTTCCTGTGCACATGTTCAAATATGATTTTAGTGAGTACCAATACATGATTGCACTCCTGAATAGAGTAACAGGCCAGCCTAATGCTATTAGTTTCAGAGATTGAATGTATGGAATAATCATGATGTGTCTATATTCAGACATCAAGCCACTATGGGGCCAGATAATAAGTGATGCTCTGCATGAGCAGCTGATGAACCTGGGAGGTTCAAATTGTGCATTTTATGTCATCTTACATTGTTTATTCTTGTGCTTATAAAGGCACTTTTGATGCCTTAGTTACAGATGGAAAGCTTACAGGCACAAATGCTGTGTATATTTGGGATCATCATCCCTAGCTGCAGAGAACCAACTACCTCAAAGATTACAAGCTGGTAAATGATGCATTCTCCATGCATCTGGTGAGGACCATGGAAGAAGATAGAACAAAGAGATTGAGCATGGAAGCTCAGGAGGTAGTTTACAGGCATGGGGCCTGGTACATATAGTTTGCAACCTTTTCATACATAAGGGTTGAAGGTTTTGAGGGACATCCCCTGATGCTGCCGAGGTATCCTACTGATGCAGTAATATTAATGGAGTTTATCCGGTAGGGCACCACAATGATAAAAAATGTATAAGGACGCCAAGAAGTTGCAACCAATTTTGTTCCCAGTCAGTATCGGCTGCTATATGTGCCCTGACTCAGATAATATAAAGAAGGTGATGGTCACCCTAAATAAAATGAATCTACAGCCTTTCCCACTAACAAGACCATATGATCCTTACGGCAGGATACAGAAGATACTAGGAAAGCCTATCCACTAGAGGCACCTAGAGGATTTTTGGGCTGACTGTGAAGATGAGGCAGAAGCCAGGAGAAGAAGGTATCAGAGGTTAACTCTGAACCAAGTTAGAACTTTTGAGTGCATCTCCCTTCCCCAACAATTGAAGAAGGATGATGGCAGGATCATGGTAGATGAATATGAGCAGAAAAAGATATATAATGACACCATCTCTGCACCTAACCTCACCATGCAGGAAGACATATCCTTGGACCCATTCATTGCCAGGACCATACAGCTAACTCAAGCTTGGGTTGATGAGCAGGTGGAGGCATTGAAAAAGAAAGGTGTTGCCATTACGGTGGACAACAAAAAGAAGGGACAAGATATCCCTGGGGATGAGTATGATGACTTCCTGATTGAGAAGAGGAAGACCAAGGGAGATAGAATCCCTCCACCACAACAACAGAGAAAAAGACCCCCAAGGGGCAAGAAGGTGGATAAAGGACCAAAAGGGATTATAATTGAAAAGGCAGCATTTGTAGCTGAGGAGGCAGCTGGATCAGGCTCAGGATCAGAATCAGAATCCCCTCCAAAGAAAGAAAAGCCCAGGAAGAGTAAGACAGCAGAGGCTGGAATCACTGAGACCCTAGAAGTGGGTCAATCCTCAAGATAACCTGGAGAAGAGGATATCCTCATGGAGGAAGAGCCTGAAGAAGAAGAGGCTCCTTTAATTATAAAGAGAAAGAGGAGAGCTCCACAGGTGTTGGTGTCCACCACACCTAAGAAACAAAGAACCTCCATGAGAGGTGGAATAAGCCAACCCCCTACACTATTACAAGGGGCAGGTAGTGAAGTACCAAAGGAACTTCAGCATAATGTTCCACTTCCTACCATCATCAAGTTCAAAACTGAACTTGCAGAAGAACAAATGAAAGAAACTGATTAGGCGCAAGCAGAAGGACATGTCTCGCTTGATGAGACAATAAATTTGTCTGATGATGAAGTCGTGCAGGATGTGGCTGCACAAAAGATGGAGACACTTGCTGCCGGAATATCTATGACTCCTCATAAGCCTCCACCCATTCAAACTGTGTTTGAAGAGATGAAGCAAGTAGAAGAGGAGCAAGAAAAGAGCCCAGAGTAGGTAGCTCAAGAAATAGGGCTAGATACATTAATCACAGAGGTGACAAGCCCTGTAGTGGTAGACCTAACAGAGAAATAGGATGCAAGTCCTGAACAGCCAGCAAGATCACCTGACAAAGGGCACTCAATAGAAGAAATAGAGATGGCAGAGTCAGAAGGCCATGCTCTTGAATTAGGCCAACAAAGCCCACAAGATACATCAGCGAAACCTACTATAGTAGAGGTTCAAGAAATAAAGGCTGATGAAAAGGAGAAAACAATGGAGGATCCTGTTGCCAAAACATAAGAAGTTGATAGTGCAGGCCCTGAACAAATAATGGTTACAGAACAAATGCCAGCACCTCAGGTAGAATCCCCAGTATCTAGTGTAGTAGATAAACAACAAGGGGAAGAATTGGGAATAGATGAAGTAATGACGGAGAAAGATCATGATCATCATGATCAACATATAGATGCACCGCAAGGTTCCCCACATCAAGAAGATGCTCCTCCAAAGAAGGAAATTCCTCAACAGGAGGATGTGCTGCAAGATCAACAACAAAGTGAGCATCAAGAAGAAGAAATGGAAAAATCACCATCTCCACAACACTTGCTGATAGAAACAGGAGATACGAGTGAACATCATGATGATGCTGAAAAACATGATCAGGTGCCTCCGTGGTTGGCAAAAGAAGTAAATATAGAGGAAGAGCTTGAAATTCAAGAATTTGACGTCTCCACCCTATTCTCCACGGATATAATGAAACCTAGGAGAAAGGCCAGAATGACTTCGGCCATCAAGAGAGATTCGGCAACCGGGAGGAGGACCACACAAATTGCCATACCTGCGGTGGAGAAAGAAAAAGGTAAAATTACTATTGATGAATTTTAAATCAGCACAGTAGATTTGGGTTTTGCCAATGAAGACCAAGAAGGTCAAGAGGGTAAAGACATTATTGACTCTCTAATTCAAAAGGTGAAAAGAGAGAAGGAGAAGAATAAGCAACATAAAGAGCACATTGCTCAGTTGCATGCCTACATTAGGGGGCTAACCAGTCCTGATGATACTACAACCAAACATGCAGTCCCATTGACTGCCATTTCTCAGGAAGAGGTAAATAAGTTAGACCTCATGAAACATGAGGCTTCTATGATCAGAAAATGGATGTCATCCACATTGGATGATGCTATAGAAATAGTGAAGGCCTCTTTGAAGAGGTGGAGCATTCTAAGTGACTCCAGGACCAAGGTGGATAAATTTTAGATGCAGACCAGGAAAAGGTCTTATAAACTGGAAAGGGTCCTGAGCCTTTTGGGAGAAATAAAGGGGATAAATCCTCAACTACTTATCAGTAAGCAGGTACTAAACAGTAATACCGCATTGTTGGTAGACATCTGGTATAAAGATATTCAGTTTGAATGCGGAGTCCTCAAAAGATGCAATAATAAGCTGAGAGATATCAGCATGAAGCTACATGATTTAATGGCTGAGGAAGTGGAGATATTAGAAACATTAGAAGGGAAGGTGGAAGGTAAAATAGAAAATCAAGATGAAGAGTCTGCCATCAAGGCTCTGCATAGCAACTTCCAATTCGAAACAGATGGTCCACTTGTCCACTTGACGGAGGAACTTATAGATAAAATAATGAGGATCAAGGTCAAGATGGAAAGATATAATGAAACATTGCAGGACAGGAAAAACAAGCTGGATAACAGTAGAGATAAGTATGAAGCACATAAGCATGCCATTATCAAAGCAAAGACTCAAGATGGCGGAGGAATAGATCAAGTTGTGCATTCATATGAGTAGATCTGGAACAGCATGCAGCCCCATATGCAGCATCATCATCATCAAGATAGCAAAAGTTCAGAAAGTGATGCACATGATGATGACCCACATGAATCAGCTGAGGAACATGATGAAGACACATCATGAAGGGGATATAAGCATAAGTAATATAGATAGTTGCCAGCTGGCAACTTGTGCCATTTTGTAGAGGTTGACAAAGTCAAGAGAATGATGACCATAGATTTGTATTGATAAATCAAGATCATAGATCTTTTTGTAACTGCTTCCTCACCTTATTCTATAAAAGGTGGTGGAATGCCTTATTGTAAACATTCAAAACTTAATTGAAATCCATCTGCTAAAACATTCAGAGCTCATTTCAAAGTTTTTGTATACATTTATATTTTTGCATGCTTAATGAATGAGAAGACTATGTCGATTACAATTCATAGTAAATCTTGAGTAGTCAGTGTATGATTTCTAGATATATGTGGTGATTTGCTGCGTCCCTTGGAGTGCATGTCTACTTACGTGTGTTGTCTTCATACAAATTCCTTTGAAGTTAGCATCAACTATATCTAGCTATGGAATGTCCTAGTGAAAATATGGTTTGGTTTTCTTCTCTTTGTGATAGTATCTAATATACATGTGGTTCAAAAGCTGAAGGTTCAACTTTAATTAGAAGCATTTCTTCAATTTCTTTTAAATTTTAGAGCACTTCATCTCCATAATTGCAAATAATTGATGATCTTAAGCAAATAACATAGATATGCAGACATCCCGTAGATAATCATAAATATTTAGCATATTTGAATACAAAGCATGCACAATTGAAAATATCATGCAAAGATTGAGGTATTTCTGCATCTTTTCACCAAATGACTGTATAATATGACTTCTCTGTAAAGAATTTCTGCAGGAGAATCATGATGATGATAAACTTCTACGTAAGGCCCCAAAATGGAAACAGCAACTCACATTAACCTCTGAGTAACTTCAGACGATTAAGACCTAATCACCGGAGACTTGGGATCATGAATTCTTTGAATTCATAGCATCTTTCAAGATGAATAAAGGTTAATGTGTACTTTTATTCTATGCTTGTTTGTGACTAACATCATGACCAACAAGTTGTTTATTCCCTTTTTGTGTAGTTGGCATTGTATAGAGAAATGCATGTGAAAATAAATATAAGTAATTTTTTGTCATTGTTCTTTCAAAAATAAAATATGCATGAGTTGTATTGTTTCTATTTAGATTTTTATTGTAGATGAAAGAAAGGAAGTGCATCTTAGTTCTAAATTAATTTTTATTGGATACAAAAAAAAGGGAAAAAGGAAAGTTTAAATCAGTTTTTTGTTGTTGTATTAGAAGTTTATATGATCCTTGTTGTTGAAAGTTGAATGAAATGCATTTCTACCTTGCATAATGTCTCAAAAAATATATATGGAGATATCTATACAAATTTATATTTCTTTTCAAAAAAAAAATGAGAAAAGGGAAGCCACTATTTTAGTTTCTGTATAAAACTAAAAGTTAACCTTCTTCTATTTAAGCCCTTGCTATGTGAAGATAAGTATTGAGTATATACATTTAAATATTTACATTGTATCTTTATTTCCCTTAATCATGTTGTTGTTTATGTGTTTTATTCATTTGTACATGCTGTGAGTAAAAGATAATATAGAAGTAAATTTTTTATGTATATATATATATATATATTATATATACACACATATATATATATATAAATATATATATATATAAGTGCATATAGTATATATTTATAAATATGCATTAGTAGGAAATTGTTATTTTATAGTTATATATTTTGGCAACTGATGAAATAGAGCTGAGTATATATATACACATATATATACATATATTTATATATATATGTATATATCTTAAACAAGAATTTATTTACCGAAATTTATTTTTTTAAATAAAAATTTACGCACAGATCAAACTAAAGTTCGATGGACTGGGCAGTGGTATATTTGCTAGGTTTAAGTGAAATAAAAAAAATAGTAGGTGGACTGTGGGCAGCAACGCCCACAGCCCACCTTCCATTGACAATAATGGGTGTGGGGAGGAGGCTGCGCCTCCACCCACACCCGCAGGTGTGGGTGGAGGCACATCCTCCTCCCCACACCCCCTAATCCAAAAAAAAATGTTGCGCCATGCAGACCTCTGCCCCCTTCCACCATGTCCTCCTTCCGCGGCATCACCATTCCTTCTGCATTCCTCCCTTCACGACCCTCTGCACCACCGTCCTTCGAACCCTCAGCTCCACCACCTTCTTCAACTCTCTCACCAATCCTTCGCCAGTCTTTCCACCACCGTCGACCCCTACCACTCCTCAGCCCCAAATCATTGCTATCTATTATTCTTTGGATATATAATTATTTGTGTATATTTACAAATCTTTCTCCAAAATAAACAAAAAAAAACATATATAAGTATATATCTACAACATTAAATCTACATAATTTACCTCCGAGGGAGGTAGGAGCAGCTTCTATCCATGGCTTCCTCCTTCACTTGAAAACCCTAACCTATATGGATGAGGAAGAACACAAAACAAAGAAATGAAAACATGAGTTAAGAAATTAGGGCAATCAAAGAGGAGAGAAAACAATAGAAAATAAATTAGGGTTCCCTTGAGATGATATATTCTAAATGGGCAATTAAGGCAACAAAGAAAATAGAAAACAATAGAATTTTTAACTTAGGGCCTTTTCATTTGGTTAAACCTTTTTAAATAGAGATTAGGGTTTTTTTTTTTACGAAGCAATATTATTTTTATTAAGAGGAATTCATTTTTGTTAGGAATTGTTTTAATTCTATTTATTTTTAATGAGAACTCTCTTTTTACCCATGTATCTTAATTCTTGGGTCTTAATCTATCTGTTAATATTTTAGATGGGGTTTTGAATTTTACTTATTTTATTTGCCTTGTGATTTCATTTTATCTTGGTGAATTTATTTTATTCAAATTGGGAAGAATTTTCCCCCTTGTTTTAAACTCCTCTTGGTGGGGTTATTTATTTTATTCTTCCTTGGCGGAACTTTAACGCTTTTATTAATTATATATTTTATTATTATTTTACAGGAATGAGGGTCTTAGCCTCTTCCCTTCTCTATTTTCTGAGTTTGATAATAAACATAATAACTGAAATTATGTTTATTAACGGACTCAGATTTGGAATCCTATTTGGCATCTTGACATTATTTATTATTCTACTTTCGAATTCTTTTTTTTTATGCAAGGTCGGTTTATTCAACCTTGTTAGGTTAATTATTTTTATTATTTTATTTTATTTTAAATCGTTTTGGATTGATTCTTATGCTTTAATTTAATTTCATTCTTACAACTTATTTAATCCCTTCTTGGCATTTTATTTTAAATTTTATTTTGTGTTAATCAAAAATGTGTTATGCTGTCAGATTTTTCCTAGATTTCTAGGTTTTTAATTTTTTTATGTTATTTTATTAATTTTCATTCCATCCTTTTGCTTCAATCATGCGCCATCTTACCATCTTTTTACTTAATCATTATTTTGTTTCCATTCTGGGTCTAAACTAGAGTTAGGTTACGATGCTAGCAGAATCATCTTCACCTAGGAAACTTAGGGTTTAGATTTAAAATTAGTCTAACCCTAAAACGTGACACACTTCATGTCGCATACCCCCTAGACGGCTATCATCATCGCGGTTATGCTTGACATGTTACACCTTATGCGTATTGCCACCTTGCACGCAAATGCATGCAAGGGGGTTCCTAGGCATAGGTAGAAAAAAATTTCGTAGTTCGTGTCATGACCAGATGGCAAATGTGGACATGACACATGTGTTGTGTGTCATGACTGCATGGGAAATGTGGGTATGACATTTGGTATCAAAGCCTAAGTTTAAACACTAGGTTTATTTTGGGCACATTATTATTTCTGCAACTTTGATTAATTTGTGGTTACTTCATTTTTGTAGGATGCCTCCCCGACGAGTTCGGTGAGCGCAGTCCTGCCACACTCCACCCACCGAGGTGCACACAGACTCTTCAGTTGAGGGACCAGATTAGCCAGTCCTACAGCCACAGCCAGACTTACTAGTACCGCAGGCACCATCGGCCCTACTAGATATTGGGCCACATATATTATAGGCCTTACAGGCAGTTTTAGATAGGCTTCCACCGACCGTAGCTGAGATACGTGTAGAGCCACATGTTGAGCCATGTGTAGAGCCATGTGTAGAGCCCCGCGACGATCTGTGAGACAAGCCATGTGTATAGCCCCATGAGGATCCATGAGAGGAGCCATGCGTGGAGCCACAAGTTGAGTCCCATGTCGAGCCACATGTGGAGCCCTGCATTGAGCTGAGAGGGGCACCACATGTGGAGCCTTATGTGGAGGTGCCAGAGATAGAGGAGGTCAGTTCAGCCAACAGGGCCCATAACAGGAGCCCTTCACATCATGCTAGGTATGATAAGGCAGTACGAGTAGAGCACATTGTTCACAGACCTTATGACTATTATACAAATGAGCCTATAAGGAGGCATAGAGACAAGGGAGACCCCATTGGGGATTTGTTGAGGTTGAACCCTCCTACATTCATCAGGACCACAAAGGGAGCTAAGACAGAGGCCTGGCTCATCAGCTTAGACAGATGCTTCACATTGCGTCCTTACGGGGGTAACACAAAGGCCTGTGTGGCAGTACACCTATTACGAGATGCAGCAGCTACCTGGTGGCACACTAAGGAGTGTAAGCGTCACCTTTCATTAGACACTCTCACATGGGAGACCTTCATTGAGTGCTTCAATGCGTGATACTTATCAGATCATTACAGGCAGAGTCGTATCAATGACTTTCATGACCTACAACAGAGGGGACTTACAGTGGCATAGTATGAGGGTAGATTTACCAAGTTATCTCCTTATGCAGAGTATCTCCATGATGAGAAACTCTTAGTGAATAAGTTTATTAGAGGACTGAACCACAGTATAGCAGGGTCTGTTCGTATGGCAGACCCCCAAACTTTGAGTGATGCTGCCGAGAAGGCATATATCACTGAGGAGATTCAGGGATGAGGGTAGAGTTCCCACCCCCTATTTCAGGATCATGGACAGCAGCAACATCAACAAAGTTTTCGCAAACCATCACAGCCACCTCATAGGGGAGGATTTAGTTCCATACCATTACCTCCCAGGCCCCCATAGTAGCAGAAGAGAGCTAGGACACAGCAGAGGGCACATGGGGGACATAATAGAGGTTGGTAGCAGCAGGGTCTGCACAGAGATCAGAGGCAGCAGGGACCACCTACGGGACCCGCGATGTCGCAACAGTCTTATAGGGGCTCGCAAGGGTCTACTAGTAGATCAGGATAGTAGCAGTCGAGTAGGACACAAACTGGATAGGTACAGGCTAGGGGACCATGTTATGTTTGTGGTGAAGCTAGACACCTAGCTAGAGAGTGTCCATAGGGTTTTACAATAGGGGGACAGCCTCGTGCAGGAGGATCTAAGCATATTGTTGGAGATGTTGGTAGATCCCACCATATGTTCGCAGAAGTTGATAACCGCCAGGCTGATTTTCAGACGTCAGTGATTGAGACATCAGGTATGATTGGGGGTAACCCCATTTCTATTCTCTTTGATTCTGGTGCTACTAACTCTTTCATTGTAGGTTGGTGGCCTCTAGGCAGGGTGATAGGTGGATGGTTGAGTTGGCCTTAGGGGCCAAGATGATAGTAGATGCCTTTGTCCACGACTGCGAGATTTCTTTGGGACCCTTTACCATAGTATGTGACCTTAGAGTTATGACATTAGGATCCTTTGATGTGGCATTGGGTATCGATTGGCTTGCAACTCATCGAGCCAAGCTAAATTGTCGCCAAAAGGTAATTAGTTGTTTAGACGATCACGGTACTTTAGTTGAGATAGTGGGCATGCAGAAGCCCATAGCAGTGCATATGATATCTACTCAACAGCTTAAGCACTGCATGCGAAAGGGATGCCAGATGTTCACCATCATAGTGAGCGATAGATCAGATGACGAGCCTAAGGCATCTTTGGATGATCATCCCATCCTTAGAGAGTTTTCTGATGTGTTTCCACTAGAGTTACTGGGGATGCCACCCCATCATGAGGTAGACTTTCACATTGACCTAGGATGACCACACATGAGCTCACGGAGCTCAAGTTATAGTTGGAGAACTCTCTTGAGAAGGGGCACATACAATTGAGCATTTCACCTTGGGGCACTCATGTCATCTTCGTGAAAAAGAAGGATGGGTCTCTTTGATTGTGCATGGACTACAGGAAGTTGAATAAGGTGACGGTGAAGAACCATTATCCTTTGCCCAAAATTGATTATCTTTTTTATCAGATGCAGGGAGCCAGGGTGTTCTCTAAGATTGACCTGAAGTCCAATTATCATTAGCTATGTATCACAGAGGTGGATATCCATAAGACCGCCTTCCAGACTCGATATGGCTACTATGAGTTCACCGTGGTCCCCTTCGGCTTGACGAACACCCTGCAGTGTTCATGAGTCTCATGAATGGGATGTTCCGTACCTATTTGGATCAGTTCGTGATCATTTTCCTCGATGACATCTTGATCTATTCACGGACTAAGAGGAGCATGAGGAGCACCTTCGTTAGGTTCTATAGTGTTTGAGGGAGCAAAATCTTTATGGGAACTTGGCGGAGTGTGCATTTTTTAGGACATAGGTTCAGTATTTGGGGTATATCCTATCTGGTAATGGAATCTCAGTAGATCCATCGAAGATCAGGGCTATTAGGGATTGGCCAACACCCACTAGTGTGACAGAGGTCAGGAGTTTTGTGGGGTTAGCTGGTTATTATCGTCGCTTTGTTGAGGGTTTTTCTTAGATAGCACACCCCATCACTTCCCTTTAGCAGAAAGGGAAGAGTTTTCTATGGACTGAGCAGTGTGAGAGGGCCTTCGGGGTCCTCAAGGAGTGTCTTACCAGTGCTCCTATTTTAGTGGTTCCTGATCTTGCAGTAGATTTTATGGTTTGTATGGATGCATCACTTGAGGGATTGGGAGCTGTACTTATGCAGTGTGGTAGGGTGATCGCGTATGAGTCACAAAAGCTCAAGACCCATGAGCTAAACTACCAGACACATGACTTGGAGTTAATGATAGTACATCATGCTCTAGTTTGTTGGAGACATTTCTTATTGGGTCAACGCTTTGAGCTCCATTCAGATCAACACAACCTTCAGTATATCTTTACACAGCTGAATCTGAATGCCCATCAGTGGCATTGGATGGAGTTCCTTTACGAGTATGACTTTGATGTCCACTACATCAAAGGGAAGGAGAATGTGGTTGCTGACGTATTGAGTCAGAGGCACCATGAGCTCTTGAGCTTGACTCTGAGTGTGGACTTGAGAGGACGCATTATTCAGCATCTGCTAGAGGATGAGTGGTTTCTTGAGGTGTAGCAGAAGATCAGTTCACAGAGGGCCCATGTGGGAAAGTATGCAGGGTATTCACTTGAGGAAGATAGGTTACTTCATCATTGACAGTACATCTATGTACCCCGCGCAAGTGACCTGCGTACTGTAGAGTTATTAGAGGCTCATAGAGCACCATATGTGGCACATCTAGGGGTGAAGAAGATGTATGCCGACCTACGACAGTTGTACCATTGGGCGGGTATGAGATGTGACATTGCAGAGTTTGTTCCTCAATGCCTTGAGTGCTAGAGGGTCAAGGCCAAGCATCAACATCCAGTAGGTCTTCTATACCCACATGAGATACCTAAGTGGAAATGGGACATTATTTCCATGGATTTTATTATTGTTCTTCCTATGTCTTCCCATTGCCATGATGCCATCATGGTGACAGTCGACAAGTTGACTAAGGTGGCGCATTTCTCACTTGTACGCACGACATACAATGTGCCAGTAGTGGCAAGGGTATTCTTAGATGATATTGTGAGATTACATGGAGTACCTCACTACATCATTTCTAATAGAGATCCAATTTTCACTTCAGCATTCTGGAGAGCCTTGCAGCAGGTGTTGGGCACACAGCTCAACTTTAGCTCTGCTTATCATCCTGAGACAGATGGACAGATAGAGCAGGTCAATCAGGTGTTGGAGGACATGCTTCGGATGTATGTTATGGACCATCAGTCTAGATGGGAGGAGTATATGTATCTGGTTGAGTTTGCCTATAATAATGGGCATCACAACTCATTAGGCATGCCTCCCTTTTAGGCTTTATACGGTAGACCATGCAAGACACCATTGAGTTGGGATCGGATAGAGGATAGAGTTGCCATTGGTCCAGAGCTAGTTCAGGATATGGAGTAGTAGGTCACACTAATTAGGCAGAGTTCAAAGGAGGCACAGGATAGACAGAAGAAGTATGCTGATGCTAAGAGGACTAATCAGAGCTTTTCAGTGGGTGACAGGGTATTCCTTAGAGTGCGGCCACACAAGAGTCCTATCCGTTATGGAAAGGGCTCTAATCTCGCACCATGGTTTGTAGGACCCTTTGAGATTTTGGAGCAGATAGGACTAGTTGTCTATCGTCTAGCATTGCCACCTAGCCTATCACGTATCCACGATGCCTCTCATATTTCTATTTTGAGGTGATATATATCTAATTTATCTCACGTACTGGACTGGAGTGCTCTACAGGTAGAGGCAGATGAGCAATTGGCTTTGGAACCAATACGCATATTGGCTCGTCAGATGCTGGGCCTTTAAGGTCGAGAGATGGACCAGGTTAGGGTCCAGTGGGATTGTTATGATGAGGTCACAGGGACTTGGGAGGATGCAGCTAGTTTGAGGGCACTCTATCCTAACATTTTTTATGACTTCCAGGAGGAAGTTTAGTCTTAGGGGGGAGGATGTGAGGCCAATTATTTTACCTTCCTTATTTTGATCGTTATGCATTTAAGTTGATGAAATTATCAGACTTTTAGTGACTATGGTTTCATTATGCAGACTTGATTTTATCACCTAATTATGATAGGACATTGATTAGACATATGTGATTCGATTTAATCATATTTGATGATACTTTGTGATTCGACATATGAGGTATATTAGGTGATGTTTTGTGATGTGATTTCTAGTTATTTATGTGATGGAGATTATTTGGCATGTGATAGAAAATATAGTTTAATTTGGATTTATAATATAGTTGATTATTGTTGTATTCGATGGCTTCTTTTCAATTCTAGTTGCTTCGACTATGATTATTCATGATATGATTGACACTTGATCAAGATGTGTAGGTTTTACATTCCCAAGCCACGGGAAATTGGAGGTAGAATTCACACCAATGTTATTCCCTGTGAAACTGATCCATTCCCAAAAGGGATAAGGATCACGTTTGAAAATTGAATGTTGATTTATGTACTTGATTTAATTTTATCATTTTGGCCTAGTACCCTATGTTTAAATTAATTAATATTGACTATTGTATAATTTTATTTGACTTACACCAATTGGTATTTGTTTTTTATTTTTGAGGCCATTTAAAGTGGATTTATAACCCCCTTTGTGAACCTTAGTGTCCCAAAAGTTACCCTAGGTGGTTACCCATGGGTCTAGGGTCAACTTGGACTATCTAACCCTTGGATTAACTCACTTTTGGTCACTCTAAACTATGGTTTAGTCAAAGTGACAAAATTTGAAATTAGGGAAGGTCAAAGATGAGTCATGCTTTGGGAAGGACTCATCTCCCTTCCCAAAGTTTGGGAATCCTTTCCTAAGGAAGACTTGGGAAGTCTCAAAGACTCCCAATTGTGTGGGATCTTCCTCCAAGACTCTCACACACTCATGAGAGCATCTTGGAGGGAGATGGCTCTTTGAGAGAATAAGAGGGTGCCATATGGCATCCCTTATCCTCTTGGAGGTTTGAGTGGGAATGCCACCTCACCACTTGTTCTCTCACACATGTGTGAGAGCACAAGTAGATAAGGTGAGGATTGAGATGGAATTGGAGGGTGACACTTGTCACCCTCACACTTCCTCTCCCTTGCAAGTGGCATTGGAGGAGGAAGGAGAAGGTGACAAGTGTCACCTTCTCATTCCTTAAGGCCAAATTGATGGCCTATATTATCTCCTCTTGTTGAGGAGTGTGGGGTTCTTGCATTTTTAGAGTTTCTTTTTATTTTGGAGGAATTTGGGGGAAAGTTAGAGGAATTCTTGAAGATTGGAAGGTTTGGGGAAGCTTCGAGCTCATCACCAAATGTGCTTCCATTATAGGGCTTTGAAGGTAAGCCTCATGAACCAAGTTTCTTCACCCTTGCTTATTTAATGTGATGTGTTGTAGTTTTTGGTTGTTCGTTGTTTTTCATTGATTCTGTGTGGGATGGGAGTATGGTGAGAGCACCTCTATTTGGAGGTAAGGCTTAACTTGTTTGGGTAGGGGAAAGGAACCTCCTTGAGGTCACTCCCACATTGTGTTATTTATGCCTTGAGGGCTTTTTCTTGTTGGAGAGAGTATTTGAATGGCAAGAGTGCCATGGAGGTTATTGGTGATTTTTTGGAGAGTGGTGGTTTTAGAGATTTTTGGCTTGAGACCATGAGATTGGTATTTTTATTATTTGGGGTGGCCTTTGAAGTAGAGGGGTCCATTCCCTACCCTCATCAAACTCATTTTGATGAGTTGAGTTATGTGTTAACCTTGGGGCTATTTTGTGTTGATGTTCTTGAATTCTTGTTGTGGAATGTTTACACTTGTGTGAATCCCTACCTCCCTAGCTTGGGAGTGACCCTCTTGTGAGTCTATGGTAGGGAGGAGGGCATTTTAAAGTGGGTAGGTTGTTCTTCTTTTGTTGTGTTTATTTACAGGTTTTGAGTGAAGAAATAGAGTTTTTGTGGAGCTCACTTTTGGGTGGCTTAGTAGTGTTTTATTGGTTGTTTGAGCCATGCCCATTATGCCCTTATTGTATTTATTTTGGAAAGTTTTATACCCTTGAAGTTGGCTGTGAAGAGTAGTGTAATGTAAACTTTCTTTCTATTTTATTTAAAGTTGTTTATTCCCTTTTTGTGTAGTTGGCATTGTGTAGAGAAATGCATGTGAAAATAAATATAAGTAATTTTCTGTCATTGTTCTTTCAAAAAGAAAATATGAATGAGTTGTATTGTTGATGTTTAGATTTTTATTGTAGATGAAAGAAAGGAAGTGCATCTTAGTTGTAAATTAATTTTTATTGCATACAAAAAAAAGAAGGAAAAAGGAAAGTTTAAATCAATTTTCTATTGTTGTATTAGAAGTTTATATGATCCTTGTTGTTGAAAGTTGAATGAAATGCATTTCTACCTTGCATAATGTTTCAAAAAATATATATGGAGATATCTATACAAATTTATATTTCTTTTCAAAAAAAAAAATGAGAAAAGGGAAGCCACTGTTTTAGTTACTGTATAAAACTGAAAGTTAACCTTCTTCTATTTAAGCCCTTGCTATGTGAAGATAAGTATTGAGTATATACATTTAAATATATACATTGTATCTTTATTTCCCTTAATCATGTTATTGTTTATGTGTTTTATTCCTGTGTACATGTTGTGAGTAAAAGATAATACAGAAGTAAATTTTTTATGTATATATGGATTATACACACACACACACACACACACACATATAAATGTGCATATAGTATATATATGTAAATATGCATTAGTAGGAAATTGTTATTTTACAATTATATATTTTGGCAATTGATGAAATAGAGATGAGTATATATATACATATATATACACACACACACAAATATATATAATATATATATCTTAAACCAGAATTTATTTACCGAAATTTATTTTTTTAAATAAAAATTTATGTAGAGATCAAACTAAAGTTTGACAGACTGGGTAGTGATATATTTTCTAGGCTTAAGTGAAATTAAAAAAAAATAGCAGGTAGATTGTGGGTGGAAATGCCCATAGCCCACCTTCTGTTGACAATAATGGGTTTGGGGAGGAGGCTGCGCCTCCACCCACACCCGCTCCGACCACACCCGCGGGTGTGGGTGGAGGCGCAGCCTCCTCCCCACACCCCCTAACCCCAAAAAAAATGCCATGCCGTGCAGACCTCTACCCCCTTCCATTGTGTCCTCCATCCACGGCATCACCATTCCTTCTGTATTCCTCCCTTCACGGCCCTCTGCACCACCGTCCTTCGAACCCTCAGCTCCACTGCCCTCTGCAACTCTCTGACCAATCCTTCGCCAATCTTTCCACTGCCATTGGCCCCCTGCCACTCCTCAGCCCTACATCATTGCTATCTGTTATTGTTTAGATATATAATGATTTTTGTATATATACAGATCTCTCCAAAAGAAACAAAAAAAACATATATAAGTATATATCTACAACAATAAACCTATAGAATTTACCTCTGAGGGAGGTAGGAGTAGCTTCTATCCATGGCTTCCTCCTTCACTTGAAAACCCTAACCTGTATGCATGAGGAAGAAAACAAAACAAAGAAATGAAAACATGAGTTAAGAAATTAGGGCAATCAAAGAGGAGAGAAAACAATAGAAAATAAATTAGGGTTCCCTTGAGATGACATATTCTAAATGGGCAATTAAGGTAACATAGAAAATAGAAAACAATAGAATTTGTAACTTAGGGCCTTTTCATTTGGTTAAACCCTTTTAAATAGAGATTAGGTTTATTTTTTTTAGGAAGCAATATTATTTTTATTGAGAGGAATTTATTTTTGTGAGGAATTGTTTTAATTCTATTTATTTTTAATGAGAGCTCTCTTTTTGCCCATGTATCTTAATTCTTGGGTCTTAATCTATCTATTAATATTTTAGACAGGGTTTTGAATTTTACTTATTTTATTTGCCTTGTGATTTCATTTTATCTTGGGGAATTTATTTTATTCAAATTCGGAAGAATTTTTCCCCTTGTTTTAAACTCCTCTTGGTGGGGTTATTTATTTTATTCTTCCTTGGCAGAACTTTAACACTTTTATTAATTTTCTATTTTATTATTATTTTACAGGAATGAGGGTCTTAGCCTCTTCCCTTCTCTATTTTTCCAAGTTTGATAATAAACATAATTGCCAAAATTATGTTTATTAACGGACTCAGATTTGGAATCCTATTTGGCGTCTTGACATTATTTATTATTCTACTTTCAAATTTTCTTTTTTATGCAAGGTCGGTTTATTCGACCTTGTTAGGTTAATTATTTTTATTATTTTATTTTATTTTAAATCATTTTGGATTGATTCTTATGCTTTAATTTAATTTCATTCTTGCAACTTATTTAATCCCTTCTTGACATTTTATTTTAAATTTTATTTTGTGTTTATCAAAAATGCATTATGCTGTCAAATTTTTCCTAAATTTCTAGGTTTTTAAGTTTTTTTATGTTATTTTATTAATTTTCATTCCATCCTTCCACTTCAATCATGTGCCATCTTACCATCTTTTTACTTAATCATTATTTCATTTCCATTCTGGGTCTGAACTAGAGTTAGGTTACGATGCTAGCGGAATCATATTCACCTAGGAAACTTAGGGTTCATATTTAAAATTAGACTAACCCTAAAACGTGATACACTTCATGTCGTATACCCCCTAGACAGCTATCATCATTGCGGTTATGCTTGACATGTTACGCCTTATGCATATTGCCATTGAGCACGCAAACGCGTGTGAGGGGGTTCCTAGGGATAGGTAGAAAAGTTTTTCGTAGTTCGTGTTATGACCACATGGCAAATCTAGACATGACAATTGTGTTGTGTGTCGTGACCGCATGGGAGATGCGGGCATGACATGCTCATTGATAAGACATGTATAGAGGTGTGGTTTGGTAAAAATCCTTCATTGAGACACATTTGAGTATTTTTTTATGAGGCATATGCACATATGCCTAACGAGAAGAGGTCTAAGTTGGGAACAAGGTTGTGAATTGTATCTTCATCGATTATGGAATTAGTGTGAAAAGGTAGAAGGTTTGGGATCCAGTGGCTGAAAGAGTTATATATAGCAAAAGTGTGATATTTAGAGAGCTCAATCCCTCTTCTATTGTTTTACATCCAGAGAAAGAAAAGAAAGAGGATGTGGTTCATCTTATTTCCACCCCTAAGAAATTTGAATTGAAGACATCTATTAGACTTGATGATGAGGAGAGATCTAGTAGCTCTAAAAGTTTAGAAGAAGAAGAAGAACTTGGTGGGACTTTGAAAATTTTACTCGGCTTTCTATTGTAGGCTTGCTCCATGTTCCAAATCTGGGAACCCTTTACTAGGGTTTAACTATGAAAGTGTTGTGATTCCTGTTCTTAGGTCTAAAACCCTAAACCCTAAGGTTTGTGTAAGCGTCAAAATACCTTTTTTCCTATTTTCATGTTGCCTACTTACCACCCATTACTGGTCTCCAAGTTATAACATTGTGTCTAGGTCCTCATTCATCTATCGTCCCCTTATTCTCGTAGTTACTAGAATAACCCACACACCAAATTAATTTGCCATATACTCAAGGTTTGGCTCAAACCCCTTAGTAAAACTTTGGCCCCTCTTTACCTAGTAGAACAATGTTGTTTTAAGTGCACATTGTTGGGTCCCCTTTTAAAAATGTTTGCCCAAGGAACTTATTTTTTATGCATGGCATGCTCTAATTGGTTTCCTCTATTCCACAGTGAATATTATAATGAGGTAAAAGATGATGGCAGAACCATGGAAGGAATGACAAATGGTGGGCTCTCTTACCAAATTTTTCCATAGGATTCATTGTGGGTCCTGATGTGTTTATGTGGAAAGCTTTCAAAGTTTTCCACCTTTCCATTGAACCTGTGTGGTGGACCCATGAAAGGCTTGTGGAAGAGTGGAAGAAGGGAACGTGGATAGTTCTAGATAAAGTGTAGGTGCCACATGGCATGATCTAAATGATATTCTACCATTTTGCAGGCCTCCATCTACTAATTTATGTATGCTCGCAGATGTGCGGGGAAAGGCCACGTGGATGATGTTGACTTTTCTAATGGATGGCGGGCCCTCTACTAAGATGTAAGGGTTATCTAGGTGGATTGATGTTATTCATCTAAAATCTTTCACACATATTTTGAAATATTTTCAAAGTGGTCAACCAAATCTGAACCACTCGATTGTGCTTTTTGGCCGAAGATCTACAGTTCATATTCAAATGATGGAAGCAACTAGTTGCATGCACATGCTTGCACAAGTTAGTATTAATGGAGGAAAATATGGTTTCTAGACCAGTGATGCACATAATTATTCACATAAAAGCCTCATTCCAAGCATTTGTCTTTTCTATTCAAGATTGTCAACCATCTGGAAGTAAATTTCTAGCTTCCGAAGCCTTCACTATATCAATCATGATTTTTGGCCTATAAAACCATTAAGTCCTTTGAACTATGAAAATTATCTTAAGTGATAATTGCATAGCCTATTACTGTATGTGAATTAAGCTCTAGGGTTTTTTCATTTCAAGTAGGGTAAACTTGTGTGTTAAAGAGTGTTTAGAAATTGCCCTTGTCATAAACTGAAATTACTAGAAAACTCTTAAAAATCCTGGAAGGAAGCCCTAGTTCCTAAAGAACTTTGAAAATGAGTCCACCCAAAGCCTAGGCTGCTTTACCTTCACATAGTCGAGCCCTACAAGAGGACCTTTTAGCACAACTCCTTGGTTCTTCCACCCACAAAATTAAGGTTCAAGGCCCGAGATCTAATGAGGGTCTAGTTGATGAATTCCATGCTTGTAGAGATGTTGATATCCCAGTGACAAGGTGGGATCTATTCTTCCATTGGTATGGTAATAGAAATCCACCTTCTCCTCTCTCAAATGTATAGAATCTTGATTTAGGTAAGCTAGTGGTCCCAAATATCTCTGTGGACATTGACTTGTTAAAAGCCATGGCTTACCATTGTGATGAGACTGTTAGGGCTATAAGTAATGTAGATGGACATATTATGGTGTAGATTGATAAGGCATCAATAACTAAGATTTTTAGAGTCAACTTAGCTGCTAACAAATGCATTGACCTTAATTTCTTTAAAAGGAAGTATCAACAAAATAAGAGTAGCTATAGGGTTGTGCATTTGCCTCGACATAGGGAAAAAGATCATAGAGGTAGGTGTATGAAGATCCCACCAAATGAAACTGAGCCTTTTAGACTTGAGACCTTTGAGGGTTACTTTGCATATACATATTATGCATTATGTTAGGTTTTGGGGGTGGACAAGAATGAAATAATTCATATTCCATTCACTTACATGGTTGTTGACATTCAACATGTATTGTTGAATGATGAATTTGACTATGCTACTTACCTTGCCAACCACATTCATAATGGGATGGTAAATCTAAAAAAGGGGAAGGAAGCGGTGAAGTTCTAGTGGTACTCCATATTATGCCACATATTTCTGTTGAACACAATGGAGTGCTGAGAGGGGGGGTGAATCAACATGCTTAAAAACTTTAAACAAACATTTGTTGATAAAACTAAACAACTTGGAGAACAAAAAGAAAAACATACAATTCAAGAATCAACACATAACACTAGTATTTTTACATGGAAAACCCTAAAGCAAGTAAAAACCATGGTCAGAATTATCTCACAATATATTATGCTCACAACAAAATTATTACAACATTGTTTAAGGGCTACAAGCCAAGGAAGCTACTACTCCTTGATTTAATGCTTACAACAACTACAACTTTGATTTAGGGCTACAACCCAAGGAAGCTACTACTCCCTAAGTGCCTTCCTTATTGTAAATGGGATTTACAAAATGGACTATTGTAAAGTGGACATCTAAATTATGTTGATGATGTAGTCTTCTATCTTTGCTCAATACTTGACTTCAAACTAATTCTACACACTTCATTTCTTGCATTCTACTCTACTTATATTTTCACACCTTTGTGCCTTCTTTACAAATGAAATTTATCTTCTATAAATATACTTTGTATCACTTCAAAATACTAATTAGGTTAGCATCAAAGTATCATTAGATGAAACATCTACATCTTCACAAGTCAGCCTCAAAACATGCAATATGATAAGAAAAACTTTTTGTGGACCTCAGGGCTTTATGAAAAAGATGAAGGCACATCTATACATATCTTCTAGACTTGATAAAATTAATCAGGGGCCTCTACATATTATGATACTTAATCAGTCAGCTCATACTACTCAAGATAGTCAACTGTTCATCTTTCTACTATTGAGGAGAAGCCAAAAAAACTCTGAAGATCAACGATTCTTTCATGCATGAGCTCAAAAACATCCATACACCTTACTAAAGAAGTATCATCTCAAACTATGCATCTGTAAGATAAGAAACATGACTCTCTGTAGAAAATAGAGCATTCTGGACCTTGTGTGATACTTCACATCCCAAGATATGATGTTACGGTGAAGTACTAGGCTTGAAGCCTTTTGGGAATGAACTTAGACATCAATATATGCTATTTATCAGATCTACACACCTTTATTTGATGTTTCTAGAGGTATTCAAAAGATGACTTGGATAACTAGGATTTCAGAATAGATTGTATTGCCTCTGTCACTTAAGTACTATCTTTGTGGATTGCCAGAGCACTTGAAACTTCATCATAACATGTCTCATACATATCTTAGTCATTCTTTAGAACTACATGACAAAGAGATCTCTTCCATAGAAATGCAGAGCATTCCATTATCTCCCTATTACTGCATTGCTCTATCTAGATGATGGTCGATACACTATTCCTTGTAAATTTTCATAATGAAGATGTGAGGAGCTGAAAACTTGGATATATCATGTCAATACCTACAAGAAGTTATCTCTAGAACTGCAAGATCAAATATTACTTTGCAGAGAAATGTAGACCAATTCAAGTCAACTCTGCCTTAGGATGTGCACTATGAATACCTTAGTTTTTTGCTTCTTACCATTAAGTGTGGTACTCCCAACTGATAAGATATGTATGTGTGAATATAGGGAGCATGAAAATACATGATTCTTTTCCTCTGCACCATGCTCAAACCCAAAACTAATCATGTCACCATACTTAGACTATTTTCTCTTCTTTTGGACTAGTTTGCCTTGACCATACTATCTCTTTCTCTTGTACAAGTCTATCTATATATTTCCATCTACTATTTTGACATCAATGTGTACTATGTTGACATCAATAACAACACATATTGCCAACAATCTCTCCCTTTGTCATTGATGGAAACAATACTCCCCCCTAGGTATATGTTTCTCTCTCCCCCTTTGACATCAAGGACAAAAGGATTGATATCCCTTGTTTGTATCTATCCAAAAAAATTCTAGACTCCCCATTACTAAAATAATTTTGAATTGTACTCCCTTGATTATGTTATTTAGTTACAAAATTGTACCCTTGAAAACCAAAATGGTACTGCCAATCTACTCAATACCTCTACAATACTATATACATAAAAAATTCTTTAATTTTCATTACTCCTAACAACTCACTTGGATGGTATGATGGCTTTGTAGATTACATTGAGTTTTTGAATAGTTGTGCTCTAGATAACACATTCTAAGGAAAGCATGTAGTTTTGACATTCACACTGCATGCACATTTCCTTAGCTTCCTCTAAGTTGCTTCGGATCTTCATCTTTTACTTTACCTTTTCTGCTTCCCCTAGTAGACTAGACATTGAAGCAAGTCTCAGATTTACTGCCTCTCTCAACTAACTAAACTGTCTCTTCAAATTTTCTCTTTGGTTTTGCAGTTGAGATATTTATGCATGCAATTTTTCCACTTGTGCCCTTGGTGTGCCCATCTTGACCTTTGACAAATAATATGCTTTGGCCACTTTAGAGATTTCTAACTCAATAAAGTCAATCTGAGCTTTAATCTATTTTGTGGAGTTTGGCCAATTTAGGAAGAATAGGTATAAGGTTGTGGCCCCCTCAATACAAGCTTTAAATTTCTTTAGATTTTCTTTAAGATTGTTATGTTCATTAGCATAGTTGTCATTCATCTCTACCATTCTTTTGTCATTAATTCTTTTTGCTGCATCTTTTTCTACCTTTTGCTCTATGTGGGAGGAGTGATCCTTAAAGGAATCCATTAGTAGCCTAATCTTTTATTTTGGAGGCAATGAGGGATCAATGGTTACCTTTGGTAACCCTTATTGTACCAATTTTATAGCATTCTCTATTGCACTAGATTTCTTTAGATTTTCTTGTAAGAAATCTTTCCTTGTAGAGGCATGCAGTATGTCACCAAGCTACAACTTATGTAAGGGAGATATTCCTATCAAATCAATTTGCCCTCAATTGGTTGGAACTTACAGTAGTTGAGGAATAATAATAGGTTGGAATTATATTTAGAATTTCAACAAGTCTTTGAAGGAATCAATTTCTAATTTACTTGGACCTATATCCTCAACATTTTCACCATCCTTTTTCTCTAATTAATCTCCAACTGTTTGTTGTTCTCCTATTTTACCCTCTTGCTTCCCTTCATCCTCTTGTTCCTCATCACTCTTTCCCTTTTCTTCTTGACTCTCCTTAAGGGTATCTTCTCTTCTTATTTCCACATTTCTTATGTTCTTTGGAGGAGGTGTAGTATTATCTTTACTCTGACCCTCACTATTTTGTGCCTTAGCAGTTTTTGGAGGGAAAGAACTTTGCTCTGTAGGAATATCTGGAGGGGGTAGATCTTGTTCCTCTATGAATGATACTTTAGTACCCATAGGAGGAGCAATCTCCTCATTTTTTTAAGGAATTTCATTGCCTTCTTCCTCAGAGACAGATTGTTCAAATGTATCTTTTGTTGCAAGTATGTTCTAATCGATGTTGTCATTGATGTAACAAGCTTGTGTTATCATTGGTGTCAACTATGTCTATTGATGAGGTTGTTGTTTGATTGAGTTGCATTGCTAAAGATGATTTGGCTACCTTGGAGAGATGCTAAATATGTTAAGAATATGCTCCTAATGGTTGGTTTCCAAGTGCTTTTGAGAAAATTTGATCAATAAAGGAAATAGTGTGTTGAACTTGTGTTCTGACTTAATAGAGTAGTGTTCTAGTTTTTCTCCGCATTTATTCCTTATTGAATATCTAATTTTATAGTTTGAATATGTTGTTTAGAGGTGTTCAAAGATGTTATATTCCAAATTTGGTTCTCCAGTTTGATGTACAGAGAAATTTGTGTTCACTAGTGTGTGGACTATGTTTCTAGGTTGTATAGAGGTGTTTGGGAGAAAATTTTTTGCTCTACATTTCTCCGCACATTTGTTTTTGGCTTTGTAGTTTTGGATTTATACTTATAAGGTCTATATCTTTCTTTAATTCAATTGGTTTGTGGTTTGGTGCTCCACAAGTTCATTTCTTAAGTTACAGTTAATGATAGTGTAATCTAAGTGCTCCAGTGTGAACTTTCTTCAGGTGAAAAATGTTGCAAAGGTTGTTGGTTTTTAAGTACTTGTGGATGTTTCTCGATCATGTTCAATCTTGGTGTGTGATCTTCATGTCATCTTTGGGTTTAAGGAAGAATGCACTTAAAATTTCATGGTGTTACTGCAAGTTTGGTTGACTTGGTTGTTTACACTAATTGTAGTTGTGTTTTGGTGATTGTGAAAGCATGATGAAGCGTGTAAAAGTGGATTTAGGTATGTGCTAAGGTGTGATGTGGTCTACATTCATTCCTTCCCTTTGTAGGAATGTTTAGGTCTAGACCTAATTTGAATTTTATGGATTAAGATGTGTTTCTAACCTTGGAGAATGTTTTCAAGGTTCATGATTGTATAAATAAGTGTCAAGGATTCAAGACTGTTGGTATGTGTGAGGGATATGATGTTAGTAATGTGAATTTTATCAAGGTAGTAAGAGCTTTCATGTGTTAGGCTACTAGATGCAATGAGTAGAAGGTTTCTCCTATTTTTTAGTATTGCTATGAAGGTGATGTTTATGTTGTGGTGAATATTGAGCTTCATTGGAACTGAACACCATGCATAGGTTATATGCAATTATATTAGTTCATCCCTGGTAGTGAGCCTCTTCTTCTATCTTTTTCTTTTGGGCAATGAGCCTTTCTTTCTTTCAATAGGGTAGCGAGCCCCTTGGTAGCAAGTTTTTGTAATTTGGTAATGCTATTACTTTATATTATGAGCTAATCCTCACCTTGGTTTTTCCCTTCTTGGGTTTTCCACATAAAATCTAGCATTGTCTTGTGTGTGTTGTTGTTATGATTCAGCTTCTATTATTTGCTTTGCATGCTTAATCATCATAACAAGTTTAAGGGTTAATAAAGCTTATGTGGATGTGAATGTTTTTGAGGGTTTGAAGTTTTTGATACAACTAATTCACCCCCCCTCTTAGTTGTCTTGTGCATTCAACATCTTCAGTGATTCCCACTTTAATTTTCAGATCCTTAAGGATTTAAGCAATTTTCTTTAGAGTTTCCTTCTCCAATCCTTTTATTTCTTCTTCATCATTAGACAATAAAATATTCAATGTCTTTTTGGTTCTAAATTCTTTTGTTAGAACTTTAACTACTTTACCTTTTTCCTCCTTAGAGATGGAAGGACAAACCTTTTCAATTGCCCAATTTTTCATTTTAGCTTCTCTCTTCAAGGTTTCATTTCTCCTTTTAGTGAGAATAGCACCAAGGCTTTTAGGCAATTGATCTATGATCTCAATTAAGACCACATTGTAGGTTTTCATGTCCCTTATTATTTCATTCTCAATGGTAGATTTATCATTCATAGGCTTTTCATCATAAAGTAATGCAACTTCTTTTAGGGCACCATGTTCAATTATTGCACTTATTGTTGCTTCCAGTTACAGGGAACATAATCAGGTTTCCTAACCTTCTTTGTTTTTCCTTTACTTTTCTTCTTTGAGGCCTCACCTTATTCTCTTGTTCTTTTCTTCAAAATGAATGCTTTCCTTATTTCCTCTTCATCTTCTTCATCATCTTCAATATTTACTAGATTTATCTTTTCTTCACTTATTCTTTTCTTTTTCCTCACCTGGGCTTCTACTTCTTCTTCTTCTTCAAAATATTGAACATCTTTGACTCTTTTTGCCTTACTATTTTACCTAGGCTTCTTCTTCTCAATAGATTGTACTGGGATCTCAAAACTAGTTATTTTGGCAGGTAGTGATGACGCAGAGGCAATAGAGGAACTAGATGTAACAAATGTTGATCTTCTTATTCTTCTTGGTAGTTGTGTAGGGGGAAGTGTTTGTTCCTTTCCTAAGAAACCTTTAGGATTCCTGAGTATCTCCTCTAATTTTGTTTTCATTTTCTCATCATTAGATTTTATCTTTTATGTTTCCTTTACATCCTTTTTGGCATTTTTGTACATGATTTCATCATATGTGCCAAACCTCTTAGTAGAGAGATCCTTTGGCTCCCTGAGAAGCATGTCAACATACCATACCAAATCAAACTCTAAAACCTCATAGGGGAAAGTTGTAATCTAAAATGTCCTTGGCTCAACAGCCTCTATATAACAATTGTCTTTATCAACCATAAATGTGATATCATTTTTGCATTTTTCTACAACCATGGCAAGTATCCTTTCTCTGGATTGCAGATCATTCTAGAAAGTCTTGAAGAATCCTCAAAAATAGAGTATCACAGTGCTTATGATCAGGGAAACTTCTCATGCAATCCTTGATTTGATGGGCAACAGGGTTATTTGGATTCCACACCATTCCTCTCTTTAACCATCTGATATGTTGTGTAGATTGTTGTTGCAGAGGCAGAGTTATCCCTATTTGTAAAGTAGATTTTGTATATAATGCCCATGGTTGCATATTGGACCGCTAAGTCTTCAATATCATCCACTGTAAGAGTTCTCTTGTAAAATTTATCTCTGGTTAGCCTCATTACTTCTTCATTCTTTACAAACTTCAAAATAGGCACTGGTCTAGAGGCGCATAAACTAGTCACTGGCTTTATAGTGTCCTTATTTATTATGTGAGGGTGATCTAAGTAGAATATCTCTTCATGAATTCATCTTAGGGTAATTCTTACCCAAGCATCTTCATGCTAGAAGTTTGGAAAACCCTTCTAGATGTCTAGGTTTTTGGCAGCAATGTTGCAAATTCTAGTTTTCACTAGAAATTATCTCCCAACAAATGTTCATTTCTAAATTATTCAAGTTTGAGATGATCAAACTCATCAATCGATGAGTGAATGTAGACCAGAATGTTTCCATATGTAAAACATTTGCAAGAACATATGAGAATGCCCTGACTTCATCAGTTATAGTGGATTTGAAAGGATTTTTCTTGAACCTTGGCCTTGGCCTCTCAACCATATTAATCACAATCGGTGTCACCATTACAATACCTTTAGAAAATAGGGTTTTAACTAGAGAAATTAGAAAATACCTATGGATGTAGAGAGTAGGGTTTGCTTCAATACTTTGTTAAGAGTCTTTAGTTCTTCTTTGGCTCTTCAAATCTTGTCTTTGATCAAATGTGATCAAAAAATTATCAGGCATGACCTATATATCCATTTCATGAAATAATTCTACTCTACATTAATTGCATCCTTTATTTTAACCTAATTTGCACTTTTAATATGCAAAACCTTATAAATCTTTAGTGGCCCTCTTCAAGTCAATCACTTGCTCTAGAATTTCTATGAATCTCATCTTCATGTTTAATTATTTCAACATTATGAAGAGGAGGTGAAGGATTTGTAGCAACAACTCCTCCTGAGTCCATGTATCCTTTTGGCAGAAGCCCTTATCACTGTAAATCCTAGAGACTTCCACAATCTTTTGTATTTAGAGATTTTTCTCCAAAATCTTGATCAGGATTCTTTAATTCCTTATCTAAGTATGCACAAAACCAACACCAACCAAAATACTAAGAAATTCAACATTTTGCATATTCAGGGTTTGAAGAATTTTACTTTTGTAACTCCCTTGAACTAGTACTTCATCTTTTTAATTACTGGAGGATCTGCCTACACTAGGCAAGGGTCCAAAAATATCACATACTTCCTTCTTCTTCCATACTTTATTCATTTCCATCCTTTGCTAAGAAATATTAACTTTCTTTTGGGAAACGTGCCTCACATTATTTCCAGAGTGCCTTGTTTGGTTTCACTCATGATAAGTGCACTTTGTTTGTTAAGCAATTCCATTTATTCCTTCCTTTGATCTACAATTAGCTACTTTATGGCCAAACTAATTACAAGTATAACAGTATCCATAAAAGGATTGAGCATTATCCCTATTATACCTTGGCATTTTACTTAAGCATTCATTAGCCTTATGTCTAATATTATTGTAGACATAACACCTAATTGAATTGTGATGCACAGCCAAACACCCTAACCTGCATTTGTCGATGTTCCTCCTAACCCTGACTAGTCAGCCGTTGACTTTGCTTATTGGTCGAACTCCTTAGATCAGAAGCCTTGCATTTAGTCTGACCAATCCCCATGGGTCTTCGCGATGTATACTTTATTCCTTATGACAATCGGCATAATACTCACCATCGGTGAACATTCATCTCCTCGCATCGATGTACCAATGACTCTCCTCATACATGCAAGACTTGACTTGCTGCTGCTAGTTTCCCTTACCGCTACTACCAGTCACGCTTTGCATCCAACTCAAAGTATATGCGCAATGTATATTTCAATATACATTCGCAAGATGCATTCACAACATACTTCACAGAACATGCATTCAAAAGATACATTCAAAACATGCATTCAGAATATGCATCTGATAGATTTGACCGAATCACTGACTCCCTTGTATGCCGATCGACAGCTTCAACTTTATCTCTCCCTTGTATCTTAACTCAATGCATAACCACAACGTATGTTCACTACATACAACCGCAACATGAACTTGCGAGATACACATGACATACAACTGTGATATATACATAGGATGTATATCCGGCATACAATTGTGATATACACACAAATTGTATATCTGATGAAACAACGTGAATCTTGCACCAATTTGATCCATTGTAAACCCAGTAACTTCACAACTGCACAGATATGTTCCTCCACCAATCTAACACAGATCTTTCACCCTGCCAACCTAGCACATGACAATGCTAGGATCTTTCAATGCATACTATATGCGATCCTGCAAACATGAAATTGAACAAAATAGAAAACACAAAATGAAAGCACTGTATAGCCATTCCACTAATTTCAAAGAAATCTAACCAGTGTAATGGGCTAAGAACCCATCTTGGCCTCTGAATAGAAAATTGTTTACACAGAGAAAGAAATGAACTCAAATGCCAGAAAGATGTACAACACAAATAGGACCTTGTTTATTATGCTTTTAGAAATGTATACAGATGCTCTATTTTCATAGTTGCACAACTCAATACAATTCATTCTATCTACCATATGTCTACCATGATCTCAATCAATCTGATCCTAGGGTATTTATCTACTTATCCTCAATAGTACTGAATTGACTCCAAGTGGTTGGGAGATCACAACTACCTAACAACCTCTAACTGTCTAACAACCTTGTGCTTACAGATTTGCCAAGTGTCCTTGGGACTTATAATTGAACCTAGATACAAACTAAATTAACATGGATTGGTCAAATAGACCTTATTACATTGAATGGTCTTTTAGGACCTTATTGGAAACATCAAAATGACATTAAACACAACACAAAATTAAATGCCTCATGGGGGCCACTATGGATTAGGTGCTCCTGCACCATACTCCCCACTGAGAAAAGAACTCATACCCCATGAGTTAATTCTTTGTCTTGATCCACCCTTAGCCTCTGCTATCTCATGCCTTCCCCATGATCTCTGAACTGCAACCTATTTCCTTGGAAGCAAAGACTCATGCCCAACTTTGTAGGCTCTACTCATACCTTGCTATGAGTGACTGCTTGCCACCAGACCTACCCATTTCTTTCCATTCTTTCTTACTGTCATCCCTGTCTGAACACCTACATTGGAAACCTTGTTTGATGCTTCTTGTACTACTGTTATGGAAGAATATGTTTGCCTTTCAATTCTTGTTGGTTCTAGAGGACAAACAATAGTCCCTATGAGGATAGCATCCTCTTCATTCCAATCAACTTGTGGCTACTTGCAGACTTGCTCCTAGACCTTCTGCTGATCCATCTGATCTCCATCATTCAGAACTAAAACCTTCTTCAAATGGTGATCTCCACTCCTTGAGATATCCTCTACTATCTTTGACTATGTTTCATTGATCTGCACAAATTCTTTCTTTCCCATCAAGATGACCTTGGCTGCCTTCTTTGCTGCAACATCCTCCTGCAATGGTGTCATCACAAAAGTTCTCCCATCATTCTTGAAGGTGTAGGTGTTAGCATATCCATCATACAATGTTCTCCTATCAAATTTCCATGGCCTACCTAAAAGTAGGTGACAACATTCCATGGGCAAAATATCACATAAAACCCTATCCTGATATTCTCCAATCTAAAAATCAACATATGCTTGTTCATATACCAAAAGTGATTGATTATCACTCACCCAAGATGCTTTCTCTCCTATCAAATTGCCATGGCCTACCTAAAAGTAGGTGACAACATTCCATGAGCAAAATATCACATAAAACCCTATCCTGATATTCTCTAATCTAAAAATCAACATATGCTTGTTCATATACCAAAAGTGATTGATTATCACTCACCCAAGATGCTTTGTAAGGATTTTTGATGTGGAATCCTTTCTAGTTTCAACTTATCCACCATTTTCTGAGATACCATATTATCTATTGAACCAGAATCTATTACTACCTTGCATATTTTACCTTTGCTTTTATAATTGGTCCTAAAAAGAGCTCTCCTTTGTATCATGTCCTTGGATGTCTTCAAGAGTGTTCTCCTTAGCATCAATGCTTCTCCATCTTGAGCTAGGGCTACACTCCCCATTGGAGGGTTAACACTTTCATCTACCTCCTCTTCTTGTACATATTGAACCCTTTTGTCATTCTTCCTATCACCTCTTGATGATGAACCTTGTCTTTTTGGACATCTAAATGTTGTGTGACCAATTTCATTACAATGATAACATCTCCCAGTGAAAATATTAGAACCTCTACCATGTCCAAATCTACCTCTTGTGCCTTTCCATCCACCCCTGAAATCAAACTGCTCTTGTCCTTTACTAGTCTCTTCTTGGTTAGACTCACCACTAGGCCTCTGGTTAGGACTTCTTCCTCCAAAACTGCCTCTAAAATTTTTGTCACCTCTTCCTCTATTATTCTTCTCACCTTTCCTCTTTAGCTTCTCTTCAGCTCTTAATGCAAATTGGAAACACTTATCCACTATTTCTGGTGTTAAGATGCTGATCTCATCTTGGATGTTCATCCTTAGGCCATTCAAGTACCTAGCCACCTTCTCTGACTCTTCTTGTCTCTTTGATCTGAGACTAAGTTTATGAAACTCTTGTGTGTATACATTCACATCAAGATCTCTCTGTCTGAGATTCTGCAACTTCTTATACATCTACATCTACACATTATAATCCAGAGGTAAAAATTATGCTTCGAGGAGGTTATCATATTCTTCCCCTCCTTGACTCTCCTTGTTCATAATTTGACCATGCAAGAGCAGATCCCTTCAGTCTTTCTTTTGCCAACTTAACCCTCATATCATCAAGGATTTCTTTGTATTCGAAATGATTGTTCAATGCCTTAATCCAATCAATCACCTCTTCAGCATCCATACTTCCACTATACATAGGTAACCCATCTATGGTGTCCCTATTGACTGACTGTAATGCATTTAAAAATGCCCTCTAGTCTACTGGTATCTCCTCTATCTTTTTACTAGTTTCGGCAATTTCCGCATCATCTTCCTCACTGTCACTTTCATCTTCCCTCTCTTTTTCTTTGGACTACTTGAACTCTCCCAACTTCGTTGTAAGCATCTCCTTAATCAGCTTCTTAATGGCATCCTATGACATACTTTTGGGAGGCATCGTCTCCACCTCTGTCTCACTTTCTCTGTCTAACATAAACATTCACAGACAACACCCAAATGCCAACACTCCTGCAAATCCTTAATTCGATTTGCCACCCAAATCTTAACTCACTTTGATACCACTATGATGTAGAGCCAAACACCCTAACCTGCATTCCCCAATGTTCCTCCTAACCCTAGCTCGTCTGTCATTGACTTTGATTATTAGTCAGACTCCTTAGATCGGAAGCCTTGCATTTAGTCTGACCAATCCCCATGGGTCTCCGCAATGTATACTTTATTCCTTGTGACCATCAGTGAATATTCATCTCCTCGCACCGATGTACCGATGACTCTCCTCATACATGCAAGGCTTGACTTGCTGTTGTCAATTTCCCTTACCGCTGCTGTTGGTCACACTTTGCATCCAACTCAAAGTATATGTGCAATGTATATTTCAATATACATTCGCAAGATGCATTCATAACATACTTTGCAGAACATGCATTCGAAAGATGCATTCAAAACATACATTTAAAATATGCATCTAACGGATTTGACCAAATCACTGACTCCCTTGTATGCCGATCGGAAGCTTCAACTTTCTCTCTCCCTTGTATCTTAACTCAATGCATAACCACAATGTATGTTCACTACATACAACTGCAACATGCACTTGCGAGATACACACGACATACAACTGCTATATATACATAGGATGTATCTCTGGCATACAATTGTGATATACACACAAATTGTATATCTGATGAAACAATGTGAATCTTGCAACGATTTGATCCCTTGTAAACCTAGTAACTTCACAAATTTGTTCCTTCGCCAATCTAACACAGATCTTTCACCCTGCCAACCTAGCACATGACAATGCTAGGATCTTTCAATGCATACTATACGCGATCCTACAAACATGAAATTGAAAAAAATAGAAAACACAAAACAAAAGCATTGTACAACCATTCCACCGATTTCGAAGAAATCTAACTGGTGGAATGGGCTAAGAACTCATCTCGGCCTCAGAACAAAAAATCATTTGTACAAAGAAAGAAATAAACTCGAATGCCAGAAAGATGTACAACACAAATAGGATTTAGAAATGTATACAGATGCTTTGTTTTCATAGTTGTACAACTCAATACAATTCAATCTTTCTACCATATGTCTACCATGATCTCAATCGATCTGATCTTGATTGATCTGATCTTGGGGTATTTATCTACTTACCCTCAGTAGTACTAAATTGACTCCAAGCGGCTGGAAGGTCACAACCGCCTAACAACCTCTAACTGTCTAACAAACCTGTGCTTACAGATTTGCCAAGTGTCCTTGGGACTTACAATTGAACCTAGATACGAACTAAAATAACATGCATTGGTCAACAAACCTTATTACATTGAATGGTCTTTTAGGACCTTATTGGAAACATCAAAATGACATTAAACACAACATGAAATTAAATACCTCATGGGGGCCGCTGTGGATTAGGTGCTCCTACACCAAATTATGATTTGTCTTACTTTTAAATTCAGTAGCTTTATGACCAACTTTATTGCAAGTATAACATCTTAGAGCATTTTGATTTATCTTGCTTCTACAATCCACAACTTTGTGACCAAACTTATTACAAGTAAAACAATTTCCATTTCAACCTTGAGAATACCTGATGGAAGTAGGTTGTCTTGTAGGTGGGTGACCTCTAAATCCCTTTTGTCTCCAGATAGGGATAAATTCCTCTTCTTCTACATTTCCAAAGAAATGCTTCTTGGGAACTTCGGTGCAAAACTTTCCTTCTGAGTGGAAGTTATCATATAGATTTATGGAAGCACTGAACATTCGATTCTTTCTCTCTTCAAAACCAAGGCTTGATTTTTCTTTTGTTGGCTTTTGAGAGTTAATTATTGTTGAACACCCAAAATATTGAGAGGGGGGTAAATCAGTATTCTCTAAAACCACTTAATCATTTAAACATTCATTCCACATAGTATACTTAATTTCTAGTAAGAAAGGAAATGATGTAGGAGCATCCCTACTCAAGAGAAATCTTGCATCAACCAAAAACATTTGCATTTCAGTTTGTTTGTAGTTTAGTTTGTTTCTTTTCATTTGCTAGTTCAGTTCAGGTAGTTCATCTACTAGTAGTTTTAGTATTTTGGTCTGCATTCTACTGTAGTTGCATTTCAAATCTTGTGGAGCTAGACTTAGCATATAGACATGTTCATCTACATCATATCTAAAATTTAGAGCATTTGGATCAGTTACTAAAAAGATATCGTTATCAAAAGATTGATTATTTTCTCATAACAGAGCATCCGAACAGTCTTAGACAATCAACTAAGGGAGAAGACTTGTAGATCATTTCTTAACTTGTGGAGCCTAATGACACATCATTCAATGATCTATGGTTTGTGGCCAACCTTCCCTGAGATCCACACATCATTGCATTCATTTGGAGAGGAGTTATATTCATTTAGGTTTGACCTATTTGTGTACACATGTTACAACTCTTCATTGGAGTTTGTGATCTTCCTTGGCTGACACGGAGGAATCTAAGGTTCTAGAGATGATATATATTGATGTAATAGATACCTAGGAAAGTAGTTCATGACATAGAGATAGCTAATAGTTTATATTTTGAGAAAAGGAGCTTCAAAGCTATATCTTGTGCATACTCTGATATTATGTAATTAGGTTTGTGAGCCCTATTGTAAGCCTACATGTTGTTGGCCAATCCAAATTTGAATTATTTGATATACTGAATGACTAAATCTATATTTTCTTCATATCTTTGAGTTTTTTCGATTGTGTTTACTCTTGTTGCACAGTCTAGACAGTTCATTCTATGAACCCTCCTACCATGACTTCACCAAGTGGTATCAGAGAAAAAGTTTAAATCTTTGAGAGTAAATTGAGAAGAGTCGGTGAAGGAATTCTATAAGATCTTGCTATGGACAAATCACCAAATTGAGGTAGGTTACGTGTGTTGCAACCAATCACCGATTGTGAGGCAGTTTACACTTGATCCTAGGAAGATGTCACCGAGGAGAGATGTTTTTGTTGGAACAATGGTTGGTAGGATGGATGAGATGATGGAAATGATTAAAACAATGAGAATTCAATTGGATGATGTTGAGGAAGATAGACAAAGAGGATTAACACCGAGACCTAATGTTGAGAGTGATGATGAAGAGGAATTTCAATTTATTGAACAAATTGGTGAAACCCTAGGAGGTGATGAAGAAGAAGAATCAAATCAAGTAAAGATGTTGTGAGCTATTTCAAAGATTGGAAAAAGACCTAGAGTTGATGTACTGAATTACACTAGCAATTTAAACCCTGAAGAATTGATTGACTAGATAAATGACATGGAAGAATACCTTGAATATGAGGAAGTTGAAGATCTAGAGAAGGTGAAATTTGCAAAGACAAAGTTGAAAGGACATGCTGCTATATGGTGGAAAGAAGTTCAGTTGGATAGGAATAGAAGAGAAAAAGAAAAGATTACAAAATGGGATAGAATGGTGACAAAATTGAAGAAACAGTTTATACCTGCTGACTATGAATTGGAGCTATTGAAGAGATTGCAGAGCCTGAAACAAAAGGAGAAATTTGTGAAGGAGTATACTAAAGAATTTTATAAGATGACCATAAGAATAGGACATAGTGAAGCAAGCAAAGAGAAAGTGGTTAGATACATCAATGGACTAAGATTGAACATTCAAGAGGAACTGAGTTTGGTAAGGATGTCATCTTTGGAGGAAACATATTAGTTTTCCCTAAAAGTTGAAGAGAAACTGAACAAGAGGCATGATCAGAGATGGAGAGGAGGAGTAGGTAAATTTTAGAGAGATAGAACATTTTTTGGAGGAGATAGATCACATCCAGAGTAAAACAAACTTGACAGCTCATTTAAGGAGGATAGAGATGGTATTACCTACCAGAGCAATGATAAAAATTTTCATCATAGACTTAATTATAGTTCATACTAGAATGAAGGATACAAAAGAGAAGGAAGAGGATTTGATAAGAGAACATTTAGAGGCACTTGTTTCAAGTGTGGAGGTGAAGGACATAGATCATTTGAACGTAATCAAGGGAGTACAAACAAGAGGATAGAGAACAATAGAAGAGTAGCCTAAGTGGAAGAGGAACCTATTGGATCACTAAGTTCAGTTGACAAACCTAAGAAAGGAGAATCACTTCTGATGAGGAGAGCATTATTTCAAGTAGACACAAATGAGGAACCATCATAGAGGAAGAGTTTGTTCAGAACTAGATGCAAATTCAGAGGTAAATGTTGCAAAGTTGTTATTGATAGTGGTAGTTCTGATAATCTAGTTTCAGAGGAAATGGTGACTAAGCTCAAGTTGGAAAGATTGAAACACCCCAAGCCCTATCAGATAGCATGGATTTAGGGTGATCATAAGACCTTGACAGTATGATAGTATTAAGGGAAATCGTGCATGAATATCAAATAATATCAAAAATACGCAATAACTCAATGAAATAAGAAACAAAGAAGATTCAAACAACAAAGAACAAAACCTTGCAAACCTCTTTACTTCGTGGCTTCCATTGGTCACCTATCTCAAATGATCTTGTGTATGAATATGGCCCTCAAAAGGTGTACTTTCTTGCTATTTTCTAAGATGTCAAGTGGGAATGGCTATGATAGGTTTGTAATGAAGAGATTCTTCAATACAATCACAATGATAAAAGTGTGATCACAAGCTATAGAATGGTTTGGTGCCAAAGGTACGCTAGAATTCCTACAGAGTAAGTTTACTAAAAGCTTAGATGATTGAAATGGAGGAATAGGGTTGTACTTATAGACTTGTGAGAGAGAATATCAATAGTATAGAAAGAATAAGAAGATCAATGGTAGAGGATACTTGAGAGGGTGTGCGCGAATAGGAAGAGGACATGTGTCCTGCTCTATTTTGCATGAGAGGAATTAATAAAATAGAAGGAGTTAACTAAAGAGATTAATCAAGTAACATAATAGATTAATTAGTTAAGAGATTAGAACTAGAAGATGGAAATTGCATGAGGATGAGAAGATATTTTAGCTCAATTAAATATTTGGAATATTCAATTGCATGTGCACACTTGATTGAATTATATTTAGATAATTCAATTTTTAGAGGAAATGGACAACTTAAATAAATGTTTGGATTTATTTAAATTTAGAGAAGATATTATTGGAAGAAACAATTAAATAATTGGTATTATTTAATTTAGAATGATTTTGGAAGAACTAATTAAATAATTGGTATTATTTAATTTGTTCGAAGATATTAGAAGAATTTAATTAAATAAATTGATTTTATTTAATTATTGGAAGAATGTGAATCAAATAAACAAATTTGTTTATTTATTTATTGATAGAGGAATTAAACTGAAATAAATATTAAGAATATTTATTTCGATAGAGTTATGTCATTTTTAGGTGTATACATTTTGCCCCTCTTTGATACAATGTGTTTTATCATGTTGTTTCAAAGAATAGATTTTTCTGATAATGATACATGTCTCAATTTTCCCCTGGTACAAGTTTAAGGACGATAGGATGCCCCCTCGGGAAATTGGATGGGAAGAAGAATCGAGGGAATGAGACGGACAATCTCATGATGAAGAAGGTGAAAAATAGGTTAGGATCATGAAAAATGGGTTGACGAAAGAGACAAATGATACGTGATGTAGGATAAAATGATAACACACACAAGCGAGTAAACAAGTATGCACAAATGATACAAGAACAAACAAGGTATTGCCCCTATCCAGCCATAAACCAATGATTAATCGATAATGATTGACAATAGTGTTTTTCATTGCAGGGAATGATATATCCCTAGATCAATAGAATAGGCATGGGAAAGATATATCCCACTGATAATTATGATTGACTGAGTTGGTTTACAACAAGATTAGGATCAAGACCACTAATTGCGATTGGATAATTTGACAAGATTGATTAACTTGATTGGTATGGATTAAGGATGGACTTGCATTTCAATTACTGCTTGGATCAGTTAGAGAAGGGTTTGAACAAATTGACGGAAGAATTGACTAGAAGAAATGCAAATGAAGGAATCACAAGCTTTTATTTGCAAACATTGATAATTTGCATAGAATTTTTATTGCATGGGATATGGATGCTTTGTGGATGCTTTTTGGATGTGAATGATTTTGTCATCTTGATATTGCAAATATTTTGAAGTGCTTATTTCATCATTAGGTTTTTTTTGTTTTTTTGTGTTTTTTGAAATGTTGTAAGAAAATACAAGCATCTAGGTATAATTGAACCAAGATGACCTAAGTATCACTTACATGGGTTTTGATTTAGCAAGTTAATACAAGCATCTAGGTATAATTGAACTGAGATGACCTAAGTATTTCTTGTGTATCAATAGACAAGGATTATACTTGTTTCACGT
This sequence comes from Cunninghamia lanceolata, assembly GCA_027924645.1. NCBI lineage: Eukaryota > Viridiplantae > Streptophyta > Pinopsida > Cupressales > Cupressaceae > Cunninghamia > Cunninghamia lanceolata. The sequence goes on along the minus strand of BSBN01001670.1, from coordinate 4,255,171 downwards.
TAGACTCTTGATGTCCTCGATCATCATTGTGTTGATCATGTTCTTAGATAAGGTTTCACATTACTAAAGATAAACCTACAAGCAGCAAACAAAGAAAATAATCATGCCCCCATCATAGCATCTCTAGCTTTTGGCATCCTTGAGTAGCATAGGAAAACATGATAACAAAAAGTGAAGACTTTAAGATGCAACTAATTGAAACAAAACATTCTTGTATTAGATGTATCTTTCTTGCCATAATTTCGATAGACTCATTTGGATCATTTCGCTCTTGTTTTTGCTTTGCTTTGGATAGGTTGATGTCTTGCGGCAAAACTTTTGTTTGAAAGCGAGTTTTGTTTGCACTTGCTTTCCTGGTGAAATATTCCACAATCCTTATTGGGGAAACATAGCCTAAGGGCTAACCTAGTGCCTCGGGGGTGCATTAATGATGGCCTTGCTTACGTGATGACGTAGAGGCAACATAGTTTAAGACTTGGACTTAGATGCAGATGGACTAGAGGATAGATGACAAGATACTAGACGAATGGGAAGCTTCAGGGATGCATTGATAAGGGTCTTGCCTACATGATGACATAGAGGCAGCATAGTTTAGGGTTGACCCTATGGTACTAACGACGAATGCTATGCTAGGCTGACACTATGGATAGGATACTAGATAAGACCTTAGTTGATAAGGTGATAAGAAGAGATAGAGTATCAAGCCATGATAGGTTATCATTAGGTTTTTATTGTGAGATAGATATGGATCATATGAGAGACGATGGTAGGAGAAATGGGAAAAAAGTGATTGGCTTACCAAAGATGGAGGAAGCAGTTTGCATCGCAGAGAGTCCCTATTTCCTAGGTTTTCACTACTCTACTTTTATTGCAACGCTTATTTTTTTCTTTTCTTATTTTTTTGATTTTTTTTCCTTTTTTCTAATTTTTTGATTATTTTCCTTTTTTTTTTGCTTTTTTCTGATTTTTGCCCCCTTACATTGGGGTTCCCTTAGGTATAGAACTAGCGAAGATGCATACTATTGATTGGGTCCTCAAACATCTCACCTTCTGATGTTGCCAATTGATATGCTCCTGATCCATAAGCTGCAATGACTACATATAGACCAAGCTAGTTGGGTTCAAACTTACCTTTCTTTTCTTGATCCTATTCATTATGGGGGTTTTCCTTGAGTACCAGATCCCCAACATTGAAGACCCTTGGGTGGACCCTGTGATTGTAGCTCCTTGACATTCGTTGTTGATAGGCTTTGAGATTATTGAAGTCATTTTGTCTCCTCTTCCAGCAGTTCTAGCTCTTATAGTCTTGTAACTCTGTAGTCTTCATCAGTGATAAGACCTTTTAACGACACTCTTAGGGATGGTAACTTGACCTTGATGGGCAAAATGGCTTCTAATCCATAGACAAGGGCGTAAAGGGTAGCACCTATGGGAGTGTGTATACTGGTTCGATAGGCCCATAATGCGAGATTTAGTTGTATGTGCCAATCACAGCCAGCATCATTGACTATTTTCTTAAGGATTTTCAATATTGTTTTATTTGATGCCTCTGCTTGGCCGTTGCTTTGTGGATAGTAGGGGGTGGAGAAATAGTGTTGGATTTTGAATTTGTCACAAAGCTCTTGGATATCCTAGTTCTTCAAAGGTCTTCCATTATCTGTGACAATGGATGAGGGAATTCCATATCTGCAGATGAGGTAATTGAGGATGAATGAGGTGATCTATTTTCTTGTGATGGTGGTGAGGGGAACAGCTTCAATCTACTTGGTAAAATACTCAGTGGCAGTTATTATGAATTTGTGCCCGTTAGATGAGGGAGGGTGGATTTTTCCCACAAGGTCAAGTCCCCATTGACAAAAGGGCCAAGGTGTCATTAAAGGTCATATCTCTTGAGCTGGTGCATGGATGAGGTTACCATGTATCTGGCACTACTTGCATTTCTTCATGAAATGATATGAATCAATTTCCATGTTCATCCAAGAGTAACCCAAACACATGAGTTTCTTAGCTAAAGAAGGACCACTAGAGTGTGTTCTAGAAATTCCTTCGTGCACGTATCGTAAGGCGGTTTGAGATTCTTCCCATTCTAAACATCAGAGTAAAGTACCATCTAGACCTCATTGGTATAGGGTGTCAGTGATAATGGTGTAACAGGAGGCTTGGTGAATGAAGGTTTGGCATTGGTTAGAAAACAAATCAGGTAGTAGGGTGTTATCCTTGAGGTAAGCATAAATATTACCATACAAGGGTGAATCAAATCCAACTAAAAGGTATATGGAGTGTGTTTCATGGAGATCATAAGCTATTTGCATAACTAACTCCACCAAGAACTCATAACGTGACTCATTCTCTGGGATCTCGAGGAGAAAGGCAATGGTTGCCATGGCATCTGCTGCTTTGTTTTCAATGCAAGGTATCTACTCAAAGGAGATGATCACAAAGTACCCTTTAAAGTCATCTACCATACACTTGTATTGTATTAACTTATCATCTTTAGTCTGATATTCATCATTGACTTGATTGATTACCAATTGGGAGTCGTCATAGACATGTAACTCCTTTACTTTCCATTCTGTTGCCATTTTGAGACCAATAACTAAGGCCTCATACTCTGCTATATTGTTTGTACATGGGAATAGCAGAAAATAAGACTAAGGTATGGCATCACCTTGAGGGGTGACCGACAAGATTCCTGCCCCCAATCCATGATTTGTGTAGGATCTGTCAAAGTAGAGTTTTCATAAGTGTGTTGTGACACTAAAGATGAATTCATCTAGGAACTCAAATGTCATTGGTGTGTTGTCCTGCAAAGGTGCTTCTGCTAACTGATCAGCAATGATCTATCCTTTGATAGCCTTTCTTTCTACATACTCTATGTCATATTCACTTAGCAGCATCACCTACTTGGCTAGGCAGCCTTTTAGAGCTTCTTTACTTAATAGGTATTTCATTGGATCTATCTTTGCAATAAGCTTGATTGAATGTGCTAGCATATAATGTCATTGTTTTTGAGAAGTAAAAACCACAGCAAGACACGATCTTTCTACTTTAGAATATTGTAGTTCATAGCCCACTAATGTGCAACTAATGTAGTAGATAGCCCTTTCTTTGCCTTCATAATCCTATTGTACTAGGAGGGCTTCGAGAGCTGTTGGTGTAGAAGATATATATAGATACAATGGCTTACCTTGGATAGGTGGCATTAGAATAGGCAGACTCATGAGGTATTCCTTTAGCTTGCAAAATCCTTCCTCACACTTTTCATCCCACCGAAATGGTATGTTTTTGTGTATTAGGTGAGTAAAAGGTTGACACTTATCTGCCAGTTGTGATATGAACCAATGGATTGCTTATAACTTTCCCTGTAGAGACCACAATTGAGTGATGTTCTTTGGCAATGGCATTTCCATAATATCCTTGACCTTGGCAAGGTCCACTTCGATCCCGTTCGCTGATACAATGAAGCCTAAGAGTTTGTAAAAGGTGACTCCAAACACACATTTCTTCAGGTTCAACCTGACTTTGAAGTGTTCCAGCCTCTGAAAGACCTTCTCTAGTACATCCAGGTGGGATTCTCTTATTAGTGACTTAGAGAGGATGTCATCTACATAGTCCTCCATTGTGATGTGCATCATATCATGGAAGATAGTGGTTATGGCACATTGATATGTTGCCCCTGCGTTCTTTAACCCAAATGGCATGACATTCCAGCAAAAGCTACCCCATGGACAAATGAATGTTGTCTTATGTTGGTCTTCTAGTGCTATCCTGATTTGATTATACCTGAAGAAGCCATCCAGGAGAGATAGCATGGTATACCCTTTTGTCAAGTCGACTATGATATCAATATTAGGTAACGGAAAGTCCTCCTTGCGGTAAGCCTTGTTAAGATCTCAGAAATCATTGCACAATCTGACCCTACCATCAAGTTTGGATACTGGTACTATGTTGGATACCTACTTTGGATAGTCTATTGCCCTAATGAACCCTACATCCAACAGTTTCTTGAGTTCATCTTTCACTAGTAATGCAATGTGTGGATGCATCTTCTGGAGCTTCTACTTGACTGGTTTAACTCCTAGATCTAGTGGAAGATGATGTAGGATCAAATTTGGATCTAAACCAGGCATATTTGTGTATGACCAAGCAAAGTTGACTTGCTTCTTCTTGAAGAAGGGTATGAATTTAGTCTTTTCTGGTGGAGATAGAGACTTTGTAAAGTGAATGATCTTGGGATTGCCTTCTGTGCTAATGTCAATAGGTTCTGTAGGTTTAACCACAATCTCAAACTTCTCCTGGTACATGTCATTGGAGAGAGTGTCAAGCCTTCCATTGTCTGGCACCTCAGAGAGGTTTTCACCATCCGATGCATTCTTTCTTTTTACTATTTTGGGATCTGACACTGTCGTAGAGCAGTTTTCACCATTAGATCTAGTTTTTATTTTTATGTTTTTGTGACTAGAAGGATTGGTACCCTCTCTAAAATAAGCCATGATGTTGAGCTTAATGGCAAAGCTAGCTTTATGATCTTCTATAGGTAGGTGGTCCCTAAGTTCCATGTAGTCAATATAGGCATTGTCATTTTGGAACATGTCTAGCTATGGGGTTCCTCGTAAATCCCAATTGATAAGTTCAGGATGCACAAGGGAGAGGGGATCAAAAGGTAGATTTGATTCATTAGGTGTGATAGTTTGGATGGATACATGATTAGTATTCATATTGATAGGGATAGGATCTAGAATGGTACTTTCCTCAAGATTGTTTATTGCATTGGAACTTCGACCTTCCTCAAAAGGCGTATTCTCAAGAGTTGGCGAATCACACTCTAACGGTCTATGTGTTAGCCTTTGTCCCTCACAGTAGGGGTTATAGGTTTGAATGGTGTCAACTCCTTTGTCCTCATAGGAGTGCTCTAATAGTTCATCCCACTCATACTCGTTAGAGTCTGTGTCACTGTCTTCTTGTAGGGTATGGATCTGCTCCACAAAACAAGCATTGGTTTTAGCCTTGCCTTTGTCCTTGTATCCTAGCCCTCTTGTATTTTTGGCCAATGAGGATGAGGATGTTTGGATGGGTTTTGTAATTCCTTCTTTTCTTAGGCCAATGGGACCTTGTCCTTCATAACCCATTCTATGTAAGATAGACTCACCACGCCCATAGATTTCCTTTGGGAGCTTAGGTGGTTCTTGTGGTGTGTTATCTTCCTCTGTGTAGAGCCATTGTAAGATGTTTCTTTCCTCAGTTTCATCTGATAGGGTCCCCCATTTTACAAAGGGAGTTGTGAGAGGTTCAGGAGGAGTAGATGGATTTGGAAAAGGTGTAGGTCACCCAAAGGATCTTGGAGATAGAGGTATTTTGGCTAAGTTGAGGTTGTGCTCAATAGAGTATTCTCCTACTCGTGTTTCTCTGATAGTGACTTTCTGCTCTTTGGGCTTGGATGAGGAAGCTTGGGAGCTAGAATCATGTTGTGAGATGGGGGATGAGGAAGCTCTATTATTAGGAATGATGCAATTAGGCTTTGAGTGGATAGAGTTACAATGCTGAAAAGGATCAAGATCACCTTGGATGGTGATCTATTTGCCATTATGGGGGAATTTTATGCATTGGTGGTAGGTAGAAGGCATAGCTTTCATGGCATGAATCCAAGGTCTACCTAGGAGGATGTTTTAGGCTATCTCCCTATCGAGGACTTGGAAAACAATGTCATTTATCACTGGTCCAATTTGTATTGGTAACACCACTTTTCCTTTGGTAGTTCTTTCTTCTCCATCATAGGCCTTAATAGTGATCTTTTTCATAGGATCCACCACACTCTCTGAGAATCCCAATGTAAGGACTAGCTTGAGCATGCAAATGTTTAAGCCTGCTCCTCCATCAATGAGAACTCTTTTGATATGGTGTTTATGAATGAAGGCAACAATATGCAAGGGTGTGTTATGAGGCTAGGATACTGATAGGTCATCTTGTTTGGTAAATGATAGGGTGTTAGAGGAGGTTAGATGTCCTACCATGACTTGAAACTTCTCTTGGGCCAAGTTCGTGGGCATAGTTATTTCTACTAGGGATTTATCAAGAATTTCCTTATGGGAGGGAGACAGACGCAACAACTCTAAGATGGATATATGGGCAGGAGTTTTCCAAAGTTGGTCTATGACACTCTACTTATGGGAGTTAGATGGAGAGGTGACGACCTTGGAGAAAGTGTGTTTAATGTGACCTTACCACTGTAGGTGGTGATGTTACAATCAGTTTTGTTGGGTCCTGATTGTTGGTTGAATGTGACCACCTTGATTTGTGGGATATGTTCCAATATGCAGTTAATGGTATAATCGAATGGCGCATTCACATAGTTAGCATTGTTGTTCCCATTATTTTGGTTCTTCCTATTGTGGTTGTTGATGTTGTTATTATTGTTATTGTATGGCCTGTCGTGGTTGAGGAGTGGATCATTGTATGCCACATGTGTCTCATTGGAGGTATGCTCTTTTGTACCTATGTGGTTTTGGTCAAGTAGGTCTTGAATGACATGTTTTAGATGGATACAGGCATTAGTTGTATGGCCTTTTCCTCTATGATATTCACAAAAATCAATCTCTTTCTACCAAGGAGGTTTTACTATAGGTTCATAGTCACTCATGGCGGGAAGAGTGATCTCATTGTTGGATAATAGCTTTCTTAACGTAAATTCCTGGGACTCCCCTAGTTGGGTGAATTTTCATCTAGGAGCAAAGTTGAACTATCATCTTTGTTCGCTAGAGAAGGTTTTGTTTGGCATAGCATTGGTTATCACTCCTTTGAGAGTGAAGATTGGTTGTTGTTTGGGAGCCACTACTTTAGCGTCAACTACTCCATCATTGATGATATTTTTGTTCTTTGTCTAAAATTTTGACTTCTTCATGGTGTAGTTAGAGTTGGGAGTGTCCTTGAACAACTTTATTTTCCCCTTGGCAATCATAGCTTTCTCGATAAATAATCCCATCTCAATGACTTTCGTAAATGAGGTAGGGCATTGAATTTGGATCTGGTAGCTTAGATCAAGGTTAAGGTTGTGGACAAACATCTCTGTCATTTGCTTCTTAGGCACATGATATGACCATTTACTCATGAGTTGTATCCATCTTTGTAAGAAAGTGGAGAAGGATTTTCTGCTCTTTTGCTTTGTATTGCATAGATCAAGCATGGAAACTTCATGTTCAATGTTATACGAGAAGTGGGTGACGAACTTGTTTACTAACTCATCAAAATTTTTGATACCTGAGGGAAGTCATGAGAACCATTCCATGGCTTGTCCACCTAGAGATCTATGGAATAGTCTCATTAGGAGGGTGTCATTGTGAGCTACTTCTAGGCATGCAGTGCTAAATTCCCTAATGTGATCTCTTGGGTCTCCTTTTCCTCTATACTTGTCAAATTTTGGTACCTCAAATCTAAAGTGGAAGGGAACCATTTTTAAGCTCTTGTCAAAGGGATATGGTGAGATGTCCTCCAAGGAATAATGTTTAGTGGATGTCCCTATTTGGAGGTCCACCAATTTTTGTGTTAGGCCCTCAACTTGTTTTGTCAATACTTCCATAGGTGTACTTGAGTCTGTGGCTTGTTTTTCTTTATCCTCATTAGTTTCTTCTTCTACAGACTCTCTTAGTTTGTTAAAATCAAAGTCTGGGGGTAGTGTAAGTCCTTGGTTTGCAAGATGAAGAAAGTGTTTTTGAGGGTCCTCTTTGAGCACTTTGTCAAACATGCATTGAAATTTTTGATTTTGGAGGGCTCCTTCATAGTCCTCATGAGAGATTTCCTAATCACTGTCGTGAGGGGATACAATTCAGTTAGATGTTGCAGCCATTTCAAGTTGTTTTTGTGTTTGGGATCTAGTTAAGACCATGCAAGATGATGTGGGAAGGAGTGGGGTGAAGCTAGAGAGTCTGGTAAGGTGATGGTGTAGGTTGTTGAGGAGAGGATACTTGCGGTGAGAAGATTCAAACAAGGGATTCTTTTGATCAATGATTCCAAGTAATTTAGTTGACACAAGACTATAACCACAAGTAAGGATAGTTGATACCCATTTACTATGTAGAGACTAGTCTTACACCAAGACCACTAGTGAAGTTTTGAGAGAAAAGGATGATTGATCCTTGATAGTGGAGACTTACTAAGGTTACTTGAATCCGAAATGATCTGAGAAAGGCCTTGTAGTAACTTGATTTTGACACTTTGACTTGTTTATGGGAAGATTTGGTAAAAATGTGGATGAGACTACCAATAAAAAAGAGGGTACGCTATGGAAACAAATGGGAGAAGTGACTGCATGGTAAAACTGATCTCAAAAACTGGAACAAGGCCAAAATGGGTACTCAAAAATGTTGAAAATTTTCTCTCAAAAGACTAGGAAATGCTCACTATCACGGATGTGCAGCAATAAATGTGCTGAAACAAAGGATAAAAACATAGTAGGTCAGAATAAATGCATAGCTCTAGTGAAGGGTAAAATCACAGTAATAGGTAGCAAATGCGCAACAGGTCAAAGTAAATGTGCAACATGTCGAAATGAATGTGCAGCTTTGTAGGACAAATGCATAGCTCTGTGTTTTTTTACTATTTTTGCAATGTTTTTGGCATGATTTTTGATGTTTTTGATTTCTTGGCTAAAAGTTGGTCTTTTTGATCTGATTATGGCAAGTAAGACACAGCAAACACAAAGAATATTTTCATGATTTTTGTTCATTTTTAAGATTTTTTTTGATTTTTTTGGCTAAAAAGAAATACAAATCCTAGGATGGTAGGGACAATATAAACTAAACTCTCACTTGGTTTTTACACTAGCTATGCTATTCAAAGTGGATAACTTAGGAACTTGGGACACAGGCTCCCCCTTAAAAGTTTACACTCTTCTTAGGTACACCAAGTTCTAGGTTTCTAAGGCTCACAAACCTTGAGATTTCCCTATTATCTCTACTACTGAATCGTAAGTATGTGAGCCATCTTAGGAAGATGATAATTGCTCTTTTCGACACTGGTTTATAGGGGATTTTGGCTTCTAAAACAATGGATAAGTAGTAAGGACAACTGTTTGAGTGGTTATATGTCCGGCAGTGCTACTCTCCGTTGTGGAGTCTCCTAGCCTTCAAGGGTTGCACCTTGAAGGGTTTTGGGGGAGGTTGGTTGTTGGTTGTTGGTATAACTAATGAGCACTCATTACATGAAACTTTCACCTCAAGAACAATTTATGTATAGTAGCTAGATAGAGCTTGGCTTTAGCTTGTTACCACTTAAGGTCATTCCCACTTGGATGAAAGGATATCCAAGGGTAGGCCTCTCTAAAGGAAAAACATGTGAAATGATATGTTTGGCATTTTGGTCACCCAAGATAGGGGAGAGCATAGGCCTAGTATCATTCCAAAAGCACGATAAACAATGGTTCTTTTCCCCTGGTTAAAATGAAAAAGACTAAATGATTTAAGCTACTTAGGTACACACGTGATTTGTTAACTTTCAAAGAAGCAAGATAGTAGTGGTTCAATTTTATCCTCTTAACATTGGGACTATATTCAAGTTGTTGATGCAACAAGATCAAATTACAATCCTCCTAGTTAGAGCTAAATGAGATTTGCATGAACAATCCAATTACTTTCCTTACTAATTAGATCTATTATGTGAGTTAACAATGTAGCTAGATGTCTAACCAACCCCTAACCTGCAAGTAGATCAAAGAATATTCCTGCAAGAAATGTTAGCGTTAGCAAAATCACAAGAAATAACTCTAAAAATCACTGTCAGAATAGATGCACAACTACAGGGATCAGATGTGTAGAAACAAGATATAGATGCGCAGAATTACAAAAGCATAGAAATAGAGCTCAAAAGAATAGAAACAGAAGACATATGCATAGTTTAGGTATATGCACCATTTCAGAGGACAAAAGTGTAGCTTTAGGGGACAAATGCATCGAAATAGTAGATGTACCAGAACAGATAGTAGATACATGTTAGAACTAATCAGATGCACAGAATCCTCATGTGTACAGAACCTAACACATAAAAACTTAGTTTTAAGGTTAAATTGGGGCAAGGCCCCACAATGGGTGCCAAAAATGTTAAGGGAAATCATGCATGAATATCAAATAATATCAAAAATACCCAATAACTCAATGAAATAAGAAACAAAGAAGATTCAAACAACAAAGAATAAAACCTTGCAAACCTCTTTACTTCGTGGCTTCCATTGGTCGCCTATCTCAAATGATCTTGTGTATGAATATGGCCCTTAGAAGGTGCACTTCCTTGCTATTTTCCAAGATGTCAAGTGGGAATGGCTATGATAGGTTTGCAATGAAGAGATTCTTCAATGCAATCACAATGATAAAAGTGTGATCACAAGCTATGGAATGGTTTGGTGCCAAAGGCGCACTATAATACCTGTAGAGTGAGTTTACTAAAATCTTGGATGATTGAAATGGAGGAATAGGGTTGTACTTATATACTTGTGAGAGAGAATATCAATGATATAGAAAGAATAAGAAGATCAATGGTAGAGGATACTTGAGGGTGTGCGCGAATAGGAAGAGGACATGTGTCCTGCTCTATTTTGCATGAGAGGAATTAATAAAATAGGAGTTAACTAAAGAGATTAATCAATTAATAGAATAGATTAATTAGTTAAGAGATTAGAACAAGAAGATGGAAATTGCATGAGGATGAGAAGATATTTTAGCTCAATTAATATTTGGAATATTCAATTGCATGTGCACACTTGATTGAATTATATTTAGATAATTTAATTTTTAGAGGAAATGGACAACTTAAATAAATGTTTGGATTTATTTAAATTTAGAGAAGATATTATTGGAAGAAACAATTAAATAATTGGTATTATTTAATTTGTTGGAAGATATTAGAAGAATTTAATTAAATAAATTGATTTTATTTAATTATTGGAAGAATGTGAATCAAATAAATAAATTTGTTTATTTATTTATTGATAGAGGAATTAAACTAAAATAAATATTAAGAATATTTATTTAGACAGAGTTGGGCCATGTTTAGGTGTATACAGATAGAAAAGATATGCATGATGGGAGAAAGAATACATACACTATAACATCAAATCGAAAGAGAATTACTTTGATTCCTTTGGAAGTTGATCCTAAGAGTGAAGTATGTGGGAATGCTAGAATTTGTTTGGTAGATGGAAGAAAATTTCTAGATGGTTTGAGACATGAGAATATGTGTTATGCTTTGATTCCTAAGAAGCCTAAAACATTGAAGAAGGAGACGAAAGAATCTCAACTAGAGGAGACAAAGGAGTTGCTAATAGAATATGAAGACATCATATCAGACAATTTACTTTAAGGATTACCACCAATTAGGAGTATCAGTCATCACATGGATCTTATACCTTGAGCTAGTTTGCCTAACAAAGCAGCACACAGAATGACACCGGTAGAGAATGAAGAGCTAAATAAATAGATACAAGAGTTGTTGAGAAAAGGTTTGATCAGAGAAAGTTTGAGTCCTTGTGCAGTACCTATAGTGTTAGCACCAAAGAAAGATGGAGAATGGAGAATGTGTACAGACTCTAGAGAAATCAACAAGATCATAGTTAAGTATAGATTTCCTTTACCTAGGATGGATGATATCATGGATTGTTTGAGTGGAGTAATATATTTCACAAAGATAGATTTGAAGAGTGGATACCATCAGATCAAAATTAGAGAAGGAGATGAATGGAAGACTACATTTAAAATGAATGAAGGATTGTATGAGCGGTTAGTGATGCCTTTTGGATTGACAAATGTACCAAGTACTTTCATGAGATTGATGAATGAAATCTTGAAGAGAATCTTGGTTAAGTTTGTTATTGTATATTTGGATGACATTCTAGTTTTTAGTAAGACAAAAGAAGAATATTTACAGCACCTGAGACAAGTTTTGCAGAGACTCGGAGAAGAGAAATTACTAATAAACATCAAGAAATGTAGTTTCATGAAGGAAGAGTTGGTATATTTGGGATTTATGATTTATGTGGAAGGATTGAAGATGGACCCTGAGAAAGTAAGAGAAATTGTTGAATGGCCTACACTGGAGAGCATTGGAGAGGTTAGATCATTTCATGGATTAGCTAGTTTCTACTAGAAGTTCATCAAAAATTTCAATTCAGTTTGTAACCCTATGACAGAGACAATGAGAGGTGACAGAAAAGATTTCAAGTGGACATCACAAGTAGATAAAAGTTTTGAGTTGTTGAAGCAGAAAGTGATAGAGAAACCTATTTTGGCATTATCAAATTTCAATAATGTATTTCAAGTAGATTGTGATGCAAGTGGAAATACAATTGGAGTAGTACTAAGTCAAGAAGATAGACCTATAGCATATTTTAGTGAGAAGTTGAATGATGCAAGGAGAAGATATTTAGTTTATGATCAAGAGTTCTATGCCATAATTCAATCCTTTAAGAAGTAGAGACATTACTTGTTGCCTAAGGAGTTTGTGTTGTATATAGATCATCAAGCTTTGCAATATTTAAACAGACAAGGAAAGTTGAACCAGAGACATATGAGATGGGTAGAGTTCATGTAGAGTTATACTTTTGTGTTGAAGCATAGGAGTGGTAAATCAAACAAAGTTATTGATGCCTTGAGTAGGAGAAGAAACTTGTTGACAGAGATGAGAATAGAAGTAATGGGATTTGATGAATTGAAGAACATGTATGAGGGAGACATTGATTTTTTAGAATCTTGGAAAGCATGTAAGGAACCTATTGTGATAGATAGGAGTAAGTGGTTGGATTATTTCATTCAGGAAGACATGTTGTTCAAAGGAAGTTAGTTGTGTATACCTAGAAGTTCAATGAGAGATAATTTGATCAAGAAGAAACACAGTAGTGGATTGGTAGGACATTTTGGCATTGATAAGATAGTGGCTTTTGTAAGTGAAAACTGCTTTTAGCCTCAGATACATAAGGATGTTAGGAAATTTGTTCAGAGTTGTAGAGTTTGTCAAGTTGCAAAAGGGAGTAGTTAGAACATTGGATTGTATAAACCTTTAACATTACTAGAGAGACCTTGGAAAGACATCAGTATGGATTTTGTAATGGGATTACCTACAACACAGAGAGGACATGATTCAATATTTGCAGTGGTTGACAAATTTTCAAAGATGGCAAATTTCATACCTTGTAAGAAGACAACTGATGCAGTGCATGTAGATGACCTATTTTTCAAGGAGATTATGAGATTGCATGGATTACCTAAGAGCATAATTTCAGACAGAGACATCAGATTTCTTGGATACTTTTGGAAGACACTTTAGAAGAAGATGAAGATAAATTTAAAATTTAGTTCAGCATTTCATCCACAGACCAATGGATAGACAGAGGTGGTGAATAGGAGTTTGGAAAACTTGTTGAGATGTTTGGTTGGAGAGAAGGTAGGAAGTTGGGGACTTGATTCTTTCACAAGAAGAGTTTGCATATAATAATTTAGTGAATAGGAGTATTGGAAGAACACCTTTTGAGATTGTTACCAAAGTAAACCTTAGAGGAGTTACAGAGTTGAGAGATACTAGTATGATAGAAAAGAGAAGTGCAGAAGTAGAAGAATTTGTAGAACACATGAAGGTAGTGCATAATCAAGTTAAGAAGTATTTGGAGGAAATGAAAAGTAAATATAAGGAAAATGAGAAGAGAAGACATAAGGAATTTATAGTTGGAGATGAAGTGATGGTATACTTGAGAAAAGAAAGATTTCTAGTTGGGACATATAACAAGTTGAAGATGAAGAAGTTTGGACCTTGCAAGATACTCAAAAAAATTGATTCGGGAAATGTGTATGAAGTGGAATTACCATAGACATTGGGCATATCACATATTTTCAACATTGTAGACCTATACTAGTATCATGAAGCAGAGTTCAGTAATAGCATGGAGGAAGACTTGAAGAAACAGTTACCACAACAAGCACCAGAGCAGATTGAAGACATTTTGGATAGCAGAGTTAGATGCAACACTAGAGGAAGACAATACAAAGAATACCTTATGAAGTGGAAAGGTAGACCAGAAGAAGATTCATCATGGATTTCTCAGGCTGAGGTGGACCGTCTTTGTTCTCTCCTAGCCCCAGCAAAGTGAGGGACTCATTTCAATAACCTCAAATTTCTGATGCAAGAGCATCCCTAGTTCAAGAGAAATCTTCTGTCAATCAAAAATATTTGCATTTCAGTTTGTTTGCAGTCCAGTTTGTTTCTTTTCATTTTCTAGTTTAGTTCAGTCAGTAGCAGTTTCAGTATTTTTGTCTACATTCTACCATAGTTGTATTTCAGATCTTGTGGAGCTGGACTTAGCATCTAGACATGTTCATCTACATAATATCTATAATTTAGAGCATTTGGATCAATTAGCAAAAAGATATCATTATCAGAAGATTGATTGTTTTCTCATAACAGAGCATCTTGATAGTCTCAGATAATCAGCTAAGAGATAAGACTTGTGAAGCATTTCTCAACTTGTGGAGCCTGATGACACATCATTCAATGATATATGGTTTGTGGCTGACGTTCCTTAAGATCCAGACATCATTCCATTCATTTGCAGAGGAGTTCTATTCATTTAGGTATGACCTATCTATGTACACACATTACAACTCTTCATTGAAGTTTTTGATCTTCCTTGGCTAATGCAGAGGAATATAAGATTCTGAAGATGATATATATTGATGTAATAGATTCCTAAGAAAGTAGTTCATGATATAGAGATAGCTAATAGTTTAGATTTCAATAAAAGGAGCTTCAAATCTATATCTTGTGCATACTCTGATATTCTATAATCAGGACTGTGAGCCATATTTGTAAGCCTGTATGTTGCCGGTCGATCCGTAATTGAATTCTTTGATATACTGAATGAGTAAATCTATATTTTCTTCATATCTTTGAGTTGTTTTTATTGTGTTTACTCTTGCTGCATGGTCTGGACAGTTCATTTTGTGAACCCTCCTATTGTGACTACACTAGGAAAGCATGAAATCAAACATTAAAGCACATAACACAAGAACACCATATTTTTACATGGAAAACCCAAAAAGAGAAAAGCCACGGTGAGGATTAGCTCACAATATATTAAGAATGCAACTGGTTAAGGTTGATACAATTGGTGGACTCGTTGTCCAAAAGAGAATGTTCACTATAGTTGGCTCATTACCAAAGAACTCATTGTCTTGAATAGAAAGAGATAGAAGGAAGGATGGGTCACTACCAAAATATGAACTACTAGTAATCCATCTAACTTATGCTTAAGATATAGTTCCATTGATGATTAGAATACTGACTTAACACACCTCATCTTCACCATAATCTCAACTTATCCTTCTCTACATCATATTTTTCTCACACATACATACACTTACTCATTCGCACACACACTTCCACACAAGAATTCAATCTTGTTTATATATCGTAATCCAACAAAACATCAAACAAGTTGGCATGATACATGTGTCGTGTAACTTTTTGTCCAATCAGCCCAAAAGTCAACTCTATATGCTTTGTAGAGAGAACCAAAGCATGTAGTGCACATTTAGATAGGTTGGCATAACCTATTTTTACTCCTATGACTTTTTTCCATTCATGAATCAACTCCGCACAACCTCAACACCTTTAGGTCAGCTCAATCGGTGAGGTAGCAATAACATGAACTAACTGTTAGTTCACAAATCAACATGCAGACCACCAAAATGCTTACCACTTAAAGACTACAGACTTTTGACATCCATAACCTTATTCTCAAATGCACATATGAAAACATTCATCTATGGTGGAATACAAAGCATTCCAATATGCCATTGGTACTATCATTACACTATCATTACATAGTTTGATACTCTGTCAATTCTATCTTTCACTCCAGAGGGCTTCAAAACCTGAAACTTTGGATTTAGAATCCATTAGTATGCACCAACAACACCTTACAACTACATAACAAGATTCTTCTCAGTAGAGGAATGCGGACCAAGATGTTGGTTCCCTAAACATATAAGACAGTACACTAGCACTTAGACAAATTTTCTGAGTGATTGGTACATTGGTCTTCTCTGGACCAACATGATTGCATTTTTATTCTTTGTTGTTCTCCTCCACATCACACTTAACAACTTCTCTTCTACATCATTCTCTGAACCAACACAACTATGTCTCTACACTTTGTTGCCATCAATGACAACACTACTCACTGTCATGATCATCAGTCTCTTTCATCATCATGCATATGTTGCCAACAATATCCCCCTTTTTATTGATGGAAACATGCTACAAAGTTTCTCCCCCTTTGTCATCAATGTCAAAGGAACTATATGTACATTTACAAATCAAAACCTCTCCCCCATCAAAATTGATCTTTCTTTTCTATGTACATACTCCCCTTTACTGTTTTGCTCCTATATTGTAATATGTAAATCAAAGTATCAAAAAAAATTTCTTCTATCTATTTTCATATGTACAAGAAATCAAAGTATGAACCTTATTACTTGGTTGAAAAAATATCCTTGTATATATTCTTCAGCTGCAGAGTCCCAATGTGTTTTGGCAGAGTTGAGAATTTGTATCTATCCATTAATCTGCAAGAGCAAGTCTTCTACTTCTTCAACTGATACATGTGCAACTATCATCTGTCCAACCTTATCAGCCTCCTTCAATAACCTTGCAGCACTGCCATCTTAAAACTGATAATCTCCCTTAACTGACTCATCTGATCCTTAATCACTTCTCTTTGATTCTAAAGTTTCTTTATAATTGCATGAGTCTTTTCAACTTTAGCCCTCAGATTTCCATTGCTATCCATTTGGGGGTCATATGTTTTGGAGATGTTTTCTATCTACACTTCAAGGCCATCAATCTTGTCTTTTATATCTTTTGTAGTTATAGGCCATGATAAGAAAAATTGATACATTACATTTGCATCACTCAGAGCATTTTGAATACTGTTTACACTAATTCCCAATAGGTTGTGCACCTTGGAGAACTTTTTTGATAAATATATTAATCTCTTATTGTTAATCTCTTCCAATACTTTTTTCTCAACTTCCTTTTCTAAATATACAAAATCACAGTTAATAGACTCTAGCAGTTGCTTCATTTGTTGTATAGGAGTTAGAGAGGCATCCCTCTTGGTGTCTGGTAGCATATTTTCAAAAAAATTTATTGCTTCTTCTAGAATCTCACTTCCTTCTACCTGTGATTGTAATATCTCCTCTTGAGTTGTGGCCTAAAAAATGGTTCCTAGTTACAATTTTTTGAGAGGAGAAATATTGGACAAATTAATTTGTCCATCCATAGACTACAATTGAAATAGCTTTGGTGAAGCCATAGTCTAAATTTGTCTCTATTGGGCCAAGAACTCTCTGATGGAGTCTATTAGAGAGACTCTGGAACACTCACCTTCTGTATTATTTTTCTCTTCTTCTAAAATAGAGACCATGTGTGAGCCTAGGATCTTCGAAGGATAATTTTCTTCGTGTGTCCCTTCACCTTATTTGATCTTCAAAGGAATAGAGGTATTATCTTCAGTGCTTTCTACTTGTTAATTTTCCTTCAATACTATCTCACGTTGTTCTCCTTTTTATTCATCTATCTTCTCTAATAGAATCTCCTTCATCTCTTCAGCATTCTCTACATTCTCCAGAGGAGGATTAACATATTCTGTAGGAGATAAATTTCCAACATCTTGATCCTCAATATTGGTTGTATCAATGTTTATTGGAGGAGGTGACACATTTTTCTCAATTTGAATAACTTGATCTGTATTTGTTGCTCCAGTCCCTTCATTTTTATCAGGATGGTCATCATCCTTTTCTCTTTCCTTAGAAGAAGACCCTTCTATTATATCAATTTTCATTTTCTTCAAGATATCTATAGTTATTCTCAAAGTCTCCTTCTCTAATATTTTTATTTCCTCTTTGTCATTAGACATTAATGTGTTCAATCTTCTCTTTTTCCTAAATCCTTTGGCTAACCTTTGAATAGCCTTAGTCTTTTCCTGATTATTGTTGTTTCAATGATTGATTTTTCATTTAAGTATCTTTCATCATATAGTTTTTCTACTTCTTTTAGATTTCCATATTCTGTTATGGCACTAATAGTAGCTTCAAGTTGCAGGGGTGGAGGACTTGATTCCTTTGACTTCTTTTTCTTTCCTTTTCCCTTAGTAGACTCGTCTCCTTTATCATATTTCTCTTCTCTTCTTTTAAAGATAAATCTTTCCTTTTCCTTATCACTTTCTTCTTCCCTTTTAGCATCAATAGTATCAATTTCAATTTTCTTGGTGCCTATTTCTTCTTTAGAGGTTTGAGGCCCTCTTTTCTTCTTCCAGACCAATTTAGGTTCTTTTTCTTTTTCTTCTTCATCATCATCATGGCTGATATATTTTTCCCTTAGAGCCTTTTCTTTTACCCTTCTCTTCTTGGGAGGTTTTTGTTGTACAGAGGTACTTGGTGTCATTTTCTTTGTATAAGATGTAGCTCTTGAGGCTTTTGGAATAGTAGGAGCAAAGACAAAAGTCCTGGTGGAACTTCTTGTTCTGGGAGACTCATCTGGAGTAACAGATATGCATTTGGATTTCTTTGCAGGGCCCTTTAGTGATACAATCTCCTCTAATTTCATCCTCAATTTCTCTATAATGTCCCCTTTTTCTAGAGGGTGTTAGTCTATACTTGGTTCCCATAGACTAACCAATGTGGTTAGGGAACTTTTGGAGTTTGTTTGGTTATTTTTAGTCACCTTGGTTGGGACTGACTATTTTTAGTAAGTTAGGGTTTGTGTCAGTTGGGGAAATTCAGGGTTGGAGGTGGAGTGTTTTGATGAGACCTTTCTAATGGTCTATTGTTCATGGGATTCTGAGTCCATTTGCTCTTCCATTTTAAGTCTGTAAGGTCTAATTCAATTTAATAATGGATTTTATATTATAAAGTCAATGACTAGGGAAAAGGTGTAAAAAGAAAAAAAATAAGTCACTAAGGACTTGGATGTCACCTTATGGGAAATAAAGTTAATTTAAAATGTTTTATTTTCCCCCCAAAAAGGGATCAATCCTCATGAGGAGATATAAGGAAGAAGTAAAAGGAAAAAAGGCATTCATTCATAACATAACATTTCACTACGCTTTGCTCTGCAAGTTAAGGGTTTCGAGAAGATTTCAAGCCATGGCTTTTGGTGATGAAAACCACCATTAGTTTCAATCTTCCGTAGGTGTGAGAGATCACCCAAGGGGAGTCTTGGGCAGCCATATCTAGTGGTTGCAATTGTGCTTTACTTTATTTAGTTTTGAGGGATTGGAACTTGTCACAAAGGAATATACACAGAGATATCTTTGAGTAACTTCCTCCATAATTATCTATGCACATTATAGATCATATTCCCTAATTTTTTGTGTTATTTGGAGTGTATTTGGAGCTATTATTGAGGCCCCAATCTAGCCATACTTGTTGTACCAGGGTCGTACCTCATAGGAAGGGACATACTTGAATTTG
Source organism: Cunninghamia lanceolata (assembly GCA_027924645.1). NCBI lineage: Eukaryota > Viridiplantae > Streptophyta > Pinopsida > Cupressales > Cupressaceae > Cunninghamia > Cunninghamia lanceolata. The sequence goes on along the minus strand of BSBN01001670.1, from coordinate 4,235,669 downwards.
CAGAGGTTTTTGGGCAGAGTTCACTCACCTCAGCTAGGCATCCAAAATCATAGAGGGTCTACAAATATATTTGATCGCATTTTGAGGTTGTTGTAGTGACTTTACTAGATAAATCAAGTCATACCAACTCTTGGAAGGGACGTGGGTTTCCTGACTTCACTCCAGCTAGTCCTGTGAGCCTTCATGGCTATTATATTATCTTTAAAATTGTTGCGAACTATTGATAAATGTCTACGGTTACTTATCAATATGTTCTTTAGAAAGTGTAGACACTAAAAATCATCTAGGTCTTGTTAACATGTGACCTTGTAATGTTTTGCCTTAGGTCCTAGGTCATTCCATTCCTAATTCCATCATAATCCTATCCTAATCCATTATCTAATTAATTAAATAAATTTTATTTATTTAATTAATTTCACTTATCCCATGCTAATTCACTTCCCCATTAATTAAATAATGATTTTGCATTATTTAATTAATTTCCATATCATATCCTAACCACTTTCCAATTAATTAAATAAAATCTATTTGTTTAAATAATTTCCCAACTAATTATTCTCACCTCTCACCACAAATCGACACTTGTCCATCTCTCCATCAACTCATGTGTGGTAGTACATCTTTCATGTGTTGTAGTACGACTTTAATTTAATATCCTTCACATGTACAACTAATAGAATCTATTTTTAGTATTTGTGTACACAATCACACATAAGACCTATTCCTTTCATTCTCCTTCACACACTTGTCACATGACTATGATTTCTTGAGGTGCAAAGAAACCCTAATCAACCCTAATCGATCTCAATTGTCCATATCATTCAAAATAAATCTCAATCACAACCGTCCATTCAAATTTGCCTTTTCTATAAAGGTAGCCTCTCTTGAGCCATTTGTAACGAATCTTCTTCTAGTATCCTCATGCTATCAAATTTTCCTCTCAATCATCCATCATCTATCTATCATCTATCCCTCTTGCATTATTCTATCATCCATCCATCAATCATCCATCTTACCATTATGTTGCAAAATCAAGCAATCAACATTAATCTATTTGGGTAAAGCTAGAGTGCTTCGAGTGTAGCACTCTCCACCTTATCGATAGATTGTGGGTTAATGTGAAGGTTTGTATTTGTCTAGTTTGCATTTGTTATCATTTACCTCATATTGATTTTCCATGATCTCATTTGGGATGCACGGTGGGACTCATAATCGTCTATTTTTGTAGGTTTTGTCGTCAAAATTTTCATTTTTCTAACCTTAGTTTTGTCAAGTTTTGCAAAATTTGGGAGTGAACTATTGCAGGTTGCATCCTAGGAGAAATTTAACCTCACCATTGCGATCAGGAGGCCGATTCCATAATTTTTTACTATAAATTTGCCTATGTTTTGTGACTACAAAATTTTTGAAAAAAATTGAAAAAAAAATTAGTTTCACAGGTCGTACCATACAGAGCCGTACAACCTATGCAATCTCTCTATTGGTGTCATTGATTATCTATGTTTATCAATATTTTCTGGTATTTGGTCATTTTACAGGGTAATTTGAAGGTAACTATTTGATTCTGTAGGTTTAACTTTTGATTTGTTGCAGGGTATCTTTGATCTGTCGACCGTTTCATGATTTGATTGTTTGATTGTTAAAACACTAGCACACTCCGCCACCACCTTACTTCATTCAAATTCCCCACTTGCATGTAACCCTAACCTACAATCTAGCTACCACCACTCATGTTACAGTCGTCTCCATTCAAAAAATAGTTTGGAATAACACCTTCAATCACATATCTCCCTATTTAAATCCAGTAACTATCAACTTCTATGTAGCCCATCACCATTTCTGCTGCCATATTCCTCTGATTGAAACTTCCCAACAATCATCGCCAATCTCCACATTGACAATCCATCATCATCCTTCTAATATCCATCTGCAGCTATAGTTTTTGGTCACCACTCAAGCCCTAGCGTCTCCCATTATCTCTCCACTCAGCCTTCTATCCCTGGTCAAAATTTTTAGTTACCATATTACATTAGATCTCCACTCATCTCCCAAGTCTTCGCCACCACACCACCCCTTTTGTGTCTAAAACCTCAGTTGATACACTTAAAAACCATCACCACCATTTGTTTATGTCAATGCCATAGCCACTATAATATCACTCTCCTTTCTGTAGAGAACCTTCTTGTCACCACTCTTTGCATTGGTTGACATCCTAACCACCACCTCTTTGCCACTTCTAATGTTGTTGCCACTCTGTAAATCTAAATCGCCACCACCTACCAAGTCATTCTGTTACCATCTGTGACCATTTTCTTGTTTTTAATCCCCCTTCAGCGACATACAGTTGCCACCATCATCCTCTATATCCCCTTCAGATTCTTTTCCAGTCGCAGTCCATAAGCCACATGCGATCCTTTTCAACTGGCTACCATAAATCATATATTGTTGACTTAAACCATTCTCTTAGTGGTCTATTCATTAGGCATTGTCAGCTAGAGGGGTCTGGACATAGCCGATGTTTTTGCTTTTGCCTATGACTCAATTGGTTGATGGTCCCCTTAAAACATTGGCCATAGAACCTTAACTGGCGCCTATCTAAAACCCTGAGCATATTCTAATAGACATTTGCTTAAAACTCTAGAATATTTCAATTGACTTCCAAATAAAAACAAATCGACCTTTTGTTGGTATTTCTAGATGGTCTGTAGCAAAACCATGAAGCCTTATCATTAACTACCATATATAACCAAGATTTCGATGGGAGTTATTTAGCCTGCTATGAGGGTTGGATATAGGATGTGGTCATCTTAGTAACCAGTCGAAGGAGGGTAGCGAGCTTCCCTTTTGTTTTCTTTTTTCCATTCGCCCAACCCTCGGTCATATGGGAGGACCAAGGGCGTAACTAAACCTTTAACCACCCAGTTAAACCATGGATATCAAACTATTTCATGTGATCAAAAATCCCAAACTGCTAATGGTTATGTAAACTTCCAAGCTTATCTTTTTACTTCCACATGCCAAAGGGGGCATTTTTTCTTTTTATCATAACGTGGGAAAAACAGGTCAAAATCGCATAAAATTGGACTTGTTAGAAAGCCGAGAGGACGAACTTTGTAGCTAAGCCAAAATTATCAAGTGATTGTATCATTTTTCTAGGTTTTTTTATAGTCAAAATCAAACTTGCATTTAAACTTCAAATGCTTATAACTTTTGCATATTTGATCCTTTTTTTGTGAATTGTTTTTTAAAATTACATAGAATTTTGTCTAGAATCTGTTCATGCAATCCATTTTTCTGTATCAGATCATCCTCATTAGTTTTTATCAAATTCTTCATTCTTCGCATATCACTTTCTTGTCCATGTTTACTTGTTTCTTTTTTTATTTGGTGGCTTGTAGGGGCATCAAAGGAGCTGGAGCAACATTTGGATCAGCCACAACAACAACTTGGAAAGAAAAATAATCAGGTGCACTCATTTTAATCTTCCATCTCTTAATCATTGTCTGATCACACATTTGGACTTTGGGCTTAAAACAAACAAATTGATTGCATTCACACATCAAATTGGACATAAAATCAACAAGTGTCTTCCATCACACTGTGTATAGGAAAAATTGAGAGGTCAAATGATAAGATCATAAAAGCAATGATATTAACAACTCAATTACCCATAACATAAAGAGATTGATCTAAGTAAAAGAAAATATCAATGAATCAACCAAATAACCAAACAAAAAAGCCTTCACCTAGATTGTATAGTTCTCTTTGTATGAATGCGGATTGCTCAATAACATTGTGAAACCATGTTTGCAACAAGTGGATGTATGTATATTCGTGCTCAACAATGCGATGTATGCTCAATTTGTTGTTAAGGAATGCCTGAGAATAAATGATCGAAGAGGATTTGTGAAGGAGATGAGGGGGGTTTATATAGGTTTCAATAAAGATTGATCAACAAATGAAATAAATCCATAGAATGAATGGTTGAGATAAATCAAATAACTCATGCTAAATGTGCACACGACATGTGTCACTCCAAAAAGATATTTTTATTAAGATAATTATTTTTTGACTAAAGATAGGATTTGAATTCATAAATTAGAATGCTTTTTCTTCTAATTCATGAGTTGGTGATAAAAATAAGATTTATTAAGTCAATTAACTCAACTTGTAATTTACTTTTTGCATGATTTGAGATAAATTAAATAATAAATTATTTAATTTAGTGTGCATGATGTACAAGATTTATTTTTAGAGGAATTGGAATATATTTGAGCAAATTAAATAAATAATTTTTTTTAATTGTTTGTGCATGATTAGAAGAATAAATAGAATATTTGATTTATATTTTATTTTTAGAGATTGAGATAATTTAAATAAATTTGAATGATTTATTTAAATTTGGAAGAACAAGTGATTTAATTAAATAATTAAAATTATTTAATTATAGATAAGAGGATTTGGAAGATAAATTATTTAAATAATTAATTTATTGAATTGGTGTGGACTTGCATTTTGGAAAAGGATAATGATTTAATTAAATAATTAAAATTATTTAATTTGGAAGAATAAGGTTGATTTTGCTGAAATTAATTAAATAAATAGAATTAATTCAATTAATGTTAATTTTTGGAGTTTTGGAAGAATTTGATGATTTTGATTAAATTAATTAAATAATTAGATTATTTAATTAATGTTGAAATGTAGGTGATTAGACAGATTGGATGAAATGCAAGTGATTCGAAGACCTGGTCATTTTAGGGTGTCTACATTTTGCCCCTCTTTGATGCAATGTAGTTTACAACATTGCTTCAAAGAAATTGATTGTTGAAGACATGATACAATTTTGATGCCCCAGTGTAGCTAGTTGCCCCTATGTAGCTGGCATAGGTTGCCCCCTCAAGAGGAAAGATAGGGAAGTGACAGAAAGACTGGATTGATGCTCAACTAGAAGAGTGTGTTATGATGCAGAAAATAGAATGGGTTGGGAAGAAAAAGGAGATGGACACTATAAATAGGTCCCAAGGGGTCAACATACCTCATTTGCACACTTAGAGTTGTCAAAATTAGAGCTTGTAGTCTCCTAGATTAGTTTTCTCACTCCTTGCTTAGGGTTAGGTCAACTTTCATAGATGCTAATTCTAGTACATAGGCACCAGGTAGAGTGTGTCAGGATGTACAGGAGACTAGTCAGCATGCCAGGAGCCGTAAGTGATTGAAAACCATGCTTGTTTTCACATTTTTTTAGCACATTTTATAGGGTTTGAAAAATTTAACCAAAGATGATGAGCTCAGGCTTAGCACATTTGGAAGGAAGGTCAAGCACCTTTGGCACGTCTCAGCACCTATCATGCATAGTTAAGCACCTTATGAAAAATCTCAGTGCTTTTGTTTTAAATGAATGCGTCGCAGCACTGTTGGTAATGCCACAACGCTATTAGTAGTGCAGTTAAGCATCTCTGGTAAGATAGGGCGACACTTTTAGCATGTTAAGAAGAAAAACTCAGCACTTTTGTCATAGAAGTAAAGCGCTTTAGGTATCACAATCTAGCGCCTATGTAAAAATCTCAACGCCTAGTCTTTAGAAAAGTGTAGCACTATTGCTAAGTGGTAAAGCACCTATGGTCAAATAGTAAAGTGCCTTGGGGAAAATCCAAGTGCTTTTGGTTTTAAGTAAGGTCATTCTAGGTAAGTTTAGAAAAAAGTTTGTTTGGCTTAGTCCAAGGTTGACTAGGGTTGACTAGGTTTGACTTAGGTAAGTTTTTGCAGTCCTAGTGACATAGGAGCATGGTTGACGTTGCAATGTTTTTAACAAGTGGTCGTCATGGGTGCAGATTAGCTTACCACCACTGTAGTCATGAGAGCGACATTTTCTGATAGCTGACCTAGTTATCCAGCTAGGCAAGGATGAGGAACTCTTCTTGGAGATTATGGGACTATGGCATGTATCACATCTAAGGCCCATTAGGGTGAACTTGGCTCTGTTGACAGTTGTTATAGAGCATTATCACAGTGAGACATCTTCCTTCCACTTTCCAAGAGGGGATGCCACAGTTACCCTTGAGGATGTTCGGTGTATCTTACAGGTTCCCATTGAGGGAGATAGAGTGGATTATGACACTAAGCGAGGAAAGGCCAGCATGCAAGAGGTTTTTATAATAGATGATCTAGGTTTGTAGGATCGTGAGATCTGATGGACCTGAGTGCAGCGATTGTGCAACCGGATCAAATGGATTGTTGTGTTACTGATCAGTGGATTCTTGTGTCCAGACAGATACTCTAGAGGATTGTAAGTTGGATGAGGGACAGTTCTATCAGGTATGTTCACACATGGCATTAGATATGCTTGGGGACCTTGTATCCTTGGGCAGCTATACCATGATTTACACGATTACATTTACAAAGGTGGTAGCAGTTTATTAGGAGTGACATTCCTTCAGGTATGGGATTGGGAGTGTTAGGGTAAAATAGGATCAATAATGAATATGCAACAAACAACATCAAATACCCATAACTCAATAGAATAGTGAAACTAAGAAGATTGAATAAAATGAAGCAGTGAATTAAACAATGCAAACCTTCCTTGAATCGAAGCTTCTATTGTTGCCTATCAAGATCGTCCTTGTTTGTATGAAGTAGGCCCTCAGAGAGTGCACTCCTTTGTTGTTTTCAAGAATGTCGATATTGAATGGCTATGGTGATAAGTGTGCAATGAAGATGAGTTTCAAAGCTTTGGGTGATCTCAAGTAAATTGTATTGGGGTGCCAAAGGCGTGCTGGTGAATTTCTATAGAGTAACAATATGAATAGCCTAGATGATTAGAATGGAAGAATGAGGTTCCATTTATAGACTCAGAAGAATGAGGATCAACGGTTGAGAAGAAATGAGCAAATCAACGGTTGAGGATGGTTGAGGAATGTGCAATGAATAGAAAGAGGACAAGTGTCCAAACTCCATCATGCAACAGGGGAGTTAACAAAATTGATTGAAGAGTTAACAGAATTGACCAATCAATTAAGTGAATTGATTGGGGAGTTGACTAAATTGATTGATCAGTTAACTGGGTTGATTGAGGAGTCAACATAATAGATTGACCAGTGAACTCAAATGACTAATTAGTTAACAAATTTGATTAATGAGTTAACTAATTTTGAATAGAGGATAAATAGGACATGTGGGTGAGGGAATATTAGCTAATTAAATATTTAAAATATTTAATTACATGTGCAACATGGTGAGGTGGCAAAGGTGAGGTGGAAAGATGAGGTGGAAAGGTGAGGTGGATTTTTGGAATTAGGACTTAGGGAGGAATTTATGATTAATTAAATAATGTAGGATCATTTAATTATGTGAGACATTAGAAGAATTTAGGGAATTTAATTAAATAAATTGATTTTATTTAATTATGGGATAATGAACCAATCAAATAAATTTAGAATGTTTATTTAATTAATAGAAGGAAATAAGAAGGGAATAAATATTAAGAATATTTATTTAGAATGAATTGCATCATTTTTAGGTGTATATATTTTGCCCCTCTTTGATGCAATGCAGTTTACAACATTGCTTCAAAGAAATCGGTTGCTTGAATGATGATACATGCCCCAGTTTGCCCCCGGTATAGGTTATGACGATAGGATGCCCCCTCGGGAGATTGGACGGGAAAAGGGTGGAAGATTTGAGATGGACAATCTCACGAAGACGAAGGGGTTAGGTTAGGTTGGAAGAAAAAGGACGCGTTTAAGGGAAATAGGAAGAAAACTAGAGGAAGAACAGGCGCGGGAAGTAGTCATAGTCATCACCTAACCAGATTTAGGGTTTGCAAGCTATAAATAGGAGCTAGGTCCACAAGATAATTCATTTGTACACTTGGTTGATCTGGATTTGAGTTGGAGAGCTAAGAGCAAACTTGAAGCAACATGGCAGCTAGAGCAGTAGACATTCCACGCGAGGAGCATCGATTCGATTCGAGCGAGTCCGTCGATTCGGGTGGCCAGCAGAGGCAGGACCCCCTGTATGTGCTTCAAAAAAATTTCCCTAGGGTTGAATTAGGGTGTAATAAATGCTAGCAAAAAATAGGGTAAACAAATGCGCCGAACTGCAGAATGGTGCATATGCAGCGTGAAATGGCGCATTTGTCATTCTATGGCGCATATGTTTAACTTGGCGGTGCATATGTTAAAGCTGCACATGCATGGATTTTGGCGGCGCTTCCATGATTTGGTGGGACATATGCCAAGTGTTGTGGTGCATATACTAAAGCTGCACATGTGTGTAATGTAATGGCGCATCTATGATTTGGTGGTGCATATGCTGATTGTAGCGGCGCATATACCAGAAGCGGTGCATCTATCAAGAAATGGTGCTTTGACCACCTGTAGTGGTGCATTTGCTTTAGATAGCAAATTACTTGGAAAAATTGATTCGATTAGTGTCCTGTTTGACATGAAAATCGATGAGCTATCTCTGAGATTGCAGGAATCTAGTCAAGAGATGTAGTGTGTTGTTTTGATCAATTTGAAATGCTAAGTTTTAGTTGATATAGTTCAGTAGATATGTTGAGTATGGTATATGCAGCTTTAGATTGATGCCTTGCTTTGCATGCTTGCAGGAGGAGATACGAGACACACTACAATCTAGGGAGACGTTCCCCCTGCCCCTATTGCAGAGATACATGCTGACGAAGATTGACAGAGAGGCACTTGGTGCCATGGGTTTGGACTATGTATGCTTCATGCCCGAGGTTTGGGTGAACCGCGGATTGCTGACTGCTGCTGTGGAGAGATTCCATAGTGAGGATGGGACCTTCCACTTTCCTACTGGAGAGATGACCATGACCTTGGAGGACATGTATAGGATATTGCACTTGCCTATTCAGGGTGAGCTGGTGGAGTATGATGCGTAGCGAGATGCAGGACTCACCGAGTGTAGGTGAGTATTTGATGACCCTGAGCTAGTTGGATAGGTCATCCCCTGGCACGAGATTTATGACTGCTATGACTACTTCCCTGGGATTGTGGCAGGATTGATCGAAGGCGTTGTATGCCCCGACAGGAGATCGTACGGGTTCCCCATTGGATGGGGCAGGATCATGGAGTGGATGGTGACAGAGGGCACCTGATATGCATGGGGTGTCTATGTATTGGCTCACCTATATCATGACATGCATCAGGTAGTGTACCATCATAGCACAAATCTATCAGCTGGGGTACTACTATTACAGTTTTGGTTGTGGGAGCATATAGCGGTGACTAGGCTGATATGTGTGTTTGCGAGATAGTGAGGGGAGCCATATAGTTATGGCTGTGCAGGGGTGATTTCCCAGCACAGGCTGGGGAAGCTAGAGTACTGGAGACATACTTTAGATAGTGTAGATGTGGTTGTCTGGTGACCATATCTGAATTGTGAGCCCTGGGACGATGAGGGAGACGAGCTGCCGTATTGCTTTCAGATGAGGTGGCTGATAGGGCGGATGCGACACATACTGGAGAGGCAGATGGTAGGCTGGGTATTGAGGCAGTTTGGCAGGAGGTAGGGCATCCCACAGGGGCAGGCACTATTTGCGCAGACACATGCAGAGCTGGTTAGATGGGGGCCGATGGCTTCATACGACAAGGCCCTGGCAGAGTTCCAACAGACTCCTTATGTGGCATGGGACATGAGGACAGAGATAGCCGACGTAGGGATTACATAGGATTATGAGGATTGGATAATGGCACATCCTTTCCCAAGGTACTCAGGGCCTAGTATGTTCGTGCCTCAGATTGATGAGCTAGATTCAGAGGAGGAGGGCCAGGTTGGCCGGGGGTGGAGGAGAGGTAGAGGGGGAGGATAGGGTCAAGGAGGATGGGGTGGTGGAGATGGAGAGAGGCTGAGGCAGTGGAGGAGGGTATCTTAGGATGAGCAGGTAGTGCCAGTACAGGCTGCATAGTAGCAGATACCACAATAGGCACAGATGCCGCCACCCTAGTAGGTGGCACAACAGCAGGTGCCCTAGCCACAGGGGCTAGGACAGGCAAAGGCATCACAGGGGCCGGTGTAGGTAGAGGTTTATGATAGGGCTATAGCTAGCCTGAGGGGATAGGTGCGAGAGTTGTGGGCACAGCTTACGAGGGCTAACGGTTGATGAGAGACAGATGAAGCAGTCATCTCAGGGCTAATCTGTGAGAGAGATATGGCAGACGCGTAGGTACACACGATCCATGCAGAGAGGGACATTGCAATGGCAGCTATGGGGACAGACACAGCTAGTACCTTTTTGGTTGGGCAAGTGCAACAAGCATAGGCACAGGTAGGCCAATTGCAGACACAGTTAGCACAGGTGCAAGCAGAGCTTGCTAGAGCACAGGCACAAGTGCAGTATTATCGGGGCCTATACCATGGGGCAGTGCCAGTGAGCCAGAGGGCTTTGAGCTTTACGAGTCAATCTGGGGCTTCTCAGAGAGTAGGTCCATCAGGGTCAAGGGCTTCCATGATGGATCCCCAACAGTTAGTGGCTGGCAGTGGTGGTCAACAACAGCAGGGGTAGACTTGTATCAGATTTTGCACCTTTTGGGGACATGTACCACCATCCTTTTGGATGCATACTTGTATATGTCATTCATTCAGAGATAGAAATTATGATATTGTACATTTGGACCTCTTATTTTATGATTTGTATATATGATGATGCAGCCTTATGATTCATCCTATATGTTTATGAAACTATGATGATTCACTTCTATTGTATGATGTGATGTATGTGCAAACTTAGATGTTCTATCTGATGCTATATGATATGTTTATCTATTGCAGCTTTTGATATGATGCGATGTGATGCCTATATGATCTATACCTATGTGATATGAGTGTTTGATCTGATATGTTTTGAATGTATGCAAATGTAACATGATTTCTATATGATTATACAACTTTTTTGTGTGATGCACTTAGCTATGTTTTTTATTTCTTTACTGTTTGATACTATATGATGATGATAAATGGATGACCTAATGCATTTTATTATGTATGCAACTAATTTAATCATGTTCGTGACTATCTCAAATGTGATATGATATGCATCTATATGCTTTGTTTTTGTGATGTTCATATGTACTCTATCGACACAAGAATGACAGGATGATGAATAGAAGAATTGACGTGATTTAGAAATATGTAGAAGCTTCATTTGATATTGTTACTCTGCATAGTTCGAGTACTGTTTATTGTATGGGATATGGATGCACAGATGTGTGTATGGATATAGGATGGATGCTTTGCTTTTGGAGTGCTTTATTTCATCATTGGGCAATTTATTTTTGGTACTTTTTTTGAAATGTTGTAAGTTAATACAAGCATCTAGGTATAATTGAACTGAGATGACCTGAGTACTGCTTACATGGGTTTTGAGTTAGCAAGTTAATACAAGCATTTAGTCAAAATTGAATCTAGATGACCTGAGTACTTCTTGTGTTTTAACAAACAAGGATTGCTCTCGTTCATGTTAGACCTTTGATGTCCTTGATGATCTTTTGATGATCATGTCCTTAGACAAGGTGTCACATTACTAAAGCAGAATCCACAAATAATAAACAAAGAAAATGATCACGCCCCCATCATAGCATCTCTAGCTTTTGGCATCCTTGAGTAGCATAGAAAGACATGATAAGAAAAATCAAGACTCTGCAACTTAACCATGATTTCAAATCACAAAACATTCTTGCATTTAGATGTGTTTATTTCTTGTTGTAATTCGAGTAAAATAATTTAGAAGGCCTTGGGTATTTCATTTTGTGTTTGAATAGGTAAAACTGCATGGGGTTGAGATTCTTGCTTTGAGTGTGGATTCTATTTGCACCTGCTTGCTTGGTGAGAAGATTTTTACAATCCTTATTGGTGAGATGAACCCTAAGGGATTGACCTAGTGCCTTGGGGGCGCATTGCTAAATGGCCTTGCCTACGTGATGACGCAAAGGCAATGTAGTTCAAGGTAAACCCTGACGGACCTAAGACCTAAGTGACAGAAAGTGGAAATGGACTCAGCTGGATAGAAGGATGAGATATGGAATGGATGGGACAATGGAAAGGGGGGGCCTCGGGGGCGCATTAGAATAATGGCCTTGCCTACGTGACGATGCAGAGGCAATGTAGTTCATGGAGCTGGACCACGGAAGACTGACGAGAGACACTATGTTAGGCTCACATTGAGGAGACGGTATGGGATAGAACCTTGGTTGACAAGGCCACAAAGAGGGAGAGTTATCAAGCCATGATAGGTAACTGTCAGGTGTTTTTATTATGGGATAGATATGGGTCAAATGGGATGCGAGTGAAGAAGGACTGGACTCAAAATGACTGGATTCCTAGAGATGGAGAAGGTGGTTTATCACAAGTAATGCCTGTTTACCAGGTTTTTGTTACTTGTTTTTATTTGCACGAGAAGCTATAAAGTAAATATGACACCTGTTTGCCAGGTTTTCATCATGATACCTATCCAAGGCACCTATTTGCCAGGTTTTCACCAAAGGACAATTTTTTTGTACTTTTCTAATTTTTTTTATATTTTCTCTTTCACCATGTTTTTGATTTTTTTGTATTTTTGTGCCCCCTTGCATTGGGGTTCTCCTAGGTATAGAACCGGTGAAGGTGCATGTTGTCGATTGGATCATCGAATAGCTCACCTTCTAATGTTGCCAACTAATATGCCCCTGATCCGTAAGCTGCTACAATCACATAGGGTCCAAGCCAGTTAGGTTTGAACTTGCCTTTCTTTTCTCTTTCTTGTTGATTTCAAGGATTTTCTTTGAGAACGAGGTCACCAACCTTAAAGCATCTTGGGAGAACTTTGTGATTATAGCTTCTTGACATCATCTGTTGATATACTTTGAGATGATCAAAGGCTTTCTATCACCTTTCTTCCAGTAACTCTAGTTCTTGTAACCTGGAGACACTGTATTCTTCATCTGATATGAGACCTTTTAGCGACACCCTGAGAGATGGTAATTTGACTTCAATGGGAAGGATGGCTTGTGAACCATAGACAAGGGCGTATGGTGTAGCACCTATGGGAGTGCGTATACTAGTTCTGTAGGCCCACAGAGTGGGATTGAGTTGGACATGCCAATCATGGCCAGCATTGTTGACTATCTTCTTGAGAAGTTTCAAGATGGTTTTGTTAGATGCTTCAGCTTGATCGTTACCTTGGGGGTAGTATGGAGTGGAGAAATGGTGTTAGATTTTGAAATGTTCATAGAGTTCTTGGACATCCTAATTTTTGAATGGTCTTCCATTATCCATTATAATGGATGAAGGAATGCCATATCTGTAGATAATCTAATTCAGGATGAATGAGGAAATTTACTTCCCTGTGATGGTGGTGAGGGGAACGGCTTCAATCCACTTTGTGAAATATTCAGTGGCAATTATGATGAATTTGTGGTTGTTGGATGAGGGTGGATGAATCTTTCCCACAAGGTCAAGTCCCCACTGGCAGAAGGGCTAGGGTGTCGTTAAAGGTCTCAACTCTTGAGCTGGTGCATGTATCAGGTTCCCGTGTATTTGGCACTGTTTGTACTTTTTGACAAATTGATATGAATCCATCTCCATGTTTGGCTAGTAATAACCAAAACGCATGAGTTTCTTGGCTAAGGAAGGACCGCTAGATTGTGTTCTGTAGATCCCTTCGTGTACATCTTGCAAAGCAGTTATGGATTCTTCTTGTTCTAAACAACAGAGCAAAGTACCATTGAGGCCACGTCGATATAGGGTATCGGCTATGATGGTGTAGCGAGAAGTCTGTCGTATAAAAGTTTGTTTTTGGTTAGAAGAGAGGTCAGGTGGGAGGATGTTGTCCTTGAGGTAAGCGTAAGTCTTACCATACCAAGGTGAATCAGATCCAACTAGAAGGTAGATGGAATGGGTCTTAGGAAGATCATAAGCTGGTTGCCGGATAGTTTCCACTAAGAACTCGTACCGTGACTCATTTTCAGGTATTTCAAGAAGAGAGGCAATGGTGGCCATTGCATCTGCTACTTTATTCTCAATCTTGGGTATTTGCTCAAAGGAGATGGTTCCAAAGTGTTCTTTGAAGTCGTCGACCATCCTTTTGTACAGGATGAGCTTTTCATCTTTGGTTTCATACTCATCATTGACCTGATTGATTATAAGCTGAGAATCACCGTAGACATGCAGTTTTTGGATTTTCCATTCATTTGCCATCTTGAGACCAATTACCAAGGCTTCATATTCCGCTATGTTGTTTGTGCATGGAAAGAACAACCGGTAAGACTTCGGGATTGTGTCGCCTTGAGGAGTTATAAACAGGATACCTACCCCCGATCCATGGTTTGTGTAAGACCCGTCGAATTATAGTTTCCAGGAAGATGTTGACACATTGAATAGGGATTCGTCTGGAAACTCAAACTGCATTGGCATGGTGTCTTGTAATGGTGCATCTACTAGTTGATCAGCTATGATTTGTCCCTTGATGGCTTTTCTGTCTACATATTTGATGTCATATTCACTGAGAAGCATTACCCATTTTGCTAGGTGACCTGTGAGAGCTACTTTGCTGAGGAGATACTTCAGTGGGTCTATTTTTGTAATGAGTTTAACTGGATGTGCAAGCATGTAATGTCAGAGTTTTTTTGAAGAAAAAACTACCGTGAGACATGATCTTTCTACTTGTGAGTATTGCACCTCATAGCCCACTAAGGTGCGACTGATGTAGTAGACGGCTCTTTCTTTGTTCTCATAATCATGCTGTGCTAGAAGAACCCCAAGAGCAATAGGTGTAGCAGATATGTAGAGAATTAGTGGTTTCCCTTGGATCGGAGGCATGAGAATGGGTGGATTCATAAGGTATTCTTTTAGCTTGTTGAATGCTTCTTCACACCGCTCAGCCCACCTAAATGGAATATTCTTGTGCAGGAGATGGCTGAATGGTTGGCACTTATCTGCCAGCTGTGATATGAATCTGGAGATTGCCTGCAACTTGTCCTGTAGTGATCTCAATTGAGTTAGAGTCTTGGGCGGTGGCATGTCCATTATAGCTTTGACCTTGGCAGGGTCCACCTCTATTCCGTTTACCGACACGATGAAGCCTAGCAGTTTACCCGAAGTTACCCCAAACACACATTTCTTTGGGTTCAGCTTGACTTGGAATTGGTCCAATCTTTGAAAGACTTTTTCTAGTACATCCAGGTGTGAATCCCTTGTGAGAGACTTTGCTAGGATATCGTCGACATAGTCCTCCATTGTTACATGCATCATGTCATGAAATATAGTAGTCATAGCTCTTTGATATGTGGCACCTACGTTTTTCAACCCAAATGGCATGACGTTCTAGCAAAAGGTACCCCATGGGCAAGTAAAAGTTGTCTTGTGTTGGTCCTCTAGTGCTATTTTGATTTGATTATACCCTGAGAATCCGTCCATGAGAGATAGCATAGTATGTCCTGCAGTTAGGTCGACTATGATATCGATGTTTGGCAATGGAAAATCATCCTTGTGGCATGCTTTGTCTAGGTCTTGAAAATCATTACATAATCTGACTCGGCCATCTGGTTTGGACACTGGCACAATGTTGGATATCCATTCTAGGTAATCTATAGCCCTGATGAACCCTACATCCAGCAATTTCTTGAGTTCTTTGACCAAAAGTGCTATGTGAGGATGCATCTTTCTCAGCTTCTGCTTTACTGGTTTTACTCTTGGATCCAATGGTAGATGATGTAGAATTAAGTTTGGGTCTAAACCCGGCATGTCTGCATATGACCAAGCGAAGCTGCCTCTCTTTTTCTTAAAGAACGGTACAAACCTAGTTTTCTCTGGTGGTGTAAGAGATTTAGCAAAGTGGATAACCTTGAGCTATTCTTCTGTTCCAATATTCATGGGCTGTATCGGTTCCATAACAATCTGTGACCTTTCTTGGTGCATATCACTAGGGAGAGTGTCAAGCTTTCCATCATCAGGTGCCATAGTTGGGTTTTCACCTTTGGATGTGTCCTTTCTTTTTACTGTTTTGGGATCTGACACTACTACAAGGCGGTTTTCACTGTCAGATCCAGTTTTGACCTTGATATTTTTGTGACTGGAAGGCTTGGTACCCTCCCCAAAGTAAGCCATGGTATTCAGTTCAATAGCAAAACCAGCTTTATGATCTCCCTTGGGTAAGTGGTCCCTAAGTTCCATATAATCAATGTAAGCATCACTGTTTTGGAACATATCTAGTTGGGGAGTTCCTTGCAGATCCCAGTCAATAAGCTCAGGGTGTACGAGGGGGAGGGAGTCGGATGATAGACCTGATTCATTGATGGTATGAATAGAAATGTTGGGAACATTGGTGGGGATTATGGTCGGGATGGTACTTTCTTCCAAGTTGTTTATTGCAATGGAATTTAAACTTTCCTTGAAAGCCATAATCTCAGGGATGGGCAAATCAAACTCTAGTGGTCTGTTCAAAAGTGTTTGTCCCTCACGGTAGGGGCTAAAAGTTTGAATGGTGTTGACCTCCTTGTCGTCATAGGAATGCTCTATTACCTCATCCCACTCATACTCATTTGAATCTATATCACTGTCCTCTTGGAGTGTTTGGACCATTTCTACAAGACAGGCATTTTCCTTGGCTTTGCCCTTGCCTTTGTATCCTAGGCCACTTGTGTTTCTAGCCGATGAGGATGAAGAAGGTTGTATAGGTTCAATGATTCCTTCTTTTCTGAGGTTGATGGGGCCTTGTCCTTTGTAACCCATTCTGTGTAGAATAGTCTCCCCTCATCTGTAGAGTTCTGTTGGGAGTCTAGGCGAATCTTGGGGTGTGTTTTCTTCTTCAGTATAAAGCCATTTTAGGATATCTCTCTCTTCTGTTTCATCAGATAGGGTCCCCCATTTTACAAAGGGAGTTGCGAGAGCTACAGGAGGAGCAGATGGCTTTGGAAAATGCTTGGGTCGGCCAAAAGATCTAGGAGACAAGGGCAATTTGGCAAGATTGAGATTGTGCTCAATTGAGTACTCTCCCACTCTAGTTTCTTTTATAGTAACTTTATGTTCTTTGGGCCTTGAGGAGGAGGCTTCAGCAGTATGATCATGCTGCAGGATAGGGGATATATATGCTCTATTATTCAGGATGATGCATTCAGGTTTTGCAAGGAAAGAGTTGCAATGCTGATAGGGGTCAGGGTCACCTTGAATGGTGATTTGCTTGCCATTGTGCGGGAACTTTATGCATTGATGATAGGTTGAGGGGACAACCTTCATGGCGTGAATCCATGGTCTCCCCAGTAAGATATTATAAGTGAGCTCCCAATTAAGGACTTGACAGACAACATCTTTTATCACTGGTCCCACTTGAATGGGTAGAACTACTGTTCCCTTTGTGGTTCTTTCTTCCTCGTCATATGCTTTGATGGTAATTTTCCTCCTGGGATCAACTACCTGTTCGGAGAACCCCAGTGTCAGGACTAGCTTTAATGTGTAAATATTTAAACCAGCACCTCCATCAATGAGGACCCTCTTGATGCGATGCTTGTGGATGAAGGCGACAATATGGAGAGGGGTGTTATGGGGTTGAGATACAGAGAAGTCATCTTGCTCAGTAAATGATATGGTGCTGGAGGAAGTCAGATTGCCTACCATGGTTTGGAACTTCTCTTGGGCCAAGTTAGTGGGGATAGTGGTTTCCACTAAGGCTTTCTCAAGGATCTCCTTATGAGGAGATAGACGCAATAACTCCAAGATAGAAATGTGAGCCGACATTTTCTATAATTGGTCAATGACATTGTATTGACAGAAGTTGGATGGAGATGGTGATGACCTAGGAGGGGTGGTATTGAGCATGACTTTACCACTGCGGGTAATTATACTACAACCAGTTATGTTAGGTCCTGATTGTTGGTTGGGTGAGATGACATTGATTTGTGGGACTTGCTCGGAAAATCAATTTATGGTATAATCAAATGGCACAGTTGCATAGTTGGCATTACTAGTCCCGTTGTTCTGATTTGGCCTATTGCAATTGTTGTTGTTGTTGTCATTGTTGTATGGCCTGTTGTTGTTATTGTTGTTGTATGGCCTGTCATGATTCAGAAGTGAATCCCTGTAGGCCACATGAGTTTCATTGGAGGTATGCTATTGGGTTCCTCCCTGGTTCCGATCTAGCACATCTTGTATGACATTTTTGAGGTGGATGTAGTTGTTGGTTGTATGCCCCCTTCCTCGATGATATTCACAATAGTCTGTGTCCTTCCAGTAGGGAGGTTTGACTATAGGCTCGTAATCACTTGTTGGCGGTAGAGAGATTTCATTGTTAGCCAACAACTTCCTTAGTGCGGACTCTTGAGACTCACCCAACGGTGTGAATTTTCTCCTTCAATTTGAACTGAACCAAGGTCTGGGCTCCTGAGAGGGTGGTTTGTTGAGCGTACCATTGTTTGTTTCCCCTTTAAGAGTGAATATGGGTTGTTTCTTGGGAGCTTCTGCCTTGGCGTCCACTACTCCATCGTTGACCACATTCTTATTCTTGGTCCAAAACTTTGATTTATCCATTGTGTAATTGGATGTAGGTGTGTCCTTATATATCTTGATTGTGCCTTTAGTGATCATAGCATTTTCAATGAACAATCCCATTTCAATGACTTTTAAAAATGATGTGGGGCATTGTATCTGTATTTGATAGCTAAGATCAGTGTTTAGGTTATGGACAAACATCTCCAATAGCTGCTTCTCAGGCATATCATAAGAACACTTACTAGCTAGTTGTCTCCATCATTGTAAGAAGGTGGCGAATGATTCACCACTCTTTTGTTTGGTGTTGCCTAGATCTAGCATAGATACCTCATGTTCGATGTTGTAAGAGAAGTGTGTGATAAATTTGTTGACAAGTTCATCAAAAGTTTTGATTCCTGGTGGGAGACATGAGAACCACTCCATAGCTTGACCACCTAAAGATTTTGGGAATAGTCTCATCAAGTAGGTCTCGTTGTGAGCTACTTCTAAACATGCTGCATTGAATTCCCTAATATGATCTCTAGGGTCCCCCTTTCCTTTGTACTTGTCAAACTTTGGAGCTTCGAACCGATAGGGGAATGGTCTCATGACCAAATTTTTGTCGAAGGGGTATGGTGCTATATCTTCCAAGGAGTAGTTCTTGGTACTTGTAGCCGTCTTAAGGTTAGATATTTGTTGTGTGAGGCTCTCGAGTTGTTTTCTCATTTCCTCCATAGGAGCATTTTGATCGATGGGTCTCTTTCCTCTATCATTTGCATTTGGGTCTATAGTATTCCTTTCTCTTTCATTTGCATGTGGGTCTGTGTCATTCGTACCCCTTTCATGATCATTGTCTATATTTTCCATGATTGAGCTTATATCAAAGTCTGCGGGGAGTTTGATTTTGAGACTAGCAAGATGATAGAAGTACTTATGAGGATCTGCATGGAGCACCTTCTCTACTAAATGTTGGAATTTTCAATCTTGAATGCTCCCTTCATAATCTTCACAAGAGATCTCTTCGTCACTATCATGAGGTGTGACGATACGATTGGATGAGCCAGCCATTTCAAGTTGCTTTTTATACTAAGACCTAGTAAGAACCATGCAAGGTGACGTGGGATGAAGTGGACTAGGATTAGAAATTTTGGCCAGGTGCTGACTGAGATTGTTGTGAATAGGATACCTAGGACAAGACTTGGACAAAGGATTTTCTCGCTCAATTATTTCAAGTAAGATGGTTGACACAAGACGGTAGCCACTAGTAAGGGTAGTCGATACCTGTCTTACTGTGTAGGGACTAGTTGTGCAATGAGACTACTAGCAAGGTTCTGTGACCTACTAGGCTTACGTGAATTCACAAAGGATACGAAAAAGGGACCTATGTCGAACTGATATGGAATAAACTGACTTTGGGACAAGAGAGGTTTTGACAGAAGGTGAATGGGATGATGGATGAAAGAGAGATACTTGGGTGAACCAGATGAAGACTGACTGCAAGGTTGAATCTAATCTCTGAATGTGAAGCTAGGCTAAAATGGGTACTCAAAACAGGTAAAATTTTTTCCTCAAAAATAGTGCAAGTACTCACTGTCATGGATGCGCTGAAACATATGCGCAGTAGAAATGAACATATGCATAGGAAGTCATAGTATATGTGTCATACTGGTGGAAAATGTATGCATAATAACAGTCTATATATGCGCAGCAGGTCTAAATATATGTGCAGCTAGTCGGCACAAATGCGCAGGAAGAAAGAATGGATGCGCAACTCTGTTTTTTTGCAAATTTTTGGAGTTTTTCTATTGTTTTTGGTATTTTTGGCTGGAAAAAAAAGGCCTTCTTCATCTGATTTTATGAATTAATAGTAAGAAAACATAGCAAGCACAAAGAATATTTTATATCTTTTTTATTATTTTTGTGGCTTTTTTTACTCTATTTTGGACTAAACAGGAACAAAAACAAGCACAAAGATCCTAGGCTAGAAATGGACTACAAGGGTTTTTGGCCATTAGAACAAGGGATATTTAATGCGGGCAACCGTTCAAGTGATTACACATGCGGCAGCACTACTCTCCATTATGGAGTCTCCCAGCCTCAAAGGGTTGCACCTTAGAGGGTTTTGGGGGAGGTTGGTCGTCGGTGTAACATAGCAGCACTTGTTGCAGGAGGTTTTCACCTCAAGCACTTTATTTTAAGTGGATTGGTAGGGCTTGGCTTTTAGCTTGTTTCCACTCAGGGTCATTCCCACTTGGACAAGCGTGCATCCAAGGGCAGGCCCCTCTTAAAGGTTAAACAAATGGAATAACAAGTCTGGCACTCTGATCACCCAATAAAGGGGAGAGCATAAGCCTATTGTCATTCGTCAAGCATAGAAGACACTAATTAATCCAACCTATTTAAAAATAGAAGAACTAAATGGGCTAGTCTACTTGGGCAAGCACAGAACTTTGAAGTGATTTAGCAAGATAGCATTTGTTCAGTTTTTAACCCAGAAATCAATGATGAGTTCAGTTTTAATCCACGTAGCACGAATAGTTAACTTTGAAATTTTGGTCAAACGAGATAGCAGCAGTTTAATTTTAACCCAGAAATTAGTGATGAGTTCAATTTTAATCCACGTAGCATGAATAGTTAACTTTGAAATTTTGGTCAAACGAGATAGCAGTAGTTCAATTTTAACCTAGAAATCAATGATGAGTTTGGTTTTAATATCAGATAGCAATAACTTGGAAAAGATAGCACTATTGCAATGCAAAGACAACAATGATCCAGTTACCTCTTTCCTAATTAGAGCTATGTGAGGATTTGAATGAATATCAGTTTTACTATCCCTTTAGAAAGTGAAGTGTGAACTATCAAAATGCAACTATATGTAACCAAACCCGAACCTATCTTGCAAAACAGCTCTAGAAAACACCTGCAAAGATGTTAGTGTTAGCAAACTTTCTTAGAAAAGTACTAAGATCATTGCCCACTTCAGAAGCACAACTTCAATGACTAAATGCGTAGAAATAGTCAACAGAAGCACAGCAAGAATAAATGCATCGTAACAGTGCGCAAAAGTGCAACAATAAAGAACAGAAGTGCATAAATAACAAATGCACTGTAACAGTGAACAAAAGTGCAGTATCAAAGCACAGATGTGCAATAATAACGAATTCACCGTAATAGTGAATAAAAGCGCAGTATCAAAGCACAGATGCACAGGAATAATAAATGCACCGCAGAAATGGGTATATGCACCGCATAAATGTTTAAATGTGCCATAAGATTATAAGCACCGGAACAGGGGACAAAAGTGTCGTGGAAATGTTCAAATGCACCAAAGTAGCCTGTGCGAGACCTGTACAGAACCTGTCTTCAAAAAAGCTCAGATTTTGATGAGATAAAGGGTGAAAGGCCCCACAGTGGGCACCAAAAATGTTAGGGTAAAATAGGATCAATAATGAATATGCAACAAACAACATCAAATACCCATAACTCAATAGAATAGTGAAACTAAGAAGATTGAGTAAAATGAAGTAATGAATTAAACAATGCAAACCTTCCTTGAATCGAAGCTTCTATTGTTGCCTATCAAGATCGTCCTTGTTTGTATGAAGTAGGCCCTCAAAGAGTGCACTCCTTTGTTGTTTTCAAGAATGTCAATATTGAATGGCTATGGTGATAAGTGTGCAATGAAGATGAGTTTCAAAGCTTTGGGTGATCTCAAGTAAATTGTATTGGGGTGCCAAAGGCGCGCTGGTGAATTTCTGTAGAGTAACAATAGGAATAGCCTGGATGATTAGAATGGAAGAATGAGGTTCCATTTATAGACTCAAAAGAATGAGGATTAACGGTTGAGAAGAAATGAGCAAATCAACGGTTGAGGATGGTTGAGGAATGTGCAACAAATAGAAAGAGGACAAGTGTCCAAACTCCATCATGCAACAGGGGAGTTAACAAAATTGATTGAAGATTTAACAGAATTGACCAATCAGTTAAGTGAATTGATTGGGGAGTTGACTGAATTGATTGATCAGTTAACTAGGTTGAATGAGGAGTCAACAGAATAGATTGACCAGTGAACTCAAATGACTAATTAGTTAACATGTTTGATTAATGAGTTAACTAATTTTGACTAGAGGATAAATAGGACATGTGGGTGAGGGAATATTAGCTAATTAAATATTTAAAATATTTAATTACATGTACAACATGGTGAGGTGGCAAAGGTGAGGTGGAAAGATGAGGTGGAAAGGTGAGGTGGATTTTTGGAATTAGGACTTAGGATAGAAGAATTTATGATTAATTAAATAATGTAGGATTATTTAATTATGTGAGACATTAGAAGAATTTAGGGAATTTAATTAAATAAATTGATTTTATTTAATTATGGGATAATGAACCAATCAAATAAATTTAGAATATTTACTTAATTGATAGAAGGAAATAAGAAGGGAATAAATATTAAGAATATTTATTTAGAATGAATCATGTCATTTTTAGGCATATACAGGGAGCACATCCCAGTTATTAGGTCCATCTCATAGTGTCGCAGAGAGCATAGTGAACCATATGCATTTTTATATGAGGGCATGATCACACATCGGTGGATGGGCGTCGTGACCTACTAGCAGAGGCATCTCGACAAGATGGACATCTTTCTGTGGCGTCCATGATTGGATTGTGAGATATGGGAGGATGACCACCAGGAGCTAGTCTACTGCAGGCAGCCCCAATACTTGTTTGGTAGATGTATAGATACCTTCCAGAGAGGGTACAGAGATAGTTTGGCATTTCTTAGGGATTCACCATTGGTGAGGCCATGTTTACACGGACCTGGAGGGAGGTAGATGACTAGGGTCCAAAGATTGTACTAGATACAGCGCTTGCAGATTTACAGACACTTACCCCAGTGATCTCGGATTGGATTTCGAGGCCAGTCGACCCAGGCACATTACTAGATTATGACACATACTGGCAGGCGCAGAGGCTAGTACACCTGATGAGACCTAGAGCAGTGGGTGCAGTAGGAGAGGTCACCATGCTTGGGGCAGAGGTGAGAGCCAAGAGAGAGGCCCGACAACAAGCTATAGCATAGAGACAGGTAGGAGGAGATAGAGAGGAGGTGGACGATGTGCCAATGGTAGAGGTAGGAGGATAGTGGGGGGCACTGTGAGCAGAGACTCCACTGCAATAGGAGCAGAGACTATTGCAGGAGGAGATTGCACGGAGGACTCACCTAGAGCTACGATGGTCTGCATGCTAAGGGATAGGGACATAGCCTAGGCAGAGGCTAGATAGGCTGAGGCACAGGGATTAGCACAGGTACAGGCAGCATTAGGAGTAGTGCAGGCAGCACCAGCAGATGATGGGCAAATTGCCTAGTTGACACTAGAAAGGGATGTAGTAGTCTAGCTACATTTGACAGTAGAGGCCACCCTACAAAGGATTAGGTGGGAGAGAGACGAAGTGAGCTCATTCATGTATAGGGAGAGCTCGTGTTAGCATGCAGAGAGGCCAAGTATTATAGGGCTCTCTATGTTGGGGCAGTTGCCGGCAGCTCAATAGGCACCGAGCTACCAAGAGCGGAGTAGGTCAGAGGTATCTGCGTCTCGCAGGATAGGACAATCAGTGTCCTCAGTGAGAGGACCCTTTGTGCCACCAGGTGGAGGAGGACCAGTAGGGAGACCTTCACTGAGTGTAGGTGGTGGCCAAGGGTCATAGCAAGAGGGTAGCTCTACCCATTAGAGCATGGATTTTGTACATTGTATCATTGTTTTGCATCATGATGGACATTGTATATTTGACACACTTTGTATATAGTGCCTAATGCCTGCGTGTATCTGATGTTCTTTTGCTTTGTACATATGTATTTTTGATGTATATTGATGTACACTTTGACGTATACATGGACACTTTGTATTATGATGACCAGACACATGATTATATATGATGACTCACTAATTTTATGCTTGGCTTATATGATGTACTTGTATATGCTATGGATGTGATGACATGTACTTATGATTATGTATGCATGTGATGATGTTATATGCTCATAGATGTATAATATATGATGACATGATGATGACATGATGATACTATAGATGTATGATGATGCTTATAGATGTATGGCATGCGATATATATCCTGTGGTTTTGCAAATATGCATTAGATAGAATGAGAGATAGAAGACTATGGAGATAGAAGAGAAGAAAGATATAAAAAGACTATCGATCAATCTTTGCTTGAAATTCTATATGAGGCCAGGGATGGGAAATGGTTGAGCTTGTTGCAATGGTTTCACAAATTTTTATAAAGAGAAATCTTTATTTTTGATATAGTAAATGGATAGTTTGCCACCAAGGTATAAATGACCAAGGTGAGCTGTGAGATCTAAGTGCATGGACATCGACTCTATAAGCAAGTAGTTTGAACTTAGATCCCTTAGACATCATATGATCATGTTTGACATGTGAATGAGCCATAGTCTTAAAATAAACTTCAATACATAAATGCAAGAAGAATATTAATATGTAAGATGCTAGGTCATAACACACACAAGATAAATATGGTTCTAAGAAAGATACTAAAGATCATTTCTCAAACACACCACACAAAAGCAATGACTATGCCCCCAATCATACTGCATCGGAACATACCAAGATTATAGATAAATCAAGGTAGTCTTAAATAGGTAATGGAAAAGGAACAAAAAGATAAACCAAAAAGCAAATTGACTGACTTACAAAGTAAACATATAGTCAACATATTCTCTTGCCAAAGAGGTTTCTCAGGATAGTTGGATAGGATAAATAATAGCCTTATTGTAGGAATGATGTGTCCATTAAAGTGTGTTATTTTCTTAAAGGATAATGTCTGGTTTCGGGGAATGAAAACATGTCGTATATGAGGTCTAGTCTAGTTTCGATCATGACACATCCTATATAAGACAAGTTTGTTGATCTATTGCTTGGTTGAAGTTGATTTAGCTGATGTTGGCAATCGATATGTAGGACAACATATAGCTCTACAAGTAGGTTTCTTTGCTTTAGGTTTGTTAAGGACTTTTTCTTTGTAAGGATGGATAATTTGTTTGTTGTTTTGCTACTTGAGTTAGTCAAGTCGAGGTGGATGGATTTTGATAAATGAAAGACTAGAAAGATGGAGTGTCAATGGATTGAGATGGGTGAAGAATGATGAATTGTATGTGCCCTGAGTACTGGATACATCCTTTGTATTCCAGACTGCCTACATACCCTATGTCCATGGGATCAAGGCACATTACGATGAAAGATGAAATGATAATATGTAGTTTTAGGTAGAGTGATGAAAGGGTCAAGGTGTTTGAGCTTGGGAAGGGGAAATGATGACATCTCATTTACCTAAGTACTGGATATGTCCTTCATATTCCAGACTATCTACATACCCATGTCCATGGGATCGAGGTGCGTTATGAATGAGATTTGAGATGATATCTAGTCCTAGATGGTGATGTTTGTTGTAGGATAGTGTTGCAAAGATAATAGCCTTATTGTAGGAACAATGTGTCTATTAAAGGGTGTCATTTGCTGAAAGGATAATGTAAGGATACCTTTGTTTGAGGTGTTTGAGTTTTCACTTTAGTTTTTTGCATTTGAAGGTGTGAAGTGTTTTTGTGTTTTTTTTGTTTTTATTTTGAAGATTGAAGTGTTTGTGAACCATGAACGAGGATCCATTCCTAGACCTAGGTTAAGGAAAGAGGTGCCCCCATTCTAGTAGAGGTATTACAGTGGTTGACTAACATGGGATGATGACGATGGACATTGACAAATTTCCAAGCTATTCTAGATAGGGAGATGGAAATGCAAACAAGGTCAATGGTTTTATTATGATGGATGGATCAATTTATTATGAACAAGACTTGATAGATTATGAATCCTGACTCTACACATAGCTGCCAGGTTTTCACTATGGTACTTATCTAAGGCACCTATTTACCAGGTTTTCACCACAGGATGGATTATTATTATTATTATTATTATTATTTTTAATACTCTGAGGATTAGGCAAAAAACTTATTGAGATGAACACTATTAAGTGGCTCATCTAGAGGATTACCTTCAAGTGTAGCTAAAGTATAAGCTCCTGATCCACATGTTGCTATGATAATAAAGGGACCTAGCCAATTAGGCTCAAACTTGCCCTTCTTTTCTCAATCTACTTATTTCTTTGATTTTATTTTAACACAAGTTCACCAACTTGAAACCATCTTTTTTTGATCTTCTTGTTGTACTTATGCCATAGGCAGTTTTGATAGACATGGAGATGATTGAGTATGGCTAGGTGCCTCTCATCTAGTAGTTCAAGCTCATCTAATCTAGAAGTGTGATATTCCTCTCCATCAATCAAGTTCTGCATGGATACTCTAAGGGATGGGATCTCAACCTCTATAGGTAGGATGGCTTCAGAGCCATAGACCAAGGCATAGGGTGTGGCACCAGTTGGTGTTTTGATACTAGTGCAGTAGGCCCATAGGGTAGGATTGAGTTGCAAGTGCCAATCATGACCAACTTCATTGACTGTTTTCTTGACGATTTTGAGAATGGTTTTGTTAGAAGCCTCAGCTTGACCATTACTCCACGGATAGTAGGGAGTCGAAAAGCGATGTTGGATATTGTATTGAGTGCATAAGGCATGGACATCTTGGTTCTTGAATGGTCTCCTATTATCTGTGATAATGGCTTGGGGGATACCATACCGACAAATAAGGTAGTTAAGGATAAACTTGGCTATTTGCTTACCGGTGATATAGGTCATGGGAATGGCTTCAACCCACTTCATGAAGTACTTAGTGGTGGTAATATTGAATTTATGTCCATTAGATGATGATGGGTGGATTTGTCCTACGAGGTTGAGACCCTATTGTGAAAAAGTCCATGGAGTTGTCACAGGTTGTAATTAATGAGTTGGTGCATGAATCAAATCTCCATGCTGCTGGCATTGTAGACACTTATTAGCAAACTGTAAATCATCTTGTTCTATTGTAGGCCAATAATACCCTGTACAGAGTACCTTCTTTGATAGATTAGGTCTAGTAGAATGTGTTCCATAGACACCTTCGTGTATGTCTCTTAAGGTGGCATCAGCTTCTTCCACATTAAAATATCATAAGAGGATACCATCAAGACTCTAGCAATATAGTGTATCACCTAGAATGGTGTAATGGGAGGATCAACGGATAAGGGTTTTGCGTTGGTTTGTGGATAGGTCAATGGGAAAGGTACTATTTTTGAGTTAGTCATAGATATCTTCGTACCAAGGGAAATTGGGACCAACAAGTTCACAGATGATTTCAGTAGTTGGAACATCGATGGCTGGTATTAACAATTGCTCAATCAAGAACTCACATTTCTGTGTGTTGGTAGGCATATCTATAAGTGACCTGATAGAAGCCATAAAATCTGTAGCTTTGTTATGTTCTCTAGGAATCTGCTCAAAAGTGATGCTAGAAAAGTGTAGTTTGTATGCATCCACTAGTTGCTTGTAAGGGACTAGCTTTTCATCCTTGGTTTGGTACTCATATGTGACTTGTCAAATGACTAGTTGTGAATCTCCATACACTTGTAGTTCTTTGATGTCCCATTAAACTATTGTGTTGAGACCTATGAGGAGAGCTTCATATTCAGCTATGTTATTGGTGCAAGGAAATGCAAGCAAATATGACTTTGGAATATAGTCATTTTGAGGCATGATGAATAAGATGTCAGCCCCTGATCCATGATGTGTGTAGGAACCATAAAAATACAATTTCTACATTACTAAGGTAGAAAGAGTGAAGAGATTCTTATCTAGAAAGTTAGAGACCATAGGATGTACATCTTTCATTGGTGCTTTTGCTAGTTGATCAACAAAGGCTTGTCCCTTGATTGCTTTTCAGTCCACATACTCAATGTCAAATTCGCTAAGGATCATGACCCATTTAGCTAGTCTACCTATGAGAGATACTTTTGCTAGGAGATACTTCAATGGATATATTTTTGCTATGAGATTTGTATGTTGATTTAGCATGTAATGCCGCAACTTATGGGAAGCAAACACTAATGCTAAACAAGCTCTCTCCATAGGTTAATAATTGAGTTCATAACCCACCAAGGTTTGACTGATATAGTAGATAGCATGCTCTTTTCCTACCTCATCATGCTATGCTAGAAGGGCTCCTAAGGCTGTTGCTGTAGTTGAGATGTATAATATCAAAAGTTTATCGGCAACTGGTGGTACCAAGACAAGAGGTGTAGCTAGATACTCTTTGATTTAATCAAATGTTTCTTGACACTTTTCATCCCATCAAAATGAGATATCCTTTCAGAGCAAGTGTTGAAATGGTTGACACTTATCTACTAGCTGTGAGATGAAACACCTAATAGATTGTAACCTTCCTTGAAGGCTCCTTAATTCCTTGAGGTTCTTTGGTGGAGGCATCTCACTATAGCTTTGACTTTTGTGGGGTCTACTTTGATACCTCTATGAGATACAATGTATCCTAACAGCTTCCCTGATGTTACCCCAAAGACACACTTCTTTGGATTGAGGTGCACTTGGTATTTTTCTAGCCTACCAAAGATCTGTCCTAGAACTTATATGTGGTTTGCTCGAGAAGATTTTGCTAGTATATCATCCACATAGTCCTCCATGATGTGATGAAAGAGGTAATGGAATATCACTATCATTTCTCTTTGATAATTTGCCCCTACATTCTTTAGACCAAATGGCATGACACACCAATAATAGTTACCCCGAGGATAAGTAAAAGTTGTTTTATGTTGATCTTCTTGTGCTATCATTATCTAATTGTAGTCAAAGAATCCATCCATGAGAGAAAGAATTTCATGACTAGCAGTCAATTCTACTATGAGATCAATGTTTGGTAATAGGAAGTCATCTTTGGGACATGCCTTGTTAAGATCTTTGAAGTCAGAACACATGCGGATGCCCCCATTCAGTTTAGATATAGGTACAATGTTTGATACCCATTCTGAATAATCAATAGTCTTGATGAATTTGACATCTAACAACTTTTGTATTTCTACTTTCATGAAGAGAGCTATTTATAGATGCATCTTCCTTAGCTTTGTCTTGACTGGTTGGACTATTGGATCAACTGTGAGATAGTGGACTACTAGCTTAGGGTCTAACCCTGACATATCAGCATAAGTCCATGCAAAGTTGATGGTGTGCTACAAGAAGAAGTTGGTAAGATCCTTGTGTTCTTTCTCTGATAGTGATGCTACTAGGAATGTTGTTCTAGGATTTTGCTTTATGCCCAGATTTATCTGTGTAGATTCTTCCACTAGGAGAGCAAATTTTTTACTATTTTGTGATTGGGAGGTACCATAGTGTGGTTTTCAACTAGAGATCTTTCTTTATTTTTACTTTTGTGACTAGAGGATTTGGCATTCTCACCAAAATAAGAAATTTTCTCTAGTTCCATTATAAAACTAGCTTTGTGATCACCATGGGAGATACCATCCTGGAGTCCCATGAACTTTGCAATAGCTTTGTCATTCTGAAATACATCTAGAATGGGGGTCCCTTGTTGGTCCTAATCGATAAGTTCAGGGTAAACAAGTGTTACACTCTAGGTGTTTCTGTTGGATGTAAAGGATATGAAAGATAGTATGAATATGGAGGATTTTGTGAATAGGTCAGTCATATGGAGGGAAGAGTCATTGATGATATCCTCTTTAGACATTGAATCAGTGAGAGAAGTTTGTCCCACCTTGTCAAGAATGCCCTCAATGTCCAAGGTGTGTGGTACCTTCCTACCGTAACCTAACCCCTTTTTGTCTAGCCTCTTTAGCGCAACAATGGGTTCCATTGTTCCTTCATTATGTTTTCCAAGGCCTCCTTTGCCTTTATAGCCCATGTTTTTGACAATCCTTAGGCCATTGCCATATTGCTTGACTAGTATTGTAGAGCCAAGAAGAGATGTCTTCAATAGTTTCCTCTGCCAATAATTTTCCCTCTTGGAATTGAGTTAGGGATGTTGGGGGAGGAATAGCTACTTTTTTAGTTGCTTTGGCTATGGGTGGTTGGTCGTAGGATTTAGGAGATAGGGGCATCCACCCTACACAACAAGATTTTGAGAGATCATATTCTCTAAAGCCTATATCATAGATGTCAACTTTGATTTCAAGAATATGAATAGGATTAGGTTTAGTTGCAGAGGCTTTTGTCAGATTTTTAGAATCAACATAGAATGGGGATGCAATGGCTTTGTCATTATTGGGTACTTGGTTGCAATTCTTATAACTGCCTTTCAAGACACGACAGAATTTGAAGAGATTAGGATCACCAAGGATGGTTATCTCTTTACCATTAAATGGGAATTTGAGAGACTGATGGTAAGTTGAAGGAACATCTTTCATGGCATGTATCCATTGGCATCCAAGGATAATGTTGTAGGGTAGCTCAATGTCAAGGACTTGGTACCTAGTTTCTAGAATGACAAGGCCTACTTGTATAGGCAAGTGGATAACACCTTCTGACTGATGTTTAGCATCATCATACCCTTTGATTGTAATACTTTGATCACTATTGACTTGATCGTCAGAGTATCCCAATTGTTTGAGTAACTTTAGAGAACAGATATTGAGACTAGCACCACCATCTATAAGTATGTGTTTGATCTTGCATTTATGGATGACAATATCAATGTGAAGGGCATCATTATGACATGGACTATGAGATGGGAGGCTCTTTTTAGAGAAGACCATGTTGTAGGATGAGGCAATGTTACCTATTATAGCTTGGAAATCTATGACCACTATGTTGTTAGGAACCAAAGACTCTTGTAGGGCTTTCTCAAGCACAGCTTTATGTGTGGGTGATGATCGTAGGAGGTCCAAGATGGAGATTTGTGCAGGGGTTTTCCCTAAATGTTCAACAAGGTTGTAATTAGATTGAAGTGTGAGACTCAGTGTGGGACCATGAATAGTGACACAACCATGATGAGTTGTAACAGTACAATCAGTTGATTTGCCCTTGATTGTGAGGGTAGACACCTGACTCTCTTCAAAGCAACCCACAATAGAGTCATAGGAAGTTAAAGCTTTGTTAACACCATTACTTTTATCCTGAGGTGGACCTTGACCATGGTTAGGGAATCGTTCCTTATACATGTTGAGATCCTTGTTTGTGTTTTGATTAGGGGGTCACCGAATGTGATTTGTCCTCTATCAATAAAGTTTTGGATCAGGTGTTTGAGTTTCATGCATCCTATGGTTTGATGTCCTTAAGATCAATGATACTCACAAAATTCATTTTCTTTATACCCATGTTGTATTGTAAATAGGTTCACCATATGGGGGCGGATCGAGTAACTAAGGAGTCCATTGTTGATAATTTTCTGTAGAACGGTCTCTATAAGCTCTCCCAAGGGAGTGAATTGATGTTGAGGGTAATCTTCTTAAGGTCTCTCTTGTTGTCTTTGTTATTGGTATTGGGTTAGTTGTCTTTGTTGTTGTTGGTTTTGTTGAGGCAGAGGTTGACTTGGTTTCAATACAAGTTGAAGGGGTGTTTGTAGTGTTTGGACATGCTTGGAATCTACCACACCATCATTGACCACATTTTTTTTCCAAAACTTGGGTTTATCATTTGTTTGTTGTTGAGGAGGATTGTGTTTAGTTTCTTTGAATATTTTGATCATTCCTTAGAGATGAGTGCCTTTTCAATGTTGATGCCCTTATAGTTAATTTCATCGAAGGTTGTAGCACTAAGTATTTGCAAATGAAAACCTAACTCTTGATTGAGGTTCTGCACAAACATACTCACAAGCTATTTTTCAGGTATCTTGAATGGGAATTTGCTAGCCATTTGCCTCCATTGTTGAAGGAAGAAGATGAGAGTTTACCCATTTTTCTATTTATTGTTGCATAAATCGGTCATGGAGACTTCATGTTCTGTGTTGTATGAGAAATGAGTGGCAAATTTTTCAGCAAGCTCGTTACGTGTGAGAACCATTCTATAGCTTGACCTCTAAGGCTGCGTGGAAAGAGGCACATAAGATATGTGTCATTATGTGAGACCTCAAAGCAAGTGAGATAGAATTCTCTAAGATGGTCTTTTGGGTCACCTTTTCCTTTGTATTTATTAAACTTGGGAATAGTGAAATTGTGAGGAAAAGGGATCATGTGTAATGACCTATCAAATGGGTAAAGACAAACATCTTCTAAAGAGAAGGTTTTCTTGGTGTTTCCAAATGTCAGATCATCTAGTTGTTTAACCTTAGCGAGTTGCAACTCCATAGTTGTTGGTGGTGTAGGAAACATCTCTTGTTGTACTATGGGTTGTTGTTGTTGCCCATATGGGAGATCAGAGTGGAAGTCATAGGCATTGCTATTGTAAGGGTTGGATGATTAGATGTTTTGATTTTGGGGAGGTGGGGGTGGTGCTAGGTAAGTATGTAGGCTTTGTGATCGTTGATGAAAAGATTCCTATCATTGGTATTGCAGAGGTGGTGTGAAGAAATAATTCAGTGGAGGAAAGCTAAAGTTTGTTGGGTTTGGTTGTGGCAGAGAAAAATAGCTAATTTAAATTTGGGAGTGTTCAGGGTTTTGATAATGTTGGTTAGGTTGAGCATGGATGATCATGTTGGTGGAGGGACATAACTAGATGTGTTTTGTGATGGTTGAGGTTGATTGAGAAATGTGTTGAAAAAGGTGAGTGTTGAGGATTGTTGTGTCGGAGGTACATAGGTAGATGTGTTTTGTGATGGTTGTGGTTGTATGACATTGTTTGGGTTAACAATACAGAGGGTTGATGATGTCAAGGGAGGTGTTGGTTTTGACCATTATTGCATGGTGACATAATTGTTTCCCAGATTGTAATTTGGTGGGAAACTGTCTCTTGATGGGGTTGCCAATGTTTCATTTACGTTCGACGAGGGAGTTTGGGCTTTGATAGGAGGTTGTTGTGTGTTTGGTCTAGCTAGAGCGGCTTGTTTCACTAGATGGTTTTGATATTGTAGAGTCTCTTGTTGGTGTGTATAGATCTCCATAGGAGTCATGAGGGGTGATATGGGTCTTTCTGCTATTGGAGTTTGATAAAGAGGATTCTCATATTGAGTGGAAAAAGATTTATTTGTTCTCCCTTGTGAGTTTTGTTTGGGTAGAGGTGTGGTCACAGTTGACATGGTTTGGACAGTAGTTATAGCATCATAGGTTTCATTCGGCTCTCTAAGGTTTGATGGATCAAAACCTTGGGGTAATTTGGCTCCTTGTTAGGCTAACAAGCGGAAAAAATGATCTTGGTTTTCACTAAGGATTTTGTCAAATGCGGCTATGGTTTTAGGATCTTACATGATTACCTCAAGGTCTTGTCTATCTACTTGAGAGGATTGACCTTCTTCAAAATGTCACTCTTCTTGAGATGGGACTTGAACCATGGTATAACTGGGTGTAGCAAAATTATGAGGCATGTTGATAGTGAATTGTGTTACATCTACCAAGGGGCCATTAGTCTCTTGAGGTTGGTTTGGTTGGTCTTGTTTTAGTGTGCTTTGAACATTGGTTGTCCTATTCATAGGTGTTTTTTGAGTACCCTTTTGAGGCATGTTGGTTTGTCTTGGTAGAGGCATATGAGGAGGCGATTTGCGCTTCCTTGGGACAACTTGTTTATCCTTCATAGTTTGCTGGAGTCTAGTGGTTACCATGGGATGCACTAGGACAAAATGTGTTGATCTTTTGCTAGGATTTTGCTGAGGTAGTTTTGATGAATAGTTTTCTAGACCAAAGGTGTTGTACTGTTTGACCAAAAGCGTAGGACTGTGTTACCAAAAGTGAGCTATTGTGTTATTAAATGTGTTTGAAGTAGGCTACCAG
This sequence comes from Cunninghamia lanceolata, assembly GCA_027924645.1. Lineage (NCBI taxonomy): Eukaryota > Viridiplantae > Streptophyta > Pinopsida > Cupressales > Cupressaceae > Cunninghamia > Cunninghamia lanceolata. The sequence goes on along the minus strand of BSBN01001670.1, from coordinate 4,201,362 downwards.
AGGCGAGGTACTGTTATACCAAAGGTGAGCTACTATTATACCAAAAGTGAGCTACTGTTATACCAAAGGCGCTGAAGTAGGCTACCAGAGGTGAGGTGCTGTTATACCAAATGTGAGCTACTATTATACCAAAGGTGAGTTTTTGTGATACCAAAGGCACTAAAGTAGTATCAATGATGCTTATAAGGCAAATTTTTATAGTTTTGGGTTTGATTTTGATTGGATTTGCTTTGGCAAGAGAAAACACACAAACAAGGTGGCCAAAAAGGACTGACACAACAGATAGTGTATGTTTGAGGCTCAAAAAAGCCTAACATTTCCATGGGTATTTAGACAATTGCAAACAATTTCAAGCACTTTTTATCCCTAGAGACAACGTTTCATTGTGGTAGCTCAGCTCACAACTTAATTCATTGTCGACAAAATGTCATTCCATATAGGTGTCAGACATTTGCATCTTTGCGAGAGATAATAGGTAGGGATATCTCACCCTCCCCTCGAAAATCTCAAGTAGGTCACAAGAGCTTTATGGCCAAGGGAATACTATCTCTTCTCAAGGGAGTCAATGGTGAGTATCTTGGGGGCTTGTATCGATTCCCCTTGCATTGATGATTACCACAACGTTTAGAGGTGGATTGGGTAGTCACTATCTAGATGGTTTTATTTTCTTTGAGAAACCAATGGTTTATGAGCAATGTGACAAGCTACTAAGAGCTTTGACCAATCCTACTAAGAGTATCAAACACTTCGCTCAATGTGAAAATTGTTTCCACAAAGAACTAGTACACCTCTTTTTGATTTGGCACCACAAGGTAAGGCTAACGTCGGTTAGGACTTGGATTTCTCCTTATCCATCTTATATAGCGGTTCAAAGGAAAACTCCACTTAGGGTCATCCCTTTTGGATGAAGCGCAGTCCAAAAGCAAGCCCTTTCTAAAGGAATAACTAAAATTGAAAGATCAAGCACGTCAATCAAAGGTTCAATTGTCCTGTTATAAGAAAAATAAGGTGCAACTAGATTAGACACACACATGATTTTAGTTGTCAATTGTCCCTTAAGAAGTTGAAGTGTTTTACATTCATGTCCATTGTCCCTTAAGAAATTGAAATGTTTTTGCATGCATGTCCATTGTCCCTTAAGAAAGCAATATGTTCCTAAGACTTAGTTTGCAAAAAAGATGTTTTGTCCCTTAAGAAAGCAATATCTTCCTAAGACTTAGTTTGCAAAAAGTGATTTGTTCAATTGTCCCTTAAGAAAGCAATATGTTTTCTAAGACCTAGATTTGGTAGATTTGGCAATTTCCTCAAAGCTTGTCTTGCATGAACATGTTAGAAAATCTATTTTCTCTATTTGAGTGATAAAAAGCTACAAAAAGTTGGTTTAGTTCCACAATAAAACAACAAGATGTGAGAAATCAAGTCAAAACCCTAATAATAAGTGAGAAACCCTGGAAAACCAAAGTGAAATCTAAAAAATTGGTGACAATTATGATGAGATACAAAATAATTAATATCACCAATGGATTCCTTATGATTTTCTATGCAATTTTAAAAACAAATCATCAAATTTCATTAAGATTTGAGAATGTTATGAGGTTTTTAAGTTTGCAAACCTATTATCCCAGCCAAAAGTGCTTCACTGCTGACCAAAGGCATTGAGTTTTTACCAAAGGCGCTGAATTTCCATGCCAAAGGTGCTAAGTTTTTACCAAAGGCAATGGACTATCATACCAAAGGCATTGAACTACTATACCAAAGGCACTGAGTTTTTACCAAAGGCGTTGAACTTTTACCAAAGGTGTGGTACTATTATACCAAAGGTGTAGAACTATGATACCAAAGGCATGGTATTGTTATACCAAAGGAACAGTTCTGTGAGACAAAAGGCACGGTACTATTCTACCAAAAGCACGTCACTCTGCTACCAAAAGCGTTGTGTTTTTCCCGAAGGTGCTAAGCTGTAGACCAAAGGAGCTTTACTGCGTTGTAAAAGCGTGGTTCTATGTTCATCTGCATGTTTCCGTACTATATTTCAAAAAAATAATTTTTCTAAAGAAAAAAAGTGATTAGTGGGTCCATCGAGCGTGCCAAAATGTGTATAGGAAAAATCGAGAGGTCGAATGATAAGATCATAAAAGTAATGATAATAACAACTCAATTACCCATAATATAAAGAGATCGATCTAAGTAAAATAAAATATCAATGAATAAATCAAATAACCAAACAAAAAACGTTTCACCTAGATTGTCTAGTTCTCTTTGTATGAATGTGGATTGCTCAATAACGTTGTGAAACCATGTTTGCAACAAGCGGATGTATGTGTATTCATGCTCAAAAGATCGATGTCAAAAGATCATAAGGTGCTCAATGATGCGATGTATGCTCAATTCCCTGTTAAGGAATGCCTGAGAATAAATGATTGAAGAGGATTTGTGAAGGAGATGAGGGGGTTTATATAAGTTTGAATAAAGATCGATCAACATATGAAATAAATCCATAGAATGAATGGTTGACATAAATCAAATAACTCATGTTGAATGTGCATATGACATGTGTCACTCCAAAAAAGTTATTTTTATTAAGATAATTGCTTTTTGACTAAAGATAGGATTTGAATTCATAAATTAGAATGTTTTTTCTTCTACTTCATGAGTTGGTGATAAAAACAAGATTGATTAAGTCAATTATCTCAGCTTGTTATTTGCTTTTTGCATGATTTAAGATAAATTAAATAATAAATTATTTAATTTAGTGTGCATGATGAACAAGATTTATTTTTATAGGAATTGGAAGATATTTGAGCAAATTAAATAAATAAATTTATTTAATTGTTTGTGCATGATTAGAAGAATAAATAAAATATTTGATTTATATTTTATTTTTAGAGATTGATATAATTTAAATAAATTTGAATGATTTATTTAAATTTGGAAGAACAACTGATTTAATTAAATAATTAAAATTATTTAATTGTAGATAAGAGGATTTGGAAGATAAATTAATTAAATAATTAATTTATTGAATTGATGTGGACTTGCATTTTGGAAAAGGATAATGATTTAATTAAATAATTAAAATTATTTAATTTGGAAGAATAAGGTTGATTTTGCTGTAATTAATTAAATAAATAGAATTTATTCAATTAATGTTGATTTTTGGAGTTTTGGAAGAATTTGATGATTTTGATGAAATTAATTAAATAATTAGATTATTTAATTAATGTTGAAATGCAGGTGATTAGACAGATTAGATGAAATGCAAGTGATTCGAAGTCTTAGTCATTTTAGGGTGTCTACACACACATTTGGATTTGGGTCTAAAAAGAACAAGTGCTTCCTTGTCTTCCAACATACATTTCATTTTCTAAGGGTTAATTTACAAGTGCAAGTGTGAATCAAGTGTGAATGTGTATGCTCTCTCCTCACACCACAATGTGATCTTGGAGATCAAAAACACCTCACTTGGTTCTCTTTTGTTTACCCTACTTAGGAGGCCTACTTCGAGACACATAACTCCAAGGGACGACCTCGATTGAGGCTGAATCAAAACAGACCCTCATTAGGAGTTGGAATCTTGTAATTCTTGGCTAAGCCCCAAAGAACTTTATACCTTTGGGAAGTGAAAGTGAAGGGTGGGTTACCCCTTTCTCCTGGCTATGTGGTAGGATTTTGCTTTCAAATTCTTAGTCAAACTCATGTAAACATAGCTCAAAACCTAATTGGCCATACCCTATTTCAAACTAGACATTAGGCTTGTTCTTGTGTCTTCAAGTGTGTGCTTAATCATAACATTTAAACCTTGAAAGGAAAATTCATCATCTTGTTTGGTGTGTGTGTTCATCCATTTGCTTGTGAAATTTTGTGTTTGATATTGCCCTAAAGCAAGCTTCCAATAAACACTTGCCACATCATCTTCATTTGACTTTCCAATAACACTTATCTTAGACCACATCATCTAGTCCTAATCACCCAATTCATCAATTCATTTTAACTCACCTCCATCCTAAACAAAACCCTAATCATAGCCAAGTCATTATCCCATCACATCAACATCATCCTAAGCATTACACATCATCCAATCATCAAATCTTCATCCAAATCACTCCACATCCATTCATCCTAATCTACCACTTGTAAACATGGACATGGAATTTCTAAAGAAAACCTATGAGAATGATCCTCATGGAACCAAAAGAATGCTTGATCAACTTAGGTAGTTATATAGAAAGGAAGAAGACCATGTGTCACCACAACATCAATAATTCCCATAACATCAAGTCCTAGGCCAATATCAACAATCCCACATTCAATCACAAGCCCAACAAGCACATATTCCTCCACCCATTCCTTATGTGGCATCTCTCTTATCATCCTATCAAACTAATCCACCTACATGTCAAATCCATGCCACATCAAACTCACTTCAAACTCCACCATCACCCAATGCAACACCCACACTTGACCAAGAGGTTATCGATTTCATGCAAGATACCAACCTTATGGATCTAGTGCATAGAGTCCTTGAATTGAATCCTACTAGGTTTATAGATCATCACATTCGACTTGGGGCCACTCCCACAAACACTAACGCCACCACATCCATAGTACAAATCACCCTCACTATTCCTAACAACACCACAAACACAAGTGCTTCCATAAGCATACCATCCAATAATCCTAACTCCATTGCCTTCATATCACAATTGCTTTCTCAACAAACTTCCAACATCAACCAACGTCCACAACAATGCACCTCACAAAACCTTTCACCAACAAATCCTATCATGCCACCTCATTATCAAACCCATCTACAAGCAAACCAAGTGTCCTCGCAAGAAACACCTTTGATAGACCTAAATCCACCTATGCAAGACCTAATGACCTTTGACAAGGGAAACACCAATCTAGAGCAAGCATCTTATGAGAATCCTCCATCATCATCCACTCAAGTACCACTTCATGAGCCTACTTGTCCTATCTTAACTCCACCATGTGATCCAACATCCACTCATGACCCTATTAATGAACCTCCCAACACCTTGTATAGCCATCCAAATCTATCATGTGATCTACATGCCATCAATCTTATTGAGGAATCTTCAACTCCAAGTCTAAGTCAAGAACCATCATGCCCTTGTGCCAATGACTCTCAAGAACATGTCAAGCCTATCCATGAGCCTATCAAGCTTATTGAAGAGTCTCCTTTCATAAGTCCACATCAAGAGCCATCATGCCCTAACATTGTTGACCAAGAGCCCATCCAAGAGTCATTCCTTTACTTGCAAAAAAATCAAGTGGTATGTCAAGACTATAATCAAACACATGTGGAAACATCAAGCCCTCATCTAAATCAAGATCAAAACATATCTAAATTCCACCCATTCATTACCTATATCTTGTATATGATCAAGGTATTATTTATGATCATAACCCTATTTGTGGTGCAGAGACCACCATAGTTAATTTTGGTTTGTATGCTCACTAGGAGCCTTAAATTTTGGATTTTATGCTCATTATGAGCCTAGGTGGAGTCTTGTATTAATTTATTATTGTAATAAGGTCTGAGTTAGACCACTCTCTCTATTTTATAAACCACTCCCTCTATTCTAGAAGTCAACTAGTAGTGGAACTCCAAATAACATGTGCTATGTTTGGAAAAAAACAGTCTTAAGGCTAAAATTAGTGAAATTAGTGAGTTTTTATTGCCTTTTTAGATAGGAAAAGAATTTGGCATGAAATGGTGATGATTTGGATTGTATTTATCCCTTGGGGGTCATGGAAAACATTTTCATTGAATTTGGAAAAGAAGAAATACAAAAAAAAAGACTGTTTGCTATTTTTTTTCCTGTGTAATTTGCTGCTCTTTGCCATAGTACTCACACGTACAGCCATTTCAAGGGATCTCACATTTTGGATATTGTAAATGAATGTTTTACCTTTCATTTAAATCATATTTGGTGTCTTGAAATTACAGGAGAAAGAAGAACAAAACGCTGTCCCAAAATTGTTGTTTCTAGGAAAGTTTGGTACGGATTTAAGAGTTTTATGTGGTTCTGACCCAAATCTTTGAGTTAGAGCCCCAAAATAGATTTTTTGGGTCTGTATAGGTATATTCTACAATGGGTTTTGTGTGTAGGTGCAGGGGAGCAGTCCAAGACAAGATTTGAGGAAGATTTGGCTTGATATCTCTATGTATTAAGCCATTGGTGATAGCTAGAGGAAGATTTAGTTGGAAAACTTGTTTCTAATGCCCATGGAGGTACAAAACCTATTGAATCCATCCATTTGAAATCCATACCAACTTCTGGAATTGGTTAGAAAGTTCTGGGTCACTTTGGTAGGGTACTTCCTTTGTAAACCTAGGGCTAATTGCCCCTTGGAACAGCAAGAACAGTCATTTTTAGAGGCTTGTATTCCAAAACAATGTACCCTACATGTCAAGTATGTTATAGAGGGCCATAATGGGTATCTAAAAAGATAAAGAGTTCTAGGAGTTGTTTGAAAATTTTTGGAGTTAAGCCCTCTAAACCGCATTTCTAGGGCTACAAGGAAAATAGGCCATTTGTGAAGGAACCTTGGGTAGGACAACTGGCTGGGCTAATTTATGAGTTTGATAAGCCTCCATTGGTTAAATTAATATGTCTAACACCCTCCTCAAATGTTGGTAGTCATCACATTTGTCCAAACCAAGTTGGGTCCAAAAAATGGAGTTTGTAGGTGTCTTGATAAGCAAGTTTGCTGTTCTTCTTCCCTCCAAGATCAGTCACTCATTTTTGTGAGATTTGATAAGTGTTCCCCTGCTCTGCATCAAGTGGTTTAATTTTGGTTTGTATGCTCACTAGGAGCCTTAAATTTTGGATTTTATGCTCATTATGAGCCTAGGTGGAGTCTTGTATTAATTTATTATTGTAATAAGGTCTGAGTTAGACCACTCTCTCTATTTTAGAAACCACTCCCTCTATTCTAGAAGTCAACTAGTAGTGGAACTCCAAATAGCATGTGCTATGTTTGGAAAAAAACAGTCTTAAGGCTAAAATTAGTGAAATTAATGAGTTTTTATTGCCTTTTTAGATAGGAAAAGAATCTGGCACGAAATGGTGATGATTTGGATTGTATTTATCCCTTAGGGGTCATGGAAAACATTTTCATTGAATTTGGAAAAGAAGAAATACAAAAAAAAAAGACTGTTTGCTATTTTTTTTCTGTGTAATTTGCTGCTCTTTGCCATAGTACTCACACGTACAGCCATTTCAAGGGATCTCACATTTTGGATGTTGTAAATGAATGTTTTACCTTTCATTTAAATCATATTTGGTGTCTTTAAATTACAGGAGAAAGAAGAACAAAACGCTGTCCCAAAATTGTTGTTTCTAGGAAAGTTTGGTAGGGATTTAAGAGTTTTATGTGGTTCTGACCCAAATCTTTGAGTTAGAGCCCCAAAATGGATTTTTTAAGTCTGTATAGGTATATTCTACAATGGGTTTTGTGTGTAGGTGCAGGGGAGCAGTCCAAGACAAGATTTGAGGAAGATTTGGCTTGATATCTCTATGTATTAAGCCATTGGTGATAGCTAGAGGAAGATTTAGTTGGAAAACTTGTTTCTAATGCCCATGGAGGTACAAAACATATTGAATCCATCCATTTGAAATCCATACCAACTTCTGGAATTGGTTAGAAAGTTCTGGGTCACTTTGGTAGGGTACTTCCTTTGTAAACCTAGGGCTAATTGCCCCTTGGAACAGCAAGAACAGTCATTTTTAGAGGCTTGTGTTCCAAAACAATGTACCCTGCATGTCAAGTATGTTATAGAGGGCTGTAATGGGTATCTAAAAAGATAAAGATTTCTGGGAGTTGTTTAAAAATTTTTGGAGTTAAGCCCTCTAAACCACATTTCTAGGGCTACAAGGAAAATAGGCCATTTGTGAAGGAACCTTGGGTAGGACAACTGGCTGGGCTAATTTATGAGTTTGATAAGCCTCCATTGGTTAAATTAATATGTCTAACACCCTCCTCAAATGTTGGTAGTCATCACATTTGTCCAAACCAAGTTGGGTCCAAAAAATGGAGTTTGTAGGTGTCTTGATAAGCAAGTTTGCTGTCCTTCTTCCCTCCAAGATCAGTCACTCATTTTTGTGAGATTTGATAAGTGTTCCCCTGCTCTACATCAATTTTTTAGTAATTTTATCCCATCCATAGCCCAATTAATCCTATTTATGCTCATATTTGTGATCAAGGTTCTATCTATGATCATGAAAAACATGATGATCCTCTTAGCCAACATTTATGGAATCCATGATCAAGATGTTATCATTCCACATATCCTTCCTTCCATAAACACCCATGAACAAGATATCCCGCTTTCTCCTACCAATCCTCAACCTACTCCTATCCATGAGACACCAACTTCCACTTGTAATGATGAGCCGTATTCCTTCCAAGTAAGCATAGAAGATCAAACCAATGAGCATAAAGATAATCAAGTTCCCAATGATCCTTCCACATCCACCATTGATTCCATTCCAAATCCACCACCATACCCACTTGGCCTATCCGGTTTCATGCATGAGTGTTCTTCCCTACGACAACAACAACCTTTGTCTCCCACCTCACCCTTTCCATCCAATAACAAGCTCAATTCTAGTTTCCAAATTACACATAATCCCATTGTTGATCATATGCTCCAAAAAATCAATTATCAATGCAAAGGCTTAGGCCTTCTTGAATAAGGAATCTTAGAGCCTATACATGTCAAAATCCCTCCTCCGCACTCATATGGCCTTGGATACAGAGGTCAACAATAAAAATATGTTGGTAATTCCTCCATTCCTCCTAAGTCCACTTTCCACCACAAGCCTTATCATACACCCAAAATATATGTTGCCATCCACCTCCATTATCGTACAAATGTCAAAGCATGTGACCATACACCTACCACCATACACTTTACCTCCACTTCTTCCAACTCCAAGCATCCCTCCATCCACTTTACCTCCACTTCTACCAATGCCTAATTATCCACTTATCCATAAATCCCCTAAAAATCCTAATCATGACCAACAGATACACATATTGTCTAAACATAAAGCATCCACCTCCATTATCGTACAAATGTCAAAGCATGTGACCATACACCTACCACCATACACTTTACCTCCACTACTTCCAACTCCTAATATCCCTCCATCCACTTTACCTCCACTTCTACCAATGCCTAATTATCCACTTATCCATAAATCCCCTAAAAATCCTAATCATGACCAACAGATACACATATTGTCTAAACATAAAGATTCCACTCATTCCATCCATCCCATGGGATTAAAAAATAAACATTTGGATGCCTCTACCTATAGAGCCAAAAATCATACAAATCCTAATGCCTTAGGGTACAAATGTAAAGAATCAAAGTCAAGTACATTCACAAAGTTATTCAAGCCCTTACCTCTCAAAGAAAAGCCCTAAAACAAAATTATTTGGGTCCCTAAGAAAAAATAAAGCAAGTCAAATGAGGCATCCACCTCTCAAAAATCTCAATCATCCCCTTCCATCCAAAAATCTCCTTCCATCCAAAAATGACATTCCATACAAAAGTTTCAACTTCTTAAATCCCATAAGCAAAATAAAAATCATAAAAATACTAAGTCCATGTGGGTCCCTAAATCACTCAATCACCCATCTCCTAAGCAAACATCTCCATTGCTTCCTACACCACCTTCCCATCAAAAGCTTCAATATTTATCACGGTGTGTACAACCATTGGTCGTGGTTCCCTTCCATTCCGCAACACTTCCACATACCTCCATCTCCCCACCTTTCATCCATTATCCTACATATCTCCCCAATCACTTCCCTATGGTCCATGCTTTTGCATAAGCCTTTCATAATCCACTATCCTTCCATGCATAAGCCTTCTACAATCCACATCATAATCCATTATCCCCCATCCATCCATCTTTGCATAAACCTTCCATAATCAACTATCTTTCCTATATAATTCACATCATAATCCACTCTCTTCCCTCCATTATCCCCCATCCATCCTTGCATAAACTTTCCATAATTCACATCATAATCCACTATCCACCTAATCCATCTCCTTCTCATACAATCCCCTTTACCAACATCTATGAGCATAATGACTTGACATGGTCCATTTGTGATGACATCCTTCTCTAATGGGACTATAACATTACATGGAACTATACACTTGAGTCCCACCCATCCATATCCCCCACTTTCCCATTAAAAGTCAAAATAGTCACAAAAAATCAACAAAAAGTCAAAAAAGAAAAGAAAAAAAATCAAAAAATCAAAAAAGTAAAGAGAAATTCCTTCATCCAACGGTGAAAACCTGGTAAATAGGCATCATGTGTAGGTCAATCTTCTATGTCACTTACACTTGGGGGCACCTTGTCTCATCCTTTTCCAAGCTATCATACCATTTCCATATGCATACCTATCACATTGCATCCATTCATCCTCCCTTTCTCTTTTGATCTTGACAAAGATTAGGGGCAACTGTTGACAAGTGTTTTGGATATCCTTTGACATACCTCATCCTTTCCAAATGAACCCTATGATCCAAGTCATAAGCTTTGTCATGTCAAATCCTATCATCCTCTTGCCTTAAGCATTGTCCTGAAAAATCCTAAGTCTACTACCTAGACTGGGGCATGTTATTCCTATGCGACATAACCTTTGGAGATCACATCCTAACTCCCTTATGAGGCCTACATCTATCCACTATAGCCTATTCTTGTATCCATTCATTTATCATTAGCTCTCCTTTCCACTATGACCTATCCTCTTATCTACCCACCTATCATGACCCTTCCATCATATTTACTATCACCCATCCTTTTATCCATCCAATCCCATTCAGCCATCCTTGCACCTAGACTTGGTATTTTCCCTTGTCATGGATATCTAGTACAAAGGCTACCCAAATTGTAAATCTATTGACATTCAAAAACATTTCAAAATATTTCAAAAACATACAAAAAAATCAAAATATTTCAAAAAATACAAACAAATCAAAATATTTCAAAAAATACAAAAAAATCAAAATATTTCAAAAGTACAAAAAAATAAAAATATTTCAAAAAACACAAAAGAACCAAAATATCCAACAACAAAAAATCCAAGCCATAAGATTCATCATCTATCAAACAATCCATCACATCAAATCCATCAAAACAAGTCCAATCACATCATCAAATCAAGCCAATCTATCCATCATCCAATCTATCAAACAATCAAAAGCAAATCAAATAAGATCATTCAATCAATCCCAATCAATCTATAACTTGATCAATCCAATCCATATCATCTCATCAATAAAACACAAATCAAAACTACATCTCATCTTTATCGTTAAGTGCCTTGATCCCATGGATACAAGGTATGTATGCAATCTAGGATATGAAGGAAGTACCTAGATTCAAGCACAGGTGATAGACTTCTTCCATCCTCCTTCTAATCTTCACCAATCATCATCTTCATCCATCTCTCAATTCTTCTACCATCTATCTCCCACATCATCAATAAACACCTAAAATCCAATCAATCTTCATCAAATCATCATCATCATTTCTTCCAATCATCCTAATCAAATCAATCCAAGCAATGATCTAAATGCAAGCCATCCTTAATCCATACCAATCAAGTCAATCAATTTTGTCAAATTATCCAATCACATCAATGGTCTTAATCCTAATCTTGTCATACCACATCAATCAATCAATCATCATCATCAACGGGATATATCGTTCCCACATCCTTGTGTTGATCGAGGGATATATCATTCCCTGCAATGACAACACTATCATCAATCAATCAATGAATCATTGGTTTATAGCTTGACAGGGGCAATACCTTGTTTTTTTTTAATCATTTGTGCATGCTTGCAAGCTTGCTTGTGTGTATTATCATTTTCAACTTGCATTTGTATCTGAATCCAACCCAGATAATATTCATATCTTGTATCTAGACAAGGTTGTATTATGCTGGGGCATGAGACACATCATCACCCTGGTCCTTATACCTTGGTGCATAACATCTTGTGCTATATCAAACATCATGGTTGCTCACTTTCACTGTAGCATAACGCATCCTTACCTTTCTTCCTTGACCAATTCATTTTCATTTCAAGAGCCTACCCATGTTTGTCTAAACCACCTATCCTCTCGAGGGGGCATTATCACCCTATCCTTTTCTTCCATCCATTTCCTTAGCTTCTTTGAAATGATGTTACTTGACATAAATATTATGATCTTGCAACATTATCTCAAAGAGGGGCAAAAGTAGACACTAAAAATCATCCAAGTCTTGTTAACACATGACCTTGTAATGTTTTGCCTTGGGTTCTACGTCATCCCATTCCTAATTCCATCATAATCATATCCTAATCCATTATCTAATTAATTAAATAAATTTTATTTAATTAATTAATTTCACTTATCCCATGCTAATCCACTTCCCCATTAATTAAATAATGATTTTACATTATTTAATTAATTTCCATATCATATCCTAACCAATTTCCAATTAATTAAATAGAATCTATTTGCTTAATTAATTTCCCAACTAATTATTCTCACCTCACCACAAATCGACACTTGTCCATCTCTCCATCCACTCATGTGTGGTAGTTCATCTTTCATGTGTTGTAAGACAACTTTAATTTAATATCCTTCACATGTACAACTAATAGAATCTATTTTTAGTATTTGTGTACACAATCACACATGAGACCTATTCCTTTCATTCTCCTTCACACACTTGTCATGTGACTACAATTTCTTGAGGTGCAAGGAAACCCTAATCAACCCTAATCAATCTCAACCATCCATATCATTCAAAATAACTCTCAATCACAATCGTCCATTCGAATTTTCCTTTTCTATAAAGGTAGCCTCTCTTGAGCCATTTGTAACAAATCTTATTCTAGTATCAAATTTTCCTCTCAATCATCCATCATCTATCTATCATCTATCCCTCTTTCATCATTATATCTTCCATCCATCAATCATCCATCTTACCGTTATGATGCAAAATCAAGCAATCAACATTAATCTATTTGGGTAGAGCTAGAGTGCTTTGGGTGTGGCACTCTCCACCTTATCAATGGATGGTGGGTCAATGTGAAGGTTTGCATTTGTTATCATTTACCTCATATTGATTTTCCATGATCTCAAAAATGAAGGTGAAGCTAGTGTGGAGTTGTTGTTATATTAATATCAGACGTATTCTATCATAACAGAAACATGGGTATGTGATAATAATTCATTTTATGATATTCTAATTAGGTCTTGATTATATTGTTCATATCTATCATAGATTTTCTAGGTTTCTATTGCCTACTTATATATTTGTATTTCATTGAAAAAACATTACATGCAAAACCAAAACAAACCTTTCTGCATCTTTCATCTAGTTTTGAAAGATCACATTCTAATAAAAATAACACAAATAAAAAATAAAAAAATAAAAAATAGAAATAGGGGTGGCCTATTTCAGTGGTATCAGAGCTAGTTTTCGTACCAACTTAGAAAGTTTGAGACTACCCATTTACTTACATGTCAATTTCCATGGCCGGACAGTGATTGCATGTAATATTCTATGAGAGGTAGTGCAAGAGAACATAGATACCTAGAGAGATTGAGGAAAAAGGAAGCTGAATAGGATCAGTGGGAAGAGTGGCCTTCAAGGTTTGAAGAGAAACAACTAGTTTTATACAGTGAACCTTCAAAACCTAAGGAACAACAGATAGTTTTTTACAAGGAAGAACCCATTTCAAGAAACATTATTCTTTACAAGGAAGAAGAACCCAGTGTAGAAAATATGGATGATTAAGAGGGTAGGTCTAGTAGAGACCAGTATGACGAAGGGAGAGAAAATATGACTAGCATGATGCATGTCTTGAATGATCTAGCTAGAGGGCAGCATGATATGGTTAACATGATGGAGAGATCACAAACAAAATTGGCACAGATCCTTGCCTGTTTGATCCCTGGTAATGGTGGGAACAATGACAATAACAATGGTGGTGTTGATCAGCATGCGGGTAGAAATGATGGAAACAATAATAATAATGCAAACCATGGTAACAATGGAGAACATTCAGTTAATAATAGGACTATCCCACAATGCACCTTCACAGGATTAGCTAGCACGAGGCCTCTAATGCCTTAGTTTATACAAGAAAATAGTCCACCAGAGAAGGTTCATAAGCCTACTGAAACAATTTGTCATGCACATTATTGGTGGGACTTGAGAACTATGGATGATATATTTCATGTTGATATGCCTTTACAGGCTTACCTGACTTTCAAGGAATAGAGTAGACCTCAAGGAGAAGGAGTGAGGCACCAAAATCAGGATCTACAGAAGAAAAAGGGAAAGATGAGCATTCCTTACTTTGATGGCTTAGGCAAAACTATAGCTAGAGCATGGGTACAAAAGGTAGATACTTATTTGTGCCTTAACCCAATGACCGAGCGGGATGCCATTGAGTATGCTACTTTGCATCTGGATGGGAGTCCACACAAATGGTGGTACAATGGACTTGTTACATTGGGCCACGATCAGATTGTTTCCTATGTAGACTTCACTGCTAGATTGATAGATAGACTTGATAAAGGTGATCCTGAGTTGCATTTCAAAGAGTTAGCCTAGCTCAAATAGTATGGAGGATTTGATGCATACATTATTGAGTTCTAGAGGTCATGGTCACTAACATTTCAAAGTGGAGACTCATTGTATTGTTTATAGATTGATTATTTGAGCCTTTGAGAGGATGGATTAAGGGGTTTGACCTACCTTCACTTCAGGAGGCGATCAAAAAGGCCAAGGATATAGAATTCTCTTCCTATAGGAGCAAGTTTCAATCAAAGAGTTTTTTGCATAAGAAGGATAAGGACAAGAGGCTTCCACCTTGTGATATAGGGCAACAAAAGAAACCTTTTCCTAAACTTGATGATGATGCTCTAAATGAATACAGGAGGAATAAATTATGTTTCAAGTGCAAAGGCCCATGGGATCCCAACCATAAGTTCCTAATGAAGGGGCAAGTTAAGCAGTTGGAGTACTATTCTACCGAGACTGCTTTAGAGCATTCAGATCAGCAGAGTGATCAGGAGGATAGTGATGAGGAGAGTGTAGTAGAAGAGGTGCATGATGTTCAGGATGATGATCCATCGACAGCACATCTTTCTACTATTCAGAGAGGGTTCTTATAGGATATAGGGTGTATTGGAGGGAAAAATATTGACCACCTTGCTAGATACAAGAGCTGCTCACAAGTTCATTGATGAGGGGATAGTAGCACGAAGGAGACTCAAGACTGAGGAGTTTGCAGGATTCAAGGTTAGAGTTACAAATGGTTTTTTCATCACCTGGAAATAGAGGATCCCCAACTTAACCATCTGATTAAGTAATTATGAGTTCCAGACCAAGTATTATGTGGTTAGTATGGGTGACATGGATGTAGTCTTGTGTATGAATTGGTTACGTATGATAGGTGAATTCTCCCTCAACGTCAAGACCATGGAGATGAAGTTTGAAGTACATGGTCAAAAACATATTCTAAGGGGAATTTTAGATGGTGGTTTGAGAGCAGTATCCATTTAGACAATGGAGAGGATACTATGGCATGATCAAGTATATTAGGCATCTGAGATACTTGTGATCTTAGAGGTGCCTAAGCAGTAGAAGTAGGAGTATCCAGTTGAGATCTAGTCTTTGTTAACTAAACACAGTAAAGTGTTTAGTGACATACGACAAAGTAAACCTCCTGACAGGGGGTTTGAGCATGTCATAGATCTTGTGTAGGGTGCTAAGCTATTCATCATGGTACCCTATAGACATCCTAAGTTGTACAAGGATGAGATTTAGAAGGCTATTCAAAAGCCTCTCAAGATGGGGCATATTAGGCCAAGTAAAAACCCCTTTGCTTCTTCTATTATTCTGGTGAAGAAGAAGGATGGTTCACTTAGGATGTGCAGAGACTATAGGGAGTTGAACAAGAATACTATCAAGAATAAATATCCAATTTTGGGGATTGATGAGCTTAGAGATGAATTGCACAATGCATGCTTCTTCTCTAAGATAGACTTGAGATTAGGGTACCATCAGATATGGGTACGGGAGGAGGATGTAGAGAAGATAGCATTTAGGTACCATTATGATCACTTTGAGTTTCTGGTTATGCCTTTTGGCTTAACTAATTCTCTAGCCACATTCTAGTCTTGTATGAATAATGTTTTCTAGGAGAAGCTAAGGAAATTTGTACTTATCTTCTTTGATGACATACTGATATTCAGCAAGACTTGGGAGGAGCACCTGAGACACTTTGATATTGTGTTGGTTATTCTTGAGCAGGAGTCTCTTAATGCAAAAATGTCTAAGTGCAAGTTTGGCATGATAGAGTTATTGTACTTAGGACACATCATCAACATAGAGGGTGTTCATATGGATCTAGAAAAGATCCAGGCAATCTTAGACTGGCTGCCACCGAAGAATTTATCTCAGCTTAAGGGATTCTTCAGCCTCTATGGATTCTATCATTGCTTTATTAAGGGGTTTTCTTAGATAGCCTTCCCCCTTACAGATTTGACTCAAAAGGGTGCTTTTGAATGGTCTACGAGTGCTTAGTAGTGTTTTGACATATTTAAGGAGGTGATAAGCACTTGTCTAGTCTTGGTCATTCCAGACTTCACAAAACCTTTTGAGTTGCAGTGTGATGCCTCAAGAGAAGGCATTGGAGTAGTGCTAATGTAGGACAAACACCCTATTGCATTTGAGAGCAAGAACTTGAGGAGTGTCAAGAGGAGTTATAGCATCTATGAAAAGGAGATGTTAGCCATTATGCATGCATTGGCTAAGTCTAGGTAGTACCTTGTTGGAGGAAAATTTGTTGTCAAATCTGATCATAACAACCTAAAACACTTCCTTAGTCAGAAGAATTTGAATGATCGGTAGCAAAAGTGGGTCAGCAAACTTTAGGCCTATGACTTTGATATAGTTTTTGTCAAAGGGAAAAAGAATGTAGTTGTTAGTGCCTTATCTAGGAGACCTCACTTGTGCACTTTGGGGGAGATTGCAGAGGATTAGAGAGATGATTGCTGTGGAGTATACAAAAGATAAGTGGGCTTCTGGGATTATTGATGGCACTACCAAGGATGATAGGTGCACTATTGTAAATTACTTGATCATTTACAAGGGGAGAATCTTTTCTATGCCAGGGTCTACTATGAAGCAGAAGATCTTGAGGGTTTTTCATGAATTGCCTATGGAAGGACATCCAGGTTACTTCAAAACCTACAGGCAGGTTAGGGAGTGCTTCACTTGGAAAGGCCTCAAGATTTAAGTTTAGAAGTATGTGAGGGAGTGCCCTATATGTTAATAGAATAAGCATGAGCACTCCCTCCCAGGAGGTTTGTTACATCCCTTACCCATTCTTGAGAGGAAGTGAGAGTGCATCTTGATGGATTTCATTATGGGGTTGCCCAAAGCCCAGGGCAAGGACTGCATTTTTGTGGTGGTTGACAAGTTAATGAATTTTTCTCACTTTTTTGCTATTTTAGCCACCTCTACAGTAGCTTAGGTTGATGATTTATTTTCTAGAGAGGTATTCCAACTTCATGGGTTTCCACGAAGTATAGTGAGTGACAAGGACAATAGGTTCTTGGGTAATTTTTGGTAGGAGCTCTTCAGGTTGAGTGGAACAGAGCTCACCCCCAGCATGAGTTACCACCCCCAGATGGATGGTAAAATTAAGATAGTTAGTAAGCAGGTGGAAGGGTACCTCAAGAACTATATAGCAGGGTAGCAGAAGGCATGGGTAAAGTGGCTTCACTTGGGTGAGTATTGTTACAATACCACTTTCCACATGTCAATTCAGATGTCACCATTCATGAGACTTTATAGGTATGAGGCTCTAAGTTTCTTAGATTTGTTGTTTAGGGATAGCAGGGTACCTAAGGTTAAAGACCTCTTGCAGGAGAGTTAGAATATTTTGAGGTCTTTAAAAGAAAACATCTAGAAGGCACAAAACTAGTAGAAGCAGTATGTAGATTGGCACAGGGTTGAGTGTTCTTTTAAGGTTGGTGATATAATGTATCTTATGTTGCAACCATATAGACAGTCCACTCTTAAGAAGAGTGGTGCAAAAAAATTAAAGCCATGGTATTATGGACCATTCAATATCTCCATGAGGGTTGGAGAGGTGGCTTATGAGTTAGAGTTGTCAGAAAATAGTAGGGTTCATAATGTCTTCCATGTGTCTCACCTTAAAAAGGCATTGGGGCACAATGTGATACCTTCTACAGAGTTGCCTCCTCTTGATGAAGAGGGGAAGTTGGTTTTGGTACCTGAGGCCATCATTGACACCAAGGAGCAAACTTTGAGGAAGATGGTTATCAGGGGGTATTTGGTGAAATGGAAGAACCTATCGGTGGAGGATGCAATATGAGAAAATGAACAGATTTTGATGTATCCAGATCTGAGATTGCTTGAGGCAAGCAATCTTGGGGAGGGCAGACTATAATGTCCCCTTTTTCTAGAGGGTGTTAGCCTATACTTGGTTCCTGTAGACTAACCAATGTGGTTAGGGAACTTTTGGAGTTTGTTTGGTTGTTTTTAGTCACCTTGGGTAGGACTTACTATTTTTAGTAAGTTAGTGTAGACATCTAAAATTGTCCCATTTCATTATCTATGCATTAAACTCATATGGCACCACATACCTTCATTTTTTCTTACACTTATATTTCATTTTCCTCTTCATATCCTTAATTAATTAAATAAATTTTATTTATTTAATTAGTTTTCATTATTCTTCTATCTGCCATCAAATATCTTCCATTAAATAATTAAATAATTTTAAATCATTTAGTTATTGCATCTTTCTTATAATAAATAAATAAAATCAATTATTTTATTTATTTATTCATCATCCACTTAAATTAAATAAATGTTATTTATTTAATTTAATTTATCTTCTATTTTTATCCTATTCCTCCAAATGTGCAAGTGGGCCCCTTTTTGTCCATAAAACAGAAAACTCAAAAAGTGGGAAGATTTAATAAATCATAAAATTCTATTATCTCCTTGTCACTCCAACTCCAAAATAGAAAAAGAATTCTATCTTGGAAAGGAATCTTATCTTCATCAACAACCCACCTAAGCTTTCTAAATAAAGGGCCTTTTTTATGGACACTTGGCATGTGCACATTCATTCTTATCTCTCCTCATCCATTGATTTCTTCTTTTATCCTCCACCATTGATCATCCTCTCACCTTTGTCTATAAATATGGCCTCTAATAAGCCATTTGATATGCATTGAATTTTAAAGTATCCTTACTCTGCCGAAATATTCTTCTAATCCTCTAATTTTCTATCTATCTTCTTTCTTCAAATCTTCATTGAATCGCATTTGGTTATTCTCATTCGCATTTGGTTTTGCATGTTAAATCTAGGGTTTTTTTGGATACTAATGATTATTTGTGCAACTTGTTTTATCGATTGTCAAAGAATGGAGGACATGAAAACTACTGATTTATCTTCTGCAGGCTTGATTGGTCAAAGAATAATCTTATTTTCTCACTGAAATTAGGCATATTTGGGCTTGGAGCTTAAAACAAACATTTGCATTCTATGTATCTTTTTTTATCTTTTTTAGTTTGCTTTTTGTCATTTTCTACCTATCTTGGTGACTTTCAGGGGCATCTAAGGAGCTGGAACAGCAAGGGCATCAACATACATAGTAGATCAAAGGATGAAAAACAATCAGGTACACAAAATCTATCTCTCATCTTTAAGCATTACTTGCCTTCACAATTCGATTTGGGGCTTAAAACGAACATTGTTTGCAATCACATCAAAAATTGGGCTAAAACAAACAAGTGTCTTTCATCACATTTTGATTTGGGGATTAAAAAGAACAAGTGCTTGAACTATTTTCCACACATCTCATTTTCTAAGGGATAATGAACAACTGCAATTTGTCAAACCCTATCTAGGAGGCTTGCTAGGGGATTTCATCACCCCTAGGGATGACCTCAACCACGTGTTCTAGTAGGGTATATCAAAGGGGGAGAGCAAAAGTTGTACCTCAATCTAGCTACGTAGTCATTGGGACAGCCTTGTGGCCCCGGGTGATTCCGAACACAAGGTGAAGTGGTATTCACTTACGCTTATGCCACATCCCTTCAATGGGCTAGTGTTCATAGATTTGGGCCCCTCATACCTCGTGTATACAAGGGACACCCTTAGTTAACCCTTATGCAGCCTAGCTTAAGACCTATCAGCCATATCTTACCCGATTAATCATTAGAGCTTGTTGTTGTGTTTGCAAGTGTTTGCTTAATCTTAACATAAAATCTTGAAAGGAAAATTGAACATTGTGTTTGGTGTGTGTGATTCATACATTTACATGTGAAGTTTTGTGTTTGATTTTGCCCAATTCAAACCGAAGACAACTCATCTTCAGCTTAATCCAAATTCTAATCACCTTCAACTTCATCTAAGCAAACACTTGACACAATGTCAACAATAGAAGACCTAGTACAAAGGCTCATTCATTTGCTTCACAAAGCTCCAAAACCTCTAGACTCGTAAATGACTCAAGACATCCATGATATGATTCAAAAACTTAAAGAAAGCTAATCCCCTCAAGTACAGCACCTCTTAGTACACGCACAACACCTCTTGGCCACTTATAAAATCCACTCATCACATCAATAACTTCTACATCAATCCCATGTGGCACCTATATTGTCATATCAGCCCTATCCATCCACTTATCAAGTCAATCCTTCATCAACCTATCCTATTTCTTCTAATACTAGTCATTATCCATATCAATCCATATCTCAACAACTGTTATCTTATGTGATTCCTCCACCACAACCCCATCACAACCTCCAACACCTTCAACCACAACCACAACCCATTCAACAATTCCAACATCAAAACATTCACCAACAAATCATACCACAACAAGTCCAACCTCATCACATTTGATCTCAATCTCATGTGTCACCTAACCCATCTACCTACAATGTCAATACCATATCAACCTATCCAATTCTTTCTTCTAACATGCCAACACATCATCACCCGACCCATTCACAAGGCTAAGAGGTGTTCTCACAAGAGGCACATGTAAATTCAAATACCCCTCTGTATATAAGTCAAACATCCTCAAGTCCACTTTTGGAGTGAGATTTAATATCATTTGATGAAGGATACACCTATGTGTCACCTAATCCTAATCCAAGTGGAGCCTTGTACATAAATTAGGTATCCTTAAGTCAGCCTATGCTACAAGACTTAATATCCTTTGATGAGGGAGATACCAATTTAGATAATGCATCCTATGTGTCACCTCCATCATCCATCCCAATTTCAATCCATGAATCAACTAGCCCTCTCTTAACACCTTCATGTGATCCCAATCATAGCCTAAATCCTACACCTTCCAACCACATTATTCTTCCATCCAATCCTAATCCAAGCCCTATTCTTCCATCCAATCCTCCTATCCCTCTATTCAACCCTACCATTCCTCCATTCAATCGTAGTCCCAATCGAAACCCTAAGCTATCCAATCCATCCAATCCCAATCCAAACCATCCCACAAATCCTATTCTTACTTCTAAGCCTCCAACACCATCTACCCTTATCATCCATCCCCTATATTGTCCATCTACCCATGCACTTGCAAAGGATGTGATCCATTGGCTACTAGCTTTGTCAAACACCTATTGTAGCACCTAACAAAGATCCTTCAAATACCTTTCCTATTCCTACAACCCCATCATGTGAACCCCAAGCTATTGAGCCTATTCAAGAGCCTCCCATCATAAGCCCAAGTCTAAGTCCATAATACTCTCTTATGGATGAATACCAAGAACCCATCAAACTCATCCAAGAGCCTTCCCCTTCCATCCAAAACTAAGAGGTATGTCAAGATGATAATCCAAAGTATGTGGAAATATCAATCCTTCATCCAAATCAAGATCAAATCCTTCCTATGCAACCCATCCATAACATTTATCTCTTCCATGATCAAGATGACACCCATGAAGAAGCTATCTATGAGCACCTTGATCTTATCCATAATCCCATCCATGAGAAAGATGTCCAAATTTCTCCTATATATCCTCCATCTAACCCTAATAATACAACTTCCACTTCTCATGATGAGACACGTACCTCCAAAGTAAGCATAAAAGATCAAACAAATACCTTGGATCCTAATGAGCATAATAAAGATCCTAATGATCCTCCTTCCACATCCATCATCAACCATGTTCCACATCCACCATCATAACCACTTGATCTTACCACCTTCATCCATTAGTATTCCTCCTTAGAACACCAACAACCATTATCCTCTATCTCACCTTCTCCATCCAATAAGGAACTCATGTCTAGTGTTCCACCTACACCTAGTCCCATAGTCAATCGCATCCTCCAAAACATGAACTATTAAGGTAAAGGCTTAGGCCTTCTTGAACAAGGTATTTTGGAGACCATCCATGTCAAGGTACCATCACGCTCATTTGGTCTTGGATACACACCCCAAGGTAAACAATCTAATGATGTTGGTACTTCCTCCATGCCTTCTAAGCCCACCACTTTCCATTGCCAATCACATCATACTCCTAAGACATATGTTTCCATTCCACCTCCATTAGGTCTTATAAATGTTAAAATCATGTGACCATTCACCTTCCACCATCAACTTTGCCACCATTGCTTCCAACACCTAACATCCCTCCATCAAATCTACCTCCACTACTTCCAACACCTTATCCATCTATCCATAAATCCCCTAAAAATCCCAATCATGGCCAACAAATGCACACATCATGTAAACATAAAGCTTCCATTCATTCTATCCACCCCGTGGGATTCAAAAATAAAAATTTAGATGCCTCTACCTATAAAGCAACAAATCATAAAAATCCTCATGCCTTAGGGCACAAAAGCAAAGAATCAAAGAAAAACCCATCCCCGAAGCTACGTACACCCACACACCTCAAAGCAAAAATGAAAAAGGTATGGGTCCCCAAGAAACAAGTAGTTACCTCAAAAGTTGCTAAAAACTTGCATATATCCAAACCCATACATCCACAAACAAAGTCAAAAACTAAAATGGTATGGGTTCCTAAGAAAAAAGCAAGCAAATCAAATGAAGCATCCACCTCTCAAGAATCCCAATCCTCTGATGAGCCAAATGATTGACTCACTTAATATCAATATTTTCATGCTTTGATAAACTTTTAAAAACATATTGGCATATAAATACATATTATTATAATTATATTCATCTTGAGAATTGATTATGGTTATGTTTTCTTTCCATTACACTTTGATGAAATCTCTTTAATATTGATACTTGAATGACATTTTCTATGTGCATATCTCATAATTTGTGTTATAAGTTGTGGATGTTAAATAAGGATTGTAGCAGTTGAACTTCAGCAAAACTCCAGATAGCTCCAGAGGCCAATACTTCTTAAGCATCATCCTCCCCTGAGTTGATGATTTCTAGCAAGCACTCCTAAAGACCCTCTAATCCCTGCAACATACCTAATCAGCACCTCAATCCTTGCCACAACTTTTGATTACACCACCATGTCACTGAACTTAGTGACCCTAATATACGATGGCAGATGTCAGCTCCAGCTATCGCTATCACTAGGCTCTATTTTAGGGAACTCATGGAGTTTCCCCTACTAATCACTTTATTTAGATCATGGATCTAGAGTTCCTTGCAACTAATTGTGTAGTTAAGCAAATAATACATCTGGTTGTTCCAGTTCCAGTTCATAGGAATTAGTTACTAATTAGATTTTCCTTTCAATAAGCATGCAACTAGTTGTTCCAGTTCGTTGCAGTCAGACTCACAATTAGCATCTCTTTCCAATAAGGATTGATTGTATAAGTAGAAGAGCCATCACACCTTATTTAGTTAGTTCCTATTTTTCATCAATTAGTTGTTTATCATAGTTTGTTTTCAGCAGAAGGAAAACTTTTGAGTTTAGGCATGTACGTTCTTTAAATGAGATTAAAATGCAAATGAAGGGAGATTTCTTTTGAAAGAAGTTGTTGAGCAAAGATAATCATCTCCAGCTGGGAAAGTAGGGCCCACTTCCCCATCTTGGAGGAGATCTCTCGGTATTTTGTTTCTGTTGTTTCTATTTCTATTAATTTCTTTGCAGCAGATTGTTATATGTGTTGTTTTCTGTTATTTGTTCTCTCCTGCAGGTTTATTCTTCCAAAAATAGAAAATCATAAAAATTAGATTTGTTATCTCTTTAAGCACTGTGATGTTCAGAGTATTGCATGCCTAAGAAGTAACAATAGGTTTCCTTTCCGTTCATCTTTTCTTTCTCGCAAGCGTGTTCATTTCCAGCAACTAGATTAAACTTTCATTTCAGCACGTGTGTTTATTTCAAAGCAATTAGATTAGTGTTTATTTCAGCAAATGTGCTTATTTCAGCAAATGTTAGAATATATTCTTTTCTGGCAAGAGTGTTTCTTTTCAAGAAAATTAAGGTAGTTTATTTCATGAGCAAGAAGATCAAAACTACAACTATGCAAGGATCCCTAAATCAACCTTTGGTCTTCAATCATTCCATTCAAAACCCCCCCAACAAAATAGTCTTATCGCAAAGTGCTCCAGACAACTCTAGATTGATAAAGAGTAAATGATGATATATTAACAAAGCCTACTCCAACCTCATCATTTTTGGTGCCGTTGCTGGGGATTTAATCTATAAATCATTGTAGGTTTAAGATGTCAATAAGACTTTTGATCCATTAGTTTATGAGAAGACCTAGGGATGCCTTAGGTTGATTCATTAGACATCCTATAGTAGATATACCTTTGGAGGCTAATTTGGAAGAACCTCCAAAGCATCCGATCAATCAAGGATTACCAATACTATCTGAGTCTTCTAACTCATCTGCCACACCCTCAACCATGGGTGATTAGGGAGATCTAGCTATTAACAGAACTTTCTCTTATCTGATAGCCATAGTTCCTAAGTTAAATGAGCCTCCTATGAAAAACATATCACCTACCTTTTTACCTACCTTTAGGGGAAAAACATCAAAAGATCCAGACCAGTTCCTATTCAAGTTCAAAGTTCTCTATCAAACTTATGACTATGCTACTGATAACCAGAAGCTGAAACTTTTTACTTCTACTCTCAAGGAGTCAACTTTAAGATGGTTCATGGGCTTGGTAGCAGACTCTATCACCACATGGGATGATATGGAAACAATTTTTCTTGATAAATATTAGGATTACTGTAGAGTCAGGGATTAGAAAGATGAACTTTTTCACATGAAACAAATGGAGGAGGAAAACTTTGAAGACTATATGGATAGATTCTTATTTGTCCATAAGAGGTGTGGAAACAACCTAGATGAGGAACTAAGTAAAACCATCTTTCTAAGAGGGATTGATGATGATAGCAGAGATGAATTAAATCTGATGGGTAAGGGAGACATTAATAAGCAAACTTTTGAAGAAATTATAGAAGTTTACAGAAACTATTCTCGTACAAGAGATGGCAAGAGAATTTTAAAAAGGGGTAGTAATAGTGATGTTACGAAAGTAATGGAGGAACTAGAAAATCTTAAAACTGACATCCTACTTCATTTGAATACCACTTTGGATGGCATGTAAGCTAGTAAAAAGATTACTAAACCCTTAGCTATTTATTACCCTCATTGTAGAGAAAAACATCCACTTAGGGAATACCCTTTTAATAGAAATGAGTTGTGTAAAATCTGTGAGAAAAATCATTCCACCAACAAATGTGGCCTACTTCCTGAGATTAAAAATTGACTGAAAAAGGTTCCAGCAGATGAGGAAGAGCTAAATTTTATTGGTCAGAAACAACCTACTTATGGATTTAATTAGTTTCAAAACCAATATGCTCCAAGAGGGTGTTGCAAGTATGCACCTAATTGGTGTTGTCATTGATGTCAACATACTCCTGTTGCATTGATGAACAAGGATTGGATGAGTTATATGCTGAGGATATTGAGAAAATTAGTCCTATCAGGAACAAAGAAGAACAATGAAGACAGTAAGGTAAAGATCCCAGCTAAGATGAAGATCAGAGGATGCACATCAAAGGGTTTGTAGATATGAGTCTTAAGATGATCCAGTAAAGATTTGAGAGGTCGGTATGAAGATCTGAAGAAGTTATGGCCACTTGAGTAAAACTAGTTCTGGCAAATGTTCAGAGCTGATAGAGTGACACAGATAGGTCCAGTGATATCCGGAAATGTAATATCTTGTTCTCTAGATTTGGTGGAGTGTTTAGGAAGACAATGTGAATTGACAACTCAATTGGTTCGTGGTCTGGAGGTCCACAAGCATCTATTCCAATATGACAGTGATGACAGACTATGTTCTTGAGGTTCCAGAAGGAGAGAATGATTTCAATAAGAAGAAGTAGTGTGGATGTTAATAGTGATTCAGGAAAGCTTGTGGAGGTCTTTGGATTGTGTCTAGTTCATGTTGGTGGTCTGCATTGAAGATTGAGCTTGTAATTGAAGAATTACTTCTAGAGGATGATGTTCTTCCTAAGTTTGGCCAATCGGATGAGTTACACATCCTGCGAATGATCTTGAAGATGTTCTATAAAGCATAGAATGTTACCAAAAGAAGATTGAAGTCCTAGATCTATTTGGCCGATAGTGTGATGATCTGTATCAAGTCTTTTGCAATTAGTCAAGATGTATTTGCTCTGTAAAGTGTGCCAACTTGAATGATTATCCCTAAGTTAATGTCTTGTATAAATAAGAAGTTGTGAAGTCATTTCAAATGGATCTTATGTGGTGATGAGTGTGTGGTAGAGAGGAGCAGAGTGAAAGGCAGAGAATAAGTATTAGGCTTAAATGGAACTGACTTAAGCATGGTGAAGATACTATTCTTCAGTTCAAGTATGTAATATTTATCATTCTGTAGACAGTGTGTCTCCTGTAGGTAGTGGGCCTCTTGTGAGCAGTGTGCTCAGGTAGTGAGCCCTAACTGACATGCACCATTTTTGTTCTTATTCTTTTAAGAAAGAATACAATCTTGGGTTAGTCACCCTGTTGTTTTTCCCTTAACTGGGTTTTCCACATTAAAATCTTGGTGTCACATGTGTTGATGTGTTTCTACTTTTGAATTGTTGCATTATGTTTTTGTGATTGATTTATTATTATGCTACTGAATTACAAGAGGATTTAAGTGATTAATTAGAAGAAAGTTTTGGACAACTGATTCACCCCCCCTCTTAGTTGTCTGTCCTGAATCTAACAATTGGTATCAGAGCCAATTTCCTCTAAAAAGAGCTTAACCACTTGAGGAGATCCAGGATGTAGTCCTACAAGAAGAATAGTCCAAGGTTTGATGGAACTAATTTTACTCTTTGGAAAAGTCACATGGAATGTCACTTGCAATGTATGGGAATGCAATATTGGATCATGGCTTCAAAGAAGTATGTTCCTCCACAGAATGGTCCAAGTTCCATAGATGAAATCAGAGATGCTAAAAACAATCTCCGGACTAAAGAAGCTCTACTAAGTGTCTTATCTGATTCAAAGATGACAAATGTTATTGATCCAAAAACTGCATATGAGATTTGGCAAAATTTGGAATGTCTACATGAAGGAGACAAGTATGTTAAATGTGCCAAGCTACAAAGTCTGAAAGGAAAATTTGAAAACCTAAAGATGAGAGAAGATGAAAATATCACTACATTTATGCCAAGAGTAAATGAGCTTGTTTATGGCATCAGATGTGCTGGTGGAATCCTAGATGAAGATGAGATTGTTGCCAAAGTTCTCAGATCCCTTCCTAATTCTTACAAGTACAAGGTTGCTACCATTGAAGAATTCAAATCTTTTTCAAATATCACAAAAGATCAATTGGTTGGTAAATTAGCTGCATTTGAATTGTTTGAGTTTAGAGATGTACCCCCTAAGACTGAATCTGTATTCAGAGCTAGTGCCTTTGTAAAAGGAAAAAAAAATTTTGATCCAGGAGAGAACTCTTCAAATAAACTATAATGGTATAAAAAAGCAAGAAAAGATCTGGAAGAAGATGAAGCAGAAGCTACTCAACTTGAAGCCCTTATTGCAAAAAGACAGCCAAGAGGATCCGGTAAGTATGAAGGGAAATTTCCTTTTAAATGTTTTAACTGCAATAAGATTGGTCATTTTTCCTCAAGATGTCCAGAAAGATTTTCAAGACCAAACCCTAATAGATCAAGATTCCAAAAGAAATGTTACTAGGTTCATGAAGATGATGATGATGAAGGAGTAACACATGATGAATCAGAGATAGGAAACAAATCTGGAAGTGACTGGGTGTTTATTGCCATCAAGGAAGAAGATCCAATACCCTCTGAATCTATCAATCATAAAATGGTAGAAAGAACTCTGGCTGCCCAAGTTGAAGAAAAGGATGATTGGGTCATTGACAGTGGATGCTCCCACCATATGGCAGGTGACAAAAATAAATTTATACATCTAGAAAGGTATGAAGGTGGAGTTGTAAAATTTGGTGATAATTCTGCTAGCAAGATCAGAGGTAGAGGAACTATTTCTTTTGATGGGAAGAACAAAACTAGTAATGTACTGTATGTTGAAGGTCTGAAACACAATCTTCTCAATGTTGGGCAATTGGTGGACAAAGGCTATGATCTCATATTCAAAAATGGAAAATGTAAGATCTTTGAAAGTTTTGGAATAGAGATTGCATCTGGTACTCAAACAAAAGGTAATATCTTCCACTTGGTTGGTACTGGCAAAAGTTGTTTATTTGTTCAAATTGATCAGAGTTGGTTGTGGCATAGGAGAATGTGTCATGTGAATTTTGATAATATCATCAAGATAAACAACACTCAGGCTGTAAGAGATCTTCCAAGATTGGTGAAACCTACTAATAGTTTGTGCAAAGAATGTCAGTTGGGTAAGCAGAGCAGAGTCTCATTCAAAAGTAACGAACAGTCTTCTACCAGATTGTTGGACTTAGTACATACTGATCTATGTGGTCTGGCAAGAATCAGGAACTTGCAAGGTGATAGATACTTCATGTTATTAATTGATGACCACTCTAGGATGATGTGGGTAACTTTTCTGAAAGAGAAATCTGAGGCTCTTAAGAAATTCAAAATCTTCAAGTCTATGGTAGAGAATGAAACTGGATTAAACATAAAATGTCTTAGGTCTGACAGAGGTGGAGAATTCACATCTGGTGAGTTCATAGAATTCTGTGAGAAACATGGGATAAAAAGATAGTTGTCTACTCCAAGGACTCCACAGCAAAATGGAGTAGTGGAGAGAAAGAACCGGACCATCCAAGAAGCATCTAGAACCATGATGATGGAAACAATTGTACCTCAGATCTATTGGAGAGAAGTTGTAAGAACTGTTGTCTATACTCTTAATCAAGTACAAATCAGAAGCAATACTGGTAAGACTCCTTATGAACTTTGGTTTGGCATCACTCCCACCGTGAAGTATTTCAAAGTCTTTGGTAGCAAATGATACTTTAAAAAAGATGAAGATCTAGGAAAATTTGATGCTAGAAGTGATGAAGGAATATTCTTGGGTTATTCTACTCAAAGCAAAGCATACCGGTGTTATAACAAGAGATTGAGAAAGATTATAGAAAGTTCAAATGTGAAGGTTGATGAAGGTATTGAAAAACCATCAAGGTTTTATGAATATGATGAAGATGATTAGAATGATGTTTTGGTCCAAAAAGTCGAAGCCCCTTCTAAAATTTAGATCCAAACTGATCCGAAGAATCAGGAAGAAGAGACAAGTTTGAATGAACCTGTTCAAGAAATAGAAGTGCAAGGAAGTCCCAAAATTCCTAGGTATGTAAGACTAAATCACTCTGATAATCAGATCATAGGTGATAAAATCAAAGGTGTTCAAACAAGAAGAAAGATTGCTCAAGACTCAGAAGAGTATTGTCTAATTTCAAAGATTGAACCTAAGTCAGTGAATGAAGCATGCAATGATGAAAGCTGGACTAAAGCAATGGAGGAAGAGCTAATGCAAATTGAGAAAAATCACACTTGGGATCTTGTTCCCAGACCTAGGAACAAGAATGTGATTGGAACCAAATGGGTCTTCCGGAATAAACTGAATGAAGATGGTGAAGTAGTCAGAAACAAAGCCAGATTGGTCTGCAAGGGTTACTCTCAAGTAGAAGGAGTTGATTTTGAAGAAACTTTTGCTCCGGTGGCAAGAATTGAAGTAGTCAGATTATTTCTTGCCTTTGCTACCTTCAAGGACTTCAAAGTATATCAGATGGATGTCAAGTCTACCTTCCTAAATGGTGACTTGGAAGAAGAAGTATACATTGAGCAACCGGATGGATTCCAATTGTTTGATCATGGTGATATGGTCTGCAAGTTGAAGAAAGCACTGTATGGACTCAAACAAGCCCCAAGAGTCTAGTATGAAAGACTAGATAGGCATCTTTTGAAGATTGGTTTCAACAAAGGTACTCCTGACAGTAATCTATACTTCAAAATTGATCATGAAAATATCTTAATTGTTGAAGTGTTTGCTGATGATATCATTTTTGGAGGAAGAGACAGTATGTGCAAAATTTTTGCAAATCAAATGAAAAGTGAATTTGAGATGTCTATGTTTGGGGAAATGAATTTCTTCTTGGGTCTACAAATAATTCAAACAAAGAAAGGAATCTTCATTTCATAGACCAAATATGTGAAAGAATTGTTGAAGAAATTTAGAATGGAAGACTCAAAACCAATGAGTACTCCCATGGCAACCAGATGTAAATTGAGAAAAGATGATGACTCTCCTAAGGCTGATCAGAAAAAGTATAGGTCAATGATTGGAGGATTATTGTATCTCACTCAAACTAGACCTGACATTATGAATGTTGTTGGTCTTGTTGCTAGATTCCAAGCTGATCCTAGAGATTCTCATGTCATGGAAATCAAGAGGATTTTTAGATATCTAAAAGGGATAGTTGAGTATGGTTTGTGGTATCCTAGAGATCATGATTTCTCTCTTCACACATATATAGATGCAGATTGGGTAGGAGATGTGGATGACCAGAAGAGTACTAGTGGTGGAGCATTCTTTTTGGGAAAAAGAATGGTTTCTTGGCTTAGCAAGAAATAAGAAGTAATATCTCTGTCCACTACAGAAGCAGAATATATTGCAGCAGCAGGTAGTTGCACTCAAGTTTTGTGGATGAAACAAATGCTAAGAGACATCAGAGTGGAGTATGAGGAACCTATCACAATCTTCTGTGATAATTCAAGTGCAATAAATATATCAAAAAATCTAGTGTTGCATTCAAAGACAAAACATATATCCATCAAGTTTCACTTTTTGAGAGAGCAAGTGAATAAGAATGAAGTCAGATTGGAGTTTGTGCCTTCCAAGGATTAGATTGCAAATATTTTACTAAACCTCTACCTAAGGACTCTTTTGAGTATCTCAGGGAGAAGTTAGGGGTTATTACCCCTCCAGATATGAATTAAAGTGCACTGATGTGCATCAGTCCAATGGATCTCATAGTCATATCTTATGGTCCGGATTGATGATGGGAAGTTGCTACTCGAGGGGAGCAGCTAGTATGATTCTGAAGTGATGCAAGTATGTGCCCTTTGACATTGATGTCAAAGGGGGAGAGAAGACATGTGAAAAATAAAAGTGGTTGTTGATCAAAGGGGCAGCAATAAAGGAAGAGAAGACATGTGAATGGTTGTTGTTGATAGGGGGAGTTATTATCTTGATGGTTAAAATAGTTTCTCACATCATATGTTGGCATCAATGACAAAGGGGGAGATTGTTGTAAGTATGGGCCTAATCGGTGTTGTCATTGATATCAACATACTCATGTTGCATTGATGAACAAGGATTGGATGCCTTATATGCTGAGGATATTGAGAAAATTAGTCCTATCAGGAACAGAGAAGAATAGTGAAGATAGTAAGGTAAAGATCTCAGTTAAGATGAAGATCAGAGGATGCACATTAAAGGGTTTGTAGATATGAGTCTTAAGATGATCCAGTAAAAATTTGAGAGGTCTGCATGAATATCTAAAGAAGTTATGGCCACTTGAGTAAAACCAATTCTAGCAGATGTTTAAAGGTGACAGAGTGACACAGATAGGTCCGGTGAGATCCAGAAATGCAATATCTTGTTCTACGGATTTGGTGGAGTGTTTAGGAATTCAATGTGAATTGACAACTTAATTGGTTCATGGTCTGGAGGTCCGCAAGCATCTATTCCAATATGACAGTGATGACAGACTGTGTTCTTGAGGTTCCAGATGAAGGAAAGAATGATTTCAATAAGTAGAAGTAGTGTGGATGTTCTTGGTGATTCAGGAAAGCTTTTGGAGGTCTTTGGATTGTGCCCAGTTCATTTTGGAGGTCCACATTGAATATTGAGCTCATAATTGAAGAATTACTTCTAGATGATGATGTTCTTCCTAAGTCTGGCCAACCGGATGAGTTACACATCCTGCGGATGATCTTGAAGATGTTCTGTGAAGCATAGCGTGTTCCCAAAAGAAGATTGAAGTCCTAGATCTATTTGGCCAATAGTGTGATGATCCGCATGAAGTCTTTTGCAATTAGTCAAGTTGTATTTTCTCTATAAAATGTGCCGACTTGGATGATTATCCCTAAGTCAATGTCTTGTATAAATAAGTAGTTGTGAAGTCATTTCAAATGGATCTTGTGTGGTGATGAGTGTGTGGTAGAGAGGAGTAGAGCAAAAGGAAGAGCAGAAGTATTGGGCTTAAATGGAACTGACTCAAGCATGGTGAAGATGTTATTCTTTAGTTCAAGTATGTAATATTTATCATTCTATAGACAGTGTGTCTCCTATAGGTAGTGGGCCTCTTGTGAGCAATGTGCTCGGGCAGTGAGCCCTAACTGGCATGTGCCATTTTTGTTCTTCTTATTCTTTTAATAGAGAATACAATCTTGGATTAGTCACCCCATGGTTTTTCCCTTAACCAGTTTTTCCACATTAAAATCTTGGTGTAACATGTGTTGATGTGTTTCTACTCTTGAATTGTTGCATTATGTTTTCATGATTGATTTATTATTATGCTACTGAATTACAAGAGGATTTAAGTGATTAATTAGAAGAAAGTTTTGGACAACTAATTCACCCCCCTCTCAGTTGTCTATCCTGAATCTAACAGAGGGAACTCTTATAATGAACCCTCAGGAATGCAAATGCTAATGCAAATGCCAATACAAATGCCAATGTAGTGGGGTTCATGGCCTCAGTGAGATTGGAGAAATTAATCTTGGTCCAATCCGCAATGGTCAAACCAGCAACATTATCAACTGCAATGGGCTCCTCAATGCAACCAAGGAATGAGAAGATTTGGAAACCAACCTTAGGCCTTACTTCTAGGACCTTCACAGCCTGTGAATGCAAATCCCAATGAGCAAGTAAACTAACCATCAATGCTCGCACAACTGGTTTCGAACCCTAAGAACAATAGACCACAGCAACATGTGTACAATACTGATCCAAATACAGCAACCCTGAATGTGGTAGAGATCAATGATATCCAACTCTGATTTAGAAATGTGCTTGTAACTACACCTATTGAGGAAGTCATTGAAGAAGAAGAAGCAAGTTCTAAAGATGATACACAATAGTCCAATAAGAAGGCTAAAGCAAAAGAAACAGAAGAGATTCTAAAGGAGACCCATGTTCCATTCCCAGAATGATTGAAACAGGCCCCTCCACAATCTATGGAAAACCATCCCTCACATGATGACTCCCAATTAATTAGGGAACTTAGAAAATTTCACATTGAAGTTCCCTTGTTACAAGCGATAAAAGAAATCCATGAGATAAATCAGACCATTAAAAGTTTGTGTCTAAACTTCCAGGTAAAAAAAAGAAAATTTCCCAACACTATCCAAGTTGAAGGAAAACTTGCAAATGTTCTATCAAGCAAGTTGATCCCTCAAAGGTATGGGGATCTTGGGAGCCCGATCATAATGGTAGACATAAAAGGGGTATATGTTTCAAATGTTTTAATAGATTTGGGTGTTTCCATCAATGTAATGACATTAGAAACTATAGAAGCTTTGGCTTTAAAACATGTTCAACCAACCTCAACTATTTTACAACTTGTAGACCTATCTATTACCAAACCAGAAGGGATTTTGGAGGACGTCATAGTCACCATTAACACTTGGGATTATTCAGTTGATTTCCTTAACCTACAAACAAGAAAAAAATGATCAGTTTACCCAATAATCCTGGGAAGACCTTGGCTGGCTATAACAGCAGTACTTATTGATGGTAGATCCGAAAGTATGACCATTTCAAATGGAAAAAGACTTAAAGAACTTTCTATCTACCCTCCAGCCAAACCATTTCTGTAATATGAAAACAAACAATGGATAGATGACTTAATGGATTTTGATGAAGAGGATGCCTCCTCATTGGCAATCATAATAATAGTAGAACACTTTGAAGAATGTAATGAGGAATATAAAGAAATGGAACCAAGCAATGAATTCTCCTTATACAGTGCTATTGCAAGAAGTATCTGGATGGCTCTAGAGAGACTCAAAAGGATCTTCAAAGCTTTTAATTGCCCTTACTCTAAAAAGATTACATCCTATGTAAGTTACCAACAAGTAAAAACTCTTCATCAAGTCATACCTCACCTTTGTCCTTTAAACATGTTGTTAAGTCTGTATAGAGAACTTCTTTCTACTCATACTAGCACAAAACAAATCCTAGTTCAAACCAACAAAAAACTTTCTATCAACAGTTGGTTAACAGAAGGGGAAGAGATTCGATTGGCAAAATTGTTACAAAACCACACCTAGGATTTTGCATGGGAATACAAAAACATGGAAGGAATCCATACCAGTGTCTGCACACACTATATTTGCACTGAGGATGTCTAACCTATTAGGAAACCACAATGAAGAATCAACCCAACTTTAAAAGACATAGTGAAGGAAGAAATTAAGAAATTATTATAGGTAGGATTCATTTATCCCATCTCTAACAGTCAATGGGTATCGCCATTAGTAATAGTGCCCAAAAAGAATGGAAAATGGTGAGTCTACATAGATTATAGGGAGATGAACAAAGATACAAAGAAGGATTATTTTCCACTCCCTTTCATTGACCAAGTCCTAGACAACCTGGCTAGAAGTCGCTATTTCTCCTTCTTGGATGGTTTTAGTGGCTACAACCAGATCTAGGTAGCTCTAGAAGATCAGGATAAGACAATCTTCACCTATCCATGGGGGACATTTGCCTACAGAGTCTTTCCATTTGGGTTATGTAATGTGCCAGCCACATTTCAACGTGTTGTTTTAGCAATATTTGTTGATCTAGCGAATACCTGTGTTGAAGTCTATATGGACAACTTTATGGTGCATGGTAAAACCTTTGATGAAGCCCTGAATAGTTTAAATAAGGTACTTGAAAGATGCAAAGAACACCAGCTATCTTTAAACCATGAAAAATGCTTTCTCATGATGACGGAGGGAATTGTACTTAGTCACCACAACTTGCAGGAGGGGTTGAAAGTAGACCCCAAGAAAATTGGAATCATAGTACAAATTCCTCCTTCTGAAACTCAAATTGAGGTAAGGAGATTTCTGGGACATGCTAGCTATTATCAAAGGTTCATTGAAAATTTTAGTCAAAAAACTGACCCGTTCACTTTGCTAAAGAAGGATTCCAAATTTAAGTGGACACAAGAATTCCAGCAGTCATTTGAGACCATCAAAAGTGCCCTCATAACCACTCTGATAATAAAAGGACCAAACTGGGGAGAACCATTTCACATCCACACAGATGCTTCCAATTAGGGTATTGGGGCAGTATTAGGACAATTGAGTGAGTCTGGAGGTATGCATGCAATATATTACATCAGCAAAAACTTGAACCCAACCGAGAAAAATTACACCACAACTAAAAAAAAATTTGGCAGTAGTTTATGCTATCAACAAATTTCGCCACTACATCACAGGCTATAAAATCTTCATGCACACTGATCATGTAGCCATAAGATATCTGATGAACAAAGTTGTAGTAGGAGGTAGAATTATCATATCGTTATTATTATTGCAAGAATTTAACATAACCATTGTTGATAAACCAGGCAAAGATAATGTTGTTTCTAACTTCTTGTCTAGATTGAATGTGCAGGGAAATAACGAACCAATGGATGATACATTTCCTGATGAACATTTGTTTGCTATCTCTATACAATCTCTGTGGTTTTTTGATCTAGCTAACTATATGGTTTTAGGAAAATGCCCACAACACTTCAACTTGGAATAAATCAGACGGCTAGTTCAGGAGAGCTCTAGATATAAGTGGGTAAATAGCTTTCTATTTAAAAATTGTCCTGATCATGTATTACATTGGTGTGTACAGGAAATAGAGCTGTATGACATAATCTATGCATGTCATGATGAGCCTTCTGGAGGACACTTTTCAGCCATCAAAATAGGGCACAAAATCCTAGGAGCTGGATATTTTTGGCCAACAATGACCAAAGATATTCACCAATATGTCAAGCAATGCGATTAGTGTCAATGAATGGGACATCCAACCTTCACCACAAAGATGCCACTCCATCCCCAAGTGGGTTTAAAGCCATTTCAAAAATGGGGGATAGATTTTGTGGGACCAATTGACCCACCATCCAGAGGAAATCATTACATACTAGTCTGCATAGACTATGCCACCAAATGGGTTGAAGCAAAAGCACTACCAACAGTAAAAGAGGAAAAAGTTGCAGATTTCCTATACAAACATATCTTGTAGCGGTATGGAGCACCCAGAACTCTTGTCTCCGATCAGGGACCACAGTTTATGTCTACCATGATTAAAGCATTCCTAGAAAGATATCAGATTAGTCATAGGAAATCTTCTCTATCATCCACAGAGCAATGGTCAGGTTGAAGTAACAAACAAAGAATTGGACAATATTCTCACCAAAACCATCTCAAGAAAGAGGATAGATTGGGCCGATAGAATGACATAAGTTATTTGGGCTTATAATACTACCTGGAGATCAACAACTAACTTCACTCCATATGAGTTGGTTTATGGGAAGCACCCAGTGCTACCCATCGAATATGAGGTAGAGACATTAAGGACAACACTTGAAGTCGGCATTGATTTGACTGAGGCACAGCAACAAAGGGTGTTACAGTTAAACAGGCTGGATGAGATGAGAATGGAAGCACTTCAACATACTAAATTAATCCAGCAACAAATGAAGGAATGGCATGACAAGCACATCATCAACAAGCACTTCAAACAAGGAGATTGGGCCCTGTTGTTTGATTCTAAATATTAGGATCTAAAAGGAAAACTACATACCAGATGGTTAGGGCCTTATGAAATTCAAGAAACCTTCAGCAATGGAGCTATCTAGTTAGTTCCAATTAATGGAGATCACAGAGTTTTTCTAGTCAATGGACATAGATTGAAGTTGTATCATAGACCAACCTCCAAAGAAGAATTCTCTGCCAAAATTCAATCTCAGATAGAACATTTCTCTATGAAACATCTTTCTTCCATGGGAATTATGCTCTAAATAATTATTCTTGAATGAATAAAATAGTTGAGGTTGAAAACTAAAAATGGCGGCCTCTCCTTAAAAAAAAAATCTGGCAAATGTTGAAAACCAGTAATGGCGGCTTTGCCTAGAGGGAAGACTAAAAACCAGCAATGACAGTCTTTTCTTTGAAACTCCCTCCTCTTTTAATAAATTTTTTTTGTAGAATCTACAGGTCTTTTTTGCAATATAACATGCTCCAGATGGATCCAGATAAATCTAGATAGCTCTGGATAGCTCTAGATGGTTCCGGAAAGCTCTAGACGACTCCAAATGAAGACTAGGTGGGTATCACCTTCTTAAATACCTATGGGTGCAAGACCAATGTGCGATGGAAATTAATTTGGTG
Source organism: Cunninghamia lanceolata (assembly GCA_027924645.1). Lineage (NCBI taxonomy): Eukaryota > Viridiplantae > Streptophyta > Pinopsida > Cupressales > Cupressaceae > Cunninghamia > Cunninghamia lanceolata. The sequence goes on along the minus strand of BSBN01001670.1, from coordinate 4,163,361 downwards.
AAAAGATTGAAGTGACATAATCAAGGTCATGGGTACCTTACCTAGGTATACTCTCTCCTCAAAACTTATATAATTATTTTAATGTGTATAACTATGCCATGTGTTTCAAAAAGTAAAATCATGCAGCTTCAACTTTTGGTACACAAAGATAGCAGTCACGGAAATGATTGTGAGCTGACATGTGGTAAGTTGGTACTTAATTGTGGACCCTGCGTATTCCCTAAGAAAATTGCAGTACTTGGTCATTAAGATGGGTGAGCTTTAAATTATTGCCAAAAATGGAATAAAAGCCTAATTTACAAAATCATAATAATGGTAATGATCACCAATTAAGAGGGAAGTACATCTGAATTGACATAAAGCCATAGTGGAATGGTGTCATCTTCAGAAACACATAGAAGGCAATTAAGATGGTGGCTCTAAAGAAAAATTTTGCATGCACCACCCTATGGCAACACTTCAAAGTATCTGCCATGAGTATCAAAAGGACAACTGGAACAAGTGCCAACCTGCATGCAATTATTTCTTCCAATGAATTTGTAGATGGAAACTCATACTTCAACAGCTTCCTTCTTCGTCAGGCCAAAATAAAGACAGTCTTCAATAAACCAGTTTGAGTATAGACCCCTTTGCTTCAGATTGAATTTCTTCAAACCAGAGTGGCAGACAGAGAAATAATTACCAGACACGGGGCACAAATGGAAGGCAGAACTAGAAAATGCAATCATCGATGACGCCAGTGCTCAAATTTTCCAACAGGTGGGGTGGCTTGAGTTCTTACAGAAGTTTGAGGGTTTCGAGGCAGAATTAGTTCAAGAATTTGTCAAGAATTTCCACAGGACATTCACAACTATAAAAGGGGTAAGGATTTCAATCAATTCTACTATCATTAGTCAAATTTCTGGAATAGCTATAGTAGGAGTTGATTTATTTGCCACTAAACCCTCATATGAGGAGTTTATTCAGAACTTCCACGTCGCTCCGGAGCCCTTGCCTAGATACAATATTAGCAAAGGTGCCACAAAAGGCATCGACAAGAATAGTCTTCCAGATCCATGGAAGATTGTAGTCCTGTGGGTTATAAAGTTCTTTACCTATGATGGCTATTATGGGACTGTACTTGGCCTTGGAATGAGATTGATTACACACCTCAGGCATGGTGCTAATAATCCACAATTTCTGATAAACATTCCTACCTTTTTACACACTACATTGGTAAACATGCTGACAAAGCAGAAAAATAGAGAGGGTTAGGTTATCCATGCAAGATTAATTCATTTGATTATAAAACACCATTTTATGTAGCAACAAGATGGGTAGAGAAAATGGGAAGACTTTTTGGCTTTGATACCAAGGAAGAAAAGGACAAAACACTCTTCTACTATGTCTATATCTGGCGAGGCCGTCGCCATGTCTTCAAATCCTTCCAAAGTCCATTTCAAAAGGCTCCACAAAGGTGCAGAGAATCTGCGCCAACAAGGTGAAGCAGTATCCTCCAAAATTGCACAAATAAGACACTCTCACACTTTTGTTATTTCTTCGGATGAGGAAGATATTGAACCAGTCCCCATTGCTCTAGCAAGGCAATAGGACAGTCCACAAAGAACACAAGAAGTAGCTGAGAGGAGTGGTGGAGATTATATTCCACAAAAGGTACAAGAAACAATTGAGGAAGGTGGTGGAAGTGGCATTCTAGCGGCAGATGAGCATGATGACTCGAAAGCACCAAAGAACGAACCATTGCAACATGGCCATGGGTAGGGAAAATAGGTCATGACAGAGAGCTCCAGCTCTGAGGATACAATGGCACAGAATACCTGGCATGCCCTTTCCATTTCAAAGATTGAATTTGAGCTAAAGGAATATAAAGCACAGATGGCAGCTTTCTCCCAGCAAGTAATGGAAAAAGATGAGGAGTTGGTGGCGGAAAGGGCAAAGGCCACTGGGGAAAAAGAAGAAAAGGAGAAAGAAATTGTTTCTTTAAAGAAGGCGGTGGATAATCAGATAGGCATGATTACCCAAAATGACAAGCAAATCACTAGACTAAGACAAACTGTAGCCCAGCAAACCCCTACCACCACATCCTTAAATGTTTATGCACAAAATATGCAGTTAACTGGAGATAACAGACAACTCAGAGGTGAAATTAAAAATCTCTGAAAGAGATGGAGACCTTGAGGTAGGAGAAAGCAAAAGTAGAGCAAAATCTAGCTCTCGCCTGCAAAACAGGGGAAACCCTGTTAGCACAAAGGGCACCCTCAGGTGTGTATGCTCTTTTTCTAAGAGAACAATTTTTGAGATGGAAACTGCTACGCATTAGCTACAATTTTCCTTTTGATTTTGAGAATGAAAAATAATTTGTTGAATATTACCTTCAAAACCCACCAAATCAGAGGAACCTTCTCTATGAGTTTTTCCAACATGGCCAGATTCTAGGCCATGGAGATACTTCCATGCTAAATCTTTATATAGGGGAACTCCAAATATGGAACTATCTGTCCCTATTAAGAAACAACAAATTATGGGAAGACAAAATGGAGGAGTATGAAACTGTTGCTGGGACAATTGGCCTACTAATGAGGCATGAATGCCCAAAGACTACATGGTTTAGAAACACTTTCAGGGCAAATGTTTATAGGCAGAGTATCATGGGCCAATATATACAAAATCTGAATTCTTGTATTGCAGATTTCTTTGTTGTTGCAGATTACTTTCCCAATGCCGCCGCGTCAAGCTGCAGAGTATGGTTTGAAACACTTTCCAATGTGCTAAAGAGAAGGGGACCAATTTCCCCTATAAATATACGATGGATGACCACAAGAGTTAGAAGCCTCATTCCAATTATTCAACAAAAGAAACAAAACTAGATTGGAATGAGGTTTAGACCCCACTGTTGCTCATGCCAGCACTCAGGCTTAGCCATCCTCAAGGTGGGCCAATGCCATAGGAAAAATTCAGCAAATGGCACAGAAGGATTCAGGAGAATGACAGGTTCCATCCCAAGTGCAGATAGTTGTTTTAGTATAGTGATGACGACTACAACTGTAGCACAATTATGGAAGGGAAAAACATTCTGGATGGGGCAGTATAATAATGGCCATGAGGGCATGGTAGAAGCTAAGCAGGGAGGAGATGATGAGCCAAATGATTGACTCATTTAATTATCAATATTTTCATGCTTTGATAAACTTTTAAAAACATATTGACATCTACATACATATTATTATAATTATATTTGTCTTGAGAATTAATTATGCTTATGTTTTGTTTCCATTACGCTTTGATGAAATCTCTTTAATATTGATACTTGAATGACATTTTCTATGTGCATATCTCATAATTTTGTTGCAAGTATGGACCTAACCGGTGTTTTCATTAATGTCAACATACTCTTGTTGCATTAATGTCAAGGATTGGATGAGCTGTGTGCTGAAGATATTGAGAAAATTAGTCCTATCAGAAATAGAGAAGAATAGTGAAGACATTGAAGCTCTATCAAGTGAAGATCCCAGCTAGATGAAGATCAGAGAATGCACATCAAAGGGTTTGTAGAAATGTGTCTAAAGATTATCCAATCAAGATTTGAGAGGTCCGCATGAATATTTGAAGGAGTTATGGTCATATGAGTAAAACTAGCTCTAGCAACTGTTCAGAGGTAACAGAGTGACACAAATAGGTCCGGTGACATCCGAAAATGCAATATCTTATTCTGCGGATTTGATGGCATGTTTAAGAAGCCAATGTGAATTGACAACTCAATTGGTTCATGGTCTAGAGGCTCACAAGCAATTATTCTAATGTGACAGTGATGACAGACTATGTTCTTGAGGTTCCAGATGAAGAATGATTTCAGTAAGCAGTAGTGTGGATGTTCTTGGTGATTTAGGCAAGCTTGTGAAGGTCTCTAGATTGTGTCTAGTTTGTGTTGGCAATCTGCATTGAAGATTAAGCTCGTAATTGAAGATTTACCTTTAGGTGATGGTGTTCTTCCTAATTTGGCCTACCGGATGTTCTACACATGTTGTGGATGATCCTAAAGATGTTTTAGGAAGCATGGCATGTTCCTCGAAGAAGATTGAAGTCCCAGTTATGTGTGGCCGATAGGGTAGTGGAGCGCATGAAGTTTTTGTAATAAGTCAAGTTGTATTTGTAATTGCTCTATAATAAAATAAAGTATATCTTGTGTTGACTTTGATGATCTTTCCAAAGTCAATGTCTTGTATAAATAAGATTTGTGAAGCCATTTCAAAGTATCCTTGGTCATGATGAGAAAGTGGCAGAGGAGGAGCGAAAATTAGAGTAGAAGTGTTGAACTTAAATGGAACTATCTCAAGCATGGTGAAGATGCTAATCTCCAATTCAAGTATGTAATATTTATATTATTCTATAGATAGTGTGTCTCCTATAGGCATTGGGCCTCTTGTGAGTAGTGTGCTTGGGCAGTGAGCCCTAATTGGCAAGTGCCATTTTTTTCTTCTTATTCTTTTAACAGAGAATACAATCTTGGGTTAGTCACCCCATGGTTTTTCCCTTAACCAGGTTTTCCACATTAAAATCTTGGTTTCATACATGTTTATGTGTTTCTGCTCTTGAGTTATTGCACTGTGCTTCCATGATTGAATCATTATTATGATGTAGAAATATAAGAAGGATTTAAGTGTTTAAAGAACATAAGTTTTTGGTGAAAACTGATTCACCCCCCCTCAGTTGTCTATCCTAAAACCAACAATTGGTATCAGAGCTAAGTTCTTCTAAAAGAGCTTAACTGCTTGAAGGGATCCAGGATTTCTTACTAAAAGAAGGATAGTCTGAGGTTTGATGGAACAAATTACACTCTTTGGAAAAGCCGCATGGAATGTCACTTGCAATGTATGGGAATTCAATATTGGACCATGACTATAAAGAAGTATATTCCTCCAAAAAATGATCTGACAACTACAGATGAATTTAGAGATGCTAAAGATAATCTTCAAGCTAAAGAAGCCTTACTAAGTGCCTTATCTAATTTAGAGATGACAAATGTTATGGATTTAAAAACTGCATATGAAATTTGGTCAAAGCTAGCACTTCTGCATAAAGGAGACAAATATGTTAAATGTGCCAAGCTACAAAGTCTGAAAGGAAAATTTGAAAACCTGAAGATGAATGAAGATGAGAATATCACTACATTTATGCCAAAAGTAAATGAGCTTGTTTGTGGCATTAGATGTGCTGGTGGAACCTTAGATGAAGATGAGATTGTCGCCAAAGTTCTCAAATCCTTACCTCCCGCTTACAAACACAAGGTTGCTGCTATTGAGGATTTCAAATCTTTATCAAATATCACAAGGGATCAATTGGTTGGGAAATTAGCTACATTTGAATTAGCTGAGTTTGGAGATGCACCTCCCAAGACTAAATCTGCATTCAAAGCTAGTGCCTCTGTAAAAGGCAAACAAAGGTATGATCCAAGAGAGAATTCCTCAAAGAAATTATCATTGTTTGAAAAAGCAAGAAAAGATCTAGAAGTAGATGAGGCAGAAGCTGCTCAACTTGAAGCCCTTATTACAAAAAGACTACCAAGAGGATCTGGTAAGTATGAAGGAAAATTGCCCTTCAAATGCTTCAACTGCAACAAGATTGGTCATTTTTCCTCAAGGTTTCTAGAAAGATTTTCAAAGACAAATCCTAATAGATCAAGATTCCAAAAGAAATGTTACTATGTTCATGAAGATGATGATGATGAAGGAGTAACAGTTGATGAATTTGAGATAGGAAACAAATCTAGAAGTGACTGGGTGTTTATTTCCATCAAAGAAGATGATCCAATGGCCATTGAATCTGTCAATCATAAACTGGTAGAAAGAGCTCTGGCTTCTCAAGTTGAAGAAAAGGATGAATGGGTTATTGACAGTGGATGCTCCCACCATATGACTGGTGATAAGAATAAGTTCACAAATCTGGAAAGATAGGGAGGAGTTGTAAAATTTGGTGATAATTCTATTAGCAGAATCAGAGGCAGAGGAACTATTTCTTTTGATGGAAAGAACAAAACTAGTGATGTACTATATGTTGAAGGTTTGAAGCATAACCTTCTTGATGTTGGACAGTTTGTGGACAAAGCCTATGATCTCTTAGTCAAAAATGAAAAATGTAAAATCTTTGAAAGCTCTAGAACTGAGATTGCATCCGGTACTCAAACAAAAGGTAACATCTTGCACTTGGTTGATACTGGCAAAAGTTGTTTATTTTTTCAAATTGATCAGAGTTGGTTGTGACATAGGAGAATGTGTCATGTAAATTTTAATAATATCATCAAGATAAGAAGCACTTAGGTTGTAAGAGATCTTCTAAGACTGGTGAAACCTACTAACAGTTTATGCAAAGAATGCCAGTTGGGTAAGCAGAATAGAGTCACATTTAAAAGTAAGGAACAATCTTCTACTGGATTGTTGGACTTAGTACACACTAATCTATGTGGACCAAGAAGAATCAAGAGTTTGCAAGGTGATAGATATTTCATGTTACTAATTGATGACCATTCCTGAATGATGTGGGTGAATTTCCTGAAAGAGAAATCTAAAGCTCTTGAGAAGTTAAAAATATTCAAGGCTATGGTAGAAAATGAAACTAGGTTAAACATAAAATGTCCTAGGTCTGATAGAGGTGGTGAATTCACATCTAGAGAGTTCATAGAATTTTGTGAGAAACAAGGGATAAAGAGACAATTATCTACTCCAAGGACTCCATAGCAGAATGGAGTAGTGGAGAGAAAGAACCGAACCATCTAGGAAGCATCTAGAACCATGATGATGGAAGCAAATGTCCCTAAGATCTACTAGAGAGAAGTTTTAAGAATTTTTGTCTATACTCTTACTTGAGTACAAATTAGAAGAAATACTGGTAAGAACCCTTATTAACTCTAGTTTGGTATCACTCCTACTGTGAAGTATTTCAAAGTCTTTGGTAGTAAATGTTACACTAAAAGAGATGAAGACCTTAGCAAATTTGATGGTAGAAGTGATGAAGGAATATTCTTGGGTTACTCTACTCAAAGCAAAGCATACCGATATTATAACAAGAGATTAAGGAAGATTGTAGAAAGTACAAATGTGAAGGTAGATGAAGGCATTGAAAATCCCTCAAAGTTTTATGAGTATGAAGCAGATGATCAGAATGATGTTTTGGTCTAAGAAGTTCAACCTCCTTCTGAAGTTCAAATCCAGACTAATTCAGAGAATCCTGAAATACAGGAAGAAGAGATAAGTTTGAATGAACCTGTCCAAGAAATAGAAGTGCAAGAAATTCCCAAAACTCCCAAGTATGTAAGACTAAATCATTTTGAACACCAGATCATAGGAGAGAAGCAAAGGTGTTCAAACAAGAAGAAATATTGCTCAAGATTTAGAGAAGTATTACCTGATTTCAAAGATTGAACCAAAAATAGTAAGTGAAGCATGCAATGATGAAAGATGGGCTAAAGCAATGGAGGAAGAGTTGATGCAGATTGAGAAAAATCAAACTTGGGATCTTCTTCCCAGACCTAAAAATAAAAATGTGATTGGGACTAAGTGGGTCTTTCAGAATAAACTGAATGAAGATGGTGAAGTAGTTAGAAACAAAGCTAGATTGGTCTATAAGGGTTATTCTCAAGTAGAAGGAGTTGACTTTGAAGAAACTTTTTCTCCGGTGGCAAGAATTGAAGTAGTCAGATTATTTTTCTCTTTTGTTGCCTTCAAGGATTTCAAAGTATATCAGATGGATGTCAAGTCTGCCTTCCTGAATGGTGATTTGGAAGAAGAAGTATACATTGAGCAACCAAATGGATTTCGATTGTCTGATGTCAGGCCTACCTTTTCATTCCCTTATATTTGACTACTTTATTTTACTGTTGGTGATACTTACTAGACTTGTGGGACTGTTGATCCTGAATTTCAGTACAATTAGACTTTATGTTGTATGTGGATTTATTATGTTTAGTATGATTACGATGTGATTAGAACTTGATATTGATTTACTGATGACATTGGAAGTATGGTTTATATAATGATGTTATTGGGATACTATTCATGTGATGTTAGTTAGAAATTTATTATGTGATTCTATCTTGGGATGGATGTTTGAAATGCAGAATTTAGAATTTAATTGTAATGTGATTTCCTTAATGCTTATATGAACATGTGATGTTGTATGTGCTTGCTTCACTTTGCTTCGGCTATCATATACATGTTGGATTAACATTTCATTGGAGTGTGCAGGTGTTTCTAACAAAGCCATAGAAATTTGGAGATCATTCCACACACTGTGTTGTTTTCCCTTGTGAAGCCGATCTAGTTCCAAGAGGAACCAAGATCAACTATGTTTGCATGATAAAATATTGTAATGTTGTTGCATGTTGTTAGTTGGCTTAGGTCTACCCCTCTTATATTTGATTTCTAGTTGGTGTAGTAAGTGTAGTGTCATTTGAATTTCACTTTTTGAGTTATAAATTTTTGAGACCCCTTTTATGTGTTTTTACTCAACCCTTAGTACTTAAAATGGGTTAAACTTGAACCTGGGTTGTACCCCTAGGTTCTAGGAGTCATTTGGGCTTGTGTAACCTTGGGTAAACTCCCATTTGGTCACTTTAAGTTCACCCTGAAGTAAAGTGACGAAAATGGAACCTTGGGAGGGAGAGGATGAGTGGGTCAAACATTCACCCTCTTCCTTTCATCTTCCCTAGGTTGGGGGAGTCTTCAAGACCCCTTAATTGTGGAGGACTTTAGTCCAAGTCTCTCTCACAATTGGTGAGGGTACCTTGGGGTTGAGTGGTTCTTCTTAGGAGGAGAGGATTGTGGCACATGTGGTACCCACTCCTTCTTAAGCTCCACCTTTCTCCCCCACATGTTTAAGAGACGACAAGTAGAAGGGAGAAAGACTTGGTGGGGTGGGTGAATGACATGTATCACCACCCCATTTCAAGAGTCTTGCTTGTAGTTGGGAGGAGGAGTGAGGAGGTGACATGTGTCACCTCCTCATTCCTCAAGGATCATGAGAAGAGCCTATTTTAATTCCTCTTGAAGGGAGGGATGGGGTTGTTGAATTTCTGGCAATTTTTTATTTTATTATTTTGGGGAAAAAGTTAGAGGAAAATTGGTGGCTCAACTTGGACGAGTTAGAGGAGCTCTTCTCAACTATCTTCCAATTGGGCTTTATAAGGTAGGAATAAAAGGTTAATGCCTTCCCTTATGCATTTTAATTACTTGTGTGATGCCATGTGTGAGTTTCTATTTTGAGTGGGAAAAAATTGTATGGGAGTTATGAGAGCCTCTCCTACTTAGGAGAAGATGCTCAACATGAAGTTGTGAATTAAAATGAAACTGTGTTGCTGTGTGTGTATATATATATATATACAATTTAAAATAAAAACCATTTAAAATAAATGATGTGTAAAAGAAAGAAAATAGATTGTGTTAAATTTTTTTTATAGATCGCAGTTTTTTTTTTTTTGGCTGAAAAAAAGAAATATTTGGTGGGGGGTTTGAACCCCCCCACCGTTGATTTTTACATATGGGTGTGGGGAGGGGACAGAGCCCCCACCCACACCCCACTATATGGGATGTGGGTGGGGGCTCTACCCCTCCCCACACTCCCCACACCTTCCTTCCCCACCATCGTGGTGACTCCAAACCCCTGCATAGACCCTTTGATGTCGTCGCCACCGCCGGTCTCTCTACCTCCCTGTGGCCCATTCCCCCTCCACCGCTCATAAATCCCACACCTCTACCAGCTGCCACTGCCCCAGCAACAACACTCTCCACTCAGATTCACCACTCTCCTTTTTAGCCCCTCTATGGGCAGTAAACCTCACACCACAACATATAGGGTACACACACACACACACACACACACACACACACACACACACACACACACACATATATATATATATATGTCCAGCATATGCACTTCTTGGTGTGGCCATAAATGGCTTCTTCTCCAACCTGCAAACACAAATCCAAAACAAAATAAGAGAAGAAAAAAAAAGAGAGAAGATGGAGAATTTGTGAGATGGAGGAAGAAGAGAATGTGGAGGCAAAGTAGGGTTAGGGCTTTTTGCCCTTAAGGAAATTAGTTTTTTTAATTGAGTGGATTTTAGGACTTTGCATTTAAAAGTGCCCTTAATTTTTTATTCCCACTCTTTTTATTATTTTTCTTTCTTTTGTTTTAAAATTTATTTTAGAATGGGATTTTTAGATAATTATAAAATGGGTAATCTTTATTTCTTTTGGGAATGCGTTATTGTGGCATGGTAATATATAGACTAGTTTATTATTAGAGGGATTTTTATATTTTATTGAATTTTAAATTTGATTATTACAAGGGATTTTATTTTTTTAATTATTTTTTACACCTATCTAATTATTGAGATGTATTTATTTTAACAATTGGGTTAATCCTCGCTTTCAAACCTAATTCGATGAGGACAATTTAAACTACATCGTTATTAATTTAATTTTAATATTCTTTTAATCATTTTAGAGCAAATTATTTAGCGAAATTAAATTAGCCATTTTTAATCGAACTTGGAAACCTAGCAAACTATCCAAATGAAGTTAGTATCACATGCTTCCATAATCTAGTCTATGAAGAAATTAGGAATAATGTAAATGAAGCAATGATAGCTCTGATTGATAGAAAATGTAAAGGAGAACAAATTGATTGAGCTTTGTTGAAAAATGTTTTAATTAACCTATTTAACTGTTCTACCAATTTAATTAGTGTAACGTAGGTAATTTAAAACCAACCCAGTAAACTTTCGATCAAAATTAATTTTACTATAATAAACCCTAATTTTCTAAAATTTAGGGTTTACCTAGGTTAGGGAAATTTAACCTTGCTTAGGACTAAATTATTGTTTTTTCTAGTTATCGACATTAGATTTTGACATTAATTTATATTCACTCATGCACTAGAATTTAACTTTTGATTTTGACTTACGTCAAAATACCATCATTCACTTAGGTTAACCTAAGGTTTCGATCATCGATCCTAACCCTATTGGCAACGTTAACCACATCACATCGACCCCCTAGTTGGCCTTCATTGCGAATGGTATGCACAAGTGAATGCATTACCCCACCTTCAACTATTATGTTTACACCTTATGCGTAATGCCACCAAGCACACTTACACATGCGAGGGGATTTCTAGTGAAGCGTGGTAAAAGTTTTGATATCTCATGTCATGACCACATAACAAATGTGGACATGACACATGTGATGCATGTCGTGACCACATGGGAAATGTGGGCATGACATTTGGTATCAGAGCCTAAGTTTAAACACTGGGCTTATTTGGGTAGGTTACTTATTCCGTAACTTCGATTAATTAGTGATTACCTTATTTTGTAGGATACCTCCCCGACGAGTTCGGAGAGTGTGTTCACACCACACTGCATCCATCAAGGTGCACAGTGATTCTTCGGCCGAGGGTCAGGCGCCACCAACACCACAGGTCCTACCTATACCAGACATTGAACCACAGATACTTCAGGCACTACAGGCAGTGTTAGATAGGCTACCACTGACTGAAGATGCACTACACATAGAGCCACATGTTGAGCCCCATGTTGATCTGCGAGAGGAACCACGCGTGGAGCCATGAGTAGAGTCACGTGTGGAGCCATGTGTGGAGCCCCACGTCGAGCCTCAAGAGGTACCACATGTGGAGCCATTTGTGGAGATACCAGATACGATAGTAGACGAGGTTGGATCAGCCTATAAGGTCCATAGTAGGAGCCCGCCACATCATGATAGGCATGAGAAGAAAACGTGAGTGGAGCAGATCATTCACAGGCCATATGATTATTATGCAGATGAGCCCATTAGAGGGCACAGAGACTGAGGAGACCCCATCAGAGACGTGTTGAGGTTGAATCCTCCTACTTTTTCTAGGACTATAGAGGGAGCTAAAGCTAAGGCTTGGCTCATCAGTCTAGATAGATGCTTTGCGTTGAGTACTTACGAGGGCAACACAAAGGCACGTGTGGCAATCCACCTATTGCGAGATGCAATAGCTACTTGGTGGTGCACTGAGGAGTGCAAGCGTCCTCTATCATTAGACACACTCACTTGGGAGACCTTCATTGAGCGCTTCAATGCACAGTATTTATCAGATCACTACAGACAATGTTGCATAGATGAGTTTCACGACCTTCAACATAGAGGGCTTACTATTGCTTAGCACAAGGGCAAATTCAGTGAGTTGTCTAGATATGCAGAATATCTCCACGATGAGAAACATCTAGTTCATAAGTTCATCAGAGGATTGAACCATAGCATAGCAGGGCCTTGTTGTGTGGTTACACAACACACCCCATTTTGACTTGGCAAAACAAGGACCCATCTTTTGTTTGGCTTTGTTTGTGTTTCTCCTGCTATTTGGCAGTCTGGTAAAAGTAAGTCCTGCAGATAAGCCTCCATGCGAGGATGAGGTAAGTCATCATCATGAGGTCAGTTGTCAAGATTCATGTTTCATATCATTAACCTCATATTTGGAAAGAACATTAAAAATCATGAAGGTTTGCCTTTTACATCATCCTGATATTCCCTAAGATGTGAAAGTTATGAATGGTCAAAATCCTGGTCAAACCTGATATTCATAAGGGGGAGAATCACATTTCTGAATATCAGTCATCTTACGAATGATCACCCTAATATTTTAATATCACCCCGATATTTAAATATCATCCGGTTCATGACCTGCGGACGTCAAACTTAAGTGGTAGTGATACTTACCTGTCAAACAATAGCATATATTTTACGGGGAGGATATTTCGAAACATCACCCGATATTCTGAATATCACCTTATCTTTCAAATATCATCTGGTCACGAAATATCACCCTAATGTCATTATCCTGATGACATCATCTGATCCCGATAATAAAGCAAATCAACATGATGATGATGTCATCATCATTTTTACCTCGCGGAGGTATATTTCATAACATCACCCTTTCATGAAACATGACGATGATGTCATAATGCTTCAATGATAGACTAAGCCAATATCATGGTGATGTCATCATGATATTCTGAGAAAGGTCACTTCAACAATGTGTAGGGTCATCATCTCTTTCAAAATATCACCCGATCTTTTAAACATCCCTCGATACTCAAAATATAACCTGATATTTCAAAGGATCATCCTACTCCTCTTGCCACATGAAAATTGAATGCTCATTAATACAGTAGGTGGTTCCCGCCGATTGTCGACGCGATGATTACACATGGCGACATCTGGAGATTTTCGTGCAGAAAATCAATGATTAAGATTGATTCAATCAGAATGTGCCCTAATCAACCAAATCAATGGATTTAAAGTGAATTTGCAACATCATTATACACTCACCTTGCGATGAATTCAGTTTTTACACAGAGCTGAGCTTCTGAAACCCTTCTATGAATCACTTGCAAGGGTATACATCCTAAACCAAAACGAAGAACGTGATTATTATCAGTCTCAAGACCATTTCTATATAATCATCACTATAATTCAAGAGGATAAGCATACATCAGGTAAGTATCTGATCCCTTCTGCTGTGTTTTTTCTCTACATATCTAGATAGTATGATGTTTACTAGTTTGGAGTTGTGAATTCTGTACATCATGAAAGAGCAATGTTTAATGAACCTATACATGACACCATAAAGATGTAATATATATATTCATACATGAGATGAAGTACAAATTGTGAGACCAGTTCTTGTCATTACAGGAAATCATGGCAGACAAGAGATTGATGAAATCTGAAGCAGAGTTTGTTAAACTGATGTTTGCACAACCTGAGGGTGTGCAATTCAAGTACAAATTCATAAGAGATACGCACTAGGGAAATACAAATCTGGCCGAATGGACAGACAGGATGCATAGTCAGGAGGAGAATGCTTTGCTTGAGGCTGTTTTGGTGTCCGGAATGGGGAATGCAGCTGGTTTTCCATATAGCATGGAAGCTCCTAAACTAGTTATTGAGTGTGCCAGAAATTATAATTCACAAACCAGGAGGGTTGAGAAACATGGAAGAGTGTATGCAGACTTCTCCATAAAGAGACTGTCTACCATATTCAGTTTGCCACTGGGTAGAGGTGTTGTCAGCATGAACTTGAAGAAACTAGAAATAGAATATGAGGCTAATAAGAAAGCTGCTAGGAAAAGAATGTACGGATGGAGAGCCAAAAATAGTACTTATCCAGCTGTAGCCAAGCTGCATGTTCATTTATATAAGTATGATTTTGATGATGAATATCAGTTTATGATCGCCTTACTCAGCAGGGTTACAGGTCAACCAACAGCTAGAAGTTTCAAAGACTGGATGTATGGGATCATCCTAATGTATGTATATACGGAGAATAGGCCATTATGGGCCAAAATGATCAATGATGCTATAGATGAACAGCTGTTAAACCTGGGAGGTACAAATTCTACTTTTTTTACGACTTCATACCTTGTTTATGCATGTGCATACAAGGGTACATTCAATGCATTGACTATAGTGGGGAAAATTGGTGGCACCACCAATGATGCACATATCTGGGATCACTATCCCCAATTACAGAGAGTAAATTACCTCCAAGATTATAAACTGGTGAATGATGCATTCTCTATGCATCTGGTAAGGACCATGGAAGAAGACAGAACTAAGAGATTGAGCATGGAGGCTCAAGAGATCATATACAGGCATGGAGCCTGGTTCATTCAGTTTGCAACCTTTTCTTACATTAGGATTGAGGGCTTTGCAGAACAACCCCTCATGCTCCCAAGATATCCAACTGATGCAGTAGTGCTAATGGAGTTCATGAGACAAGTTGTAACAATACTAGATTCTTATAAAGCCAATAAAAAAATTCCACCAGTATTGTTTCCAGTGACGATGGGCTATTACATGTGCCTAGACAGTGAAAATATTAAGAAGGACATAGCTATCCTAACAATGATGAAGTTATAGCCTTTCCCATTGATAAGGCCATATGATCCTTACGGGAGGATGCAGAAGATCATGGGACAGCCCATCAACCAAAGACATCTTGAGGATTTTTGGGCAGACTGTGAGGATGAGGCCGAGACAAGAAGGAGAAGATATCAAAGGTTGACCCTGAACCAGATCAGGACCTTTGATTGTATTTCAATCCTTGTACAGTGAAGAAAGATGATGGAAATATCATGGCTGATGAATATGAAAAGAAAAAGATATATAATGAGACCATATCAGCCCCAGATCTCACTATACAAGAGGATATTTCTTTGGACCAGTTCAATGGTAGAATCCTAAGGCTGACCCAGGAGTGGGTAAATGATCAAGTTAATAACTTGAAGAAAAAGGGAGTTGCTCTCACTGTGGATAATAAAAAGAAAAGACAAGAAATCCCAGCTAATGAGTATGATGATTTTCTTATTGAGAAGAGGAAATCCAAAGGAGACATGTTGCCACCTCCACAGCAACAAAGCAAAAGACCTCCAAGAGGAAAGAAAGTTGGAGATGAACCCAAAGGGGTCATCATTGAAAGAATCATAGCTCCTGCTTTAGAAGCACCAGCATTAGGAGAAGCATCAGCTTCAGGGTAGGCTACAGCATCATCTGCACCTTCTCCAGTGGATAAATAGAAGTCCAAAAGAACCCAGAGGACAGATACACTAGTTACAAAGACCTATGAAGAAGGTCAGGCTTCGCAGAAACAGGTGAAAGAAGATATTCCTCCTGGAGAGGAAACTGAAGAAGAGGATGTTCTCCCTTTCACTAGAAAAAGAAAAGCACCCCAGGTGATGGTGGCTACCACACCTAAGAAGACAAGAACTTCCATGAGAGGTGAGGTAAAACAACCCCCTATAATACTCAAAGGGGCAGGTGGTGAAGTGTTCAATAAGGAGCTGCAGCATAGTGTTCCACTTCCCACCATTGTAAAGTTTAAAACTGAGTTAGCAGAAGAACAAATAAAACAAACCTCTAGGATACTCCAAAGTGGTGTTGTCTCATTGGATGAGACAGTCGACTTATCCGATGATGAGGTAGTGAAGGATGTGGCTTCACAAAGAATGGAAACCCTTGCTACTAGCACCCGGATAACTCCTCATGGAACTCCATCAGTACAAATGGTGTTAGAGGAAATGAAGCAAGTGGAATCAAAAAAGGAAAAGAGCCCAGAGAAAATTGCAGAGCAAATGGGGCTAGATGCACTAGTGGATAAGGTGACAGGTCCTGCAGTTGTAGATTTGACACATATGGAGGATGTAAATCCTCAGGATATGGCAGGTGAACCTGATAAAATAGAAAATATTGAAGAAATAAAGATGACAGAGGTGGAAACACATGCTCCAGATTTGGTTCAATCACAACAAGATACATCTGGTGAACCCAAAGTAGTGGAAGTACAAGAAAAGAATGAGATTGACAAAGATAGTTCAGGTCACCAGGATGAACTAAAAACTCAAGAATTAAGTGCATCAGGTGTAGAAAAGGATGTGATGAAAGATCAAACAAAAGCACCTAAGACAGATGAAATAGTGACCATAGATACAAACATGCCTGAAGAGGAGGAAATAAATAAAGTAGATGAGACAAGAGTGGAGGAAGTAAAAGATAAAGATCATGATACACATGCAGATGATCAACAGGATCAATCGGCAGAGAAGGAAGCTCCTCACCAGGAGGATATACCAAAAGATACCCCTCTTGATGAACATCATGCGGAAGAGAAAAGAAGATCACCCTCCCCATCAAACATGATGGTGGACACAGGAGATCAGGGTGATCCTCATAATGATGATGGTGGAAGCCAAGGACCTAAAGACCAAGTTCCTCAGTGGTTAGAAACTAAAATTGGTACAAGGCCAGGTATGGAAATATAGGAATTTGATGTATCTACTTTATTTTTAGAGACCCAGATAAAACCAAAGAGGAAGGCCAGACTGACTTCGGCCATTAGAAGAGATCCTACAACAGGTAGGAGAACAGCTCAAATAGCACTCCCTACTATAGATAAAGAAAAGGGTAAGATTACCTTAGATGAATTTCATATCAGCACAGTAGATTTGGGGTTTGCTAACAAAGACCAAGAAGGTCAAGAAGGTAAGGACATCATAGATTCATTAATTCAAAAAGTTAAAAGAGTAAAGGAGAAAAATAAGCAACACAAAGAGCACATTGCTTAGTTGCATGCATATATAAAAGGGTTAATTAACCCTGAAGATACTCCAACTGACCATGCAGTCCCATTGACTGCTATCTCCCAAGAAGAGGTAAAGAAATTAGACCTCATGTAACGTGAGTTGTCCATACTGAAGAAAAGGATGTTATCCACAATGAATGTAGCAGAAGATGTATTAAAAGCCTCTTTGAAGAGATGGAGTTCCCTTAGCATCTCTAGGAACAAAGTGGACAAATTGTAGATGGAGACTGGGAAAGGTCTTTTCAATTGGAGAAGACATTGAGTGTATTGGGTGAAATAAAGAGGATCAATCCTCAAATACTCATTAACAAGCAAGTGCTAAATAATAACAATGCCCTATTAATAGACATATGGTATAAAGACATCCAATTTGAGTGTGATGTGCTTAAAAGATGCAACAATAAGTTGAGAGATATTAGCATGAAGTTGCATGATATGATATCTTTTGAAGCAGAGATTTTAGAAGCAATAGAAGGGAAGGTGGAAGGAAAGATAGAAAATCAGGATGAAGAATTTGCAATCAAGGCTCTGCATAATAACTTTCAGCTGGTTGCAAATGATCCACTGAGTCACTTGACAGAAGAAATCATGGATAAAATGATGAGAATTAAGGTTAAAGTGGAGAATTATAATGAGACATTAGATAACAGAAGGAATAAATTAGATAATCTTTGAAGTAAATACGGAATGCATAAGCATGGCATCATCAAAGCAAAGACTCGGGATGGTGGAGAAGTGGAGAAAATAATACAATTGTATGAAAATGTCAGGATAGTCATGCAGGCTCATATGCAAGGTCACAGTCATCATGATGATGAAGACACAGGAAGCGATGCACCTCATGATGGAGAGCATGAATCTGATGAGTAGATGAAGATGCACCACAAAGAAATATCAACATCTGATACTTAGAAAAAATAAGTATCTTAGATGGTTGCCAACTGGCAACTTGTGCCACTTGATGAAATTGACAAAGTCAAAGAGTGAATATTCATCATAGATATTCATAGACAAATCTTGATCGTTGATCATTTTTGTAACAGCTTCCTCACCTTACTCTATAAAAGGTGTAGGAATGCCTCATTTTGATTCATTCAGAAACTTAATTGAAATCTGTTTGCTGAAATATTCAGGGCTCATTTCAAAGTTATTGTATACATATATGTTCTTGCATACTTAATGAATGAGAAGACTTGTTTGATTACAATTCATGGTAAATCTTGAGTAATCAATGTATGAATTCTGGATATATGCTGTGATTTGTTGCATCCCTTGGAGTGCATATCTACTTGCATGTGTTGTTTTCATATCATTCCTTTGAAGTTAGCATCAATTGTATCTAGCTGTAGAATGTCCTGGTGAACATACGGTTTGGTTTTCTTCTCCTCATGACTATATCTGATATATGTGTGGCTCGATAACTAAAGGTTCAACATTAATTTGAAGCATTTCTTTCAATTTCTTTCAATTTTAGATTATTTCACCATCATAATTGCAAATAATTGATAATCATAAGCAAATACATAAAAATATGCAGATATCCCATAGGCAACTGTACATCTTTACCATATTTGAAGATAAAGCATGCCCAAATGACAAATATCATGCAAAGTTTTGAACATAACTGCATCATTTGATCAAATTACTATGTATAATGATCTTTCTGTGAAGAATCTTTACAGGACAAGATCATCATGCTGATGAATTTCACGTAAGGCCCCAAAATAGAAACAACAATGCACATCAACCTCTGAGTAACGTCAGAAGATTAAGACCTAATCACCAGAGACTTGGGATCGTGAATTCTCTGAATTCATTGTATCTTACAAGATGAATAAGGGTTAATGTGTACTTTTATTCTATATTTGTTTATGACTAACATCATGATCAACAGGCCTGTACGCATGGCAGACCCCCAGACATTAAGTGATGCTGTTGAGAAGGCATACGTAGCTAAGGAGATACAGAGATGAGGATAGGGATCATGCTCCCAGTTTTAGGATCGTGGGCAGCAGCAGTACCAGCAGAGTTATTGCAGACCACCACTACCACCATAGAAAGGAGGATTTAATTCTTCGTCATTACCTCCTAGAACTCCACAGCAACAGTAGTAGAATTAGCAGAGGTCTAGACCCCAACAGAGGGCACAAAGAGGGTAGAATCGAGGATGGTAGCAACAAGGCCCGTGTAGAGACCAGAGGTAGCAGAGACCACCTGCGGAGCCCACAAGATCTTAGCAGTCATACAGGGGTTCGCAGGGTTCCACAGGTAGATCTGGACAGGAGTAGTCAAGTAGGACTCAGTCAAGATAGATACAGGCTCGGGGCCCATGCTATGTGTGTGGTGGAGTAGGACATCTAGCCAGAGAGTGCCCACAAGGCTTTACGGTAGGGGGATAGCCCTATTTAGGAGGGTCAGAGCAGACTGAAGGGGATGTGGGCAAGTCCGACCGCATGTTTGTAGCGGTTGATAACCACCAGGCTGAGTATTAGGCATCCGTGATCGAGACATCAAGTATGATTAGGGGTGCCCCCATCTCTATTCTTTTTTACTCTGGAGCTACTGATTCTTTTCTATCTACATCGTTAGTGAAATGTTGCAGGCTGGTGGCTTCTAGGCAAGACATTAGGTGGGAGGTTGAGTTGGCCTCTGGGGTGAGGATGTCAGTAGATACCTTGGTTCGGGATTGTGAGATCTCTTTGGGGTCCTTCACTACATCTTGTGACCTTAGAGTTATGCCATTAGGATCCTACGGTGTGGTTTTAGGTATGGACTGGCTTGTGCCTCATAGAGCCAAGCTAGATTTTCACTGAAGGGCGATTAGCTAATTAGATGATCATGGTGCACCGGTTGAGATAGTGGGCATTTAGAAGCCCATGACAGTTTATCTAATTTCCACTTAGCAGGTTAAGCGCTGCATGCAGAAGGGATGTTAGATGTTCGCTATCATAGTTAGTGATAGATTAGAGGATGAGTCTGAGGCTTCATTGGATGATCACCCTATCTTAAGAATTTTCTGACGTGTTTCCGCCAGAGTTACAAGGGATGCCACCCTATCATGACGCAGACTTTCATATCGATTTAGTGCCAGGTGCCAAGCCAGTGTCTCGTGCACCCTATAGGATGACTACTCATGAGCTTACAGAGCTCAAAATGCAGTTAGAGGAGTTGTTTGAGAAGGGGCACATCTGACCTAGCGTTTCACCATAGGGCACACCGGTTATCTTTGTGAAAAAGAAGGATACTTGTGCATGGACTATAGGTAGTTGAATAAGGTAATGGTGAAGAACTATTACCCTCTATCTAGGATTGATGACCTTTTTGACTAGATGCAGGGAGCCAGAGTGTTCTCAAAAATTGATCTGAAATCTAGGTATCACCAGTTGTGCATCACAGAGGCAGGTATTCATAAGGCTACTTTCTAAACTAGATATGGCCACTACGAGTTCACTGTGGTCCCCTTCGATTTGACGAACACCCCTGCAGTGTTCATGAGTCTCATGAACAGGATGTTCCGTACCTACTTGGATCAGTTTGTGATTATTTTTCTCGATGACATATTGATCTATTTGTGGATTGAGGAGGAATATGAGGAGCACCTACGTCAGGTTTTGTAGTGCTTGAGAGAACAGCAGTTGTACAGCAACTTGGTGAAGTGTGCCTGTTTCAGGATAGGGGTACAGTACTTGGGGCACATCCTATCAGGTGATGGTATCTCCATAGATCCATCAAAGATCAAAGCTATAAAAGATTGTCCAGCACCCACTAGTGTGACAGAGGTCAAGAGTTTCATGGGATTAGTTGGTTACTACTGTAGATTTGTAGAAGGCTTTTCCAAGATAGCACACCCCATTACTTCCCTTCAGTGAAAAGGGAAGAGTTTAACTTGGACCAAGTAGTGCGAGAGGACCTTTGGGGTCCTCAAGGAGAGTCTTAACAGTGCTCCCATCTTAGCAGTTCCTGATCCTGTAGAGGATTTTGTAGTATGTACAGATGCTTCACTTGAGGGTTTGGGAGCCATGCTTATGCAGGGTGGTAGAGCGATTGCATGAGTCGCATAAGATCAAGACACATGAGTTGAACTACCCTACTCACAATCTAGAGCTCATAGCAGTGGTGCATACTCTTGTTTGTTGGAGACACTTTCTTTTGTGTCATCGCTTTGAGCTTCATTCGGATCACCACAATCTGCAGTATATTTTCACACAGCTAAATTTAAATGCCCGCCAATGGTGTTAGATGGAGTTTCTATGTGAGTATGACTTTGAAGTCCACTACATCAAAGGGAAGGAGAATGTGGTTGCTGATGCTTTGAGTCAGAGGCGCCACGAGATCCTAACCTTGACCTTGAGTGTGGACTTGAGAGAGCGCATTATTCAGCATCTACCTGAGAACGAGTGGTTTCTTGAGGTACGGAAGGAGATCCAGAAACAGAGGGCCCTTAAGGGCAAATTTGTAGGATATTCCCTTGAGTCAGATGGGTTGCTTAGACATCGACAATGCATCTATGTACCCTGTGTGGGTGACCTTTGTGCAGTAGTTCTTTTAGAGGCTCATAGAGCACCTTATGCAGCACATCCAAGGGTGAAGAAGATGCATGCCAACTTGCAAGAATTATACCATTGGGAAGGTATGAGACGGGATAATACAGAATATGTTTCTCGTTGCCTTGAGTGCCAGAGGGTCAAGGCTGAGCATCAGCATCCAACCAGTCTTTTATACCCTCACGAGATACCTAAGTGGAAATGGGACACCATTTCCATGGACTTCATTATTGGTCTTCCTATGTCATCACACCGCCACAATGCCATCATGGTGACGGTTGACAAGTTGACCAAGGTGGTGCATTTCTCACCTATACACACAATGTATATTACACCATCTATGGGGAGAGTATTCTTGGATCAGATTGTTAGATTACATGGGGTACCTCGCCATATCATTTTTGACAAGGATTCAGTGTTCACATCATCCTTTTGGAGAGCCTTGCAGCAGGCATTGGGCACACAGCTCGACTTCAGTTCTGCTTATCATCCTAAGACCGATGGACAGATAGAGAGAGTTAATCAGGTTCTTAAGGATATGCTCCGTATGTATGTCATGGATCACCAGAGTAGATGGGAGGAGTATCTGTATCTAGTTGAGTTTGCCTACAACAATGGGCATCACAGCTCATTGCGTATGCCTTCTTTTCAGACCTTGCAGGACACCTTTGAATTGGGACCGTATTGAGGATAGGGTTGCAATAAGGCTAGAATTGGTTTAGGATATGGAGCAGTAGGTGACTTTGATTAGGCAGAGACTTCAGAAGGCACAGGATTGATAGAAGAAGTATGCCGATGCTAAGAGGGTAGATCAAAGCTTCTCAGTTGGGGACAGAGTGTTCTTGAGAGTGTGACTGCACAAGAGTCCAATCCATTATAGAAGGGGCTCTAAGCTCTCACCTCATTTTCTTGGACCTTTTGAGATCTTCGAGCGGATAGGACCTGTAGCTTATCGTCTATCCTTGCGACCTAGCTTGTCCCGTATCCATGATATTTTTCATGTTTCAGTTTTACGGCATTACATATCTAATTCATCTCATGTATTGGATTGGAGTTCTCTTCAGGTAGAGGCAAACAGACAACCAACTTTGGAGCCAATTCACATATTGTGTTGTCAAATGCTAGGCCTTCGAGGTTGAGAGCTGGACCAGGTTAGGGTCCAGTGGGACATGTACGATGAGGTCACGATGACATGGGAGGATGTAGCAAGATTGAGGGCCCTTTATCCTCACCTCTTTGATGACTTCCAAGTGGAAGTAAAGTCTTAGGGGGGAGGATGTGAGGCCTACCTTTTCATTCCCTTATATTTGACTACTTTATTTTACTATTGGTGATACTTACTAGACTTGTGGAACTGTTGATCCTAAATTTCAGGACTGTTAGACTTTATGATGTATGTGGATTTATTATGTTTAGCATGATTACGATGTGATTAGAACTTGATATTGATTTATTGACAACGTTGGACATATGGTTTATAGTATGATGTTATTGGGATACTATTCATGTGATATTAGTTAGAAATTTATTATGTGATTCTAACTTGGGATGGATGTTTGAAATGCAGAATTTAGAATTTAATTGTAATGTGATTTCCTTGATGCTTATATGAACACGTGATGTTGTATGTGCTTGTTTCACTTTGCTTCAGCTATCATATACATGTCAGATTAACATTTCATTGGAGTGCGTAGGTGTTTCTAACGAAGCCACAAAAATTCAGAGATCATCCCATATACTATGTTGTTTTCCCGTGTGAAGCCGATCTAGTTCCAAGAGGAACCAAGATCAACTATGTTTGCATGATGAAATTTTGTAATGTTGTTGCATGTTGTTAGTTGGGTTAGGTCTACCCCTCTTGTATTTGATTTGTAATTGGTGTAGTAAGTGTAGTGTCATTTGAATTTCATTTTTTGAGTTATAAATTTTTGAGACCCCTTTTATGTGTTTTTACTCAACCATTGGTGCTCAAAATGGGTTAAACTTGACCCTGGGTTGTATCCCTAGGGTCTAGAAGTCATTTGGGCTTATGTAACCTTGGGTAAACTCCCATTTGGTCACTTTAACTTCACCCTAAAGTAAAGTGACGAAAATGGAAGTTTGGGAGGGAGAGGATGAGTGGGTCAAACACTCAACCTCTTCCTTTCCTCTTCCCTAGGTTGGGGGATTCTTCAAGATCCCTTAATTGTGGAGGACTTTACTCCAAGTCTCTCCCCCAATTGCTGAGAGTACCTTGGGGTTGAGTGGTCCTTCTTAGGAGGAGAGGATTGGGGCACATGTGGCACCCACTCCTTCTTAAGCTCCACCTTTCTCTCCCACATGTTTAAGAGAGGACAAGTGGAAGGGAGAAAGACTTGGTGGGGTGGGTGAATGACATGTGTCACCACCCCATTTCAAGAGTCTTGCTTGTAGTTGGGAGGAGGAGTGAGGAGGTGACATGTGTCACCTCCCCATTCCTCAAGGCTCATGAGAAGAGCCTATTTTAATCCCTCTTGAAGGGAGGGATGGAGTTGTTGAATTTTTGGCAATTTTTTATTTTATTATTTTAGGGAAAAAGTTAGAGGAAAATTGGTGGCTCAACTTGGAGGAGTTAGAGGAGCTCTTCTCAACTATCTTCCAATTGGGCTTTATAAGGTACGAATAAAAGGCTAATGCCTTCCCTTATGCATTTTAATTACTTGTGTGATGCTATGTGGGAGTTTCTATTTTGAGTTTTTACTTGTTGTTGTGGGGAAAAATTGTATGGGAGTTGTGAGAGCCTCTGCTACTTGGGAGAAGATGCTCAACATGTGTGGGGTGGGGGAGGAGTGAACCTCCTCGGGGTCACATCCTTGGTTTTGTGGAGTTGGAGCCTTGAGGGCAATATGTGTATATGTGCAATATGTGAAATGACTTGAGATCCAAAAGAAAGCTTTGTGAAACTATGATTAAAAGTGTTGACTTGAGGCCTTGAGAGGTATTTGTATTGGGAAGTTTTGGAGTGGAACTCTTGAGTTGAATGATATCCACTCCCCTACCCCATTAAACTCACTTTGAGTGAATTTTTGTGTTGTGATATCCATGGGAGTAATTTGTTTTTAGGTGTTGAATGCAATGTTGTGTTGTGGTTTGAGTTTCCTGGTGTGTGGATGACCTCCTAGCTCAGGGGTGACTCATTAGTGAGTCAATGGTAGGGAGGAGAGCATGTTGTTGTGGCTTCTTCCCCCTTTTTGTGTTATTGCAGGATATTGGGAGCTATGTGAAGTTGAGGAAAGTATCATTGTTCTTAAGAGTTGTTATCTTATTATTTTTAGCTCTTGAGAGAGCATGGCCAAGTTAGGCTTTTGTATCATTTTTAGATTTCAAAAGAAGAGAACCTTGTTTTCTCTCTTATGTTGTAAAAGTATGATTTTACTTGTGTATATAATACTATTTGCATTGCAATAGAAATTTTAACTTGCTAATTTCAATGCTTGTGATTCAACAAAAAAATAGAGTAATTAAAGAAAATATAGTCTTATTGCTATTTTATTTGTATGTTACTTTTTTAAAATAAAGAAATAGGATAGTTGTTGTTTTATCTATGTGGGGTAGAATGAAAATTATCACATTTTATTTCCTTAGAAGAAAAAAAAATTAGTTGTTGCTATATATTTGAAGTATTTAATTAAATGCATTTGCTTTTAAAAAAATATATAATGAATAAATTCTTGAAGAAATATTCTATGGAAATATGTTTTTTTAAAAAAAATATGTTCATTTGCCCTATATAAATCTGATATAAAAAAAAAGTATCTTTTGCTTATTTGTTTTAAAAAGAAAATCTGCGAGTTTTTGAAGGAAAAATATATTTGAAAATATAGTTATATAAATATATATATAGATATATTTGTATGTAAATATTTATATATATTTAAATATAAACTATTTTTATTTATTCTATCAAACAAAAAAAAGAGACTGCATTACATATACATCAGTATATATTTATATTTGTTATATTTTATTATACAATAAATTGTGAATTGAAATGAAACGGTGTTGCTATATATATATATATATATATATATATATATATATATATATATATATATATATATATATATATATATATATATATATATATATATATATACAAATAAAAATAAAAACCATTTAAAATAAATGGTGTGTAAAAGAAAGAAAATAGACTATGTTACATTTTATTTATAGATCGCAGTTTTTTTTTTTTTGGCTGAAAAAAAAGAAATATTTTGTGGGGGGGTTCGAACCCCCCCATCGTCGATTTTTACATATGGGTGTGGGGAGGGGGCGGAGTCCCCACCCACGCCCCACTATGTGGGATGTGGGTGGGGGCTCCGCCCCATCCCTACACTCCCCACACCTTCCTTCCCGACTATCGTGGAGACTCCAAACCCCCGCTCAGCGCCTTTGACATTGCCACCGCCACCAGTCCCTCTACCTCCATGCGGCCCATTCCCCCTCTGTCCCTCATAAATCTGTTGCCCCAATAGCACCACTCTCTTTTTTGGCCCCTCTGTGGGTAGTAAACCCCATACCATAGCATATAGGGTATATCTATATATATATATATATATATGTCCAGCATATGCACTTCTTGGTGTGGCCATGAATGGCTTCTTCTCCAACCTGCAAACACAAATCCAAAACAAAATAAGAGAAGAAAAAAAATAAGAGAAGATGGAGAATTTGTGAGATGGAGGAAGAAGAGAATGTGGAGGCAAAGTAGGGTTAGGGCTTTTTGCCCTTAAGGAAATTGATTTTTTTAATTGAGTGGATTTTAGGGCTTTGCATTTAAAAGTGCCCTTAATTTTTTATTCCCACTCTTTTTATTATTTTTCTTTCTTTTGTTTTAAAATTTATTTTAGAATGGGATTTTTAGATAATTATAAAATGGGTAATCTTTATTTCTTTTGGGAATCTGCTATTGTGGCATGGTAATATATAGACTAGTTTATTATTAGAGGGATTTTTATATTTTATTGAATTTTAAATTTGATTATTACAAGGGAATTTATTATTTTAATTAATTTTTTACACCTATCTAATTATTGAGATGTATTTATTTTAACAATTGGGTTAATCCTTGCTTTCAAACCTAATTCAACGAGGACAATTTAAACTACATCGTTATTAATTTAATTTTAATATTCTTTTAATCATTTTAGAGCAAATTATTTAGTGAAATTAAATTAGTCGTTTTTAATCCAACTTGGAAACCTAGTAAACTATCCAAATGAAGTTAGTATCACATGCTTCCGTAATCTGGTCTACAAAGAAATTAGGAATAATGTAAAGGAAGCAATGATAGCTCTAATTGATAGAAAACGTGAAGGAGAACAAATTGATTGATCTTTGCTAAAAAATGTTTTAATTAACCTATTTAACTGTTCTACCAATTTAACTAGTGTAACGTAGGTAATTTAAAACCAACCCAGTAAACTTTCGATCAAAATTAGTTTTACTATAATAAACCCTAATCACGCCTGAGAGGCATTATGCTGTCGGATTTTTCTAGAATTTAGGGTTTAGCTAGGTTAGCAAAATTTAACCTTGCTTAGGACTAAATTATTGTTTTTGTTGATTATCGACATTAGATTTTGACATTAATTTATATTTACTCATGCACTAGAATTTGACTTTTGATTTTGACTTACATCAAAATCCCATCATTCACTTAGGTTAACCTAGGGTTTCAATTGTTGATCCTAACCCTATTGGTGACATTAATCGCATTGCATCGACCCCCTAGTTGACCTTTATTGTGAATGGTATGCACAAGTGAATGCATTACCCCACCTTCAACTGTTATGTTTACGGCTTATGTGTAATGCCACCGAGAACACTTACACATGCGAGGGGGTTTCTAGGGAAGCGTGGTAAAAAAATTTATATCTCATGTCATGACCACATGAAAAATGTGGACATGACATGTGTGAAGCGTGTCATGACTGCATGGGAAATGTGGGCATGACATCCGATCATGGTGATATGGTCTGCAAGTTGAAGAAAGTATTGTATGGACTAAAACAAGCCCCAAGGGCCTGGTATGAAAGATTGGATAAACATCTCTTGAAAATTGGTTTCAAGAAAGGTATTGCTGATAGTAACTTGTACTTCAAGATTGATCATGAAAATATCCTGATTGTTGAAGTGTTTGTTCATGATATCATTTTTGGAGGAAGAGATAGTATGTGCAAGACTTTTGCAAATCAAATGAAAAGTGAATTTGAGATGTCTATGTTTGGAGAAATGAATTTCTTCTTGGGTCTGCAAATCACTCAAACAAATAAAGGAATCATCATATCACAAACCAAATATGTGAAAGAATTGTTGAAGAAATTTGGGATGGAAGATTCAAAGCCAATGAATACCCCCATGGCAACTAGATGTAAACTAAGCAAAGATGATGAATCCCCTAAGGTTGATCAGAAAAAGTACAGGTCAATGATTGGAGGACTACTGTATCTTACTCAAACTAGACCTGACATTATGAATGTTGTTGGTCTTGTTGCCAGATTCCAAGATGATCCTAGAGAATCTCATGTCATGGCAATCAAGAGAATTCTCAGATATCTAAAGGGAAAGGTGAGTATGGCTTATGGTATCCTAGGATCATGATTTATCTCTTCATGCATATACAGATGTTGATTGGGAAGGATATGTGGATGACCAGAAGAGTACCAATGGTGGTGCATTCTTTTTGGGGAAAAGATTGGTTTCTTGGCGGAGCAAGAAATAAAATGCAATATCTCTATCCACTACAGAAGCAAAGTATATTGCAGCAGCAGGTAGTTGCACTCGAGTATTATGGATGAAGCAAATGCTAAGAGACATCAGAGTGGAGTATGAGGAACCTATCACAATCTTCTGTGATAACTCAAGTGTAATAAATATATCAAAAAATCTAGTGTTGCATTTAAAGACAACATATATCCATCAAGTTTCACTTTTTGAGAGATCAGGTGAACAAGAATGAAGTTAGATTGGAGTTTGTGCCCTCAAAGGATCAGATTGTAGACATCTTTATAAAACCTCTACCTAAGGACTCTTTTGAGTATCTCAAGGAGAAGTTAGGGGTTATTACCCCTCCAATTCTGAATTAAGGTGCACTGATGTGCATCAGTCTAGTGGATCTCACAGTCATATCTTGTGGTCTGAATTGATGATAGGAAGTTGCTACTCAGGGGAACAATCTGTATGATTCTGAAGTATTGATGCAAGTATGTGCCCTTTTCCATTGATTTCAAAGGGGGAGAAAAGACATGTGAAAAATAAAAGTGGTTGTTGTTAATAGGGGGAGCTATGTTAGTCAGTGAGGAGAAGTTCTTTTCTTGATGGTTAAAAATAGTTTTTCACATCATATGTTGCCATCAATGACAAAGGGGGAGATTGTTGCAAGTATGGGCCTAACTGGTGTTGTTGTTGATGTCAACATACTCCTGATGCATTAATGTCAAGGATTGTATGAGTTTTGTGCTGAGGATATTGAGAAAATTAGTCCTATCAAAAATAGAGAAGAACAATGAAGACAGTGAAGCTCTATCAAGTCAAGATCCCAGCTAGATTAAGATTAGAGAATGTACATCAAAGGGTTTGTAGATATGTGTCTAAAGATGATCCAGTTAAGATTTGAGAGGTCCGCATGAAGATTTGAAGGAGTTATGGACATATGAGTAAAACTAGCTCTAGTAACAGTTTAGAGGTAACAGAGTGACACAAATAGGTCTGGTGAGATCTAGAAATGCAATATCTTGTTCTGCGGATTTGGTGGCATGTTTAAGAAGCCAATGTGAATTGACAACTCAATTGGTTCATGGTCTAGAGGTCCGCAAGTAATTATTCTAATGTGACAGTGATGACAGACTATGTTCTTGAGGTTTCAGATGAAGATACGAATGATTTCAATAAGCAAAAGTAGTGTGGATGTTCTTGGTGATTCAAGTAAGCTTGTGAAGGTCTCTAGATTGTGTCTTGTTTGTGTTGGTAGTCCACATTGAAGATTGAGCTCGTAATCAAAGATTTACCTTCAAGTGATGGTGTTTTTCCTAATTTTGGCTGACCGGATATTCTACACATGTTGCGGATGATCCTGAAGATGTTTTAGGAAGCATGGCATGTTCCTCGAAGAAGATTGAAGTCCCATTTATGTGTGGCTGATAGGGTATTGGCACACATGAAGTTTTTGTAATAAGTCAAGTTGTATTTGTAATTGCTCTATAATAAAATAAAGTATGTGTTGTGCCGACTTTGATGATCTTTCCAAAGTCGATGCCTTGTATAAATAAGATTTGTGAAGTCATTTCAAAGTATCCTTAGTCATGATGAGAAAGTGGCAAAGAAGAGAGGAGCGAAAGGAAGAGCAAAAGTGTTGAACTTAAATGGAACTATCTCAAGCATGGTGAAGATGCTAATCTCCAGTTCAAGTATGTAATATATATTATTCTGTAGATAGTGCGTCTCTTGTAGGCAGTGGGCCTCTTGTGAGCAATGTGCTCAGGCAGTGAGCCCTAATTGGCAAGTGCCATTTTTTTCTTCTCATTCTTTTAACAGAGAATACAATCTTGGGTTAGTCACCCTGTGGTTTTTCCCTTAACTCAGTTTTCCAAGTTAAAATCTTGGTGTCATATGTGTTAATGTATTTCTACTCTTGAGTTATTTTATTGTGCTTCCATGATTGAATCATTATTATGTTGTATAAATATAAGAAGGATTTAAGTGTTTAAAGAACATAATTTTTTTGGTGACAACTGATTCACCCCCCCTCTCAGTTGTCTGTCCTAAAACCAACAAATTTGTGGTATAAGTTATGGATGTTAAATAAGGATTACAGTAGTTGAACTTCAGCTAAACTCCAGATAGCTCTAAAGGCCAATACTTCCTAAGCGTCATCCTCCCCTAAGTCAATGATTTCCAGCAAGTGCTCTTAAAGACCCTCTAAGCCCTGCAACATGCCCAATCAGCACCTCAATCCTTTCCACAACTTTTGATTATCATTGAACTTAGTGACCCTAATATCCAATGGCAGATGTGAGCTCCAGCTATCACTATCACCAAGTGCCCCACTATTTTAGGGAACTCATGGAGTTCACCCTACTAATCACTTTATTCAAATCTTGGATCTAGAGTTCCTTGCAACTGATTGTGTAGTTAAGAAAATAATACAGCTGGTTGTTCTACTTCCAGTTCATAGGAATTAGTTAACAATTAGATTTTCCTTTCAATAAGCATGCAACTAGCTCTTCTAGTTCACTGTAATTAGACTCGCAATTAGCATCTCTTTCCAATAAGGCTCGATTGTATAAGTAGAAGAGCCATCACACCTTATTTAGTTAGTTCCTATTTTTTATCAATTAGTTGTTCATCGCAGTTTGTTTTCAGCAGAAGGAAAACTTCTGAGTTTAGGCATGTACATTCTTTAAATGAGAATAAAATGCAAATGAAGAGAGATTTCATTTGAAAGAAGTTGTTGACCAAAGAAAATCATCTCCATCTAGGAAAGTAGGGCCCACTTCCCCATCTTGGAGATCTCTTGGTATTATATTTGTATTGTTTCTATTTCTATTAATTTCTTTGCAGCAGATTGTTATATGTGTCATTTTCTGTTATTTGTTCTCACCTGTAGGTTTATTCTTCCAAAAATAGAAAATCATAAAAATTAGATTTGTTATCTCTTTAAGCACTATGATGTTCAGAGTACCGCATGCCTAAGAAGTAACATTAGGTTTCCTTTCCATTCATCTTTTATTTCTTGCAAGCGTGTTCATTTCCAGCAACTAGATTAAACTTTCATTTCAGCATGTGTTTTTGTTTCAAAGCAATTAGATTAGTGTTTATTTCAGAAAATGTTAGAATAGATTCTTTGGCAAGAGTGTTTCTTTTCAAGAAAATTAAGGCAGTTTATTTCATGATCAAGAAGATCAGAACTACAACTGTGCGAAGATCCCTAAACTGACCTTTGGTCCTCAATCATTTCATTTAAAACCCCCCCAACAAAATAGTCTTATCGCAGATCACTCTAGACACATCCGGATTGATAAAGAGTAAATGATGATGCATTAACAAAGCCTACTCTGACCTCATCATCCTCCACTTCCATCCAAAATCCCATGTTGGAATTAGGCTAGACAACTGAGAGGGGGGGTGAATCAGTTGTCCCAAAACTTTATCACTTGCAACAATTGATTCTTATTTACCACTTAAAATTGATTAATGATGTAAACATTTAAAGCATAAATCATCAACACATGAGTAGAAATAAATGAATACACATAACACTAGAATTTTAATGTGGAAATCCGGTTAAGGGAAAACCATGGTGGGGGTTAACCCACAAAGATTAGTACCCTGTTAAAAGTACATTAGAAAAAGAGAAGGCACATGCCTTCGGGTGCACTACCTAGAGCTCACTGCTCAAAAGAGGCTCACTACCTACAAGAGGCTCACTGCCTATAAGAAATTAAGTTTAACACAGAGATAATGAACTGAGAAATAGCATCTACTTCTTGCTTGGTTCAATCCCTTTGAAGGCTTACAAACTTTTGCTCTATCTCCCAAACACTTCTTCACTATATCTTCATCCTTTTCTGCTCTTATTCTTTTGCTCATCCACTTCTCTACTCTGCCTCCATACCTCTCTTAGGATTTTATCATTTTTGCACTTGGATAACTTTCCAAAACTCATCAATAAGTATTTATACGCTTCATCAACCTTGGAATGAACATCAAGGTTAGCTTTGACTTAACGCAGATCATTATACTATCAGCCAAACATAACTAAGACTTGAATCTTCATCCAACAACACGCCACGCTCTGAAGAATTGCTCTTAGATTATCCACAACCCACTTGAATCATTCAGTTGGCCAAGACTAGGAAGAACAGCAACATCAAGGGGAAAATCTCCACCAACGAGTTCAATCTTCAATGCGGACCTCCAACATAGCAGCCACACGATCCAAAGACTTCCACAAGCACATAAATTTAACAAAAACATCTGTACTCCTCCAAATCATTAGAATCACTTGCATCTTCATCTGGAACCTCAAGAACACTGTCTGCCATGACTATCACACTAGAAAGATTTCTTGGGGACCTCCAAACCACAAACCACTTGAGTTGATGATACACACTAACTTCCCAAACATGCCTCTAGATCCGCAGATCATAATATTTCAATGCAAAGAAATCTATACCAATTTACTATCACTCTGTCTCTTCTGAACACAACAAAACCTGGTTCTACTCAAATGGAAACAACTTCTTCAAATCTTCATGTGGACCTCTCAAAACTTAACTGGAGATACTTAAGACAATCCTCTACATAGCCATATTGTCTGCATACATTGATCTTTATTAATTTTCTCAATATAATCAACATTCCAATCTTCCAAACAGGCAAAAAAAATAGGATGTAGAGTTGACATCAATGCAACAAGGATATGTTGACATCAATGACAACACCACTTAGGCACATATTTGCAACAATCTCCCCCTTTGTCATTGATGGAAAAATATGATGTGAAAAACTAAATTTGACCATCAAGACAAGAACTTCTCCCCCTTTCTCTTATCACTTCTGCAACCACTTTCTTCACTGCTCCCCCTTTCATCAGCAACTAGTTTTTCACATGGCTTCTCCCCCCTTTGACATCAATGGCAAAGGGCACATATTTGCAATCTTTTCTCCTCCTTTGTTCTGGATTGATCTCCAATAATTTGCATACTGACTACTCCCCCTGAGTAGCATCTCCTTAACATCAATCCGGATCACAAGATGTGACTATGAATTCCACCGGACTGATGCACCCTCGTGCATCTTAGTTCTAATCAAGATGGGTAATAACCCCTAACTTCTCTCTGAGATACTCAAAAGTATCCTTAGGTAGAGGCTTGGTAAATATGTCTGTAATCTGACCCTTTGAAGAAACAAACTCCAATCTGACTTCATTATCATTTACCTTCTCTCTCAAGAAATGAAACTTGATGGATATGTGTTTTGTCTTTGAATGCAACATCAGATTCTTGGAAATTTTAATTGCCCTTGAATTATCATAGAAGATTGTAATAGGCTCTTCAAATACAACTCTGATATCCTTCAACAATTTGCTTCATGCACAAAACTTGAGTGCAATTACTTGTTGTTGCTAGGTACTCTACCTCTGCAGTAGACAGAGATATTGCCTCTTATTTTTTACTCAACCAACACACCAATCTTCTTCCCAAGAAGATTGCACCACCACTAGTATTTTTCCTATCATCCACATCTCCTGCCCAATCAACATCAGTATATGCATGAAGAGTGAAGTCATTGTCCTTTAGATACCACAAGCCATAGTCAAGTGTCCCTTTAAGATATCTAAAAATTCTCTTGACTTCTACCACATGGGATTCTCTAAAATCAACTTGAAATCTAGTGACAAGTCTAACTACATTCATGATATCAGGTCTGGTCTGAGTTAGATAGAGCAGTCCTCCAATCATTGATCTATACCTTTTCTAATTTTCCTTAGGGGAGTCATCATCTTTACTCAACTTGCATCTGTTTACCATAGGTGTGCCCACTAGCTTTGAATTTTCCATTCCAAACTTTTTCAACAATTATCTCACATACTTATATTGAGATATGAAGATACATTTATCTGACTGAGTGATTTGTAGACCTAAGAGGAAATTCATTTCACTAAACATTGACATCTCAAATTCACTTTGCATCTGATCAGCAAATGTTTTGCACATACTCTCATTTCCACCAAAGATGATATCATCAACAAATACCTCAACAATTAGGATATGCTCATGATCAATCTTGAAGTAAAGATTATTGTCTGTAGTGCCTTTGCTAAAACTTAATTTTAGCAGATACTTATCTAATCTTGCATACTAGGCTCTTGGGGCTTGCTTGAGTCAATATAGTGCTTTCCTCAATCTGCAGACCATATCCTTCTGATTAGACATCTGAAATCCTTTTGGTTGCTCAGTGTAGACTTCTTCTTCCAACTCTCCATTCAGGAATGTTGACTTAACATCCATCTGATTTATCTTGAAATCTTAATGAGAAGCAAATACAAGAAATAATCTGATTTCTTCTATTCTTGCCACCAGAGAAAAAGTTTCTTCAAAATCAATTCCTTCCACTTGAGAATATCCTTTGCATACCAACCTTACTTTGTTTCTTACAACTTCCCCCTCTTTATTTAGTTTATTCTAGAAGACCCATTTAGTTCCAATTACATTTTTGTCTTCAGGTCTAGGAACAAGATCCCAAGTGTGATTCTTTTTAATTTGCATTAATTCTTCTTCCATTGCTTTTACCCAGTTTTCATCATTACAAGCTTCACTCACTGATTTTGGTTCAATCTTTGAAATCAAACAAATCTTTGCTTGATCTTCAGTAATTCTTCTCCTAGTTAGAACACCTTTGTCTTTATTTCCTATGATTTGATCTTCAAGATGATTCAACCTTACATACCTCAGAGTTTTGGGATTTTCTTGAACTTCTATTTCTTGAGCTTGTTCCTCAACATCTACACTATCCTCTTGAGTCACTAGATTTTCTAGATCAATCTGGATTTGAGTTTGAGTTTGAACTTGACTAACTTGATTTTGACTTTCATCTTGATCATCTAAATCATATCTGCAAGACCTAGAAGGTCTCTCCTTGCTTTCATCAAATCTTACATTTGTACTTTCAACAATCATGTTTAATCTCTTGTTAAAGCACTGGTATGCCTTGCGTTGAGTTGAATAACCCAGAAATATTCCTTCATCACTTCTTGCATCAAACTTGCCTAGATCCTCATCTCTTTTGATATAGCATTTACTACCAAAAACTCTAAAATACTTTACAGTAGGAGGATGACCAAACCATAGTTCATAAGGTGTCTTACTAGAATTACCTTTGATCTGTACCCGATTAAGAGTGTAGATAGACGTACTCATAGCTTCTCTCTAATAGACTTGTGGAACATTTGCTTCCATCATCCTAGTCCTAGCAGCTTCTTGAATGGTCTAGGTCTTTCTCTCCACAACTCCATTCTGCTGAGGAGTCCTAGGAGTAGATAATTGTCTTTTTATCCCTTTCTTTTCACATAATAAATCAAACTCACCGGAGGTAAACTCTCCACCGTTGTCGAATCTTAGACACTTTATCTTCATACCAATCTCATTCTCTACCATAACTTTGAATACCTTGAATTTGTCAAGATCTTCTAATTTTTCTTTCAATAAGGTTACCCACATCATCCGGGAGTAATCATCAATCAACAACATAAAATATTTTGTCTCCTTGCACACTCCTAATTCTATCAAGACCACAGAGATCAGTATGCACAAGTTCCAACAATCCATTTGAATTTTGTTCTTTTCTCTTAAATGTAATTCTTCTGTATTTACCCAACTGACATTCTCTACACATGTTATCAGTAGGTTTTACAATTTTTGGAAGATCTCTCACAGCTTGAGTAGAACTTATCTTAACAATATTATCAAAATTCACATGACACATTCTCCTATGCCATAACCAACTCTGATCAATCTAAGCAATCAAGCAATTCTTACCAGAGCTACTTAAATGAAAGATGTTACCTCTAGTTTGAGTACCAGAAGTAGTTTCAATTCTGGATCTTTCCAAGATTCTACACTTTCCATCCTTGAACCTAAGATCATAACCCTTATCAACCAACTGTCCAACACTGAGAAGATTGTGCTTAAATCCTTCCACATACAAAACATCATTAGTGTTATTCTTACCATCAAAAGAAATGGATCGTTTGCCACAGATTCTACCGGCTGAGTTGTCTCCAAACTTCACAATTCCACCTTCATATCTTTCCAAACTAACAAACTTGCTTTTATCACGGTCATATGATGAGAACATCCACTGTCAATCACCCATTCATCCTTTTCTTCAATCTAAGTAGCTAAAGCACTTTCCACATTCACATAGCCAATAGATTCAGTAGACACCAGATCTTCTTCCTTGATAGCAATGAACACCCAATCATTTTTAGAGGTACTCCCTTTATCAGATTCATCGTCAGCTTCTTGGACATAGTGGTATTTCTTCTAACCCCTAGGTCTATTAGGGTTTGGTTTTGAAAACCTCTCTGGACATCTTGAAGCAAAATGACCAATCGTATTGCAAGAAAAATATTTGAGAGGTAACGTTCCTTCATACTTACCTATGCCTCTTGGTAATCTTTTGGCAATAAGTGATTCAAGTTGTTCAACTCTAGATTCATCTTCTTCAAGTTCCTTTCTTGCTTTTTCAAATCTGGTTGATCTTTTTAAAGAACTTTCACATGGATCAAATCTTTGTTTTCCATAAACACTAGCCTTGAATGTAAATTATAATTTAGGAAGGGAATCACCAAACTCACTCAATTCAAAAGCTAAAATTTTACCAACCAACTAATCTCTTGTAACTTTTGAGACAATCCTAATCTCCTCTATAGCAGCAACCTTATGTTTGTATGAATTAGGTAAGGATCTGAGCACTTTTGCAATAATTTTTTATTCATCCAAAGTTCCACCAGCACACCTGATACCATTCACAAGTTCATTTATCTTTTGCATGTAGGTTGTGATGTTTTCATCTTCACTCATCCTCAAATTTTCATATCTTCCTCTTAGACTTTGTAGCTTGGCACATTTGACATATTCATCACCTTCATAAAGATTTTCCAATTTCTTCCAAATCTCATGAGTAGTTTTTAATCCAAAGACATTTGTCATTTCTGTATCAGTCAGGGCACTCAACAAGGCTTCTTTATCTTGAATGTTATTTTTAGCATCTTTGAGTTCATCTAGAGTTGAAGGACCATTCTCTAGAGGTTTATACTCATCCTTGGTTATCAACCAATAAGCATCACCTATGAATTGTAAATGGTACTCCATGCGACTCTTCCAAAGAGAGTAGTTTATTCCATCAAATATTTAACTATCCTTCTTGTATGTTGACATTTTGGATCACCTTGAGTTGTCAAGCTTCCTTTTAGAGGAACTAGCTTTGATACCAATTGTTGGAATTAGGCTAGACAACTAAGAGGCGGGGGTGAATCAGTTGTCCCAAAACTTTATCACTTGCAACAATTGATTCTTCTTTACCACTTAAAATTGATTAATGATGTAAACATTTAAAGCATGAATCATCAACACATGAGCAGAAACAAATGAACACACATAACACCAGAATTTTAACGTGGAAACTCGGTTAAGGGAAAACCATGGTGGGGGTTAACCCACAAAGATTAGTACCCTATTAAAAGTACTTTAGAAAAAGAGAAGGCATATGCCTTCAGGTGTACTGCCCAGAGCTCACTGCTCAAAAGAGGCTCATTGCCTACAAGAAATTAAGTTTAACATAGAGATAATGAACTGAGAAATAGCATCAACTTCATGCCTGGTTCAGTCCCTTTTAAGGCTCACAAACTTCTGCTCTATCCCCCAAACACTTCTTCACTATATCTTCATCCCTTTCTACTCTTGTTCTTCTACTCATCCTCTTCTCTACTCTACCTCCGTACCTCTCTTAGGATTTTATCATTTTTGCACTTGGATAACTTTCCACAACTCATCAATAAGTATTTATACTCTTCGTCAACCTTGGAATGAACATCAAGGTCAATTTTGACTTAACGTGGATCATTATACTATTGGCCAAACATAATTGAGACTTGAATCTTCATCCAACAACATGCCACACTCCAGAGAATTGCTCTTAGATTATCCACAACCCCCTTGAATCATCCGGTCGACCAAGACTGGGAAGAACAGCAACATCAAGGGGAAATCTTCACCAATGAGATCAATCTTCAATGCAAACCTCCAAGACAACAATCACATGATCCAGAGACTTGCATAAGCACATTGAATTTTAAAAAAAACATCCACACTCCTCAAAATCATCAGAATCACTTGTATCTTCATTTGAAACCTCAAGAACACTATCTACCATGACTGTCACACTAGAAAGATTGCTTGCAGACCTCCAAACCATGAAACACTTGAGTTGATGATACACACTAACTTCCCAAACATGCCTCTAGATCCGTAGATCATAATATTTCAATGCGGAGCAATGCAGACTAATTTACTGTCACTTTGTCTCTTCTGAACACAACAAAACTTGGTTCTACTCATATGGCCATAGCATCTTCAAATCTTCATGTGGACCTCTCAAATCTTAACTGGAGGTACTTAAGACAATCAATCCTCTACACAGCCATATGGTCCTCATACATTGATTTTTATTAATTTTCTCAATATCATCAACATTCCAGTCTCCTAAATAGGCAGCAAAATAGGATACAGTTGACATCAGTGCAACAAGGATATGTTGACATCAATGACAACACCACTTAGGTACATATTTACAACATCTTATTCCATCCAAAAGCCACAAATTCCTCCATCCCATATGAAAAGCAAAAATCATAAAAATACTAAGTCCATGTGGATCCCTAAATGCCTAAATTGACCATCTCCTAAGCAAACAAAACCATTGCTTCCTATGCCACCATCCCATCAAAAGCTTCAACATTTATCATGGTGTGTGCAACTGTTGGTTATGATTCCCTTCCATCCCACAAGATTCCCACATACCTCCATCTCCCCACCTTTAATCCATTATCCTACATATCTTCCTCATCACTTCCCTATGGTCCATGCTTTTGCATAAGCCTTCCATCCATCTTCCCTACATAATCCACATCATAATCCACTACCATTCCCTCCATAATCTGCTATCTACCTACTCCATCTCACTTTTACGCAATCACCATACCAACATATATGAGCACACTTGACATGGTCCATGTGATGACATCCATCTAGGGGTACTATCACCTTTCATAGCACTAGACACTTGAGTCTCTCCTATCCATATCCCTCTATCCCATCAAAAAATTAAAAAAATTAAAATTAAAAAGAAATCCCTTCATCCAACGATGAAAACCTGGTAAATAGGCACCTTGGATAAGTACCATGATGAAAACCTAGCAAACAGGCATCATGTGTAAATTGATCTTCTATGTCACCTACACTTGGGGGCATATTGTCTCGATCATTGTACAACCTATCATTGCATATCCCATCATTTCCTATCTTACCATGTCCTTATCCATCCACACACATGCATACCTATCATTTTGATTCCATTCATCCCTTCCTCTTTTTATCTTGATAAAGATTAGGGGCAACAATGTTGAAACATGCCTTGGATAAGCTCTTGATATACCTCACCCCTTCAAAACAATCTTATCATCATCCATCATCATGAGCTTTGTCATGTCAAAATCCTAAGTATTGCACCTAGAATGGGCCATGTTAATCCTATGCGACATAGTCTTTGAGATCACATGCTAGCTCTCTTATGCATATATCCAATGTCACCTATCCCCTTATCCATCCATTTATCATGAGTCTTCCATCCCTTATCGCCCATCCTCTTATCCATTTATCTATCATTAGTCATCCATCCTACCTACCTCCTTGCACCTAGACTTGGTCCTCCCTTGTCATTTGTATTTCACATAAAGGCTATCAAAATTGTAAATCCATTGACGTTCAAAACATTCCAAAAATATAAAAAAATATAAAAAGTCCTGAAATAAGTACAAAAAAATCAAATATTTCCCCAAAAATGCAAAACAAATTAAATATTCAATAGAAAAAAAATCCAAGAAATAAAATCACCCCTCACATCATTCCAATCTATCGATATCAACAAAATCAATCATCAAATCCCTACTTTATTTCCTCAATCGTCCAACAAATCAATTCATCACTTCTTCAAATCAATCCTTTAAGTCAATTTCTTCATCAATCCAATCAATTAATCAATCATCTAATCCAATCATTTCTTCAATCACTTCATGCAATCATATCAATCTAATCAATCTAATCAATGATCTCAAATGCAAGTCACACTAATCCATATCAAGCAAGCTAATCAATCGAGTCACATTATCCAATCACATCAATGGTCTTGATCCTAATCTTGTCATAAACTAAATCAATCATCATCATCATCAATGGGATATATTGTTCCCACATCCTTGTGTTGATCTAGGGATATATCTTTTCCTGCAATGACAACACTATTATCATGATCATCATCAATCAAATAATTAATCATTGGCTTACGACTTGACAAGGGCAATACCTTGTTTGTTTTTGAATCATTTGAGCATACTGGGGACACTTCCTTGTGCTTAGATTGAGTGGACTCATCACATCAATCCATCCTATCATCCTATCAAAAACATCATATATCATCAATCATCTAATCAATTAATCAAAATCACATTAATCCACTCATCACTCATTCCATCACCATCAATAAAACAAAAAAATAGAACTACATCTCATCTCTATTGTTAAATTCCTTTATCTCATGGATATAGGGTATGTAGGCAATCTGGGATATGAAGGAAGTACCCAAATTCAGGCATAGGTGATAACCCATTTCCATCTTCTATCTTCTAATCTTCTCCAATCATCATCTTTATCCATCTCATTTCTTCTATCATCTATCTCCCACATTATCAATAAACACCTAAAAGCCAATCATTCTTCAATTCCAATCATCATCTCAAATCAAATTCAATTCATCACTTCTTCTAGCTAATCTAATCAATTCTTCTATTCAATCCATCACTTCTTGTTTATCAATCTCATCCATCCAATAAACCCAAATGCAAGTCATCATTTATCCATACAAATCAAGTCAATCAATCTTGTCAAATTATCTGATCACATCCTTGATCTTGATCCTAATCTTGTCAAAAACTAAATTAATCAATCAATCAATTATCATCATCCTTGTGTTGATCTAGGGATATATCATTCCCCAGCATGACAACACTATCTATCATCATCAATCAATCAATCATTGCTTTATGGCTTTACAAGGGCAATGCCTTGTTTGTTCTTTGAATCATTTGTGCATGCTTGCTTGCTTTCTTGTGTGTGTTATCTTTTTATTTTGCATTTGCATCAGTATCTTCCCAGCTAATATTCATATCTTTTACCTAGAAAAGGTTGTATTATGTTGGGGCATGAGACACATAGTCACCTTGGTCCTTATACCCTGGTGCATAACGTCTCATGCTATATCAAACATATGATTTCTCACTTTCATTATAGCATAACATATTTTTTATCTCTTTCCTTCACTTCCTATCTTGCATCATTCATCTTATCCCTCCTTTATCATTTCATTTCATTTCAAGAGCCTACCCGTGTTTCTTCAACCCGTCTATCCTCTCAGGGGGGGATCCTCATCCTATCATTCCATCCACATCCTGTCTTTCTTTCCATCATCATATGTTTTTCCTCTATCCATACCTTAGCTTCTTTAAAATGATGTTGCTCGACACAAATTTCATCATCTCAAACATCATCTCAAAGAGGGGCAAAATGTAGACACCTAAAATTGTCCCATTTCATTAGCTATGCATTAAACTCATATGGCACCGCATACCTTCACTTTGTCTTACACTTATATTTCATTTTCCTCTTCATATCCTTAATTAATTAAATAAATTTTATTTATTTAATTAGTTTTCATTATTCTTCCATCTACCATCAAATATCTTCCATTAAATGATTAAATAATTTTAAATCATTTAATTATTGCATTTTATTTATTTATTCATCATCCACTTAAATTAAAAAAAATGTTATTTATTTAATTTAATTTATCTTCTATTCTTATCCTATTCCTCCAAATGTGCAAGTGGGCCCCTTTTTGTCCATAAAATAGAAAATCAAAATGTGGGAAGATTTAATAAATCATAAAAATCTATTATCTCATTATCACTCCAACTCCAAAATAGAAAAAGCATTCTATCTTGGAAAGGAATTGTTGTGATGCTCACAACACACCCCATTTTACTTCTTAGAAAAATGAGGACCCCTGTTGTGACTATGGCTTTTGCTTGTGTGTGTGGGTCTGCTTGGTGGTAAAAGGGAAAAGGGAGTGAAAGGTACAAACCTTGTTTAAAATAAAGAAAAATAGCATTAAGTACCAGAGCAGAATATAGGTGAATTCCTTGTCAAAAATGAGTGAGGGTTTCTTTTTGGACCATTTTAAAATTCCCAATATTTTGTGAGATATGAGTGTTTTTAGGTAAAATGCACTATAGGAGGGTTTGTATGTTGCCTATACAAGGGTCGTTGTATGTCGAGTTGTTGTATGAGTCACATAAGGGAGTCATCAGGTTTATTACATCGTCATACTTGTATGCATTTTGCTAACGCTTTACCTTTACCTACAAGTTGGGCCCGACAGGGTTCAAAGTTTAAATGAAGAATTGGTGAAGTCTGTCGGGTGTATTTTAAGTTTGTATGTTTGGAAAAGAAGACATATAAGGTGATATACAACAGTATATGCATATTGCGGAACTGAAAAGAATATGAAATGAGGTTTTATGGAGGTATGTTTCGTGCTTTGTATGTATGTTTTGAGAGACATACATTCTAGTAGACATACAATGCAGAACTCAGGGAAAATTAAAATCCAATATAAATGTTGCATCATACCTTAAAGTATATCGAAAGATGCATTTCAATTTATATACATCACAGAGCTGAAAAGTAAGTAAACTGTGGTTTATAAAATGAAAAGTCTGAAAGAGAGATACTAAAATGTTTGTATGTATCTAGACTTGTATCTGAGGGTTTGATACAAGTAGTGTTGTATAGCAGAGATACAAGTGAAATGTAAGGTGGGTCCCATGGCTTGCATATTGGGCTTACATAATAACAATGTATATCTTTGATATACAAGCCGATATACAAGTTAAAAGATACAAGTAAGAGATACAAGCCAGATGCGAAAGGAAGTTAAATACGGAAAAGTCTTTGTATGTTTAAATGCTTGTATGTTTATAATATACATATCTGAGATACAAAGAAGTAAAAAGCATCGCGAGAGATATAAGGTAAAGAGAGGGTTTGTATAGGTTGTTGTATATACACTTGTATATAATGATACATGCAAAGAGCGATATAAAAAGCGAAAGATACAAGTACGGACAAAAGGGAAAAAGGAAAAGAATGTTAGTCATGGTTGTTTGCATATATGTTTGTATGTTAAAGGATACAAGGAAAATATACAAAGAAAACATACAAGAGAAAATACAAAGAGAACATGATGTATGCTGAAATTAAACTAATGGTAAAAAAGTTTAAAAAGTTAAAACACTAAAATTGAAGGCTGAACTTTTGGCGTATTAATTGTTGTAATTAATGTCGATCTAACACTCAAAAAAGAGTAAAATTCAATGAGAGTTGGGTAAATTTAACATATTTTTCTCTCAGATATACATTGTTAAGAGTTAAAATTACAGAAGAAAGAATTGTTACAGTGATTGGAGTGGAACATGTCAGAGCGAAAGAATTACAATAGCTGGATGAAAGTGAAATAGTAAAAGTAAGTCAACAACTAAAGGTGAGTGGTCAAGGTATACAAGTATTTATCCTCAAAACATTGTTTCATTTTAGTTGGTAAAATACATCTTAATT
Organism: Cunninghamia lanceolata; assembly: GCA_027924645.1. Taxonomy (NCBI): domain Eukaryota; kingdom Viridiplantae; phylum Streptophyta; class Pinopsida; order Cupressales; family Cupressaceae; genus Cunninghamia; species Cunninghamia lanceolata. Next base: position 4,119,104 of record BSBN01001670.1, on the reverse strand, counting down.
ACAGTAATTTCAGTAAAATGTAGGCATTTGTCAAATTACTTTTTTAATTGTTAATTAGCTGGGTAGAGCTTAACAAATTTAAAAGTCAAAACAAAAAGGACAAACTGGGTTAGGGTAAAATGGTAAAAAAGTAAGAAATTCATAGTAAAACCCTAGTTAGGAAAGTAAAACAAAAGTTAACAGATGCATTTTCTACAGGATGGCCCCAAAGCAGAAGAAGGGAGATACAGGGGATGAGGTAAAAAGAGAAAGGAAACCACAAAAGGAGATAGAAAAAGAGGAATTGCCCTTGCACAGAGGTTATTGTTGTGTGGTTACACAACACGCCCCATTTTACATTATCAAAACAGGGACCCAACTTTTTGGCTTGGCTTGTGTTGTCTGCTTTCTGGCGGTTTGGTAAAAATGAGTCAGGTGCATCATCATCATGATATTCGATGAGGTTGGTCATCATCATGAGGTCATTTTGTCAAAGTTCATATTTTGTTTCTATGACCTCATATTTAGAAAGAGCTTGAAATTCCATGCAGGTTTCCCTTTTACATCACCTGAAAATTCATCCATATGAGGGAGTTATGAGCAGTCAAAGTTTTGGTCAAACCTGATAATCGCAAGTGATCATCATATTTTTATCCTCAGTCATGTTGTCAAGATCATCATGATCTTGGTTTATCACCTGATAAAAATCATGCAGTCCCAATATCCAGACGTCAATTTTAGGTGATAGTGCCCTTTACCCGTCAAATGACTTTATGCGCATCGTGAGCATCATGTTTTGAGTGTAACCCGATATTTCATAACAACGAGCATCATGATATTATAACATCATGATATTATAATATCATGCTAATATTATAATATCACCCTGCGTAGAAAATCCACCATCTGCATAATTTGCATGCGCATGTCAAAGTCCTCTCGGAGCGTCATCATCCTGATCTTTCAAGGGAGGGTCATATTTGCTGATATTCGCTAAAGTGATGATGACATCATCATATCCTCCTGATCTCCTTTTGCATGATCATGATGATCATCCTATCTTTTAAGGGAGGGTGATATTCCATTCCTCAGCATGATCATATTTTAAATACCACCCTAGCGTTAACCTGATGATGACCTCAAAATATCCTCATGCTCCGAAGATGAATATGATGGTTACGTCATCATGATATTCGATGAGGAGGATCATCATATTTTTATCCTGTCATGTTGTCAAGATCATCATGATCTTGTTTGTTTACCCGATATTTCGTAATGTCCTCCTACCGAGAAATATGACCTTTTGCTAATATCCTGATGACATCATCCCGATCTGATAAACGAAGAAGCAAATATCAGGATGACCTCATCATCACATTTCTCCTTCGGCAGGATATTTTCCAAAGCGTGATCCGGTTCGCAAATATGATGATGACGTCCTGTTCCAAGTTTAACAAAAGCCCCGGATATCCTGATGATCATCATCATCCTGATCTTTCGAGAGGGTTACCTTGGCCGCAAAGGGGTCATATTTCATTCACCACCTGATCATCTTCCTTAGGTGACCCGATATTACATTTATCCCCTAATCTTAACTAAACATGACGGTGACGTCATCTTTTGCATTTTAATGAAGCCCGGATATGACGATGACGTCACCATCATATTCCCTTCCTCAGCAGCAGGATCATATTTCATATCCTCCTATTTTCCTTCGACATGATGATGATGATGATGTCATTCTTTTCCCCAATATACAGAAGCGAAATATCCTGATGACATCATCTGGACATTCGGAAGGGGGGAGTATCATATTTCCAAAATATCATGCAGACGAAAGTTTTAAGTCTTGCTATCAGCCAAGTCTGGTTTTTTCTCGCCGATAGAACATGTCCTCCCAATGGATGGACATCATCATGATTTTTTGGCGTCGGTATAACTGTTGCTGTCGGCCTAATGTAAAATTGTCATTCCGACAGTGTGCAGTCACGCCGATACATACATGCATAATATACAAGCGCCGGATGTCAAGTAAAAGTTAAATACAGGAAATTGCTTGTATATTTTTGTTCTTCATGCTTGTATATGCAGATTTTGAACCCGATATACAAGAAAATGGGCGGGAAAATGAAGCGATGGAAATTTGAAGGCCCGACAGCCTGATTTTTGGTCAACGATGGTTGACCCGAGTGTTTTTAACGCTGTTTATGCATTTAGTGCATAATTTCCACTGATTTGGAGCCCGATTGCCTGTAGCTACACATTTTGAGGCCTGGTTAATAAAATGTTTAAATTCCTGTTGTTTATCCACATGATGATGAACTTAATGTTTGTCTGTTTATTGCAGGAAGTCCCGGAGCTGTTTGAAGCTGATAATTGCAAAGTTACACACGGAGGCAACATGAACCAGAAATGAGGAGGATATTGTCAAATATGTTGTTTGCCAGCTGGAGACCAAATCAAATCAAAGATGCTGGAATATTCTGTGCCAGCTGTACATTTGCCAACTGGCGAAGCATGTGCTTTTCATCTGGACCGTTGATTATTATGAGAGGATCCTGATCCTTGGATCATTGTAACTGTTTTCTGGCATTTGCTCTATATAAGAGCCAGAGCTTGTCGAAGGAGATACATGAATAGACATAGGAACATCTGGCAAGAAGGCCAATTACTGTAGAATAAATTAGGAGATCGGATTACTGAGACTAATGAGGATAGAATTGTTGAAATGTCAAGGTTCTCTCTTCAGATCACTGTAAATGTACCTGTTCTTGAGCATACTGAATGGATATGAAGTTTCAGATTACATCCTGATTGTAAATTTTACGTAATCTTCATGTTGATTTCTGGATATGTACTGGTGAATGATGTGTTCAACTAGAAGCGCTTTCATTTCATTACATGTTGTTGTCAACTTTTCCTTTGAAGATTTGCACTGGATCATGCGGATTTGCGGAATGTCCTGGTGAAGTATGATTCTAGTTTCCTTCTTTTCATTGCATGTATGGGAGCTTGTATGTGGATCAGTGATCTAAGTCAAGTAGTTTTGGGAATCTCATTCTTTAACCCTTTTCCTTTTTTTAATTTCATAAATTCATCACCATAACTGCAAGTCATGACAAATAATAAGCAGAAATAGAGAGGTATGCTGACATCCCGTAGGTAACTGAAAATCATTAGCATATTTGAGTTAAATGCATGTAGTATTGAAAATATCATGCAAAGAATCATAAATAATGGTAGAAATCATGCAAATATCAGCCTGTAGGCACATTATTTGACTAAATTCATAGTGCAGAGGTAGAATTATTGGAGATTTATGCAGGGCAGACATACAGAGTAGGATATTTGGAGAAATAATGATGAACTTTGCAGAAATACGTAAGGCCCCTGAATGGAAAACAGCAACACACATCAACCACTGAGTAACGTCAGTAGATTAAGACCTAATCAACGGAGACTTGGGATCATGAATTCTCTGAATTCATCGTATCTTTCAAGATGAGTAAAGGTTGTTGTGTAACTTTTATTCTATGTTTGTGAATGACTAACATCATGACCAACATAAATTGGCGCTAGAAGGAGGGCAGAACTGGAAAAGACACCATTGCTTCAGTCATCATTCATTTTATGCAGGCCCCTCGCTCCTAACGCAACATAAATTGGCGCTAGAAGTAGGGCAGAACTAGAAAAGACACTACTGCTTCAGTCATCATTCATTTTATGCAGGCCCCTCGCTCCTAACGCAACATAAATTGGCACTAGAAGGAGGGCGTGAGCTATTTCTCAGCAAATAGATCCTGTTCAATTGAAGTGATATCCCCTGCCTCTGTTTATCAGCCCACTTTAAATCTTGCAAACATATCTGCAGGCCCCTCGCTTCTAACGCAACATAAATTGGCGCTAGAAGGAGGGCCTGAGCTGTGAATTTCTGGATTTCTACAAATATTGCATAAATATTTCAGCATTTTAGTTAAATGTCTACAAATATCTCTTGTCTAAGATGTTTTGGTTGCACCTTTGCAAAGATCTAGCTCGAAACCTCAAAGATTAGTTTGATTTTCTGAACTTTCAAGTTTTATTCTGAGATATGATAGATCTCATTAAAATTTCAAAATACTAAAAAATTGAAAAATAGAGTCTCATTTTGATGGATGTATATGAAGGCAATTGTCAAATTAACATTCCTTTATTTCAAGAAACTTTGAATAGGCAGCTTTACCCTCACAGTTTGTCTAACTTTGGTTTATCTACCTGTTGCAGGATACACCAGACTGTAGAACACAGTGAAATTAATTGTTTAACTTTCCTTACAAGGTTGGATTTATATTTGAAAGGACTAATACTCTTCCCAGATGTGTTTAGGGCCGAAATTTGCCAAGAAAATGAAGAAGTCCGGCTGGAAAATAAAGAAATTCTGGAGCAACAAGCAGATGCAGCACCAGAAGTTATTAATTGTCCAGACACTGAAGTGGATCGTTCTGAAGATTTTGAATTATACTTGTCTAGAAATATACAGTGTAGTCAATTATTAGGTTTACCCATTGATGATGTCTTGATTGAAAGCTGGTGCAGATTACATGATGAAGAGCATTCAGAGAGAGATTGCTACCCTTGCTTGGTCATGTTGAAAAAGACTCTAGAAAATACAATAGTTGAATCAGTTCCAGAAGGTAAAAAAGAGGAAACATCTTTCCTGGATTCATTTTATGGTGAGATTGATAGGAGTTCTCTACTTCCTAATACAAGTAAGGACCAGGCAGTGTGCAGGTATGAATCTTGTGAAAATTTTAGAGAAGAAACCACTCATCAGGATAATATTTTTGATTCTGATCCTAATACTTTTGATAAAGAAGATGAAATGTCTTTCCTGGAGTCATTCTATGGTAAAGAGAAGTGTAAACAAATAGTAGAACAATTTAAATTCACTGCTGATGATGAAGTTCCTATGGTAGTAACTCAGGGAGTCATAGAAAATAAAATAAATGCTGATTTACTACCTAACTGGGTTGAATTGAATGATCAAATGCAAGAATGTTGCAGGTTAATGGAACCAGATCCTCTAATAGATAGAAGATGTAATGAACAATTCCTGAAAGATGAAGATGTAGAAGACTTTGGAGTTGTTGTGCATAATCAGACGTTACTCCAGAAATATTTTGAGAATGAAACAGGGGAGTGTCCTTATCAAGTGAAAGTTGTTTCTCTTTTACAGTCAAATGATTTAGAAATGATAAATTTCTGTATATCAGGTTGTGATAATAAAGATACTTATTTAGATGCTGATGTGCAAGAAATTGAAGAAAATATTGAGAAGTTTCCTGAACTGGAAGATAAACTGAACATCCGGAATGAAGGGATAAGGCTAGATAAAGATGGAGAATTAATACATCAAGAGTCATACATCTTTCAATTTGAAGTGAGACCAGGCATTGGGCCAAGCAGTGAAAATATAATGACAAATGGAAGACCAACTGCCAATGAAGAAGCATGTCCAACAACAGAATCAGAAATACACCAAGTTGTATTTCTCCTTTCCACAGTAAATGATGTTGATTACTATTTTGATTATGGAAATTCAGGAGATAAGACATGCACATGGATTAATCATGAACATGATGAGCTTCCTCAGTTGCTGATCATCAAGAGTTGTTCTGTTGAATACAATGAATTCAGAATATCAAAATATTTTTCAGAATATAAAGATAAAATTTGCTAGGTTGAGAACCATAACTAATACCCTAATGCTCCTGCACAATCAAAAGAAGTATGCAAATACAGGTGTATTTGGGTCGTTTGCTAGTTTTTGTTTGCCTAGTAGTGGTTTGTATATAATTTTGTAGGTTAGTTGTTTGTACAGTTTGCTTGTTTTGCTTTCTTGTTTTGCTTTCTGTTGTTTCCTTTTGTAGGTTAGCTGTTTGTACAGGTTGCTTTTTGCTTTGCGTTGTTGAGTCTTTATTTTGGTTGGGCAAAACTGGTGCACCTTATTACTTAAGAACACTGCAGAAATTGTTAGAATTCAAAAGTTGGATATAAGTTTTTACATAGGTTGTAACTCATATCAGTATAGGTACTCTTGATCAGGTCTGTGGTATCATATTCATCAGTACTACTTTTCTTGAGTCAAGGTGATCCTCACAATGACACACCTAACAGCCTTGGGTTTATTGAACATATCAGTGTAGGGGTTAAGTGAAAAATCTAAAGGTTGCCCTTGCTACCATTGCAATTCTCAACTTAATTTCAACAAGTGACCATTCCTTGTATCATGAGGCTACAACTGTTATATCTTAAGAATTAAATTCAAAATATAAAATAAATAAAATAATAAAATGGATTTTTTGAAATCCAGATTAAGTCATCTAAGTAACTCTACCGGAGCTATAGACGCTTGCTGGCAGTGGGGCTCTACTTAGGGGAATTGCAACGATAACCTTGCCGGGGCTATGGACGCCTGCTGGCAGCAAGGCTCTATCCGTTGGCTATGAGGGATGAACCAAACTATGTAGCCTAACACCAGTCACTGACTTATTCAACTCACTTTCAAGATGAGTATATGAATCACATGCACACAATTGATCCCTTATCAATTCATTGTTACATTGATGAACATGATACCAGTTAGAAAGGATTAGGATGCTCATGCTTAATAGGAGTTGGAAATTTATGTTTTAATTTATCCTCACCTTTTGAATTATTTGAATTTTGTTGTTTTCTTTGGTGGCAAGTTGTTGTGTGGTTACACAACACGCCCCATTTTGCATTATCAAAACAGGGACCCAACTTTTTGGCTTGGCTTGTGTTGTCTGCTTTCTGGCGGTTTGGTAAAAATGAGTCAGGTGCATCATCATCATGATATTTGATGAGGTTGGTCATCATCATGAGGTCAGTTTGTCAAAGTTCATATTTTGTTTCTATGACCTCATATTTAGAAAGAGCTTGAAATTCCATGCAGGTTTCCCTTTTACATCACCTGAAAATTCATCCATATGAGGGAGTTATGAGCAGTCAAAGTTTTGGTCAAACCTGATAATCGCAAGTGATCATCATATTTTTATCCTTAGTCATGTTGTCAAGATCATCATGATCTTGGTTTATCACCTGATAAAAATCATGCAGTCCCGATATCCGGACGTCAATTTTAGGTGATAGTGCCCTTTACCCGTCAAATGACTTTATGCGCATCGTGAGCATCATGTTTTGAGTGTAACCCGATATTTCATAACAACGAGCATCATGATATTATAACATCATGATATTATAATATCATGCTGATATTATAATATCACCCTGCGTAGAAAATCCACCATCTGCATAATTTGCATGCGCATGTCAAAGTCCTCTCGGAGCGTCATCATCCTGATCTTTCAAGGGAGGGTCATATTTGCTGATATTCACTAAAGTGATGATGACGTCATCATATCCTCCTGATCTCCTTTTGCATGATCATGATGATCATCCTATCTTTTAAGGGAGGGTGATATTCCATTCCTCAGCATGATCATATTTTAAATACCACCCTAGCGTTAACCTGATGATGACCTCAAAATATCCTCATGCTCCGAAGATGAATATGATGGTTACGTCATCATGATATTCGATGAGGAGGATCATCATATTTTTATCCTGTCATGTTGTCAAGATCATCATGATCTTGTTTGTTTACCTGATATTTCGTAATGTCCTCCTACCGAGAAATATGACCTTTTGCTAATATCCTGATGACGTCATCCCGATCTGATAAACGAAGAAGCAAATATCAGGATGACCTCATCATCACATTTCTCCTTCGGTAGGATATTTTCCAAAGCGTGATCCGGTTCGCAAATATGATGATGACGTCCTGTTCCAAGTTTAACAAAAGCCCCGGATATCCTAATGATCATCATCATCCTGATCTTTCGAGAGGGTTACCTTGGCCGCAAAGGGGTCATATTTCATTCACCACCTGATCATCTTCCTTAGGTGACCCGATATTACATTTATCCCCTGATCTTAACTAAACATGACGGTGACGTCATCTTTTGCATTTTAATGAAGCCCGGATATGACGATGACGTCACCATCATATTCCCTTCCTCAGCAGCAGGATCATATTTCATATCCTCCTATTTTCCTTCGACATGATGATGATGATGATGTCATTCTTTTCCCCAATATACAGAAGCGAAATATCCTGATGACATCATCTGGACATTCAGAAGGGGGGAGTATCATATTTCCAAAATATCATGCAGATGAAAGTTTTAAGTCTTGCTATCGGCCAAGTCTGGTTTTTTCTCGCCGATAGAACATGTCCTCCCGATGGATGGACATCATCATGATTTTTTGGCGTCGGTATAACTGTTGCCGTCGGCCTAATGTAAAATTGTCATTCCAACAGTGTGTAGTCACGCCGATACATACATGCATAATATACAAGCGCCGGATGTCAAGTAAAAGTTAAATACAGGAAATTGCTTGTATATTTTTGTTCTTCATGCTTGTATATGCAGATTTTGAACCCGATATACAAGAAAATGGGCAGGAAAATGAAGCGATGGAAATTTGAAGGCCTGACTGCCTGATTTTTGGTCAACGATGGTTGACCCGAGTGTTTTTAACGCTGTTTATGCATTTAGTGCATAATTTCCACTGATTTGGAGCCCGATTGCCTGTAGCTACACATTTTGAGGCCTAGTTAATAAAATGTTTAAATTCCTGTTGTTTATCCACATGATGATGAACTTAATGTTTGTCTGTTTATTGCAGGAAGTCCCGGAGCTGTTTGAAGCTGATAATTGCAAAGTTGCACACGGAGGCAACATGAACCAGAAATGAGGAGGATATTGTCAAATATGCTGTTTGCTAGCTGGAGACCGAATCAAATCAAAGATGCTAGAATATTCTGCGCCAGCTGTACATTTGCCAACTGGCGAAGCATGTGCTTTTCATCTGGACCATTGATTATTATGAGAGGATCCTGATCCTTGGATCATTGTAACTGTTTTCTGGCATTTGCTCTATATAAGAGCCAGAGCTTGTCGAAGGAGATACATGAATAGACATAGGAACATCTGGCAAGAAGGCCAATTACTGTAGAATCAATTAGGAGATTGGATTACTGAGACTAATGAGGATAGAATTGTTGAAATGTCAAGGTTCTCTCTTCAGATCACTGTAAATGTACCTGTTCTTGAGCATACTGAATGGATATGAAGTTTCAGATTACATCCTGATTGTAAATTTTACGTAATCTTCATGTTGATTTCTGGATATGTACTAGTGAATGCTGTGTTCAACTGGAAGCGCTTTCATTTCATTACATGTTGTTGTCAACTTTTCCTTTGAAGATTTGCACTGGATCATGCGGATTTGCGGAATGTCCTGGTGAAGTATGATTCTAGTTTCCTTCTTTTCATTGCATGTATGGGAGCTTGTATGTGGATCAGTGATCTAAGTCAAGTAGTTTTGGGAATCTCATTCTTTAACCCTTTTCCTTTTTTTAATTTCATAAATTCATCACCATAACTGCAAGTCATGACAAATAATAAGCAGAAATAGAGAGGTATGCTGACATCCCGTAGGTAACTGAAAATCATTAGCATATTTGAGTTAAATGCATGTAGTATTGAAAATATCATGCAAAGAATCATAAATAATGGTAGAAATCATGCAAATATCAGCCTGTAGGCACATTATTTGACTAAATTCACAGTGCGGAGGTAGAATTATTGGAGATTTATGCAGGGCAGACATACAGAGCAGGATATTTGGAGAAATAATGATGAACTTTGCAGAAATACATAAGGCCCCTGAATGGAAAACAGCAACACACATCAACCACTGAGTAACGTCAGTAGATTAAGACCTAATCAATGGAGACTTGGGATCATGAATTCTCTGAATTCATCGTATCTTTCAAGATGAGTAACGGTTGTTGTGTAACTTTTATTCTATGTTTGCGAATGACTAACATCATGACCAATAGTTATCCATCCCTAATCAGTATGAGTGGAGTGGGAACTGATACAAACATTGGAAATTATGATGCAGATGATGTTTTATAGAAAATCACTACTGCAGATGCTTCGCTAGATATGAAATGTATATGGGAGAGTGGACTATATAGGGCTATAGGTTTCCCATTGGCTATGGAGGCCAGAGTTTGTGTTTAGATTGTGTAACTCTATATGATCCAACTACCAGGAAGATAATGTTATATGACAGACTTATTGCTGATTTAACCACAGAGGGGATTACCAGGACATTTGGATTAGAAATCAATGAGGAAATGAGAGATATTGATATAGATCAATATAATGAGGATTATCAGAGAAATGAGAAGAGTTGCAGAGAAAAGATATTCTACAACTGGTCTAGCCCAGAAAATAAACCTAAGGCTATAGCCAGAGTACACAAGAACTTGATGAGAATATACTTCAAGTAAGAAATCTATTTGATGATCACAATGCTGAGTAGATTGATAGGACTAAGGGATGGCACCAAATGTGAGCCATGGATGTTTACTGTTATTGAATTCATGAGAGGAGGGAAAGAATAAGGACAAATCCACTGGGCCAAAGCAATAAACACAGCTATTTGGAAACAGGTCATGCTGAGAAAACAAAAGATGATGCCCTTCTATCTATCTTCATACGTGTTATATTCATGTGCAGTAGAAATTAGACCATATATACATGGAATAGAAAGGGTTGGTACCCTAGTGAATGGTCCTGGTCATAAATTAGTGTATGAGCACTACCCTGAACTGCAAGAGAAAAATGCATTGAAAAAGTTTTATTTAGTCAATGATGTCTTTTATACTTACATGGTAAGAATTCTGAGAGAGGAGCCTGATAAAAGATTGTCTAAAAGTGTAGAAGATGCAATTGGATTGCATAGTTCCTGGTTCATTCAATTTGAACATTTTACTTATATCAGGACTAAAGGATTTAAAGGAAAGCCATTTATGCTGCCTCGGTATCCTTCTGATAAATTGATTGTTTTGGAATTTTCAAGGCAAAACTTGAATGTCTTTAAAATGTATAAGAGGAAGTTCAATAGCGAAAATCTGAAGTTGCCTTGGGCTATTGGCAGATACTCCTGCTATAGTGAGGAGGTTGTAGGATATTTAGAAAAAGAATTAAGATATTATGGCTTTCAAGAATTTGATTTAGCCAGGAGATTTGATCCTTTCTATAGGATCCAGAATTATGTTGATAAAAAGTATAGGCAGCAGATACATATTGAATATTTTTCAGCCAATTGCAAAAATGATAGGGAAGTGAGGAAAAGAACCCATAAAAGATTAACAATTGAGCAAATGAGATCCATTGGTGACATATATGTTCCCCTAGAAGTTCAAGAGGATGATAAACTATTACAACATAGTTATGCAGAGGCAAGGCTGGCTCCTATTACAGAGCCTAATTGGTCACAGCCTTGGAACAAATCTTTGGACATTTTGTCCAAGATAGTGATATTATTTTCAAAAACATGGCTAAAAGACAGAATTGAGGAACTCAAGGCTGAAGGAAAAGAAATCACTTATCTGAAAAAAGGAAGAAAAAGAAAAGGAGAGCCTAGTGAGGACCTCCAATGCTTTTATAAGAAGAAAAGAAAAGTGGTAGAGGCTAAGATTGTTGAAAAGGACAAGAATGCTACTTTAATGGGTCCATATGCATTGGGAATAATAGTAGCAGTGGCATCAGATACTTTTGTAGATGCAAAGTCACTAAGTCATGAGGTTAGTGCAGAGGAAGCACAGACTTCCAAAGGGATAGAAAGACAGCAAATTAGGAAGGCAATACCAATAAATTTATCAAAAGAGGAGCCCTCTAAAACAAGTGAGGGAATTTGAGCACAACAAGTAGGTGAAAAGATTAGTAGTATACCTAGTGCATCCACTTCCACAAAGAAGAGATAGGCATATGTTCAAGTAAAGACAGAGTTGGCTGAGGAAATGCTGCAAGAGTTAGAAACACATAAAGCCAAACAAACCACTAAGACTATCAATATTGAAAGTGACAACAATGAAAGTGAAGAAAGAGGAACGTATGCTAGGAAGGAAATAGAAATAGAAGAAGAATCTAGTGACTTCCTAAGTGAGGAAGAAGAAATAAACACTATGGCAGAGATGGAGATTGAGCAAAGATCAGAGCATGAAAAGGAGAAGGTACAGGAAGAAGCAAGAGAAGTGGATCCATTTGGTACCTTAGTATCTCCTAAAATCATTAAAGATGTGCAGGAGGATGCACATAAAATTGAAGAAGCTGAGAAAGAAAATACACTTGAGGAGATAATTACAAACAAGCATGCTCAAGCAAAAGAAGAAACAAAAGCTGGTACCTTGGGAATAGATGTACTGAATATTTTGAATATGTATGATGAACAAAGTGAAGAAGAGAAGAACACAAAAAACATGCAAGAACAACAAAAAGAAGTAAAGGAAGATGATACAAAGGCAGGTTCACCTGTACATACAAAATAGGTACAGACAGAAGATATAGATAAAACTGAAGATGCAACCAAAAGACCTAAAGAGGAAGCGCAAACAGAAAATGTTGAAGAAAATAAAGCTGAGGAATTAGCAGAGGATGTAAACATGCCAAACATAGAGAAAATACATATAGAGGAGGATCAGGAAAAAGAGTCATCAAAAGGAGAAGATCCTGAAGAAGAAGTTGAGGATGGAGGAGACATAGAAATAGAAGAAGAAGAAAATGAGGGTGAGTCCAAACAACAAGATAACCCCATGGTACAAGAGAAAGAACCTCAAGAACAAGAGCCTCCACCTCAATAGTAAATTCCACAACAACAACAAGAACAACAGCAACAAGGAGAAGTAGAAATGGAGAAACCACATGAAGAGGTAATTGATGAAGTTAAAAATGCAGAAGGCACCAAGGAGATTCCTACATGTCTAGGAGGAGAGATAAGGAAGGAAAATAAAGAGGTGCAATTGGTACCAATTGACATTAAGAGCTTGTTAGGTGACACCACACCAAGGAAAGAAAGAAGAAAGGCTAGGACAATGTCAGCCATACAGAGAGGTCCAGATGGATCTAGAATGCTGAACCTAGCCATACCATAGAAAGAAAAAGCAAAAGGTGAAATAACCTTAGAAGAGTATAAGATACTAAATGTTGACCTTGGGCATACTACACGGGAATAGCACATCACTGAGTGGGAGGATATGCACCAAGTGATAGCAGAGATGCTAAGAAAAGACAAAGACAAACAAGAGTATTTGAAAGGACACATTGTCCAGCTACAACAATTTATTAGAGGGATATTTGATCCAAATACAACAGTCCTAGAATTGCCAAGTGACATAGCAGTTATATCCAAAGAAGAAATAAGGGACATGGAAAATAAAAGGCTCAAGGCTAATATTTTTTATGAATGGTTCAGAGATTTTATACAAGAAGGTGAGCAAATAATAAAGCAGGCTGTGAAAAGTTGGGAGGTAGTGGCAAGAGAAAGGAACAAATGTAATATACTTGTGCATAATTGTCAATTTAGAAGGGAAGAGTGCAGGTCTGAACTGGCACAATTGAAAGAAATAGAACAAAGGGCAGAGGAGTTAATCAATGGAGGAGTAATTACCCCTTCACTAGCACGTCAAGTGCCACGGGTAAGATTGGAGATCAAATTCGAGGAGGATAATCTTAGAAAATGTATAATAGTTACTCAAGATTTAGAAGAAAAAGAAAGTGAAATGATTAGAATACACAAGAAGATAATAGAAAGACTCTTAGAGCATGAATGCCTAGATATACCAGCTTATGAATTGAAAAGAGCTTTGACAGAATTTAATGCCATTTTTACACCATGCATAGAAAATCCTAAAGCATATATGAGCAAACCAAAGATGGATTTATTAATGGAAGACAGGGTTAAAATGAGGAAGTACAAGAAAAGGAGTGAAGGATCAAATAACAGAGAAAAGAAATTAAAAGGAGTTGCTCTATAGGAATATATATGGACAAAGAGTCTAGGAGGAGATTGCACTTTTGTAGAAGGTTTAATCAATAATTTCAAAACATACTTAAAAGAATGAAAAGACAAAGGTGAGCAGTGGTTTTGAGAGAAGTTAAATAAAGAGTATCAACGAGAGGAAGTCAAAGAAAAGGGGAATCTTATTTTTGAAAAGATTCCAACAGCATCCTTTGAGAGGGAAAAGATGTCATTTAGATATTTTGAGAGGCGGTTAGAGATGAATGTACACCATTGACTGATAATAGAAAGATCTCAACCATAGATGGAGTTTGTAGTCGTAGCAATGAGAAGTTTCAAAATCTATATAAGGAACTTTGCTACTTGTATATTAAAGACACAGGGATTTTTAGAGGATAGCTAGCAATTGTAATTTGTTCAAAGACTTTGAGTAGAAGGAATATTTTAGTTTAAAGGAGGTCGCCTATGTCTGCATTAAGGAATGCGTGGAGAATCTAGCTTCCTTACTGTACCTGTAAGACATTTTGTAAGTTTTCTGTAAGTTGATTAATGAAACAAGGAGTCATTCATACATTGTAAATCATATGTGACTGTATATTTTGAATACAAATACATCTGGAATTTTGCATCTACTTGAGAGTGTTTTCTGGCTCTTGTTTGTATTTGAAATATTATCTCTTCAAAAGCTTGCAATCATGAATGTATGTTCATGAAAATACTCAGGGCTTACATTTAAAGGTTTAGTATGTTGATTTAATTAATTTTGTTGTACTGCTTACAACATGAATAACAGAGCATTTAGGTCCTATAGAAGAATGAAGTTCAATTTAAATTTCTCTAACTTTTCCCAAACATTTGAAATATTTAGCTTAAAGGCAGAAATTTGAAGGAGATTGTCTAACATTTGAAAGAAATAGGAACAATTGAGTTAATATTTGGCAATCTTCATAATATTTGAAAAGAAAAGCTTGTTTTAACACAAATCATATAAAGCTTTGTGATACAGTAACAAATTTATGTAAAGGAATGAATAAAATGTTGATATTTGTGATATTTTGCATAATTCGAGTCCATTAAGTCATCAAGCACCTTAAATCAAGTAAGCCCCCTTGCATATTACAACTTCACATCAACCTACTAAATTGTCCACAAGGTCAAGACCTGACCATACAGAAACTTGGGATTAAGTAATCTTAAAGGATTTCTTCATATCTTTCAAGACAGTTAGGTTCATTTTGTGAATTTTAACTTTTGTTATGAATGTGTAAAAACAATCATCAATAGGAATCTTATCTTCATCAACAACCCACCTAAGCTTTCTAAATAAAGTGCATTTTTATGGACACTTGGCATGTGCACGTTCATTCTTATCTCTCATGCATCCTCATCCATTGATTTCTTCTTTTATCCTCCACCGTTGATCATCCTCTCACCTTTTTCTATAAATATGGCCTCTCATAAACCATTTGGTATGCATTGAGTTTTAAAGTATCCTTACTCTGGCGAAATATTCTTCCAATCCTCTAATCTTCTATCTATCTTCTTTGTTCAAATCTTCATCCTATCATTATGATGTAGAACTAAGGAATCAACATCGATCAATCATGCATGCATCATCAATCTAAGGTATTTGAAAAGATTTGGATCTAAGGTATTGTATTTATTGTTTTATTGTCATATTTTATCTAAATTTTCTCATCTATAGTTAGGGTTTGTGCTGGTTGGGGAAATTCAAGGTTGGAGGTAGGCATTTAGATGAGACCTTTCCAACGGTCTATTATTCATGGGATTCTAAGTCCATTTTCTATTCCATTTTAAAGTTCGTAAGTTCTAATTCATATTTAATAATGGACTTTATATTATAAAAGTCAGTGACTAGGGAAAAGGTGTAAAAAGCAAAAAAAAGTCACTAAGGACTTGGACGCCACCTTATGGGAAATAAAGTTAATTTAAAATGGTTTATTTTCCCCCCAAAAAGGGATCAACCCTCATGAGGAGATATAAGGAAGAAGTAAAAGGGAAAAAGGCATTCATTCATAACGTAACATTTCACTATGCTTTGCTCTACATATTGGGGTTTGGAGAAGATTTCTAGCCATGGCTTTTGGTGATGAAAACCACCATTAGTTTCAGTCTTTTGGAGGTGTGAGAGATCACCCAAGGGGACTATTGGGTAGCCATATCTAGTGGTTGTAACTGTGCTTCACTTCATTCAATTTCGAGGGATTGGAGCTTGTCGCAGAGTATACACAGAGAGATATTTGAGTAATTGCTTCCATAATTATCTATACACATTATAGATCATATTCCCTAATTTTTGGTGTGATTTGTAGTGTATTTGGAGCTATTGTTAAGGCCGTAATCTAGCCATACTTGTTGTATGAGGGTCGTACCCCATAGGAAGGGACATAATTACATTTGTGGAGGTTTCTGGGCAAAGTTCACTCACCTCAACTAGGTGTCTAGCATCATAGAGGGTCTGCAGAGATATTTGACTGCATTTTGAGGTTGTTGTAGTGACTTGGTTGCATAAAACAGGTTCTACCAGCTCTTGGAAGGGATGTGAGGTCCCTGACTTCACTCCATCTAGTCTTGTGGGCCCTCGTGGCTATTGTATTGTCTCAAAAATTATTGGGAACTGATGATATATGTCTACGGTTACTTATCAGTCTGTTCTTCTTTAGAAATGAAGGTGAATATAGTGTGGAGCTTCTATTACATTAATATTAGACTTATTCTGTCATAATAGCAACATGGGTATGTGATGATAATTCATTTTATGAGATTCTATGAATTGGGTCTTGATTATATTATTCATATCTATCATAGATTTTCTGGGCTTCTATTGCATGCTTATATATTTGCATTTCATTGAAAAAACATTACATGCAAAACCAAAACAAACCCTTCTACATATTCCATCTAGTTCTGAAAGATCACATTCTAATATAAATAACACAAATAAAAAATAAAAAAATACAAACAAGGGTGTCCTATTTTATTCTCAACACTTTTCTTTACTTCTTTCTCCTTGTGCTTCAAATGCACTTTAGTGGATTCTTCTTCATATGTTCCAAATCTTTCTATAAATGTATCTCTTGGCTTGCTCAGCATTAGATCTACAAGTCTAATGACTATGTTTCATCAACTTCATAGCCGAATCCAAATTGTTCTAGGTTCCACTGCTTCCATTATACACTCATCTTTACTCACCATGAAAATGATATCATTCTTATATTTCTCTACAACCTTCTTGGGAATCCTTTCTCTTGCATGCATTTTCTTCTAAAAATTCTTAAAGAAACCCCAT
The DNA here is from genome assembly GCA_027924645.1 of Cunninghamia lanceolata. Lineage (NCBI taxonomy): Eukaryota > Viridiplantae > Streptophyta > Pinopsida > Cupressales > Cupressaceae > Cunninghamia > Cunninghamia lanceolata. The sequence continues at coordinate 4,101,874 of BSBN01001670.1, read as the reverse complement.
AATGCAACATTTTGGGTCTCTAAGTTGCCCAACCTTCTTAGATGGTCTTTGATTTATACTGCAACAAGAATATCTCTCAACCATACTTTGTTCTTTGTTATGAGAATCTCTCTAAGAAAGTAGAATAGTAGACTTATGATCAGGGAACCATACCAGAAAGGGTGCTGGGATTCTTTGGTTTTTAGAAGATTTTCCATTAGCTGTTGTCTCAGCAATTCGCATAAATCAAAGTCTTTGTTTTCCTTTACCATTTGATATGCAGTATGTATTACTGTGGTAAACACAAAGTTTTCTCTATTTGTGAAGAATATCTTGTATCCAATTTCTATTGATGCATATCTCATTGCAGGATCCTCAATATCATTTATAGTAAGAGCTCATTTGTCAAACTTTGCTCCGATGAGCTTCATCACCACATCATTTTTCACAGACTTTAATGTTCGAACTATTCTGGAGGAACATAACCCTATTACAACCCTGATTGCCTCTTTATTGATCATGTATGACAGATCCAACCACATGAACTTATCATGAATATGACTTAATACATATTTAACCCAAGCATCCTCATAGAACATGGGGAAGTTGTTCCATACATCTATCTTCTTCTATGTCTAACCCTTGTATTCATGTTTCAGCTCAAAGTTGTCATTAGTTGGGTCATTTACCCATAGTTTTCCCAAGTCCACATGATTATATTCTTCTATCTTTGTGTGGATGTACATCCTCACATCCTCTGTATGTAAAACACCATATGGAATGTTTAAAAAGACACCATCTAGATCCATCTCCATAGATTTGAAAGGATGTTTCTTGAACTTAGGGTGGGGCCAGTCAACTACTTCTACCACTTGTGGAGTAAACATCTTCAAAGTACTACTAAAAAACTTAGGGTAGGATGGAAATTTGTAAATACCTATTGATTGCTTCTAGTTACGGTTTCATGCATAGGAATTCTAAAATGTTTCTCCTTGCTCTTTCACAGCTGTTTTCTCTTGGAATGATTGTTTGCAAATAATTTTTTGTCAAATGAAAATCATTTATAACCTTTTACAAATAATCTAATTTGCATTCAATGCACAGATTGATAAAGTTGTCAAAGCTTCAACTGTGATACATTGTCACCTTCAATTGTTCTGCAATCTTCCACAATAAGACATTTTTCACTAGTGGTTCCTCTAATAGGTCAAGCATCTCAACCTACACCACATATCCATGTTCTAAGATTGTCAACACCATATATTTGGTAGGGGTTTAAATTTTGTTTTTTAAAGCTCCCCCTATGCAAAGGTTTCTACTTAGTTTCCAAAGGAAACATCTACATCAGAGACTGGAAAAACCTCATCCTTCATCTTATTTTCTTCTTTCTTTTTCCAGACCTTGTCCATTTTTTTCTTTATCTCTATTGGATCCACATTCTTCACTGGATTACTCTTCTTTACCATATCAACCTTCACATTCTTACTTTCGCAAAATTTAGCAATGTGACCTAATTTGTTGCATTCATAACATCTAACATTTTGAACAACCTTACTTCCATTTATTCTAGATATGCACTAATTAGCCTTATGCCCAAATCTAGTGAATGTATAACAATAACCATTGAAGGATGAAACCGTCATACCCTTATTGTAGTCATTCATCATCTGATTTTTGCATTCACTAGCTCTATGACCAATTCTTTGACATGTAAAACATTGACTAGAAAATGATTGAACATTTTGATTCATCCTGCTCCTACATTCCATAGCCTTATGTCCAAATTTATTACAATATTAACAGTAGCTAGAGTACCTTTGTGCAGTTGGTTGTTTGATAGGTGGCCTCTTGAAATTTTTCTTCTAGTTCTGGACCTCTCTATTATTATTCTTCTTGACCACAACCTTCTTTTGGGTATTGTTCTTCTTCTTAGCATCATTTTCCTTTGAACTTTCACCCTTTTCAAATCCCAATCCTTCTTTATCCTTAGGAGCCTTTTGATTTGCAATCATTTCATCAAGTAGTATGGAGCTTTTCTTGAATTTGTCTTCTTGATTTTTTTCTTTTTACAACTCAGTCTTTAAGACCACTATTCCTTTTTCAAGCCTTGAGCATTCTTCAGATTTGCCTTTCAATTTTTCATTTAGGCACTCTTCAATTCTTTTTCCTTCCTCAATTTATGTTTTTCAAACTGGTGATTGTCTCATTTGATTGATTAATCTGTTCATTTACTTCATTGTATCTTTCTTTGAATTTCTTGTTTTGCTTTCTCAACTTATTGATGCAGTCATTTGCTTCCCTAATATTTTCTTCCAGATCTCTATTCTTACATTAAACTTTTTTAGGATCTTCAAGGGTTGATTCAAGTTCTCCATTTATGTCAACTATGCAGTCTTCTTCAGTAAATTCAACAATAGGGATTTCTTCCAGAGGAGTAGGGTATCTCCTAAGTGCCATGTGTTCACACTTCATTATCTTCCTCAAGTGATTAAGCTTCTTCCAAGGAACTAGGCACTGATACCAATTGTTGAACACCTAGAATACTAAGAGGGGGGGTGAATCAGTATTCTCTAAAACCACTTAATCATTTAAAAATTCAATCAACATAGCATATTTAACTTGCATTAAGAAAGGAAAGCATGAAATCAACCATTAAAGCACATAACACAAGAACGCCAGATTTTTATGTGGAAAACCCAAAAAAGGAAAAACCATGTTGAGGATTAGTTCATAATATATTAAAAATGCAATCAGTTAAGGTTGATATAATTGGTGGACTCACTGTCCAAAAAGGAAATGCTCACTATAGGTGGCTCACTACTAAAGGACTCACTGTCCTGAATAGAAAGAGATAGAAGAAAGGATGTCTCACTACAAAAATATGAACTACTAGTAATGCATTTGACTTATGCTAAAGATACAGTTCCACTGAAGCTCAGAATGTTGACTTAGCACACTTGATCCTCACCACAATCTCAACTTATCCTTCTCTGCATTAGATTTCACTCACACATACACACACTTAACTCTTTCACACACACACACTTCCACACAAGAATTCAATCTTGTTTATATACCATAATCCAACAAAACATCAAACAAGTTGGCATGATAGATGTGTCGTGTAAATTCTTGTCCAATTGGCCCAAAACTCAACTCTATATGCTTTATGGAGAGAACCAAAGCATGTATCACATTTAGATAGGTTAGCATAACCTATTTTTACTCCTATGACTTTGTTCCATTCATGAATCAACTCTGCACAACCTCAACACCTTTAGGTCAGCTCAACTGGTGAGGTAGCAATAGCATGAACTAACTGTTAGTTCGCAAATCAGCATGCAAACCACCAAAATGCTTACCACTTGAAGACTACACACTTCTGACATCAATAAATTTATTCTCAAATCCACATAGCAAAACATTCATCTATAGTGGAATGCGGAGCATTCCAATATGCCACTAGTACTATCATTATAGAGTCTAATACTCTATCAATTCTATCTTTCACTCCGGAGGGCTTCAAGACTTGAAACTTTGGATTTAGACTTCATTAGTATGTACTAATAACACCTTACAACCACATAGCAAGATGCTTCATAGCAGAGGAATGCAGACCAAGAAGTTGGTTCCCTAAACACTAATGACAATACAGTGGGACTTAGACAAATTTGATGAGTGATTGGTACATTGGTCTTCTCTGGACCAACATGACTACATCTTTATTCTTTGTTGTTCTCGTCCACATCACAATTAGCAACTTCTCTTCCACATCATTCTCCAAACCAACACAACTATGTCTCTACACTTTGTTTCCATCAATGATAATGCTACTCACTATCATGCTCATTAGCCTCTTTCATCATCATGCATATGTAGCCAACAATTATCTAATCAAGGATTTCAGAACCGCCTTTCAGTTTTAGTCCCTTGTCAATTTGTTCTTTTTCCTTTTCTAGTTCTTTCCTTAGAATAACAACTTTTTCCTCAAGTTTTGAATAGTTAGTTGATTCTTAATTGAGCTTTATGTTTAAGCAATCTTCAATCCTCTTTTCTTCTTCAACCATGACCTTCAAATTTGAGATCATGTCTTCAACCTCCTTGAAATTGTCACCTCCTTTTTCTCCTTCTATCAAAATTTTTAGTTTGACAATTTCTTCTTTTAATTCTTTGGTTTTTGTATCTAATTTGTCAATTGTCTCCTTTTCCTTTTCAATCATATCTTCATATTCCAAGTTTAGTTCTTTTACTTCCTCTAGATCATTAAGGGCTAATTTGAGTTATTCTTCAAGGTCTATTTCACACTCATTAGACTCAAAGTCCCAACCTTTAGGTTCAATTTCTTCTAGATCTAGTTTCGGTACAAATATATCATTTTCCATCACTTCAGATTCCATGTGTTCCTATTCAAGATCTACCTCAAAGTTTAAGCTTCTCAAAGGTATGTGGCTCTGATACCAATTGTTGAACACAATGGGGTGCTAAGAGGGGGGTGAATCAACATGCTTAAAAACTTTAAACAAATGTTTGCTAATAAAACTAAACAACTTGGAGAACAGAAAGGAAAACATACAATTCAAGAATCAACACATAAAACCAATATTTTTAAGTGGAAAACCCTAAAGCAGGGAAAAACTACAGTGAGGATTAGCTCACAATATATTATGCTCACAGCAAATTTATTACAACATTGTTTTAGGGCTACAACCCAAGGAATCTCCTACTCCCTAATTTAGTGCTTACAACAACTACAACTTTGATTTAGGACTACAACCCAAGGAAACTATACTACTCCCTAAGTTCCTTTCTTACTACAAATGGGATTTACAAAATGGACTACTATAAAGTGGACACTTCAATTATGTTGATGATGCAGTCTTCTATCTCTGCTTAATACTTGCCTTTAAACTAATTATGTACACTTTATTTCTTGCATTCTGCTCTGCTTATATTTTCATACCTTTGTGCCTTCTTTACAAATGAAATTTATCTTCTATAAATATCCTTTGTATCACCTCAAACTATTGATTAGGTCGGCATCAAAGCATCATTAGATGAAACATGTACCTCTTCACAAATCAGCCTCAAAACATGCAATATGATAAGGAAAACTTGTTGTAGACCTCATGGCTTTATGAAAAGGATCATGGCACATCTTTACATATCTTCCAAACTTGAGAAAATTAATCAAGAGCCTCTGCATATTCTGATACTTAACTGGTTGGTTCATACTACTCAAGACAGTCAATTGTTCATCTTTCTACTATCAGGGAGAAGACAAGAAACTCAATGTAGATCAAGGATTATTTCATTCATGAGCTCAACAACATCCATACACCTTATTGAAGAAGTATCATATCAAACTATGCATCCGCAAGACAAGAAACATGACTCTTTGTAGAAAACAAAGCATTCCAGGCCTTATGTGATACTTCACATCCCAAGATATGATGTTGCGGTGAAGTGCTAGGCTTGAAGCCTTTTGGGAATGAACTTAGACATCAATATATGCTACTTATCAGATCTGCACACCTTTATCTAATGTTTCTAGACGTATTCAAAAGATGACTTGGATAACCAAGATTCTAGAACAAATTGTATTACCTTTGTCACTTAAGTATTATCTTTGTGGATCACCAGAGCACTTGCAACTTCATCATAACATGTCTTATACATATCTTAGTCATTCTTCAGAACCACATGACAAAAAGATCTCTTTCGAAGGAATGTGGAGCATTCCATTATCTCCCTATTACTACATTGCTCTGTCTAGATGATGGTTGATACACTATTCCTTGTAACTTTTCATGTTGAAGATGTGAGGAGCTAAAAACTTGGATATATCATGTCAATACCTACAAGAAGTTATCTTTAGAACTGTTATCAATCAGATATGCACCCTATGCTAAGCTTATAGAAGACTTAGGTATCTGTTGACACATGGAAACACTCTTAGATTGTGGGTGATCTGTGTTGAGAGTGAATCTCCAGAGTGAGTTGGCTCTCCTAATGATTTTTCTAATCTAATTGATTTGTAGGGGAAAAAGAAGAAGAACTAAAATGAAACTCTAAAAGTCTCTAAATTTTAATCTAAATGGAATATTTTTACTCACAAACAGCACTTCAAACTTAAACTTCCACAACCCCACCTACGAGATTTGATCCAAAAATAATTTATAATAAGGTTCAGATTGAACACAAATTACAACCAGGATCATCATATAATTTCACAGTAAAAAGACATAACAAAAGACATAACATTGCCACAATGAGACATTAGATTAAAATTGCAAAATAGACCAGTAGATGAAATAGGGAAACCTGTTATATTGAACTAGAAGGAGTACAATGCAAAAATAAGCTAACTAAGTCAATTGCCTATATACAAACTCTCTATGTGCTCAAGAGAGAAGAAACAAATGATATCAACTGACTAAGAAAAAACTAACTTTTTCTCTTATAAATGCCTACAACATGATCTCTCCAAAAAAAAAGTTGGGAAAAGCTCCTAATAATAGATATGCCAATACATTTTTGAGCTTCTCAGAAAAGCCAAAAAATAAGCCTTCAAATTGCCTCTAAACTATGAAAACCAACTGCCAAAAAGATCCTCCTATGTGGCCACACCAAAAATTTGCTTTGTCTACCCAAGTAAACTCAATTGTTTGTCCATTTCTACCCCAAAAGAAAGCAAAATAAAGAAAACAAGATTTGTTTGCTTTACCTGCTTTAAACTGCATAAAATGACAAAATATTAAAAGTAATTTATAAAGGACATTGCTTTAATTTTTGTCTTACAATAGATTGCAGTTTTATTTTACATCGTTATTCGATTTAATTTTTGCAAAAAATAATAATACATGGCTTATAAGTTCACCAAGTATATGTATTATATAGCAATTGATTTTTCTATAAAAAATCATAAAAATATCAAGGCACAATATGGGGTTTTTGCAAAAAATAAAATGAAAGGCCCTCAAGGCCTACCCTCCAAATAGCTTTGCAAAGATACTTCTAAAAGCTTTTGTTTTTCTCCTCAAAGGAGTCTAAGGTACATGGCATGTCTTTCAAGGTGACCCAAAATGGTTTTAAGGTATCAAGTGTATAGAGGGAACCTTAAGGCTTGACCTCACTCTAAGTCTTGGGACTTAGGCATTATGCAATATACATTTAATACCACAAAGGGTATTAGTTTGTGCCTCAAAATATGAATAAAATGTGATTAAAATCACAACTTGAATTAGGGCTTCCAAATGAACCCTAGAACAAAACTCACTTGAAACCCTAAGTTCTCGCATCATTTCACTTTTCACATTTTTGAGACAGCCTCTGCTTCAGTGCCACCATGGGTAGCATTTTGACTTGAGAATCTTCAATTTTTCTGTGTCTCTAAGCATGATTTCCATAGATTTCTTGTAGAAAATGAAGGTAAGACTCTTCCTGATGCAAATACAACTCATATTCTTAATGTTTCTTTCATTTTCTGAGCTGAAAGTTGCTTTCCAAGTTGCGGCCTTTGTATTTTCTCTGATGGATTTTATGTTCCTTGTTTCACTGTCATTTCTTCTCTATGCCCATGGCCACCATGGATACTATATTGAGTTTATTTGAGACCCTAAAAAAGGTAGAACTCATAGCCTCACTGCACATTTGTCTTCACCTAGGAAATAAGGTAGCTCTTTCTTTCGAACTCTATGCTTCATCTTTTGCTTTCTTTGCATGTTATCTATTTGAAGGAGTTAGAGATCATTATATTTCCTAGGCCACGGCCTATATTCCGCATATCTTCATTTTTTATTTTGAATGGTCTGAACAAAAACTCATTTTCTTTCAAATCTGTAGCTTATCAGTGGATTATACCAACAGGGTTTGATATTTGTGATGAAGGTTACATATTTTGGGCCACGGCTAGCATAATGATGTCTCTGTGCATTTTTTAAATAAACATGCCATTGTATAGAGAAGGTTTCAACCCTTTTGAAGAAGAAATCTCCCTTGGCCATGGTCTGAGGCTCCATAATCTATGATATCACTTAAATCTTCTCTTTCTCTACATTTACCTTCATGGTTGCATTTGTCTTTCGGTAGCTGACATATTTCATCTTGCCTGGGTATGATTTAGGCATATGAGCCTAATACAGGCTGCAACCCCAACTGATATCTTTGTGCACTTTAAAGCTAAAATAAGTTTGGAATCTTATATCTTCTTTTTGTGTGCTGAAACTAAAACCCTAAGCATATTATACATTTTGTATTCCACTTGTCATTGTATGTATCAATCGGCTCAATAAGCATTATGCTAGCTGTGGCTTCTTTTGGAACTATGCAAGACCATTTCACTATGTTTGAGCATTCTTGAACTGTGGTAGTATCTTCTGATGTAATGTTTCTGGTTTCTCTCTATATTTTCTCCATGTATCATGACAAGGTTTTATGATGTTTCCTATAGCTCTCTTTTTCATTTAGTTTCAATACGAAACAAAATTTTATTTTGCTACACTAGTCCACAGCTATATCTCATTATGGGTTTGCAACTATGCATGGCCGCGAGCTCTCATCACTAAAATTTTGTCTTTGTAGCAGCATAATTACTATTCCATGATAGTATGATGGACACCTCTCCATTTGATCCTTATTGCAGAAATAGAAATAATGTTGTTCCTTAAAACTCTACAATGAACAAATTCATGTTATTTGTTTCTACACCTCTTGTAGATGAAACATATTAATTTTAAAACCTCATACTTTTGCAATGATAAGGTGTATCTCATATAGCTATACATGTTTGTGCTCCATCATGCATATATCTGATACTTATTCTCATACTATCATGTGGCTAAAACAGTCATAAATCACTAAAAGATGTTATCCATTGGCAACTTTTTAACATACAAATGTTGGAAATGTACCTGATGTTCTTAATGCCTTGGCTGCATACAAATACTATGAAAGATACATAGATGGAAAATACATGTTACTTTCACTTCCTCAATGGAAGTTGAAGCAATAATGATAGTTGTTCTTATGCATTGAATAATTTCTTGGATAAGTTCAGTTCACCCTTATGGTTTCACTTCATTCTTTGACTGCAGTCATGAGTATGTCCTATTCTCAAAACTAATGCACCTGAATGATTTAATACTCCTTCAGTCTATCATTCAATTTAATAAATATGAATAATGATCTCTTTTCCATTCCATCCCCTTTGAGATTCAGGGGCAGCATGCTGGGCTCAACCCTTGTGGGAGCCCAATTGACACCACATGTTGATATGTCTTCAATTAGCTACATGACTTATCCTATACCTGCACATGAAACAAACATATTAGATAAAATAATGAAGTTCAATGATTGTTTATTTTTCAGTTCCTCTTGCATGTGAGTGATGCTCATCTGATCTAGTGCATTATAGGCAATGTATTATGCCTCTTCTGATAGGCACGTAGAGAGATCATAATCGGAGCTCTAACAGATTTTCTCCCAATTTTTTGTAGGTTCTTGTCGGAGGTCAGGAACAAGGATAGCAGGCATCCTCAGGAACCAAAGACATTACAAGGTAATGATGGCTATGATCCTTCTCTCCTATCTTTAGATGAATAGTATATTTCTTACATTTGCACTTGTTCAACTATTCCCATGGCTTGTGTGGGACATTTGATCTATCATTCTTTTATTCAATGCAATGTTTTTTTTTTAATGTATTTCATTTGTAAAATGGATAAACATTGTAGTGAAATGAAATAACTTATCTCTTATGCACCTTTCTGCAAATGAATGATAATCATAAATTCTTCTCTTTTGTTGAACAACTGAACTATAATGTCACTAAAACACAATCAACTATGCAAATAACTTATATAAAAAAATGTTAACCTTCACTCTAAAAATAAATTTGTTGTACCAGCTCTACCAATTTGAGCTGTAAGTGAAAAAATGGTAACAAGAACCACAAGATCAAATATTACTTTGCAGAGAAGTGGGGACCAATTCAAGTTGGCTCTGCCTTAGGATGTGCACTGTGAATGTATTAGTTAGTTTTCTACTTATTACCATTAAGTGTGGTACTCCCAACTGATGAGATATGTATGTGTGAATACAGGGAACATGCAAAGACATGATTGTTTTCCTCTGCACAATGCTCAAACCCAAAACTAATCATCTCCCCATACTTAGACTATTTTCTCTTGTTCTGAACTAGTTTGTCTTGACCATGCTATCTCTTTCTCTTGTACAAGTCTGTCTATATATTTCCATCTGTTATGTTGACATCAATGATAACACATATTTCCAACAATTTCTATATGAGGGAAGAACAACATGGGACCCAAAACTATAGGTTCACTAGGTTGATGAAAAGGGATGCTAGCTCCCAGTCTAGTGTTGGATGCATATTTGGGACATGCATTATCATGAGGCTAGTTATATTATATTTCGAGACTATTTTGTTAGCAGGATGTTGTTTTTCTTCCAAGGATCAAAAACAAGGATCCTAAAGAATATACTAGAGTTTTTGAGACTTTTGGTAAGGAAACCTACTCTTGGTATTCAACATAATTGGGAGATTTCATTCTCCATCCTAACTACACAATTTTAAGAGTTTTTGGATGCCCAGTTGGCCCTCATATATTACCAAGGTTTGTACCTCTACAGGTTGGTTTCCTTGAGCTTATCTAGAAATTGGTTGAATCAGATAAAACCCATTTGGTAAATCAAAGGAAGGGCCCCTTCTTTCCTCTCTTAATAGTTTTCTCTGACTTTAGAATGAACAAAGAAGATTTTGATAAGTTATATGATAAGCTCAAAATATTCAAGATGGCTTAGGAACGTGCAAGAAAATTTGATCTCGAGGGCTTCATAAATAGCCTCAAAAGAAGCATAAAGAGATCCCAATTTATCCAATGTACTTATGATTCTAAGGATGTAATAAGAAACTGCAATGATGAGAAAGAAATTGAGCAAAGAAGGGTTAATTAGACAACATTTTTGAAGTATGAGGATAAGAAAAGAAAGAGGGATGCCTCTTGCCAAGGAGTATTTGTAAGTATTAAGCACCCAATTATAAGGATTAAGACAATTATGGGGAATAATATGCACATTGTTTCAAATGTGCTTGGACATTTAATGAGTAAAGTTTTGAAGAAGGTGGAAAATGTCTATAGGGACTACTACAGATTATTGATGGTAGTCAATAAAATTATTATGGACAAAGAACAGGCTACACCCCTATTGAATAAATGGATCCCAAGGACTTCTTCCCTTCTAAGGATGTATAAAGGATCATCCCATGAGCCTGACCTCCCAAAGGAGATCAAGCCAACTTATAGAGTAATCAAGGTAGCAAGGGAGTTACATGGATTTGTGAGCCAACTTGAAGAGAAGGCACATGATAGAATTAAGGAGTTTGATAGTGATGATGCAAAGATAATGCCTAAGTTTAAAAGGGAAAATGGAGAAGTTAAGCCTTACCAGATATATGGATTTCTCATTTAAGGCTATTGTTCCAACTTTCTCTTTTCTGATATGCAAAGAAGATAGAATTGATGTTGATCTCTTCAAAAGAAATATGGGTAGACTATTGGATACATATCAGTGTATAGAGGAATTTTTTAGAGAGGTTGAATCAATTTTGACAAAATATGATAATAAATATACACCTAGTGTTGATGAATTCTTAGGATTCCAGTGGCCTACAGAGGAGAAGTATAATTCCTGGGCTGACAAATATAATAATCTATTAGAGTAGGGGCCCTTTGCTGACTTGTATTTGTTACTATTTCATTCTTTACTCTAAGGGGAAATATTCTTTTGGCTTTTAATGCCCGCTCAATATCAACAAGTGTCCTTCAAAGTCTCAACTAGGTATTTTGTCTTTTAGTAGACTTGTCCTTTTTGTCTTCATATACATAATCGGCTTTCCCCAAGGAAGGTGGGTATAGAAATAATAAAGTATGTTACAATATCTTTCTACGAGAATCTTTGGGAGACAATAAAGATTTATAACTACACATGCAACAACTTTTCCTCCTTGTGGAATATTTACCCCACGAGTAGTTATACTTGCATCTTGTTAATGTAAAGGTTGTCAAATAAAAATATGACACTTGTCAAAAGGCCTAAAGCTTGTTTTTCTCCCTTGTTTCTATAAAAGGGAATTCAGGGCCTTTGGCAAAGGATCTTGGAGAAGTTTTGTATTGTAGAACATAAAGTAATTGAGTCAGTCTTTCTAGTCTAGGTTGTTATTTGACAATAGAATTTGTTGTGTATGTGAATTTTGTATGATAGTACTAGTTTATAGCCTAATTATATTGCCAAGTTCAAAGCTATATTGTCTCCTTTGTTGTAATCTTCACTTCATTTATGAATAAAGTTTAATCAAGGATTGCTTTATTCATCTTCCAGTCTTTCCTATGTATGAATGTTCTTCTTATGGCTTTTGCTTAATGAGTGAATTCAAATGCTTTAAGGAAAATGTTGAATGTAATGAAAGCTTGAAAGGATTAATAAATAGAATTAGTTTTGAATTGATAAAAGTATGACAATGTAATGCATTGTTACAGTGTTTCATGAACTGGGGGAAAATAATATCATGTAAGGTTTCATTTATATCTATTTTGACTCTGCAACCAGGATTAATGCATCAATCTCTTAGAACCTGTGTCTGATGCAACTCTTTCGTCATCTATATTGAAAATCAAAATGAGTTTCCAATCCCTTGAAGTAATTTATATGTGTAATATTATTTCCATGCTCTCTTGTAAAATGAAGCTATAGAACCCTAAGGATCTAGCTGGTTACTTTAGCATATTTGTCATTCTTTGGCATATTAAATAGAGCATATCTACTTGTGATAGTATTTGAGATAAATAGAAAATAGATATAGAATAAATACTATAGAGGATTACCCTCCTAGGTTTTGTAGAGCCTAATTAAGTACAGAGGAAAAGTGTAACCTAGCTTTTCCTATTCATTGGTCAATCCCTCAAGGTAAATCAATCATTAGAATTAGCTATTCTTTAGATTTCCCTTTTGAGATCAGGTTGAGAATTTAAAACAACCAACAGATTGGTGACTCTAATGGGAACATAACTAGAATTATATCTTATCCTGAGTCATAGATCAATTATTACATTCCCTTATTTATAAATACCAAAACTCTTGTAGCTCATTATCAGAAGGCTTGCCCAGTTGAGCCACCAATAGATTGGTGACTCTACTGGGGACTTAGTCTATAATTCTCAAGATTAGTGCAATGGTCTATCATTGGTGTTTAGAGTTTGCATATATACAATGCATAATCATTCCCTTTTTTTTTATGGTGGCAACTCTAATGATCTCCTTACCGATAGATTAAGAAAGAATATAGTTGTGAAGGAAGAGTATAAGATCTATATTGTACTTTTGAAGTTGTTGCATCCAGACATTACATTATTTGATAAGAAATTCAATTTGTTATCTATATAACAAGTATTATTCAATGCATAATACTTCTATTTCCTAATTTTGGGTGGTGACTCTGCTGAATCTTTGAACTGGTGAAAGCTAAAGAAAATACCAAAGTAGAAGGATGCAAGAGAGATCATTACAACAAGGGCATCCAAACAAGCCTATGAATTCAAAGCTTGCAAATCAAATATGGAGGGATAAGGATTCTGGTGAGTACCCTCCTCCCTATTGGTGATCTCACTTCCATGAGAACACCCCTTTTAGGTGGTAATAGAAATAGTTTACAAATAAGAGAAGAACAAATGGAACATGGTATTACTTATGCTAGTTGAAATGTTCTTGAGGGTCATATTGATTCTGATGGTGATGAAATGTTTTATGTCAAACCACCCCATGTCTCTCAAAGTGTAAGGATTTCTCCACAAAATGAATCTAAAATAGTACCCATGCCTATTGTTAGGTCTACTCATGAATCCATAAGCATCACCCCCTATGTAAGACTACACTCTCCTTCATTAGGAAAGGATAAATCCACTAATGCAAATGAGTGTCCTATACCCAATATAGCTTTTGGTTCTAATCAAACTGATGAGGAATTAGAGAGGGAGGTGATTGAGTTAAGTCTTAGAGTGGCCAGGATGGAGACTTTAAGGAGAAAATAAGACCTACTCATAAGAATACAGCCTATGAATAGTTTCAATAATATTAGCAATTGTGGTGCCCCTCGTGTATCTATTGCAACTATGCAACAAATGAGTGGCCAAATACCAACTACCCAACAAGTTCTTATGATTCAAGTCCCAGTGAATAACCATGTTATGTTAGTTCTTATGAGTCACTACCAATTACACCCACAGAACCTGAATGCTAGAATGGTTGACCAACCAATAGGTCATAATCCTCACCCTAGGCAAGGGGGGATGTAATATTAAAATCTTCAAGCGGATCTCCAACCAATGTCCAAAACCAAAATATACCATAGCAACAACATTTGCAAGTCCTCCCAAATCCTCCAATGAATCAAAATAACCAAGATGGGCAACCATTAGTAAATATTTTTTTCTAGGAGACCATTGCAACTAGTAAGGTACAGGCAATTAGATTTTACTGGCATACCAGGTTACCCTAACCTTATATAAAATGTAGTTATAAATGCTATCCCAAAGTTTGTTGGGAACAATGTAGTGTCTAGTGAGGATCATCTAAAGGTAATCTTGAATGTCATTGATGATTTTGAGGTTGAGGCTGAGGATGTGGTGAAGAAACTATTCATGTAATCATTAACGAAGGATGCAAGAGATTGGTACAAAATCCTGTCAGAGGCTAGTATGGTGAAAACATTGACCCACCATTTGTTGTGAATGAGTTTACAAATATTCAAAAGGGGTACAATGAAAATATCCTCAATGTCAATGCTAGGTTTCTAAAGGTGTGCAATAAAATCCCACCATACATGAGACCAAATGAGCACATGTGCCTAGTAATTTACTAGAATGCATATGACCCCAAGATTGGATATAAACTGAGAAATAGGGAACCCCAAACTCTTAGAGATGCTTTTAAGGCTATTTTACACATTAAAAATAATAGAAAAACATCTAAGAAAACTCCTAAGAGGAGTGACATGAAACTTACTTCTCAAGATAGAGGACAATGTAGTAAAGCTCTTGTTGTTGCTGAATGTGAAAATTAAGGAAAGAGGTCAAAGAAATGAAAATTTCTATGGCTAGAAGTGATAAAAGGGTCTCAAATGATAAGCCTCATTTTGTCAGACAAGAAAAAATTCCAAGTTTGTCATATCAACAATACAACACTAATTGGCAAAATGGGAAGCCAATGCCCCCTAATAATAGGGGAAATTTGTCTAAAGAAACTTCTGATCCTCTAAGGAAGGGGGTGCATGCCATGGATGAAAATATTTGGTGTTTAATGTGTGAGGCTCCTCATTCTTCTGCCTCATGTGTTGTAGCATTGTCTCTAACTGATAATGCAAACCCCTGTGATGAGTATAATCAGGGGGAAGATTATGAGAACCATAATATTAATATATTTTTTTACCATGAATGTATTGTGGAGGATTATGTTACATCTAATGAAAAAGATTTAGTATAGATGAGATCACAATAGAAAGGGAGAATTGAATAGTTCATGTAAGTAACACCATCTCCCAGGAAAAAATGAGGATGGTAAACATGTTATCCATTTGAGTAGTGAAGATTATAATATCTACTTAAGAAGACCCTCTGATGAGGAAATAAGAACCTTGACTGCATCCAAGATCCCTCAGGTCAACAGTGATTATAACCTGAGAAGAAAGAAAACTCAGGGAGAAAGTAGCACAATGGGAAATACAGGTAGCATCTTCATTAAAGAGAAACAAAATACTCGTAACCATAAGAAAGACGGGGGTATTCAGGGTAAGTCCAAGGAAGTAGTGGGGAAACATAATCCACATCCTAGGGCTAAAATACCAAAAAAAAAAGGACAATGCTAATAAAGTCCCTATGGAAGAAAAACATGGCAAGGGCAACACACTTAAGATTCTTGTTGTAAGTAATGATGTAGCTCATACTAATATATTGCCTAAATATGTCCCATTGGACATGGCCCATGTGTTCAATCAGATCACAGTGATAGTTCCCCTATTAGAAATTATGAGAATACTAGAATATAAAGATAGAGTCATGACTGCAATAAATAAGGTAGTTCCAAGTATGCCAGGGGTGACAAATGATGGTGGTAAGCAATCTGAAGAGAAGAAAGTAATGTCCAAGTATGTTAAAAGGTGGAGTGCTAAGATACCAAAGATCTATTTGGGAACCACTCTACATAAATGCCCTTCTCAGGTATATCATTTCTTTGTTACTTTAATGATAAAGGAAGGTTTGTAAAATCTGTATGATTGCCTTGGGTGCCTTTGCTAATATAATGCCACTTGGAGTCATGGAGACATTGGACCTAGAAGTCACTAAGGCCTATGGGAAGTGCTTTTTATGGATTCTAGGGAAGTCCCTATCATCAGAGTTATCAAGGACATAAGCTTCAGGCTTGTAGCTTATCCATATTAAGAGTACAAGATGAATGTCATGGTAGTAGACATCCCTCCCATGTATGGAATGCTATTATCTAGAAAATGGGCCTCCATTGTGGGTGGCAGCATCCAAATGGATTCATCTTATGACATGATTCCCATGGATAGCAAAGACGTGAGACTTGATAGGGAAAATAAGTCTCCCCAGATAATAGATGGCATTAACGAGAATGATGATCAGATATGCTTCCTTGATATTGCCATGGATAACTTTAGAGTTGAGGAAATTGAGAATGATTAGGATGAACATTCAAATCATGGTCCTAAATCATTCCCATGTGATGATGGCTTGTGGTCTATGGAATTTGATGGAGCTTGTTCCAAAGAAGGTTCTAGAGAAGGAGTTGTGCTCATTTCCCCTTCTAAAAAGACACTTAAATCATCTTTTAAATTGGGTTTTGAATGCACCAACAATGTTATTGAATATGAAGCTTTGCTTCTATGTTTTAAAATGGCTCTTAAACATGGAGTCAAGAAGCTCAAGGTTCTAGGGGATTCTAAGTTAGTAGTCTCACAGATCAAATCTAAGTATGCCTCCAAAAACAAAAGGCTTAGGTAATACAGGAATGTTGTCTAGGATACAATAGAGGAATTTGAGGCTTTCTCTATTGATTGGATAGAGTGAAATAAGAATGTAATGGTTGACTTCCTAGCCAACATTGCAATCGGATTAGAAGATATGACCCTAGCAGGAATCTCAAAAGTTGAGATATTGACAAGGCCCTCTATCCCAGACAACATCTACCATTTGCAAGTTTTCAAAGCTGATCAAGACTTGTACAAATTCATTAACTATATTGATGAGTACCATGTATAGGAAATTAATTTCTATGAGTTTGTGGAAACTATGTTTGGAAATGAAATCATTCATTTGAAAACAAACAAAATTCCAAGAGGATTGGTTGCCCTAGAAAGATTATTTGATGGAAATAATAGACAAACCACCAGGTCAGTACTAATGCATCAAAATGATCTTGAAGAGGTGAATTTGGGGATAAATGTTCAACCAAAACTCATCTGCAAAGGTAAGTCCTAAACCCTAAGATAAAGATAATGTTGATTGCTTTGCTTAGAAAACATAAAAGGGTTTTTGCATGGTCTTATGACAACCTTAAAGCATATAGGGAGGACTTATTCCAACATGAAATCCCATTAAGGCCAGATGTAAAGCCTTTTAGGCAAAAATAAAGACCCATAAATCCTACCCTAAGGCCAAAAGTGTAGTAGGAGTTGGCAAAGTTAAGTGAAGGGGGAATTATCTAGCCCATTAGGCATTCTACCTAGGTGTCTAATTTGGTCCCCGTTAGGAAAGAAAATGGAGACATCATACTCTATGTTGACTTTAAAAACCTAAATATGGCATCATTAAAGGATAACTATCCTTTGCCAAATATGGAAGCCATATTCCAGAGGGTAACTAGTTGTGACCTCTTATCAATGATGAATGCATTTTCTGGATACAACCAAGTAATGGTCAAGGAGTCAAGTAGTATAAAACTACATTTACTACTCCATGGGGTACTTATGTGTACATTATAATGCATTTTGGATTAACAAATGTAGGAGCCACATTCCTGTAATGTCAGAAAATGTCCCCTTGGGGGCATTTCCCTCCTAAGGTTTAGCTCATGGGTCTTTTGTCTGCATTTAAGACATCTTGCATCCTATTTTGACATCCCGATGAAATGATCCCTAAGTTCATGACAAATGGGACCTAGGGGGATCCCTTGAACCTAACCCTACCCAAAATAGGGAGGGAGGACATGGGCACCCACGCCCTAGTCCTACCCTATTTTAGGTCAGTCCCAAATTTTGGGTGTCAGCTTGTTACTGTTATTTAGGTCCCTTGCCAACATGGTAAGTTTGAATTACAAAATTCTTGGTGGGAGTGTTTGTAGTTGCATATATAAGCATGTTTAGGCATTCATTTGTGAACTAGAAGAAGATTTATGTGACTTTGGAATTCTAAAGGTGATTCAAGGCATTCATTGTGTGGAAGAGCAGATTTTGTGTTGTTTATGTGTTTATATTTGTATATTTGAGTAATCATCTCCTTATGGCATGAAGAGCTTCTTCCTTCCATGAGATCTTCACTACAAGGTGACATTATTTGTGTTTTCAAGAATTTATCATTTGGTTTTTTCCTTTGCCTCCCAAGGGCACGCACTCTCTATCTGACAATAGTGTTTGGAAGACTTGAATGTCTCTCCAAGGCTTAACTGAGGCAAGCCTTTAAACACCACAAGCCCCTCCCAAAGTTTCTATGATTACAGATTACAGATTAAAGATACAAGAAAAGTGGAGTTGCAGGAGGACATTGCAGAGTGTCAGATTTGTAGATCAAAGTTAAAAATAGGACCCTAGACTTGAGTGCTTGCTACCTAGTCCTCTGGATTCTATGATGAGAAAATCTCTGAAACAATAGGAATAGGTTGCAGATTAGTTTCCAGATCTCGACAAAAACCTAGACATTGGACTTGGGCACCCGCTCCTTAGTCCTTGATTGTTTCGCTTCTTGACATTTGAAAATAGGTGCACATTTATCTGTCATTTTACATCTCCCTATAGCATCATTTTGAATAATTTGTATGTTTGCTTCCATAATTATATAATTAGGGTTTTTAGATATAATTGAACATAATTGTGTTGAAATTAGGGTAGACAATTGAGAGGGGGGGTGAATCAGTTGTCCCAAAATTTAATTCTTGTTGTAGTTAATTCTTCTTTACCACTTATTAACAGATTAATGATATGACCATGAAAAGCAAGAGTCAATAACACATGAGCAGAAACACAAATAACACACTTGACACCAAGATTTTAATGTGCAAACCTAGTTAAGGGAAAAACCACGGTGGGGGTTAACCCACAAGGATTATACTCTGTTAAAAGTATTACAAATGGGGAAGGCACATGCCTTCAGGCTCACTTCCTAGAGTTCACTGCTCAAAAGAGACTAAATGTCTACAAGAATGATTACAATAAGGTTACATAATGGTTGAACTGATGAATAGCATCTATGAATGTAGGAGTTCAATTCCAGTTAAGCACAGAATATTGATCTTACACACTTCATCCTTACTCTACCCCTATTTATTGCTTTGCCATAATCCAGACCTTAGATCTCTTCTCTTTAGCACTCCTTTCTGCTAGTTTTCACACTTACTCTATTATTACACACCACACACACACCAAAACATTTGAATCTACTGGCTATATATATCCACATCAAGAAATTCAATCAACTGTAGTCGGTATCAAGAAACTTTGAACATTTATTAAGACCTCTACTCTATCAGCTGAATCTATGCACAAATATCAACTCAGACCAAAAAGTTGTGTTCCCAAATCATTAATCATGCTAGCCAATACCACTTATTATCACTGAATGCTTGTCCAACAACTTTTCTGTATCCGGACCAAGATCAAATACTAGGTCTCCCTATTCTTCTTTTGACTATACTGACTAACTAGAACCCAATACTTAGATCCTTATAAGTTTTGAATCCTTTATCACCAGAGGTTGAATCTTTGGATTTAGGTAGGCCTAACAATCCTTATCACTCCTTCAGATCCAAAACACACTATGAGTTACCACCAGAGAGATCCGGGCAAAGATACTGGACCCTGTTACATGCTCTGTTTCTGAATACCTGAACTTGGACAAATCTTCACTCTGACTTCTGGTATGAACAAAATATGTAATGCGGATGTGTAGGAAGGACTTAGTTGCCATCAATGACAACACTTGTCATATGTAGCAGTGTCTCTTGCCAACAATCTCCCCCTTGGGCATTGATGGCAGCACTTAGTTAAAAATGACTAAGTGTCAGAACAACTCCCCCTTACTATGTATAGCACTTAGTTAAAAATAACTAAGTGTCGGAACAACTCCCCCTTACTATGTACACTTATGCTTTTCACTAATCTCCAATACTCCCCCTTTGCTGGATTCCTCATTTTTCATTGCTCTTCACTTCCCCTTTGACATACATGGAAAAGGGTGGTGTCCACAAACCAAAATTTATACCAAAAATTCTATATACCAGGCCGCATATGTACAAACAACCCTTAAGCCTTATTTACATAAAATTAAGTATATCACCAAAAATGTTCTTCAATTGTGCCATCTCACTATCCCTGCTCTTCTTTATAGTGTTCAAAATTGAGATGTGGCCACTAAAAAGAAATGTTTGTGACTCTTTCATCTGCAAATCAATAGGATCACTTGACTAAGCTGCAACTTGAGCTTCGGCTAGAGCATTGAACATTGCTTCCATTTTGGGAGAAATTAGTCCACGAAGCTCATTCATTCTTGCCTCTATGTTCTCCTTCTCTTTTTTCAATTTCTTTATATATTCAATCAAGCTAATCACTTGACTCTCCTTGCTTGTCACTGATGCTGTCACAGGATCAAAAGATTTGGATACAATAGATAGTTTTTGCTTAGACACTTTTATTTTATCTTCAATATCTTCTATAACTTTAGGATAGGATAAGCATAAATTTATATATGTTTCCTCCTTCTGTAAGAGCATTTTGAATACTCTTTGCACTAGCATCCAGTACCATTCTATCTACTCCAATCAACCCCTTTAAGGCATCAAATCATTTATCATTGAATTCCTTTTGAACCTTGACTTCTAGAAATTTTTCAAGAGACTCAAAATGGGTACTTACAGAGTTTATCAAACTCTTTAAATGTCCAGAGGGGGATGATAAATAGTCCTTCTAAAAAGTGGGCATGATCTTCTCCAAGATCCCGAATGCTAGACCAATTAGCTCGATGTCTTCTATGTGTGACTTCAGTATATCTTCTCTTGCTTTGGCTTGAGCTATAGAGGCCAACTTTATCATCTACACTAGAGATAAGGTATCAAATTTATTGGACCTTGAATTATGTCCTGTTCTTCTTAAATTTGTTTGTCTCTTTCTAGAATTTCCTTCACTACTTCTGCAGTGTCTCTTGCCCAAAATGATGTTGTATATATCTGATCCTTACCAATACAATTGACTAGATTGTCCTGCTTGGGCTCTCCATCAACTTTTGCAATCTCTTCTTTATTTTCATTTTTCTCCTTGGCCTTTTCTACTTCTTGGTCCTCACCTTCTTCTAATTTATGTTCTTTATTCTTGAATGAATCATCTTCAATTTGATTATCTACTTCAACATTCATCTTTGTATTTTCTTTGCAAGATTGATCCGGAGGAGTTTGAATACCTCCTGTATCATCAGTTTCATATGTCATCTTTACATCTTCCTTGTTTATTACTTCCTTTTTCGAGATAGAGGAGTCATCTAACACAGTTTGTTGCTTATTGATCTTTAATTCTTCAACATCCAAAATTGAGGAGTCAATCCCATCATCAATTTCTTATTCAACAATAGGAAGATTATGTCTTTTCAATGCATTTAGAAGAATCTCCTGAGTATTTTTAACTATCTCATCTGTTTCACCAAGCATTAGTTTATTCATTCTCTTTTTACTCTTGAAGTCATCCTTCACTTCTTTGAATATCACGTTCATCTAATTTGGAGGAATCTGAGGGTACAAATGTTGATAATTGAGAGGGGGGGTGAATCAGTTATCTTAATTATTTCAGCTTTCTAAACTTTCTTAATAATTAATGCAGCATTTAATTCAAATAAGCAAACATAACCATGAAATGGAAATACACATGACACAATATTTTTGACGTGGAAACCCTGTTAAGGGAGAAAACCACGGGGTGATTAACCCAAGATTGTATTCTCTATTAGAAGAATAGAATTACAAAATGGCACTTGCCAATTAGGGCTCACTGCCTGAGCACACTGCTCACAGGAGGCTCACTGCCTACAAGAGACTCACTATCTACAAGTTATAAGAAGAATAACAAGATCCTTGAACTGATGAGAAGCATCCACACATGCTGGAGTTCAGTTCTGGTTAGGCTCAGTATATTGATCTACTGCACTTCATCCTTTCTCTTCTTTTATGCTGCTATCCTTTCACATACCGAACCTTCCTTACTACTTTCCTTCTACTCTGTTGCTTTTCACACACTCAACACAACTACAACAACTCTCATCGAAATCCATTTGGTATATATATATATATATCCATACAAAGGATTTCATCCTCTTTCTAGTCAACATCCGGAATAGTCAATATTTCCCAAATTTTAGTCTGTTGGCTGAATCCTTGCTTACCAAGTGATGCAGATCAAAGAGATACTTATAGAAGTCATCTAACAAGTCAGCCAATCTTGAATGATACTTTAATAATCTTGATCACCATCAACATCTTATCCAGAATAGTTTCTGATGCTCTGCCGGTCAGTTCTTCCTCTGTCTGCTCTGCCAAATAGGACCCCAAAACTTGAATGCTTGTATCTCTTCACTCTTTCATCACCGGAGGCTCAAATCTTGGAATCCACCAGTCAAGGTATTCCTCTTGACTTCCCCAAGTCCGTACTTTCCAAAGATACTTCCTCTTAGAGATCTGGACCTGACTGTCAGACCTTGCCACAACACTTTGTTCTTGCTTACCGGACCACAACACTCTTCAATCTAACTTCTGGTATAGGCACACTATGTCCTGCAGATGTGTGGAATGGACTTTGTTGCCATCAATGACAAAAATCATGAAGCTCCATTGTGTCTCTTGCCAACAATCTCCCCTTTTGGCATTGATGGCAACACTTAGTGAAAAATGACTAAGTGTTATACTATACTCCCCCTTCATTGATGCTCTCTTCTAATGTACATTTTTCTGGAGCTCCCCCTTAGCTGGATTCCACATTTTTCACTGTTCCTCACTCCCCCTTTGACATCAATGGCAAAGGGTAGGGTCCACACACCAAAATTCCAAAAACTCAACTATACTTAGCCGCATAAGTATATAAATAGGTTATACTTATATATACTGTAGTATGTCTATAAAAGTTGTTTTCAACTGTACAACTTTTGTCACCCAACTCTGCTTCATCCTATCCAAAATTGAGATGTGACCACTCAATAGGAATGAAAAAGATACTGCCCTCTTAAGATCTATTAGATCACTAGTCTGGGCTGTGCTCTGAGCATCAGTTAGAGCCTCATGCATGGCCTCTAACTTAAGGATAAGGATCCCTCTGAGTTTACTTAACCTGATTGTTCTATTTTTCTTCTCCTTCTCCAGCTTCTTTATTTCAGCTATGACTGCAATGGTCTGACATTCTTGATTTATTACAGGAGTGGAGAGAGGATCAAAACTTTGAGATAAACTTGTCAGTTTATCCTCTTGCTCTTTTACTTTCTTCTCAATATCCTTGGTTTCTTTAGGCCAGGATAAACAAAATTTGTATATATCTCCACCATCTTTAAGAGCATTTTCCAAGCTTTTTATTCCAATATCCATAACTCTCCTATCATTTGTTATTAAGCCTTGTAACTCTGAGAATCTCTTATTCAAAAATTCTTTCCAGACCTTCTCCTCAGTTGATTTCTCTAGAGATTCAAAATGTGTACTAACACTATTTACTAGATATTTGAGATTATCAGATGAAGAGGCTGAGGGATCTTTCTGAAAAGATGGCATCATCTTCTCGAATACACCGGATGTAGTTTCTATGAGTTCACAATCTTCCATGTGAGACTTCAGCATTTTTTCTTTTGCCTTTGCTTGAGTGAAGGATGCTAGCTTCATGGTTTGCACCGGAGAGAGGGAATCAAAATTAAATGGACCTTGAAGCAACTCTAGTTCATCAAATTCCATCATCTCTTTGGTCAAGAAATCCTTGACTACTTCTGTTGTGTCTCTTGCCAGAGACAAAATTTTCTCTCCTTCTGCAGCCTTACCACTGTTATCTGTAGCTTTTTCTATCTTTGATTCTTCTTCTCTTCCCTTTCCTTGTTCTTCTTGACTGGATTTTTCTTTTATACTTTCTTCTCCTTTAGATCCGGAGACTGCTGGAGAGTCTGGATTTACTTGTCCTTGAACTTCCTCTTTCAGAGTAGAGGAATCTAAGTCCTTACCTTTTTCTTCACCTATCTCCTTTACCTCTTCTGCCACTGTCTCAATAGATTCATCTGTAGCTGAGGGATCATCACGTAGGTCCTCGACAATGGGAATGTTGAATCTTTTGTAAGCATTCCGAAAAATCTCTTCTGTCTCTTTACCTATTTTGTCAGTTTCACCAAGCATAAGTTGATTCATTCTGGCTTTGCTCTAGAACTCATCCTTCTAAACTTTGAATATCATATTCATTTGCTTCTAAGTGATTGAAGGAAAGAGCTGAATGGCTATCTGTTCTCAAGATCCTTTACCCTAGCATTATTTTTGCTTATCTCTAATTCGTTCTCTAGGCTTTTGGGAATAAGAGATATAATTTCAATAAAAGCCTTATTGTATATGTTCAAGTACTTAACTGTGGCTTCCTCCAAGATCTTTTTATCTACATCATTGTATGCATCATAGAATTATGTTATTGGTTGCAAGTTCCCATCCATAGTAACTACCTTAACTACATCATCTAAGGACAGAGTGGGCCTTTCAACAAACTCTTCTGCCATCTCTTCCTTGTCTTCACCGGTAGAGGATTCACTAGATACTTTCTTCTTTTTCCTCATTTTCCTTACCTCCTCATCTGATTATGTCTCTTCTTCATCCTTCTGACTGATATAAGACCTTGTGGCCTTTGTCTTAGTCCTTTTCTCTGCTTTACTGGATGATTTTGCTTCCGGTTTTGATGCCTTTGAGGTCTTAGCAGTTGTAGGTGTAGACCTCTTAGAGGATTTGGTCCAGGAGGGGGCTTCTACCGGATCACTTTCCTTTTCTACTTCTTCCTTCTCTTTCTCTGCCCTTTCCATCTTTTCTCTATGTGCATCAAGTACCTCTTTTGAGATTCCATGCCTCTTGGCAAATTCTTCTACCTCTTTTCTCACTTTTCTCTTCATCTCTGATTGTCTGAGCTCAACATGGATTTTTATACTTAATTCTTCAAAGGTTCCAAACCTTTCTACCTTAGGATCTTTGGGTTGACTAAGCATGTGTTGAACATGTAGCTCAACAATTTTCTCATATACTTCATACCCCATGGGCATGATCCAGACTATCCTTGGTTCCACAGCCTCCATTAGGCACTGATTAGTTTCTACCATAAAGCAAACTGTATCCTTATACTTTTCAACTAGAGATTTTGGAATTCTCTCCCTTGCTTGCATCATACTCTGAAAGTTCTTGAAGTAACCCCACAGAGCTATATTTCTTGCCTTAGCATTCCTAAGCCCATGCAGGTAGTCTTTGATTTGAATGGAAACAGGTCTGTCATTTTGCCATATCTAACCATTGGATCTGGGCAGCTCATTCATAAAGTAGAAAAACAAACACAATATTAGTCCACCATACTTAAAGGAGTTCTTCTTGTCCTTCTTAATCTTCTATAAATTTTCCATCAGTTGGCTCAGAAGGAGTTCACAGAGGTCATAATCTGCATTCTTTTTCAACATCTCATAAGCAGTATACATAGCAATTCTAGGTACTGAATTCTCCCTGCTGGAGTGATATATCTTGTAACCAATTATCATAGATGCAAACTTGATATCTGAATCAGAGATATCTTCTATGGTCATTGCTCTCTTATCAAATTTTGATCTGGTAGCTTCACTCACAGTTTGGTTTTTGATAGATTTGAGAACTGGTATCCCTCTAGATGAGTACAAACTGGTTACTACCCTAATTGCATTATTAGTGATCTTAAATGGTCTATTCAACCATAAGAAGTTATCATGTACTCTGCTCAACACATACCAGACCCATTCATCCTCCTCAAAATAGGGGAAATGAATGCACTAACCAAAATGTTTATCCCGGATGGCCTGGTACTGTGGTTTGAGTTCAAAAGTATCATCTATTAAATGATTGTGATAGATGTCTGCCAGCTTGGATTCCCCAAAATCTTCAATGTTCACATGAATGTAAACCCTAACATCTTCTACATGCAAAATACCATGCGGAATGCTAGAAAAAGCGCCTGAGGGATCCACTTCTATAGATTTGTATGGGTGCTTCTTAAATTTAGGGCGTGGCCTATTAGAAATCTTCACCACATTCAGAGTAGCCATTTTCAAAAGATTTACAGAGAGATATTTAGCAACAAAAAATACCTTTTATGCTTCTAGGGTTCGCTGAATGAGCTGGATTAATTGCTGGATGAATCGACTTCAATGATTAATCTTTGAGAATTTGAGACAATTTGTTGTAGAGCTCCTTTTCTTTTCTTCTTGAGTGCAAATGACGTACGAATGAACTCTTTTATTTCTGGGAAAGCCCTAATTTCATATTGCAGTAAATGCGTAACTTAAGTCATTCCGGTTACCTTGTTCATCTTATTCTGACATAAATCTTTTCTGGACCACTGAGATACACTTAGAGTTATTCTTGGAGAATAGTGATAATATATCTTCCTTTCCTTAATCATTTAATCTATCCGCAGATCAAGACTCCATAGTTTGAATCATGTCGGATTTAACTGTGAAAAACCTACTACTCACTAGATGACCGATGAACCAGATTAGTCTTCAACCTGTTCAAAACTTATTGTGGGTCTTTCATCTCTTAACCAAGCCTTATTTGGATGTCCCTTTGTGAACCCTTTAATCCGCAACTCTCCTTGTGCCAGTTCTGGCACCAATTAACTGGCTGGGGGAAAATGTTTTTCTTTGTGTCTTCCCCTGAGCCAGAGCTCACCTTTTAATTTCTGGAAGGAATATCAGCACCAGATTCTGGTGTGGATCCATCCCCTACATTTTTCGTACTTCTCTTCACCCAAATCTTGTTCATCTCACTTTTGACTTCATCTGCATTCACTTTTCCTTTTCCCTTGTCTTGATTCTGATTATGATGTACCGGACCTCTTTTGTCCTGATTCTTGCTTCTATAGAATTTGGCAATATGACCGGATCTATTGCAATTGTGGAAAACAACATTTCTTTGCATATTTGATTGATGTTCTCTTGATCTACATTGATTAGCCATATGATCCATTCTATTGAATGCAAAGCATCTATCATTGAATGAATTGTTCATTTGCATATTTCTGCATTCATGAGATTTGTGACCATACCTTTTGTAGTTAAAACACTGTCTGAAGAAGGATATGTTAGTCTGATTCATTCTCCTTCTATACTGATTAGCTTTCTAACCAAAGTTATTGCAGTTGTGGCAGTATCCATTGAAGGATGGATATCTTTGAGCATTAGGTTGCCTTAACGGAGGTCTTCTAGGCCTATTCCTTGAATTTTTTGATCCAAACTTCTTCTGACCAGATCCAGAGCTTTCATCTTTCTCATATCCCAAACCACACTTGTCATCTAACCTCTTTTGGCTTTCAAGAAGAACTTCAAGTTGAGCAGAACTTATCTTGAATTTCTCTTTATATTCATTTGTTGTTTGAAGATCCCTTTTAAGAGAGATAATTTGATCCTCAAGTTTTTCTTCATTTTCTTTAGCATCTTCAAGATCAGATTCAAGATGTCTGATTATTCTATCCATCTTGTGGTAGTCTTCTAATTTCTCCTTGAGAGATTGTCTTAGATCATCTTTAGTTTTTCTTTTCTCTTCAATTTCTTGAGTAAATTTCATAACTCCTTATTCCATTTCATGTCTTGTCATAATGATCTCTTTTGATAACTTTTCACATAACTTAGTTTTCTCCTTCAGATCTTCATTTGTATCATTTGCTTCACTTTGACTTGCCAATTGCTGAAGTAGATCCTTTCTCTTTTTCATAGAGAGACTTAGTTTCCCTTTCAGTTCATTTATGAAATCATCAGCCTGTTCGAGTCTTTCCTTCTGTTCATTGACTTCAGAATTAGATTGCTCAAGATCATCTAGGGTAGACTGAATTTGCTCCCTCATACCATACACATCCATTTTAGTTCCCAAATCTTCCTCAAGCTGTTAGACTCTATTTGGAGGAACTTGGCTCTGATATCAATTGTTGATAACTGAGAGGGGGGGTGAATCAGTTATCTTAATTATTTCAGCTTTCTAAACTTTCTTAATAATTAATGTAGCATTTAATTTAAATAAGCAAACATAACCATGCAATGGAAATACACATGACACAATATTTTTGACGTGGAAACCCTGTTAAGGGAGAAAACCACGGGGTGATTAACCCAAGATTGTATTCTCTATTAGAAGAATAGAATTACAAAATGGCACTTGCCAATTAGGGCTCACTGCCTGAGCACACTGCTCACAAGAGGCTCACTGCCTACAAGAGACTCACTGTCTACAAGTTGTAAGAAGAATAACAGGATCCTTGAACTGATGAGAAGCATCCACACATGCTGGAGTTCAGTTCTAGTTAGGCTCAGTATACTGATCTACTGCACTTCATTCTTTCTCTTCTTTTATGCTGCTATCCTTTCACATACTAGACCTTCCTTACTGCTTTCCTTCTACTCTATTGCTTTTCACACACTCAACACAACTACAACAACTCTCATCGAAATCCATTTGGTATATATATATCCGCACAAACGATTTCATCCTCTTTCTAGTCGGCATCCGAAATAGTCAGTATTTCCCAGATTTTAGTCTGTCAGCTGAATCCTTGCTTACCAAGTGATGCGGATCAACAAGATACTTATAGAAGTCATCTAACAAGTTGGCCAATCTTGAATGATACTTTAATAATCTTGATCACCATCAACATCTCATCCAGACTAGTGTCTGATGCTTTGCCGGTCAGTTCTTCCTCTGTCTGCTCTGCCAAATAGGACCCCAAAACTTGAATGCTTGTATCTCTTCACTCTTTCATCACCGGAGGCTCAAATCCTAGAATTTACCAGTCAAGGTATTCCTCTTGACTTTCCCAAGTCTATACTTTCCAAAGATACTTCCTCTTAGAGATCCGGACCTGACTGTAGAACCTTGCCACAACACGTTGTTCTTTCTTACCGGACCACAACACTCTTCAATTTGACTTCCGGTATAGGCACACTATGTCCTGCGGATGTGTGGGATGGACTTTGTTGCCATCAATGACAACAATCATGAAGCTCCAATGTGTCTCTTGCCAACAACAAATTTATCAACACATGCTCCCTGATCTCAATGTCTTTACCTTTTACATTTTCTTTTCTTAACTCCAAAATATTTGCAAGAATTTTTGGGATTTGAGAAGTTATTTCAATCAAGGTCTTATTGTAGATGTTCAAATATTTGACTATTGCTTCTTCTAGAACCCTCTTGTCAGCATCACTGTAATGATCAAAGAATTTAGTCATTGGCCTCAAGTTACCATCTACAGTGACTGATTTGATGATGTCATCCATAGAGAGAGTAGGCTTTTCAACATATGTTTTAGTCTTTTGCCTCTTGTTTGATCTTTTTCTTTCGGAGTGCTTCTCCTTAGACACCTTGGTAGCTTTTGTACCTGATGCTTGTAATTCTTTGACTTCAACATTAGAATCAGTTTCTTCTTCATCATTCTTCATGCTTTCATATGTCTGAGAGGCCTTAGTTTTCATCCATTTCCCTTCTTTTCTAGATGATTTGCCTTCAGGTTTGATAGGTTTTAGGGGAACAGGGGCAACAGTAGCCCTTCTAGTTTTTCTAGGCTGGCTAGAGGAGAGTTCCGGAGCACTTCCTTGTTTCTTATCCCGCTTCTCCTTCTCAGCTCTTTCTAACCTTTCTCTATTCTATTTCACAGCTTCCTTAGTTATGCCAATACCTTTAGCATACATCTCTACTTGCTTCTAAATGTTTCTCTTGATTTCTAGTTTTCTGAGTTCAACATGCAATTTCATACTTAGCTCCTTATACGTTCCAAACCTTTCAACTGTGGTATCCTTTGGCTTGCTTAAAAGGTGTTGAGCATACATGTCTAATAGTTTCTCATCAACTTCATAACCCATAGGTATAATCCATACCATTCTTGGTTCAACATCTTCCTTTAAGCACAATCTATATCTACCATAAAGCATACTATGTCCTTGTATTTTTCAACTATAGAAGAAGGAATTCTCTCCCTTGAATGCATCATGTTCTAAAAATTCTTCAAAAATCCCCAGAGAGCTATCTTTTGGGCATTGACATCTCCAATACTGTTTAAATGCTCTCTTATCTGAATAGCAATAGGTTTATTACTAGTCCAACACATGCTTTTCTTGTTGGGTAACTTGTTCATGAAATAGAAGAATAAACATAAGACTAGTATACCATATTTGAAGGTGTTCTTCTTATCCTTCTTTACCTTATTCAAATTCTCCATCAGCTGGTTCTGCAACAACTCACACAAGTCATAATCAACAATCTCTCTCAACATCTGATAAGCTGCATAGATAGTCGTACCGGATATAGAATTTTCCCTTCTAGAATGATAAATCTTGTATCCAATCACCATTGAAGAAAACTTAACATCTAGATCAATAATGTCATTGATAGTCATTGACCTTTTGTCAAACTTTGAGCTAGTAGTGTAGACACCTAAAATTGGCTTAGGTTGAATTAAGTAAATATTCTGATATTTATCTTAATTCTTATTTCCTTCTATCAATTAAATAAATATTATAAGTTTATTTGATTGGTTCATTATCCTACAATTAAATAAAATCATTTTATTTAATCAAATTCCCTAAATTCTTCTAATGTCTCAAGTCCTAAAATCCACCTCATCTCTTCCACCTCACCATGTTGCACATATAATTAAATATTCTTAATATTTAATTAGCTAATATCCTCCATTTTCCAAAATAAATCTTTAAATCAATTATCCTCCACCAAATTGAATATTTAATTTAATGTTCCCCACTAGCCTTCACCAATTGAATATTTAATTCAATGTTCCCCACTAGCCTTCACCAATTGAATATTTAATTCAATATTCCCCACTAGCCTTCACCAATTGAATATTTAATTCAATGTTCCCCACTAGCCTTCACCAATTGAATATTTAATTCAATGTTCCCCACTATCCTCCACCAATTGAATTCTTAATTCAATTGTTCCCCACTATCCTCCACCAATTGAATTTTTAATTCAATTGTTTCCTACTATCCTCCACTCTTCCCAAAAAATGAATTTTTAATTCATCCATTATGAATTAAAGATTCACAAAAAATGAGAGCCATTGATCTCATCTTTTGATCCTCACCCTCCATTGCGTTTTTAGAAAATCTATAAATAAGACCCTTCTCTAAGCAATAAAGGGGGACTTCTTTCAGGTATCCTTACCATGTCCAATTTCTTCTAGAAACTTCATTCTGGCATCCTTATCAGGCCCACATTCTTCTTCTCAAATCTCCTCATTCTAGCCATTCTCATATCATCCTCCATCATTAATGTGTTTGAAGCTCATCTTCAATCACACAAAGTATCATAGCCATTTCTCCTTGTCATCTTGAGGAATCGAAGCAAGGAAGCAAGCTCCCTGAGGGCAAATCTTCATCATTCAAGATCAAGAAAGAATAGGCGAGCAATGGAAGTCGAAAGGTAAAGGTTGTAAGTATCTCTTCATGGTTATTTATCCTTCTTCCTTCATATTTCTTTGTTGTTTGGGTTTATTTATCATTATTGATCAATCCGATTTTCCCATTAACAGGTAGCATCAGTCATAGTTTGATTTTTTATAGCATTCAACATTGGTAGTCCACCGGATGAGTTTAACCCTGTCACATCTTTAATGGCATCCTTGGTGATTTTGAAAGGTTTCATTAGCCACATAAACTCATCATTCATACGGATTAAAACATATCGGACCCATTCATCTTCATCAAAGCATGGAAACCCTATAACTTGAATGAAATGTTTATTGTGTATTGCCTTATACTCAGGTTTAAGACCGTGAATTTCATCCCTCAAATGATTCTTAAACAAATCTACAAACCTTGAGTTTCCAAATTCATCTATGCTGGCATGAATGTAGGCCCTAATATCCTCAACATGTAATATGTCATACAAAACACTTGAAAATGCACCTAGAGGGTTGACTTCTACTAATTTGTGTGGATGCTTCTTGAATTTTGGTTGGGGCCTTTTAGTAATATTAACTACCAATGGTGTAGCCATTGCAAAATATTACAAGTTTGAAGCTTCACAAAAAAATACCTTTTTCTTCCACAGAGTTAGGGTTAGCTGATGAATTTACCAATTGAATTTGTTCTTCGTGCTTCAAGTCTCTGGATTTTTAGCTCAGATGCTCTTCTCCTTGTTCTTTTCAAATGCAAAGTGATTCAAATGATGGAAGAATAACTTTTTATGCTCTGCAAAACCTAATTTGTCATTGTCATAAATGTGTTTCCCTAACTTCATTTAGTTGCTCTATTTTGATGCAGTATCTCATGAATCATTTCATAGATTGCCATATCAACTTATTTTCTTCCAGAAATCCTTCCAAATAATCTATAATGACCCAAAATATCTTCTCTCATGATGCCAGATTTAGGCACCCACTTTTTGGCTAGGGGAATTTGATTTTCAATGCAGCTCCCCCTGAGCCAGAGCTCCTAATTCAATTCTCAGAGGAATTATCAACACCAAATTTCGGTGTGAACCCATCACCATTGTTCATTGCACCTTTCTTCACCCATGTCTTGTTCATTTCATTCTAGATCTTATTTACATCAACTTTTCCCTTACCTTTGTCTTGTCTCTGTTTATTTGGTTTTCTATTTATCAGACCTCTTCTTTCATTATTCTTGCTTCTATAAAATCTTGCAATATGACTAGATTTGTTGCAGTTGAAACACACAATCTTATTTTTCTGACAATCACATGTTGGAGCAGGTTTAGATTTGCATTATATTGCAATATGCCCAACCTTATTGCAAGTAAAACATCTTCCATTGAACACTTTCTTGTTCTTAGGAGGATTCATTGATTTATTTCTACATTCCTCAACCTTATGACCCATTTTCTTGCAATTAAATCATTGAAAAGATGATTCATTTTGATTCACTTGACTTTTGCATAGATTAGCTCTATGACCATATCTATAACATTTGAAACAATTGCCATTAAAAGATGGATACCTTTGAGCACTAGGTTGTCTTACCGGAGTCTTCTAGGTTTGTTTCTCACATTCCTTGATTAAGCATTTCTTTGTCCAGATCTGAAGCTTTCACCTTTTTCATACCCAAGACCATGCTTATCATCAGCCTTCTTCTGACTCTCAAGTAGCACTTCAAGTTTAGTTGAGCTTATCTTGAACTTCTCCTTATATTAATTTGCAACTTCTAGGTCATGTCATAGAATGACAATTTGCCTTTCAATTTCCTCATTATATCTGCATTCTTGTAGATCAAATTTAAGGTGGCTAATTATTCTATCCATTCTGTAGCATTCTTTAGTTCTTTCCTTTAGAGTTTGATTCAATTATTCTTTAGTCTTTTTCCTTTGCTTAATTTCTTTGGTTAGCCTCATTACCCTAGATTCCATTTCATGTTTTAGAATAGAAACTTCTTTTGTCGGCTTCTCACATTCCCTTGTCTTTTCTTCCAAAGCCTCATTCAAGCCATTTTCTTTAGTAAGATTAGGTAGCTACTGAAGTAGCTCCTTTCTCTTTTCCATAGATTTCTTAAATTTCTCTTTTAACATCTCAATGCAATCATCATCATATTTAAGGTTTTCTTTCAGTTCACTTATTTCTACTTTGGACTAATCAAGATCTTCTAAGGCCAATTTAAGTTGATCTTAGAGTGAACCCATTGAATATTTTTCCCGGATCTTCCTTAATGTGTTAAGCTTATTCCAAAGAACCTTGCTCTGATACCAATTGTTGAAATTAGGGAAGACAACTGAGAGGGGGGGTGAATCAGTTGTCCCAAAACTTTAATTCTTGTTGTAGTTAATTCTTCTTTACCACTTATTAACAGATTAGTGATATAACTATGAAAAGCAAGAGTCAATAACACATGAGCAGAAACACAAATAACACACTTGACACCAAGATTTTAACATGGAAACCTGGTTAAGGGAAAAACCACAGTGGGGGTTAACCCACAAGGATTATACTCTGTTAAAAGTATTACAAATGGGGAAGGCACATGCCTTCGGGCTCACTGCCTAGAGCTCACTACTCAAAAGAGGCTCACTACCTACAAGAATGATTACAAGAAGGTTACAAAATGGTTGAACTGATGAACATCATCTACTAATGTAGGAGTTCAGTTCTTGTTAAGCAGAAAATACTGATCTTATACACTTCATCCTTACTCTACCCCTATTTACTGCTTTGCTATAATCCAAACCTTAGATCTCTTCTCTTTTGCACTCCTTTGTGCTATTTTTCATGCTTACTCCATTATTACACACCACACACACACCAAAACATTTGAATCCACTGCCTATATATATCCACATCAAGAAATTCAATCAATTGTAGTTGCCATCAAGAAACTTTGAATATTTATTAAGACTTCTGCTCTGTCAGTTGAATCTATGCACAAATATCAAATCAGACCAAAACCTTGTGTTCCCAAATCATTAATCATGCTAGCCAATACCACTTATTATCACTAAATGCTTGTCCAACAAGTTTTCTGCATCTGAACCAAGATCAAATACTAGGTCTCCCTGTTCTTCTTCTAACTATACTGACTAACTGGAACCCAATACACAGATCCTTATAACTTTTGAATCCTTTATCACCAGAGGCTGAATCTTTGGATTTAGGTAGTCCTAACAATCCTTATCACTCCTTCAGATCCACAACACACTATGAGTTACCACCGAAGAGATCCAAACAAAGATATCGAACCTTGTTACATGCTCTATTTCTGACTACCCAGACTTGGACAAATCTTTGCTCTGACTTTCGGTATGGACAAAATATGTAATGAGGATGTGTAGGAAGGACTTAGTTGCCATCAATGACAACACTTGTCATATGTAGTAGTGTCTCTTGCCAACAAATTAAACATAATTAGAAATCAAATCACACAAAATCCAATCTTCCCTGCATTCCTAAGTCACCAAGGGTCTGATAGTACCTTGCCACTCAACCCAAAGTCCTTAAATGTAATTGGTGAAAGGAGGATAAGCATCAAAATAATCAAACACCCACTATCCAAATTTTACTACATTACATTTTGGTGAACCCATGTTGTTGGACTTGTTTGCACCTTGTTGATTGTTTTGCTTCCGATTTGCATTGATTTCATTCATTCATATCATCATTCATCTTATTGCATTGGAAAACTTACAAAAAAATTGCATTCTAGGGTTTCTATTTTGTATTAATTAATGTCAATTTCATAAAATTTATGATTTTTGAATTATATCTGAGTTAAATTGTAGAAAATTACAAAAATTCAATAGCTTGCATTGCATTTTCATCATAAAATTGCTAGGGTTTTGTTGGAAATTTTGAATTTTGCATATAACCTAGTAATTTCAAAAACTAGGGTTTGTACGTAAAATCTTGTTTCAAATTTTTATACTGATCTTAGACACTCATTCAAATTTTAATTTGGATTTAGTGTTTCATTTTTGTGTGAATTTGCATTTAGATCCCAAAAATTTGTATTTTTACATATAAAATTTCAACAAAAACTAGCATTTTTCATTGATTTTTCATTAGATTTGCACTTGTATTTTACATCTTAGGACTTGAAAATAATTTTCAGATCTTAGGAGAACTAATTTTCATCATAAATCATATTTCAATACATTCATATAGCATTTTGCATTAAGATCTCAAACCTAGGGCTTGAAAAACCTTGATTTTCACTAGATTTGGCCTTATTAACTCTCTAGATTTGCACTATAAAGAATATTTTTGCACTAATTGGATGTTATTAGGGTTATTATCTTCTTCCCCTCCTAAAATTATTTACAACACCTTTTTATTGGGCTCTTGTATTGAAAATTTGGTGAAAAAGTGCACATTTTTGCTATATTGCCCTAGGGTTTGACCTAGATTGCACTCCAAGCATGTTGTAAAAGATTTTATGATTATAGGTGACTAATATAATTTCTATTATTTGGTTCACCTCATAAAATTCCTTACAACACCTCTTTTATTAGGTCTTGGGATTGAAAAACTATGAAAAATTGCATATTTTAGGGCATTTTCACTAGGTTTTGACTAGTCATCATTATAGATTTGCATCAAAAGCTTGTTGTAAAGAGTTTTATTGTTTAATTGGACTGAAAATAGACATATTATTTTCTTCCCCTGATCAAAATATTTACAACACCTTTTCTTTCATATATTTGCATTGAAAAAGCACAAAAAATCAAGCATTTTAGGTCATTTTTCGCATATAGTTTTGCACTTGTCTTTTGCATACTTTTGAAAAACTTTTAAAATATGATATTGAATTGATTTGAAAAATTAAACACATGGCTTCTAATCACAACAAAAACAATAGGTTCCCTCCTAGGCCCTACATGAAGAGAAAAGTCCCTGAACCTAAAATTGTGTTTACACCTCATGATAGAAGAATCAGAGATACTGAAGGACCGCTTTACATCACTGTGAAAATTGTCATACCCACTTTTTCCATGCGGTTTTAACACGTATTACTCACGTGTCATGTCCACATGCGTCATGTGGTCATGATACGAACTATTAAAAATTTTCCCTTACTACTCTGAAAACCCCCTCGCACGCATAAGCATGCTCGGCGGTGCATGCTTAAGGCGAAAGCAATACAGTTGACGGCGGCATACCAAATACATGTGTGCACACCCTAGACAAGGAAACGCGTGGTTCCCTGACTTAGGTTAATCTCACGAATTATATTTGAACAAAGTTATTTTAGGTGATAGATCATTTTTCAACAAAGCACGATCATCTGTTCATTTGCTCTCTCTTCCTTTTCTTGGAATTTAATTTTGATTGTATTTCTATCTCATTCTCCTTCCTGTTGTGCAAGATCTTCTTATGTTATCCTATTTTATCTTATTTTTTTCTTTACGTTCTTTATCGAACAGTAATAACAATACATCCTTTACATTATTCCTAATTTCTTGGTAAACCAGATCACTTACACAAGGTTGGTTAACTTCACTCGACTCAGTCCCCCTAGGGTTCTGCTCTAGGTTTTAGTTCAACGTTTGAATTAATTTTAATAATCAACCTGTTCCTAAATAGAATTAACGATAGGTTAACTTACTTAGTTCTCTTAGCCCTGTTCGGAAATGCCGCGCATTTTCTTCTCTTTGTTTTCCAAGGTTAATTATTCTCTCTCTTTATCTCTTTTCTATTTTAATTGAATGTTTATTCTCTAAATCTACAGTTGAGTTTAAAATGGCCACTCATGAAATGCCTATGATGGCTTGTTTGCATTTATTTTCAGTGTCCTTTGTAAATGAAGGGATCATACTTTCCTCTTCATTTTCTTGTCATTTAATTTAGAATAATTGTCAAAACTTCCGAGAAACTCTTCCTTAAAATTAAAATATATTTACCTATGCTCTTTTTAAATTGTAATTGTATAAACAATATATTTCTGAATTGCAACTCTGAGTTTAAGCATCTATTCAATTCGTATTATACATTATACATACATAAATCCCACTTTCCTTAATTTAAGATTTCTATTTCAAGTCAAATGTTTTAAACTACATATAGTTTGCCTTCAAATGAATAGTGAAAAGTGAATAATAAAAGTAAATAGTGAATAGTACAAGTGAATAGTGAATAGTAAATAGTGAAAAGTGAATAGTAAAAGTGAATAGTGACAGTGAATAGTGAATAGAGAATAGTAAAAGTGCATAGTAAAAGTGAAAAGGTCCCCATCCTAAGATGAGACCCTCAAGGTGGCAGTAATTTCAAAAGCAATACTGCAACCCAAATTTCATTTATTTCATGGTGGGGATATTTTTTTAACACTTTTACAAACTTAATTAAAACATTAACTAACTCACAACGTTGCAAGTAGAAGAAGAAGGAACTAGATAATTTTAATATTCTTTTAAAAATAAATTTTTCTTTTCTTTTTCTTAATTCTAAATGGTAAAACTTAATGAACAAGAAAATTACAACTATTAGCCCAAGAAAAGAGAGAATTTCCTCACAACTCCAAAATAACAATTTATACAACAATAGGGAGATAATTTTCTCCTTTTGGAAAAATCAACAAGGAAGGAGATATTAAAAGATCAGGCTCTCCTTAAGACTTAAAGAAAATAAAATATTTTCTAAGATCCAATAATCTTCTCCAAGCTTCACAATAAGCTCCAAGAATACCTGCATAACACACAAAGAAAGAAACACCACACAAGCTGCTCTCCTCCCTACCCTAGACCCACAAGTGGGTCACCCCCGAGCTACAGAGACCATCCACATACCCAGGGAAGAATAGACTTAAACACATCACAACATTGAACAACAACAACAAATCAAATAATACACACCCACAAGGTTTGACTCACAATACAATGAACCAACTTAGGTGAGTTCAGGAGGGTAGGGGAGTAGACAATCTCTACCTCTAGGTGCCATCCTTTCACAAATTATCACAAGGCCTCAAGCCAATATAATCTTCCACAAGGCCTCAAGCCTTCCAATGAATCAAATAACCAAGGATATCCAAACAGGCTCTCAAAGCCAATAAGCCCTCAAGGCTAAAAACAGTATCAATTTGCCCTCAAGGCATATCATGTAACCAGAACCAGGATGACACCCGAGGAGGGTCACACCTCCCCTCCCTAAACACGATGAGCATTGCCTTCCAACTGGAAGGAGCTCTCTCTACACCCCAAAATAAAACCCAAAAATAAACAGAAAAGCTCAAAAAAGACATCGCAAGACTCTTTCAACAACCAAGATATAAACATGCATATCAAACATTAGATCACACAAGAGGATAGAATTTGTTCACCAACCTTCCAAAGCCCAATTATGGAAGAATCTGATGAAGAGCTCCTCTCTACTTCCTTCTCCAAAATCTCCTTCTTTTTCCTCCAAGATCCAACCCCAAAAATAATCTCTCTATGATCACAAGCAAGGGATAATGTATGGAGGATATAGGATGGCTAGAATAATTTCGGCATTATGAGGCTATGAAGAGAAGAATAGAGAAAGAATTGGGCATTATGAGGATGCCAGAAGAAGAATTCCTAGAGGAAATTGGGCATGATGAGGATGCAAGAATGAAGTCCCCCTACAAGAATGAAGTCCTCTCCTGCAAGAATGAAGTTCACCTGCAAAAAAAATGAAGTCCCCTGCAAAATTCCTGTCTTCCTAATTGCTTAGAGAAGGGTCTCATTTATAGATTTTTGGAGAAGGGAATGGAAGGTGAGGATCAAGAGTTGAGATCAAGGGCTCACATTTTTTGTGAATTTTAAATTCATAGTGGATGAATTAAAAATTTATTTTTTTAAAAGATGTAATATTTAAATAACCCCACTATCCCAAGTGGAATTAAAAAAGTGGAATTAAAAAATATCCCCACTATCCCAAGTGGAATTAATAAAATATCCCCACTATCCCAAGTGGAATTAATTAAATATACCCACTCATGAGGTCCCCCATTATAGCCCACATGTAGAAATAAAATACAATGAGAAAACTTAAAATAACATAGAGTGGGTGACACAACACCCACATAAAAGGGAACCCCACCAAAAGAGGCACATGGAGACAAGCCCTCCATAATGAGGGGGATCATGGAGTGCTCCATGACTTGGAAGTGGGCATGAGTGGGGATTCCACTCATCCCATGTCCCCCAAGCTTCCAATTTTCGTCACTTAACCTCACCCCCAAGTTGAGGTGACCCTATGGCAGTTAACCAAGCTTAACCTAGTCAAAAAGGTCCATAAACTCAAGGGGTACAACCTAGGGTTGTTTTTACACCTAATTAAGACTCCCAGAGTCAAATGAACACATGAAAAGGGTCAAAAATAATTAAAGTTAAAACAAGATTCAAAACATCAACTTATAACACTTATCATAATAAAAGTAATTCAGATAAAAGCCCTTATTCCCTTAACCTCATGCAAAAATAACACATTACGACAGTACCACAATTTTCCAAAACAAGAGGTTGATCTCAGTTCCTCATTAAACTAGATCGGCTCACAAGGGAAACAACATAGGTATGAGATGGTCTCCTATAATAGTGGTTTTGTTAGAAATACCTGCACACTCAAACTCGAAGTCAATATCACATATAGATATCATAGCCGAAGCAAAACTAAATACATGCATCTCTAAAGCATACCACAGTTCTTATAAACATAATGAAATCACATGACAATTTTCTAGCTAACATCACCCAATTAGTTTTCCTTTAACATAATAAGATTTTAATAGTTTGAAAATTTGGGAACAATAGTCCCATAAATATAAAAATACCAACAACAGTAAACTAAATAGTCACATGTACGGAAATGAAAAAGTGCAGGCCTCACAAAAATAATGGGAAACCCTGTGGATGGAAACCTTATTTATCCTAATTGCATGACTAATATAGCTACAGAAGAGCTCCTCTGTGCACATAATTTGATGCAAGGATCTTATGACCCTTCGAGCAAGATAATCAAAACACATAAGGGAACCTTTGTAAATCCTTTGGGTAAGATATCATTGTTGGTAACTGTATTTGAGAAACATGTAGAACAATGGTTTGATGTTGTCCCTATTTCTAATCTTTTTCAAATAAAACTTGGACATCCATGGTTAAAGGCTATGAAATTTGCCCCTTCAATCATTTATAAATATGTAAAGTTTCCTTTGAATGGACAAGTGCATGTTATTCATCGAAAAACATATAAGCCTTTAATTACACAACACTTTACACTAGATTACTTTTGGGACAAATCTAAAAAGAAGCTAGAGCCACGAATAGACTTTAACTTCTTGAACTATAGAAAATACAAAGAAAAACTATTACATCTAATGGTCGGTCCTTCTATGCAAGAAATAACAAAAGACAAGCACAAAGACCCAAAGATAAGTATCTCTAACCCTTTATCTCTCTCATGATGTGCCTCCCTCATGATGTGTTATGTGTTTTTTAGGCCTCCTAGGATGACCCCTAATTCTCTTGTAAGGTCCGAGATACCAGGAGACTGCCTCTATTATGACCTTCTTCTATTTGTATCAACATTCTTCTATATTACCTCTCTCTTATTTCATCATTGTGTGTTGTCTTACGGACATAGCATTGCAGTTGGTGAATTGGCGGCACCCTCCTACGTGACTGCCCCTAAGACACTTGTTTCTCCTCTCTTATTTATTGTTTCCCTTCCTCTAGTGTTTCTATCTAGCGGGTGGATGATGAAAAACATTTATACTAATGCAGACCTAATGTCCCTTTAGCAAGAAATTAAAAATTGGACTTAGTTCCTAATATGACGATGGGGTTGTAATATATTATATGATGCTTGGCTAGTAGAAGCACTCCATGCTTTCTACATAGTGATTTTGATGATGTTTTTATCTCACTTACAAACTATAACAATCCTGCTACTCCATGCACTTTGTTTGTCTTTGAATCTCGTGTTGGTGACACTCGATTCAGAGATTTTTGTGATATAGCCACATGATTATCCTTGATCTCTAAATCCATAGTATAACCTTAGCTCTTTGTGTGATTATTTTTATGCATTGATGTTGTTTATGTTGCAAGTATGGGCCTAACCGGTGTTGTCATTGATGTCAACATACTCATGTTGCATTAATGAGAACGATTGGATGAGCAAAGAGAAGCAATGGAGACAGTGAAGTGCAGATCCCAACTAAGATGCAGATAAGAGGTTGCGGTTCAAAGGGTTTGTAGATATGAGTCTTGAGATGATCCAGTCAAGTTTTCAGAGGTTCGCATGAAGATCTGAAGAAGTTATGGCCGCTCAAGTAGAACTGGCTCCGGCAGGTGTTCAGAGGTGACAAAGTGACACAGATAGGTCCAGTGAGATCCGGTAATGCACTATCCCATTCTGTAGATTTGAGGGAGTGATGAGGACATCTGTATGAAGTGTCAACTTGATTGGTTCATGGTTTAAAGGTCTGGAAGAACCTATTCCTTTGTGACAGTAATGACAAACTATGTTCTTAAAGCTCTGTATGAAGGAGAGGAGAATTCCAGCAAGCAGATGAAGTGTGGATGTTCTCAAGTGATTCA
This sequence comes from Cunninghamia lanceolata, assembly GCA_027924645.1. NCBI lineage: Eukaryota > Viridiplantae > Streptophyta > Pinopsida > Cupressales > Cupressaceae > Cunninghamia > Cunninghamia lanceolata. The sequence goes on along the minus strand of BSBN01001670.1, from coordinate 4,059,313 downwards.
AGAAAGGTTGTGGTGATCCTTGGATCGTGTCTAGTTCATGTTGGTGGTCCGTATTGAAGTTAGAGTGCGCATTTGAAGAATAACCACTAGATGATGGTGTTCTTCCTGAGACTGGCCAACCGGATGTATTACATGTCTTGCGGATGATCTTGTAGATGTTTGCCAACCTAGATGATTATTCCTAAGTCGATGCCTTGTATAAACAAGGGTTTGTGAAGTCTTTCCAAAGTGTGTTTTGTGGTGATGAGTGTGTGGTAGCGAGGAGGAGTGCGAAAGGCAGAGCAGAAGTATTGGGCTTAAATGGAACTAATTCAAGCATGGTGAAGATGTTATTCTCCAGTTCATGAAGGTGATACTTATTTCTTTATAGACAGTGTGTCTCTTGTAGGCAGTGAGCCTCTTGTGAGCAGTGTGCTCAGGTAGTGTGCCCTAATTGGCAAGTGCCATTTTATTCTTTCTATTCTTCTAACAAAGAATACATTCTTGGGTTAATCACCCCGTAGTTTTTTCCCTTAACCAGGTTTTTCACGTCAAAATCTTGGTGTCTTATGTGTTGATGAGTTTCTGCTTTTGATTTGAATGCATTATGTTTCATGTCTAATATACTGCTAATCACCAAGAAGATTTAAGTGTGTAAATTGGAGAAAGTTTTGCATAACTGATTCACCCCCCCTCTCATTTGTGTGCCCTAAGTCTAACAATTGATATCAGAGCCAAGTTCCTCTAAAAGGAGCTTAACCGCTTGAGGAGATCCAGGCTATCGTCTTACAAGAAGGATAGTCTGAAGTTTGATGGAACCAACTTTTCTCTTTGGAAAGGTCACATGAACTGTCACTTGCAGTGTATGGGAATGGCATACTGGTCCATGGTTACAAAAGCATATGTACCTCCACAGGGTGGTCCGACAACCCTAAATGAAATCATAGATGCTGAAAACAATCTGCGGACCAAAGAGGCTCTTCTAAGTGCATTATCTAACTCAGAGCTCTCAAATGTTATTGATCTACCAACTACCTATGAGATTTGGAATAAACTGAAACTTTTGCATGAAGGAGACTAGTATATTAAATGTGCAAGGTTACAGAGTCTAAAAGGGAAATTTGAAAAACTAAAGATGAGAGATGATGAAAATATTACTACTTTTATGCCAAGAGTGAATGAGCTGGTTTGTGGAATTAGAAATGCTAGTGGAGTCTTGGATGAAAATGAGATTGTTGGTAAAATTCTCAGATCCCTTCCTACTTCTTACAAAATCAAGGCTGCTGCCATTAAAGAATTCAGAACCAATACAACTATCACAAGAGATCAATTGGCTGGGAAATTGGCTACATTTGAAATGACAGAGTTTGGAGACAAACCCCCAAGACTGAATCTACATTCAAAGCCAGTGCCTCTACTAAAGGTAAACAAAGGTTTGATTCGGGAGATAATTCTTCAAGGAAATTGTCATGGTATAAAAAAGCAAGAAAAGATCTGGAAGAAGAAGAAGTAGAAACTGCTCAACTTGAAGCCCTTATTGCAAAGAGGCTGCCAAGAGGATCTAGTAATTATGAAGGAAAATTACCTTTTAAGTGTTTTAACTGCAATAAGATTGGTCATTTTGCCTCAAGGTGTCCAGAAAGATTTTCAAGGCAAAATCCTAACAAGCCAAGGTTCCAAAAGAACTGTTACTATGTATATGAAGATGATGATAATAAAGGAGTAACAGATGATGAATCAGAGATAGGAAACAAATCTAGAAATGAATGGGTGTTCATTGCCATTAAGGAAGAAGATCCAATGTCCTCTGTATCTATCAATCTTAAGACTGTGAAAAGAGCTCTAGCTGCCCAAATTGAAGAGAAGGATGATTGGGTCATTGATAGTGGATGCTCTCACCATATGACAGGTGACAGAAATAAGTTTGTAGATTTAGAAAGGTATGAAGGAGGAGTGGTAAAGTTTGGTGACAATTCAGCTAGTAGAATCAGAGGAAGAGGAACTATTTCTTTTGATGGAAGAAACAAAACTGGTAATGTACTGTATGTTGAAGGTTTGAAGCACAATCTTCTCAGTGTTGGACAGTTAGTGGACAAAGTCTATGATCTCTGATTCAAGGATGGAAAATGCAAAATCTTTGAAAGTTTTGAAACAAAGATTGCATCTGGTACTCAAACTAAAGGTAATATCTTCCACTTGGTTGGTACTGGTAAAAATTGCTTATTTGTTCAAGTTGATCAGATTTGGTTATGGCATAGAAGGATGTCATGTAAATTTTGATAATATCATCAAGAAAAGCAGTACTCAGGCTATAAGAGATCTTCCAAAATTAGTGAAACCTACTAATAGCTTGTGCAAGGAATGTCAGTTGGGTAAACTCAGCAGAGTCACATTCAAAAGCAATGAACTATCTTCTACCGAATTATTGGACTTAGTTCACGCTGACCTTTGTGGTCTGGCAAGAACCAGGAGTATTCAAGATGATAGATACTTCATGCTGCTAATTGATGACTATTCCCAGATGATGTGGGTAACCTTTCTAAAGGAGAAATCAGAAGCTCTTGAGAAATTCAAAATATTCAAGGCTATGGTAGAGAATGAAACAGGGTTAAAGTTGAAATGTCTAAGGTCTAATAGAGGTGGAGAATTCACATCTGGTGAGTTCATAGAGTTCTGTGAGAAACATGAAATTAAGAGACAGTTGTCTGCACCTAGGACTCCATAGCAAAATGGAGTAGTGGAGAGAAAGAACCAGACCATCTAGGAAGCATCTAGGACCATGATGATGGAAGCAAATGTTCCTCAGATCTATTGGAGAGAAGCTGTCAGCACTGCATTCTATACTCTCAATCGAGTTCAAATCAGAAGCAATACCGGTAAGACCCCTTATGAACTTTGGTTTGGCATTACTCCTATTGTAAGGTATTTTAGAGTCTTTGGTAGAAAATGTTACATCAAAAGAGATGAAGATCTAGCCAAGTTTGATGCTAGAAGTGATGAAGGAATATTCTTAGGTTACTCTACTCAAAACAAAGCATACCGGTGTTATAATAAGAGACTAAGAAAGATGATAGAAAGTACAAATGTGAAGGTTGATGAGGGAATAGAGAAACCCTCAAGGTTTTATGAATATGATGAAGATGATCAGAATGGTGTTCTGGTTCAAGGAGTTCAATCCTCTTCTGAAAGTCAGATTCAAACTGATCCGGTAAATCAGGAAGAAGGGATAGGTCTGAATGAGCCTGATCAAGAAGTAGAAGTGCAAGAAACTCCCAAAGTTCCAAGGTATGTAAGACTAAACCACTCTGAAGATCAGATCATAGGTGACAAAAGCAAAGGTGTGCAAACTAGAAGGAAAATTACTCAAAATTTAGATGAATATTGTCTGATTTCAAAGATTGAACCTAAGACAATAAATGAAGCCTGCAATGATGAAAACTAGACCAAAGCAATGGAGGAAGAGTTGATGCAAATTGAGAAAAATCACACTTGGGATCTTGTTCCCAGGCCTAGAAACAAGAATGTGATTGGAACCAAATGGGTCTTCCGGAACAAACTAAATGAAGTTGGTGAAGTTATCAAAAATAAAGCCAGACTGGTTTGCAAGGGCTATTCTCAAATAGAAGGAACTGATTTTGAAGAAACTTTTTCTCCGGTAGCAAGAATTGAAGTAGTCAGATTATTTCTTGCATTTGCTACCTTCAAGGATTTCAAGGTGTATCAGATGGATGTCAAGTCTGCTTTCTTGAATGGTGACTTCAAAGAAGAAGTGTACATTGAACAACTGGATGGATTTCAATTATATGAGCATGGTGATATGTCTGCAAGTTGAAGAAGGCATTGTATGGACTAAAGCAAGCCCTAAGAGCCTGGTATGAAAGATTAGACAAACATCTTTTGAGGATTGGTTTCAACAAAGGTACTATTGACAGTAACTTATATTTCAAAATTGATCATGAAAACATCTTGATTGTTGAAGTATTTGTTGATGATATCATCTTTGGAGGAAGAGACAGTATGTGTAAAACTTTTGCAAATCAAATGAAAAGTGAGTTTGAGATGTCAATGCTTGGTGAAATGAATTTCTTCTTGGGTCTGCAAATTACTCAAACAAAGAAAGGAATCTTTATTTCTCAAACCAAATATGTGAAAGAATTGTTGAAGAAATTTGGAATGGAAGATTCGAAGCCAATGAATACTCCCATGGAAACCGGATGTAAGTTGAACAAAGATGATGACTCTCCTAAGGCAAACCAGACAAAGTACAAATCATTGATTGGAGTATTGTTGTATCTCACTCAAACTAGACCAGATATAATGTAGGTTGTTGGTCTTGTTGCAAGATTCCAGGCTGAACCCAGAGAATCTCATGTCATGGCAATCAAAAAAAAATTTTGGTATCTAAAAGGAATAGTTGAGTATGGTTTGTGGTATCCTAGAGATCATGATTTCTCTCTTCGTGCATATACAAATGCAGATTGGGCAAGAGGTGTGGATGATCGGAAGAGTACCAGTGGTGGAGCATTCTTTTTTGGAAAGAGATTGGTTTCTTGGCTAAGCAAGAAATAAGAGGCAATATCCTTGTCTACAACTGAAGTAGAATACATAGCAGCACAGGTAGTTGCACTCAAGCTTTGTGGATGAAGCAGATGCTAAGAGATATTAAAGTAGAGTATGAGGAGCCTATCAAAATCTTCTGTGATAATTCAAGTGCAATAAATATATCTAAGAATCTAGTGTTGCATTCGAAGACTAAGCATATATCTATCAAGTTTCACTTTTTGAGAGAGCAAGTGAACAAGAATGAAGTCAGATTGGAGTTTGTGCCCTCCAAGGATCAGATTACGGATATCTTTACTAAACCTCTACCTAAGGACCCTTGATTATCTCAGGGAGAAGTTAGGGGTTATTACCCCTCTAGTGATGAACTAAGGTGCACTGAGGTGCATCAGTCTGGTGGATATCACAGTCATATCTTGTGATCTGAATTGATGGGAGTTGCTACTCAGGGGGGAGCAGCAGGTATGATTCTATAGTGTTGGAATTGCAAGTATGAGCCCTTTGCCATTGATGTCAAAGGGGGAGAGAAGACATGTGAAAAATAAGTGGTTGATGATCAAAGGGGGAGTAGTAAAGGAAGAGAAGACATGTGAATGGTTGTTGTTGATAGGGGGAGTAGTGACAGTAAGGAGAAGTTCTTGTCTTGATGGTTTTTCACATCATATGTTGCCATCAATGATAAAGGGGGAGATTGTTGCAAGTATGGGCCTAATTGGTGTTGTCATTGATGTCAACATACTCATGCTGCATTAATGAGAAGGATTGGATGAGCAAAGAGAAGCAATGGAGACAATGAAGTGGAGATCCCAGCTAAGATGCAGATCAGAGGTTGCAGTTCAAAGGGTTTGTAGATATGAGTCTTGAGATGATCTAGTCAAGTTTTCAGAGGTCCGCATGAAGATTTGAAGAAGTTATGGTCGCTCAAGTAGAACCAGCTTTGGCAGGTGTTCAGAGGTGACAGAGTGACACAGATAGGTCCGGTGAGATCCAGTAATGCACTATCCCATTCTACGGATTTGAGGGAGTGATGAGGACGTCCATATGAAGTGTCAACTCGATTGGTTCATGGTTTGAAGGTCCGGAAGAACCTATTCCTTTGTGACAATAATGATAGACTATGTTCTTAAAGCTCTGGATGAAGGAGAGGAGAATTCCAGCAAGCAGATGAAGTGTGGATGTTCTCAAGTGATTCAGGAAAGGTTGTGGTGATCCTTGGATTGTGTCCAGTTCATGTTGGTGGTCCGCATTGAAGTTAGAGTGCGCATTTGAAGAATAACCACTAGATGATGGTGTTCTTTCTGAGAGTGACCGACCGGATGTATTACACGTCTTGCGGATGATCTTGTAGATGTTTTCTGACCTAGATGATTATTCCTAAGTCGATGCTTTGTATAAACAAGGGTTTGTGAAGTCTTTCCAAAGTGTGTCTTGCCGTGATGAGTGTGTGGTAGCGAGGAGGAGTGCGAAAGGTAGAGAAGAAGTATTGGGCTTAAATGGAACTGATTCAAGCATGGGGAAGATGTTATTCTCCAGCTCATGAAGGTGATACTTATTTCTTTATAGACAGTGTGTCTCTTGTAGGTAGTGAGCCTCTTGTGAGCAGTGTGCTCCGGCAGTGAGCCCTAATTGGCAAGTGTCATTTTGTTCTTTCTATTCTTCTAATAGAGAATACATTCTTGGGTTAATCACCCCATGGTTTTTCCCTTAACCAAATTTTCCACGTCAAAATCTTGGTGTCTTATGTGTTGATGAGTTTCTGCTTTTGATTTGAATGTATTATGTTTCATGTCTAATATACTGCTAATCACCAAGAAGATTTAAGTGTGTAAATTGGAGAAAGTTTTTCACAACTAATTCACCCCCCCTCTCAGTTGTGTGCCCTAAGTCTAATAGTTTATCATGATTATTTAGACACTAACATGTTTCTTGCAGAGGTGTGTTTGTGGGAACATTTCGTGATCATAAAGTGCATGTCACCTCTGGGTGGCATGGGCTTTGCAAAAGTCCATGTTCCCTTGTGTGTTTTCTTCCTACCTTAACGTGCTTGATATTGATACCTGATATCAACCACCTTAAGGTGGGGGCATATATAACGTAAGCTGTCTATTGTAGATGTTAGCAATGTGCTTGTCCTCAGGTGCAATTTAAAGACTGGTGGTGATGAGTCCCTCCTGCACTCTAAGTTTGTTTGCAATCAATCAATCAATCATCTTAAGCCCTCTATGGAGGCAAGGGTGGTGTATCTCTTGCAGAGAGTGCCCATCCTATCATTTTCAAAACTACTGTACGGAGGCAAGGAGTGGTTCTGTGACTAACTCAACCCTTAAGTGTGTCTTCAATGATTGTTGTGGTGAAGCCCAATTGTCAGTGTGTGCCTGTAATGTGCCTGAGATGGTGATGAGCCTAGAAATTGGAACACTCCATCGCCTATCTGTCGTGTTTTCTCCGTGTCTTCAAAGTATGTGTGTTTGGCGTGCTTGATTTTTTTGGCATGTCTGTTGCCCCATATATAGTCTAAATACCAATGCGATGAGTTCTTCCTACATTTTGGGGGGTTTGGTGTGTCTTGCATGTGTGTTGCCCCATATATGTAGTTTAAAGACCAATGTTTTCCTACATTATGGGAGGTGTGTTTACTTTCCTATATTTGCATCTGCATTTCATATTTATGAGAAAAATAAAAAGAAAAGAAATCATTCCTATTTTCTATGCATTAACTGTCTCCTATGCATCTGTTGTTATCTCCATGTTTTGCATGACTGTAAATGTCTTCTCCATGTTTTGTGTCCCTGTCATTGTCTTCAATGTGTTTGGCGTGTCTTCTTCATGCTTGGCGTGTTTGCTATGTTTGTTGACCGTACTTTAATGCATGTATTGGCCTTGCATTTATGCATACATTAAAGTGGGGGCTAAATGTAACATTGGAAAATGTCCCCTTGGGGGCTTTTCCCTCCTAAGGTTTAGCTCTCAGGTCTTTTATCTGCATTTAGGACATCTTGCATCATATTTTGACATCCCGATGAAATGATCCCTAAGTTTCATGACAATTGGGACCTAGGGGGATCCCTTGAACCTAACCCTGCCCAAAATAGGGAGAGAGGACTTGGATGCCCGCGCCCTAGTCCTACCTTATTTTGGGAATCCCAAATTTTGGGTGTGATCTTGTGACCATTATTTAGGTCCTATGCCAACATAGTAAGTTTGAATTATGAAATTCTTGGTGAGAGTGTTTGTAGTTCCATATATAAGCATGTTTAGGCATTCATTTGTGAACTAGAAGAAAATTTATGTGACTTTGGCATTCTAAACGTGGTTCAAGGCATTCATTGTGTGGAAGAGAAGATTTTGTGTTGTTTATGTGTTTGTATTTACATATTTGAGTAGTCATCTCCTCATGGCATGAAGATCTTCTTCCTTCCATGAGATCTTCACTACAAGGTGACATTATTTATGTTTTAAAGCATTTATCATTTGGTTTTTGCCTCTGCATCCCAAGGGCATGCACTCTCTATCTGACAACAGTGTTTAGAAAGACTTGAATGTCTCTCTGGGGCTTGATTGAGACAAGCCTCAAAACACCACAACCCCCTCCCAAAGTTTATGTGATTACATATTACAGATTGAAGATATAGGAAAAGTGGAGTTGTAGGAGAACATTGTAGAGTGTTGGATTTGTAGATCAGAGTTAAAAAGAGGGCCCTAACTTAGACACCTGCTACCTAGTCCTCTAAATTCTAATCTCTGAAACAGCAGGAATAGGTTGCAGATCAAGTTTCCAGATCTCGACAAAACCCTGGGCATTGGACATGGGTGCCCACTCCTTAGTCCTTGATTATTTTGCTTCCTAAACTTTGACAATAGGTGCACATTTATCTATCATTTTACATCTCCCTATAGAATCATTTTGAGTAATTTGTCTATTTACTTCCGTAATTGCATAATTAGGGTTTTTAGGTATAATTGAACATAATTGATAATCATACCACTCAAAATCTAATCTTCCCTACAGTCCTAAGTGACCAAGGGTCTGATAGTGCCTTGCCACTTGACCCAAAGTCCTTGAATGTAATTGGTGAAAGGAGGATAGCCATCAAACTAATCAAACACCCACTATCCAAATTTTACCACTTTACAATTCCAATGGGCTATAGATGTAGCTTTCTCTGATCTCATAAATGTTATAATGGTGGTATATTAGGATGATTTAACTGCTTACTCAAATAAGGAATAGGATCATTGTTCCCATTTGGAAAAGATTTTTGAGAGAAGAATGGAATTTGGCATATCCTTAAATCCCAAGAAATGTGTATTTGGGGTAATAGAAGGGAAATTACTAGGCCATATTGTGTCCAAGGATGGAATCAAGATTGATCCTGAAAGGGTTGCAGCTATTGATAAAATCCTAATGCCCAAGGGTATCAAATGGATTTAGTCATTCTTTGGACAAGTGAACTTCTTGAGGAGATTCATTACAAATTTTGTAGAAACCACTAGACCAATCTCCAGAATGCTGAAGAAAGGAGAGACTATCATATGGAATGATAAGCCAATCAAGACTTTCAAAAGAATTAAAAAAGATATAAAGGAAGACCCTGTGTTGAAGTCACTTGATTTTTCTAAGCCCTTTCAGTTGTTTTCCTTTGCCTCATTTCACACTATAACAGTTGTTTTGTTACAAAAGAATGATGAAGGTTATGAACAACCTATTGCATTCTTTAGCAAATCTATCCAAGCTACAAAATTGAAATATGACATAACAAAGAAACAAGCTTATGCACTGGTGAAAGCTATCAATAACATGAGACCATATTTAGTAGTTGCTACTGTTATTGCATATGTTCCTACAACTGTTGTTAAGGATATCTTCATTCAACAAGAAGTGACTAGGAGGAGATGTAGATGGATCAATAGGATCCAGGAGTTTAACATCAACATTCAAATTACTAAGTTAGTGAGGGGGCAGGGATTGGCTAAGTTAATGGTTGAGGCTAATTTGGAGGCTAACCAAATAAACAATGTTGAAGTTGAGCAAGTTATTCTTGATTGTGACATGAAGGAATCTCAATCGTATAAGGATGTTGTATATTACTTACAAAAAATATCTTGTCCTGAAGATATGATTGAAAATTAGAAGAGGACATTGAAGCTACAGGCCATAAAGTATGTAATCATTGAAAATGAGCTTTGGTGGATAAATTTAGAAGGCATTTTGCTTAAATGTGTAAAGTAAGGGCAAGCATCAGAGATCTTGAAAGAGATGCACCATGGTGTACATGGAGGCCATTACATGGCTAAAACAACAATCCATAAGGTTTTAGGGTTGGATATTGGTGGCCCATGGTTTTCAAAGATGCTCACAAATTGGTTAGGAGTTGTGATGCTTGCCAAAGATTTTTAGAAAAAATGAAATTTTCTAGGAATCTATCTCTTAGACCAATGACATTTAAGGCGCCTTTTCAACAATGGGGAATTGATTTCATGGGAGAGATCAGTGAAAAGTCAAGTGGAGTACATAGTTGGATCTTAGTCACCATTGATTACTTCACTAAATGGATTGAATCCATTCCAACCAACAAAGTTGTGATTGATTTTTTGATGAATAATGTTTTGACAAGATTTGGAGTACCTGAAAGGATAATATCAAACAATGTGATGTGCTTCAGATCAAATGAATTCACAATTTTATGCAAACAATATGGGATATCAATTTCCTACTCTTCCCCATATCTTCCTCAAGGAAATGAACAAGCAAAATCAAGCAACAAGAGCTTAATGAAGATTATTAAGAGGATGATTGAAAAGAACAAAAGGGTCTGGGATTCTAAATTGAGGTTGGGTTTATGGGTTGATAGAGTGATGGTAAAAAAGGCTATTGGGCAGTCTCCATTTGATTTGGTATATGGCTTATAAGTAAGAATGTTAATAAATAACTTGTTGCAAGTGTATAAATTCCTCCAAGAGTATGAGGAAGATATATCAGATGAAATCCAAAGCATAATAAGTCAAGTAACATAGCTAGAAGAGACGAGAAGGATAGCACAACAAAAGAACATCAAAATACCAAGTAAAGCATTTGTATGACAAAAAGGCTACTAAAAGGATATTTCAAATAGGAGATATGGTTCTGCTATGGAATTCAAGAGCTCAAGAGAAGGGAAAACATGGTAAGTTTGATGCTCTCTGGTTAGGACCATACTTGATTAGCAGCACACATGGAGAACACTCCTATTTTTTGCAAAATCTGATTGGAGAACTTCTTAAACTGCTAATGCATGGACAGTTCGTGAAGCCATATTTTTCATAAGGTATCATTTTATTCCATGCATAATGTATTCTTATGTAGTTGTTTCCTTGCTTTAGTTTTGCTTTCAATTTTATTTTGTTGTGTTCTATGGCCTGCTTCTCTAGAGGTTTTCTATGATCTCACTTTGTTCTAGTTGAAAAAACATCCCCAACTAGAGCCACTGGTGGGACTTTGAAAATTTTACTTGGTTTTATGTTGCACCCTTGCTCTATGTTCAAAATCTAGAAATTCTTTACTAGGGTTTAACTGTGAAGGTGTTGTGAATCCTATTCTTAGGTCTAATACCCTAAACCCTAAGTCTTGTGTAAGCGTCAAAATACCTTTTGTCCTATTTTCTTATTGACTACTTACCACCCATTGTTGGTCTCCAAGTTATAATATTGTGTCTAGGTCCTCATTCATCTACTGACCCCTTGTTCCTGTAATTACTAGACTAACCCATATGGAAAATTAATTTGTCATATACTCAAGGTTTGGCACGAGCCTCTTAGTAAAAATTTGGCCCCTCTTTACCTAGTAAAACAATGTTGTTTTAAGTGCACATGGTCGGGTCCCCTTTTAAAAATATTTTCCCAAGTAACCATTTGTCAACACATGGCATTCTCTAATTGGTTTCTGTTGTTCCATGATGAATATTATAATGAGGTAAAAGATGATGGTAGAACTGCGGAAGGAATGACAAATGATGAGCTCTCTTACCAATTTTTGCATAGGATTTATGGTGGATCCTGATGTATTTATGTGACAAGTTTTCAAAGATTTATGCCTTTACACTAAACCTGTGTGGTGGACCCATGAAAGGCATGTGAAAAAGCAGGAGAAGGGCACATAGAAAGTTCCAAATGAAGTGTCTTCAGACTGATTGTATAAGTGCCACATGGCATGATCTAAATGATATTTAACCATTCCATGTGCCTCCATCTACTAATTTGTTTTATTCTGATGAAACCGTGGGGAAAGGCCATGTGGACGGTGTTGACTTTTCTAATGGACAACAGGCCCTCTGCTGAGATGTAAGGGTTGTCTAGGTGGATTGATGCTATTCATCTAAAATCTTCCATGCATATTTCAAAATATTTTCAAAGTGATCGACCAAATCTGAACTATCTGATCATGATTTTTGGCCAAAGATCTACAGTTCATATTCAAATGAAGGAAATAGCTATTTGCATGCATAGGCTCGTGCAAGTTAGTAGTAATGGTGGACAAGATGGTTTCTAGACCAACGACACACATAATTCTTCACATAAAAGCCTCATTCCAAACATTTGCCTTTTTCATTCAAGACTGTCAAGCATTTGAGAAGTAAATTTCCAGCTTCTAAAGCCTTCACTGCATTAAATCAGGATTTCTGATGTGTAAAACTAGTAAGTCCATTGAACTGTGACAATTCTCTTAAGTGCTAATTGCATAGCCTGCTATTGTATGTGAATTAAGCTCTAGGTTTTTTCATTTCAAGTAGGGTAAACTTGTGTGTTAAAGAGAGTTTAGAAATTGCCCTAGTCATAATTTGAAATTACCAAAAAATTCTTAAAAACCCTGGAAGGAAGCCCTAGTTCCTAAAGAACTTTGAAAATGAGTCCACCCAAAGCTCAGGTTGCTTCATCTTCGCATAGTCAAGCCCTACATGAGGACCTTTTAGCATAGCTCCCTGGTTCTTCTACCCATAGAATTAAGGTTCAAGGTCTTGTATCTAATGAGGGTCTAGTTAATGAATTCCATGCTTGTAGAGATGTTGATATCCCAGTGACAGGGTGGGATCTATTCTGCCATTGGTATGACAAGAGAAATGCACCTTCCCCTCTCTTAAATGTATGGAATCTTGATTTAGGAAAGCTAGTGGTCCCAAATAACTTTGTGGACATTGACTTGTTAAAATCCATGGCTTACCATTATGATGAGACTGTTAGGGCTATAAGGAATGCAGATGGACATATTATGGTGTAGATTGATAAGGCATCAATATCTAAAATTTTTAGAGTCAACTTAGCTACTAACAAACTCATTGACCCTGATCTCTTTAAAAGGAAGTATCAACAAGATAAGAGTAGCTATAGGATTGTTTATTTTCCTTTCATAGGGAAAAAGATCATAGAGGCAGGTGTATGAAGATCCAACCAAATGAAACTGAGCCTTTCAAACTTGAGACCTTTAAGGGTTACTTTGCAAAGACATATTATGCATTATGTTAGGTTTTAGAGGTGAACAAGAATGAAATAATTCCTATCCCATTCACTTACATGGCTGCTGACATTCAACATGTATTTTTGAATGATGAATTTGACTCTGCTACTTAGCTTGCCAACTGTAATGTAGAAAAGGGGGTTTTTTAATGTGGTTGGTAGTTTAATTAGATCCTCCTTTCACTACATACATTCAAGGACATTAAACCAAGTTGAATCACAATCTTTTGCAATAAGACTCAACTACAGGTTTGGTGTTACTTGGAATGATAAGGAAATTTAGAATTTGTGGATTAATTTGTTAAACCCTAATCTCAATAGACCTAAAACTGTAATTATGCAAAATCGTAAACAAATGGAAGAAACCCAACAAATTCTCACACAGGAGGTCACTAAATGCAAATTAGAAACATACTCAGATTTTAGTTTCAAAAAGTAGAAATAACAGGGACCAAAGAGCAAGTGCCCCTATCTAGTGTGGCACTTTTTATAGGGGCTTTGGACCAAAATGTGCTTCAGAATGTAACCTGCTCAGAGATTTTTGATACTATAAAACTGGAGGACAAAAGAGTGGGTGTATGTGTCCAATTAGGGGTCTTTTTTGTCGTTTTCTTCAGATTTGGAATCTTTATGCTTTGCTCTATTCTCCTACAACTCCTCTCCACAAGATCTGACACTTGTAACCTGCAATCACAAGAGAGGGGTTGGGGGTTGTGGTGTTTAGGAGATTTCCTTAGTCAAGCCCTAGAATGGCATTCAAGTCTTCCAACATTGTTTTTAGATAGAGAGTGCGTGTCCTTGGTGGAAAAAGCCAAAAGTAATGATAAAGTAGATAGATTGAAAGTACAAATTGATATCACCTCAGAGGTGTAGCTCTCAAGGAGATGATGATATTTCACACCATGATAAGATGAAGCCAAATCTTTCACAACAAACACAACAACAATACAATTCTACTTTGTAACACAAATGAAATGCCTTGAATGCTCTTTCCTCAATGATCATAAGTCCACCTTAATCTCAAAATCATCTTCTCTAGTTTATAAATGAAGTCCTAAACATGTTTATATATGCATTCCTGCTAAACATTCATAATTCAAATTGACAAGGATGACAAAGAAACCTTTTTAATCGTCATAAGCTGACATATGAAATTTGTGTCCCAACAAAATAGGGCATGACTAGGGTGTGGGTACCCAAGTCCGAGGGCCTATTTTTAGCAAAAATTAGCATTTGGATTGGGCCCCTAAGCCCCATTTGGATTAGTCTTCTAAGCTCTAGGATGATTTTAAGTCATGCATAAGTAAAATGAGGGGACCTAGGAGATAAACTAGGAGGTAAAAGTCCTAGGGGATATTTTATGACATAATATTTAGCCCCCACTTTAAAGTATGTATGATCTTACAACCCATACATGCATTAAAGTGTGGTTGAAAGGACATAAAACACACCAAGCACACAAAGATAAGGCATACACAAAGATTGAGGAACTATTTCTAGCTCCCAGTCTTAGGTAAGCATTAGAAAATGCATCACAGACACGCAAGACACAATGAAGATAGTGAGAAGCATGCAAAGCATGGAGAAGATAGTATTGAAGACACGTAAAATATGATGAATACATGAGAACAGTCATGCAAAGCATGATGAATACAATGATATAACATTTTCATAACATCTTCATATATAAGATGAAATCCTAAAAAGCACGTAATACAAAACCCAAAATGTAGGGGGGACTCATTTCCACACCCTTTACACTACACCAGGGGGAAAAACACGTCATACAAAACCCAAGTGCAGGGGGGACTCATCACCACACCCTTTACACTACACAAGGGGGAAAACATGCCATACAAAATTCAAGTGTAGGGGGAGTCATCACCACACCCTTTACACTACACTAGGGTAAAGACACATGGAATACACGAGTGTCACATGGCTTGTCATAAACATACTATACGTCTTAAACACGGCAAACACAAGTGATGGAAGGAGCTTATTGCTAAGTCCCACCATCTCAAACATGTTGCATACACACCTGATGATTGGGCTTATGTAACAACAATGGCCAAAAACATGCTTAAGGGAGGATAGATCAAGATCCAACCCTACCTCCCGATGAGGACTTTGTATAAAAGGATGTGCACTAGCTCAAGAGATACACCATTCCGCCTCACGATGAGGGATTTTGTATAAAAGGATACGTACTAGATCAAGAGATATGTCATCCCACTTTGTAGAGAGGGATTTTTAATTGCAATTGATATAAGGATGTGCACTCATGTTGGAGATACAACATCCCACCTCGTAGAGAGGGCTTACAAACACACTTCATTAGTACCAAAATAAGCAGATAGATAGCATTATATATGCACCCACCTTAATTTGGTTGATGTTTCTTATCGATATCAAGAACATTAAGGTAGAGTGAAAACATGCAAGGGAATAAGAGCTCTCACAAAAGCCCATGCCCCCAAAGGTGACATGTGCCATGATTGTCAAATGTTCCCACTTACACATTGATGAGATATGCTAAGATAAACACAAGAGATCAGGTTAAAACATCTTCTTCTAAGAAAATAACCAAATCAAAACATGAAAGATATGCATGAATCATATATGAGAACACATCAAAGAAACCAAGGCTACACATATGGGTTTGAATCTGAGTATAGTCATTGGGCTTATACTATAGGCACCTCAAAACCAATTGTAACAACAAGGTGAGATATAATACAATCAAAAGTGCACAAAGCAGATGTATTGCAATGGTTTGTTAGAAAAGACAAGACAACATGATGCATCACATGGAGTGATTCTACTAGTCAAGCATCAAATATATATACCAACCCCGTCATCATGCATGGACTAGGTCCATTTTTACTTGCTTACTGAAGGGACATGCAGTCTGTATCAGTTAGTTGTTTTTTTTTGTCATTTGCCAACTAGATAGAATCACTTGAAGAAGGTAAATAATAAAAGAGAGAGAGGAGAATAAGTGCCTTAGAAACACCATGTAGAGGATGCCCCCAAGACATCAACCACAACACTATGCCCCTAAAGCATGACACACAACAATAAAATAGAGGTGAAGCAATGATAGAAGAATGATGAAACAAATAGAAGAATGATCACAATAGGGGCAGTCGTCCAGTATCCTTGACCTTACAAGAGTATCAATGGCCATCCCAAGAGACCTAAACAACACATAACACATCACGGCAGAACACAACACAAAAGGGAGGCCACATAAATGAGCAAACTATGCTATGACAAAGGTGACCACTAGGGTTAGAGATATTTACTTGTTGCTAAGAGGAGCTCAAACTTGTGAGCATCTTAGAAAGGTGCTCCATCAAGTGCTATAAAAAGTGTGAATAGTTCATATTTATTTTATTCTTATTTCCAAGATGGTCATGCGGTGCTTGTTTGTCAAAACCCTAAATATTTGAAATCTTTTATTATTTGTGAGGACGGGAATCATTACTATTTCCCACTAATGATAGTCTTCTTGTTCTTTTCCAATCCTTTGCTTTCTTATTAAGCTTCTCATGGTAGAAAGGGATACTTTCTACTATGACAACCTTTTCTTGTATCATAATATCATGTCACAGTTGTTTAACTTGCATTTATAGTGTGTTTTGGTTGACTCTTGATCCTTGAAGGTATAATGATAGAGGAACCTAAGCATAGATGTCTTTTCTTCATGGACGAGATGAGTCTTCAGAATTCTCCTTATTCACTTCTATCATCCCAACTATTTCGTCATAGTCCAAATAATCATCTTCTTGTTCTATTGTGTTTTGCTCTACCATATTGTTGTCACTATGCTTAGGAAATGGATTTGTAAATATCTACAAATTATGATTTAGATGGGCAACTGACTTATTCCCATTATCATTCACTCCAGTTACCTATATTATATTGGAATCGACGATGTCTTGAATTTCATGCTTCAGGTGCATACATCGTTCAATGTCATGTCTTGTCAATCGATGATACTGACAAAAAGCATTAGCATCAAAATTAGGTCCTTGTATCCTGTTACTATCAAGTGGTTTCACAAGAGGAAGCTTCATAAGATTATTACTTAATTCTTGATTCATGATTGATTGAAGAGTTTCATATAATGCAGTAAATTGTCGATATTATTGTTGTTTGAATTGAAAAGGTGACCGTTTAGGATTACTAATAGCAAACACTTGTGATTGAAAATTATTTGAATGTTGCCCATTAATCTTGATGAAACTCTTGTTATTTATCTTGAAGTTGTTTTGTGAAGGTCCATCCATGGGTTAACCAACTTGAGCCGATGAGTTTTGATTTTCATACTGACCAGATGAAAGTTGGTAATCACAAAGGGTTGTACATAAATATTGAAAAGAGCTATACTTCATCAAGAGAATTTTATCGTAGATATTAGGTTGTAAATTCGTAATGAATATCTTCTAGACATCCTCATATGTAATCGAGTATTGAATTTGTATAAAGAGAGCTTGATATTGACTAATGTACTTAGTTGCCTTCTCTTTTAGACCTTGTTTACAATGAACTAAATCAATCAATGAGACTGACGGTCCAATATTTGCTTGAAAATGTTGTAAGAATTGATAAACTAGCTGAGAGAAAGAGTTTATTGAATTCATAGGTAAGGAGCAAAATCAGTCCAAAGTAGCATCTTTGAGAGATCATGGAAAGAGTTTTTCTAACAAGTCCTCTTCAAAGAAGAAGTCACTACACATAGCCATGAATGTTGCCACATGGGTATTAGGATCACCTTTACTATTGTATTTTTCAAAGTTAGGAGTCTCAAATTTATCAGGCATAGGAGTTCTTAAGATTGCATAGGGTAGAGGATTATGAGCATGGTATATTGGTATGCTAGGTTGGGAAGAGGCATTGGTCAAGTTTGTCACTTTTTTCTATAAATATTTCATGCCTTGCAATAGTTGATTTAAGATAGTATCATTAGGAGATCCAGTTTGAGAATTAGAAGCTATGGTTATGAAGTTTTGAGGTAATTATTTGTGAGTGGTAATGAAAGGTGGTTGAGAATAATTATGAGTAAAAGGTGGTTGAGAATAATTATGAGTAAAAGGTGGTTGAGAATAATTGTGAGTGAAAGGTGGTTGAGAATAGGTGGAATGGAGAGGCAGTTAAGAGTGATTATTCAGCTGATGATGGCATGGTTTGGTGGTTAAATCGCTCGGTTGTAGTGGCGGCCACCAGAGTTCAAACCCCCGCTGGGCCAATGAGCTCATTGGCTTTATGCCTTCGCTGGGCCAACGAGCTCACAGGTTTGAAGTGTTCCTTCTTGGGGATGAGGTCCCCCATGTTGTGGCCTCACCGGTTCATCACTCCGAGCAAAAGAGTTAGTGTGGAGCTAGAGGGCGTGTCGCGCCAGTGTCAGTGGTCATGTTAAAAAGTTTACCAGGCACATTAATTTTTTTTTAAAAAGAGTGATTATTCATAAAAAGAAGTCACCCTAGGTGGTTGATTTTGATAGTTGATGATGCAGAGGCATCCACACTAAAACCTTGACATACAGCATGTATGTCTACAACCCATCATCATCATCATATTTTCTGTTAACATAGTCAACATCATCATATTTTTCTCTTGCCGACCGATATCCTCCTGCAGACAAACCTTCAACCCTTCGTCTGTCAGCAGCATCATCATATTCGGCTATCGGCAGCATCATCACATTCGGCAAGCGCAAACATCCTCCTGACGTTCACTGTTCACCTTACCGCCAAATGCTATCTGTAGCATCATGATGTTCAACATCATGTTCATCAGCAGGATATAAAATATCCTGTTCCTCCCATATATCCTGATGATGACACTTCACGCACCTTTCCTTCGATGCTTACGTCACCCCGATATCCTGATGACGATGATGTCACATGCAGCTCCTTCAATATCCTGCTGTCGGCCAAACTTAACATTATCGGCCTGCGATGGTTTTATCAACCCGATCTTCTACCTTATGCCGATACGCTCCTCCTTGGCAACACCTGATGATGATCACCCCGATGCACATTCACTTTATGCAATCGACTGCATCATGCTCATCTCCATCTACTCGGATGATGCCCGAAGTAACTGCAGGATATACACAGAAATATCCTGATGATGCCGTTGTGACGAATTCTAACCTTAGCAAATTTTGATCCGCCGAACCTCCTGAGGTGACCCGATCTGCTTTCAGGGCGATCTTCCAGACTCGAACTATCAGCACGACCTAGCACATACCCATGCTAGGGTTCTCAACACCTCTCGACTGCGATCCTGCAAACATGCATGTGAACAAATAGAAAATGCAAACTAAATCCTAAACTATTGTACATAGCCATTCCACCGATTCGACAAATCAACCGGTGGAATGGATCAGCGAATCCATGTAACCACCAGAACAGCAAATCGATCACACAATGGAATCCAAACAGAAAATTGACACAAACAGGATCTCTTTATTGATTTCAAAAGATGCAAATACAATATTCTATCTCACTCTGCAATCTAACTCCTCAATCTGTATCTCTATCTCAATCTGTCCTAAGACCAACCGATCCTACTGCATAAATAGGAATTGCTTGCGAGTACTACCACTCAATTCCCAGCACCTGGGAGCTTCCAAGCGGCTAGGAAATCTCTTCAGGCGGCTGGGAGATCCAACCAAACATACAGTATAACAGCTGTCCAAACAAACTATCTAAAAATAGTAAAGTATGGTCAACATGACCTTATTACACGCATTAGTCTTATAAGACCTTCTTGGAAACATTAACCAGACCTATAACAAACTAACTGCCTCATGGAGGCCAGCTGTCAGGTAGGTGCTCCTGCACCATACTCCCCAACAGAAAAGAACTCATGTCCCATTTGTTAGGTTGTGGAAGTCCTCCACCTTTACACTTTGCCTTTACAGTGTCTTGACCTATTCCAGCTTCGTCCTCTGCTGGCTCTCGGCTGCTCCAAGACTTCTGAACTGTAACTTGTTTTCTTGCCAGTAAATCCTCATGCCTGTCAATGTAGGCCCTTCTCTCACATACCTTGTGTTTGTCGGGTTGTCTGACCAGAAGCTCTGTCTGAACTGCCTCTTGAACTTCTGTAATGTTCAACTCTATCTTTCTTTCAACCTTTATAGGACAAACAATAGTCCCAACTATGACAACATCCTTGTCATTCCTCTCAACTGGTTGCTGTTTGCAAACCTATTGCTGAACCTGCTGCTGACCTCTGTCAGTCAAAACTGAAACTGTCTTCAAACTGTTGTCCTTAACAACTTCTTTCCCTGCAATGTCCTCAACTGCCTTTATGCCTGCTCCTATAGGCTTCTGCACAAACTCCTTCTTTCCCACTAAAATGATTTTTGCTGCCTTCTGTGCTGCAGCATCTTCCTACAATGGCATCAACATAATAGTTTTCCCATCTTTCTTGATGGTGTAGGTATTAGCATACCCATCATACAGTACCCTCCTATCAAATTGCCATGGCCTACCCAATAGTAGGTGACAACATTCCATGGGTAAAATGTCACACAAAACTCTATCATGATATGCTCCAATCTGAAAATCAACATATGCCTGTTCATAGACAAAAAGTGATTGACTATCACTCACCCAAGATGCCTTGTAAGGGTGTTGGTGTGGAATCCTTTCCAAATTTAGTTTATCCACCATTTCCTGAGATACCATGTTATCTGTTGAACCAGTATCAATGACAACCTTACATACTTTACCTTTGCTCTTGCATGTGGTCTTGAAAAGAGCTCTTCTTTGCATCATATCCTTTGATGCCTGCAAACTAATTCTCCTAAGCATCAATGCTTCTCCCTCCTCAGGATATCCATAATTGTCAGGAACTCTATCTTGTTGATAAGTGTTTGAACTTTGCACACTTTGCTCTACTTTCTCTTCTTGCACAAGTTGTACTTTCTTGTCATTTGTTCTATCATCTCTGGATGATGAACCTTTGCTTTCTGGACATTTGAAAAATGGATGACCAAACTCACCATAGGTGTAACACTTTCCTGAAAATGTAGTAGAACCTCTACCACTTCCAAATCTGCCTCTATTACCTTTCCATCCACCTCTGAAATCAGACTGTCCCTGTCCTTTACCAGTGTCTTCTTGACCCTCATTGGTTTGCCTTGTTGTAGGGGCTAATCCTCTTCCCCTCATATTGCTGCCTCTTCCTCTCAAGGACTTATCTTGTCTCCTATTCATCTTTTCTTCAATCCTGATTGCCATTTGGTAACAATCCTCCACACTCTTAGGGTTAGCTAAAACTAACTCATCCTGTATGTTCAATCTCAAACCATCCAAGTACCTAGCCACCTTTTCTACCTCATTCTCATGATGACCAGATCTCATACTCAACTTATAAAACTCCTCAGTATATGCCTTCACATCCATTTCCTTCTGCCTTAAAAATTGCAGCTTCTTAAACATCTGAATCTCATAATCCTTAGGCAAGAATTTACCTTTCATCCTTGCTACCATCTTATCCCATGAAGTGATCTTTGACTTCCCTTGTTTCCTTCTCTCAGATTGTACATAATCCCACCATACCAAAGCATGACCTCCTAACTTGGTCTTTGCAATCTTTACCTTCTGATCCTCAGCAACATCTTTACATTCAAAGTGATTATCAAATGCAGTAATCCAATCCAGTAACTCATCTTCATTCAAACTTCCATTATACTTGGAAACATCAACCTTTACCTTAGGTTTATCACTCTACACTGCCTTTAACAGTTTTGCAAATCTCTGGTCTTCAGCATCCAGATCTTCAGCTACCTCTTCATACTCTTCAACAGCATCTTCATCTTCTTCTGATTCACTGTCATCCACTTCCCTCTTTTTGTTCTTCTCCAAGGCTACAAGCCTGGCTTGAAGTGCTTCAGCAAGCTCCTTCATCTTCCTCATCTCTCTGGCATGTTTTTCCTTCATCTCCTGCAATTCCCTTGCAGTACCATTACCTTTCGGAGGCATTTTGTCAACCTCTCACTCCTCTACCTCTGTCCTTTCTAGTGACAGAATCAACTCTACCTCTGCCCTTTCGGTGACAGAATCAACACACAACAGCCCAGACCTTTTGCTGAGCTCTAACACCACTATGATGCAGAGGCATCCACACTAAAACCTTGACATACAGCATGTATGTCTACAACCCATCATCATCATCATATTTTCTGTTAACATAGTCAGCATCATCATATTTTTCTCTTGCCGACCGATATCCTCCTGCAGACAAACCTTCGACCCTTCGTCTATCAGCAGCATCATCATATTCGGCTATCGGCAGTATCATCACATTCGGCAAGCGCAAACATCCTCCTGACATTCACTGTTCACCTTACCACCAAACGCTATCTGCAGCATCATGATGTTCAACATCATGTTCATCAGCAGGATATAAAATATCCTGTTCCTCCCATATATCCTGATGACGACACTTCACGCACCTTTCCTTCGATGCTTACGTCACCCTGATATCCTGATGACGATTATCCTGATGACGATGACGTCACATGCAGCTCCTTCAATATCCTGCTGTCGGCCAAACTTAACATTATCGGCCCGCGATGGTTTTATCAACCCGATCTTCTACCTTATGCCGATACGCTCCTCCTCGGCAACACCTGATGATGATCACCCCGATGCACATTCACTTTATGCAATCGACTGCATCATGCTCATCTCCATCTACTCGGATGACGCCCGAAGTAACTACAGGATATACACAGAAATATCCTGATGATGCCGTTGTGACGAATTCTAACCTTAGCGAATTTCAATCCGCCGAACCTCCTGAGGTGACCCGATCTGCTTTTAGGGCGATCTTCCAGACTCGAACTATCAGCATGACCTAGCACATACCCATGCTAGGGTTCTCAACACCTCTCGACTGCGATCCTGCAAACATGCATGTGAACAAACAGAAAATGCAAACTAAATCCTAAACTATTGTACATAGCCATTCCACCGATTCGACGAATCAACCGGTGGAATGGATCAGCGAATCCATGTAACCACCAGAACAGCAAATCGATCACACAATGGAATCCAAACAGAAAATTGACACAAACAGGATCTCTTTATTGATTTCAAAAGATGCAAATACAATATTCTGTCTCACTCTGCAATCTAACTCCTCAATCTGTATCTCTATCTCAATCTGTCCTAAGACCAACCGATCCTACTGCATAAATAGGAATTGCTTGCGAGTACTACCACTCGATTCCCAGCGGCTGGGAGCTTCCAAGCGGCTAGGAAATCTCTCCAAGCGGCTGGGAGATCCAACCGGACATACAGTATAATAGCTGTCCAAACAAACTATCTAAAAATAGTAAAGTATGGTCAACATGACCTTATTACACGCATTGGTCTTATAAGACCTTTTTGGAAACATTAACCAGACCTATAACAAACTAACTGCCTCATGGAGGCCAGCTGTCAGGTAGGTGCTCCTGCACCAGTTGAATCCCACGGCCTTGTAATTCTATGAATTAATTCCATTAGATACTCTAATACTAGTGGTAGCATCACTACAAACTAGTGCATTAGTAGTGATAATTGATGATCTAAAAGTAGAGATTCTGGTAGTTGGTATAGGTGTTGATACTTCTGTGTGAATTAGTGATGACACATTGTTGATAGTATTTGCATATTCAGTCACTATCATAATGTTGTTACTCACTATATGAGCTAATCCACAAAGTGTATTAACACCATCTTGTCCTTCTTTTAATAACTCTCTTAGATTATGAATAACAGATACAACCTCTTCATCTATCCTTTCTTTTTCCACAAATGCTCAAAAATGCGCTAGTTCTTTATCAAATTTGCTTATTTGTTCATCAAGTACATGTGTTATTATATCAATAGGATCTTCAAAGTCATGTAGTGTTTGTTTTTCCATTATAGTTGTAGGAGGTATAATGTCTTGTAAAGTTTGTGTTTCTCCTTTTGTAAAGTAGGTGTTCAGTGGATTTTTTGATGTTGGTACACCGTTTCTATCATGAGCACTAGAACCCATTAATCTAAGACTTCTCCTTAGAGGGATGTTTCTATTAGGGTAGTGGGTTATGTGACTCATGCAAAAGCATACAACAATCAATGTACAAACCAATAGAACAAACCCAAGGAATAAAATATAGTTGTTGAAATACACAATGTATACATGCTATGTATCATAACGATATATTTAAATGCTCTTCATTTGAAATCCTTGATTATGTATTTGATTTTGACAATTTAGTAGCTCTCATGAATACATACCCTTTAGCATTAGAAGATCTAACCAAGCACATTTCCATGAATACTCTTGAGAAATATAAATGTGAAAATTCTTATCCTAATGCTTTGGACCTAATATCTCAAATATATGACGATGAGGATGGCTCCATGAGTGAAACTATCCCCCCTTTAGTTGAATGTTTAGACACCTTAGACATCCCTAAAGAAGTAGCAACCCTTCATCCTCCTCCTTTGATTGAATGTTCAACTAGCTTGGATATCTCTAAGGATGTGAAGACCTTGGGTAGCTCTCCTTTGGTTACAAGATTATTCCATTGGACATCACTAAAGATCAAACCATCAACAATCAAGATCAAAGCAATGTGAATTCAATTACCTTTAATAGGTTTCTTCCACCCACTAAGGGGTTATTAGAAACATGTAGTAATATTCCTAAGATAATTCTATGAGGGGCACCTAATGCATCTTCTTTCTTAAAATTGATGATTGCGGTTCAATGTGATCGAAAACCACCTTGACCCCAAGATTACTTTCTATACTATGCAAGACAAATCACTCAAAGAAATCAAGGTGTTCAAAATGTATTGCAACAACCACATTACAATGTGATTGCTCACACCTAAAACACCTGTAATAACAAGCAAAATAAGCAAGTATCACATGTGTTTGTCTCTCTTCCATCTTCTCAACCTATGCTTCCTCCACCACCTCATCTTACTCATAAAAGTGGTCAAGAATATGATCTTGTTGAGCAGCTTCATACTACTCCAGCTAAGATCTCTCTTTGGGATTTAATACAAACATCACCTACATACCATGGGATGCTCCAAGAATCTTTACAAAAGGTGATTGTACCACATGCAGTTAAGTCAAATGATGTAGCAATTCTGTTAGATTGTATGCATGTGACAAAAATGGATATTCTATTTCAACACAATGAATTACCATCAATCGAAGTTCAAAACCAATATGATCCTCTTATAATCTTTGTCACAATAAATAAAAAGTTGATAAAGTGAGTTATGATTGACAATGGATCAGCTCTTAATGTTTGTGGCATTGACTTACTATGCAGAAGCAAGATCAACTCTTCTTTAATTAAATTAGGTAAGATTAGAATTCGTGACTTTGATAACATGGGTAGACAATCCCTGGGTACCATAACTTTACCTATAAAGGTTGGACCCGTGACATTATCTACCCTTTTTCATGTCATTCCCTATTTGCTTTCATATATTATGATTCTTGGTAGACCATGGATCCATGCCATGGGGGCAGTTCCATCTACCCTTCATCAATCAATAAAGTTTATTTATCAAAACAAGATCTACACCATGGAAGCTTATCCTAACCTGAATAATTATCTACATATTAAAATGACAAAATAAGTTAACCATCAACAAAATCTAAACAGCTTATGAGTTGATTCATCAATATCTCCTACCACAGATAATGTTGTGCAAGACTCTAAACCATCAAATGCACTTTTTGGTGATGATTGGGGCTCATTATATTTTACTCCCTCCTTTATGGGGGACTATAAACTTGCTAACTTTGACACATCTAAAGTTGCATTGATCTCATCTAAGTAATCTTTAGAAACACCTGAGAAATACAAAGTCTCCTTGATAGAAAATAAAGACAATACTCTTACTTATACTATAGACTATGAGACTTATGAGGCCTCACCATCTTCTAAAGAGATGGCCTCCTTCTATGGTCATGGATTTTAGATTTTGTATAAAAATAGTGACTATGTAGGTAATGGTTGCGATGTAAGTCAACAAGGATTCAGAGTACCTCTACAAGTTGCTAGAATTAATTACATGACCAATATTGGATATCATTCTTTGAAGCCCACCAAATCCTATCGTCATCCTAAACTCAATGTTAATACAATATCAACAAGCCCAAAACTACATGTGAGATATCCTAGGCTGATAAACAAAGATTGTCTGCTAGGAAATATCCCTTCAAAACAGGTAAGTATTTCTCCCTCGTTTAGCCACACTCGTAGCACCTATTCTAGTTGCTCACAAGTGGTGTAGGAGCACCCCTCCAAAATAAAGAATAAGTCTAATTATAGTATGTTTTACATTATGCTATAATAAGGTCCATGTAACCACTTCTTATGTTTTAAGTCAATCTAGGACAGTGTGTAATCAGTTACAGTTTGTTATGACAACTGTTTTCTCCCAGCCGTTTGCAGGTCTCCCAGCCGCTGGGAATTGCATCTATACTACTCACAGGAGTAGATAAATAGGGCCTAGCTCAGTCTGTTTAGGGATATAGTTTTTGATAGCATTTTGGCAGAGGAGAAAACAGGGAAGGGATATTGTAGTTTCACAGAGTGGTGTTGTGCAGTGAGACTGTGATATCAAAACAAGTTATATGCATTCTTGAGATTGAATAAGAGAAGATCCCATTGGTGTTAATCATCTGATTTAAACTCTATCTATGTAATCATTTTTTCCTATTTGCAGGCGAGATGGATTTATTTATCCATTCCACCAGTTGATTCATTGAATCGGTAGAATGGATCTGTACATTAGTTTAGTTTTCTTTTTTTTGTTTGTTCTGTTTCTGTATTTTGTGTTTTAGGATCGAAGTGTTGCAAGCAGTGATCGTTCCTAGCATCCTCATGTGCTAGGGTTCAAAGGATAAGTTCTGTGTTGAAATTGCCAAGGAAGCAGATCGGTCGATAATAGGGTTTTCATGCAAGTTTGTGAAGGCGTCGGCATGAGAGGGGCTATCGGGTTGAAAGGTTTCCATTGTGCTGACAGAGAGCACTTTCGTTGATCAGGGTGATGAATACAAAGTGTCGCCGACAAAAGAGGTATCGGTGTAAGTCATGGTATCGGCCAAGCAAAGTTGAGATCCGCCGATATGTAAAGTCTGACCGATAGGCGTGAAGTGTGGATAGTCCATCAGGGAGAGTAGAGTCATCGGCGAAGGGTTTCCAGTCTCTCCTGATCAGTTAAGTCTCACCAATGGTAGCGGATATCTAGTGTATCGGTGTGAGCAGGAATATCGGCAGAGGAGTTTTAAGTGAGGCCGATGATAGATGTATGGCCGATGGTGAAGCTAGTGCTAAGGATTCGGTGTGACAATTGACATCGGTGAACAGTTGGAAAGTTAGGCTGATGGTTCATATGTTGCCGATAGGCAACCCAAGACTAGAGTAGTCCAAGTTTCATCGGTAGGAAAGATACTATCGGGCAGTAAGGGTTAAGCTATATTGATAGGCGAAGCCTTGACGATAGGCACATAAATGAGATACCCATCGGTGTGAGATGGATATCGGGATAAGGTGTTCAAGGGGATGCCGATAGTTATTTTTAGACCGATAAGTGTATATCGGGGAGATGTGATGTTGGGCCTTGCCAATGGAATGAGGATAGTTCAATCCTGCCAAGTTTGAACGCTTAGGCTAGCCACTCTGCGTCATAGTGGTATCAGAGCGAAGGAAAAATCTTTCAGGAAGATAAAGAAATACAGAATGTCAGACAGAGAAGGAACATCAGAGGTTCCAGCAAAGATGAACAATGTTGAATTGGTTGTTCTAGTCAAGAAGCAGATTTCAGAGAGCATTGCTATAAAAATTTAGAATCAGGCATTGAAGGATGAGTTGGAGAAGTTGAGGGATAGAGTAGGTTCTGGTAAAGAAGAAGATAGGGAAGAAGAAGAGATCCCTAGTGGAATGAGGAAGACGTTCTTGTAGACCAGAGACCCTTGATTAATGCCCTCAAATCCATGGAGAGGAGAACCATGGATTTGAAATTGGATTTGCCAATGTTTACAGGAAAGATGGATCCTGATTCGGTGATGGAGTGGATAGACTCCTTAAACAATTTCTTTGAGATAGAGGAGATACCAGAGCACCAAAGGGTGAAGATAGCACAATCAAAAATGAAAGAGGTAGCATTAACTTGGTGGAATTTCATCCACGATGATAGAGTATGAGAAGGAAAGCGCAGAGTTGCTACATGGAAGAAGATGATGGCTTTAGTGAAGGAAGCCTATGTTCCATTGGATTACAATATCCAATTACACAAGAGGAAGCAAAACCTGAAGCAGAAGGAGCTAGATGTTAGCTCATATATAGAAGAGTTCATGAAGCTTTGTGTCAAGACAAAGGTAAAAGAAAGTGAGGAAGAAAAGGTAGCCTGATACCTTAATGGATTGAGGTTCAACATTCAGGAAGATTTGAATCTACATAACCCAGATACAGTTTAGAAATGTTTTCAGTTGGCATTGAAAGTGGAAGAGAAGTTAAAGAGAAGACAAGAACAGAACAATAGAGGAAGAGGAAAATAGCAAAGAAGTGGAAAAAGTCCTTTCAGAGGCAGAGGACATGGATTTGGATATCAGGGAGAATCCAGTCATGACAACAGCAAAGGAGATAACAGTCAAAACTAGAGAGGAAGTTACAATCAGCAAGGAAACTTCAGAGGTAGAAGACCTTTCAGAGGAAGATGCTAGGGCAGAGGATCTATCAGATGTTATAACTGTAATAAAGAAGGCCATATAGCTAGCAAATGTCTAGAAAAGGCAACAAGTACAACAAGAGAAAGGAGAATGAATCTGATCCAAGAACCTGATAGTCAAAGTGCAACAAGCTCAAACGCTTTTCAAAGTGTGAATGCTCCTGACAATTATGGATATCTAGAGAGTGGAGAATCTCTGATGATGAGAAGAACAATGACTACCATGAAGGTACCTGACAAAGAACCCCCACAAAGAAAGTCTCTTTTCAGAACTACATGTAAGGCAGGAGGTAAGGCATGTAAAGTTTTAATTGATTCTGGTTCTACTAAAAATTTTGTATCTAATGAAATGGTAAAAAAGCTTAAGCTTAGAAGATTACCTCACCCATCCCCATATAAGGTCTCATGGCTTACCCAAGGTCAGCAAACAGTTGTAGAAGAACAAGCTTGGGTAGAATTTCAGATTGGAGCATATAAGGACAAGTTGTTGTTTGATATCACCAAGATGGATGCTTGCCATCTCTTATTTGGAAGACCATGGCAGTATGACTTGAAGGCATGCCATGATGGTGTTAGAAACACCTATACAATCACCAAAGATGGTATGGTGACAGAGCTGATCCCACGGACAGAAAAGAAGGAGAAGTCAAAAGGAAAAGAGGTAAAGGTAATGCTGATGGAAGGAAAACAATTCATGAAAGAGGTAGCAGAAGAAGGTACAGTTGCATATGCCTTAATTCCATGTCTCACAGTGAACAAAGAACAGCAGCAAGAAGCCAAGAAAGAGAAGAAATAGAGGTTCATAGACCCAGCTGTCCAAGAGTTATTGGATAAGTATAAAGGCATCATCTCTGATGGAATGCCCAAATCCCTACCACCAGTATGGGATATCAGCCATTGCATAGATCTAATCCCAAGATCTACACTTCCAAACAAAGCAGCATATAAGCTAACTCCAGAACAGAATGCAGAAGTAGCAAGATAAATTGAGGAATTGTTAGACACAGGTCTGATTGGCAAAAGTTTAAGCCCATGTACAGTACTAGTTGTACTAGCACCAAAGAAAGAAGGCACTTGGAGGCTTTGCACAGATTCTAGGGCTATTAATAGGATCACAATTAGGTATAGGTTTCCAATACCTAGGATAGAGGATTTACTTGACTGTTTGGGAGGTGCTAAGTATTTCACAAAGATAGATCTGAAGAGTGGTTATCATCAGATTAGAATTAGGCCAGGAGATGAATGGAAAATAGCATTCAAGACAAATGAAGGATTATACGAGTGGAAAGTTATGCGTTTTGGTTTATCTAAAGCACCTAGTACTTTTATGAGATTGATGAATGAGGTTTTGAGAGAATTCATGGGTAAGTTTGTCATAGTATATCTAGATGACATTCTAATTTTCAGTAACACAAAGGAAGAACATCTCAGACAAATAGATTTGGTTCTCAAGAGGTTACATGAAGAGCAGCTAATGATAAATTTGGACAAGTGTTTGTTCATGCAGGAGGAGATCACATATTTAGGTTTTGTCATTTGACAAGGCAAGTTGCAAATGGATAAGGAGAAGGTAAGTGCCATATTGTCTTGGCCAACTCCTAGGACTATGAATGATGTCAAAAGTTTCCATGGGTTAGCAACCTTCTACAGAAAGTTTATAAGAGGGTTTAGTCATATTTTTGCACCCATGCTTGATACCATAAAAGGAGGACAGAAGTGCAGATTTGGTTGGACTCAAGAAGTAGATGATTCTTATGAAACATTGAAGAAGAGAGTGGCCCAGCAGCCAGTCCTTGCACTTCCAGATTTTAACAAAAATTTTTAGGTAGAATGTGATGCAAGTCACATGGCAATTGGAGCAGTACTCAGCCAAGAAGGTAGGCCAATTGCATTTTTCAGTGAGAAGCTCAATGATGCTAAGAAGAGGTATTCATCATATGATTTAGAAATGTATGCTCTAGTCCAGTCACTCAAGAAATGGAGGCATTACTTGATGCCAAAAGAATTCATAGTATTCACAGATAATCAGGCTCTGAGTTTCATAAATAGCCAAGAAAAACTGAATCATAGACATATGAAATGGGTAGAAACTTTGCAAGCTTTTACTTTCACATTGAAGCATAAGAAAGGAGTCAAGAATAAGGTAGCAGATGCCTTGAGCAAGAGAGCTTTAACAGTCAACCAGATTCAGTTGGAAAGTGTTGGCATTGATTCATTGAAGACCATGTATGATGATGATGAAGATTTTGGAGAGATATATCAGGTATGTACTTCTTTTGGAGATAAATATCATGTTGAATTCTCTAAATTTCTAATCCAGGATGGATTGCTTTTCAAAGGTGGACAGTTGTGTATTCCAAGGTGTTCTATGAGGTTGAACATCATAAAAGAGAAACATTGTGGAGCTATGGCAGGACATTTTGGTTTGGATAAGACTCTTGATCTTGTCAGAAGACATTATTATTGGCCTAAGTTACAATCAGATGTCAGAAAATTTGTAGAGACATGTGTGATATGTCAGAAAGCAAAAGGCAGATCCACTAATGCAGGTTTATATCAGCCTTTACCCATTCCTTCCAGACCATGGGAAAGCATAAGTATGGATTTTGTCTTGGGTTTACCAAGGACAAGGAAAGGATTTGACAGTGTTTTTGTTGTAGTGGACAGATTCAGCAAAATGGCACATTTCTTGCCATGCAAAACCACTGCTAATGCTTCATATATTGCAGATTTCTTTTTCAAAGAAATAGTAAGGATAAATGGATTGCCACTAAGCATAGTGTCATATAGAGATGTGAAGTTTATTGGTCATTTCTGGAGAACTTTGTGGAAGAAACTAGGAACAAATTTGTCTTTCTCATCCGCCTATCATCCTCAAACGGATGGATAGACTGAAGTAGTAAATCGTTCCTTAGGGAATTTGCTCAGATGTTTGACAAAACAGCATGGAGAAAAGTGGGATACTATCCTATCTCAGGTAGAATTTTCATATAATGATACTGTCAATAGGAGTACAGGGAAATCACCTTTTCAAATAGTATATGGTATGCATCCACGAGGTATTTTGGAATTAAGAGATCTACCTACAGGAGATTCTGTTAGTTCTGATGGAGAAGCTTTTGCAAGAGCCATAAAAGAGGTTCATGATCAAGTAAAGACCTAGCTACAGCAAACTACCTTGAAGTATAAAGCATATACTGATAAAAAGAAGAAGGATGTACGGTTTGGTGTTGGAGATTTGGTATGGGTTCATTTGAAGAATTAAAGACTTCCTAAAGGTAAATATACTAAATTCATGTAGCGGAAGATTGGCCCATGTCAGATTTTGAGAAAGCATGGACAGAATGCTTATGAGATATAACTCCCTTCTAATCTTGGTTTATCACCTATATTTAATGTATGTGATTTAACTCCATACAAGCATAATCCAGATGAAGAACAGGAACTACTATAGGATACAGCAGCTGATGACATTCCAAAGCATGATCCCCCATAGTTGCAGAAGATTTTAGACACAAGAGTGATTAAGAAGACCAGGAACAAATAATATCAGGAATACTTGGTAGTTTGGAAAGGCAAACTTGCTACAGAAGCAGTATGGATGACTGAAGAATAGATCAACAAACATGGTTTAGACCTACACTCCCTCATCTCAACTGGACTTGAGATTTCTTCTTCTGGGGAGTATGCTGCAGGAGCACCCCTCCAAAATAAAGAATAAGTCTAATTATAGTATGTTTTACATTATGCTGTAATAAGGTCCATGTAACCACTTCTTATGTTTTAAGTCAATCTAGGACAGTGTGTAATCAGTTACAGTTTGTTATGACAACTATTTTCTCCCAACCGTTTGGAGGTCTCCCAACTGCTGGGAATTACATCTGTACTACTCACAGGAGTAGATAAATAGGGCCTAGCTCAATCTGTTTAGGGATATAGTTTTTGATGGCATATAGTTTTTGATAGCATTTTGGCAGAGGAGAAAATAGGGAAGGGATATTGTGGTTTCATAGAGTGGTGTTGTGCAGTGAGACTGTGATATCAAAACAAGTTGTATGCATTCTTGAGATTGAATAAGAGAAGATCCCATTGGTGTTAATCATCTGATTTCAACTCTATCTGTGTAATCATTTTTTCCTATTTGCAGGCAAGATGGATTTATTTATCCATTCCACCAGTTGATTCGTTGAATCGGTAGAATGGATTTGTACATTAGTTTAGTTTTCTTTTTTTTGTTTGTTCTATTTCTATATTTTGTGTTTCAAGATCGAAGTGTTGCATGCAGTGATCGTTCCTAGCATCCTCATGTGCTAGGGTTTGAAGGATAAGTTCTGTGTTGAAATTACCAAGGAAGCAGATCGGTCGATAATAAGGTTTTCGTGCAAGTTTATGAAGGCGTCGGCGTGAGAGGGACAAAAGAGGTATCGGCATAAGTCATGGTATCGGCCAAGCAAAGTTGAGATCTGCCGATCTATGTAAAGTCTGATCGATAGGCGTGAAGTGTGGATAGTCCATCAGGGAGAGTAGAGTCATCGGCGAAGGGTTTCCATCTCTCCCGATCAGTTAAGTCTCACCGATGGTAGCAGATATCTAGTGTATCGGTGTGAGTAGGAATATCAGAAGAGGAGTTTTAAGTCAGGCTGATGATAGATGTCTGGCTGACAGTGAAGCTAGCACTAAGGCTTCGATGTGACAGTTGACATCAGCGAACGGTTGGAAAGTTAGGCCGATGGTTCATATGTTGCCGATAGGCAACCCAAGACTAGAGTAGTCTAAGTTTCATCGGTAGGAAAGATACTATCGGGTAGTAAGGGTTAAGCTATACCAATAGGCGAAGCCTTGCCGATAGGCACATAAACGAGATACCCATCGGTGTGAGGTGGATATCAGGATAAGGTGTTCAAGGGGATGCTGATAGTTATTTTTAGACTGATAAGTGTATATCATGGAGACATGATGTTGGGTCTTGCCGATGGAATGAAGATAGTTCAATCCCGCCAAGTTTGAACGCTTGGGCTGGCCACTCTGCGTCAACAAGGGTGGCCTCCTCCTATATATATATATATGTTGTTAACATTGTGTTGTGTTCCCCCATGATGTGTTATGTGTTGTTTAGGCCTCTTGGGATGACCCTTGATACTCTTATAAGGTCAAGGATACTAGGAGACCACCTCTGTTGTGACCATTCTTCTATTTATTTCTCCATTCTTCTATCATTGTCTCCCCTCTATTTTATTGTTGTGTGTTGTGCCTTAGGGGCATGTAGCATTGTGGTTGATGTCTTGGGGGCATCCTCCTACATGGTGTTCCTAAGGCACTTGTTCTCCTCTCTCTCTTTTATTGTTTACCTTCCTCAAGTGATTCTACCTAGTCGGAAGATGACAAAAAACAAGCAACTAACTGATACAGACCGTGTGTCCCTTCAACAAACAAGTAAAAATGGACCTAGTCTGTGCATGATGATGAGGTTGGTATATATATATGATGCTTGACTAGTAGAATCACTCTGTGTGATGCATCATGTTGTCTTATCTTTTCTAACAAACCATTGCAATACATTTGCTCTGTACACTTTTGATTGTCTTGTATCTCACCTTGTTGTTACACTTAGTTTTTGAGGTGCATGTAGTATAAGCCCAATGGTTATACTCAAATTTGAACCCATATGTGCATCCTCAGTTTCTTGGATGTGATTTATTACATGATCTCTTTTTTTATGTTAGCATATTTTATCAATGTGTTTGTGGGAACATTCAGCAATCGTGGCACATGTCACCTTTGGGGGCATGGGCTTTGTTAGATCTCTCATTCCCTTGCATGTTTTCACTCTACCTTAATGTGCTTGATATTGGTAAGCAACATCAACCACCTTAAGGTGGGGGAATATATAATGTTGTCTATCTTCTTATTTTGACACTAACGAAGCATGTTTGTAAGCCCTCTTCACGAGGCAGTTTGTTGTATCTCCAATGTGAGTGCACATCCTTATATCAATTGCAATCAAAAAGCCCTCTTCACGAGGTGGGATAATGTATCTCTTGAGCTAGTGTGTATTCTTTTATACAAAAGGCCTCATCACAAGGTGGGATGGTGTATCTCTTGAGCTAGTGCACATCCTTTATACAAAGTCCTCATTGGGAGACAGGATTGGATCTTGAACTATCCTCCCTTAAGCATGTTTTTGGTAGTTGTTGTGGCATAATCCCAACTGTCAGGTGTGTTTGATATGTTTAAATGGTGGGAGTTAGCAATAATCTCCTTCCATTGCATGTGTTTGTCTTGTTTAAGATGTATAGTATGTTTATGATATGCTATACGGTGCTCGTGCACTCTATGTGTCTTCCATGTACTTTCCTCTTGTGTGGTTAACCCCCACTTGAGCTTTATGTGGCATGTTTTCCCCTCTTGTGTGTGTAGTAATGAGCTCCACCTACACTCGAGGTTTGTTTGGTGTGTTTTCCTCCCCTTGTGTGGTCTCCACCCACACTCAGGGTTTTATGCTACAATTTTATTCCCATGCATATATATATATGAAAATGTTATATCAATGTATTCATCATGTTTTGCATGATTTCTCTCATGTCTTCTCCATGTTTTGCATGACTATTACTGTATTCTCCATGTATTGTGTGTCTATAATGTGTTTTCTAGTGCCTACCTGAGACTAGGAGCTAGAAATAGTTCCTCAATCGCAGTGTATGCCTTAGCTTCATGTTCTTGGCATGTTTGATGTGTTTTTGACCGTACTTTAATGCATTTATGGGTCATAGATCATACATACATTAAAGTGGGGGCTAAATTTTATGTCGTAAAATGTCCCCTTAGGATTTTTACCTCCTATGTTTAGCTCCTAGGTCCCCTTAGTCTAATCATGCATGTGTAAAAGTCATCCTAGAGCAAAATTCCCTAAAACCCCTGACAAATGGGGCTTAGGGGCCACTCTTAAGCTTAATCAAGTCCCAAAATAGGCCCCTGGACTTGGGTGCCCATGCCCTAGCTTAGATCTATTTTTTTAGGACCAAATTTTAAATGTCAGCAAAGTGAGCGTTAAAAGGTTTCCCTTTATCAGCCTATTTAATTTAAATTATGAATTTTTAGTGGGAATGCATATATAAACATGTTTAGGTCTTCATTTTACAACTAGATGGATAATGCAAACTGGTGATCTTATGCTAAGGATGCTCAAGGTTTTCATTGTGTTGCAGAGTAGTATTGTGTTGTGTTTGTACTTGTTTGTTACAGATTTGTCTTCATAAATCCATCTCCTCATGGCATGAAAGATCTTCATCTCCCCATGAGAGCTTCACCTCTAAGGTGACATCTACTTTGTGTTTCGATCATTTATCATATAATTTTCTTTTGCCTCTGTCCACCAAGGACATGCACTCTCTATCTAACAATGATATTAGAAGGCTTAAATGCCATTTCAAGGCTTGACCGAGGCAAGCTCCTAAACACCACAACCCCCAACCCCTCTGTTGTGATTACAGGTGACAAGTGTTGAATATTGCAAAGAGGAATTGCAGGAGATCAGTCATAAAGATTCTAGATCTAAAGAAAGCAATAGAAAATATCCCTAATTAGACAAGGGCAATCCCTCTTTTGTCCTCTAGTTTGCCACTATCGAAAATCTCTGAGTAGGGTACAGTCTATAGCATATTTGGCTCTTGAACTCAAGAAAAAATGCCACATTGGACAAGGGAAATCCCTCTTTCATCCCCAAAGTTTCCGCTTTCCAAAATTAAAATCCTAGTATGTTTCTAATCTATATTTAGTCCCTTTTTATGTGAACATTTGTTGGGTTTCATCCTTTTGTTTACAATTTTGTATAATTAGGGTTTTAGGCCTAATCTGATTAGGGTTTTAACAAAATATCAATCTATTCTATCTTTCCTATCATTCCTAACTGACATCAACCTATAGCTAAAGTCCACTTCATTGTAGAAACTTGGATCGATTGTTGTCCTTTGAATGTATATGTGAAAGGAGGGTTTGATTGCATCTAATTGACTACATATCAACATCATTCCCACTTTTCATAGATAACACTTGGTATGGAGATTATCAAGGATTGAGTTTTTTGGTTAAGTCAGAGTAAGTATGTTGATACCATTTTGTAATGGTTCAATATGCATGATTTCAAACTTGTGAGTATTCCTTTTCTAGTTGGCACTAAGATTTATTTAGATATGTGTCCCAAATCATATGATGATTTTGAGGATATTTCTAAAATGCCTTATAGTAGTTCTATTAGTATCCTGATGTATACAATGTTTTGCACTACACCAGATATTGCCCAAGCAATGGGAGCTTTGAGCAAGTTTATGTTTAAACTTGGTAAGGAGAATTAGACTTATGTTAAGAGGGTGTTTAGGTATTTGTGAGGGACTTATTACTATTTTTGTTATCATGGTACTAATGATGTGGTTAAGACATTAGACATATAGGACTTTATAGTTGAATATTGTGCAAGTGAATTGGATAGTCAATGGTCCACTAGTGGCTATGTGTTGATAGTGAAGTGATTTGGATGAGTAAGAGGAAACCCATGATTTCTTTTCCCACCACCAAAGTAGATTATATGGCTATTGTGTATTCCTCTAAAGAGGTAGTATGGTTACAAAGACTATGTGTAGGTATTGGTTTTGCTTACAAGGTGGTTAGAATCAGTTGTGATAGTCAAAGTTCTATTTATTTGGACAAGAATCCCATGTACAATACTTGTACAAATAATTTTGATTTAAAATACCATTTTATGCATGAAATTATAGAGAATGGTAAGGTCATGTTATAAAATGTTGAGACTCGGGATAATGTTGTAAATTGCCTCACAAAGCTAGGGAGCACAAAGTTCTCTTGGTGTAGGAAATTTTATTGTTCCTATAGATGTCATTGAAATTTATAATATCAAGTGTGAGAATTATAGCAAAATGTGGTATTTAATTACTATTCTAATGTACTAATGTTGTATCTCCAACAATTTTGGAATGAGTACTTGGATACCTATGTTGTTGAAAGATATTATTACTTTATTATTAATTCTCCATTTTTACTCGGAATATTAATTGTAGTGGCATTAATGAAGGAGGTGGAGCATAATGGTGGTGATTAAAAATATATTTAGACTCACTTATTTCACTTTCCCAACTCTAGGTGCTAGAAGAGGGAGTTGAGGATCTTTGTTATGATAGATGGGACCCACATGAGTTGTGATCTCCATAATGAAGCATTATACTTAGAGATGTGAGTCATTAGAGAGTTATGAGTCAAAGGTTCCTTTCAAGTTGCACTTTCTATTCATTGATACATTGATTATGCCCATATGAAGTCCAAGTGAAGTCATTCATTGTGATTTACTAAATTCTCAGAAGATGCTTTTCAAGTGGGATTTGGGTTTTTGCATGATACCATGGTTTTGGTAATCCATTACTTTGGGAAACCATTTTTGGTATTTCATATCTCATTGTTGTATATATTTGAGGCATGAGATAGTAGTTTTATCATGTTATTACATGTACATGGGTGTTGCCTGAGTATTGTCAGATTGAATAGAGAAGTGTGTTACTTATGCAATAATATTTCACAAGATTAATACTCACTTGATCCTCTCTTTTATGGTGGATTTTTTCCCACAAGGTTTTCTCCATGTACATCCAATGTCATGTTCTAATTTACTATGGTTTGATAAGTTTCATGTGCTCTCCATTTCATTTACATATTGATTTATACATGAACACTAAAATTTGTACATT
The DNA here is from genome assembly GCA_027924645.1 of Cunninghamia lanceolata. Taxonomy (NCBI): domain Eukaryota; kingdom Viridiplantae; phylum Streptophyta; class Pinopsida; order Cupressales; family Cupressaceae; genus Cunninghamia; species Cunninghamia lanceolata. The sequence goes on along the minus strand of BSBN01001670.1, from coordinate 4,020,775 downwards.
AAGTTTGATGTTATTGTTGCAATAGTTCACTTTATTTTTCAACACAAATCAACAGCATGTCATCCACATACAAAGTGATAACAATAAATTGATCACCCTTTTATTTATAATACACAATAATATAATGGATCCAATAAAATCTAACCTCAAAACATATGATTCAAAATTTTGGTACCACATTCTAGGAGACTATTTGAGAGCATAAAGAGATTTATTTAACTTGTAAACCAATTTCTCCTTACCCTTTACCACATAGTGTTCTAATTGAGTCAAGTAGATATCTTCCTCTAGGTCTCTATGCAAGAAAGTTGTCTTCACAGCCATTTTCTCACTTCAAGGTCAAATGTATCAGCAATAGATAATAGAAATATAATGTATGATATCTTTGTGCCATAATTAGAGAAAAGATCTCACCAAAATCTATGCCCTCTACTTGGTAATAACCCTTAGCAACCAACTTTGTTTTGTACTGCTCTACCTTGCCCTCATAACTAAACTTTTTCTTGTAAACCCATTTGCAACCAACAAGTTTCCTCCCTTAAATCAACTGAACTAGGTTCCATGTTTTATTCTTCTTTGGTGCTACATCCCCTCATCTATGGACATCCTCTAAGAATCACTATCATTTATTTACATTGCCTCATTCATAGTTCTAGGCTCATTAGTGTTAGTAGTCAAAGTAAATATACATCTAAAATAAAGTGTGTTTTACCTTTCTAGTTGCCTCCTTTGTTGAGCGGATCTCCTCACAAGTTGAGATGGATTTTCTTCCCCCTTAAATCTCTAATAGCTCTTTATATCATACTCCTTATCTAATATAGCTTAAACCTCTAGTTTAGCTTCGAGTACAACCTCCTCAATTTTTTATCGTAGCAACAGAATTAAATTCACACTCTCCTTTGGTTGTTGAACTGTAAGAAAATATCTAATCTTCTTGAATATCATATTCTAATTATATATCATCTTTCTTGTCACAAGATTCTAAATCTTGTATCCCTTTACCCCATTATTGTAACCAATGAAGATACATTTTACTAATTTGAAGTCAAATTTTAACCTATTATCATTAGGCACATTCACATATGCATCACAACCAAAAACTCTTATATGGCAAAGTGAGGACTTCTTTCCCATCCAAACCTATATGGGGTTTTTCCAAGAAAAGATAATCTAGGAGTTTTTTAATTAGATAATAAGTTTTATTAATCGCTTCTACACAAAATTTCTAATCCAAAGTAGCTCCACTAAGCACACTCCTATCCTTCTCCATCAATGTCTTGTTTATACTATCTAAAACTCAATTTTATTGAGGGTGTATGGAGTTCTCTTATGCCATGTGTTGGTAAATAGATTTATCACTAAAATATTTTGTTGAAAGTAGCTTGACTCACCTAATGGGCAATAACAAATGTTTGCTACAACTAGATAAACCATGATGAAGGGGGTAATCATAAAACACACAATAAAACAAATTGCACGCAGAAAATATAATGATATTTTATTAATATGGGCAAAACATTACATTACAAAAGCTCAAGTACAATCAAAGGAATCAACCCTCCATAGACTGTAACACATTACAGCTTCCTCTCACAAGACTTTGGAATCATCTGCCATATGTAACCCCAAATCTGCTAGGGTTTATGTTTTCCCACCTATTCTTGAATCTACACTTTCGCCCCTTAACTCTAATACCCCAAGGGTTCCCAAAAATGGTCACATATAGCCCCTTTTGGTGGCCACCAGCTTAATTTCAAAATTTGCATCTCCCTCCAAAAATAGGTCAACTTCGTAGGGCCATAAATTTTGATCCGACCATTGGATTTTCAATTATAATACATTTTCGGAAAGCTCTCGAAAAAATGGTTGTGCACAAGTAGTACCTAAAGGTAGACTGCTTTGGTTTCCCACCAAATTTCAAGCCCATCCAGACCCTCTAAGTGCCTCAAATTTGACTTTGAATATTTCAATAGGATTTTGGAATTTGAAATTTTAATATCTCACAAATGACAAATGATAATGAAGTGATTTCTTCACCATTAGCTTCAATTCACCATTCTGGAGGTCCGTGTAAGATTTTGTATCCAACCGTGCACAAATGCAAACTTACTAAAAATAGTAACCCTACCAAATTTGGCCCTTATTGAAAAGAAACAACATTTTTTTTTTGGTTGATGCAAGATTGCTCTTACACCCTGGATGCTCCTGCATCAGACACCCAGGGTAATTTGAAAAGTGACCCTGTGACTTCTCATGAGTTAGAGGGAAACCAAAACGATTAACCTCAGTCTCAGATAACCATGATGAACCTTCAATAGGCCTTCCTTTCCATTTCACCAAGTATTCTGTATATTGCTTGTTTCTTGTACTCTTACCCACACAGCTATCCAGAATGCCCTCTATCTCCTCCTTCTTTGAAGTAGATGCTGGAATGTCCCACTGTGTTCCTTTATCAAGTCCATTATCATGATACTCTGTCAAATCTAAAATTTTAAACATTGGTGAAATATTGATGTGATCAGGCAACTCTACCTCAAATTCATTTCCTGAATCATGCTTCTTCAGGATTCTACATAGTCCAAATTTCCTCATCTTTAGCTTATTATATCTACCAATTGGGAATCTTTTTTTTTCTCAAGTGAACCATGACTTCATCACCCTCCTGAAACTCCTTATGTCTCCTCTTCTAATCTGCCTTAGCCTTATACTGAGAATTCATCTTATGGATATGCTTTCTTACCTCTTCATGCAATTTCTTCATGTGCTCAGCAAAATTTTCAGCTTTGGCACTACTCTTCTTCCCCTTATCCATCCTCCTTAATTCGGAAGCAATTCCTGGGCTACTCCCATACACAACCTGGAATGGAGATTTACTTGTGCTCCTATTAACAAAATTGTTGTAAGAAAATTCTGTCTGTGGTAAAATCAAATCTAATCCCTTGGGCTTATCTCCTACTAAGCATCGTAGCAGGTTACCCAAACTCTTATTCACCACTTCTGTCTGTCCATCAGTCTGTGGATGATGTGCAAAACTAAACTTCAAATCTCTCTTCAACTTCTTCCACAATGTCCTCTAGAAATAACCAACAAACTTGGTATCTCGATCTGAAACTATGCTCTTAGGTAGACCATGTAGTCTCACCGCCTCCCTGAAAAATAACTCTGCAATATGAATAGCATCATTAGTCTTCTTGCAAGGAATAAAATGTGTCATCTTTGAGAATCTGTCCATCACCATAAAAATGGAATCATGCCCTCTCTGTGTCCTTGGTAAACCAAGAACAAAATCCATACTGATATCATCCCATGGCTTCTCTGGTACAGGTAATGGCTAATATAGCACTATGACACACTCTGCAACTCTGCACAAATTTCCTCACATCTTGCTATAATTGTGGCCAATAATAATTTTCACTAACAATAGCAAAGGTCTTATCTTGACCAAAGTGTATAGCCAATCCTCCACCATGCTTCTGCTTAATCAGGTTTTCTATCATAGAACTCCTTGGAATGCACAATTGGCTTCCTCTAAACAACATGCCATCTTGGATTATAAAATCCAACCATTTTTTCTTGTCCAAAGTAACAAGTTCAAAGAAAGCTTTACAGGCCTCTGCAAAATCTAGATCTTCAGGATACAAACTTTTGAGCTCATTGAACCCAACAACCTCTATCTTCATTTCTATCAACAAATTTTGCCTTCTACTCAAGGCATCTGCAACTCTGTTGGACTTCCCACTCCTGTGCTTCAAAACAAAAGTATAACTCTGTAAAAACTCAACCCATTTTAAGTGCCTTTGATTTAACTTTCCTTAACTATTAAGATACTGCAAAGCCTGATGATCAGTATATAAAACAAACTCTTTTGGCAACAAATAATGTCTCCATTTCTTCAAAGCCTGAACTATTGCATAAAACTCTTGATCATAAACAGAATAGTTTTTCTTGGCATCATTAAGCTTCTCACTAAAATAGGCAATGGGCTTACCTTCTTGACTCAGAACAGCTCCTATACCACTACCACTAGCATCACAATCTACCTAAAATACCTTATTGGAATTTGGAAGTGCCAAAACAGGTTGTTCTACGACTTTCTGCTTCAATGTATCAAATCTCTTGCCGGCTCCTTTAATCCATCTAAACACTTTTCTATTCCCTCGCATTGTCTTAGTTAGGGGTGCACAAATGCTACTTAAATTCCTAATAAACTTTCTGTAGAAACTTGCCAAACCATGAAAAGATCTTACCTCTGTAGCACTCCTTGGCGTAGGCCATTCAATGATAGCTCTCACCTTCTCTGGGTCCATCTTAAGACCTTCCTCTAAGACAACAAATCCTAGGTATACCAACTCTTTCTTTGCAAAACTACATTTCTTCAAATTAATCAACAACTTCTCCCTCAACTTCTCTAAAACTCTTTTGATATGCATCAAATGCTCATCCCAAGTCTTACTAAAAATTAAAATGTCATCTAAATAAACAATAACAAAACTTCCCAAAAATTCTTTCATTACTTCGTTCATGAGCCGTATGAATGTGCTCGGTGCATTGGTTAGCCCAAATGGCATGACTAACCACTCATACAAACCCTCCTTTGTCTTGAAGGCTATCTTCCATTCATCACCTTCTCTGATTTGAATCTGGTGATACCCACTCTTCAGATCAATCTTCGTGAAGTACTTGGCTCCACTCAAACAATCCATTATGTTATCCATTCTTGGCAATGGAAATTTGTACTTGATTGTGATCTTATTGATGGCCTAAGAATCTGTACACATTCTCCATTCTCCATCATTCTTCGGTGCTAGTACTGTAGGTACCACACATGGACTCAAGCTCTCCTTTATCAGTCCCTTCCTCAACAAGTCATGAACTTGTTTGTTCAGCTCTTCATTCTCTGCAGGGGTCATTGTATGGGCTACCTTGTTTGGCAAACTAGCTCCTGGTATCAAATTCATTTGATGACTTATCATCCTTAATGGTGGTAAACCTTCTAGTACATTATCAGAGATAATGTCCTGAAATTCTTCCAACATATCTAAAACTTTTGTTAGTACATCTTCAAATTTCTCTTGACTAATCTTAGGAATCAATGCAAAGCAATGACGCTCATGCTTCATACCCTCCAAATATTTCCTGCCATCTACCAAGCAAATTTTGGTAGTACTACATACCTTTTCTTCCACCTCCTTCAAGGGCTTCAACTTATGATAAACTCCATCCTTTGTTAGGGAATATGTGTTTGCACGACCATCATGGACAACACTCCTATCATACTAACATGGCCTCCCCAACAACATATGACATGCATCCATCGGTATGATATCACACAGCACTTCATCATGGTAGTCCCCAATCTTGAACTTCACTAAACACTGCTCATTGACCAAAGCTCTATGGTCCTTCTGCAACCATGCAATCCGATATGGATGTGGATGTTTTCTTGTCAATCATCTCCTTTGAAACAAGATTGTCAGTGCTTCCACTGTCAATAATAATATCACAACACTTACCTTCACATTTGCATCTTGTGTGGAATAAACTCTTCCTCTGATTAGGTTGTTTCTCCTCATTCAACAAAGTTCTTCTGACAACCCCTTTTAGCATCTTCAAAATGCTTAGACTATGCATCTTCATCTACATGTGCAACTCGTGCATTACCTTGAGGTCTTCAGTTTGTCCTTCCTTGATGTTGCGGACACTCGTATGCTTGATGCCCTTCTTCTCCACATTGGAAACATGTTCCTCTGAAACCTCCTCTTCCATGTCCTTGCCTAGGTCTACTTCTTTCTCTTCCTCTTTGCTCACCATTATTCAGGTCATGAGGGCAGTAGGTATTATCTCCTCTCTGATTTTGATTGGTTCCATCTTCTTCACTTTTCTTTGGATCTTCATTTCAGCCTCCATAGGGTCTTCCACCTGTCCTTCCACCTTGACCTCTTCCCCTTTGCTTGCTTTCAAATCTCTTATTCAGCTTCTCTTCCACCTTCAGGGAAAATCGGTATGTATCTTCTGTGGTGGTCATTCTGACCAGGCTCAACTCTTCTTGAAGACTTGGCCTCAACCCATTAATGTAATGAGCTACCTTCTCCTTGTTGACCTCTCCATGGCATATCCTGATAGTGATCTTATAAAAATCTTTTGTATACTCCTTAACAAACATGTTACCTTGCTTCAATCCTTGCAGCTTCTTTAGCAACTCCATCTCATAGTCCACAGAAATGAACTACTTTTTCAATTTCTCCACCATCGCATCCCATCTGGTAATCTTTGCTTTTCCTCTTCTATTTCTCTCTAACTTGACCTCCTTCCACCAAATACTAGCATGGTCCTTCAACTTTGTCTTTGCAAACTTGACCAGTCTTGGTTCATCCACATCTTCATACTTGAAATACTCCTCCATATCATTGATCTAATCAATAAGTTATTCTGGATTCAAATCTCCAGAATAGGTAGAAACTTCGATCTTGGCTCTCTTTTTGATCTTTGAAATGGCCCTCAATAACCTAACTTCTGCAAGATCTCCCATAGCTTCTTGTTCTTCCTCAGATAGCTCTTCTTCCACTTCATCTTCGCTTTCCTCTCTCCTTCTCGACTCGAACCCTCTTCACAGCTCCTCTTGCAATGCATTGATTTGTCTTTGTAGGGATCTAAAACCCTCTTCTGTCAAAGCATTCCTCCCACCATGGTTTCTTCATGGAGACATCTTGATCTCTGCAGCACACCCACAACCTCAGGTCCTGGTGCAAACTGCCTCACAGTTAGTGATCTGTCTACACACTCAGGAACCCTTGCTCTAATACCACTTGATGAAGGGGTAAATCATAAAACACACAATAACAAAAATTGCACACAAAAAATAAAATGATATTTTATTAATATGGGCAAAACATTACATTACAGAAGCTCAAGTACAATCAGAGGAATGAACCCTCCACAAACTGTAACACATTACATCTTCCTCTCTCAAGACTCTAAAATCATCTGCCATATGTAACCCCAAATCTACTAGGGTTTCTATTTTCCCATCTATTCTTGACTCTACACTTTCCCCCCTTAACTCTACTACCCCAAGGGTTCCCAAAAATGGTCACATATAGCCCCTTTTGGCGGCCACCAGCTTAATTTTGAAATTTGCATCTCCCTCCAAACATAGGTCAACTTTGCGGGGCCATAACTTTCGATTTGACCATTGGATTTTCAATAATAATACCTTTTTGGAAAGTTCTCAAAAAGACGGTTGTGCGCAAGCAGTACCTAAAGGTAGACTGCTTGGGTTTCCCACCAAATTTCGGGCCCATCGGGAGCCTCTAATTGCCTCAAATTTGACTTTGAATATTTCAATAGGATTTTGGAATTTCAAATTTTAATATCTCACAAATGACAAATGATATTGAAGTGATTTCTTCACCATTAGCTTCAATTCACCATTCTGGAGGTCTATGTAAGATTTTGTATCCAACCGTGCACAAATGCAAACTTATTAAAAATAGTAACCCTGCCAAATTTAGCCCTTATTGAAAAGAAACAACATTTTTTTTGGTTGATGCAAGATTGCTCTTACACCCTAGATGCTCCTGCATCAAACCATTATGAGATTAATGATTTTTCTTTTTGTTGAAGGGGAAGCTCCCTCATATGATAGGTTCTATTTTTCTAGGGTATGCTTTTAACCAAAAAGTAAGAAATACATGAAATTTAAAACAAAATAAAAAGGGGAAACCCTAGATAAACTAACAATCTAGCTTTCCTAAAAAATATGAATAGTTTTTTAAATAAAGAGCAGTAAACACAAAGGTTTACTCCCTTGAATAGCTTATTTTAAAAGAAAATTTTGTAACTAGGGTTTGAATGAAGTAATGTTTTCTAACATAAGAAAGATACATTCACTTAGGGTTTTCAAACTCACATATTAGAAAATAACCTATTATCTCATCCAATCTTGCATATGATAAATGTATAAATAAAGTAAAGTTGATTGTATTTGCCACGTAATAGAAAATATTCAAAGAAATGCTACAAATTTAATATAAGAAATTTTTTGTACAACATAATGAAAAACATACAAGTAATGTTCTTTATTTGATTCAAAAGAAGAGTTCTAAAGACTCTTTTTATTTCTTTTACAATGTGTGACAATCAAAAATTTCTTTCATTACAAAAGAGACTTGTATATATAGGTTTCCTTTCTCATGACTAACTTACAACCACTTTAAGTTAATAACTTAACAAAAAAATAAAGTAAGTTTTACTTTTTCTAACCAAGTTATGACATAAAGTTCACTTTATTAAATCATAATAAAATGAATTAATTTACAAAAGATAAAGTAATAGAAGAAAATGAAGATAAGTATTCATATTTATTTGGTAGATCTTTCACATTTTGAAGCTTCAAACTTTGGAGACTATTACTGCTATGGAGATGACTTGGCCTTGTAGATTATAAATTGCTTAGCTATAGGTGCTATTAATTTGGCCTCTAGTATAATAGTATTCATGAGGAACAATTCCCAAGATATTAGATTTTCATCTATCTCCTCCATCTATTTGAGAAAGGTGGGGATGTCTTTGTAGTAGTCGATCATAGATGATATGCTGCTAAGATTTCTCATGGTGTTTGCATTCATAGTTTCCTTCTTAAACAATAATTATACAATCATATTTTTGAAATTTACTTTGATATTGAAAGAATGTCTACCAATTTGACTTCATCCTCTTTAAGGATGTCAAATTCAAAGGATAAATAGTTAGCCTGAATGTCAGACTTTATTTGATCACACAACTTAGCAAGCTTCTTAAACTCTATTATTAACTAATTCACAACTAATAACTTCCACTCCACACTCTTGTATGATAAAATATAATCATTTTCATCTACTTTGTTAAAGACCTCAAAGATTAGAATATTCACATTAGTTTTATCCATATCTTAGAGATCTTGAGTTACAGTTTGTCATACAACCTCCTCTTTCTTAGCAAATTGAATCTCTCAATTTATTTATGTCATGCCCATATCAAGCCCACCTATATGTCATCCATACAAATGGGTAAAATGGTGGGATTTTTTTTTCTAAAGAATTAAGAAGATAAATGAACAATTGTGAAAATTTTGCAAAGACAGTTTACCTAAAGTTTGATCTTGCGTAAAATTCACGAACTAGTTTAGAGATGAATGTTACTTGACTTGCAATTGTCCTAACATCCCAAATGATAGTTTTAGAACATTAGACTAATTTAGTTGTTTGGATAAGCTTAGTTAACTAAGATATTTCATTCAACAACATCCATGTTACATTCTAGGAGAATTATTCCACCACTTGATTATTTCGTAATAATAATAATAAAATACTAATGAATTAAGTATGAGTTGGATTCTTAAATTAAATCTATAAGAAGCGTTGCCAATTTAATGCTAAGATAATATCTCTTGAATTACAATTATGAATTACATCAATTAAAATATCAATTACCATTAATTTAAGATTTCAACTATAATGTTTTATTCTAAACTAAATACTTTTTAAAGGAAATAGATGATGATTATCCTTTGTTTGCAAGTGTCGTATTAAACCATAAGTCAAGTTTAGAAACATTAGGATAGTTTAATTTATTTCACTATACTAGTTGTGTAATTCATTAACGTTAATATTACAACTCATAAGAAAATTTTCACCATTTAATTAACTGACCATATTAATAAGATATAACTCAAATAACCCAAAATACAATTTTAATTAATATCTTTATTAATTTACAATTTAACCCAAATGAATCCATTTATTCCAAAACTAAACTAATCAGATATAATATTCCATTATAATTTAATTAGAATAATATCGATAGGATTTCCAAATCTTTGTAATTAAATAAGAGAAAAACATAAAAGTAATTTTCCTTTTTAATTTAATAAAGAAATACTTTTTCTTAATATATGTAAGATATGACAAATTTTGAATTCTTCTTAATAATTTAATAGAATAACTAAAATTTGCTTTTCAATTCTTTTTCTATTCTTCTTTTATTTGAAATACTAAATAAATCTATGATTTTTCCATTATAAAACTATTTGTTTTCTATGTTGGAAAACAATAAAACAAATCTTTTAAATTTTATTTTATGTTCTAAATATTTTACCTTCTTTCATAATAATACAATAAAACAAACTATTATATTTTATTTTATAAAGAAAACCAATTTATTTATTTATTTATTTTCTAAAATAAAATCATTCATTCACATCATGGCAAGATCAATATCCAGCGGATTTATTATATTATAACAGTACATTACTTATAGATTTGTTGAAACAAAGGTGATTATGCTATATATATATTCGATGCTAACAACAATATTTGTCATGTCTATATTGCAGACTACACAGAGGAGCAACAGAGACTACTTTTCACTGAGGCAGATTTGAAGTTTACTTTGCATGGAATTGTTTTATAAGTGTTGGAGATAAGTTTTTCTATAAGAGGGGGTCGCGGCCCTCATGGGAGAGTTGGGACCTCTATGGAGGCTCGTGACCTCCATGGAGGCTCACAGCCTCCCATGGGGCCACTGTGGGAGGCCGTGGGTCCTCCCACGACCTTCTCAAGGTTAGGCCATGCTCAAGGAAAAAAACTCAGTATCATTTATATGACCTGCAAATAATAATTAAAATCTATTTGACTGGTATTTCACCTATGACATTCTCAATTGTACATAGCAATATACATACAGCACCTATTATATATATCATTAACCAAAAGTACACTAACCAGTATAGCAATATCAAATTGGTTTAAATCCCACACTAATTTTCTCCACAGCAATACAGATTTAAGCAACATAATTTTATTCACATGAATATATAAAATCAAGGAATGCTTTTTTTGTTTGAAATTGAAAATATACAACAGATTTAATTTTCTCCCATCAAACATTTTTACCACAATTACATCCCAGAATTCTGAACCATAATTTCTTCAACATTAAATATGAAATTCATACACAATCTTTGAATCTTGAACAAACTACACAAATAGGAATATTTCAATTTGACTCAATGACCTTCAAACAAGAATACTTTGATCAACACTTTAATGAGTTTTCCCCATAGGAATCTTCTATGATGGCATTTCATCAAATTTATGAAAACAACCATCTTTCTTTTCAAGAAAACCATAATGATTTCTTCCAACCTTCAACTCTAAGAGGAATATTTCTTTAGCCTGCACACATACAATCAAATTGGATGGCCAAGTCCTGCTCTCCACCCTATCATAGGGAGTGCTATGCACCTCCCACCCCCAAGCAGGAGACTCCAAAGAATCAGGTTTTACACACATGCAAGCTAACCAAATACATAAACACAAAAGAGATAAAACACAACTAATATTTCCCATGGGTTTAACTCACAAACTCAGGATCTTACATAGATCCAATTTTAGGGGGAGAGAGGGGATAAATCCTCCCTCTTGGGGAACACAAAACCACTATCATAAAATATCTTATATCACAAAATGAAACTTCATCCACCATAAAACACCACCTCCCCATGCACAACAAATCAACAAACCCACATTTCCACACATCCCCACAACTCCATACACATCACTACAAAAAATATCATATCAACACATATCTCCACACCTCCACTATGCTCCACTCACATACCCATCAATATATCATATATCATATGAAACAAGTAACCAATTCCCCAAGACAGGCTTTGCGCCTCCCTCAACCCCAATACTTAGGAGGTTCTCATCAAAATGGAGAGCCACTCTCATACAACCCAAAACCCCAATTTTTGAAAAAATAAAATAAAAATAGAAAACCCTTACACAAATCCAAAATATCATACAATCACTTCCATCTTATAAATCTCAAAATTTCAAGAAAATTTAATATCTTACCTCAGCTTCCCAAGTTAGGGTGAGTCCAACAAAACCAACAAATGCAATCCAAAACCCTTGTTCTTGAATCTAATTTTCCATACTCAAAAATTGTGCAAACCTTCAAGCCAAAGATCCTTCTTCTCTTCTCATAATTTTTTCTTCCCAAAATTTCATGCACACAAAAAAAAAAAAGTGAAAATCCCCCAAATTTTCCCATAAAAAATAAAACTCATTAAATTCAAAAAGAGGGAAAAAATAAAAAAGAAAGCAACTTTCTTTCTTTTTACCAAAAAGACTCCCTTTTTCCAAAATCAAATAAAGAAATAAAATCCCTTTATAAAAAAATTATTAAAATATTAAATTCAAACACTTATCCTTATCTCACTAAAGAAATAAATAAAATAAAATAAATAATTAAATCTACTCCCACTACTTAAATGAAATTAATTTAAAAGTATAAAAACAATAAAACATTAAATCAAAAATCCATTTTTTCTCCCAAGTTTCCTTTCCTAACATTTAAAACAATCCTCATCCAAATTAAGATAAAATATTTAAAATAATTAAACAATTCAATCCCACACCACATAATGAAATTAAATAAAAATATATATAAAAACAATAGAAATTCCCAATAATACCCAAAAATCAAACTTAAAATAAAAACAATAAAATTACACAACATTTTAGCCTTAACCCCTTCCATGGGTTAGGCTAGGCTAACTCGTATAACATAGCGAATTCATGAAGTCTCTGAACCACTTAAGGAGCTTGACCACCCACTTGCACACTTAATTTTCAAACATCGGTATGTCAAGATAATATAGTTGAAACACTCAAATTTCATAGCAAAATTAATTAATAATCTAATTCCATTCATAATCACATGATTTAAATAATATAACTTATCACCAAAGCATTTAATTCATCCAACATTTTCTTATCCACTCAACAATAATAATCTAACATCATCCACTCAACTTAATTAAAACATAGATCCAAACATAATTCCATAAGGTTTAATTATCAAAATAATGTCCAAGAGAATCATATAGCATAATATCCAAAACAATGAACATAAATGTCCATAGTACTAACATAATTATCTACCACATCAAGTATATAAATCCAAATTAACATAGTCAAATAATGCAACTAAAGCAACTGGGGTAACCCTGGGCATGCTGGCATTAGTGGGGTGGGCAGAGATAGTTCTGGGGTGGTTGTGTTTTTCTTCTTTGAATATAGGGGGCTGCACTCTAATAATCTTATGGAGGCCTTGACGATTCTTTTGGCTTTGGAGAAGGCATATGCCCTTAGCTGGAATAAGATTATCTGTGAGTCAAATTCTCAAGTGTTGATAGACTTGATAAATAGAAGGCAGTTTGATGATGTTAGTTGGCGGCTTGTGGTGGTGGCTAAGCAAATCACCAGTCTTGGAGAATTATTTAATTCTATCACCTTCTCTCATATCCCTGGGAATGGAATAAGGTGGCTAATGGGTTGGCCAAATGAGCTTTTGAGAAGAATGGGACCTGGCTGGTGGATGATTGGGATAGTTTACCTGGGAATCTTGCTCAGGATTTGGTGGATTTGGTCACGGAGGATGTGAGATGTTGCATAACCACTTTTTGATTTCTTGTTTGATGTCTCTAGGCCCGTTTGGGCCTCTTACTCCTTTTATGCTTTGTATTGCTCTCTTTGATTAATAAAGTTTTTACCCTCTTTTTTTAAAAAAATGCAACTAACACAACTAGAATATCGCAAAGAGATGGGCCTCACAATTTCCTTCTTTTTCCCATCTATTTTCTAATCGACTTTTACATCCTCTTCAATGATATTGAGGCCATCAAGGGTTATATGTTTGACCCAAGATTTAGTTGCCCTGCCATAAGCTTGATATTTACTGATTTTATCTATTATTTCTTTACTTACATCCTTTGAAGATGTGATAGAAAAAGATAATGCTAATATCTTTAGAGGTTGTACAAATGTTTTGATGATGGATTTGACATATGACATTAATACACACACTTGATTCTCTAGTTGTTCTTTGGTTTCTTTTTCTTTCTCTTTTATTTTTACTATCTTGGTGGTTGACACTTGTAAGTTATTGATGTCACTCTCATGTGTGGTTGGGCCAAGATCAACCCTAAAGATAGACATTAAAGTCTATTTATATCACATCTTCTTCATTCTTATCCATGACAAGTTTTGTGATTTCCACAAATTAGGTGCCAGAGGAAGGATCCACCATCAACCTTGAGGTATTATGGGATTTCTTGGGTTGTGGAGACATTTGTCGCAATTTTTCTATGGCGTCAAAACTAGAATTAATTAATTTAGTATGTTTTATTTTCTTGGAAACCATCTCCTTTAGCCAAGGTGAAGGGGAGGGTGTAGATCCTGACTTGGGGTTGGAAGGAGAGGAACGGATAATTGGTGGAAGGGTGACCTTAGGAAGAGTATCAATACCTATCTTATTTGGTGGTGGTGAAGAAGGAGGAGATGGAAGAGGTTGGAAAGGAGCAACATCAATGGTAGTGAATTGCACCTTGTCATCCTTGGATATTTAGGAGATAGCCTCAACATCCTACTCAAGAAAGGTTGATGGAATTAACATCAAGCTTCTTCCTTGGCTTGGCATCTCCTTCATTGCAATTGTTCTTTAAATTTACTCCCTTGTTTGGATCTTCTCCCTCACCACCCCCAGTTGCTCCAACTCTAAACCTCGTGGTGTAAACTATAGTGAACTATTATGTCCCAGAAATTCCACCTTACCTTTCATTTTGCTCTATCTTCTTGGGGTATTGCCTTGGTAGGTGCCTTTGTTGCAGTATGCTCAGAGATTTTAGAACTTAGCCATCTCTAAGTTTTCTAGAGGATGAAGAGTGATATCTCTATTCTCCTTTACTTCTTTATCAACCTAGTTGATGGGTGTGAATGGTTGTAGCTAGATGGTATAAGTGAAAACTTGGTCCATCATGTTAGTTCCATTGTGTATAATGTCCTAAACATCCCAACCTAAATTGAATTTTTTGATGTGGTCAATTGTCAACCTTGTCTAGTCTCTTCTTCTAACCTCAAAGTCATCTTCATAATTCTCCCAAAACTCCTCCAACTAACAAGTATGATGATATCACAATCTAAGGTTTAAGTTATTCCTAACAAAATTCTTACTATCAAAGGGGAACCTTTCCCCATAGAAATGCATAGAAACTTTAGCAAGAGACCTTTCAATGTTTTGAGCATCAGAGGATGAATGACATGTGTAATATTTGAGGTCCATGGGGAAGGGGTAGCCAACTTTCTTCGTTTCCTTGCATCTTTTGTTAACTGCCCCCATTTGTTTGCATACCTTAATGAGGATGAGGTGATCACTTACATAGTGCAATAACTTATATGGATGATCATCAAAACCACCAATTCTAATGTAGGCGATCCTCAATTACTAAGTAATCAATTTTGTTTCTTGAGGTGAAATTTTGAGTCTAATATTCCCATCCAACTCCCTAAATGTCAACATAGTAAAAGCATCATTAATCTACCTTAAGTTTTTGTTGTTGGCATCAAGTTGGAGGTGTAGGTAGAAATCATAGATTTGCATAGTGGCATTGTATATCCCTTGTGTGTGTAACTTGGGCCATGCCTTCATGCTACCAATTGGTCATCCATAGTTTTTATTTTCTTGGTTTTAGGGTTATGATGTTTTACACATGCCTACACTAAATCAGTGCATTAGATAGAAGTTGGAAAACCTTTTGCATTGGCTAGACCACTAAAGAATGTGGCTTCTACAATTGGAGTCCAAGGGTTTTGCTACATTCTTTTCTAGAAGTCCTCTAAGCTGATATGCCCTAATTTTGTATCGCATACTCAAGATAAAGAATTGTTTGAGATAGTAACATGTTCATAGCCTTGATATTCATGCTTCATTTTTGGAGGTTTTAAAAGAAGATAGAAAAGGAAAGCTAGGGTTTGCAACATAATTAAATGAATGAACAAAGGAAGTAACTCATTTTTATGTATGTAGTAGTGGTGGTGGGTGGATTTCATGAAGTAGTAGGTTTAAATTTAAAAGAATATAGACTATATATCAAGCACTATGGCAAGGAGATGGAATGAAAAAGGAATGAGTGGAAATAATGTTGATTTATTTTTAGTAGGAATGAGCTCGACCTACCTAAAAATGTAGACTGGAAATTATGGGAAATCTTTGTTGATGATTGAAACAAGTCATGGTATTGGCACAAGTTCAGTTGAACAGTAGGTTTATAGGAGTTGTGTCATTTTTTAAATGTGTTGTGGTTAAAAGTGATCCCAGGAAAACCCCTTTAATACTTTAATTTTTTTTAAATTGTCAGGGTTTTAAACTTCCTTGAACTATGTCAACAATTTTGAGGGTTTGAGAACTAAAAAATATGGCATTACTTAACTCAATCTTAGTGATACCTCCCAATTAAAAATCACAAAACTTTAGAATTTTGTCAACATTATGGGAAGTTTTGAAACTCTTAAAAATGCTAACATTGTTTTCTTTGAAAAGTGTGATGAAGGAGCCATCAATCTTGAATGTATATTTCAAACCTTATCAACATTTTAGAAAGTTGGAGAACTTTCAAAAATTTTGATGTTGTTTTCTTTGAAATTATCTTTGTTGGTTGTCAGAGATGTAGAAAACTTTTAAAACCTTGTCATCATTTTAGGAAGTTAGAAAACTATTGAAATCACTAGTGCCTTTGTTTGAACTTTCCAATCTAGTTTTATTTATTTATTTTAGAGGATCAAGAAACTTTACAGCCTTATCGATGTTTCAGAGAGTTATGAGAACCACTAAAAACACCGACAAAGCTTCCTTGGAAAAAATTGAATACATTGATAGAAGCTAATAAGACTTTTGCAAGCATGTTAGTGATTTAGAAGGTTTTCAAAACCTTGGAAAACACCAAGTTTTAGAAAGGGACTGTCAAGATTTTTTAAGGTTTTGATAACTAAAGTAAACACCAACAAATTTTTGGAAAGGAAAATTTTCAAGGGTTAGAGGGGTTCTTAGAACCAAACAAAGTGCTAAAAATTTATAGGAAGGGACTTTATCAACAATGAGAAGGATTTTGAGAACCATAGAGAATGTTGGAAAATGATTTGTAAAGAATTGTGATGGGATTTTTGAAGGTTTCAATAACTAATGAAAGTATGGACAAATTATATGAAGGTTCTATAGGTCCAACAAAGATTCATAAAGACTTGGAAAATGAAAACCCTAGATTTTTTTTGTAATTTAGCTTGTTAGGAATTGATGATGGATGACTCAAAGAGCATAATATTGACCAAAGTTTTGAGAAAAGGACTTGGTCAAGATTACAAGTAATAGTTGGGTCTAGCTAGGGACAAGGACCTTGTAGATGAAGTAAGAATCCAGAATCTCAAGCATGGGCTAATGTCTTTTCTAGTGGGTCAATAGATTTAGTGAGAAAAAAAAGAAAAAGGGAAAAGCATTGGTCAACGGGGAAAAGGAAAATAAGGAAACTTAAAACAACAAAAATAAACTAAAGGACATGAGAAACAAAACAATAAAAGCATGAGAAAACTAAAATAGAAGTATAGGGGAACCCATTTCACTATTTGTAAAGATTCAAATATTGCCCACTATAGGGAAGGGGCAATGGTGGACCATCAAGATATGACAAGTGGAAAGAATTGTTACCACAAGCTTGCATGATTTGGAAAGGACCTTTCCATAGTGAATCAAACTTGTCGTGGCTTCCTTTTGGCTCTCTCCTCTTGTCCTAGAGTAAAACACAATCACCAACCACAAAATTTCTTGATATGGATTTTCATCAAAAATCACTTTAACTTTGGCCTAATGCTTCATGATTATATCCATAATACCATTGCTTTGCTCCTCTATTTTGATCAAATATAAGATCCTTTCTCCAAGTAATTCTACAACTATTCATCTTGAATGGCAATTTGAAGCTTCAAAGTTGAGAGTTCTAATGGAATGGGTAATGCATTGTCTATCCCATATACCAATTCAAAAGGGGACATGCCTATATCCCTCTTTGACATGATCTGATCTACCCATAATGCATTGTAAATCCTTTTGTGCCAATTTCATTGACTTTCATCAACCATTTTCTAGACAATGGTGGTAAGATTTTTGTTGCTTGATTCTTCTTGGCTATTGCCTTGCGGGTAATAGTCTAATGAATGTGAGAGGTTGATCCTATATTCATAACACAAAAGGGAAATTTTAGAGGAAGAATAGTTTGATGCATTGATGAGGGTCGTTGTAGTCCTCATCATTAAATTTTAATAAATGTAAATCCAAGGCAGTGTCATGGTTGTATGCAAGAGGGAAGGAGGAATAATTTGAGTGGTAGCCCTTTCTACAAAATGAATTGACAACAAAAGCATGAAACAATCTAAGTTTTAATTATTGCAATCAAATAAGAGTTGGTAAATGGAAATGTTGGAATCAAATCTATCCTAAGAAGCTTGGAAATGGAAATAAAAGGGAATGGAAAGATTACTAGAAAAATAAACTAAACATTGAAACTACAAACAATCAACCATCTTCCTTAGGCCGAGCAGGCCCTTACTCACCTTTGGAATAAGATGAAACAAACTACACAATTGTTGTCAAAATGTTGAACTATATTATTTTATAAAAGAAACTCTTATAAAATAAAAACTCTCCTCTTTTTTTACAATGAATTCTAGAATATTTATTCCTAATGTACTAAATCAATTCACAAAAAAAATGGATCTGAGATCCTATTTTTGGGGAGAAAACTACAGTTATTTCCTTCAATCTTGGTCATATTTCTGTCAGTCATGTTTTGTCACAAGATTCTCCTTCATTTTAATGAATTCCACAAATGCCTTATGGGTTTTGTTCCCCACATTTTCATCTTTCTAGATCATTTTGAAAATCTAAATTTCATTAAGAAACAACGGAGATGTTTCTATTTTACATAAAATAGTTTTTTTATTTTTTCTCTTCAATTTTTCTTTCTTTTTAGGAAATCTTTTTGGCACTCCAACTTGAGTAAAAATTGACTTATTCTTCAGCCTATTGATAAAATAATTTCTGATATAGAGGTGAACATGCAATATCTAAATACAATCATGCATGGCATTGATTGTGGCATTTTAAACAAGGAATTTATTTGAGTTTTAGCTAAAAATATTTCAAGAATACTCAAATCCACTTCAAAATTGATTTATTAAGAAGAAAAAGATGAGAGGATTTATAGTCTCATCATGCATTATTAGTAACTATCTTTAATGGTATTCCAAGTCTAACCAAAATATTCTCCTTGATGAAATTACAGCCTACCTTTGATGTAGTTTGTTTCACAAAGATAGCCTCCACCCACTTGGTGATGTAGTCTATATCCATCAATATGTGTGTATGGCCTACACTTGAATGAGAACTAATGGATCCAATAAAATCTAGTCCCCACTGTTGAAAAGGCTCTTCAGTCAGTACCAACCTTAAAGGTAGAGTTGTAATTTATGGTATATCATAGAAATGGTGGCCTTTTTCACACCTTTCTACCCAATCATATACACATTTGAAAATACTTGGTCAAAAAAACATTGCTTCAAGAGTTTTAATGTTGTTACTAAAGCAAAGAAATGTCCTCCACATGCCTCATTATGGAATAGTTCTAAAAGTTTTCTTTTTTGTTATTTATCAATGCATCTCAAGAACATTCCATCAATTCCCTTCTTGTACAAGGTGCCTCCTTAAATAACATACTTGGCTGCCTTAAACTTGATGGTCCTTTTCTCCTTCACTAAGAGATGCAAAGTCATTCTCCATATGTGAAAAAATATGCAATGTTAGAGAACCACTCATCAGTTAACCCTACAAGGAGAGTAAGTAGAAGATCATCTAGTTATTCAAGCTTATTTATATAATCAACTTACACAAACCTCACCCTATTAGCAATGTTGTATGATTCATAACTACATCATACTCTTAGGCCTTGGAAATCCACACTCCCCTTTTTTGCAGCCTATATCTTGCTATGTTAGAACTATTTTCAATACTAGGTCAAGCACATATATGGTTGTATGAGAATCTAGGATGTAAAACCTAATTTTTTTACCAATTTAACCACTACAAAGGCATGTTTCTCTACTAATGAGTATTTTAACTCATGTTTATTCAATGGAACACTCATGAAGGTGATAGGAGACTCAACATCTTGGTCATTCTTTTGCAATAGAATGGTTGATAGCATGTATTCTAATGTATGGTTGTGAATAATAAAATCTTAATGGAATTTAGGTTACACAAGAACTAGTGCATTATCTATGGTTGTCATTATGTCATCAAAGGCTTTTATACTTGCATCATTCTATTTAAATTCCATCTTTTCTTTCATCATATTTGTTATATGCCTCGTCAATTCAAAAAATTCAAGAACAAATATTTACAAGTAATTAACTTGTCTGAAGAAAGACTGGACTCTTGTTCTACTGGAAGGAAGACTAAGTTGTTAAATAGCCTTAACCCTATCAATATCAACCCTTATTCCTTACTTGGAGACAATGTGCCCTAAAAATTTCCCTCCATGACCCTGAAAATTGACTTCTTGGGGTTGAGAGATATACTTTGTTGTTGGCATTGCTACAAAATGAGCTCTAGATAATGGAAGTGATCTTTTCTCCTTTTTGAAAATATGGTTAAGTCATCCAAATATACAACAATAATATTATTTTGTAGATCACCTAAAGATAAATCCATATCCCTTTGAAAAGTTGTACCTGCATTGATAAGTCTGAAAGGCATGCGATGGTATGCAAAGGTTCCCCAAGGTGTTGTGAAGGCAAATTTATGTTGATCTTCTTGGGCCACACTGATGTGTTTATATCCTAAAAATCCATCGAGCATAGACATCATCTCCAATCTAGATATTGTTTTTAGAATATGATCTATCATGGGTAAGGGATAGTTGTCTTTCAAGGAAGACTAGTTCAAATTCCTAAAGTCAACACAAATCCTAATCTCGCCATTCTTTTTGCATACTAGTACTATGTTGGCCACCCATGTAGAATAGTGAATGGGGTATATGGTCCTTGCCTTCAATATTATATTGATCTCTTGGAAGATCATATCCATAATCTTGGGGTTATATGGATGTTATTTTTTCATGAAAGGAGATGTTCTAGGTTTGAGGGGAATGTGGTGTTGAGTACTTCCATTGATGAAATTATTTAATTCATTGTAGCACCATAAAAATACATCCTTATACTTGATAAGGAATGTTATCAATTGCCTCCTTTCATTGAGAATACAACATTTCCCAATACAAACTAGTTTAGGAACTCCTATTGTACCAATATTTTTTTTTCATATTCTATAAAAGTATTCATTGCTTGTATTTTTTCTTCACATACCTATCATGCTTGTCAAAGAAGTCCTCTAGTGAAACTAGACCTTTGGGTAGTTTATTCCCATTTAACTGTATCACTTCATCTATTTTGGGGTTTGTCTAATCTTTCACATTAGGAACAAATTAATTACACTCTAAAAAGATGTCTTCAAAATTTAGGTTACAAAAAATTTCAACTTTCTCAAGAAAGGCAATGATCTTCTTGTCATTTTTAAACACCTACCAATGATTTGCATTATCAAGAACATTGGGGAGATATATAAGCTTAACCCTATAGGAATCTTCTTTAAAATCTAAGTGAGGGAGAAGAAGGGAAGCAGAAACAACCAAAGAATTGGCCCTTGAATTCTATTCTCTTGGGATAGCTTCTATGGAGTATTCATCAAAGAACTCAATGTTGTCCTAAACCTTGTTCCTATAGTGTTTGTGCCTCTCAATTTTCATTATGAAGACTTTTCTAATCTTCTTTACAACAAGTTCAACACCTCCTAAAGATTTCAACTTCTTAATCCCCTTTTCCTTTGCAACATCTAAACTTAAGAGTAATGATTTATATTCTATTATGTTGTTGATATTTTCAAACTCCATTTTATAGGAGAAGGGAAACTTATCCTCATCAGGTGAAATCAAAACAACCTCTACTCTAGATCCTAATGAAGAACAAGTGCCATCAAACTCTATAGTCTAGAGTTTAGAAGATATATCAAGAACAATGACTTTGAGAGCTTCCTCACCCAAAGTGAAGGTAATCAAGTATGTCTCAAGTTTTGTTTCTTCATACAAGAATTTAGACCTAGGATTCCCTAACTTAAGGATAGTGAACTTGTCTTGGGTTTAGAGTGAAGGTGAACCTTCTTTCCACCTAGAGGGATATAGCCATTGGAGCAATCCATCTAGATTTCACTACCTAGGTCCTTGTAGAAGCTACAACTAAGTAACATGAGATAATTAGTAGGGATGTTGACCACAAGGATGGTGAGATTTAGCTTCTTGTTGGAGTATGTTGTAAGGGTTACTTGTGCAGCTTTGATATGAATAATATTTTTCCTTGATAAAATATACTTATGAGTGGTAGCAACATCGTGTGGCTAGTTGTTTTGATTTCTAGACTCCTTTGTTGCTTATGCTTGTTGATTTATGGTAAATAAAACACATGATTGACCACTTAATTATGTAAAGATATCATTATTTCACTATTCATCAAATTCATATTCAAGAAATCTTACATTAGAGTCACCATAGTAGTCAATGCTTTCCTCCCCAATTGGATATTCTTCAATAACCTCCTTCATAGTAGTCATTTGCATGAACTAATTCATTTTTGGACTTGAAGCATCATCATGATGTTGAACATGATAGGATACTGAGGGGGGTGAATCAATATCTAAACAAACTTCAAATCCTCTAGAACAAATTAAAAATTAAACATTACAACATCAACATAAACATGAAAGATCAACACAATGCACATCAACACATAACACCAGATATATGTGGAAAACCCAAGAAGGGAAAAATGATAGTGAGGATTAACTTGCAATATACAAATCTTAAAATATAACTTTGTTTTAGGGCTACAACCCAAGGAAGTTACTACTCCCTACTGACTTTGTTTTAGGGCTACAACCCAAGGAAGTTACAAGTCCCTACTGACTTTATTTTAGGGCTACAACCCAAGGAAGATACTACTCCCTGAAAAATTTGCTTCAGGGTCACTCTCAAGGAAGCTAAAACTCCCTACTAACTTTGTTTTAGGGCTACAACCCAAGGAAGCAACTACTCCCTACACTGAGAATGAACTCAAGAAAGATTATAGCATGACAGTCTTTCTACTGTCTAAAAAGCTGGCATTGAAGCTCACACCTTTGATGATTGCAATTCTACCTCTTCACACTTTATTATGATGATTGGATCATTTAGGCACTCTCTTCTCTTCCCTACTATCACAAAAATATCTTCAAGATGAATCAGGACTACCTCTAAAAATTCTACTCTTTCTCCCTCGGTCGCTCATCATAATACACATGATATTCATACTCTACTATTTACACTTTTATATTTTTTATTTCTGCAATCATACCTCACATAGATCAACTAGGTTCACTATATATGCATTATATTACATTGAATACATTGTAATTCAGCTAATACAATTAGAATATTACAATTTACAACTCGGCATGAGGTTACATATCATGAAACATACATAGGGCAAGCCCTATCATAAACTATACGCCACTCCAGAAGGAAACACATGCTTTGTGGATCCAAATACAAGCTTAGTTTGGTCCTAAACATCCTTAACAACATCATCATTTAATGAACAACATCCACATGCTTCACAAGTTTGAATTAGGTCATCCTTAAGCAAGAATACATGAATCTTGAAGCATAACAACCAACACCACTTGAAAACCTTTAGTGGTACTAGAAACAAGAAAGATCTTTATGAAGTTCTTCTATATGAGTCTTCATGACTCATACACCACATTTATATACACCTCTGACTCCACATAGAAAAGACTATTGGACACACACAGATACTGAAAGGAGGGGTGACTTAGTATCTAAACAATCTTCAAATCCTTCAGAGTAGATTAATACTTAACCATTACAGCATCAACATAAACATAAAAGATAAACACAATGCACATCAACACATAACACCAGATATATGTGGAAAACCCAAGGAGGGAAAAACTATAGTGAGGATTAACTCACAATATATGAAGCTCAAAATAAAACTTTGTTTTAGGGCTATAACACAAGTTACTACTCCATGCTAACTTTGTTTTAGGGCTATAACCCAAGGAAGGTACTACTCCCTGAAAACTTTGCTTTAGGGTCACTCCCAAGGAAGATGCAACTCTGGTGCAGGAGCACCTAGATGTTTAAGTTTTGATTAAATGTTCAAGTTGTCTTGTTTTATTTAATAAGGTCTTGGAGACCATCTTCATATGGCTTAAAAGCCATATTTGTAATAGGACCTTGTCCAAATGTCAAAAAGAAGCTATTAGCTTGTTGCAAGTCCTAGTTAGGATAGTCATATTGCATAGGCAGTCTTAGGGAGTCATTAAGTTTTAATATTTGTATAGGATAGTCATTAAGTTTCTATGGTTGTAAGCCTTTTAAAGGCATGTCAAAGGTGTGTAGATGTGTTAACACCTTGTCAAAGGTTAGGAGGTGGTTAATCAAAGGTTAAACCACATATTTAAAAGCTTGTTAAACTCAAAAAGCCACCAGTGTCGTCCAAGAAAGACAGTTTCCATATTAATCTCTTAAACAGCAATTAAAAAGGAAGAAAGAATTTGATGGTTTTTGGATAGTTATCTTGATTCCCAAATGACTTCATGCATGTATGAGGCTTATTTGAAGCTGCCAAGCATTATTGTAAGGGATGATTCAAGAGATTGGAAAGAAATAACAAAAAAAACCACTGTTTTCTGCTTTTTCCTGCCTTTTCTGTGTTTTATTGTTGTTTTCTGTCGTACTATACTTCTGTATGGATTCATCATGGACCATTTGCATATGGGATGGAAAGTATGAAGTGTTAGCTTGGCTTTGAGCAAGGTTTGAGATCTTGGTGATAAACTAGGTGAAAGATATCAGTAGTTTTCCATAAACTATTTTTTAGAAATTGCTGTCTCCATTTGAAAATTGTTGTTTTCTGTAGTTTTCCGTACTTGTACGGCCTGGGAGTGGCTGGTATTGGTGATGGATGTTTAGAGCATTGAGTTAACTATTGTTTGCAATTGGTTTGGGTTCTTAACACCCTTGTTTAGCTCTGTAATCATCCTTGATCTGAAAGCAGGTTGGAACCCTGAATTAGGGTAATACTGAACAACCTGATGGTATTTTTCCCATTCCATTGATCCTTTATGTTACTGATCAATGGAATGGATGGTAGATAGTTGGTCCTTGGTCTGGTAAAGAACTTGGAGGTAGGAGGATAGTTGGTATTGAGGACTCCATGTGAAGGACTCTGCAGAAGTCTTGTGTTAGCAGACTAGAGAAGGACAGCAGCAAGAAGGTAATAGTTTTTTGTTCATCATGTTTTTGATTTACCAATGAAGGCATTAGATGTGAGTGCCATGTTGTTGGGTTGGATGATTGAATGAGTTTGGGTTTGTCCCAAGAGAGATCATCCTAGAAGGATGTTGTGACTGTCTCCCTAATGGAGCAGTGAGATTATGAAAGTCTATGAAGAACATAGTGAAGATTGATGTCCTGCAGTCCTGTGTAGAGGAGTTGAAGTGATGTTAGATGGATTTGGGCATCTTGGAAGGTGTCTTGGAGTCCTCCCTCATATTGCATGTCAAGAACAAGGTAGTGGTTGTGTTGGATCCCTTCATGGGTAAGAGAGTGAACCTCCAGAGAAAATAGTGAAATTGAAGGATATTGCATGTGAAGTTATGAACATGAGACTGCTGTCCTAGATGCTCTGTATCAAACTCATTGCTAACTTTTTTTTAGGGCTACAACCCAAGGAAGCAACTACTCCCTGAACTAAGAATGAACTCAGGAAATACTACAACATGACAGTCTTTCTACTTTCTGAAAACCTGACATTGAAGCTCACACCTTTGATGATTGTAATTTTGCCACTTCACACTATCTTATGATGATTGGATTAGTTAGGCACACTATTCTCTTCCCTCCTATCACAAAAATATCTTGAAGATGAATCAGGATAGCCTCTAACACTTCTACTCTTTCTCCCTTAGTCGCACATCATAATGCACATGATATGCATACTCTGTTCTTTACACTTTCATATTTTCATTTCCACAACCATACATCACCTAGATCAACTAGGTTAACTCTGTATACATGATATTACATTGATTGCATTGCAATTCAGCCAATATAACAAGAATATTACAATTTACAAGTTGGCCTAAGGTTACAAATCATGAAACATGCATAGGGAAAGGCCTATCATGAACTACACGCCACTCCAAAAGGAAACACATACCTTGCAAATCCCAATAAAAGCTTAGTCTGGTCCTAAACATCCTTCACAACATCATCCTTCAAGTAATCTCATCCACATGTTTCACTCCTTTGAAATAGGATGACCTTAAGCAGGAAACCATGAATCTTGAAGCATAACGGTCACTGCCATTTGAAAACCTTGTGCAGTACTGGAAACAAGAAATATCTTCATGCAATTCTTCCAAATGAGTCCTCATGCCTCATAAAACACCTTCAAATACACCTCTAACTCCACACAACAAGAATATTGTGTCGCATATCTTCAAACATGTATTCTGAGATCAAACAGCCATCTGGAACACACTGTAACATGCTATCTTCAATATGTCAACTACAAAAACACTCTTTAGGTGATCCGCACATCATGAAACTTGGAACATATAAGGTTTGGCATTATATAAATCTATCTTTCAATCCACAAAGGCACAACATCAACAAAATGAAAATGCAGAGCATTCTCCCAGACAAACACCCAGGTAGAATCAAGTAATCTCCCAGGTAGCTCCTTGTAGCAGATAACTTCATCAACTTCTAGAGACTAGAACCTTTGATGAAGGGGATAAATCATAAAACACATAACAACAAAAATTGCACACAGAAAATAGAATATTCTTTTATTGATTTGGTCAACTCATTACATTATAAAAGCTCAAATGCAATCAGAGGAATCAATCATCCACAGGTTGCAACACACTACAGCTACCCATCACCAGGCTCTAGAATCTTCCACCTTATGTAACCCCAAATTAGCTAGGGTTTCTATTTTTCTACCTATTCTTAACTCTACACTTTCCCCCTTAACTCTACTCCTACCCAGCATTCCCAAAAATGGTCATAAATAGTCCTTTTTGGTGGCCAACAACCAAATTTCAAAATTTGCATCTCCCTTAAAAAATAGGTCAACTTCTGGGAAGCATAACTTTTGATCAAGGTGTTTGATTGATGAACCATTTGAAGTGCCGGAAAGCTCACGAAGTGAACTATCACATCGACAATCTTTAAGTGGATTTCCATCAACTTTTTGGGATGTTACGGGATGTTTTAGTGCCTCATATATGATTTCAGAAATTTTCAAGGGTTTTCTAGAAAACAAAAACTTTAATATCTTTCAACTCACAAATGATCTTTGCCTGATTCCTTCACCAAAGGTCTTATATTTCATTTACGAATATTTCTATAATTTTTTGCTTCCATCTATACCCAAATGCAAACTTTCCTAAAATAGCAGTTAAACTTTCCAAAAGTAGCAATTTGCTATTTTAGCAGTTTGAAAAAAAACTAAAAGTCCTACCTCATTATTCAAGCGATTATGGAACCAGAAATACTAATTATGGAAAGAAATTAAAACAACTTCAATGACATTGAATTAACATCTTTTTGTTTGATGCAAGATTGCCCTTACGCCACTGTATTCTCCTGCATCAGACACCCAGGGTAGTTTGAGAAGTGACCATGTCACATCTCAGATGTTTGTTTGAGGAAAACCCAAATGGTCAACCTCTGCCTTAGACAACCAAGAAGAATCTTCAACATGCCTTCCTTTCCATTTCACTAGATATTCTTTATATGGCCTGTTCTGAGTACTTCTTCCCACATGGCTATCCAAGATCTCTTCTATCTCCTCTATTGAAGTAGATGCTAGAATACTCCATTGTTCTTCTGTTGGTCCATCCTTTGTGCCACTTTCATGATATTATATTAAATTAGTAATGTTGAACACAGGGGAAATATTGATCCCACTTGGCAGATCTACCTCATATGCATTTCCTGAATCATGTTTCTTTAGAATCCTGCATGGTCCAAATTTCTTCATTTTCACCTTATTATATGTTATAATTGGGAACCTTTTTTCCTCAAGTGTACCATGACTTCATCTCCTACCTAGAACTCTTTATATCTTCTCTTATGATCTACCTTAGCCTTATATTAAATATTCATTGTATTAATGTGTTTTCTCACCTCCTCATGCAAATTCTTTAGATGTTCAGCAAAGTCTTCATCTTCGGCACTCGTCTTTTCTCCTTTGTCTAGCTTCCTTAACTCTAAAGCAGTTCTTGGACTATTGCCATATACAATTTGGAATGGTGATTTACTAGTACTCCTATTGATAGAATTGTTGTAAGCAAATTCTACCTATGGTAGAATCAAATCCCATCCATTGGGCTTTTCCCCTACTAAGCATTGTAGCAGGTTGTCCAAACTCCTATTCACTACTTACATTTGTCCATCAATCTATGGATGGTGTACAAAACTAAACTTCAAATCTGTCTTCAACTTCTTCCATAATGTCCTCCAAAAATAACCAACAAACTTGGTATCACGATCTGAAACTATGCTCTTAGGTAGACCGTGTAGTCTTACCACCTCCCTAAAAAATAACTCTGCAATATGAATAGCGTCATTATTCTTTTTACAAGGAATAAAATGTGACATCTTCAAGAATCTGTGCACCACCACAAAAATGGAATCATGCCCTCTCTATGTCCTTGATAAACCAAGAACAAAATCCATACTAATGTCAATCCATGGCTTCTCTGGTATAGGTAGTGGCTGATATAGCCCTATATTCTGACTAGCTCCTTTTGTCATCTGACACACTCTATAACTCTGCACAAATTTCCTCACATCCTGTTGTAACTTTGGCCAATAATAATACTCACCAACAATAGCAATGGTCTTATCTCGACCAAAGTGTTTAGCTAATCCCCCACTATGCTTCTCCTTAATCAGGTTCTCTCTCATGGAAGTCCTTGGAATGCACAACTAGCTTCCTTTAAACAACATGCCATCTTGGATTATGAAATCCAACCATTTTGTCATGTCCAAAGTAATAGGTTCCAAACAAGCTTTCCAAGCCTCTGCAAAATCTAGATCTTCAGGATACAAACTTTTTAGCTCATCAAACCCAACAACCTCTATCTTCATTTATGTCAACAAATTCTACCTTCTGCTCAAGGCATCTGCAACTTTGTTGGACTTCCCACTCCTATGCTTCAAAACAAAAGTATAACTTTGCAAAAACTCAACCTATTTTAAGTGCCTCTGATTTAACTTTCTTTGACTATTAAGATACTGCAAAGCTTGATGATCAGTATATAAAACAAACTCTTTTGGCAACAAATAATGTCTCCATTTCTTCAAAGCCTAAACTATTGCATAAAACTCCTAATCATAAACATAATACTTTTTCTTGGCATCATTAAGCTTCTCACTAAAATAGGCAATGGTCTTACCTTCTTGACTCAAAATAGCTCCTATAGCACTGCTGCTAGAATCACAATCTACCTGAAATACCTTATTGAAATCTAGAAGTGCCATTATAGGTTGCTCTGTGACTTTATATTTCAATGTATCAAAACTCTTGTCTACTCCTATAGTCCATCTAAATTATTTTCTATCCCCTCTCATTGTCTCAGTTAGGGGTGCACAAATGCTACTAAAATTCCTGATAAACTTTCTGTAAAAACTTACCAAACCATGAAAAGATTGTACCTCTATAGCACTCCTTGCATAGGCCATTTAATGATAGCCCTTACTTTTTCTGGGTCCATCTTAAGACCTTCCTCTGGACAACAAATCCCTGGTATACCAACTCCTTTGCAAAACTACATTTCTTCAGATTAATCAGCAACTTCTCCTCCCTCAGCTTCTCTAAAACTCTTCTGATATGCATCAAATGTTCATCCTAAGTCTTACTAAAAATTAAAATGTCATCTAAATAAATAATAACAAAACTTCCCAAAAATTCTTTCAATACCTCATTCATGAGCCACATCAATGTGCTCAATGCATTAGTTAGCCCAAATGACATGACTAACCACTCATACAAACCTTCTTTGGTTTTGAAGGTTGTCTTCCATTCATCTCCTTCTCTGATTTGGATCTAGTCATACCCACTCTTCAGGTCAATCTTCATGAAGTACATGGATCCACTCAAGCAATCCATTATGTCATTCATTCTTGGCAATGGAAATTTGTACTTGATCGTAATCTTATTGATGGCCCAATAATCTGTACACATTCTCCACTCAACATCTTTCTTTAGTGCTAGTATTGTAGGTCCTGCACATGGACTTAGGCTCTCCCTTATCAACCCCTTCCTTAACAGCTCGTGAACTTGTCTATTGAGCTCTCCATTCTCTGTAGGAGTCATTCTGTGGGTTGCCTTATTTGGAAAACTAGTTCCTGGTATCAAATCTATTTGGTGACTTATCTTCCTCACCGATGGTAAACCTTCTGATACATTATCAAAGACAATATCTTTAAATTCCTCCAACATTTTTGAGACTTCTATTGGTACATATTCACATTTCTCTTGACTAATCTTAGGAATCAATGCAAAGCAATGATGCTCATGCTTCATAACCTCCAAAAATTTCCTACCATCTACCAAGAAAATTCTGGCAGTACTACATACCTTTTCTTCCACCTCCTTCAAGGGCTTCAACTTAGGACGAACTCCATCCTTCATTAGGGAATATGTGTTTGCATGGCCATCATGGACAGTGCACCTATCATACTATCATGACCTCCCCAATAACATATGACATGCATCCATTGGTATGATGTCACATAGTACCTCATCATGGTAGTCACCAATCTTGAACTTAACTAAACACTACACATTGAACAAAGCTCTATGGTCCTTCTGCATATGATCTGATATGAATGTGGATGCCTTCTTCTTATCAACTTCATCTTGTTAACCATCTCCTCTAAAACAAGATTGTTAGTGCTTCCACTGTCAATAATAATATCACAACACTTACCTTCACATTTGCACCTTGTGCAAAATAAACTCTTCCTCTGATTTGGTTCTTTCTCCTCATTCAACAGGGTTGTTCTAACAACTAGGATTTCTCCCCTTTCAACATCTTTAGAATGCTCAGACTGTGCATCTTCATCTACATGTGCAACTCATGCATTACCTTTAGGTCTTCTATTCATCCTTCCTTGATGTTGCGAACACTTGTATGCTTGATGCCCTTCTTATCCACATTGGAAATAGGTTCCTCTAAAACCTCCTCTTCCAAGTCCTTGCCCAGGTCAACCTCTTCCTCTTTTCTCACCATTGTTCTAGTCATGAGGGCGATAGGCATTATCTCCTCTCTGATTTTTGACTAGTGCCAGCTTCTTCACTTTTCTTTGGATCTTCATTTCAGCTTCCATAGGGTCTTCCACTAGTCCTTCCACCTTGGCCTCTTCCCCTTTAATTGCTTTTGAATCTTTTATTTAGCTTCTCTTCCATCTTCAGGGAAAACTGGTACACATCTTCTATGGTTGTCATTCTGACTAGGCTCAACTCCTCTTGAATTCTTGGCCTTAACCCATTAATGTAATTTGCTACCTTCTCCTTGTTGGCCTGTGCATGGCCTGTCCTAATAGTAATCTTATAAAAATCTTCTGTATACTCCTTGACAGACTTGTTACCTTGCTTCAATCCTTGCAGCTTTTTCAGTAACTCCATCTTATAGTCCACAAGAATGAACTACTTCTTTAGTTTTTCCACCATCTGATCCCATCTGGTAATCTTTCATTTTCCTCTTCTATTCCTCTCTAACTAGACCTCCTTCCACCAAATACTTGCATGGCCCTTCAACTTAGTTTTTGCAAACTTGACCCGATCTGGGTCCTCCATATCTTCATACTCAAAATATTCTTCCATGTAATTGATCTAATCAATAATCTTCTATGGTTTCAAATCTTTGGAATAGGTAGAAACTTTGATCCTGGGCCTCTTTTTGATCTTCAAAATGGCCCTCAACAACCTAACTTCTACAAGATCTCCTGCAGCCTCTTGTTCTTCCTCATATAGATCTTCTTCAACTTCATCTTCACTTTCTTCTCTAGTTCTCGGCTAAAACCCTCTTCGTAGCTCCTCTTGCAATGCATCAATTTGCCTTTACAGGGATCTAAAACCCTCTTCTATCAAAGCAATTCTTCCAATATAGCTTCTTCATGGAGGCATCTTGTTCTCTGTAGTAAACCCACAACCTCAGGTCCTTGTGCAAACTACCTCACGGTCGGTGATATATCTACAAATTTAGGAACCCTTGCTCTAATACCACTTGATGAAGGGGGTAAATAATAAAACACACAACAATAGAAATTGCACATAGAAACTAGAATATTCTTTTATTGATTTGGACAACTCATTACATTACAAAAT
The DNA here is from genome assembly GCA_027924645.1 of Cunninghamia lanceolata. Classification (NCBI taxonomy): domain Eukaryota; kingdom Viridiplantae; phylum Streptophyta; class Pinopsida; order Cupressales; family Cupressaceae; genus Cunninghamia; species Cunninghamia lanceolata. The sequence goes on along the minus strand of BSBN01001670.1, from coordinate 3,988,319 downwards.
CTCAAATGCAATCAGAGGAATCAATCCTCCATAGGCTGCAACACATTACAGCTACCCATCACCAGGCTCCGGAATCTTTTGCCTTCTGTAACCCCAAATTAGCTAGGGTTTCTATTTTACCACCTATTCTTGACTCTACACTTTCAAACTTAACTCTACTCTTGCCCAGGGTTCCCAAAAATAGTCATAAATAGCTATTTTTTTGTGGCCAACAACCAAATTTCAAAATTTGCATCTCCCTCCAAAAATAGGTCAACTTTCGGGAAGCATAACTTTTGATCTGGGTGTCCGATTGATGAACTATTTGAAGCACCAAAAAGATCATGAAGTGAACTATCATGTCAGCAATCTATAAATGGATTTACATCAACTTTTTAGGACATTATGGGATGTTTTAGTGCCTCATATCTAATTTCAAAAAATTTCAAGGGTTTTTTAGAAAACATAAACTGTAATATCTTTCAACTCACAAATGATATTTGTTTGATTCCTTCACCAAAGGTCTTATTTAATTTATGAATCTTCCTATAAATTTTTGCTTACATCTGTACCCAAATGCAAACTTTCCTAAAATAGCAGTTAAACTTTCCAAAAGTAGCAGTTTGCTATTTTAGCAATTTGAAAAAAAACTGAAAGTCCTACCTCATTATTCAAGTGATTATGGAACTAGAAATACTAATTATGGAAATAAATGAAAACAAATTCAATGAATTTGAATCAACATATTTTTGGGTGATGCAAGATTGCCCTTACACCACTAGATGCTCTTGCATCAACCTTCTTATGACAACCATACATCCTTAGAAGTGCTTTTAACTCCCATATTAATGTATCTTCTTGATGATTCTAATTCTCATCTTAATATAACTTCATACTCAACTCAATATTGACTGAGGCATGATATCCAACCATGAACTTTAGTTACCACATTATATTCAGCATGACATCCAATCATGAAATTCAGTGATCATATTATATCCAGCATGACATCCAACCATGAACATCAATATACATCCATGACATTGTTGACATCAATGACAACCTTGTGACAGTGTGGACATCAATGACAATTGTAGTAACCATATGTGTAAGAATCTCCTTTTGGCATTAATGAAAACACAACCCTACTACACACACCACACCTGCTAATTCTCCCCCTTTGACATCAAGGACAAAGGGACAATTACTTCTCTCTTAGGACACAAACTCTCCCCCTAAGGTTCACATTTTCATTCACTCTCCCTTTGTGATGTTCATATACTTATTCCTTGAAGCAACTCAGGGCTCCTCCTATCAACAACAACCACTACCTACTCCCCTTGATAGGTAGTCACCATCAGTCTAGGAAAAGTATATAACATGGATTCCCCATGGACAAATGCACCACTATGCATCTAGCAAGGAGGGGCAATTACCCCTAACCTATGCTAGAGATCTTCAAAGGTATCCTTTACAAGATCCTTTGTGAAAATATCTACAATCTAATCCTTTGTTGTAACATATTCGAACTTCACTTCCTTATCTACCACCTTTTCTCTCAAAAAATGATACTTGATTGCTATATGTTGGGTTCTAGAATGCATGACTATATTCTTGGAAATATTGATAGCACTTGTATTATCACACAAAATAGGAATAGTCTCATCATACAGTACCTTGATATCCTTCAAGGTTTGTTTCATCCACAACACTTGTATACAGCGAGATGTTTCTGCAATATATTTTACCTCCAAAGTTGATAAGGACATTGAATCTTGCTCTGCCATGAAACCAAGCTCCTTAGTAAAAGGAAAAAGCACCCACTTGTACTTCTATCATCAACACAATCAGTATTAGTAAATGCACTAAAATCAAAGTCATTACCTCTTGGATACCATAATCCATAAACTAGAGTTCCCTTCAAATATCTAAATATTCTTTTCACTACCTTCTCATGTGTTTGCTTGGGATTAGCTTGATATCTAGAAACCATACATATTGCATGCATGATATCAGGTCTACAAGAAGTCAAGTATAACAATCCACCAATCATGGATCTATAGGAAGTCTGATCAACATCTAGAGATTCATCATTCTTGCTCAAGTGACATCCAATGGCCATAGGAGTACTCACTAGTTTTGAATCTTCCATACCAAACTTCTTCAACATCTCTCTAACATACTTAGCCTGAGAAATAAAGATGCCAACATCTAGCTAGGTAATTTGAAGTCCAAGGAATAAATACATCTCACCAATCATAGACATCTCAAACTCTTTTTGCATCTCTTCTACAAACCTCTTACACATATCATCATCTCCACCAAAGATGATGTCATCAACATACACTGCCACTATCAATATCATATCTCCTTCTTCCTTAATGTAAAGATTATTATATATAGTACCTTTATTGAAGCCTTGCTAAAGTAAGTACTAGGTTCTTACTTGAGACCATACAAAGCCTTCTTGAGTCTGCACACCATATCCAGATCTAATATCTGAAAACCATCTAATTTCTCAATGTAGACTTCCTCCTCTAGGTCACCATTCAAAAATGTTGACTTGACATCCATAAACAAGAATACACCCTACAACAAGTTTTCTAGACCCTACCTTCATCATTTCAAATCCTTTGGCATGAAAGGTAAGATTGCATCCTTTGCTACACATCTAACTAACACTAAGAAGATTGTGCTTTGGTCCTTTGACATAGAGGACATCCTTAATTCTATTCTTTCCACTAAAAGTTATAGCACCTTTCCCACAAATCTTTGCTTACTCATCACCACCAAACTTAACAGCTCCACCATTCCACTTTTGAGGCTGATAAATTTCTCCTTATCACCGGTCATGTGGTTAGAGAAACCACTATCAATTACCCAAGTATTTGCTTCTTCCTTTTCATGAAAAGAAGTTCATACAACCATTGATTTTTCAATATTTGTGTTAGTCTACAGAGTATCAGACTCCTTGCATTGTTCAATATCATTACCTTTGTCACCAATACTCAAGGCCATGAAATGTGTTTCATCATTTGAGTCATCATGATCCTCATCTTCTAAAGAATAGCTACCCTCTATGGAATACATGCTCCTTTTAAACTTTTCATGTTTGTTAACTCCCCTTGATTCTTTAAGAGAACATTTAGAAGCATAATGAACAATCTTTCCACAATTGAAACATTTGAAAGGTAACTTACCTTTGTATTTTCCAATGCCTTTCTTCATCCTTCTCACAAAATTTGCTTCAACTTCATCAGGGCTCTCATCTTCACCAATAGTTTCATCCTTTGTCTTCTTACTAACTCTGAAAGCAACTTCTTTCTTTGGAGCATAATTGTCAAACTCTCTCATTTCAAAAGCAGTAATGATACCAAATAATTTTTCTATAGTGTATGTATCCAAGTCCGCATTCTCCTCAATAGAAAATACCTTATGGCTGTAAGATTTGGGGAGAAATCTCATAAACTTCTTCACAATTTCATCCTCTTCCACTTTACCACCAAGACTTGTGATGCCATTGACCACTTCATTCACCCAGAGCATATATCCAGCAATGTCTTCATCCTCTGTCATCTTTAGGGTCTCAAATTTGCTTATGAAGATTTGCATCTTTTCTTGATTTACTTTCTTATCTCTTTCATAAATGGTTTCCAGTTTATCCCAAACTTCTTTAGTAGAATTGCAACTCATTACCTTTGAAAGTTTTAAATCAACTAACCCACTCATAATAGAAAACTTTGCCTTGGCATTGTTATCATATTCCTTAACTTCATCTGGATCTGTAGGAGTACTAGAAAGAGTTGTGTAACCAATCTTAACAGAGTCCCAACCACCACACCCTAGAGAATTGATATAGGATTTCATCCTTAGCTAACAAAAAGCATAATTTGTTCCATCAAACCTAGGTATCTTATTGGATCCATTTTGTGCCATCTTGGACCTTCCTCAAGTAGTTAATCTTACTTTATAGGAACTTGTCTTTGATACCAATTGTTGGACACATCAGGATACTAAGAGGGGGGTGAATCAATATCTAAACAATCTTCAAATCCTTTGGAGCATATTAATACTTAAACATTACAGCATCAACATAAACATAAAAGATCAACACATAACACTAGATATATGTGGAAAACCCAAGGGAAAAACCATAGTGAGGATTAACTCACAATATATGAAGCTCAAAACACAACTTTGTTTTAGGTCTACAACCCAAGGAAGTTACTACTCCCTATTGACTTTGTTTTAGGGCTATAACCCAAGGAAGCTACTACTCCCTAAAAAAATTTCTTTAGAGTCACTCCCAAGGAAGATAAAACTCCCTGCTAACTTTGTTTTAGGACTACAACCCAAGGAAGCAACTACTCCCTGAACTGAGAATGAACTCAAGAAAAATTACAGCATGATACTCTTTCTACTATCTAAAAACCTAATATTGAAGCTCACACCTTTGATGATCATAATTCTGCCTCTTCACACTTTCTTCTAATGATTAGATCAATTAGGCACACTCTTCTCATCCCTCTTTTCAAAAAAATGTCTTCAAGATGAATCAAGATAGCCTCTAACATTTCTACTATTTCTCCCTCAGTCGCACATCATAATGCACATGATATTTTTACTATGTTCTTTACACTTTCATATTTTTTATTTTGAAACCATACATCACCTAGATCAATTAGGTTCACTATATATACATTATATTACATTGATTACATTGCAAGTCGGTCAATATAGCAAGAATATTACAATTTACAAGTCGGCATGAGGTTTCAAATCATGAAACGTGCATAGGGAAAGCCCTATCATGAACTACATGCTACTTCAAAAGGAAACACATGCCTTGTGGATCCCAATACAGGATTAGTTTGGTCCTAAACATCCTTCAAGGAATACCATCTGCACATTTTGCTCCTTTGAAATAGGATGGCCTTGAGCAGGAAACCATGAAGCTTGAAGCATAATGGACACCACCATTTGAAACTCTTATGCGATACTAGAAATAAGAAAGATCTTCATGGAATTCTTCCAAATGAGTCTTCATGACTCATACAACACCTTCTGATACACCTCTAACTCCACACAACAAGGATATTGTGCTGCATATCTTCAAACATGTATTCTGAGGTCAAACAGCCATCTAAAACACACTATAACACACTATCTTTAATCTGTCAACTACAAAAACACTCTTCCAATGATCCACACATCATGAAACTTGAAACATACAAGGTTTGGCATTATATGAAGCTATGTTTCAATCCATAAAGGCACAATATCAACAAAATGAAAATGTGGAGAATTCTCCCAAATAGACACCCAAGTAGTATCAAGCAGTCTCCCAAGCAGCTCCTTGTAGCAAAGAACTTCATCAACTTCTGAAGATCAGAACCTTGTTGTGACAGCCCATACATCCTTAGAAGTGCTTCTAATTCTCATATTAATGTATCTTCTTGATGCTTCTAATTATCATCTTAATATAACTTCATACTCAACCATTATTGACCAAGGCATGATATCCAACAATGAGCTTCAATTACCACATTATATTCAGCATGACATCCAATCATGAACTCTAGTAATCATATTATATCCAGCATGAAATCCAACCATGAACTTCTAATTCCCATCTTAATATGTCTTCTCTATAGTCACCAGTCAGGACATGACATCCAACCATGAACATCAATATACATCCATGACATTATTGACATCAATGACAACATTGTGACAGTGTTGATATCAATGACAATCATAGTAACCATATGTGTAACAAAGACAATGTGTTGCATACCTTCAAACATATATTCTAAGATCAAATAGTCAACCAAAACACACTGTAACATGTTGTCTTCAATCTGTCAGCTACAAAAACACTCTTTTGGTGATCCACACATCATGAAACTTGGAACATACAAGGTTTGTCATTATATGAAGTTATCTTTCAATCCAGAAAAGCACAACGTCAATAGAATGAAAATGTGGAGCATTCTCCCAAATATACACCTAGGTAGCATCAAGTAGTCTCCCAGGTAGCTCCCTGTAGTAGAGAACTTTATCAACTTCTGGAGACCAGAACCTTGTTGTGACAACTCATACATCCTTGGAAGAGCTTCTAATTCCCATATTAATGTATCTTCTTGATGATTTTATTTATCATCTTAATATAATTTCTAACTCAACTCAATATTGAATGAGGCATGACATCTAACCATGAACTTTAGTAACCACATTATATTCAACATGACATCCAACCATGAACTTCTGATTCCCATCTTAATATGTCTCCCCTACAATTACTGGATAGGACATGACATCCAACCATGAACTTTTGATTCAAATCTTAATATGTCTTCTCTATAGTTATCAGACAGGACATGACATCCAACCATGAACTATATCTTATCTGCTGGATAGGACATGACATCCAACCATGAACTTTTAATTCCCATCTTAATATGTCTTCTTTACAATTACCACCATCATATGTGTAGCTATTTCCCTTATCCTTCTTATCAACATCATTCATAACCACATGATAGTGTTGATATCAATGACAACTTTTGATAGTGTTGATATCAATGACAACCTTATGAACCATATGTGTAACAATCTCCCCCTTTGGCATGGATGGCAACACACACCTACTACACACACCTTCTCATTCTCCCCCTTTGACATCAAGGACAAAGGGATAGTTACTTCTCTCTTAAGACACAAACTCTCCCCCTAAGGTGCACATTTTCTTTCTCTCTCCCATTGTGATGTTAATACACTTCTTCCTTGAAGCAATGTAGGGCTCCCCCTATTAGCAACAACCACTACCAGCTCCCCCTGAGACGTAGTCACCATTAGTCTAGGAAAAGGATATAGCATGGATTCCCCCTAGACAAATGCACCACTAAGAATCTAGCAAGGATGGGAAATTACCCCTAACCTCTATTGGAGATATTCAAAAGTATCATTTGCAAGAGCCTTTGTGAAAATACCTGCAATCTGATCCTTTGTTGGAACATATTCCAACTTCACTTCCTTATCTGCCACCTTTTCTCTCAAAAAATAATACCTGATTGCTATATGCTTGGTTCTAGAATGACTCACTAGATTCTTGGAAATATTGATAGCACTTGTATTATCACATAAAATAGCAATAGGCTCATCATAAAATACCTTGATATCCTTCAAGGTTTGCTTCATCCACAACACTTGTATATAGCAGGATGCTGCTGTAATATATTCTACCTCTAGAGTTAATAAGGACATGGAATCTTGCTTCTTACTATTCCAGGAAACTAATTTGCTTCCTAAAAGGAAAGCATCCCCACTTGTACTTCTTCTGTCATCAACACAACTAGCCCAATCAGCATCAATGTAGGCACTAAAATCAAAGTCATTACCTCTTGGATACCATAAGCCATAATCCAAAGTTCTCTTCAAGTATGTGAATATTCTTTTCACTACCTTCTCATGTGTTTTCTTGGGATTATCTTGATATCTGGCAACCACACATACTGTATGCATGATATCAGGTCTAGACATAGTCAAGTATAACAATCCACCAATCATGGATCTATATGAAGTCTAATCAACCTCTGAAGATTCATCATTCTTTCTCAAGTGACATCCAGTGACCATATGAGTACTCATTAGTTTTGAATCCTCCATACCAAACTTCTTCAACATCTCTCTAACATACTTAGCCTAAGAAATAAACATACCATCATCTAGCTGAGCAATTTGAAGTCCAAGGAAGAAAGACATCTCACCAATCATAGACATCTCAAAATCTTTTTGCTATCTCCTCTACAAACCTCTTACACATATCATCATCTCCACCAAAGATGATGTCATCAACATACACTACCATTATCAATATTATATCTCCTTCTTTTTGATGTAAAGATTGTTATTTGTAGTACTTTTCTTGAAGCCTTACTAAAGTAAGTACCTAGCCAAGCTAGCATACCAAGCTCTTGGTGCTTGCTTGAGACCATACAAATCCTTTTTGAGTCTACACACCATATCTAGATCTTCTGATATCTGAAAACCATTTGGTTTCTCAATGTAAACTTCCTCCTCTAGGTCACCATTCAAAAATGTAGACTTGACATCCATATGATAAACCTTAAAGTTCTTGTGAGAAGCAAGGGCAAGAACCATCCTGATTGCCTCCATCCTGGGTACCAAAGCATAGGTTTCCTCAAAGTCAATGCCTTCAACTTGTAAATATCCTTTACACACCAATCTTGCTTTGTTCCTCACAACTTCACCCTCATCATTTAGCTTGTTTTGGAACACCCACTTTGTTCTTATGACATTCTTGTTGGCTGGTCTAGGAACCAATTCCCATGTCTGATTCTTCTCTATCTAATCCAATTCTTCCTCCATTGCTCTTGTCCATCCATTATATTTGCTAGCATCAGCAAAGGTTTTGGGATCTACTTTTGATAATAAGCACAAATTTACTTTCTCATGTTCCTTAGCAACCCTTCTCCTAGTCTACACATCTTCATTCTAATCTCCAATGATCTGATTTGTTGAATGGTTCTGCACATACTTTGTTGAAGTGTTGGTATCTGCTCTGATTCTTGTTTCTTTTCTTCTTTCTCTTCTTCTTCATCTTCAATGCATGGAAACATGTCAGATCTAGAGTCCTATGATTTTTGTGAGATTTGATATAGGTCTTCATCTACTTTGACATTTGTGCTTTCAATCAGCTTCCCCAATCTCTTGTTGTAGCATCTATAGGCCTTGCTTCTGGTTGAGTAGCCAAGGAAGATCCCTTCATCACTTCTTGAATCAAACTTTCCTAGACCTTCTTCATCTCTTCTAATATAGCATTTGCTGCCAAAGATCTTGAAGTATCTGACAATGGGAGGTCTCCCATACCATAGCTCATAAGAGGTCTTAGTGCTATTGACCTTCAACTACACTCTATTTAGGAAGTAGACAGCAGTGTGAATTGCTTCCTTCCAGTACATATCAGGCAGATTTGTATTTTTCAACATCTCCCTGGCCATCTCTTGTGCAGTCCTATTCTTTCTTTCCACTAACCCATTTTGTTGAGGGGTCCTACGAATAGACAAATGTCTCCTAATACCATGATTTTCACAAAATGTTTCAAATTCATTTGAAGTAAATTCACCTCCTCTATCAGACCTTAAGCATTTGATCTTAGCATCCATTTAATTTTCAACCTTTTCTTTGAAGATCTTGAACTTATCTAAGGCTTTTGATTTTTCTTTCAAAAAGGTAACCCAAGTCATTCCAGAGTAATCATCAATAAGCAACATATAGTACCTTTCACCTTGTTGACTCTTAGTCCTTGTAGGTCCACATAGGTCAGTGTGGATCAATTATAACGGCATTGAAGAAGAGTATTCCTTGCTCTTGAAAATTATCTTTTTATGCTTTCCCATTTGACATTCCTTGCATAATGTGTTTGCAGGCTTGGTTATCTTAGGCATATCTCTCACTACATGGATGGTGTTGATCTTCACCATATTTTCAAAATTGATGTGTCACATTCGCTTGGGCCATAGCCAACTTTCACTAGATTTAGCTAATAGATAGGTTCTTCCATTTAATTCATTTAGATGATAGATATCCCCATATGTCTTGATACCTTCTGCAATAAGTTTTCTAGAACTTGCCTTCCTGATTTCACATCCTTTGACATGAAAGGTAAGATTGTATCACTACACATCTAACTGACACTAAGAAGATTATGCTTTAGCCCTTTGACATTGAGGACATCCTCTGTTAAATTATTTCCATCAATAGTTATAGCACCTTTTCCAAACATATGTGTTGACTCATCTCCACCAAACTTAACATCTCCACCATTTTACTTTTCAAGGCTGATAAATTTCTCCTTGTCACTGATCATGTGGTTGGAGCAACCACTATCAATTATCCAAGTATTTGCTTCTTCCTTTGCATGAAAAGCAGTCCATACAACCATTGATTTTTTAATATTTCTATCAGTCTACAGAGTATCAGACTCCTTTCATTTTTCAATATCACTACCTTTGTCACCAATACCCAAGGCCATGAAAAGTGTTTCATCATTTGAGTCATCATGATCCTCATCTTCTGAAGAACAACTGCCCTCTATGGAATACAAGCTTCTTTTAAACTTGTCATATTTGTTACCTCCCCTTGATTCTTTAAGAGGACATTTAGAAGCAAAATGACCAATCTTTCCATAATTGAAACATTTGAAAGGTAACTTACCTTTGTATTTTCCAGTGCCTTTCTTCAGCCTTCTCACAAAATTTGCTTCAACTTCATCAGGGCTCTCATCTTCATTAGTAGTTTCATCCTTTGTCTTCTTACTGACTTTGAAAGTAGCTTCTTTCTTTGGAGCACCATTACCAAACTCTCTCATTTCAAAAGTAGTAAGGGTACCAAATAATTTCTACAGTGTATGTATCCAAGTCCACATTCTCCTCAATAGCAAATACCTTATGGTTGTAAGATTTGGGGAGAGATCTTAGAACCTTCTTCACAATTTCATCCTCTTCCACTTTACCACCAAGATCTATGACACCATTGACCACTTTATTCACTCAGAGTATATATCCATGAATGTTGTCATCCTCTATCATCTTTAAGGTCTCACATTTGCTTATGAAGATTTGCATCTTTGCTTGCTTTACTTTTCTTATCTCCTTCATAAATGGTTTCAAGTTTATCCCAAACTTCTTTAGCACAACTGCAACTCATTACCTTTGAAAGTTCCGAATCACCTAACCCACTCATAATAGAAAACTTTGCCTTGGCATTGTTATCATATTCCTTAACTTCATCTAGATTTGTAGTAGTAGCAGGAGCCATGTAACTAGTCTTGACAGAGTCCCAAACACCACACCCTAGAGAACTGATATAGGCTTCCATCCTTAGCTTCCAAAAAGCATAATTTGTTCCATCAAACCTAGGTATCTTGTTGGATCCATTTTGTGCCATCTTAGACCTTCCTCAAGCAATTAAGCTTACTGTTGATGATCGTTTTGATGCAATCATAACAATAAGTTAAAATTCACATGAAATGAACTGAAACTATACTTGAAAGATAAGAAGGAATCATTTGAGATTCAACTAATCCCAAGTCTACAATGGTTCAGTTGGTCAAGTTCAGTTGGTCAATGTGAAGCTGTAATGTTCAAGGGGCCTTACGTAGTTTAGGTTTGTTTAGTGGTTTACTGGACTAAGAATATGCAAAAAGGTCATGAGATATGTCAATACTTTTCATTCCTTTGCATAAAAGTGATACTGTGCTGCAAGTTTTATATGGTTTTCTTGAATTTTGTAGCTTTCTTCTTTATCTATTTATGAAAAACTGTCTACTTATAGCTCTGTTATGCATGCTTCTTCAAATTTGAGACAATTTCCTTTAGATTTCTACGTTTTCAGCTAAATATTTTAGATGGGTTGGGAAAAGTTAGAAAGGTCTAATCTATACCTTATTTAATCTACCGAAGGATCTAATTGTTTCTGTTATGCACTATGTAAATACCACAGTAATTTGATCAAATCCACAGTAAAAACCTTAAATGCAAGTCCTGAGCATTTTCACAAACATACATTTAAAATTGCAAGCTCTCAAAGGAAATATTTCAAAACACAAAGAAGAGCAGGAGAACACTCAGAAGATAGATGCAGAACTCCAGATTCTATTGTATTAGAAATGAATAGTCATACATGATTTACAATGTAGGAATGACTCTTAGTTTCATTGATCATATTACAGAGAACTTACAAGCTTTACAGATACAGTAAGGCAGCCAGACATTCCACGCGCACCTTACTGCAGACAAACAGGCGACCTCCTTCTTCTACTTCTAAACTATGCTAACTTGCTGCATGTTCCTAAAAGAAAAATCCTGTGTAGCCACTGTTGTTTTCCTAAAATCCCTGTTGTAAAGTATTACAGTGTAGAGAGGCACAATATAAAGACATTCTAATTGTCCTCACTACAGCAAAAAACCTAACTGAACCCCTGGTTCAAACCCCTGGTTACAGCAATAAATACAGGTGAACCAGCTCTTCAAAAGTATCTCTGAGCAGTGTCAAATCTGGGTGAAATATTGCCCCTTCTGAGAAGTTCCGGCAGTTGGGTAATAACTTCTGTTTGTCTGTTGTAGTAATACCTTCAGCTGCAACTCTGTCCTTCACTTGAATGGCCTTGACTTTTTCGCACTTCATCTTTATCTTCCTGCTCCTGAGATCAGATTTCCTTCCTCCATGAGGTCACTGTGTTGACTTTCCAGCTGCTTCCTCAACTGTAAGCCTGCAAGACAAGACAAGCAATAAGTATTTCATTTATCACATAAATAGCAGGAAATTAAAATAATCGTTTAAACCCAGGTGACTCTGCAAAATTGTGGAAATCGGATCCAGAATACTCCAAAAATGCGCTCAAAACGCATTCAGACCTCTTAAAACCCATCGGGTCAACCATCGCTGACCGGGAAAATGCCACAGGCGCCAAAAAAAATAGTTTAAAATTTCACCGCCTCATTTCCCGCCCATCGGCATGACCATCGCCATCGGCGTGTCAAAAAAACATGTTAGCCGACATTCTCTTCATCTGCATGATATTCTGGAAATATGATGCACTCCCTTCCGAAGGTCCAGATAATGTCATCATGATATTCGCTTCTACATACCGGGGAAAAGAACGACATCATCATCATCTTCATGTCGAAGGAAAATGGGAGGACACGAAAAATGATCCTGCTGCCAAGGAAGGGAAAATGATGGTGACGTCATCGTCATATTCGGGCTTCATTAAAATGCAAAGGATGACGTCATCGTCATGCTTAGTTAAGATCAGGGGATGAATGTAAAATTGGGTCACCTAAGGAGCATGATCAAGATGATGTTTGTAATATGACCCCTTTGCGGCCAAGGTAACCCTCTCGAAAAATCAGGATGATGATGATCATCAGGATATTTGCTTTTGTCGAACTTAGACTAAGACGTCATCATCATATTTCACGAACCAGATCGTGTTTTGGAAAATATCCTGCCGAAGGGAAATGTGATGATGATGATCATCAGGATATTTACTTCTTCGTTTATCAGATCAGGATGACATCATCATGATATCCGGAGCTTTCGTTAAACTTAGAACATGACGTCATCATGATATTTCGCTAACCGGATCATGTTTTGGAAAATATCCTGCCGAAGGGAAATGTGATGATGATGATCATCAGGATATTTACTTCTTCGTTTATCAGATCAGGATGACGTCATCATGATATCCGGAGCTTTCGTTAAACTTAGAACATGACGTCATCATGATATTTCGCTAACCGGATCATGTTTTGGAAAATATCCTGCCGAAGGGAAATCAGGATGATGAGGATCATCAGGATATTTGCAAAAGGTCTTACTTCATCGGCAGGAGGACTTTACGAAATATCAGGTGGACAAACAAGATCATGATGATCTTGACAATAGGACAGGATAAAAATATGATGATCTTCCTCATCGAATATCATGATGACGTCATCATCATATTTCGTCTTCGGAGCAAGAGGATGAGTTAAGGTCATCATCAGGTTAGCGCTAGGGTGATGTTTAAAATATGATCATGCTGTTGAGGAATAGAATATCACCCTCCCTTAAAAGATAGGGTGATCATCATGATCATGCAAAAGGAGATCAGGAGGATATGAAGATGATGATCCTCTTTATCGAATATCATGATGACGTCTCCATCACTTAGCGAATTTCAGCGAATATGACCCTCTTGTGAAAGATCAGGATGATGATCATGATCATGCAAAAGGAGATCAGGAGGATATGAAGTCGTCATCATCATCTTAGCGAACTTCAGCAAATATCAGGATGATGACCTTCCGATAGGATTTGAACATGCGCATGCAAATATGCCGATGGCAGATTTTCTAAGTCAGGGTGATCTTATAATATCAGCATGATATTATAAAATCAGGTAATGTTAAAATATCATCATGATGCTCGATACAAAAGACCACTCGACGGGGAAAACTTACTATGACTTAAAGTTTGACGTCTGGATATTTGAACCTCAGGATATTATCGGGGGGGGCGTTTCAAATATGATGATGACGTTCTTCATACAGCAAAACCGAGTTTATAAAATATGACCCTCCTAAAATCATGATGCTCACGATGCGCATAAGGTTATTTGACGGGTAAAGGGCACTACCACTTAAGATTGATGTCCGAATATTGCGACTGCATGATTTTTATCGGGTGATAGACCAAGATCATGATGACCTTGATAACATGAAAAAATATGATGATCACTTGCATTTATCAGGTTTGACCAAAACTTTGACTGTGCATAACTTCCACATATGGATGAATTTTCAAGTGATGTAAAAGGCAAACCTGCATGGAATTTCAAGCTCTTTCTAAATATGAGGTCACAGAAACAAAATATGAACTTTGACAAACTAACCTCATGATGATGACCAACCTCATCCAATATCATGATGATGATGCACCTGACCTTCATTTTTACCAAACCGCTAGAAAGCAGAAAAACACAAGCAGAAGCAAAAAAGTAAAACATCAGCAGGGGTCCCTATTTTGCTAAGGAGCATAATGGGGCGTGTTGTGAACATCACAACAACTAGCAACCAAAACAAAACAATTAAATTCAGAGTGTTCAAGGAAACTAGATGAAATGAACTCATAACTCCCAACTATCTTTCCTGCAAATTACTATTCAGCTTGAGACTCAAAGTATTCAATAAAGATGCATGAATTTCCATTTTCAGTTTAGTTGTGTGCATGTGATTAATTATCCTCATCTTGAAGATCGGTTGAACAAACCAGTGACTGACATTAGCCTACGTAGGTGAGGATATTCCCTCATAGCCGACCGGATAGAGCCTTGCTGCCAGCGAGCGTCTATAGCCCCGGTAAGGTTATCGTTACAATTCTCCTAAGTAGAGCCCCACTGCCAGCGAGCGTCCATAGCCCCGGTAGAGTTACTTAGATGGCTTAATCTGGATTTTCAGTATAATCCGCTTTATTCATTTATTTTATTTTTTTTTGTTTTCTAATTTTGAAAGATTTCATAAGGTATAGCAATTTGTAACTTCATGATGCAAGGAGTGGACACTTGCTGGAATTAAGCTAAGAATTGTAATGGTAGTAAGGGTGACCTCTGATTTTTCACCTAATATCTACACTGGTAAGTTCAACAAACCCAAGGATTTTAGGTGTGTCATCGTGAGAAACCTGCTTCGAATTCTCAATCACATTTATTGAATACAAAACTTCAGAAGATGAACAACTCTCTACATTCATGACAGTGACAAATTATGTGTAAATTGCAAATGGTTAACCTGAATATCCTAAATTTTATACTGTTTTGAATGGTTGCTAATTTTGCTCCTTAATACTCTAAAGTAAAATAAAGATCCCTGCTGAGGAGACAACAAACAAACCAAACAAACAGGCTGTACAAACAACACAACAAAAGGAAAAAACTGTACAAACAGAAAGAAACAAAAAGCAAAAACAAACAGAAGACAAGCTATACAAACAGCCAACCCAAAAGAAAATAGCAAAGGAAGAACTGTACATTATCTACAGCACTTTACATTAAGAAAAAGGGACTGCCCCCCCTTTTACCTCAAGCCTGGAAGTAGTGTTTCAAATGCTGGCCATTAACTGGTAATGGCACATCTTCTCCAATCAAGGTCTTAAGTCTGAAGGTGTTATATCCTATTATTTCTGAGACTTGTAATGGACCCAGCCATAATTTATCAAATTTTCCATGGCTTCCTTTCTTTTCATGTGCTTTGTCCCAGCACAACACTAAGTCTGATATCCTAAATGTTTTGACTCTTGCCCTTTTGTCAAACCACCTCTTAACAACCGCTTGGTGTTTGGCGAACTTTTCGAGGGCTTGACCTCTTTTCTCCTCTAGTTGTAACATTTGCACTATTCTGGCTTCCCTATGGTTATCAAAGCCCAGATATTCATTAGCAAACTTCCAGGTTGGTATTCTCAGATTAACCGGAAGTATGGGATCAGTCCCATAAACTAAGTGATAAGGTGTGCTACCTAAAGCTATTTTAAACTTGGTCCTATCTACCCATAATGCATATCTTAACAGGGTATTCCACTCTCTAGGACTTTTGGCAATTAACCTCTTGATTATGTCTAATAAAATTTTGTTTGTTGATTCAGCCAGTCCATTACCTTGAGGGTAATAATTCGAAGAAAACCTTAGAATAATCCCATATTCAAATGCCCATTTAGAAAATTTTAAAGAAGAAAAAGCAGGGCCGTTATCACATACCAATGAATAGGGCGTTCCAAACCTGGTGATAATGTTTTCTTCAAGGAACTTGATAACTACCTCAGTCGTGGAAAATTTGCAGCAGGTGGCCTCAGTCCATCTTGTACAATAGTCTGTTACCGTCAATATAAATTTGTGTCCTGCAGAAGATGGGGGATTGATGACTCTGATAAAATCCAAGCCCCATTGTGCAAACGGTCTGGATTCGATCACAGGTTGTAGTGGATTGGCCAGATTTCTCCCTTTGTCTGCTGCAGTCTGACAGGTGTGGCAACTTCTGATGTGACTCTTAGTATCTTTGAACATAGTGGGCCAGTAATAGCCCGCCCTCAGTATTTTGTGTGTTGTAGCTAAATGGGAACCATGGCCGGTTCCGTACTTGTCATGTAGTTCTGTCAACACTCTATCAGCTTCAGTTCTGTTTATGCATCTCAGATAAATTCCATCATGGTTCTTCCTGAATAGAAGACCTCCTTGCACCATATAATGATGTGCCTTAATCTTCAAAGCTCTCCTCTGAGAAGCCTTCATCTTGCTTGGGTACTTTCCAGCTATCAAGAAGGTGCTTAAATCATCGTACCAGCCTGATGCGTCTTGGGAATTCAATACATATTGCTGTTTTATCAGATTTGGATCCATGTTTGCTATTGTCTGCACCAACGCCTGCCCTCTGACCAGCTTTGCGGGAATGATCTCCATGTCGAATTCTTGCAGTGTGGTGACCCATTTGGCTCTTTTTTCTCCAGGCTCGTTTTGCATCAGCAACATTTTTACTGCTGCGTCTGGTACTATGGCCTTGATCTGGCTGCGCAGAATGTAGTGTCTAAATTTTTTCACAGCCTTTACTAATGCGAATGCCTGTCTTTCGATATCTAGATATCTCAGCTGTGCATCCTTCAGAGGCGCACTCATAAATGCTATGGGCCTCTCTTCATTATTTTCACCTTTCTGTGTCAAGGCAGCCGCGACAGAATGAGAAGATGCAAAGGAGTAGATGTAAAACGGGCATGTGTAGTCTGGACTTGCCAATACAGGAGCATTAGAAATTGCCTCCTTGATATCTTCAAATGCGGCTTTGGCTACTGGCGTCCATTCCATCTGTGCATCTTTCTTTAACATAGCATTCAATGGCTGCACGATCTCTGCAAAACCTGTTATAAACTTCCGAACAAAGTTAATTTTACCAAAAAATTATTTCAATTCTTTCCTACTGTTTGGTATTTGCAAATTTTTTATGGATTCTATTCTATCCGGATCAATTGCAATTCCATTTTCAGAAATGACATGGCCTAATAATTTACCTTCAGTTATGCCAAATATACATTTCTTAGGATTAAGGGAAATCCCATACCTTTCACATCGCTGGAGTACTTTTCTGAGGTCTTCAGCGTGGGTGGATGCATCCTGGGAATACACAGTTAAATCATCCATATACACAACAATGCATTTACCTGATAATCCTCAGAATGCAACGTCCATGGCCCTCTGAAAAGTGGCACCTGCATTGATTAGACCAAAAGGCATTCTTCTATACGCATAATTTCCCCATTTGCAAGTGAAGGTGGTTTTTAGTCTATCCTCTCTATCAATTAAGACCTGGTTATAACCTGAAAAACCATCTAAAAAAGACATCATCTTTGCGCCATTTACTACTTGCAGTACTTCGTCTATTGGGGGCAAAGGATAATTATCCTTTTCAGATGCCTTGTTTAAATTTCTAAAGTCTACGCACAACCTGATGTCTCCGTTTTTCTTCCTCACTGGTACCAAGTTAGCTACCCAGACAGAATGTCTGACTGGGAAAATTATTCCAACGGACAGTAATTTTTTAACTTCCTCAAAGATTAAAGGCTCTAGAATGGCATTTACAGGCCTCTGTTTCTGCCTGAATGGTTTGACTTCTTTTCCTAAAGGTATTACGTGAGTTATGATGGACTCATCAAATGTTTTCAAGTCTTCGTAAGTCCATGCTATGACATGTTTATATTCTTTCAGAACGTCCAGAACCTCTTTTCTGATTTTCTCAGAGCAAGCTTTCCCAATTAGTACATTTTGTGGATTTAGCTCAGTCCCTAAGTTATGTAAATCACACCTACCCCCTTCTATTTTGGGTAAGTCTTTCTGTCTTATTACCCCGTCGAAGTCATAGATGTGTTCTAATTCAATCACTCCTTTTGGTAAGAAGTTACTCTTTAAGTTGATCATATCTTCTTCGTCCCATGTTACTTCAGGCCTTTCTTGTTCATCAATGATTTGGGCCTCAAATGCCTCAGTACAAGTCAGAAAATTAATAATTTGCTGATCCTCTCCAAATACCTGAAAGTGTGTAACGTTGTCTGGTATACTGGGCACGTTAACTAGCTCAACAGCAAATCGTCTTAATCCTGACAGTGTCAATGGTTCTAATGTACTAGCAGCAACTGCTAACGCATCTGGCCTATGGTTCAGCTCTCTAGGAATGTGCTCTATGTTAAAAGCATCAAACGAATCCATTAAACTCCATACTCTATGTCTGTAACTAATCATCTTCTTATAATTGCAGGCATATAGTTTCCTCACTTGTCTGACTACTAATTCAGAGTCTGAAAATACTCTGATGGCTTTTACCCCTTCCCTGATGGCCATGACAAGTCCTAAAATTAGGGCCTCATATTCAGCAATATTGTTAGTGCAGGAAAATTGTAATCTATATGCTGCCAAATGTGATTTACCTTGAGGATTTATGAGTTCAATACCCGCACCTGCGCCCTGTTTTGATTTGGACCCATCACATTTTAACGTCCACATGCCATCTTTACTTTTCTGATCTTTTACCTTGGCATACTTTGTCCCTTTTATTGCCTGTGGGGTGTTATCTTGTTTATTCATGGGCCTTTCCGTTTGGTTATCTTGCATATGTGTGTTTTTAGTTTGCAACTCAGAAAGATAACTACCCTTGTCCTCTATTTTTTTTCCTAAATCTGGAATCAAGGCATCTATATTATCCTGAACATATCTCTGTGTTGGATCAGGATTCTCATTTTCCTCTTGTGACTCTACCCTCCCTATGCACTTTTTGTATTCATATTCAATGATGTCTTTGCATATTTCACAATTCTCCTCAGAATGTTGCCTATCATGGACTCTACACCTATTTTTATATAACTTACATTGGACTGGGAGATTGTGTGTAACGCACTCTTCCACCTCTCGTCTAATGGCATGACCGAATTTGTCTATTGCATTGTTTTCTTCATCTGAAGAGTTTCCGTCAGACTCAATGAATAGTGCCGTTCTATTGTTGACACACTTCTTTCTAATGTTTAACATCATAATTTCTTCAATCTGCATCCCATTGTTGGTAATTCTATAGACACCTGGCTCAACAGCAGCATATAATATTTCATTAGTTCGATTATACTCTGTTATCATATGTTTCATTCTGGGCTCTGCCTCTATTCTGATCTGGTTTGGGATGCCTCTCCACGGTAACCACATGTGTGAAAAGTCAGTAGCCATATATCCGTTTAATGTCTTGGACCAATCCCTACTTAGCAACATTCCATAATTTACGGGTATATCCACTACTTGAGTGTCAATGATTTGGCTTACCCTAGGGTCTGAAGCTAATTGCACTTGAATGTTCATGAGTTCTCCTATCACGCTAACCTCGGTTTTATCTAACTGCGTGACAACCTTGGCAGATTTGGTGGGAGTCAGCCCGAGAGTTTTACATATTCCTAAGGGCATTACGTTGGCTAAAGCACCAGAATCTACCATGCAATTGTGTATATTCTTCCCACACAACCTAACAGTTAACAAGAAAGGTTAAGTATCCCTCTTATCCGCATGTATTACTACATTAGTATTGGAAGGCTGCTCAACTTTCTTACCTTTCTCCTTAGGTGGTGAATCACTATTAGGAACAGTTATATCAGCAGACACCTTGTTTGTTATGGATGTATCCAGGGATTTTAAAAAAGCATTTCTGATCCCTGGGGTCTTCAATAATTCATTTAGAGGTATACTGACCTTAATTTTCTTTAATTCCTCGGATAAGTAATTCACTAATCTTGTTGTCTCTATTGCTTCTGTCTTGCTTGTTTGATCCTTTTGCACTGTTGTTCCGTTATTTGTGTGCTGACTAGCTTTAAGTATGGCAGGATTGTCGCTAGCATTCTGATCTGGGGGTGTATTGATGTTATTTGGAGGAGTGGAAGTGGTGAAAGGTCCTCCCGGCCTAGGTTTGTTCCTCAAATTGTAGGTGTGGCCTTTATTTGTTTGTTGAAAGGCCTGCACCTCCTCTGTTTCATTTAATATCTCATTTTCAGATTCAAAAGGAAACTGAAAAGCATTTAGCACAAAGGCTGATTCAGGATAAAGACTTTCACAACAGTATGGTTCATCCTCTAGCAATTCATCCTCTTTCTCTTCTGCAGTTGCAAAGGTAAACGTTTCTAAGACTAATGCTGTGTCATACTCTGAGGGTACTAGCTCATTACCCTTAGGAATGAGAAATTCAGAGGTAGGAGGCTATACATCTACGTTGAAAATACTAGCTGCCAAGTGGAACTGTGGACAGTCGTGCTCAGCATGGGCATTGGTATTGTGAAATCTGCACTAGTTTTTGGGTGCTGTACTGGCCATTTGTATGCTAGTCGTTTGTTTTGCACCATAATTATCTGTATTCTCAAAAGGAGAAGCCAGAGTACCGTTGTTGGGCCCGGTGTTCCATGTCTTGGGTGGCCTAGGTTGACTCTGATTTTTGTTATTATTGCCCCAGGTCCTATTATCTATCACTAGCCCCCTATTTTGCATTGGTTGCCCCTGACTGGGGCCTTGATGTTGATTGAAGTTTTGGTTCTGATTGTACTGCTGATTTTGATTGAGACTATAATTCTGATTTTGGCCTTGGTTGTGGTTTTGATGTGGATTGTAGTTTTGGTTGCTTCTTCCATAGAGGTTCTCATTTCTTAGCTGTGTCACCTCGGTTGTTAATCTTTTCAAATGTGCAGTAATTTCTTTGATTTCTTCCCTATCCTCTTGTGCTTTTGCCACAGTTACATCCCTAGGAAGTTGGAAGAAAGGCTGACCATTATTTTGACTGTTATTGGAAGTACTAGCCGTGTAAGGAGTTATAGCTTGGATTGGAGTAGGATTATACACAGGTGTGTAAGAAGGAACCAGATTTATTAGTGGAGCGTTCTGCACAGGGACTCCATTCCATGGGTGTGCCTGATTCTGCACCCCAAAATTTCCTCCATTGACAAATGGACTATAAGTTGTATGTCTCATTTCTTGGTTCACTGAGGTTGCCTCTTTATAGGCTTTGGATATTGAATCAATGTCAGGTTTTCTTTTGACAAACATGGCAGTTAAAGGATCCAAGGCAGCATAGTACATAGCCAACAAGGGAGCATCATCTATGGTATAAGGGGCTACCAGCCTAGAATAGGCCTTTTGAAATCTGTCATTGAAATTATCAATTAGCTCTCCCTCACCTCGTTTTATAACAGCCAATTTATGATACAAAGCGCAAGGGTCAATGGGTCCTCTAAATCTTGACAGAAATGCTTCTTCCATAAGTGCCCAGGAAGAAATGTAACCATTGGGTAAGTTTACGTACCAGCTAGAGGCCTGTTCATTGAAGGTGTAAGGAAACAATCTACACACAACATCCTCATGCTCTAACATAGCCCTAAAACATGCT
This sequence comes from Cunninghamia lanceolata, assembly GCA_027924645.1. NCBI lineage: Eukaryota > Viridiplantae > Streptophyta > Pinopsida > Cupressales > Cupressaceae > Cunninghamia > Cunninghamia lanceolata. The sequence continues at coordinate 3,966,333 of BSBN01001670.1, read as the reverse complement.
TCCTTAAATATTCTAATATGATCTTCTGGGTCTTGATGCAACTGGTATTTGGGACATATCTTTTCCAGATTTTTTGGCATCTCATGATAATCATTGAAGAATATGGGAGAATTGACATCGAAATAAGCCATTGCAGGTGTTTGAGCTTGACTTGAACCTGCAGGAATACCTGGATTGATTGGTTGATTAGGATTTAGAGGAGGATTGAGACCTCCAGGAGTGCCTGAACCAAGATTTAAAGATCTGAACAGTGATCTATCAGGACTTACAATACTACGGATGTTAAAAGGTGACCCAGGAGGTGTTCCAGATGAACTTCCTGCTTGCGATATCTTTGGATTCCAAATTAAAGGGTTTTTACTTCACCTTGTATCAGGTAGTTGCACAAATATATCTCCTGAACTGGATCTAGACCTAGTCACTCTATTGCTGTCGTTAGCCAGTTTGAAATGAAACCTAACTCAAGAAGGCCCTCCTTCTAGCGCCAGAAAACTGTTGATGATCGTTTTGATGCAATCATAACAATAAGTTAAAATTCACATGAAATGAACTGAAACTATACTTGAAAGATAAGAAGGAATCATTTGAGATTCAACTAATCCCAAGTCTACAATGGTTCAGTTGGTCAAGTTCAGTTGGTCAATGTGAAGCTATAATGTTCAAGGGGCCTTACGTAGTTTAGGTTTGTTTAGTGGTTTACTGGACTAAGAATATGCAAAAAGGTCATGAGATATGTCAATACTTTTCATTCCTTTGCATAAAAGTGATACTGTGCTGCAAGTTTTATATGGTTTTCTTGAATTTTGCAGCTTTCTTCTTTATCTATTTATGAAAAACTATCTACTTATAGCTCTGTTATGCATGCTTCTTCAAATTTGAGACAATTTCCTTTAGATTTCTACGTTTTCAGCTAAATATTTCAGATGGGTTGGGAAAAGTTAGAAAGGTCTAATCTATACCTTATTTAATCTACCGAAGGATCTAATTGTTTCTGTTATGCACTATGTAAATACCACAGTAATTTGATCAAATCCACAGTAAAAACCTTAAATGCAAGTCCTGAGCATTTTCACAAACATACATTTAAAATTGCAAGCTCTCAAAGGAAATATTTCAAAACACAAAGAAGAGCAGGAGAACACTCAGAAGATAGATGCAGAACTCCAGATTCTATTGTATTAGAAATGAATAGTCATACATGATTTACAATGTAGGAATGACTCTTAGTTTCATTGATCATATTACAGAGAACTTACAAGCTTTACAGATACAGTAAGGCAGCCAGACATTCCACGCGCACCTTACTGCAGACAAACAGGCGACCTCCTTCTTCTACTTCTAAACTATGCTAACTTGCTGCTGCATGTTCCTAAAAGAAAAATCCTGTGTAGCCACTGTTGTTTTCCTAAAATCCCTGTTGTAAAGTATTACAGTGTAGAGAGGCACAATATAAAGACATTCTGATTGTCCTCACTACAGCAAAAAACCTAACTGAACCCCTAGTTCAAACCCCTGGTTACAGCAATAAATACAGGTGAACCAGCTCTTCAAAAGTATCTATGAGCAGTGTCAAATCTGGGCGAAATATTGCCCCTTCTGAGAAGTTCCGGCAGTTGGGTAATAACTTCTGTTTGTTTGTTGTAGTAATACCTTCAGCTGCAACTCTGTCCTTCACTTGAATGGCCTTGACTTTTTCGCACTTCATCTTTATCTTCCTGCTCCTGAGATCAGATTTCCTTCCTCCATGAGGTCACTGTGTTGACTTTCCAGCTGCTTCCTCAACTGTAAGCCTGCAAGACAAGACAAGCAATAAGTATTTCATTTATCACATAAACAGCAGGAAATTAAAATAATCGTTTAAACCCAGGTGACTCTGCAAAATCATGGAAATCAGATCCAGAATACTCCAAAAACGCGCTCAAAACGCATTCAGACCTCTTAAAACCCATCGGGTCAACCATCGCTGACCGGGAAAATGCCACAGGCGCCAAAAAAAATAGTTTAAAATTCCACCGCCTCATTTCCCGCCCATCGGCATGACCATCGCCATCGGCGTGTCAAAAAAAACATGTTAGCCGACATTCTCTTCATCTGCATGATATTCTGGAAATATGATGCACTCCCTTCCGAAGGTCCAGATAATGTCATCATGATATTCGCTTCTGCATACCGGGGAAAAGAACGACATCATCATCATCTTCATGTCGAAGGAAAATGGGAGGACACGAAAAATGATCCTGCTGCCAAGGAAGGGAAAATGATGGTGATGTCATCGTCATATTCGGGCTTCATTAAAATGCAAAGGATGACGTCATCGTCATGCTTAGTTAAGATCAGGGGATGAATGTAAAATCGGGTCACCTAAGGAGCATGATCAGGATGATGTTTGTAATATGACCCCTTTGCGGCCAAGGTAACCCTCTCGAAAAATCAGGATGATGATGATCATCAGGATATTTGCTTTTGTCGAACTTAGAATAAGACGTCATCATCATATTTCACGAACCAGATCGTGTTTTGGAAAATATCCTGCCGAAGGGAAATGTGATGATGATGATCATCAGGATATTTACTTCTTTGTTTATCAGATCGGGATGACATCATCATGATATCCGGAGCTTTCGTTAAACTTAGAACATGACGTCATCATGATATTTCGCTAACCGGATCATGTTTTGGAAAATATCCTGCCGAAGGGAAATGTGATGATGATGATCATCAGGATATTTACTTCTTCGTTTATCAGATCGGGATGACATCATCATGATATCCGGAGCTTTCGTTAAACTTAGAACATGACGTCATCATGATATTTCGCTAACCGGATCATGTTTTGGAAAATATCCTGCCGAAGGGAAATCAGGATGATGAGGATCATCAGGATATTTGCAAAAGGTCTTACTTCATCGGCAGGAGGACTTTACGAAATATCAGGTGGACAAACAAGATCATGATGATCTTGACAACAGGACAGGATAAAAATATGATGATCTTCCTCATCGAATATCATGATGACATCATCATCATATTTCGTCTTCGGAGCAAGAGGATGAGTTAAGGTCATCATCAGGTTAGCGCTAGGGTGATGTTTAAAATATGATCATGCTGTTGAGGAATAGAATATCACCCTCCCTTAAAAGATAGGGTGATCATCATGATCATGCAAAAGGAGATCAGGAGGATATGAAGATGATGATCCTCTTTATCGAATATCATGATGACGTCTCCATCACTTAGCGAATTTCAGCGAATATGACCCTCTTGTGAAAGATCAGGATGATGATCATGATCATGCAAAAGGAGATCAGGAGGATATGAAGTCGTCATCATCATCTTAGCGAACTTCAGCAAATATCAGGATGATGACCTTCCGATAGGATTTGAACATGCGCATGCAAATATGCCGATGGCGGATTTTCTAAGTCAGGGTGATCTTATAATATCAGCATGATATTATAAAATCAGGTAATGTTAAAATATCATCATGATGCTCGATACAAAAGACCGCTCGACGGGGAAAACTTACTATGACTTAAAGTTTGACGTCCGGATATTTGAACCTCAGGATATTATTGGGGGGGGCGTTTCAAATATGATGATGACATTCTTCATACAGCAAAACCGAGTTTATAAAATATGACCCTCCTAAAATCATGATGCTCACGATGCGCATAAGGTTATTTGACGGGTAAAGGGCACTACCACTTAAGATTGACGTTCGGATATTGCGACTGCATGATTTTTATCGGGTGATAGACCAAGATCATGATGACCTTGATAACATGAAAAAATATGATGATCACTTGCGTTTATCAGGTTTGACCAAAACTTTGACTGTGCATAACTTCCACATATGGACGAATTTTCAAGTGATGTAAAAGGCAAACCTGCATGGAATTTCAAGCTCTTTCTAAATATGAGGTCACAGAAACAAAATATGAACTTTGACAAACTGACCTCATGATGATGACCAACCTCATCCAATATCATGATGATGATGCACCTGACCTTCATTTTTACCAAACCGCCAGAAAGCAGAAAAACACAAGCAGAAGCAAAAAAGCAAAACATCAGCAGGGGTCCCTATTTTGCTAAGGAGCATAATGGGGCGTGTTGTGAACATCACAACACTTACTTTAGAGGAACTTGGCTCTAATACCAATTGTTGAACACACTAGGATAGTGAGACGGGGGCTGAATCAATATGTAGATAAGGATACCCATTATGTAGATTCCAAAGATGTAATTTTTAAAATTTGATTATTTTTTCTATTTTTCAAATAATTTTTTATGAAGATGGTCCATAAACTTGAAATATCAAGTTTTCTTATTATTTTAATAACTTTTTATTAAAATAATTTTTAGAAAAAAAAAATATACTCCATCAATCTTCAGATAATTCTTTTCAATTTGAAAATTTAAAAAAAAAATGATAAGTTTAGGTCATCTTATGCATGACATACATGAGGGATTTTCAAAACAACAATTACGACCAATAAAAAATTAATTAAAAAAATATATTCAAAAAATAATTACAAAAAAATATCCTCATCAATATTTAGTGTGTTATAGATATTTTCCCAAAAGGATTCAGAAAAATACAATTATTTAGGTCAAAATAGGGTTGACGTACACGTGCATTGTATGGTAAAAAGAAAGTGACTTTTAAACAGTGGTTTTTAGACATGCCTATTGAAAATCAATTTGTATCATTTGGGTATTAAAAAAATTACATATTTGGAAACTAGACTCCAAGTAATTAATTTCATATTACTGACTTTTTTAAGATTCAATCTTTAAGTGCTTCAAATTTTTAGGTCAAATGTGACAAATTCTAAAAATCAAGGAAAACACTTCCACTTTTTAGCCAAAAAGTGGGCTCAACTTATTGCACACACCCGAAACATATGCCTTGTGAATCCCAATACAAGCTTAGTCCAATTCTAAACATTCTTCACAGTATCATACTTTAATGAACAACATCTGCATGCTTCAAAAGTTTGAATTAGGTCATCCTTAAGCAAGAATACATGAAGCTTGAAGCATAACAGCCACCACCACTTGAAAACCTTGTGTGGTACTGGAAACAAGAAAGATCTTTATGAAGTTCTTCCAAATGAGTCTTCATGACTCATACACCACCTTCAAATACACCTCTAACTCCGTACAGTAAAGACATTGTGTCGCATACCTTCAAACATGTATTCTGAGATCAAATAGTCAACCAAAACACACTGTAACACACTACCTTCAATCTATCAACTATAAAAACACTCTTTCGGTGATCCACACATCATGAAACTTGGAAAATACATGGTTTGTCATTATATGAATCTATCTTTCAATCTACAAAGGTAAAACATCAACATAATGAAAATGTGGAGCATTCTCCCAGACATACACCTAGGTAGCATCAAATAGTCTCCTAGGCAGCTCCATGTAGTAGAGAACTTCATCAACTTCCAGAGACCAGAACCTTGTTGTGACAACCCATACATCTTTAGAAGTGCTTCTAATTCCCATATTAATGTATCTTCTTGATGCTTCTAATTCTCATCTTAATATAACTTCATACTCAACTCAATATTGACTGAGGCACGACATCCAGCCATGAACTTCAGTAACCACATTATATTCAGCATGACATCCAACCATAAACTTTTGATTCCCATATTAATGTCTTCTCTACAGTTACCAGACATGACATGACATCCAACCATGAACTTCTAATTCCCATCTTATTATGTCTTCTCTACAGTTACCAAACATGACATGACATCCAACCATGAACTATATCTTCTATGCTAGGTAGGACATGACTTCCAACCATGAACTTCTAATTCCCATCTTAATATGTCTTCTTTAGATTTGCCACCATCATATGTATAGCTATTTCCCTTATCCTTCTTATCAACATCATTCATCACCACATGATAGTGTCAATATCAATGATAACGTTGTGACGGTGTTGACATCAATGACAACCTTGTGACAGTGTTGAAATCAATGATAACCTTGTGACAGTGTTGACATTAATGACAACCTTATGAACCATATGTGTAACACATGATTAGTGGTCAAGTGGAAGTTTCACAAGGCATTATTACATCCGCTTGTAAGAAGTGCTTCAAGATCAATCCTTTGTTCAAAACGTAGAAATCCCAATACTTTATTATTATTTTTAGGTTGAACAAAACCTCTTCTAGGGACATCTTGGTATAGGGGTTGATGTTGTGCACATGGTATTTTACTTTTCAAAGCAATCAAATCATTTTCTAGTATTTACTCCATAGGATCAATAGAAGATGTGGTTGAAATTTTACTACTCTACAATTCCTTATTCCACTTGTTGGCTATGAGAAAGTCATCTTCAATCTTAATGGCCATAGTCTAAGCATCTTCTAAATTAATAACTCTCACTCTTCTCAAATAGAAGCTAAAGTCAGGAGGTTATGCATTTATGAAAAAATGTTTTTATTTTTATTTTTTAGTAGGTCTCTTTGTTTCTTTAATTTTATTCATGATATTGTTGAACTTGTCTACAAATTCCTACATTGGTTCATGCATCTCCTTCTTCAATTATGTTAATAAGGCTAACAAAGAGTGCTCATCTTCTATGCTCTTGAAATAGTTCTTCCACTTGCTCTTAATAACCTCCCAAGAAGGTATGGACCCTGGATACAAGTGGTAAAACCATTCCATTGTAGCATCAATTAGAGATTCCACAAATATTCTAACCACTACATCTTCATGTTGCATACCTAAGATTATGGATGTGGCAAAGAAAGCATCGATGTGTTCATTAATAGTAACCTTTTCATCACCTTTAGACTTTAAAATATTCTTTCTAGAACCATCTATTAGATCATGAAGTTGGTTACCTAATGCCAGTAGTCCAATGGCATTAGTGGTTGTTGTGTCATGATTTGTAGTGGTATATCTTGAAAATTAACAAGAGGTAGAATTGTGTCGTGCAAAATGAGTGCTAGCTGGAAAGTAGGTGAAAAAGGAGAGGTTCTGGTAGGGAAGGATGGCCTAATTGCTACCTTAAATTTTATGTCTACACATGTAGGAAATGTAGAGAAATTATTCCTTTCTAAGTTGTCAAAAATAGGATCTTGTACTCCCTTCTTATGATCACCCCTCACGTATCTTTTTATAGCTAGTGTATTGAGTTACTATTGGTTACCTTGGATTGATTGTATCTAGGCATATCCATGACTCTATCTATAATAACAAGTTGTTGTCCTGTAAATTTTTTTTGTATGTTTGTCTCTTGATCTCTTGTCCAAGGTCTTTTTCATTATTCAACACTTGATCAATTTGATGGTACTATTTGTTGCAAGTATGGGCCTAACCGGTGTTGTCATTGATGTCAACATACTCATGCTGCATTAATGAGAAAGATTGGATGAGCAGAGAGAAGCAATGGAGACAATGAACTGGAGATCCCAGCTAAGATGCAAATCAGAGGTTGCGGTTCAAAGGGTTTGTAGATATGAGTCTTGAGATGATCCAGTCAAGTTTTCAGAGGTCCACATGAAGATCTGAAGAAGTTATGGCCACTCAAGTAGAACCGGCTCTGGTAGGTGTTTAGAGGTGACAAAGTGACACAGATAGGTCTGGTGAGATCCGGTAATGCACTATCCCATTCTGTAGATTTGAGGGAGTGATGAGGACGTCCGTATGAAGTGTCAACTCGATTGGTTTGTGGTTTGAAGGTCCGGAAGAACCTATTCCTTTGTGACAGTAATGACAGACTGTGTTCTTAAAGCTCTGGATGAAGGAGAAGAGAATTCCAGCAAGCAGATGAAGTGTGGATGTTCTCAAGTGATTCGAGAAAGGTTGTGGTGATCCTTGGAGCGTGTCCAGTTCATGTTGGTGCTCCGCATTGAAGTTAGAGTGTGCATTTGAAGAATAACCACTGGATGATGGTGTTCTTCCTGAGACTGGTTGACTAGATGTATTACACATCTTGCAGATGATCTTGTACATGTTTGCCGACCTAGATGATTATTCCTAAGTTGATGCCTTGTATAAACAAGGGTTTGTGAAGTCTTTCCAAAGTGGGTCTTGCGGTGATGAGTGTGTGGTAGCGAGGAGGAGTGCAAAAGGCAGAGCAGAAGTATTGGGCTTAAATGGAACTGATTCAAGCATGGTGAAGATGCTATTCTCCAGTTCATGAAGGTGATACTTATTTCTTTGTAGACAATGTGTCTCTTGTAGGCAGTGAGCCTCTTGTGAGCAGTGTACTTGGGTAGTGAGCCCTAATTGGCAAGTGCCATTTTGTTCTTTCTATTCTGCTAACAGAGAATACATTCTTGGGTTAATCACCCCGTGGTTTTTCCCTTAACCAGGTTTTCCACGTCAAAATCTTGGTGTCTTATGCGTTGATGAGTTTTTGCTTTTGATTTGAATGCATTATGTTTCATGTCTAATATACTGCTAATCACCAAGAAGATTTAAGTGTGTAAATTGGAGAAAGTTTTGCACAACTGATTCACCCCCCCCCTCTCAGTTGTGTGCCTTAAGTCTAACACTATTGATTGGACCATCTATATCTCCAAGCAAGGGTATGAAAATTAGTAATAGTATCTTCTTGTTCTACTTCTAGCCAATTAATATTTGGTTGTAAAATAGGCTTCACATTACGTTAGACTGTCATGTGTACATACTTTAAAGATCTTATAGAGAAATATAAAACACCTTACTAAAAAATTTAGTTGTTCAAATCCTCAGTAGAAATCAAAAATTTATTGGTAAATAAATTTGTTGCTATGATATTTCACTAAAAGTAGCTTGACTCACCCAATGGGCAACAACAAATGTTTACAACAATTGGATAAATCGTTATGAGATTATGATTTTCCTCTATGTTGAGAGGGGCAGCTCCCTCCTATGATAAGTTTTATGTTTTTCGGGGGTATTCCTTTAACCAAAAAGTAGGAAGGGCATGAATAAATTGAAACAAAAAAAAAATAGGAAACCCTAGATAGACTAATAATCTATCATTCCTCAAAAAATATGAATAGTTTTTTTATTCATAAGAGATAATATCATATTAAACTTTTCAAAAAGGAGTACATATTTTGCCTAAGTGGCAATATGTTTGCAGCCCATCACTGAAAAACAACAAGCTTTCTACTTGGCAAACCCTAGACCCAACTATCCCCTTATCATAAACCTGCATTACAAGTTTATATCAAAATGGCCACGCAGGGTCGATATATACTTCCTTGTTACATCCTTATGTATAATTCACAGAGCTTTCAAATTGGAAAAATGAAAACCCCTACCCTGAAACATACTACCAATACATATTACTTAATAAGAATCAACTTTTCAGGCTTCTCCATTCTCTTGTATGTATTGTATGAATTCTGCTATCCATTTGAAGTCTTGCACATGCACAATGTGAAGCATTTTCTTCAAGAAATTAACACCAATCGTCACCCTTGCATGATGCACCAACAAATCCACACCACTGATGTCAAGGAGGAAGGGGTAGTATTTTGCAACTTCCCTAGGGATATTCAACAATTCCATCTCATGGGGCCAAGGCACCCCAACCCCCAAAGTTGTAGCCGCCAACACCTCCTCTAATTTGAAAGGAAGCAAGGTATGTGGAACACACTTCCTACGCTAATCTAATGAGGGAAGTAGAGTACAAATTCTTACAAATCTTTACAATTACAGTGTTATCAACCCAATAACAGAGATATTGCATCAAACAACATACACATAGAATAACATAGAAGAAGAGAGAGACAAGATTTAACGTGGGGAAAACCCTTTCGGGAGAAAAACCCCACACTCCAAAACTTGCACAATGTTAACAAATCTAAATGTTGTTTACAATACACTTGCAATGCAAGCTCTTAGGAGTCTTTGACACTCATATCTGGAGGTATTCCAATAGCATAACAGTACTTGTCAATCACATAATGCAACTCCTCAAAGCACCTGTTTATATAGAAAATACAAGGCAAAATTGCCTCTATCTTGGAATGGGCGTCCAACTTGGCCTCATGGCCTAAAACCCACACCTATGGACACTTGCTCAACATTGTAAGATGCTTCTAACACTTGTCCACACAACTCATCCCAAAGAGGTCACCTATTCCCAAGTTGGGCAATGACAGATGCTCTTACGACTCTTACGACCGTCATAGAATCTGTCATACTGACATATCTTACAACTGTAAGAGAATGTGTCATAAATTGACTAAAAATAGCATATTCTCTTACAACTTGTCATATTCCACCTTGGGGCACCCAAAGATGCTCCTCAACACATGTCTTCACCTATCATAGAATCTCCTATTTCTGACTCTTACATGTCATAACTTTGTCATAGGAATCTGTCATGACAATTATGGTCAATATTCCCTTACACAACATCCAAGATGTCGACACATGGAAAAATATTCCTACCACTAAGTGGGATGCCTATCTCCTCATGTGAGGAAAAAATTACAATTTATCATCTTCCATGTGGGATGACACATCACTATGCCACATCCCACAAGATGACAATATGAATTTACATAGGCAATAAATAAATAAATACAATGAAAATAATACAAGGAATTACCAAGGTTGAGACACCTTAATTCCCAACATTCTCCCACTTTTTGAACACCTTGTAAGACCTAATAGAATTAACAGGATTTAACTGCTATAGGCCGAGAGGCCCATCGACTCCGAACACCATCTGAACTTCTTTGTGCCCACTAGCTTCGTCAATGCATCTGCAACATTCTTCAAAGTATCTACCTTCTCCAAATTTACCTTCCCATCCTCTACCATGTCTCGCATGAAGTGAAACTTTACATCAATATGCTTTGTTCTGGCATGGAAAGTTGGATTCTTCACAAGGAAAATCGCACTCTGACTGTCACAACAAATCGTAATCTGTCCTGCATCAAAACCAATATCTGAACACAATCTCTTAAGCCAAATAGCTTCCTTACAAGCATGAGTTGCTTCCATATACTCTACTTCTGTCATGCACAAAGCAACCACAGGTTGTCGCTTACTCATCCAACTAATTGTACCACCAAACATCGTGAACACATATGCACTGGTGGATCTCCTACTATCAATGTCACCTGCCCAATCAAAATCCACAAATCCACAAATACAAACTGAATGCAGAGGTCCTGTAACATTACCATGATAGCATATGGAATACTTAGTAGTACCCCTCAAATATCTAAACACTCTCTTAACTACATCCCAATGTATCCATCTAGGATTAGCCATAAATTGACTAAGGACTCCCACTACTTGGGCAATGTCTGGTCTTGTGTAGACCATAGCATACATCAAACTGCTAATAGCACTATCATAAGGTACTCTGCTCATGTCCACCTCACTAAGAGATTTTGGACAATCATTAATAGATAACTTTGTCTCCAAAGAAACAGGAACACACAATGGTCTACAATCTGCCATGTTGAACCTATCCAACACGGTCTTCACATACTTACTCTGGCTTAACCAAAGTTTTTTGTTTGCTCTGTCTCTTCTGATTTCCATTCCCAAAATGTACCTGGCTGCCCCTAAATCTTTCATTTCAAACTGTGCTGCCAACTAAGACTTAAAATCAGAAATCATATTCGTACCCTTCCCAATCAGCAACATATCATCAACATATAATGCAACAATGAGAATACGATCATTGTCTAACTTGTAGTACACACAATGATCCGATTTTAATCTCATAAATCCAATTGACAACATAAAGGCATCAAACTTCAAGTACCACATCCGAGGAGAGTGCTTCAAGCCATACAAAGACTTTTTCAACTTGCAAACCAATTTTTCTTTACCTTTCACTATGTAATGCTCTAGCTGTGACATGTAAATCTCTTCCTCCAAATCACCATGAAGGAAAGTTATCTTCACATCCATCTATTCTACCTCTAAGTCATAAGCAGTTGTAAGAGATAATAGAAATCGAATGGATGTCAGCTTTGCAATGGGAGAGAAAATTTCACCATAATCAATTCCCTCCACTTGTGAGTACCCCTTCGCAACCAATTTGGCCTTGTACTTTTCAACACTACCATCTGCACCAAATTTCTTCTTGAACACCCATTTGTATCCAACAGGTTTATGTCCCTTAAGCAAAGGCGCACCAAGTCCCATGTTTTATTCTTTTCCAATGAAGCCATCTCATCTTACATGGCCTCCTTCTAGGAACCTGCATCTTTCATACCCATAGCCTCTGACACAGTTCTAGGTTCATCAGTGTTAGCAAGTAAAGCAAAAGCACAACTAGAATCAAGCAATGAATAACCAAACCTATCAGGTTGCTTTCTTGTTTGTGTAGACCTCCTCAATGGCTAAGGTTGAGGTTCTGCTTCTTCTTTTGAGCTTTCAGAGCTGCTAGAGCTCTCCTCATCATCAGGTCTCACAGGGTCTGTCTATTCAGTCTTCTCAGAAGTAGAAGGAAACTAAACTGCATCTTCTTTCTTTTATGTCTGTTCTGCTCATAAAACAATAGAAGATGGTGTTAGCTCTCTGAAGATAACACTTCTACTATACAACACCTTTTCAACCATAGGATCCCAAAGCTTGTATCCTTTCACACCGACACCATAACCAATGAATATACACTTAACAACCTTGTTCTCCAATTTAGACCTTTTCTCCCTAGGCACATGTGCATATGCCTCACAACCAAAAACACGAAGATGTCTAACCAAAGGCTTCTTACCAGACCACACCTCCATAGGTGTTTTACCAACAAGAGCTAATGTAGGAGATCTATTTACTAGATAGCAAGCAGTGGCTACAGCTTCAACCCAAAACTTTTGTTTGAGGCTTGCTCCACTAAGCATACTCCTAGCCTTCTCCATCAGTGTCGTGTTCATCCTCTCTGCAACTCCATTTTGTTGCAGGGTATAAGGAGTTGTCTTATGTCTTTCAATCCCTTACTCTTTACAGAACTTCTCAAATTCTACCGAACAAAACTCACCACCATTATCAGTTCTCAAACACTTAATCTTTTTACTAGTCTGATTCTCAACAAAAGCTTTAAACTCTTTGAACTGACTAAAGACTTCAGATTTGCTTCTGAGAAAATAAACCCATGTCCTTCTACTGTAGTCATCTATGCAAGATAAAAAAATATACAGATTTGGAAATCAAAGGAATAGTAATAGGACCAAACACATCAGAATGAATAACATCCAATACACCAGAAGACTTATGAGAACTAGAGTAAAACTGAACATGGTTTTGCTTTCCATAAATTCAATGTTCGCAAAAGTCAAACTTGAGATTACAATCATTTAACCCCTCAATGAGGTTTTTATTTTTTAGGGTACGCAGACCCTTCTCACCAATGTGGCCATATCTTAAATGACATAACATAGTCTTTTCAGTAGGAAGCTTAGCTTCCATAGCATGTGCACTACCATCAAAACTAGTTACAATAGATTTCTTCACTACTCATTCAGATGGTGAGGATGAAGTGACTACAACTCTTTTCTTTGAGTCAAAAGAACTATTGCACTATGAAGTGCATGCCTCCAGCTGAAATAGAGTACCTCTCCGAGTACCCTTTGCAAGCACCATAGATCCTCTAGTCATCTTACATCCATCCTTTGAAAAGACAACCTGCACACCTACATCATTCAACATACTTACAGAAAATAGGTTCCATGCTAGGCCTGGGATGTGCATAACCCTAGTGATCCCCTTCACTTGTCCATTAGGGAATTGGATTGAGACTCTTCCACGACCAACAATCTTCAGATGAGAATCATCACCCAGGTACACTCTTCCACCATCAAACTCTTCATATTTTGTAAACCAGTCTTGATGCGAGGTCATGTGGAATGATGCACCAAAATCAATCAACCACACATCATCAGATGCAGGGGTGGCCAGGGTTGCGATGAAGGCATCACCATCATCTTATGACTTGTCAAAATCTAAATCAGGAGCTTTCTTCTCCTTTTTCTTCTTCTCTTTGCATTCCTTTCAGAAATGCCTAGTTTTGCCACAGTTCCAATAGAGAGCCTTGGACTTTCTAGGAGATTTGGATCTCCCACAGGATTTGGATCTGCCCTTCTCATCTTTCTTGTCCTTCTTTTTCCCTTTCTCCTTAGATCTTCCATGAACCCCAAGAGCCTCTTTGGATATCTCAGAAGGCTTCCTCCACATCTCTTCAGACAATAGTGAAGATACCTCTTCATCCATTGTGAAAGTGGATGCGGTGCTTCCAATAGCCATCACAAGATGATCCCACGAGTCTGGCAAAGAACAAAGAAAGGTCATACAATGATCCTCCTCCTCCATCTTAACACCAACTGATGTCAATTGAGCAATTAACATGTTAAAGGAATTTAGGTGATCTGCAACAGATCCTCCATCTTCCATCTTCAGAGAATACAACTTCTTTCTCAGAAATTGTTTGTTCACCAAAGATTTAGCCTAATAAACATCACCCAACTTCTTCCAAAGGTCTTTTGTGCTCTTCTCCTCATGGACATTTAACAGGACAAAATTAGCTAAACTGAGTCGTATGATACCCTTAGTCTTTCGATCTTTGAGATCCCAATTAGCTTGTGCCATAGCAACTAGTTTTACACCGGATACAATTTCCCATAGGTCACGATCAACAAGTAGGTTTTCCATCTTGAGTTTCCACAACTCAAAATTAGTATCATTAAATTTCTCCACCTCGATTCTTCCAGATGTGCCTTCCATCTCTTTCCTGTAATAAGATTACAAAATACTCTACACAGGACTCCCACTCAAACTAAGATTAGCCAAAAAACCCCTACCCAACAACTAGGACCAAAGGTGATCAAGCTCTGATACCAACTAAAAGGAAGCAAGGTACATGGAACACACTTCCTACGCTAATCTAATGAGGGAAGTAGAGTGAAAGTTCTTACAAATCCTTACAATTACAGTGTTATCAACCCAATAACAGAGATATTGCAGCAAACAACATACACATAGAATAACACAGAAGAAGAGAGAGACAAGATTTAACGTGGGGAAAACCCTTTCGGGAGAAAAACCCCACTCCAAAATCTACACAATGTATTAACAAATCTAAATGTTGTTTACAATACACTTGCAATGCAAGCTCTTAGGAGTCTTCGACACTCATATCTGGAGGTATTCCGGCAGCATAACAGTACCTGTCAATCACATAATGCAACTCCTCAAAGCACCTATTTATATAGAAAATACAAGGCAAAATTGCCTCTATCTTGGAATGGGCGTCCAACTTGGCCTCATGGCCCAAAACCCATGCCTATGGACACTTGGTCAACATTATAAGATGCTTCTAACACTTGTCCACACATCCCATCCCAAAGAGGTCACCTATTCCCAAGTTGGGCAATGACGGATGCTCTTACGACTCTTACAACCGTCATAGAATCCGTCATACTAACTGTAGACACCTAAAATTGACTTGCTCTGCAAACCAATTTATCCCTCCTATTAATTGAATAAATTGAATTAATCCCTAACCATCTGTCTATCCCTTGTGATCAATTAATTCATTTAATTTATCACTAGACCTTGCAACACTATCCTCATCTATTAAATGAATATTTCTAATATTTATTTGGCTATTTTGTCCATCTCCCTAATCCCTATTAATTAGATAAAATCATTCTTATCTAATTAATCTAGCCTACTAATTGACCTACCCTACCCTAGCCTAACCTACCTCATCCTAGCCCTAGGATTAATTAAACAAAACCTATGTTTAATTAATCCTAACCTCTCATTGGGGTGGTCAAACCTAGTTTAACACCCTTCCCCACATCCTCCAAATAAAAAATTGAAACATATCACACATCACATTTACTTCTCTTACAAACCCCTTACCACCCCCATACCTCATTTATCATCTCTTATCTCCAAATTAATTCTTAATTCATTTGTCATTCCCCATATGAATCTTTAATTCATAAATATTCCTTTACACCCATACCTCATTTAATCACCCCTTTCCCCAAAATGAATAAAAGATTTACTTTTATTCTAGCCCTTGATCTCATCTTCTAATCCTCACCCTCCATCCTCATTTCCAAAACTATATAAATGAGACCCCTCTCTAAGCCATTAGAGGGACTTCTTCATGCATCAAACCTCTGCCAAAATCTCTCCAAAATCCTCTTATCATACCACCATAATGTCAAAATCAGGCCTCATTCCTATCTCCATCTCCATCTAATCCCTTAATCTATCAATCCCCATCTCATCTACATTGTGTTGCAAGAATTGAGCAATCCACATTCTAGTCTTGGGTAAAATCTGAGGAGCTCTATTGGGTGCAACTCCTTCCCTCTTGGATTTGTGAGTCAAAAGGAATGTATAATCGGGTGTTTTTGCATTTGATTTGTATTTAGATCTTCATTTTGTTCTCATTAATCACACTAACATATCTTACAGCTGTAAGAGAATCTGTCATAAACTGACTAAAAATAGCATATTCTCTTACAACTTATCATATTCCACCTTGGGGCACCCAAAGATTCCTTTTTCAAAGATGCTCCTTGACACATGTCTTCACCTGTCATAGAATCTCCTATTTCTGACTCTTACATGTCATAACTTCGTCATAGGAATCTGTCATGACTGTTACAGTCAATATTCCCTTACACAACATCCAAGATGCTTACACATGGCAAAATATTCCTACCACTAAGTGAGATGCCTATCTCCTCATGTGAGGACAAAATTACAAGTTGTCATCTTCCATGTAGGATGACACATCATCATGCCACATCCCACAAGATGACAATATGAATTTACAATTTAATTTACAACATAGGAAATAAATAAATAAATATAATAAAAATAATACAAGGAATTACCAAGGTTGAGACACCTTAATTCCCAACATAATCTTCCCAATAGGTTTGACTTGAACATCTTTCGAGCCATAGTCTCCACCTCTAATTTATGGATATTCAAATCTAGGAGAGAAGCAATGAACCTAGAAGCAATGCTTTACTTTCTTGTCTCCTTCATAATAATCCACTTACAAACATAACACAATAGTCCTATGCATCTATTGGATTTATTTCATGACATGCCACTTATCAACATAGCACGTGACTATTACACATCACAAACATAACACAATAGTCATATGCATCTTTTGGAGTCATTTCATGACATGTCACTTATCAACATAGCACATGACTAGAATCTTAATTGTTGAAAGATGAAGAGTTGCACATGGAAGGCCAATCAATTCAACTTCCATAATTACTTCCTTCTTCATGATCATGTAGAATATAAATATACATTTGTAACATAAATATATTTAACTACTAGACATTGTAAATACACAACCAAACATTTCCATGAGAGTGTGTCATGTATAGAGCTTGTTGATTAATAACACGATATATTCCATATCTAGTCTTCTTCTTTGTCTAATGATTTATCTCCATAATGTTTCCCTATGCTTACAACACATATAGGTTCTCATCTAGACCATTGTCCCCTGGACCAATTGGGATATGTGTCATTAGTACTGTAGTGTTTCATCTTGCATGTCCTATTGAATGAGATCAAAGTATCTATCCTCAGTGTTAAACCATGAGATCCATCAAATTACTTTCCGTTTGATTTTAAATGTCTTTAACTAGTGGAGGAGCACATGTAGTCCACATGATGATAAAAATGAAATCACAAAGGCTCTTTCAGAACAATAGACTTCTATTTTTCCAATTTGTAAAAGTCGTTGAATTGGAGGTTCCATTGGCACAATCATTAGGTTAATATTTGAGTGGTTGAGTGCCCTATAAACCCCAAGTGAATTTAGACATTTCTATATTTGAGGGTCAAATAGATGCAAGTGTTGTAGATAACTAGTTAGATCAAATTGAGTTATATTTCTCCATGAATAACTTTTGACAAATAAAGATAAATATTGCACTTCTAAAAGTCACTTTACTTATCAATAAGTGGTGGTAGGCTCATACTCTTTGGGAACAAGACCAAATAGGAGGAAATTTTGAGCCCACCTAGGAAAATTTTCTAGAAGCCTTTAAGGATGAATACTATCTTGAAGATGTTTATGATGACCATTACATTTAATAGCACCAACCACACCAAGAATATGATCAATTAGTTCATTCCTATATTGATGCCTTCCCTGACCTCTATGTTAAGTTTGGCATATTTAAGTTAGAGTAGCCATAGAGTCCTTAAGTATGATAGTGGCCTACACCCATTCATTCAACCCAAACTACTTTTAGTTGATGGTGGTAGCACGAAGAACCTCATTTCCAAAGCTACTATTACACACCTAAATTTCCCAACCATGCATCATCTAAAACCTTATAGTTTGGGATGGATTGGTTCTTTTAACACTAAAGGTATGCATGTCATGGATCAATACCACTTATCATATCTATTCATCCTTTTTTCTAGGAGCTAGAATGTGAACACCCACTAATTGATTCTAGTGACATAACCCTTGAGCATACCTACCTACATTATCACAAATATGTCTACACAACAATTTTTTTAGTGTGTTTCCATATCAATGAGTAGTAAGAGATATTAGATTCTTGAAGTGATTCCACAAGCCAAACATGTTGCCTAGTCTTCACACAAGATTGCACAAGTTTCTTTCAACATAATTAGGATGATTGATCTATAAGTAGATAAAGTTTTTTAAATAACTAAGGTCAAACTAAAAGACACCTATAACAAGTTGTAGCTTATCTATAGCAATATTATAGGATGCTTGCACCCATAACAAGGCTACAATTCACTTGTAGCAACTTGCTAAGCTTTTGTGGGGCTAAATGTTCATCAATAGTAGATGCCACAAGTGTTCATACTATTGCAAAAGTCCCTTTTAGTAGTAGTAGGAGTGATAGGCTTCACTCCATGGATCATCTATGTTTCTAGTTACCAACAAGAACACTTGTAGCCACTTGATTGTATTGTTGTAGTAGGGCTACATGCAAGGTCCAAGGATTTATTGAAGCTTATAGCGAGTGTCATAGGCATGGTCAAGGATTTGTTGATGCCTATAAAAAGTCTTACATTTAGGCCCAAGGCTTTATTAAAGCTTACAACAAGAACTATAGGCATTGCAAAATAGCAAGGGGGTGTTGATTGAGAAAGCACATGACATTATTCAATAGTTGAAAGAGCATAGAGTTCCATGTTGAAAGGTGTAGTTGGTGGTAGCAAGGTATGACATCATAAAACAAGAGATTGTTACACATATGGTTCCTTAGGTTGTCATTGATGTCAACATTGTCATGGATGTGTGATGTTGTTCATGGTTGGATATCATACTCCTGAAGAAGATACATTGAGATGGGAATTAGAAGCTCATGGCTAGATGTCATATCTAACAATAGTTCATGGTTGGATGTCATGTCCTATCTAGAAGAGAAGATACAATTCATGTCATGATATAATGTGGTTACTGTATTACATGATTGGATGTCATGCCTTGATCACTGCAGAGCTGAGTATGAAGTCGCATTAAGATGGGAATTAGAAGCATCAAGAAGACACATTAATATGGGAATTAGAAGCACTAAGATAATCAGATGTGTTACTGATGTTGGGAAGATGTTAGTGGTGGCCTAAAACATATTGTATGATCTCTCCTATTGTTCCTAAGAATGCATGTGTTAATATAAAGAAGGTTTGGCCTCCATAAGTTGGTGACAGTTTCTGCTATAGGATGATTGCCTGTGAAGACCATCTGGGAGATTGCTCTGCATTCCTCCACATTTGTAGTTATGGCTATTTGGTTCTATAACTATGTTCAAGGTGTTTTGAAGGTGATAATTCCAAAGTTTCAGATCATTTGGCCCTTAGCAGTGAAAGTTATGAGAGATAGAGTTCCGATCTAAACTCTAGCTGATTTAAGTAATGACGAAGATTGTTTGGAGTGCTCCACACTCCTCCATGTTTTAAGATGAGGTCTTGCAGTTCAAATTTCAAGTTAAGTATTTGGTGGAGGTGCTAATTCCAAAAGATCAAGTCTCAAAACCCTTGAGAGGGAAAGTTACAAGTGATTAAGTTCTGACTTGTGTTCTGACAGTATAATGTGATGATAAAAGATGATTGAAATGCTCCGCATTCCTCCAGATGTGAATGTTTGTCTTTGTGGTTTTGTGGACATGTTTATGGATGTGCATTACATGTTTTATTGCCATTTAAAGGTTCTTGGTGTTCTACAATCTCAATTTTTCAATGACAATATATTGCAGTGTGTTCTGGATGACTTGTCATTCCTAGAGTTCTTGGTTGAAGATGTATGGCACAAAATATTTGATGTGTAGAGGTAAAGAAGTGTTTTAAGATGTTGTATGAGTCCTATAGACTCATCTAGAAGACTTTCATGAAGATCTTTCCTATTTCTAGTATTGCATAAGGATTTCAAGTTGATGTGGCCATTATGCTTCAAGTTTCACATGTCTTTGCTTAAGGCTGTCCTATTCTCAAAGGAGTGAAATGTATAGATGAGATTCCTTGAAGAATGATGTTGTGAAGGATGATTTGGATAGGTCTTAGCATGTGTTGGGATTCACAAGACGTGTGTTTCCTTCTAGAGTAGCTTGTGGTTCATGATAGGGCCTATCCTAGGCATGTTTCACGTGTTGTGCTCCTTGGCCAACTTGTACAATGTAAGTCTTATTGCAATGTATGACTTGTAATGAAATCAATATAATATAATGTATATATTGTAAACCTAGTTGGTCTAGGTGACGTGTGATTGCAAGATGGTTGTTAAGGTTTGCAAGCAAGAAAAGGAGCAGAATAAATGCATTATGATGTGCGACCAAAGGAGAAAGAGCAGATGTGTTAGAAGTTGTCCTAATTCATCTTGAATACATTTGTTTGATAGGAAGGAAGTGAAGAGTGTGCCTAATTGATTTAATCATTAGAAGAGGCAAAATTGCAATCATCAAAGGTGTGAATTTCAATGTTAGTTTATAGATAGTAGAAGGACTGTCATATTGTAATCTCTTGTGAATGTGTTCTCAGATTAGGGAGTTGTTGCTTCCTTGGGTTGTATCCCTAAAACAAAGTCTACAGGGAGTTGTAGCTTCCTTGGGTTGTAGCCCTAAAACAAAGTTGTTATTTGAGCTTCATATATTGTGAGTTAATCCTCATCGTGGTTTTTCCCTTCTTGGGTTTTTCATGTATATATGGTTGTTGGCAAGAGACACTGTGTGGCTTCAGAAGTGTTGTCATTGATGGCAACAAAGTCTATCCCACACATCTGTAGTACATAATATGCCTATACCAGAAGTCAGATTGAAGATTGTTTTGGTCTAGTGGACAAGAATAGAGTATGTAACATGGTCCGACAATCAAGTCTGAATCTCTCAGATGGTGTAACTTAGTAAGTTGTGGACTTGGACAAGTCAAGAAGGGTATCATGACTATTTTATTCTAGAGATTTAGCCTCCAGTGATAAAGCATGGAAAAGATATGAGCTTCTGAGTGATGGGTTCCAATTAGACAGAGCAAACAGAGGAAGAACTAACCAACAGAGTACCAGACTTCAATCCGGATGTATGAAATGTGTTGATCAAGAAATTTGTGGCATTATACATTATTGGATGACATGATTAATGACTTCTATGTCTAAGTTTTTGATGCACATCATTAACCAAGCAAGGATTCAACTGACAGAACAGAAACTTGCAAATATCTCAAGTGTTCTTGTTGCCGACTATGAAGTTGTTGGAAATCCTTGATGCGGATATATATACTCGATGGACTCAAGCTTGTGAAAAAAAAGATGTGCATGTAGAAGTGGAAGAAAATATAGGAAGAAGTGTGAAAATAAAGATCTGAATCCAGAATATGACTGAAGAGTGATATTGAGCAGAGGAAGAATGAAATGTGCTAGATCAATATACAGTGCCTAACCGGAACTAAATTCTTGCATGTATAGATGTTGTTCATCAGTTCAAACACCTTGGTATCATATGTAAGCATTTGTAGATAGTGAGTCTCTTATAGGTAGTGGGCCTCTTGTGAGCAATGTGCTCAGGTAGTGAGCCCTAATTGGTAAGTGCCAAATTTGTACTCTTTATTCTTTTAACAAAGAATACAATCTTGGGTTAGTCACCCCATGGTTTTCCCCTTAACAGGGTTTCTACATAAAAATCCTTGTGTTGTGTGTTAATTCCATTTTCAGTTCTTATGGTTGCCTTTGCTTTCATGTTTTGATATAGCACTAAATGTTAAGATAAGAAAAGAAAGTAAAAAGAAGAAAAGTTATAAGATAACTGATTCAACCCCCCCTCTCAGTTATCTACATTGTTTCCAACAATTGGTATCAGAGTTAAGTTCCTCTTAACAAGCCTAATAGCCTAAGGAAGATCTGGGAATCTCAATGGATGCATATGGTATGAAAGAACAACTTCAGTCTACCCTAGATGATCTTGAACAATCCCACTCTGAGGTCAATAATTTGAGAGAAATACTCAAGGAAGCTGATGATTTCATAAATGAGCTGAAATAAAAACTTGGTAATTCTATGAAAAAGAGAAAGGAACTACTCCATAAATTAACAAATCAGAATGAAGCCAATAATACTAATGAGGATCTAAATGAGAAAACAAATCTATGTGAGAAGCTATCAAAAGAAGTCATTATGATAAGACATAAAATGGAATCGAGGGTTATGAAATTCACCCAAGAAATTGAAGAGAAGAGAAAGACTAAAGATAACCTAAAACAATCCCTCAAGGAGAAAACAAAGGACTGCCACAAAATGGATAGAATAATCAAGCATCTTGAATCTAATCTTGAAGAAGCCAGAGACAATGAACAACAACTTGAGAGCTAGATAGACACTCTTAAACAAGATCTTCAATCTACAAATGAATACAAAGAAAAATTCAAGATAAGCTCAGCCCAACTGGAAGTTCTTCTTGAAAGTCAAAAGAGGGTAGATGATAAGCATGGCTTGGGATATGACAAAGGTGAAAGTTCTGGATCTGGTCAAAAGAACTTTGGATCAGGAAATCAAAGAAACAGGCCTAGAAGACCTCTGATAAGGCAACCAAATGCTCAAAGATATCCATCTTTCAATGGATATTGCTTCAATTACAACAAATTCAGTCATGAAGCAATCTAGTGCAGAAACAAAATGAATCAAATCAATCCATCCTTCTTCGATCAATGTTTCAGTTGCAAAAGGTATGGTCACAAATCTCATGAATGCAGAAATATGTAAATGAACAATTCTTTCAATGGTAGATGCTTTGTAGGTAATAGAACTGGACATATGGCTAATGAGTGCAGATCAAGAGGATATCATTCAAATAAGAAAAGAAATGTTGTGTGTTACAATTGTAATGGATCTAGTCATATAGCCAAATTCTGCAGAAGCAGAAATCAAAATAGAAAAGGTTCGGTGGAACATGATCAGAAACAAGATAAAGGCAAAGGAAAATTAAATGCAGATGAAGGTCAAAAGGAGATGAGCAATATTTGGGTAAAGAAGAGTACAATGAGTATTGGAGATGGATCCGCACCAGAATCCAGTGCTGATAATCCTTCTAGAAACTAAAAAGTGAGCTCTGGCTCAAGGAGAGCTACAAAGAAAATCTTTTTCCCCCAGCCAGTCAGTAAGTGCCTAAATTTGGCACATTGAGTAAACATATGATGTTGCAGATTAAAGGATTCCTATAAAATCCCCCAAATAACTTTCAGTTAGAATGTGAGAGGTCCGCATGAAGTTTCACAAGGTTTATGACCATTTGAGTAGATCCGGTTCCGATAACCATCCAGTATTAACAGAGCAATCCAAATTGATCCAGTATGATCTGCAAATACATACTCTGATCTGCAGATCTAGAGGAAAGTCTTTAAGGCACCTGGGTGTTACCAACACACTAAGGTACTAGTTTGAAGATCCGCAAGATGATTCAAGAAAATCTCACTTGAGAAGCAGGGTAACTTGATGACTTAAAAGTTTGTGTATTTATTACAAAAGGGAATTAGGTTTTTTTTTTGCAAAGATAAAAGGGTTCTTTCACTCATTATTTACACACTTGTACTCATGAAGAAGAAAGAAGAGCTCTGAGAAGAGATCCTACAGTTTGCTCAAGTTCAAGTTGAAGATCAAATTCAAGCAGAAAATCACTTTGACGTTTGCTTCAAACCCTAAGGCGTGAAAAGGTACTTCCCTTTTGCAAATTCTCTCTAGATTTCTTTGCTAGAATGGCTACTCCAATGGTTGTTAATATCTCTAAAAGGCCGAGACCAAAATTCAAGAAACACCCTTACAAGTCACTAGAAGTTGATGCCTTGGGTGCATTTTCTAGTATTCCACACGGTGTCTTGCATGTAGAAGATATTAGGGTTTATATCCATGCAAACATCAAAGATTTTGGAGACTCAAAATTGATCGACATCTATCAAAATAGTTAATAGATGAGAATTTTGAACTCAGACCTGAATTCAAGACCCTAAGGGACAAACACTTCGAACATTGCATACATTTTCTATCTTTTGCAGAAGACGATTGTGTCCGGTATGTTCTAAGTAGGATGCATGATAATTTTATGTGGCTAATAAGGCCATTCAAGATAACCAAATATGCCATCAGGGCTCTGACCGAACTGCATTCAACTGGTGGGTTACCCGCACTCAAATCTATAAAGAACCAAATGGTAACTGAAGCCACCGGATCAAAATTTGACAAAAGAGAAATGACTATAGATGACATCACAGATCCGGATGTCAAGTTTCCTTCAATGACAATTGGCTACAAAATCTACCACTCAAGTAGGGAAAATTCTGTGTCTGGTACAAAAATCTATGCTGCATATCAGATGCTGAAGGAAGATGCAGATTATGATTTGTGTGAGCTTCTACTGAGTCAACTGATGGAAAACTTGCAGAAGATCAAGAAAGATAAGAAAAACTCTTTCAAATATGGCAGTCTAATATTGTGTCTATTTTTCTACTATATGAATGAGCTGCCTGGATCAAAGGGTTGGGTTTGGCAAAATGATAAACCCATTACAATTCAAATCAAAGATTACATGTATGGAATTGGTGATGCTCAAGCCCAAAACTCAGCCCTCTGGGGTTACTTCAAGAATTTCCAAAGCATGATGCATGCCAGAGAGAGAATACCACAATCAATAGTTGAGAAATACAAAGACACAGTCTGCTTCATGGTTGACACTGATCAATGCCTAATGGAGGTAGTTGAGTTTGCTTCATGGTTGACACTGATCAATGAAAACATTTTGGAGGTACATGTTCAACACTTGCTAAGCCAACCTAAAGACACTAAAGCAGAAAGGTTTGGCACCTTTGAAGAGCTAAGCATAAAAATACATGTTGAATTAAGGTAGCCTGAGATAAAGAGAAAAGTAAGAAAGGAAGTTGAAGAATTTGCCAAAAGATTTGGCATATCAAAGGAGGCGGTAGATGCCAATAGAGATAAAATAGAGAAGACAGAAAAAGAAAGACAAGAAGCAAAGAAAGAAAGCATTCTAGTGCAAGCCTCCTCTCGAACTAGATCTTCCAAGAGTTCTGCTCATGTCACTCCTAAAAGCTCAAAGACTACCAAACTGAAGTCAAGCCATCTAGGAAAGGAGAAAAGAGAATGAAGACCAAACTCACAAGGACATATATGAGCCAAAAGGATGATGAAGAGATAGAATTAGATGAGGAAATCAAGAAAATGAAGAAGAAAAGAACGTCCAGGAAGTCCTCTGATAGCATAAATGAGGAAGAGAAAATAGAGGAATTTGTTGAAAAATCCACTCTATCAATTGAAGACATCATCAAAGTCATCACTGTAGATGGAAACCTGTAGCCGATGACAGAATTTTATGATGAATACAATGATGCAGATAAGAGAATTCTTGAAAAGGCAATTGTTAGGTATTTGAACATCTACAACAAAGCCTTCATTGAAATAATTTCATTAATTCCTAAGAGCCTAGAAGAAGTACTAGAGCTGAGAAAAGAGAATGCCAAGGCAAAAGACTTGGAGATCTGAGAGAAGATAGTGTTACAACTATGTCCTTCTATCACTCCAAAACAAATGAACATGGTTTTTAAGGACAGTAAAGATGCATTCTAGAGCAAGGCAAGAACGAATAAGCTCATGCTTGGAGAAACTAATCAAATAGCAAATGAAACAAAAGAAATTCTCTGGAATGCCTTGAAGAGATTTAATCTTCCTATTATAGAGGAAATAGATGAAGAGCCTTCTACCATGGATGTTGAAGGATTAAAAGTAATCAATGAAGAATTCTCTAACAAGGATGTCAAAGGATTAAAGAAAATAGATGAAGAGAAATCTGAGAACTTAGACTCCTCTGTTCTGGAAGAGGAAGTTCACAAAGTAGAAAACTCTAGTAATATCACTCCTCTGGATTCCACAGTTGCCAAGACAAATTTTCCGGGCACTGAAGAAGAAGGGGAAGGAAGAAGAGAAGAGAAGGAGAATAAAGAGAAAGAGGATAAGGTAAAAGAAGAACAAGCAGAAAAGGTTGGTGATGACTTATCCAAATCAGTCAGTCCTGATATCTCTAAAGGAAAGGAGTCTGAATCACCAACAAGAGACACTATAGAGACAATACAGAATTTCCTAGACAAAGAAATGATGGAGTTGGATGAACCTAAGTTGATTCAAGGGCCACTAAATTTGGACTCTCTCTCTAGTTCAAATAATGAAAATAGCATCTTTTTCTCAGGCCAAAGCAAAAGAGAATCTTCTAAAATCACACATGGAGGACAATGAACTGTTGAATATTGCATCCGGTGTACTAGAGAAGATCATGCCTACATATCAAAAGCATGCATCTACCTCTCCATCTGGCAACTTGAAAAACTTGGTTAATTTTGTCAATTCTCACTTTGAATCTCTAGAAAAATATGCAGAAACTAAGGTCCAGAAAGAGTTCTTTGAAAAAAGGTTCAGTGAGGTACAAGGACTAATTAATAATGACAGAAGAACCTTAGACATTGGAATAAAGAGAATTAAAAATGCTCTTAAGGATGGAGGAGATATATATAAATTTTTGTTATCTTGGCCTAAAGTTTTAGAGGACATTGAAAAGAAGATGAAAGAACAAGAAGAAAAGTTGTTAAGCATGTCCCAGAATTTTGATCCTCTTACCATCTCTCTGGTAAATCAAGAATGTCAAGCAGTTGTTATCATAAATGAGATAAAGAAACTAGTTAAGGAGAAGAGGAATCTTATGGATAGAATGGGTGAACTTAGGGGAATAATCCTCCCTAAGTTAGAGGTATTGCATGATGCTTTAACAGATGCTCAAAGTATAGCCTGGACCAGTAATCCAACATATTTGAAGAGGGTAGAAGCATATGTGTTTTTGATAAGTGGACACATCTCCATTTTGGATAGAATGAAGAGGAGTTGGGCCACATAAATTGTACAGTTGAAGACAATCTTTGTGGATATACTTAAGTATATGTAAGTATAACATATGATTTGTATATACACATGCGGCCATGTATATAATAGTTTTTGCACAATTTTGGTATGCAGATTCCACCCTTTGCCATTGATGTCAAAGGGGGAGTGAAGAATAGTGAAAAATGAGGAATCTAGCAAAGGGGGAGCTCTAGTAAAGTAGTGTAAAGAAACAAAGCACAAGTAAAGGGGGAGTTACTATGACACTTAGCCATTTTTCACTAAGTGTTGCCATCAATGCCAAAGGGGGAGATTGTTGGCAAGAGACACTCTGTGGCTTCAGAAGTGTTATCATTGATGGCAACAAAGTCTATCCCACACATCTGTAGTACATAATATGCCTACACCGGAAGTCAGATTGAAGATTGTTTTGGTCCAGTGGACAAGAATAGAGTATGTAACATGGTCTGACAATCAGGTCTCGATCTCTCAAATGGTGTAACTCAGTAAGTTGCGGACTTGGACAAGTCAAGAAGGGTATCATGCCTATTGTATTCCAGAGATTTAGCCTTTGGTGATAAAGCGTAACGCCCGCCTTGAACACCTTAAAGAAATACACATTTATGCTACATGAAACAGGAACATTTTTTTTTTAAATGTTTAAGATTACAAATAATGTTAATATAACTAACTACGACATATTCTCTAAGGATTCAAGGCTGCATTACTTAACAATTCAACTAACATAATTTAACATACATCAGTAACTAATCTAAATCCAATGCATAATTAAATAACTTATTCATACTCATTGCATGTCGACAATTAATGTAATACAACCTACAAGATTAAATACATAACTGAAATGCTTTCCTTACTCATAAGTACATCATGACATCATTACATTGCCATTTTTAGACTACATTAGAATTACATACATACTGAATGTTCTGTTGCATAAATCTGGTACAAGATTATACACATACATCTTCATCGACTGGGACAAGTACAATTATCTGAAAACTAGAATAAATCTTTTCGGCATATGAACTTGATGAAGAATAACCAATGGATAAAATAGCTCTTCCACCCGACCATGTGGAACCCTGAGGTCCACCCCCCGAGCTAGGAGTTAACATGAGGTCCCAAACAATAACAGTCAGGCAGACAAAAGACAACCAAGAACAAAGGACAACCAAACGCCAATACAACACATGGCAATAACATAAACAACACAACACAACTTATCTTCCAGAGGCAACACATAACGAATGGGGAGAGTACAACTAGGGAATGCTAGGCTGCAGTAGGGAGGAGTGTCATCACATGGCTTGTCATGGGTTGTCCTGGCAAGCCTTCCTAGGCCCCGGCCCCCTATCTTGGGTTGTCCTGGTAGCCTCTCCTGACTCCCGGCCCCCATACAACGCTCATGCGGAATCAACATACCTTTCATGGGGACAAGGTAGTTGATCTTGCCATTCCAGGCCTTCTCATCTCATCTCAAGCCTAAACAAGCACTTGAGCCATGAGTGAGGCATCCACATATCTTGTTTAGTGTGCTTAACTACCCAACCCCCTAATTCATTATTTAGGTTATCACTTAATTAATCTACTTCCAACGGGTTATCCTGACTGCCACTTTGGGCGCCGGCCCCACGTTGAAAGCCACTCCCCTACCTGCATCTAGAAGACCCTACTCAACAAACATAGCAAACATCATCATGACGACGATGATACATAAACCATGCAAGGCATTAACCATCTTGCATAACCATTATTCTGATATGAACATATATATGTAATGATGCAAGGCATTCACCTTCTTGCATATCATCTCAATTACAAGGACATACTCTTAATACATTTTCCATGGCTTCCAATGAAGTAACTCATAAGAAAAAATACTTTTTCATGAATACCGACGTCTCCCCATTGTCTAATCCAACACAACATCCCAACAAATAAATAAATCAATCACAACATTCATGAA
Source organism: Cunninghamia lanceolata (assembly GCA_027924645.1). Classification (NCBI taxonomy): domain Eukaryota; kingdom Viridiplantae; phylum Streptophyta; class Pinopsida; order Cupressales; family Cupressaceae; genus Cunninghamia; species Cunninghamia lanceolata. The sequence goes on along the minus strand of BSBN01001670.1, from coordinate 3,936,946 downwards.
GAGCCTTTCTACACATCAAGATGCATTCAGAATATTTACATTCTTCCACTACACCATAACCAAATTCCTTATACATGACAAAAGGCGACATGACTTCAATAACTCAGGGCACTTATCAACACATTACATGAAGTCGAAACACAACAACTTTGGCCTCTGGAAATGAACCCTTGACAACTTACACCTTGACCATTTCATACAATTTCAATTCACACTAACTAATTATCTAATACCTTTAAATCAAATTTCCAATACAATAATCATATACCTAATCCTTAATCCATTATCTTAACAAAATGAAGAAACCATATTAAAACCGATGTCAATCTAAATTAAATTTCATTAACCATAATATATATAATCACAACGATTTTCTTTAAATACATAATGACAACATTATTCTAAATTCCCAATTTCATTTGGCTTTTAAACAATCAACTATACTTTTGAAATAATAATAATAATAATAATAATAATATATCAACTAATTATCTAATTCAATTCCTCTTCAAAATATAAATATATCAATGATTTGAACAATTACCGTCCTAGTTTATAACTATTTTTCGTAACCAATAGTAAGTTCCTTCTGTATCAAGATCCTAAACCAGAATCCAAACAATAATGATCAATAACTTCAAAACATTCATCAATTGATTCATCACCAATAAATATTTAAATTAAACAAATCCATCTATTAAAACAGCTCATTAGATTATACAAATCCTTCTATAGTATAAAACTCATAACACAACAATAATTGAAGTATCCTATATCATTTCTCCATAGTTCCCTAGTACTCATGCACTCGATTATCATATCCTCCAAAGATTTCTAAAGTTTCAAGGTTATAAGAAATTGAACTTATAGAGAATGCTAATAGCTAGACCTAAAAGGATTATGGATCAATTATACGGTTGAAGCATTAAAAGTATTATTGCACTAATCAAGAACATTATGAATTAATTATTCATAACTTCCAAATCATGTTGCTCACTAAATCCTCGATAAACCCTTTCCTTGAATTGGCTCTAGAAAGCAATAATACAAAACAAATTATCCTACCATAAAACCTAATCGTTCCTACAATGGAATAGCAATAACATTATTATTAAATTAGGTATTTGACCATCATCTTTCCGTTTTGACTTAATAATAAGAATAGTAAAAATAATAATTATTATTATTATTGTAATAATAACAATAATGATAATAATAATAACTATAATTATAATAATGATACTAATAATAGCATGGATATCAATAGTACTACTATTAATACACACATGCATTCAAACACATTGTAAAGAAAATAAACATTCCTTAGGGTTAATCTAAGCCAATCAGATGAAATGCATACAAGAAAGCACAACTAACCTGGTTTAACAATGACGGGCTTCTGCAGACTAGAGTTGAAACGATAGACCTTAATGCATGGAAAGTAAATAAGAAAACCCTGTTTCTGCCTCCAAAATGTGACTTCTTCTTAGTGAAGCGCATCAGATTCTGCGCAGTTATTATGCATGCTTCTCTTTTGTATCTAAATCAGGCACTGCTGTGAGATCCACCACTGATTTAAGGAATTCTTTATCAGCTTGAAAGGAAGAGGAAATGGAAAGATGAATGCCTTTGCTGAGAAGCTCATTGATCATATTATTGTAGTATTTGACTCCAAGAGTATTGATCTTTCCACTACCCTTAGGAAAAATACGAGACCAAGCAATGGAGAACCTGTACATCTCCACTCCCATTTCCCGCATTATTTCCACATCTTCTATTAAATCTCTTCTTTGGAATCTTCCCATCGTTGAGAGATTGTACAAAATTCCTTAGTTTATCAGCATTCAAACGAGCAGTGTACTGTATGACAATGACATAATATTTTGAGTTGTTGCGGTCACTACAATCCTTAATACTTTTATCAGCTTGTGTATTTACCATAACCATGCTCTTGCAAAGATGATGAATGGAATGCACTGCGAGTAAATCCTGTCTGACTTGGAGAGACCTCTCATAATAATCGTGTGGGACTCTTTTAAACTCGAATGCGGTGACTCCGCCTGCTCTCAGCAGTTTACCCAGACGCTGCTCAATATTTTCATGCTCTCCGTCATCGTGGACTAAATGAAAGTCACTTCGATCATTTGTAGAAGAGGATAACACAGTTTCCAGAGCACGAATTCGTTGTAGAATGTGGATTTGACGACGCGCCAACACCGTCAAATTCATCATAGTGCCCATCCACAGAGCGAATGTCTAATTCATATGCTACTTATTTTCGCACAGAAAATGCGCACGAGTTCTTCTTGTGGAAGTTGTAGATGGACCACTTGAGACTAATGGTGCAAAGAGCCACGATGTAGCAGAGCTTACCAGTTTAGGTAACTTGATTCTTTGAATGTGAAAGATGTTCATTCGATATAATAATCCAGCAAGAACTCCACAAATCCCTGGTATAAGGGATCTTTTCCATGACGATAGAAGAAGTTGAAGTCCAGCAAGATAGACAAATGACTTGTCAGAGAACCGGAAACTAAAAATTTGAAACCTTGTTGAAACTGGTATATCCAGAGAGAAGGGGACAAGGAGCGAAAATATTATGCCATATGGTCCAGGAACAAGTCCACTTGATATACTGCAGAATATTTGTTAGACCCAATTTGTCTTTCAAAAACCCTAAAATAGTACAATAGGTAAAGTCCAAACGTCAACTTTGAGGTTGACGAAAATACGAACGTGGATGTTAAGAGCCTCCAGAGGTGAAACTTCTTTATGATTGCCTGATACAAAAGATTAAAGGAATGAGGCCATCCTTGAGTGGCAGCAATAATGGAGGCCACGCCGCATAGAAGAACCAAAATTTTTGTCACAGGAGCATGTTGAAATCCAGAGGGTCCTGCGTTCATTTTGTTCTGGATTTCTGGCTTTGATTATCGAATCGCCGAATCCGTTTCAATTGCTGAAGTTCCACGCTTCTTTTCCCAGCCTTCTACTCTCTTCTTCTACCTGCAATGCTGTCCTCTTTGCCTCTACAAGCTTTTCTTTTATAACACAGCCCCTTCCTTCTTCCAAGGGACTCGGCACGTGATCCCGTGCATCTCCCTCCTCAAGATATACTTTTATTTAATTTAATAATCCCAAGAGGTTACTCTTTTTAAATATTAACACACAAATCTGACAACATTTAATTATTTTATAGCCGACCAAGCATATTTTATTTAATAAAGTTATAACATTACAACAATCCATAATTGTACAACTATATATTAATTTATTTTATTAATTTAGTTGTAAATCACTAATTACAACATAACTTACAATTATTTTATTTATTTAAATATTTATTGCAAATAATATTATATTAAATAGTATGAAATTTCTTACAATCTATATTTAACAACTATACTTCTAATAAAATAATAATTTATTTACATCAATAATTAACAACTATCGACATTATACTCAATATTATCTTTTATCAATACATTTAACTATCAACATTATACTTTCCGTAATATAATTCTATTTAATGCACAACGATTCCTTACACACTTAGACACTTTCTAACCTAGTTAGACTCCAAGGTACAATATTACCTGCCTGCAAATCATGATCGAATGACAGACAAAGACCAAAAGGATAAACTGACAACCAGACCATACTGACATGGGACCTCATGTTAACTCCAAACAACTAATCCATTGGCGAAGGCACGCTTAGACCTGTAATCAGGTGGAGTCGATGCCTAGTACCTGCATTCCTGCAACAATGCACGGTTAACCATAACAAGATATATATACATCACATGCAGTCCTATAGTGAATGGAAATCGCAGTGGTGTAGGGTACTCGAGAACGAGTAATACAACACTGTTCCATTCACGTTTATGTATAAACGATTAACTATGTTGAACAAGATATCTGATATTAATCAACAACATAAAACATTCAATCCTCTTATAATCCAATATCGCAATTAACATCAAACATCTGTAACATCTAATTTATTTATCAAATTCTAAAGCATAAAACCACATAATCCAACATCAACAACTGTTATCATGATGATTAGGTCCATAATAAAGTAACAAGATAACAAGAGATCCATCATCTACGGTCTAAGACACTATCATAAAGTCTAAGCAAACACCAATCTGGTGGACGATGAGATGAGGGGCATTACATAAAGCATGAAAAAGATATGAGCTTCTGAGTTATGGGTTCCAGTCAAACAGAGTAGATAGAGGAAGAACTGACCAACAGAGTACCAGACTTCAATCTAGATGTATGAAAAGTGTTGATCAAGCAATTTGTGGCATTATACATTATTGGCTGACATGATTAATGACTTCTATGTCTAAGTTTTTGATGCACATCATCAACCAAGCAAGGATTCAGCTGTCAGAACAAAAACTTGCAAATGTCTCAAGTGTTCTTGTTGCCGACTATGAAGTTGTTGGAAATCCTTGATGCGGATATATATACTCAATGGACTCAAGCTTGTGAAAAAAAAGATGTGCATGTAGAAGTGGAAGAAAATATAGGAAGATGTGCGAAAACAAAGATCTGAATTCAGAATATGATTGAAGAGTGATATTGAGCACAGGAAGAATGAAATGTGCCAGATCAGTATACAGTGCCTAACCGAAACTAAATTCTTGCATGTATAGATGTTGTTCATCAGTTCAAACACCTTGGTATCATCTATAAGCATTTGTAGACAATGAGTCTCTTGTAGGCAGTGGGCCTCTTATGAGTAGTGTGCTCAGGCAGTGAGCTCTAATTGGCAAGTGCCAAGTTTGTATCCTTTTAACAGAGAATACAATCTGGGGTTAGTCACCCCATGGTTTTTCTCTTAATAGGGTTTCCACGTAAAAATCCTTGTGTTGTGTGTTAATTCCATTTTCAGTTCTTATAGTTTTCTTTGCTTTCATGTTTTGATATAGCACTAAATGTTAAGATAAGAAAAGAAAGTAAAAAGAAGAAAAGTTATAAGATAATTGATTCACCCCACCTCTCAGTTATCTACATTGTTTCCAACACTAGTGTTATGTGTTAATGTGCATTGTGTTGATCTTTCATGTTTATGTTAATGTTGTAATGCTTAAGTTTTAATCTACTATGGAGGATTTGAAGTTTGATTAGATATTGATGTTGGCAAGAGACACTATATGGATTCATGGTTGTTGTCATTGATGGCAACAAAGGTCATCCCACATATCCGCAAGTCATGATATGTCTCTACCGGAAGTCAGATTGAAGATTGTTGTGGTCCGGTGAACAAGAACAGAGCATGTGGCAAGGTCCGACAGATTGGTCCGGATCTCTCAGAGGAAGTGTCTTGGTGCAGTGCGGATTTGGGGAAGTCAAGAGGACTATCTTGAGTGGTATATTCCAAGGATTTAGCCTCCGGAGTTGGACAAGGAAAAAGATATGAATAGTTGAGTACCGGATTCCTGAGAGACAGTGAAAACAGAGGAAGAACTGACTGACAGAGTATCAGACTACTTTCCGGATGTGTTACAGATGATGATAAAGGTTGCGGAGGCATGAATCATGTTTGGCTGACATAATTGATGATATCTACAAGTATATGCTTGATCCGCATTGCTTGGTGAGCAAGGATTCAGCCGACAGAACTAAGTTTGTAAGAAACTAGACTGTTCCGGATGCCGACTAGAAAGGTGATGAAATTACTTGTGCGGATATATATAAAGGATGGATTTAGTTGTAAAGTGTGTGTAATGTGTGAGAGGATATGCGAACAAGTCCAGAGTAGAGCAGAAGTAGCAAGAAAGATCCGGTATGTGAAAGGATAGCAGACTAAAGAACAGAGGAAAGATGAAGTGCAGCAGATCAGTATACTGAACCTAACCGGAACTGAACTCCAGCATATGCAGATGCTTCCAATCAGTTCAAGACTGTGATTCTTATCACTTTGTAAGACAGTGTGTCTTCTTGTAGGCAGTGAGCCTCTTGTGAGCAGTGTGCTCGGGCAGTGAGCCCTAATTGGCAAGTGCCATTTTTGTAATTTCCTATTCTTCTAACAGAGAATAATTCTTGGGTTAATCACCCCGTGGTTTTCTCCCTTAACAGGGTTTCCACGTCAAAAATACTGTGTCATGTGTTTCTTATTTCATGGTTAATGTTTTGTGTTTGATTTTATGCTGCTTCAATTAAAAGGAAAGTTCAATAAGGGAAATAATTAGGATAACTGATTCACCCCCCCCTCTCAGTTATCAACAATTGGTATCAGAGCCAAGTTCCTCCTAATAGAGCCTAACAGCTTGAGGAAGATCTGGGATTTCAAATGGATGCATATGGTTTAAAGGAGCAACTCAAGACTGCCCTTGAGGATCTTGAACAGTCAAATTCTGAAGTCAGTGAATTAAGAGAAAGACTCAAACAGGCTGATGAATTCATGAGGGAATTAAAAGACAAATTAAGTCTCTCTATGAAAAAGAGAAAGGAGCTGCTCCAACAGTTGGCAAGACAAAGTGAAGAAAGCAATACAAATGAAGAATTGACTGAGCAAACCAAGTTATGTGAAAAGTTATCAAAAGAAGTCATTATGTTAAGACATGAAATGGAATCAGGAACTATAAAGTTCACTCAAGAGATTGAAGAAAAAAGAAAGGCTGAAGACAATCTAAGACAATCTCTTAAGGAAAAATCAGAAGAATGCCACCAGATGGACAGGATTATCAGACATCTTGAATCTGATCTTGAAGATGCCAAAGATAATGAAGAAAAACTTGAGGATCAAATTACCTCTCTCAAAAGAGATCTTCAAACAGCAAATGAATATAAAGAGAAATTCAAGATAAGTTCTGCTCAACTTGAAGTTCTTCTTGGAAGTCAAAAGAGGACTGATGACAAGTATGGTTTGGGATATGAGAAAGGAGAAAGCTCCGGATCCGGTCAGAGGAATCTTGGATCAGAAAATCCAAGGAGCAGGCCTAGAAGACCTCCGGTAAGACAGCCAAATGCTCAAAAATATCCATCCTTCAATGGATACTGCCACAGCTGCAACCATTTTGGTCACAAAGCTAATCAGTGCAGAATGAGAATGAATCAGATTAATTCATCCTTCTCCGGACAGTGCTTCAACTGCAAAAGGTATGGACACAAATCCCATGAATGCAGAATTATGCAAGTAAACAAATCATTCAAAGGTAGATGCTTTACATGCAATAGAGTAGGTCATATGGCTAATCAATGCAGATCAAGGGGATATCAGTTAAATATGCAAAGAAATGTTATTTGCCAAATCTGCAATAGGTCCGGTCATAATGCTAAAGTCTGCAGAAACAAGAATCAGGACAAAAGAGGTCCGGTGTATAATCAGAATCAAGACAAGGGTAAACAAAAGATGAATGCGGATGAAGTTAGGAATCAGATGAGCAAGATTTGGGTGAAGAAAAGCTCAGAGAATGTACAGGTTGGATCCGCACCAGATTCTGGTGCTGATATTTCTTCCGGAAATTAAAAAGTGAGCTCAGGCTCAGGGGGAGACTCAAAGAAGATTCTGTTCCCCCAGCCAAACAAGTTGTGCCGGATGTGGCACAAGATGCGGATTAAAGGGTTTGTAGATATAAGTCCTGAGATGCTTCAGTCAAGTTTTCAGAGGTCCGCATGGAGTTATGAAGAAGCTGTGTTCGATTAAGTTAGACCTGTTCAGGGAGGTGCTCCGGTATGATAAAGGATTACAAAAAGGTCCGGAGAGATCCGGAAGTGCACGATCTTGTCTTGCGGATTGGACAGAGTGTTTGGGATGTTCTTGTAATATGTTACCTAGATTTATTCATGATTTAAAGATCCGGATGATATTCAGTGATCAGGACTAATCCGGGATACTCCAAGCTGTCCAGACATGGTAAACCGGAATAATGCAGGTGAAGCATTTATTGCAGACAGATATTAGGGTTTGCGGAGCAATATAAGGGATTTCTCAAAAGTTATCTGCTCATTCTACACTTGAGAAGAAGCGAATAGTGGAGCTCTGCAACAAGGTTCATCAAGCACACCAAGGATCTCCTGCCGAAGCTATTGCATAAAGAAATCAATCCAACCACTCCGTGCAAACCGAAGGCGCATAAGGTATTCTTCGTTTTTCATTGCCTCACTGCAAATCTTTGAAGAATGGCTACTCCAAACATAGTTAAGATCTCTGATAGACCTCGCCCCTCATTCAAGAAACATCCCTACAAATCATTGGAGGTAGATCCACTAGGAGCCTTCTCTAGTGTTCCCCACGGAGTCTTACATACTGAAGATATTAGGGTTTACATACACGCAAACATTGAGGAATTTGGGGAATTCAAATTAAGAGACCTCTATCACAAGCAACTGATAGACAATGCTTTTGAGCTCAAACCAGAGTATAAGGGTATCCAGAAGAAACAATTTGAGCAATTCATTCATTTCCCTAGCTTTGAAGAAGATGAATGGGTCCGGTATGTACTGAGCAGGATGCATGACAACTTCCTTTGGCTAGATAGACCCTGTAAGATCACAAAAGAAGCAATTAGAGCAGTAACTGGTCTATACTCTTCCGGGGGGGTACCTATCCTCAAATCTGTCAAGAACAACGTTGTAACTGAGGCCACCGGATCAAAATATGATAAGAGGGCAATGACCATTGAAGATATTTCGGATCCGGATATCAAATATGCATCAATGATAATAGGATACAAGATCTATCACTCCAGCAGGGAGAATTCTGTATCCGGAACTGCAATATACACAGCATATGAAATGCTAAGAAAGAATGCAGATTATGATCTTTGTGAACTACTACTAAGCCAATTAATGGAAAATGTACAGAAAATCAAGAAAGACAAGAAGAACTCCTTTAAGTATGGTACTCTCATTGTATGTCTATTCTTTTACTTCATGAATGAGCTACCCGGAACAAGTGGATGGGTATGGCAGAATGACAAACCTATTGCAGTCCAGATAAGAGACTATTTGCATGGACTTGGGGATGCAAAAGCGAGAAATACAGCTCTATGGGGATACTTCAAAAACTTTCAGAGCATGATGCAAGCAAGAGAGAGAATTCCCCAGTCTCTCATTGAGAAATACAAGGACTCAGTATGCTTTATGGTTGACACTGATCAGTGCCTAATGGAGGCAGTGGAGCCAAGGACTGTCTGGATCATGCCCATGGGGTATGAAGTTGATGAACAGATAGTAGAGCTGCATGTTCAACACATGCTAAGTCAGCCCAAAGATCCTAAGGCAGAAAGGTTTGGAACCTTTGAGGAGCTGAGTGTGAAATTACATGTAGAACTCAGGGAACCTGAGATTAAGAGAAAAGTGAGAAAAGAAGTAGAGCACATTGCTCAAGGCCTAGGCATCTCAAAAGAGGCACTTGATGCCAGCCGGGAAAAGAGGAGAAAGGCTGAGGAAGAAGAGAAAAGCAAAGAAAGTGCTCCGGTTGAAACCCCCACCCGGACCAGATCATCAAAGAGATCTGCACCTTCCACAACCAAAAGCTCAAAACCGGAAGTCCAGGCATCCGGTAAAAGATCCAAGACAAAAGCATCAAGGGCTTATGAAAGCCAAAAGGATGAAGAGGAAACAGAATCAGATGAGGAAGTAAGAGAAGTAAAGAAACAGAAGAAGAAAGGATCCGGTAAGCCCTCCACAGGCCAAGACAAGGATGAAATGGCAGAGGTAACTGTTGAAAAACCCACTCTGTCACTAGAGAGCATAATCAAGTCGGTCACGGTGGATGGAAACCTTCAACCAATGACTGAATCCTATGATGACTTCAGTGAGGCAGACCAAAAGACTCTGCAGGAGGCCACAGTGAAATATCTTAACATATATAATAAGGCTTTCATTGAAATAATATCTCTTATTCCTAAAAGCCTAGAAAAGGAAATGGAAGTGAGGAAAAATAATGCTCATGCTAAAGATCTTGAGATCCGGGAGCAGATAGCTATTCAGCTATATCCTCAAATTGATCCCAAGACAATGAACATGATCTTCAAGGACTGCAAAGATGAGTTCAGAAGTAAAGCCAGGATGAATCAGCTCATGCTTGGTGAGACTGACAAAGTGGCACAAGAGACAGAAGAGATCCTCCGGAAGGCCTTCAAAAGGTTCAATCTTCCTGTTGTAGAGGACTTAGGTGCAGAAACAGCTGCTGATTTGGAATCTTCTGTTCCGGAAGAAGTGAGCCCTGAACAGACAAGTGAGGACTTGGGACCCTCTGCTCCAGAAGAAGTGGCCCATGAACAAGCAAGCATCTCTCCTCCGGTTTCCCCTACAGTCTCCGGATCCAAAGAAGAAGAGCAATTGCAGGAGAAGGAAGCAGTGGTGACAGACAAAGAGGTTGACAGTTCTAAGACTGCAGAAGAAAAGAAACATCTGTCTCCGGCAAGAGACACTGCACAAACTGTTCAACAATTTTTGAGCAAAGAAACTCTAGAGATTGATGAACCGGAGCTTCTAAAAGGTCCATTTGATTTTGACTCTCTCTCTCCGGTACAAACAATGAAGATAGCTTCATTTGCAAATGCCAAGGCAAATGAAAAGCTCCTGAAGTCTCATATGGAAGACTGTGAGTTGATAGAGGCTGCTTCCGGAGTACTTGTAAAGATCATGCCATCAATCCAGATAGATCCGACAGCCTCCACTTCCGGTAATCTAAAAACCTTAGTCAGCAGTATTGATACACATTTTAATTCTCTAGAAAAATCAGCTGAAGAAAAGGTCCGGAAGGAATTTTTGGATAAGAGATTTTCTGAAATATTAGAATTAATCTCTAAGGATAGGAAGATTGTAAGCATTGGAATAAAGAGCTTAGAAAATGCTCTTAAGGATGGCGGTGACATCTACAAATTTTGTATATCTTGGTCAAAGGCAACAGCAGCAATTGACAAGAAAATAAAAGAGGAACAGGACAAGCTTCAAAGCTTATCTCAAAGTTTTGATCCTCTCTCTTCCTCTATAATAAATCAAGAATGTCAGACTATTGCAGTCTTGAATGAAATAAAGAATCTTGAGAAGGAGAGGAAGAACATTACCAACCGGATGGGAGAACTTAGAAGGATTATAGTCCCTAAGTTGGAAACTATGCATGAGGCCATCAGTGATGCCCAGACCACCGCCCATACAAAAGATCCGACAGATCTCAGGCGGGCAGAAGCTTTTGCATTTTTGTTGAGTGGTCACATTTCAATCTTGGACAGAATGAAGCTAAGTTGGGCTACTGAAATGGTTCAACTGCAGACATCCTTTGCAGACATTCTGCAGTATATGTGAGTATGTAAATATGCGGCTATATATAGAAAATTTTTGAAAATTTTGGTGTGCGGACCCTACCCTTTGCCATTGATGTCAAAGGGGGAGTGAGGAGCAGTGAAAAATGAGGAATCCAACTCAGGGGGAGTTCCGGAAATTGTATATAAAGACAGAGCATCAGCAAAGGGGGAGCATAGTGTAAACACTTAGTCATTTTTCACTAAGTGTTGCCATCAATGCCAAAGGGGGAGATTGTTGGCAAGAGACACTATATGGATTCATGGTTGTTGTCATTGATGGCAACAAAGGTCATCCCACATATCCGCAAGTCATGATATGTCTCTACCGGAAGTCAGATTGAAGATTGTTGTGGTCCGGTGAACAAGAACAGAGCATGTGGCAAGGTCCGACAGATTGGTCCGGATCTCTCAGAGGAAGTGTCTTGGTGCAGTGCGGATCTGGGGAAGTCAAGAGGACTATCTTGAGTGGTATATTCCAAGGATTTAGCCTCCGGAGTTGGACAAGGAAAAAGATATGAATAGTTGAGTACCGGATTCCTGAGAGACAGTGAAAACAGAGGAAGAACTGACTGACAGAGTATCAGACTACTTTCCGGATGTGTTACAGATGATGATAAAGGTTGCGGAGGCATGAATCATGTTTGGCCGACATAATTGATGATATCTACAAGTATATGCTTGATCCGCATTGCTTGGTGAGCAAGGATTCAGCCGACAGAACTAAGTTTGTAAGAAACTAGACTGTTCCAGATGCCGACTAGAAAGGTGATGAAATTACTTGTGCGGATATATATAGAGGATGGATTTAGTTGTAAAGTGTGTGTAATGTGTGAGAGGATATGCGAACAAGTCCAGAGTAGAGCAGAAGTAGCAAGAAAGATCCGGTATGTGAAAGGATAGCAGACTAAAGAACAGAGGAAAGATGAAGTGCAGCAGATCAGTATACTGAACCTAACCGGAACTGAACTCCAGCATATGCAGATGCTTCCAATCAGTTCAAGACTGTGATTCTTATCACTTTGTAAGACAGTGTGTCTTCTTGTAGGCAGTGAGCCTCTTGTGAGCAGTGTGCTCAGGCAGTGAGCCCTAATTGGCAAGTGCCATTTTTGTAATTTCCTATTCTTCTAACAGAGAATAATTCTTGGGTTAATCACCCCGTGGTTTTCTCCCTTAACAGGGTTTCCACGTCAAAAATACTGTGTCATGTGTTTCTTATTTCATGGTTAATGTTTTGTGTTTGATTTTATGCTGCTTCAATTGAAAGGAAAGTTCAATAAGGGAAATAATTAGGATAACTGATTCACCCCCCCCTCTCAGTTATCAACAATTGATTCACCCCCCCTCTTAGTATCCTGGTGTGTTCAACAATTGGTATCAGAGCCAAGTTCCTCTGAAGGAAGCTTAACCACTTGAGGAAGGTTCGGGATGGAACATAATGGATCCAGCAAGATACCTAGGTTTGATGGAACAAATTATGTTTTTTGCATTCTAATGATGGAATTCTATATCAATTCTCTAGGGTGCGGTGTTTGGGACTTTATCAAGACTGGTTACACAGTTCTTGCTACTACTCCTATAGATCCATATGAAGTTAAGGAGTATGATAACAAGTCCAAGGCAAAGTTTGCTATCATGAGTGGAGTTGAATGATTCAGAACTTTCAAAAGTAATGAGTTGTAGTTCTACTAAAAGAGTTTGGGATAAACTTGAGACCATTTATGAAGGAGACAATAAAGTAAAGCAAGCAAAGATGCAAATCTCCAAGAGCAAATTTGAGACCCTAAAAAAGAAAAAAGGATGAAGACATTGTTATATATATGCTCTGAGTGAATGAAGTGGTCAATGGAATCACAAGTCTTGGTGGAGAAGTGAAAGAAGATGAGATTGTGAAGAAGGTTCTGAGATCTCTTCCCAAATTGTATAGTCATAAGGTATCTACTATTAAGGAGACTGCTGACTTGGATACCTACACTATAAACAAATTGTTTGGTACCCTTACTACTTTTGAAATGAGAGAGTTTGGTAGTGATGCTCCAAAGAAAAAAACTGCTTTCAAAGTCAGTAAGAAGACAAAGGATGAAATTGTTGATGAAGGTGAGAGCTCTGATGAAGTTTAAGCAAATTTTGTGAGAAGATTGAAGAAAGGCACTGGTAAATACAAAGGTAAGTTACCCTTCAAATGTTTCAATTATGGAAAGGTTGGTCACTTTGCTTCTAAATGTCGTTTTAAAGAATCAAGGGGTAGTAACAAAAGAGACAAGTTCAAAAGAAGCATGTATTCCATAGAGAGCAAATGTTCTTCAAAAGATGAGGATCATGATGATTCAAATTATGAAACACTTTTCATGGCCTTGAATGTTGGTTGTAGTGGAAAATGTAAGAAGACTGATGTCTGGAAAATAGACCCAAACAATGATAGATCAATGGTTTTATGGACTACCTTTCATGCAAGAGAAGAATCCAAGGCTTGGGTAATTAATAGTGGTTGCTCAAATCATATGACTAGTGACAAGGAGATGTTTATCATCCTTGAGAAGTGGGATGGTGGAGCTACCAAGTTTGGTGGTGATGAGTCAGCACAAATCTATGGAAAGGGTATTATAACTATTGGTGGAAAGAATAGGACTGAGGATGTCCTCTATGTCAAAGGGCTAAAGCATAACCTTCTCGATGTCAGTCAAATATGCAACAAAGGTTACAATCTTACCTTTCATGCTAGATGTTGTGAAATCAGGAAGGCAAGGTCTAAAAAAATAGTTGCAGAAGGAATCAAGTCATACGATGATATCTATCATCCAAAGGAGGTAAATGGAAGAACATGTTTGTTGGAACAATCAAGTGAGTGTTGGCTATGGCACAAAAGAATGGGACACAACAATTTTGGTAATATGGTAAGGATCAGCTCTACTCATGTAGTGAGAAACATGCCCAAGATAATCAAGCCTGCAAACACAATATGCAAGGAATGTCAAATGGGAAAGTAGATAAAGACAAGTTTCAAAAGCAAGGAATATTCTTCTTCAAAGCCATTAGGGATAATTCACACTAATCTATGTGGCCCTACAAGAGTAAAGATTCAACAAGGTGAGAGGTATTTTATGTTGCTCATTGATGATTATACTAGAATGACTTGGGTTACTTTCTTAAGAGAAAAATTAGATGCCCTTGATAAATTTAAGGTTTTCAAAGCTTTGGTTGAAAATGAAATGGATGCTAAGATCATATGTTTAAGGTATGATGGAGGAGATGAGTTTACTTCAAATGAATTTGAAAGATTTTGTGACTATCACGGTATTAGGAGGCATCTGTCAGCTCCTAGGACCCCTCAGCAAAATGGGGTGGTTGAAAGGAAGAATAGGACTATGCAAGAGATGTCTAGGGAAATGTTGAAAGATGCATATTTACCTAATATGTACTAGAAGGAAGCAGTTCACATTGTTGTCTATCTAATTAACAGAGTACAACTGAGGGTCAATAATACTAAGACCCCTTATGAGCTATGGTATGGAAGACCTCCCACTATCAGATACTTCAAGATTTTTGGTAGCAAATGGTATATCATAAGAGAAGAAAGAGACCTAGGAAAGTTTGATTCAAGAAGTGATGAAGGAATCTTTCTTGGTTACTCAACCAGAAGCAAGGCCTATAGATGCTACAACAAGAGGTTGGGAATGATGATTGAAAGCAAAAATGTCAAAGTAGATGACAACTTGTATCAGATCTCACAAGATTTAGAGGACTCTAGATCTAATATCTATCCATGCTTTGAAGATGAAGAAGAAGTGAAAGAAGAAAAGGAACAAGAACCAGAGCATATGCCTAAGACCCCAGCAAAGTATGTTCAGAAGAATCACTCAGCAGATCATATCATTGGAGATAAGAATGAAGGTGTGCAGACAACAAGAAGGTTTGCTAAGACACACGAGCAAGTAAATTTGTGTTTTTTATCAAAATTAGAACCTAAAACCTTTGGTGATGCTAGAAAAGATGATGAATGGATAAAGGCAATGGAAGAAGAATTAGAACAGATTGAGAAGAATTATACATGGGAAATGGTTCCCAGACCAGCCAATAAGAATATTATAGAAACAAAGTGGGTGTTCTGGAACAAGCCGAATGAAGATGGTGAATTTGCAAGGAACAAAGCAAGGCTGGTATGTAAGGGCTACTCTCAAATTGAAGGCATTGAATTTAAGGAGACTTTTGCTCTGGTAGCCACGATCAAGGAAATCAAAATGTTTCTTGGTCTTGTTGCTCATAAGAATTTCAAAGTATATCAGATGGACGTCAAGTCAACATTTTTGAATGGTGATCTAGAGGCAGAAGTCTACATTGAGAAACTAGATGGTTTTCAAATATTAGAAGACTCAAACATGGTGTACAGACTCAAGAAAACTTTGTATGGTCTCAAGCAAGAAACTAGGGCTTGGTATGCTAGGTTGGATAAGTACTTACTTCAATAAGGCTTCAAGAAAGGTACTATAGATAGAAATCTTTACATCAAGGAAGAAGGAGACATGATATTGATAGTTGCAATATATGTTGATGACATCATCTTTGGTGGAGATGATGATATGTGTAAGAGGCTTGCGAAGGAGATGCAAAAAGAGTTTGATATGTCTATGATTGGTGAAATTTCTTTCTTCCTTGGACTTCAAATTGCTCAACTAGATGGTGGTATCTTTATTTCACAAGCTAATTATGTCAGAGAAATGTTGAAGAAGTTTGGTATGGAGGATTCAAAACTAGTGAGTCCTCCCATGGTCACTGGATGACACTTGAGTAAGGATGATGAGTCTCTGGAGGTGGATCAGACTTCCTATAGATCTATGATTAGAGGATTGTTGTACCTAATTTCTTCTAGACCTGATATTATGCATGTAGTATGTGTGGTTGCCAGATATTAAGCCAATCCCAAGCAAACACATGAGAAGGTAGTGAAAAGGATATTCAAATATTTGAAAGCAACTTTGGATTATGGCTTATGGTATTCAAGAGGTAATGACTTTGATTTGAGTGCCTACACTAATGTTGATTAGGCTAGTTGTGTTAATGATAGAAGGAGTACAAGTGGTGGTGCTTTCTTCTTAGGAAGCAAATTGGTTTCATGATAGAGTAAGAAGCAAGATTCAGTGTCCTTATCAACTGTAGAGGCTGGGTATATTGTAGCAGCATCCTAATGTACACAAGTGTTGTGGATAAAGTAGACCTTAAAGGATATCAAGGTATTGTATGATGATCCTATTCCTATTTTATGTGACAATACAAGTGCTATCAATATTTCCAACAATCCAGTGATGCATTCTAGAACCAAGCATATAGCAATCAGGTATCACTTTTTTAGAGAGAAGGTTGTAGATAAGGAAGTGAAGTTGGAATATGTTCCAACAAAGGATTAGATTGCAGATATTTTCACAAAGTCTCTTGCAAAGGAAACTTTTTAGGATCCCCAATAGAGATTAGGGGTAATTGCCCCTCCTTCTTGCTAGATGCATAATGGTGCATCTATCTAGAGGAGAGTTCATGTTATATATTTTTCCTAGACTGATGGTGGCTATGTCTTAGGGGTATCAAGTATAGGTTGTTGATGATAGGGGGAGTTTGGTTGTTGCAAAAAGAAGTTATGTCCTAAGAAAGAATGTGCAAGTATGTGGTTGTTGATGAGAAGGTAGTGGTTTCCATTTGTCCTTGATGTCAAAGGGGAAGAATGTGCAAGTATGTGTTGCCATCAGTGCCAAAGGGGGAGATTGTTACACATATGGTTCCTTAGGTTTTCATTGATGTCAAAATTGTCATGGATGTGTGATGGTGTTCATAGTTGGATATCATACCCCTGAAGAAGATACATTGAGATGGGAATTAGAAGTTCATGGCTGGATGTCATATCTAGTAGAGAAGATACAGTTCATGGTTGGATGTCATGTCCTATCCAGTAGAGAAGATATAGTTCATGTCATGATATAATGTGGTTACTAAAGTTCATGATTGGATGTCATACCTTGATCACTGTAGAGTTGAGTATGAAGTCATATTAAGATGGGAATTAGAAGCATCAAGAAGACACGTTAATATGGGAATTAGAAGCACTAAGATAATCAAATGTGTTGCTGATGTTGGGAAGATGTCAGTGGTGGCCTAAAGAACATTGTATGATCTCTTCTATTGTTCCTAAGAATGCATGTGTTAATATAAAGAAGGTTTGGCCTCTAAAAGTTGCTGACAATTTCTGCTATAGGATGACTGCCTGTGAAGACTGCCTAGGAGATTGCTCTGCATTCCTCTACATTTGTAGTTATGGCTATGTGGTTTTTTAACTATGTTCAATGTATTGTGAAGGTGATAATTCCAAAGTTTTAGATCATTTGTCCCTCAACAGTGAAATTTATGAGAGACAGAGTTCTGGTCTATACTCTAGATGATTTAAGTAATGATGAAGACTGTTTGGAGTGGTCCACACTCATCTACATTTTAAGATGAGGTCTTATAGTTCAAAAGTTAAGTTAAGGATCTGGTGGAGGTGCTAATTGCAAAAGATCAAGTCTCAAAACCCTTCGTAATGAAAGTTACAAGTGATTAAGTTCTGGCATGTGTTCTGACAGTATAATGTGATGATAAAAGTTGATTGAAATGCTCCACATTCCTCTAGATGTGAATGTTTGTCTTTGTGGTTTTGTGGGTATGTTTATGGATGTGTATTACATATTTTCTTGTTGTTTCAAGGTTCTTGGTGGTCCACAAGCTTAGTTTTTCAATGACAATATATTGCAGTGCATTCCAGATGACTCGCCATTCCCAGATTTCTTGGTTGAAGATGTATGCCACAATATATTTGTTGTGTTGAGGTAAAGAAGTGTTTGAAGATGGTGTATGAGTCTTATAGACTCATCTAGAAGAGTTTCATGAAGATCTTTCATGTTTCTAGTACCGCACAAGGATTCCAAGTTGATGTGGCCATTATGCTTCAAATTTCACATTTCTTTGCTTAAGACTATCCTATTCTCAAAGGAGTGAAATGTGTGGATGAGATTCCTTGATGAATGATACTGTGAAGGATGCTTTGGATTGGGCTAAGAATGTGTTGGGATCTGCAAGACATGTGTTTCCTTCTGGAGTAGCATGTGGTTCATGATAGGTCCTGCCCTGTGTATGTTTCATGTGTTGTGATCCTTGGTCGACTTGTAAAATGTAATAGCCTTATTGTAATGGCCAACTTGTAATGAAATCAATGTAATATCATGTATATATTGTAAACCCAGTTGGTCTAGGTGAAGTGTGATTGCAAGATGGTTGTTAAGGTTCGCAAGCAAGAAAAGGAGCAAAATAAATGCATTATGATGTGCGACTAAAGGAGAAAAAGCAGATGTGTAAGAAGCTATCCTGATTCATCTTGAAGACATTTGTGTAATAGGAAGGAAGTGAAGAGTGTGCCTAATTGATCTAAGCATTAGAAGAGGCAAAATTGCAATCATCAAAGGTGTGAATTTTAATGTTAGTTTTCAGACAGTAGAAGGACTGTCATACTGTAATCTCTTTTGAGTGCATTCTTAGATTAGGGAGTTGTTGCTTCCTTGGGTTTTAGCCCTAAAACAAAGTTTGCAAGGAGTTGTAGCTTCCTTGGGTGTGACCCTAAAGAAATTTTTTTAGGGAGTAGTTGCTTCCTTGGGTTGTAGCCCTAAAACAAAGTTGTTAT
The DNA here is from genome assembly GCA_027924645.1 of Cunninghamia lanceolata. Classification (NCBI taxonomy): domain Eukaryota; kingdom Viridiplantae; phylum Streptophyta; class Pinopsida; order Cupressales; family Cupressaceae; genus Cunninghamia; species Cunninghamia lanceolata. Next base: position 3,917,981 of record BSBN01001670.1, on the reverse strand, counting down.
TTGAGCTTCATATATTATGAGTTAATCATCACCATGGTTTTTCCCTTCTTAGGTTTTCCACATATATATGGTGTTATGTATTGATGTGCATTGTGTTTATCTTTCGTGTTTATGTTAATGTTGTAATGCTTAAGTTTTAATTTGCTCCGAAGGATTTGAATTTTGATTAGATACTTATTCACCCCCCCTCTTAGTATCCTGGTGTGTTTAATAGAGATGAGGTCAAAGAGTAGTTTATCTAGTGAATGAGTTCCATGTAGAGGCAACCAATCCTTAACAACTATAGCTTTTCTATGTTGGCATTAGTTGTTCATTTGTTATTCAATAAGTGGCATATCCTCTCTTTTTGATAATGAGTGTTTTACTTTAGGCATGAGGTTGTCACTAGCACTAACATTAGTTAATTTTTACAACTAGGTAGTGATTGTTAGTTTCCCTTGGAAAGTAGTTGGTTATTGGGAAACCATTTGCACACCTTCTTATGTGTTCCTATTTTGGTAGATGGATGCACCTTTGGTGAGTGGTTTGACTGGTCATTATTCTTGTTGGACATGTGAGAGTTTCCTTGCTAGTTGGGTATGAGTTTCTTTCTCAACAAGTGGTTATTTCTATCATTGGAATTTTGTTTCTCTATCAAAATCCATGTGTGTCTCCCTTTCTAGATGATATGTGTCTTCATGGTTACATCTACAGTAGAGTTTGCAATGACAATTAGAGAGGGTAGCATGGAAATTTGAAGATGAAGATGCAAGAGAGGAAGAGATAATATAGGAAGAGAAATCAATTAGGAAGGAAGAAGTGATTTGTTAAATGGTCAAGAAAGCCATATATGTAGAAGTTTCAGAGGGAAGCCATACATGAAAAAGTTCTAGAGGGAAGCCATACATGCAAAAGTTCTAGATGGGAGAAGTTGACTTGGTTTAGTTGGCTAGCTAGGATAGAGATTATTGTACCTTCCTGTTGTCCAAGTTCTAGTAATTGTCTTTCAATATCAACAATGTCCTTGTTCAATCTAAACTTGGTCTATGTCTATCTCCATTATGTTTTCCACTCATTGAAACGTTGCTCCAAGTCAAAGGTTTTACTTTCCCTTTTATCAGTAATTTTGTTCTACCCCTAATTTTGTCGTTGGATTGGTTAGTTTGCTAACCTAATGATTTAGCGATAGAGAAGAAATTGGCTAAATATTATTCCTTTTCTATTGACTATAATTTGTATATTGAAAACCAAGATTTCTTTCCTTTTATCAACAAATCCTTGAGTTTACAAACCTTGTCGAAGAAATTGTTAGTTCGTGAACTTCCTAATTTCCCTATACTATACTTCATTCATTTCCCTATCAAGATGTATTTTCTATTGGCATGTGTCATCTTTTACAAACTTGACTTGTGCTTTTTCTTTTGTCACTTAGTTCCCAAGTTCGTGAATTCCCTAATTACGCGATGCCCTCTCTTGTGTTAAGTCTACTTTGTGAAACTATCATTTCATTGATAAAGGGAATCAAACTAAGTTTATACCTCTCTTTTCATTGGTTAGTAAATCCAAACTTTGCTGATATGTAAGATGGCCGATAAGCATGCACTACGGAGATCATGTAGAGGGAACAATCAGAGAAAATGTTTGTTCGTGAACTGGTAGGTTAGTCAATGTAGAAGTTTGTCGATGTGGGTGTAGTCAATCATTCAGAAATGAAATGTGATGGCTTGGTTTACAAGATCGAGAGTTCACTGATTATAGAGTTTGGTGATGATTACTTTTCTCGATAAAGAGGTTCTTGGAAGATGTTTATATTGGTTTTTGAAATGAGAAAGTGGTTGATAATGTTACTCAGCCTAACACTTGATGACGCATTTACTTCGAATGTATTTAATGAAATCCCTTTTATACCTTATTTGGTTTACATTATGTACAATTGGATTTTGTTAAATGCATTAGCGAAGCTACAGTTTAATGCGATTAGGGTTTTGTCTCTGTGATCATCCAGTTTTCAGCCTTTAAACATCATGGTCTAAGAAGCTGAGTACACTATTGCACCACCTATTTCATTTGAGTATTTCATCAATGTCATTGGTAGGAGGAGTATCTATACTGTTGTTGCCATCTTTCATGACTATTGAAGCCCTCACTACTCAAAGTGTCATTTATAACCCTTTCCCTCCTATCATAAGTCAGTTACTCTTGGGAATAGTTAACAACACGGTTGAGTGGTTGATAATATTTGCAAAAATGAAATACAAATATCAAGGGCTAGACATTTATTTCATAATAGATAACCAAATTTATAGCATTAAGGATATGGACCTAGGTCAAATTGACTTAAATGAATTTTAGGAAAGAATGAACACTAACCCCAGAGAGCCTATAGCAGAAAAGACCTTTGTAAGTGGGTTAACACACGCGAGAGGTTTTCCCCCAATATGCAATGTCAAGACCTAGTTTTAGCTTGTATCAACAATTATCATGCCAAATCACTACAAATAAGAATAGTCAGTGGTGAGATGATAGTCCAATTGGATGCAGAGACTATCAATAATACCCTTAGATTACCATTTTGGGAGGAATACGCTGACATTTCTAGGAGACTAGTTGGAACTATTATATTGATGGAAATAAAATATGTAAAACAACCATTGCTACTTCCTGGCTTAAGAAAGAGAGGAAAGGAGGGTCACAACTTCCTAAAAACTTGGTTAGAGCCTTATTTAAGGATGGTATTTTTGATATAATAACACTTTTGCATAGAGTAGTGGAAAACGCAAATTCTAATGAGTTCTCATAGTGGATGTGCCAGTTCATACTAGTCATCTGTACAGGAAAAAAACACATTGGATAGGCTAAGCTGATTAGCGATCATCTAAATAACCAATTGGTAAAATTTCAAAAGAGGAGAAACAAATTCCACATGTGCTCTTACTTAGTTTATCTTTTGGCTAGTACTCAGATGGTTTAATCTGGTTTGAATACCACATGCATTTTTTATAAAGACACACAGGTGTATGATTATTTCACTCAATTGCAGGAAGAGTTTGGTAACAAGGATTACAAGAGAATCAATGATGCTTTCCTTATGTTTATTGTAAGAAAGATATATGGAAATCCTAAGTTGAGAATTTCAATAGAAGCTGCAAATTTGATTATGCAGTTTGGTAGCTACTTCATCCAGTTTGATAGTTTTACCTATTTGAGGATTGGTGGCTTTAAATTTCCTCCTTTGAAGCTTCCAAGATATGAAACAGATTATATTGTGTTTCTGGAGTTTTGCAGATAGACATCTATAACAAGTAAAAGATATCATGACTATAAGAAGAAAGGGTATCCTTTCCATTTAAAACTAACTCATTACACTTGCAATAAGCCTAAGGATGCTAAGCATGTTGACAAGTTGCGTGCAAAACTCAATTTCACTCTTATGAATCAAGAATTTTCTTTGACAATAAGGATTTTGTGAAGAAAAAATTATACCTCCCTATGTTGTGTGAACATTGCCTACACCTAGAAGATTTTTGGGAGGATTGTGTAGATGAACATGAAGTGAGAAGAAGAGACTGGTCAAGATTGACTTTAGACCAAATGAGAGCTTTCAACCTTGGATGGGATCTTCCCAATAAAGTAGATGACTATTCTGACATGATTGATCAAGGGTATTATGTTGAAAGTTCTAAACAATTGCTAAAGCTAAGATGGTCTAAAAGAGAAATCACAGAAATTTCTGTTAGGTCTTATTTTGTGTTGAATAAAATTTAAAGGTTGTTGAAATCTAAAATGAATGGTCATACTACAGGTTCTCCTTCACATAAGGAGCATACAATGGTGGGTCAACAAACTTCTATAGGGACCTCTACCCAGAATACACCTACCAAAACTCATTCAACTGGATCCTATTCTCCTGCAAAAGATGGGAATGATGGAGGTGATGATCCAAAGAAGAATGAAAACTAAAATGGCAGTGTGAGGGTGAAAACTAGCCTCTGAGAAAAAAATTGGAAATCACGAGGCCTTTGAAACTTTATGCTGAGAAGGTGACAAGCTAGGAACGGGTATAACAAGATAAAGAGGATAGAGTGGCTTCTTCTCCACCACACCAAAGCAATGTACCTCCTTCTTCCATGTAGACTCCTCCACCAGATTTTCATGATGGTATTTCTTCCCCACCTTCACCTTCACAACAACAGAAAGGTGTACCTTGTACCCCTTCAATTGATTCTATACCAAATATAGTGGTCGATGGCCTACCTATTTTACCAACTCCCACCTGGTTACAAGATGAAATTAGTAAGAAAAGAAAGTATACTCAGATTATTGACACTAATTTTGATGTAGTTGCAAAGATTGTTGAGGTTAGAAACTCCATCTAAGAAAGCAAAAAGAATGTTAAGGTTAATGGTTGATCATGTGACAAAGTACCAATATGTGGAAATGGCAGAGCCAATGGTTGAGAAGGATGAGAAATATCTTTCTATTGATGACTTTAATGTTAGCAAGGTGGATTTACGGCCCCCTTCAGTGCAAGGTGACATTCACAATGCCAAACTATCTGTAGAGATTCTAGCCACGAGGTTAGAGGAAACCTGGAGAAAGAAAATGAAATGTTAGAGGAATAGGTAAACATCCTCACCTCTTACATCATATTAATAGTGGATTCCACTGCTCAGCCTTTGGATGCAATTATGGACACCCTTGTTAAGGCCCCTCCAAAGGGTGTAAGTGTAGAGGTTGTAGACCAAATAAGAAAATATAAATTCTTGGAAAAGGCAACCAAAGAATGGGTTGAAAAATTAATAGTAGTGGAAATGTTATATATCCATGAAGTGATTCTTTTATATACTAAGATATCAAGCAAATAGACTAAAGTTTTGTTTGATTTGAAGGTGGTCAAAAATGAAGAATCAATGCTAAATGTAGCCAAGAATGGGCTTTAGGAGATGGTTAAGATTGATTCCAATGTATTAATTTATGAAAGTGTGATTAATAAACTAGAGGACAATGAATTAGTGAAATGGATAAATGTCATTGCATGGAAGTTATTGATGGCAAAACAATGTCTAAAATATTTGAAAAATGTTGCTAAAAACATGTCATATTTACTCGATCTTAGGAGTTCATGTATTTCTCTAGGGTTTGACATATTTGATGAAACTAAAACAAATTTATTGGATACTTCTATTGTCAAACAATCTTTCAAAGATATGTTGGCAGAAGAATTAAGGAATAAGGAGACTCCTGATGGCAATATGATTGAAAAGTTGTGCAAGTGTTGGCTTATCTTTTGAACTTTAAACAGGATATTGTGGAAATACATAGGAAATATGAGGATGCAAATAATGTTTTACTGATGTGGAGAACCTATTGAATATGACCAGTATACCTAATGGAAAGGTCATCATTTCGATATTGAATAGGTTCAAAATTATCAAGGCTGGATTGGATGCTTCACAGGTACTTGCAGATCAATTGGCAAAGGATGATCAAGATGAATAGGTGGATAAAGACAAACAAGCAGATCAAGATGCTGAGGAGGAAGATGGAAAGGATGTATTGGCATAATATTTCATTTCTTTCTTTGTAGGACTTTGGAAAACTTTATGTTATATTGAACTTTGTCAGACCTGAATTATTAAAAGAAGTGTTATTGTATTTTAATGGTTCATTGCAAAAATAGTTACACGAGGAAGTTAGTTCCTATCACTTTTACTATATAATGAATGAGCAAAAGTGATGTAGGATCTTTTGGTGAAAATTATTTTTCATGACTAGATTATTGAGTATTTATTAGTTTTAGTTTCTGGAGGAAAAGGGGATATTTTGTATGAAGTCTATAATATTTCTTTGGGAGCAGAGTATTGTGATCTATCTCTTACTCATCAATAAAGGAGAAAGTTGATATTGGGTCATCATCTTTGTGTGTTGTTTATTCTTCTTATGTTGAATATATGGGATCTTGAGTACAAAAAGTTTATAGTTCTTTAGTATGGAATGTTGATAACCTATCTTTATATATTCACATTATCATTTGTGTGTCTTCATTCTTAAGTTTGAATTTGATGCAAAGGTGGTAGTTTAATAAATTTCTTTTCACTTATCATATTTCCTCCATTCTTATGTCTAGGCGTATTTTGGTAACTTTATAATCATGAGTTGCATTTGGTTCACCTATAGTACATTGGGCATTGGGGGTTTATTTTATTTTCATATTTGTAAAACTATCTTTCCCTCTTTCTGGTTAAAAGCACACCCAAAAATCAAAGTTCCATCATACAAAGGAAGCTACACCTAAAATATTTAGAGGGAAATTAATGCAATTGTCCAACTGATTAGTGGATTTTGTGACTACAAACTAGGCAAGTCATATATAAATTATGTAGTTGCAAATATGTTCACTAACACTTCCAAAGCCATGTTCCCCAGTTCCACCTTGGTAGGTTGGTAAGTAGGCTAGTTGTGTGAAAGGTAAGCCATGTGGGTTGATAGTTGTTGAGAGGTTGCATGTTGGTCGATAGAGTTTACTAGAGACAAGTAGATGTAGAATGGTTGAAATAACCATAGATAACCTAGTTGTCTAGAGAGCTAAGGCTAAAGAGCTTACTAATAGCATAAGAGAGCCTGTTGCTACAAGTGTATGGAAAATGTTACAAGCATCTAGATTAATAAAAGTTATGTGCAAATACACTTGGAATTGTTGTAACATATTATAGACAACTACAGGCATGTACAATAAATCATGTGTCATAAGTATTGTCCTCCATTCTACATAGTTGTAAGAGGAGCCACAAACATGTTCATTTTAGGATAACCTACAAATGTATTGTAAGATCCCATGAGGGTAATATAAAACATGTACAACTATGGATTTATGACATGAGGAGCTTATCTCACTCTTCCTAGAACTTTCTTCCCATTTGAGGGTTTCTCCAAACTTACTTGTGTTATGTGTGATTGAAGTTTATTTTTTCTTTGATATTTTTTTTTTATTCTTTAAAGCATATGTCATGGATATTGACAACCATTATATGTGGTTAAATACATGTAGATGTAGTTTGAGGCATCTCATCTTAGAATCCATACGTAATGTACTAGAGTGTGGTGTAGATGCCTTGAGTTTTTGGATTAACAATTATCTTTCAAGAAGGGGTGAAAGATCCATGCACTTCTATGCAGGTGTACTCACCACTAAACATTAATTCCATAGTATTTGTGCATAGTTTATTACTCCATGCACCACCCATGTAGTTCTTGGAACCATGTCACACAACTCTAGATACATGATATAGCTCATGCACAACCCTTTAGATCACGTGCCATCCACACAACATGATAAATCATGCCACATAACATTATTGACAACTCTATCTAAATTATGTGGTACACTTGCATTCTTGTGTATTAACACCCATAAGACATGTAGTTTTTAACTCGATACAAAACATCACACAATATCATAGAGCACCATACAATAATCTCACATATCTTTTGGAGTTGTTTCATGACATGACACTTGTTAACATAACACACAACTAGAATCCTTACCATCAAAAGATGAAGAACCACAAATGGAAGGCCAACTAGTTAAACCTCCATAAATTCCTCCTTCTTCATGATCATGTAGAATACAATTATAAATTTATAACATAATAGATAGATTTAGTAGTCATACATTGTAAATAGACTACTACACATCTCCTCAAGAGTGTGTCATGTACATAATCCATAGTTTAATAAAATAGTATGTTTCATTTCTACTATTTGTCTTTGTCTAAAACTTTATCTCCATGTTACTTTTGCACACTTACAACACATCTAGGTCTTCATATAGAACGTTGTCCCCCAAACACCTAGGATTTGGATCACAAAGAAAGGGTAAAAGAAAGAAATAAAAGTACAACCAATACAAACATCATAAATTCATCTGCATAAAATGACTTAGAAACCAAAGAAAGAAGTTGTGGTGCATCATATGGGCCTATAATTCCTCCACAACTACAAAAGAAGCAATAAGTTTAGGTAAGAAAGGAGATACCTATTTTCCACCTATTGAGCATGTGTTTGTACCTAACACAAAGGAATACAAAGAAGAGACACATGTCACAAAAAAGAAAGTAATGAGGAAGAAAAAGAATGAATCCACAAAGATAAACTTGAATATTTTGTTGGGATGATGATGACATGGTAAATGACATGAGCTATTGGAAGAAAATTTTAAGCCTCAAAAGTTCTTTCAATGACACACAAGAATCACCTTGGCATATATACCTATAAACATATAACATAGATTGATTGTTTTATCTTTCACCTTCCTTGTTGCTTTCACATTTTAGCCTTTTTATTATGCCTTATTTTTTGTGTCACATACTCATGTTTAACCTTCTATATTTGTTTATATGTTTTCTTTCCCCAACTTGAGGGCAGTCACTTCTTCCCATTTTCCATGCTTCATAATTTTGCACCTTTGTTTGTTTACATTTGTTGTTTTGTTCACATGTGCCTTTGCTTATGATTTTCACTTTAGTTAGGTTTTTTTACCTATTTGTGCATCCTTATGATGCTTTCTTTTCTTTTTGATGGTATTCACATACCACTTTGGCTTTTCATTTTTCCTTGTTACCTCTTGATTACATCTCTATGCTTACCATGATGCTTTGTTTATGATCCTCATGCTTATCTACATTTGTTATCATGCCTATATTTATGACATTTACCATACCTAGAACACATGCCTATGATGCTTTTCTTTTGATCCTCATGATATGTGTCATACTAGAACTTTTAATTTATGATTACTCACCATGATCTTATTGTCATATCTTTCTTGTAGAGATTACAAATTAAGATTACATTTTAATGTCATACTTTTAGAGTCATCTTCCTTCATTGGGGGTATCATGCCCTCCCCCTTACACATTGTGCATAAAATATCTTATCACACTTAGAGTTACCTTATAATTGGGTACACCATGTTGCATCAGGGTCATCATGCCTTCCCCCATCACATATTGAGCTCATATCACCATATCTTTAGATTGAGGGCATCTTGTCTTCTCCATGCTATTTGATATTTTTATGGCCTTACCTTTCTTCTAGAGTAGGGACATCTTCCTCTCCCCACTCTTTTCATATGCTTATCCTATTACATTGAGGGACATCACACTTTCCCCACCCCATGAGATTACATTCTTTGATCTACATTACCACTAGGAACCTATTGCCTTACCTCTACCATTGTGTGCTCATGCTCTTGGATGCCACATTGGGACGTATGCCCATCCTAGTGTGTTTTGTACCTACATTGATGTTTTTGGCCATTGAGGGCTACATCAACATTTTTGTTTGTCTATGCTAGAGGCAACCTTATTTCTTGAGATTCATCTCCAAACTACATTATGGATATGCTTTATTATTTTAGATGTTTTACATGGTGTTACATTTACTTTACATAAATTCATATGATTTCATGCTTATCCTTAGATTACATTTACATTTAAGGTACTTTTTCCCCTTCTCTTCCAATTCCTTACATTCTAGGATGCACCAATTATAGGGGGCATTTATTGTCACTAACATTCCTATGATCAAGATTTTAGGCAGTGAAAGATGCTACACAAAGACTCATCATTATATCTATACAAAGATTACTAGATAGTGTGGAATTGTTTGATATGCCACTAGATAGTGAGTTGAAGCACTTTTCACAAGTGAAATTTCATGACCAATTTCATTTCCTATTCTCTAATTTCCTACATAGTTAAGCAAGCTTGTACTTTGTACATAGTTTTCACTTGTGAGATAAATCTACTCATTACATATTTTCCATCAAATTTATAGGTTTCCATGGAGCACACATGCCATAGGATGAAAAAACATGATGACAATCAATGAGGTCTGTTACTTTTTGTGGACATAATTTTGTGGTTGAATATCTACTTTACAACATGTTTGTGAGTGCTATACATACTTTGAGATATACATGATCATTCTAGGATTCACATGCATCTAAAAGTGGGGGGAAAATGTAATGGTGATATATTCATACCCATGCTAATTCACATTTAGTTTTATGTCCATTTTGAGAAAATGTCTTAATGCAATTGCATATGGACAAATGACACAATCTTGTGTGAAGTTTGACTGATTCAGGTCCATGTTGTTAGCCATCCATTTACACACATTCCCACATCCCTTATCCATATCTGCACATATTTCCACAATGCCTTATTTATTATTCCCATTATTGCATCCATCCCCATACATTCATTATCCACCTTTAGTTTGTGACACTCCCTTATCTCAGGTAAATTCAATAGGTGTAAGATTGATCATGTGTCTGTGGATATGACCCCTAAAATTTCAAAATTCTAATTCAAATTTCACTAATTCTCACCCATTCCATTAGCCTATATGAGATGATTAAACACACGTTTGCACTATGTATTTCTATGTCCTTGTATTTAAAGGCATTCAATTGCATCAATTTATCATCCACAATCATTATTTAAATATCATTTGCATTTGAGGAAGAAGTGCATGCTAAGAACACCTCAATTGGAGCACCTAAAAAGAGTCCAAATCTATATTACATCATCTTAGAACATCTACACAATTTCTTTCTATCTTCAATTCTTAGCATGACCTTAAAGCTAGTCTTTTTTGGGGGTTGACCTAAGAGAATGTAACCCCTTCAAATTTACAACCCTCTCAATGTACTCTTATATACCACTAGTCCTTTTAGTAGAGCAAACATTGGTGAAATTGATGAGCTAGAGACCAAAAGTAAGTTGCAAGATTAGATCTATGACTCTAAAAGTAGATCTACACCCATGGAATCATCCTAGATCTACATAATTGGCCTAGACAAAGAGACATGTCTTGTGTAGAATTTGAGGCAAAACACAGATAGAGAGGAGCCACTTTTAGTCCCAAGACAAATCAATTTCAATGCTACATAAGTTTCATTCCCTAGATCTACATAATCAACCTAAACAAAGACAAAGATCTTGTGTAGAATTTGAGGCAAAACACAGATAGAGAGGAGCCACTTTTAGTCCTAATACAAACTAGTTTCAATGCTACATACGTTTCATTCTTCTTCATTGAGCCTAGAGATAAGTACATCTATATAACACACTTAATTTCTTAGCTTAGCATTTAAAATTCCAATTATCACACACACAACCATCATTAAATAATCTAGATTAAAATTATGCTCATGTATATACATGTTATTGGATTAGCCTAGATTAAGTTTAGGGAAAGTTCATTTTGCGCTACACATATACATATATTTAAATAAAAACTTTTGATCCATATAAAATTGGACCTGTTTATTATAAAAAGAATGTTGATACACACACATACGTATTGTATACATACACATATATTTTGACTTATTACGTTGAGATATGTAACTATAGTGACAATAAGAGGTAAATTGTAATGATGCAACAATGTTCATAAAAACCCTTAACTTAAATTTGATAGTCATTTACATGCCACATTAATAAATAATGATTAATTATTAAATACAAAATATTTAAATAGTTAAACTATATATTTTACATTATATTTTATTTTTAAATTAATAATTAAAGTAAAACATAATGTAAAAGATATAATTTAAGTATATATGCATATTGTAATGTAGAAATTTGCATACCCTTGCAATTTCATGTTGTGTTTTGGACCCACTTTGGTGTTCACATCCCCTAGCATGTTTATAGACTCATTTAGCCCTTTCCTTATTTTTTTTCTACCCACGGTGCCATGGTCATACCTATGTTCATGCTTTTCTAAACTTCTTTTGTGCAAACCTTGCCTTTTCTATGTAACTAGACCATTCAAGAGCCATAGCTTCTTGGATGCCAATGTGATGCATGTGAACTTGTGCGGCATGCTAGCATCTACTAATTTCCTATTGTATAATCACCATTTCTGGAGCATTTCACCACCTTGCTTTGTGTTTAGATCTTTGGTAACCATCTTAACGTGAATCCAAATGACTACCCCTAGCCTTGGACATTCTATTTCCCCTCTCAGACTTTATTTTTGAAATCTATATCTTGCATCTTATGAATCTATCAAATTTTTTATCTCTCTAACAATCTATAAGACTGGTTCAACACTCTTTAACTCACAACAATATTATTTTTGGTCATTGGCATTTTTATGTAAACTCACAACAACATTTACAAGCTTTCTTCGAAGGTTCTTGAGCACTTTACATCCTATTGAGCTTTATCTTCAGCATTTTACCTTGCACAAGGTGATTGTGTCCCAACCTTCTTTATTTTTAATACTATTTGCAAAATCCATAGTTGTGTTCCAAGCATTCTTGGGTTTTTATCTCTTTTTATCTAATCCATCATACACGCTAGTTTATTGCTCTTTGTAGACCTGAGAGTAATGTTCATAATATTTGTCACTTCTTTTATTTTCTAGATGCACTTATGATAAGAGCACACACTTCTATTTATATGTCTTTATCATTGGTTGTCTATGGAGATTGAACGATTAACATAGGGCCCCAAAAAAACCCAACATTTTTCTCTATTTTAGCTACAAGTTTATTGGAGCTCTCAATCACATGAGGGTTTGCAACTTCTTTCTTCCTATTCCTTGTTATTTCATCCTCATTTTGACAATTGGTAGACTACATAGTTCCTTCCCATTTTTTTATCACCTAGGTTTCTACTAGTTTTGTCTCTATTTTCTTTTTGTGTAGACTAATATCGAAATATAGGTATAAAAGACATATTTTACCAATTACTAGTTCATAGACAACATACGCGATAGTGTGTCATGCCAACATCCTTGCCAGTCAACTTCAATTTTTTGTGTTAAGTTCCTCTTTGCCTATTATTTATAGTTCTATACTTGTTCTATTAATTTTATAATTCGAAATTTGTGAATCAAAATATTTTTCATTAGCATTTATGCTTTAGCTTTGTGAAAAATGCTATTTTGTAAATGTAAAATATAGTAGGGCAATCTAATCTGAATTTGTTCTTTCTGTTAAAAAAGCAACAAATGATATATTTCTAAAGAACTGGTTTTATCCTAGTGTGATGCCTTGAAAACATTTAGCTAGAAAACAAGAAAACTTTTTAGTTAAATCAAAATTTCAACATCACACACATATATGTATATATGTATACCTATAAAATATATACATATATACATACATATAAATAATATATATATGTGTGTGTGTGTGTGTGTGTGTGTGTGTATAAAGTTTAGGGAGGTTCTTATTGGGGCTTTCATTCCTAAATGTAAGAGTTTGTTCATGGGACACACATTCCAAACAATTTATTTAATGGGTTACTTATGTATACATATATACATACATACATATAAATAATATGTGTGTGTGTGTGTGTGTGTGTAAAGTTTAGGAAGATTCTTATTAGGGCCTTAACTCTTGAATGTAAGGGTTTGTTCTAAAGATATATAGTTGGTAATTAAATATATAACAAATTGATATTTAATTACTAACTATTAATTTGTTATATATATATATATATATATATATATATATATATATATATATATATATATATATATATATACTAACTATTTATTTATTATTCTCTCCCCTTTTATTGTCCCTAGAAGTCGTTGTGAAGGAATTTATGTGTGGGGTGGGCAACTACCTGGCCCGTGTTGGCTTGATCTTTTCAATTGTTAATCACTAGAAGCAGACTCACCCCAAGGTTGAGGTGAGCCTGGTTATGAAGAAAGGGAAAAGCATCAAGGTGGACTCCTCTAATATGGAGGAGGATAGATACAAGGAAATGGGCTTGAGCAATAATCAGAGGGGGCAAAGGAATCCATGGACTTGTCCAAGGAACAAATGCAAGAAGACCTTGATTTTGAGGAAATTGGGGATGACAAGGTGAAGGAGAAGCAAAGCAAAAAAAAAGGGCACGAATAAAGACTGGGGGGAGTTGATGGTTGGGGCCAACTTCCTTGAAATCCCTAGCTCATGTTCACACCCTTATGGTGAAAATGAGGTTAACTCATGTGATAAAAATTCCTTGGAGATCACCATCAATGTCATTAATCAATTGGTGGGTCAATCAGTTGGTCTTGTGTAGGAAATAAAAATCCACCATTAGTTGTCTAAATGGTTCTTTATGGAAATAAGCAATGTTGGGGTAGAAGTATGAGGGGAAAATCTTGGCACCAGAGGAGGAGGATAAATTGGTCTTCCAATGCCGAGACATGGTGAGGGAAATCCTCATTCTTAATACTGAAAAGGACAAATAGTGTATACACCTAAAATTGGCTCATGTCGAATTAAGTAAATATTTTAATATTTATCTTAATTCTTATTTTCTTCTATCAATTAAATAAATATTCTAAGTTTATATGATTGGTTCATTATCCCATAATTAAATAAAAATCAATTTATTTAATAAATTCCCTACATTCTTCTAATGTCTCACATAATTAAATAATCTTAAATTATTTAATTAATCCTAAATTCCTCTATCCTAAGTTTTAATTCCATAAATACACCTCACCAATCCACCTCACCTTTTCCACCTCACCATGTTGCACGTGTAATTAAATATTTTAAATATTTAATTAGCTAATATTCCCTCACCCACATGTCCTATTTATCCTCCAGTCAAAATTAGTTAACTCATCAATCAAATCAGTTAACTAATTAGTCATTTGAGTTCACTAATCAATCAATTCACTTAACTAATTAGTCAATTCAATCAACTCCCCAATAAATTCACTTAACTGATTGGTCTATTCTGTTAACTCTTCAATCTATTATGTTAACTCCCCTGTTGCATGAAGGAGCTTGGACACTTGTCCTCTTTCTATTCGTGCACATTCCTCAACCATTCTCAACTATTGATCTTCTTATTTCTTCTCAACCGTTGATCTCTTCTCTTCTGAGTCTATAAATTGAACCTTATTCCTTCATTTCAAGAATCCAAGCTTTCAGTACAATTACTCTGTTGAATTACTAGCATGCCTTCGGCACCCCCATTACTATCTATTTGCTTGAGATCACCCCCATTGCTTTGAAGCTAATCTTCATAGCGATAAAGTATCATAGTCATTTCTCCATCGCCATCTTGAAGAATGAAGCAATGAAGTACGCTTCCTGAGGGCAACTTTCATCACAAAAGATTGATTGAGACTAGGTGAACAATCCAAGCCATAGGATAACAAGGTTTGTGTTTTTATTTGTTCAATCTTGTTATTCGCAATTTCTATTGATGTTCATTGGTTTATTAATGGTTTTATGTTGTTAACCACAATTTCTGATAACATTTTTGGCACCCACCGTGGGGCCCTTGCCCCCAAATTTAATCTAAAACTAAGTTTTTGAGTGACAGGTTCCGTAAAATTTTCGTACAGGTTATTCCTGCGCATTTGAGCAGTTTCGAAGCACATCTGATCCCTATTTCCACACATTTGAAGATTCAACGCATATACCCTCTAGAGTTGCGCTTTCATCCTCTGAAATGACGTATTCTTTAAACCTGAGCATTTGTCTTTTATTTTGGTGCTTTTAAGATATGTTTCTACACATGCATAAATCTACGCATTTGTGTATTGTAACTGTGCATATAAGCTTTGTAGCTGTGCATGTGATTCAAACAGAGATTTTGAGTTTTTTTTTGTAGTTTTCAGTAACGCAAACGTTTTCTTGCAAGGAAGTTCTCGAGTCTACTTGCAAGGATAGGAGCTTGTTTAGATCATATAGTTGCACCTATTTAGCTCATTGTAGATTTAATTAGAGGAAAAAGTAAGATGATGTTCATACAAATCTCATGTAGTTTTAACTAGGAGGAGTGTAACTGGATCATTGCTATCTTTTCTACATTGCTATCTTACTGGAAATGAACCATTGCTATCTTGTACTCACTTCAAAGTTAACAATCGTGTGTGTGCCCAAGTAGTGTAGTGCATCTAGTTTTTTTCATTTTAATTAGGATTGAATGAACCATTGTCTTCTGTGTCTTTGGAATGACATTAGGCATATGCTCTCTCCTATCTTGGGTGATCAAAACGCCAGACGTGTCATTTCGCATGTGTTAAACCTTTGGAGGGGCCTGCTCTTGGATACCCGTCCGTCCAAGTAGGAATGACCCTAAGTGGTAACAGGCTAAAGCCAAGCCCTGCTGAGCCACTCAAAATAAATTGTGTTTGGAGTGAAAGCTTCAAACAAGTGAAGTTTTGTTACATCGATAGCCAACCTCCCCCAAAACCCTCCAAGGCGTAACCCTTGCAGGCTGGGAGACTCTACAACGAAGAGTAGTGCCACCGCATGGGTAACCACTCAAATGGATGCCCTCATTACATATCCTTTGTTTAGTAGACCAAAATCCTTTTATTTGTTGGTGCAAAAGGTGGGACCTTTGAAGCCGCCTCGATTCAAGTGGTTCTTTGTAGAGATAGCATAGACAATCCTAAGGTTCGGTGGGGGTACGAGCCTTGGGAAACTTGGATCTTGGTATGCATGAGAAGTGTGTGCCATGGAGAGTAGCAGGTGCTACCAAGATCCTAAAGCTATCCTCTTTGAATATGTACAGCTAGGGGATCTGACAAATACTGTCTTTACCAACCTAGGATTGTACTTGTTTTTCAGTCAAAAAGAGTCCAAAAAAATTTCAAAAAACCATGAAATCATTCTATGTGTTTGCTATGTTTTCTTGCTATAATTAATAAAATCAAAATCACAAGACCAACCTGCACCCAAAAATCCAAAAAAATTGAAAAATGTATCGAAAAACTTTGCAAAAAATTTAGAAAACCAGAACTACACATTTGACTTATGAACCTGCGCATCTGCTCAGACTTTCTGTGCATCTAAACTGACTCCCTACGCATCTAGTATCTGTTACTGTGCTTTTGAAATTTGCCAGTTCGGCACATTTATTCTGACCTTCTGCGCTTTTACACTCTGTTCCTACACATTTAATTCTTGTGCATGCAAAACAAGGAGCATCTCCGCACCTTTTGAGAGCAAAATTTTACCACTTCTGAGTACCCATTTCAACTATATTCCAGTATTTGAGATCAGTTTTTACTGTGCAAGTACTTTTCCATCCACTTCTGTGGCAATTTGCAAAAGTTCCCAAAGTCAACAAGCATACCATGTATCAAAAATTAGGTTAGGACAAACAAATTCTAGATCAATTCAGTTTCAAACAAACCTAGAAAACCTCCATAGCCAAGGATCAGTCATCCTTCAGAACTTCTCTAGGGGCTTGTGCAAGACTAGTCAACATCAAGTAATTAGATATCAACATCCTTACTTCGACTATCATTTTGTATTTACCATCTTGTTTGACATAATTGGTCCAGGGGTTCCCTTGTTCAAACCTTGCCACTACAAGTTTTCACTTCACCATCATCCCATCCAAAACTCACATTTACATGGTCCTAACAAGATCTCAACACCAAAACCAATTAGAAATAGTAGGCACCTATGAAAAATTTGTCTCCACCCCTCACGACAGTGATGAGGAGATTACTCAGGAAGAGCTGCTACAAATGCAATAAGACCAAAAATTCCAATGGCTAATGGATAAGGTGCTCACCCAAGACCCTACTAGATTCCTTCTTTACCTAGCTAGCTAAGGAGCAAAACTACCTAAGGATTTTGATGTCAATGCATTAAGAGAAACCGATGAAGAAAGAATCCCTAAGGATAGTACATGAGAAGAAAGAACCGCAGACAAAGGGAAAGCAACCATTGACTCTACCAACGCTTTAGGTTTAATAACGCAACAAATCCAAGCCTTACAACAACAGTTCACAAACATGCAAACTAGCACATCAACGAAACATTACTCTCTTGAGGATATTTCACCGTATCCTTTTGATAGATCATTGGTCATGATACCTTTCCCTCTAAATTGAAGGTACCCAAATTTGACAAGTATCAAGGAAAAGGTGATCCAAGAGACCACATTAGAGAGTTTAGTGCAACATGCATAGAAGTTGCCCACAATGATACATACCTAATGTGACTGTTTCCTAGAAGTTTGGGAGGACAAGCATTGGAGTGGTTCTCTAGACTACCCTCTGGCATTTGAACATTCAACGAACTCGTGGACAAGTTCATCCTACACTTATCCTATAATATTGAGCATGACATCTCAATTTTAGATCTTTGTAACACCAAGCAAAAAGGTGGAGAATCATTCGCCGCATTCTTACAAAGATGGAGATAGTTGGCGAGCAAATGTCTGCACCAAATACCTAAAAAATAAATGCTGGAAATGTTCATTCATAACCTCCACGCTGACCTCAGCTATCAAATCCAGATATAATGCCCTTCTTTTTTTAGCAAGGTCATTGAGATGGGCTTGATCATTGAGAAGGCATTGGTAGCGAAAGGACAAATCAAATTGTACAAAGACACTCTAAGTATAAATACCAACACGAAAAAACCACACTTCTGGACCAAGAACAAAAATGTTGTAAATGATGGGGTGGTGGATGCCAAAACTATGGCGCAAAAATAACCAATTTTCACTTTAATGAGCCCACAAAACAATCCCCAGCAAAACAAACCACGAAACATCGAATCACGGTTTACAAACTATCAACCTAGGAGAAAATTCACACCCCTAGGGGAATCATTGGAAACCAACCTACAGAAGCTTCTAGCAGGTCAACTCATAACACTTCCAGCTACAAGGGATTATGAACCAAAAGTCAAACCTCCTTGGTGGAATGACAACGACTTCTGTGAGTTTCACTGGAACAAAGGACATAAAACCAGTGATTATATAGCACTCAAACATACAATTCAAGACCTATTGGACCAGAAAAAGGTGTCACTCGATAGACATGCCTCTAACACTAATCACTTGGCATTCAAGGATCCACTTCCCAATTATGAGCAGGGTGGGGGTTCCAGACAAAATAACAGTGGCAATAATAATGCCAATTATACGAATGTAGGATTTGACTATGTGGTTAACCACGTTTATGAAAGTGAGTCACACATCAATACCCTAAATAATACTCCTGATTGTAAAGTGACCACTCACAGTGGAAAGGTTACTCTTAAGGGAGTCTCATCCAAGCCGTCCTCTTCGTCTAATTAGTATAGTGTCTTGGATCAACTCCACAAAACTCCTGCACATATCTCCATCTTGGAGCTTTTGCATTTGTCCCCATCTCATAGAGCCATGCTAGATCAAGCTCTTTCTGAAGCCACTGTGCCAACAAACCTCGCCGAAGAGCAATTCCAGACCATGTTAGGTAACATTACCACACCTCACTCCCTATCATTCACTGAAAAGGATGATATGTCTCCCACTCAACCTCATAATGCCTCTCTCCACATTGAAGCCTTCATCCACAATCACAAAATCAAGAGGGTTCTAATTAATGGAGGGGCCAGTTTAAATATTTGCACTTTAAATCTAATCCTTGCATTGGGGTTTTCAGAGAAAGATATAGATCCAAAAAGGAAAATCACCATCAAAGCCTATGATGAAGAGGAAAGAACTTCAAAAGGAGTGGTTGTTTTACCTATCAGAGTGGGACCTGTAGTAAAAGATGTAGTGTGTCAAGTCCTTGATATGGAGCTTGCATATAATATTCTCCTTGGGAGACCTTGGATACATGCTATGAAGGTAGTACCTTCAACCTACCACTAGTGTATAAAGTTCCCCTTTGAAGGTCAAGAAATCACCATCCAAGGTGATTCTAACCCATTTTAGTACTGTAACACCATGCACTCTAAACCTAAAGTTGTAATTCCCCATAACCGTGCCTCTACCTCATCTTCATCCCATGTTGACCCAACTTCACTCCCTTCCACATCAAAGGCGCCCCAAACCAACTTCAAAGTCAAAGATAAAGGCCTAGGTGAGTACACAATTGCGCAATCCTTTTGTTTATCACAGCTCCCTATCTCCCCCAAATCCTATGGAAAGCCTTCCATGAGCAAACCCAAAGAATCAATGACTCCTAAAGGTCCATTTGTGAAAAGACCATCACTCCTTAGTACAAACATGATGGAAAGCCTTCCATGAGAAGCCTTGAAGATGAGAGTGATGAAAAAGACATTCTACAATGGTTTTACAAAGATGATGACCATCTATCCTAGCAACAAGACCATCACTCAATAGTACAAACTGCACAATATGGTCACAGATTCTCAATACTACAAAGAATGGGGTATGAAGGTCATGGTCCCATTGGATTGAGAAAGGAAGGTATCACTGAACCTATCCAACCTCTTACATTAATAGCTCGAGACACTACAGGGCTAGGCTACATCGGCAAAGCAAAGACCAAGGGATCAGACAAGCATAAAAATAAACAACCAGAAACATTTGCTACTAACATAGTAGATCAAATTCACCAACTGCAAGGATGGAGTGAGACGGACTCTAATGAGTATGAATGGGATAGTCTCTCTAAACTATCTTGTGATGAAAAAGATATTGATGTGGTCCACGAGTATGACCCTACCCATGCAACTAATGAGGGACTAAGTATAAGGGCTAGACCTTTAGAGTTCGACCCACACAATAACGATAGTCAAATTCACGAGGAAGGAATGATACCGAACTTGACAGATTAACTAGTGGAGAGTATCATTGTGGGCATTGTCAATGCTTATAACGACCATCTTAACTCCTCAATATTGACATAGATAGCTTAGAACCTAACGAACCAAATGACCCTCTACCACTGGTATATCCAGAACTCATAGATTGGGACCTCCAAGATACTACCCCTGAGCTAGATACCTTCCAAAATGATGAAGCCATCATAGACTTTCTAGAGCTTAGGGAACATATAGCCGCAAGGATTATAGGGTTGGCTATGCCATAGAACTCAATGACAAGGCCTATTTTGGAGAGAGTGCCAAGCCTTTCAGTCTCAAAAATATAAAAATGAAAAATATATCTAATCGTGAAAACCACTCTATGGCAGTATGAGATCATGAAAATAGTAAAAATATGAAAGACGTATCCAATGGTGAAAACCTCTCTAAGGCATCGAAGGATGGAAGGCTTGACCCTCTCCCCAATCTAACACATTAGGAGAGATCGTCGATCTTGATGGAACTAGCAGAGCATATCAACGTTAGCACAGGTGATAATCCAAGGATGATCCACATGGCACAATCTTTAACTACACATGAGAAACTAGAGTTCACTGAATTCTTCAAAAGGAAACAAATAAACTTTGCTTGGTCATATGCGGATATGTCGGGGTTAGATCCGAATATCATAATGCATCACTTATCCTTAGCTCCAGGGGCCAAACTAGTTAAGCAGATACTTAGAAAGATGCACCTACAAGTTGCCCTCATGGTAAAAGAAGAACTAAAGAAGCTGCTAGATGTTGGGTTCATCTGACCAATAGACTATCCTAAGTGGACCTCCAACATCGTGCCTGTTGCCAAACCAGATGGGAGAGTTCGACTGTGTAACGACTTTAGAGACCTCAATAAAGCTTGCCCAAAAGATGATTTCCACTGCCAAACATAGACATCATTGTAGATCTCACGGTAGGACACTCTATGTTGTCAATAATGGATAGTTTCTTAGGATATACCCAGATCAAAATTACACCTGAGGACCAACACAAGACCGCATTCACATGTCCATGGGGCATCGATTGTTGGTGTGTCATGCCATTTGGATTGAAAAATGCAGGGGCAACATATCAGAGAGCTATGACCACAATCTTTCACGACATGATGCACACCATAATGGAAGATTATGTGGATGACATATTGGCTAAATCCCTCACAAGGGAAGGACACTTGGCAGTGTTACATAAAATCTTCACAAGATTGGAGCAGTTCAATGTGTGCTTCAATCCAAAGAAATGCGTATTTGGAGTCACATCTAGCAAGCTTCTAGGGTACATCGTATCAAGAAATGGAATCGAAGTAGACCCATCTAAGCTGAAGGCTATCATGGAAATGCCACCACCCAAAAATATCAGTCAACTAAGGTCTTTACAGGGTAAATTGCAATCTATCAGAAGGTTCATTTCTCAATTGGCAGACAAGTGCCACCCATTCAAGCACTTCCTACATAAGAATATTCCTTTCAAATAGACTGATGCATGCGAACAAGCATTTCAACAGTTGAAAGAGTATCTCATGAACCCACTGGTATTAATGCCACCCATCCAGGGTAAACCTCTGTTACTTTATATCTCTACCACACCAACAGCTCTAGGAGCCCTCCTTGCACAACAAAATCATGAAGGGAAAGAACAAGCAATATATTACATCAACAGAACATTAGTTGGCTATGAGTTGTAATACATGCCAATTGAAAGAGCATGCCTTGCAGTAGTCTTCACTTCACAGAAATGGAGACATTACATGTTGTTGCATTCCATCAAGCTAGTAGCAAAAATTGATCCACTCAAATATTTGCTCAACAAAGCTGCTCTTACAGGTAGATTGTCCAAATGGGTTATGCTTCTTAGTGAGTTTGACATTGAATATGTAGATAGGTGTGCAATAAAGGGACATGTACTTGTAGATCAACTGGCAGAGGCACCTTTAACAGATGATAATCCTTTGAATTTTGAATTTCCAGACGACTCCATCTTTCATATAACAATGACAACCTGGAAACTATACTTTAACGGCTCCTACACTCAGCATGGATCGGGGGCAGGCATCTTGTTGGTTACACCTCATGGTAACACCATCCCAAAGTCATATAGACTGCTCTTTCCTTGTACCAACAATGTGGCAGAGTATGAAGCCCTAGTCATCGGCATCAAGCAGACAGTTGAATGGAACATCACAGAGCTTCAAGCATATGGCAACTCACAGTTAGTTATCAACCAAGTGAATGATGACTACCAAATAAAGGATGAGAAGTTAAAACCCTACAAACAAATGGTAGATGACTTCAAGGAATACTTTGTTGAGATATCTTCTGAACAAATACCAAGGATAGAGAACAAAGCAGTCGACGCCATGGCCACAATCACCTCTCTCCTCGACATCCTTGACAACCAATCGTGTTATGAGTTCTTGGTAGAGCCAGTATCCCATCCTGCATATGACTCTCTCAAATCCCATATCATTTGCCACATTGTAGGACCTGACTTTCCCCTCTATGGACAAGTATTTGCCTATCTCAAAGACAATATCCTACCGCCAGATCTCTTAAGTAACCAAAAACAAACTTTCATTCGTCAAGCATCCCATTATGCTATTATAAGAAATACCTTATATTGACGTGGTCTTTATGATACTCTGCTTAGGTGTCTCAATAGCGAGGAACATCAAACTGCCCTGAGCGAAGTGCACGATGGTATATGCGGGACCCACTCTAGTGGTCCTACCCTAGCCAAGAAACTCATACGCATGGGATACGACTGGCCTACAATGGAAAAGGATTCCTATCATTTTGTAAAGAAGTGCACGAAATGCCAAGTCCATGGGAACCTGATACATGCACCAACACAAGAGTTGCAGCCTTTATCGACTCCTTGGCCTTTCTGTCAATGGGGATTCAACTTAGTGGGCAAGATACACCCTCCATCCTCGAGTGGCCATAAATTCATAATCACCACCACTAAGTACTTTATGAAGTGGATTGAAGCAGTACCCCTTGCCAATATCATGGGCAAGCAAATTGCCTCCTTTATCCTGAACTATATCATTTGTCGCTATAGTATCCCTTTATCCATCATCACTGATAATGGACGACCATTCAAAAACCAAGATGTCAAAGAACTATGCGACAAATTCCTTATCCAGCACCACTTTTCCACCCCATATTAACCCCGAGGAAACAACCAGGCGGAGGCATCAAATAAAACCATCTTAAAATCCTGAAAAAGACTATCAATGATGTCGGTCATGACTGGCACGTCCAATTAAATCCTGCGATGTGGGCCTACTACACAAGTATCCGCACACCCACAGGTGCAACACCATACTCCATGGTCTACGGATCTGAAGCCATCTTGCCTATTGAAGTCGAGATCCCATCCTTTTGAGTATCATTAAAAGGCCTCATAACAGATGAAGAGTATCGAGTATCTAGACTTCAAGAGTTGGAGTTGCTAGAAGAGAGAAGGCAACAAGCCTTTAACCATCTCAAGGCTTATCAACAAAGGATGTCCAGAATTTACAACCACAGAGTAAAACCCCAGGCATTTCAAGTTGGTGATCTGGTACTTAGGGAAAATCCTCAGAATCAACAAGATAGAGAGAAAAAAAGGCAAGTTTGAACCCAACTGGTTGGGTCCATACGTCATTGTTGCTACCTATGGGTCAGGTGCTTATTAATTAGCCACATCAGAAGGTGAAATATTTGTTGATCCCATCAACAACATGCATCTTCGCAAGTTCTACACGTAAACCCCAATGCAAGGGAGTCAACATAACAAAAAAAAATCAAAAAATGGCAAAAATAGCAAAACAACCAAATTTTTTTGGAAAAACAACAAAAAACTCATCCTCTGGTGAAAACCTAGCAAATAGGCACCTTGGATAGGTACCATGGTGAAAACTTGGCAAACAAGCGTCATGTGTACTTTTAGATTTCGTGCAAATAAAAGTAAGTGGTGAAAACCTGGTAAATAGACGCTCCTTGTGATAAACTGCCTTCTCCATCCTTTTCAACCTTGTTCCTTGTTCTTACCTCCAAAAAAGTGAGTGGCCATTTGATCACCTCAGTATACCTACCATGGTTTGTTGTTTGCTCATCTTTATCGCTTTCTGCCTTGCATCCATCGTATCATCTGTCTTACAATCCATAGAACAGTTGTCAAAATACGTCGCTTCTGAGATATCACATAGGCAAGGCCATCTTATACTGATGCACCCCCAAGGCTACCTCTCTACTCCATCCTGTTGTTCCATGTGCGTCCAAATCTGTGTCCAATGCCTAGGTCTTAGGTCCACCAAGTTCCCCCTGAACTACGTTGCCTCTGCGTCGTCATGTAGGCAAGGCCATTTAGCAATGAGCCCCTGAGGCACTAGGTCAGTCCTTTAGGGCTCGTCTCTTCATATCTGTTTGTCAGTTTATCCATAATAAGTTGATCCTTTATCTGACTGGGGGCAAGTCCTTGACCTAGTTGCAGAATTAGATTCTTGAATGCTACATATTCTTAGAGGACACCTTTCACTAAGACAAGCGCACTCGCAACAGCTATGTGCTTCCAAACCAAAATCTTGGCACATCAGCATCAACCTATCCAAAGCAAAACAAAGCAAAGATCAAAGCACATCAAAATGATTTTATCTATACTATAGCAAGAAATCACATCTAATACAAGAATGTTTTGTGAAAAGGCTAAGTTAGCGAGTCTTGATTTTCGTTATTATGTCTTTTTATGCTACTCAAGGATGCCAAAAGCTGGAGATGCTATGATGGGGGCATAATCATTTTCTTTGTCTGTTGTTTGTGGATTAATCTTTAGTAATGTGCTAACTTTTGTCTAACAACATGATCAACAAAAAGATCATCGAGCACTTCAGAGGTCTAAACATGAAAAGGGGCAATCCTTGTCTGTTGAAATGCAAGAAATACTCAGGTCATCTAGATTCAATTTTGACTAGATGCTTGTATCAGCTTGCTATATCAAAATCTATGTAAGCAATACTCAGGTCGTCTCGATTCAATTATACCTAGATGCTTGTATTAACTTGCAACATTAAGAAAAAGTACCAAAAAGAAATCACCCAATGATGAAATAAGCACTTCAAAATACTTGCACAAATCAAGATGGCAAAATCATTCCATATCCATATCAATAACATCTCCAATTACATTTTGCATCCATATCCCAGGAAATAAAGATTCCTATGCAGAGTATCAATACAAATAAAAGCTTGTTAGTCCTTCTATCAACTCATTCTTCCATCAATCAGTCTTATGTCTATCATTATGTCATTTCTGTGTCGATTGAGTACATTTAGACATAGCAAAAACATAGCATAAATTTGCATGTCATATCACATGAGATAGTCATTAACATGATTAAATCATTTTGCATACATAATAGATACGTCGGGTCATCTAGGTACATTTGCATCAGCATATCATTCAACAAGAAAAATATCAAAAACATAGATAAAGTACATACAGCTCATCTCATGAATTGCATCATCATATAGCTAAGCACATCACATGTGGCATATTAGGTGCATACATGAAATTATCTAAATCTACATCAGATCATATAGACATCAACAGTAATATGCATCCATCAAGACATCACATAGCATCATATAAACATCTAAGTTAGCATTAGATAACATCACATAGCATCACATGAAACATCATAAAATATAATGCATCCATAACATATACCATAAACAACTACATATAGAGCACATAAGCTGCACCATCATATCAATATATCAAATAAAACATGTCCAAATGTACAAAATATCAAAGTCCATCCATATTTGAGTCAATGTAATATATAGTGTATACATCAAAAATACTGATACATGTCTTGGTACAAAATAACACAAGTATATACATATCAGGCTATCTGAGCCATCAAAAAGTGTATACATAAAAGTCAAACTTTGGTTCAAGTGTAACTGCAGGCTAGCCATGCTGCTGTGGGCCACTGCTCCTAGCACTGCCCTCTTCATCCCCTCCTCTGCTGGCCCCAGACTGCTGTGGGCCCATTACAGAGGCTCCTGATCGTGAACCCTCTGCTCTCTGCGAAGCCACAATCTGGTTCCTATAGCTAGGTGCCCTCTGCTCTACTGGTACGACACCATGGTACAACCCCCGGTAATACTGTGTCTGAGCCTGTGCTCTAGCAAGCTCCCCCTGTACCTATGTCAACTGCCCCTGTACATTTCAGCGGTGCCTGTACCTGTGCAAGCTATGCCTATGCCTACTACACCTGTGTAACTAGGAAGCGGGAAGTACCATCTATACCTAGGGCTGCCACTGCCGAGTCTCTCACTGCTCTGATGGCCTACACCCTCACCTCCACTACATCTTGCTCTCTAGTGAGCCCTAAGATGACATCTGCATCTGATTCTCGCTGAGACTTAGCCATCTTGAACTGTGCCCTCAGCTGTCTAATCTGTCCCCTCAGCATGGTGATAGCCTACTGCTGAGTATCTAGTTGGATCGGACCCTACGGGTCCTGAACCTATCCCTGCACCTGCTGCTGTGCCACCTACTGTGGTGGTGGCATCTGAATCTGTTGTACAACTTATGACTGCATTACCTGCTACTGTGCCACCTGCTGTGGTGGTGGCATCTGAACCTACTGTGCAACCTGTGGCTGCACTACTTGCTGCTGATGTGAAGGTCCTTCCCCAGACCTCCTACTCTGTCTCAGTCTGCCTCCATCTCCTCCTCCTCCTCCTCCTCCTCTATCTCCTCCATCGTCTCCCTCTCCATGGCCTCCTCTACCCCTCCTATGTCTCCTCCTCCTACCAGCCCCATCCTCGTCATCTAAATCCTCTTCGTCTATGCGAGGAACCAACTCTCCAGGTCCTGAATATCTAGGAAATGGATGAACAACAAACCACTCCTCATAATCTAGAGTCATCCCTGCATCTACTATCTCTCTCCTCATCGGCCAAGCTGCATAAGGAATGTGTTGAAAGTCTGCTAGCGCTTCCTCATAAGATGCCACTGGACCCCACCTTAGCCTCTCTGCACAGGTCCTCACAAATAGAGCTTGCGCTTGTGGCTTGCCATGTACTCTACCAAACTACCTCTGCACCTTGCTAACAATCTGATGCTCTAGTATGTATCAAGTCCTCCTGATGAGCCACCGTGTCTGGAAACAGTACGGGAGCTCAGAATCCTCATCATCCCATACCTCGCAATCTATGTAGGGGCGCTAGATCACTACATCTACATTATCCAATGCATGTCACCAGTACTCAGCTTTCCCAGCTTGTGCTGGGAAATCACTCCTGCGTAACCATAACTATATGGCTCATACCGTTGTCTCGCAAAAACACAGATCAACTGTGTGATCGCTATATGCTCCCACAACTAGAACTGCAAAAGGGAAACACCTGCTGACAAGCTGGCACCTCTGTGATACACAACCTGGTGCATATCCTTGTATAGGTGTGCAAGCACGCACACACCCCATGAGTATCGAGTCCCGTCTGTAATCATCCTCTCCATAACCCTCCCCCAGCCAATCAGGAACCCGTGTGATCTCCTATTAGGGCATACAATGCGCCCGATCAATCCTACCACTATCCTCAGGAAGTAGTCATAACAATCATGTATGTCTTGCCATGAAATCCCCTGCTCATCAAGCTTTAGGTCATAAAAAATGCATCTACACTCTGCCAATCGTACATCGCATTATGAATTGTATGCTACCAACTCTCCCTAAATAGGAAGATGTAGAATCCTATACACGTCCTCCATGTAACAATCATCTCCCCAATTAGCAGATGAAAGGTCTCGTCCTCGCTGTGGAATTGCTCCACTGCCGCAGTCAACAAACTGAGGTTCACGCGAACCTTGGGCATGAAACATATATAGTCTAGACCCATCGCACCGAGAACCTCTCGATCCATCTTAGTCAGCATGTACCGCTACAACAACGACAGAGGGAACTACTCCCATGACATGAGTACGTTGCGTATATCCTACAACCAAGCACAACATAGCGTCAAGCAAAATCCATATCTAAGCAAACCTACACAAAGCAATCAAACTATCCTATGGCTAGCTTAAACATCTCAAATTGATCAAAACAACATATTATCTCTTGACTAGATTCCAAAAATCTTAGAGATCGCTTATCAATTAATGCATCGATCAAGATGTCAATTGAGTCAATTTCTTTAAGTCAGTTGACTATCCTAGTGAAAATGCACCAAACCAGGTCGCAAATGCGCCGAATCATACCAAATGTGTGGCTTCACTATGCATGCACCGGTACTTGTCACATATGTGCAATTCTAGCATATGTACAGCTTTTTGTGTCACATGCACAGTCTCCTGATGAATGCGCTGATTCATATCCTATATGTGCAGTTCTATCATATGCGCTGCTAGATCATCCGTATGCACAGACCTATAACGCATGCGCCGACTTCTGGCGTGCATGCGCAAAACTTTTAGATGTGTCGATTCCTATCCTACATGTGCAGTTCTATCATATGTGCCACAAGATCAGTCATATGCGCTGCACCAGGTCAGATGCGTGGTTTCGGAGCCCATATGCATCAAACTATGAATCGGTGCATTTATCTAAGTAAACTTTCCCTAGCATTTATTGCGCTAATAAATGATCCTAGGTGAAGTTTTTTGAGCTACATACCGATGGTCCTGCCTCTGCTGGCCGCCCAAACTATCAGACTCGCTCAAAATGGTGCTCCTCACATGGAATATCCATATCTCTGTCAGCTGCTCTAGCTCTTATGCTCTCCTAAGCTCTCAAAAGAAAATCACTAAAGGACAAGTGTGCAAATGAATAGGACTTGTGGACCCAGCTCCTAGATATAGCAAGTGAACCATAACTGACTGTGTGACAACTGTGACTACTTCCCAAACCTGTTTTCTCCTGTTTCTCTGAATTGTCACCCGTTTTCTTCAAACTAACCTGTTTTTCACCTTCTTTATCGTGAGATTGTCCATTTCATGGCCTTCTACCTTCTTCCTATTCAATCTCTCGAGGGGGCATCCTATCGTTAAACTTGTACCAGGGGCAAACTAGGGCATGTATCATTATCAGAAATTTATTCTTTGAAACAACGTGATAAAATACATTGCATCGAAGAGGGGCAAAATGTATACACCTAAAATTGGCTCATGTCAAATTAAGTAAATATTTTAGTATTTATCTTAATTCTTATTTTCTTCTATCAATTAAATAAATATTCTAAGTTTATTTGATTGGTTCATTATCCCATAATTAAATAAAAATCAATTTATTTAATTAAATTCCCTAAATTCTTCTAATGTCTCACATAATTAAATAATCTTAAATTATTTAATTAATCCTAAATTCCTCTATCCTAAGTTTTAATTCCATAAATCCACCTCACCAATCCACCTCACCTTTTCCACCTCACTATGTTGCACATGTAATTAAATATTTTAAATATTTAATTAGCTAATATTCCCTCACCCACATGTCCTATTTATCCTCCAATCAAAATTAGTTAACTCATCAATCAAATCAGTTAACTAATTAGTCATTTGAGTTCACTAATCAATCGATTCACTTAACTGATTAGTCAATTCAGTCAACTCCCCAATCAATTCACTTAACTGATTGGTCTATTCTATTAACTCTTTAATTTATTATGTTAACGCCCTTGTTGCATGAAGGAGCTTGGACACTTGTCCTCTTTCTATTCGCGCACATTCCTCAACCATTCTCAACCGTTGATCTTATTTCTTCTCAACCGTTGATCTCTTCTCTTCTGAGTCTATAAATTGAACCTTATTCCTCCATTTCAAGAATCCAAGCTTTTAGTACAATTACTTTGTTGAATTACCAGCACGCCTTTGGCACCCCCATTACTATCTATTTGCTTGAGATCACCCCCATTGCTTTGAAGCTCATCTTCATAGTGATAAAGTATCATAGTCGTTTCTCCATCGCCATCTTGAAGAATGAAGCAAGGAAGTATGCTTCTTGAGGGCAACTTTCATCACAAAAGATCGATCAAGACTAGGCGAACAATGCAAGCCATAGGATAACAAGGTTTGTGAGGTTTGTGCTTTTATTTGTTCAATCTTGTTATTCATAATTTCTATTGATGTTCATTGGTTTATTAATTGTTTTATGCTGTTAACCACAATTTCTGATAACAAATAGAATGCGAGATTGTAGGTGCTGGAGGAAGAGTTAAAGGAGTTAAAAGAAAGCATGAAAAAAATTGGGATATTAGAGCGCATGAAATAGGGGACTAAGGCTGGTGTTCATGACCTCCAAAGAAGCAAAATATACGATACTTAGGGAAACACCAATAAGGGCATAATCAATAGGGGTGAAGGTAGTATTGAACATGGCTTCCTAACTATGGAATTGGAAGGGACTAAAGTTTTAAATAAACTATAGTTTGACCTGGCCTTGTGGGGTTCGTGGAGTGAGTTGTTTTGGTCTTGCTTTTTTAGCTCTTTTTGTTGTTTTCTTTGTTGCCTTTGGTCTAGTTTTGTTACTTGGTAGCTTTCTTTTGGTGTCAATGTAGTTGGTCGGCTATGTTTCTGTTGTAACTTTTACTTTCTACAAAGTTTATGGTCCCTTTAAAACCAACTTATCTTAATCAAAACTATTAATTTGTTATTATGCCGAGAGACATTATACATTGGCATTAAGGGGATGACTATGACCGTGTTCATAAAAACTAAAAAGAGCTGACATATATTTTTTAAATTTATACTAAGTATTTTAAATTTAAAATATAGTCGACATACTTTTATTAAATGAATGCACCTAAAAATTATAAAGTAACTATTTAATATTTAAAAAATATATAATTGACTTAAAATATATAACTGCCATAGTTTTTTTTATAACTGAAAATGGCTTTGGGGGTCATACCCATAAAGAAATATATAAAACATAATATTATATATTTGGCTTCTCCAATAGAGGGCCATTCATCAGTTCATATTACAACATATGTCTACTATTAACAATAAACTGTAACAACATGATTAACAACAAAACTAGCTTTACCAAAATGCCATATATCTAAAATATCTACCCATTACATTCTAGCTACTAGTTATTATCTCTACAATACTCTTTACGATTAGAAGCTGCTGCCAGCATTGTCAAGCACAACCATATCTGCGCCATCACCATCCCCTGCCTTAGAGCTTGGCATCATCATTGCAAAGGCCCAGTCCACGTCCTTGCTTGACACAATCCCGATTGCCTCCTTCAAGAAGTCAATTCCCCACCTAGCCACCCATTTGCGATTGGCTTCATTCCCACCAGCCGTTGGAATTATGAACAGTATCCAGAGCCCTGAATATGCAGGAATAACTTGCGACCACTTCCTAGCTCTCGACTAAAGTCCCAATCTCAGAATAGCCTCCTCTACCACCTTCTGCAAGCCACCTCGCCACCTTGCCCTAATTAGCACATTTGCCATGGACATAATAATAAAGTTGACATAAAGTAACAAATCTATATAAATACAAGTAATAGTAAAACATAAAACACAAAAATATGAATGAATAAGGTAGAGAAGGGCATGAGCTATTTGAAGGTAACTACATTATATTTTATACATTTTGGTATAAGGTTTCAATTTAATTTTCTTTTCTTTTTTGAAGAATGAAATCTAATTTCTGGGTTTTTATCCACTGTTGATTTATAAAAAATAGAATAATTTATTTTATAACTATATTTTATTAGGGTTTTATCGTATGAAATATAAAAGGAGCAAAGTGTAGTGCATTATATTTTGTTAGGGTTATGTTTTATTTTCTAGTACAATAATTTAATTTATAACTATATTTTATTAGGATTTTATCAGATCAAAGTATATTCATGAAGGACATAAGTTATTCCAAGTAAGTGCATTATATTTTATACATTTTACTATAAAGGCTTCAATTTAATTTTCTTTTCTTTTATGTAGAATGAAATTTAATTTCCTATACATGTATGATTAAAACAATAAAAGGGCAATATGAAATAAAGGGGTAAATATAAATTGTCCTAAAATAATATTTTATAACACTATATTTTATTAGGGTTTCCATTTGTTTTCTACATAATCAATTAATAAGTTGAATAGATGCTTAGGGATGGATATCCCTAGTGTATTTTACATATATTTTTCTAAAGATAGGTATGCTAGTATATATAACAAATTATTAATAGTTAGTATATATTATATTAGTTATAATATATACTAACTATTAATAATCTGTTATATATATATTATTGAGTATGAGTTGCCCTACTAGTTAATTTTATTGGAAATTTAGAAGTTTAAATAAATGATTTTTATGTTTTGCAATTGTGTTAGTGTGATAAGACCATTTGATTTCATGGACATTATTAAAATCAAATTCCATTACAAATAGTTAAGACACAATTTTTTTAGAGATGTTTGAAAGGTTGTTTTAACATACTTTCAATTATAAAATTTGGGAGGATATAAAAGATTATATCATTTCTCAAAATTGAGATATACAGACACAAATTAAAAGTAAAGGCCCCAATAAGAACCTCCTTAATTTTTATTATGCCAAGAGGCATTCTACAGTCATAGGTGGAGATGAGAGCACTCATTTTCATCACAAAAAACTATGAAAACTCTAAAAATAAAAATAAAAATGAAAGTGGAAATTGTTCAAGGAAAAATTGTAAACTGGTGGAGAAATCACAAAAACTATGAAAACTCTAAAAACACATAAAATAAAAATAAAAATAAAAAAGAAAGTGGAAACTTTCAAGGAAAAAAGTGGAGGAACATGGACATTATTAAAATCAAATTCCATTACAAATAGTTAAAGACACAATTTTTTAGAAGTGTTTGAAAGGTTGTTTTAACATACTTTCAATTATAAAATTTGGGAGGATAAAAAAGATTGTATCATTTCTCAAAATTGAGATATACAGACACACAAATTAAGAGTAAAGGCCCCATAAGAACCTCCTTAATTTTTATTATGTCGAGAGGCATTCTACAGTCGTTGAGCACTCATTTTCATCACAAAAACTATGAAAACTCTAAAAATAAAAATAAACTAAAAATAAAAATAAAAAAAGAAAGTGGAAACCGTTTGTAAACCGGTGGAGAAATCACAAAAACTATGAAAACTCTAAAAACACATAAAATAAAAATAAAAATAAAAAAGAAAGTGGAAACACTTTCAAAGAAACAAAACGAAGAAAATCACATAAATTATAGAATCACATAAATTATAGAAATACAAAAAGCACGGACAAAACTTTCTCGGCATAATTAGAATCAATAACCCACTTAATGAATTGTATCACATGTATATATATACACACATGTAAATAACCCATTGAATCAATTGCATAGGACATATAAATTAATAACTAATTTATAATTATATAAATAATATATTATAATAATTAAATTATAGTGACATTATTGATATTTTAAATAAATATATTAAAATATATATATCTATTTAAAAAAGATAAATAAATAGAAAAACATAAAAAAGTTACCATGGAAATAACATATGACCTCACATATAAACATCCCCACAAAATATATAATTGTTATGGACAAAATAGAATCTAATTTATATATTTGTCAACAAAGAAACAAATGACCTCCATGTAAATAATTTATAATTTACTTTAACAAAGTCTATTTATAAACATAGACCCACTACACTTCTTAACAGCTGTAGTAACCACCTACCAAACCTCTTGACAACTGTCAAATTAGAAACTAAAACAATGGGTTTAAAACCAGGCATTGACAGCCATATTTAATTCTCTATTAATTTGCTCATAATGTCATCATTGAAGAAAGGGGAAGTTATGTTTGGAGTAATGACAAAGACATGGCACATGCAGCCTACTTTTAAGAAGTGGCAGTGATGTACTACCATAAAAAGTGGAGAGAGGAATGACAAACAAATCCTCTCTCTAGAGAAATAAGAATTTTATTTTTTCTTAGAGAGAGAAAATGGTCAAAGGAGGAGGAGGAGGCAAAGAGATGCATTGAAAAAGCAGCCAAAGAGGGAGGGCAGAAAAGCAAAACCATAACCCACCTAAATCAAAAACCAAAAGGAGAAACCCTAGGTAAATTGGTTGGGCAGGTATACCAAACTTCTATATAAGTGGTATCTAAAAGGAAGGTGTTGCCATTCTTGATTGACTTGATCTGTCTAGCCATGAAAAGGATTTGGTAAAGATTTGGTGGTGTGTGGCCATTGTACCACTGTGATGTGATGTGACTGGCATAGAATGGTTGGGATTTGATCATCTGAGTGCTGCTGCTTTTAGGGTTATCTACAAAGGACAAGCCAGTACTTAGGGCTTTCTTAAAAAAAAGGACAGGCTGGCACTTAGGGTTTTCTAGAAAGGACAGGTTGGCTAAACTGGTACACAAGACTTGAAAAGATTGTGCCAAGATTTGGATTGATTAGAAGAAAGTGCCATAGAACTTTTTATTTTTATTTTTTTTGTATATACAGTTCTGAAATCCAAATATATCTTTGGCCAGAGGAAAGAACAGGACAATAAGGAAGATTCTGGAGGTCAAGGGGGATATGTAATGCTCACAGGACTCCATATTCTCTGAGAGACATTATATATTGTTTTGTTTTGCAAGATACAGAGAGAAAGATAAGGTTTGTAGTTCTTCCCAGCTGTGGATTCAGCCAGGAAGTATACAGGGAAGGTAAGCTTTTCTTGTTTTCCTGTGTTTTTCTCTTTTCTTTTTTTTCCTTTTATTTTCCCTCTATTGTTACTATTTTTAAATTTTACAAAATTGGATTTAATATTGGTCGTAAAAGATGTTGAAATGTATATCCTGTGTATATCCGTCATTCATTTTGAATACTGCTGCATATTCTCCGTCTTCGATTGAATTACTGCGATGTTGAATTTTATATCTGTGATTTAAAAATAATTGTTTTTCTTTTTGAAATCGGATGATATTTTTGCTAGTTTCGACTTAAAAATAATTATTTTCTTCTTCAAATCGGATCAAATATATGCTTATGATTTAAAAATAATTTTTTTCCTCTTGAAATCGGATATAACTTACGCTTGTGTTTCGTGCATTTTTTATTTTCATTAAAAACTGGGAAAATTTAATATTGAAGATTCTTTATTCACGAAATTTAAATTTTGCACGCGGCTCCTTTCCTTTTTAATTTTTTTTGTTTCTACATCGTCTTGATTTTATTAGCAAGTTTTTGTCTTCTAGTGGAGGCTTTGAAAAATTAAAGTGAAAATGGAGAGACAATATTCGAAGTAAGTTTACTGTTTGTTTATAATTATGGTCTCAGAAGTGTCTTTTGTTTGAAAGCTTAGGATTTTATAAGCCACTGTTTCTGTGCAGAAAAGTTTTGTACGATGTCATCTTTTTTCTGGATTAACTGTATCGAGTATCTAACATTTGTCATTCAAGATGTTCTGCGTTTGACTTTCATCGGAAATGCGACTGTTTTTGTGTATTGTTGTTGCCCAGTATCAAATGTCCTTTTTTGCAATTAATTTCTTGGAGTATTTAATACTTCTATTTCACAGTGCATTTGAGTTTTAGGACTATTTAATGCTCAAGTCATTTATAACAAGGGTTGATTCATTCAAGTATCTGCTTTATTGTCTGTTCAACATCTTTGTTTTACAAAATAACTGCTACTGGTTATCAGGTTAAGTTGCCAAAAGTAATAATTGGGGATAGCGCTGTCAAAGCCCTGTGATTAGTTTCCTCAGAAGTTTTAATGGTTATTATTCTTTGTACAATGGCGTAAGTCCCCTTGGCATAGTTTATTTGTTTTTGTTGGTAGCTGGCACACAGTCATGCAGGTAAAACCTTCTTGCCAGATATGCAAAGAAAAGACTATTGCACTTTTACCATTTTCAAGACAGATGATTCATTCTGCGTAAACATCTAATTCATGGGTTATCGCTATTGCTTGGCCTTTAGGTCTTGACACAACTAGCACATACACGTTCCAGAGATTTTTCATGTGCCAAGCATTTGACTTGGGCATCCCATTAAGAATGGTTAGCGATTTAGTCTTGAACCTTACCAGTTCAACTTTAAAAATAATCACCGCCATGTTTTTTGTTGGACACATTAACACACACCCATATAGATATTAGTATTGTGAAGCATTATAATAAGCTCTAATCGCAGAAGTGCAAAATTGAATCTAGAGCAGAATTGTGTAAATAGAGTGCAAATGATCAAAGAAGTTGTAGTGCCAAACTATGTGTTAAAATCCTTTTATGGAGGAAGATGATTGTGAAGTTCCCTCTGCTTTATTGTCCAATTCTCTATTCCGGTGCACAAGATGTAGGAAGAGGTGTGTAATATGCAGTAGAAAGAAGTAGAACCACCAACTTGTCTCTAGAATTCTAAGAGACATTGATTAATTGTCTCATTCAAAGTGGTGTGTTCTGTAATGATGGAACAAATAGTGATTAGGTTGTTGATTGCATAGATTTTTGACCATATTGAGGGTTTGGGATTTTGTTGTGGGCATTGCCCTTTAATCCTTCAAGAGGTTGTTGCCCCTATTTTTATTAGGGGAAGGCAAAGGCAGAACACCATTTGTACTTTAATGTGCGAGACATGGATTATTACATTCCTGTGATGGGCTTCTGCATAAGCTATTTATATTGGGAGTGTTTTACTATTGTTGTAATATCCTTTTATGCACCGCTATTAAATGCAGTAGGATCACTCTAATGTACATATCCAAGTTTTATGCCTATATGCTTGCATTTAATGCAGTGTACTTGTGTGGTTCATTCATGGACAAATTCAATGGTGTATGATTGATATAACTTTTGATTGCTCTTATAAATCAGGAACTATGCTTAAAAACAATTAAACATAAAAGGTAAACTTTCTTAAGTTTCAGATGTAAGAAATGAATAACTGAGCAAATGAAGAGCACCAAACATCAGCCAACAAGAGGGACACAAGATATACTTAAGGAAACCTAATGTGGGAAGACTCCAACATGGAAATGGGTTGTACCTTCACACGTCAATTGGAATCAACTCTAATGGAGTCTCCAAGAATAAAGCGGGATTGATACATCCACCTATCACATTCTCATAAGTTTATCTTGCTTTGAAAACTTATTCAGAATAGCGTCATAGGCAATTGGAATGCATACAAAATTTCCAAAAACTATTTTTTGATGAAGATTTGTTGCTAATTTATTCTCTAAATGTCATTTACATAAGCCCGATGAGCATATTTATAGATACAATGATTCAATACATCGATGTAGAAGCACCCAACAAACAAATCATTATTTTGCAATTGAAAGAGTATGCTTCATCTTTTGAATTGTGGGGTTTGTTAGTATGACTATTCTATTTGGATGGATTTGTCTATGCTTGAATGTGTAACTAATGTTTTAGGTGATGGGTTCATGCTGACTTGAATGTGTCAAACTGTCATGTTTGATGAGGCTTGAATCTGCCATTGATGCATAGGTATCAATTATGATTGAATTTAATTGATCAATACTAGAGAACATTGTGGGCCTTGTGATGGAGATTTCATATCTAGACTAGTCAATGTTATAAATTACATTCTTAAAAGGAATAGTAAGAGGGCCTCTGGACAAAATAAGAGGTATTAGGGAAGAAAAGAGCCAGATTCATCATTGTTGATTGTGACTATGGATTGAAAGGAAATGTGAAATGACAATGGTGGAGTAGGTTATCACAAATGCTGATTTTAGAGAGAATAGGCTGGTCATTGCAAATTGGGTAGGACCAATTTTTGGACAACTTCAATAGACAAAGAAGGTGAACATGATAATCATGGCTATTGTTAGAACCTAGAGGGAATCCACATTAACTTTGGGTTATTTTAAAGGATTCCCATTTGTAATTTTGATGGGATCAATAGAGTTACAAAACTTAGAGCTTGGATTGGAAAGCTATAGCATTTTTCTTAGTTAACTCTTATGATGGATTATTAAAAGATTTAGTTTGCCACTTTTCATCACTAATGGACTACCTTTGCTTGATATGATCAAGAAAAACTTATGGGACTAACTTTGATTGACATACTTGAGATAAACTAACTAGAAGCTATTTGTGACGGAACTCTCATATTATACCTAAGAGGATTAGTTGGCTCTAAAAAGTTGAAGCAATAAGGTATTGTGACTTACTACTTGAGGGAATTCTACTAAGCTAGTTTAGACACTAAAAGAATTTCCCCTTGGTGTATTCTTGCAATATTGTCAAATTAAAGGATCCATTAGGGAGTATTTCAAATCATTGAGTTGTACAACACTTTAGATGATATTCAGTAATTAGAAGCTTGTTAAATGGCTGTCATAGACCCCTTTAAATTAGAAATTGCAAGGCACTCCAATGACCAAAAAAGTTTCAAAAGGTGGTGTAAAAACCAATTCTCCTCTAAACTTTGCAGTTGAATAGAAGTGGGGGAAGATAGGTTGTCGGGTAGGGAAATCACCATACTGAGGATTAGAAACAACAAGAAATAGCAATTCTATCCCTTGCTGCTATGTTGGAATTCATCTAATACTAAACTTCACGCTTAAAACAAAAAGTGGAGTATAAAATTCATTTAGGTGTATTATTGACTTTATAGGTTAACTTAATCAAGAAAAAATGTATTTGTGTTATACTTTCACATGAAAGGAAAATTAATAGAAGTGTTGTCTTTTCTTATAGATGGCTTGTAGGCTATTTGGCTAGGGTTTACCCATAAGATGTGTATGTGAATTGATTTTATCCAAGAACATTTAGAGAAGAATTCAAGGAGACATTAGAACGAGAAGAACATTTGACCTCAATTTATGAGGTACAAATGATTATTACTGACCCTCATATTCTTGTGTCCATTTCCTCCTTGGAGTAATTCTAGAACGTTCATTTTCTCTTAATTAAACCTATTCAATAGTTCTTTCATGGTAATGGTGCTATACTAGGTTATCTCAAGCCAATCTTCCACTTGGAGTGGGGCAAGGGGTGTTTGACGGTGAAGGTCAGTACATACTCCAACAAATCTTAATTGTAAGGAGGGTTGGTAACTTGGTGGCGCACTTGGGAGATACTCCAATCTTTAGATACCTACAAGTCAGGTAGATGTAGATTGTTAAATGCATGCAAATTTTTAGGCTTGCTCCTTAGACTTATTTACAAGCCAATGTTAGATCCTTAGGGCATAGCCCCTGTCAATACAAATTCTAATAATTCTTGACAATAAGGAGGACTAGTAACTTAGTGGGTGAATGCCTTGAAGTACACCATGGAAGTTCTTCAAGCCTTAGATACCTAGAAGTTAAGTAGATGTAGAATGTTGAATACTAAGTTTGATAGCTTCAATCCTTAGATTTACCCACAAGGCAACATTAAATCCTTGTAATCTCAGTCCATGAGAATGGCTTTCAGCCAATATTGCTCTGATTAGTAGTCTTGGTGATTGTGCTTATTCATGAGCAAGCTTTTAAGCCTTTTGGCTTTAGTCCTTGGAATCATAGTTGTCAAGTTTGGAAATTCAGATTCATAAAAGGGCGTTAAAAATATCTAAACATCTAGAATCTTATAAAAAATTAGGAAAGTTTGTCGTAGGAATGACTTATAATAAATAAATATATATTGTGAAGGGTAACTAGGAACATCAATTGGCTCAGATTGTTTACATTGTTAAGGGAACTTGGTACATTACCATGACCATACTGGGTCTAGGGATGATTATTCATAAGTTATTTGTGTAGGGTGATTGGGAACATCATTGGCCTAGACTAGTAAAAAATGTTTACATTATATTTGACCTATTTGGTAGATATGTAAAATCCAAGTTGAAAAGGTTTCGGTGCTTAAGCATGTTTCTCGATTGGCTTCCTCCATATATGCAGTCGTTGGATGACCCCTAACCTCCTTCTAATGAAGGGTGGGATCAAAACTTGCAAGGAGAACATATTGATGGTATGATATTGTCATTCAAATATAGTTAATGCTTTGTCTTTAACTTCAGTGCGCAACACATCATTGGAGCTGCAATTTTTGTTGTTACATCCCTCTTTCTTGTCTGATTTGTCCTTTGAGTTCATTGATAGTGTTTGTCTTTAAAGTGTCATCCTTGGAATTGTCATCAATTTAGCAATCATTCTCTTCCTCCATTGATAAACCTTTCTCTAATATCTGGAATGAAAAGGGAAGAGAGAAATAAAATAGTAGCCATTTATAAACATGAGTGAGACTAAATATTCTTTTGGTATAATTTCTATATTTTAACATGGTGAAAATCAAGGTACCTAAGTTGGTCATATGAGGATGTATGCTGGGCATGCGAATATGTGTTGCTGAGTTGGTTGAGCTCGAGCCGGGATGAGCACAACAAGGCATGTTGAGGAGCTGAAGCATACTGTCAATTGGAGCTGCTATTTTTGTTGTTATATCCTTTCTTTTGTTTCCATGTCCTATTCATGAGTGGTGTTCGTCTTTGAAGTGCCATCCTTGGAATTGTTGCTGATGTTGCAGTCGTTCTCTTTCTCCATTGATAATTCAACCCTTCTCTAGTGTAGGAAATTCTAGAACGAATAGGGAAAGAGAGATATAAGATAGTAACCATTTATAAACACGAGTGATACTAAATACTCTTTATGGTATAATTTCTTTTTTGGAAAATGGTGGAAATTAAAGGCATCCAATTGTTGTGATTCTTGGGATCTAAGAGTAGGGCAGGGTAGCTACCACCAACATTATTGCTCGCTGGCTTTAGGATTCCCCTTTGTCAGTGTAGGGTTGGTTCCTATCAGTTATGAGTTGAGATTGACCATTCTATTCCTCAATGGAATAGGATCTGTAATCTTTGTTGACAACATGAATGGAAACTGAGATGATAATAATTTTTTTACATATAATGTTTAGAAAACACTGCTGGGGCAATTGCAGCTTCATTCTTCACATAAGTAGGCTAAGTTCTGATAATTAAAAGGTTGACTGTTTACATATCTCACTGGGTTCTATGGAGTTTCAGAAATTCATTCCCTGAGTAGCATCAATTGTTGAGTTTGAGAGCTTCATAGTAGAGCTGTGAATTTATCAAGTGCAAGTTAATTCATTTTGTATCTGGGTTCTGTGAACTTTTCTTTAAAGACATATTTGTGAATGCTGTTATCAGAAATTCTAATTCTGGTTGTAAGCTACGATCCCCTCTACTTTAATGAAGACAAATCTATAAATATTATCATCTAGAATAGAGGGATTTTCTTTTCTGCTCTAGATTTTCTCTCTTTCCTTAGGTATGTTCTGTACCAAACTATTGTATCCTTTTTTGCAGAGATTTTGTATGGCATTCTCTGCTTGTTGAATGGAAAATAATGTTGACAACATCCATGCTTTGTGATTGCATCTCCTCTCTATGAGCTATGGCTTGCTCTCTTTAGTTGAGTTTGCTTAACATTGGATTTATCTCTGTTAAAAAAGTAGATGAAATGTATTCTTACCTTTTTACAGTTCGCCTTTTGCCACCATAAGCATTTAATGATTTTCATTTTGCCTTCACATTATAGAGTCAAGAATGCCTGTCTTTTCGTTTTTTAATCCCTTGCTTTTTTCATGAAACATGAATTTTCTTTCACATTTGAATTATTTTGACAATCAAAATTGCTAAACCTGCTAGAACTTTGTGGACAGACAACTAATAAAATATTACAAAGACTTTTTTTGGAGGATGTTAATTGTGATCTAATATAATAAATAATAAATAGTGCTGCTCTATTGTTATCCTTTTAGAAGGCAATACCTGTATTTGTACCATATGTATACCAACTTGGCTTTGCTGCCAAGTCAATATAACTCTCTTTTATCTGGCAAACAATTACATTTTCTTGCATAAGCTAATCTTATTAAAACATTCAAGGATCAAACCTACAGTGGTAGCACATCATAATAGTTAGTGTTTTCTGTTAGTAAATCATTGTTTCTGAACCAGTTATAGGGGAATGAGATTAAGGAAGATTGACTATATTTTCTTTCTTTGGCATGAAAAAAATATGCACAAATTTGAATGCCAGACTTTTAGTAAGGTTGAATAAACTTTCTCTGTTTGCCTTATGCAGTGATTATTTGGCATAGAAGACATGCCCACAAGTGTGAGTAATGTGGCTTCCAGTGTGATTGACCTGAGCAGCGATGACGAGGATTCACTTCAGGAGAAAACTCCAACAGAAATACAATTGCAATCATCTATAGAAATTTTAAAAAATGAATGTTCTGAAAATTTGTGTAATACACAAATAGAACAGCCAATTTGTACCCAGACAGTTCAAGATCCTGCATTTTCAAGATCAGCTGGTCATGAATTCGACTGGTATTTCAAAGATACCAAACCTAACCTTGAGAATAGGATTCAAAGAACTCTGCCATCTGTATCTTTAGCTAATGAACAACATGAAAGTGGATTGGAACAGAATGGATTGAGGCAATCTAATGGCATTACATATTCTGCTCTTGGTTCACCATCTCATCAGGAAAGGTCTGCACGGCAAGCTTTTAGTACAAGAGATGGTCAGCAGATATTAAATCAGCAGGGAAGGCAGACATTGACGACATCTTCGTCAA
Organism: Cunninghamia lanceolata; assembly: GCA_027924645.1. NCBI lineage: Eukaryota > Viridiplantae > Streptophyta > Pinopsida > Cupressales > Cupressaceae > Cunninghamia > Cunninghamia lanceolata. The sequence goes on along the minus strand of BSBN01001670.1, from coordinate 3,874,787 downwards.
GGTCAAATTGTCTGGGCCAGTCAGGCCAGGAAATTCAAAACAGCACTGATACACTTGGAATAAATCACAGTGTGCAAGTAAACCATGAAAACACAAGAAATGTTGGAAGTATGCCTCCAGTTAGTTCTTCCTTGTCAAATCAATCTGGACAAGTTTCTTCAAAGAGCAGCTTTCACCAATTTTGGAAAGCAGGAGATTATGATGTTCGATATGCACAAAAAAAATCCATACCAGGTCATTTTATACTTTTGGAAGATTTGTATGTTGCATATCTTTTATATTATGAAAATATTATCCTAGAAATTAGATATTAATTATCATACAGTCATCTGTTTTCTTATCTTCTGTGATCTTCAAACTAAGAACGTTGAGGTTATAAGGAATGCCATGCATCTTTAGCACTGTTTCTGTGAAGCAATTTACATGATTCTATAGTAATCAGTTATGGCATGGATTTGGTACGTTCTTGCTAATGTGATGGAGTTAGACAACTTTAGATACTTTAATAATACTGAGAATTATTTTCATCTTTATGCAGGTGGAATGGATCATGTTCGTGTACACCCGAAGTTCCTTCATTCTAATGCTACCTCCCATAAATGGGCATTTGGAGGTTTGCTTCTTATGCCACTCTTTTGAATGATAAATAATGTCTATTAACACTCTCTTTCCTTACTGTCAGTTGTAGATCATTTGTTATTTATATTAGGATCCACTGCTTGAACTGTACCATTCAATTTTTCAGTCAAGAGATTATCTTAGCCTTATTGAATAGTAAGTTGTGAGATATTTTCTCCAAAGCTCTGTTCTTGTGAGATATAGAATAGTAAGTGGAAAAGGGACATGCGACCCTTTCCTTCCCTTTCTTGCATGAGCCCCTTTATACAGTCTCCTAAGCTCCTAGGAGCTTACTCATGGCTAGAAAAGTCTCCCAACCAATGACCCACATAACCCCTAACTTATCCCCTTCAGGAAGCACCTTTCTAAAGTGTACTTCAACTTTTGATTTATTTTTATTTTATTTTCTCGAACATTGGTAGCCTAGGACACAGTTAATAAAGTGTGCATCTAAATGGACCCCTAAGTTACTAACCACTAAGGTCTTAGATAAAAAGAAAAAGGTGATTTAGAAAAATGTGAGAGTAATGTGGCAATGTGGTTTAGGGGATCTTCTTATCCCTTCTTCATTCTTTCACTGCACTTGTAATCTGCACGCCTATTGCACCCATCAATACATCCAATCAATATAACATACATACAGGATCCTCAAATATTGATTTAGATTGTGCATATATCTAAGTATGTTATCGCCACACATGTAGAATGCATCAAAATTGGATAATAGAATAATCATATCATGAGAAAGGAGCATCAACAGACATGATTAGTTAACTATGACCTATATTCTGTTGATGATGATAATTGTCAATAAAACATACTAAATCATTTGTGTTTCTTAATTACTAATTGCAATCAGAGATAAGCACAAAATAGCCTACCAATACTCCTGGAAAACACACATTTCATCTTCATAAATATAAGATACAAGAGATGGTCTAGATGTTCAATAAAGCATAGAAGTTTAGAACAATAAAAGTTTCAGTCCATAGGTCAAAATGGAGAAAATGTGGAGTGGGGCATAACATAATGAATGTCTTGCTTGACTGGTCCAACAATTCTTCTTGACCAATGTTTCTTAGGTTGGTTTGGGGATGATTTATTACTTTGCTGCAAGATATCTTTTGCCACAGATAGGGCAATGGAAAGAACTATTGAGCTTCCTAGAAGGATCAAATGATGGTTGTAATGATTGATTTGAATGAATAGAAGTTTCATAGAGTTGTGGCTCTTTGAAAGTCAGATTGTTGTATAGAAGTAAACTACAAGTGGATGGCAGCTGTGAGTTGAGAGGATACCTAAAGAACATAGTTATTAGTTCTATGAATGGTGTAATTATTAGTTATTAGTTATTAGCTCTTTCCATGTAAATACACATTTATGTAGTCAAGCAAGTTTTTAAAGTTTTCCATTGACTCCATTCTACATGTTCTTTCAGAAGAATGGTCCATTTCAGAAGAATGGTCTATGGTATGCGTCTATGTAGATGGCATCTGAATGCCTGCGAAGATCTTATTCTTGGAGTTCCAAATGATATATATTTTTCTTCTTATTCGATATAGAAAAACTGTTCCTTACAATTATTAAGGTCATCACAGAATGGATTCTAGTTGTAACATTCTTAGAGAGAGAAACTTGTGCAGATGTTTCATTAAAAGAAATTTTGTATTTGGAAGAAAAGAAATCAAGCCATGTTCATGCTATGCAAAGAAGGGGATGTTGATTATGAGATCAGTTCCAAGGCAATGGGAAAGCAGTCTTTGGTTCAGATTTAAAGGCTTTATATTTATTGTCTGTGTTAATTTTGATAGATATTAACTTTACTTTAAGTTTACAGTTCTGATGATCAAGTTGATTGTTCTAATGCCCAATTAGTCTTCTAAATTTCTGATCAATAAATCCATCTTCCATGGGCCATTCTGGATAATGAAAGCAAATGCTTTATTGTTATCACAGAGCCTGCCATTTCAGTGTGGTTGTATAAGATCCATAGAAAGGCCAGTCCCCAGTTAGATACTATACTGGATATTGTATTGCTTCCCTGAGAACATTTTGAGTTAATCTACATAATGCTTCTGCAGTACTGTTTTCTTTTTCTTGGAACTTGATTTTGAAGTATGTCATATTGTGATGAGTTGATCCATCGTGTTACCTAAATCAGGAATACAATTAAAACTCAGACTCGATGTGTTTCAACTTTTTTACGATATGTTTACATTCTTAATCTGCTATGATTCTAGAGCTACATTTATCTATTATCCTGGAGGTTTTCATTATGATTTCTTTTTCTCATTTCTGAGGCTAGTAATTATGCATGTTTCTTTCTTGGTATCTGCTTTTGTCAGAACTCTGACTCCTTCCTGTCAGATTAAGGGGCAAGTGAGTGATATCTATAATTTTACAAATGATATCTTTCCTTGTAAGGATAACTGGGAATATCACCAAGCCCAGACTGGCTCTAGGGATAAAGTGGCGCCAGTCTGGGGTGTGTTATGACATGCCTTATTGTGCTATGGGGATTTGAACTCGAGTCATTCTCTTTATGAATGCGCCAATTTACGATTATACAATTGACCTTTGGACTGTTGCAAAAAAGTAATGTTATTCTATTGTATTGGGTTTACAATAATCTGTTTTTCTATTCTGGTGACTACTTTTTCTTTGTTTTTCTCCATTTTGTAGTCTCTTTGGTAGTAGCCATGTTTATTAGATTCAAATTTTAATGTTGTTATCAAAATAATTTGTAAAAGGTGGTTTTTTCTTGTGACGTATTTCCCACAGTGGCCAATTGTTGGTATCTCTATTTACTTAAATCTTTAGTACATATTTTTGTTGAAAGTTGATTCTAATGAGTTTTATTTCTTGTTTATCATTGCAGCGATTGCAGAGCTTCTTGATAATGCAATTGATGAGGTAATGTAGCTTTGTACTTTGTTTCCTGAGATGAATTGCTGAGGTGGCTACAATCACTCGTTTGTGATAGTTACCATAGAGATGAGAGAAGCTCATAACTAATGTTTATTTCTAAAATATTTCAGTCAGTTTTGTCTGTTGAAGGGTTGTCGTGATGGTGACTATTTGTCAACCTGATGTATGATGTTTTGATGATAAGATATCTTATATTTGAAGATTAGTGTTCTATTATTGTCTATATCGTGGGTAGAAATTTTCCCTATTGTGTTTCTTATTTTGGTCCAATAACATTCAGATACTTCATGGTGCAACTTATGTTAAAGTGGACCAGATTTACAACCCTCGCGACTGCAGTCATGCTTTACTTTTTCAGGGTGCGAACATTATTCCTAGCTTGCTATCACTATTTGTGCAAATTGGTATTGTATTTACTTTTATGAGCACAGACTAGTTGAAATTATCACCTTGTATTTTCTTTTGCAGATGATGGAGGGGGCATGGATCCTGATTGTATTCGACAATGCATGAGCTTGGGATATTCTATGAAGAACACAAACACTACCATAGGACAATGTAATTCAAAGGAAGATGAGCCACACCTAGCATTGCATAAAAAGCTTGAGTGTATTTTGTTGGGGGATAATCACATCTATTTAATCAATTTAAGTGTTTATTGCATGACTAGGCATGGGCTGCTTTTATTGTTGAACTGATATCTATTCATATGTGTATGCAGATGGTAATGGCTTCAAAACAAGTACAATGAGATTGGGAGCAGATGCAATTGTTTTTACTCGGACAGCTCGTGGCAGGTGCTGTTTGTTCTTTATTGAAACAAGAATAATCTCAATCACATCATTGTTCTTCTTGAGATTATTCTTGCTAACATTAGACTGCTTTGTAATATGTTTCTCTCCATTCACATCATTATTCTTCTCAATCACAAATCGTGACAATATTATTCTTGCTAAGGAGTACAAGAATAATCACAATCACATCAGTGTAATAATAATCTGAATATTATCATGGTAGCAAGAATGGTCTCAATCACATCATTGTTCTTCTCAATCACATAAGGAGTATAAGGAGGACACTGTTGTAATTGAGATTATTCTTGCTAATGTTAGACTGCCTTATGATATGTTTCTCTCCACGTTTTTCTCTACCAAGACTATTAAAAAGGTGATTGAGATTATTCTTGCTAACCTGAGGCTGCCTTATGATGTTCCATTTCAGTGTATTTTCTTAGTATAATTATTGTAGAAAATTCCCTCCCTCATTTTGTAGTCTATTGCACATTAATTTAAGTGTAGTTTGGTCTTTAAGCATTTAATTCTAGTTTATTTGTAAGGGTCCATATCCTGCACCTAGGATCACGTGTGTGAAAGTTTAAACAATCACTTTGAAGCAATTGAAAGCATATGCACTCGTACACATCCAGATGTCATGCACATTCTTGTTTTTTTTAATACTTTTTTGAGGGATTACCTTATCATGCCTTGACTTCTCGTTTTTATTTTATGATTGTAATGGTAGCATCCACAAAGTTGTCTTTAATTAATTCCTTTTGGTTGTTGAATTTTTCATTTGGCAGCTCTTCAACTCAGAGTATTGGGCTCCTTTCCTACACATTCTTGAGAAAGACGGAGCAAGATGACATTATAGTTCCTATGGTATGATATAATGTCAAGGTGAAATCAGAATATCTTCTTTGAAAATTACTATTGGATTTCATGCATTGTATATGTTTTGTAGGTTGATTTTGAGCTGCCAATGGGTCCTGAAACACCAAGAATGTTAGTTCGTTATGCAAGAGATATTTGGACAAAAAACTTGGCAACGATCTTACAGTGGTCTCCCTATGCAACAGAAACTGAGCTTATGAAGCAGGTACATGATTTATTCAAATGGTTATTTTGATGATTAGAAAATGCCATCAATGTCACATAAAGGTACATTACAGTAGTTTATTCTTAGCATAACGACTTACTTGCCAAATTTATATCAAGACTTGTATTTTTATGATCCTCGTTACCTTCCTTTGAGAGTTTGATAACCTCTCTATGATCCTTGTTACCTCTTTTTGACAGTTTGATAACCTCTTTATGAGGTTTCTCCCACTTTCCCATCTGCATCGTTTGTTGTTTGTGGATATTAGTGTTCTTGGAGAAATGCTTTCCTTCTCTTTGGCCCATGTGGTTCATAGACTTTTTTGGAAATATACAGGATTCGCGACATATCCTGAATTGTATTTGATGGAGTAATGGTGGAAATTCATTCTGTTGTCAACTAAATTTCAAGATTTTTGTTCTGCTTCTATCTTCAAAATAGGTACAAGTGCTTCGCATGTTTGCCTTACCCATGGTGACTCGCTATTCTACTTTTCTGCTCAGCTTTTTAAAAAGCCTTCCTTCATATTCTCTTCTACTTGTATTTTTCTTTGCATCTGTTTTGTAACCTCTTTCTTGTATTGACGGAAAGCTAAAGAGCTGTGCCGTGTGGAAGATTGTCACTTGAATGTTTTGTTATTGGAATCCAGAACATTATATCAAAAATTACTTGCAAATTCTAGAAGATTTCCATCCCAAAAATCTTAACTAAAGTTCTTCATACAAGTCCATGCATAGTTTGCAAAGGTTTTCTTCACTTTGAGATTGAAAGAAACCATTAATATTTGTGATGGCTGTCAATGTATCCTCTAGGAGGTTTGGAAGTGCTATTCATGTTATGGTTGAGGTTTGGGCATCCCTTTGGATAATGTGAAAGTGAGTGCTTGTATGGGAATTCTGACTCGCTGGTAACCTTACAGAAGTGTTGTGAGTTTAAGCAACCGGCCAATTCTTGTCATTGAAGACTATTTAAATACTCAACAACAATATGGAAATTGGTATACAACAGCAATAAAAGCACAGAGTCCAGACTGAACAAATTCTTATTGTAGCATCGTCATTATCGTTAACACACAAAGTCTAAGAAATGGCTATCTTCATTATAATGACATGATATAAATTCCTCCAAATATCAGCCTGACTTTATGTAACATTGTAATCACTAAATTGTTCTCCTTTATTCCTAGCAGCCAAATAACACTTGTGAATCACCTACATCTAAACTGTTACACCATTACATAACATCTTGGGTTGCAAATTCCTTCTACCAAACTCATATGCAACTGTGCCCATTTTGCATGAATATTTGCCCAATCACTAAGCTTCCTCCTCTTATTGCTAAAGAAGAGCCTGCAAATACCATCTGCTGCGTGGGCATGAAATTCCCTTTTTCAGCATAGCCACTGTCATGAATCATGATCCTAGGTTCAGACAGTTGTTCACCCCTCTTCAAGACGATACACCCTCTGGGTAGTGGGCACCATGTCCTCTCAATAAGGGTCGGTTTACTGTTTCCGGCCAAGGACACAAGGCCATAAAACAAAGCTATAGCATGCAGGCTATATAGAAACCCATAGAACACTGTGTTAAACAAAAATAAAGGAAAAACCATATAGAAACCCTTAGAACACTGCACAAAACAATCTTTGGCCTAAATGCAAATGAAAAGATGGACCTATTATAGATTTCTCCATGCATCAGTCATTGCATGTACGGAGCAAGCTATAACTAACAGCTTAAATAAAACAAAAGTGACTCCTAAGTTTCCTTCAGCAAAGTATCCATTATTTACATCATATGTACACTGTTCAATTTTCATTGATGTACAACAATGGAACAATTCTTAGTATTTTGTCACTAGTCTGTTGTGGTTTGAAATATTCTATCTGCATGTGGAAATCTTAGAGTCCATATTGATTTTGTCTTTTTGGTCTTCTTATAAGTGCAGGGACTGTTAACATGGAAAGTGAATGTCTATATTTTGATTCTTTCATATGTTTTGCAGTTTGAAGACATTGGACCTCATGGAACAAAAGTCATCATTTACAATCTTTGGCTTAATGATGATGGCATTCTGGAGCTTGATTTTGATACAGACAAGGAAGTATGGCCCTATGCTAGTGGATCTCTATTTGATACTATGCATTTAAGTCAGTACACAATGTTATTGGCTACATTGCTGAAGAGAAAACTGCCCATATTGAATTTTCTATCCTTGTTTGTTGTATATTTTTTCCAACTAATCTTCTAAAGTAACTTGTATGCACTATTGTGTCTTTCATTGCCTTTCTGATATATGAATCATTCCATTCTATTTCTGTAATTAATTTCTGTCTTTCAGTGAGATTGAGAATGTTCTTTGTTTCTCTATTCAATCTAGATTACTGCTTATCCCAAATTATTGCTGTCCATTGTTGTTGGTGTTCAGAGTAAAGGCTGAAATCTGTTATTACTGTTGTCTTGGCATAAGTATAATTAACTAGTACTTTACTATGTGTTATTTCTACGTTGAATCTAGGATTCTAGACTATTCCCTGTGCTTTCAAGAGTTTCAAGTTTATCTTATCACCATATTCTAAGTAACATTTCCATTATGAACATATGGGCTGTAAATACAAAGGTACTAAACTCTCTTTCGTCTATAACAAAGAATTATTACTAAGTCTTAAACATGTGCAGATATGAAAAAGAAGTATTCTTGGATAGCAACTATTTGAATTGGCTATGCAGTAACATGATCCATTCCCATGTCTACTAAAACTGGTAGCCACTGACTAATCTGAAATCAGACAATTATTAGACAGTATCTGCCTTTGTTGACGTACGGAAGGGTTTGGTGAAAAGACCTGAAAAGAGTGAAATGGAGACTACCATTTGGATGGACTGAAGTAAAACATTTTAGTATGTAAATCATAGTTCGAAAATTCAGATGCAGCAAAACTTTAGCAGATCCAAATTTGACTTGGGCTTGGTGACTCTGCAAATACTCACCAACTTAAGAGTACTTAAATTCATTAAAAATAAACATAAATTTTATGCCAAATAGGGTTACAAAATGTATCGAATGAGTCTATAAAATGTTGTAGAAGTGTTTTCTATACGATTTGTATACAAAATGAGTGCAATATCAAATCATCATGCAAATACTTCGATCAAACAATAAATATGATAACCTGCATATCCATGCAAGTTACAACAATTTACAATTTGCTCTTCCTTGTATATGTTCTAGTGAAAATTTGGTGTCTATTCCTTATAGTTGGCTACGACTCCACTCTCATACTGGAAGGTTGTAGCTCCACCTTGAAAATGGATGGCAATGACTTCTTTTGCCTCAAGTTCAACATCATCTGCAATGATTGCATCCAATCCAATGTCTCCTCTATTTGCAGCATGCTCCTTTGCTTAACTCTCAAAATCTACAATCTTGGCTTTTGTAAACATGGGGGTGTCCTCATCTTGTGTAGTCTTGTCTTTGCATGGATCAATCTCATCCAAGTTTATAGGCTCATGAGTAGTTGTGTCCACTTTTTTGGTGCAAAGGCAAAGGTTGTTTTGCACAAAAACGAAGACATTGAGGTGTTGTTGTGACAACTTGTTGTGCTTATTTGTGTGAGTGGGCTCAAACAAACTCCAGCTCACATCCAAAAGCATTATGAGGTTGAGACAAAATATGGAGGCCTAGCTTTTGAATATTTGGGGTATTTCCGCTCCAATCTTTCCACCAAGAAGCAACTACAAATAAGATATTCAAAAGTTTGTAAGCAATAATTGTAAGTTATGAGCGAAGACTCCAATTTTTTGTCATCCAGGGCATGCATGGTTCTCCCTTGGATAGCTAGTGGGAAAGAAAAGAGTTAACCTACTTGCAATTTGCCAACTCCTCAATAATCAGGGCCCTTGCCCCTTAACCTTAAGTGTCATCCCCACAATTCACATTGAGAGGCCCTCTAACCTCTCCATTAACAACTATGAAGTCCTTTGAGAAGAAAAACTTGGGGTTGAGGTAGTTTTTCATTGCAAACAAATTCAAATTTGGCTTCCTATAGTAGTTTTTGAATGGTCTACTTGCCCCTTTCCATGGCCTCATAAATGTATCCCATTGGGTTTCCTCCCCATCCACCAAGTGCAAAAGCCTCACCAAAGGCTACAACACCTACAAATAAATTAAGATTACAATTAAAATAAATACTTAAAAAAAGTGAAATCAAAGGATTCAATTTTAAATCTAAATTGAATTTTAAAGTTACCTTGATGATCTCTATAGCTCTCTTTGCAAAGACAATTTTGTGACTTCTTTCCATTAGCCTTCTTTGAATATGATGAATCTAACCCATGCTTGGCTCGCAAACCTCTGTTGTGTTGAAATGGAGGTTGTTGTAGAACTAGGAATTAACACAAATCATATTTGTTTCTTTTTGCTTCTTTTTCCATGTACTTTCAAGTGAAGGTTCTGATCCGGTGTGTTTTGAGGAACAAAAATACCTTGTGATTGGACACTGCTCAAGCTAGACAAGGTGGATATGATGTGTAAGCATGGACCATGATTAGAGCCCACAATCTATGTCATATCCACCTCTATTTCCTGCGCCATGTTAGGATTCCCGATGCTGCTATGGCTGCATTTGTATTCATCCTCTCCAATTTCTTTTGATCTGTCAATGCAAGGGTTGCTTTCATCTTTCATTCGACCTCACCCTTGGCATTGGCAAACTTTGACATTATGACCAGCAATATGTGCAAGGTGGTATTTGAGGCAATTGATGCCTTCACTTATTTTCAGCTCACATTAGTTGCCTCACAGTCAGTCCAGGTGTACCATGTTTTCAAGTGGTAGGTTTTTGTCAAGTTTTGGTGCCAAACTTGCAGTAGAAAAATGTGGGTTTGGATGCTTTTCCACAAAAAAATATGCCTTAGACTATGAAAAGCACTTGAACAAAAATCCCTCACGATTTGTGGTTACTAATTGTTGCTAGGGGTTGGATTAAAAAACTACTCGCCTTGGGAGGGCATCAAAAGAACAAGGCATGCATTTCTGTAGGAGATTTTAGGGCATTTACATTCACATTTTGAAATCGTGGGTTTCCTAGTTGTAGCGGCGAGAAAACCTGCACTTGAAAGGGCAAAATCCACATGGCAAAGTCTCAATCTGAGTATTTTTTATTGTTTCCAAATTTTTAAGCTGCTGAGCTTTTGCCAAATTGCCAAATTTTTGGTTTTGCCAAGTCCGAATCAAGTATGAGCCATGTCTGAGCATGCACATTGTGAACTTTGCTTTAAACTTTAAACATAAACCTTGTTGGCTATGGTAGTTAAAAAAACATCTTGTAAAACATAAAATAAAATCAACATAAAATAACATGAAAACTGAACTGAACGGTTTTGCATTTTGAATATAAATGAACAGCATTACAAATTGAAGCAAAATAATGTTATTTCATACCATAATTTGATAATTCGAACTAGTGAAAAAATTCAGGCTTCAGCATTTTGGTTTATAAACAATAACACAAAATCAATGTTAAAAAATATGAAAATTGAATTGAATGGTTTCAAAACATGCTCAAACATGTAAATCTAACATTTAGGAAAGAAATAAGATTTTTGAAATGCTTGGGAAAATAACAATTTGACAGAATTCTGAAATTACAGAATTTTACTCCTCAAATTGCCTCCAAACTCAAACAAGGTTGTAAATGTAGTGTGAGGAAATTGCAAGGGTTAGATTTGCATAAAAAATGTTATTGGCGTGTTTCCATTTCTACCCAGAGGTCTGCTGCATGTGGGGAGTCTGCGTTGCAGACTCATGGAATGCTCACCACTTTGCAGACTTGCTAAGGCTTTTTGGCGAGTTTGTTGCTGAGTTACTTGGCCAACAAAAACACTCAGTGATCACTGAGTTTTGAATCTATGATGTAAATATTGCCCTTTTTTGTAATTATAGAACATGGTAACTACATGGTAAAAAATGTCCCTTTGCTCTCTATATTGGAGCACATTAATTGTGTTGTACATTGTTTGCCCTTTATTATATGTATAGAGGGGACTATTGGAAAATGAGCTAAAAACATCAATTATTTTTGAAGACCTGTCAATCTGTGAGGTAGTTTGAGCAATGTTGCTAGCATACAACCAAATAGCATAAGAGATCTCAAAGAGCATCGAATTGTTTACTGTTGAAGTTCCCAAGTTGAGCATCTCCTGAAGTGGAACATTTGGTGATATTTGTTTGTTGAATATGTCGGCCTTTAATTAAATGAGGCAAGGTTGTTCTAAAAGAAGCATATGTACTTGGTTCTTTGGTCGCATGAAAAAGATCTGTCTTATGTTCTGAGATCAAGGAATATCTGCCCACTGCTAAGTCATTGAGAATACAATTATTAGGATGCGAAGTACAAGTTTACCGTTGAAAATATTATGTAGACCATTGGCCTGTAAAAAAATATTATTGAAATGGACCTTAGGCTATGAAAGGCATTTCAGTTCACATAATCTATGGTAGAAAATCCATTTGAACAGATATAGTCTGACCATTCTTAGTTGTTGTTTGTAATTTTCTTATGTACTATATTGGTAATGTTCATCCATTGAAGCCAAGGTCTAGATTTATATGGATTGAATTATGAAAGTATCTGATTACAATGCTATTTACTTGTATAGTATGAGGCTTAAGATGACTTGTTATACATAGGTTTTTGTTCTCATTGGTCAGGAACAGTTTAAAGTTTCAGAAGGAATTCAAACTATCTGAGGCAACTAGGTTTATTCTGTAATGCAAATTGGAAAGATGGATTAGTACATTTAGGCAAATTCATGGTGAGAGGTCAAGCAGTCCAGTGTGGTCATTTTCTAGATCAGAAATCCTTTGCTTGAAATGAGGATTTGTGACCACAGTTGGACAGCTTGAGGTGTAAAGAAGTAGCTCAAGGTATAAAAAGTTATAAATGGTAATAGATTCTATTCCTTGATGCATTTTGCACTTTTTGAATTCAAATGGGAAAACAATTGATCTTGTATAAAGGAGTTCATTAAATAAATCTGTGAGTGCCTCGTTGTGAAGGATGATGTTTTAGAAAAGAAATTTGAGATAAGCATGTGAAGAGTGAAAGACAGTTTATGTTTAGGAAACTTGAACTAGCAACCAGTTATTTCTCAGTTTTACTTTTCAATATTCCTAGGAGTGCTGATTATGAGTACAGTGGTTTTTCTAACTGCCGAGGGAAGATAAATAGCTGAACTTTCTACATTGTCGAGTCCAATATATTCACAAGACATAAAGAGCTAAAGAATATGTCCCTAGGTTAGGGACATCTTGATGGAATCCTAGACTCTCACTATCTGTCCTGGGGTTGGTTGAACATCTCTGTACTTTGGTCTGGGATTAAGGGGATGTAGTGGGATGGTCACTGAGGCTTGGTCACAGTTTTGTGTTTCCTTGGAAAATACTTGTTCATATTTTAGAATGTTTTTTCATGAGACAAACTTAAAAACAAGCTTTAAATGATTCTGCTTGTTTGATTGTTGTTGGAAAAGTACCACTGTTATCTGTTGCTTAAACTTGCTTTTGTTCCATGTAGTGTTCGATGTTGATATTGCATATTTCCATGTATTTTACAGGATATAAAATTGCGAGGAGGTGGCAAACAATTCAACATTAAGAATTCACAATGGGAATTGCTCCGATCACACATTTCATACCGACTGTCATATTCACTACGTGTAAGTATGACAACTTTTTTGATATTGTTATATGCAGGAATATATTTTTTTTTAATTCTTCAAGGTTACATCACATACTGTTAAGCTGAAGCAGACATGGATTGAATGAATTTGTCCGTGTCTTATTATCAGGCCTATGCATCTATCCTTTATTTAAGGATGCCATCAAATTTCAAGATTATTTTGAGGGGGGTACTCGTTGAACATCACAGCATAGCTAATGATCTGAAATTTTCGAAAGTAGTAACTTACAAGCCACAACTTGGTGCTGGTATGAAAGAGGTAAAGAGGAATTTGTATTCTTTTGTACTTTGAGATGGCTGTTTGTATTTCATGTCATGAATAATAATGCTACTACTCTTCCGTCATTTTTGCTTTCCAAAGCACATTTACATCTTGTCATGCAGATTTTAATCATTTACTAAAGTAGTACTTGTAATATATACATGATAAGAATGTGACCTTTTATGGATGTGCATTTTGTTGTCATATTTATGTTTTTTTTAACTCTTTCCACATGATTAGATGAAAATTATTACATTTATGGCTGCAGTTCTATTCTAATGGCTGTGTCATCTAAAGTTGTTCTGTGAATTTATCTGATGGGTTTTTATAATATGTGCATGGAGATCTGAGTGATGTATCTGTTTCAATTTTATGCAGGTAGTAGTTGAAACAACCATAGGGTTCACGAAAGAAGCTCCCTTTGTTAATGTTCATGGTTTCAATGTTTATCACAAGAATCGACTTATCATGGTTGGTAAAGAGCACCTTTACTTTAAAACAAACAATATGTATGTTCCATAAAATATTGAGGTTAATTTGATAAACAGGAAAGAAATCTTTTCCATTTTACGACACTATATTTCTTCATTGTTTCTATTAGTCAGAAGTCATATGAAGCCTTTATTTGCTTCCACTATGAAATACCTGTCAAATCTGCATTTACTTTTGTTTTAAATATTGCTGTCTAGTATTGTTGGGATTTACTGATAAGTTTTATTCCTGTTTGTTAATGCTTTCTTACACAGCCCTTTTGGAAGGTTTGGCAAGATAATAGTAGTAGAGGAAGAGGTGTTATAGGTATGTATTAAAACTCTATTTAACACTCTGCCAATGTGATGTTAGTGGACCAAGATCTGTGGTAACACTATTTAAAAATGAAAGGACATCATGGACGGAAGATTGTGCTAAAATTGATTATTTTGGCAGTGTGATTATAGCCCATTTCTGCATATTGTAAATTTTAATGTGTATAACAGGTGTTCTTGAGGCAAACTTCATTGAGCCTGCACATGATAAACAGGACTTTGAAAGAACTGCAATTCTACTTCGGTTAGAAGCAAAACTCAAACAGATGACTCTTGATTATTGGTATGTCTCATGTCTGCAGTTTGTAATTGTTTTTAAAATTATGGGTTTAAGTACTTCTCTAACACAATAATTTAATACTTATAGTGCATAATATTTCCACAATGTTACCCAGTGGATATTTGCAATGTGAACATGAGTAGTTGATTTGTTGTTATTTGTATGTTATCTATTTATTTTTGTTGTTTTTTTACGACTAGTTGGTATGGTCATCCCTATTCTTGTATGCTTTCGTTTGGATATTGGAATTAGTGTTCGAGGAATTGTTGCCTTTTTAAGTTTGGTTGTACATTATGTTGCTTTAAAACCCTTCCCTTCTGGGTGTTGATTTTGCATTCATACATTAACTGTTGCAATTGTGATTCTCTTTCTTTGATAACCATTGGCCTCCACATTGTAATTTCTCTTTCTCTATATATTTTTGAGTTGTCCATTCAATTATGTACTTATGTTTCTGGTCAATATGATCACTCTGGTATTCTCTAATAAGTATGCATCCTCTCTCTCTCTCTCTCTCTCTATATATATATATATATATATATATATGTATAATTATAATTTCTCTTTCTACTATATATTTTGGGGTTATCCCTTCAATTATGTACTTATGTTTCTGGTCAATATGATCACTCTAGTATTCTCTAATCAGTATGCATCTTCTCTGTACAACTCTCTCTCTCTCTCTCTCTCTCTCTCTCTCTCTCTCTCTCTCTCTCTCTCTCTAATATGGATACAGTAAATTAAGGGCTATATAGAGGCCCTCTGTCATATAAAACTTAAGTGCAAACACACAAGGAACTGGGGATCACAGAGACAACAAAATTCTAGAAAATATGTCATAAACCAACTAAACCATTAAAACAGGAACATACACTTCTATCTAGGCACTACCTCCGATTCATACAAAAAAAGCTCAAAGGGAGCTTTAGGAAACTTCCCCAGCAAAAGGAACCTGCACCAAAACCAAGAATAGACATGCCCTGTGCCAGATCAGCAAGTCAAGGGGACCAGATATGCTGCAGTATTATCCCTGACAACCACTGCCAGCTCAAGGAAGATTCTCCTTTTGGCCTGAATAATGCCATCTTTGAAAATCACTGGCAGGGTGCAAGGGCAAGAAACTCAGGCATCCATCCTGCAAGATGACTCGCAGCTCATCCAGGTGTTTTGCTAAATCTTGAAAGTATGTGGCCAGCTCTGCTCACTTTTAGAAAAGGACTGAATCTCCTGACAAAGATCCTCCACCTCAATCTTATGCTCATTGTCTGGGATTGCATGTGCTTCAAACGTCCCTTATTCCAAAATCTCACAAAATATTAAATAAAATATTTTCCTCCCCTGGCAGGATGCGACTTAAAATCCATTCCTTCGTTTCTTTGTCCAGAGACCTGGCTCCCAATGTGTTATCAAAATCCTCTCTGATCGACGTGTTGGTGCGGAGGGCGCCAATGTTGATCAGGTCATCTACTTCCAAAAGTTCCTACACAAATTTTAGTGTAGCGACATCTAGGATAACAAAAATTCTTCTCAAGCAGCAATCTGAGATGCCCCTGCCACAGTGCGAATCTCGGGAAGAATTTCCACGCTGCATGCTGGAGGATAACAAGAGATGCAGCTATTCTAGAAAAGACAACCTGCAAAAACAAAACCTAAACACAAAATAGCAAGGAGCAGGGAGTACTACCTTAAAGACAGAAAATCACACCCTTTAAAGCAAGCTAGCTCCTGATCGCACGAACTGCCATCAAAGGGCAATTAGTGCAACACATGGGCTGCTCTAACAAAATGACCAAAGCAGTGACTAAAACATGGGCAGCTAAATGTTTAATATGCTTGTCGATTACCCAATTCATGGGGGACAACTTTTATGTTTTTAAAATACATCTTTTAGGTACTTTACAAGTGGCATCAGAGCAAACTTAGGTCAGAATGGTCTTTTGAATCTGTAGAAAATTTGCCGAATTACCAAATAAAGTGATTTTCTAGCCACCATCGTTATCTTTGATGCTTTGATAGCTACAATAAGAACTGCAAGTATAAGATTTTATCAGTTGGTGGTGTTTTATGGAAATCACAAAGCTGAAAATCAGTTCAACTTGGGAGATTATTATCTACATAGCATGGGTAGTGTATGAACCATGACAACCAACAGCCAATCCATAGCAATCGTTGTTTCTCCTATGTAACAATCAGAATTGACTTCCTCAGTTCCCAAAGCAGACCGGGCAAACATTGGAGAAAAGTGGGGCCATTGCCCTAAAATATGTCTTTTTGGTCGATTTTCAGCATATTATAAGAGGTCACACAGAAAAGAAATATATAAGAAGGAACAAGTATTGAACAACATATAGTAGCCACTTGTCACAAGTAGATTGTGTCAAGACTTGTAGTGCCAAATCTATGTGTAATCAAAAGAATGCCAGATACTTCTGCATCGATCAACCTTAACACCTGCCACAACATTCCATATTAGATATCCTACCAAGAATTAACAGTTATGAGTCACGTTCTTCACAGCTGCTGGAGTCTTCCCGTGTTGGTATTATTTGTTTGTTGTTACTGAAGTTCGAGTCCAGACTCCCGTGTTGGTATTATTTGTTTGTTGTTACTGAAGTTCGAGTCCAGTTTTCTAATTTTGATTTTAATCAGGCGGCTACATTAGTTAACTTTCAAATATCTTATACATGTCAAGAGGTCGTACTATCATGAAATATTAGGAATTATATTTTAACTTACAATATGAAGAAAAGTGGACTGGGACACCTCCTCATACTTTCCTTGGGGATGAAGGGAGTACACTCCCCCTCCCTTTCCATCTCTCCTTCCTCTCAATCCCAATTCGGGTTTCTTAATAAAAATATTGACATAGGATCTTGGGGAAACTTTGAGATGTCCCCTTTTAATGTATATTTAATTACGTACAAGATTTCTATAATCAAGTTACAATTCTTTTATACAAGAGGCTAATTAAGATTCATTCTATTCCAAAATGCAATGTCTCCTTTTTTGGAGTGATCACTTAGCGGAGTTGGCTAGCCTATTCACATTTGGCTAGCCTATTCACATTCCCGTAGGCTAGGCCAAAGGCTCAGGGAATATCCTACATGGCGAATTCTCACACTTGGCTAATTTTGTAGGGCGATTGGAGTGTAGGAGATGATTTAGCATACTTTTATGGTGTTTTTGGTATAGTCATCCTTAATATAATAAATTGCCCTAATGGAGAGCGACCCACTTGGAGAGTGGAAGGTTGAGAAATAAATGGAAAACATGGATGAGGCTTTGAAGAAAAAATAAGAATAATTTATAATATAATATTTTCTCTTAAGTTGGGCGACTTGATTTAAGGTCAAACTTATGATGTTTCATGTACTTATTTGGATTGAATGACTAAACATGTATAAAAACAAGTTGCTTGAGGTCATTTGAACACATCTCTTATCATTCATCTTTTATGGAGTTTTACTCTTAGCTGCAACGAAAGTCAGGCTTTGAATCCAAGGACGAAAACCCTTGCGATTCTTGGTGAGTTGGATGAAAACCTAGCTTATCTTGTGAAAGTTTCATGACAAGAACCTATTTGCACTTCATTGGTGATTCGTGGAGAAGAGCAGAAATTTCATAATCAGATTTGTAGATCAGAATTGGAGCAGCAGATCCGTGGCTTGTGTATCATTTGACTTAGGGTTTTAACCCTAGTTTTGAGCGCCACCTTTAGGAGAGGAGCAATTTGGCTTGGTGAAAGGCGAACTGGCATTTTGAGGTGATTTCTTCATTGTTTTGTGTTCCATCTTCATATCAGCATTGGAGCAGGTCTGATTTGCCATCTTGGAGCAGCATTCTTGGTATTTGGTGTCATCATTGCATTTAGGGTTTCGCCCTAAATTGAAGTGTCACTATTTGTGGAGTGATTTCACATTTTGGGAGCAGCAAACCCTAGCTGATTTGGAGCAGGTCTGATCGCTATATTTGGAGCAGCATTTTGGTGGCTTGTGTTCACTTTGCATTAGGATTTCATGCCCTAAGTTTGACGCCACTTCCTAGGAGGGCAATTTCACCATTTGATTTTCACTTGGTCATGTTTGGTATGTATAAACCCTAGGGTTTAATCTGATTTGGAACAGCAGAGTTTTCTGGGCTTGTTTGTCATGTTTGTAGTCCATGCTTGATGTAATTTCAGACTTCTATATTCAGATTCATAACAGCAGATTGGTTTCCAGAATTTCAGACTTGTATTGTGCATTTGAAGGTCATATATTGTGTATTTCATGTGGTATTTCATCTCTGATATTGGGCGAATCATGTGGCATGATATTTTGATGTGTTTTGATATTTTATATTGGCTGTTATAAGTGTTCAATCAGTTTGAAAATAAAAATCAGAAATCAGAAAATTAGGGTTTGAGCAGAATTCTGAAAATCAGAAATGTAGGATCAGAATTCAAAAATCAGAATTTTAGGGCAGATCCCCATTTGGGATATTGCACAAAAATACTTTCTATGGTGACTTGAACACAAGATCACACAGCTAATGGTTTTATTGGGTCACCATTTTTGCATTCAAGGGAAACTGGTTTCAACTTTTGATACTGGGAATCAAGATTTTAAAAAATGGTGATAGTCTGGAATTATTTTTCTAATAGAATGAATCTTAATTTGAAAGTATGTGTGTATGTTTTGATATGGATTTATTTGTAAGTTCTGATTTAACTCAAATGATTAAACATGGAATAAACTTGAAGGCATCATCATACAAGTAAATGGTGAACAAGGCATTTTGTCAATAAAAGCCTTATGATTTAGCATGAAATAAACTTTAAGGCATTATCACACAGGTAAATGGTGAACAAGGCATTTTGTCAATAAACTTGAAGGCATTATCATACAGGCAAATTGAAAGATGAAGATGGCAAGATCTTGAGACAAAATATCAAAATTAGGTTTTGTTGACTTGAGTTAAAAGTTTTAAGAAAGGACAAGGCTGTTTTTGCAAGTTTTTGATAACATTTCTTCAGGAAAGCCAAACAAACAACTTTCATTAAAAATAATAACCAAGTTCTACTTATAAAAGACTTGTCGAGAGGAGTGGGATCTAGATGCACTATCCATACTTAAGGGTACAAACCATGGACTAGCTAGGAAGGACATATTTTAATGGATTTAGGGAATCACATCTTGCACTAAACTTTTGACTTCACATATCAAACGGAGAGAGGACAAGAGAGTTTCAATACCTATTGGAAGCCTAGATGAAGACAACCAAGATAGGATTTGGAAGGACATAACAATGGCTCCTGTGTCTGAGAAAGAGGGGAGAGGGTTAAAATCTAATCAATAAGGTTACAGGAATGGTTATATGTGTGTGTTCAGTCGAGCAAAAGAGGGATAACTTATTTCTATCAGTTTTTGAGTTTTCAGTAAATAAATAAATTTAGGGAAAGGGAATGCATTATTTTGATTCTCACAATTATTGATGCCTCGCAAGCGTCCAAGTACAAGAAAGTGTACAGAAGGAATCACACAACTGTGAGTCTGTGCAGTCAACGTAATGCAGAAATAACCAGTAAAGGGTTTCTGTATGGTTTGAGGTTGGTAAACCATAAAATTCTCAAACCAGCTTCCGAACTACAAAAGACTCCTCAATTGGAGAGACAATGAAATGACAGAACTACAAGAGGTCACTTGGGTGGTTAGGACACCTACCTCAGACCCCACGCTATTGTTTTGATGAGTTTGAGTTTTAAAGTCTCCAAGATCTGCCCCCAATTCAAGATAAAGTAAACTGGAAGCTCTCTCAGCCTTGTAGATACAATACTTGTAAGTGTAGCAACATCTACCAACAAGACAATACCAGGAATGGAGAATGCACCTAGCGAAAGATTTATGAGGGAAGCCAATTGAAACTCTTGATATTGCTACAGTTGTCATTGAGTGATAGGAAGTACAAGTGATAACCTCAAAAAATCATGTAGCATGATTAGAACTTGGCGGATGGGCATTTCAGAACAATGCTCAGAAAGTTTGAAAAGGAAGTGGTTAACTTCAACAAATAATCCTTTGCAGGATGTGGTTGTGAGATCCTTTGCAGGATACCATTGTGATCTCAAGAAGATCAAGCAGAAATCCATACAGAATGAGACCCCTGCCATGGACTATTATTGTGATCCCTTGCTACTGTTGTGATCCTTTTAAGTTCTAAGCTTCTGAAAATCAGACCTTTCTTGGACTACTACAGGCCCTTTGCAGGACTACTGTGGTAATTGTTGTGTCATGGGATCTTGCACTGTCATTAAATTGTTTGGATCCAACTTTAGGGCAGCTCTGAGGAAATTTGCTAGTGTATAACCGTAAACAACTAATAACAATTATGCTTTCTTTGATGATTAATTAGGTATAAGGATGGATTAGATTAGTTGGATGCATTAACTTATATTTTTGTTTCTAATATTTGTAAATGAGGATGTCTATAGAGTTCTTGTTTCACATGAATTGGTTTTCAGTTATTCAAACTTTTGCATAGATTATTGCTTAAGTTTCTGATTTTTCTTGTGTATATTTGTTTGTACCATGCAGGAAAGCAAATTGTGGATTGGTAGGATATCAAGCAAGTAAAGCCAGAGGTGAAAATCATCAAAGTGATTCACGTTCAAACGAAAATGCTCAACCATTAGCAAGCAGCAATCCACAAAATGATTTCTCTCCAATCCAGAATCCTCGCCCATTAGCAAGAATTGCTTCTGGTTTTTCGCCTCAGCAAATTAACAGACCAGACTTGCCCATCTCAACAGTTCCTGGTAGTGATTTTCAGGTACATATCATATGCTCAATAACTACAATTCCCTGAATAATTGCACTGAAATTTGTATTTGACTGATATATGGAAGACATCTAGGTAACATGATAATTGGTTACATTCCCATTGGTGGCGGACTTGAAGCTTCTATGCCCTCTAATTGTTATCCTATGCAACCTAGTTACCTTGAAACTGAGAAAATTAAAACATACTATGCCATTAGCATAGCTGAATTTTTATGTCGAAGCACATCTCTTAGGTGATAAATAGGAGATGTCGTGTTTCATTCTATCCTCCTAAAGCAGGGATAGACAGTACTTATTGTATCAAAAGTGATTTGCAGTGATGTTTCTAAAATTTGCTAGACATTACTAAATAGGTAAGAAGCCTGAACTAGGAATTTTTAAACATGGCAATGGGTATCTAGATCTTTCAAGCCTCCATTTTGTGCAGCTAATAGAATGGCATGGGAAATACTTACACGTGATTCTGAAGAAACTAAGAGACATGGGCATCATGAATAAATTTGTATATGAAGCATATTCTGTCATAGTTGCCATGTAGATGTGAACATTCATGGAGAATCATCTAGGAGTATTCATGAATGTTACTGTTGGTTATGCATGCAAGGATTTTCTGGTAGTTTACAAATACATTTCCTTTTACTTCGGGAATTTTCCTCTGGTAGGCTGTAAAAGACATTCCTACCAGTTTTTCTCAATTCATGGAAAGCAACTTGTTTTGTTGTTTGAAATTTGTAGAAATTGTCATCCTCTTTCCTATTAATTTCGCAGACATAGACCAGCATATTGAATTTAAGAGAAAAAATGTTTACAAGGTCATCCATGAACGATTCACTTCCTATAAGATATACTAGAATAGACAATAACTTTGCATGGCCCACCTTTTCTTTCTAAAATGCTTAATAACTGTATATTATAATACTTAAAATGGATTTATGTTCGGAACAGGAAACCAAAGGGCTAAAAGGTGAAAGTTAAGAAGCTACCCAAATTATGGTCAAATACAAATGTTTGTTATAATTCAAACTGCTGGCATTGAGATCTGCTGGTTTTATATCATCAAATTGAAAACAGATAGCTAGTATAAGAGACTATGTGAAAACATAAAAAACTTGCATATCTAGTTTTTGTATTTCCTGGCGTGTCTAACTATGGGTTTATGACTGCAGACTGCTGCCAATGGAAAAGAGCTGCAATCAGTGGCAGGAACTTCAAATAACTTAGTGGAAAAAATATCGGATCAGAATATACAACTATTCATGAGGTAGTCTAAATTAATTGTAATCATAAGAGTCCTCTTTATCGATGGTTATTTTGGTTAGCATTTACTCAATATATTTGTTCTGGTTAGTTGCTTAGTTCAGTTATTTTATTCATACTTCTTATCAAGTAAACTGTTTAGCTGCTTAGTTCTGTTAAGTAGCTGTTTAACATTTAGTTTTACTCAATATGTGAGATCTCTCCATGTTTTTGTTGCCAAGTGTTTATTAATTCAGATAGAGATGCTTCTATTCTTCCCCATATTTGCTATACTGGGCTCTCTGTTTCTTTGAAAATTCAGGAGTTGCTTTCCAGCCGAAGGTTCCAGATTATTACCGCTGGACCAATTCTCCAAATTGTTGTAAGAAGTCCCTTCCTTGTCCTATATGGCCAAACCTCTATCCATTTTTTTGCTGATTATGCACCAGTCCACCATATGTTTGTTTTGCTAAATAATTAGCCCCACTTCCTATGCTAGTCTTCAGTGCTGGAAGAGGCGATCTTCATTCTCCTTGTTTTCTTTGCACATTGAGAACCTAGACGGCCTGTAAAAGCCCCAGTCCCAACGCATCAAACCAAACCAGTCAGAGCCTTCCTTAAAGATGGTCAATCAATGAAAAGCATTGACCTTAGGGAGGCCATGCTTTTGCTATATCATTTCTTAATAACAAGCACATTTTTGGAAACGTTATGGTTTGCCTTCTACTCTCTGTTCATTTAGTGATTTGCATGCCTGTATTTAATTCTCTCCAGGTTTGTTTTAAACCTAGAGTTTGTGTCCATATTAGTAATCTTGTTGTATTGTTTGGCTGTTATTATTGAAATATCTAAAATTTTATTTCAAGCATGCATACACTTTGCTTTCCTGAACAAGATTTATGTTTGAGCTAGCTCATTGCTTGCAAAATATTTGATTTTCCGTACAAAGTTGAATTCATCTTTCTGGTTTTCAAAATATTGATTTAAGAAATAATTTTACCACAATTCTGCAGTATGAAAAGTCTGATGTTATTGATTATTTGGATCAGGTGTGAGAATTCTCGTCAAAGGCAGCTGGAGCTAAATCAGAAGGTAAGACCTTGTTGCAATTTTTTCTTTTTCTGCCTTTGTTCTAACTTCTTTCTTGGAATGTGTTCGAGGGATTGCAACTAAAAATGTCAGTTGATTGGAAGTGATAGTTCTCAAACCGGAATAATGAGAGTAAGAGTTATACATTATGTGTCTATTGCTTATGACATTTGTAGCCCTTTTTTGTTGAATAGATAAGAAATCTGGAGAATGAATTGAAGAATGCCAAACACAAATTGATGGTACTTGCGTCTAATGTGGATCTTCAGAAGAAGCAAAGACAAGTCGCCTTGAGGTAAATTTTTAACAGTATGTGTGTAAGTGTAGGTTGTATAGACCGTTAATTATGCATATTTTGGTGGATGGATGAGACCACAAAAAACTTTTAATTTGAAGTCATATATTCTCAGAAAATATGTTGTATATTTGGAATATCTTCATGGGTCGATGTGCTTATTTTCTGTCCTCTTCTGCTACTTATTAAGGATATTTATTCAACTGTAGGGATGCACAGAGCTGACAAGAGCCTTTGAAGAATCCCGATGGCTGAAGTGAAAATAAAGAAACTTTATGATTGAAATGCATTTAGAGTTCTGTGAATTGCAGTCCTTTCCGGGGGAGCAAATTGTTGAAACAGTTTCTGTTTCTAATGCATACGGAAATATTTATAAAGGAGTTTTATTCCACCTATTTTTGTGTATCTAATCGAAAGGCTTGACCATCCTTTGCCCACAGCAATGTCCTAATTTGTTGGTAAACTCCTGTATAGTTTTGATGCCTTTTGGGAAGCATGGTCATTCTAAAGGAGGAGAGAGCTATTTGTAACATACCAACTTCACATGCACTAGCCAATTTTTTGTAATATTCATCATGATTAAATCCATGGAAGAAGCAGCATTGTAAAATTGTAAACAACAATTTTGATGAAGTGTGTTTCAGATGCAGTAAGATGTCAATATGTTTTGTTGCACCTTATAGTTTTCCAGGGTGCGCCTCCTTGTGAGAATTGCAGCTACATTGAATATAACCTAAAGAAGCATTTAAGGCAGCAATTCACTGAGCATCAACTGTTCATTGCAGAAATGAACCGTGGCTAAACCCAGACCAAATATGAATTGGGACACAGTAAGATGGTTATTGAATGATATGTACAGCTGGCCTATTGCCTTCAAATTGTTCCCTGCACTATTGGACTAGGGATCATTGGATAGCAGCTAGGATTTTGCTGCTGATGGCAGGTCCCCCTAATCATAAAAACATTTTTTGTATGAGTTTATCTCCTCCAACAGATATGGTTTTCTATCTAGATGGCATGAATTTTGAACTTCTAAAATTTGTCTGACTTGGGAGTTCGACAATTTAACCCAGTCCAATAGTATGGCTATCTATTCAGATGGCATGGCTGTGGAGATGCAGTTGTTATCTCACGGCTAATGTAAAGACCTAATAGTTTGTTGTCTTATACTCAAAATGAAGATTTAAATGCTACACAGAATTTGACAGCTTATCATACCGTATGTGTTGCATATGAAGTGGGGTCTAATGTGGCAAGTTTATGCCATTATCAATTTTCATGGCTGGAATGTTGAAATTATTTCGAATATGCAAATGTGCTCAGAAATCTGAATAATCTTCTTGTTCATCTGAAATATCTAGATGTGATGTTGGTAGGTACTTATAAATTGTGTGGAGATAAGCTAGTGACTTGCAGTTAAAGATTCTGTTTTGGGAATTTGTGTTGTGATGTTTTCAAGGTATATGCTAAAGTGGATGAACACAAGTTTGATTTACTTGTAGCCATGTGATAATAAGTCAGTTTTAACGGTTGGTTGCGATGCAGGTGAGTCATAGGCTTCTAAGGAGATTGTTTGGTTTTCATCAGTCACCAGGAAGTTAGGCTCATTGAGGGAACGTGAACTTGTATTCACAGTAATATTAATCCATAATTTCCACCACCAAAATTAGTTAGAAACTAGAAAAGTAGCTTTACTTGGACACTCATATAATAGTGATAATTGAGAGGAATTAAACAGCTGTACATAAAGAGATGAAGTGTTGCAAAGATGCAACAAAGACAATTTTTTCTAATCTTGGGACAACCCACTGGGGTGAAAAACACAAATTAGTAGAGACAATTGCTCTTTTACATGAGTATATTTCTCAAATGGACAAGTATAGGTGTATTCCATTTTCTGTCAATCCCTTCTACTTTAGTTTGCTACTTCTAAGAATTGAATCTTTTAATTTTCCTCCTTTCGAACCAACAGATGATTTTACACCATACTCTTTTCTATATAAAGCTGCCTCTTCTCTATATAGATGTTACTCTTGGAATGTCTCACTTGTCAAATTGAAAGACAAGTCATTTGGCATTAGTCAGTGTGTGATAGACCCTGTAGGTGCAATAGTGTCCTATAAGTGCATGTTTGTCCGATGTTATTTTTTGAAGTACTTTTCCTTTGTGGATGAATTTTTCTACTTTTGGATCCAATATAGATCACAACTACCTTTATTTGAGAGATTTAGGTCCTACAAAAGCTTATATTTGGGATATAGGAAAATTTTTGCCCCCATTTGTGAGATTAAAGTATAATAGCTTAACAACTTTTGTTATGCTGCAACTCAAATAGCTACAATCTCTTATGATGCTTAGGCATGTTACAATCTCTTTTGATGCTTAGGCATGTTACAATGAGTTATGAACAATATTATAAAGGTTTCTCTCTACTTACTACACACAAGAAGTGGTGTAAGTTATATATTGCAATTAAAATATTACCATAAAAAGATAAGCATACTACAATTGCTTGCATGCTCCTTCAAAGCCTGAATATTAATATTTACCTATGTCTTCACATTCTTCAACCCATGTGATGCATGCAACATGCTACAAGGATTGTCATTTATAGGTTTTCTTCAACCCTTGGTGATGTGCACAACATGCTACAAGGATTGTCATTTATTGATTTTCTTCAACCCTTGGTGATGCGCACAACATGCTTCAATGATTGCTTTTTGCTGATTGTATTCAATGTCATGTGATGCATACAACATGCTACAATGATTGTGGGAGTCACTTTTGTTGGAAATAGGCCAGATAACTGGGGGGTGGGGGTGGGGGTGAATCAGTTGTCCCACAAAATTAACCTTTTCTTGCCTTTTAATCTTCTTTCACAACTTATAAACAGATTAATGATGTAAACATTAAAACATGCAACAATAACACGAGCAGAAACACAATTAACACATTTGACACCAAGATTTTTAACGTGGAAACCCGGTTAAGGGAAAACCACGGTGGGGGTTAACCCACAAGATTCGTACTTTGTTAAAAGTACTTAAAAATGGAAAGGCACTTGCCCTCGAGCACACTACAACATGTCTGATTCAGTCTCATTGAATGCTCCTGATCCTTTTTTCAAACTCAAATCTTCCTCAATCAACACGCCACACTCCATAGTATTGCTCTTAGATTATCCGCAACACGTTTGAATCATCCGGTCGGCCAAGACCATCACAAAGGAAGAAATCTTCAACAAGAAGCTCAAACTTCAATGCGGACCTCCAACACAGTAGTCACATGATTTAGAAACCTCAACAAGCACATTGAATTTAACAAAAGCATTCGCATTCCTCCAACTCATCAGAATCACTTGCATCTTCTTCCGGAACCTCAAGAACACTGTTTGCTATGACTCTCACACTGGAAAGATTGCTTGCGGACCTCCAAACTATGAACCATTTGAGTTAATGACACACACTGACTTTCCAAACATGTCTCTAGATCTGCAGATCATGGTGTTTCATTTGCGGAGCTATTCGGACCAGTTTCCTATCACTTTTTGTTTTCTGAACACTACAAAACTCGATTCTACTTAGATGTCTATAACTTCTTTCAATCTTAATGCAGACCTCTCAAAACTTGACTGGAGCTACTACGGACAATCTTCTATACAGCCATATGGTCCGCATACAATGTTCTTCATTAATTTTCTCAATATCTTCAACATTTTAGTCTTCTAAACAGGCAAGAAAATATGATACAATTGACACCAATGGCAACAAGGATATGTTGACATCAATGACAACACTAATTAGGCACATATTTGCAACAACTTCTACATGTGCAGGTTCATCCCTGACTATGTTGTTTGTGGGAGTGTCCTCTCTTATGGACTTGTCTTCTTCTTTGTCCTCTTGAAGTAGTCTTTCCCTTCTCTTCTCATTCAGATTATTGCTCAGGCTTTTCTGTCAACACATAATCATTTAGAGGCTTTATAAAGACAACATTAGAAGAGTTTTTATTTCCCATAGGCTGTCCTTGATTTGTGCATGGTGTAGACCTATTGTTGGAGCATTCACCAATTCCTATGCTCCTATATCCAAGTCCCTCATATGATAGTCTTTCATTCATTGCAATGGGTTGGAGTATTCCTTGGCCATCTTTGCCACTCTCTCTTCCATCATATATCCCATCTTATACCCTTGGTATAATTTTCAAACTTGCTAATATATTTATCAAATTTAAAACCATAAAGAAAACATGGATGCTTTCATTGCATACCTCATTCATTTGTTCTTTATAAGTAGGGGTGGTCAACTCTTGTCTGTGGTCCCCTCTTTCTCTTCTTGGAGCTTTGATAGTAGTTCATCATTTGTTATTAATTCTGGTTGCAATTGCAAGGATTGCAATTAAAATTTATATTGATCCTCTATTTGTGACTTCTTAATTATTTTTTGCAAATGGTATATGTCTTCCCTAAGAGCTTTATTTTCTCCCAATACTAATTTATGGCTTTATTGGAGTTTCGCAAGCTGCTTCTTTATTGGATTTTGTCATGGTTGCCTCTTTGCAACCTACACACCTTGAGAAGAATTTAACAACAATGGTTATACACAAATTTCTAGCAAAACTAGTTAGAACTTAGGGAATTGAGCAAATAAATTATTATTCTACTTGGACATCCAAATGACTATAATTATCAGGATTTAAAGAGTTCACAATGAAATGAAGCGATGACATGAAAGATGTAACACAAATATAATATTTTTATCTTAGGAAACCCACTAAGGGGTGAAAAACCCACTTGGTAGAGGCAATTGCTCTTTTATTAGTGTATTTCCTAGATGGGCAAGTACACGTGTATTACATTCTTTGGCAAGCCCTTCTGCTTCAACTTTCTACCTCTAAGAGATACAATTATTTAATATTCCTCCTTTTGATCGAATAGATGATTTTACACCATACTCTCTTCTTTATATAGTTGTTATTCAAGCACCCCCCATTTGAATTTGAATTGAAGGATTCTTTAATGGAATAGGAAATGGAAGAATCTATTGTTTACTTCACATTCCATTTGGCTTCATTTGGGTTGAAACTGTAGGTTGGTGTCAAAATTGTAGGTGTGAGATTGACATCCAATTTATAGGGTTGGCCCTAGTTTTTAGTCCTCTACATTGTTGTTTTAAATCTACTTTTTATTTTATTTTTGATTATTTACATCTAACATTCTAGGTTTGATTTACATTTGATTAGGGTTTTAACTTTCATTGCTTGTTCTCTTTAATCTGTACCCACCCACCCTTGCTTGTTGTGTGTATTATTGCTAGATCATTTACCATGGACACTTATGAACCTGTTGTGCCTTGCACACATGCCCCATTTTGCCAAAATGAGACCCCCTTTTATTTTGCGTCTGCCTTTTTGCCAGAGTTTGGAATCCTTGCTCTTTTGCCTTAAGGAAGACCCAAGTTTAAGTTTGGACACCTTTGATATTTGGTAAGTTAGCTTCAGATGGTCCTTAGGGTGTTTCACCTTTGAAATCTTTGTTCCCATGAATTTGTGAAGCCTTTGGGTCCATTTGCATATGTTATTGCCTTTGGAAGTTTCATGTCTCAATCTTTTGCATGGATTTCAAGTCTAATTGGACATTGCAAGAGTTTTTGAGACAATTGGATATATCCTGTTATGCCATTAAGACCCACATTCCTTCGAAAACCCGCAAAGTCTACCAAACATTCCCAAAGCAGAACTTTTTATGTCTAATGGATATTGCGGGGAAATCTTTGTAATTAGGATATATCCCTTAACATCCGAAATCCTTGCCAGTGTGCCAAACTCCATCTTTCTCTCATATAGGCACAACTTTCATTACTTGTAGGACATTTGTAAGATAGTGGATTTTATCCACTTGCACCCCAATTCACCGCCTATCTGGTTGTGGTAAAAAACCCCACATTTCACCTTCTAATAGTGCTCTACATGCTGTCGCTACATATTAAGCATTAATGACGGAGTTCCAAGGGTATTTAAACCAAAATTCTCAATCTTTTTGCCATTCTAAGCTATTGCATTTTCGATTCTCAAGAGCTCCAGGGCATTTTCAACAACCAATGATCATGCGTAACATTTTGCAAAGATTTCAGTGTCGGCTACAAGCGGTTAGTGGTGAATTTTCTAATATCAAGGTCGACCTTCTTTAAACCCCTATCTTTACACATGTTTGAATGCCTATATATGCATGTGAGATTGTGTTTAGAAGCAGTGAGCATTTGAGTTTCTTGTTAACAGAGTAGTCTTCCATACTTGCTAGAATGTCTGGTATGCACAAATTAAACCCACATGAGTTAAATCTATTTGACATTTTCCCAAAGCTAGGGTTTGTGTGCTTCAAATATCACTGTAATTTGAATTAGGGTTGTATGAATTGGAGTCAAGGTCGTGATGATTTAAACCTGCAAGGTGTCGTTTAGGGTTCAAAATTCGTTTTGCACGATAATTGACCTTTTAGGACATAGAAACCCGATATTTGAAATTATATTAACCTTGGTACGAAACCCTCGATTACAGGAAACTCATTGAGCATTGGACAATATCCTTTCCCGCTTATCCTATGAGGTCCAAAAGTCTCGCGTCTATCGACTTATTGCTCTTGAAAGTGATTTGCAAAAAAATTCATAGCATGTGGACTTTATCCACTTAGGGCCAAAAGGCCTGCACATCTAGTTGCTCCCAATTTCCCCGCATATCCGCTTGAGCATCCAACACTTGCTTTCTTGTACAAAAGCTTGTTAGTGAAAGTTTGATGGATGTTGAATTTTATCCATTGAACCTTTATTTCCCCGCACATCCAGTTGAGTTACTTTCCTCCATCCACTTGCATATTAGTTCCCCGCAATCCATGATAAACTCTTCTACATAACTTTGACTAGAAACCTCACATATCCGTTTGACCACTAGGTACCAGCAAATCCGATAGAGCGAAAAAACCTCGCATATCTTGTCAGAACCTATGGACCTGCTTTTCTATAAAATTACCTTTGTGTCCTATTGAAGCCTCTATGTCCACCTGTGATGAATAACCCTGCATATCCAGATGAGTATGAAAGCCATGCTGTTCCATTACGATCCTTGAAATTGTTTGCGAACATGAGATCAATTGGAAATAATCTAGAAATTATGAATGGATTAAAGCTAGCTTTATGTGATGCTTTATCTTGTAGGGGCATTAAGACCCACAATTGTTGATATTGTGGAGAATTGATCCTTCTCATAAAATTGGTTACATAGATTTAATGAATGCATTCTATTTGACTGATTTCAAAGTGATTTCTAGGGATTTGAAGTTGATATGTGAACATATTAGAATTGCTAGAGATGTTATTGCATGTTATTCATTAAGATGTCTCGTGTAGGGTAAATGTCTTCTAGACTTGCAAACATGAAGTACGAATTAAAGGGGGTCTCTCTAAATTCAAAAATCACCTCTAGTTGGAACAACATTGTCGATATAGACCTAGGACATATTGATCTGGAGGATTTGAAAATGAAAGTGTTTGGTCCAAATCCAACATATTGGGTAAGGAGAATGAGAGAAAATGGTATTGGACAAGCTATTAGATTCCCTACTGCAGTACAATGCTCAAAGCTTATCATAGCATTGTTGTCACGAAGGATTACACCCTTGTTAAGCATTACACCTAACAATCTCGTGACACATTGGATCACTTTCAGACTGTGGGTTGTCTATAATGAAAGTGAACCTCCAGAAGAGTTGATTCCCTTTAAAAACCCCTAGATCTGATGTATTTTAAAGGAAAAGAGATAGAAAGATAACTAATGAAACTAAAACTGATCCTAAGAGGTGATGCACCAATGATTATACTCTAATTTGCAACCTAATTCACAACTGTTTCTCAATAGATCTATTCACACAACTCAATTTGGGCAATTTTAACACATAAATATTTCATAGAAAGGCTTGAAAACTTCTATCTTCTTTGAAGGAAAACTGGTGTTTTGACAACTTAGAAAGATAAGAAAATCACTTGCACAACTACAACCTATGGTAATGAATTTTTCTTTCTGTATATATGCTTCAATGAATGAGACATGAATTTAAAGGTTTGATGTTTAAAACACAATAAACTTTCATCAAAATCACTCAATAGAACACAACACTTGAATCTGAGAAGAAAAACACCCGATTTTATTGAAAATAGTAGGAATACCTCTGCAATAACTATAAATTATGTTGAAAAATAAGCTGCTACTGTATAAAAATCTGTGAAAACTGCTGAGTTACAATACTGAAATCCCTTTTTGCAATGTGTAAAAGAAAAGAATAGAAGAAAGAATTGAGAAAAAAACACAAGTTTTTTCTTCTATAATGCAAAAATCTCTCCAAAAAGGCAAAGGGAAGTCATCTCTAGTCTAACTGAACTCCAACTGATGCATGAGTGGGTTCGAAAAAGATCCTTAACCCCCAAAATAGTCAACTCCCAGTTGCTGGGCGAGCAAGGGAAAAAGGCCTAGATTAGAGGGCTCTTAATCGCTCCTCATTGAACTATTTTAGCTTTGAACTCCTCCTCTTAAGGTAGTTGACCAAATAGACTTCCAAAAATAGTCTAGTCTGACCAAAAGTCAAAAATAGAAGCAAAATATCCTCCTACATGAGTTCCAATTTTTGTTTGACTTATTTTCTCTTTTTTTTGCATGTTTGGAAGGCAAAAATAAATTATTTTAACTAGTATTAAGGGTAATCCATGTTTATGACTTACCTTAATAGGTGTTATATAATTATCTTCTTTGTTTTTATGTAACAAATATTAAGGTAATTTGTAAAATATTACTCTTAATAAGTGTTAAATACAAAATGTTTGATTTCTACTCATGCAAAAGAGAAAAGGGGTCTTCATGTTTACAATTTGACTCAGATCTCCTACCCTTACAAAAAGATCACAAGGTTTGTAACAAATGCTTTTTACCCTTGGCTTATAAAAAAGATTCAAACATGCTTCTCATGATGGGGAAATTGATCTAAGTCATAGAGAAAAGACCTTAAAAGGCCATGATTGTGCCCTTTGCTTCACCAAACCCTAATGATGTTCTTTTGCTGTCCAAGGTTGAAAACGAAAACCTTAAAAGGTCAAAATTCTCATTATTACCTTATCTCTCCCTTATCTTCCACGTGCTTATGATGCATCACTAGGCATTGAACACTTTAAAGTGTTGACCCACGGGCGGTATTTACTTGTGATGATTTTCTTTAAATCAAAGTCAAAAAAGACTTCAAGCCATGGGATAGGGCATTGAAAGACAAAAGCTTCACAAACCCTCAAAGTTTCATTTCATTATTCCTTCTCGTTGCTTTGTTGCCCTGCACCGCCAAGCGTTTTGAAGAGTTGTTTGAGGAGTCTTCTTTGTGTGCTTTGGAGGGTTTTTGCTGTTTAATGGCTCTACCGGTAAGCAATATCCCTATACTTTTTTGTTCTTGCCATTCAAATGATTAAAAGTAAGGAAAAAACTCTTGTTTTTTGTCACTTTTCAACATATTACTTGCTGCTCATTGGACTATCTGCTTTTCTTTGAAACCCTTCTTATTTCTAAGTATTGCTTGAAGCTGTATTCAGTGGTTTAAACCCTCTTTCTCTACATATTGGCCTTTGTTTTCAAATCCAGAGAAACATCTCTCTACTCTTCATAGCCTTACTCTATTTGCTCCTTTTTGAGTGAAATTGGTGGAAATGATTAGGGTTTTACTTGAAGGTTTGCCTGCTTTAGTATATTGGAGAAAAAGATGCATGATTTTGTGGCTATTGTGTGTCTCTATTCTCCATGTATGTGATTCTTTCCATGTATAGTGAAAGACAATGATATATATACCTTTATTTTCATTGTTCTTATGGTGCTAACTATGAAAATATTGCTTCATTCTTTGATAAAATCATAAGAACTCCTTTCCAACTGTGTTTTGTTGGAGAAAAAATGATGGTGAACTTATTTCATTTCTGCACCCTCTGCTAGGGTTTCATATGACCTACATTAGAAGATGCACCCCCTGTGTTTAGTTGTGAAATTGTCATTTCTCACTATATCTATAAGATTAAGGTTTTGAAGGATCTTTATAGTTGTTATAATCTTGAAAACTCTACTACTCCTGTTACATTTGGGACACTTCTTTTGTGACTGTTCTATTTAATCACAATAGATCTCACTCATTTAGATTTTCCTTAAATCATCGGTAGATTTTTTGAGAAGGCAGACCTTTGCTCATACTTCTGTGATGGCTTAAAAAACTTTGACTCCTGTTCATTTTTCAACTGCAACATTGCATCAAGTTCTACTGTGTTGGTTTTCTTAGTAGGGTTAACACCCTTCTTGATGTCTTCATTGTACATTTTCTCTACACTGTGGATCCTTAGAGTAAACTCCTTGGAACAACATCTCCTCTGTCCCCTAAATGTTCCATGTATGACTGTTACAACCTTACTTTTGTATGTATTCCCCCTTTTGCAGCCCAGTTGTGGTAGTAAACTTGATATTGTATAAAGACCTGGTAAAGAATTTTCACTCTCCTCTCTCCTAGTGTTCTTTCTCATATTAAGGCCACAAAGTATCCTCTTTGTTCACTGTGCTTCACACCTATAACTATCCTCTAAAGGCTTTGTTTCTATGAAGTTGCACATCCTATTTTATCATTTAGTATGAAGTGGCACGATGAGTTGTCACTCCACTTGTACGATGACTAGGATGGTCAAGTCACTCCATGTGGAGATAGGCGTTCCTTTGTGTGGTAGAGATTTTCTGCCATGTGTCGGCATCTTGACTAGTGTGTAAGTGAATCTTGACCGAAACGGTTATGATAGATTCCTATGACAAAATCTATGACGTGTAAGAGTCAAAAATAGAAGGTTCTATGATAGGTGAAGGCATGTGTCAAAGAGCATATTTGAGGAAGGCATCTTTGGGTGCCCAAGGTGGGTTATGCTATTTATAGTCAGTGTATGACATTATTTTACAATTGTAAGTGCTATCAGTTATGATGGATTCTATGATAGTCGTAAGAGCATCTGTCATTGTCTATCTTGGGATTAGGTGCCCATATTGGGATGAGGTGATGTGACAAGTGTCATGACCATGCTGCAGTGTTGGACAAGTGTCCCTAGGCATGGGTTTTGGGCCATGAGGCCAAGTTGGACACCCATTCCAAGAAAGGTTCATTTTTGCCTTGTAACTTCTATTTAAACAGGTGCTTGGAGAGGAGATGTATTATGTGATTGACAAGTACTGTTATGCTGCCGAAATATCTCTAGATATGAGTGTTGAAGACTCCTGCAAGAGCATTGGCTTTGAAACTGTATTGTAACCTTGATTGTTTACTATAATACATTTGAGCTGTGTTTTGGAGTGTGGGGTTTTCACCTGTAAGGGTTTTCCCCACGTATATCTTATCTCTCTTTTATCTACATTCTATGTGTATGTGTATTGTTGCAATATCTCTGTTGTTGGGTTAATAACACTGTAATTGTAAAGGTTAAAAAGAATTTTCACACATCTTTCCTCATTAGATTAGTGTAGGAAGCGATTTCTGCACACCTAGCTTCCTTTCAGTTGGTATCAGAGCTTGATCACCTTTGGTCCTAGTTGTTGGGTAGGGGTTTTTTAAGCTGATCTTAGATTGAGTGGGAGTCTATGCAGAGTATTCTGTAATCTTGTTGTAGGAAGGATATAGTAGGCACATCCAGAAGATTAGAGTTGGAGAAGTTTAACGGCACAAATTTTGAGTTATGGAAACTTAAGATGGAAGACATGCTTGTTGATCGAGACCTATGGGAAACCGTTTCTGGTGTAAAACCAATTGCAATGGCACAAGCTGATTGGGATCTCAAAGATTAGAAGGCTAAGGGTCTTATAAGACTCAGTCTAGCTGACTCTGTCTTGTTAAATGTTCATGAGGAGAAGACTACGAAATATCTTTGGAAGAAGCTGGGAGATGTTTATTAGGCCAAATCCCTGGTAAACAAGCTTTTTCTAAGAAAAAAGTTGTATTCTCTACGGATGGAGGAAGGAGGATCTGTTGCAGATCACCTGAATGCCTTCAACATGTTAGTTGCACAGTTGACTTCTATTGGTGTGAAGATGGAGGAGGAGGATCGTTGTATGACCTTGCTTTGTTCTTTGTCAGACTTGTGGGATCATCTTGTTATGGCTATTGGGAGTACCACGTCCACTTTCAAAATGGATGAAGTGGTATCTTCGCTGTTATCTGAAGAGATGTAGAGAAAGTCCCCTGAAGTAGTCAAAGAGGCTCTTACGGTTCGTGGAAGACTCAAGGAGAAAGGGAAAAAGGACAAGAAAGATGAGAAGAGTAGATGCAAATCCTGTGGGAGATCCAAATCTCCTAGAAAGTCCAAGGCTCTCTGTTGGAACTGTGGAAAAACTAGGCATTTTCGAAAGGAATACAAAGAGGAAAAGAAAAAGAAGAAGAAGAATGTCCCAGACTCAGATTCTGACAAGTCATAAGATGATGGTGATTCCTTTATCACAGCCTTGGCCACCCATGCATTTGATGATGTGTGGTTGATTGATTCTAGTGCATCATTCCACATGATTTCGCATCGAAGTTGGTTCATGAAGTATGAAGAGTTCGATGGTGGAAGAGTGTACATGGGTGATGATTCTCATCTGAAGATTGTTGGTTGTTGAAGAGTCTCAATCTGATTCCTTGATGGATGAGTGAAGGGGTTCACTGGGGTCATGCACATCCTAGGCTTGACACAGAACCTACTTTTTGTAAGTAAGTTGAATGATGCAGGTGTGTAGGTTGTCTTTTCGAAGGACGGATGCAAGATGACTAGAGGATCTATGGTGCTTACGAAGGGTACTCAGAGAGGTACTCTATTTCAGCTGGAGGCATGCACTTCTCAGTGCAATAGTTCTTTTGACTCAAAGAAAAGAGCTACAGTCACTTCATCCCCACCATTGGAACCAGTAGTGAAAAAGTTTGTTGTAACAGATTTTGATGGTAGTGCATTTTGGGTACCCAAGGGTGCTTATGCTTTGGAAGTTAAGCTTCCTGCTGAAAAGACAATGTTATGGTATAAGAAAAGACAATGTTATGGTATAAGAGATTTGGCCACATTGGTGAGAAGGGTCTTAGAACCCTGAAAAATAAAAACCTCGTTGAGGGGTTAAATGATTGTAATCTCAAGTTTGACTTTTGCGAACATTGTATATATGGAAAGCAAAACTGTGTTCAATTTTACTCTAGTTCTTACAAGTCTTCTGGTGTGTTGGACCTTATTCATTCTGATGTGTTTGGTCCTGTTAGTGTTCCTTCGATTTCCAAATCTGTATATTTTGTATCTTTCATAGATGATTACAGTAGGACATAGATTTATTTTCTTAGAAGCAAGTCTGAAGTCTTTAGTCAGTTCAAAGAGTTTAAAGCTTTTGTTGAGAATCAGACTAGTAAAAAGATTAAGTGTTTGAGGACTGACAACGATGGTGTGTTTTGTTCGACAGAGTTTGATAAGTTCTGTAAAGAGCAAGGTATTGAAAGACATAAGACAACTCCATACAACCTGTAGCAAAATGGAGTTGTAGAGAGGATGAACATGACACTGATGGAGAAGGC
This sequence comes from Cunninghamia lanceolata, assembly GCA_027924645.1. Classification (NCBI taxonomy): domain Eukaryota; kingdom Viridiplantae; phylum Streptophyta; class Pinopsida; order Cupressales; family Cupressaceae; genus Cunninghamia; species Cunninghamia lanceolata. Next base: position 3,837,215 of record BSBN01001670.1, on the reverse strand, counting down.
TAAGAGTATGCTTAGTGGAGCAAGCCTCGAACAAAAGTTTTGGGCTGAAGCTGTAGCCACTGCTTGCTACTCGGTAAACAGGTCTCCTACATCAACTCTTGTTGGTAAGACACCTATGGAGGCGTGGTCTAGTAAGAAGCCTTCAGTTAGATATCTTCCTGTTTTTGGTTGCGAGACATATGCACAGGTATCTAGGGAGAAAAGGTGAAAATTGGAGAACAAGACTATTAAGCGTATTTCCATTGGCTATGGTGTCGGTGTGAAAATATACAAGCTTTGGGATCCTGTGGCTAAAAAGTGTTGTATAGCAGAAGTGTTATTTTCAGAGAGTTAACACCTTCTTCCATTGTTCTACATCCAGAAGAGAAAGAAAAGAAAGAGGATGTGGTTCAGTTTGCCACTACCCCTGAGAAGACTGAACCGTCAGACCCTATGAGACCTGATGATGAGGAGAGCTTTAGCAGCTTTGAAAGCTTAGAAGAAGAAGCAAAACCTCAACCTCAGCCCTTGAGGAGGTCTACACGAACAAGAAAGCAACCTGATAGGTTTGGTTATTCATTGCTTGATTTTAGTTGTGTTTTTGCCTTGCTTACTAACACTGATGAGCCTAGAACTGTGATAGAGGCTATGGGCATGAAAGATGCAGGTTCCTGGAAGGAGGCCATGGAAGATGAGATGACTTCTTTGGAGAAGAATAAAACTTGGGACTTGGTGCCTTTGCCTTAAGGACAGAAACCTGTTGGATGCAAATAGGTGTTTAAGAAGAAATTTGGTGCAGATGGCAGTGTTGAAAAGTACAAGGCCAGACTAGTTGAGAAGGGGTACTCACAAGTGGAGGGAATTGTTTATGGTGAAATTTTCTCTCTCGTTGCAAAGCTGACATCTATTCGATTCTTGTTATCTCTTGCAACAACTTATGACTTAGAGGTGGAGCAGATGGATATGAAGACAACATTCCTTCATGGTGAATTGGAGGAAGAGATTTATGTCACACCTAGAGCATTATATAGAGAAAGGTAAAAAGAAATTAGTTTGCAAACTGAAGAAGTCTTTGTATGGTTTGAAGCTGTCTCCTAGGATGCGGTATATGAAATTTGATGCCTTTGTGTTGTCAATTAGATTTCCAAGATCGAAATCAGATCATTGTGTATATTACAAATTTGACAATGATCGCATTCTCATTATTGCATTGTATGTTGATGATATGTTGTTAATTGGGAATGGTAAGAATATGATTTCTGATTTGAAGTCTCAGTTGTCAGCACAGTTTGAGATGAAAAACGTAGGGGCAGCCAGGTACATTATGGGAATGGAAATCGGAAGAGACATAGCTAACATAAAACTTTGGTTAAGCCAAAGTAAGTATGTGAATCTATCGTGTTGGATAGGTTTAGCATGGCAGATTGTAGACCATTGTCTATTCCTATTTCTTTGGGGACAAAGTTATCTGTTAATGATTGTCCAAAATCTCCTTCTGAGGTGGAGAACATGAGCAGAGTACCTTATGCTAGTGCTATTGGCAATTTGATGTATGCCATGGTCTACACAAGACCAGACATTGTCTAAGTAGTGGGAGTCCTTAGTCAATTTATGGCTAATCCTGGACGGTTACATTGGGATGCAGTAAAGCAAGTGTTCAGATATTTGAGGGGTACTTCTGAGTATTCCATATGCTATCATCGTAATCCTACAGGACCTCCACATTTTGTTTGTATTCGTGGATTTGTGGATTTTGATTGGGTGGGTGACATTGACAGCAGGAGATCCACTAGTGCTTACGTGTTTACTATGTTCGGTGCTGCAGTTAGTTGGATGAGTAAGCGGTAACCTGTGGTCACTTTGTCCACAACAAAAGATGAGTATATGGCAACAAATCATGCTTGCAAGGAAGCCATTTGGCTTAAGAGAGTGTGTTTAGATATTGGTGTTGATGCATGACAGATTATGATCTATTGTGATAGTCAGAGTGCGATTTGCCTAGCAAAGAATCCAACTTTCCATGCCAGAACAAAGCATATTGATGTACAATTTCACTTCGTGCGAGACATGGTAGAGGATGGGAAGGTGAATTTGCAAAAGGTAGACATTTTGAAGAATGTTGCATATACATTGACGAAACTAGTGGGCACAGACAAGTTCAGATGGTGTTCAGAGTCTATGGGCCTCTTGGCCTATAGCAGTTAAATCTTGTTATTTCTATTGGCTCTTACAAGGTGTTTGACAAGTGAGAAAATGTTGGGAATTAAGGTGTCTCAACTTTGGTAATTCCTTGCATTTATTTATTTAGCCTATGTTGTAATTTGTTGCACATCCCATTTTGTCATTTAGTATGAAGTGGCATGATGAGTTGTCACTCCACTTGTAAGATGACTAGGATGGTCAACTCACTCCATGTGGAGATAGGTGTCCCTTTTGTGTGGTAGAGGTTTTTTGCCATGTGTCGGCATCTTGACTAGTGTGTAAGTGAATTTTGACCGAAATGGTTATGACAGATTCCTATGACAGAATCTATGACATGTAAGAGTTAGAAATAGAAGGTTCTATGATAGGTGAAGACATGTGTCAAAGAGCATCTTTAAGGCATCTTTATGTGCCCAAGGTGGGTTATGACATGTTGTAAGAGGAATATGTTATTTTTAGTTAGTGTATGACAAATTCTCTTACAACTGTAAGTGTTGTAAGTTATGACAGATTTTATGACAGTCGTAAGATGCGTAAGAGCATCTATCATTGTCTATCTTGGGATTAGGCGCCCATATTGGGATGGGGTGATGTGAAAAGTGTCATGACCATGCTGCAGTGCTAGACAAGTGTCCCTAGGCATGGGTTTTGGGCCATGAGGCCAAGTTGGATGCCCAATCTAAGAAAGGTTTATTTTTGCCTTGTAAGTTCTATTGAAATGGGTGCTTGGAGAGGAGATGTATTATGTGATTTACAGGTACTATTATGTTGCTAGAATATCTCCAGATATGAGTGTCAAAGACTCCTGTAAGAGCATTGGCTCTGAAAATGTATTGTAACCTTGATTGTTTACTATAATACATTTGATCTATGTTTTGGAGTGTGGATTTTTCACTTGTAAGGGTTTTCCCCATGTATATCTTGTCTCTCTCTCCCTCTCTCTTCTGTCTACATTCTATGTATATGTGTATTGCTACAATATCTCTATTGTTGGGTTAATAACACTTTAATTGTAAAGGTTAAAAAGAATTTGCACACATCTCTCCTCATTAGATTAGTGTAGGAAGCAATTTCCGCACACCTAGCTTCCTTTCACTTTCTTGTGGTTGTATCTCTGCATCTGAGGACTGTTTATCTTTTTCATTTTCTTGATTAGATACCTGTGAAAGATAGCATGTACATTTTGATATTACCACATATAGGAATGATGACATCCCGAGCTCTAACATATCTTTCTCTGTCTCTTGCAGGTATCTTTGGAGAGTGATGAAGGGTCTTAAGATGGTGTTGCCACCCTGGGGTTCGTCATTCAGGCAATGACGGATCCCCTCTCTCTCATATATGTTTCTTTTTTATTTTAGATGTATATGCTTTCTTTCATTTCATCTTGTATAGTCAATCCCATGGCTTCTGTGGGAAACTATGAGCACATTCTCTTTATGAACATAAGCAATTATTTCATGCAATGATTTGTATATTGTTTCTTCTTTTGTAAATCATTCAATTGCATAAGGAAAAAAACTGAAATCTATTACATGGTACAATTGTTTATATTCATGAGTAGATTTAACAATTTTGTGTACCTTTCTCACTAGATAATTGAATCAACTATAATGAATAGACCATAAAAAAATTGAAACATATAGCTTAATTCCCTTCAATTCTGCTTACTTTGGGACACCTTCTGTTCTGATAGGATGCCCTTCCCATTTTTATCTGACTTGTGTAGCAACTCTTATTGAGTTACTACATGACTCTTGTAAAAGTGATCATAGGAAAGGCCTTCTACTTGGGCAGTAGGCCTTCCACAACAGGCTGTAACTTCTACTTTTCTCTACTCTTCCCCTCTTGCTCCTGCTGTAGAGAACCTACCCTAATTTTCCATTGAACCTGTCTCCTTCAAAGCAGCAAACATCAGTTCTGTCCCAACCTGACCTTATTGGGCTGAAATACACAATTAGGTAATATTTTTGTTGACCTCTACACCAGTTTTGCCTGCTAAAACTCTCATGACCAGTTGCCTAGTATATCCATTGGATAATAGAGTCTTCTCTTAAAATTTACAACTTAGAAAACTTTCTGACTCAACTGTTAGAACCTGAACAACAACAAAAGAAACTAAAAACAAAATGAGACTGGCTCTAAACAAGGCCAACAAATTGTGCATCAACACTTTTGGGAAAGAAAAAATTGAACTGAAATAAATGTGCAATCAACACTTATTAACTCAAAAATTTACTCTACTATGATACAGTTGAAACCCTTGCTCCTTAGAAATAATGTTTGAGGTGAATCCAATTGACTGAGATAGGTAACACCTCACCTTCCATGGTGGCTAGCTAAAAAGCATTATGCAGTTTGCACTCACCAATCATTAATGGGCCACCCCACATAGCATCAAACTTGTTCTTACCAGGTCTTCTTTTCAATTCATCCCATTTGAGGACAATGTCTTCCTCCTTAAAGTGTCTAGGTGCTGCCGGGTAAATGCAAGAAGTTGTGTCCACTTAAGGTGAAAGTTTCAGAGTTAGAAAAAAATCCGAAATCGGGTTAACCAAAACGGGATCCCGCTTTTTATGAAACGGGATCCCGTTTTGCTTCGGGTTCCCGAGCCAAAAGCGGGATCCCGTTTTCAAGAAACGGGATCCCGTTTTGAGTTCCATAAAAGGTTAATATTTTAACCTTTATGAAACGGGATCCCGTTTTGAAAACGGGATCCCGTTTCATAAAGGTTAAAATATTAACTTTTTATGAAACATGATCCCGTTTTAAAACGGGATCCCGTTATTTAAAATTTGAATTTTAAGCTCAGGTTTTGCTTTGTAACCCGGTTCAGGAAATGCTTTGGTGACCCGAACCTGACCTCTGGACTAGGTTTGACCTGCAACTTGAAAGTCCTGTCAATGTCACAACAAAATAGTGACTTTGGGCATATATCTGAAGGTCTATTTTGCAGAATATTTTGACAAAATTAAAACCCATTATAGATGAGACAGTGTAGATTCCAAATATGTAATTTTTTTTACAATTGGATTAATTTTTCTATTTTTTAATCAATTTCTGATGAAATAGGTCCATAAACTTGAATTATTAGGGTTTTTTAGTATTTTAATAACTTTTTATTAACATATTTTTTTGTAAAAAAAATTGTAGGAAAACGTACTTTAGACAATTCTTTTCAATTTAAAAAAAAAAATTTCAAAAAATGTTAAGTTTAGGTCATCTTATGCGTGACGTACACGATGATTTTTTAAAAGACCAAAAATGGCCAATAAAAAATTAGTAAAAAAAAAATTCAATAAAAAATTACAAAAAAATATGGAAAACGTGCTTCAGTGAGTTACAAATATTTTTCCAAAAGGATTTTGAAAAATATGATTATTTAGGTCAAAATATGGATGACGTACACGTACATGGTATAGTAAAAAAAAAGTGACTTTTAAACAGTGGTTTTTAGAAACACCTATTCAAAATCACTTTCTATCATCTGGGTATTGAAAAAAATTACATATTTGGAAACTAGACTCCGAGTACTACATTTCATATTTAGTGAATTTTTCCAAGATTCGACCGTTAAGTGCTTCAAATTTTTAGGTCAAATGTGACAAATTCTGAAAATCAGGGAAAACACTTCCACTTTTTGGCCAATAAGTGGACACAACTTCTTGCACACACCCTGCCCCTTTGTGAAATGTCCTTTTCATCTGCATCTCCAACTATTGTGCTGTTTGTTTTCTTGTTTCTTCTAGCTCTAACAACTCAGCTAACTGTACTTCCATAGGGCCTTCTTCCATCATCTCAAGCTCTTTCATGAGGCTTAAAACTAGTAGTTCAGCTGAAATGGGGAGCTTGGCTTCCCTGCCATACACAAGCATAAATGGAGACTGACTTGTTGGTCTCTTAGGAGTCACTCTATTAGCCCATAAGGCTTATTTCAACTTTGAATGCTAGGTCCTCTGATTGTCCTCTGTAGTCCTTTTGATAATCCTGATTAGGTTCTTGTTTGTGGACTCAGCTTGTCCATTGCCCTAAAGGTAGTAGTTAGAAGTACTTAAGTAAACACCATGCTTAATGGCCCAATCAGTTAGTTTCATGTCTAAAATAATAGAATCTAGTACACCAAACTTGGCTATTAAGTCCTCATAAAAATTTAAAACAACCTCCTCATTTCCTTTTTTCAAGGCTACTTCTATCCATTTGGTGAAATAGTTTGTAGCTGTTAACACCCATTTATGGCTAGAACTAGATGGTGGGTTAATGGCCCCAATAAAGTCAAGGCCCCACTTGGTAAAAGGCTGATCCACTGATATAGGCTGTAAAGACAAGGATGTCAAATTCTATTTGCCTGCAAATACAACACATTTCACACATTTCCTCACCCATGCATGCACATCTTTAAAAATAGATGGCCAATAATACACAGCCTTCGTAATCTTCAAGGTTGTTGTTCGAGATGCAAAATGACCACCATCTGGTCTGTCATGGAACTCATGCAAGACCTTTTCAATCTGGTCAGATTCTATACATCTTAAAAGTACACCATTATAATCCTTTCTAAACAAGGTATTATTCAAAATGACATATGGGATGGATTGAAGTCTGAAATACCTTCTTTTTGCAGCATTTAGCTCTGCTGGGCACTCACTAGTCTGCAAGTAGTGAACCATTTCATGTTTCCAACTAGTGCCATTTGTTGGGACAATAGGTTGTGAATTGTTAGCAGCCATTAATACTTCTTTTTGCATTTCTGTGTCATTTTCTACACTATCAGCAAGCTGCTCACACAACCCCTTTCCTCTAACCAGCTTAGTGACTTTGATATCCACATCATACTCCATCACCTTAGTGACCCATCCAACCATTTTGTCTCCTAAATCCTTGCTTAACAAGAATTCTTTTACACTAGAATGGGAAACCATCAGCTGAATCTTATTGTTGGAAACCATATGTCTGAAGTTTTTGAGGCTCCTAATAACAACAAGCACATGTTTTTCTACAAATGAATACCTCTGTTCGTAGCCTTCTAATCCTTGGTTGAAAAGAGCAATTGGATGCTCTTGATTGTCTTTGTTTTGCTGTGTCAACATAGTAGAAATAGTATCAGTGTCTCCATAAGCATACAATATGAAATCCTTAGATAAATTTGGATTTATCAATGTTGGTGCTGTTGCTATTGCTTCTTTTATGTCCTCAAAACTGTTTTTTTCTTCCTTGGTCTAGATGAAACCTATATTCATTTTTAGCATATATGTTAGAGGCTTTAAAAGACTGGCAATATTTGGAATGAATCTTCTGACAAAATTGATTCTACCTAAAAAAGATTTGCATCCCCTTTTTGTGAGCTAGTAAGGGTAAGGATGAAATGGCACTTACTCTTTCTATATCAATTGTGATCCCATGTTTGGAAACAATGTGACCCAGAAGCTTACCTTCATAGACAACAAAAATACATGTTTTTAGATTGAGAGAGACACCATACTCTCTGTACCTATCAAAAACTTGCCTCAAATGAGAAAATTGATCTTTTACATCTTTTCAGAACACAGTGATGTCATCTAAGTAAACTAGCACAAACTTATTCATGATACCGTGAAAGGCCATATCCATGGCTCTTTGAAAAATTGCTCTAACATTTGACAACCCAAAGGGCATCTTCTTGTAAGCCATGGTACCCCATTTTGTTGCGAAGGCTATTTTGAATTGGTCTTCTTAACCAAAATTTGATTATAACTTGAGAATCCATCTAACAATGAGAATCTCTTGGAGCTTGATACAACTTGCAAACTCTGCTCCATTGAAGGCAACGTATAATGATCTTTTAATGAGGCTCTTTTTAAGTCTCTGAAATCAACACACAATCTGGTTTCACCATTTTTCTTTCTCACAAGCACCAAATTTGACACTCAGGATGTGTGCTTGATGGAAAATATAATGCTAGACTGAATCAACTTATTGAGTTCAGTCTTCATAAGAATTTCTAGCTTAGGATGAAGAGGTCTCTATTTTTGCCTCAAGGTTTTGCATCTGGTTCTAGCTCAATGATGTGTTATGCTAATGGATTAAAACCTTTTAGATCTTTGTGTTCCAAAGAAAAAATGTCATCATATTCTTGACATAGCAAAATAAATGCATATTTCTCTTCATTGGTACATACCTTTCCTAGCTTGAGGAGTTTGGCCTTGAAGATTTCAACAGTTTCATAATGTTCTTCCTTTATTAGTATTCTAGCTTTCTCTCTTCTTAGTTGATCATTTGAATTAAAAATAGACTCCAAGGTAATAAAACCCTTTGGCAGCTTGTTTGTCTTGAGTTGAAGAATTTGGTCTCCAAATTGTTGTTTTAATTTCTATTGATTTCTGGCTGAGAATTCAGCCTCTTCAATGAGGAAATTTACAATCTGCTAATCACTATCAAACACTTGCCAGTGGATGTTGTTATTTGAGATTGATGGCCTCACAACCACCTTTACATACTGCTATCTTTCCAAACTTTTGATCTCCTTTAGAATGTCAAACTCGGCTCCCATGGCTACTAGTTTATCAACCTGTTTATTTTGGCTTCTTGGCAGGGACAACATATTAAACGCATCAAAATCTTCAATTAAATTCCATATTTTGTGCTTGTATGACTTGAGTAAGTCACTTTTAGTGAGATTTATGTTCCTTACCTAATTTGCAACCAACTCACTATCTCCAAATACCTGCAAGCACTTGATATTTTTCTTCCTGGCCCATTCCAAGCCATGAATGAGTGCCTCGTACTCTGCTGTATTGTTAGTACAACTAAAAGAAAATCTAAAGGCTGCATAATATTTCTCACCTTCAGGGGAAATGATCATGGATTCTCCATCGGTACCTATTTTACTTCTTGCACCATCAAAATAAAGCTGCCATATATCATTACCTTGCTATTCTGGCTATTGTTCCTGTTGTTTTTCTCCTTTCATGAGGTTAGAAACAGTCTGATTCTACTCATGGATCATGTAAATTCCTAATCCATCTCACTCCATTTGCTTGTAAGGGTCATCTTCATGATTTTTAGATGCCCATTCATCTAAAAACATATCAACAATGTTCTCTATTGGGGTGTTGCTATCATGGACAATAGATTGTTCCTCTTCATGATAAGTTAAATTACCATTTAGAATACTAGGAACATAGGGCTCAATATGATCTTTGGCAATGGGTTCATATTTGATAGTTACTCTTGTACCATATCTTGTCCTAAAACACATATGTGACCAATCAACTGACAAATAACCACCCAACTTTGCTGTGAAATCCCTAGAAAGACATAAGGCAAAGTACGGGGGTAGGTCTATAACATATATATCTTGTGGAATTGAAAAATTTAGGCAAGCATGCAAGGTAAGACCCAAGTTCTTAATGACTTCAATGGTATTAATGGATGTACCATCTAGCTGTACTATTGCTTTGGATAGTGGTTCATAAGTTAAACCTAGTTTATCTACTATTTGTTTAGGCATTACTGAGCTACTGGCACCTGAATCAATCATGCAATTATGAACTAGGTGTTTACCAATAATCAGTGATACATAGAATGGGGTTGGTTTGACATCATGAGTTTGCTATTCTTTCTTGATTGGGGGATCATTTGCAAGCACAACTCTAGGCTGGTCTCTAGGTTGGTCTTGATTGGGTTCATTGGTCAAAGAGACATTAAATAAGGCTTTTTGTAACAAGCCTTTTTGGCCTGTAAGAGATAGTGAATCCCACATAAACATGCTTGCATTTGCTTTATTTAAATGCTCTAAAATATTGAAAGGAAAAGTACCAACCTTAGGCTATCCTCTTGGAACAACATGATCCACTTGCTGATGTACCGGCTGTGGCTGCCCTCTTGGTTGATCTCTGTTTGGAACAAGCTATACTCTTGGCAAAACTTGAACATTAGGTGGCTTTGATGGACTAGCAACACCTTGCTGGCTTGTTTGAGCCTGATTTTGCCCTCTTCAAGCTTGCTGTCTTAGATCAATGGCTCTCTTTTTGGCCCTTGTATTGGCTGCTATGGACTAGGCTGATTGGTTTTGCCCTTGCATATGATTCACCCCACAAAACTCTTCACCTTGCTAATTCATAAATGTTGCATCAGGCTAGTCTTGTTCAGGATGAGAAACCCACTGTTCTAGATTTTCTTGTGCTATGTTTTACTGGAAAACAACATTGTTTTGTACCATTAAGGCCTGATTTACCATCCCATTTGAGCAAGTTGATTGGTTATGTGGCTGGTTGCATGGGTAACACCACTCATACTCTTGTGCCATATTATTCTAAATTGGAACTAGCTCTCTGGAAGAGCTGGTAGCATGCTGGTTATAAGGCTGATATGGTCTTGTGTTAAAATTTCTTCTTTGGCCTTGGTTATTATCTTGTTATGGAGGTCTATTTTGCTGGTTAGACTACTGCTGGGCCTGATATGGGGCCTCATAAGGTCTATAAACCTGATTCTGCTACTTTTTAATATTCACCAATTCATTGCCAAATGTTTGTAACTGCTCCTTAATCTCTTGAAGCTCCTGGGATGGGGCTGGGACAACTTTTGTTTGGGTAGTAACTTGATAGTTTAATGCTGGTACAGTAGGTACAACAATAATAGGTGGGATTTGTAATGGGACAAGGGTCTGTACCTCCAGTAAAATAGGCATTCGTGGTCTCAGGGCTATCTTACGAGCCTGAATTAGGTTGTTTTAAGATTTTCTAGCAACATCATAAGCATCTGGTAGTGTTGTACCACCCATTGATTGAACCATTATTGCAATATCATTATTTAAAGCTTTAAAAAAGTATAAGAATGCATGATTGGAAGTAGGCCTTACCGCTATTGGTATTCTGTCCCAAATTTTTTGAAAACAAAAGTTAAAATCTGCCATGTGCTTTTGTGGAGCTCTCTTGATTGTAGTCAGCTATTCAACCAGTGATAGGTTGTCTAACTTGTCTTCAAATTGCTTATTCAGAGCTTCACCCAACAGTTCCCATGTAGTGATTGAATTTACAACCAAGCTTCTAAACCACTGAAGTGCTTTACCCTTTAGGGATGCAGCCAAAAGTCTCACAGCAACATTCTCTTGTGTTATATGATGAACTGAATATAATGTAGCCACATCATTGATATGTTCAATTGGTGTGGTCTGATCTTCACCGGTGAAGAAAGGAAAACTTCTAAGAGCTGCTACTAGAATATCATCATGTTGTGCAATCAACAATGGGCTGTCACCATTAAATGTCACAAAAGACAACTATCTTGCCATTGGTGGAACTTGTGGAGCTTGTCCTTGATTGTTTGGTACTTGATTTCTTTGAACAAATCCTACAGGCTTGAGATTTGGCAGAGTAGAATGGGTTCTTCTTGTTGGACTAGGAGCTCTCCTTGCTATTCTACCTCTTCTTCTTGGTGGTGACAGCTGCAGGTACTTAAATGGAGTTGAACTTCCCCTTGTTTGTATTCTTCTCATGTGTTATCTACATTGGATCTAAAAAAATTTAGAAGAATAGAGTCACCAAGTATGTTGTTTTTGTTAGAGTTGGCTATGATTGGAGCCACCCAGGATCTAGGACTTCATGAAAGCACAAGAGAGATCAAATGAGAGAATGATGCTATTCTATCATTGAATGCAAAAGAAGGATTATTGTTTGGATTACATAATACATGAAGAGAGCCTTGCTTATAAAGGCAAGGTGAGAGCTAGAAGGTGGAGAGAAAGGTGGAGTGGAAAGTGGAGATATTCCAACAACATGTGCCAATTAGAGGATGATAACTAATTGCACATGTGGAGGATAAGACAACTCACTCCAGCTATCAACAACTCAACACACAACTAGACTTAACTAGACACAACTAGACATCTAGAAGACTCACTAAGTCAACTTAACATGTGTGATTAATGTGTGATGTGTGAATATTATTTAACTAGTAAATAGTTAAATAAGATGATTTATCCACACTAGGGTAAACCAGTTAGGTGAAAACCCTATTCACACCAACACCCCCCCTTAAGTGCAACTTAGGGAGAAGTTGACTAAAGCAAGATGAAAAAATGGATTGGTCCCAGCTACTAGGCCATGTTAGGTACCCATGTACAACAAATATCAAGTGGAGAAAAGGAGAAAACCTCATGGGAAAAAAACTCCTCTCCAAAAGTGAGAATGCATGAAAAAATGAAAGTGAAAGAAGAAGTGATAGTAGGAAGGACTCAACATGACCCCCCAAGGACAACTTCGATCATAGATGTACAATCAAATACCCCCCCATAGGAGAGAAAGTGTGAGACCATAGGTCCCCCCCACAATGAAGTAGCTCCTGTGCCGATGGAGAATGTTTGAAGAATGCTGGAAAGTGTCTTGAACCTGCAAACAACATTTCTCCCCTTAGGAAGAAACAACTCCAAAAGCTGATGTCGAAGAAACTCCATCTCGAGGAATGAGGGAAAAAGCCTCATGATGTATGCCTCTGAAGACTGCTCAAGTGTCCACATGTTAGAATCAAAGAATGCCACAATGCAATGATGTGTGTCCAATCCAAAATCCTGTGTAGATTGATGAAGAACAACCTCCAAGGACGAAGTAGATGGGATAACAGTTGTGTTGTAACTGTCATCAAATAGGAGAGATAACCCCTCAAGTGTGTCCTCCAAATCTGCAATATGAGACTCACAAAACAAGTCTGATATACCTGCCAAGAAAGTATCCCACAAAGCTGTGTCTGAAAGCCTTGTATGATCCTGCTCAACTGAAGTAGATGAACCCATGTCGATGTCGATCTCTGAAGAAGTAGGAGGATGAGGTGATAGAAGCTCAGCACTAGTCTCATGAACCAAAGTGGGTGAAAGAACACCAAGGTTCAAGTGACCAAACTTCTCCTCAGGAACATGATTCACACTTGATGCATGAGTGTGAATACCCATCAATGGATCTACATCATCAGAAGAAACAAAATGGGAGAAGGTATACAAGCGAGATGCATGATCAGCCATCCCAACTGCAATGATATCTCTGCTCTCTAAGTCTCGAATGATCACTGAATCAGGAGTGAACTCAACTGTCTTGCCTGCACCACAATGAGTAATCTGATAGATGGAAAATAGATTCGATGTCAAGGAAGGTACACACAACACATTGTTGAATGTATTCTCGCCAACATCAATTGTCCCTTTTCCAGATGCATGCATGTATGTATTGTTACCCATCAAGATAGGTGTCGAAGTACAGGACTCAAATGTAGAGAACATCCCTTGTGAAGATGCCATATGATGAGAAGCCCCTGAATCAAGAAGCCATCTCTCTGACTGTAGACTTGTTGATGCAAAGAATGCTTTTCCTTTTCCTTTATCTATCCCATTTGTAATGCTTGCTTTCCTTGTATGTGTAGATGATGATGGTGTCAAAGAAGAGGATGGACTAGGTAATGATGATGGCATTTGGATATTGTGCTTTTGAATAATGTGAGTCAACTCATCAATTTTCTTCTCATAACACTTATGCTTATCATGTCCTAGTTTCTTGCAATATGCACACTTTGGTCTCTCCTTCTTAGATGATTCCTCCTTGGGAGAGGATGAGGACTTAGGTGATTTGGTTGATTCCTTTGCTTGCTCATTGTTCTTGAAATCCTTATTTTTCTATTTCTTGCCTTTGCTAGTTGAAGCCTTTTGATCCTTAGAACCTTGATTAGCAAGAAGAGCTTGATTCCTAGGAGACTTCAATGTGCCCATGTGTACTAACTTAGCTTGCTCCCTTGTGAGTGATGCAGCAAACTCATCAAGTGAAGACATTGTGAAAGTTTTCCCAAGTGCATCCATTGTAGCATAAAAGGTAGAAACAAAATCTGAATAGTCAGGTCCAAGCTTGGCAAGGATTGAAAGAATCAATTGAGTGTCCTCTTTCTCAATTCCACATTGTTTGAGCTACAGTCTAAGTGATTTTAGTTTTGTGAAGAAGTCTTGGATGCTTGCAAAATTAGTTGGATTCAAACCAATTAATTCATTCTCCAATTTGAAACCTTTCATTGTATCTTGTTTACCAAAGAGTTTTTCTAAGGTAGTCCACACTTCATTAGGTGTTTTACAAGATTCAATATGAAAAAGAAGGTCAGGAGAGATAGACAAGCATAGGGTTCCATAGGCTTGATCACATCTATTGTACCACTTTCTCTTTTCTGCAGCTGCAATTGGTTCAATTTCTGTACCCATTGTTACTCTATGAATTTTCAAACTTCTTAAATGAATCTCCATTTTAGTTTTCCACTCATGATAGTTATATGGTGTGAGTAGAGGAAGTTTGTGTGAATCCATGATGCAAGAGTACAAAAAAGAACACAAGTATACCCCCTGTTAATCAAAGAGATCACCCCCCAAAAAAGAAAGATTGTGGCACTTTATACTTAGTGTGATTTACAATCGTCCTCAAGGGACCAGAAATGGGAAAGTATGAAAATCTCTTAGAAATGAGATTCAAAGGAGATTACAATTGCTCACAATGATTAACCACAGCAAATAGATGCCTTCAAAACAAGTCCCACTTCCTCAAGTGCCAAAATGCCCAAGTTATCACTCAAAAGCCAAAAAATTGACAAATGAAATAAAATAAACTTGGAGTAGAATCTGAGAAAAGTGTATGGATGGATTTGAAGAGCTCCTGAATACCTTTCCGATGCCACAAAAATCGTGAAAATCAGAGATCGTGGCAGAAAGTTGTGAGCTCAGAAGCGAAAAACTAAGATCTATCTTCAAACTACTGTAGCAGTCACCTGCAATAGAATTTCAGACAACTACTAACACCATTGCAAATTGCTCTCTGTTAGCTTTCCGACAATATCTCGTTTGCCTAATTTCGCCTCCGTGGGCAAAAGTTATGCAAAAATGAAAAAAAGCCCTAGTTTAGGGCTTTGAGGGGCAAAAATGGCCCCCTTATGCTGACGCAGTGCTGACGTCAGCAGAATATTCCTAGAATATTCTTTTTTGGCAGAAAAAATGCTCCCCTCCGGAAAGCAAAAAATTGCCAAAATCGCTTGTGTGACTGAAAAATCACTGTCTAGGGCGCAAAACCGCCTATGTTTTAAGCAAAACTGTGTCCATGATTGTCGAAACCACTATTTGTGTGATTGTGGGAAATGAGTTTTTGCACCTAAACCGCCGGATTATCCTCCGAAATCACCTTCAGGCCTTGGAAATTGCCTAAGTTGACACAAAAATGCCAAAGTATAGGCTGGAGGTAAAAGGAATATGCTAATGGTAATAACCAACGAGTTTAGAAAAGAACCCAGCATGAATTTTTAATGCCGAAACCGCCTCTAGAAAACCTGCCGAGAATGTAGGAGGGCAGATTTGATGCCTAAAACAACACTGTCATTGATAAGGATTCTTAATCGGCGCCGTGGGAGAATAAAATGGTCACTGCCAGTGGTTTATACAGTGGTCGGCTTGCAGACTAAGTATTTGTATGCAAAAGATCCCGTGTGGATGAGATCTTTTAATCGCTAAAACTATTAAAACTTCTAATCTCCGTAGGGGGGTTTGGTGGAAACTAGTGCCGGCTGGTCAAAGATCTGTTGTTGCTAACAGCTGCGATGATTTGAATGCCCGTCAATGGAGTGCAGGAAGATAGGCCATGGTAACCACTGGTTTGAGGACTTAAACTCCTGCTGAGATGTGCATAGACCGTGGGGTCGATGTCGATCGTTAAAAACATTGGCTATTACCCGCAGAGATAAAAATGCCGAGAGGTGAAAGATCTTGATGACGACCTTTCAAAAATGGATTTTTTGATAGTTTTTAGACACCACACACCGATAGATTTAGGAGACCAGTTTTTACCATCCGTTGATAGATGATGCGGCCAACGGTTAATGATTCGCCGGTTACGATGTGCTGCAAGGAATAATGTGTGGCCAGGCTATTGAAAATTGTTGAGAACTTTTGATTCAACCGCTGCTTGTATTGATCACTGCGAATGAGAGCCGAGTGGGATCTGTGGAATGCACCGGGAGGAACAACCGATGAGTTTTGGTAAATTTTTCGGTCGATGATTGTTTGACGGTCTAAGATCCTGGTCAGATGCCTTCACCGCCAAGAATTGGTAGGATCTGCAGATTACCACCGACTCGGAGTATATGGGTGGGGCCCACGCCATGTGGTGCCCTTTTATTTGCCTTTCTGGACCTTTTGTGCAGGGTACCCTGCCAAAGTTGCAGATTGTACACTGCGTACACAAATATCCGCAGAAAATTTTTATTTTAGAAAAAAATGCAAGATCTTTTACATTATTGGGTGAATAAAAGCTTTATGTGTTGATCACGAGCCGATTCTGATTCTAATGATGCAGTGACTGTGCAAGCCAAGATTCTACCTGCGACAAGAGATTCTGAGAATATGCCTCTGCGACAGAAAATATTCCCTGCAGAGATTCCGTACGGTCGAGAAGCAAAAAAAATTGCCTTTTGATGCGACTTTGTCTAATTTGGACGATTTTACAGTCGATCCATACTGATTTGGCCACTCCAGACAGAATGGTGATGTCTGATTTTGGCCAAACTACTCTGAAATTGCTGGTACCTCCAGATCACACCATAAAGCCCCAAATTGAAACCCACGTCAATTTTGCTTCCGATGTCCGATTTGGACGAAACAAAAGGCGATCTTGACTATTTTAGCTGCTCCAGACGCAATGGTGAAGTTTGATTTGTAACAACATGCACTGAAATGCACCTGCAATACAAGGGCAAGAAGGGGAAACCCTCACAAAACTAATGTTTCTATCAAGTCTTTCTGATTCTTCGGGTCATCATTCGATGCAAGAGAAGAGCATACTCAACCATCAAGATCCAACATGAATTGCACTCAAGATCTCTCAAAAATGGCTAACATAAAGTGATTTTTCCTAGAGCTCTGATACCATGTTAGAGTTGGCTATGATTGGAGCCACCCAGGATCTAGGACTTCATGAAAGCACAAGAGAGATCAAATGAAAGAATGATGCTATTCTATCATTGAATGCAAAAGAAGGATTATTGTTTGGATTACATAATACATGAAGAGAGCCTTGCTTATAAAGGCAAGGTGAGAGCTAGAAGTTGGAGAGAAAGGTGGAGTGGAAAGTGGAGATATTCCAACAACATGTGCCAATTAGAGGATGATAACTAATTGCACATGTGGAGGATAAGACAATTCACTCCAACTATCAACAACTCAACACACAACTAAACTTAACTAGACACAACTAGACATCTAGAAGACTCACTAAGTCAACTTAACATGTGTGATTAATGTGTGATGTGTGAATATTATTTAACTAGTAAATAGTTAAATAAGATGATTTATCCACACTAGGGTAAACCAGTTAGGTGAAAACCCTGTTCACACCAATAGTTTTCACCTCAAAAGGCTGAAACTCTGCTGTTCATACCAAAACAACAAAGAAAAATGGTATTCTAGTGGTCTAAAACTCAGTTCAGAGTCCCATCAGGCGTGTCAAAAACTGTTGTCACAAAGGATTGCACCCATGTTAAGCACTACGTTTGACAATCCCGTGACACATTGGATCACTTTCAAATTGTGGGTTGTTTATAATGAAAGTGAACCTCTAGAAGAGTTAGTTCCCTTTAAAAACCCAGTGGATCTAATGTACTTTCAAGGAAAAGAGATTGAAAGATAACTAATGAAATTGAAATTGATCCTAAGAGGTGATGCACCAATGATTATACTCTAACTTGCAACCTGATTCGCAACTGTTTCTCAATAGATCTATTCACACAGCTTAGTTTGGGCAATTTTAACACATAAATATTTCATAGAAAGGCTTGAAAACTTCTATCTTCTTTGAAGGAAAACTAGTGTTTTCAAAACTTAGAAAGATAGGAAAATCACTTACACAACCTATAACCTATGATAATGAATTACTTTTTCTGTATATATGCTTCAATGAATGAGACATAAATTTAAAGGGTTGATGTTTAAAACACAATAAACTTTCATCAAAATCACTAAATAGAACACAACACCTAAATCTGAGAAGGAAAACACCTAATTTTATTGAAAATAGTAGGAATACCTCTACAATAACTGTAAAATATGCTAAAAAATAAGCTTCTACTATATAAAAATCTATAAAAACTGGTGAGTTACAATAATGAAATCCCTCTCTGCAATGTGCAAAAGAAAAGAATAGAAGCAAGAACTGAGAAAAAAACACAAGCTTTTTCTCCTATAATACAAAAATCTCTCCAAAAAGGCAAAGGGAAGTCATCTCTAGTTTAACTAAACTTCAACTAATGCATGAGTGGGTTGGCAAAAGATCCTTAACCCTAAAAATAGTCAATTCCTAGTTGTTGGGTGAGCAAGGGAAAAAGGCCTAGATTAGAGGGCTCATAACTGCTCTTGATTGAGCTATTTTAGCTCTGAACGACCTAGATTAGAGGGCTCATAACTACTCCTGATTGAGCTATTTTAGCTCTGAACTCCTCTCAAGGTAGTTGACCAAATAGAATTCCAAAAATAGTCTAGTTTGACCAAAAGTCAAAAGTAGAAGCAAAATATCCTCCTGCACAAGATTCCAACTTCTGTTTGACTCCCCTTCTATTTTTTGCATGTTTGGAAGGCAAAAATAAATTATTTTAACAAGTATTAAGGGTAATCCATGTTTATGACTTACCTTAATAAGTGTTATATAATTATCTTTTTTTTTTGTTGGGCTTCCGTTGGAGTACAAAGATCTAAAAATTGTAGAACTTATGCCAATGAAGTGGGGAGTTTTCTTAAAACATGATCTTGTCTCCTTTAATGATCCTGAGAAACTGATAAGGGTCTATCTTTTGTTTGACCCGTCTGTCTCTTTTCCATTGTCTTGTGAACTTTCTTCAATCTCTGGAAAATGGGTTCAAGATATTTTATTTGAAGATGTAGAGCCTTTTTGCTCTCTTTGCAATAACTTTGGTCATTCTCTAGAGAACTGCTTTGTTTGCTCTTTCATGTCCCCTGTTTCTTCAGAAAATGATGGTATCATGGATACCCCTTTGGTATGTGAGGTTCTAGTTGGGGAGGATTTGGTAGATTCTCCACTTCTTCATTCTCTTGTAGCTTTGGCAAAAGATATTCCGCTGGGGGTATTAGAATGCCAAAAGGAGCATCTCTCTTTTGACTCAAAACATGATAATACTTCTCTTGCAGTCAATGCAGAGACTTCAAAGTTAGAAATTGATGTTGTAAAGGATTCTTTGGTCTTAGATGTTAAGGATGTTTCTTCAACAGATGCCCAAATTGATGCTAAGGATGTCCCTTCAGTTTAATCTATTTCAGAATTGGCTTCTGTGGAAGGAGCCAAAGATAATGGTTCTAGGGATTTCACACTTCTAGGCACTGAAATTATCGCAGACTCCCTTGATCAGACAGAACTTCCCTCTACGAAGGATTCAGTCTTAGATGCTACCCTTGAGGCTCAGGAACCACATCAGATAGTTAATGATTATGACATTAACTTAATGGTCAATGACATAATGAATAAAATTGGCAATGAGTTGATGGAAAATACAGCAGATGAGGTAGTTTTAGAAGAGGAAGACTGTTTTGATTTCTTGAAACCTAGATCTATTTGTCAAACAAATTTGAAGGTGCTAGAGGACTGCACCCCTAAGTCTAAAAGAGGTAGGAAATCTAAAGTGAAAAAAACTCAAGAGGAAGTTCAAATAGGGATCCAATACACCCTTGATAGGCATTTGAGAATGAGGAGAGCCTGTCGCTCTCCTCGAGAGAAATGAAAATTATTTCCTAGAATGTTAGGGGCATTAATTCCCCTAACAAAAGGCAGCTCATTAAGTGCCAATTAAACTCTAGCCTTGTGGATATCATTCTCTTACAGAAAACTAAGTTGTCTTCTTCTTTTGGGGTTCAGATCTTTTCTTTATGGTCAAAATGGAATTTATTAATGGTTGAATTTGTTGGGGCTTCAGATGGAATGACTTTACTTTGGAAAGTAGATTCAGTTTCAATCAATCTCATTACTTCCAAACCAAATTGGATGCTTTGTCAAGCCCATAATTCTCACACAAACTTTGATTTCTGGATCTGCAATGTTTATGGGCCAACCTTTGCTTTGGATAAGCTTCTTCTTTGGAAGGAACTTTCTATTATTCTTGAGCCCCTTAGAAATGAATTTCTTATTGTTGCTAGGGATTTTAATGCTATCTTATCTCTTGAGGAGAAATCTGGAGGTATTATATCTCTAAAAATAATGGAGGATTTTGGAAATTTTGTTATAGAAAATCAGCTTGTTGATTGTGTTTCAAAAAATGGATTGGCTACTTGGTCTAATAGAAGAAAGGACTTCTTGCAGATTGCTGAAAGACTTGATAGATATCTAATGTCTCCAATTTGGTTTCTTAATAATATTTTAGTCTCCACTTCAATTGTTCCTTTCTCAGGATCTGATCATTTCCCAGTTGATTTTTGCTTTGATAAAAAGCCTTTTTCCTCTTTTAAAACTCCTTTCAAATTTGAATCCATGTGGTTTAGGGACAAAAACATTTTACCATTTTTGGAACACTCTTGGAAAACCACCCCTTTCATAGTTGGTTCCAGAATGTACCAATTTACCAAAAAGTTACATTCCCTCAAAAGCCAAATAAGAAATTGGAATAAGGTTCATTTCAAGAATATTTTTGTAGAAAAATTAAGACTTAAAGAAGACTTGAAAGTTTTGAATGAGCACATCATTGCCAATGGCATGGATAGAGTGGGTTTTGAGAAAGAAAATCTGTTAAAATTCCAACTTCAAGAAATCCTTGCCAGAGAGGAGATTTTTTGGAGACAAAGGTCAAGGGAGCTTTGGTTGAAAGATGGGGACAAAAACACAAATTTTCTTCATGCTTCAGTCAAAATCAGAAGTCATCAGAACACTATTTGTAGCATCAATTCCTCTGATGGTAAGCTTCTTTGTGATGAGAAAGATATACAAGATGAGGCTGTTTTATTTTATAAAAATATTCTTACTTCTTCAAGCTTTCCCAATGCTTCTTCTGATCACATACTTGACAATATTCCTCCATTGGTTTCTCCTGATGATAACAAAATGCTTCTTAGGCCTTTTTCCTTGGATGAGGTTAGAGCTATTGTATTCTCTATGGCTCCAGAAAAGGCACCTAGTTCAGATGGTTTCTTTGCTTTATTTTTTCAGAAATCTTGGGAGTTTATTAGCAAGGATGTATGGGCAGTGGTAGAAGAGGCCAAAAGAACTAAAAATGTCTTGAAAGAGATAAATAACACCTTTTTGGCTCTCATTCCAAAAAAGAAGACCCCTTCCTCTTTTGTTGATTTTAGGCCGATTGCTTTGTGCAATACTTTGTATAAAATTATTACAAAGGCAATCACCACGAGATTGGTGCAAATCATTCCAAACATCATTTCCGAAGAATAAGGAGGATTTGTGCCAGGAAAAGAGACATCAGAAGGAGAAATTTTTGCTCATGAAGTGATCCATTCCATCCATGATCTAAAGTTGAAATCCATGATGCTGAAGTTGGGCATGCTCAAAGCTTATGACAGGGTAAATTGGACTTTCCTTCTCAAAGTTCTTTCCAAATTTAGTTTCTCTGATTCTTTTTGTAAGTGGATTCTTGCATGTATTTCTGGTCCAAGCTTTTCAATTGTGTTGAATGGGAAAACTTGTGGGTTTTTAAGACCTCTCAAGGTAATAGGCAATGGGATCCTATCTCTCCTTTTCTCTTTATTATTTTGGTAGAATCTTTGAGTAGATCTATTTGATCTGTAGTTGAACAAAACAAATGGATAGGGGTCAAGAGCCCCCATTTTCCATTTCCTGTTACTCATTCCCTTTTCATAGATGACACTTTTCTTTTTGGTCATTCTTCCTTTCTGGAGGCTAAGAACATTAAATCTATTCTCGACTTCTATTGTGTAGCTTCTGGGTAATAGGTTAATCCTCTCAAATCCCAAATTTTCTTTTTTCACACTAATGCTAATTCCCAGCAAAAAATCTGTTAGTATTTGGGCTTCAAATTGGGGGAACTTCCCTCTCAACATCTAGGGGTTCCATTGTTTTCTGGAGCCAACAAAAAAGAGTTTTGGTATAAGGTGCTAGATTCAATCAGAAACAAAATTTCCACCTAGAAAAATAGATGGCTAACTTTCTTTGGTAAGCTTGTTATGATTAAAGCTGTCGTATTTGCCAGTTTGGTTTATATGATGTCAATTTTGAAGATGCCAAAGGGCATCGTTTCAGATTTTCAAAAGATAGAAAATTTTTGTGGAGAGGAAATTTGGATTCTATTGAAAAGAAATTTGTTTCCTTAATTTCTTTGGATAAAGTTTGCATACCTAAAATAAGTGGTGGAATTGGAATTTAGAATTTAGAGGCACACAATTTAGCTTTGGGGGCTAAGCTAGAGTGGCAAATGTTTGACAAACCAAATCAGAAATGGTGTAAAATCATGCAAGCCAAATATCTTGACTCCCAGGATCCCGAAAGAATTTTCACTGTGGCAAATCCACCCATTGGCTCAAGAATTTGGAACTTCATTGTGAAATGTAGAGAAGTCATTCTTCCTTTTCTTTCCTAGTCGATTCATAATGGAGAAAAAGCTCTCTTTTGGGAAGATTCATGGAATGGATACACTAAATTAGATTCTTTTCCAGATTTACAACAAGCAAAGGAATATCTTTGCCTTAATTTGGGTACTCATGTGAAAGATTACTTAGATATCCATGAAGATCAGTCTGGACTCATTAAAAATTTGGTCTCTTGGAAAGATTTTTCAAATATGAATTTTCCACAAAATGAAAAAGATCTTTCAAATTTGTTAAGGCCAAGGAAGATCTTCCTCTTATCTAAAACAAAAAAGCTATTTTGGTGCCCTTCTAAATCAGGGTCTTATTCTTTCAAGCAAGGATATCTATCTCTAGTTTCTCCTTCCGCTAAAGATGCAAATTGGCCTTCTTATTTATGTTGGGGCAAGTCACGTCTTCCGAAAGAAGGAGCTTTTTCTTGGCTGGCCTTGAAGCACAATATTCTTACTAGTGATTGTTTGGTTAAACTGGGCTTGGCAAATCCTTTCAAATGTCTTTTGTGTGGCCTAGAATATGAATCTGTGAATCATCTTTTTCTCCTCTATCCTTTTGCTTTGGACTGTTGGAATTGGTTCTTTAAGAATGTAAATTGGATGGCACCGATTCCAACACTCTTGAAGTTATTCCAAGGATGGCCCTCTCTGTTCAAAAAATCCTTGTTCTCCTCCATTTGGGATGTAGCTCCTTCTATAATTACCTTGAACATTTGGCTTGAAAGAAATAGAAAGATTTTTAGAAAAGAAATTTTACCTTGGGAGAAAGTTATTTCTAAAATTGAGATCTCCATCTCAGATCTGGTCATGTTTCAGATGTATGGCAATTCAGAAGCAACTTTTTCAGTTTGGGATGACTTTATTTTGAAAAAGTGGAATTACCTTGATGTTATTACTCCTGGGTGTGATGCAGGAGCATCCAGGGTGTAAGAGCAATCTTGCATCAATCCAAAAAAAAATGTTTCTTTTCAATAAGGGCTAAATTTGGCAGGGTTACTATTTTTAGTAAGTTTGCATTTGTGCACGGTTGGATACAAAATCTTACACAGACCTCTAGAATGGTGAATTGAAGCTCATGGTGAAGAAATCACTTCAATATCATTTGTCATTTGTGAGATATTAAAATTTTAAATTCCCAAAATCCTATTGAAATATTCAAAGTCAAATTTGAGGCACTTAGAGGCTTCGGAAGGGCCCGAAATTTGGTGGGAAACTCAAGCAGCCTACCTTTAGGTAGTGCTTGTGCACCATCTTCTTTTTGAGAGCTTTCCGAAAAGGTATTATAATTGAAAATCTAATATTTGGATCAAAAGTTATGCCCCGCGAAGTTGACCTATTTTTGGAGGGAGATGCAAATTTCAAAATTAAGCCGGTGGCCGCCAAAAAGGGCTATATATGACCATTTTTGGGAACCCTTGGGGTAGTAGAGTTAAGGGGGAAGGTGTAGAGTCAGGAAAAGGTAGGAAAATAGAAACCCTAGTTGATTTGGTGTTACAGAAGGCTGAAGATTCCAGAGTCTAGAGAGAGGGAGTTGTAATGTGTTGCAGCCTGTAGGGGATTCATCCTCTGATTGTATTTGAGCTTCTGTAATGTAATGTTTTGCCCATATTAATAAAATATCATTCTATTTTCTATGTGCAAGTTATGTTATCGTGTGTTTTATGAGTTACCCCCTTCATCAAGTGGTATCAGAGCAAGGGTTCTTGAGTGTGTAGATAGATCGCCGACCGTGAGGCAGTTTGCATTAGGACTTGAGGTTGTGGGTTTGCTGCAGAGATCAAGATGCCTCCACGAAGAAATCATATTGGGAGGAATACTTTGACAGAAGAGGGTTTTAGAGCCCTGGAAAGACAAATTGATGCATTGCAAGAGGAGCTGTGAAGAGGGTTTGAGCCAAGAACAAGAGAAGAAAGCGAGGATGAAGCAGAAGAGGAGCTATCTGAGGAAGAACAAGAAGCTGCAGGCAATCTTGCAAAAGTTAGGTTGTTGAGGGCCATTTTTAAGATTAGAAAGAGGCCCAGGATCGAAGTTTGTACATATTCTAGAGATTTGAATCCATAACAACTTATTGATTGGATCAATGACATGGAGGAATATTTTGAGTATGAAGATGTGGAAGACCCAGATCAGATCAAGTTTTCAAAAACAAAATTGAAGGGCCATGCCACTATTTGGTGGAAGGAGGTCCAGTTAGAGAGGAATAGAAGAGCAAAAGGAAAGATCACCAGGTGGGATTAGATGGTGGAGAAACTGATGAAGTAGTTCATTCCTGTGGATTATGAGATGGAGTTGTTGAAGAAGCTGCAAGGATTGAAGCAAGGCAACAAGTCTGTTAAGGAGTATACAGAAGAGTTTTATAAGATTACTATCAGAACCGGTCATGTAGAGGCCAACAAGGAGAAGGTAGCCCATTACATTAATGGGTTGAGGCCAAGTATTCAAGAGGAGCTGAGCCTGGTCAGAATGACCACCATAGAAGATGCATATCGGTTTTCCCTGAAGGTGGAAGAGAAGCTGAATAAAATATTTGACAACAAGCAAAGGGGAAGAGGTCAAGGCGGAAGGACTGGTGGAAGACCCTATGGGGGCCGAAATGAAGATTCAAAGAAAAGTGAAGAAGCCGACACCAGTCGAAATCAGAGAGGAGGTACCTACCGCCCTCATGACCAAAACAATGGTGAGCAAAGAGGAAGAGGAAGAGGCATCCCTAGGAAAGGACCTGGAAGAGGAGGTTTCAGAGGAACTTGTTTCCAATGTGGAGAAGAAGGACATCGAGCATACGAGTGTCCACAACATCAAGGAAGGACAAATAGAAGACCTGAAGGTTATGCACGAGTTGCACATGTCGATGAAGATGCGCAATCTGAGCACTCTGAAGATGCTAAAAGGGGAGAAACCCTAGTTGTCAGAATAACTTTGTTGAATGAGGAGAAATAACCCAATCAGAGGAAGAGTTTATTCTGCACAAGGTACAAATGTGAAGGTAAGTGTTGTCATATTATTATTGACAGTGGAAGCATTGATAATCTTGTTTCAGAGGAGATGGTTGACAAGTTGAAGTTGACAAGAAGAAAGCATCTGCATCCATACCTAATTACATGGTTGTAGGACCATAGAGCTTTGGTCAATGAGCAGTGTTTAGTGAAGTTCAAGATTGGTGACTACCATGATGAGGTGATGTGTGACATCATACCGATGGATGCATGTCATATGTTATTAGGGAGGCCATGGCAGTATGATAGGCACACTGTCCATGATGGCCGTGCAAACACATATTCCCTAACAAAAGATGGAGTTTGTCATAAGTTGAAGCCCTTGAAGGAGGTGGAAGAAAAGGTATGTAGTACTGCCAGAATTTGCTTGGTAGATGGTAGGAAATTTTTGGAGGGTATGCAGCATGAGCGTCATTACTTTACATTGATTCCTAAGATTAGTCAAGAGAAATGTGAAGATGTACCAGTAGAAGTCTCAGATATGTTGGAAGAATTTCAGGACATTATCTCTAATAATGTACCGGAAGGTTTACCACCAGTAAGGAAGATAAGTCATCAAATGGATTTGATACCAGAAGCTAGTTTTCCAAACAAGGCAGCCCATAGAATGACTCTAGCAAAGAGTGAAGAGTTGAACAAACAATTTCAGGAGTTGTTGAGGAAGAGATTGATAAGAGAAAGCCTAAGTCCATGTGCGGTACCTGCAGTACTAGCACCGCAGAAAGATGGAGAGTGGAGGATGTGTATAGATTCCTGAGCCATCAACAAGATCACAATCAAGTACAGATTTCCATTGCCCAGAATGGATGACATAATGGATTGTTTGAGTGGAGCCAAGTACTTCACAAAGATTGATTTGAAGAGTGGGTATCACCAGATTGGAATCAGAGAAGGAGACAAGTGGAAGACAGCCTTCAAAACAAAGGAAGGTTTATATTAGTGGTTAGTCATGCCATTTGGTCTAACCAATGCACCAAGCACATTCATGCGGCTCATGAACGAAGTACTGAAAGAATTTTTGGGAAGTTTTGTTATTGTTTATTTAGATGACTTATTGATTTTCAGTAAGACTTGGGATGAGCATTTGATGCATATCAGAAAAGTTTTAGAGAAGCTGAGGGAGGAGAATTTGTTGATCAATCTAAAGAAATGTAGTTTTCCAAAGAAGGAGTTAGTATACCTGGGATTTGTTGTCTCAGAGGAAGGTCTCAAGATGGACCTAGAGAAGGTGAGGGCTATCATTGAATGGCCTATGCCAAGGAGTGCTTTCGAGGTAAGATCTTTTCGTGGTTTGGCAAGTTTTTACAGAAAGTTTATCAAGAATTTTAGTAGCATTTGTGTACCCCTAACTGAGACAATGAGAGGGGATAGAAAAGAGTTTAAATGGACTAAAGGAGCAGACAAGAGCTTTGATTCATTGAAGCAGAAAGTCGTAGAACAACTTGTTTTGGCACTTCCAGATTTCAATAAGGTATTTCAGGTAGATTGTGATGCTAGTGGTAGTGGTATAGGAGCTGTTTTGAGTCAAGAAGGTAAGCCCATTGCCTATTTTAGTGAGAAGCTTAATGATGCCAAGGAAAAGTATTCTGTTTATGATCAGGAGTTTTATGCAATAGTTTAGGCTTTGAAGAAATGGAGACATTATTTGTTGCCAAAATAGTTTGTTTTATATACTGATCATCAGGCTTTGCAATATCTTAATATTCAAGGAAAGTTAAATCAAAGGATCTTAAAACTGGTTGAGTTTTTGCAGAGTTATACTTTTGTTTTGAAGCACAGGAGTGGGAAGTCCAACAGAGTTGCAGATGCCTTGAGCAGAAGGCAAAATTTGTTGACAGAAATGAAGATAGAGGTTGTTGGTTTTGATGACCTCAAAAGTTTGTATCCTGAAGATCTAGATTTTGCAGAGGCCTGGAAAGCTTGTCTGGAACCTGTTACTTTGGATAGGACAAAATGGTGGATTTCATAATCCAAGATGGCATGTTGTTTAGAGGGAGCCACTTGTGCATTCTGAGGAGTTCCATGAGAGAGAACCTGATTAAGGAGAAGCATATTGGAGGATTAGCTGGACACTTTGGTCAAGATAAGACCATTGCTATTATTGGTGAACATTATTACTGACCACAATTGCAACAAGATGTGAGGAAATTTGTGTAGAGTTGCAGAGCATGTTAGATGACAAAAGGAACAAGTCAGAATATAGGGCTGTATCAGCCATTGCTTGTACCAGAGAAGCCATGGGATGATATTAGTATGGATTTTGTTCTTAGTTTACCAAGGACACAGAGAGGACATGATTCCTTTTTTGTGGTGGTGGACAGATTCTCAAAGATGGCCCATTTTATTCCTTGTAAGAAGACTAATGATGCTGTTCATATTGCAGAGTTATTTTTCAGGGAAGTAGTGAGACTACATGGTCTACCTAAGAGCATAGTTTCAGATCGAGATACCAAGTTTTTTGGTTATTTCTGGAGGAAATTATGGAAGAAGTTGAAAATAGATTTGAAGTTTAGTTCTGTACACCATACACAGATTGATGGACAGACATAAGTGGTGAATAGGAGTTTGGGTAACTTGCTACGATGCTTAGTAGGAGATAAGCCCAAGGGATGGGATTTGATTTTGTCATAGACGAAATTCGCTTACAACAATTTTGTCAATAGGAGTACTGGTAAATCACCGTTCCAGATTGTATATGGCAATAGTCCAAGAAATACTTCAGAGTTAAGGAAGCTAGACAAAGGAGAAAAGACAAGTGTCAAGGTTGAAGACTTTGTAGAACACCTAAAGAATTTGCATGAAGAAGTTAGAAAGCACATTAATAAGATGAATATTCAATACAAGGCTAAGGCAGATCAGAAGAGGAGATATAAGGAGTTCCAAGTAGGAGACGAGGTCATGGCTCACTTGAGAAAAGAAAGGTTCCCAATTTGAACATATAATAAGTTAAAGATGAAGAAATTTGGACCGTGTAGAATCCTGAAGAAGCATGATTCAGGAAATGCATTTGACGTAGAGTTGCCTGATGACATCAATATTTCACCAGTGTTCAACATTTCAGATTTGATAGAGTATTATGATGACGGACTTGATAAAGGAACAGAGTGGGACATTCTAGCATCTACTTTAGAGAAGGAGGAGATAGAGGGCATTTTGGATAGCCGTGTGGGTAAGAGTACAAGAAACAGGCAGTATACATAATACTTGGTGAAATAGAAAGGAAGGCCTATTGAAGCTTCATCATGGTTATCTGAGATTGAGGTTAACCATTTTGGTTTCCCTCTAACTCATGAGAAGTGACAGGGTCACTTTTCAAATTACCCTGGGTGTCTGATGCAGGAGCATCCAGGGTGTAAGAGCAATCTTGCATCAACCAAAAAGAAATGTTGTTTCTTTTCAATAAGGGCTAAATTTAGTAGGGTTACTATTTTTAGTAAGTTTACATTTGTGCACGGTTGGATACAAAATCTTACACAGACCTCTAGAATGGTGAATTGAAGCTAATGGTGAAGAAACTAGTTGAATATCATTTGTCATTTGTGAGATATTAAAATTTCAAATTCCTAAAATCCTATTGAAATATTCAAAGTCAAATTTGAGGCACTTAGAGGCTCCGGATGGGCCCAAAATTTGGTGGGAAACTCAAGCAGTCTACCTTTAGGTACTGCTTGTGCACCATCCTCTTTTCAAGAGCTTTTTGAAAAGGTATTATAATTGAAAATCCAACAGTCGGATCGAAAGTTATGGCCCCACGAAGTTGACCTATTTTTGGAGGGAGATGCAAATTTCAAAATTAAGCTGGTGGTCACCAAAAAGGGCTATATATGACCATTTTTGGCAACTTGGGATAGTAGAGTTAAGGGGGAAGGTGTAAAGTCAGGAAAATGCGAGAAAATAGAAACCCTAGTTGATTTGGTGTTACAGAAGGCTGAAGATTCCAGAGTCTGGAGAGAGGGAGCTATAATGTGTTGTAGCCTGTAGGGGATTCATCCTTTGATTGTATTTGAGCTTCTGTAATGTAATGTTTTGCCCATATTAATAAAATATCATTCTATTTTCTATGTGCAAGTTATGTTATTGTGTGTTTTATGAATTACCCCCTTCATCAGGATGCGTGGGTCCCAATTCCTCTGCTTCTTCTGTTGTTTAGAAAAATGTTCATTGGACCCCCCCTCCTTGTGACTAGATCAAAATTAGTATTGATGGGGCTTCTAAGGGGAACCCAGGGAAGTCTGGGATTGGTTGTATTGTCAGAAATCAAAGAGGAGATCTTCTATGTGCCATAGCAGCTGAGGTGGTTGATGGGACAAATAATGCTATTGAAGCACAAACATTTCTTTTAGGTATCCATATTGCAATAAGGTTGGGAATTAAAAATCTAATTCTTGAAGGTGATTCTCAATTTATTGTCCATGCTTTTTAGAAAAAATCTATGGACAATTGGAAACTAAGCTACATATTAAAATAATCATGGAGTCTTTTATATCATTTTGATGGTTTTATTTGCACACATACTCTAAGAGAAGGTAATAGAGCAGCCGATACTCTAGAAAATATGACATGTCTTCTAAATGGGGAGGACTCCTTGGAGATTAATCAAAACAACATTGACCAATATCTGGCATTTTGGAGCATCATCAAAACAGAGACTACTGCATGACCCTATCATACCCTTGGTTGGAATTATTGTTTTTTCTAACTCTTGTTTTTTGACAGGTTTTAAAGCGATTTTTGGGCCTTTTGCAATGTGGCAATTTTTGTTGACTTCTAAGTGGCATTGTTTACTCAGAGCTGTACATGTAATGTTCCCATGGGTTCATTCAATTCATGGTACAATACGTAGTCTGAGAGGATTTTAAACACTTTCTAAAAGATTTCACTTGGTTCTTAATTATGTCTTCGCCTGTTCGAAGGACTCCTGCTCATTATTTTGGTTAGTGCAGAGTTCTTTTTATTCAGATGAAAATGGTGGTCTCTTTGCCATTATTCCCCTGCTGCTCTACTTTTGCCTTTTCTTATTACAGCTTCTTGAGTATGTCTATCATACATCGCAATGGCCATCTCTTTCTCCCGGTTTAGCATTGGGAGCAACCACTTCATGGGAATATCAATTTAGAATTAATGGCGAGGGTGTTCAAATTGTATGATGAAGAGGTGGAGGATGCATTGGCTGATGTTTGTGATGGGGAATTTCTTATACAATCTAAGGTAATCTATGCGTCCCATCTAGTTTCTCACTTTCTGTCAAATGCTATGGATATGTTCCAGCATGTTGACATTGTTAAAAGACTTGCTATCCTTTATGTTCATGATTTTCAAATCCCGGAGGCAAAGTTATTTGAGGATTTTACCACATATGATTTTCATGATGGTTTGGCTCTAATTAGAGGACTATTCCTCCGTGAGGATTTAATTAAAAAGCCTAGCTGCAATTTTGTGTTTCAATCAATGGTTTCCAGTCTGCAAACTGATAATTGAGAGGTTTTTAAGAGCTCACTTCGGGCACACAAATCTGCTTTCAGTCATTCCAAGAGGGAGAAGGTAGAAGTTTACAATGCCTAGAGTTTCCTGGCACATTTTCAAGCATCGGTGGCCCCTTTTATCAATGACAATGAACCTGTCATGGTGGATGATGACCCTATTGCTTATCAAGGGTTCAGAGTAGCAAACCTTAATGTTGGAAATCCTTGAAATTCATTGCATAAGGTTTTTTTGGGTCTTTGTTTTTCACTGTTGTCGATCTGGCCTAAAGGGCTTCTTTTGTAATCTGCATTTTGATCTTCATCTTTAGATCTTGGCCTGAAGGGTTTTTTTGTAATCTGTAAAAACTTTACTATTTTAATATATATATATATATTATGATGCTATATGCATCCTTATCGATTAAAAAAACAAATATTAAGGTAATTTGTAAAATACTACTCTTAATAAGTGTTAAAATGTATAATATGTTTGATTTCTACTCATGCAAAAGAGAAAAGGGGTCTTCATGTTTACAATTTGACTCAGATCTCCTACCCATACAAAAAGATCACAAGGTTTGTAATAAATGCTTTTTACCCTTGGATTATAAAGAAATTCAAACATGCTTCTCATGATGGGGAAAATTGATCTAAGTCATAGAGAAAAGACCTTAAAAGGCCATGATGGTGCCCTTTGCTTCACCAAACCCTAATGATGTTTGTTTTGTTGTCCAAGGTTGAAAAAAGAAAATCTTATAAGGTCAATATTCTCATTATTACCTTATCCCCCCCTTATTTTCCACGGGCTTATGATGCATCACTAGGCATTGAACACTTTAAAGTGTTGACCCATGGGCAGTATTTACTTGTGTTGATTTTCTTTAAATCAAAGTTAAAAAAGACTTCAAGCCATGGGTTAGGGAATTGAAAGAGTAAAGTTTCACATACCCTAAAAGCTTCATTTCATTATTCCTTTTCATTGCTTTGCTACCTTGCGTCGCCAAGGGTTTTGAAGAGATGTTTGAGGAGTCTTCTCTGTGTGTCTTGGAGGGTTTTTGCTGTTTAATGGCTTTACTAGTAAGGAATGTCCCTATACTTTGCTGTTCCTGCTACTCAAATGATTAAAAGTAAGGAAAAAAACTCTGGTTTTTTGTCACTTTTTAACAGATTACTTGCTGCTCATTGGACTATCTACTTTTCTTTGAAATCCTTTTTGTTTCTAAGTATTGCTTGAAGCTATATTCAATGGTTTAAACCCTCTTTCTCTACATATTGGCCTTTTTTTAAAAGCCAAAGAAACATCTCTCTCCTCTTCATGGCCTTACTTTGTTTTCTCCTTTTTGAGTGAAAATGGTGGAAAAGATTAGGGTTTTACTTGAAGGTTTGCCTGCTTTAGTATATTAAAGAAAAAAGTGCATGATTCTGTGGCTTCTATGTGTCTCTATTCTCCCTATATGTGCTTCTTTCCAAGTATACTGAAAGACAATTATACACACACACACACCTCTATTTTCATTGTTCTTATGGTGCTAACTATGAAAATACTTCATTCTTTGATAAAATCATAAGAACGCCTTTCTGGCTGTGTTTTGTTGGAGAAAAAATGATGGGGAACTTATTTCATTTCTGCACCCTCTGCTATGGTTTCATATGACCTAGATCAAAAGATGCACCACTTGTGTGTTTAGTTGTGAAATTGTCATTTCTCACTATATCTATAAGATTAAGGTTTTGAAGGATCTTAGCTGTTATAATCTTACAAAATTTGTTGCTCCTGTTACATTTGGGACTCTTCTTTTGTGACTATTCTGTTTAATCACAATAGACCTCACTCCTTTAGATTTTCCTTAAATCATTGGTAGAATTTTTGAGAAGGCAGACCTCTACTCACACTTCTGTGATGGCTTAAAAAACTCTGACTCCTATTCATTTTTTAATTGCAACATTGCATCAAGTTTTGCTATGTTGGATTTCTTGGTAGGGTTAACACCCTTCTTGATGTCTTCATTGTACATTTTCTCTACACTATGGATCCTTAGAGTAAACTCCTTGGAACAACATCTCCTTTGTCCCCTAAATGTTCCCCATATGACTGTTATAGCTTTACTTTTGTATGGATTCCCCCTTGTACATCCCATTTGTGGTAGTAAACTTGATATTCTATAAAAAGACTTGGTAAAGACTTTTCATTCTCCTCTCTCCTAGTTTTATTTTTCATATTAAGGCAACAAAGTATGCTCTTTGTTCACTGTGCTTCACACCTATCACTATCCTCTGAAGGCTTTATTTCTCTGATGGAGACTGTAAAACTCCCTTTTCTATCTTTAGTTGTGAACAGAAACAAGGAACAATCTATTTGTTTGACCACTGCATCTGTCATGAGGTCTCTCTCAATAGCTCTTTTCATGGAGTCTCAACCCTTTCTACGATGTTATGAGAACCTTTGAAAAGACTCTACTTGTCTCTACAGCATAGTACCAGATCTCACTATGAACTCCCACCATTGAGAAGACTCCAAAATCTAAGATACCAAAACTCCTTTAGAGATTGTTCTCCTTGCTCTCAAAGTGCCATACACATGTATGAGCCAATTCCCTCCATTCATTGTAGCAGATAATGCTCTTTCAAAACTTTGTGGATTGTAGCTTTATTAGGTTATCACATGCCTTTATTTAGGTTTAAATACCTCTGAAGAAAAACCATTCTCTTATGCATATGACACATACTTCAATAGACCTTAAACCCTTGATAAACTATTTCTTTAGGTTTTCTAAACTCTAGAAGGGAACTCTATAGGTCTGCATACTATTTATCTGCATTGTCTTGTAGATCCCTGTATTACAAACCTTTAAGAATCCTTATTAAACCTTGTATGCTTATGTTTTGGTGTTGAATGACATGGAAACCCTCCCTGTTTTGATCAGAGACCCTTAACTATTTGATGTAGACTTAAACATCTTCAAAATGGCTTCATAGGATATAAATGGGTTAAAATATCCTTATTAGTATCCTCCTTGATCATCTTGATGACTCTACAATAAGATTATCACATCCCATCTGTAATCACTTCTTTCTTATGTTCTTAGACTATCGATAGTTTGTCCTCATCATTTGACAGGTTTATCAAGAAGCTTTGACTAACTTCCTTGTGTCTTGACACTCCTTTATGGCTTCATAGCTCTAGAACCCTATGGGTGCTCAACCTATGACCTTCAATAGGTTCTTCATTTGAGGTGTAGTCTTGTGCTAAGTCTCTTCCTAGGCTTGCAGTATCTTTTAAACCTATGATAGGCTTCATACAACTATGGTTGAGTCAGTCAAATGAAACCATGAAGAATTTCAGGGAAATGGAACAATGAGATCATGTACATCCATAGTAAGATCTAATGTCTTACTTGCACCAAAGTCCGGTAACGATAAATCTTGAAAACATCTACAAACCCTCTATCACATTGCAATTGGAATACCTATTGTCATGCTTGTATGAGACTATTTTCTTTGTTCCTCCTATGTTTAGTCTACCCCTACAAGGTCCAAGTTTATTGCTGCTCCTTTCACTGTATGTTCACTTATGGTTTGATAGTCAACCTTCTCTTTATAAGATTGTTCTTAAGATATTATTGCTATGTAAAACTTTAGACAGAGGGTATGACTATGAACATTTGATTAGTCCTGTAATGATGATCTACTCCTTATGCTTTACTATCCTTATCTGCTACTGTGAGGGCTCATATCATTTAGCTATGGTAGAAGACTTGACTTTTGAAGGCTCTTGTTTCCTAACAATACTTTGTTAAGACTTGAGATGAAGCTGTCCCTAGTGTTCATTGTGGCTATTATCAATTTGCTATTCTTTCTTATTCTTGACGTTTATCATGCCTTTGACTGTCATACAAGATTGTCCCTCCTTATACTGTTCCTCGATCTCCATTGTGGACTGCTCCTTTGGCTTGGCCACTGTGACAATCCTAGTATTTTCTCATGTGACTATCATATTGGTTTGATGGTGCTATTTCTCGCTTGTTTGGATGCTCCCTATGCTTTGAATATTGTCTTCCTAACTTTACTAGCTATCCTAATTTAGATAGGACTGCTATCCTCATTGACTGCTTCTCAAAATATGTGATAGATGATTGTCCCCTTGGAAAATATGACTGTTATGACAACTTCAGTCCATGTCATTGACAAGATATCTTCAAGTACCTGTACCTGCACACTTAGAAAACAAATTAGGAAAAACATAGAGGCTAAGAGCCTCTCCTTTGATTATATGATCTTCATCTCTTGTACTTTCTTGTGGTTGTATCTCTACATCTGAGGACTATTTATCTCTTTCATTTTTCTGATTAAATGCTTGTGAAAGATAGCATGTACATTTTGATATTACCACATATAGGAATGATGGCATCCTGAGCTCTAACATATCTTTCTATCTCTTACAGGTATCTTTGGAGAGTGATGGAGGGTCTGAAGATGGTGCTACTACCAGTGGGGTTCGTCATTTAGGCAATGACGGATCCCCTCTCTCTCATATATGTTTCCTTTTTATTTCAGATGTATATGCTTTCTTTCATTTCATCTTGTATAGTCAATCCCACGACTTGTGTGGGAATCTATACACACATTCTCTCTATGAACGTAAGCAATTATTTCATGCAATGATTTGTATATTGTTTCTTCTTTTGTAAATCATTCAATTGCATAAGGGAAAAAACTGAAATCTATTGCATGGTATAGTTGTTTATATTCATGAGTAGATTTAGCAATTTTCTATACCTTTCTCACTTGATAATTGAATCAACTATAATGAATAGACCATAAAACAATTTGAAACCTCTAGCTTAATTCCCTTTAATTCTGTCTGCTTTGGGATGCCTCCTATTCCAGTAGGATGCCCTTCCCACTTTTATCTAACTTGTGTAGCAACTCTTATTGAGTTTCTACATGACTCTGGTAAAAGTGATCATAGGAAAGGCCTTCTCTTAGGTAGTAGGCCTTCCACAACAGGCTGTAACTTCTACTTTTCTTTGCTCTTCCCCTCTTGGTCCTACTTTAGACAATTACTTGGCCTAATTTTCCATTGAACTTGTCTCCTTTTTCAAAGCAGAAAACATCAGTCCTATCCCAGCCTGACCTTATTAGGCTGAAATGCACAATTATGTAACAAGCATCTGGAGATAGATATCATCTAGAGTCTAGAATGGTGGTAACCCAAGATGGAAGAGTAATTTCCAACTTCACCATACAAGCTATTACTGAGGCTTTTGATATTCCTGTACACCCTAGGATGTCCTCCATAATCAAGGAAGAAAGCCAACACTTGTGTGATCAGGACCCTGAGAGGTGTAGGACGATTATTATTGATACATGGATGAAAGTACAAGGGGGTCTCTTACCAAACTTCCACATATATTATATATAAGTGATTTCAAACTGGAGGTGGGAGACATGGTGAATTTATTGAGTAGAATCATGGGATGCCCAACTACATCAATATTTGAAACTTGGATGTTTGGGTATGTTGAGGAAGTCCTCAAGGGAGATAAGAAGATATACTAGGCCCAACTGATTAGTGGCAACATTCATAAGGACTTCTTGGCTTTGGTAGAAACTAGAATTTTCCACTTGTTCTCTTATGTTGTATACATGCTAGCAAAGAACTTTGTTTACCCTGGGCTCACTAGATTGGGGGAAGTGGGTAATGCTGTTGGCGAGTTTAAAGTATATGATTGCTACCCACAATTGCAACAAGTAAATTCATTGGTCCATTACAAAAGGGTGAATGATGTATTCACCATGCATATAACTCAAATGCTACAAGGAGATTTATCTAGAAGGATATGAATTGAAGCAACCAATATGATATAGAAATTTGGATATTGGTTCATATAATTCCCAAAATTCACATACCTCAGGATACAAGGCTTTAAGGGAGCTCCATATAAGCTACCAAAATACCCAATTAACAAGGTGGTACTATTGGAGGTGACAAGACAACTATGTACATGTCATAACCTACTAAAGGGATTGCATAGGATTGCAGTCAAATTTCCAATTGTCTTGGGTAGGGGGCTATTTATCTGCATTACTATTAATGCTCTTGAATCTTCAAATGTAGAGTTGCAACAACTTCACTTGCCTTTCTACAAAGCAAGACCTCACTTTGATCCCTTCCATACACTTGTGAAAAATGTCAGCAAGAAATACTTTCATGTTGAAGACCTGGAGGATTTCTGAGCAAATTGTAATGTTGAACATGAAGTATAGAAGAAGAAATGTTCCAGGATGTCCTTGGACTTCATTAGAAGTTCCAAATAATCCTTGTGCCTGATCAAATGGTTGAGGATGGAGCAATTGTTTAGGAAGCGGAGTAGAGAAGAATATTTGGCCATCCAATCCCACCCCCTAACTGGGATCAAGATGAGGATAGCTCCCTTGAGGAGATAATGAGGAATTCTGTCAGATATAGCTAAAACTAGGTTAATGCTCAGATAACACAATTAATTGATGCAAGAGTACCTTTGACATACTTAGATCCTCTGGAAGAAAGGGTCAGTGAAGAAGAGGATGAGGAGCCAATTGAAGAAGTTGACATAGACCCAAACGGAAGGGAAAGGGTCCCTAATAGTGAGGAAACTGGGGACAAGGTGCCTTTGGCTGATAAGAAAGGTAAAGGAAAAATCATAAAAGAGCCAAAGAAGAAGAAGATAATGAGGGGGAGTGTCTTCCTGATCAAAACAAAGACCTATAAGAGGAAGTTTATCCAGATTGGGGAGGTTGAAGGCTCAAAACCAAGTAAAACTAGAGCCAACAAGAAAAATCAAGCTCTTCCTACATTGCAAGCTCCTTTTGCTACTGAATCTACCTCTATTGCTCCTATCTCTAGTATTGCTACATCTTCTACCTCTATTACCTTAGATACCATGCCTAATGTATCCATTGTTGTATCTTCTATGATATTTAGTTCAGTAGTTTCTTCTACCCCTCTTACTCCTTCTATTTCACCCATTCCTACCACACCATCCACTCCTATAATCATGTCTACCCCTACTAGCTCCATTACCATTGACCTTTTCTCCACAAGTTCAATTACCCTCTCTTCTCCCCTCTCTTCACCACCTTCTTCCATATTGTCATCCATTGATATTTCCACTACTTCACCCACATGAACACCTACCATCACTTCTCTTCCCATTTCTTCCATCCCTTAGATTACATCTCTGGCATCTCCATCTCAGTCATTACCACCCATTTCATCTATTGTTTCACCTCCACCATCCTCTTTACCACAATTGAACTTGTCCATTCCCATTGCCATTCCTTCCATCACCTCCTATCTATCCATCCCACCTTCTTTCAGGTTTTCCTCATTTTCTAATCTTTCCAAGGTACAACTCCCTGTAACTGCTATTAACACATTCTTTGAGATAAACAATAACCTGTCTAGGCCATTCTTGGCCTTTGTTGAGGTGCCACTGTTAGAAATAATTGAGAAGGTATGTGCTGAATTGAATATTGAGGGTGGAGATATGGATGCCTTAGATGCCCCAAGTCCTCTTCAGACCAATGTTGTGGAAATTTTAGAAACCAATGATGATACTCTTGAGAAGCAACAACAAGAACATGAGGAAGTGATATTTGATAAATTGGAGCAAGAAGTTAGGAATGAATTGGCACAAATGATAATTTGAATCAAAAAAATTTTAGGCCGAAGGCCACTCTAAAATTTTGAAGGATGGTGTCTAGGAATTTGCTATCTACTGATACAGAAAAGGAGGATTTGTCTAATAAAGATGTAAATGTAGAGAATCCTCAACATATTGAGAATCAAGAAGAGTTGACAATAAATAAAGACGATCCACCTGAGAATCTTGTCTCTTCTTCTCCTTCGACAATAGATACAATTGCAGTTCCTGAATGGTTAAAAGGCATATTACAAGACAAACAACCATAAATTGAAACTGTTGAGATGGATTTAAACAAAATTTTCTTACCTAATTGAAAAAGCCTAAAAAGAAGAAGAAAGCTAAGATACAATCTCGTATTTATAAAGATGCTTCTAGATCAAGGATCACTGAGATTGCTATGCTTGCTGTAGAGAAGAACAAAAGAGAAATAAGGATGAATGAGTATTGCATATTTATAGTCAATCTAAGCCCATCCACTAAAGAACAAGAAATTGAATAATTCCAAAGTGCCGCTCAGGTCATTGGGCATAGATTGGATAAGGATGAACTCACCAAGAAGCAATTTGAAAAACAAAGTGATGAGCTGAAAGCATTCATCCAACAACTATTAGCTCATGTATAGAAAGGTGATAGTGTTTCTACCTCTCATACAATTTTGTCTCGAGCAGAAATAGATGAATTTGATAAAATGAAGCATGCAACTAAGGCTACTCAAGAATGGTTAGATGAAATCTATGTAGAGGAATGCCAAGCCATTGATGAGGCTA
Source organism: Cunninghamia lanceolata (assembly GCA_027924645.1). Classification (NCBI taxonomy): domain Eukaryota; kingdom Viridiplantae; phylum Streptophyta; class Pinopsida; order Cupressales; family Cupressaceae; genus Cunninghamia; species Cunninghamia lanceolata. The sequence continues at coordinate 3,797,544 of BSBN01001670.1, read as the reverse complement.
CACAGGTTTGGGGTAAATTTTTGGATTTGTCAAATGATTTAAATAAATTAATAGAATCATGGGGATATCTATCCCAGAATTGAAGCAATCAACAAATTACCCCCAACCAGTCTAATAGAGGCCAAAATTTTGACTCAGCAGGAGCTGAAAGAGTCCTTTTTCTGGGTGGAAGCAATGAAGCACCGAATGGAAGTTGCCCACAAGGAAAAAGCGTAGGCTACTGATTTACAGAATTAGGTTTATGATATTAAGGGTTGACTGCAGTGATTTATTACAGGATTTTATGGGCACATATGTGGGTATTCGGGAGGAAGTAGATGATGGGAAAATTAAAGTATTTTGATCAGTTCAAAGCCCGTTGGAAAGTGTTAAGGGAAAATTGGAGTAAACATGAATAATCAATATATCAATATCAATAATACCTGAAACTCAATGAAAAGTGAAATAATCAAGATCAAACAAACAAAGACAAAAACCTTTGCAAACCTCAATACTTCATAGCTTCCATTGGTTGCCTATCTCAATTGATCTTGCATGCATGAATAAGGCCCTTAGAGAGTGCACTTCCTTGCTATTCCAAGATTGTCAATGGAGAATGGCTATGATAGTGCTTTGTAATGAAGATGAGCTTCACAACAATGGTAGTGATATGGTAACAAGTTGATCGCAAGCAAAAGGAATGACGTGGGTGCCAAAGGCGCGCTGTAATTCCCGTAGTGTAACAATACCGAAAGCTTGGATGAATGAAATGGAAGAAGAGGGTTCAATTTATAGACTCGGGAGAGAGAAGATCAATGGTATAGAAAGAATGAGAAGATCAACGGTATAGAACGGTTGAGGAATGTGCACGAATAAGAAGAAGACAAGTGTCTTGTTCTATTTTGCATGAGAGGAATTAAATAAATAGAAGAATGAGTTAACTGAAGAGATTAATCAATTAAAAGAATAGATAAATCAATTAAGAGAATAGAACTAGAGAATAGAAATTGCATAAGGATGAGAAGATATTTTAGCTCAATTAAATATTTAGAATATTTAATTGCATGTGCACAAGGATTGAATTATATTTAGAGATAACTCAATTTAGAAGAAATGGACAACTTAAATAAATATTTGATTTATTTAAATTTAGAGAAGATATTATTGGAAGAAACAATTAAATAATTGATATTATTTAATTTGGAATGATTTTGGAAGAACTAATTAAATAATTGATATTATTTAATTTGTTGGAGGAATTAGAAGAATTTTAAGAAATTAATTAAATAAATTGATTTTATTTAATTTTGACTTTAGAAGAGGTAATTAAATAATTTGATATTTAATTAATTTAGAGGAATATGAATCAAATAAATAAATTTATTTGTTTATTTATTGATAGAGGAATTAGACTTAAATAAATATTGAGAATATTTATTTGGACAGAGTCGTGTCATTTTTACGCATATATATTTTGACCCTCTTTGATGTGATGTTCGAGATGATGAGATTTGTGTCGAGTAACATCATTTCAAAGAAGCTAAGGTATAGATAGAAGAAAAAGATAGAAATGGAAAGATAGGATGAGGATGCCCCCTCAGGAGATTGGACAGGGAGAGAGATTTGAGGGCACGAGATGGATAATCTCACGATGAAGAAGGTTGGAAGAATAGGTTGGGGTGAAGAAAATGGTTAAAGAAAGAGTTGAATGACGCACGATGCAAGATAGAATGATAACACAACAAGTAAGAAAGAAAGTATGCACAAATGATACAAGAACAAACAAGGTATTGCCCCTGTCAAGCAGTAAACCAACGATATACTGATAATGATATACGATAGTGTTGTCATGGCAGGGAATGATATATCCCTAGACCAACATGACAGGCGTGTTGTCATGGCGAGGGATGATGGATCCCTAGAGAAACACAATGGATAGTGTCTAGTTTCAGGAAAATGGAACATGTCATGTAAAACACGTGTGTTGGTTTGATTTTGACAATGTTACATCCTATATATAAGACAAATGTTTGATTATAATTGATCGAGTTGGTTTACAACCAGACAAGGATCAAGACCACTAATTGTGATTTTGACAAGATTGACTTTGACTTGATTGGATGGATTAAGGATGGACGTTGCATCTAGATCACTGCTCAGACTGACCAGATTGAGAAGAATGGATCACAATGATAGATATAATTTTGATTGATAGAAGAATGACTAGACAGAAGGACTCACAAGCTTTTATTTGTAAACATTGATACTCTGCATAGAATTTTTATTACATGGGATATGGATGCTTTTATGGATGTAATATGGATGCGAATGGTTTTTGATTTTGACATCTTGATGGTGCAAGTATTTTGAAGTGCTTATTTCATCATTGGGTGATTTTTTTGGGTACTTTTTCTGAATGTTGTAAGTTAATACAAGCATCTAGGTATAATTGAACCAAGATGACCTGAGTATTGATTACATGGATTTTGATTTAGCAAGTTAATACAAGCATCTAGGTATAATTGAACCAAGATGACTCGAGTATTTCTTGCATATCAACAGACAAGGATTGCCCCCTTTCATGTAAGATGTTTGATGTCCTCGATGATCTTTTGCTGATCATGTCATTAGACAAGGTGTCACATTACTAAAGTTTAATCCACAAACAACAAACAAAGAAAATAATCATGCCCCCATCATAGCATATCTAGTTTTTGGCATCCTTGAGTACAATAGAAAGACATGATAACAAAAATCAAGATGCTGCAACCTAACCTAATCACAACCACAAAACATTTTTGCATTTTAGATGTGTTTGTTTCTTGCCATAATTTAGGTAAAATCATTTAGAGAGCTTTAGGTACTTGCTTTCTTTGCTTTGGATAGGCTGAGGTCTTGCATTAAAATTTTTTCTTTGAAAGTGGGGTTTGCTTGTGCTTTCTTGCCTTATGAAAGGTTCCACAATCCTTATTGGTGAGATGCACCCTAAGGGACTGACCTAGTGCCTTTGGGGCTTATTGCTAAATGGCCTTGCCTATGTGACAACACAGAGGCAATGTAGTTCGGGGTGAACCCTAATGGACCTAAGACCTAGGCGATGGAAAGTGGTGTGGACTCAGATAGATAAAAGGACCTGATATGGGATGGATGGGAGAGTGGAGCCTCAGGGGCGCATTGCTAATGGCCTTGCCTACATGACGATGCAGAGGCAACATAGTTTAGGGCTTGGACCACGAACCTAAGATATGGATCAGATGAGACACGATATGGAACATATATGGATCAGATGATACTGATGACAAGGAAACACCACGGATACGTAGATGTATGGGTGATAAAAAATAGGTAGAAGGAATCAAGGATGTGATCGCCAAGGACTATGTCGCATAGGAATAATGTGGCACATTGTAGGTAGAGTACTTAGGATTTTTCATGACAATGCTTAAGATGAAGGAGGAGATAAATGAGGTTTTGTGTGATGTTCTAGGGACAAGGTGAGTCAAGAGACATCTAAACATTTGTCAACATTATGTCCCCAATCTTTATCCAGATCAAAAAAATAGAGGAATGGAAGATTATGATGGAAAGACTGGATAATATAGGTATGCAAGGGGTAACAGGATAGGATAGGAAATGGTACAAAAGGAAATTGATAGTAAAAGGTGATATGCCAATAAGACAAGGTGTCCCCAAGTGTAGGTGATGTAGAAGATCAACTTACACACGACGCCTGTTTGTCAAGTTTTCATCATGGTGCTTATCCAAGGTGCTTGTTTGCTAGATTTTCACCATTGGACGAAGGGATTTTTCTTTAATTTTTTTTTTGAACATTTGGATATGATAGGTAGAATGGACAAGAGGGACTCAATTTCCAAGTTCCATGAAAGGTGATAGTCCCACTAGAAAGATGCCGTCACATGGACCATGTCGAGTGCTCTCATAGATGTTGGTAGGAGATTGCATGAGAGGAAGACATTGTAGGTAGATAGTAGATTGTGGAAGGTGCGATAGTGGATGATGATGCAGATTATGTAAAGAAGATGGAAGGCTTATGCAAAAACATGGACCATTGGGATAGGATGGGGAAGATACGTAGGAGGTATATAGTGGAAGGAAGGGGAGATGGAGGTATGTGGAAATATCGTGGGATGGAAGGTAATCATGACCAACAGTTGCACATACCGTGATAAACATTGGAGCTGGTGATGGGAAAGTAGTATAGGAAGCAACAGAGACTTTTTCTTGTAGATGAAAGATTTAGGCATGTAGGGATCCACATAGATTTAGTATTTTTCTAATTTTTTCTTGTCATGTGGGATGGGAGGATTTGAGACTTTTGGATGAAAAAGGAGGAAGTGACTGGTTGGGATTCTTGAGAGGTGGATGCCTCATTTGATTTGATGGATTTTTGCTTAGGCACCCAAACCATTTTGCTTTTAGATAGTACTTGTGAAGGTATGGGCTGGGGTGTATGTATCTTTGGTGTAACTTCGGAGGTAATTATTTGTTGGATACGGACCCACACCTTTTTCAATTTTGCATATAGGTGTGTGGGTGTATGCAGCTCTTGAGAAGGATGTTTCTTTGATTCTTGGCTTTTGTATCCTAGGTCATGAGGACCCTTAGGATTTTTAACTTTACATTGGCAAGAGACACATTGTAGCTTCATGAGTGTTGTCATTGATGGCAACAAAGTTCATCCCACCCATCCACAGGACATGGTGTGCTCATACCGGAAGTCAGATTGAAGAGTGTTGTGGTCTGGTGACCAAGAACAGAGTATGCAGCAACGTCCGATAATTAGGTCCGGATCTCTCAGAGGAAGTATCTATGTGAAGTACAGACTTGGGGAAGTCAAGAGGAGTACCTTGACTGATAGATTCTAGAGATTGAGCCTCTGGTGATGAAAGAGTGAAGAGATATAAGCACCTAAGTATTGGGTTCTTGTTTGGCAGAGTAAACAGAGGAAGAACTGATCGGCAGAGCATCAGACCTTAATCTGGATGAGTTATTGATGGTGATCAAGTTTCTTAAGGTATCATTCATGATTGGCCAACATGATTGATGACTTCTATAAGAATCTCTTTGATACGCATCACTTGATAAGCAAGGATTCAGCTGACAGACCAAGAGTTTGGGAAAATAGTAAGTATTCTGGATGCCGACTAGAAAGTGGATGAAATCCTTGGTGTGGATATATATACCAGATTGATTTTGGTATGAAAGTGTGTGTGAATAAAAGCAAAAATTAGTGTGGAAGTAGTAAGGTAGGTCTGATATGTGACAGGACAGCAGCACCAAGAAGAGGAAGAATGAAGTACAGCAGATCAGTGTATTGAACCTAATCAGAACTAAACCTCATCATATGTGGATGCTTCTCATCAGTTTAAGTATCTAGTTTCCTTGTATAAACTATTGTAGGTAGTGAGCCTCTTGTGAGCAGTGTGCTTAGGCAGTGAGCCCTAATTGGCAAGTGCCATTTTGTACTATCTTATTCTTCTAACAGAGAATACAATCTTGGGTTAATCACCCTGTGGTTTTTCCCTTAACAAGATTTTCCACGTCAAAATCATTGTGTCATGTGTATTGATGTTATTTCCATTTCATGGTTATGTTTGCTTATATGATTTGATGCTACATTAATTGTTAAGGAAGATTAGAAAGTTGAAGTAATTAAGATAACTGATTCACCCCCCTCTCTCAGTTATCAACAATTGGTATCAGAGCCAAGTTCCTCCAAACAAAGCCTAATAGCTTGAGGAAGATCTGGGAATTCAAATGGATGTGTATGGTATGAGGGAACAACTTCAGTCTACCCTAGATGATCTTGAGCAATCTAACTCTGAAGTTAATGAATTGAAGGAAAGACTCAAACAGGCTGATGATTTCATAAATGAACTCAAAGGGAAACTGAGTATCTCTATGAAAAAGAGAAAGGATCTACTTCAGCAATTGGCAAGTCAAGGTGAAGACAATGATACAAATGAAGATCTGAAGGAGAAAACCAAGTTATGTGAAAAGTTATCAAAAGAGGTCATTATGGTAAGACATAAAATGAAATCAGAAGTTATGAAATTTACCCAAGAAATTGAAGAGAAAAGAAAAACTAAAGATGATCTAAGACAATATCTCAAAGAGAAATTAGAAGACTGCCACAAAATGGATAGAATAATTAGGCATCTTGAATCTGATCTTGAAGAAGCTAGGGATAATGAAGAACAACTTGAGAATTAGATTGACACTCTTAAAAGGGATCTTCAAACATCAAATGAATACAAAGAGAAATTCAAGATAAGCTCTGCCCAACTTGAAGTTCTTCTTGAAAGCCAAAAGAGGGTAGATGACAAGCAAGGCTTGGGGTATGAAAAAGGTGAAAGCTCCAGATCTGGTCAGAAGAACTCCAGATCAGAAAATCCAAGAAACAGGCGTAGAAGACCTCTGGTAAGGCAAACAAATGCTCAAAGATATCCTTCCTTCAATGGATACTGCCTCAATTGCAATAACTTTGGTCATAAAGCAAATCAGTGCAGAAGAAGAATGAATCAGATTAATTCATCCTTCTCTAGATAGTGCTTTAATTGCAAAAGGTATGGTCACAAAACTCATGAATGCAGAAATATGCAAATGAACAATTCATTGAATGATAGATGTTTTACATGCAATAGAATGGGACATATGGCTAATCAGTGTAGATCAAGAGGATATCAGTCAAATATGCAAAGAAATGTTGTTTGCTACAATTGCAATAGATCTGGTCATATTGCCAAATTCTGCAGAAGCATGAATCAGGATAAAGAGGGTTTGGTGCATCATAATCAAAACCAAGACAAAAGAAAAGGAAAAATGAATGTGGATGATGTTCAAAGGGAAATGAACAAGATTTGTGTGAAGAGAAGTACAAAAAATGATGGGGATGGATCCACACCAGAATCTGGTGCTGATATTCCTTCTGAAATCTAAATAGGTGAGCTCTAGCTCAGGGGGAGTCACAAAAGAAAATATCTTCCCCCAGCCAGTCAATTAGTGCCTGAAATTGGCACATGAAAGGTTGCGGACTAAAAGGGCTCTCAGAGAAACATCTAAATAACCCTTGGGAAAGATATGAAAGATCCGCAAGGAATTTGAAGAGGCTTATCATCTGAGATTAATCCGGTTTAATAATCATCTGGTAAGAATAGGATTTTCACAGACAGATCCAGTATGATTCAAATTCAAAGTATCTTGATCTGCGGGTAGATCAAATGTTTGGGGAAAGGAAGATGGATTGTCACTAATCATCAAGAAAAACTCTATGTATATCTTAGTGATCCAAAAAAGATATTTCTTAGAACAAGGAGAACAAGGCAACCGGAATGACTTAAGTTACGCATTTATTGCAATATGGAATTAGGGTTTGTTCAAAGATAAAAGGGTTCATTTGCTCGTCATTTGCACACTTGCATTAGTGAAAGAGATTATAAGAGCTCTACAAACAAGTTTTCTTCATCTTTCTCAGGAATCAACTGAAGAATTCAAGTCAACTGGCGATCTTTTCAACTCATTCCATGAACCCTAAAAGCGTAAAAGGTATTTTTTGTTCTTGAAATCTCTCTCTAAATCTTTTGAAAGATGGCTACACCAAATGTTGTGAAGATCACTGATAGACCGCATCCAAAATTCAAGAAACATCCATACAAATCCCTAGAAGTTGATCCCCTAGGCACCTTCTCTAGCATTCCACATGGAGTTTTACATGTTGAAGACATTAGGGCATACATTCATGTGAATATTGAGGAGTTCGGGGAATCTAAGTTGATGGATATATATTACAGGCAGCTAATTGATGAATTATTTAAACTAAAAACTCAATACAAAGCCATCTGGGACAAGCATTTTACATAGTACATCCATTTCTCCTATTTTGCAGAAGATGAATGGGTCTGGTATATTTTGAGTAGAATGCATGACAACTTCATGTGGTTGAATAGGCCATTTAAGATCACTAAGGATGCCATTAGGGTAGTAACCAGATTACACTCAACCGGTGGGATGCCTACTCTCAAATTTGTCAAAAACCAAATTGTAAGTGAGGTTACCAGATTGAAATTTGATAAAAGAGCAATGACAATTAAGGATATCATAGATCCGGATATCAAGTTTGCATCAATGATAATTGGCTATAAGATATATCACTCCAGTAGGGAGAATTTAGTATCTGAAACTACTGTATATACTACTTATGAAATGTTAAGGCAGAATGCAGACTATGATCTTTGTGAGCTCCTTCTGAACCAACTTTTAGAGAATCTGTAAAAGATAAAGAAGGATAAGAAGAATTCTTTCAAATACGGTGGTTTGATACTTTGCCTATTCTTTTACTACATGAATGAGCTACCCGGATCCAATGGATGGGTATGGAAAAATAACAGACCGGTTGCAATTCAGATCAGAGATTACTTGCATGGGCTTGGTGATGACAAGGCATAAAACACGACACTATGGGGCTACTTCAAAAACTTCCAATGCATGATGCAAGCTAGAGAAAGAATCCCCCAATCTCTAGTTGAAAAGTACAAAGATACAGTGTGCTTTATGGTAGAAACTGATCAGTGCCTAATGGAGGCTGTGGAGCCAAGAACAGTGTGGATCATGCCAATGGGGTATGAAGTGGATGAGAAAATTTTAGAGCTGCATGTTCAACACATGCTAAGTCAGCCCAAGGATCCCAAGGCAGAAAGGTTTGGAACCTTTGAAGAATTGAGTATAAAGATTCATGTGGAACTAAGACAACCGGAGATGAAGAGAAAAGTGAGAAAAGAAGTAGAGAATGTTGCCAAAAGGTATGGCATCTCAAAAGAGGCACTTGATGCACATAGAGAAAATATGGAAAGGATAAAAAAGAAAAGGAAGAGGTAGAAAAAGAAAGTGCTCCAGTAGAAGCCCCCTCCCGGACCAGATCCTCTAAGAGCTCTACATCTGCCACTACTAAGAGCTCAAAGGCATCAAAACCGGAAGCAAAATCATCCGGTAAAGGAGAAAAGAGAACAAAGACAAAGGCTACAAGATCATACACAAGCTTTAAAGATGATGAAGAGACAAAATCAGATGAGGAAGTAAAGAAAATGAAGAAGAAAAAGAAGACATCCAGTGAATCATCTTCCGGTCCTAAAAAGGAAGAAGAGATAGAAAAGTTTGTTGAAAAGCCTACTCTGTCCTTAGATGATGTAGTCAAAGTAGTTACTATGGATGGGAATCTGCAACCAATAACAAAATTCTATGATTCGTATAATGATGCAGATAAAAAGATTCTGGAGGAAGCCACAGTTAAGTACTTGAACATATACAATAAAGCATTTATTGAAATCATCTCTCTAATTCCCAAAAGTTTAGAGAAAAAACTTGAAATGAGAAAGGAAAATGCTAAGGAAAAAGACTTAGAAATTAGAGAACAGATAGCCATTCAACTCTATCCTTCAATTACTCTGAAACAAATGGATGTGATCTTCAAAGATTGCAAGGATGAGTTCTGGAGCAAAGCTAGAATGAATCAGCTTATGCTTGGAGAGACTGACAAAGTGGCCAAAGAGACTGAAGATATCCTTCAGAATGCCTATTAAAGATTTAATATTCCTATTATAGAGGACTTAGGTGATGAACCCTCTACCATGGATGACAAAGGAGAATCTACCGAGTTAGTGGCTGAAGAGGAGTTAAGTGGGGAGAAGACCAAGGACCTGGATTCCTCTATTCTGGAAGAGGAAGTCCATGAAGAAGTTAATATCTCTCGTCTAGATTCCCTTGCAGACTCCGGATCCAAAGGAGAAGAAAGAATAGAGGAGAAAACTAGTCAAGGACAAGAAGTACAAGAAAAAGAAGAAGGTTAAATAGAGAAAACCTTAGATGACAATGCTAAGGCTGCAGAAGAGGAGAAAACCTTATCATCGGAAAGAGACACAGCAGAAGCAGTCGAAGATTTCTTAACCAAAGAGATGATGGAATTTGGTGAACTGAAACTTCTTCAAGGACCATTCAATTTTGACTCTCTCTCTCCGGTTCAAACCATGAAGCTAGCATCTTTTACTTCAGCAAAGGCAAAAGAAAAACTTTTGAAGTCTCACATGGAAGACTACAAACTCATAGAAACTGCATCTGGTGTATTGGAAAAGATCATGCCATCTTTCCAAAAGGATCCTTCGGCCTCCACATCTGGTAATCTAAAGTCTCTTGTGAATTCTATTCATTCACATTTTGATTCCTTAGAAAAGTTAGTAGAAGAAAAGGTCTGGAAGGAGTTTTTGGAAAAGAGACTCTTCGAAGTGCAGGGTCTAATAAAAAATGATAGGAGAGTTATGGATATTGGAATAAAGAGCTTAGAAAATGCTCTTAAAGATGGCAGAGATATCTATAAATTTTATTTATCCTGGACTAAAGTGACCAAGGATATTGAGAAGAAAGTAAAAGAGCAAGAGGATAAATTGTTAATTTTATCTCAAAGTTTTGATCCTCTCTCCTCCATAGTAAATTAAGAGTGTCAGACTATTGCAGTCATAGATGAAATAAAGAAGCTTAAGAAGGAGAAGAAAAATAGAATAAATAGGTTAAGTGAACTTAGAGGGATCATTATCCCTAAGTTAGAGGCCATGCATGAGGCCCTAATTGATGCTCAGACAATAGCCCAGACGAGTGATCTGACAGATCTAAAAAGGGCAGAAGCTTTTGCATTCCTGTTGAGTGGTGACATCTCAATTTTGGACAAGATGAAGAAAAGCTGGGCAACATAAGTGTTACAGTTGAAAACCACTTTTGCAGATATAATTCAGTATATGTAAGTAAAAAATGTATATATGTTTTTGTGACCAAGTATAGATTGTTTTTGGGAGATTTTGGTGTGCGGACCCTACCCTTTGCCATTGATGTCAAAGGGGGAGTGAGGAGCAGCGAAAAATGTGGAATCCAGCTAAGGGGGAGCTTCGATAAAGTGTACATTAGAATAGAGCATCAGCTAAGGGAGAGTGTAGTGTGACACTTAGTGATTTTTCACTAAGTGTTGCCGTCAATGCCAAAGGGGGAGATTGTTGGAAAGAGACACATTGTAGCTTCATGAGTGTTGTCATTGATGGCAACAAAGTTCATCCCACCCATCCACAATACATGGTGTGATCATACCAGAAGTCAGATTGAAGAGTGTTGTGGTCTGGTGACCAAGAACAGAGTATGTAGCAAGGTCTGACAATCAGGTCTGGATCTCTCAGAGGAAGTATCTATGTGAAGTGCAGACTTAGGGAAGTCAAGAGGAGTACCTTGACTGATAGATTCCAGGGATTGAGCCTCCGGTGATGAAAGAGTGAAGAGATATAAGCACCTAAGTATTGGGTTCTTGTTTGGTAGAGTAAACAGAGGAAGAACTGACCGGCAGAGCATCAGACCTTAATCTAGATGAGTTATTAATGGTGATCAAGTTTCTTAAGGTATCATTCATGATTGGCCGACATGATTGATGACTTCTATAAGCATCTCTTTGATACACATCACTTGATAAGCAAGGATTCAGCCGATAGACCAAGAGTTTGGGAAAATAGTAAGTATTCTGGATGCCAACTAGAAAGTGGATGAAATCCTTGGTGCAGATATATATACCAGATTGATTTCGGTATGAAGGTGTGTGTGTTGAAGTGTGTGAATAAAAGTAGAAGAGTAGTGTGGAAGTAGTAAGGTAGGTCCGATATGTGACAGGACATCAGCACCAAGAAGAGGAAGAATGAAGTGCAACAGATTAGTGTATTGAACCTAACCGGAATTGAACCTCAGCATATGTGGATGCCTCTCATCAGTTCAATATCTAGTTTCCTTGTATAAACTATTGTAGGCAATGAGCCTCTTGTGAGCAGTGTGCTCAGGCAGTGAGCCCTAATTGGCAAGTGCCATTTTGCACTATCTTATTCTTCTAATAGAGAATACAATCTTGGGTTAATCACCCCATGGTTTTTCCCTTAACAAGGTTTTCCACGTCAAAATTATTGTGTCATGTGTATTGATGTTATTTCCATTTCATGGTTATGTTTGCTTATATGATTTGATAATGCTTTAATTGTTAAGGAAGATCAGAAAGTTGAAGTAATTAAGATAACTGATTCACCCCCCCTCTCAGTTATCAACACTTTATAGGTAGAGGCATCCAGATTTTTATTGTTGAATTCTCATGGGATGTTGGAAGTGGAGTGGGTGGAAGCTCTTTGTTTAGACAACATGTGCATCTGTTGGTCATGATTGGGATTGTTAGAGGATTTATTGGTGGATGGATAAGGCATTGGAAGAAGTGGTGGTAAAATGCATGGAGGGATGTTAGGAGTTGGAAGTAGCAGGGGTAGATTGGATGGTGGAACGTGTATGATCACATGCTTTTGGGATGTGTAGGATGATGGAGGCGGAATGGAGACATATGTGTTGGGGATATGAAAGGATTTTCAATGAAAAGTGGAGGATTTTGAAGGAGTGGAAGAAGTACCAACATCTTGAGATTATTCACCTTGGGGTGTGTATCCAAGTCCAAATGAAGGAAGAGGAACATTGACATGGATGGGTTCCAAAATACCTTGTTCATGAAGGCCTAAGCCTTTACCTTGATAGTTCATATGTTGGAGTATGAGGTGTACATCGGGATTATGTGTAGGTGGAACACTAGACACAAGTTCCTTATTGGATGAAGAAGGTGGGATAGAGGATAATGGTTGCTAGTGTTCTAAGGAGGAACACTCATGAATGAAGGTGGTAAGACCAAGGATATATTGTGGGGGATTTACAACATGGTTGATAATGGATGGTGGAGGATTATTTTTGGTTTGATCTTCTATGCTTGCTTGGGAGGCAAGTGTCTCATCAATGAAAGTGGAAGTTGTTGGATCTTGGATAGGGCTAGATGGGGTTATAGGCTAAGGACCATGGAACGCATAAAGTGGACTAAGAGGATCATCATGATCTACTTGATCATAGATAGGCCCTTGATTGTAGGTGGGATCTTGATCATAGATAGGATTTAACATGATGGAATTAAGGTTCTCTTGTATAGGTTCTTCATCAATGATAATATCTTGCTCACCGAAAGGATAGAGGTTATGGAGAGGTTGGAATTGGATCCCTTACTCATGTATCGGATCAAGTTGCTCAGGGATACCTTGTTCATCAAAGGTAGTGTCTTGATCATAAAAGAGGTATAAGTTATGAATGGTTTGAAATTGGATTTCTTGCTCACATATAGGTATAGGATCCTTTAAAAGATAAAGGTTATGTAGGGGTTGGATGGGGGTGCTTTGCTCTTGATCTAAATAGAGGTCTAATGTTCCCACCTATGCTAAAGTGTGCTCTTGACATAACTCTTGGTTTGTTCGAATGGAAGTGGTGGTAGAGGTCTCTTGGATAGGATCTTGGTCAACAATATGAAGGTATGACAGACTTTGACTTTAGTTCATGGTAGGAGGTTCTTCAATATGCTTAAGGGGTTGTTGATTACATGACGAGGTTGGTGCAAGGGACATGCTTGAAGACTCTTTGATAAGGTCAAGCACCGAAATTTGGGGACATGGTTGACTCTCTGCTAGTAGCCCTTGGATCACATCCTTTGTAGGCATTTGGGTAGATGAATGAGGTAATGGATGAGTGGATTTAGAGTTCTCCATATCTTTTCTTTTGCGGTGTAAATCTGGAAAACATTTTTCCCAAAAATTATTAGAGGCTTCTTTGGTTGCCCATTTAGAGCTTGGGGAACTCGATGGCAGTGTTGGTGTAAGACTGGTATGCTTTGGGATATGTTTCTTAGAAGACGGAGAAGGAGGACTAGTAGACGGAGTGGTATATGATTTCCCACTTAAGGTGGTGTTTGCCTTGTCAAGAGTATCATTAAGATGGGACAAGAATGTATGACTTTGGGGTGAGGTGTAGCTAGTACTGACACGTTCAATTTGTAAGATTGCCATTTCTTGTTGTATGACTTGGAGTTCTTGAGCAATTGCTATACAATCTTGGGGTGAGGCACCTAAGTTTAATTGCAATTGTAGGTATTGGAGTTCTTCACCAATTGCTTCTAATTGGGTTGTCATCTCTATAGAAATTGACACAAGACTGAAATGGGTATCTAGAAAAGTTGAAAATTTTCTCCCAAAAGAAGTGGAAATGCTCTCTGCTAGGCATGTGCTAGAACAAATGTGCAACAATAGAGGATAAATGCACAGTAAGTCATTATGAATGCATAGGACTGGTGAAATTCAAATGCATAGTAACAGGTGATAAAAGCACAGCAGGTCAGTACACATGCACAGAAAGCCTATACAGATGCGTAACTCTAGTTTTTCTCAATGTTTTTACAAAGTTTAGCATGCTTTTTAGTACTTTTGGGTTCCTTGGCTGCAAGATGGTCTCTTCTTTGTCTAACTTTATCAATTATGGCAAGAAGACACAACAAACACAAATAATATTTTCATGGTTTTTTAGATTTTTTTGTAATTTTTTTGACTCTTTTTGACAAGAAAAGAAAGTACAAATCCTAGGCTAGTTGTGACAATATAAACTGAATTCTCCCTATTTCTAGGCGAGGCATTTTTGGGAGGTAATAATCACCCTTCCCTACACCAACTTATAGGGGTTTTTGCCCACTAAAAACAAAGGATGAGTAATAAGTGCAACCATTCTAGTGGTTATACATGCAGCAACACTACTCTTCGTTATGGAGTCTCCCAGCCTGCAAGGGTTGCGCCTTGGAGGGTTTTGGGGGAGGATGGCTGTCAGTATAACACAACTTCACTCGTTGTTTGAAGATTTTGCTCCAAACATAATTTATCTATAGTGGCTTGGCAGAGCTTGGATTTAGCTTGTTACCACTTAAGGTCGTTCCCCAAGGATGGATAGATATCCAAGGGCAAGCCTCTCTAAAGGTAAAACACGTGAAAATGATATGTCAGGCATTTTGGTCACCCAAGATAGGGGAGAGCATAGGCCTAGTATCATTTCCAAAAAACATGAAAGATACTGGTTCTTTTCTCCTAATTAAAATGAAAAAAATTAAATGAGCTATCTACTTGAGCACTCACAAAAAAAAATTTGTTAACTTTGAAGTGATAACAAGATAGCAATGGTTCAATCTTACCAAGATAATAATGTGTCTAACTTTGAAAGATAGCAATATAGCAATGAGTCAATGATATACAAGATAGAAATGACTCAGTTACCACCCTCCTAGTTAAGACTACATGAGATTTGCATGAACATCCATTTACTTGTCTTTAGAAATAAAAATGTGAGTTAACAAATGTAGCTATATGACTAAACTAATGCCTAGCCTGCAATTAGATCAAAGAATATTCCTGTGAAAAAGTGTTAGCATTAGCAAAACCACAAGAAAACTCAAAAAGTCAATGTCAGAATCAGATGCACAGGTATAGAGCTCATATGTGTAGAAATAGAGGTTATATGTGCAGTTTTATAGATGCACAGAATCAGAGAACATATGCGTAGAAACATAGGTCATATGCATAGATTGATAGATGCATTGATTCAGAGGTCATATGTGCAGAAACAGAGGTCATATGTGCAGATTGATATATGCGTTGAATTAGAGGACATATGCACATAAAGAATGATCAAATGCGTAGAAACAACGTTCTTAAAATTCACTACAAAATAGATGCGCAATAGGATGGAACAAATGCGCAGCAGGATGGAGTAGATGCACTGCAAGATGGAACAAATGTGCAGAATCAGTAAATGCGCTATATCAGAGGTTAGATGCATTGAAATAGAGATTGTATGCACTGAAAGATCAGATGTGCCAAAACAGATAGCATATGCATATTAGAATGGGTCAGGTGTGCAGATTCCTCCTATGTATGGTTTCCTCATGCACAAAAACTTAGTTTTCAGTTTAAATCGGGGCAGGGCCCCACGGTGGGTGCCAAAAATGTTAAGGGAAAATTGGAGTAAACATGAATAATCAATATATCAATATCAATAATACCCAAAACTCAACAAAAAGGGAAATAATCAAGATCAAACAAACAAAGACAAAAACCTTTGCAAACCTCAATACTTCATAGCTTTTCTTGGTTGCCTATCTCAATCGATCTTGCATGTATGAATAAGGCCCTCAGAGAGTGCACTTCCTTGCTATTCCAAGATTTTCAATGGAGGATGGCTATGATAGTGCTTTGTAATGAAGATGAGCTTCACAACAATGGTAGTGATATGGTAACAAGTTGATCACAAGCAAAAGGAATGACATGGGTGCCAAAGACGCAATGTAATTCCTATAGAGTAACAATACTGAAAGCTTGGATGAATGAAATGGAAGAAGAGGGTTCAATTTATAGACTCGGGAGAGAGAAGATCAACAGTATAGAAAGAATGAGAAGATCAATTATATAGAACGGTTGAGGAATGTGCGCGAATAAGAAGAAGACAAGTGTCTTTCTCTATTTTGCATGAGAGGAATTAAAGAAATAGAAGAATGAGTTACCTGAAGAGATTATTCAATTAAAAGAATAGATCAATCAGTTGAAAGAATAGAACTAGAGAATAAAAATTGCATGAGGATGAGAGGATATTTTAGCTCAATTAAATATTTAGAATATTCAATTACATGTCGACAAGGATTGAATTATATTTAGAGATAACTCAATTTAGAAGAAATGGACAACTTAAATAAATATTTGATTTATTTAAATTTAGAGAAGATATTATTGGAAGAAACAATTAAATAATTGATAATATTTAATTTGGAATGATTTTGGAAGAACTAATTAAATAATTGATATTATTTAATTTGTTGGAGGAATTAGAAGAATTTTAAGAAATTAATTAAATAAATTGATTTTATTTAATTTTGACTTTAGAAGAGGTAATTAAATAATTTGATATTTAATTAATTTAGAGGAATATGAATCAAATAAATAAATTTGTTTGTTTATTTATTGATAGAGGAATTAGACTTAAATAAATATTGAGAATATTTATTTGGATAGAGTCGTGTCATTTTTAGGCATATATAGAAAACAAAACTAATGGCTAGTCTGCAAGAATCCCCTTGCAATTTTGATAAGAATAATATCAAAGTTACGTCCAAGTTTTCTAAATATCCAAAAATTGTAGAAGTGTACACATAGAAGGGAGGCTTCTTATCACATTTTTTTAGAACATATGATACTCATCTTTACCGTATGCGTTTTATTGAGGTACCTCCTCCTGATGATATCAACCCATTTTTGGTTGCATATATGCATTACATCAGGCTAGAAGGGAAGAAGATCATGGTATCTATTGATGATTAATCCATAGTTTTTAGGAAAACATGCTACAGAATCAATTTTGGTAAATTTGCAAGGGGCCATCCAGACATCAAATGCCAAATCCAGTTGGCATATCATTGCTAAAAATGTGCCACATGACTCTTTTATTTTGTCAACTCATTGTAAATTTGATTTGTCTTATTAAACTTATCAAAACGTACTATTTTGTCCTATTCTCATGAGCTAAAAAGTTGTAATTTTATCTTTTTTCTAAAGAACAAGATTAAAATCAAGTTTGTAACAACCTACCAAAAAAATTAAATGTAGAATGAATCTGGACTTTTGGTGATGGATTAATCCTCACCATTCATTGTAAACTCACTGCACTTGCCTCTTCTATATAAAAGTAGTCACTTTCTTCATTTTGTAAGTGTTGGAGCAATGAATTGTTGAGACTACCAAAATTTTGATTAATACAAAACATATTTACATGTGTTGCTTAAAATTTGTGTTATGTATGATTGAGTTTTGGATTTCATGATTCATTTCCACATGAGTTAAATGAAGTTTACTTATAGTTTAATGGATGTTTTGGATATTTGATGGGTTTCCTGTTCATACCATTTCTATCTTACTGATTGTATGCTACTTTGCATGGTTAGTTTGAAATCACTTATTTGAGCTAAGTTCGATTGTATAGATTTGTTAAAATCTGCCAGATATTTGGTGTTTGATGATTTTATATTGTTTGAAGATCTTCCTATTGGAATGAGGTTTGACATTGATTTCAAAAGGTCAATGTAGAGTGATGTGGGAGTTGGACTATCATCAGGCTTGGTCATTATGTTAGAAGGCATAGAGAGTTGCTATGGTGTTTGTTGAGGTGGTTAATGAGATTTGTCATTAACGTCAAAAGGTTATGCTTCATGATGTCGTTCATGTTGTTCATGCTTCAGGATGCCTTCAATGCTTCAGGATATGTTCATGCTTCATGGAACAAGACATGCTTTCTCATCCTCAAGATGCCTTCATGGTATGGTCTTCATGTCAGGATGTCATTTATATATGCTAAGGTAATGGTGTTGATCCTAAGTTGAAGGTTTGAGTTGTGTAGTGTTGATAGTATAGTGATCATTGATGAGAAGGTTGTTATTGTGTTGCTCATGCTATAGTGATCTTTTTCTTGTTTTGGTGTTGATTGATCAATGACTTGATCATTGACTTGATGAGGTTTCATTCTACATTGATGATATTGATGACTGACTACTTCATGTTGTTGATGTGAAAGACATTTCAGAGTTGATACAAAAATATAAGATTTTAGTCATTCTCTTTATGGTATTGGTGCTACAAGATATGCAGTGCTCTATACAAGGTTGCAAGGTCTCTTCTAGGATGACATAGTTACAAGGTTGCAAGGTTTGTGGTTGATATTAGATGTTGATTTCATTATAGTTGATCTTTCAATGCATATTTAGTTGGTAAATGCATAGTTGATTGTGTCAAAGTTATAAGCAGAGAATAGTATTCACTCTCTCAGAGAGTTGCAAGAATTTATTATTTAGGGTTTTGCTTATTGAAGCTTCCATACACTGCATTCCTAAAACCATAGAGTTTTAATGAATAAACCCTAGACTATTAGTCTTTAAAACCTAAAGCTAACCGTCAATGATAAATGCACTTTTTGTTATATTTAGAAAGTGACTTGCAATAGTAGGTCACTTTATAACTTAAGTCACAACCTATGGGTTTATGTTCATTGGGTGATCGGCCCCTTTCCTAGGGAAACCAGCTCTGTTAGATCATCTTATGTGGATCGGGTGCCATAAAGGAAATCAAAGGCTATCTTTCAAAGTCTTGAAGGTGAGAAGAAGTATATCGATCATTTTGATTTAAACCTACTTTGAATACCAACAATTATGTTCATGCCTTAATTTTGACGGGATTTGTCAACCAACAATGGTGCAAGAAACTATATACAACAAAGTCTTAAAATAGGTTTGTATACTTGACATGCACGAAGCATGATGGACTCCACCATTATGATTTAAGATACATTCTTTGTAACTGTGGTGGTGGATGTTATTTTTAGAATCTAGTACGTTGAAGGTTTTTCAATTGATGTTAAGTTTGTAGTTTTAGACAGAGATACTAGGGTGAACAACTAAGTGTGTGAAGTTTTTTGTTTATGAAGATTGTGAATGTTTTGATCAAATGCATTAGAGTGAGTGAACAGTGAAGTCTTTGAAAAGATAAGGCATTTATGATTGCATTTGTAGGAGGAATGGGGCTTATTGTTGTTGCAGGTGATTTTCTTTTTGCAGCTTTGACTATATGCTAATGATGGATGTGGGAGTGGAAAGGAATATAGGAAGATGATATAATATTTTGATAGAGGATTATGAAGTCAGAGAACATGTGCAGTGAACAATGGTTTTTGGAATGAGAATATAGGAGAAATATGCAAAGAATGAGATCTGATGTAGGTGATATATGTAGATTTTGAGGTCAAATTATAGATGAATATGCATAGCATGAGTTAAAGAGAAATGTAGATGAATGGACTTCTTGGTGGAAAAAGAAAGAGTGTTGTACAATTTTGAATATTTACACATAGAGGTGTCTAAACAAAGGTGTTATAGAATTCATCTATAACCATTGGTTTTCATTGTAAACAGAGTAGTACTCTATGTTCATATTCTTGATTTGAGTTTGGAGTAGATATGATCAGTAACTAGTGAGGTTTTTGCTAGTGAGGCATATTATCAGTAACTAGTGAGGTTTTTTCCAGTGAGGCATATGATTATTAACTAGTGAGGTTTTTACCAATGAGGCATATGATTAGTTACTAGTGAGGTTTTTGCAAGTGAGGCATATGATTAGTAACTAGTGAGGTTTTTGCCAGTGAGGCATATGATTAGTAACCATTGAGGTTTTTGCCAGTGAGGCATATGATCTGTAACCAGTGAGGTTTTTCAGTGAGGCATAGTCTATAACTAGTGAGGTTTTCCAGTGAGGTACAAACTGTAACCAGCGAGGTTTCACAGTGAGGCTTAATATAGATCAAGTTTATAGTGTTTTTTACTCTTTTGGGGTTCTCCACTCAATCATCTATGTTATGTGATGTTCATATATATCTTTTGTACTTTCTTATTTCTTTCATGTCCCAATGTAATTGTTTTGTGTTTCATGATCATGTTATATGGTTCTGGTACTATTGTGAGAAGATCTTGTTTGAAGAATTAGTTTTATCAGATCACTAATTCACCCCCCTCTCAGTGATCCTTAGTATTCTAAAAATTGGTATTAGAGCTGCAGGTTCCTTGTAGGAGTCTAACAGACTTGGGTAGATCCTAGAGGTGGAATACTATGGGTAAGTGTAAAAGAAATAAAGAAAGAAGAAATGCCAAGCAAAAAACTGTTCAACAAGTCCAAATCAAATCAAGTGATGAGTTGTTGCATGAATCACCCCTGCTAGTTGACATAAAATCTGATATATTTGAAAGAGAAGATGATTTTGTTGTTGAGATTATTGACAATGAAGGAGACCTCATTGTGAGTGAAGATCAACAGGAGTATGATGAAGATGAAGGTGAAATTTATATTGAAGGAGAAATCATGTGTGCCCTAGATGAGATCAAGAAATTTAGATAGGAGAACCAAAGATTAGAGTTACAACTTCAACAAGAAAAGGACTCCAAGGACAAAGTACTTTCAAACCTTGAAAGAGATTTTTTAGATCTTGAAGAGGCAAAAAATCTGATTGTGGACTTAAGGGTACAAGTTGAAGAATCAGATAAATTAATTATTAGTCTAAAAACATATATTGAAGAGGGTAAAAGAATAGTAGATGTTACAAAGTCTGAATCTGAAGTCAAATCAATTGAATGCCTAAAACTAGAGGCTAAGATAGTCACCTTGAGAAAAGATTTTGAAAATCTCAAGATTCAATCAGAAAAAAATTAGAAGTTTGAGGACAGCACCAACAAGTTGTATGAGATGTTGGGAAAGAAAAAACATCATAAGTACACTACTGGATTAGGCTATGAAAAGGAGCAGACTTCTAAAGTTAGATAAACTCCTAGAAAGAAGATAGATCTGGACGATCATTTTGTTGCTCTTGAGACTGAAGACGAGAAGAAGGTAGAAGATAAGAGTGCTAATAACAGGTTTTTCAAGAACATCAATAGTGGAGGGAGAAGAAGATCCATCAGGTCCTTAGGATCACCTACTAGGTAGATTCAATCAGCAAGGTAGAGTTATTCCTTTCCTGGTTATTGTTATTCATGTAATGGATATGGTCATAAGGCTGCTACATGTAGAGTTTCTCAAAGGAGAAGGTCTAATTTTATGGAAAGAAACACTTCTGCTTCAATAAGGATTGTAGATCTTATGTGTTACAATTGCAACAATGTTGGCCACATAAAAAGAATGCATGGAAGGTATGATCATGCATGGAATAACAACAGAAGTACTCATAGGTTGTCAAAAAGGGACTATCATTCATTTGATCTAGATTGCAATATTATATGTTATAAGTGCAACACTCTTGGACACAAAGCACATGGTTGTAGAAAAGGATCACTTGATTTGAAAGGTTTGAAAAGGAAAGAGTTTGAGAAAGTTTGGAGGAAGAAACCCAAACAAAAGAGAGAACCTATGAAAGTGTGGAGGAGGAAACAAAATCAAGAAAAAGATAGACATAAACTTGTGCATACTACACAAGATACATCTTCAGTTGCATAAGATGCAGCATGAAGTTAGGGGGATTTGTTCAATGTCCTATCTCTTACTCCCAAGGTGAAAATTAGGAGGTTGTAGCAATCAAGGAGTATGTGGAGAAGGGATAGAATGTGTTCATTAGTACATTCAATGCATATCCTTAATCACAAATGACTATCTCAGTGATTTTGTAATGATGTCTTTCACTATGTGATGATGGATTCACTTTGATGTCAAATGTCGATGTCAAATGTTTACTTTATGGTGTATGTCTCTATATGGGTATATGTGAAGCATTACTAATGGTTTGATTGTAGAAAGAGGTCCACTAAAGTATGTATGGTGATAACATGGTTACATGAGTTTAAGAGGACAATCATATAAGTAGGAATAGATGGCTGTCATGAGCCTTTCTTGACTGTTGATGATATCAAGTGGCTTGTATTATCACTGATATGTCTACCTAAATGGTCTTGTTATGTTTGATAAGTATCTCAAGGGAGGCATTGATGGTTTCATGGTTTTCTTGTTGGGTATTTCATTGTTTGAAGACTATATCAGTTGTACAAGGATAGCTCAAGATAGTAACTAAGACAATATAAGAGTTACATTTGCTTTATGAAGTGATTGTGAACAATGATTGTTGAAACTCCTCTCAAGTGCTCTAATGAATCTTGGCACTTTTACTACTGTGTCTGGACAGTACTACAGATCTTGTAACTGTTATGGTTAAATTGTTCTAGATGTTTTGTTGTGACTTGGATAAAGCACAATCATCTGCATATATGTGATTCTAGTCAAGGTTTGACTGTATTTTGGCTTCATCCTTGTAGTAACAGTGTGACCTAAGTCTTTGACAATGTGAGTATTATGCAATGCTTGCAAAGATACACACAAGGTAGTCTTGGTGATAAGGTTTCAGGGGTGTTTAAAAGATGCAGTTGGAAGATGTCAAAACTAGACTCTATAACCTTTGCTAGCATTCTTGTAGAGATTGGTAACTATGGAACTAGATATGGCATTGATCAAAGTATAGTGGAAGAAGATTTTTGTCAAAAGTTATAGTTACAGTCCCCTAGTAGACATGGATGTAAAATGTAGCAGGATATGGTTGATGAATAATATTGCAGAGCAGGTAATCTATCAATGGCGCAGACATACTGAACAATAGGGATATGATGCCTTTGACAGTGCTATACCAAGACCATGTTTGTTACAGTGACTAATTCATATCTTGATATCATATCAATTTGACAAGTACTCCTTTATTTGGTGATGAAATGTTGTTAAGATAAAGACATTTGTCTTGCACTAATAATTTCTATTCTTTCACTAAATTGTCAAAGGGAGGGTCATGTTTCAAAGTATAGGAGCAGTTGTAATCAGTGGTGATTCCTCCATATGTCAGTATCTCTATGAAGTGTGTGTACAAATTATTGTCCTAAACAGACTATTAGTCATCTCAACAAGATGAGATACTAATCTTGTTAGGAGTAGTGATTGCAAGACACACACAATAGATCAACGACAGTCATAAAGTATTCTAAGGAGCAGAGGTAATCATAAGTATGCGTGAAATGACTATTATAAGAACTTGTTGTTTGAACAATCTTAATCAATATGACAATACCTATGAGACATTGGGAGTCAGTTGTAGTGTGTAGTGACAAAGAATGGATAGTAATATTATTAGATTGAATAGAGGACAATCATATCATTGGAAAATAGAGGATAGTAATATTCCAAGAAGACAATGGTGAGTCTTGTGGGAGCATCTAGAAGGCATTGACAAAAGTATAGAGATAAGTTTGGTGTTACTACAGTTTGAAGATGCCATAGTTTGGTGATGATCACAGGGGAGTATTTGGAATGTTTCAGTGATAGCCTTTATCACTTGATGTCAAAGGGAGAGAGAGAGAGTGAAGAAGTTTTTGCCATCAATGACAAAGGAGGAGTTTGTTGGAATGAGGTTTGTCATTGATGTCAAAAGGTTAGTACAAAGTGATGTGGGAGTTGGACTATCATCAGGCTTGGTCATTATGTTGGAAGGCGTAGAGAGTTGCTGTGGAGTTTGTTGATGTGGTTTATGAGATTTGTCATTGATGTCGAAAGGTTATGCTTCATGATGTTGTTCATATTGTTCATGCTTTAAGATGCTTATGATTTAGGATGCCTTCAATGCTTCAGGATGTGTTCATGCTTCATTGAACAAGACATGCTTTCTCATCCTCAAGATGCCTTCATGGTATGGTATTCATGTTAGGATGTCATTGATATATGCTAAGGTAATGGTGTTGATCCTAAGTTGAAGGTTTGAGTTGTGTAGTGTTGATAGTATGGTGATCATTGATGAGAAGGTTGTTATTATGTTGCTCATGGTATAGTGATCTTTGTCTTGTGTTGGTGTTGATTGATCAATGACTTGATGAGGTTTCATTCTACATGGATGATATTAATGACTGACTGCTTCATGTTGTTGATGTGAAAGTCATTTCATAGTTGATAAAAAGAGATAAGATTTTAGTCATTCTCTTTATGGTAATGGTGCTACAAGATATGCAGTGCTTCATACAAGGTTGCAAGGTCTATTCTAGGATGACATAGTTACAAGGTTGGAAGGTTTGTGGTTGATATTGGATGTTGATTTCATTATAGTTGATCTTTCAAGGCATATCAGTTGGTAAGTGCATAGTTGATTGTGTCAAAGTTATAAGAAGATAATAGTATGAACACTCTCTTGGAGAGTTGCAAGAATTTATTCTTTAGGGTTTTTCTTATTGAAGCTTCCATACATTGTATTTTTAAAACCCTAAAGTTTCAATGAATAAACCCTAGACTATTAGTCTTTAAAACCTAAAGCTAATCGTCAATGACAAATGCATGTTTTGTTATATTTAGAAAGTGACTTGCAATAGTACGTTACTTTATAATTTAAGTCACAACCTATGGGTTTATATTCGTTGGGTGACCAACCCCTTTGCTAGGGAAACTGGCTTTGTTAGGTCATCTTATGTGGATCAAGCACCATAAAGGAAATAAAAGGCTATCTTTCAAAGTCTTGAAGGTGGGAAGAAGTATATTGATGGTTTTGATTTAAACCTACTTTAAATACCAACAGTTATATTCATGCCTTAATTTTGACAGGCTCTATCAACCAATAGTGGTGCAGGAAACTATATACAACAAAGTCTTAAAATAGGTCTGTATGCTTGACATGCACGAAGCATGAGGGACTCCACCATTATGATTTAAGATGCATTCTCTGTAACCATGGGTGTGGATGTTATTTTTGGAGTCTAATACGTTGAAGGTTTTTCAATTGATGTTAAGTATGTAGTTTTAGACAGAGCTACTAGGGTGAACAGTTGAATGTGTGAAGTTCTTTGTTTATGAAGATTGTGAATATTTTGATGAAATGTATTAGAGTGAGTGAACAATGAAGTCTTTGAAAAGATAAGGCATTGTTGATTGCATTTGCAGAAGGAATAGGAGGTATTGTTGTTGCAGGTGATTTTCTTTTTGCATCTTTGACTGTATGCTGATGATGGATGTGGGAGTGGAAAGGAATATAGGTAGCTGATATAATATTTTGATAGAGGATTATGAAGTCAGAGAGCATGTGCAGTGAACAATGGTTTTTGGAATGAGAATACAGGAGAAATATTTAGAGAAGGAGATCTAATGCAGGTGATATATGTAGATTATGAGGTCAAATTGCAGACGAATATGCAGAGCATGAGTGAAAGAGAAATGCAGATGAATGGACTTCTTTGTGGAAAACGAGAGAGTGTTGTACTATTTTTAATATCTGCACATAGAGGTGTCTGAACAAATGTTTTATAGAATTCATCTATAACCATTGGTTTTCATTGTAAACAGAGTAGTACTCTATGGTCATCTTCTTGATTTGAGTTTGGAGTAGATATGATCCGTAACCAGTGAGGTTTTTGCTAGTGAGGTATATGATCAATAACTAGTGAGGTTTCTGCCAGTGATGCATATGATCAGTAACCAGTGAGGTTTTTGCTAGTGAGGCATATGATCAGTAATCAGTGAGGTTTTTGCTAGTGAGGCATATGATTAGTAACTAGTGTGGTTTTTTCCAGTGAGGCATATGATTAGTAATCATTGAGATTTTTGCCAGTGAGGCATATGATCTGTAACTAGTGAGGTTAGCTAGTGAGGCATAGTCTATAACCAGTGAGGTTTTCCAGTGAGGTACAAATTGTAACCGGTGAGGTTTGCCAGTGAGGCTTAATGGAGATCAAGTTTATAGTGGTTTTTACCATTTTGGGGTTTTCTACTCAATCATCTTGTTATGTGATGTTCATATATGTCTCTTGTACTTTGTTATTGCTTTCATATCCTAATGCAATTATTTTGTGTTTCATGTTCATGTTATATGGTTTTAGTACTATTGTGAGAAGATCTTGTTTGAAGAATTAGTTTTATCAGATCATTGATTCACCCCCCTCTTATTCACCTCCCTCTTAGTGATCCTTAGTATTACAACACTTCCACCACCTTTGAAGATTACATTGTTTCTGTGGCATTGTAGGTAACCTAGTTAAGCAAAAATTGGTTTTATTGGGAATCTGTCTATCTCAGACATTTCATTTTGTTGTGATTTGTCCTTAGAATCATTTTTAAATCCTTTACTCTCCCTCCCTATCTTTTGACATTTATTTTGAAAACTATTAGATTAGGTTGAAAGCATCATTCCATTGATAAATCATATGAAATTTTTAGATTTCAGATCTAAAACTGTTTGGTGTTTTTGCAGACTAGTGAAGGATATTGTTCCAAAACCCTTAGTTCATACATAAGGCCCCTTGATTGGAATATTAGAACACATATCCAACTGAGTTATCTTGCATGTCAAGACCCGACATTATAAATCTTGGGGCAGTGTTTTTTAGGTTTTCATGGATTAGATTCCTTTCAAGAGAGGTGAGGTACTTAGTATTTTATCTAAGTTATTATGTGCTAAAACACTCATCAATAGATCGATGCTAGAAGGAGGGATAAACAAAGGTATTTCTACATTAGGTTCAAGGAAAGCAAACTGGGAACTAGGTAGAGACTTATAAGATCTAGCTCTGCTGGTGATGTTCTTTTATCCTTATCTCAGTTCAAGAAAACAAGAAGAGACTGAGAGATTCCTAGAGATCCTAGATCACACTCCATACTAGGAATTCTGCTACAATTCAAGTAAATTTTCTAATAATGGCCTATTTAGCTACGAACCCTTCTCCTGTGCAGTTCGTTGATTACCATGAGATGCCCAAAAACCTTGATAAGTTTTTTTCTAAATTCCGTACCAATGATCTAGAATGGACTGCAGATGAACACATAAAGATTTTTGAGAGTAACATGTTTATGCTATGGGTTGAACACAAAGACATTTACTGCAAATTGTTCCCCTACTCTCTTCATGATGAAGCATATTACTAATTTACCAACTTACCTACTGGATCTATTACTTCCTGGTAGTTGCTAGAGAGTGCATTCTTAGATAAATTTAGGGTACCAATTGCACCTGATATCTTTACTGGTCCTTTGTGGATATCAGGAGACAAAATAATGAATTGATAAGTTGTTTTAATGATAAGTTTCATAAGACATATTGCCACCTCCAAGCACCTTATAACATTGTTGAGGATGCAACACTACCTATCTATTATGCCATGCTAGATAGGCTGACTTCAATGTTTGTGTAGAGCTTAAAAAACTCTACATTTTATTAACAGTTATAGTGTATGTTTTAGCGGCATATATATATATATTTGTGGCTATATTTTTCTATGTATCCTTGTGTCTCTGTGCATGGATTGCACCATGTGTCAAAGCAACAGCTAGTAGCAGCAGTTTGAAGTTTCCAGCGGACGCTGTTGCATGTTTCTTTTTCCTTTTAGTTGAAGCAGCGGAGTGTGCCATTTGCCTATAGTAGTTTTCTTTTATTGAGTTTCATAGTTGCTATAGGCTATACCACGTGTTGATACCCAGAGGCAGTTTCTAAAAGTCTTTTATGCTGCTTGCTAGCGGAGGGTGCCGCGTGTATTTTCTTTTTGTTTAAGACTTGTAGTACTGGTAGGTATATGGTGGGCCACAATTTTATTGACACAATTTCTTGCTTGTTGCGGAGATCACCACATGGTAGAAGCAGAGGTGGGAATCTCTTTTATTTCAATGCTCTCGAGTTAAGGCATTATGTTTTTCAGTTGCATCGGAGTGCGACAAGTGTCATTTTCCACATGTTCCTTTCGGCCCCTTTTCATGAGCTATGGTTGTGTCAGGTGGTTCCATGTGTCCCATATTGTTTCAAGTGGAGAGTGCCATGTGTCCTAGCTTTATTTCTTCATACAGTTAGTAAAGTGGTGAATGCAGTGGGTCTCATATAATTATGTCTTAGTTTTAAGTGTTGCAGAGAGTACTAGATGTCATAATGATGAGTTACTCGGGCCTAAGACACAATTTTAAATGCTTAGTGGGAAGAGACACGTATCAGTTCAAAGTTTCAGCGGAAGGTGACAAGTGGCATTTTCCTGTGAGTTTCTTTTGAAGGTAAAGGAATTCTAAGTTCGGCGGGTGCTGCCATGTGTTACATCCTTAAGTTTTGAGTTTGGTGGGTGTTGCCATGTGTCTTAATGGGAATTCAATTAGAGTGCCACATATTTTGATGCTATAGCCAATGAGCACGCATGATAGTATAGTTGCAGATTCAAAAGATTTTAACAGTCAAGGACTTCCAGTTAGCTCCAGTTCTATTTTTCTGTTGAAGATTTTGGTTGTTACAAGTGATCTTTGAGCCAAGTCTATGGCTATATATGTAGTAATTGTAATTGATGATAGGATCTAAATTTTGATAAGTTTTATCGAGAATCAAGTAGAGAATTTAGGGACTTTTGCTATGACCAGATTGTATCATTGGCCTTAGTTTTGTTATTTCTAATCTAAAAGTTAATATACATGTGCATTTTGCTGTGCCTCTTTTATTTGCTAGAATATTAATGAAAAGAACTCTATTATGTGCCCTTGCCGATATTATCTGTGTCTTGTAAATTTGTCTGAGTTTAGCCTTTGATCTAATTCAATCATAATATGCTTATATTGATCATGCAATGTCTGCTCTTTAGTATAATGTTGATGATGATTATTAGTCATAAATACATGCATAAAAATTTGCACAACAAACCTTTATTATCTTGTAAAGTACGATCAGCTTAGGATAAGTTGATGACTCCAAGTCTCTGTTGATCAGGTCATGATCGTCTGACGTTACTCAGAGGTTGATGTGACATGCTGTTTTCCATTTTCAAGGGGTATTACATTTGTCTAGATGATCACTATTATACTGTATCCTATAAATTCACTCCACAAAGAGGTTAATCCTACTCTATTTCAAAAGATAGCTAAGATATTTGCAAGTTTGATCAATTCTTTTGATCATTGATCACTATGAACTTGTTCTTTCTTCTACAGTGTATATTTATTGAAATGATGTGTCTATAAGTGGATATTTACATGTATTTCATGGATATTTGTTTGAATTTGCATGATGTTTGTCAATTTGACATGCTTTTTATCTAATTATGCTCTATATTTTAAATTATCTATGGGATATTTGCATATTTTATTTTATTTACTTTTGATTCTCTGCTATTTACAATTATGGAGATGATCTGTTATGAAATTGAAAGAAATTTAAAAGAATACTTCTACTTTAGTGAATCTTTAGTCACTGAATCACATACATACAAGAGTCATTCATGAGGAGAATAAGTCAAACCATAGGTCACCAGGATGTTCCACAACTAGATATGGTTGATGCTAACTTGAAAGGAACTAGGGATGAAAACAACACATGCAGGCTGAAAAGTACTCCAAGGGACGCAACTAATCAATGCATATATCTAGATTTCAAACACATAATACTCAATATTTATGATGATTTGTAATCAAAATGTCTTCTCTTTCATTTAGTATGCATAACATGTACATTTACAACAACTTTGAAATGAGTCCTGAAATTTTCAGCAATCAAATTTCAATTAAGTTTTGAATGTTTAAAAGATAGCACCCCTGCACCTTTTATAGAATAAGGTGAGGAGGCAGTTACAATTGACCAATGGTCAAGATTTGTCAATTACGATCAACAGTTGACAATTACCCTATGACTCAGTCAACTCTTCCTCGTGGCACAAGTTGCCAGCTGGTAACCATCTGTATGACTCATTATTTATGAGCAACTTATGCATATGTGCACTTTGTGATGTATCTTCATTCATTCTTTAGGTTCCTCCTCTTCATTTTCTTCTTCTTCAGCATTCTACTCATCTTCATCGCTTTCAACATCACTGTCACTTTGATGTACATCCTCCTGTATGTGGACCTTCATCACTGTCCTGATGTGCTCATAAGCTTGTACTATTTTATCCACCTCTCCCCCATCTTGGATTCTAGCTTTTTTTATGGCATGTTTATGAGACTGGAACTTAGCCTTGAGAGCTTCCATCTTACCTTTTCTGCTATTCAAAGTCTCATTGTATGTTTCTACCTTGACTTTTATCCTCATGATTTTATCCATTACTTCCTCTGTAAGGGGGGTGAGGGGATCATCTGCTACCGACTTGAAATTATCATGCAAAGCTTTGATAGCAAAATCTGCATCTTGATTTTCAATTTTCCCTTCTATTTTACCTTCTAGGGCTTCAAGGATCTCTGCTTCGTATGCCATCATGCTATACAACTTTATACTTATATCCCTAAGCTTGCCACTACATTTCTTCAAGATATCACATTTGAACCTGATATCCTCATACCATATGCTTATCAGCAGGGCAGTATTATTATTCAACACTTGATTGCTTATCAAGATTTGCGGATCAATTCTCTTTATTTCACTTAGAGCTGTTAGGTCCTTTTCCAATTGGAATGACCATTTTCCCATTTCATTTTGCATTTTATCTACCTTTCTCTTTAAACTGCTCAAAGAATTCCATCTTTGTAGGGAGGTTCTCAAAACATCCTCAGCTCCAGTGAGGGCTAACAACATCCATTTCTCCATGATCATTGCATCATGTTTCATTAGGTCTAACTTGGTGACCTCTTCTTGGGATATGACAGTCAATGGGACTATCGGATCAACTGGTGTATTATCAGGGTTAATCAACCCTTTTATGTAAGAATGTAACTAAACAATGTGCTTCTTATGCATTTTATTTTTTTCTTTCTCCTTCTTTACCCTTTGGGTCAAAGAATCAATAATGTCCTTCCCCTCCTGACCTTCCTGGTCCTCATTGGTAAAACCCAAATCAACAGTTGTGATTTGGAATTCCTCTAGGGTGATCTTGCCCTTCTATTTTTCTACCATGGGAAGTGCTATCTGTGCAGTCCTTCTGCCTATAGCAGGATCTCTCTTTATGGCTAATGTTAATCTGGCCTTCCTCTTTGGCTTCATCATTATTTCAGCAAACAAGATGGAAACATCAAATTCTTTAATTTTAGATCCTTGTTCCATGCCTATTTCTCTTTCTAGCCTTTGAGGTACATCATCTCTAGACCCTTGATGATATTTGTCAACATCATGTCTATGCTGTTCTCTAGTATCTGCTTCTATTCTAGGTGGAGAAGGCACTTTCTTAATTTCTTCCTCATGTAGTTCTTCATGAGGAGGATCTTGTTGCATTTCTTCTTGCCAAGGGGTTGTCTTCTGCAAAGGAGGATCCTATGGAATGTCCACATTCTTGTCCTACGCTTGATCCTGTACTCCCTCATTTTGACTTTCATCTTCTTTATTGTTTTCCTTATCTTGAAGCATATTGACATCTGTGGATGTCTGTGTACGTTGGCCTTGTGCATCACCCTAATCAAGGGTCATTTCTTGTTCCCCACCCGATGCACTGAGATCTTGTGGCTTAGGCTCCTCATGACCTAATTTATTTTTTTCTCCTGAGGCACCTCTCGGATCTTCCTGAGTTTGAGCAGCAACAACACCTGATATATCTTTATCACCCTCGCTCTTCTGTTGAACTTCTACTATTTTTGGCTCTGCGGGTATCTCATGCTATTGCTAACCCATATAAGGAGCATTGCTTTCCTTTTCTACCTACTTGGCCACTTCAATCTTCTTTGTTTCATCAGGTGCACCTACTTTATCTTTAGGGCTTATATCACCCCTGTATATTAAATCTACAACAACAGGGCTAGTCACCAGATCAACCAAATTATCAAGCCCTATTTGTTGGGCTGCCCTCTCTGGGCTACTTTGTTTTACTTCCTCCTCTGTTTTCTTTATTTCTTCCAACACCACTATCTGTGCTAATGGGGTCCCATGAGGGTCATGCGGGTATTGGAAGTGAGAGTCTCCATTCATTGAGAGGCCACACTTTGAACTACCTCATCACCAGATAAGTCCACGGTATCCTCCAAAGAGAAAGGAACATCCTGACTTGCTTTGAACATCTCTTTTGTTTGTTCCTCTGCCTTCTTAGTTTTGAATTTTATTATGGTTGGAAGAGGACCTTCATGTTGTAGTTCCTTCCTGAATGCTTCACCACTAGCTCCTCTCAATACAATAGGGTCAGCCCTGATATCCCCCCTCATAGATGTTTTTTTCTTCTTGGGTGGTGACGTCAGCAGTATCGCCCTCCTCTTCTTGCTGGCCATTATCAGGTCATCACCTGTAGGTTCCTTATTTACTTGCTCTTCTTCCAAAGGGATGCGCTCTCCTACTTCCTACTGCAAGGCTTGGCCCTCTACCTGCACTTTCGTAAATTCAACAGCTGGCCTCAAAATCCTCTTAGTCTTTGGCTTTTCAATAGGAGGCTATGTAGATGATTTAGATGCTTGAGCTGATGTAGATGCACCTGAAGCTGACATGGCAATTTGTTCAATTATCACCCCCTTCGGTTCATCTTCAATTTTCTTGCCTCTAGGGGGACCTTTCCTTTGTTTTTGTGTGGGAAATCTTTACCCATTGGATTTTCTCTTCTCACTAAGGAAATCATCATATTCCTCATCAGATATTTCTTGCCTCTTCTTCTTGGCATCAACTGTAAGGGAAACACCCCTTTTCTTCAATCTATTTATCTCCTCATCCACCCCGGCTTGAGTTAACTGTATCACCCCACCTGTCAACTGGTCTAGGGATATATCCTCTGGTTGTGTAAGATCAGGGGCTGATATGGTGTCACTGTACACCTTCTTGTCCTCATATTCATTTGACATAATCTTTCCATCATCTTTCCTCAGCTGTACTGGCACCGGGATGCAGTCAAAAGTCTTTATTTGGTTCAAGGTGAGTCTCTGGTACTTCCTTCTCCTCACCTTAGCTTCATCCTCATAGTCGGTCTAGAAATCCTCTAGATGCTTCTGATGTATCAATTTTCCTACTATTTTATGCATCCTGCCATAGGGATCATAAGATTTGGCTAAGGGAAATGGCTGTAGATACATCAATTTTAGCCCTCCCATGACATGTTTTATGCTCTCTGAGTCTAAGTACATATACTAGGGCATAGACACCGGAAATAACACTGGAGGTATCTTCTTTTGCGCCTTATAGGGCTCAACTATGGTAGACACCTGCCTGGCAAATTCCATCAAGACAACCCCATCAGTAGGGTATCTTGGCAACATAAGAGGTTGTCCTACAAATCCCTCTATCCTGATGTATGAAAAGGTGGCAAACTGGATAAACCAGCCCCATGTCTATAAACAACTTCTTGAGCTTGCATGCTCAACCTCTTGGTCCTGTCTTCCTCCATCATTCTAACCTGATGCATAGAGAATGCATCATTTACCAGTTTGTAGTCTAGGAGGTAATCTTTTCTTTGCAATTGGGGATAGTGATCCCATATGTGGGCATCATCTGCATCACCACCAGTCTTACCCTTGGTCTTCTTATTCAGCGCTGTGCTACGGTGGTTTGTGACAAGGGCTTAACCACCTCCCGTGCTTGTTAAGTCAAGTGGTTGTATCGGGCATTAAAAGGTCGATCCTTTGGTGCAACGACAGCTAACACTGTCTTCAAGGCATCAAAGGTTCCCTTATAAGCACATAAGTATACCACATGTGAGGTCATATAAAACAAACATGTCTAGATTCCCAGGTTCCTCATTCCTTCATCTAGTGCGTCACTGATGATCTTGGCCCATAATGGCCTATTATCTGCTTATAGTACCATCTGGATGATTCCAAACATCCAGTTCTCAAAATTTCTAGCATGAGGTTTATGTGTCATCCTACTCAGCAGGGCAATCATATACTGATACTCATCATCAAAATCAAAATTATATAAATGTATGGGCAATTTGGCTGATGCAGTGTATGTGCTGCTCTTTGACCTCCATTGATACATCCTCTTCCTTGTATTCTTCTTATTATTGTTGTACTCTATTTCCAGCTTGCATAGGTCCACACTTACCACCTTCTTTCCAACTGTCAGATTAAAAGTGGTGGTAATGCCCTTGATTGAAAAGTCTGCATATATTCTTCCATGTTTTTCCACCTGCCTGGTCTTAGGATTATAATTCCTGGCACATTCCACTACCAGCTCTGGCGTATCCATGGTATATGGAAAGATAGCTACATGCCACATTCCTGAAACATATACCCCATCTAGAATGGGATTATCCTTATCATGATCTACTCTTATTGACCATGCTACCAGGTCCGTATCTCCTTGGTGCGTATCACTAATAATGCCATACTTAAACTGCACCCCTTCGAGCTAAACAAACATAGGCTTGAGAAAATCTGAGTCAGACCTATTCCTTCTAAGATCCACAATGGATTCCTACAACAAACATGATTTGTCTTACCTTACAATGTCCATGTTGCATTCATACAACATTATATACTTGTACAACATCATGCATACTCTATCTATTATTCTTTACTTCATCATGATGTGCATATTCACAGAGCCAAACCACAGGAAAGAACATATACCCTACCTGAACATGCAGAAAATGACAATAGGAGGGTTTTTAGTTACTTACCTAACAGTGCTTTCCTCCCGAGTTAGATGGTCGATTACAGAAAAGGGATGTGAATACTAAAGATCACCCATTCCGTTATGCTAAAGGATCCAATCCATTAAAAGGTAGCTGTATGAGGGTTTGACTTCTTTGAAGCTCTGTAATTTCTCATTTTTTTGCAAGGTAAATGAAAATAACCTTCAAAAGTTACCTTTAAAGTAGGTCCACAGGACAAATTAGGGTAAAACTGCGTTGGGTCGATTAAATCCATTGATCTTCTGCAGGGAATCCATGGATGATGCCAAGTGTTCAATCTGTATTTGCAATCTGGGAAAATCCATCTTTTGCATTTAAGTGCATTTAATGTTAGGAAACAGGGGGTGATCTTTGAAAGATTGGGGGATATTCAAAATATGATCCCCTCTTGATAAAATGACCCCCGCCTTTGAGCGGCAAAACTAAATGCGAAGGAATCAGATGATGTGGTCAATGTTGACCACGTGTATATCAACTCATGAAATTAAGATTAGGTGATGTTCAAAATATGACCCCGTAGATAAAATGACCCCCCTTTGGAGAAGATTAGGGTGATGTCAGCGTGTCGGTGACTTTGTTTAATCGTTATGTTTTAATGATGTCACCATCATGTTAAGGAATATGATGGGCATTGGATATATACCTCTGCGGTGTAGAATGGAAAAATGATGTCATCGTCGGTGTGACTTCCTTCATTTTGTGGATTGGGATGAAGTCACCATCATATTGGCATAGGGTGATATATTCGAAGAGGGTGGTACTCATAAGATGACTGATGTTAAAAATATGACCCCTTGCAAGATAACTGAAGTCATTTGACGGGTAGATATTGGCTCTTACGTAAAGTTGACGTCCACACTTCACGGATCAAGTATGACTGATGTTTGAAATATGACCCCCCACCTTGGGATATCAGGTTTGACCAAACTTTGACTCAACATAACTTTCTTCCCTTAGACAATTTTGGGGTGATCTAAAAGGCTAGCTTGCTTGGAAGTCTACATACTTTCCAACCATGAGGTTAATAATGTGAAACTACTAACTTTGGCAACTGACCTCATCATGGTGACAAATCCACCCTCTTGTAGGGCTACATGCATGACTGATTTTACCAAACCGCCCAAGTCAAAAAACAACAAGCCAAAGCAGCAAAAAAGTTGGGTCCCTATTTTATCAAGGCAAAATGGGGTGTGTTTTGTAACCACACAACAACTTGCCACCAAAGAACATAACCAAATTCTAATAATTCAAGTGATGTGATCACATTCTAACATAGTATTTTAACTCTTTCTAAGTATAAGTATTATAATCTTTCTGAATGATAAGGTTTTCATCATGGCAACAATACTAGTAAAGGATCAGGTGTGTGTAGATGATTAATTATCCTCATCTTGAAAGTAAGTTGAAAACATGAGTAACTAATGTTAAGCTACATATTTTTGGAGCATCCCTCATAGCCAACCTAGATAGAGCCTTGCTGC
Organism: Cunninghamia lanceolata; assembly: GCA_027924645.1. Classification (NCBI taxonomy): domain Eukaryota; kingdom Viridiplantae; phylum Streptophyta; class Pinopsida; order Cupressales; family Cupressaceae; genus Cunninghamia; species Cunninghamia lanceolata. Next base: position 3,761,094 of record BSBN01001670.1, on the reverse strand, counting down.
CAGTAGGCGTCCATAGCCCCGACAAGGTTATCTATACAATCCCCCTAAGTAGAGCCCCACTGCCAGTAGGCGTCCATAGCCCTGGTAGAGTTACTTAGATGGCCTAATTTTATTCCTTTTGGATTTTCAATATTTATTCTCTCTCTTCATATGATGTCATCATGTAAGGTTAATGTGCAAGGCATGGTCACTTGCTAATTTAGGTTGGAGATTGCATTGGTAGCAAGGGAGTCCCTTTAGATTTTTCACTTAACACCTATACTTATGTGTTCCATAAACCCAACGCTGTTAGGTGAATCATTGTGAGAAATCACTTTGGTTAAGAAAAGGTGCCCTGATGAAAAGGATATCACAGACCTGATCACCAATACTCCTCAAAACAAGTCATAACCTATATAGGAATTTGTTCTCATCACTTGAATCTTAACAATTTGGTTATTTTCTTAGGGTGATGAGTTGCATCATCTTGACTAACCAAAACAAAACTCAACAAGCAAACAAACAAACAAAACCAAAATTGTACAAACAACTATACAATATGCACACTATGATACACATGACTTACATGACACTATTTTAGGCTTGAAAATAATGCTTGAGGAATTGTCCATTAACTAGTAATGGGACATCCTCACCGGTTAAAGTCTTAAGCCTATAGGTGTTGTCTCCTAAAATCTCTGAAACTTGAAAGGGACCTATCCAAAGTTTATCAAATTTACCATGATCTCCTTTCATTTCATGTGCTTTGTCCCACATAAGGACTAAATCTAAAATTCTAAAAGCCTTAACTCTAGCTCTTTTGTCAAACCAACACTTGACAACAACTTGATGTTTAGCAAATTGATCAATTGCTCTATTCCTTTTTTCTTCTAGGTGCATCAACTGAAGCAACTTGACTTCTTGTTTGTTATCTATACCTAGATATTCTTGTGTAAACTGCAGTGTGGGGATCTTTAAGTTAATAGGGAGTATGGGATCCACCCCATATACTAGATGGAAAGGAGAATTTCCTAATGCAGCCTTCATCCTGGTTCTATCTACCCAAAATGCATACTTTAATAGGGTATTCCACTCCCTTGGGTTCTTTTCTATCAATTTCTTTATGATGTTCAACAAATTCTTGTTTGTAGATTCTGCTAATCCATTCCCTTGAGGGTAGTAATTTGAAGAGAACTTCAAAATTATTTCATGGTCAAAAGCCCAACTTGATAATCTTATTGATGCAAATGCAGATCCATTGTCACATACTAAAGCATAAGGAACTCCATACCTGGTTACTATGTTGCTTTCCAAGAACTTGATCACATCCTTAGCATTGCATGTCTTACTACTGATAGCTTTAGTCCACCTGGTACAATAATTAGTAACAGTCAACACATACCTGTGACCTGAAGATGATGGAGGGTTGATAGGTCCCATGAAATCCATCCCCCATTGAGCAAATGGGCGCATCTCCATCACTGGTTGCAAGGGCTAAGCATCATACCTTTCTCTATTTGCAGCAACCTGACACATATGACAACATTTGATGTGTTTAGTAGTATCTTTAAAAATAGTTGGCCAATAATACCCTACCCTGAGGATAGCATGAGTGGTAGCTAAGTATGATCCATGTGCAGTTCCAAACTTGTCATGTAACTTTGTTAACACTTTGTTTGCTTTTGGCCTTTCTAGGCATCTAAGGTATATTCCTTCATAATTCTTCTTGAAAAGGACTCCTCCTTTTATCATGTATTTTTGTGATCTTATCTTCAAGGCTCTGCTCTATGAGGCCTGTAACCTTGAAGGGCATCTTCTAGTAATCAAGATATGCCTGATGTCTGAATACCATTCTCCATTTTCCTTTGCATTTATGACATATTGCTGGCTCATGATGTTAGGATCAATTTTAGATATCATCTGACTCAAGGCTTGTCCTCTCACTAATTTCATGGGTGTTATGTCCATATCATACTCTTGGAGGACAATTATCTAGTTGGCTCTCTTTTCACCTGGTTCACTTTGCATTAAGAGCATCTTCACTACTGCATCTGGTACTACAGCGATCACTTTACTTCTCACAATGTAATGTCTAAACTTCTTGACTACTCGGACCAGAGAAAGTGCTTATCTTTCAACATCCATGTATCTGAGTTCTGCATCCCTGAAAGGCTAACTCATGAAGGCTATTGGCTTTTCTTCTTTAGCCTCATTTCTTTGTGTTAGTACTGTTGCAGATGTATGCTTTGAAGCAAATGAGTAAATGTAAAAATCTTTGGTATAATCTAGACTAATTAGAATAGGAGCATTAGATATGGCTTTCTTGATATATTCAAAAGCTGCTCTAGCTTTAGGTGTCCACTCAATCTTGGCATCTTTCTTGAGCATTGCATTCAATGGTCTAACAATTTCTACAAAACCAGTAATGAACTTTCTAACGAAATTGATCTTACCAAAATAAGATTTGAGCTCCTTCTTACTTCCAGGAAGTTGTATCTTCATGATTTATTCTACTCTCTCGGGGTCAATGATGATCCCATTCTATGTTATCAGATGATCTAATAACTTCCCTGTGGTTACCCCAAATATGCATTTCTTAGGGTTTAGGGATATTCCATAATGTTCACATTTCTTTAATAGCTTCCTGAGGTCTTCCACATGATTTCCTCTTTCTTTAGAGAAAACTGTCAAGTCATCCATGTATATGACGATGCATTTACCAATTAGCCCTCTGAAGGTTATATCCATTGCTTGCTGAAAGGTGGCTCCAACATTTATCAATCCAAAAGGCATGCACCTGTAGGCAAATATTCCCCACTTAGTGGTGAATGAAATCTTCAATCTATCTATCTTGTCTACCATCACTTGGTTGTAACCTGAAAAACCATCCAAAAATGACATCATCTTTGCACCATTTACAATCTGCAAGACCTCATCTAGAGAAGGCAAAGGATAATTATCCTTTTCAGAAGCTTTATTTAAATTTCTAAAGTCTACACACAACCTAATGTCACCATTCTTCTTCCTTACTGGGACCAAGTTAGCCACCCATGTGGAATGTCTCACATGAAATATGATCCTGGCATTAAGCAATTTCTTCACTTCTTCAAAAATGATGGGCTCTAGCAAAGCATTAATAGGTCTTTGTTTCTATCTAAAGGGTTTGACATCTGGCTTTAACGGTATAGTATGAGTGATGATTGATGTATCATAAGTTTTTAACTCATCATATGTCTAGGAAATAACATGGATATAATCTTTAAGTGCTTGGGTTATCGTTTCCATTTCTTCCTCTGTACATACCTTTCCAATCAGGACATTCCTTTTTTCTTCATCATGTCCTATGCTAACTTGTGAATACTCTCCTCCATCTGCTTTAGGGAGATCTTTCTATTTCACTATGTTATCTAAATCAAACTCTCTTTCCAGCTCTATCATTCCTTTAGGAATCTTGGTACTGGGCAACTCTATGACCTCTTCTTCTTCCCAGATATGATCTTCCACATTTCTTTCATCTATGATCTATGAATCAAAGAAATCTCTATTGGATATGAAGTCTAAAATGTGCTGGTCATCATCAAACACTTGAAGGTTAACTACATTGTTTGGTATAGAGGGAACTGACACTAATTCAACTGAAAATCTCTTCAAACCAGATATGGACAATGGTTCCAGAGTACTTGCGGCTTGGGCTAAGGCATTTGCCCTGTGATTTTGCTCACTAGGCACATGGGTGATGTTAAATGCATCAAAATCTTCTATCAAATCCCATACCCTATGTCTATAATTAGACAACTTCTTGTAATTACAAGAATATATACCTCTTACTTGTCTTACTACCAATTCTGAGTCTCCATAGACATGCAGAATCTTTACTTTCTTTTTGAGTACAAACAATATCCCATTTATTAAGGCTTCATACTCTGTCACATTATTCGTGCATGGGAATTGTAATCTGTATGCTACTAAGTAGGATTTACCAGCTGGATTAATAAGATCTATTCCTACTCCAGCCCCTTATTTTGATTTAGATCCATCAAACCTGAGGATCCATGGCTTATCTTCAGTTAAAGGCTTGTCTAGGCCTTCTCTTTTCTTTTTAGCTCTGGCAGCTACACCACTTGATATCCATTTCAATTTTGGTGTTTTAATCTTCTCAAACTTCACCTTATCTAGTTGATGTGAAGCTGATATTCCTTCCTCTTCTTTATCATCAGAAGGAGGATCTTCTGAACAAGGCAAAATCTACTTTTTTAGAATATGCAAACATAATGAACAAGTAGCTTCTAAATGTGGTGGTTCATGTAACCTGCACCATCATTCAATTAAAACATCTTGTGGGGATCTTTGTTGCTATATCATCTTTTGAATTTGTTTTGATAAAAATTCCTTAAACTTGGACAAGTTACTGTCTCTATCTTCATAAGATAGTTCATAATCTGACTCAACCAAGCAATCAGTTCTTGAGGTGATTTTCTTGTTACTCTTAGGATTACTCTTGCTACGCACCAATATCTCTTCTACCATCTGGATAGGACTTTCATCATGATATGTGCTTTTTTCTATTCCTGCAGGTGACAAATAAAAATTAGTATCAGTATCACTATCTGTAGAACTTACCCTGGACGATGATGATGATGCCTCACTGCATGCTTGTTCTGGTTCCATCATGTCTAAGAAAGCATCATAGGTCCTTTCAGAATGTGCCTCACATGTAACCTGCACCATCCTTCAATTAGAACATCTTGTATAGGCACTTTTAACAATTGGCAACGTTGCACTTCTTTGGACAAGTGCATCTCAAAGTTCTTGAAGTGATCTACTTCTATCTCATTTTCAGAGCTATAATCAGACTCTAAAATTATTCTATCATCCTGAAGATTATCATTATGAACATGAACATCATACATGAGGATCTCCTCTATTTTGACTATCTGGGGTCTGATGGAATACACTCTTGGTTCAACATCTACATACATAATCTCATTGGTTTTCTTGTATTCAGTGATCATATGTTTCATGTGAGGTTCAACATCTATGCTTATTTGGTTAGGTATTCCTTTCCAAGGTAACCACATGTGACTAAAATCAGTGGACATGTATCCATTGAGTGTTTTTGATCAATCTCTACCGAGCAGCATCCCATAGGTATCAGGTATATCTACTACCTGAATATCAATGTAGTATTGGATTCTTGGATCTGATGCTAACTACATATGGATGTGAGTTAGTTCTCCTACTACACTCACTTTTGTTTTATCTAACTATGTTACTTTCTTCAATGACTTAGCAGGATGTAACCCTAAGGCATTACATATGGACAGGGGCATTAGATTAGTAGATGCTCCTGAATCTACTAAGCAATTATACAAATTCTTGCTAAACATTCTTATGGTAAGGAGAAAAGGAGGTGACTCAGTTTTATCTTTGTAAAGAGTCATGTGTGAAGTCTTTGCAGCTTGAACAATGGCTAAACTTTTGAGTTTAACATTAATATCCCCAATGGCATGATCTTTATTCCCAGTCTGACTTGAGGTATGATTATCCTCTTTTGGAGCAGGATCATCTAAGGATTTCATGAAGGCTTTTTTGATAGCTAGGGTTTTGAGTAGTTCTGACAATGACAGACTAATCTTGATCTTTTTCATTTCATCTGCTAAGTATTTGACCAATTTATCAGATTCAGGGGGCTAATTACCAGTTTTTGGTATTGTATTTTGTGGTTCTAAGTACTAAGCATTAACTTTAGGAAATCCAGGGTTATTGCTTGCCTTAGGATTAGGAGGAGTGTTGAAATTATTTGGAGGCAAGGATGTAGTCAAAGGACCAGCAGGTTGGTTGGAATTATTCCCCAGGTTGTAATTATGTCTACCCTGATACTACTGTTGATAAGCATGTACCTCTTCATGTTCAACTGATGGTTCATTTTCGTCTTCAAATGGAAAAACATAATTGGTTTCAAAAGCCATGGATAACTCTTCACAGGGTAAGGTGTAATTCTCATGAGGTGACATTGTCTACTGATGAGGATGATTAATGAAACTTTCTAGTACAAGAGCATAATCATATCCACAAGGGACAATTTCATTTCCTTCAACACAAGGTGGATTACCTGTAGTATTAGATACTTTACTTTGGAATATACTGGCAACAATCCTGAATTGAGGACAATCCATCTCTACATGAGCATTGGTATTATGTATCCTACACCAGTTTGTAAGAGCTACCTCTACCAGGTTCACTCTAGTGGTCTGCTTAGGTGCACTAGGAGGCTGATTATCTAGGGGTGATGGCAGAGAACCATTGTTTGGCCTAGTGTTCCACACTCTAGGCTGTCTAGGGGGATTATTGTTACCATTATTGTTATTGTAGTTGTGATTGTATCCCTTATTAGGATAATTAGATCTATCATTAGCATATCCTCTATTCTGATTTGATTGAGAATAGAAATTTTGACTCCTCAAATGAGTGATCTTAGTGGTGAGTTTCCTCAGTTGTGTTGATATCTCTTTAATTTCTTCCTTTTCTTCCTGAACTTTGGCTACTACATTCTCTATTTGAGGTTTAAAGAAGGAATATCCATTGTTATATTATTAGACTATTCCATAACTTGAGGTACCTGTGTATGTCCTAGATATTGCAGCATTTGACCATTTCCATTTGGAGGTGGCATGATATTGAGTGGAGGTATCTGTAAAGGGCTTGGCATTATAGCTGGAGGTATCATGGCCACATTAGTCTATTGTTGAGAAGGATATGTAGGATAAATAGGGAGTGTAGGAAATGCAATATTAGGTGTTGGAGCAGGGATCAACTGCTGACTGACTTTGACAGCTTCTTCAAAATCTCCTGTCAAGGTTGTGACACTAGGATGTGTTCCCCTGATAAACATGGAAGTCAAGGGATCTAAGGTTGAGTAGTATATACTCTTAGCAACTTCATCTATTACAGTCTAGGGAGCAACTAGATTTGAGAGCATCTTTTGGAATCTTGCATTGAAATTGGCAATAGGTTCTCCCTCAAATATCTTGATTGTGGCAAACAGATGATAATTCATTGAAGGATCTATAGGTATTTTTAATCTATCCTTAAAGGCTTTGTCCAAGGCAGCCCATGAACTAACTGAACCTTGACCAAGATAGATATACCAGTTATATGCCTCTTCCCCTAAGGAAAATGGAAATAACCTGCATACCACATCCTAATGTTCAATTCTAGCCCTACAACAGGCTTCCTTAAATGTTCTAATGTGATCATCAGCATCCTGATATGGATGATATTTAGGACAAATCTTTTCAAGATTTTTAGGTAAAGGATGGTATGTAGTGAAAGTCAGAGGTGACTCTGCAGTAAAGAATGACATTGTGAATGGTGGAGGTTTTTCTGGAGGTGTGACCGGTGGTCCTGTAGGTGTTTGCAACCTAATAGGAGTTACTGGAGTATGTTCTGGTGAAGCTCCTGATGCACTAGAACTAGGAGAATGATGAATATCTATTGTTCTAGGTCTAAATCCCTGGATAGGCAATTCTTCAAAGAGTCCACTGGATCTGGACTTGGTATTTGGCCTGAGAGCCAAGATTTCTTGAATTTAAAGAAAATTCAACTTGTTTACCGTAAAGATCAACTAAAACACTCTAGCAAAGGCTGTATTTATGATCAAAATATGAAACTGACTGGATATTTGTGCAATATTTGCAAAATGATACAAATATGAGGTGATATAAGATTTTTGGACATAAGTGGCAGGATATCATGTCTCTCAAGCAAATTACCTCAAAGATTTTAGCAAATAGACTTGAAATAGAGCTAATATTTGAATATCACAGTGATCAACCATAAAGCTTGAAATATTTACACTCAATTTTGAAAAATTTGCAAAGGATAAGCATACATAGACTCAAAACTATTGATGACTAAGAGGGGGGTGAATCAGTTATCTTGATTAATTTAACTTTTTGTTCTTCTTTAACAACTAGTGCAGCATCAAAGCAAATAAGCATTCATAAACATGAGAGCAGAAACAAAGTCAATACACATAACACAATGATTTTGATGTGGAAAGCCCTGTTAAGGGAAAAACCACGGGGTGACTAACCCAAGAATGTATTCTTTGTTAGAAGAATACAAGTACAAAATGGCACTTACCAATTAGGGCTCACTACCTGAGCACACTGATCACAAGAGGCTCACTACCTACAAGAGACTCACTGTCTACAAGTTATAAAGAGAGTAACAAGATAATTGAATTGATGAGAAGCATCCACATATGCTGGAGTTCAGTTCCGGTTAGGCTCAGTATACTGATCTACTGAACTTCATCCTTTCTCTTCTTTAGAGCTGCTATCCTTTCACATACCAGACCTGCCTTCCTGCTTCCACACTATTCTTCTACTTTTCTTTGCACTTCACAATTACCCACACAAACTTCTTCTCATTGAAATCCATTTGGTATATATATCCGCACAAAGGATTTCATCCTCTTTCTAGTCGGCATTCAGAATAGTCAGTTTTTCCCAAACTCTAGTTTGTCAGCTGAATCCTTGCTTACCAAGTGATACGGATCAAATAGATACTTATAAAAGTCATCTAACAAGTTGGCCAATCATGAATGATACCTTAAGAATCTTGATCACCATCAACATCTCATCTGGAATAATGTCTGAAGCTCTGCTGGTAAGTTCTTCCTCTGTCTACTCTGCCAAACAGGACCCCAATACTTGAATGCTCATATCTCTTCACTCTTTCATCACTGGACACTCAATTCCTAGAATCTATCAGTCAAGGTACTCCTCTTGACTTCCCTAAGTCCACACTTTCCAAAGATACTTCCTCTGAGAGATCCAGACTTGATTGTCAGACCCTGCCACATGCTCTGTTCTTTCTTACCAGACCACATCATTCTTCAATCTAACTTCTGATATAGGCACACCATGTCTTACGGATGTACAATCATGAAGCTACAATGTGTCTCTTACCAACAATCTCCCCCTTTGGCATTGATGGCAACACTTAGTGAAAAATGACTAAGTGTCATACTATACTCCCCCTTGGCTGATGCTTTGTTCTAAAGTACACTTTAGCAGAGCTCCCCTTAGCTAGATTCCACATTTTTCACTATTCCTCACTCCCCCTTTGACATCAATGGCAAAGGGTAGGGTCCGTACACCAAAATTGCCCAAAAATTCAACTATACTTAGCCGCATAAGTATATAAACAGGTTATACTTACATATACTGTAGTATGTCTGCAAAAGTTGTCTTCAACCGGACAAGTTCTATTGCCCAACTCTGCTTCATCCTGTCCAAAATTGAGATGTGACCACTCAACAAGAATGCAAAAGCTTCTACCCTCTTGAGATCTGTCGGATCACTGGTTCGGGCTGTGGCCTGAGCATCAGTTAGGGCTTCATGCATGGCCTCTAACTTAGGGATAATCATCCCTCTAAGTTCACCCATTCTACTTAATATGTTCTTCCTCTCCTTCTCAAGCTTCTTAATCTCATTCATGATTACAATAGTTTGACATTCCTGGCTTATTATGGATACAGTGAGAGGATCAAAATTCTGAGAGAGGTTTGACAGTTTATCCTCTTGTTCTTTCACTTTCTTCTCAATATCCTTTGTTACTTTAGTCTACGATATACAAAATTTATATACTTCTCCTCCATCCTTAAGAGAATTTTCTAAGCTCTTCATCCCAATGTCCATATTTCTCCTATCATTGGTTATAAGCCCTTGTAACCCTAAGAATCTCTTATCCAAAAACTCTTTCTAGACTTTCTCTTCTGCTACTTTCTCTAAAGAATCAAAATGTGTATTAACAGAATTTACAAGAGACTTTAGATTACCAAATGTGGATGCTGTAGGATCCTTTTGGAAGGATGGCATGATCTTTTCAAGTACACCAGATGCAGTTTCTATGAGTTCACAGTCTTCCATGTGAGACTTCAGCATTTTTTTTTTGCCTTGGCTTGAGTGAAGGAAGCTAGTTTCATGGTTTGGACCGGAGAGAGGGAATCAAAATTGAATGGACCTTGAAGTAATTCCGGTTCATCAAATTCTATCATTTCTTTGGTCAAGAACTCTTTGACTACTTCTGTTGTGTCTCTTTTCGGAGATAGAATTTTCTCCTCTTCTGGAGCCTTACCATTATCATCTTCTTTCTCTTTTGCTTCTTGACTAATCTTCTCTTGTACTCTTTCTTTTTCTTTGAATTCAGAGTCTAAAGGGGAAACCGGAGGAGAAATGCTTGCTTGACCATGGACTTCCGAAGCAGAGGAATCTAAATCCTTATCTTTTTGTTCACCTGTCTCCTTTACCTCTTCTACCACTGTCTCAGTAGATTCTTCCTTGTCATCCATGGTAGAGGGCTCATCACTTATGTCCTCTATGATAGGAATGTTGAACCTTTTGTAGGCATTCCAGAGGATTTCTTTAGTTTCTTTAGCTATTTTGTCAATTTATCCAAGCATAAACTGATTCATTCTAGCTTTGCTCTGGAACTCATCCTTGCAAATGAGTGATTGAGGGATAGAGCTGAATAGCTATTTGTTCCCTGATCTCAAGGTCCTTGGCCTTGGCATTGTTCTTTCTGATTTCTAGTTCTTTCTCTAGGCTCTTTGGAATTAAAGATATAATCTCAATGAATGCTTTATTATAAGTGTTAAGGTACCTGATTGTGGCTTCTTGTAGGATCTTCTGATCAGTCTCACTGTAGTCATCATAAAATTCAGTCATTGGTTTCACATTCCCATCCACAGTGACTGATTTGACTACATCATCAATGGACAGAGTGGGCCTTTCAACAAACTCTTCTGCCATCTCTTCCTTGTTTTCACCGGTAGAGGGTTCACTAGATACTTTCTTCTTTTTCCTCATTTTCCTTACCTCCTCATATGATTCTGTCTCTTCTTCATCCTTTTGGCTTGTGTAAGATCTTGTTGCCTTTTTCTTGGTTCTCTTCTCCCCTTTTCTGGATGATTTTGCTTCCGGTTTTGATGCCTTTGAGCTCTTTGTAGTGGTGGGTGTAGAGGTTTTAGAGGATCTGGTCCGGGAGAGGACTTCCATCAGAGTATCTTCTTTTTCTACTTTTTCATTTTATTTCTCTGCCTATTCTGTCTTCTCTCTATGTGCATTAAGTTCTTCTTTTGAAATTCCATGCCTCTTGGCAAACTCTTCTACTTCCCTTCTCACTTTTCTTTTTATTTTCGGTTCTCTTAACTCCACATGAATCTTCACACTTAATTCTTCAAAGGTTCAAAATCTTTCTGCCTTGGGATCCTTGGGCTGACTTAGCATGTGCTAAACATGTAGCTCCACAATTTTCTCATCCATTTCATACCCCATAGGCATGATCCACATTGTTCTTGGTTCCACTGCCTCCATTAGGCACTGATCAGTTTCTACCATAAAGCATATTGTATCTTTATATTTTTCAACTAAAGATTGGGGGATTCTCTCCCTTACTTGCATCATACTCTAAAAGTTCTTGAAATAACCCCACAGAACTGTATTTCTTGCCTTAGTATTCCCAAGATCATGCAGGTAGTCTCTGATTTGAATGGCAACAGATCTGTCATTCTGCCATACCCAACCACTGGATCTGGGTAGCTCATTCATAAAGTAGAAAAACAAACACAATATCAGTCCACCATACTTAAAAGAGTCCTTCTTGTCCTTCTTGATCTTCTGTAAGTTTTCCATCAGTTGGCTTAAGGAGTTCACAGAGATCATAATCTGCATTCTTTCTCAACATTTCATAAGCAATATACACAGCAGTTCTGGGTACTAAATTCTCCCTGCTAGAGTGATATATCTTATAACCAATTATCATAGATGCAAACTTGATATCCGGGTCAGAGATATCTTCTATGGTCATTGCTCTCTTATCAAATTTTGATCCGGTAGCCTCACTCACAGTTTGGTTTTTGATAGATTTGAGAACTGGTATCCCTCCAGAAGAGTGCAAACTAGTTACTGCCCTAATTGCATCCTTAGTGATCTTAAATGGTCTATTCAACCATAAGAAGTTATCATGTACTTTGCTCAACACATACCGGACCCATTCATCCTCTTCAAAACAGAGGAAATGAATGCACTGACCAAAATGTTTATCCTGGATGGCCTGGTACTGTGGTTTGAGTTCAAAAGCATCATCTATTAACTAATTGTGATAGATATCTGCCAACTTGGATTCCCCAAAATCTTTAATGTTCGCATGAATGTAAACCCTAACATCTTCTACATGCAAAATACCATGCGGAATGCTAGAAAATGCACCTGAGGGATCCACTTCTAGAGATTTGTATGGGTGCTTCTTAAATTTAGGGCATGGCCTTTTAGAAATCTTCATCACATTCAGAGTAGCCATATTTCAAAGATTTACAGAGAGATATTAAGTATGGAGAATACCTTTTACGCTTCTAGGTTTTACGGAGTGAGCCGGATCGATTGCTAGATGAATCAACTTCTGTAGATGATCTTTGATGGGCTTGAGGAGATTTGTTGCATAGATCTTTTTTGCTTCTTCTTGAATGCAGAATGAACAAGTGTTTGATAAGAAAACCCTTATATTTTTTTGCAAACCCTAATACCAAGTTACAATAAATGCTCAACTTAAGTCATTCCGGTTTGCCTTGTTTTCCTTATTTGGATGACTTGATGAACCTGATCAATCTTGGTAAATTAACTTGTTCTAAACTTCTTGTAGATCTTGCATATCTTAACCATAGATTATTTAGATGTTTTCTCTAAGAACCCTTTAATTCGCAACTCTCCTTGTGCCAATTCTGGCACCAATTAACTGGCTAGGGGAAAAATGTTTTTCCCTATGTCTCCCCCTGAGCTAGAGCTCACTTTTTAATTTCTGGAAGGGATATTAGTACCAGATTCTGGTGTGGATCCATATCCTACATTTTTTGTACTTCTTTTCACCCAAATCTTGTTCATCTCACTTTGAACTTCATCTGCATTCACTTTTCTTTTTCCTTTGTCTTGATTCTAGTTATGATGTACCAGACCCCTTTTGTCCTGATTCTTGCTTCTACAGAATTTGGCAATATGTCTGGATCTATTGCAATTGTGGCAAAAAATATTTCTTTGCATATTTGATTGATGTCCTCTTGATCTGCATTGATTAGCCATATGACCCATTCTATTGCATGCAAAGCATCTACCATTGAATGAGTTGTTCATTTGCATATTTCTACATTCATGAGATTTGTGACCATACCTTTTGTAGTTAAAACACTATCCAAAGAAGGATGTATTAGTCTGATTCATTCTTTGTCTGCACTGATTAGCTTTGTGACCAAAGTTATTGTAGTTGTGGCAGTATCCATTGAAGGATGGATATCTTTGAGCATTAGGTTGCCTTACCGAAGGTCTTCTAGGCCTATTCCTTGAATTTTCTGATCCAAACTTCTTCTAACCAGATCCAGAGCTTTCACCTTTCTCATATCCCAAACCACACTTGTCATCTACCCTCTTTTGGCTTTCAAGAAGAACTTCAAGTTGAGCAGAGCTTATCTTGAATTTCTCTTTGTATTCATTTGTTGTTTGAAGATCCCTTTTAAGAGAGACAATTTGATCCTCAAGTTTTTCTTCATTATCTTTAGCATCTTCAAGATCAGATTCAAGATGTCTAATTATTCTATCCATCTTGTGGCAGTCTTCGGATTTCTCCTTGAGAGATTGTCTTAGATCATCTTCAGTTTTTATTTTCTCTTCAATTTCTTGAGTAAATTTCATAACTCTTGATTCCATTTCATGTCTTACCATAATGATCTCTTTTGATAACTTTTCACATAACTTGGTTTTCTCCTTTAGATCTCCATTTGTATCATTTGCTTCACTTTGACTTCCTAATTGCTGAAGTAGCTCCTTTCTCTTTTTCATAGAGAGACTTAGTTTCCCTTTTAGTTCATTTATGAAATCATCGGCCTATTTGTGTCTTTCCTTTAATTCATTGACTTCAGAATTAGATTGCTCAAGATCATCTAGGGCAGACTGAAGTTGCTCCCTCATACCATACATATCCATCTTAATTCCCAGATCTTCCTCAAGCTGTTAGGCTCTGTTTGGAGGAACTTGGCTCTGATACCAATTGTTGATAACTGAGAGGGGGGGTGAATCAGTTATCTTGATTAATTTAACTTTTTGTTCTTCTTTAACAACTAGTGCAGCATCAAAGCAAATAAGCATTCATAAACATGAGAGCAGTAACAAAGTCAATACACATAACACAATTATTTTGATGTGGAAAGCCCTGTTAAGGGAAAAACCACGGGGTGACTAACCCAAGAATGTATTCTTTGTTAGAAGAATAGAAGTACAAAATGGAACTTGCCAATTAGGGCTCACTGCTCGAGCACACTACTCACAAGAGGCTCACTGCCTATAAGAGACTCACTGTCTACAAGTTATAAAGAGAGTAACAAGATACTTGAACTGATGAGAAGCATCCACATATGTTGGAGTTTAGTTCTGGTTAGGCTCAGTATACTGATCTACTGTACTTCATCCTTTCTCTTCTTTAGAGCTACTATCCTTTCACATACCAGACTTGCCTTCCTGCTTCCACACTAATCTTCTACTTTTCTTCACACTTCACAATTACCCACACACACTTCTTCTCATCAAAATCCATTTGTATATATATCCGCACAAAGGATTTCATCCCCTTTCTAGTTGGCATCCAGAATAGTTAGTGTTTCCCAAACTCTAGTCTGTCGGCTGAATCCTTGCTTACCAAGTGATGCAGATCAAATAGATACTTATAAAAGTCATCTAACAAGTCAGCCAATCATGAATGATACCTTAAGAATCTTGATCACCATCAACATCTCATCCAGAATAATGTCTGAAGCTCTGCCAGTATGTTCTTCCTCTGTCTGCTCTACTAAATAGTACCCCAATACTTGAATGCTCATATCTCTTCACTCTTTCATCACTGAATGCTCAATTCCTAGAATCTATCAGTCAAGGTACTCCTCTTGACTTCCCTAAGTCTACAATTTCCAAAGATACTTCCTCTGAGAGTCCGGACCTGACTGTCAGACCTTGCCACATGCTCTGTTCTTGCTTACCAGACCACAACATTCTTCAATCTGACTTCCGGTATAGGCACACCATGTCCTGCGGATGTGTAGGATGAACTTTGTTTCCATCAATGACAACAATCATGAAGCTACAATGTGTGTCTTGCCAACAAAAACAACAAATCTTTGCACACGGTTTGAAATACAAAGCTGCGTAAGTATTACCTTTCTGTTTGTGTCATCAAGTTAGACAAATCTACTGAAGAAAAGGCCCTCCTTCTAGTGCCAATTTATGTTGATGATGGTTGTTAGTCATAACAATATGCATAAAAATTTGCACAACAAACCTTTATTATCTTGTAGAGTACGATCAGCTTAGGATAAGTTGATGACTCCAAGTCTCCGTTGATCAAGTCATGATCATCTGACATTACTCAGAGGTTGATGTGACATGCTATTTTCCATTTTCAAGGGGTCTTACATTTGTCTAGATGATCAGTATTGTACTGTATCCTGTAAATTCACTCCAAAGATAGCTGAGATATTTGCAAGTTTGATCAATTCTTCTCATCATTGATCACTATAAACTTTTTCTGGCTTCTACACTGTATATTTATTCAAATGATGTGTCTATAAGTGGATATTTACATGTATTTCATGGATATTTGTTTGAATTTGTATGATGTTTGTCAATTTGACATGCTTTTAGTCTAAATATGCTCTATATTTTCAATTATCTATGGGATATCTACATATTTCATTTTATTTGCTTTTGATTCTTTGTTATTTACAATTATGGAGATGATCTGTTATGAAATTAAAAGAAATTTAAAAGAATACTTCTACTTTAGTGAATCTTTAGTCATTGAATCACATACATACAAGATACGTTGATGAGGAGAAGAAATGAAACCATAGGTCACTAGAATGTTCCATAGGTAGATATGGTTGATGCTAACTTCAAAGGAACTAGGGATGAAAACAACACATGCAGGCTGAAAAGCACTCCAAGGGATGCAGCTAATCAATGCATATATCTAGATTTCAAACATAGATTACTCAAGATTTATGATGATTTGTAATCAAAATGTCTTCTCTTTCATTTAGTATGCATAACATGTACATTTACAACAACTTTGAAATGAGTCCTAAAATTTTTAGCAATCAAATTTCAATTTAAGTTTTGAATGTTTAAAAGATAGTACCCCTGCACCTTTTATAGAATAAGGTGAGGAGGTAGTTACAATTGAGCAATGGTCAAAATTTGTCAATTAAGATCAACGGTTGAGAATTACCCTATGAGTTCGTCAACTCTTCCTCGTGGCATAGGTTGCCAGCTGGCAACCATCTGTATGACTCATTATTTATGAGAACTTATGCATATGTGCACTTTGTGATGCATCTTCATTCATTCTTTAGGTTCCTCCTCTTCATTTTCTTCTTCTTTAGCATTCTCCTCATCTTCATCACTTTCAATATCATTGTCACTTTGATGTACATCCTCCTGTATGTGGACCTTTATTGCTGTCCTGATGTGCTTATATGCCTGTACTATTTTATCCACCTCTCCCCCATCTTGGATTATGGATTTTGTTATGGTATGCTTATGAGACTGGAACTTAGCCTTGAGAGCTTCTAGCTTACCTTTTCTGCTGTTCAAAGTCTCATTGTATGTTTCTACCTTAACTTTTATCCTCATGATTTTATCCATTACTTCCTCTGTAAGGTGGGTGAGGGGATCATCTTCTACCGACTTGAAATTATCATGCAGAGATTTGATAGCAAAATCTGCATCTTGAATTTCAATTTTCCCTTCTATTTTACCTTCTAGGGCTTCAAGGATATCTGCATTGTATGCCATCATGTTGTGCAACTTTATACTTATATCCCTGAGCTTGCCACTATATTTCTTCAAGATATCACATTCAAACCTGATATCCTCATACCATATGCTTATCATCAGGGTAGTATTATTATTCAACACTTGATTGCTTATCAAGATTTGTGGATCAATTCTCTTTATTTCACTTAGAGCAGTTAGGTCCTTTTCTAATTGGAATGACCATTTTCCTGTTTCATTTTGCATTTTATCTACCTTTCTCTTTAAACTACTCAATGAATTCCATCTTTGTAGGGAGGTTCTCAAAACATCCTAAGCTCTAGTGAGGGTTGACAACATCGATTTCTCCATGATCATTGCCTCATGTTTCATTAGGTCTAACTTGGTGACCTCTTCTTGGGATATGACAGTCAATGGGATTACTGGATCAACTGGTGTATTATTAGGGTTAATCAACCCTTTTATGTAAGATTGTAACTGAGCAATGTACTCCTTATGCATTGTATTTTTCTCTTTCTCCTTCTTTACCCTTTGGGTCAAAGAATCAATAATTTCCTTCCCCTCTCGACCTTCCTGGTCCTCATTGGCAAAATCCAAATCAACAGTTGTGATTTGGAATTCCTCTAGGGTGATCTTGCCCTTCTCTTTTTTACTATGGGAAGTGCTATCTGTGCAGTCCTTCTGCCTATAGCAGGATCTCTCTTTATGGCCGATGTTAATCTGGCCTTCCTCTTTGACTTCATCATTGTTTCAGCAAACAAGGTGGAAACATCAAATTCTTTAATTTTAGATCCTTGTTCAATGCCTATTTCTCTTTCTAGCCATTGAGGCACAACATCTCTAGACCCTTTATGATCTTTGTCAACATCATGTCTACCATGTTCTCCAGTATCTGCTTCTATTCTAGGTGGAGAAGGCACTTTCTTAATTTCTTCCTCATGTAATTCTTCATGAGGAGGATCTTGTTGCATTTCTTCTTGCTGAGGGGTTGCCTTATGCAAAGGAGGATCCTGTAGAATGTCCACATTCTTATCCTAAGCTTGATCCTATACTCCCTCCTTCTAACTTTCATCTTCTTTATTGTTTTCCTCATCCTGAGGCATATTGACATATGTGGATGTCTGTGTACGTTGGCCTTGTGCATCACCTTGCTCAAGGGTCATTTCTTGTTCCCCACCTGATGCACTGACATCATGTGGCTTAGGGTCCTCATGACCTGATTTATCTTTTGCTCCTGAGGCACCTCCTAGATCTTCCTAAGTTTAAGCAGCAACAACACCTAATATATCTTTATCACCCCCATTCTTCTATTGAACTTCTACTATTTTTGGCTCTGCGTGTATCTCATGCTGTTGCTAACCCATATCAGGAGAATTGCTTTCCTTTTCTACCTGCTTGGCCACTTCAATCTTCTCTATTTCATCAGGTGCACCTACTTTATCTTTAGGGCTTATGTCACCCTTGTATGTTAAATCTACAATAGCAGGGCTAGTCACCTGATTGACCAAATTATCAAGCCCTATCTGTTGGGTTGCCCTCTCTGGGCTACTTTGTTTTATTTCCTCCTCTGTTTGCTTTATTTCTTCCAACATCGCTATCTATTCTAATGGGGTCCCATGAGGGGTCATGTGGATGTTGGAAGCGAGAGTCTCCATTCATTGAGAGGCCACACTTTGAACTACCTCATCATCAGATAAGTCCACGGTATCGTCCAAAGAGAAAGGAAGACCCTTACTTGCTTTGAACATATTTTTTGTTTGTTCCTCTACCTTCTTAGTTTTGAATTTTATTATGGTGGGAAGAGGAAAGTCATGTTGTAGTTCCTTCCTGAATGCTTCACCACTGGCTCCTCTCAACACAATAGTGTTAGCCTTGATATCCCCCCTCATGGATGTTCTTTGCTTCTTGGGTGGTGACATTAGTAGCATTGCCCTCCTCTTCTTGCTGGCCATTATTAGGTCATCACCTACAGGTTCCTTATTTACCTACTCTTCTTCCAAAGGGATGCCCTCTCCCACTTCCTGCTACAAGGCTTGGCTTTCTACCTGCACTTTCATAATTTCAACAGTTGGCCTCAAAATCCTCTTAGTCTTTGGCTTTTCAATAGGAGGTTGTGCAGATGATTCAGATGCTTGAGATGATGTAGATGCACCTGCAGCTGACATGGCAGTTCATTCAATTATCACCCCCTTCAGTTCATCTTCAGTTTTCTTACCTCTAGGGGGACCTTTCCTTTGTTTTTGTGTGAGCAGTCTTTACCCATTGGATTTCTCTTCTCACTGAGGAAATCATCATATTCCTCATCAGATATTTCTTGCCTCTTCTTCTTGGCATCAACTATAAGGCAAACACCCCTTTTCTTCAATCTATTTATCTCCTCATCTACCTAGGCCTAAGTTAATTGTATCACCCCACCTATCAACTGGTCCAGGGATATATCCTTTGGCTCTATAATATTAGGGGCTGATATGGTGTCATTGTACACCTTCTTGTCCTCATATTCATTGGACATAATCTTTCCATCATCTTTTTGCAGCTGTGCTAGCACTGGGATGTAGTCAAAGGTTTTTATTTGGTTCAAGGTGAGTCTCTGGTACTTCCTTCTCCTCACCTTAGCTTCATCCTCACATTCAGTCCAAAATCCTCTAGATGCTTCTAATGTATAAGTTTTCCTACTATTTTATGCATCCTGCCATAGGGATCATAAGATCTGGCTAAGGGAAATGGCTGTAGATACATCAATTTTAGCCCTCCCATGACATGTTTTATGCTCTCTAAGTCTGAGCACATATACCATCCCATAGACACTGTAAATAACATCAGAGGTATCTTCTTTTGTGCCTTATAGGCCTTAACTATGGTAGACACCTACTTGACAAATTCCATCAAGAGAACCCCATCAGTAGGGTATCTTGGTAACATAAGAGGTTGTCCTTCAAATCCCTCTATCCTGATGTATTAAAAGGTGGCAAACTAGATAAACCAGGCCCCATGTCTACAAACAACTTCTTGAGATTCCATGCTCAGCCTCTTGGTCCTATCTTCCTCCATCATTTACCAAATTGTTGTCTAGGAGGTAATCTTTTCTTTGTAACTGGGGATAGTGATCCCATATGTGGGCATCATTTGCATCACCAGCAGTCTTACCCACTGTCTTCAAGGCATCAAAGGTTCCCTTATAATAACATGAGTATACCACATATGAGGTCATATAAAACAAACATGTCTGGCCTCCCAGGTTCCTCATTCCTTCATCCAGTGCGTCATTGATGATCTTGGCCCATAATGACTTGTTGTCTACATATAGTACCATCTGGATGATTCCATACATCTAGTTCTCAAAATTTCTAGCATGAGGTTTACCTGTCATCTTGCTTAGCAGGGCAATCATATACTGATAATCATCATCAAAATCAAACTTATATAAATGTACGGGCAATTTGGCTGATGCAGTGTATGTGCTACTCTTTGACCTTCATTGATACATCCTCTTCCTTGCATTCTTCTTATTATTGTTGTACTCTTTTTCCAGCTTGCGTAGGTCCACACTTACCACCTTCTTTCCAACTGGCAGATTAAAAGTGGCGGTAATGCCCTTGATTGAAAAGTCTACATATATTCTTCCATGTTTTTCCACCCGCCTGGTCTTAGGGTTATAATTCCTAGCACATTCCACTACTAGCTCTAGGGTATCCATGGCATACGGAAAGGTAATTGCATGCCACATTCCTAAAACATATACCCCATCCAGAATGGGATTATCCTTATCATGATCTACTCTTGTTGACCATGCTGCCAGGTCCATATCTCCTTGGTGCGTATCACCAATAACGCCATACTTAAACTACACCCCTTCGGGCTAAACGAACATAGGCTTGAGAAACTTTGAGTCAGACCTATTCCTTCTAAGATCTGCCATGGATTCCTGCAACAAACATGATTTGTCTTACCTTACAATGTCCACATGCATTCATACAACATTATGTACTTCTACAGCAGCATGCATACTCTATCTATTATTCTTTACTTCATCATGTGTGCATATTCATAGATCCAAACCATAGGAAAGAACATATATCGTAACTGAACATGTAGAAAATGACAATAGGAGGGTTTTCAATTACTTACTTGACAGTGCTTTCCTCCTGGGTTAGATGGCCGATTACAGAAAAGGGTTATGAATACTAAAGACCACCTGTTCCATTACGCTAAAGGATCCAATCTGTTAACAGGTAGCTGTACGAGGGTTTGACTTCTCTGGAGCTCTATAATTTCTCATTTTTTTGCAAGGTAAATGAAAATAACCTTCAAAAATTACCTTTAAAGTAGGTCCATGGACAAATTAGTTTAAAACTACATTGGGTCAATTAAATTTGGTGATCTTCTGCAGGGAATCCATGGATGATGCCAAATGTTCAATCTATATTTGCAATTGACAGAAATCCATCTACCGCATTTAAGTGCATTTAATGTCAAGAAATAGGGGGTTTGAAAGATTGGGGTATATTCAAAATATGACCCCCTCTGGATAAAATGACCCCCCACCTTTGAGCAGCAAAACTAAATGCGAAGGAATCAGGTGATGTGGTCAACGTTGACCACATGTATATCAGGTCATGAAATTAAGATCAGGGGATGTTCAAAATATGACCCCGCAGATAAAATGATCCCCCTTTGGAGAAGATCGAGGTGATGTCAACATGTCGGCGACTTTGTTTAATCTTTATGTTTTAATGACGTCACCGTCATGTTAAGGAATATGATGGGCATTGGATATATACCTCCGCGTTGTAGAATGGAACAATGACGTCATTGTTGGCATGACTTCCTTCATTCTTTGGATTGCGATGACATCACCATCATATTGGCATAGGGTGATATATTCGAAGAGGGTGATACTCGTAAGATGATTGATGTTAAAAATATGACCCCCCGCAAGATAACTGAAGTCGTTTGACGGGTAGATATCGGCTCTTACATAAAGTTGACGTCCACACTTCGCGAATCAATTGATTATCAAGTGATAATACAATATCAGGGTGATCTTGTCTAATATGACTGATGTTTGAAATATGACCCCCCGCCTTGGGATATCAGGTTTGACCAAACTTTGACTCAACATAACTTTCTTCCCTTAGAGAATTTTGGGGTGATCTAAAAGCCAACCCTGCTTGGAAGTCTACATACTTTCCAACCATGAGGTTAATAATGTGAAACTACTAACTTTTGAAACTGACCTCATCAAGGTGACAAATCCACCCTCTTTCAGGGCTACATGCATGACTGATTTTACCAAACCGCCCAAAGCAGCAAAAAAGTTGGGTCCCTATTTTGTCAAGGCAAAATGGGGCATGTTGTGTAACCACACACCATATAACTGCATCTTAAGGATTAGTTCACTGTGCTAATTGAATAAAATATATTTCATTCAGGTTCATCACCATAGATTTAGGTTTTGCTTATTGTATTTGTAATCCTGTTTCTTTCTTTGCCCTTTACTTAAAACCCCATTTAAATAGGAAGAGCAAACTTCTTTAAAATATGTAGGTTGTTTCAAGTAGCAAGTCCTACATTCTTGAAACTTCCCATGTTGGTGTTGGAACTAGGTGCAAGTTAACACAACATCAATTTGTTAGGAGAAAAATAAATCCTCAGATAACAAGCCTAGCAGAAGATTATACTGAAGTATTTAAGGTAAATTAGAACCAGAATAGTTTGGAGCTGGTCCTATAAATCATATTGGTAGTCTTGGCATGCTAAATTATATCTAACTAATTAACCAGGCTTTGGCTAATCATACCCTTGTGCTCAATCCTATTCTAGTACTAGTTACAACACAAGCCCTAGTTCATCTAGGGGCCCCTATTTCAGAGGTACCACCAACCCAGCTTCCATTCCTCCAATCCTCTGATGCTGCAATTGCCAAAACTAGAGAATATAGGGATGACATCAAAGAGTTGGCAAAACAAATGAAAAAGCTTACTGCAGAAGTAACTTAACTTAGGATTCAAAATTCCTATCTGTAAAATTCTCAAAGGAGTCAAAACCAAAATCAGAATTACCAGAGGCCTAACTTAACTTTGAATACCAGACCTACCAATTGAGGTGTACCATCACCTCTGGAGTCTCAAAATATAGCAAAAAACCATCCTCCAGGGAGAGTGATACTAGTTGAGGTTGCTTTATCCTGTTAGTGTAGAATCCACAACACTAATGCTCATTCTAAACTAGACTATCATGATTGCCAAGTTGCCTCTAATATTTTTCAAAGAGAGGCTCAGAGTGTTGAAGCACAAGATGTCCCTCCACCCATTGGATATGAGCTGGTACCCACTCCTAGGTATGACACTACCATGGTATTGGAGAGCTATTCTTTTCCTTTTTAGAATAATAATGAACTTGAGGAAGAAGTTGACAAAGTACAGGCCTACCAAAAATTCAATAGGACTCCCTATAATCACAAGAGTAATAAGCCAAAGAGACCTTTCACTACATCTACTCCTCTAAACAATTATCAGGTTCCTCCAAACCCTAAAGACACTAATAATCCTAAACCTCCTAAAGCCGTAGCACAACCTACAAACAGCCTATTGTTGAAGAATATTCAAATAGGTCAAAAGTTGTTAGAATGGGTCAGTATGTGGCTGATGAACTTAAGAAAATAAAGGTCAACCTTTCAGTTTTTGAATTAATGAAGATCCATGAAGTAAGGACAACCTTATTTCATACTATGGAGGAGTTAGCTAAATCAGAGCCTATCACTAAAGATAATTCCTCAAAAGATGTTCAGATTAAAAGAAAAGACAAAGTGCACATTTTCAAAGTAGAAAAACAAGTAAATCTATATAAGGAAAAGAAAGAATCTCCTCCCTTCTTGTTGAACCTTAGAATATCTAGGAAAAACCTTCACAACTATTTAGTGGATTTTGGAGCATCAACCAATGTAATGCCTTTATCCATCTACAAATCTTTGGGACTCACTCCTACCAAGTCCTCTAGGAAGGTCACACAATTGTATAAAAATGAAGTTAATGTAGTAGGTGAACTAAATCATATCCAAATGAAGCTAGCCTCAAACTATAGAGTGTAGCAGTATATCATCATACAAGTAGTTGAGATTTAGGATTCCTACGGTGTGTTGTTGAGCAAAGATTGGTCTGAAACCTTGAATGGTTATATGGCTACAGACTTCTCCCATATGTGGCTTCCATGGAGAGGTATTGCTAATCAGATTCAAATTGAAAGAGAACCAAAGATGAAGCACATGATAATAGAATACAATCAAAATAACAAGATCCTATATTCTGAGATCGATCTAGGAGTGTATCTTCCTCAAATAAACCAAGTCAATGAAGTACTGTTGGCTCACTTTGATAGTGCTCCTAAACCTTGTTCTGTCATACAATTTGATAGTACTTAAATATGTGTTGAATAAGACTATTAGTCTTCTTCTAAAGATGAAAATGAGATCTTTAAAGGGTTTAGGATGTTTATAGCCAAGTTCATGAGCAATCAACTAAGAGTGGGGAAAGTAGTCCAGGTGGAAGAATTATTGCTACTGAATTGGCATAGAATTCATGATGCAACACATTCCAAATTCACATGCACTCTCTACAAAGAGACAGTAGGGAAAGTCTAGAGCCACTTAAAGTTAGTCAAAAAACCAAATTTAGAAAATGTTGAATCAACTCCTCATGATAGAGAAGTAAATACAATGCAAGAGTTCCAAGTTCTAAATGGTTTTAGCAAAATGAAAGATGTCGAACCTCAGGTTTGGACATTACGATTTGATGGATCTAAATCTAAATAGGGGGATGGAGCTAGATTTGAACTAATCAGTCCTACTGAAGAATCTTTCCTCTCAGCTCATAGGCTACAATTCTCATGCACTAACATTGTTGCTAAATATGAAACATTGGTGCACAAATTATTGTTGGCTATTTGAAAGAAAGCTCAAATTGTTCAAGCCTTTGGAGACTCAGAGCTAGTAGTTAAATAGATAAGAAAGTAGTAAACTTATCATGATAAGAGTCTAGGAAGCTACTAAAACAAAGTCTAGTATTTAATAGAGAATTTTGATGGATTCAATATCTAGTTGATTTTGAGAAGAAAGAATCATGTTGCAAATGCCCTGACACAAGCTACCAACACTTTAGAACCACTGACTATGTCAGAGATAAATAAATTCACTTTAGAATTGGTGTCAATACCCTCTGTGACAGACAATGTCACCAAATTCCAAGTCTTTGAAGATGATAGACATATCCTGGACTTTCTCACATGTTCTGATGTGTTTTCCGCTCAAATTATAGATGAAGAAGAGACATAAGAAGATGAGGTGTATTTAGAGGAGTCCTTAATCTAAAAATGAATACTTTCTTAAAATTAATGGTTGAATTGGAAAGATTGTTTGATTATGATCAACTGGGGGTTCGTAACAAACATGTTGAATCTATAAGAGGAAAATATGATCCTCATAATTTGGGCACACCTGATAATGTTAAAAATGTTTTCATCGGCAAGGCCTATACCCCTGAGGAAAGGACAAGAATCATCCAAGCCTTGATGGATTACCACGATGCCATAGCATGGAGTTATGAAGACCTCAAAACATATGATACTTCCATCATTACTCATACGATACCATTGAAGCCAGGAGTGAAACCTTTTCACCAGAGGCAAAGGCCTGTTAATGCTTTATTGAAACCCTTGATTTTTTAGGAAGTAAATAAGTTGTTGTCTAACATAATTATTCCCAGTGTGACATTCCACATGTGTGGCCAATTTGGTACTTGTACGTAAGAAAAATGGAGAAATCAAACTTTGTGTGGATTTTAGGAATTTGAATTGAGCCTCGAAAAAGGACAATTATCCTCTACCTTACCTAGATGAAGTATTGCAAATTGTGAATGGCTCTCAGGTGATGCCATTTTTAGATGGTTACTCAGGATACAATCAAGTAATGGTTGAATATGTAGACGAACTAAAAACAACATTTACCTACAAATGGGGAATTTATGCATATCAAAGAATGCAATTTGGTCTAATTAGTGCTGGAGCTAGTTTTCAATGAGAAATGGATATAACATTCAAAGGGTTAGTTGAAATGCATTGTCATTTACATGGACAACCTAACTATCTTCTCTAAGAAGAGGGATGATCACATTTTAGATTTTAGAAAAGTATTACAATGATGCAGAGATTACAAAATTTCTTTGAATCTAAAAAAATCTATCTTTGGAGTAATTGATGGTAAACTATTGGGCCATGTCATTTCAAAAAAGGGTATATCCATTAACCTAGAGAGAGTGTAGGCTATTATCAAAATTCCACTGCTAGCCAACAAGAGAGAACTTAAGTCCTATTTTGGGAAGACCAATTTTGTGAGAAAATTCATCATAGGATTCACTAAGATTGTCAGACCCTTGAATGCTATGTGGAAATGAGACACCGAGATTGAATGGACACCTAAAGCAAAGAAGGCATTCTAAGAGATTAAACAGGCTATTGCTGATGTTGTAGTATTAGTAAGCCCTGATTATACTTTACCATTTGACATCTACTCTTTTTCTTCTAAACACACATGTACTGCAATGTTAACCTAGAAGAAATTCCCTAGTGATGAATGCCATATTGCATTTATGAGCACTCCATTTAAAGATACTAAGCTATGGTACCCTAATGTAGCGAAACATGCTTGTGCTGTGGTGAAAGAAGTGAAGAAATTCAGACATTATATCTTAAAAAGAAAAGTGAATGCTATTGTCCCTGATGCTGTAGTAAAGTCCTTACTGATGCAAAACAAGCTAGGAAAATGAAGAAGGAAGTGGGTAACAATACTACAAGAATTTGATCTAGAGATTCATCCCATGAACTTGGTGAGAGGACAAACAAATACTCAGATAATGGAAGAAATAGATCCTAAAATTATCTCTCAACAATATGTATTAGAGGATATAACAAATGATGATTGGTATAGTGACATCCTATTTTATATACTCAATCAAAGATGTCCTCATTTGAACTCTATCCAATGAAGATCTTTAAGATTGAAAAGCAACAATTTTTTGATCAAAGGTTCAGTGTTGTATAAGAACCACCAAGGGATTTACCTATGTTGCATGAACAAATCAAAAGTAGCCCATGTGTTGATCAGATTCTATGAGAGATCTCATACTAGACATGGTTCAAGACTATCTACTTCCAACCAAATTATATGGGTAGGTTACTATTGGCACTCTTTTTTGTGATGCTCATGCACGTGCCAAGACTTTCCATGTTTGTTAGACTACTATTGCCAAGGAGAGAAATGTTGCACTATGTCTTCAACCGGTGATTGATTTATGACCTTTTGTACAATGGGGCCTTGATGTCATTGGTATGATTAATCCACCTTCTTTTGCAGGTCATAGGTATATTCTAATCAAAACTAATTACTTACTAGGTGATTTGAAGCACAAACATGTAAGCAATGCACTACTGAAGTTGTGATTAAATTTGTTGAAGAACACATAACTATTAGGTTTGGCTATCCATTTTCCCTTGTTTGTGATAATGGACTTGCTTTTTCAACACTATAGTTTTCTAGTTCTGGGCATTTGATTATGGGATTATTTTAAAATTTTCATCACATTATTACCCACAAGGTAATGGTGTTGCTGAATCTACAAACAAAAAGCTATTAGATGTCACCAGAAAATTGCTTGACAAGAACCCTAGGGAGTGGCACACACATCTTAGGTTCACATTATGGGCTGACAGGATAAGAAACAAAACTACACTAGGAGCTTCACCTTATCACCTTGTTTATAGTTTGGAACCCATCTTGTTTTTGCACCTAAAGATACCTATCCTACAATTCATAAATGACTACCTTGAGACTGATGAAAAATTTTTAGCCAGACTTACATATTGCACATAGAAGAGAAACGAGATACAACCATTGAGAACTTTTCCAAACATCAAGATGTTGTTAAATGTTGGTTTGATAGATGAGCTAAAATTAAGGCCTTTCATATTTCAAATTTAGTCTTATATTGGGATAAGTCTCGTGAACGTAAAGTTAAACACAAAAAATTTGACAAACTTTGGGTGGGTCCCTACCAAATAGCTAAAATTTTAGGAGATAATGCATATAGACTGAAAACACTTACTAGTGAAGATGTCCCACTACTTGTCAATGGGTAGTTCTTAAAGCATTATTTCTATGCTTAGGCAGCCTTGAAAAGCTTACTGTTTGTGTACATAATTTTCCTTTTCTATTTTTGTTTTTGGTTTGCTGTAGGATAGTTGTTGTTAGTTCAATTTTCTTTCTATTTTTGTTCTTTGCTTTGGTTTGGGGTCCTACATTTTCTAAATAATGAGGCTATTTGTATGTGCACTTAGTGGTATTCTCTAGTCCATAATTCCTAAGTTTTCTTGGAGAAACCTCGGTTATGAATTAACAATTTCTTGTGGGTTCCATTGTTTGGTACTGAATGGTGTGATGCTTGATCAAGGATGATGAATCTATTATTTAGGATAACTTGGAGTATATTTGGATCTAATATCTTTTACATTTTATTGATCTTGAATTTTTTGGGTAAGTCTTGGTGATCTCTCATTAAGTCAAAAATCCTAATATCTCACTTTTACCGCCATTGTGAATCCCAGCCCAACAAGTTGAAACAATGTAAGTAGCCCATGTTGAAGAAGCATGTGCTATAGGGTAGGGGATATTTATTAATACTCCTATCAAAGATAAATTAATTTAATCATCAAATATGTCAAAGAAATGAAAAGGCAGTGTTATTAGGTCAAATACTAGAGCAAGGGATACCAGAGAATACCGGAAGACATACCTTGGTAACAAAAGAGACACGAGGTGGAAAACCAAGAGACATGTCACCTTGGGAACATCTGTATATATAAAATGTAATAGAATGGAAGAAGAGAGATGAAGATAGAATAATATGAGATATATGTTGTAATACCAATTCATACCAGAGCAGAGACTAGACCTACCTAGGTATATCTGTTGTGATCTATATATATATATATATGCATGGGAGTTATAAGGAAAGTTTTGTGTCATAAATGAGGATATTTTTTTTATGTATATTGTGATGGATTCTTATCGATGTTTAATGTGAAAAGGGGGAAAAGGTTTGAATTTGATGTTTTAGTGTTGATAGGTTTAGATCCTCCTTTCACAACAAACATTCAAGGACATATCAACTGAGTTGAACCTCTATTTGTGCAAGAGGATTCACCTATAGGTTGGGCTGTCACTTGGAATGATGTGGAAAATTAGAAATCACTAACTAATACCTTAATGTAATCCTCAAATATGTAAGAAACCCTAATTATGCAAAAAAGTGATCACGTTGATAGATTCAGACAAATGCTTACAGACTGAGATAGAAGATAGAGATTAATAAATGACCATCTTTCAAAAATTGGGATTCAAAATATTCAAGGACAATGTCCTGGGTTCCCAAGTCCAAGGTATTGTTTTCTTCACGGAATGTAGAACTCCTTTTGACACTGATGATCACTGTTCTGTCAGTTTCCATTACGGGATATGTGGAGGACATTGTGACTAGTCCTTGTGTCCACGGTAGGTTGATCTTCAGGATATCAGGGCATCTTTAGATGTAGAATATCACTGTCACAAAGATTCTAGTGTCTGAAACTCTAGAGGACATTGCCCTAGGCATCCATGTCCCAAAATGTTCAATTCTGTCTCTTCCTTTTGGATCCTGAATCCTTGTCATCTACAACCTTCCTCTACAACTCCACTCTGCAAAACTCGGTACCTATAACCTGGAATCATAAAGGAGTGTGGTTGGGGGTTGTAGTGTTTAGAGGCTTGCCTCAGTCAAGCCCCAGAGAGACATTATAGTATTCCGAACACCGTTGTTAGATAAAGAGTGCGTATCCCTGTGGGATAGAGGCAAAATCCAAATGATAAATGATTCAAACATAAACAAATGTCACCTTGGAGGTGTAGATCTCACATAGATGAAGATTCTTTAACACATGAGAAGATGAAGCCAAATCTGCAATCACAAACACAATAGCAATGCTCTGCTCTGCAACAATGAATATCATGGATGCTCTTAAATCATAAGTATGCATAAAGTTTGCAATCATCTTCTAGTTTACAAATGAAAACCTAAACATGGTTATATATGCAACAACACACATTTCTTCCAAGAATTTCATAATTCAAACTTAAGGTGTCAGCATAGGACCCAACAATGGTCATATAATCAACACTTAGATTTAGGGCATGACCAAAAATAGGGTAGGACTAGGGTGCAAGAGCCCAAGTCCTCCCTCCCAATTTTGGTTAGAATTCATTAAAATAGCACCCCCTAGGTGTTATTTGCCACAAGACTTCAGGGTTTTCTCATCAAGATTCAAAACTAACATGCAATATGATCTAAATGCATTTTAAGGACCTGGGAGCTAAACCTTATTTCTTTTTTTTCATTTTTCCATATATGAATGCAAATACAAGTACAAGGAAAGTAAACACACAACCCATAATGCAAGGGGGACTCATCGCCACATGTCTTTAGACTGCATATGGGGTAACAGACACATAATACAAATCTCAGAGTGTAGGAGGGACTCATCGCCACACATCTTTAGACTATACTTGAGAACAAACATGCCATACAAATCCCAAAGCATAGGAGGGACTCATTGCCACCAGTCTTTAGACTATGCTTGGGAACAAACACACCATACACACACATAGAAGACATGAAAAACAAGTGATGGAAGAAACCTATTGCTAGGTTTGCTACCATCTTAGGTACATTACAAGCACACCTGACAGTTGGGATTTGCCACAACAACCACCAAAGACATGCTTAAGGGAAGATACACCAACCCCGCTTGCTCAGAGGACTTTTTAGAAATGCCAAGAGGTGCACTCTCCTCAAGAAATACACCATCCATTCCTCCATAGAGGGATTAAAATAAAAAGGATATGTACGATATCCTACCTCCACAGAGGGCTTAATAATTGCAATATAAAATAAAGATGTGCACTCGCTTCGAGATACATCTTGCCTCCACAAATGGCTTACAAACACGCTTTGTTAGTACCAAAATCATTAGATAGCTTACCTTTATATGCCCCCACCTTAAGGTGGTTGATATCATGTACTGATATTAAGCATGTTAAGGTAGGAAGAAAACACACAAGGGAACAAGAACTTTCACAAAGCCCATGCCCCCCAGAGGTGACATGTACTTTACGATCGCCAAATGTTCCCACAAACACACGATTTCTTGCAAGAAAAGAGGTTAGAAATCTTTCTGTAAGATAATAACCACATCACATGATCAAAAATAAATGCATGAAAACAATCACATCAAGAGACAAGGTTACACTATGGATTCAAAAACTGAGTATAACTGTGGGGCTATACTACAGAGATCTCAGAATTGAGTGTAAGTGAGGCAAGATCCAAGATAAACAAAAGTACATGGAGCAACAATATTATTATGGTTTGTTAGTATGATAAAGAAACATCAAAATATCACATGGAGTGATTCTCCTAGCCAAGCGTCAGATAATATATCAACCCCATCATCATGTATGGACTAGGTCCATTTTTTCTTACTCGTTGAAGGGACACGTGGTTCGTATTAGTCTTACTTGTTTTTCATCATCTGCTTGACTAGGTAGAACCACTAGAAGAATGTAAACAATAAATCAAGAGAGGAGAACAAGTGTCTTAGGGACAATCATGTAGGACGGTGTCCCCAAGTCACCAACCACAATGCTATGTCCTTAAGACACAACACACAATAATGAAAATAGAGGAGAATATCAATAGAAGAA
Source organism: Cunninghamia lanceolata (assembly GCA_027924645.1). Lineage (NCBI taxonomy): Eukaryota > Viridiplantae > Streptophyta > Pinopsida > Cupressales > Cupressaceae > Cunninghamia > Cunninghamia lanceolata. Next base: position 3,729,396 of record BSBN01001670.1, on the reverse strand, counting down.
TGATGATACAAAATAGAAGAATGGTCACAACAAAGCTGGTCTCCTGATATCCTTGACCTTACAAGAGAATCAAGGGTCATCCTAGGAGGCCTAAACAACACATAACACATCATGGGGGGAATCACATTACAAAGGTAAAGGGTTAGAAATACTTACCTGTAAGGACAACCAAACTAAGGGTTGTCGATGTGCAAATCATCATCTTCCCACTCCCAAATGTTAACAGAAAGTGGGACATAAGGGACAAATGCCCAACTCTTATCATTATCTTTAAGTTCATCTTCATTAAGCTCTTTGTTGTTTGTTTCAATGTTAGGTTGAATGTTTTCTTGTTGAGTTGCATTTAGTTGGGCAAAAGCTTTGCTTCTCTTCCTCCTTTCTCTTGCTTGTCTATTCCTTCTTGTCTTACTGTCTATCTCTTCAAAGGCATTGTTATGTTTTTCCATAGGAGTTTACACATTAGAGGAGGAAGCACCATGTTCAAATCTCATTGGTCTCGATGAAATGTTTTATTGTCGATACCTCCTGATCCTTGTAAGGATGACGAAGGAGGAACCTTAGCATAAATACCATTTTTTTGTGGATGAGGTGAGTTATCCAATTTTTCCTTATCCCTTTCTATCATGCCAATTGTTTCATCATAGTCATAAAAAATCTTGTTTTATTCTTTTTTTTATTTTGTTATTTTCTTTTTTCTCTAAGGGGATCTTCGAGTGCATGTTATTCTTCCCTTATTGTTTGTAAAGGAGGCCTGGCCACTCTAGCTAGTTGTTTTGCTTTGCATCATCTATATTCTAAGAAAGATTGGTATCCTTGTGGCTCAGGTTCCCTATCAGGTTGCAACAAAAAGTAATCAAGAGTGAAGTTCTTGTCCTTATCCAGAGGTTGATATGAATTACGGCAGATAATAAGTATTTCTCCATGCAAAGGGAATTTTATGCTTTTGTGAATAGTTGAGGGGATGACATTCATAGCCTTAAGCCATGGATGTCCTAGTTTTACACAAAAGAGGTTTGATAAGGGGATAACATCAAATAACTAATCCACAACTTTATCATATACCAAGACCAATAAGGTTATCCTCCCAAATGTATTCATCAAAGCTCCATTATGTATTTTAATTCTCAAATCTGATGGTTCATAAGAATCTTGTACCAAATCATGTTTAAGAAGGAAATCTTCCATAACCACATTAGTCATGCAATTAGGGTCTATAAGTGTTCCATACATAAGTCTTTCCATTATGTTTACTATAATGCAAAGAGGCCTTTAGTATCTACCATTGCTTTGTCATGAGGTGTAAATGTTATTTCAAGTTGAGGGGCTCTTCTTTTCAAATAAGGCCTAGGAGTAAACCTAGAATTATTGTTGTTTTGAGAAGACATGTATATGTTTTCAAATGAATTCCAAATTAGATTTTAAATATTTTCAACACTTATGCAAGAAACAAGTGCAAAAGTATGTATGAATATGACCTAAAATGCATGATTTTCCCTTTTTTTCAATGCAAATGACTAAAAGAAGAGGTGTTGTAAGGAAATAGATGAGGGACAACAAATAATATGCCTAATATCAATCCAATAATTCAACAATATCCTTCACAACAAACCTATAATGAAACCCTATATGCAAAATAAGCGAAAACCTAGTGAAAATGCAAGATTTCAAACCTTAGATGTGAAATTTGAATGCAAAAAGGCACTATGATGAAACATTACAGTTAGAAATGAGTCCTAAATGAGTATCTTAGAACAGTAGTAAAATCTGAAACAAGATTTTAACTACAAACCCTAGCTAATGCAAAAACTAGGTTATATGAAAAATTCACAATTTCAAGCAATTTTTAACAATTCAAGCATGAAAATGCAATGCAAATGAATAATTAAATGATGAATTTCTATAATTTAAATAAGATCCAATGAAAATAATAGATATTAAATTAAATTAAATGCAAATTAATTCAAATTATTTGAAAATGCAAGCCTAAAATGCCAATTTTTTCAATTTTTTTGTAATTTTTGAAATGTAATAAGATGAATGAATGCAAATATATCACACAACACTCAGCAAGGTGTAAAATTCAAAAACATGGGTTCACCAAAATGTTTAATGTGAAAAAGGGGAAAAGGTTTGAATTTAATGTTTTAGTGTTGATAGGTTTAGATCCTCCTTTTACAACAAACATTTAAGGACATATCAACCGAGTTGAACCTCAATTTGTGCAAGAGGATTCACCTACAGGTTGGGCTTGTTGGTTTTAGGATAGACAACTGAGGGGGGGGGTGAATCAATTATTACCAAAAATGCTATTCTTTAAATGCTTAAATCCTTCTTATCATAATAATGATTCAATCATGGAAGCACAATGCAATAACTCAAGAGCAGAAACACATTAACACATATGACACCAAGTTTTAACATGGAAAACTTGGTTAAGGGAAAAACCATGGGGTGACTAACCCAAGAATGTATTCTCTGTTAAAAGAATAAGAAGAACAAGAATGACACTTGCCAATTAGGGCTCACTACCTAAGCACACTACTCACAAGAGGCCCACTGCCTACAGGAGACACACTATCTACAAAATAATATAAATATTACATACTTGAACTGGAGATTAACATCTTCACCATGCTTGAAATAGTTCCATTTAAGCTCAACACTTTTGCTCTTCTTTTTGCTCCTCTCCTCTCTATGTTTTTCTCATCATGACCAAGGTAACTTTTGAATGACTTCAAAATTCTTATTTATACATGACATTGACTTTGGGATGATCATGAAAGAAGGCACAACACATACTTTAATTTATTACAGAGCAATTATACAAATACAACTTGACTTATTATGAAAAATTCATGTGCGTCACTACCCTGTTGGCCATGCCCATCCAGGACTTCAATCTTCTTCGAGGAACATGCCATGCTTCATGAAACATCTTCAAGATCATCCGCAAGATGTGTAAGACATTCGGTTGGCCAAGATTAGGAAGAACATCATCACCTAAAAGTAAATCTTCAATTATGAGCTCAATCTTCAATGCAGACCACCAACATGAACTAGACATAATCTACAGACCCCCACAAGCTTGCCTGAATCACCAAGAACATCCACACCACTTTTGCTTACTCAAATCATTTGCATCTTCATACAGAACCTCAAGAACACAGTCTGTCATCACTGTCATATTAGAATAATTGCTTGTGAACCTCTAGACCATGAACCAATTGAGTTGTCAATTCACATCAGCTTCCCAAACAAGCCACCAGATCCGCAAAATAAGATATTGCATTTCCAGATCTCACCAGACCTATTTGTATCACTATGTCACCTCTGAAAAGCTACCAGAACTAGTTCTACTCATATGGCCATAACTCCTTCACAATTTCATGCGGACCTCTCAAATCTTGACTGGATCATCTTTAGACACATATCTACAAACCCTTTGATGCACATTCTCTGATCTTTATCTAGCTGGGATCTTCACTGTCTTCACTATTCTTCTCTACTTCTGATAGGACTAATTTTCTCAATATCCTTAGCACATAGCTCATCCAATCCTTGACATCAATGCAATAGGAGTATGTTGACATCAATGACAACACCGATTAGGCCCATACTTGCAACAATCTCCCCCTTGGTCATTGATGGCAACATATGATGTGATAAACTATTTTAACCATCAAGACAAGAACTTCTCCTCACTGACTGACATAGTTCCCCCTATCAACAACAATAATTCATATGTTTTCTCTTTCTTGACTGCTCCCCCTTTGATCAACAACCACTTTTGTTTTTCACATGTCTTCTCTCCCCCTTTGACATCAATGGTGAAGGGCACATACTTGCATCAATACTTTAGAATCATACATACTGCTCCCCCTAAGTAGTGGCTTCCTATCATCAATCTGGACCACTAGATATGACTGTGAGATCCACCAAATTGATGCACATCAGTGCACCTTAATTCAGAACTGGAGGGGTAATAACCACTAACTTCTCCCTGAGATACTCAAAAGAGTCCTTAGGTAGAGGTTTAGTAAAATTATCTACAATATGATCCTTTGAGGGCACAAACTCCAATCTAATTTCATTCTTGTTCACTTGCTCTCTTAAAAAATGAAACTTGATGGATATATGTTTTGTCTTTGAATGTAACACCATATTTTTTGATATATTAATTGCACTTGAGTTATCATAGCAGATTGTGATAGGTTCTTCATACTCCACTCTGATGTCTCTTAGCATTTGCTTCATCCACAAAACTTGAGTGCAACTACCTACTGCTACAATATACTCTACTTCTGTAGTGGACAGAGATATTGCCTCTTGTATCTTACTTAGCCAAGAAACCAATCTTTTCCCCAAAAAGAATGCACCACCACTGGTGCTCTTCCGGTCATCCACATCTTCTGCCCAATCAACATCTATATATGCATGAAGAGAGAAATCATGATCCCTAGGATACCACAAACCATACTCAACTGTTCCCTTTAGATATCTGAGAATTCTCTTGATTGCCACGACATGAGACTCTCTAGGATCAGCTTGGAATCTAGCAACAAGATCAACATCATTCATAATGTTAGGTCTAGTTTGAGTAAGATACAATAATCCTCCAATCATTGACTTGTACTTTTTCTGATCAGCCTTAGGAGATTCATCATCTTTGCTTAGGTTACACCTAGTTGCCATGGGAGTATTCATTGGTTTGAATCTTCCATCCCAAATTTCTTCAACAATGCTTTCACATATTTGGTCTGTGATATGAAGATTCCTTTCTTTGTTTGAGTAATTTGTAGACCCAAGAAGAAATTCATTTCCCCAAACATAGACATCTCAAATTCACTTTTCATTTGATTTGCAAAAGTCTTGCACATACTATCTCTTCCTCCAAAAATGATGTCATCAACAAATACTTCAACAATCAAGATATTTTCATGATCAATCTTGAAGTACAAGTTACTGTCAGCAGTACCTTTGTTCAAACCAATCTTCAAAAGATGTTTATCCAATCTTTCATACTAGGCCCTTGGGGTTTGTTTGAGTCCATACAATGCTTTCTTCAACCTGTAGACCATATCATCATGATTAGACAATTGAAATCCATCTAGTTGCTTAATGTATACTTCTTCTTCCAAATCACCATTCAAGAAGGTAGAATCGACATCCATCTAATATACTTTGAAGTCCTTAAAGGCAGCAAAAGAAAGAAATAATCTAACTGCTTCAATTCTTGCCACCAGAGCAAAAGTTTCTTCAAAGTCAACTCCTTCTACTTGAGAATAACCATTACAGACCAATCTGGCTTTGTTTCTGACTACTTCACTATCTTCATTTAGTTTATTCTGGAAGACCCACTTAGTCCCAATCACATGTTTGTCTTTAGGTCTGGGAACAAGATCCCAAGTGTGATTTTTTTCAATCTGCATCAACTCTTCCTCCAATTCTTTAGCCCAACTTTCATCATTGCATGCTTCACTTACTATTTTTGGTTCAATCTTTGAAATCATACAATACTTCTTTGAAACTTGAGCTATCTTTCTTCTTGTTCGAACACCTTTGCTTCTATCACCTATGATTTGGTCTTTAGAATGATTCAGTCTTACATACTTGGGAGTTTTGGGAATTTCTTGCACTGCTATTTCTTAGACAAGTTCATTTAAACTTATCTCTTCTTCCTATATTTCAGGATTCACCAGATCAGTATGAATCTAAACTACATAAGGGGATTGATCTTCTTGGACCAAAACATCATTCTGATCATCTGCTTCATACTCATAAAACCTTGAGGGATTTTCAATGCCTTCATCAACCTTCACATTTGTACTTTCTACAATCTTTCTTAATCTCTTGCTATAACACCGGTATGCTTTGCTTTGAGTAGAGTGACCCAAGAATATTCCTTCATCACTTCTAGCATCAAATTTTCTAAGATATTCATCTCTTTTAATGTAACATTTACTACCAAAGACTCTGAAGTACTTCATAGTAGGAGCGATGCCAGACCAGAGTTCATAAGGAGTCTTACAAGTATTGCTTCTGATTTGTACTCGATTAAGAGTATAGATAGCAGTGCTTACAACTTCTCTCCAGTAGATTTGAGGGACATTTGCTTCCATCATCATGGTTCTAGATGTTTCCTGGATGGTCCGGTTCTTTCTCTCCACTACTCCATTCTGCTGTGGAGTCCTTGGAGCAGATAACTGTCTCTTTATCCCATGTTTCTCACAAAATTCTATGAACTCTCCGGATGTGAATTCACCACCTCTATTAAACCTAAGCCATTTTATGTTTAACCTAGTTTCATTTTCTACCATAGCCTTGAATATTTTGAACTTCTCAAGAGCTTCAGATTTCTCTTTCAGGAAAGTCACCCACATCATCCGGGAGTGCTCATCAATCAGTAACATGAAATATCTATCACCTTGCAGAATTCTGATTCTTGCCAATCCACATAGATCAGTGTGTACTAAGTCCAATAATTCGGTAGAAGATTGTTCCTTACCTTTAAATGTGACTCTGTTCTACTTACCCAACTGACATTCTTTGCACAAACTATTAGTAGGTTTCACCAGTCTTGGAAGATCTCTTACATCCTGAGTGTTTCTTATCTTGATGATATTATCAAAATTTACATAACACATTCTCCTATGCCACAACCAACTCTGATCAATTTGAACAAATAAACAACTTTTTCCAGTACCAACCAAGTGGAAGATGTTACCTTTTGTTTGATTACAAGATGCAATCTCAGTTCTAGAGCTTTCAAAGATTTTACATTTTCCAGTTTTGAATCAGAGATCATAGCCTTTGTCCACCAACTACCCAACACTAAGAAGATTATGCTTCAGACCTTCAACATACAGTACATCACTGGTTTTGTTCTTTCCATCAAAAGAACTAGTTCCTTTGCCTCTGATTCTACCAGCAGAATTATCACCAAATTTTACAACTCCTCCTTCATATCTTTCCAGATTTATGAACTTATTCTTATTACCAGTCATATGGTGGGAGCATCCACTGTCAATGACCCATTCATCCTTTTCTTCAACTTGAGCAAACAGAGCTCTTTCTACCAATTTATAATTGACAGATTCAATGGGCATTGGATCTTCTTCCTTGATGGCGATAAACACCCAGTCACTTCCAGATTTGTTTCCTGTCTTGGATTCATCATCTGTTACTCCTACATTATCATCATCTTCATGAACATTGTAACATTTCTTTTGGAATCTTGATCTATTAGGATTTGTCCTTGAAAATCTTTCCAGACACCTTGAAGCAAAATGACCAATCTTGTTACAGTTGAAACATTTGAAGGGAAATTTTCCTTCATACTTACCAGATCCTCTTGGTAGTCTTTTTACAATAAGGGCTTCAAGTTGAGCAACTTCTACCTCATCTTCTTCCAAATCTTTTCTTGCTTTTTCATACCATGATAATTTGTTTGAGCAATTCTCTCTTGAATCATACCTTTGTTTGCCTTTTACAGAGGCACTAGCTTTGAATGCATATTCAGTCTTGGGAGGTGCATCTCCAAACTTAGCGAATTCAAATGCAACTAATTTCCCAACTAATTGATCCCTTGTGATATTTGATAAAGATCTAAATTCCTCAATAGAAACAACCTTGTGTTTGTAAGCAAGAGGTAAGGATTTGAGAACTTTGGTGACAATCTCATCTTCATCCAAGGTTCCACCAGCACATCTAATGCCACAAACAAGCTCATTTACTTTTGGCATAAATGTAGTGATATTCTCATCTTCATTCATCTTCAGGTTTTTGAATTTTCTTTTCAGACTTTGTAGCTTGGCACATTTAACATATTTGTCTCCTTCATGCAGAAGTGCCAGCTTTGACCAAATTTCATATGTAGTTTTTAAATCCATAACATTTGTCTGCTCTGAATTAGATAAGGCACTTAGTAAGGCTTCTTTAGCTCAAAGATTATCTTCAGCATCTCTAATTTTATCTTTAGTTGTCAAACCATTCTTTGGAGGAATATACTTCTTTATAGTCATGTTCCAATATTGAATTCCCATACATTGCAAGTGACATTCCATGCGGCTTTTCCAAAGAGTGTAGTTTGTTCCATCAAACCTCAGACTATCCTTCTTGTAGGAAGACATCCTAGATCTCCTCAAGTGGTTAAGCTCTTTTAGAGGAACTTAGCTCTGATACCAATTGTTGGTTTTAGGACACACAACTGAGGGGGGGTGAATCAGTTGTTACCAAAAACACTATTCTTTAAATACTTAAATCCTTCTTATCATATTAATGATTCAATCATGGAAGTACAATGCAATAACTCAAGAGTAGAAACACATTAACACATATGACACCAAGTTTTTAACGTGGAAAACCCAGTTAAGGGAAAAACCATGGGGTGGCTAACCCAAGAATGTATTCTCTGTTAAAAGAATAAGAAGAACAAGAATGACACTTGCCAATTAGGGCTCACTGCCTGAGCACACTGCTCACAAGAGGCCCACTACCTACAAGAGACACACTGTCTACAGAATAATAAAAATATTACATACTTGAACTGGAGATTATCATCTTCACCATGCTTGAAATAGTTCCATTTAAGCTCAACACTTCTACTCTACTTTTTGCTCCTCTCCTCTCTATGTTTTTCTCATCATGACCAAGGATACTTTTGAATGACTTCACAATTCTTATTTATAAGTGACATCAACTTTGGGATGATCATCAAAGAAGGCACAACACATACTTTAATTTATTACAGAGTAATTATACAAATACAACTTGACTTATTATGAAAAATTTATACGTGTCACTACCCTGTCAGCCACGCCTATTCTGGACTTCAATCTTCTTCGAGGAACACGCCATGCTTTGTGAAACATCTTCAAGATCATTCGCAAGATGTGTAAGACATTTGGTCAGGCAAGATTAGGAAGAACATCATCACCCAAAAGTAAATCTTCAATTACGAGGTCAATCTTCAATGTGGACCACCAACATGAATTGGACATAATCTACAGACCCCCACAAGCTTGCCTGAATCACTAAGAACATCCAAACCACTTCTGCTTACTCAAATCATTCGTATCTTCATCTGGAACCTAAAGAACATAGTCTTTCATCATTATCATATTAGAATAATTTCTTACAGACCTCCAGACCATGAACAAATTGAGTTGTCAATTCACATCAACTTCTCAAACAAGCTACTAGATCCACAGAACAAGATATTGTATTTCTGGATCTCACCAAACCTATTTGTATCACTCTGTCACCTCTAAATAGCTACCAAAACTAGTTCTACTCATATGGCCATAACTCCTTCACAATTTCATGTGGACCTCTCAAATCTTGACTGGATCATCTTTAGACACATATCTACAAACCCTTTGATACACATTCTATGATCTTCATCTAGCTGGGATCTTCACTTCATAGAGCTTCACTGTCTTCACTATTCTTCTCTGCTTCTGATAGGACTGATTTTCTCAATATCCTCAGCACACAGCTCATCCAATCCTTGACATCAATGCAACAAGAGTATGTTGACATTAATGACAACACCAATTAGGCCCATACTTGCAATAGGGCTATCACTTGGAATGATGTGGAAACTTAGAAATTACTAACTAATACTTTAATGTAATCCTCAAATATGTAAGAAACCCTAATTATGCAAAATAATGATCAAGTTGATAGATTCAGACAAATGCCTGCGGACTGAGATAGAAGATATGTTGCAAGTATGGGCCTAACCGGTGTTGTCATTGATGTCAACATACTCATGTTGCATTAATGAGAAGGATCAGATGAGCTATGTGCTGAGGATATTGAGAAAATTAGTCTCAATCAGGAACAGTGAAGAACAATGATGACAAGAAGGTAAAAGTCCTCAATAGGTTGAGGATCAGAGGATACAGTTTAAAGTGTTTATAGATATAAGTCTTGAGATGCTCTAGTCAAGTTTTCAGAGGTCCGCATGAAGATCTAAAGAAGTTATGGTCGCTCAAGTAGAACTGGTTCTGGTAGGTGTTTAGAGGTGATAGAGTGTCATAGATAGGTCTGGTGAGATCCAGAATTTCATTATCCCATTTTGTGGATTTGAGGGAGTGTTGAGGACATCCCTGTGAAGTATCAACTAGATTGGTTCATGGTTTGAAGGTCCAGAAGAGCCTATTCATTTGTGACAGTGATGACAGATTGTGTTCTTGAAGCTCCGGATGAAGGAGAGAGGAATTCCAGTAGGATGATGAAGTGCAGATGTTCTTAGTGATTCAAGGAAGGTTATGATGATCGTTGGATCATGTCCAGTTCATGTTGGTGGTCCGTATTGAAGTTAGAGTTTGCATTTGAAGAATTACCACCGGATATTGGTGTTCTTCTTGAGACTGGCCAACCGGATGTATTACATGTCTTGCAGATGTTCTTGTAGGTGTTTACCGACTTAGATGATTGTTCCTAAGTCGATGCCTTATATAAATAGAGGATTGTGAAGTCTTTTTGAAGTGTGTCTTGTGGTGATGAGTGTGTGGTAGCGAGGAGAAGTTAGAAAGGCAGAGCAAAAGTTTTGGGCTTAAATGGAACTAATTCAAGCATGGTGAAGATGCTATTTTCCAGTTCATAAAGGTGATACTTATTTCTTTGTAGACAGTGTGTCCCTTGTAGGCAGTGAGCCTCTTGTGAGCAGTGTGCTTGGGCAGTGTGCCCTAATTGGCATGTGCCATTTGTTCTTTCTATTCTTCTAATAGAGAATACATTCTTAGGTTAATCACCTCGTGGTTTTTCCCTTAACCAGGTTTTCCACGTCAAAATCTTGGTGTCTTATGTGTTGATGTGTTTCTACTTTTGATTTGAATGCATTATGGTTCATGATTAATATTATTCTAATCACTAAAGAAGATTCAAGTGTTTAATTTGAGAAAGTTTCGCACAACTGATTCACCCCCCCTCTCAGTTGTGTGCCCTAAGTCTAACAATTGGTATCAGAGCTAAGTTCCTCTAAAAGGAGCTTAACAGCTTGAGGAGACCCAGGATGTCATCATACAAGAAGGATAGTCTGAAGTTTGATGGAACCAACTTTTCTCTTTGGAAAGGTCGCATGAAATGTCACTTGTAGTGTATGGGAATGGCGTACTAGTCCATAGTCACAAAAGCGTATGTACCTCCACAGGGTGGTCTGACAACCCTAAATGAAATCATAGATGCTAAAAACAATCTGTGGACCAAAGAGGATCTTCTAAGCGCATTAACTGACTCAGAGCTCTCAAATGTTATTGATCTACCAACTGCCTATGAGATCTGGATTAAACTGGAACTTTTGCATGAAGGAGACGAGTATGTCAAATGTGCAAGGTTACAGAGTCTAAAAGGGAAATTTGAAAAATTGAAGATGAGAGATGATGAAAATATTACCACTTTTATGCCAAGAGTGAATGAGCTAGTTTGTGGAATTAGAAATTTTGGTGGAGTCTTGGATGAAAATGAGATTGTTGGTAAAATTCTCAGATCCCTTCCTGCCTCCTACAAAATCAAGGTTGCTGCCATTGATGAATTCAGAGCCCATACCACTATCACAAGAGACCAATTGGCTGGTAAACTGGCTACTTTTGAAATGACCAAGTTTGGAGATGATCCCCCCAAAATTGAATCTGCATTCAAAGCCAGTGCCTCTGTGAAAGGTAAACAAGGATTTGATCCAGGAGAGAACTCATCAAGGAAACTGTCATGGTATGAAAAAGCAAGAAAAGACCTGGAAGAAGAGAAGTAGAAACTACTCAACTTGAAGCCCTCATTGCAAAGAGACTTCCAAGAGGATCCGGTAAGTATGAAGAAAAATTGCCTTTTAAGTGTTTTAACTGCAATAAGATTGGTCATTTTGCCTCAAGATGTCTGGAAAGATTTTCAAAGCCAAATCCTAACAGATCAAGGTTCCAAAAGAATTGTTACTATGTTCATGAAGAAGACGATAATGAAGGAGTAATAGATGATGAATCAGAGACAGGAAACAAATTTGGAAGTGAATGGGTGTTTATTGCCATCAAGGAAGAAGAACCAATATCCTCTGTATCTATCAATCATAAAGTTGTAGAAAGAGCTCTGGCTGCCCAAGTTGAAGAAAAGAATGATTGGGTCATTGACAGTGGTTTCTCTCACCACATGACAGGTGACAAAAATAAGTTCATAGACTTGGAAAGGTATGAAGGAGGAGTGGTGAAGTTTGGTGATAATTCTGCTGGTAGAATCAAAGGAAGAGGAACTATTTCTTTTGATGGAAGAAACAAAACTGGTAATGTACTGTATGTTGAAAGTTTGAAGCACAATCTTCTTAGTGCTGGACAGTTGGTGGACAAAGGCTATGATCTCTGATTCAAGGATGGAAAATGCAAAATCTTTGAAAGATCCGAAACAGAGATTGCATCCAGTGCTCAAACTAAAGGTAATATCTTCCACTTAGTTGGTACTGGTAAAAGCTATTTATTTGTTCAAGTTGATCAGAGTTGGTTATGGCATAGGAGAATGTGTCATGTGAATTTTGATAATATCATCAAGATAAGCAATACTTAGGCTATAAGAGATCTTCCAAAACTGGTGAAACCTACTAACAGCTTGTGCAAAGAATGTCAATTGGGTAAGCTGAGCAGAGTCAAATTCAAAAGCAAGGAATTGTCTTCTACCGGATTATTGGACTTAGTTCACACTGATCTTTGTGGTCTGGCAAGAACCAGGAGTATTCAAGGTGATAGATACTTCATGTTGTTAATTGATGACTATTCTCAGATGATGTGGGTAACCTTTCTAAAGGAGAAATCAGAAGCTCTTGAGAAATTCAAAATATTCAAGGCTATGGTAGAGAATGAAACAGGATAAAAGTTGAAGTGTCTGAGGTCTGATAGAGGTGGAGAATTCACATCCGGTGAGTTCATAGAGTTCTGTGAGAAACATGGAATCAAGAGGCAGTTGTCTGCTCCTAGGACTCCACAACAGAATGGAGTAGTGGAGAGAAAGAACCGAACCATCTAGGAAGCATCCAGGACCATGATGATGGAAGCAAATGTTCCTCAGATCTATTGGAGAGAAGCTGTCAGCACTGCAGTCTATACTGTTAATTGAGTTCAAATCAGAAGCAATACCGATAAGACCCCTTATGAACTCTGGTTTGGCATTACTCCTACTGTAAGATATTTCAGAGTCTTTGGTAGCAAGTGTTACATCAAAAGAGATGAAGATTTAGGCAATTTTGATGCTAGAAGTGATGAAGGAATATTCTTGGGTTACTCTACTCAAAGCAAAGCATATCGGTGTTATAACAAGAGACTAAGAAAGATGATAGAAAGTACAAATGTGAAGGTTGATGAGGGAATAGAGAAACCCTCAAGGTTTTATGAGTATGATGAAGATGATCAGAATGGTGTTCTAGTTCAAGGAGCTCAATTCTCTCCTGAAAGTTAGATTCAGACTGATCCGGTAAATTAGGAAGAAGAGATAGGTCTGAATGAGCTTGATCAAGAAGCAAAAGTGCAAGAAACTCCCAAAGTTCCAAGGTATGTAAGATTGAACCACTCTAAAGATCATATCATAGGTGACAAAAGCAAAGGTGTGCAAACTAGAAGGAAAATTGCTCAAAATTTAGATGAATATTGTCTGATTTCAAAGATTGAACCTAAGACAATAAATGAAGCCTGCAATGATGAAAACTAGACCAAAGTAATGGAGGAAGAGTTGATGCAAATTAAGAAAAATCACACTTGGGATCTTGTTCCTAGACCTAGAAATAAGAATGTGATTGGAATGAAATGGGTCTTCTAGAACAAACTAAATGAAGTTGGTGAAGTAATCAGAAATAAAGCTAGATTAGTCTACAAAGGCTAGTCTCAAATAGAAGGGATTGATTTTGAAGAAACCTTTGCTCCGGTGGCAAGAATTGAAGTAGTCAGACTATTTCTTGCATTTGTTTCCTTCAAGGATTTCAAGGTGTATCAGATGGATGTCAAGTCTGCCTTCTTAAATGGTGACTTAGAAGAAGAAGTGTACATTGAACAACCGGATGGTTTTCAATTATCTGAGCATGGTAATATGGTCTACAAATTGAAGAAGGCACTGTATGGACTAAAGCAAGCCCCTAGAGCCTGGTATGAAAGACTAGACAAACATCTTTTGAAGATTAGTTTCAACAAAGGTACTGCTGATAGTAACCTATATTTCAAAATTGATCATGAAAACATCTTGATTGTTGAAGTATTTGTTGATGATATCATATTTGGAGGAAGAGACAATATGTGTAAAACCTTTGCAAATCAAATGAAAAGTGAGTTTGAGATGTCAATGCTCGGTGAAATGAATTTCTTCTTGGGTCTGCAAATTACTCAGACAAAGAAAGGAATCTTTATTTCTCAGACCAAATATGTGAAAGAATTGTTGAGAAAATTTGGAATGGAAGATTCAAAGCAAATGAATACTCCCATGGCAACTGGATGTAAGTTGAGCAAAGATGATGACTCTCTTAAGGCAGATCAGACAAAGTACAGATCAATGATTAGAGGATTATTGTATCTCACTCAAACTAGACTAGATATAATGTAGGCTATTGGTCTTGTGGTGAGATTCTAGGCTGATCCTAGAGAATCTCATGTCATGGAAATCAAAAGAATTTTTAGGTACTTAAAAAGAACAATTGAGTATGGTCTATGGTATCCTAGAGATCAAAATTTTTCTCTTCATGCATATACAGATGCAGATTGGGTAGGAGATGTGGATGACAGGAAGAGTACTAGTGGAGGAGCATTCTTTTTGGGAAAAAGATTGGTTTCTTGGCTAAGCAAGAAACAAGAGGCAATATCCCTGTCTACAACTAAAGCAGAATATATTGCAGGAGCAGGTAGTTGCACTCAAGTATTGTGGATGAAGCAGATGCTAAGAGATATTAAAGTAGAATATGAGGAGCCTATCACAATTTTCTGTAATAATTCAAGTGCAATAAATATTTCTAAGAATCCAGTGTTGCATTCTAAGACTAAGCATATATCTATCAAGTTTCACTTTCTGAGAGAGCAAGTGAACAAGGATGAAGTTAGATTAGAGTATGTGCCCTCCAAGGATCAAATTGTAGATATCTTTACTAAACCTCTTCCCAAGGACTCTTTTGAGTATCTCAGGGAGAAGTTTGGGGTTATTGTCCCTTCGGTGATGAACTAGGATGCACTGATGTGCATCAATCTGATGGATATCACAGTCATATCTTGTGATCCGGATTGATGATAGGGAGCTACTACTCAGGGGGAGCAGCTGGTATGTTATGAAGTAATGGAGTTGCAAGTATGAGCCCTTTGCCATTGATGTCAAAGGGGGAGAGAAGACATGTGAAAAAAAAGTGGTTGCTGATCAAAGGGGGAGCAATAAAGGAAGATAAGACATGTGAACAGTTGTTGCTGTTAGGGGGAGTTGTGACAACAAGGAGAAGTCCTTGTCTTGATGGTTTTTCACATCATATGTTGCCATCAATGACAAAGGGGGAGATTGTTGCAAGTATGGGCCTAACCGATGTTGTCATTGATGTCAACATACTCATGTTGCATTAATGAGAAGGATCAGATGAGTTGTGTGCTAAGGATATTGAGAAAATTAGTCACAATCAGGAACAGTGAAGAACAGTGATGACAAGAAGGTAAAAGTCCTCAATAGGTTGAGGATTAGAGGATGTGGTTTAAAGGGTTTATAGATATAAGTCTTGAGATGCTCCAGTCAAGTTTTTAGAGGTCCGCATGAAGATCTGAAGAAGTTATGGTTGCTCAAGTAGAACTAGTTCTGACAGGTGTTCAGAGGTGACAGAGTGTCATAGATAGGTCCGGTGAGATCCGGAATTTCATTATCCCATTCTGCAGATTTGAGGGAGTGTTGAGGACATCCCTGTGAAGTATCAACTAGATTGGTTCATGGTTTGATGGTCTGGAAGAGCCTATTCATTTGTGACAGTGATGACAGACTATGTTCTTGAAGCTCCAGATGAAGGAGAAAAGAATTCCAGTAGGATGATGAAGTGCAGATATTCTTGGTGATTCAAGGAAGGTTATGATGATCATTGGATCATGTCTAGTTCATGTTGGTGGTCCGCATTGAAGTTAGAGTTTGCATTTGAAGAATTACCACTGGATATTGGTGTTCTTCTTGAGATTGGCTGACCTGATGTATTACACGTCTTGCGGATGTTCTTGTAGGTGTTTGCCAACTTAGATGATTGTTCCTAAGTCAATGCCTTGTATAAATAAAGGATTGTGAAGTCTTTTTGAAGTGTGTCTTGCGGTGATGAGTGTGTGGTAGCGAGGAGAAGTGTGAAAGGCAGAGAAAAAGTTTTGGGCTTAAATGGAACTGACTCAAGCATGGTGAAGATGCTATTTTCTAGTTCTTAAAGGTGATACTTATTTCTTTGTAGACAGTGTGTCTCTTGTAGGTAGTGAGCCTCTTGTGAGTAGTGTGCTCGAGCAGTGAGCCCTAATTGGCGTGTGCCATTTGTTCTTTCTATTCTTCTAATAGAGAATACATTCTTGGGTTAATCACCCCGTGGTTTTTCCCTTAACCGGGTTTTCCACGTCAAAATCTTGGTGTCTTATGTGTTGATGTGTTTCTACTTTTGATTTGAATGCATTATGGTTCATGATTAATATTCTTCTAATCACTAAAGAAGATTCAAGTGTTTAATTTGAGAAAGTTTTACACAACTAATTCACCCCCCTCTCAGTTGTGTGCTCTAAGTCTAACAAGATAGAGATTAATAACTATCCATTTTTCAAAGCTCAGGATTCAAAATATTCAAGGACAATGCCCTAGGCTCCCAAGTCCAAGGTATTGTTTTCTTCATGGAATGCAAAACTCCTTCCAACATTGATGATCACTGTTCCGTCTGTTTCTGTCATAGGATATGCAGAGGACACTGTGACTAGTCCCTGTATCCAAGGTTAGATGATCTTCAGGATATCAGGGCTTCTTTAGATGTAGAATATCACTATCATAAAGATTCTAGTGTTTGAAACTCCAGAGGACATTACCTTAGGTGCCCATGTCCTGGAATGTTTAATTTTGTCTCTTCCTTTTGGATCCTAAATCCTTGTCGTCTACAACCATCCTCTGCAACTCCACTATGTGAAACTTAGTACCTATAACCTGCAATCACAAAGGAGTGTGGTTGGGGGTTGTGGTGTTCAGAGGCTTTCCTTAGTCAAGCCCCAGAGAGACATTCAAGTCTTCTGAACACCATTGTTAGATAAAGAGTGTGTATCCCTATGGGATAGAGGTAAAATCCAAATGATAAATAATTCAAACATAAACAAATGTCACTTTGGAGGTATAGATCTCACATAGATGAAGATTCTTCAACACATGAGAAGATGAAGCCAAATCTATAATTGCAAACATAATAGCAATGCTCTGCTCTACAAGAATAAATACCATGGATGCTCTAAAATCATAAGTATGCATAAAGTTCACAATCATCTTCTAGTTTACAAATGAAAACCTAAACATGCTTATATATGCAACAACAAACATTCCTTCCAAGAATTTCATAATTCAAACTTGAGGTGTCGACATAGGACCAAACAAAGGTCATAAACTGACACTTAGATTTAGGGCTTGTCCCAAAATAGGGCAGGACTAGGGTGCAAGCTCCCAAGTCCTCCCTCCCAATTTTGGTTAGGATTCATCAAAATAGCACCCCCTAGGTCCTATTTGCCACTAGACTTCATGGTTTTCTCATTGGGTTCAAAACTAACATGCGATATGATCTAAATGCATTCTAAGGACCCAGGAGCTAAACCATAAGAGGGAAAAGCCCCCAAGCAGACATTTTCTAACATAACAACTGGTTAGACTAATTCCTTAACTGTGTCTTTTGGGGTATAAATAGACTGCTCAATAATTACTGGGATACAATTCTCTAGACTGTACTAACCCCATATCTCTTGCCAACATTGGTTCTATTGCCGGGACCCTAGAGAGAACAGGTAGGGAATTAGGAACCAAAAGGAAGTAAGAAAACTAAAAGATAAAATTTTCATCAGACCCTAAATACTACCTCTGTGAGAGGGGGGTAGGCCATTAGGGGATGATGAATGGGAAGGGGGAAGGATCTTAGAGGTCCTTGAAAAGATGCAATTGTTTGAAAATCCATAAGAGGCCATGATATAGAAGGAAGAATATCTAAACCCAGAGACATATATGGGAAAGGGAAAAACTAGAAAAGAATGAAAGATACGTGAAATCATCAAACAAGAGATATAAATGGAATTAGATGATAGATAACTAAGGCAAACTTAGGAGAGAGAGGAAAGGTATTGGAAAAGAGAAATGGAATTGGTGAGAAGAATGGTAGAAGAAATTCTAAGGAAACAAGGAGAGCGTACCAAGAGGGATGCTATTGAGCATGCCATAGTGGGTGTAACCAAGAATAGAAGAAAGGAATAACAACCATTGGAAGACAAATGGACCACAACCAAACAAAGAGAAGAACAGGTGGAACCCAATCCTGAGGAGTCATTCGTTAAGTATAAACTAAATTTGATTATCGATGAAAAGACACAATTAGAAAGACATGAGGAATAGTCACAACCCTTGGACTAGGAGTCATCCCTTAAGCCAGATATACCACACACACATAAAGATAGACAAAGAAGATGAGAAACATGAATTGTGGACAACCTATATAGTAAATTGGGATGTCATAGACAGAACTGATCAATCGATCGAGTGGGGAACTATAGAAGGACAAAAGACAGGAAGTGATACTGAATACAACTCCATATTTAGCAACCAAAGGAGTGGTACAACAAGCCCAGAAGAAGATATGGCCACAATGAAGAAAATGCCATCTTTGAAAGATATACTAGCAATGTGATGAAACATATTTTCTTACTAGAAACCATATGGCAAAGCCATAATGAGAAAAGAGACAATATATAGCTATTTGATTTTTTTAGTTCATTAATGGAGGAACCATTAAAATGGTACCGAAAAGCATATCCCCATAACAATAAATCATGGGATGAAGTAAAAAATGCCTCCCTAGAAAATTTTGATATCCCGGAACTCTTGACAGAAGGGGTAAGCAAACTGAGGGAATTATCCCAAAGAGATGATGAACCCATCTTAGAATTTGATAAGAGGTTCCAAGAAATAGTCTGGAGGTTAGACGGGCCTCTAAATGATAAATAGAAGAGTGAATGGTTCCTTTCAGCCATAATTCTAGAACTGAGAATGGCCATGGATGGTCGAAGTTTTGGCTCATATTCAAAATTAGTTGCATTAGCATGTCAGATAGAGGGTCAATCCTAGAGAAGAACAGAAAGGGAAAAATAAAATAAAAAGATGGAAAAATTATAGCTAGAAATGGACCAGTTATGACTAAGACAAGAACTCATGAAACGTGAAATCAATCCGTAGAGACCCAATATCTGATGTTCCTATTGTGGTAGAGAAGGCTACCTCCATAATGAATGCCTAATGGAAATAGGAGAAAAGAAGGCAAATTACCTACGAGTGGACCTCCACATGGTTAAGAAACTAAATCCAATCTATTATGGGGTATGTGAAGAGTGGGACAGCCACAAAATAGTAGAATGCCTGTTGAATAAGTTCTAGATAAATGAAGAACTAGATCATGACCGGGAAATGACATACATCAAAGGATTGGTAGAAAGATCATTATATGCACCAAATCACAGATACTAGGCCCCACCTTGGCAAATAAATGCTAATGCCATACAAGGAATGGGAGGCTACATTGACAATGACCCATTCCGGGGAGGAAGAGGCCACAAATGGGAAAGAGGAAGGAGAGCAGATGCTACCTATTTTAATTGTGGGAAACTAGGACATTTTGATATATAATGCTAGGGAGAAAAGAGGAAATAATGTAGATTTTACAGAAAAGAAGATCATGATGCCTTCAATTGTGACAAAATATGCCAACATTACAATGGGGTTCAATCCCAAAAAGAAAGTCAAATAGACTCTGGAACCACAAGAGGGGTGAGACTCCTTCGCAAAACACCCAAGGAACTGGAAGAGGAACCTAGAAAATGCTGGAAAACAAGGAAGGATGATGAGTATAGAACAAAAGGAGATAGCACGAGAGACGATCGCTACACTAAGGATAGACCTAAGAAAAGAGGCAAGACCATTGTAGTAACTCGAAAAGGCACCAATACTAGAAGGTCAAGCCTAAAGACATCAAATGAGGACAAAAACTCTAGGGAAGAAGAAGAATTCTACCCCTCAAAGAAATAACATGACCGGATAATAGAATAAACTAAAAAATTTATTGAGAAAGAACAAGAGAGAAAAATTGGAAAATAGGTACTTTATAGAATAAGATACCAACAAATTATAAAGAAATGAGATACATTCAAAAAGATGATAACAATAAGATTCATACTGGAAGTAGGGGACTACGAAGACATCCCTACCTATGAAAATGATATCCGTCTAGAGAAACACCTAGAGATATACCATTACTACTAGGAAGAAAACTAAGAATATGATGATCAACTATACATTCAACTATTATATTAGACCCTATGCTTGGTAGTAGGAATGTAGTACTTAGATTAGGAAAGAAGAAAGGAAACTAGAGCATGGAAAGAAATGACCACAAACTTTATCTAGACTTTCTCATTTATTAGCAAAAACTTCTAGATACAGGTTGCACTTGGGAGAATAAAAGTGATTATCTTTAACTTGGTAGACATGAACAAAATACTAGAACCACAAACTCATCCCACACCACCAGAAGATCAAGAAATCTATAGATACAAAGATTGGGTAGAATGGGAAGATTCTAGAATATGGAAACACTATTACAAAGTAGAAGAGGATGAAGAAGAATAGATATCGAAGATAGAAATTGGAAAAGGAGAGAGATAAATAGAAGAAACCATCACCCCAAAAGAAAAATATTATAACAAACTGATAAAATTAATAGAAGAAAACATTGCAACTTAAGGGGATCCCAAATTAGCCTAGATAGGAGATTACTAGGATGAAAGAGTGGTGGCACAAATAATTGAAATGTTAACAGAATTTCAAGATTTATTCCCTTGAAAATTTACTGAAATTAAAGGAATTAAAGAAGTAGGAATGATGAAAATCCAACTCAAAGAAGGCATCAAACCGGTAAGGAAAACACCATATAGACTGAATCTAAACATGAAAAATAAAGTCAAAATGGAAATAGACAAGATGTTGGCCACCAGAATAGCTAATCTAGTCAAAGATGTGGAATGGATAAGCCCAATGATCATTCAAAACAAGAAAATCAGATAAATCAGGTTGTGCATTGACTTTTGAGAACTAAATAAAGCATGTATACATGACCCATTTCCCACACCCTTCACAGAAGAAATACTGGAATCAGTAGCCAGAAGGGAGATCTGCTCATTTATAGATGGATTTTATGAATACCATTAGGTAAAAATACAGGAAGAAGGCCAACCAAAGACTACTTTTTCTATAGAATGGGGATCATACATGTACACAGTCATGCCATTGAGATTGAAAAATGCACTGGCAATATTTTGCAGGATAATGATTAATACATTTAAGGATTTTATCCATGACTTTCTTGAAGTATACTTAGATGACTAGAAGGTCTATGGCCTAGTCAAAGAACATATTTAGGTACTTCGAATGATGATAAACTGGTGCAGGAGCATGCAAATCTCTTTTACCTAAAGAAGTGTACATTTGCAATACCATATGGGACACTCATAGGCCATATTATATGCAAAGAGGGACTAATGGTGGATCCAATGAAGATAGCCCTAATCTGAATCTACCACCACCAAAGAATGCCCCAGAAGTTAAGACATTTTTGGGATACGTAGGATATCATAGAAAATTCATCAAAGAGTATGCTAGAATCATAGCCCCATTAGAAGACCTCTTGAAGAAGAAAACAAGATGAAGCATTGAATGGAATGAGGAAGCACAAAGAGTGTTTGATACACTAAAATAGAAAATTGCAGAAGCACCAATCTTGATCTTCCCAGATTCGAAGAACCCATTTCAAGTTCACATTGACACCTCTAAAATATCTATAGGAGCAATACTAACTCAACCTAAGGGGAATGAAGACCATCCTATAGCTTTCTCCAGTAGGAAATTGTCAA
This sequence comes from Cunninghamia lanceolata, assembly GCA_027924645.1. Lineage (NCBI taxonomy): Eukaryota > Viridiplantae > Streptophyta > Pinopsida > Cupressales > Cupressaceae > Cunninghamia > Cunninghamia lanceolata. Next base: position 3,707,254 of record BSBN01001670.1, on the reverse strand, counting down.
TGACAAGAAAGAACTATACCACCATGGAAAGAGAAGCATTAGCAATGGTATATAAACTGCAAAAATACTGACATTATCTACTTTCTACACAATTCATTTTCTTCATAGATCATGAACCCCTCAAGTACCTACTAAACAAACCAGTAACCCATGGCCAAATCTCAAGATGGTTACTTCTATTTCAAGAGTTTGATTTTATAATAATGGTGAAACCTAGGAAGAATAACCAAGGTCTAGATTATTTGTCGAGAATCGAAACTAGGGAAGAATCAGATGCATATGGAAAAGAAATATCTAGTACAAACTTGTTCTGCATCATAGTGGTATCAGAAGAGTTAGAGGATATTACAATTCTATTATCCACTAGAGAATTCCCAAAGGATTTAACCCACCAAGAAAAACAATTGTTAGCATGAAAAGCAACACCATAAATACTAATAGAAGGGGAACTACATAAAAAAGGATATGATGACATATTATATAGAGTTGTCTATAACCATGAAAGGAAGGCCATCCTGCAAGAAGTGCACAGTGGGATCACTGACGAACATAACTTTGGAGAGTCCATAGAAAGGAAGATCAAATTAGCAGGCCTATGGTGGCCCACACTATAAAAACATGCTAAAGATTATACAAAGAGATATGATATTTGTCAAAGGGTAGGAAAGCCTACCAACCAAGATGAGATGCCCCTAAGACTGATACTAGCTCAAAATCCCTTCAAAAATGGGCAATAGATTTCATTGGGCCTATCGATCCACCAACAAAACACTCCAAAGACCGCTTCATCATTACTGATATAGAATACCTGACCATATGGGAAGAAGAAGTACCAACTAAAGATTGTACCATAAGAACTACATCCAAATTTTTATATGAAAATATCATTACACGGTTTGATGCCCGTTGAGCATAGTTAGTGACTAGAGCAAGTATTTCATAAATGGGATGATAAAGGAGCTCTTTCCAAATTTTATGATAACACATAATAAAAGTTCACCATATCACCCACAAGCCAATGGAGTAAGTGAAGCCTTAAATAAAATAGTGGGAAAAATACTAACACAATTATGCAATAGCAACCAGACAGACAAGGATGTCAAGATACCGATAGTCCTTTGGGCATGCCAGACCTCTTATAAAAGAACCACTAAGTTCACACTATTCCAAATCGTATATGGTATGGATGCAATAGTACCCATAAACTTGATCATTCCTAACATGCGCACAACTTTGACCTTACAATTGGAAGAAGATGAGTCTCTAAAAGAAAGAGTGGAGGAACTAGAAAACTAGGAGAATTCCAATAGATTGCCAGATATAATCAGCAATTAGAAAGGCAAAGACAAAAAGCATGGCATGAATGAAACCTACGCTTGAAAACATTTAAGACAGGGGACCTAGTATTACTATATGATAGTAAATTCAAGAAACAAGGGAAATTAAAGGTTTACTAGTTAGGACCATATTATATTCATTAGATTAATGATTCCAGAGTAATTAGATTTTGACAAATAGAGGATACACTAGTAACCAAATATGTCAATGGAGCACGATGAAAACAATATTTTCCAGAATAAACTTTGAAGGAGGCCGGCTCACATTGGGATAAATTCAAGCTCAGATAAGTACCCTCCTCCATGTACATGTACACTAGGCCTCCACATTGGCAAAACTCAAAGTAGAACATCAAAATATATTGCCTAACTGAGATAGATGTCTTGAGGACAAGACATCATTTTAAAAGGGGGGATGATGTTAGCAGGTCAAATATCAGAATAGGGGATACCAGAGAATACCAAAAGACAGACCCTAATACTAGAAGAGACATGAGGTGCAAAACCAAGATACATGTCATTTCGGGAACATATGTATATATACCAAATGTAATAGAAAGGAAGAAGAGAGATGAAGATAGAAGAATATGAGATATATGTTGTAATACCAATTCATATTAGAGTAGAGACTAGACCTGCCTAGGTATATCTGTTGTGATTTGATATATACATATATATGTGTGTGTATGTGTGTGTATATATATATGGGAGTTATAAGGAAAGTTTTGTCATGAACGAGGATCTTTTACTTTTATATATATGTATTGTGATGGATTCTTACTGGTTAGGCTAATTCCTTAAATGTATCTTTTGGAGTATAAATAGACTACTCAAGAAGTACTGGGATATAGTTCTCTGGACTATACTGAACCCATATCTCTTGCCAACAGGCGGTACTTTCTAGTACTCCCCACTATATGACTCAATTAGCTAGAGGATTCAAGTATCTCTACCGAGGCTATGGATGCCTAGCTAGAGGTAGAGCTATTCTTTGAGTGGAATCATAGAGACAACCTCGTCAGGGCTATAGATGCTTGACTGGTAGTGAGGTAATCTCCAAGTAGTTCATAAGGTGATACATCATTCATGTAGCTTAACGAGAAGGAACTTGGATGATCTTAGTAGATGACAAATGGGAACAAATACACTCGCACATGCTTGGATATGTGGAATATAGTTGGTCTTGCTAAACTTCTAATTCTGATCCCTTGATCTTGATGTTATACCTATTCTATCTAAATGTGTGGGATACATAGAGATTATGGGTTCATGACTATCATTTATCCTTGAAATGCTTTGGAGCATTTCCCAGTAGAGTCACCATTTGTTTTTCCTTGCACTCATGCCCCATTTTGCCAAAATGAGGACCCTCTTTTGTTTTACATTTGCCTTTTTTCCAGAGTCTGGAATCCTTTCTCTTTTGCCTTGAGGAGACCCAACAAGTTTAAGTTTGGACACTTTGGATATTTGGTAAGTTCACTTCAAATGGTCCTTAGAGTGTTTTACCTTTGAAAATCTTTATTCCCATCTTGTTCCACAAATTTGTGAAGCCTGTTGGTGCCTGCATGAGCAGTCAGTTTTCAAGCATATAAACATGCAGGCACCTTCCCTAAAAATCCAAAACATATTCTAAGTCTCTGGGCATCCTCAGCATTTTTCAACTGCAGCATCATATTTTCTTCGAGGAGGAGGTCATCATCATCATGTTTCCAGACATCACCCTGATGATGCTGACGTCATTCTTATGTCAGGGTGATATCCGCCTTTCTGCATATCTGCATCATGATATTTCCAAAGGGAGATATCCGCCTGTCAGCTTCATGCATTATCCAGTGTGGGGTGATCATTTCATATATCCATCATACTCATATATCGCCCCGATGTTTCAGTGAAGCTATAGTGCAGCATGATATTTGTGCATCAGGATGATATTTCCAAATATCCGGTCATCTTTTGAATATCATCCTGATGCCGATATGGTGGTGACATCATCAAGGTCTGGAGGGTCATATTGCTAACACTAAGTCATTTTATGGAGATTCCCTGATGTTGCGAATATGACAATGACATCATCCAGATATTTGGAGGTGCGCATATACAATTGCTACAGTGGCGAGCGGAAGACACATTCATCGAATACTCTGTTGAAGATGCCGCAGTTGTATATTGGACGTTTGTATATTTGCGGATGTACAAGCGAAGCATACAAAGGTGTAAATATACATTCGCTACAGTGCTGCGGAGGAGATGCATGTGATGGGGCCCACCAGTTGTATATGCATATACAGGGGTTTTTTCTGTTTGGCCGACGGTATTGGTCTAGCCGACAGGGGATTGTGGCAGCTTCATCGGCCAGACTATTGAGGTCGGCAAGAGTTTTTCGGGGTGGGCCGATGGTAGAAGTTTGGCCAATGGGCTTTGGAGAAGGGTTGTGTGTCGAGTGTGGCAAAAGTGCTTGACACCTATTATACATGCAGCCATGTTTTTAAAGTGCTAGGGGGGTTTTCGCACCTTGCATGTGGGATTAATTTCCCTGCACATTTGAAAACTTTAGTAAAGCACATTTTGGCGAGTAGTTCTTTTTGAACGCAGCGATGGTTTCCAGGTAGGCCGTGGGTGGTTGAGCCATAAATGGCGACTATAGCAGGCATATGGGTGATGGTACAAACGGTGAAGCTGCCCGATTATGAATGAAGACCCCAGTTGGCGATGCAAGGCTCGAGGCCTCCCTTGTCTGCTACAGCAATAACTTCTAAGTGCCATTCCTTCTGAGATCTATATTTGGTGGGATTTTTGGTCAACCATGTAATTAATGTTAGAGGTACACTTTCTAGCTGATATAGGCAGACTGTGTTACCATTGTTTAGGTGGTGGAAGGCCTGAGGCATTTTTGTGTAAATAATGAAGAACAGGGCATGATCTTGGCTGTTTTATCCCATTTTGGAGTTTATGAGTTGCAACATGAATGTATTTTGTACATATTTTCAGTTTCAGTGTTAATGTTATATGAAAAATGCTTATTGCATGTGTCTATCTTCTTGTCTCCATTTGCTGCATGTTATTCTCCTTCTTTTGAATCTGGTTGCATGTCAGCAGGGATATCTGTAAGTAGAGGCAGTTAGATACCCATTCTTGGGTGATGTTTGTAAGGCAAGCATCAGTCCAACCCCCTGAAACTTGAGTGAAAGTTGCAAACCATCTGTTGTATACGTCTAGTTGACTCCTTGCCCAATGGATAGGCACCAGTCTGCTCCTGGATCAGTAGTTATGAGCCAAAACCCCTTGTCTTGCATCCAGGACATTATGTCCACCCATTTCATCACTTCCACCTGTTAGTTGTAGGAGTAGGATTAGGAACCCCTTGCATGCTCTCATACCCAACCAGACATATATGTCCAAGAATGTTGCCCACCTTGTGATCTATCATGTAGATCTTGGTCCATACATGAGAGTATTTTGCCTGTTGTTGTCAAGTTAGATCTTTCTATCTTTGAGCTAGTCAAGGTCACATCTTGAGTTATAGGGATACCCCCCTTGGTGCGACAGAACCAGAAGTGAAGGGGAGGCATCTCACGCAACCTCCTGTATTAGTTGGCTGAATCTGCATGTGCATAGGAACTGGTAAACCCTGATGCTGATTCAGAAGAAAAACCAACAAAGCCTTTGGGTCCATTTGCATATGTTATTGCCTTTGGAAGTTTCATGTCTTAGTCTTCTATGCGGATTTCAGGTATAACCAGACATTGAAAGACTTTTTGAGTCAACCGGATATATCCTATTATGCCATTAAGACCCATATTCCTTCAAAAACCCACAAAGTCTACCAAACATTCCCAAAATAGAAGTTTTTATGTCTAATGGATATTGTGGGGAAATCTTTGTCATCAAGAGATATCCCTTAACATCTAAAATCCTCTCTTGCATACCAAACTCCATATTTTTCCCATACAGGTGAAGCTTTCATTACTTGTAGGACATTGCGGGAAATTTGTAAGATAGTGGATTTTATCCGTTCATACTCCAGATCCCCACCTATCCGGTTGTGGTCAAAAGCCCCACATTTCACCTTCTAAAAATGCTCTACACATTGTTGCTATGTACTAAGCATTAATGGCAGAGTTCCAAGGGTATTTAAACTAAAATTCTTAGTCTTTTCACCATTCTAAGCTATTGTATTTTTAATTCTCAAGAGCTCTTGAGCATTTTCAACAACTAGTGATCATGTGTAGCATTTCACAAAGATTTCAGTGTTGGATGCAAGTGGTTAGTGGTAGATTTTCTAATATCCAGATCGACCTTCTTTAAACCCCTATCCTTACACATGTTTTACTGATTATATATGCATATGTGAGATTGTGTTTAGAAGTAGTGAGCATGTGATTTTCTTGGTTAATAGAGTAGTCTTCCATACTTGCTAGAATGTTTGGTATGCACAAATTAATCCCTCATGAGTTAAATCTATTTGACATTTTCCCAAAGATAGGGTTTGCGTGCTTCAAATATACCTACAATTTGAACTAGGGTTGTTTGAATCGGAGTCAAGGTTGTCATAATTTAAACCTATAGGGTGTCGTTTAGGGTTCAGAAATTGTTTTGCATGATAATTGAATTTTTAGGACATAGAAACTTGATGTTTGAAATTGCATTAACCTTGGCATGAAATCCTCAATTGTGTGAAATTCATTGAACACTGGACAATATCCTTTCCTCACCAACTTCCTCACATGTCCTTTAGAGGATAAAAACTCAACTTGAATAAGCTCAAATATACGAACGACCTTTTTGTGGAAGTTTTCACTTCATGTGGATTTTATCTACTAGACCCATGTTTTCCCACTTATCTCATAAGGTCCAAAAGTCTTGCAACCATCATCTTATTGCTCTTGTAAGTGATTTGTGGTAGTTTTCATAGCATTTGGGCTTTATCCACTTAGGTCCAAAAGGCTCACACATCTGGTTGCTCCCAATTTCCCTGCATATTTGCTTGAGCATCCAATACATGCTTCCTTGTATAAAAGCTTATTAGCGAAAGTTTGATGGTTGTAAGATTTTATCCATTGAACCCTTATTTCCTTGCACATCTAGTTGAGTTACTTTCCTCCGTAGATCTACTTGCATATTAGTTCCCCTCAATCCATAATAAACTCTTCTGCTAAACTTTGAATAGATACCTCAAATATCTTTTTGACCACTCGGTACCTGCAAATCTGGTAGAGCGAGAAAATATTGCATATCCTGTTAGGACATTTGGACTTGCTTTTCTATAAAATTACCTTTATGTCCTATTGAAGCCTCTGTGTTCTCCTGTGATGAATAACCCTGCATATCCAAATGGGTATGAGAGCCCCACTGTTCCATTAAGATCATTGAATTTTTTTGAGAATATGAGATCAATTGGAAATAATCTAGAAATTATGAATGGATTAAAGTTAGCTTTATGTGATGCTTGTATCCTGTAGGGGCATAAATACCTACAATTGTTGATACTATGGAGAATTGATCCTTTTGATAAAATTGGTTACATAGATTTAATAAATGCATCCTATTTGACTGATTTGAAAGTGATTTCTAGGGATTTGAAGTTAATATGTGAACATATTAGAATTTCTAGAGATGTTATTGCATGTTATTCATTAAGATGTCTCATGTAGGGTAAATGTCTTCTTGACTTGCAAACATGAAGTATGAGGTCAAGGAAGTCTCTCCAACTTCAAAAATCACCTCTAGCTAGAACATAATCAATACAAACCTAGGCATATTGATCTAGAGGATTTTAAAATGAGAGTTTTTGGTCAATATCCAACATATTGAGCAAGGAGAATAGGAGAAAATAGTATTTCACAAGGTTCTAGATTCCCTACTATAGTACAATGATTAGATATTATTATAGCATGTGGAGATAGATATCATCTAGAGTCTGGAACGGTGGTAACCCAAGATGGAAGAGTAATTGCCAACTTCACCATACAAGATATTACTAAGGCTTTTGATATTCCTATACACCCTAGGATGTCCTCCATAACCAAGGAAGAAAGCCAACACTTATATGATCAGGACCCTGATAGGTGTAGAAGGATTATTAATGATACACAGATGAAAGGAAGAAGGGATTCTCTTGCCAAACTGCCACATGTATTGTATATAAGTGATTTCAAATAGTAGGTGGGAGACATGGTGACTTTATTGAGTAGAATCATGGGATGTCCAACTGCATCAATATTTGAAACTTGGATGTTTGGGTATGTTGAGGAAGTCCTCAAGGGAGATAAGAAGATATACAATGCCCAACTATTTAGTGACAACATTCATAAGGACTTCTTGGCTTTGGCAGTACTTGTCCTCTTATGTTGTATACATGTTAGCAAGTAATTTTGTTTACCTTGGGATCAACAAATTAGGGGAAGTGGGTAATGCTATTGGTGAGTTTAAAGTATATGATTTCTACCCAAAATTGAAACAGGTAATTGGTCCATTACAAAAGGGTGAATGCTGCCTTCACCATGCATATAATTTGAATGCTACAAGGATATTTATCTAGAAGGAAATCAATTGAAGTAGCCAATGTGACACAAATTTGGATATTGGCAATACATGTCCTAAAATTTACATACCTCAGGATACAAGGCTTTAAGGGAACTCCATATAGTCTACCAAAATACCCAATTGACAAGGTGGTACTCTTGGAGTTAACAAGACAAATATGTACACATCATAACCTGTTGAATGGATTGCATAGAGCTGCAATCAAATTTCCAATTGTCTTGGGTAGGGGGATGTTTACTTACATTTCTATTAATGCTACTGAATTTTTAGATGTAGAGTTGCAGTAACTTCACTTGCTTTTCTACAAAGCAAGATCTCACTTTGATCCTTTCCATACACTTGAGAAAAATGTCAGTAAGAATTACTTTCATGTGAAAGACTTGGAGGTGATGGCACCTTCAAATTTTGCAAATTTGAAGTGCCTATCTCTTCTCGATGTGTCAATAGAGACTAGGTCAACATACTGCTCAATCTACCACGGAGCCCATTATCGTTGATTAAAATTTTGCAAATCAGAGGTCATCTTGCAAATCCATATGGTAGAAATTTTTCTGGTACATATGGTAATGTGTTTGTTCAGTTTCACGCTCCCTAGATGAGTTTTGATGGGCTATTTAGTGCTTTTTAGAATATGACTGGGCTAGATTTAGTGTTCTAGAAAGTTGCAAATTTCATAATTCTGAAGGCAACCCATTTCTCATTTTGGTCTAAAACATCTCCAATTTTGTTTTCATCAAAAGTGGAGTCCATACAATGCATTATTTTAATGTGTTTCAGTTGCGGCGAACATGTCCGACAAGCCAATTTACAAAGGATGTCTGAAAAATCTTCTGGTGATACAAATTCTGAGGAAATGGGTATGTTTTAAACAATTATTTATGGCCCTATGCAAATTTTCACGGCCTTTAGATGTCCCGTGTGCTCGCAGTGAAGATAGGTCATTTGCCTGGGAAGAGAAATTGATTATTTGCCAATTTTCTAAAGTTGAAAATTGCATTTAAAAAAAAAGGGTTTTATTGGCGATATAATCTAATATTTTATGATAAATATTATGAAGTAAACATTATATCATAATGTTTATGCTTGGCAAATAAAAGAATAAAGGTAGAATAGGCTTAGCACATGAGCGCACAACCTACTCTGCCCTTCCTCCAAATGGCCACGCTTGTGTGCTAAGACTCTTCCTAGGCAGATTTTTGGTCTAAGATCAATTTTGGAGTGTAGTTTGGTCTGCTCTCATCTCCTTGAGGGTTTTCTAGGGCCTTTCTAGTCTGGTTCAAGTAGATATTGCTGCAGAACAGAGAGTATTCACGTTTTTGAAGTTTGGGCAGGGATTTCAAGCTGTTTATGGTTATTTGACTTCTTAAAACTTGTCTGGGATCATTCCAATGCCTGGGGAGTAGTTTTATTGGTGTTTTGGAAGATTTTTTGATGCTAGTGACATGAAAAATGACCAACACAATCAAAAAATGACCCAGTAGTAAGAAGAAATTAATTGGCAAGTAAAATATGTTGTTTTGATGAAGAAAATCATAGAATAAACATTATAATTATAATGTTTATGTCTTATGGACAAAATGAAGGCATTTTGGGGGTTGAGCGCACTAGCGTACAACCCACCTCACTCTCCTTCCCCAGATGTGCACTAGTGCCCTAAGGTCTTCTATTGGCCAGTTTTGGCAAAAGAAACATATAGGAATTAATTATAAATCTTTTTCTCTTATTGGTGGATGAAAATTATGCACAAGAATATAAACAACTGGAGCTTTACAATCCTGAAGGCAAAATTGAACCAAACAAATGACTAGCAATTCATTATTTTCAAGGAGGGAAACAAGTTTTTGAAAGGAGTATCAATCTCAGTTTATTTTAATGGACTAGATTGACTTGAGAAAATGTATTACCAACAGGAGCCAATCAAGATGAGAAATGCAAATTCCCAATCTGCAAAAGTCAAAAAATGTAATGAAAATTTGTTATGGGATGTCTTGGCTGACATAGTTAGTTTCCTTTTATATAGAGTTGGTGAAATTGTAATAGTGGGGATTTTCTTTGGGCTTTGAAATAAATTTCTGTAGAAGGCTGTGGAGTCTGGATTTCAGAGAAGAATGTTCCTATAGGTGAATAATTTTTTGTTTGACAATTTTCTATTCAGATTGCAGTATATGAAAAACACTTTGTGTGTGTTATCTGTGACTGTCTCCTTGAGTATGAATATTTTTCTTTCAAGTAAGGTTACCAAGGGTTTTTGAGCTTATCTACATACATTTTCTATGATGTATATTTGATTTGTTGCATCTGTTTAAGGAATGGATTAAAACTACTTAAAATCAAATATAGGGGAAAGTATGTTGTATTGAAGGATAATTGAAGAAGAGTCACAGGTGATACCCTTTCTTGGGCCATTACTGTAAGGTAGTATTGATGATTCCATCCCTCTGAATATGGAGTTTCAGATGTCAGATAAAAAACATTTGCATGGTAACATTTGACTCTGTTTCCCTGATAAAGCACCAGTCTAGGGTTTATTTGCCCAAGGGTCCAGAAGAAAACATAATTTAATGATAAATCATTCAAATTAATTTATGTTTTGTTTTGTTTTAGTTTAGGTGCTGCATGTTCTCATATTTAAATAGTGAAGAAAATCTAAGAATATTGCCAGTCTAGGGTTAATCTTACAAATCTTGGTGCAAAAATGTGAGAACATTCTTCCTGGTATTGAAAAGCTATATTTATTGATTGTGAATAAGGGAATAACCCCCTAGGTGCGGCAAAACTAAAAGTGCAGGGGAGATAGGAGATAATCTCCCACTCTGTTGGCTGAGTCTCTCATTGAATCTAAGTATAAGAAGTGGCACGTCTTTAGGATTTGATGCATATAGATTTAGGAACAAATAGAATTGGCGGCTCCACTGGGGAAAGGCTTAGTTATCCATTTGAAAAGATTCAACCCATTATCATGATCTGATCATCATGGTCAGCTATTGAAGGTCTCCATACCTGGAGAAAGTATTTATTGCAGTGTGTTTAAAGACTCATAAGAGGTGCTCTGCTGGTGAAGCAAATCCAAAATATGGTGGCTCTGGTAGGAGATTTTGGCTTCTTGATGTTTTGTCCTCTTTGAAGAGGTGGCAACTATGTTGTTGAACCTATTTGAAGCTACAGTACATTCCTAGGTATTTCATCTCTTCCATTCAAAATGATTAGATTAGAACAACAATCTTTATCATGTCCTCATAAAAGGTTATTCTTTGTTGAAAGATACAAAGCCCTAAATTTCAATGGTATTGGTGGTTATCCAAATGCTATCCCTAGTGAATCAGAAAGTATTTACCAAAATATAGTGGAAAGCATTCTGAATCAGCAAATCAACATCTGCAAGATTTCTATGATTTGATAGGAGATTATGATATTGAGGCTGAAGATGTTGCCATGAATCTTTTTATTCAGTCATTGAAGGATGATGCTAGGGATTGGTTTTCAGATTTACCTTTGTGTTCTATTTCTTCATGGCTAGATCTTGAGATTGCATTTTTAGAACAATTCAGTGAAAGGACTAATGTGATTTCATTAGTTAATCAATTCATGAACATTCAAAAAGAAGATGATGAGTTGGTCCCAACCTTCAACCTAAGATTTTCAAAACTGTTCAAATGTATTCTAGAATATATGAGGCCAAATGATGCATTATGTTTGGAAATCTATCTCAGTGCATTTGATAAGGAAATGAGTTATTTGCTAAGAGATAAAGGGCCCGCTACACTTCATCAAGCTTATAAAATTGCAATGGATATTGAAAATAATCAGAAATATGGAATGGCAATATGATACATGCTTGCAAGTGTTAGTTATTGTAAAGCATCTTATGTAGATGAGCAATGTAAAAAAAGAATCAGAATGGTTTTCAAAATGAATATATTTCTACTGTTCCAATTTATTCATCATTACCTCATGTAAATCACGAAGAGTTTTAAGCAACTTGTAAACATATTACAAGTATTGTTGATCCTATGTTCTTTGTTCAATCATTGCTTAACTTGAAGAAAGCATAAGGAGAATCACCCTATGCTCTATATACATTATTCATGAATATTTTGTTAGAAATCCCAGAGTATTGTAGACCTGAGGATGCTTTGTGTGTTGATTTGTTCTGTGAAGTTTATGAAGTAGGTTTGAGCACTTTGCCAAAGGAGATGAAGCCTCAAAATCTTGATCAGATATTTGCCTGGATTGGGATTATGGAAAGAGCCAAAGGTGATTATACAAGAAGAGTTATGTCTCAGAATATTGGTAGCAGTTATGAGCAAAGTCATGGCATAATACATAATGATGAAGAAATTGTGTCAGAAAATGAAGACACACTTTGTAATGATAAAGATGAAGGTTGTGATCAGCCCATAGGAGAAAGATATGTAGATGCAAATTGCATACACCATGAGATAAAGGATATATATGAAGTTGAACCTTGCAGCAGTGTCATTGAAGAATCAAAGGAATACACAGATACCAGGTATGATGGATTAGCTTCTAATAATAATACTGAGTATGATGCATTCATAAGTGAGTATGTCCTAGCTTTTCATGATAGTTTATATGAAGTAGAGATGGAGGTTTTTGTTTTGCATGAACAAGATACTTACTCATTAGTGAAGCTATTAGCTGATCAGGTTTGTATGGATGATGAATATGTTGGTTCTTCTATTGATGTTGATCATGGACATAATATGGAGATGGAAGTATTTAATTTCAATGATGAATGCATTAGTGAAGGTGCATACTCTGTTGAGGGTGGATAAATTTCAGATGTTCATATTGATGCAACATAAGATATTATTGACTGTGATATCCATGGTAAAGGTCATCATAAAGCTTTTGACATTGGGCTATATTCTAAATTTTTTAGCCTTCTCATGAAGTATTCCAGGTGGAGTTTAATGATGAAATTGTTGAGCACAATAATGAGGGATATGAGAATGTTTCTAAAAGTGAGCTCCTTCAACCTATTGATCATGGTAACTGTGAGTAGGATTAGTTCTTAATTGATTATGATTACTTGTATGACCATTCTTTGGACATTTTTACTTCAGGGTTGAAAGGTTTATATGAGTGTCAAAGTCAGTGTTCACCAAAGCAAGTGGAGATGATGCCTATGTATGAATGTTTCATTATTAATAAGGTGACTTGTTGCTTGAAAAAGGGCAAATTCCAAGTATAAATTCACTGGTTGTGTATGAGTCATTCACTCTATCTGATTTCGAGTTAATGTGTGATGGAGTTAACCTGTAGCAGGGGTCATTAGAGATATTTTTAGATGCTTGTTATTCACCGGGTTATGAAGCAATTTATTTTTCAGATCAGTGGGAGGGATATTTAGTAATATATGACAATGATATGTGCTTGCCATTTGATGGTGCTTTTCACTTGCTCTCTGATTTCAAATTGCAGATTTTTCATAGTAGCAGTGATGATTGCATTGGTGTGATGATGAGTGATAGTAAAAATATCAGTGAGAAAGCAATTTGCAAATATGTTTTCAGATTGGTCTTGAAGCAGTCTATTGAGAATATGGTGTTTGATAGAGGTAAATGTTTGTTCTTCATTTTTGGTGGTCTAGGGCCACCCAATGAAAATTGAAGGTATGAATTTTGATGCAAGATGGAGCATTTACAAAACAACCCAATGGATTAGGCACATGGTCTACATCCCAGAGATAACTAGAATCTCACCATGCCTATAAGAGGCATGCATCCCCGAACATGAGCCACTGATGGTACCTTCAAATTTTGTAAATTTGAAGTGCCTATCTCTTCTCGATGTGTCGACAGAGGCTAGGTCAACATATTGCTCAATCTACCATGGAACCCATTTTCGCCAATTAAAATTTTGCAACTCGAGGTTATCTTGCAAATATGTATGGTAGAAATTTTTTTGGTACATATGGTAATGTGTCTGTTAAGTTTCGTGCTCCCTAGATGAGTTTTGGTGGGATATTTAATGCTTTTCTGATTGTGACCGGGCTGGATTTAGTGTTCCAAAAAGTTGCAAATTTCATAATTCTAAAGCCAACCCATTCTCATTTTGGTCTAAAACATCTCCAGTTTTGTTTTCATAAAAAATAGAGTCCATATGATGCATTATTTTAATGTGTTTCAGTTGCTGTGACACGTCTAGCAAGCCAGTTTACAAAGGAGGTCCCAAAAATCTTCTAGCAATGCGAATTATAAGGAAATGGGTATGTTTTAAACAATTAATTATGGCCCTATGCAAATTTTCACAGCCTCTAGATGTCCCTTGTGCCCACAGTGAAGATACATCATTTGCCTAGGAAGAGAAATTGATTATTTGCCAATTTTCTAAAGTTGAAAATTGCATTAAAAAAAAGAAAGGCTTTTATTGGTGATATAATCTAATATTTTATGATAAATATAATGAAGTAAATATTATATCATAATGTTTATGCTTGGCAAAAAAAGAATAAAGGTAGAATAGGCTTAGCGCATGAGCGCACGACCTACTTTGCCCTTCCTCCAAATGGCTGCGCTTGTGCGCTAAGACTCTTCCTGGGTGGATTTTTGGTCTGAGATCAGTTCTGGAGTGTAGTTTAGTCTACTTTCATCTCCTTGAGGGTTTTCTAGGGCCTTTCTGGTATGGTTCAAGTAGATATTGCTACAGAATAGAGAGTATTCAAGTTTTTGAAGTTTGGGTAGGGATTTGAAGTTGTTTCTGAAGATGTTTATGGTTATTTGACATTTTAAAACTTTCCTAGGATCATTCCAATGCCTAGGGAGTAGTTTTATTGGTGTTTTGGAAGATTTCTTGATGCCAGTGACATGAAAAATGCCCAACACAATCAAAAAATGAGTAAAATATGTTGTTTTGATGGAAAAAATCATAGTATGGACAAAATGAAGGCATTTTGGGGGCTGAGCACACTAGCACATAGCTCACCTCACTCTCCTTCCCCAGATGTATGCTAGTGCGTTAAGGCCTTCTATTGGCTAGTTTTGGTAAAAGAAACATATAGGAATTAATTATAAATCTTTTGCTCTTATTGGTGGAGGAAACTTATGCACGGGAATATAAACAATTGGAGCTTTACAATCCCGAAGGCAAAATTGAACCAATCAAACGACTAGCACTTCATGATTTTCAAGGAGGGAAACAAGTTTTTGAAAGCAATATCAATCTCAGTTTATTTTAACGGACTAGATTGACTTGAGAAAACGTATTAGTAGTAGGAACCAATCAAGATGAGAAATGTAAATTCCCAAGCTGTAAAAGTTAAAAAATGTAATTAAAATTTTTTATGGGATGTCTGGGTTGACATAGTTAGTTTCCTTTTATATAGAGCTGGTGAAATTGTAATACTGGGGATTTTCTCTAGGCTTTGGATACAAGTTATCCATATGTTTGGGAAATAAATTTCTATAGAAGGCTGTGGAGTCTGGATTTCAAAGGAGAATACTCCTATAGGTGAATAATTTTCTATATGACAATTTTCTATTCAGATTTAAGTATATGAAAAACACTTTTGTGTGTGTTATTTGTGACTGTCTCCTTGAGTATGAATATTTTTCTTTCAAGTAAGGTTTCCAAGGGGTTCTAAGCTTGTCTGCATACATTTGCTATGTTGTATATTTGATTTGTTGCATTTGTCCAAGGAATGGATTAAAACTGCTTAAAATCAAATATAGGGGAAAGTATGTTGTATTGAAGGATAATTGAAGAAGAGTCATAGGTGATACCCTTTTTTGGACCATTACTGTAAGGCAATATTGATGATTCTAGCCCTCTGAATATGGAGTTTCAAATGTTAGATATAAGACATTTGCATGGTAACATTTGACTTTGTTGCCCTGATAAAGCACCCATCTAGGGTTTATTTGCCCAAAGGTCCAGAAGAAAACATAATTTAATGATAAATCATTCAAATTAATTTATGTTTTGTTTTGTTTTAGTTTAGGTACTGCATGTTCTTAGATTTAAACAATGAAGAAAATCCAAGAATATTGCCAGTTTAGGGTTAATCTTACAAATCTCGATGCAAAAATGTGAGAACATTTTGCTTGGTATTGAAAAGCTATATTTATTGATTGTGAATAAGGGAAAAACCCACTAGGTGCGGAAGAACCTGAAGTGTAGGGGAGGTAGGAGATAATCTCGCACTCTATTAGCTGAGTCTCTCATTGAATTTGAGTATAAGAAGTGGCAAGTCTTTAGGATTTGATGCATGCAGATTTGGGAACCAATAGGAGGATTTCTAGGCAAATTTTAATGATGAACATGAAGTAAAGAAGAAGAAATGTTCCAGGTTGTCCTTGGACTTCATAAAAAAGTTCCAAATAATCCCTATGCTTGATCAAGTGGTTCAGGATGGAGTAGTTGGTTAGGAAGCAGAGTGAAGAAGAGCATTTAGCCATTAAGTCCCACCCCCTAACTGGGCTGAAGCTAAGGATAGCTCTCTTGAGGAGATAATGAGGAATTCTATCCGATATAGCTAAAACTGGGTTAATGCTTAGATGGCACAATTAATTGTTGCAGGAGTGCCTCTAACATACTCATATCTTCAAGAAGAAAGCTTCAATGAAGAAGAGGATGAAGAGCCAATTGAAGAAGCAGAGATAGACCCAAAGGGAAAGGAAATGGCCCTTGATAGTGAGGAAACTGAGGATGAGGTACCTTTGGTTGATAAGAAAGGTAAATGAAAAGCAATATAAGAGCCAAAGAAGAAGAAGAGAATGAGGGGGAGTATCTCCTTGATCAAAACAAGGATCTATAAGAGGAAATTAGTCTAGAATGGGGAGGTTGAAGGCTCAAAACCAAAGAAAATTAGAGCCAACAAGAAAAATCAAGCTCTTCTTGCATCACAAGCTCCTCTTTCCACTGAAATTACCTCTACTACTCTTGTCTCTGGTATTGTTGTCTCTTATACCTCTGTTGCCTCTGCTACTGTGCCTAATGTATCTAGTGTTGTTGTATCTTCTATGCCATTTAGTTCTATAATTTATTCTACCCCTCTCATTGTTGCTATCTCACCCATTCCTTCCACATCATCCAATCCTATAATCATGTCTACCCCTACCACCTCCACCATATCTTCTCCCATCTCTTCACCACCTTCTTCCATATTGTCATCCATTGATATTTCCACTACTTCATCCACCTTAACACCTACCATCACTTCACTTCCCATTTCTTCCACCCCCTTGCTTACATCTCTGGCATCTCTATCTCTATCATTACCACCCATTTCATCCATTGTTTCACCTCCACCATCCCCTTTACCACAAATGAACCTGTCCATTCCCATTTTCATCCCTTCCATGACCTCCTATCCATCCATCCCACCTTCTTTGGGGTTTTCCTCATTTTCTAACCTTTCCAAGTTACAACTCCTTGTCATTTCCATTAACACATTATTTGAGATAAACAATAACTTGTCTAGGCCATTCTTGGACTCTACTAAGCCTTCTTCTCCCAAGTGCCACTATTAGAAGGAATTGAGAAGGTATGTGTTGAATTAAATATTGAGGGTGGAGATATGGATGCCTTAGATGCCCCAAGTCCTCTTCAGACCAATGTTGTGGAAATTGTAGAAATCAGTGATGATACTCCTGAGAAGAAACAACAAGAACATGAGGAAGTGATATTTGATAAAGTGGAGTAAGAAGCTAGGAATGAATTGGCACAAAATGATAATTTTGAATCAGAAAAATTTTAGGCCAAAGGCCACTCTGAAATTTTGAAGGAGAGTGCCTAGGAATATGCCAGTACTGATATAGAAAAGGAGGATTTTTCTAATAAAGATGTAAATGCAGAGAATCCTCAACATATTGAGCATCAAAAAGAGTTGAAAATAAAAAAAAGAGGATCCACCTGAAAATCACGCCTCTTCTACTCATTTGAAAATAGATGTACAACTATAGTTCCTAAATGGTTAAAAGATAGATTACAAGGCAAGGAACCAAAATTAAAATTGTTGAGATGGATTTATACAACTTTCTTGCCCAACTAGAAAAGACTAAAAATAAAAAGAAAGCTAAGATTCAATCTTGTATTTATAAAGATGGTTCTAGATCAAGGATCACAGAGATTTCTACGCCTGCTATAGAGAAGAACAAAGGAGAAATAATGTTGAATGAGTATTGCATATCTACAGTCAATTTGGGCCCATCCAATAAGGCACAAGAAATAGAAGAATTCCAAAGTACCACTTAGGCCATTGTACAAAGATTGGATAAGGATGAACTCACCAAGTAGCAATTGAAAAAGAAAAATGACAAGTTGAAAGCATTCATCCAACAACTATTGGCTCCTATACAGGATGGTGATAGTGTTGATACCTGTGTTGCAATTTTTAGGCAAACATGCTGCAGAATCAATTTTGGTTAATTCATAGGGGGCTATCTAGACATCAAATGCCAAATCCAGTTGGCATATCATTGCTAAAAACATGTCACATGGCTCTTTTATTTTGTCAACTCATTGTAAATTTGATTTGTCTTATTAGACTTATCAAAAAAGTTGCTGCCCAAAATACTCCAAAGACACCTCAATGGAGAGCATAACATGCCAACATTCGCAACAAAAGAGCTTCTAGGTCAAAATCTCCTTAGAGGAATCCATATCGCACGGTTGCACAACAGAGGAATGGAGGAAGAAATGGTTGTGTGCTCATGCTGTAAGCTAATCAAATGCTTTTATTTTCTTCCCCAAACATTATAACATAAAGTTATAATGTTTACCTCATAATATTTGCATCTTGAAATATTAAATTTACCAATAAATTATTTTAAAATTACATTTTCAACTTTAGGCAAATGGAAAATATTTAATTCCTCCTCCCGGGCAAACAATGTCTGTTCACTGTGGGTACACTGGATATCTGGAGGACATGAAAATTTTCATAGGGCCATTATAAATTGTTTAGAGCATACTGATTTCCTTAAAATCCACATCACCAAAAGATTTTATTGACCTCCTTTGTAAACTGGCATACTGGATGCCTTCATCGTAACTGAAATGCATTAAAATAATGCATCATATGATCTCTTATTTTGATGAAATTGGAATTGGAGAAGTTTTAGGCCAAAACAAGAAATGGGTCACCTTCAGAATTGTGAGATTTGAAACTTTCTAGAACACCAAATCTAGCCTAGTCACAGTCAGAAAAGAATTAAATAGCCCATCAAAACTCATCCTGGAAGCACAAAACTAAGTAAGCATGTTACCATATGCACCAAAAAACTTTCCACCATACAAAATTTTAAGATGATCTTTGAGTTTCATGATTTTAATCAGCGAAGGTGGGTGCGGGGGTAGATTGAGTAGCATGTCAACCATGCCTCTATCGACACATTGAGAGGAGATAGGCACTTCAAATTTGTAAAATTTGAGGGTGCCAATAAGGGACATATGCCTCTTGCAAGAATGGTGAGATTCTAGTTATCTCCGGTATGTAGACCATGTGCCTACTCCATTGGACTGTTGTGTAACTGCTCCATCTTGCATTAAAATTCATACCTTCAAACTTTATTTGGTGGCCCTAGAACCCCAAAAATGAAAAATCAATATTTACCTCTATCAAATATCATGTTTTCAAATGACTGCGCTAGACCACAACTAATGATATAGCCATAATCCACCCGATTATAGACATGGATGCTTATCTTTCTCACAAAACTCTTGAACCTACCATTGTCAAAGTGTTCTGCATTGTTATGATCTTTACAATTAGGCTCTAACTGAAACATCTCCTCATATGTCATGCAAAAACAAATTTTTCCATCATACCATGCAAGACATTGCAATGATTTGTATTGACAAAGTCATTACCCCACAACAATAAAATTTTATCAAGCTGAATTGAGAACTGAAAATTCTCATACTCAGGCTCATTTTTGATTTGATCCATATGACATATATTCACCTACACTTGGGTAATGTAAGTCATCTGCATCACTTGGTTTTCTTAATTCTATACAAAGGAAACTGAGTTATCTCAACAATATTTTCATCACTAGTCATGTCGTGATCCTCATAAGAACATGCATCTCCAACCATGTTTACACTTTCACTGAATCCCTGAACCCCAAGCTATCAGCTTGCATCATTATCACATGTGTCAAATATTTTCTCCATCTTAGGAATGATAATATAACTTGATTCATCTTGCAAACCATCATACAAATCAACATGAAAAGTTTTAAAAGTAGGAACAAATAGTTCAGAATACAACCCAATGTCAAAAGCTTCATGATCACCCTTACCATAGATATCATAGTCAATAATATCCTCTATTGCATCATTATGAACATCATTAGAAATTCTTCACAGATTTTCTATTCTTTTTCTAAGGTTCTCCTGGAAAATGTTTCTAATTCCAACATCAAAATTGCTGATAAACCTCTTACTCAACATGAAGTCCTTGTGGCTTCCAATTGGGGGATTGTGAATCAAATTCTAGCTTTTGATGATTCTAAATGCATTAAAAGATTAAACACTATTTGGACTCCCCTTGACCTAGGTTGGTTCAAATTGAATTTTGATGGAGTTGCTAAGTTAAATGGCAAGGCTAGTGGTGGAGGAGTTATAAGGAATGACAAAGGAGCTCTAATTGCTGCTTATGCTAGAGGAATTGGTAACCAAACTAATAACTTTGCTAAAGCCTTTGCTCTTTTATGGGGTCTCAAGTTGGCTATTTCTCTTGGTATTCACTAGCTTCATGTTCAGGGTGATTCCAAAATTATTATTGAGGTTGTTTCTAAAGTTTTGGAGTGTGGATGGAAACTTAAGGATATAGTGCTTGATATTCAAACTCTTTCACAAGCTATTCCTATCATTTCCTTCTCTCATATTTATAGAGAGGGAAACACTGTTGCTGATGACCTGGAAAATTTTGGTCAGCAATTTCAAAACTAGCGTTGTTGGCGCCAACACCAAAATATCCCACGTTACATTGGGGATATCATTCAAAAAGAACAAGTTACTATATGATGATTACTCATCATTTCACTTGGCTTATCTACATGGCCAGTTCTTTAATTTAGGGCATGTTGATTAGACACTCTATTAATGATGAGAGTGAGCTTAGACAACTTTGCATGCGTATGGAAGATAGCCGATTAATATGGAAAGATTATGTAAGGACCTCAAGTTATCGTCAAAATGATTGCCCTAATTCTGATCATGTCCTCTTTATTGCCTTTTATACTCATTTCACCATGATCAAAGTCTCTCGATTTTCTCATAGTATTGATAGAAGTTTTCTAGAAAATAACTCTTCCTATTCCTTCTCCAGACTCATTCAGTTTCACTAGTTTTTCATCATGGGTGGTGATAGGATTAGAACTGAACCCAACAACTATTGAGAATTTAAAGAGAATGCCTTGGTCTGGCATTACTGTAAAGAAGGAGTCACCCCATTCCTTGAATGTTTGAATGGACATGATGAAAACCTATCTATTCAATTTGCTTAGTCTTGGGATAATTGCAAGGTGCAAATTGGGAATGTTAGTTTCATGGTTTTAGAAAATGAAATTGCTATGGCTACGGGTCTTTCTCCAGAGGGTATGAAGATGCATAAAAAGTTTAGGGTTTTAGATGCTCAGAATCATAAACTGTTTCTTGGTGAAGGTGAGGAGTTGGTGCCTTACTAGGGTGGTTTTGAGAGATCCCATCTTCCTGAATCGTGGGCTGACATGTGCTATATGGTGATGAAGTATTTCACCCTTGAGGGCTATTTTACCAGGTTTTATCACTATCATCTCCCTTTGTTAAATCATTTTATAAGGAATGCCACTATTAGTTTACCTTTCTACTTTCTTTCTTCTCTTGAGCACTCTGTGCAACATGTTAATAAGACTCTGCTAAAGAAGCCTGATAGGAAGCCTATTCCCTTACATCAAGGGCTCATTCATAGATTATACTAGTTTCACTTAGCTCTATCTCCTCCTCTTCAGCCCTTTGGTCAGGATACCCCTATTGCCTCTATGAAAACTGGTCTTACTACTCCTAAATGGCTTCCTAAGGGTGATCCTTGTTCTGGGACTTCTAAGTCTATAGCCAAAAATGTTCAAAACCCTCCTAGATTCAAATTAAAATCTAAAAGACGTCTCTCAGATGTTGAAATGGAGTCTAACCTTTTGAAAGAAGATATTGGGGATTCTAGGACCCAAAATGAGCAAAATCAGGGTAGGGAGGGACCCTCACAAAATTTCAAAAAAGTTAAAATGGAGGGTAAATTTGCTATTGTTAGGTAGTCTGGTCATATTGCTGGCAAATGAGCTCCCAAGATGAAGCTGATTGACTATTCTGAAAGAAATTCTAAAGCCTCTACCCATGAGGAGGAAGATCCCAAGAGTGATGTTCAGGAGATTGCTATTGAAGATTCCGATGGTAAAGAAGAAATTGATGGGCAGGACATTCTTGTGGAGGCCTTTGACACTGAAGATAATATAGGGATTCAAAATTTCATCCCCATTAGTGACTATGTGGATGTGGGAGATATTACTACACAGGTGGAGGTGACTGATACTATTGATAACACTGGGAAAGATGCCCACTCTATTCCCACTTTTGTTCCTATTGATCCTGATCTATTTCAAGAGGATGGTAATAATGCTCAAGATGGTAGGGAGGAAGACAATATTGAGGAAGTAAATAATGCTGATGATCTGTCTCAACTAAAGGAGTGGGTGGAGTTCCTAGAAAAAAGGGTCTTTTCTCTTGCAAATTTCATTACTAGCATGTTATGCAAGACTGCTATGGCCAATCTATCTCTGCTGTGGAAACATGAGGTTCTCATTCATGGTGCTGATAATTATAGAGTTAAAGAATTTGACAAAATGCTAGAGTTTCTTTCTAAGGGAGAGGAAGACATCCCTTCCTAGTCTTTCTATACTTTCTGTTAGCTGGCTTTTTACTATTAGTATCTTTTTACTATATATCGGTTGTATGTAAGCTGTTGGTGGTGGTTCTGGCTCTTTTTGTTTTTTGAGCCATTTTTGCCCTTTTTGGGTTCTGCTTTGTAAGGGATCAACCCCTGGTTTGCCGCCTTATAATATCAAAAACATTTGAAACACTTTCACTAATGGATTCATTATTAAAAGTAAATACTTCCACCTCCATATTATGTCCATGATTGACATAAATAGAAAAACCAACATATCCATCATCCATACAAACCTGATCACGTAATGGATCCTTCACAGATGAGAAAATATCTTGTTTATGCAAAACAAAAACCTCTGTCCCTACTTCATATAAACTATCATGAACAACTGGGACACACTCACCTGTGAATGCAACATACCTTGTATCTATGTAATCTTTTGATTCTTCAACAACAACACTGCTGTAAGATACATCTTCATAGATATCTTTTATTTCATCATGTATGCAATCTACATCTACATATTCTTCTCTCATAGGATGATTACAAACTTTATTTCTATCATTATAGGATGTGCCTTCATTTTCTACCACAATTTCTTCATCATTATGCATTATACCATGACTGCCTTCTGTATAACTACCTTTAGCTCTTTCCATAATCCCAATCCAATCGAACATCTGATCAAGATTTTTAGGTTTTAATTCTTCTAGAAAAGTACTCAGACCTTATTCATACACTTCACAAAATAAGTCAATACACAAAGAAACCTCAGGTCTGCAATGATCTGGGATTTCAACAATATCTTCATGAATCGTGCATACAGAGCATAGGGTGATTCTCTCTTTTGTCTCTTCAAGTTAAACAATGATCAAACAGAGAACATAGGATCAAAACTGCTCAAATTTTGTCCATGCTTAGCTTAGAGTTCACTGTGACTTGCATGTTGTAATGATGGACAAATCTGAACAACAGAGATATAACTATCTTGACAATAGTTTTCATCTTCTTCTTTGGATTGGATGTATGCATAAGATGTTCTGGGATAGCCAACACTTGCTGACATATGTCTCCTCATCATTGAATACTTTGAGTTGTTTTCAATAGCCATGGCATTTTGATATGATTGATGAAGTGTCACAGGCTCTTTATCCCTTAATAGGTAGCCCATTTCTTCATCAAATGATCCCAAATAAACAATTAAACCTATTGCATAATTTGGTCTAATAACTTCTGGAACATCCCTCAATGTTTTGGCAAATCTCAAGTTAAATACTAGGACCAACTCATCCTCTTCTTTCTGGATATTCATAAGTTTTTGTATCACTAAACTTGGGTCAATTCTCTCACCAAACTACTCTATGAATGCTGTTATAAAATCACTCCAAGAATAGACAGAGCATGCTGGTAAATAAGAGAACCAGTCTCTTGCATTTCCCTTTAGAGACTGAATAAATAGCCTCATGATCACATCCTCATGATCTACCTTATAGTCATCCATTAAATTATTGAATTCTTGCAGATGCTTATTAGCTGACTCAAACTTACCACCACTGAACTTTGGTATTTTATCTCTGATTTTAGATGGTATGACATTTGGGAAACCACAAATGCCATCAAAATTTATGGCTTTGTACCTTTTAGTGCTGAAATTTCTTTGATGACATGACAAGGACTGCACACTATACATTGTTACATTTGGGTCCATACATGGATACATAGGTTGGTGATTCATTTTCTTACACCTTTATAAGCCTTTTCATATTAACCTTGCAGTTACAAAGGCCAACTCAAACTCCTTTTACAACATGATCTTAAGCCTTTACAACACAAATTTCTATCTCATCTTGCTTAAGATTCTCTAAATGAGTTTCCTAAAAAATATTGCATACTTCACTTCATAATAAAGGTTGCAATCTAGTAATACAGAAACATGCAAGCCTATCACTACTATTTCCCTTCCTTAGTGCTTAATTTCACTCAATACAGAACCAAATTTTTTCAAGACTTTCAAATATGGTTTTCATGCACAAGCTTATCCTTCTTGAAAACCAAAATATGAAAAATACCTAGATATGCGGTAGTTGCTGTAAATTCCCATCCCTGACTGATAATCTTTATTGATCTGAAATGTTCTTCACATCTTCATTAGGTTCTTTTGACAGAGTCACCACCTCTCTTCATAGAGGACTATGCTTCAAACATCACAAATTTCTTTAAAGTATTCTTTCATTCTGGGTTATCTCCAACAGTAGAGCCACACATAAATTCTTTTAAATTTGCTACAATAAAGCCCCTTCTAGGTCTAAAACTTCAATATCTGAACCAAATGTTCAGACAAATCAAATTCTTTGACTCTTTGCTCATAGATCTATCACTATCCCCAACGGAGTCACCGGTTCTGTTGGTGCCCGAATCTGCACACATCAAACTCTAAAGATTTACTCCTTCTTATGCTCAATTTCAATGGAAGACTCAACCAACAGAGTGGGAGATTGATGCAGAGGCATCCACACTATATCATTCGCATATAGCATGAATGTCTGCAGACCAACCTCATCATCATCATCTTCTCCATCATCATCATCATATTTCGGCTTTACTCTGTCAGCATCATGTCTCTTAAAACCAACAGCATCATCATATTGCGGACACTCGCAATCATCCTCCTGCCGACTACTGTTCACCTCCGCTTTCCTTCTAACATCATCATCATGATGTTCAGCGGGTGCACACATCCTCCGGTTGCACTGTTCATCGGGCTCCGAACTCCTTCGGCATCATGATATGCAACACTTCCTTCGTCAGCAGGATATTCAACATCCGGTTGCTCCAAATATCCTGATGACGTTCACCTTCAGCACCCTGCCTTTGATGCTCCATTGCCCGACGATACAAGCAACAGCATCATGAGATAAATTATCCGGTTCTCTTCGAAACCTCCGGATGATGATGTTAACACAACTTCCTGCCACGGACTTCCGCCGATACCTTAACACTTAACGACGGCAGGATAAACTCGCATGGGGGGGATATCTCAATATCCTGATGACGATGACGTCATATCCTGATGACGATGACGTCACCCAATATCCTGATGACCTTCTCAACACTTAGCTGAAAAACCCAAACTTTCTCTCCCGCATCTACTCACGATATGCGGATGTTTGGCACTCCCGATATGATGATCCTGATGCCGATACGCTCCTCGGCTCCTCCTGCTGATGATCACCCCGACGAACTTGCACTTCATGCACTCAAGAACATCATGCTCTCCTTCACTTATCCGGATGATGATGCCTAACCCGACTGCAGGATATTCGCAGAAATATCCTGATGATGCTGTCTTTACCGAACTTCTTCACTTAGCGAAATCTCACTTCGCCGATCCTCCAGGGATGACCCGATCCAACCTCAGGGTGATCTTCCAACTCAATCAGCTTATCAACTCAACCTAGCACATGAGGATGCTAGGGTCTTCAACATCTCTTGACCGCGATCCTGCACACCTGCATGTAAACAGAAAACAACCTATAATCTAACCTACTGTACATTACCATTCCACCGATCAGATGAGTCAACCGGTGGAATGGATCAGGAAATCCATGCAACCACTCAAACCAGCAGATCGATTACACAAAGGAGATCAAACAGAAACGAAACAGGATCTTTATTGATTCAAAGATGCAATACAATATGATGTTCCTCACACAGAACACTCAACCTCCTCTGCGCAATACAATACTAGACTGCCGATCGATGATCTACAATCAACCGATCTCATGCTTATAAAGACTTTCCTATGAGTACTACTGACCCGACTCCAAGCGGCTGGGAACTCTCCAAGCGGCTGGGAGATCCCACCGAACATACATCATGACAGCTGTTACAACTAACTAGCTAAAAATAGCAAAAGCCCGGTCAGCATGATCTTATCATGATCAGCTTGACCTTATTACATGCAACTGGTCTTAACAGACCTTCTTGGAAACACAAACAAGACTTAAACTACTAACTGCCTCATGAAGGCCAGCTGTCAGGTAGGTGCTCCTGCACCATACTCCCCAACAGAAAAGAACTCATGTCCCATGAGTTTAGTATGTGGAAGTCTTCCACCTTTACACTTGGCTTTGTCAATCTTCTGACCTGTTCCAGCTTTAGCTGCTGCTGTCTCTTGGCTGCTCCAAGTCTTCTGCACTGTAACTTGCTTTCTGGCAAGTAAATCCTCATGCCTGTCAATATAGGCCTTCCTATCACATACCCTGTGTTTGTCAGGTTGTCTGACCAGAACCTCTTTCTGAACTGCCTCTGTGGTGTTCAACTGCATCTTCCTGTCAATCTTCATAGGACAAGCAATAGTCCCAATGATGACAACATCCTTGTCATTCTTCTCAACTGGTTGCTGTTTGCACCCCTGTTTCTGAACCTGCTGCTGACCTCTGTCAGTCACAACTGAAACTGTCTTCAGCTTGTTGTCTGTAACAACTCCCTCTCCTGCAGTATCCTGAACTACCTTTGTGCCTGCTCCTCTAGGCATCTGCACAAATTCCTTCTTTCCCATCAAAATGATTTGAGCTGCCTACTGTACTGCAGCTTTTGCCTGCAATGGCATCAACTTAATAATCTTCCCATCCTTCTTGATGGTATAGGTATTAGCATACCCATCATACTGTACCCTTCTGTCAAATTGCCATGGTCTACCCAACAGTAGGTGACAACATTCCATAGGCAATATATCACACAAAATCCTATCCTGATATGGCCCAATCTGGAAATCCACATATGCCTGTTCAGAGACAAAAAGTGATTGACTATCACTCACCCAAGATGCCTTGTAAGGGTGTGGATGTGGAATCCTTTCCAGCTTCAGTTTATCCACCATCTCCTGAGATACCATGTTGTCTGTTGAACCAGTATCAATGACAACTTTACATACCTTACCTTTGCTCTTACATGTGGTTTTGAAAAGAGCTCTTCTTTGCATCATATCCTTTGATGCCTGCCAACTAATTCTCCTTAACATCAAGGATTCTCCACTCTCTGGATAGCCAAAATTCTCAGGACCTCTGTTTGAACTCTGTGCACTTTCTTCTTCTTTCTCTTCTTGTACCAATTGTACTCTCTTATCACTTGTTCTATCATTTCTGGATGATGAACCCTTGTTTTCTGGACATTTGAAAGATGGATGACCAAACTCTCCACAGGTGTAACATTTTCCTGAAAATGTAGTAGAACCTCTACCACCTCCAAATCTTCCTCTATTACCTTTCCATCCACCTCTGAAATCAGACTGTCCCTGTCCTTTACCAGTGTCTTCTTGAACCTCATTGGTTTGCTTTTGTGCAGGGGCTGCTCCTCTTCCCCTGTTGTTTCCTCTTCCTCTCATGGACTTATCATGTCCTCTATTCAGCTTTTCTTCAATCCTGATTGCCATTTGATAACAATCCTCCACATTCTTAGGGTTAGCTAACACTAACTCATCCTGTATGTTAAACCTCAAACCTGCCAAGTACCTAGCCACCTTTTCTACCTCATTCTCATGATGACCAGATCTCATACTTAACAGATAAAATTCCTCAGTATATGATTTCACATCCCTATCTTTCTGCTTTAAAAATTGCAGCTTCTTAAACATCTGGATTTCATAATCCCTTGGCAAGAATTTACCCTTTATCCTTGCTACCATCTTATCCCATGAAGTAATCTTAGACTTCCCTTGTTTCCTTCTCTCAGATTGTACATAATCCCACCATACCAAAGCATGACCTCCTAACTTGGTCTTTGCAATCTTTACCTTCTGATCTTCAGCAACATCTTCACATTCAAAGTGATTATCAAGTGTAGCAATCCAATCTAACAACTCATCTTCATTCAAGCTTCCAGTATACTTGGAAACATCAACCTTTACCTTAGGTTTTTCACTCTGCACTGCCTTTAACAGTTTTGCCAGTCTCTGGTCTTCAGCATCCAGATCTTCAGCTACCTCTTCATACTCTTCAACAGTATCTGCATCTTCTTCAGACTCACTGTCTTCCACTTCCCTCTTTTTGTTCTTTTCCAGGGCTGTCAGCCTGGCTTGAAGTGCTTCAGCAAGCTCCTTCATCTTCCTCATCTCTCTAGCATGTTTCTCCTTCATCTCCTACAATTCCCTTGCAGTACCACTACCTTTAGGAGGCATTTTGTCAACCTCTCAATCACAACACACAACACACAATCAACTCTATCTCTACCTCTGCCCTTTCGGTGACAGAATCAACACACAACAGCCTAGATGTTTTGCTGAGCTCTGATACCACTATGATGCAGAGGCATCCACACTATATCATTCGCATATAGCATGAATGTCTGCAGACCAACCTCATCATCATCATCTTCGCCATCATCATCATCATATTTCGGCTTTACTCTGTCAGCATCATGTCTCTTAAAACCAACAGCATCATCATATTGCGGACACTCGCAATCATCCTCCTGCCGACTACTGTTCACCTCCGCTTTCCTTCTAACATCATCATCATGATGTTCAGCGGGCGCACACATCCTCCGGTTGCACTGTTCATCGGGCTCCGAACTCCTTCGGCATCATGATATGCAACACTTCCTTCGTCAGCAGGATATTCAACATCCGGTTGCTCCAAATATCCTGATGACGTTCACCTTCAGCACCCTGCCTTTGATGCTCCACTGCCCGACGATACAAGCAACAACATCATGAGATAAATTATCCGGTTCTCTTCGAAACCTCCGGATGATGATGTTAACACAACTTCCTGCCACGGACTTCCGCCGATACCTTAACACTTAACGACGGCAGGATAAACTCGCATGGGGGGGATATCTCAATATCCTGATGACGATGACGTCATATCCTGATGACGATGACGTCACCCAATATCCTGATGACCTTCTCAACACTTAGCCGAAAAACCCGAACTTTCTCTCCCGCATCTACTCACGATATGCGGATGTTTGGCACTCCCGATATGATGATCCTGATGCCGATACGCTCCTCGGCTCCTCCTGCTGATGATCACCCCGACGAACTTGCACTTCATGCACTCGAGAACATCATGCTCTCCTTCACTTATCCGGATGATGATGCCTAACCCGACTGCAGGATATTCGCAGAAATATCCTGATGATGCTGTCTTTACCGAACTTCTTCACTTAGCGAAATCTCACTTCGCCGATCCTCCAGGGATGACCCGATCCAACCTCAGGGTGATCTTCCAACTCAATCAGCTTATCAACTCGACCTAGCACATGAGGATGCTAGGGTCTTCAACATCTCTTGACCGCGATCCTGCACACCTGCATGTAAATAGAAAACAACCTATAATCTAACCTACTGTACATTACCATTCCACCGATCAGATGAGTCAACCGGTGGAATGGATCAGGAAATCCATGCAACCACTCAAACCAGCAGATCGATTACACAAAGGAGATCAAACAGAAACGAAACAGGATCTTTATTGATTCAAAGATGCAATACAATATGATGTTCCTCACACAGAACACTCAACCTCCTCTGCGCAATACAATACTAGACTGCCGATCGATGATCTACAATCAACCGATCTCATGCTTATAAAGACTTTCCTATGAGTACTACTGACCCGACTCCAAGCGGCTGGGAACTCTCCAAGCGGCTGGGAGATCCCACCGAACATACATCATGACAGCTGTTACAACTAACTAGCTAAAAATAGCAAAAGCCCGGTCAGCATGATCTTATCATGATCAGCTTGACCTTATTACATGCAACTGGTCTTAACAGACCTTCTTGGAAACACAAACAAGACTTAAACTACTAACTGCCTCATGAAGGCCAGCTGTCAGGTAGGTGCTCCTGCACCAGAGATTATCTCTTATCTCCCCTTCACTTCAAATTCTACCACACCTAGGAAGGTATTCCCTTATTTACAATCAAAATATTTATCTTTAACTAACTCAGGTAGAATGTTCTCATGTATGCACCACGATTTGTAAGATAAACCCTAGACTAGCAATATTCTTGGATTATGTCAACTCGTTAAATCTGAGAACATGCAACACCTAAACCTAAACAAAATAAAACATAAAATGGTTTGTACAATTTTCTTTTAAATTTTTGGGTTTCTTGGACCTTTGGGAAAACAGATTCCAAATCGGTGCTTTATCTGGTAGCAGAGTCAGATTCAACAATGTAAATGTTTCCTTATGACAACAGAAACTCATAACCAAAGGGCTAAAAAAATGATATTACTATCTTACAATAGTTTGTCCAAGAAAGAGAATCATTTATGACCATATGCTTCAATAATCTCTTGATATTACACATTTTTCTCCATGTTTGATCTAAAGCAAATTTAATCTAGTCTTTGAATAGATGTAGAAAATCAAACATGCAACATAGTAAATGTATATTGAAGAACTCAGAAACCCTTAGCAACTTTGTTCAAAAGAAAAATGCTAATACCCAAGGAGATAGTCATAAATCATCCACACAAAATGTCTTACTCATATAACTCAACCTAGAAAGAGAATTATCATTCAGAAATTATTCACTTACACTGCAAAATATGCCTCTACAACCCAAAATCCAATCACCTTCTCCTACAGAAAACTACTTCCCAAAAATGTGGACACCTTGTATCCAAAGCCCAGAGAAAAATCCCCCTTTACAAAGTGGAACATCATGCTCTCTTATAAAAACAAGAGCATGTTGCCCTAAAAATTTATTACACTATGGCGGTAGGTGAGTTTTACATGACAAGCTGCCACCAATGAGCATGGGGAAATATCAAGAAGTTCACAAAAATAAGGAGAAGAGAAAAATAAATAAATAAATTCCAATTCACTTCTCTTTTGACTCTTCCACCCTTAAATTTGTTCCCGTTGGACACCTCTACTTTTCACACTATCGCACAACATATTTGAAGGCTTCCCATTCCTCCTGCAATGCTACGATATGGGACTATGTGGCTTCTTTTCAAGCTTCTTGATTGCACCCTACCTCTTAAGAACATGGAGAGAAAATTGTAGTAGCTTCCAATTCATTTTGCCTAATTCAATTATTGTTGGGTCATTTTTCTTGATGCAGGGGCAGTTTTGGCCATTCTGGCAACCAAAATTCATCACAAACATGCTTAAAATCTCTTCCCAGGCACTAGGAATGTCAGGAGATGAATTTAAAGCCTGATTCTTCTTAGATCATGTCTTGTACCTTGTTTAATAGATTGTTTTGCTTATTGAGATATAGCTATGCATGATGACTTGGATTACGTTGTGTGAATTTTTATACTTTGCCATGGTTGATGAGACTTATATATATATATATATAGCTTGTAAATTTAATTATATAAATTGTTGTCTCATACTATTATTGTGATCTAGACTCTTGTAGATGTGTATATGTATGTTCTCTCATATGCATTGAAGTGGATTAAATATTGGTTTAGTGCAAGATAGATTTTTATATGTTTCATATGTATACGAAGTAGTAGATGGATAATTGTATTGTGCTTTGGCTATTGTTATCATAACTAACAATGTGAAACAAGCATGCAGGTTGAGCTAGTGGAAATGAGGAATAACACTTGGGAAAACTATTGTGGTTTCCCACCTAGCCTATATGGAATAGCTTAGGTCTAATTGTTAGTCATGTCTATGTCTGGTGAAAGCGTGCTCTATTTAAAAATGTGTCATGTGGAAGTGTCTTGGTTAAGGTATCTTGTAATGGGGAAATGTGATATTGTTGTACAACACTGTAGTATTGTCTTGTGACATGAGATTTCTTGTGGTTCATTATTTGTTGTCATATATGTTGTAAAAGTGTGGTGAGGTACCTTGTTGGGGGGGAAGTCAAAAAGTCCATAAAAAATGATAGTAAGTGTAAAAATTAATACCCTCATGTTAGGAAAAATTAAACCTCATCCTAGACCTGGGTGGGCCCCTCAAGAAATATAATAAAATTAAGAAAAATTTTTTTTGGGCATCTTTTTGTAGCATTTTTAATTTGGACGGGAATGCATTTTTAATTGTTTTAAAAGGTTCTTGGCAAGGACACATGTTGTCCACCCAAGGTGACAACATGCTATCCACTTGGGGGAAACACATGTTGCCCTGAAGGACAAATGTAACCTGGTTTAACTAGAGGGTAAAGAGAAAAAAAAGAAAAAGGGAAAAAGGAGGAGGAAAAGAGCAGGGAGGAAACACTGGAGGAACATGAGATTTTAGTGGATCTAAACAGCTCTATAGGGAATTTCAGGTAGGATACTAATTCCATATTTATACAACTTAACTTAAATCAAGTGATGTCAAGTAATTTTGTATTCTTCAATTATTGTTATAGTGAAATCATGTTGTGGTATCAAGTGTTGTGAGTATAATGTTTAGTGGGTATGAGTTTGGTTGTACTTGCTGTTATGTCTATGTGTGGGGTTAAAAACAGGACCTGTAGGAGTTCCAAAAGGGTAATAGTACCCTCACTATGCTTTAATGAAAATAAATTAAGGGTATGCGTACCCTGAGAAGATATATATATATATATGTATATATATATGTATATGTATACATATATGTGTATATATATATGTATATATATACATATATATACACATATATATATATATGTATATATATATGTATATATATATGTGTATATATATATGTATATATATATGTGTATATATATATACATATATATATATACACATATATATATACATATATGTATACATATACACATATATATATATACATATATGTATACATATACACATATATATATATACATATATGTATACATATACACATATATACATACATATATGTATACATATATATATATACATACATATATGTATACATATATATATATATACATACATATATGTATACATATATATATATATACATACATATATGTATACATATATATATATATATACATACATATATGTATACATATATATATATATACATACATATATGTATACATATATATATATATATATATATATATATATATATATATATATATATATATATATATATATATATATATATATATATATATATATTCCATTTATGAAAAGGTAAACTGCCTACATTCCCTCTAGTTTCCTACCCCTTTGTGAAGGTTGTTTCATCAAGCCTTCTAGTGCTACTTATGGAATGTGTGTGTTTACCCAGTGAATGTTGTGATTGTTAATTGTTTTATTGTGTTGTGAAGTCTGTAGAATTGTTTTGTGTGGGTTAGTTAGTTGGGTATGTAGTGCAACCTGGGTTCCTTTGTGTTTTTCCCCTAGCTCGGGGGTGGACAGTTCCTGTCCTAGGCTGGGTGGTGAGCAACCCATTGGTTGTGCAAGGGAGTTGTTTGATTTATATTACAGGTCCTTGAATGTTGAAAGGTAAAGAAATTAGCTGTTGTGACTATAAACAAAAGAGTATACATTATGGGTGGAAAGAAAAAAAATTAAATTAAATATTATGTGTAAGCTTGTGATTAGATCTGGATATCTCTGGGAAGAAGTATTGTGAGGAACAAAACAATAATTGATTTACCATGTTCAAAATTTACTATTTTTTTTTTTTTTTAAATGCGCCTGGTAAACTTTTTAACGTGATCGGCGACGCTGGTGCGACACGCCCTCCGGCTCCACGCGAATGCTTTTGCCCGGAGCAATGAACCGGTGAGGCCACAACTGGGGGACCTCATCCCCTAGGAAGAACACTTCAAACCCGCGAGCTCATTGGCCCAGCGAAGGCGTAAAGCCTTGCGAGCTCGTTGGCCCAGCGGGGGTTTGAACTCTGGTGGCCGCCACTACATCCTGAGCGACTTAACCACCGAACCATGCCATCATCGGCATGTTCAAAATTTACTATTGAATTTGTTGGAACCTAAAAATTCTGGCAAAATTTTAGGTACCCATGATGAAAATTAGAATCACCATTGAAAATGAGTTAGGGTTGCTTTTTGAAATTACTGAAAATTCCTTGTTTTTCAAAAGTTATGGACAAGTCAACAAAAGTCAAACTATACACTAGTCAAAAAATGTATCTCATATACATTTTCATTTGTATGTATATCATATACAACACCTTTCATGTCCATCGAGAGATAGTATGCATTGGGTTTAATTCTCACTTGTATCCCAAGTTGTCAAAGCAGTACAAATCCGGACCCAAGGGTGTCTTATTGCGTGATGTATAATAGTAGAAATCCATAGTTGTATATCCTAAAGCATGAATATCTTATACAAATCCAAATGTGCATTCACATATGTCAAAAGATGTTCAAAACTAGTGTATAAGCCTGCAATCCTATCAATTGTATATATCGCTGATAGTATACATTTTTATACATATACAAGTTTGGACCTGATTGGAAAATTAAATTTAGAGAATTTTACTTCAAGTCCGTGGTTGTATATTGTACACAAGATACAGAAGAGAGAAGACACAAATGCATATATGAGCCTCACCACAAATGGATATACAAATGCATTTGTATAAGACATACAATATATTAAACACATGAATACCAATCCAGAACCGATGATTTTCATAGGTATACTTCATGATGTTTGAAACCCGCAATTGTATATCATGATGCATGTATTCAATAGACAAGCGTGGACCTCAAACAATAATTCAATGGAATTTAGAAGACATAAGCAAACAATCATATTTGTATGTATCAGTGTACACATAATTGCATGTATCTGATATACAAAATTGGATGTGATTGGAAAGTTAAGGCTTTATGAACTTTAGGTGAGGTCCAAGTTTGTACATTTGTATGTATGTATCCAATATACAAAAAGGAAAATGCAGCTACAGGATATATGTATACAATATGCGAAGAGTAATACAAATAGAAATGCATGCAAAGGTGGATCTAAAGAAAATTTCAATTTGTTTCATAAACCCAATAAAATCCGCACTTGTATAAGAAAGTGTATGCATACAATATACAAAAGGTGATACAAATGAATACATACAAGTCCGTACCCGATTAGAAAGTTTAAATTCTAAGAAATTTATGTGAGATCTAGGGTTGTATATTAAGAGGCATGAATTTGATATACAAGGCAAGAGTATACATGACTGGATATGTAATTAATTCCAGTATGAAGTTGATATGAAGGAATTTATGATACATATATATTTATTGTATCTCTGAGATGAATTTGTTCTTTTCCAGAGCAATATGAAGAGGGTCGGGGAAAGCAAGAATGAAATTTTCTCGATATTGTGCAATATATAGATCGATGTATTGCTTTCAGCAATGAGAACAGGCGAAGCACATTTCATCAGTTACTGCAATATTGGAGGAAAGATCTTGCCAGACCAGCAGTCATGGGCCCCTCTATGAAGATTAATAGAGCCCAAAACACGATCGTTGCATTTGCCTTTGTCTATCGCTTGTTTCTTAATTATTATGCATTAGTTACCTAAAAGGGTGTAATTATGAATGGACACACTATTTAAGGCTTGAAGTTTGTCTCGTTCACACATCTATAAGGGGAACCAATGTAGAAAAGAAAAGGATCATCCACAAAATAATCATCAGTAGAAGTAGTAGAATCAGAGAATTAAAGGAGCAAGAAAAATAAAATTTAGCAGCAGCAATAGAGATTAAGCAATATATAAAATGAAGACTTTCTATACATTATAAAAATCTTTTGAAGCAATTAGAGAAGAAATATTTTATCTGATGTCCAACCTCTGGTGTTTAATTATTTGTTAATATCCACTCACATGTGTTGTTTATGCTGTCTCTAGAATGGTTTTCCTTTGTTGTTTAAATTAATATATCAAGGATATAATTAATTTATCAGGGCACATTTACTGCTTTTGTGTGATCAATTTGACTGGTTTCTGCAAGAATTTGATTTAAGTCCTTCCAAGTGGTTTATGTTCATTGGTCTCTGCTAGAAGTTAAAACCCTTTAAACAAACAACCTTGGTTAGGTTTCCTTCTCACCAGAATTCAAATTCCTTTTATTTGTTCACAGTAACTTAGGAGAATATCATTGGGATTGGGTAAGAAGAGCACAAATAACCCATAACCTTTCATGTTTATACACCTGAAAGTGCAAATAATTAGAGTTAAGCCAAGAGGGAGGATACATCCATCATACACATCCTGACTCCGTTGCCCAAAATAGATAAAACACTAGTCATTTTAACAACATTTCAAAACCTTATTTACATTTTCAAATCTTAAACACTAGTCTTAGAAACACACCAAAACCTTACATCTACTTCACACCCATTTGCCATTGTGAAGGTCAAAATTAAGTCTGCACTAACAATTAAGGTATACCCACCTAGGTCTGGCAGAGCCTAAAGAGAAGAGGGTTTAATCATATTAACCCTGTGCCTATTAGACAAAAACGTGAAGAGAGCTTGGCAACCTCTTAGCGTTAACAACTTGTATTTTTGAGACCTAACAGAATCACTGATGATTTAATGGCCTAGAAGGAAACAATTTGCATATTTTATTAGATCTGTTAAGTGCAATTCTGAAATGTATTTTCTGTATGTGTAGTAGAGAGAGATTTAAACGTGTTATGTATCATTCTATAATGGAAAGATCAAATAATGAACTTATTTCAATTTATGAGAGAAAAAAAGAAAGAAACAGAGTAATGGTGGGTGATGAAAAAAATGCTAGGTAATTGACATCATCGGCTAGCTACTCTATGTTCCTTATTCTAAAAGATTTTTGGATTCTAACTAAATTACTGCCATCAGATTGGACATCAAAACCTAGGAAAGAATAAACATCCAAAAGGGTAAGAGTGGGAATGAAATTATCAAATTACTATTGTAGAAAAGCAATCATAAAGTTTAGAGGTAGAGCACAATTTCTATCTAGGGTATGACTTTCTCAAGGAGAGGTTGGTCCTCTACTCATGCTTGATCTTTCTCTGAAGCGTGCAACCTGTTGTTGGGTCATCCTTGACCTACAACAAGGAGAATACTCCTCTATAGGCTGGTTCTTGTAGAACCCTTCTACCTAGCTTTCCTTCCATCCCCCTTTCTACGCACCCCCAATCCTCACTTTACAACAAACAAAATGAAAGGAAGAAGAAATAAAAAAAGCATATATATATATTTTAAACAAGCATCCTCCTTGCACCTTAGGGTGACTCCCTTTGGGGTCCAACCCATTCTTTAATGATCCTTGGTTAATAACAGAAAGGAGTAAAGTAAATATTGTCTAAGATTAATCTTCTCCCTTGCATGAACTATAGACCAGGTGCCTAGAGCCTCCTTGGTTCTCGATTTTAGAAGGCTACCTATTATTCAAACCAACTTTAAGTAGCTACAGATCTAGTTAAAGGAAAGAATAGAGACAAAATAATAATAATAATGAATAATAGAAAATGGAGAAAGCTCACATTCACTTCATAGTACACCTTAGCATCACCATCTTTCCATGGCCATTGTTGCTTGTAGATCTGGACTCTCCTAATCATGGCAGACAAAGGGAGGTGGCAGTATGGAAATTAGGGTAGAAGATAGTAAAGCAAGTTTTCTCTTTATTTAGGCTCGTTAGGTTTAGGGATTCACATATCCCGTTGGTGCTTAAGCTTACTTTTGTGCTTTCGAATGAAGGTTAACTTTTAAAAGACTTCTAGTTTTATTTATGACCTTCCACATCCACTAAGATTAAAGTTCCATTTAAATAAATATGTGTAATGTTTTTTTTATTTTCCCAGTATTCGTTCTCTTTTTTTAAAATGATCATAGGGGGGAGAACACACAATATATGATTAAAGGATGGATAATAAATCTTAAGGCACTGTTCATGAGAACATCATAATGTTTGGAAATGTCTCAAGCCATTTTTCTTTTAAGAAGACTCATGCCTAGAATTATCCTATTGGACGACTGTACCTATCCGTGTACTTCTCGAACCCCCTATTAAATCTATTATTGGCTCAAGATTAAATGTTTTTTCTATGAAATACTTTATTTTCTTGTTATAGCCAAAATATTCCTTTTGCCCATATGCCAGAGACTTGCCTTGCAGTTGGAGTCCATGCCAAGGGATGCAAGGAAACTAAAGTTTGCCTAAAATTAAGCTGCAAGGAAACTAGCAAAGGTATAATTTGGTTTTACACTTGGTAATTGTCTTGCTCAGAATAAATATTTGTAAAGCTATACTTTTATGTGAAACCACTAATAAAGGACAATAGGAGGACAATGCATTCAACCTTAACTCACAACATCTAATAATGTACCATTTGACCTTGCTATGTGGAAGATGAAACGTGTTGGTTTTACTCTTTGTAGTTGAATTTGTGTAGAATAAAGATTTTGTGTAATTGTATTTCTATTTACAATAACTTATATAGTTAATAATGAGTAAGAAATATATATATTTAATTCACCACTGTATATGCATACCTAAGCATTATGTTGAACATTACACCTATAACATTGTGATTTTGGCAGTAGATGTATATATAATTATATTAGAATATCTTCTATTCTTTTATTATTGAAAAATGCAAATATAAATACAATATAGAGCTCCAAAGAGCTTCCAGTAGCATTACAATAACTTCTCAAATAATAGAGAAGGGAACAAAAAAAATAGCCATACAAATAAATAGATGCCCCACAAGGATAGGTCCACCACGTGGTTCAAAAATACAATAACTGAGGCTATGAAAATTGTTGTAGTTACAACTATAGATAGCTTCTTTTTGCTGATTGTGATAGGTTTTGGAATCTAGTTGGCCCATACAATTACTAGAAATGAGTATCAAACTACTCCAACCTACTCATAGAAATGTTTTACCACTTTCAGAGATACATTTACCTTTTTGTCATAGCCTATGAAATTGATAAACAACAGCTATCCAATTTCAATGGTAACCCACAGTGCTTGAAACAACCATAAGACCGCTTCAACATGTCAAATCTTTTATGAGCTATAATTTATACATATATGTTTATCACTGTACCTTTAAAGTACTTTAGCTATATTCACCGTAACGAAATATATATAGCATTTGTGCTACAGAGTATATGCATAACTATACAATGCCTCTAAGAATACATATATATCCAATGAAACAAGTCGATTCATTATGTATAGTGCCTTAGTATATTTGAATATCTATCTTTCATATTTAGTAGTACATATTGAATGTCATTACACTTCTATACCATTTGATTATATTGTGCCTCTCTATAATATTTATACATGTATGTAATGTGCCCTTGTCATTGATATTTAGCTGTGCATATGTATGTCAACTGATCCATATTGCGCTATGTCTTTATGGATTATCAAATCAATTTATGCCAAGTCATTTATGAGTTGAAATTTATATAAATGAATGCTATTGTATCTATATTGTGCTTTAGAAAGATATGCCACAGTGTAATAGTGAAATATTATGTGTATAATATGGTTGATTCAATTTGTGAAGAACTTCTAGCACCTATAATTATAGTTAATAATGTTATAGTACTTGATGAACATCTAGTTATAATCACCCTTCCTATATTCCTTCCAACCTTTAAGTGTTGTGGCCAATACATTTGTGCTATTGCCCTTATCCTTTAGAAATGAGCAGAATGGATGCTTAATGCTAGTGGATCAACCCTTTCCTTTCTAGAAATTCGAACCTTGATATTTGCTTCTAAATTTTCAAACAAGCATTCCCTTAGTAATCTTCCCTAGGAATAACATTAAAAAAAAATTAGGGTTGTTTTTGTTGTGTTCACACGTTATATTATGAGAGCATTACATAGGTATCAGAGCGAGAGTTTTGCAACTCTAGGAACTTTGGGGAGTGTTCTTTTGGGTCTAACCTTGCACGTGCTCATGTCAAAAAAAAAAAGTAATAAGTCTTTATGTAAGTATTGAACTTTTATCTTGGGACTTCACTTCCATGATGATGGATCACAAAAGACTATTGTGTATTCTTATGATTATCTTCTCCAATGTTTGACTAGAAGGATGTTATGTCTTCTCATATGTTGTGGATATAGTTCCCTTGGC
The DNA here is from genome assembly GCA_027924645.1 of Cunninghamia lanceolata. Lineage (NCBI taxonomy): Eukaryota > Viridiplantae > Streptophyta > Pinopsida > Cupressales > Cupressaceae > Cunninghamia > Cunninghamia lanceolata. The sequence goes on along the minus strand of BSBN01001670.1, from coordinate 3,666,463 downwards.
ATTACTATTGGTTGGTATGTGAACCTTAATATATGAATGAATGAGGTTGTTCCCTGCTTACACCTTGTGCATCTTGTTGGAATAAGTAAGTAGATTGGTAATCAGATAAGAAGGCTTATTTCTCACTATATGTATTTTGCGAAGTTTTGCATACTACATAGGGATTGTTCAATGGTTTTACAATTATGCCTTATATTTAAGAATTGTATCGAAATACTTTTGTACATTATATTTTGAACTTACTCTGCTTAAGTATAGAAGAGATAACACTAATATGATAATTTGATTGGGTGAGTTTGTAGCATTTAGATTGTATTGCATTAAAAATTGGAAAATGATGAAGGAATGAGAATCCTTTTCTTTTTAGATATTAGATGATAATTAGTTACAATTTGTTATATCTACTTGAGTATGTAAGTCTTATTAATATGTTTAACATCATTATGAATGAATTGTTTTCCACGGACATAGAAAGGCTTAAAACTTGATTAATGATGATTTAGATAACGTATAGAAATCAATTGTTAATTAATGTATACATGAGTGCCCTTGTGAATGATTTTGGGTGGAACTTGTAAGATAAGTCAATTATATGTGGTATAGCAATTGGAAATTTGTTGCCTTGAATTGATTTTTGTGTTTAATCGATATTGAGTTACGACCAATTGAGAATTTCTTGGAATGAGTACCAATCGCATAATAGATTGCTTGTGAAAATTTGGTTTTAACATCAAGTAAAAACTAGAAAAGAATAATGTTTCTTGTACTTTGTTGTGATTGCCAGTGGCCACCTGAGTAATTGTCTTAGATGATGTTGTGATGTGCAATGGTATATGAGTTTAATTAGGATATGTGTTGTGATGTGTAAATGCCAATGCATGTTGCAGTCATGCCTCAAAGTTTGTCACATAGGGAATGCCCCTTGCGGTATTTATACATGTGTGTTGGTAACCTTTTTAGTAGAGAAATGTTAACGAAATATGTTTTAGAGTGTGTTATATGAAGATGTGTGAGTCACCCATCATGTTCTTATATGATGTGATGTCTTAGTGTCACCCCTAATTTAGGGTAATCCCTCACGGTCACTTTGGAGTACAGCTCCCCTTAAACCCTTTTTCATTTCTATTGTTTTGTGGGTTGAGGATGGACCCTAAGGTGCCTTGAGCCTGTACTCATTTTTAGTTATAGACAATTGGTAGTTCATATTGTTGTCATCATGGATTTATAGTATTCGAGAAGCCACCATCAGTTATGTGATACTAGCAATACACTGGATACATATGGTATTTTGAGCATATGATTTGAAATTTAAGATTGATTGTAAACAAAAGGGTTTAGTAACTTTAGGCAGTGACATATTATGTGATATCAAGATGTTCAGAGAGATGATAATTATGAATTAGGATAATGGGACATGGTATTTTGGATGGCAACTTGATAAAATGACAGCTTGTGTTTAATTAGAAATAATAGTGATTGATACCTTGTCACAAGGACGATATGACTTTTGATGTGGTTGTCAGTGTAAGTGTGAGGGATATTATTCTCTCCTTGGAATAATTACAATTGATTCTATACATACATGATATCTTAGACTCATGATACATGATGACCATACATGCATGTGGGGGTTCTCTTGTGAGGTGCATGTCAGATCCTATAAACGACTCATTGTGGCATATGTTAGTGGACCTTGGTATGATGGCAGGATTCTGGGTTGTGTGGGACATGTACCCATTCATGTGGATTCTTCATGTAGATATATGATCAGGTTATTCCCAGATTGTGTGAGACATGTTTATTATGACATGGTGATTGATCATTGATTTTCATGTGGTTTGAGACCACAATATTATTATGTGGTTTGAGACCACCATATTATTTCATGTGGTTTGAGACCACCATATTATTTTGTGGTTTGAGACAACCATATTAGTTCATGTGGTTTGAGACCACCATATTATTTCATGTGGTTTGAGACCATATTATTTCATCTGTTTTGAGACCACCATATTATCTTATGTGGTTTGAGACCATTGTATGATTCCCCTCCCCACCTTAGGTGGCCTTGTTACAAGGTCGCATGGTGATCGTAATGTATAATTTTTGAGAGACTATTGGATTATTTATTATGTGTTGAATATTTTGCTTACAAGCTGGTAGTGTTTTGTTCCCTTTTGGGCTAATTGGCCATTTTTTTTATGTTGAGATGTTCCTTTTTCCTCAAGGACATGTTCTTGGATAAACTTGGGATAATGCAATGATTGTTATTTGATCTCCACTTCTTCTATGATTCATTACATTTGTTTTTCTTCTATTTTATTGAGGTATAATTTATGAGTTTGCTTTACTTCTTTAATTTTATCGTTGAGGCACTTTAATGTTGCAACTGCTAGTATGTGTGGAGTGTTGTGACTATTGTTTACTATCATATCCTAGAAGGATCACTGGTAGGTTGTATAGGGGAGTAGATGGCCTACGGAATCTTGTTCATACTAGGAAATATAAGATGAGCTCCTTGAGAGGACCCTGAGACCTTCTTTCCTGATCTGTTCTTGGCACATTGGTTTCCACATGGCATGATTATTCCTTAGATGTTGGCACTACGGCATGGATGGTATTGGCACTATGGTATGGGTGATATTGGTATTTCCTCTAGAGGTTAGATTATATGATTTTACACTATTGATATTGGCACAATGATTCTACATTGCATTGTTATTCATTCATTGGTTTTTCACTCTATGGCACTATGGATTGCTAAGTGGCACATTAGTGTTGTCCTCCTCATAATACCCCTTTCTTGTTGAGCCTTGTGGTGTGAGCCATGTGATGTCTTCGTGATGGGTATATTTATTGATACATATGAGTATGGTCTTCGTCAGGTGATTCACCTAGGAAAGGTATGATGTGAAAGAGACTCTGAATTGAGATGATGTGTTATATGTGGGATTGAATTTTTGTGTTATGTGAGTCATTGAGTGTTGTTGAGAATCAGATGATAAAAGTTTTGACTAAAACACAATATGTGGCTTGCCTCTATTCCTTAGATATAAATTCATTCATTCATGATGGTAGTAATGATTTAAGGACATGTTTAGCTATTCAAAATGAGTTATGTGGTTAATTTGCATTGATGTGACTTGACATAATATGGTTGCTTATTGTTATATGATGAGGTAAAATAATTTTGTTAATATTATTGGATAGCCTCTTCTCTTAGGGACTTCTAGGAGGAAGTCCAAGCCTAGGAGGGGAGGATGTAGGACCCCTCTTTGATACCCACCATAATGGCGGGAAGTGATCTCACATTTTGCTACTATAGTTCTGTAATGAGACATCATATGTTGGTTCTCCTAGTTATTTGATAATGGTTATGGTTATATACTTGTTCAAGATGTATGATATTGACTTGGACTATGGTTGGTACATGCATTTATATTTGCATATTCTCACTTGACTTTATGTGATGCTTCTTAGATCATGTCTTGTACCTTGTTTAACAGACTCTTTTGCTTATTGAGATATAGCTATGCATGATTCATTGGATTACCTTGTGTGAATTTTTATACTTTGCCATGGTTGATGAGACTTATTGATATATATATGTATACATGTAGCTTGTAAATTTAATTATGTAAATTGTTGTCTCATACTATTGTGATCTAGACTCTTGTAGATGTGTATATGTATGTTCTCTCATATGCATTGAAGTGGATTAAATATTGGTTTAGTGCAAGATAGATTTTTATATGTTTCATATGTATATGAAGTAGTAGATAGATAATTGTATTGTGCTTCAGCTATTGTTATCACAACTAACAATGTGAAACTATTGATAATTGAGAGGGGGGGTGAATCAGTTATCCTAATAATTTTAACTTTCTGTGCTTTCTTAACAGTTAATGTAACATCAGATCAAATAAGAAAGCATAATCATGAAATGGAAATAACACCAATACACATGACACAATGATTTTGACGTGGAAACCTTGTTAAGGGGAAAAACCATAGGGTGATTAACCCAAGATATTATTCTCTGTTAGAAGAATAGAAGTTACAAAATGGCACTTGCCAAATAGGGCTCACTGCCCGAGCACATTGCTCACAAGAGGCTCACTGCCTACAAAAGACTTACTGTATACGCGAAGAAAACTTGAACTGATGAGAAGCATCCACACATGCTGAAGTTCAGTTCCGGTTAAGCTCAATAGACTAATCTGCTGCACTTCATTCTTACTCTCCTTAAGTGCTGCTGTCCTTTTACATTCCAAACTTGCTTTTCTACCTTTTGTTCTATTCTGCTTTTATTCTCACTTCAATTCTTACACGACACACACCTTCACATCTAAATCCATCTTGTATATATATCCGCACAAGTGATTTCAACACTTTTCTAGTCAGCATCTGGAATAGTCAATATTATCTCAAACTCTGGTCTGTCAGCTGATTTCTTGCATACTAAGTAATGCGGATCAAGAATATGCTTGTAGAAGTCTTCAATCATGTCAGCCAATCATGAATGATACCTCAAGAAACTTAGTCATTAGCAATCTCTCTTCTAGATTCGAGTCTGATACTCTGCCGATACAGTTCTTCCTCTGCTTTGTCAGACAGGAACCCAACACTCAAGTGTTCATATCTCTTCACCCTTCCATCACCGAAGGCTAAATCCTTGGAATCTATTAGTCAAGGTACTCCTCTTGATTTCACCAAATCCGCACTTCACTGAAATACTTCCTCTAAGAGATCTGGACCTGACTGTCAAACCTTTCCACATACTCTGTTCTTGCTTAGCAGACCACAACATTCTTCACTTTGACTTCCGGTATAGACACACCATGTCCTGCGGATGTGTGGGATGAACTTTGTTGCCATCAATGACAACATTCATGAATCCATATAGTGTCTCTTGCCAATAGAAACAAGATTACAGGTTGAGCTAGTAGAAATAGGGAAAAACATTTGGGAAAACCATTGTGGTTTCCCACCTAGCCTGTATGGAACGACTCAGGTCTAATTGTTAGTTATGTTTGCCATCATGGTTGTCTTGGAATTTATGTCAAAATAGGTAATCTTGAGATGCAATGATGTCATGTTGTTCATTGGAGTTCATTCTCATCTTCTTGGTTGACAAGTGGCCTTTGCAGAGAAAGTAATGGTCAGTATTGTGAAGTTGCAATACAGTGGCAGTTATGATACATGCAAGTGTTTTTCATGATTTGTTGTAGACATCCTTTCTTATACATGTTGTTCATACATGTTTTGGACCACAGGAGTTCATATAAATTATGATATTGAGATGCTTGATACTTGTCAAAGTTGTCAAAGATGATAGAAGGTTTCAAAGTTAGAAGTTACATAGAAGTTGTAGTGGTATTAGTATTAATGTTGATGTCTACTCATTCATTCCTTCATGATGTGACAGAGCTATAATGCAATAAGCATGTTGATGTGCAATTGGGATGCTTGTTCATTTATGATGGTAAATATGTTCAAAGTGTTTGATGTTAGTTCTATGCAACAATGGCTTCATAATGTGTAAAAAGATCTTGAATTTACACTAAACTGAGCTTCAATGGAATAGAGATTCTTGTATATAAGTGAAGAAGTCTTCATATTAGGGTTTCTTTTTAGGATGTTCAAAAACCCTAATAAAATGGCTTTAAAGCATATTTTATTGAAGCCCTAGAATGCCTGTCATATCTTAAGATTATTTTTTGTTATGTTTATCTATTGACCAGGCAAGAAGGTAAAAAGCAACTTAAGTTATAAACTTAAGTCTTCAACAAGTGTTGGTGATCGGCCCTGACCACCTAGAGATACCGGGCATCGTAAGTCTTAAAAGCTTTATGAGCGCAAAATAAGATCCTATGGATAAGATTACAAAGGCAAATTGGCATGAAATGAGATCGAATGGGGGCTTTTCAAATGCCTTTTGGAACTCAATGGTCACCTTCCTATTTCTAAATTTGACGTGCTTTTATTTTTAAAAGGCTAAAAAATGATTTTTCTCTCTCTTTTTTGATGCAGAAGGGCCAGTAAAATTCTGAGGGAGTACGAGATAATGTTTTTGATATATCTGATCAGTGATTTTTGAAGTTGAAAGATATATCTACCTGCCTATATGCAATTTTGTTAGTTTTGTAAATAAATTCTAAGTGTTTGTAGAGGTTGAAGGTTGATGATTAGTTTGTGAAGTATATTGATGAGGGCTAGGAAATTTTTGTATGAGTTCTGTATGATATGTTTGGAGCTTTTGATCATTGATTTGATATTTTGAAAAGAATATTTATATGTCTACATGAGGATTGATCAGTTTAATGCAGGGCATCATAGTTTTTGCAGTGTTTGGTGTTTGAAGGCCATTCAGAATTGAGTTTGAAGAGAAAAAGTTTGAAGACCATTAATTTGTCCATTCAAGTGAATCATTTTTGCAGAGATTGACATTTGTTTTAATGACCAAAACAAGAGTGCATAGTTTTGTAAATGATGAAGATTTTGTTGAAGTGAAAAACTAGAGGGAGATATAAGTGTTGTGGAGAAGTGAATCAGGGTAACCCCCTGAGTTAATTTGTGTTTGTATTCAAGGTGTTTTCATCAAGTCAGTGAGACTTTCTATTGCTAGTGAGGCATTCATAAGTCAGTGAGACTTTCTATTGCTAGTGAGGAATTCATAAGTCAGTGATACTTTGTAAATGGTGATGTTTTCATGCTTAAGCAGGTGAGGTAGTTTTGAGTGGTTTTTCTACCCCAGGAGGGTTTTCCACTCGTAAAATCTTTTGTGTCTTGGTCTCAGGTCTTGTGTGAATTCATTTGTCCTACATGTTTGAACATTTAGTTTTATTTGTTCAGTATTTAACTCATTTCTTTGATAAAGTTTATTGTCAAGTTTTTGATAAGTTCTAAAATCTTGTTTTAGATACAACACTGATTCACCCCCCTCTTAGTGTTGATTGTACTCCTACAATTGGTATCAGAGAAAAGGTTCCCTATAGAGTTTTAATCAGCTTGGGTAGGTCCTATAAGTGGAGTACTAGTCATGGGTAGTCAAGAAGGATTTTCTACATACAAAGCACCTTTATTTGATGGGTCTAATTATGCTTTCTGGAAGTATAGAATGGAGTTATATTTGTCTTCTTTGGGGTATGATGTGTATGCTGCCATAGAAAATGAGTATAAAGCAACAAATCCTTCCTCTACTCCTGATGAGAAGAAGGCCTATGAAAACAATGCTAAGGCCAAAAATGCAATATGCTGTGGTTTGTCCAATGAAATACTTATCAAAATTATGGATTGTAAGTCAGCTAAGGCTATATGGGACAAGCTATCCAATATCTATCAAGGAGATGTTAAAATCAAGGAAGCAAAGTTACAATCTTACAGGGCTAAATTTGAAAGTCTTAAAATGAGTTATTATGAGAAGGTGGCTGATTATCTCCTGAGAGTTCAAGAGATTGTTAATGCTATTAGGGGTTTGGGTGATACCTTAGAAGAAAAGGAAATTGTAACCAAGGTTTTAAGGACTCTAAATCCTAAATATGAATCCAAAGTGTCTATAGTAGAGGAGAGAGATTTGAGCAAAGTGACTTTTGATGAGCTTCATGGTACTTTTGCTGCTTTTGAGATGAGGATCTATAATGATACTTCTTCAAGTAAAGCTGCATTTAAATCAATCATAGAAGAAAAAGAAGTAAAGACTGATTCAGAAGAATTAGATGAGGATCAAAAATATTCTTTTGTTAGCAAATTGAAAAAGGGGTCAGTAGGAAAATATAAAGGTAAACTTCCATTTAAATGTTTTGAGTGTGGAAGAATTGGACACTATGCAGCTAAATGCCCATATAAAGATTTAGATAGTGATGAAGAAGAAAATAAGACACAATTCAAGAAGAAACAGTTCCATCCCAAAAAGAAAAGTAGTTTTAAAAAAAAGAAGAGTTTGTTCATAAAAGATACTGATATAACTGATAGTGGTTCAGAGGAGTCACTTGAAGAAGGTGTAGAGACTTTGTTCATGGCTATCATAAATGAAAATTAGAATAATAAATGTGAAGATCAATCTAAAAATGAAGTAGTGGTTGATCTAGAAGGTGAGTTGAAGTGTGCTCTAAGTGAAGTCAAGAAGCTTAGAAAGGAGACAATTGCCCAAAGAAATCAATTTTAAAAGAACAATGAAATTATGATCAGCTAAGTCACTGATTATGAGAAACAAATTGTAGACCTAAAATTGTCTCTTGAGGAGAGTAAAAGAATTGTTGATGTTACAAGCAAAGAGTTAGATGTCAAAGTCAAACAATGTCATACTCTAGAAGCTAAAATTGTAGCCTTAAGAAGAAAACTTGATATGTGCAGGAGTAGTGACAAACTTGAAGATCTCTTAGAAAATAAAAGGTTTCAAAGACAAATCTGATCTAGGGTTTGAAGAAGGACAAAGCTCACATACCAAAAGTTTGGAACATGTTGATATCAATAACAAAAGTATCATGAAGGCAGTAAACTTCAAAAGAAAAAAAGTCTAACAGGTATAATATGCATTTTCTTGGTTATTGCTTTTGTTGTAACAAGTATGGACACAAAGCAAGTGAGTGCAGATTTGGTTTTAGAAGAAGAGAAAATTTCTTGACAAGAAATCCTTTTGTGTTTTAAAGAGGATTGAAGTGTTTCAATTGCAATAACTTTGGGCACATAGCTAAGTTTTGTAGGCCTAACTTGAAAGTGCAGCAAACTAGGTTGAATATTCTTTCCAAAATGTCCTCATCAAGTGATGATAAGCAAATACTTGTTTGGAAACCTAAAATAATAAGCAAGAGTATTGATGCCATGATTGTTCAAACTGTTTTTCATGCCAAGAAGAAGGAACAACGGGTTATAGAAAGTGGCTGTTCTAATCATATGACATGAGATAAAGGCATATTCATCAAGCTTGAAGACCTTACTGAAGGATCAGTCATGTTTGGTAACAATGATTGCACTTTGATCAAAGGAAAAGGTACTATTATTTTAGATGATGAGACTCCATTATATGTTGTATATTATGTTGAGGGCTTGAAACATAATCTATTGAGTGTTAGTCAAATCTATGATAATGGATTAATATTGTTTTTAATGCTCATGGTTGTGAAATAAAAAAGAAATCAGGAAAAGTTGTTGCAACAGGATTAAGAACAAGTGGAAACATCTATAATCTTCATGAGACTGAAAATAGAAGTGTAGATGGACATATTTGCTTCACGGGTCAAGTTGAAGAAAGTTGGCTATGGCATAGAAGACTTGGTCATGTAAATTTTGATAATCTTGAGAGGATAAAAAAAAATCAAAATGTTAGAAATCTGCCTCACATCTCCAAGACAAGCAATACTACATGCAAAGAATGCCAATTTGGTAAGAAAACTAAGGTTAGTTTTAAATCTAAAGAGTATTCTACTTCTAAACCTCTACAACTTGTTCATTCAGATTTGTGTGGTCCTACAAGGACTAAGGCTTTAGGTGGTGAAAGATACTTTATGGTCTTTATTGATAACTTTTCAATAATGACCTAGGTGACCTTTTTGAAGCACAAATCAGAAGCCTTTGAAAGATTCAAGATTTTTAAGAAGATGGTGGAAAAGGAATCAGATTTCAAGCTCAAATGTCTAAGGTCAGATAATGATGGAGAATATACATCCAAGGAGTTTGAAGAATATTGTGAGAAACATGGGATCAAAAGGCAATTTTCAGCTCCTATAACTCCACAATAGAATGGAGTAGCTGAAAGAAATAACAGGACTGTGAAGGAGATGGCAACGACATTACTTCATGATGCAAATCTGCCCAATACTTACTAGAAGGAAGCTATCCATACAACAACATATACTCTAAATAGAGTACAATTGAGGGTAAAATCTAATGAGAGTACAATTGAGGGTAAAATCTAATCACACTCCTTATGAATAATGGTATGGTAGGTCAGCTTAGAATGTTGGCTACTTTAAGATTCTTGGTAGTAAATGTTTCAGTAAGAGAGATAATGATAATTTGGGAAGTTTTGAGTCTAGATGTGATGAGGGTATATTTTTAGGCTATTCCACATATAGTGAAGCCTATAAATTTTTCAACAAGAGACTCAAAAAGGTTATAGAGAGTACTAATGTAAAAGTGGATGAGAATTTGCAGCCATGTGTACAGCTGATCCAAGACAAAGAAGAAGAAGATCATCATTTAGAAAAAAGAAGAGGAAGTTCAAGTGGAAGAAGAAACTCCTGAAAAGCCTGTTGAATCTAAAGCCAAAAATCCTTCAAAGAAATTGCAAAGAGATCATCCAAAAGAGCTGATTATTGGAGATAAAGATATTGGTGTGTTAACAAGAAGAAGACTTGTTGCTGTAAATAATCAAGCACATGTTTGTTTGATATCATAAGTGGAACCAAAAACCTATGTGGAGGCCAACAAGGATGAAGCTTGGATTAAAGCTATGGAAGAGGAATTGAATCAAATAGAGAAGAACAAAACATGGGAACTTATGCCAAGACTTGAAGGTAAAAATGTTATTGGTGCAAAATGGGTATTTAGAAACAAACTTGATGATAAGGGCAAAGTTGTTAGAAATAAAGTTAGATTGGTTTGTAAAGGTTACTCTCAAATTAAGGGGATTAATTTTGATGAACTTTTGCACCTGTGGCTAGATTAGAGGCAATAAGAATGTTCTTAGCTTTTTTAGTTTATAAGAATTTCAAGGTGTTCCAAATGGATGTCAAATCAACCTTTCTAAATGGTGATCTTGAAGAAGTTTACATGGAGCAACCTGAAGGTTTTGAATACAAAGACAAATCAGATTATGTATACAGGTTGAAAAAGCCCTTGTATGGCTTGAAACAAGCCCCAAGAGCATGGTACTATAATTTGGATACGTATTTGCAAGAACAAGGATTTACTAAAGGAGGTGTGGACATCAATTTGTACTATATTGCCAAAGGTGAGGATATCTTGGTTGTAGTGGTTTATGTTGATGATATCATTTTTCAAAGTAATAATGATGATATGAGCCATTCCTTTCCTAACATCATGAAGTCAAAATTTGAAATGTCTATGTTGGGAGAATTGTCTTTCTTCCTTGGTTTACAAGTTTCTCAACTTGAAAAGGGGATTTTCATCTCACAAACCAAATATGCCAAAGAAATGCTTAAAAAGTTTCAAATGGATGAATGTAAACCTATTGGTACTCCTATGGAAATAGGGTACAAACTAAGAAAAAATGACAATTCACCTAAGGTGGAACAATCCTTGTATATATCCATGATTGGCAGCCTCTTGTATCTAACAACTTCTAGGCCTGATATCATGCAGGCAGTTTGCTTGGTAGCAAGATTTCAAGCATGTCCTAAGCAATCACATTTAAATGCTGTTAAGAGGATTTTTAGATATCTTAAAGGCACTCTTGATTTTGGATTGTGGTATCCTAGACGCAATGATTTCACTCTTCTTGCATATACAGATGCTGATTGGGCAGGTTGTCCTGATGATAGAAAGAGCACAAGTGGAGCAGCCTTCTTTCTTGGTGGTAGAATAGTAGCTTGGCATAGTAAGAAGCAAGATTGTGTCTCTTTATCTACTGCTGAAGATGAATATGTTGCAACATCTTCATGTTGCACCTTCTTTGGATGGTTCAGTCTCTTCAAGACATCGAAGTGGAGGTATCTAAAACTGTACCTATTCTTTGTGACAATACAAGTTCCATTAATATGTCCAAGAATCTAATCATGCATTCTAGGACCAAGCATATTGCCATTAGATATCATTTTCTACGAGAAAAGGTACTTGCAAATGATGTGGTGTTGGATTATATTCATACCTATGATCAACTGGCTGATATCTTTACAAAACCATTGCCTAAAGAAATGTTTGAATTCCTGAGACAGAGGTTTGGGGTTTTATCATTTTCCTCTCTTCAATGAGTTCATCAAGATGTTGGATTTAGGGGGAGTAATTGTTTGTTTATAAAGTCTTGAAATCCAATCAATTTTTTTTTTAAAAAAAACTTCTCATAAGTAGCAAGGCAGTTTTCATGAGTAGCAGGGCAGTTTTCATGAGTAACAGGATAATTTTTGATAAGTTGTTGAGGCAACATTTCTTCATGGTTTGTATGAACATTTATACATAGGGCAACATTTCTTCATGGTTTGGTGTTTGGAATAGCAAGGGTAGCATTTCTTATCTCATATGCAATAGAGGACAATTTTGTATGAATAGTGATGTATAATTAGTTTTTAAACTATTTTTTTTATGACAGTTTATGTTGTGACTATGTGATAGTGGTGACTATGTGTTTTAGTTGAGGGCAGCGGTGACTGTGTGACAGGGGCCAACAAATAGAGGATAGAGCACAAAGTAATTTACTGTAGGTATTTCAGTTTGAACACAGTATATTCTTTCTCTATATATGTTGATCTTACCTTATAAATGTATTGAAGGGAAGTCTTTGCCATTGATTGCCAAAAAGGGGGAGATAAATTGTTTGTTGATGGATTGCTTGTGTAAGTGTTTTGACATCAATGCCAAAGCCAAAGGGGGAGTTTGTTATGTTTGGCATGATGGTTGTCTTGCCATTGATGTCAAAATAGGTGATCTTGAGATGCAATGAGGTCATGTTGTTCATGGGAGTTCATTCTCATCTTCATGGTTGACAAGTGACCTTTGCAGAGAAAGTAATGGGTAACGTTGTGAAGTTGCAATACAGTGGCAGTTATGATGTGCAAGTTTTTTCATGATTTGTTGCAGACACCTTTATTATACATGTTGCTCATACATGTTTTGGACCACAGGAGTTCATATACATTATGATATTGAGATGCTGGAAACTTGTCAAAGCTGTCAAAGATGACAGAAGGTTTCAAAGTCAAAAGTTACAGAGAAGTTGCAGTGGTATTAGTATTGATGTGGATGTCTGCTCATTCATTCCTTCATGATGTGACAGAGCTACAATGCAATAAGCATGTTGATTTGCAATTGGGATGCTTGTTCATTTATGATGGTAAATATGTTCAAAGTGTTTGATGTTAGTTCTATGCAACAATCACTTCATAGTGTGTAGAAAGGTCTTGAATTTACACTAAACTGAGCTTTAATGGAATAGAGATTCTTGTAAATAAGTGAAGAAGTCTTCATATTAGGGTTTCTTTTTAGGATGTTCAAAAACCCTAATTAAATGGCTTTAAAGAATACTTTATTAAAGCCCCAGAATGCTCGTCATATCTTAAGATTACTTTTTGTTATGTTTATCTGTTGACTAGGCAAGTAGGTAAAAAGTAACTTAAGTTATAAACTTAATTCTTCAACAAACATTGGTGACTGGCCCCAACCACTTAGAGATACTGGGCATCGTAAGTCTTAAAAGCTTTATGAGTGCCAAATAAGATCCTATGGATAAGATTAAAAAGGCAAAGTGGCATGAAAGGAGATCGAACAGGGGCTTTTCAAATGCCTTTTGGAACTCAACGGTCACTTTCCTGTTACTAAATTTGATGTGCTTTTGTTTATAAAAGGTTAAAAAATGATTTTTCTCTCTCCTTTTTGATGCAGAAGGGCCAATAAAATTCTGAGAGAGTATGAGATAAGGTTTTTGATAGATCTGATTGATGATTTTTGAAGTTGAAAGACATATCTACCTACCTATATGCAATTTTGTAAATAAATTCTAATTGTTTGCAGAGGTTGAAGGTTGATGATTAGTTTGTGAAGTATATTGATGAGGGACAAGAAATTTTTGTATGAGTTTTGTATGACATGTTTGGAGATTTTGATCATTGATTTGAGATTTTGAAAGGAATATTTATATGTCTACATGAGGATTGATCAGTTTAATGCAGGGTATCATAGTTTTTGCAGTGTTTGGTGTTTGAAGGCCATTCAGAATTGAGTTTGAAGAGCAACAATTTGAAGATCATTAATTTGTCCATTCAAGTGAATTATCTTTGCAGAGATTGACATTTGTTTTAATGACCAAATCAAGAGTGCATAGATTTTTAAATGATGAAGATTTTGTTGAAGTGAAAAACTAGAGGGAGATATAAGTGTTGTGGAGAAGTGAATTAGGGTAACCCCCTGAGTTAATTTGTGTTTGTATTCAAGGTATTTTCATCAAGTCAGTGAGACTTTCTATTGCCAGTGAAGCATACATAAGTCAGTGAGACTTTTTATTTCTAGTGAGGCATCCATAAGTCAGTGAGACTTTGTAAATGGTGATGTTTTCATGCTTAAGCCAGTGAGGCAATTTTGAGTGGTTTTTCTACCCCAAGAGGGTTTTCCACTCATAAAATCTTTTGTGTCTTGGGCTCAAGTCTTGTGTGAATTAATTTGTCCTATATGTTTGAACATTTAGTTTTATTTCTTCAGTATTTAACTCACTTCTTTGATAAAGTTCATTGTCAAGTTTTTTATAAGTTCTAAAATCTTGTTTTAGATACAATACTGATTCACCCCCCTCTCAGTGTTGATTGTACTCATACAATGTCTATGTCTGGTGAAAGTGTGCTCTATTTAAAAATGTGTCATGTGGAAGTGTCTTGGTTAAGGTATCTTGTAATGGGGAAATGTGATATTGTTATACAACACTATAGTATTATCTTGTGACATGAGATTTCTTGTGGTTCATTATGTGTTGTCGTATATGTCGTAAAAGTGTGGTGAGGTACATTGTTGGGGGGGGAGTCAAAAAGTCCATCAAACATGATAGTAAGTGTAAAAATTAATACCCTCTTGTTAGGAAAAATTAAACCCCATCCTAGACCTGGGTGGGCCCCTCAAGAAATATAATAAAATTAAGAAAAAATGAATTTTGGGAATCTTTTTTGTAGCATTTTTAATTTGGACAGGAATGCATTTTTAATTATTTTAAAAGGGCTGGGCTTAAACAACACACACTAAGCTTTGACTTGCTTAGGTGGCTGGTGGGCACCTTCTCTTATTGACACATTAATAAAACAGAGTAAGAGAAAGGGCCCACCAACCACCTAAGCAAGTCAAAGCTTAGTGTGTGCTGTTTAAGCCTAGCATTTTAAAAGGTCCTTGGTAAGGACACATGTTGTGCACCCAAGGTGACAACATACTATCCACTTTTAGACACATGCTGTCCACTTGGGAGAAACACATGTTTCCTTGAAGGACAAATGTAACCTGGTTTAACCACAGGGTAAAAAGAAAAAGAAAGAAAAAGGGAAAAAGGAGGAGGAAAAGAGCAGTGAGGAAACATTGGAGGAACAAGAGATTTTAGTGGATCTAAATAGCTCTATAAGGAATTTTAGGTAGGGTACTAATTCCATATTTATAGAACTTAACTTAAATCAAGTGATGTCAGATAATTTTCTATTCTTCTGTTATTGCTATAGTGAAATGTTGTTGTGGTATCAAGTGTTGTGAGTATAATGTTCAGTGGGTATGAGTTTGGCTATACTTGCTATTATGTCTATGTGTGGGGTTAAAAAGAGGACCTGTAGGAGTTGCAAAAGGGTAAGAGTACCCTCACTGTGCTTTTATATATATATATATATATATATATATATATATATATATATATATATATATATATTCCATTTATGAAAAGGTAAATCGCCTATAGGCCCTCTAGTTACATACCCCTCTGTGAAGGTTTTTTCATCAAGCCTTCTAGTGCTACTTATGGAATGTGTGTACATTAACCCAGTGAATGTTGTGATTGTTAATTATTTTACTGTGTACAATGAAGTCTGTAGAATTGTTCTGTGTGGGTTAGTTAATTGGGTATGTAGTGCAACCTGGGTTCCCCTGTGTTTTTCCCCTAGCTCAGGGGTGGACAGTTCTTGTCCTAGGCTAGGTGGTGAGCAACCTACTAGCTTTGCAAGGGAGTTGTTTTCTTTCTATTATAGGTCCTTGAAGGCTGAAATGGAAAGAAATTAGCTGTTGTGACTATAAACAGAAGAGTATACATTATGGGTGGAAAAAAAAAGAAATTAAATTAAATGTTGTGTGTAAGCGTGTGATTAGATCTGGATAATGATATTACTATGATGGTATTTATAGGAAGAAGTATTGTGAGGAATAAAACAAGAATTGATTTACCATGTTTAAAATTTACTATTGAATCACTAATGATTTAATGGCCTAGAAGGAAACAATTTACATATTTTATTAGATCTGTTAAGTGCAATTCTGAAATGTATTCTCTGTAGGTGTTGTAGAGAGAGATTTTAAGCGTGTTATATATCATTCTATAATGGAAAGATCAAATAATGAATTTATTTCAATTTTTGAGAGAAAAGAAAGAAAGAAATAGAGTAATGGTGGGTACTAAAAAAAATACTAGGTAATTGACATCATTGGCTAGCTACTCTATGTTCCTTATTCTAAAAGATTTTCAGACTCTAACTAAATTACTACCATCAGATTAGACATCCAAACCTAGGAAAGAATAAACATATAAAAGGGTAAGAGTGGGAATGAAATTGTCAAATTACTATTGTAGAAAAGCAATCATAAAGTTCAAAGGCAAAGCATAATTTCTGTCTAGGGTATGACTTTCTAAAGGAGAGGCTGGGCCTCTACTCTGGCTTGATCTTTCTCTGAAGGGTGCAACCTGTTGTTGGGTCATCCTTTCCCTACAACAAGGAGAATGCTCCTCTATAGGCTAGTTCTTGTAGAACCCTTCTACCTAGCTTTCCTTCCATCCTCCTTTCTATGCACCCCCAATCCTCACCCTGCAACAAACAACATGAAAGGAAGAAGAAATCTCTCTCTCACACACACACACACACACACACACTTTTTAAACAAAACACACACACACACAGACACACACACACACACTCACACTTACACACTTACTTTTTAAACAAAGCACACACACACACACTCACACTTACACACTTACTTTTTAAACAACACACACACACACACACACAAACACACACACTTACACACTTAATTTTTAAACAAGCAACCTCCTTGCACCTTAGGGTGACTCCCCTTGGGGTCTAACCCATTCTTTAAGGATCTCTGGTTAATAACAAAAAGGAGTAAAGTAAATACTGTCTAAGATTAATCTTCTCCCTTGCATGGACTATAGACCAGGTGCCTAGAGCCTCCTTGGCTCTTGATTTTAGATGGTTACCTATTATTCAAAGTAACTTTAAGCAGCTACAGATCTAGTTAAAGGAAAGAATAGAGACAAAATAATTATAATAATAAATAATTCCAAATAGAGAAAGCTCACATTCACTCCATAGTACGCCTCAACATCACCATCTTTCTATGGCTATTGCTACCTGTAAATCTAGATTCTGCTAATCATGGCAGCTAGAGGAAGGTGACAATATGGAAATTAGGGTAGAAGATAGTAAAGCAAGTTTTCTCTTTATTTGGGCTCGTTAGGGTTAGGGATTTACATATCCCATTGTGCTTAAATTTACTTTTATGCTTCCAAATGAAAGTTAACTTTTAAAAGACTTCTAGTTTTATGTATGACCTTCCACATCTGCTGAGATTAAAGTTCCATTTAAATTAATATGTGTAATGTTTTTTTAAATTTTCCCAGTATTCGTTCTCATTTTTTTAAATGATTATAGGGGGGAAATATAATTCTCTAAGGTGGGGAAAACAAATGATATATGATTAAATGATGGATAATAAATCTTAAGGCACTGTTCATGAGAACATCATAATGTTCAAAAATGTCTCAAGCCATTTTTCTTTTAAGAACACTCACACTTGGAATTATCCTATTGGATGGCTGTGCCTATCCATGTACTTCTTGAACCCCCTATTAAATCTATTGTTGGCTCAAGATTAAATGTTTTTTCTATGAAATACTTTATTTGCTTGTTATAGCTAAAATACTCCTTTCACCCATATGCCAGAGACTTGCCTTGCAGTTGGAGTCCATGCCAAGGGATGCAAGGAAACTGAGGTTTGCCTAAAATTAAGTTGCAAGGAAACTAGCAAAGGTACAGTCTGGTTTTACACTTGGTAATTGTCTTGCTCAGAATAAATATTTGTAAAGATATACTTTTATGTGAAACCACTAATAAAGGACAATAGGAGGACAATGCATTCAACCTTAACTCACAACATCTAATAATGTACCATTTGACCTTGCTATGTAAAAGCTAAAAGGTGTTGGTTTTACTCTTGGCAGTTGAATTTGTGCAGAATAAAGATTATGTGTAATTGTATTTCTATTTAAAATAACTAATATAGTCAATAACAAGTAAGAAATATATATATTTAATTCACCACTATATATGCATACTTGAGTATTATGTTGAACATTGCACCTCTATGACAATAGATGTTTATATAAGTATATTAGAATATCTTCTATTTTTTTATATTGAAAAATGTAAATATAAAATACAATATAGAGCTCTAAAGAGCTACTAGCAGCATTACAATAACTTTTCAAATAATAGAGAAGGGAAGAAAAAAAACCAGCCATACAAATAAACAGATGCCCCACAAGGACAAGTCAACCACGTGGTTTAAAAATACAATAACTGAGGTCGTGAAAATTGTTGTGGTTACAGTTGTAGATAGCTTCTTTTTGCTGATTGTGACAGGTTTTGGAATCCAGCTGGCCCATAAAATTACTAGAAATGAGTATCAAACTACTCCAACCTACTCATAGAAATGTTTTGCCACTTTCAAAGATGCATTTACCTTCTTTTCATAGCCTATGAAATAGATAAACAACAGCTATCCAATTTCAATGGCAACCCACAATGCTAGAAACAACCATAAGACCACTTCAACATGTCAAATCTTTTATGAGCTACAATTTATACATATATGTTTATCACTATGCCTTTATAGTACTTCAGTTATATTCACCATAATGAAATATATATATATATATTCTTAGAGGCATTGTATAGTTATGCATATACTCTACAACACAAATGTTATATATATATATATATATAACATTTGTGTTGTAGAGTATATGCATAACTATACAATGCCTCTAAGAATATATATATATCCAATGAAACAAGTTGATTCATTATGTATAGTGCCTCAGTATATTTGAATATCTATCTTTCATATTTAGCAGTGCATATTGAATGTCATTACACTTCTATACCATTTGATTATATTGTGCCCCTCTATAATATGTATACATGTATGTAATGTGCCCTTCTCATTGATATTTAGCTGTGCATATGTATGCCAACTAATCCATATTGCACTATGTCTTTATGGATTATCAAATCGATTTATGCCAAGTCATTTATGAGTTGCAATTTATAAAATGAATGTGCCTATATTGTGCTTCAGAAAGATACGCCATAGTATCATAGTGAAATATTATGTGCAGAATATGCTTGATTCAATTTGTAAAGAACTTCTAGCACCTATAATTATAGTTAATACTGTTATCGTAATTGATGAACACCTAGTTATAATCATACTTCCTATATTTCTTCCAACCTTTAAGTGTTGTGGCCAATACATTTGTGCTATTTCCCTTATCCTTTAGAAAACGAGCAGAATGGATGCTTAATGCTAGTGGATCAACCCTTTCCTTTCTAGAAATTTGAACCTTGATATTTGCTTCTAAATTTTCAAACAAGCATTCCCTTAGTAATCTTCCCTAGGAATAACATTAAAAAAAAATTAGGGTTGTTTTTGTTGTGTTCACACGTTATGTTATGAGGGCATTACATAGGTATCAGATTGAGTTTTACAACTCTGGGAACTTTGGGGAGTGTTCTTTTGGGTCTAACCTTGAATGTGCTCATGTAAAAAAAAGTAATAAGTCTGTAAGTATTGAACTTTTATCTTGGGACTTCACTTCCATGATGATGGATCACAAATGATTGTTGTGTATTCTAATGATTATCTTCCCCAATGTTTGACTAGAAGGATGTTATGTCTTCTGATATGTTGTGGATATAGTTCCCTTGGCATTTCTATTGGGTGGTATGTGAACCTTAATATATGAGTCAATGAGGTTGTTCACTACTTACACCTTGTGCATCTTATTGGAATAAGTAAGTGGATTGGTAATCAGATAAGAAGGCTTATTTGTCACTATATGTATTTTGCGAAGTTTTGTATACTACATAGGGACTGTTCCATGGTTTTACAATTATGCCTTATATTTAAAAATTGTATGGAAATACTTTTGTACATTATATTGTGAACTTACTCTTCTTAAGTATAGAAGAGATAACACTAATATGATAATTTGATTGGGTGAGTTTGTAGCATTTAGATTGTATTGTATTAAAAACTACAAAATGGTGAAGGAATGAGAATCCTTTTCTTTTTAGATATGTAAGTCTTGTTAATATGTCTAACATCATTATGAATGAATTTTTTTCCACGGACATAGAAAGGCTTAAAACTTGATTAATGATGCTTTAGATAACTTATAGAAATCAATTATTAATTAATGTTTAAATGAGTGCCCTTGTGAATGATTTTGGGTGGAACTTTTAAGATAAGTCAATTATATGTGGTAAAGTAATTGTAAATTTGTTGCCTTCAATTGGTTTTTGTGTTTAGTTGATATTGAGTTATGACCAATTGATAATTTCTATGAATGAGTACCAATTGCATATTAGATTGCTTGTGAAAATTTGGTTTTAGCATCAAGTAACAACTAGAAAAGAATAATGTTTCTTGTACTCTATTGTGATTGTCAGTGGCCACATGAGTAATTGTCTTAGACGATGTTGTGATGTGCAATGATATATGAGTGTAATTAGGATGTGTGTTGTGATGTGTAAATATGAATGCATGTTGCAATCATGCCTCAAAGTTTGTGACATAGGGAATGCCCCTTGCGGTAGTTGTACATGTGTGTTGGTAACCCTTTTGACCTAGCAGAGAAATGTTAAAGAAATATGTTTTAGAATTCTATGAAGATGTGTGAGTCACCCATCATGTTCTTATAGGATGTGATGTCTTAGTGTCACCCCTAAATGAGGGTAATCCCTCATGGTCACTTTGGAGTATAGCTCCTCTTTAACCCTTTTTCCTTTCTATTGTTTCGTGGGTTGAGGATGGACCCTAAGGTGCCTTGAGCCCATACTCATTTTAGTTATAGACACTTAGCAGTTCATATTGTTTTCATCATGGATTTCTAGTATTCAGGAAGCCACCATCAGTTATGTGATACTAGCAATACACTGGATACATATAGTATTTCAGCATATGATTTTGAAATTTAAGATTAATTGCAAACAAAAGGGATTGGTAACTTCAGGCAGTGACACATTATGTGCTATCAAGATGTTTAGACAGATGATAGTTATGAATTAGGATAATGTGACATGGCATTTTAGATGGTAGCTCACTAAAATGAAAGTTTGTGTGTAATGAGAAATAATAGTGATTGATACCTTGT
This sequence comes from Cunninghamia lanceolata, assembly GCA_027924645.1. Taxonomy (NCBI): domain Eukaryota; kingdom Viridiplantae; phylum Streptophyta; class Pinopsida; order Cupressales; family Cupressaceae; genus Cunninghamia; species Cunninghamia lanceolata. Next base: position 3,645,105 of record BSBN01001670.1, on the reverse strand, counting down.
GACAAGGATGATATGACTTTTGATGTGGTTGTCAGTGTAAGTGTGAGGGATATTATTCTCTACTTGGAATAATTACAGTTGATTCTACACATACGTGATATCTTAGACTCATGATACATGATAACCATACATGCTTGTGGGGGTTCTCTTGTGAGGTGGATGTCAGATCCTATAGACGACTCATTGTATCATATGTTAGTGGACCTTGGTATGATGGTAGGATTCTAGGTTGTGTGGGACATGTACCCATTCATGTGGATTCTTTATGTAGATATATGATCATATTTTTTTGGGATTGTGTAAGACATGCTTATTATGACATTATGATTTATCATTGATTTCCATGTGGTTTGAGACCACTATATTATTTCATGTGGTTTGATACCACCATATTATTTTATGTGGTTTGAGACCACCATATTATCTTATGTGGTTTGAGACCATTGTATGATTCCCCTCCTCCCCTTAGGTGGCTTTGTTACAAGGTCACATGGTGATTGTAATTTTGAGAGACTGTTGGATTATTTATTATGTGTTGAATATTTTTCTTACAAGCCAATATGTTTTGTTCGCTTTTGGGCTAATTGGCCATTTTTTATTTTTATGTTGAGACATTTCTTTTGCCTCAAGGATGTGTTCTTGGATAAACTTAGGATGATACAATGATTGTTATTTGATCTCCACTTCTTCTGTGATTCATTAAATTTGTTTTTATTCTATTTTATTGAGGTTTAATTTATCAGTTTGCTTTACTTCTTTAATTTTCTCATTGAGGCCCTTTAATGTTGCAACTGCTAGTATGTGTAGAGTGTTGTGACTATTGTTTACTATCATATCCTAGAAGGATCATTGGCAAGTTGTATAGGGGAGTAGATGGCCCAGGGAATCTTGTTCATACTAGGAAATATAAGGCGGGCTCCTTGAGAGGACCCTGAGACCTTTCTTGATCTGTTCTTGGTACATTGGCTTCCACATGGCATGATTATTCCTTGGATGTTAGCACTATGGTATGGGTGATATTGGTATTTCCTCTAGAGGTGAGATTATATGATTTTACACTAGTAATATTGGCACAATGATTCTACATTACATGGTTATTCATTCATTGGTTTTTGGCTCTATGGCATTATGGATTGCTCAGTGGTACATTAGTGTTGTCCTCCTCATAATACCCCTTTCTTGTTGAGCCTTGTGGTGTGAGCCATGTGATGTCTTCATGATGAGTATATTTATTGATACATATGAGTATGGTAATCATTAGGTGATTCACCTAGGAGAGGTATGATGTGAAAGAGACTCTGAATTCAAATGATGTGTTATATGTGGGATTGAGTTTTTGTGTTATGTGAGTCATTTACTATTGTTGAGAATTAGATGTTAAAATTTTTGACTAAAACACACTATGTGGCTTGCCTCTATTCCTTAGATATAAATTCGTTCATTCATGATGGTAGTAATTATTTAAGGACATGCTTAGCTATTCAAAATGAGTTATGTAGTTAATTTACATTGGTGTGACTTGACATAATATGGTTGCTTGTTTTTATATGATGAGGTAAAATAAATTTGTTAATATTATTGGATAGCCTCTTCTCTTAGGGACTTCTAGGAGGAATTCCAAGCCTAGAAGGGGAGGATGTAGGACCCCTCTTTGATTCCTGCCATAATAGTGGGAAGTGATCTCACATTTTACTACTATAGTTTTGTAATGAGACATCATATGTTGGTTCTTCTAGTTATTTGATAATGGTTATGGTTATATACTTGTTTGAGATGTATGATATTGACTTGGACTATGGTTGGTACATGCTTTTATATTTGCATATTCTCACCTGACTTTATGTGATGCTTCTTAGATCATGTCTTGTATCTTGTTTAACAGACTGTTTTGCTTATTGAGATATAGCTATGCATGATGCCTTGGATTATGTTGTGTGAATTTTTATACTTTGCCATGGTTGATGAGACTTATTGATATATATATATCAATATATATATATATATATATATGTATATGTAGCTTGCAAATTTAATTATGTAAATTGTTGTCTCATACTATTGTGATCTAGACTCTTGTAGATGTGTATATGTATGTTCTCTCATATGCATTGAAGTGGATTAAATATTAGTTTAGTGCAAGATAGATTTTTATATGTTTCATATGTATACGAAGTAGTAGATAGATAATTGTATTGTGCTTTGGCTATTGTTATCATAATTAACAATGTGAAACAAGCGTGCATGTTGAGCCAGTGGAAACTAGTGAAAACACTTGGTAAAACCATTGTGGTTTCCCACCTAGCCTGTATGGAATGGATCAGGTCTAATTGTTAGTCATGTCTATGTCTGGTGAAAGCGTGCTCTGTTTAACAATGTGTCATGTGGAAGTGTCTTGGTTAAGGTATCTTATAATGGGGAAATGTGATATTGTTGTACAACACTGTAGTATTGTCTTGTGACATGAGATTTCTTGTGGTTCATTATGTGTTGTCGTATATGTCATAAAAGTGTGGTGAAGTACCTTGTTGGGGGGGAAGTAAAAAAGTCCATCAAACATGATAGTAAGTGTAAAAATTAAAATACCCTCCTGTTAGGAAAAATTAAACCCCATCCTAGACCTAGGTGGGTCCATCAAGAAATATAATAAAATTAAGAAAAAAATGAATTTTGGGCTTTTTTTGTAGCACTTTTAATTTGGACAATAATGCATTTTTAATTGTTTTACAAGGTCCTTGGTAAGTACACATATTGTCCACCCTTTTGGACACATGCTGTCCACTTGGGGGAAACACATGTTGTCCTGAAGGACAGATGTAACCTGGTTTAACTAGAGGGTAAAAAGAAAAAAAAAGAAAAAGGGAAAAAGGAGGAGGAAAAGAGAAGGGAGGAAACACGAGAGGAATAGGAGATTTTAGTGGATCTAAACAACTCTACAGGGAATTTCAGGTAGGATACTAATTCCATATTTATAGAACTTAAATTAAGTGTGTTGCAAGTATGGGCCAAACTGGTGTTGTCATTGATGTCAACATACTCCTATTGCACTGATGATAAGGGTTGGATGAGCTGTGTGCTGAGGATATTGAGAAAATTAGTCCTAATCAGGAATAGAGAAGAACAGTGAAGATAGTGAGCTAAAGATCCTAGATAAGATGAAGATCAAAGGATGTACTTCAAAGGGTTTGTAGATGTGTCTTGAGATGATCCAGTAAATATTTCAGAGGTCCACATGAAGATCTGAAGAAGTTATGGCCACTTAAGTAAAACCGGTTCTGATAGGTGTTCAAAGGTGATAGAGTGATACAGATAGGTCCAGTGAGATTCGAAAATGCATTATCCTATTCTACAGATTTAGTGGAGTGTTTAGGAAGTCCATATGAAGTGACAACTCGATTGGTTTGTGATCTAGAGGTCCGCAAGAATCTATTCCAATAGGACAGTGATGACAGACTGTGTTCTTGAGGTTCCAGATGAAGGAGAGAATGATTTCAGTAGACAGTAATAGTGTGGATGTTCTTGGTGATTCAGGAAAGCTTGTGGAGGTCTTTGGATTGTGTCCAGCTTGTGTTGGTGGTACACATTAAAGATTGAGCTAGTAAATGAAGAATTACTTTCAGATGATGATGTTCTTCCTGAGTATGGTCGACCGGATGAAGTACACACCCTACAGATGATCTTGGAGATGTTCTGTGAAGAATGGCGTGTTCCTAAAGGAGTATTGGAGTCTTAGATCTATGTGGCCGATAGTGTGTTGATCCGCATGAAGTTTTTTTGTAATATGTCATGTAGTATTTATGTATTTACCCTGTAATGTATTCCGACTTGGATGATAATTCCTAAGTTGATGTCTTGTATAAATAAAGAGTTGTTAAGTCATTTTAAAGGCATCTTGTGGAGATGAGAGTGTGGTAGAGAGGAGCAGAGTGAAAGACAAAGTAGAAGTATTGAGCTTAAATGGAATTGACTCAAGCATGGTGAAGATGCTATTCTCTAGTTCAAGTATGTGATACTTATTATTTTATAGACAGTGTGTCTCTTGTAGGTAGTGGGCCTCTTGTGAGTAGTGTGCTCAGGTAGTGAGCCCTAATTGGCATGTGCCATTTTGTTCTTTCTATTCTTCTAATAGAGAATACAATCTTGGGTTAATCACCCCATGGTTTTTCCCTTAATTGAGTTTTCCACGTCAAAATCTTGGTGTCTTGTGTGTTAATGTGTTTCTGCTCTTGATTTAATGCATTATGTTTCAATGATTGATTTATTATTATGTTGCTAAATTACAAAGTGGATTTAAGTGTTTAATTGGAAGAAAGTTTTGGACAACTGATTAACCCCCCCTCTCAGTTGTCTGTCCTAAATCCAACAAAGTGATGTTAGATAATTTTGTATTCTTCTGTTATTGTTGTAGTGAAATTATGTTGTGGTATCAAGTGTTGTGAGTATAATGTTCAGTGGGTATGAGTTTGGTTGTACTTGCTATTATGTCTATGTGTGGGGTTAAAAAGAGGACCTGTAGGAGTTGCAAAAGGGTAAGAGTACCCTCACTCTGCTTTAATGAAAATAAATTAAGGGTATGAGTACCTTGGGAATATATATATATATATTCCATTTATGAAAAGGTAAACTGCCTACAAGCCCTGTAGTTTCCTACCCCTCTGTGAAGGTTGTTTCATCAAGCCTTCTAGTGCTACTTGTGGAATGTGTGTGTTTACCCAATGAATTCTATGATTGTTAATTGTTTTACTGTGTTGTGATGTCTGTAGAATTGTTTTGTGTGGGTTGGTTAATTGGGTATGTAGTGCAACCTGGGTTCCCTTGTGTTTTCCCCTAGCCGGGGGTGGACAGTTCCTATCCTAGGCTGGGTGATGAGCAACCCACTAGTTGCGCAAGGGATTTGTTTTCTTTCTATTATAGGTCCTTGAAGGCTGAAAGGGAAATAAATTAGCTGCTGTGACTATAAATAGAAGAGTATACTATTGATGTTTAGAATTGTGCAAGTTCTAGAACCAACATGGGAGGTTCTGAGAATGTGGGAAGACTCTCAGAACAACCTCCAAATTTTAGAGAAGTTGGCTCTTCTTTATCAATAGGGTTTTGGGAAAAGGGGAGAGAAATAAGATTACAGATACAATATGAAATAACTCCTAAGGCGATATGCCAGACTTATATTTGATTTAATAACCAGCACAGTGACTAAATCTTGATGATTTCTGCCGTATTAAAGAGCAAAGAGCATGATTAATATAACAGTTTATGAACATATTTAAACTCAGAGGTTAAACTTAGAGAATTTGCAATAAAGACATAGAAAAATATCACCAAATAGCATAGAATAGAGGTTTCTCATTAATTGATTCAGTAGAATACATAAGGCACATAATATCCACAGATCTATGATGCTTCTCTTTTTGAAATAACTACGAAGGCAAAATGATATGTTCCAGTCACACTACAAAATTCTATATCTTCTCTAGTATATTCTTCTATCTTGATATCTCCCTATATATAGCTGAATGATAGGGCTTAAGACACCGATGGTTGTTAAGATTCTCAACCACCTGCAAAACTGAACTGGAACTGGTCACATGCAAGAATTATTTCTGAATCTACTTTTGTGTCATCCTTGCATTCCGATTGGTTGACTGGTGTTGAACATATGGCTTTCAACTACCAGTTCTGTTGGGACAGATGACCTCTTTCGCGGGCTTCCAAACAGCTCAAAAATTGCTACATGGCACACTTTGCGCTCATCAGGTTGACCCCTCTTATATTTCTTTGAATACATGCCATACTGACACTTGGCACCTTCAGCCTCTCTTTTCTTAATTGATGCTCAAAACACATGACAACATCTGCTAGCTTCAAAACTGGGACACATGGCAGGATGACGCTTCTTCTAAGATACTTTATTTCTTTTCTTCAAACACCCATAGTTGCTACATGTGGCACATTATGTCATGCCCACATTTCCCATGCAGTCATGACACACAACACACATGTCATGTCCACATTTTTCAAGTGGTCATGAGAGAAAATATCAAAAACTTTTCTGCATGTCCCTATAAACCCCCTCGCACGCGTCTGCGTGCTCGGTGGCAATATGTATAAGGCGTAAACATGTCAATCATATTCAAAAAGTGCATCTACCTACACAATCCCCTGCATGATAAAATCCAACTAGGGGGTATGCAACGCGATGTGCGCCGCTTCTAGGGTTAGAACAGATTTAATTCGAACCCTAAGTTTCCTAGGTGAAAGAGATGATTTTGACAGATTCGAAAGAAAGCCCTAACTCTAATGCATAATTAAGATTGAAAAAAAAAATTAACGCATCAAATGGTAAGGTGGTCGCATGATAAAGTGGAGTGATTAAAGCAAGTCGTAAAAAAAAATCATAAAAAATAAAACCCTAAAATCTAGGAAAATTTTGACAGCATAACGTGTTTTCAATAAATGAAATAAAAATTTTAAAAGAAGAACTCCAAAAAGAATTTAAAGCAAAAACTAAAATAATTAAACATAAGGCAAAATTAAATAAAAGCAAAATTAAATAAAAATTTCCAAGGTTAAATAAATTGATCGTTCAACAAAATTGTAAAATTCGAAATAAAATAATAAACGATCATTAAAAATTCAATAGTCAAGTCTATTAATAAATACGACTTGAACAAACATATTTATTAATTGACTCACGTAAAAAAATAATTAAAAAGATGATTAATTAAATTATCCCCTCAAAAATAAAATCGATATAAGATAAAATTAAATTCAACTAAGATTTCTTGCAATATTTAATAAAACACTCAAGATAATAAATATAAATGCCCAAAGTGAATAATACCCTAAGGGGTAATCATCCCATCTAAATTTAAAAACAACCCACTCCCACTAAATTAAATCTCCCAAGCAATTAAAAAAATCAAACTCCAAAAAATAATATTAAAACCCAAGGGTAATTAAAAATAATTCAACGAGCAAAAATAAGGGCAAGGGAGAGGGAAAATAAATTCCTGTGCACAAGGAAAAATGAGGGAATAAATTAGAATGCATTTCAAATGCATTTTTTCCTCATCCTCCAACCCAACCCTAACTCCCTTATAATATTAGTTTTCTAAATGAGTTGCCCTAAACATATTTTATTATTTTCTTTATGAAACCCTATCATTGCCTTATGTTTTCTCTTCTCTTCTCTTTGTTTTCATTTCTCTTTCTCTCTTGTTCTTCACCATTGTTGCTGCAGGTTGGAGTTTTATTTCTCTCCCATGGCCGCCATGGAGAATAACCAGAGGTATATCTATAGTGCATACATTGTGGTTTACATTTAATTCCTAATTAAATATGGACATGTATTGCAAAATCTAAAGTTTATAAATAAAAAAAGCTGTGTTTAACTATGGTTTGATGATATACAGGGCTATATATATATAGTTTTAGTTGTAGATGGTAATAAGCTTGCAGGTTTGGCGAAAAGGGGCAGGCCAGACTAAGGCCGAACGACAAGGAGGATGGGCAGTGAGGATCCCAACTCCCACCACCACCACTGCATGAGATGCAAGTTAGGGGTTAGGGGGAGCAATGAATTGCCCCCATATGTTCTTGCAGCTGCTGTCTTTGGAGTAGGGGATAGGGTGTGGGTGGAGGCACAACCTCCTCCCCACACCCCTCAGCGATCACACACAACAGTGAAGGTTAAAAATAAAACAGGGAGAGGGGGGGTCTGTGGTGGGTGTCGTCGCCCACCACAGCCCCTCTATATTTTATTTTCTTTTTTCTTTTTTGTTAAAAAAGATCTAAAAATTAATTCAACCCCTAACGTGGGCTCGCCCCTACACGGTTCAATCTCAGGTTTTCTCAATATTCAAAAACATGTTTAATATAGTTTGCAGCAATAGAATATATTTATATATATGTATGTATGTATATATATACTTAAAGACATGTATATATACATACTATTCTATATACAGTGGTATAAAATACCCCAGGTTAAATAAGTAAGCAAAAAGAATATATCTGTATACTACACACACACACACATATATAATGTATTAAAAACCATAGGTATTTATTTTCACATTCATCAAGGAAATGACTTAAGATGACTAGATTTAAATATAAACCCTACCAGTTTTATTTACACCCTTCCCTTTTTCAATTATATAAAATAAATCTACCATTTTTGCCTATATTTGACAGCGTATGAAATGAAGCATCATTTTTTTTCTTTATAATAGAAAATATTCAACCCCCACCCCCCCCCCCCCTTGCTTTTTTTTTTGTGTGTATAAAGTATAGTTTACACAGCAAAATTATTTTTCATTTTTTTGAATTTTTTTTTTTCAAAGGAATACATCAACACTTATATATATATATTTCTTTCTAAGCATATAATGGCCATAAATACAGAATCACTTCTGTTCAACTTTCAACACACACATGGGTGCAACAACAAGATGAATAAACATGCATTTTCATTGCATACAAACAACAATGTATATTTTCTTTTCCACATAGCATACTACTAAGATTTCAACAGCAACACTTTTTTTTTTGAATAATATGACAGCAACTTATATTTTCTATTGCATTTCTCCATAAACATATGAACATAACATCATACATTAATGACAAGTTTTGAATAAACAATAAAGATTGCTCACATTAGATTTCCCTTTACAACCAACACAAGAAATAGTAAAATTTTTGGTCATAGTTACAATAAGGCCTCTAAGGCCATGACTCCAACAACCAACTAAAATAAAGCAAATAAGGCAAGAATGAGCTCCTCCAAACTTCATTTTCATCAACTATAAACCTGCAATAAACAACACAACAATGGGAAAACAAGCCATGAAGGAATGCCCTCCTCCCTACCATAGACCCGCTAGTGGGTCACCCCCGAGATGGGGAGGTAGGATTCACACGGTTTTACACACACACACCACAACACAAGAATTTTCTAAACACACAAAACATAACTCCCATGGATATGCACAAACAAAACTCAATAAATTGAGTTTGGATGGGGGTAGGGAAGTGGACCCCTCAACTCAAGAGGCCACCCCAAGAACTCCAAAAATCACATAATCCTCAAGGCCTCAAGCCAAACACATTTTCCACCAAAACTCAAAAATCACAATGGCACTCATGCCAAATCACATATTGTTCCCAAAACTCATATGATGCCCTCAAGGCTAAAAATAGTGCAACACAAAGGAGATGACCTTGAGGAGGTTCACTCTCCCCTATCCCAAACTAGTTGAGCCTTTCCTCCAAAAATGGAGGTGTTCTCGCCACACCCTTCCCACACAAAATAAAATAACAACTCACATAATACTCAACCACATACACAAAAAGAAATAGCACAAGCAAAAAGGGGTAATGGCCATAGCCATGGAGCTTACCTTCAAAAGCCCTAAAATGGAAGCACGTTTGATGAAGAGCTCCAACCTTCCCAAAAATTTCTCCAACTCTCCAAGTCTCTCTAACACTCTAAAAAAACTCCAAGAATAGAAGAAATTTCACAAAAAGAACCCCACACTCCTCTCTAAGAGGAGGTAATATAGGCCTCCCAAATTGGCCTTTAGGAATGAGAAGGTGACACTTGTCACCTTCTCCTTCCTCATCCCATGCCACTTGTAAGGGAGAAGAAGTGTGAGGGTGACAAGTGTCACCCTCCAATTCCATCCTATTCCTCACCTTATCCACTTGTGCTCTCACACATGTGTGAGAGACCAAGTGGTGAGGTGGCAATTCCCTTCAAGCTTCCATGAAGATAAGGGATGCCATATGGCATCCTCTTTTCTCCAAGAGAGCCATCTCCCTCCAAGATGCTTTCACACATGTGTGAGAGTCTTGGAGGGAGATCCCACACACTTGGGAGTCTTGAAGACCTCCCAAGTCTTCTTGGTGAAGGGATCCCCAAACTTTGGGAAGGGAGATGGGTCTTTCCCAAAGTATGACTCATCTCCCACCCTTAGCCATTTCAAAATTCGTCACTTTGACTAAACTCCAATTTAGAGTGACCAAAAGTTTTTTACCCTAAGGTTTAGTTAGTCAATATTGACCCTAGGCCCAAGGGTTACCACCTAGGGTAAGTTTGGGACACTAGAACACACATAGGGAGGCCTAAATTCACTTTAAATGGCCCATAAATAAAAAAAATAATACCAAGCGGTGTAAAACAATTATAAATATACAACACATGATATAAATCAACTAAGAAAGGGGTCATTAAGCCAAAATAGATAAATTAAGCATGCACGCAAGCAACATCTGATCACACGTAATCCTCATCCCTCTTGGGAATGGATCAGTTTCACAGGGAATAACATATGTGTGAACACTACCTCCAATTTCCCGTGGCCTGGGAATATCATCCTGCACAACTTAGATCAAGTGTCAATCACATCATGGAAAATCATAGCCGAAGCAACTGAAATTAAATTCATGTCATTGCATACAATATTAATCATTTTCAACATAATTTAATATTAAAACTACATTTTCTATCTAATGCCTCATAATCATCATCAAATAATATATCCACATAATGAACTTGAAATCACATCAATAATCACCATCAACTATATCTCATATATCTAACATCATCATAACATCAAAATATAATCAAATCAATCACCACATCTCTAATCAATGTCAAACCAAAAGTCAGGAGCTATAATCTAATCTGCATAATGGAAATAATAGTCTCTCAAGTTTGATAATGTCATCATCTAAAATGTAAATGATCAAAATAGGGAGTGAAAAATAATCAGCCTCACACATTCTACTGCTCTTACAAAATAACTCTTAATATCATGGGCCCACCATATTTATACTTGGAGACTTTAATATACTACGGAAAGAGTGACATGCAGTGAGCTCCACCTTATCACCATAGAGACACGCAGCATAACCCGCTCGCTTCTGAACTGCTTTAACAAAAGTTTACCTCTTCCCACCGTTGCAACATGTGGTGCACTCTGTACAACTTAGAAACTTTATGAAACCAAAATGAAAAAGAACGCAACACAAAATACGTGGCATGCTCCACTACTCTCAAAGCCTACAACCTGAAAGAAGACACTTGGCACTTTCTATTACAAATAGACACTGCGCCAACCTCTTCTGATTACCATGCCACATGGCACATTCACACAACTTTCTCAAAATCCCATTATCGCAACACTTGGCACATTTCACAATACAAAATAGATTATTAGGCCGATAACATATAGATATTTTTCCACCGTAAATTGATGCAACAAAATGTAGAGTTTTAACTCTACAGTTCTTAGTGACTCACACGGGATTCTGTGCCTGCATAGAAAGAACTTGAAAGTATACAAAAAGATTAAAAATTCAAAACTACACTGCCACAGCCTAGAAAATTACAACTTCTACAAAGTGGCTTGATACCCAAACCACTCTGAGTCTGACAAGCCTTTCCTCTTCTGTAAATCATGGAATGTAAGATCCAAATTGCTAATGTCCTTATGAGAGAAGGATTGGAGAATTTGCACTACTGAATGTAATTGAAACTCAAGCTGGGCCATGGGAATATGAACTGATTCCACCTCCCATACACTTGATGAGTCACTCAGACTTTGAAAAATAGTCTGATCATTCTGCTTTAACAACAAGAGTACCTTGATCTGATTAGTCATTAAGACTGTGCTATCATTTGGGAAAGGAGATGGGAGTCCCATCTACACTAGCTTCTCAATGTGTTCTTTCATGCCTTTGACACCCTCCTTCAAAATATCCAGAAGTATCTTGCATTTTGTCATAGCCTCATTACAATTGAGAACTTCATCCACTTTATCAGCTGTAATCATTCTGTCACTCACCCCAGCTGCTAGTAAAGCTTCATCAGTTGCTTCATAGAACTTTTGTAATAGGAGTTGAGAATCTGAGACTCTCAAAGAAACAATGGATAAAGTGGCTTCAACTGAAGACTCTACCCTTTCACACAACTGCTGAGCCTTAAGAAAGAAATTGAGGGTAGGCTTAAGTTGTGAAACCTCTTCAGAGATCCTCTACCATGCAAACACATATAGTTCCTTGACCATCTCTAATACTCCAATATTCTGAGGCCTCTAACTTAGCTCAATGGTCAATTGCTTAGTCTTTTCTTGCTCAACCATGAATTGAGCTTGATAGGCACCGATTTGATTCTTCTCTTTTAGTAGGCTCTACTGAAACTAAGACACCTCTTACGACTTATCTTGATATTTCTTCTCAACAAGGACCTTTTCCTGCTTTAGTGTGTTTATGATGGCCTTTGCCTATGTCAATTTAGTTTGAAAGTTTGCAGCTTGAGTTTGTACCACCTGGTACACTTCTAGAGACATAGTAGATTGCAAATCCTTATTTAGAGTGCCAATTTCTTGATTTTTGGCCTTAATCTCTATAGAAAGGCTATCAATTGTAGATTTTACCTTCACCAAATCTCTTTCCAAGTTTTGGAGCTTCTTTGTTGCTTTGAGATAATCAGCTATGACTGACGTAGAAGTCTCATTCATTAACTCAACCTTATCTTGGGGCCTAAAGTGGGCTAAGTCCATAGCCACTGCATTCATGGTATAATCCTATGGCTTCATCTGCTCAACAGGCTTGACTACATTAGGGGTCAAGTGAGTGATAGTCAGGGATTGTTGGATGGGATCAAAGAGTGACTTCATGTGAGGAGTAGTAGGGCTTTTGCTTTCTTTCAACTTTTTCTTTTCTCTTCTAGCTTCCCTTGCTTTTTAGTGGGTGAATATTTTGTTGTTAACTAACTAATGGTAAAATGGTTATATCGCCACATCTATGATGATAAATTTCTCTCCTCTTAGCAAGGGGAGGTTCCCTTTTCTAACTATTTCGAACTTATTTACAATAAAACTAATTTTGTGGTGATTTCATGTCATCCATTTCTCTTTTTTCAGAAATGATGTTTACAATGTTCAATACTAAACTCAAAACAATTTACTATCTAAAAAGTACCTACTTGTGTTGATAAACAAGAAACCCATGAAAACACAGTTTCTCATTGCTTCTTATGCTGATTGAAAATGAAAGATTTTAGAATAGAGTGTAGCTCAAAGTCTTCACTATATGCTGAGGTAAAATGACATGATCACAAACAATAATTTGCAGCCCAAAGTCTTCAAATTAATTTTCATTCACAAACTTAAAATCTAATGTCAAATATGAAATAGTAGCACAAAGTCTACAAATTCCGATTTGAATCACCTCCATAACACTTGATATTCATGCTCACAATTCAAACATTCATATAAGATCATGTGATAGAAATGACATAAGAACAATTCTATAACATTCACAAACTTGCTCCAAGACAAAGATTAGATGCCAACTTGCTTCTTTATATTGCTTGAAAATGGATTTACAAAATAAGCTCAAAGTCTCAAATTGTGCTTCAAAATGGCAGCGCTTCGCTTCAATAGTCAAAAGATAGATATTACAAAAGAGGCCGTCTTTATTTATAGGGAGGAGCCTAGAGAAAAAATAGGAAATCTATAACTACTTTGACTAATTGAACAAAATAGTCCTATTTGACTTGTGACTTCTTTTGTCTCACATGTAATTACATTTTGGGCAAATGCATGTGAATATGTCCAAAACAAAATACAAATTGCATATACAAAAATGAAAATTAACTAAGGAATGAAAATGAATTTCAATTGCCACTATCATTCTTTTTCAAAAAACCTTGATACATAGTCCGCACTGCTGCCATCTCATATACATCGGGTCTAGTTGTATTGTCTAAAATGCTATGAGCCCTAAGAACTACATCATTGACCACCTTTATCACCTTCTTAGATTTTCAAAGGTTGAATGATGATCATAAAGACTATCCATTGAAACCACTATAAGCACTTCATCTTCAAACTTCTGCTAAACCATCTTCTCAAAAGCATCAATCATCTCCTCTGTAGATAGAAACTTGTGATCTTCACCTGTTAGAGTGCATGGTAGTTCCTCTGACCTATATAAAAGTGAGACATCACTATCTTCACTATTTCCTTGTACTTGGCACAAATCATCAAGTAAACCTCTTATCACATTGATGCAACGAGTCAGAGATTCTTTGGTCTTGAGCTAAGACTCTCAGTTTGAAATGACACCAATAGCAATCAAATTCTTAATCTTGATTTTCTTCATCTCAATCCATTCATCTAAATTATCTTCTTGATTCTGAAGTTCTTGACATAATGAATCAACAATATTGTCTAGCTCAGCTTTTGCTTTTTTCATTTTTTCCTTTCTTTCCACTGTGGTCTTCAGGAGAACTCTACCCTGTGCCAACAACCATTCTACAATGTCACCAACCACTCTTCCTCTGGCTTGAACTTTCTCAACCTTTTGAATCAAAGGGTCTTCTACAGTAACTGCCATTGGTTCCACGATCTCTGATGATTTCAATATCTTCTGAAGGATAGCAACAAGTTACTCAGCCTTTGCTTTGTATTATTCTTTTTCTTTCTTTACCTCATCAAATTTTACAAGAAATGAACTTTATGTAGCTTGAAAATTTGACTTGATACCTTCACGAGTCATCTTACCTAACTCAACTCTAGAAACAATATAATCATTCACATTAAAGGTATCTGTAGTAGCATCATCCAGTGGCTTAGCAGTTTCCACATACCTGACTCCTTTTTCATCAATTAGTCTATAAATAGTTTTAGGCTTCTTCTTCTGAGTTTTTCGTTTAGCAGGCAGTAATTTCTCAATGTCAATATCATCTGGTGAGATAGCTTGCTTTTTCCTTTTGGGAGTATAAGTAGACAACCATGGAGGTAGTGTTGGAGTACTAACATTTGGAGAAGAATCAACTACCTGCTTAGCAAGATCCATACTAACACATGTTATAGTGACAATAGGAGAGGTGTTGGTGAAAAATATACTTGTATCAACATTCTGAACCATCAAGTAAATGATCCAAAATAGTTTGTTCCCTGATATCAAAAGAGGGAGAAGATAGACTAGGAATAGAACCAGAAGAATAAAAAATGGTTCCAAAACTTGTTCTCACAAAAGGAGGAGTATTATCAGAAGATCCAATGACAATAGAGGAAACAGGAACATTAGAAACTATTGGAGGATTATCAAAGACAAAAATATGAGGTAAGGCTGTAGAAACTTTTGGCCATTGTCAAAGATCTTTTTGAGGAGATTTTAATGAGCCACCAAGTTGTTGTTGTTCCACATCTTTCTCTTTTTCTTGTTCTTTATTACCTTCCTCATCGGGTTTCTCACCCATTCCTACCTGCTCAGTATCAAGTTCCTCAACATTTTGTTGTTCTATCTCAGTATTTTCAACCTCCATTTTATCAACATTTGCTTCTTTGGCACCTAAATCTGTAACAGTAGAAGTTCCTACAATCTCTTTTGCCTTCCCTCCTTTAGAGACAAACTTGATCTTTGGTTTGGACCTCTTGGAAGTAGATGAAACATCACTTTTATTTTTAGTTCTATTTTCTACCTTCTTTCTGGTCTGCTCCTGAACCTCTGTCTCTGATCCAATGAGGAACTCTTTCAAACTGAGACCTTTGCTTTGCAACCATATATTGGTGTTAGCCCGTATAGGTTGAAATCTCTTCCTAATTGAATTTTCTTCTTTCACCGACCATTTAATTTTTGGCAAAGCTGAAGCTTCAATATTATTGATATTATACTTGGGATCTAGAACATCACCTTCATCTTCGATACCTTCTGGAACATTACCCAATCCCAATTCCTCTATCACTTAGGTGTAACCTGCAGTAATCCAGCTTTCTTATCTCATTATGGGTTTTTAGATCAGCCCAAATATCCTCAACCATAGGAACATGAAACACTTCCTTTCTTTTGATCTTGTCTTGTACCCTCCAGAAATTAAAGTGATCTATTTTCTTGAACTATTTCATCGTCACGAATTGCATTTCTGATTCAACAGCCTTAGCCTTAGTAGTTTTTGATATTATAAGGTGGAAAACCAGGGGCCGATCCCTTACAAAGAAGAACCCAAAAAGGGCAAAAAAGACTCAAAAAATAAAAAGAGCTAGAACCACCACTGATAGCTTACATACAACCGATATAAAGCAAAAAGATACTAACAGTGAAAAGACAACTAATGGAAAGCAGAGAAAGACTAGGAAGGGATGTCATCCTCTCCTTTAGAAAGAAACTCCAACATTTTGTCAAATTACTTAACCCTATCATTATCAACACCATGAATGAGGACTTCATGTTCCTGCAACAGAGAGAGAGATTGACCATAGCCGTCCTGCATAACATGCTAGTAATGAATTTGCCAAGAGAAAAGACCCTCTTTTCCAAGAATTCCACCCAGTCCTTCAATTGAGATAGATCATCAGCATAATTTACTTCCTCAATATTATCTTCCTCCCTGCCATCTTGAGCATTATTACCATCCTCCTGAGATAGATGAGGATCAATAGGAACAACAGTGGGATTAGAGTGGGCATCTTTCCCAGTGTTATCATTAGTATCAGTTGCCTCCACCTGAGTAGTAGTATCTCCCACATCCACAAAGTCACCAATGGGAACAGAATTATGAACCCCTATATTATCTTCAGTATCAAAGGCCTCCACAGGAATGTCCTGCCCATCAATTTCCCCATTGGAAACTTAATTTCTGACTTCTTCAGTTCTATTTATTTATAATGCACAACAATTAATTGTCTACATAACTCCATCAGAACAACCTTATCACTGGGATATCATGGAAGCATGTATGGATATCCAGGATAGTACTATTGGAGAAACAAAAAACCAAAAGAATTGACCACTTCCCAAGCCTCATCTGATAATCTTTTCTGGTTAAGCTCACTGTCCCATAAGCACATAAACAATGAAAAGAAGGCATCATTCACCCCATGGAAATGATGAATTGATCCTTTGAAATTAATTTGTGGATAGTAATGAAAAATTGGAACCAATCTCTGATCACCATCTTGAGTTAAATCCAGAAAACTCCTCATACTTGTGGTAGCATATACCAGATATAAAGTCATATAAAACTAAAAAAGTTGTATTGACCTTGATCAATTGATCATGTAGAGCATTGCTGATCTGCTCTCCCCAGAAGATCTTCTATTGTCCCTTAAGGATCACCTTGATATATGTATACATCCATTCATGAAATTTGGATGAAGAAGGAAGGCCTCTGATTCTACTCAGCAGTGTGATCAAATTACTTACCTCTTCTACAAAATCACTTCTTGGGAGCTCCTTAGGCCATCTAGACAAATTACTCCTAGGAGTCTTTAGCCACTTACTATTGATATATTTCTTTGCAGTTTCCAAATTAGTCTCAAATCTTTCTATCCTTTGGCAAAATCAATTTCCCCAATATTTACTATAGGTGGACACATGAAAATCTTATCATGAAACTCTACATCTAATCTCACGATTACATTCCCTTGAGAATCAAACACAGTCCTGGTATCCCTATTGTAGTGGCTTGCCACTTGGAGAATAAATTTTGGGTTATGAGTTGCGACATGAAAAGATGCTACCAGGTGTATATTGCTCTCAATAATCTTTTGCATGTAGCGAGGAAGATTAGACTATTTTGTCCTTTCCATGAACTTAGCCATATCTAAATGCCCTATCTCTTATCTTGTTTGCATTGGATTGCAATGAAGTAACGGGGAAAACCCCTTGGTACTTATACTTCATGAGCTTGGCCTTTGATGGAGATGGATTTGACATCAGCTTTGAGAAGAAACTTGGAAATGGTGTCGATCTCAAATGCTTGAAGAAACTGCAAAAGTTTATGATCTCACAGTTAGGGGAAAAATAGGCAAATTAGGGTTACTGCAAACTAATGATCATGAACATGGGAACATGCTTTGAAGGGCTTGAGAGTGCACAAGTTGAGAAATTTGGTGAAAGCAAGCTATAGGTATCATTTTGTGAAAATCCCTAGTGTTAGGAAAAATTTAGGAAAACATGCATGGATAGCCAAAATGACTGCTCTTACATGGGTAAAATGCATGAGTGCAGGGTAGGTCATTTTGACCACCTCTGCAGCTAGGAGCAAATCTAAGTTTTTTATGTAGGGGCGGTTGTTTTAAACTTGACACTACATGTGAGTAAATTTGCAAGTTGTCTTTGTGCATAAGAAGCGAAAATGATTGCCAGTGCATGTTGGAAGAATAAAACTTGGATGTCAATCGGTCATTTTGACCGCTCAACATCTAACTATTGAAACCTTTTTAACACATGTAGAAATGGTTAATTCCACTGCTTGTGCATGTGTTTGTTAGATATTCAAGGTTTTCATGTAGGGGCGGCGTATTTTACCGCCCCTGCATGTGGGTGAAGCTGAAGTCAAAGTACATGTATTGGCGGCATTTTTTACTGCTGATACATATCAGGCAAATATGTTTCATGTAGGGGCAGAAAATTTTTTTGCCTTTACATTTTGAAGATCAAAACCTAAAATAAAACTAAGTTTGAAAAGACACAAAGATCCAGTCAGGAAAAATCCATGACCCAGCTAAAACGAAAAGCTAGGGTAGGGTAAAAATGACGGAGCTCATCAACATACTTTCAAGAAATAGTGAAAAACACTCAACACTCTAAAAGAAAAGACGTGAAATCATCATAAAACAAACTTTGAGTTAGGGTTTAAAAATAGTCAGCAAAGAAGAACAAAGACATCTCGATTCACATTATACAAAAAATGGTAATTTTAAACCAAACAAAAACATTTAATAATAGTAAATAAACATCTCTATTACACACAAAAATCCTTAGAAAGAAAACAAAAACAAAAATGGAAAAAAACAAAGGCTTACCTGTAAAAGTTGACCAAAATCCTAGGTGCAACCTCTAGAAATGAATCCACCTGATCCACAATCTATGCAATCGAATCGACCTTACAGGGGGGTTCGATGATTTGCTTAGAGATAGAGAATTGAAAAATAAACAAACCACAATGATTAAACACCTTTATAAGGTTTTTAAAAGAGTCCATTAATCTCTGGCATGAGTGCCATTAATGCCACTTAAGTTCACTTGATATGCCAAGATTTTCTTGAGAGGCGGTATTCACCACTTCTGCATACCATTGAGATGACATGCACGAGCAGTCGTATTTGCTGCTCATGCACTTACAAGTAAAAAGACAAACATGTCATAACGACAATAATTACCACTCCTACATGTGACTTAAAAACAAAACAAAGATGCAGTAACAGCAGAAATGACCGACTATACATGTTGATGGGACTAAGACATATGCATGAGCAGGTGAATTAATTTCTTTTGCACATATCCCTTGAAAAATGACTAACACCTTGAACAAGCCAAAATTGATATTCCAACAGGCTTATGACTTAGTCGATTTCATGAATCTCAAAAAACCAACCAAGGGGAATGTCATAAGTCATTCCAAGGTGTCAAATGACTTCACATGAGGCCAAGAAGACTTGCCTTGATTTGTGAACTTAGAGTGTAGGTTATGAAACAAACAAGTTTCATAGGGGTCATCCTACAAAATGAGCGTAGCTGATTTTAAGGACAATAGTTGGCTCTAACTGGGGAACTTGCTTCGATCATTCTCTAAAATGATCAAAGGGAGAAGAATCTAGTCTCTAAGTGCCTTCATCCATGCCATTGGGCCATAGAGTCAAGCTTACCAAAAGAAAAAGACACAAAAAGACAAATAAATATAAAAAAGAAAAACACAAACTATACAAAAATTACAGGTGAACTTATCTGATGCTTCATGGATTGAAGTGCTTTAGATGTTGTCCACTGTGGGGCAACAAGAATGATGTCCCATCTTGATACTCCAGCAAGAAACTATTCTCCCCACAAAATTGGTGAATGACGAATGGGCCTCTCCATAGGGAATCAAACTTCCCATGCATTCCTTTTGGCTCTCTCCTCTTGTCCCATATCAAGACTTGATCCCCAACTTGAAATTCTTTGGCCTTCACCTTCTTGTCAAAAAAATTTCTTGACCTGACTTTGATGCTCAGCAATATGGTCTACTACCATAACCCACTGCTATTCAAGTTCAGAAAGGTACATTATCCATTTGGCAATAGAACTTTCAAAAGTTCTATCTTCCACTACTTTTGCCAACTTTAATGCAGACAATTCCAAAGTAATTGGGATCTCTGCATTCAAACCATATAGAAGCTAGAATGGTGACATACCTATTGTCCTTTTAGGGGTAATTCTGTCTGCCCATAAAGCATCAAACAAAGCTTTATGCCTCATTCTCTGATTATCCTCTACTAGTTTCCTGATAATTATCACAAGATTCTTGTTGCTAGATTCTGCCTAATCATTTCCTTGTAGATAATAGTCTGATGAATGTGAAAGGATGATCCCATATTCAAAGAAAAAACTAGTGAACTCATTTGAAGAAAAACATGTAGCATTATCTAGTACAATTTTGTTTGGAACACCAAACCGGGAAATAATATTCTCCTTGAGAAAATTACACACTACCTCAGAAGTATCATGCTTAACTGGAATAGCCTCCACCCACTTGGTGAAGTAATCTATTGCAGTGAAAACAAAATTGTGTCCCAGACTCAACGGTGGATTCCGAACACCAATGAAGTTGATGCCCCATTGTTGAAAAGTCTTCAATCACAACTAGTTTTAGTGGTAATGCAACTAACTTAGACTTCCCCACAAACTACTGGCACAATCCAGATCTACGCACCTAATTGTATGCATCTTGAAATAATATAGGCCAATAGTACCTAGCCTACAAAATTTTATGAGCTGTTACATATGTAGAAAAATGTCCTCCACATGCCAAATTGTGAAAAGACTCTAAAAGTTTGCTTTGTTGTGCTTTATCCACACAAAAGAGAAAAATTCCATCAAGGCTTCTTTTATACAAAGTGTTATCCCACAAGACATAGTTTACAGCCTTAAGATTGATAGTCCTTTTGTCCTTATAGGACAAATGGGAAGGACACTCACCATACGTGAGAAAATAAGCAATATTGGAATACCACTCATCTGTTGTAGTAACAAAGAGAATAGTTGGAACCTCTTCAAATTCTTCTTCTTCATCACCTATTTCTTTTGGGACATTATCAGCAATTAGTTGACATAAACCTCTTCCACACACAAGCTTGGTTGGTTTGATATCAAGATCAAATTCCTGAATTTTGGCAATCCAATTGCCTCTTTTAGTCCCAAATTATTCTTGTGTTAGGATAGACTTCACTATTGTATCTGGCACACAAACAACATTATGTGAATTTAGAATGTAAAATCTGAAATGCTTCACTACTTTGACTACATCATATGCATGTTTCTCCATTTTTGAGTACTTAAGCTCATGATCAGTGGGAAACTCATAAATGAAATCAGAGATTCCACACCTTCTTTATTCTGTTGAACTAGAATTGCTGACAGTGTATGCTCTGAAGAATAAATATACATTATGAAACTTTTAGTGTAGTCAGGACAAACTAGAACTAGAGCATGGGCTATGGCATTTTTAATGTCCTCAAAAGCTAATTTACCTTCTGCACTCCAATAGAAAGTGGTCTTACCCTTCATCATATTAACAATATGACATGTTTTATTTACGAATTCTAGAATGAACCTCTGCAAGAAAATCACCTTCCTAAAGAAAGAATGAATAACTATCTTACTGGCATGCAAAGTAAGACTTTGGATAGATTTGACCCTCTCAGAGTTAATTTTAGTACCTTCTTTGGACACATTGTGACCAAGAAGCTTACCTTATGTAACCCCAAAAACTAACTTCTTAGGATTAAGAGAAATACCATTTTGACGACACCATTCCAGAACCTGTCACAAGTGGTAGGCATGATCTCGATGTTTTTTGGAGAAAACGGTCAAGTCATCAAGGTACACCACAATGAATTTCCCCATTTCATCTCTAAAAGTGAGGTCCATTGCTCTTTGGAAAGTAGCGCCAGCATTGATTAAACCAAACGACATCCTGTGGTATGCAAATGTACCCCATGGTGTTGTGAAAGAAGTCTTATATTGATCTGTTTCACTAACTTCTACTTGATTGTAGCCTAAAAAACTGTCTAACATAGACAACATCTATGAACCAGTTATAGTTTGTAACACTTGGTCCATTATAGGCAGAGGGTAGTTATCTTTTAAAGAAGATTGATTCAGATTTCTGAAATCAACACAAATATAGATTTCTCCATTCTTCTTTCTCATAGGAACAATATTCACAATCCAAGTGGAATGATGGATAGGAAAGATTATCCCAACATTCAACATTTTTTGGATTTCAGAAAGAATAGTACCTGATAATATTGGGATTATACTACCTCTACTTTTGCTTGTGAGGCAATGATCCAACCTTGAGAGGAATCTTGTGTTGAATCTCCTTAGGCCTAAAAGACTTCAGATCATCATATGAATATGCTAGCACATCAATGTAATGGTGGAGAAAGGTAATGAACTTGAATTTCTCTTCAGCAGTGCAACATTTCCTGATGTTAACCATCTTGGGATCTACTTCAGAACTCAAATTTACTTGCTCAAATTCCATTGAAGAATTTGAATCAAGTTATTGTTGTTGTTTGATATATCAATCATGCTTGTCAAATAACTTTTCCAGAGAAACCAAACCTTTCAAAATCTTATTCCCTTTTAGTTGGAGAATCTCCTCACCAATCTGTGAATCTATTTCAGAAACAAATTCTTGAGGTGGAGAATCATTTCCTTCAAAGTAGAGTTCGTCAAAACTATCTGCCTTCTCTAAGAAAGCTATGATCTGATTATCACCATTGAAGACTTGCCAATGGTTAGAATTATCTGGCACACTTGGTTAGAAAACCAACTCAATTGTATACTTATCACCTTTGAAATCCTTGTGAGGGACCATAAGAGTGGCAGAGACAGCTAATGAATCAGCATGACCATTAAACTCTCTTGGTATTGCAGAGATGTTGAAAGCATCAAAACCTTCAATGCAATCATAAACACGATTGCGATACTATCTTAACCTTTCATTCTTGGTTTGATAAAGATTCCTCATCTGATAGGAAACAATTTCTACATTACCATGTATGTGAAGATTTTTAATACCTTTAACATGAGTAGCCTCCATTCTGAGTAATAATGACTCATACTCAGCGGTGTTATTAGTATTGTTGAATTGCAACTTATAGGAGAAAGAAAAAATATCACCCTATGGAGATATTAGAACTACTCTAGCCCTAGATCTAGTGGAAGAACAACTACCATCAAATTCTAAAACCCAAATATCATTTGAATTTCCCACTTTGATATTTCTATGATCAGTAGACTCTTCATCAGAGGAAGAAAAATCTTGCATTACCATACTCTTGTCTGTACTTTCATCTAAATTTCCTTCTGAGTCTTCATCTAAATTATCAGAACTTTCATCTGATGAACTAGAAGTGTTTTCTATGGACAAGAAATAATTACCCATCCCTGAAGACTCAAATAAACTTTGAACTTCTAGATCTTCAGATTGAGTAATGATATATTTTGCATCCCTTTCAGGAAGCAATTTTTGCATGATACCTTTGATAGGTATCCTTGCCTCAGACAAATCCATATTTAGTTCTCCTCCCACATCCTTACAAAATTATGCCCAAGAAAAATACCATAAGAAGCTAGAACATCAGCAACTAAGACGATCATCTTTATTCTCTTCTCCGAAAAATATGCGAATGCAAATTGTGCATCCTTAATTTGGCCTACCAAAGGCACTTGTTTATTTTCCATTGAAAAACATCTCCCGAAGGTCTTAGTCAAAGTCATCCCTAGGGCATTAGCTACCTTGGAAGGCATGACATTGTCAGAAGCCCCTGAATCTATGATACAATTGCTTAGTTTGTGGCCATTGACTAATAGAGAAACATAGAAGGGTTCTATCTTCCCTGGAGAAACAAGGGGAGTAGTAACTAGGTTATTCTGGGCAGACCTATTCCTTGAAGAATCATGAACAGTCTTAGAAGAATCTTACCTTGTAGGGGCAGCCTTGTTTTTAACATACTTAGCTAACCTCTCAAATTGATCTGGGTTAACCTACAAATATTCTACCTCAGACATTTGGATTTTAGTTTTCCTAGTATGGTCAATTATATTAGACAACTGAAATGAATTTGACATAGAAGTAGGAAAACCCTCATTCTAAGGTTTAGTTGGGGTAGTACTGGTCTAAGGAATAATAGTAGAAGAAATAGGAGTGTTAGAAGAACTTACTTGCTTATCAAGAATCGGATCCCTTGATTAGAAAGGTAAAGGGGTTCCTTGTTTGGCAATCAAAATCACCGGTTGAGGATCTTCTTTTGATTTTCCTTTATTAGTCCTTTGCTGATTCAACTAATTTTGAGATCTAGTAAACACAACATATGTTCCACCGTATGCTTCTTCTCCTCTTTCTGCTTCATCTTGATAATTGAAGAAACTAATGGTAGATTCACCAGCTAATTCTTCTTCTCCTTCCATAAAAAGATCAGCATTATTTTCTTGATCCAAGTCAAGTTGGACAGAAATATCTTGTTCAACTTCATACTAGCCAACTACTGAATTGATTGGTGGAGCCTCCAAAGCCAGCCTTCCTTGAGTAGGAGGAAGACAATTTTTTTCCCCTTGATTTCTTGTAGCATTGCTTTGATATGAAGTATTTGGAAACATCCTTCTTGGTATGTCCCGATAAGGAGGAGTAGGCATACCTTGGGACATTTGCTTTTTCAAAGCTAGGAACTCATTTGCTAACTTCTACACCATAGGATCTGTGATACTTGAGGATGATAAATCAGTAGAGGGTTGACCTCTATTTCTGTTTGAATCCCTTCTTATCTTACCTGCAAGGATGAGATCATCTTCAACCTCCATAGCCAATCTTTGAGCTAAGGGAAGATCAGTAGGATTAGCCCATCTTAATAGAAAATTTACCTTAGGAAGCTGTGTTGATGAAGAAACATTTAAGATTCTTCGCCATTGGTTGGGTGGTTGTTGGATTCCTATTTGTCAGTTTGTTGAACTTGGTGATGAAATCTTGCATGGGCTCATGTGGTTCTTTCTTCATCTACGTTAGTTGGGCTAACAAAGCATGTGCATCTTCTACAAGCTTAAACCTAGCTTCAAACTTGGTTTTAAGAGTATTCCAACTGGTTATGGTTTGGACCTGAAGATGATAAAACCAATCTGTACTAGCACCTTGAAGTGTTTCTACAAAAAGTCTCACACCCACATCTTCATGTTCCACCCCTAGCACACCACAAGCTATACAAAAAGCTGCAATGTGTTCATCTGGATGGACTTTCCCCTCACCATAGAATTTTGGGAAATTCTTTCTTGAAATACAGGGTAGTTCACATAGTGGTGGTGTCAAATTCAAAGGTCCAAAAGTATTACCCCATGGGCCTTGAGCTGCCATTATGCGCTGATTGAAAGGTGGGATGATAAACCTTTGTGGAACTTGAACATATAAAACTCTATTAGTATTTGGGCTAGAAACTTCACTTGGTATAGGGGACCTGTCATTGGTAGGAGGAAAACTCCTTGTTTGCTGAAGCCAAGATTTTGGAGGCAAAAGACCAAAGTTATTTTGCTGTATTAACTCAAACACAGGATCAATAATTCCTTGAGTTTGCCATAATGCAATGTACTTAACAAAGATTTAGATACAACTTAAAACAATGGACAAGGACAAAATGCTTCAACTCAAAGCATGAGGCTCCAAGTTGTACGTATCTTCCCCAATAGAGTTGCAAAAAAAACTATTGGGTGAATATTCTGTCATTAACTAACTAACAACAAAATGATTATATCTCCATAGCTATGATGAGAAATTTTTATCCTCTTAGCAAGTGGAGGTTCCCTTTTCTAACTATTTCAAACTTATTTACAATAAAACTAACTTTGGGGTGATTTCATGTCATCCATTTCTCTTTTTTTAGAAATGATGTTTACAATGTTCAACACTAAACTCAAAACAATTTACTATATGAAAAGTACCTACTTGTGTTGATAACCAAGAAACCCACAAAAACACAAAGTTTCTCATTGCTTCTTATGCCAATTGACAATGAAAGATTTCAGAATAGAGTGCAACTCAAAGTCTTCACTATATGCTGAGGTAAAATGACATGATCATGAATAATAATTTGCAGCCCAAAGTCTTCAAATTACTTTTCATTCACAAACTTAAGCTCGAATCTCAAATATGAAATAGTAGCACAAAGTCTACAAATTTTGATTTGAATCACCTCCCGAACACTTGATATTCACGCTCACAATTCAAACATTTATATAAGATCATGTGACAGAAAGGACATAAGAACAATTTTATAACATTCACAAACTTGCACCAAGACAAAGATTGGATGCCAACTTGCTTCTTTATATTGCTTGAGAACTGATTTACAAAATAAGCTCAAAATCTCAAATTGCTCTTCAAAATGGTAGTGCTTCACTTCAATAGTCAAAAGATAGATATTACAAAAGAGGCCCTCTTTATTTATAGGGAGGAGCATAAAGAAAAAATAGGAAATCTATAACTACTTTGACTTATTCAACAAAAGGGTCCTATTTGACTTGTGACTTCTTTTGTCTCACATGTAATTACATTTCAGGAAAATACATGTGAATATGTCCAAAACAAAATACAAATTGCATATACAAAAATGAAAATCAACTAAGGCATGAAAAATAATTTCAACTACCACCATCATTCTTTTTCAAAAAACCTTGATACATAGTCCGCACTGCTGCCATCTCATATACATTAGGCCCAGCTATATTGTCTGAAATGGTATGAGCCCTAAGAACTGCATCCTTGACCGCCTTTATCACCTTCTCATGTTTTTAAAGATTATCCTTCATATTTTTGAAGGTTGAATGATGATCATAAAGACTATCCATTGAAACCACTGTAAGCACTTCATCTTCAAACTTCTGCTGAACCATCTTCTCAAAATCATCAATCATGTCCTTTGTAGATAGAAACTTGTGATCTTCAGCTATCAGAGTGCATGGTAGTTCCTCTAACCTGTGTAAAAGTGATACATCACTATGTTCACTATTTTCTCATATTGGCACAAATCATCAAGTAAACCTCTTATCACATTGATGCGATGAGTCAGAGATTCTTTGGTCTTGAGATAAGACTCTCAGTTTGAAATGACACCAATAGCAATCAAATTCTTAATCTTGATTTTCTTCATCTCAATCCATTCCTCTAAACTATCTTCTTGATTTTGAAGTTATTGAGATAATGAATCAACAATATTTGTCTACCTCAGCTTTTTCTTTTTTCATTTTTTTCTTTCTTTCCACTGTGGTCTTTAGGAGAACTCTACCCTATGCCAACAACCATTCTACAATGTCACCAACCACTCTTCCTCTGGCTTGAACTTTCTCAACCTTTTGAAACAAAGGGTCTTCTATAGTAACTACTATTAGTTCCACGATCTTTGGTGATTTCACTATCTTCTGAAGGATAGAAGCAAGCTGCTTAGCCTTTGCTTTGTATTGTTCTTTTTCTTTCTTTACCTCGTCAAATTTTACAAGCAATGAGCTTACTGTAGCTTGAAAATCTGACTTGATACCCTCATGAGTTAGTGATGAGGAGCCAATACTCTATCATGCAAACTGATCGGCAAGAGGGTGGTCCATGTCTTGGTGATTTACTCCTATTGGCAAGACCATATGCCATCAATCAACCAAATACCT
This sequence comes from Cunninghamia lanceolata, assembly GCA_027924645.1. Taxonomy (NCBI): domain Eukaryota; kingdom Viridiplantae; phylum Streptophyta; class Pinopsida; order Cupressales; family Cupressaceae; genus Cunninghamia; species Cunninghamia lanceolata. Next base: position 3,617,400 of record BSBN01001670.1, on the reverse strand, counting down.
TTCACACCAAAATCCTTCCTCATATCGATGTGTCTCTGACACCACTATTGCTGTGACTTCTTCTATTGGCGTAACTCAAAACCCTTCCACTGATCTATATCTCTTCCCGATAAACTTAATACCAAGCTTTGCCTTCGGCGAGACTCCTTGCATCGGTCAACCCAAAGTCTTTCCTGCCAATGCACCAATGGATCTTCTCCGATCTGCCGATACAACTAATCTTGTATGTGCATAGCATGACTTACGATCACTGGTCCTCTTCACTATCACTATCGGTCACCTCTTGCATCTAACACAATGTACATGTGAAATGTATATTTTCAATATACATTTGGAAGATGCATTTCTCCACATACATTCAGAACATGCATTCAAAACATGCATTCATAATATGCATTCAGTGAATTTGACCGTTGACTTTCCTTGTATCTAACCTGATGTACATTTGTAATGTACATTCACTACATGCATTTCAAATATGTATTCGGTGGGACCAAACATTGACTTCCTTTGTATGTCGATACACTGTCGGTCAGACCTCCCAGATTGGAAGCTTTCCACTTTCTCACTCTGACACCTTTTGTCACCCCGATGTAGGACTTAACCATTCACAAGATACTTTTGCGACATACACAATCAACAAGCCTTTACGATATACACACAGAATGTATATCCAACATGCATTTGCGATGTACACACAAAATGTATACTTAGTGAAACAACGTGAATCTTGGGCCGATATGACTCTCTGCAAACCCTGCAGCTACATAGGTCCTTTTCTCTGACAACCACATAGATCTTAGACTTCGCCAACCTAGCACATGAGGATGCTAGGATCTATCAGAGCATATTGTACATGATCTTGCAAACACAAATGAATAAAATGAAAACAACAGAATCTGTACAGCCATTCCACCGATTTTGAAGAAATCTAACCAGTGGAATGGATTAAGAATCCATCTTGGCCACAAAATAGTAAATTGATTACACAGAGGGAAACTAAAGGAATCGAATGACAGAAAGATACACAACAAAGAACTTGTTTATTATGCTTTCTAGAAATGTGCATATAGATGCTCTGTTTCACAATTGCAAATCTCACTCCCCTTCGATTAGATCTGAACTAAACTGAACTGAACTGAACTAAACTAATTGCATTTGATCTATCTCTGGGTATTTATCTATTCACCTTGAGTAGTACCAACCCGACTCCAAGCGGCTGGGAGACAAGTGTCTAACAAACTCCTAACTGTCTAACAACCTTTGTGATTACAGATTGACAAGTGTCCTTGGGACTTACAAAATGAACCTAGATACAAACTAAAATGACATGCATTGGTCAAACAGACCTTATTACATGAATGGTCTTATAGGACCTTATTGGAAACATAAAAATGTACATCAAACAGTTGAATGCCTCATGGAGGCCACTGAGGATTAGGGGCTCCTGCACCATACACCCCACCAACAAAAGAACTCATGCCCCACAAGTTAAGTCTTGGTTTTGCTCTATCTTTACCTTCTGTTGTCTGATGTCTTCCCCATGATCTCTGGATTGCAACATGCTTCCATGGAATCAAAGACTCATGCCCAGCATTGTATACTCTACTCACACCTTGCCATGGGTGACTGCTTGCCACCAGACCCATTCTTTGCTTGCAATTCTTTCTTACTATCATCTCTATCTGAACACCTGTATGGGAAACCTTGGTTAATGTTTCTTGTACTACTGCTATGGCAGAATATGCTCACCTTTCAACTCTTGTTGGCTCTAGAGGACAAACAATTGTCCCTACTATGATAGCACCCTTGTCTTTCCAATCAACTTGTGGCTACTTGTATACCTGCTCTTTGACCTTCTGCTAATCCATCTGATCCAAAATTGAAATCACCTTCAAACTGTGATCTTTAGCAACCCTATTCCTTGAGGTATCCTCAACTTTCTGTGTCTTCCTCATTGATCTGCACAAACTCTTTCTTCCCCATCAAGATGACCTTGGTTGTCTTCTTTTCTTCAGCATCCTCCTGCAATGGTGTCATCACAAAAGTTCTCACGTCCTTCTTGAAGGTGTAGGTGCTAGCATATCCATCATACAATGCTCTCCTATCAAATTGCCATGGCCTACCTAAAAGTAGCTGACAACATTCCATGGGTAAAATATCACATAAAACTCTATCCTAATATTCCCCAATCTAAAAATCAACATATGCCTGTTCATATACCAAAAGTGATTGACTATCACTCACCCAAGATGCTTTATAAGGAGTGGGATGGGGAATCCTATCTATGTTCAATTTATCCACCATTTCTTGAGATACCATAGTATCTGTTGAACCAGAATCTATTACTACCTTGCATACCTTACCTCTACATTTGCATGTAGTCTTGAACAAGTTCCACCTTTGGCTCAAATCTATCTGCTTAGATGTTTGCAACACTGTCCATCTAATCATCAAACTTTCTCCCATTTCTGATTCCAATTTACTTCAGGAGATGTCATACTCCCCTCATTCTCTTGCACAATTTGAACTCTCTTTTCACTTCTTCTTTCATTACCACTTGAAGTAGCACCAAACTTTTTAGGACACTTGAAGGATGGATGACCGAACTCACCACAAGTGTAACACTTTCCTAAAAATGTATTAAAACCTCTGCCACCTCCAAATCTATTTCTTGTGCCTTTCCATCCACCCCTAAAATTAGACTGCTCTTGTCCTTTACTAGTCTCTTCTTGACTCTCATTAGTTTGCCTTGTTGTAGGAGCTAATCCTCTCCCCCTTGTATTGCTACCTCTTCCTCTCATGGACTTATCCTGTCTCCTTTTCATCTTCTCCTCAATCCTAATTTGCATTTGATAACAGTCTTCTACACTCCTAAGATTAGCCAAAACTAATTCATCTTGTATGTTCAATCTCAAACCAGCCAAGTATCAAGCAACCTTTTCAACCTCATTCTCATGATGACTAGACCTCATACTATATTTATAAAATTCCTCAGTATATGCCTTCACATCCATTTCCTTTTGTCTTAAAAATTGAATCTTTTTAAACATTTGAATTTCATAATCCTTAGGTAAAAATTTACCTTTGATTCTTGCTACCATCTTGTCCCATGAAGAAATCTTTGAATTACCCTACTTTCTCCTCTCTGATTGTATGTAATCCCACCATACTAAGGCATGACCTGCCAATTTGGTCTTTGCAATCTTTACTTTCTGCTCCTTAGGAACATCCTCACATTGAAAATGATTATCTAATGTAGCAATCCAATCAAGTAACTCTTCCTCATTTAAACTTCCAACATACCTTGGAACATCAATTTTTACCTTAGGTTTGTCATTCTTGACTGCCCTTAATAGTTTTGCAAATCTCTGATCTTCAGGATCCAAATCTTCATCTACATCTTCATACTCTTCACCATTCCCTTCTTCTGGTTCACTTTCTTCCACTTCCCTTCTTTTGTTTGTCTCCAAGGCTGCAAGCCTGGCTTGAAGGGCTTGTGCAAGCTCTTTCATCTCCCTCATCTCTCTAGCATGCTTTTCCTCCATCTCTTGCAACTCTCTAGCAGTACCAACATTTTTGAAGGCATCTTGCTAACTTATTTCTGCAACCTCTCAGTCCTTCTACTTCTGCTTTCTCAATGACAGAATCGAACACACAACTACCCAAACCTTTTTCTAGGCTCTGATACAATTATGATGAGGAGCCAATACTCTATCATACAAAATAATCGGCAAGAGGGTGGTCCATGTCTTGGCAATTTACTCCTATCGGCAAAACCATATGCCATCGATCAACCAAATACCTTTCACACCGAAATCCTTCCTCATACCGATGTGCCTCTGACACCACTATCGCTGTGACTTCTTCTATCGGCGTAACTCAAAACCCTTCCACTGATCTATATCTCTTCCTGATAAGCTTAATACCAAGATTTGCCTTTAGCGAGACTCCTTGCATTGGTCAACCCAAAGTATTTCCTGCCGATGCACCGATGGACCTTCTCCGATCTACTGATACAACTAATCTTGTATGTGCATAGCATGACTTACAATCACCAGTCCTCTTCACCATCGCTGTGGGTCACCTCTTGCATCTAACACAATGTACATGCACAATGTATATTTTCAATATACATTCGGAAGATGCATTTCTCCACATACATTCAGAACATGCATTCGGAACATGCATTCATAATATGCATTCAGTGAATTTGACCATTGACTTTCCTTGTATCTAACCCAATGTACATTTGCAATGTACATTCGCTACATGCATTTAGAATATGCATTCAGTTGGACCGAACGTTGACTTCCTTTGTATGCTGATACACTATTAATCAGACCTCCCAGATCAGAAGCTTTCCACTTTCTCACTCTGACACCTTTTGTCACCCCGATGCAGGACTTAACCATTCACAAGATACTTTTGTGACATACACACTCAACAAGCCTTTGCGATATACACATGGAATTTATATTTGACATGCATTTGCGATATACACACAAAATGCATACTCAGTGAAACAATGCAAATCTTGCACCGATATGAATCTCTGCAAACCCTGCAGCTACATAGGTCCTTTTCTCCAACAACCACATAGATCTTAGACTTCACCAACCTAGCACATGAGGATTCTAGGATCTATCAGAGCATATTGTACGCGATCCTGTAAACACAAATGAACAAAATGAAAACAACAAAATTTGTACAGCCATTCCACCGATTTTGAAGAAATCTAACCAGTGGAATGGATTAAGAATCCATCTTGGCCACAAAATAGTAAATCGATTACACAAAGGGAAACTAAAGGAACTGAATGACAGAAAGATACACAATATAGAACTTGTTTATTATGCTTTCCAGAAATGTGCATACAGATGCTCTATTTCACAATTGCGAATCTCACTCCCCTTCGATCAGATATGAAATAAACTAAACTTAACTGAACTAATTACATTCTATCTATCTCTAGGTATTTATCTACTCGCCCTGAGTAGTACCAACCCGACTCCAAGCGGCTGGGAGACAAGCGTTTAACAACCTCCTAATTGCCTAACAACCTTTGTCATTACAGATCGACAAGTGTCCTTGAGACTAACAAAATGAACCTAGATACAAACTACGGTGACATGCATTGGTCAAATAGACCTTATTACATGAATGGTCTTATAGGACCTTATTGGAAACAACAAAATGTACATCAAACAGTTGAATGCCTCATGGAGGCCACTATAGATTAGGTACTCCTGCACCAATCAGCTTACCTAACTCAACTCTGGAAACAATATAATCATTCGCATCAAAGGTATCTGTAGTAGCATCATCTGGTGGCTTAACAATTTCTGCATACCTGACTCCTTTTTCATCAATTCGCCTAGAAACAGTTTTAGGCTTCTTCTTCTAAGTTTTTGGTTTAGCAGGCAGTAATTTCTCAATGTCAATATCATCTGGTGAGATAGCCTACTTTTTCCTTTTGTATAAGCAGACAACCATGGAGATAGTGTTGCTATACTAACATTTGGAGAAGAATCAACTACCTGCTTAGTGGGATCCATACTAACACTTGTTATAGTGACAATAGGAGAGGTGTTGGTGAAAACTGTACTTGTATCAACATTTTTCTCTGAACCATCAAGTAAATGATCCAAAATAGTTTGTTCCCTGATATCAAAAGCGGGAGAAGAAAGACTAGGAATAGAACCAAAAGAATCAAAAACAATTCCAAAACTTGTTCTCACAAAAGGAGGAGTATTATCAGAAGATCCAATGACAATAGGGGAAACATGAACATTAGAAACTATTGGAGGATTATCAAAGACAAAAACATGAGGTAAGGCTGTAGAAACTTTTGGCCCTTATGAAAGATCTTTCTAAGGAGATTTTAATGAGCCACCAAGTTGTTCCTATTCCACATCTTTCTCTTTTTCTTATTCTTTATTACCTTCCTCATCAGGTTTCTCACCCATTCCTACCTGCTCAGTATCAAGTTCCTCAACATTTTGTTGTTCTATCTCAGTATTTTCAACCTCCATTTGATCAACATTTGCTTCTTTAGCACCTGAATCTGTAATAGTTGAAGTTCTTACAATCTCTTTTGCCTTCCCTCCTTTAGAGACAAACTTTGATCTTTGGTTTGGACCTCTTGGAAGAAGATGAAACATCACTTTTATTTTTAGTTATGTTTTCTACCTTCTTTCTAGTCTACTCCTAAGCCTCTGTCTCTGATTTGGTGAGAAACTCTTTCAAACTGAGACCTTTGCTTTACAACCATATATTGGTGTTAGCCAGTATAGGTTGAAATCTCTTCCTAATAGAAGTTTCTTCTTTCACCGACCATTTGATTTCTGGCAAAGATGAAGCTTCAATATTATTGATATTATACTTGGGATCTAGAACATCACCTTCATCCTCCATACCTTCTGGAACATCAGCCAATCCTAGTTCCTCTATCTGACTTAGGTGTAACCTGCAATAATCTAGCTTTCTTATCTCATTTTGGGTTCTCAAATCAGCCCAAATATCCTCAACCATAGGAACATGAAACATTGCCTTTCTTTTGGTCTTGTCTTGTACCCTCCAGAAATCAAAGTGATCTCTTTTCTTGAAATATTTCATCATCACCAACTACATTTCTGATTCAACGACATTAGCCTTAGTAGTGGATTGCACTGAGTACCTACCAATTTCCACCAAAAACTTAATTCTTGACTTCTTCAGTTCCATCTCTTTATTATGTACAACAATCAATTGCCTACATAACTCCATCAGAACAACCTTATCACTGGGATATCATGGAAGCATGTATGGATATCCAGGATAGTATCCAACTCTTTTTTTCTCAAGATAACTATCCTATAAGCACATAAACACTAAAAAGAAGGCATCATTCATCTTGCAGAAATGATGAATCAACCCTTTGAGAGTAATTTGTGGATAGTATTGAAAAATTGGAACCAACCTCCGATCACCATCTTGAGTTAAACTAGGAAAACTCCTCATACTTGCGGAATCATATACCAGATATGAAGTCATATAAAACTTAAAAGTTGTATTGACCTTGATCAGTTGATCATGTAGAGCATTGACCTTCTCTCCCCAGAAGATCTTCTTTTGTCCCTTAAGGATCACCTTGATATATGTATACATCCATTCATGAAATTGGATGAAGAAGGAAGGCCTCTGATTCTACTCAGCAATGTGATCAAATCACTCACCTCTTCTACAAAATCACTTCTTGGGAGCTCCTTAGGCCATCTAGACAAATTACTCCTAGGAGTCTTTAGCCAGTTACTATTGATATATTTCTTTGCAGTTTCCAAATCAGTCTCAAAATCTTCCTGTCCTTTGGCAAAATCAATTTCCCTAATATTTACTATAGGTGGACACATGAAAATCTTATCAAGAAACTCTACATCTAATCTCATGATTACATTCCCTTGAGAATCAGACACAGTCCTAGTATCCCTATTATAGTGGCTTGCCACTTGGAGAACAAATTCTGTGTTATGAGCTGCGATAGGAAAAGATGCTATTGAGTGTATATTGCTCTCAACAATCTTTTGCATGTAGTGAGGAAGATTATATTGTTTTGTCCTTTCCACGAACTCAGCCATATCTACATGCCCTATCTCTGTGTCTCTTATCTCGTCCACATTAGATTGCAATGAAGTAACAGGGAAAACCCCTTGGTACGTATACTTCATGATCTTGGCCTTTGATGGAGATGGCTCTAACATCAGCTTTGAGAAGAAACTTGGAAATGGTGTCGATCTCGAATGCTTGAAGAAACTACAAGAGTTCATGATCTCGCAGTTAGGGGAAAAATAGGCAAATTAGGGTTACTACTAACTGATGATCATGAACATGAGAACATGCTTTTAAGGGCTTGAGAGTGCGCAAGTTGAGAAATTTGGTGAAAGTTTTCTATAGGTATCATTTTGCGAAAATCCCTAGTGTTCTGAAAAATTCAAAAAAACATGCATGGGCGGCCAAAATGACCGCTCCTGCATGTGGGGTAAAATGTATGAATGCAGAGTCGATAATTTTGACTGCCTCTGCAGGTAGGACCAAATCTGATTTTTTTATGTAGGGGTGGTTGTTTTACCCGACACTGCATGTGAGTAAATTTGCAAGTTCTCTTTGTGCATAAGTGGCAAAAATGATCGCCAGTGCATGTTGGAAGAATAAATCTTGGATGTCAAATCAGTCATTTTGACCACCTCAACATCTAACTGTTGAAACCTTTTTAACACATATAGAAATGGTTAATTCCACCACATGTGAATATGTTTGTTAGATATTCATGGTTTTCATGTAGGGGTGGTGTATTTTACCACCCCTGCATGTGGGTAAAGCTAAAGTCAAAGTACATGTATCAGTGACATTTTTTACCACTGATACATATCAGGCAAATATGTTTCATGTAGGGGCGGTGAATTTCACTGCCCTTACATTTTGAAGATCAAAACCTAAAACAAAACTAAGTTCAAAATGACACGAAAATCCAATCAAGAAAAATCCACGACTCGGCCAAAATGAAAAGCTAGGGCAGTGTAAAAATAGTGGAGATCATCAGCATACTTTCAGGAAATAGAGAAAAACACTCAACACTCTAACAAAAAAGACATGAAATCATCACAAAACAAACTTTGAGTTAGGGTTTAAAAACAATCAACAAAGAAGAACAAAGATATCTCAATTCACATTTATACCAAAAATGGTAATTTTAAACCAAACAAAAACATTTAATAATAGTAAACAAACATCTTTATTACACACAGAAAACCTTAGAAAGAAAATAAAAACAAAAATGGAAAAAAACAAAGATTTATCTGTAAAAGTTGACCAAAACCCTAGGTGCGACCTCTAGAAATGAATCCACCCAATCCACAATCTATGCAATCCAATCAACCTTATAGGGGGTTCAGTGATATGCCTAGATATAGAGAATTGAAAATAAACAAAACACCTTTAAAAGGGTTTTTAAAAGAGTGCATTAATCTCTGGCATGAGTGCCATTAATGCCACTTAAGTTTGCTTGGTATACCAAGATTTTCTTGAGTGGTGGTATTCACCGCCTTCGCATACCACTGAGACACATGCATGAGCAGTCATATTTGCCGCTCATGCACTTACAAGCAAAAAGACAAACATGTCATAGTGGCGATAATTACCGCTCCTACATGTGACTTAAAAATTTAAGAAAAAAAAACATGCAGTAGAGACATAAATGATTGATTATACATGTTGATGGGACTAAGACATATGCATGAGTAGGTGAATTAACTGCTTGTGCACATATCCCTTGAAAAATAACTAACACCTTGAACAAGTTAGAATTGATATTCCAATAGGCTTATGACTTAATCGATTTCACGAATCTCAAAAAACCAACTGAGGGGAATGTCATAAGTCATTCCAAGGCATCAAATGACTTCGCATGAGGCCAAGAAGACTTGCCTCAATTTGTGAACTTAGAGTGTAGGTTACGGAATGGACAAGTTTCATAGGGGTCATCCTACAAAATGAGAGCAGTTGATTTTGAGGACAACACTTTCCTAGCAGCATCTTCCTATGTTTGAATGGTATGTGAGGAGTCAAAGAGTCCTTCAGCAAAGGGGTAACCCTGTGGTAGGCCATATGGGATGGTTGTCATCTGTTGGCTGGTGTCTATCTAGAGAAAAGCCCTCCTAGGCATTGATGGGGAAAACAAAGGCAATGAAATGGCCTGTGATGATGATAAGGCCGATGAACTAGTAGTAGGAATAGAAGTTTACAAAGGCACAACAGAAGTGGCAGGAGGCATGGAAGAGTAGGTAAATTGGGTTGCCACCCCCATTAAAGAAGAAGATGAAGGATAAACAGGAGGAGGAATACTTACCTGGACCACCACTGTAGGTGTTAGAACTTGTTGCTGCAGGGCTACCAAGACATCACTCTCAGTTTCCTTTTGTGACATTAGCTTGTGCCTTCTTTTCAAGGGCATTCCAATTGTATCTTCAGGGACTTCTTCCTCTTCTTCTTCTTTGATTAACACAAATGTTTGTTGAGAAATTGCCGCTCCAAGACCCCCTGATGCCGAAGCTATATGGGTCTCATGAGATGATGGTTGTACAACTTTTTGCTTTTTGATAACACTAAGTGGTTGAGGCCAAGGAGCTTGTTCTATTGCTTTCTCTATTTCCTCTATTTCCTCTATCTCTTTCAACTCTTCTGAGTGCCCTGGAAGATTGCTAGTGTCTGGGCTCGATACTAGAGTCATATGATAGTCATCCCATAGCCTCTCCCATTGCTCATCTATCAGAACCCCCCCAAAAGTGTGGGTGAACTTAGCGATTTCTTGCCTATACTTCCAATAGGCCACTATCTTTTCACTGCTCTAGTCCTTAATCTTGAGTGTAAGCCTCAAACCATGTGTCATGAGCCTCTTGGGATCATATTCTTGCTGGTGAGTGTAGAAAGTTTCCCAAGGCTTGGGGCCTTCATCAGGTAGGCCACTGAGCTTTAAATAGAACTCTGGAGTATCTTGTTGTGGTGACCTCCTCTATTCCTAGAAGGGCCAACTCTCATGAATGAAACTAGTGGAGACCTTGTTACTCACTATCCAGAACACCAAGAAACTATCCAAATCATAGTTCCATTTGTCTTGAACTAACACAAAACCATAGGCTGTCAGTTTCCTTAATAGGAGATCTTCAGTTTATCTCTTCTTTATTTTAAACTTCTTAGTCCAAGGGATATCATAGAACTTCTTTCTCTTCTTGCTGCCAAAATTATTGTGAATAATGGACAACTGACATCCCACTTCCAAGGCTACGACTCTAGGAGTTAAAACTTTTGGGAGAAAAATAAGCTCACCAACAAAACCATGAAGCCTAATAATTGTAAAATGGGCACCAAAGAAATAATCAAAAGGAACCATGGAATTAACCAAGAAGCCCTTCAAGCTATTTGTCATTCTGTTCATAACAATTTTAGATTCTAGTTGTTCAAAAATAGGAGCCACAAAACACTCAACAAATTCATAAGGGTCTGAAGTTTCTGAAAGGACATGAGTCCATGCTAACACTGGGATAGTTGTTCTGTTATCTACTTCATGGCCATACATATCTAGATGCATATGCCCCTAGAAGAGATGATAATTTTGATACAAGATTAAATGGAAAAGATAGGCCGAGTACCTAAAAGTTTGCACTTTAGAGAAATTAGATAGATGCTCGATGATGGTCTGGGAGATATGCTTTGAGAAGTCAAATTTATACTCGGCAGACTTATCTACCATTTTGAACCTAAAAATGGCCACCATTTGCCAGACATAAATACTTGCATCATCATCCTAACCGAAAATGAAATCTAGGATGGAGAGGGCATCCTGTACATCAATGTTGAACCGGCCACTGGCCATGGGTAATGGGGGCAATTGGGTGTTGTTGTCATCTAGGTTTAACTCACAATTTAGGAATCTATGTTTATTGATGACACCACTCCATACATTTTGCAACTTGGATATGGTGGTGAAAGTGGCATTCTAGTCGTGCTATAGGCCCAACATGTCCTGAATTGCTTTAGGGCTTACCTGGAGCATGAAATTCATATTCTAGATGGTTGAGGTATGTGGGTCGAACAAATTTGCACACATACGAACCAGCTCGGGATAAGGGTGAACTGTAAGAACTAAAAACTGAACCAATTGAGAAGTCCAAATCCTCATGCCAAAAGTTTCAAATTCTCCCCTCTCAGCTTGCCGAAGACATCTTATATGTGCCTCTTCTCTCAAATTCTTTAGATTTTTGGTCATGTGGGTGTCAAAGATTCTATCTGCATAATCATCTATCTGTGTAGGGTCGGCACTTCTCCCTTTCTCCAAGGCTCTGGTCCTTGGGTAGTTGATTCTTGGCTGCACCTTCACAGATGCATAGGACTTACTATTCTTCCACTTCTCTAGTAAATCAAATAGACCTTCTTGTGGTGATTGCCCTTCTTCCATTTCTGTATCTCTTTTCAAAGCTCTAGGGACTGTAACTGGACTCAATTCACTGCTAGAACCCCCAAATAGATGCTGAAACTTCTTTGACGCAAGAAGATAAAATTCAAGAGATTTTGAAACAAGAATGGCAATTGCAAACTATTGAGAAACTTAACTAATTGGCTTGGTAGTGGCATTAATAATGTATTGAATGACCCATCATTTCTAATTAATGATATTAACAAATGCGCCAAATTGACTGTTAGTGTATCATTCCAAATCTGCAAAAGATTATACGCTAACTCAACATTAAAGGCAATGATCTCTTGAAATGATTGGTTATTTTCTTTGAAGTATGAGTACCACCTAACAACTTTGAGGAGTGTGCAACTACTGGAGCTAAAAACCAATGTGCTGTGGACTTGTGTCCCCAGCATACTTATTCAAAAAGAAGGCGGGAAAAGGAAAACAGGAAAGGAACGAAACTAAAAGAAACCTAATTAACTATGATACAAGGGCCAAAATTGAATTTATGCGAAGTGTTTCAAGAAGATCCCATTGACGAGAATCTCTTCTAGTTCTCCTTCCATATTTTCCAACTCAAAAGCATTTTGTTGCTTACAGGCGTGAATCTTAAAAGGGCTAGTCCATAGTGAATCAAACTTGCTGTGTGGCCTTGGATTAGAATCTCTTTCATCCCATTTCAACACTAAATACCTGACTTCAAAATTTGGTTCGGAAGCCTTTTGATCAAACCAACTTTTTACGATATGCTGACAGTTCATCATGGATTCATGTGCCAACTCTCTTTTCTCCTGTACTTCTAGTAGTTTAGCAAGCCTCATATGCATTGGGCCATTTTCTTCTACCTCGAATTGCTTAATCAACTGTAAAGTAGGGATTTCTATACTCAGTGGCATAATTACATTCTTGCCATAAACCATTTCATAAGGACAGATCTTAGTCACTTATTTTGGCGTAGTTCTTTCTGCCTACAGTACTGAATTGAGAGACTTATGCCAATCTTTTTGATGATTGGCTCCCATTCTTTTGATGGGTCTAATTAGATTCTTATTTGTAGATTCTACCAAACCATTACCTTGCAAATAATAGTTGGATGAGGTCTTCAGATATATATCATTCTTTAAAGAAAACTCTAACAATTTGGTACCCAAAAATGCCTTAGCATTATCAGATATAATAGTGCGGGGTGGGCCAAATCTTGTAGTTATTCCTTCTAGACAGTTTAGAATTACCCTCTCAGTGGCTTCTTTAAGTGGGACTGCCTTGCTCCATCTTGTAAAATAATCAGTTGCAGTGAGTTTCCATTTGTACCCCATACTTGAGACTGGATTAATCATTCATATGAAATCTAAACCCCACTGTGAAAAAGGTTCATCTACAATTATAGGACTTAGAGGTAAAGCTACATTCCTTCTCTTTCTAACATAGAATTGACAAGCCTGACACTCTTTAACCATTTGATGAAAATCAACAAATAATGTGGGCTAGTAGTAATCAGCCTGTGTAATCTTGATGGTAGTAGTTTTTGCTAAGAAGTGTCCTCCTGAGGCTCCATGATGGAATTCATGTAGTCTCTTTTGAGCTTCATCCTTTTCAACACACCTTAGTAGGATCCCATCAAAATTCCTTTTAAATAGAATGTGATTAATCAACACAAAATGACTTCCCTATTGTCTATAATGTGTGAACAGGAAAAATCAGGTTAGTATGATCAAGCAATGCAAATCAAACCCAATCCTACCACATTCAAAGAATCCATCTAAATGACACAAAATGCAAACAAATTGAAAGCAAATCACCTAGATTATTGATTCCTTGGTTGGATTTGTGGATTGCTTCTCAATTGTGAACAATCATAAGTGCTAAAGCTACCATGATGATAGATGGAATGCTCAATATGCTCAATGGGTGCTAATGTAGGTATTATACTTGGGATGATACTCTAGACGCTATATGGTGAGAAGACGATAATGAGAATGAGTGGGTGTATATATAGCACTCAATAAGAGTTGATCAATGATGGACAAGAAAATGTAGTTTGAATGGTTGAGATGAATTCATGATCATAGGTGAATGTGCACAAGACAAGTGTCCTTGAAGCTTACATTTATTAAATGATTGTTGTTGGTTTGTTGGTAGTACTAAGATTGATTTTCTTAAAATATAATGCTTTTCTGTTATAAGGATGAGATGATGTGGATGATTAATTTTAGAACCAATTAAATCATTCTTTTTTTCTTGGTTTAAGATAGGACCTATCTTGTACACATAGAAGAAAGTGAAATGATAAGATGATGATAGAGGAAAATGCTATTTTTAGAAGATTAGAAGAAAAGTCATAAATTAAATAAATAAATTTATTTAATTTATGCACATGATGAGAAAATAAATAAATAAGATATAGATTTTATTTATTTATAGAAGAACTAAATTAAATAAATATGTAAATTTATTTAATTTAAGAAGAATAGAGAGATAATTAAATAATAAAGATTATTTAATTATAGATAGAGGAAAATAGAAGAAAATAGATAAATTAATTAAATAAATATAAATTTATTTAATTAATAGAAGAAATAGATGATTTAAGAGAAAATAGACAAATTATTCAAATGTGTTAGACAAATGTAGATGATGAATAATGAAATATTTTAATAATGATAACTAGGTCAATTTTGGGTGTCTACATTTTGCCCCTCTTTGAGATGATGTTCATTAGAACATTGTTTCAAAAAAGATATGATACGATACACTACTTTCGAAGAAACAGATTTTTGCTCCAGTGAAATTAGTGGATGATGCCCCCTCAAGAGAAAACACAAGGCAATCAGAAAGGCTGGGTTGAGTCACGAAGAGATGACAAGACAAAGATGAACTAGGTTAACATGAAGAAATTAGGGATTGGGCGGGATGAAAAGGGATGGAAAGGAAGAAATTAGGGCCTGGCTTAGAAGAAAGGGGAATTAGGGTTTTGACACTATATAAATAGGTGCAGGAGGACAATCCTTACCATTTGCTTCATGTATGGGCTTTTGTGATGGGGCCTCTAGTACAGAGGGATACAGGGGGAGCAAGCATGGACTAGAGAGAGGCTACCTCAGGATTTACCACCCATGCCAGACCTAGGACATAGTCTACTTATATATGTATTTGTATCATATTGAGGCCTGCGAGCCTGATGTATATGTATTTTTGATGCGCTCTTTGTATATCTATGAGACACACATTGTGTATTGACCTTTATTCACATATATATGAGATGGATATTCATGATGTGTAATGTGCTTATGATTTTTCATGCTATGCATATGGATGTATATATGATGCATTGATGCACATGTTTAATGAGTATGTAATGTATATAATGGATGTTTATGTTTATGCATATAATGAGAGATAGATGATAACTTGTACTATAATGATATATCATGATAGGTGTTATGCAAATGTGATGGAAATAATAAGAGATATTATATTATATATGATAATGATGGATAAGGAAAATGGTATATGTATAACACATTTGTTGTGGTAGGATGAAAAGAATGAAGATGATAACGAGTGGTGAAGAAAACCAATAATCAACTCTCATGAGTGCTATTGTGTTATTGTAGGATGGATGGATAAAGATAGCATTAATTTGATTGTCACTAAGTTATGAGATTTGCAATCCTTATGTTTGATATAGCATATAGATAGTATGCACCAAGGTATAGAAGACCAGGGTGTCATGCATCCAATGCATACAACATAATACAATCTTGTCTAACGTATGAGGTCAAGATGTTGATCCAACATACACAGGATATGAATATTAGCTGCTGTTCCGAGATGAACTTTTGACTTTCCAAGCAAAGGTCTAAACTCACCTCCACTAGACATAATGAAACCTTGTGGGTTATATGTATGAGAAATAGTCTCAGCATAAAATAGTCTTAGTGCACAGGAGACTATTTAGCTTCTCAAATGCAAAAGATATTACTATGCAAGATGCTAATCCCAACACGTACAAGATACCATTAGGCATAGTAGGAGAATAAGATTATCCCACAAACACAGCATACGAAAGCCAATGACCATGCCCCAGCCTATACTTCATCTCAACATACCAAGATATGATAGATCCATGCAGTCTCAATTAGGTAAAGAAAGGGATAAAAGATAAATCAAAAGATAAACAAAAGACATATCCATCATGTTCTCTTGCCAAATTTAAATGCTCTTAAAGGGATTGGATAACGCCTTTGTTGTGAGGAAAGATATATCCTGTTGAAGGCTAAAGATGAATTGCTTAAGATAGATACAACAAATATTGGCTTAAGGTATGATGAACAAATAACTTTTAGCTTAGCTTTTGATTTTAGTTCCCTCTTGAGCTATCGAGTTATGCATAGTTTGCTTCTTGCTTGATTTAGTCAAAATAGAAGAAGATGGAATGATAGAGGGATGGAAGAATGGATCGTTGGTGCTTGCATACTAGATACTTCCTTCATATTCCAGATTGCCTATATACCCTATATCCATGGGATCAAAGCACCACACGATGATGATGATACATGATGAATACATGTAGTTCTGGGTTTTATTGATGATATGGGTGGTATGATGATAGAAGAAAGGTGGGATGGAAAAAGAAAAGGATGATTAGAAGAAAGATGGATGATTAAGAGAAGAGGTATCATCTTATGCCTAAATTTGGGTATTTCCTTCATACACCAGATTGCCTACATACCCTGTATCCACGGGATCAAGGCTTTCAACGATAAAAATGAGATGTAGTTATGATTTGTCTTATTAGCGGCGATGGTGATGATAATGTGATAAATAAGAATGGTATGATTTGAGGCAGTGATGATTGGATTGGCTTGGATTAGGAATATGATCAATCGAACGGAGTGATTGGATGGATTGATTTTATTTCTTGGATTTTTTGTTGAATATTTAATTTTTTTAGATTTTAGGGAAATATTTGATTTTTTTGGATTTTTGGAAATATTTAATTTTTTTGGATTTTTTGGGAATATCTTATTTTTTTGGATTTTTGGGAATATTTTGATATTTTTTGGATTTTTGGATTTATTTGATTTTTTTTTTGGATTTTTTAGACATTTTAAGATGGCGATGTATGTACAATGCATTTACAACTATTTAGGATTTTTGATAATGACACTTTGAAGGTCCACTTCGAAACGAGGTGCAAGCAAGTGCCCCCAGTGTGGGATGGACTTATTAAGCAGTGTTCATGGATCAAGTGATATCTGAGATGATATAGCCTAAGGTGAAATAACATATTGACTCCAACAGTTTTGAAATATGGTAACATGCAAAGATGGATAGGTAACGTATTATGGAAAGGGATAATGGATTATGGTCTGAATTATGTAGGGAAGTAATGGATTATGATGTGGATTATGTAGGAAACTAATGGATTATGATGTGGATTATGTAGGGAACTAATGGATTATGATGGTAAACAAATACTAAATAGATGATGGGAGCTAGCCTTCTACACATAGTGCTTGTTTGCCAGGTTTTAACTATGGTACTTATCCAGGGCACCTGTTTACCAGATTTTCATCATAGGACGAATAATTTTTCTTAATTTTTTTTACAGGATAGTCTGAGGATTAAGCATAAAATTTCTTGAGATGAACACTGTTTATGGGTTCATATAAGAGAATGCATTCTGGTGTTGATAATTTATATGCTCTAGATCTGTACACTATTGTGATGATGAATGTCCAAGCCAATTTGGTTCAAATTTGCCTTTTTTGTCATGATCCTGTTGATTCTTTTGATTTTCCTTTAGGACAAGGTCACCTATTTGAAACCTTCTTTCTCTGATTTTCTTGTTATAGCTATGACGAAGATGATTCTGATATACTTGAAGATGATTTAGGGCTGCTAGACATCTTTCATCAAGTAATTCAAGGTCACTCAATCTAGACTTTCTGTAATCTTCATCAGAGACAATATGTTGTAAGGAAACTCTTGATGATGGGATCTTTGTTGATAACTGAGAGGGGGGGTGAATCAATTATCTTAATTATTTCAGCTTTCTGAATTTCCTTATCAATTAGTGCAGCATTAAATTAAATAAGCAAACATAACCATGAAATGGAAATAACATCAATACACGACATAATGATTTTGACGTGGAAAACCTTGTTAGGGGAAAAACCATGGGGTGGTTAACCCAAGATTGTATTCTCTGTTAGAAGAATAGGATAGTACAAAATGGCACTTGCCAATTAGGGCTCACTGCCTGAGCACACTGTTCACAAGAGGCTTACTGCCTACAATAGTTTATACAAGGAAACTAGATACTTGAACTGATGAGAAGTATCCACATATGCTGAGGTTTAGTTCCGGTTAAGCCCAATATACTAATCTGCTGCACTTCATTCTTACTCTATTAGGTGCTGCTGTCCTGTTACATTCCAGACCTGTCTTATTGCCTTCACACTACTCTTCTACTTTTCTTCGCACCACAAAATACACCACACACACATTCATATCTAAATCCATCTGGTATATATATCCACACCAAGGATTTCTTCCACTTTCTAGTCAGCATCCAGAATACTCAATATTTTCCCAAACTCTAATCAGTTGGTTGAATCTTTGTATACCAAGTAATGCCGATCAAAAAGATGCTTATAGAAGTCGTCAATCATGTCAGCCAATCATGAATGATACCTTAGGAAACTTAATCACCATCAATATCACATCTAGATTTAGGTCTGATACTTTGCTGGTTAGGTCTTCCTCTGTCTACTTTATCAATCAGGAACCCAATACTCAAGTGCTCATATCTATTCACTCTTCTATCACCGGAGGCTAAGTCCTTGGAATATATCAGTCAAGGTACTTCTCTTGACTTCCCCAAAACCATACTTTACTGAGATACTTCTTCTAAGAGATTTGGACATGACTGTTGGACCTTGCTGCCTACTTTGTTCTTGCTTACTGGACCACAACACTTCTTCAATCTAACTTCTGGTAAAGACACACCATGTCCTGCGAATGTGTGGGATGGACTTTGTTGCCATCAATGACAACACTAATGAATCCACACAGTGTCTCTTGCCAACAATATCCCCCTTTGGCATTGATGGAAATACTTAGTGAAAAATGACTAAGTGTCACACTATACTCCCTCTTGGCTAATGCTCTGTTCTTATGAACATTTTCTGGAGCTCCCGCTTAGTTGGATTCCTCATTTTTCACTGCTCCTCACTCCCCCTTTGACATCAATGGCAAAGGGTGGGGTCCGCACACCAAAATTTGCCCAACTCAATCTATTCTTAATTGCATAAGTATATTATCCAGTTATACTTTACATATACTTTAAGATATCTGTAAAAGTGTTTTTCAATTGTACAAGTTCTATTGCCCAACTCAGCTTCATCCTATCCAAAATTGAGATGTGACCACTCAACAAGAATGCAAAAGCTTCTGGCTTCTTGAGATCTGTCGGATCACTGGTCTGGGCTGTGGCCTAAGCATCAGTTAGGGATTCATGCATGGCCTCTAACTTAGGGATAATGATCCCTCTAAGTTCACTCAACCTGTTTATTCTATTTTTCTTCTCCTTCTCAAGTGTCTTTATTTCATTTATGACTGCAATAGTCTGACACTCTTGTTTGACTATAGAAGAGGATAGAGGATCAAAACTTTGAGATAAACTTAACAGTTTATCCTCTTTCTCTTTTACTTTCTTCTCAATGTCCTTGGTCACTTTAGGCTAGGATAAACAAAATTTATATATATCTCCCCCATCTTTGAGAGCATTTTCTAGGTTCTTTATTCCGATATCCATAACTCTCCTATCATTTGATATTAACCCTTGTACCGCTGATAATCTTTTTACCAAAAATTCCTTCCGGACCTTATCTTCTGCTGACTTTTCTAAGGAATCAAAATGTGTTCTAACACTATTAACTAGAGATTTGAGATTACCAGATGAAGAGGTTGAGGGATCCTTCTGAAACAATGGCAAGATCTTCTCCAATACACTGGATGCAATTTCTATAAGCTTGCATTCTTCCATGTGAGACTTCAGAAGCTTTTCTTTTGCCTTTATTGAAGTAAAGGATGCTAGCTTCATGGTTTGAACCGAGGAGAGGGAGTCAAAATTGAACGGTCCTTGAAGAAGTTCTAGTTCATCAAATTCCATCATCTCCTTGGTTAAGAAATCTTCAACTGCCTCTGTTGTGTCTCTTGCCAAAGACAAAGTTTTCTCCCCTTCTGCACCCTTACCACCATCATCTGCGGCCTTCTCTATTGGAGTTTTCTCTCTTTTTGTAGCCTTACTACTGTCATCTTCTTTTTCCTTCTCCTCTGCTTGTTGACTGATCTTCTCTTATACTCTTTCTTTTTCTTTGAATCTAGAGTCTGTAGGGGAAACTGGAGGAGAGATGTTTTCTTGATCATGGACCTCCTCTTCTGGAGCAAAGGAATCTAAGTCCTTACCTTTTTGTTCACCTGTCTCCTTTACCTCTTCTACCACTGTCTTAGTAGATTCTTCTTCAACATCTGTGGCCGAGGGATTATCACCTAAGTCCTCTATAATAGGAATGTTGAATCTTTTGTATGCATTCCAGAGAATCTCTTCTGTCTCTTTTGCTACTTTGTCAGTTTCTCCGAGCATAAGCTGATTCATTCTAACTTTGCTCCAGAACTCATCCTTACAATCTTTGAAGATCATATTCTTCTGCTTAGGAGTGATTGAAGGATATAGCTGAATAGCTATCTATTCTCAGATCTCAAGATCCTTTGCCATGGCATTATTCTTTCTTATTTCTAATTCCTTTTCTAGGCATTTGGGAATAAGAGATATGATTTCAATAAAAGCCTTGTTGTAGATATTTAGATACCCAACTATGGCTTCTTGCAAGATTTTTTGGTCAGCTTCATTGTAATCATTATAGAATTCAGCCATTGGTTGAAGGTTCCCATCCATAGTAACTGATTTTATGATGTCATCAATGCACAGAGTAGGTTTCTCAACAAATTCTTCTATTACTTCTTCAGCAGAAGGTTCACCGAATCCTTTTCTTCTTCATTTTCTTTACTTCCTCATCTGATTCTGTCTCTTCTTCATCCTTTTGGCTTGTGTAAGACCTTGTTTCCTTTTTCTTGGTTCTCTTCTCTCCTTTTCTGGATGATTTTGCTTCTAGTTTTGGTGCCTTTGAGCTCTTTGCAGTGGTAGGTGCAGAGGTCTTAGAGGATCTAGTCTAGGAGGGGACTTCCACTGGAACACCTTCTTTCTCTACTTTTTCTTTTTCTTTCTCTGCCCTTTCTGTCTTCTCTCTATTTGCATCAAGTGCCTCTTTTGAAATTTCATGCCTCTTGGAAAACTCTTCTACTTCCCTCCTCACTTTTCTTTTTATTTCTTGTTGTCTTAGCTCCACATGGATCTTCATACTTAATTCTTCAAAGGTTCCAAACCTTTTTGCTTTAGGATCCTTGGATTGACTGAGCATGTGTTGAACATGTAGCTCAATAATTTTCTCATCTACTTCATACCCCATTGGCATGATCTAGACTATTCTTGGCTCTACTGCCTCCATTAGACATTGATCAGTTTCTACCATAAAGCATACTGTATCTTTATAATTTTCAACTAAAGATTGGGGGATTCTTTCTCTTGCTTGCATCATGCTATGAAAATTCTTGAAGTAGCCCTAGAGTGCTGTATTTTGTGCCTTGGCATCACCAAGCCCATGTACATAATCTCTGATTTGGATGGCCACTGGTCTATCATTCTACCATACCTAACCACTGGATCTGGGAAGCTCATTCATGAAGTAGAAGAACAAGCACAATATCAGCCCACCATACTTGAAGGAGTTCTTCTTATCCTTCTTGATCTTTTGTAGGTTTTCCATTAGTTGGCTCAGAAGGAGTTCACAAAGATCATAATCTACATTTTTCCTCAACATTTCATAAGCAGTGTAAATTGTAGTTTCGGGTACTAAATTTTCCTTGCTAGAGTGATATATCTTATAACTAGTGATCATGGAGGCAAAATTGACATCCGGATCAGTGATGTCTTCTATTGTCATTGCTCTTTTGTCAAATTTTGATCTGGTAGCTTCACTCACAGTTTGATTCTTGACGGATTTGAGAATAGGAATCCCACCGGATGAGTGCAATCCAGTTACTGCCCTAATGGCATCCTTGGTTATCTTAAATGGCCTCATCAACCATATAAAGTTATCATGCATTCTACTTAGAACATACCGGACCCATTCATCTTCTGGAAAATAGGGGAAATGAATGCATTATGCAAAATGCTTGTCCCGGATGGCTTTATACTGAGTTTTGAGTTCAAATGAGTCATCTATCAAATGCTTGTGATAGATATCAACTAGCTTAGATTCCCCAAATTCTTCAATATTCACATGAATATATGCCCTAACATCTTCTACATGCAGAACCCCATGTGGAATGCTTGAAAAGGCACCTAGGGGATCAACTTCTAGGGATTTATATGGATGTTTCTTGAATTTAGGATGCGGCCTATCAGTGATCTTTACAACATTCGTTGTAGTCATCTTCAAAATATTTTACAGAGAAATATTCAATAACGAAAAATACCTTTTACGCTTCTAGGATTCGCTGAATGAGCCAGATTAATTTGCTGGATGAATTGACTTCAATGGTTGATCTTTTGAGAATTTGAGATAATTTGTTGCAAAGCTCCTTTTCTCTTCTTCTTGAATGCAAATGTGCAAATGATGAGTGAATGAACTCTTTTATTTATGGGAAAATCCTAATTTCATATTGTAATAAATGCGCAACTCAAATCATTCTGGTTGCTTGGTTCTTCTTATTTTGAGAAAGATCTTTTTCCAGATCACTAAGATATACTTAGAGTTATCCTTGGTGATTAATAACAAATTATCTTACTTTCCCCAAACACTTGATCTATCCATAGAACAAGATGCCTCGAATTTGAATCATACCGGATTTAACTATGATAATCCTATTTTACCGGATGACTATTAAACCAGATCAATCTTGGAAGATTAGACTCTTCAAATCTTCCTGCAGATCTTCCATATCTTTACCAAGCTTTCTTTAGATGTTTCTCTGAGAATCCTTTTATTCTACAACTTCCCATGTGCCAATTTTAGGCACCAATTAACTAGCTGGGGGAAAATGTTTTTCCTTGTGTCTCCCCCTGAGCTAGAGCTCACTTTTTAATTTCTGGAAGGAATATCAGCACTAGATTCTGGTGTGGATCTATCCCCTACATTTTCTGTACTTCTCTTCACCCAAATCTTGTTCATCTCACTTTTAACTTCATCCGCATTCACTTTTCCTTTTCCTTTGTCTTGATTCTGATTATGATGCACCGAACCCCTTTTGTCCTGATTCTTGCTTCTACAGAATTTGGTAATATGACTGGATCTATTGCAATTGTGGCAAACAACATTTCTTTGCATATTTGAATGATATCCTCTTGATCTGCATTGACTAGCCATATGACCAAAGTTATTGCAGTTGTGGCAATATCCATTGAAGGATGGATATCTTTGAGCATTAGGTTGCCTTACCGGAGGTCTTCTAGGCCTATTCCTTAGATTTCCTGATCCAAAATTCTTCTGACCAGATCTGGAGCTTTCACCTTTCTCATATCCCAAGCCACGCTTGTCATCTACCCTCTTTTGGCTTTCAAGAACTTCAAGTTGAGCAGAACTTATCTTGAATTTCTCTTTGTATTCATTTGTTGTTTGAAGATCCTTTTTAAGAGTTTCAATTTGATCCTCAAGTTTTTCTTCATTATCTCTAGCATCTTCAAGATCAGATTCTAGAGATGCCTAATTATTCTATCCATTTTGTGGCATTCTTCTGACTCCTCCTTAAGAGATTGTCTTAGATCATCTTCAGTTTTTCTTTTCTCTTCAATTTCTTGGGTGAATTTCATAACTCCTGATTCCATTTCATGTCTTACCATAATGACCTCTTTTGATAACTTTTCACATAACTTGGTTTTCTCCTTCAGATCTTCATTTGTACCATTGTCTTCACTTTGACTTGCCAATTGCTGAAGTAGATCTTTTCTCTTTTTCATAGAGATACTCATTTTCCCTTTTAGTTCATTTATGAAATCATCAACCTGTTTGAGTCTTTCCTTCAATTCATTGACTTCTTAGTTTGATTGCTCAAGATCATCTAGGGCAGATTGAAGTTGTTCCCTCATTCCATACACATCCATTTGAGTTCCCAGATCTTCCTCAAGCTGTTAGGCTCTTTTTGGAGGAACTTGGCTCTGATACCAATTGTTGATAACTGAGAGGGGGGGTGAATCAGTTATCTTAATTATTTCAGCTTTCTAAATTTCCTTATCAATTAGTGCAGCATTAAATTAAATAAGCAAACATAACCATGAAATGGAAATAACATCAATACACATGACACAATAATTTTGACGTGGAAAGCCCTGTTAGGGGAAAAACCATGGGGTGATTAACCCAAGATTGTATTCTCTATTAGAAGAATAAGATAGTACAAAATGACACTTGCCAATTAGGGCTCACTGCCTGAGCACACTGCTCACAAGAGGCTCACTGCCTACAATAGTTTATATAAGGAAACTAGATACTTGAACTGATGAGAAGCATCCACATATGCTGAGGTTTAGTTCTGGTTAAGCCCAATATACTAATCTACTGCACTTCATTCTTACTCTCTTAGGTGCTGCTGTCCTGTTACATTCCAGACCTGTCTTACTGCCTTCACACTACTCTTCTACTTTTCTTTGCACCACAAAATACACCACACACACATTCATATCTAAATCCATCTGGTATATATATCCACACCAAGGATTTCATCCACTTTCTAGTCAGCATCCAGAATACTCAATATTTTCCCAAACTCTGATCAATTGGTTGAATCTTTGTATACCAAGTAATGTGGATCAAAAAGATGCTTATAGAAGTCATCAATCATGTCAGCCAATCATGAATTATACCTTAGGAAACTTAATCACCATCAATATCACATCCAGATTTAGGTCTGATGCTTTGCCGGTTAGGTCTTCCTCTATCTACTCTATCAATCAAGAACCCAACACTCAAGTGCTCATATCTATTCACTCTTCTATCACCAGAGGCTAAGTCCTTGGAATATATTAGTCAAGGTGCTTCTCTTGACTTCCCCAAAACCATACTTTACTGAGATACTTCCTCTGAGAGATTTGGACTTGACTGTCAAACCTTGCTGCCTGCTCTGTTCTTGCTTACTAGACCACAACCTTTCTTCAGTCTGACTTCCAGTAAAGACACACCATGTCCTGCAGATGTGTGGGATGGACTTTGTTGCCATCAGTGACAACACTAATGAATCCACACAGTGTCTCTTACCAACAATCTCAACCTCAATAGGAAGAACAACTTTAGTTCCATAAACCAATGAGTAAGGTGTAGCACTAGTTGGAGTTCTGACACTAGTTGGAAAGGCCCACAATGCTGGAATAAGATGTAAGTGCCAGTCACGACAAACTTCATTGACTATTTTCTTGAGGATCTTGATGATAGTCTTATTTGAAGCCTCATCTTGGCTATTACTATGAGGTTAGTATGGTGTAGCAAATCTGTGTTGGATATGGAACTTATGATACAAATCATAGACTTCTTGGTTTTTGAATGGATGGCCGTTGTCAGTGATTATGGGTTGAGGAACACCATATCAACAGATGATATAATGGAGGATGAAATTGGATATCTACTTACCAATTATGTATGTCATAGGTATGGATTCCACCCACTTTGTAAAATGCTCAATGGCTGTAATGATAAACTTGTGACCATTAGATGACAGATGGATTTTCACTAAGAGGTTGAGTCCCCATTGTGAAAATGGCCATGGAGTTATGAGGGGTTGTAGTTCATGTGCTGGAGCATGTATAAGATCACCATGTTGTTGACATTGTACACATCTCTTGGAAAATTGTTGTGCATCTTTCTCCATTGTCGGCCAATAGTAACCTACTCTCAAGAGTTTTTTAGTAAGATTAGGACCGGTGGAATGTGATCCATAGACACCTTCATGTACCTCGTGTAAGGCAATTTTACCTTCCTCTGAGTCAAGACATCTAAGTAAGATACGATTGAGAATCTTTTGGTATAAGGTATCTCCAATGATATTGTAGCGAGAGGCTCAATGTATGAGTGTTTTGCATTGGGAGTTTGAGAAATGGAGAGGAAAAGTTTGATTGTGAAGGTATTCATATATATCCTCATACCAAGGCAAATTGGGACCAACAACTTCACATACTAGCTCAGATTGTGGTACTTCAAATGCTGGGATCAAAATTTGTTCTACCAGAAACTCATATTTATGTGCATTGCTGGGCATATCAAGAAGAGAACCAATTGTTGCCATGGCATCTGCTGCTTTGTTATTGATCCTAGGAATTTGTTCAAATGTAATCTTGGAAAAGTATGTTTTGAAATCATCAACCATTAGCTTATATGGAAGAATATTTTCATCCTTTGTTTGATACTCATACAGGAACTATTTAATCACGAGTTGTGAATCTCCAAAGACTTGTAGTTGTTTGATGTTCCATTGTACTACCATGCACAATCTTGTGATCAATGCTTCATACTCTACAATGTTGTTTGTACAAGGAAAAGCTATCTTGTATGCTTTAGGTATACAATCTCCTTGTGGAGTGATAAATGATATGCCTGCTCCAGATCCATGTTGTGTGAATGAACCATCAAAATATAGTTACCAAACTATTTCAGAGGGCTGTAAGTTGAATAACTCTTCATCAAGAAATTCTACATGAATTGGATGAACATCTATTATGGGTGCTTTTGCTAGTTGATAAGATATTACTTGTCCTTTTATTGCTTTTCGATCAACAAACTCTATGTCAAATTCGCTAAGAATCATTACCCATTTGGCTAGTCTTCTTGTGAGTACTGCTTTTGACAACAAATACTTGAGTGTGTTGAATTTGGATATGAGCTTAGTTCTTTGATTTAGCATATAATGCCACAACTTTTGAGAAGAAAACACTACTGCCAAACATGATTTTTTCATTGACGAATAATTAAGCTCATAACCTACCAAGGTTCTGCTGACGTAGTAGATGGCTTGTTCTTTTCCTAGATAAAGCACATAAAGCTGCTATTGTTGTGGAGATGTATAGTAGCAATGGTTTATTAGGTACAGGAGGTACCAACACTGGTGAAGTTGCTAGGTATTTATTGATTTGATCAAAAGCTTACTGGCACTTGTCATCCCATTTAAAAGTTTCTCCTTTGTGGAGCAAATGCTGAAAAGGATGACATTTGTCTACTAACCGTGCTATGAATCTTCAGATGGACTGCAACTTACTTTGAAGGTTGCATAATTGTTTTAGATTAGCTGGAGGAGGCATGTCCATTATGGATTTCACTTTCTTAGGATCTACCTCGATACCTCTTCTTGATACAATATTGCCCAATAGCTTTCCTGATGTCACACCAAACACACACTTCCTTGGATTTAATCACACTCGACACTTCTCTAGCCTATCAAACATTTGTTCCAACACCCTCAAGTGATCTTCTCAAGTTTTAGATTTTCCCAGGATATCATCCACATAATCTTCCATATGGTATGAAAAAGGTTGTGGAAGATTACTGTCATTTCCCATTGATATGTTGCTCTGGCATTTTTGAGACCAAATGGCATCACTCTCCAATAAGAGGTACCCCACAGATAGATAAAAGCTATTTTGTGCTGATCTTTGGGAGCAATTAAGATATGATTATATCCTAAAAAACTAGCCATTAATGATAGCATTTCATGCCCAACTGTGAGATCTACAATGATATCAATGCTTGGAAATGGAAAGTCATCTTTTGGACATGGTTTATTTAGATCTATGAAGTCTGTACACGGGTGGATGCTTCCATCTGGTTTTGATACTAGCACAAGATTCGACACCCACTCAAGATAGTCAATGGGTCTTATGAATTTGGCATCTAAAAGTTTTTGAATTTCCACCTTGACTAACAAAGCTACTTGAGGATGCATCTTTCAAATTTTTTGCTTCACTGGTTTGGCATTTGGATATACTGCTAAGTGATCTACCATAAGTGATGGATCCAATCTCGGCATATCTACATAGGTCCATGCAAAATTGCTTATGTGTTTCATGAAGAATGTCGTGAAATCTACTTTTTCTTGCTCTGATAATGATGTAACTAGGTGTATGATCTTAGGATTCTATTCTGTACCAAGATTTACTTCCTGAGATTTCTCAATTAGCAAAGGTGATTGTTCCTGATATACTTTCAAAGGAAGGTCAAGTCCTCCATCCTTAGGTGCCTCATAGAGGTTTTCACTGTTGGATATGTCCTTTATTTTTACTTTTTCTTGGTCAAGAGGCACGTTACGGTTTTCACCTAGAGACCTTTTATTTTCTTTTTTGTTTATTTTACTTTTGTGACTAGAGGCATTGATACTTCCCCCAAAGTATGCTAATTGAGGTAAATCCATTTTGTAGCCCACCTTATGATCTCCCAGTGGGAAACCTATTCTTAGTTCCAAGAATTCTGCTAGAACTTCATCATTTTGAAATGTATCTAATATAGGTGCCCCCTGTTGGTCTCAATTGACAAGGTTAGGATATACAAGAGGTAAGTCAGATGATGAAGGTTGGGAAATAGAGGTTGTGAATGAGATCATGAAAATGGATAGATCATGAAATAGTTCAGTGAGGTGAAGGGAAGAGTCATCAATGGTATCTAGATTAGAAGTCTCTTCTGTGGGGAAAACTTCAGCTACCATGTCAAGAACACATTTGATGTCGTTAGAAGGCGGGTCCTCCTGTCCATACCCTAGACCTTTCCTATTAAACTTCTTGGTCACAGTGATTGGTTCTGTAGGTCCTTGCTCATGTAGTCCTAGACCACCTTGTCCTTTGTAGCCCATGTTTTTGATAATGTAGAAACCATTGTTATAACACTCCACTTCAAGTGTTTTTTGATCATTTTCATCATAGAAAATCCAAGAATCAATGTCTTCGATGTCTTCGTCATCTAGTAGCTCCGATTTGATAAACACTGTAGGAGGATCTTTGATAATTTCTTGAGATGATGATGCATTAGATGTGGATGGTTTTCTATATGCCTTTAGGGATTGAGGTAGTGTTCCAACACAATAGGATTCTTGCAATTTATACTTTCCATGTCCTTTGTCCTTGTACTTGATTTCTATGTTAGGGATGGCTTTGCTTGAAGATGCTTTGTTGAGATCGATAGGGTCAACATAGAACGTGGATGGATATGCTTTAGTGTTGATGGGGATACAATTAGGAGTTTGATACTTAGCTTGATATGCTCAACAAAACTCAAAAGGATTGGGATCGGTGGGAATGGTGATATTGGCTCCATTATGGGGGAATTTGAGGCATTGATGGTAAGTTGATGGCACATCTTTCATGGCATGAATCTAGGGATGAACAAGGATGATGTTATATGGTAATTCAATGTTAAGGACTTGGAAACAAGTATCTATAGTGACTGGACCAACTATGATCAACAAAGTTATAATCCCTTCTGATTCTCTTTTAGCATCATCATATGTTTTGATTATTATGCTTTTGGATGTATCAATTTTATCCTCAAAATATCCCAATAATTTTATTAATCTTAAAGAACAAATGTTTAGACCTACTCCCCCATCTATTAAGATTCATTTAATGCAACATTTATTAACGAAGACTTTAATGTGGAGGGCTTCAT
Source organism: Cunninghamia lanceolata (assembly GCA_027924645.1). Taxonomy (NCBI): domain Eukaryota; kingdom Viridiplantae; phylum Streptophyta; class Pinopsida; order Cupressales; family Cupressaceae; genus Cunninghamia; species Cunninghamia lanceolata. The sequence continues at coordinate 3,587,646 of BSBN01001670.1, read as the reverse complement.
TATGGGATGAACCAAGTGGTGATAGGTCTTTATCAGAAAAGGTTAAGCAATATGGAGATGAGATGCTTGCTACCATGGCTTGAAATTGTGTAGTGTCTATATTATTGGGGACCAATGATTATTGTAATGCTTGGTCGAGGATAACTTTATGTGCGGGGGATATGCATAGCAGTTCCAAAATAGAGATATGCACAGAATTTTTACCTAGGTGATTAAGGATATTGTATCCCATAGGTGGTTTTGCAATGGATGGTGAGGCTTGGATAGTCACATGACCACGATGAGTAGTAATGGCACAATTGAGCTCTTTTGTAGCTTGGATACGAATAGATTCTTTCACTTTTATGGAGATGGTCAATATGCAAGCATGGTTAATGTGGCCAATGGTGGATGACTCATATGTGTATTGGACATTGTTCCCTAAAGAGGAGGTACTTGCTTTATCATGGGAGGGAAGAGGATCTTTAAACACATCAAGATCATAGTTTGATGTCTACTTAGGTTGTTCTAAATTGACTAGAACTCAGTCAATTAGGTTTGGAATGAGATGTTTTAATTTCATGCATCCACTAGTGTTATGTCCTTTCACCCTATGGTATTCACAATATTCATTGTCCTTGTACCAATTAGGTTTGAATTGAGGTTCATCATATGTTTCTCTTCTCGTAAAATAATATCTTCAGATTGAATAAGTTTCTTCAAAACAACCTCGATAGGTTCTCCCAAAGGAGTTAATTGGCATCTTGGTGGTCTTGCTGGCCTTTGATCTTGTGGGAGGAATGGTGTGTTTCTATTTGGAGTGCTTTTGGTTGCAGCTTGAATAGACACAGGAGCATTCAATGTTTGGACATGTTTTGCATCTACAAAGCCATCATTAACAACATTTTTGTTCTTGTTCCAAAAATGTGATTTGTCATTGGAAGATTGTAGGTTATCTTTGTTATCTTTGAAGATTTTGATCATACCTTTGGAAATTAAAGCTTTCTCAACAGTTGTTCCCTTGGCAATTATTTCATCAAAAGAAGTGGCACTTTGCAGTTGCAATTGGAATGAAAGTTCCTATTGGGGTTAGATGGTAGAAGATATCAATTAAATGCAAATAAAGATTAAACAGAGGAATGAAAATACACAAAAATAATAACAATGAGAGACAAGTTTTAACATGGTTCACCCAAACTGAGGCTACATCCACCAACAGAGAGTCTAATATTATTATCTAGTAAATCAAATAGATTACAACCAGCAATCCTTGCAACTCATTACCACTGTAAATGCTACAATACATCAATAGAAACCCTAACCCTTAGCTGCTTTTATCAAGCCTTATGTCAGTTACAAAAATAGGGTTTTTTATGTCAGCCAATATAAAAAATAGCTCCCAACACCTTAATAAAATAATAAAAAATTGTGTGAGGTTTCATGGGCACAGCCCCTTGACCCTGACCTATATCATGACAGGGAGTGTGCCAGGGGCGCTGCCCCTTGACCTCATCTTGGGGGTACTGCCCCCAAACCCCACAAGGGGTACTGCCCCTTGACCCCATAGGAATTTGGGGGGAAATCACGCCAATAAAAGTGGGGTAAATTTAACCTCTGAGTCTGATTAGGCTTTATATAACAACAGTTCCAGAATGAGTTTTTGTACAAAGATATCAACTTGTTGTTTTTTGGGGATTTGCCAAGGAAGTTTGCTAGCCATGTTGCACCATCACTGTAAAAAGGATGCAAATGTCTCACCATTGCGTTGTTTATTTGTAACAAGGCCATTCATGGAGATCTCATTTTTAATGTTATAGGCGAAGTGTGACAAGATTTTTCATCCAATTCGCTAAAAGTTTTGATCCCCGGAGGAAGATGAGCAAACCATTCGATAGCTTGTCCCCCTAAACTACAAGTGAATAGACATAAAATGTATGTGTCATCATAGGCAATGTCTAGACAAGTGACATAGAAAGCTCTAAGATGGTCACGAGGGTCTCCTTTCCCTTTGTATTTGTCAAATTGAGGCACTCCAAAATGTGGGAGAAAAGGTGTCATTTGCAATGATCTATCGAATGGATAGGGACGCACGTCCTCAAATGAAAAATGTTTTCTGGGTGCGGCCCAATTGCATATTTTTCATGTCTTGTCAAAATTGTCGAAGTTCCTCAGGAGTGATCATTTGGGATTGCTATTGTATGTGAATTTGATGGTTTGGATGTGGGATAAAGTATTGCGGATTTGGATTTGGTTGGGTGTTGTAGGATTGAATGTATGTATTGTGCCCTTGGCTACTAGGCGTAGGAACAAATGAATGCGCAGTGAAATTGGGGTTGGATGCAAATGTCACATGTGAACCATGAGATAGATTTACATAGGTTACTTGCAAAGTAGCATAGTGTGGAGCTTAGGAATGTTAGGAAAAGTTTCTCAACCTTGCAACTTCGAAAGATTACTATTCTTCCTAGTTTGGGTCTTTTTGAATACCCTTTATCTTGGAGAATGGTCTGGAACCTTCAAAGTTTCCAAAAGTTTCCAAATGATCTTAAAATAGCGAGACTTACTATTTTTAGTAAGTCCTTCAATTGACCTCAGGTTGACCTAAAATTTTCCCAGAAGGTGTGGAACAACTAAGTAAACATCTTAGGTGAGTTTTGACTCAAGATCATATCTGGATTATGAGATATTAAAGTTTCTATTTTTTTTGAAATTGCCAGAAAATTTTTGAACTCAATTTTGGGGTATTAAAAATTCTCTAAACATCCTAAAAATTATTGTAACTAGTGAAGCTAGTTACAGGGAGATAGAGTACTTCACGAGCTTTCCGATGCATAAAACAGTTTGTCAATCAGACACCCGGATCAAAAGTTATGGCCTCCAGAAGTTGGACCTTCTATTTTGGGAAATGTAAAAACGTGGTGAAAACATAAAAGAGATGTAAGGGGGAGAGTCACACATTTTGGTGTGTGGTTTGGCACATCACAAGGCATATTTTATTGGAGATAATTTGGGTGCCACTTTTGGGTGGTTTTAGCTCATGGTTTTGTAATTACCATTGGCGGTGTACTGTATTGTATCTCCTATATACCAGGAACTTGAGATGGAGGTTGTATGTAAGAATCTTATAGATGTCGAGTTACCTCCTAGATCTTTGGTTGGATATACTCTTGTAAAATCTTTCTCTTCAAGTATATTGTAATCTTTGTGATTTTTGAATAATATATTGGGCAACTTTGGAGTGTGGGGTTTTTTACTTGAAAGGGTTTTCCCCACGTATATCTTATGTTGTGAGTTTTGTGTTTGCATTTGGAAGTTGTTATTATCTTTATGTTAATGTGCATCTTAATCTGTAACTATAAAAGTAAAAAAAATGCATAAGTTTTTCCTCATTAGATCAGTGTAGGAAGCATTTTCTCCATACCTTGCTTCCTTTCAGGGAAACGGTCAATGGGTTTTGGATTGTAGAATTTGGATTAACATAAGATATTGTAGGTGCTTGGGATATGGTATGTGTATGTTGAACATTAACGAATGGGTTGGTATACGCTACATGTGTACCAGTGGATGGATTGACTTATAATGGGGCAGACGTATTTGTCAATGGAGATGGAGATATACAAGATGGATTGGTAGATGGGTTGGCTTGGCTTTGTGCTTGTGAGACAATGGGAAGATTGACATAAGAAGAGTGGGTATTAGAAGATTACAATCTAAAGAAAAGTTGATCGAGTGGAGAAGAATTGGTGATGGGAGGATTGAGGTCAATGAGGGGAGCATCTGGAAGAAGATGCATTGGATGGTTGGGATGGTTCTATTGGCAAGAGACACTGCTAGGATTCATAAGTATTGTCATTGATGGCAACAAAGTATATCCCATTCATCCGTAGTGCATAAATTACTCATACCGAAAGTCAGTTTGAAGATAAGTTGATCTCGTAATCAAGAACAAAGTATATGATAGGGTCTGACAGATTGGGTTTGAAACTCTCTGATGGTGAAACCTAGCATGTTACAGATTTGGGTAAGAAATAAGAAGTATTTGAACTATTGTATTCTAGAGATTTAGCCTCTGGTGACAAAGCATGTGACAAATATGAGCATCTGAGTATCGGACTTTAGTTAGACAATGTAGACAAAGGAAGAACTGGCCAACAGGGTATTAGACCTCAATCCGGATATGTAGAAGGTGTTGATCAAGTAACTTAAGGTGTTATATGAGTTTGGTCAACTTAGGTAATGACTTCTATGCTTAAGTTTCTGGCATGCATCATCTATCAAGTATGAATTAAGTTGATAGAATAGTATCTTGCAAATATCCTGAGTGTTCTTGTTGCCAACTATAAGGTTGTTTGAAATCTTTGATGCGGATATATATACCTAGTGGATTCAAGCTTGTGAATGTGTGACAGTGTTAGTAGTATGGATTAAGTGTGAAGAAAAGAAGAGAGAAGTGAGAAGGCAGTAATCCAAACTCAGAATGTGACAGAAGAGTGATACTAATTATAGGAAGAATGAAATGTGCTAGATTAGTATATTGAGCCTAACCGGAACTGAATTCTTGCATATGTGGATGTTGTTCATTAGTTCAAACACATTGTTATCATCTATAAGTCTCTAGTAGGCAGTGAACCTCTTGTGAGTAGTGTGCTCAGGTAGTGAGCCCTAACTGGAAAGTGCCATTTTGTACTTCTTTATTCTTTTAACAGAGAATACAATCTTGGGTTAATCACCCCGTGGTTTTCCCTTAACAGGGTTTCCACGTAAAAATCCTTGTGTTATATGTGTTGATTTCATTTTAGTTCTTATGGTTGCTTATTCTTTCATGCTTTGATATTTCATTGAATGTTAAAATAAGAAAAGGAAGTAAAAGTAAGAAATTTTTGAGATAACTGATTCATCGCCCTCTCAGTTATATTCCTTGTTTCCAACAATTGGTATCAGAGCTAAGTTCCTTAGAAAAATCCTAATAGCTTAAGGAGGATCTAAGAAATCTCAATGGATGCATATGGTATGAAAGAGCAAGTACAGTCTGCCTTAGATGATTTTAAACAATCCCAATCTGAAGTCTATAATTTGAGAGAGCGACTTAGGAGGCTGATGATTTCATCAATGAGCTGAAGGAAAAACTCAGTAATTCTATGAAAAAGAGAAAGGAACTACTTCAAAAGCTAGCAGATTAGAATGAAACCTATAATATTGATAAGGACCTAAATGAGAAAACAAAGCTATGTGAAAATATGTCAAAAGAAGTTGTTATGCTAAGAAATGAAATGGAATCAGGGGTTATGAAATTTACCAAATAAATTGAAGAAAAGAGAAAGACTGAAGATAACTTAAAACAATCCCTCAAGGAGAAAATAGAAGACTGCTACAAAATGGACATAATAATTACACATCTTGAGTCTGATCTTGGAGAAGCTAGATACAATGAAGAACAACTTGAGAGACAGATTGACACTCTTAAACAAGATCTTGAAACTGCAAATGAATACAAAGAAAAATGCAAGATAAGCTCAACCAAACTTGAAGTACTTCTTGAAAGTCAAAAAAGGGTAGATGATAAGCATGGGTTGGGATATAAGAAAGGTGAAAGCTCTAGATCTGGTCAAAAGAACTTTGGATCAGGAAGACAAAGAAATAGATCTAAAAGACTTCCGGTAAGACAACCTAATGCTCAAAGATATCCATCCTTCAATGGAAGCTGCTTCAACTGCAACATATTTGGTCATAAAGCAACTCAGTGCAGGAACATAATAAATCAGAATAATCCATCCTTCTCCAGTCAATGTTTTAGTTGTAAAAGGTATGGTCACAAATCTCATGAATGTAGAAATATGCAAATGAACAATTCTTTCAATGGTAAATGCTTTTCATGTTGCAAGTATGGGCCTAACTGGTGTTGTCATTGATGTCAACATACTATTGTTGCATTGATGTCAAGGATTGGATGAGATGTGTGCTGAGGATATTGAGAAAATTAGTCCTATCAGAAACAGAGAAGAACAGTGAAGACAATGAAGCTCTATGAAGTGAAGATGAAGATCAGAGAATGCACATGAAAGGGTTTGTAGATATGTGTCTAAAGATGATCCAGTCAAGATTTGAGAGGTTTGCATGAAGATTTGGAGAAGTTATGGCCTTATGAGTAAAATTGGTTTTGGTAGTTGTTTAGAGGTGAAAAAGTGATACAAATAGGTTTGGTGAGATCCAGAAATGTAATTTCTTATTCTACAGATTTGGTGGAATGTTTAGGAAGCCAATGTGAATTGACAACTCAATTGGTTCATGGTCTGGAGGTCCGCAAGCATTTATTCTAATGTGACAGTGATGACAGACTGTGTCCTTGAGGTTTTGGATGAAGATGCAAATGATTTTAGTAAGAAGAAGTGGTGTGGATGTTCTTGGTGATTCAGGCAAGCTTATGGGGTCTCTAGAGTGTGTCCAGTTTGTGTTGGTGGTCCGCATTGAAGATTGAGATCGTAATTGAAGATTTACTCTTGGGTGATGGTGTTCTTCCTAATCATGGCCGACTAAATGTTTTACACATCTTGTAGATGATCTTGAAGATGTTCTGCGAAGCATGGCTTGTTCCTCAAAGAAGATTGAAGCCCCAGATATGTGTTTATGATAGTGTGGTGATACACATGAAGTTCTTGTAACAAATCAAGTTGTATTTTTGTAATTGCTCTGTAATGGAATATGTTGTGCCGACTTTGATGATCATTCCAAAGTTGATGTCATGTATAAATAAGAATTGCAAAGTCATTTCAAAGTATCTTGGTGAGAGAGTGGTAGAGAGGAGAAGAGCAAAAAGAAGAGCAAAAGTGTTGAGCTTAATGGAACTGTCTCAAACATGGCGAAGATGCTAATCTCCAGTTCAAGGATGTAATATCTATATTATTATTCTGTAGACAGTGTGTCTCCTGTAGGCAATGGGCCTCTTGTGAGTAGTGTACTCGGGCAGTGAGCCCTAATTGGAAAGTGCCATTTTGTTCTTATTCTTTTAACAGAGAATACAATCTTGGGTTAGTCACCACGTGGTTTTTCCCTTAACTAGGTTTTTCACATTAAAATCTTGGTGTCATATGTGTTAATATGTTTTTTCTCTTGAGTTATTGCATTGTACTTATTGATGCTTAGAATTGCGCTGTTTCCAACACCAACATGGGAAGTTTCAGGAATGTGGGACTTGCGACTTGAAACAACCTCTAGATTTTAAAGAAGCTGGCTCTTCCTTATCTCGAATGTATTTTGGGAAAAGGGGTAGAAATAAAATGGAATCACAAATGCAATGAAAGAAAATTAAACTATGGCGATGCACTTGAATGTGATTCTTTCCTTAACACTAAGCACAGTGAAGCTATTTCTAGGATTCAGTTACATTAAAGAGCAAACAAAGCATGATCAATGTAAAAGATGAGGAACAAATAGAATCAAAGGCTCACAACTTAGACGATTTTGCAATAACACAGAAAATATCAGCAAAGGCATAGAACTCAGTCTTCTTATTAATTTTCTAGTCACATAAAAGGCACTGATATATGCACAGTTATACAAACTTTCTGAATCAAGAAAATAGAACAAAGGCAAATGATATTACTGGCCACAGCAAAAGGTCTTCAAACTTCTCTTAAATCTCTGATAACAATCTGTATGTAGAAAATTCTCTATCTATTGAATCTGTGATCTGCACCCATATTTTATAGCACAGGACTGGCTCAAGATTGCCCGCACAATCAAATCCCAACGGCCTAACTGAAGTGGAACTTAACTGGAAGTGTCTGGTAGAAGATATCTTTCGGATATGAAATGGTTAGCCTCTCTGCAAGTTCATTGGCTGAAAAAGATACATGTGGCACTCCCCACTGTGAAATAGGTGAGGACACTTGGCAGCATCTGCGAGTCTTTACGACTATAAACCCTTGAGACTGATGGCACGCATACTCGCCCTTTACTTGAAACTCCTTCATCTTTTTGGAAAAATAAGAACTTAGCACACGACACTCTCTACTGCATTTAGAAACATATACGTGGCGGCTTCTGCTATATTGAGCAAAAAAAACCTTTGAGACAGATGGCACCTTCCGCTTGCTTCACTTTAGAAACTGTCTCATTATTCAGGAGGTACCAGAAAATGACACTTGGCAGCGTCCGCGGCCCTTGCAAAAAGATACGTGGTGCCATCCGCAACTACTGTGTCTTTATATTGGGAGTGCTCTGCCTTTGACATCTGTCACAGTTCGCTGCCTCAAACCTTTAATCACTTACCAAAAAATGGGACCCACAACACCTCTTGCTTAAGCAGTCTCAAAAAAGGAACAGGGACAGGTGGCGCTTTCCACTGCTATTACCAAGTGATATGTAGCGGCTTCCACCCAACTTAAAGAGACTTTAGATACCTTCGAGAGTCCTGCAGAAGATGACACATGGCAGACTTCGCCGAGCTTTTACAACAGTATAGAAACATTTGGGACTCATTTAGATTCACGTGGATGATGACACTTGGCGCGCTCCACTTACTTTAGCTACTTCACTGGGGGCCCACCAACAGTCTTTACTTAACAATGAAACAAAAGGAGAACCCACGGATGTCGACACTTAGTGCACTCTGCTTACTACAAGGGACATGCAACACTATCCGTGTTACTTAGAGAAACTTTATTGAAACCCTCCGCAGCTACCACTTGGCGCCTTCCACTCGCACTGAAAGAAACAGGGACCTGCCACATTTTGAGAAACATTTAAAAGGGGCTTTTGAAGCTTACGAGAAACTAAACACAGAAGATGACACATGGCAGACTCCGCCTTTATGCAAAAAGACACTTGGTTCCATCTGCGTTACTTAGAGAAACTTTATTGAAACCCTCCGCAGCTGCCACTTGGCACCTTCCGTGCTCACTGAAGCTTTAAAAATAGGACCCGCCACACTCTGAGAAACATTTAAAAGGGGCTTTAAACTGTAACGCGGAAGATGACACATGGTAGACTCTACGTTACTTAGAGAAACTTTATAATGTGTCCCCGCTAATGACACTTGGCATGTTCTGCACAACTCTGAGACTTAGGCAAAATTTAGGCAAACAAAATGACCCGCGCCCATGCTCCATGTCAAAACCCTCACTGCTAATACTAAAACGCGCAGAGACAAAATGGAACTCGCACAACTGAAACTCAAAACAAAATGTAGAGTATTTTACTCTATAGTTCTTGGCGACCCCGAGGACTTTTGAGCCTGCTCAAAAAGAACCCAAAAATGTGTATATATATAGCAAAACTTCACAGATTTTACAAGGTCGTCTGATAAACAGACCACTCAGCATCAGATAGGCCCTGTTTATTTTACAAATCCTGGAAGGCTAAATCAAGGTTAATGATATCCTTGTGTGAAAACCTCTGCAAAACATGAACTGCAGCCTTCAATTGGAAATCAAGCTGGGCCATTGGGATCAAAAAAACTTCCACTTCTGGGACTGATGAAGCATCTATTAAACCCTGGAAAACTGACTGATCATTTTGCCTAGCTAGCAACAAAGGCTTAATCTCATCAACCATTAACACAGTGTTGCTATCAGGAAAAGGGGAGGGAAGACCCAATTGCACCAGATCTTCAATATGTTTCTTCATGTCTTTTACTCCCTCTTTGACCACATCTAGGAGCTCTTTGCAATTAATTGCAGTAGAATTGCAACTGAGAACTTCATTCACCCCTTTTGTAGCAATCATTCTGTCACCAATCCCTGCTGCTGATAATGTTTCATCAGTGGTGTCATATAGCTTCTTTAGCAGCAGTTGAGAATCTGAAACCCTCAAGGAAATAGTGGATAGAGTGGCCTGAACTGAAGTCTCTACCTTCTCACACAATTGCTGTGCATGAAGCAGGAAAGTTAAAGAAGGTTTGAGCGGAATAATCTCCTCAGAGATTCTTTTCCATACTGAGACATATTGCTCCTTAACTAGGTTCAACACCCCTGCATTCTTTGGCCTATTAGCTAACTCAAGTGTCAACTATTTTGATGTTTGTTGCTCGGCTTGAAGTTGGGCCTGCATGGCAGCATCATTATTTTGTTCATTCAGCAGCTTCTACTAGAACTGTGTGACTTGTTGCACATTTTCCTAATCCTTTTTCTGTAGCATGGCCTTTTCCTACCTTAGGGTTGTCACTACAGATTTTACTTGTACTAGCTCCTCTTTCAAAGAAGCATTTTGGCTCTGTGTAGCCCGATGAATCTGACAAGAAATAGTATTTTGCAACTATTTATTGAGATCTTCTACTTCATCATTCTTTGATTTAAGCTCTGTAGCAAGGTTGCCACAATATGCTTTTTCTTGAGCTAAATCAGCCTCCATCTTCTGCAACTTCCTTGATAGTTTCAAATAATCGGTAGCTACAATAGAAGTGGTTTCATTTAGCAGCTTGACCCTGTCCTATGGTCTAAAAAGTGACATATCCATAGCCACTGCACTCATGGTATAATCCTGGGGCTGCATCTGCTCATTTGGCCTGACTACATTAGGCGACAAATGAGTCAGTTAGCTGCTGCTGAATTGGGTCAAATAGTGACCTCATGTGTGGTACAACATGAGCTTTATTATCTTTCTTCCTCTTTTTATCCATTTGGGCTTCCCTAGCCTTCTTAGTAGTGTCTGCTTGAGCTTGGAAGGTAGGGGGAGAGGCAATATACCCACCCGCAAAAGGATGACCCTGCGGCAAGCCATAGGGAATAGCCAAATGTTGGCTAGGAGGAATCTGAGGAGGTATTCTCTTTGGAAAAGAAGGGGAAAAGGGAGGCAATGACATGGCCTGTGATAACATGGCCTGAGTAGTAACAGGTGGGGAAAATTGGGAAATTGGCACAGCAGAGGTGGCAGGGGATAATATTTGGCCAGTTGGGATTGCCACCTCTATAGAAGAAAAAGACTGAGAAGAAGAAGGAGAAGCAGCACGTACCTGAGGAGAAATAGATGTACTTAGTGGTTGTTGCTATGAAGGTTCTACCTCCTCATCTAAATCAGGCTGAAGTTTTAGCTTCTTATGTTTCCTTGGCCTTTCTTCTTCTTGCTGTGCTTCCTTCTCTTCAACATTTACCACTGTTGCTAGTGGTGATTGCACAAAACTAGAAACCCCAATGGCTGACACTGATGGAGAAGCTCTGGGTGGTGAGGATACCACACTCTTTTGTTTTTCTATGGTACTAAGGGATTGGGGCCAGACAATTGTAGTGGTTGAAGATGAGGCTTGTCCTAGGGCCTACACTGTATGAGTTGGTTCTGCTTCCCCTTCTGACTCTCCACCCTGTGTCTGTAGTTTGCTTGTATCAGGGCTAGAAACTGGAGAAGGATGCCATCCATCCCAAATGGACTCCCATTTTTCATCTGTATCAACCTTGCCAAAAGAATGAGTTGTCTTAGATATTTCCTGCCTATATTTCCAATAAGCTTCAATTTTATCTGGCTTCCATTCCCTATCCCTTAATAGATTTTTCTTCAATCTAGTGCCCATTTTGAGCTTAGGGTCATAGGCCTTTTGTTTATTATAAAATATTTCCCATGGCCTGGGCCCCTCAAAAGGTAAATCTGTTAGCTCTACATACAAATCAGGAGTATCCTCCTTAGGGTTTCTTCTATCTTCCCAAAAGGGACAGCCCTCATGCACAATTTTAGCACCAACATTATTATTCTTGACCCATAAGGTTATGAAACTGCTTAGGTCATATCTCCATTTATCTTCAATCAGAAAGAAACCTAGGATAGCTAACTTCCTTAGCAACAAATGCTCAGCATCCCTGACCAGTAGGGCCATGTTTTTCTTTACCCATGGAATATCATACATTTTCTTTTTCTTCTTCCCAGTGCCATAGTCATTATCAACCATAGACATTTGCCGGGTGACCTCTAAGAAGGCTAACCTAGGAGTCAAAACCTTGGGTAGCAACACTAGCTCTCCATTAAAACCATGGACCCTAATGATAGTATGGTGAGCCCCAAAGAAGTAATCACAAGGAATGGGGGAATTTGCCATGAGGCCTCTGATACTTAATGTTAATCTATTCTCAACAGGCTCTGGGCTTAAGTGACTAAAGGCAGGGGCAACAAAAAGTTCCCAAAATTCATAGGGATCAGATGCTTCGGATAAGACATGTGTCCATGCAGACACAGGAATGGTTCTATTGTGACCGAAACTTGGGTCATACATATTCAGATGCATATATTGCGAAAAGATGGCAGGGTTTTGATATAACATGAGGTGAAACAAATAAGAAGAATACTTGAAAACCCCTGTTGATTTGAAGTGGGTGAGTTGGTCGACCATCAAATAGGCAATCTGCTATGAGAAGTCTAGCTGAAACTCCTGGGACTTGTCCACAGTCTTTAATCAGAACAAAATGGCAATTTGCCAGTCATATACAGTAATGTCCTCCTTCATTCCAAAGATAAATGCCATCATAGACAATGCTTCCTGGCTAGCCTGAGCAAATTGTGCCCTTCCTGTCGGTAGCACTGGCATTTGGGTGTTTTCATCTCCATGCTACAACTCTGAATTGAGAAACCTTAATTGATTATTGACGTTTGCCCATGTTTTCTATATTTTGGCAATGGTGGGAAATGTAGCTGTCTTGTCATGGTATAGAGCCAACATGTCCTTGATAGCCTTTGGTGTAATTTGCACCATGAAAGGACCCTTTTGTATGGTACTTGAGGGTGCATGAAACAATTCTGTGCACATCTCAATCAGGTCAGGGCATAGATGCACATGGGACAATAAGTTTTGCCAACTAAGAGGTCCATATCCTCATTCTGAATGTTTCTGATTGTTTAGCCTTGGCCTTCTGGAGACATCTTTGGTGTGCCCCTTCTCACAGAGCTTTGCTAGGCTTTTGAAGGGCTGGGTCCGCAATACCATCTGTGAAATCCTTTACTTTAGCTGGGTCAACTGTATAACCAACCTCAGGGACCCTAGTCCTTGGATAGGTCCTTAAGGGTTGTGCAGGGGCCACAACATATGATTTGCTGGTGAGAAGCTTGTCAATGGACTTGTAAATCCCTAGCCCCTACTGTGAAGATTGCGCCTCTACCATTTCTGTGTCTATACTAGAAACTAGTGAACTTATATAACAAGTATGGAAGCTTTGCAATAGGGAAGACACGTCTATGAAGCAGGTTTTACTATGAATTGAAATTGCAGGTAAGGGGAATTTTCTGAGCAGATGTAGGAACAAATGAGACACAGTTGAACCTTAACTCTTGTTATTAGGGCATTTTAATGACACATCAAGTCTCATAAATGGCATTAAAACTGGAAAATCGTTAGAAAATCTTATGAAATCTGCGTGGGACAGAGTGTCAGACATGTCATAAAAGTGGCTGCATACGGGTACTTTGGGGAATTTTGGGGATTGGAGAGAGACTTAGAAAATGTGAGAGTTTCAAAAATTGAAAAGACTTATGAGCCACGGCCATGTGTTCATATAACACTTATTTAAAGAAAGAGTGGGAAAACAAAGCGGGAAAGCAAAGCGACAATGAAAAAAGGAAACTAACTAACTATAGTACATAGGAGACACTGCTTAATTGAAATGCTTCAAGTAGATCCCATTCATAGGAATCTCTTCAGGTTCACCTTCCATTGTTTCAAGCTCAAATGAATTCTACTGCTTAAATGAACGAATCTTATAGGGGCCAGTCCACAATGACTCAAATTTACTGTGTCGACCTGGCTTGGCAGCTTTCTCATCCCATTTTAAAACAACTGAGCCTACCTTGAAATGAGGATTTGAAGTCTTCTTATCAAAATAGTCTTTGATTATTTTCTGATGTTTCAATAATGATTCATGTGTTGTATCCCTCTTTTCTTGAACTTCGAGGAGCTCAGTGAGTCTGACCTACATGGGACTATTTTCCTCAATCTCAATCTATTTTAATAACTGGAGAGCAGGAATCTCCAAACTCAAGGGCATTACGGTAGGCTTACCATAGACCAATTCATATGGGGACATTTTTATCACTTGTTTAGGCATAATTCTATCAGCCCACAAGGCTATATTAAGCACTTTATGCCACTCTTTGTGATGATCAGCCCCTATTCTCTTAATAAGTCTAATTAGATTCTTGTTGGTTGATTTTGCCAAACCATTGCCCTGAGGGTAATAATTTGAGGAAGTTTTTAGATAGATTCCATACTTTAGTGCAAAGTCAAATATTTTTACCCCTAAAAATGCCTTAGCATTATCTAAAATTATGGTCCGAGGAGGCCCAAAGCGAGTAATGATACCTTCCAGAAAGTCTAGGATCACCTTTTCTGTTGCTTCTTTGAGTGGCACTGCCTGACTCCATTTGGTGAAATAATCTGTGGCAGTTAGAATTGTTGATAACTGAGAGGGGGGGGGGTGAATCAGTTATCCTAATTATTTCCCTTATTGAACTTTCCTTTTAATTGAAGCAGCATAAAATCAAACACAAAACATTAACCATGAAATAAGAAACACATGACACAGTATTTTTGACGTGGAAACCCTGTTAAGGGAGAAAACCACGGGGTGATTAACCCAAGAATTATTCTCTGTTAGAAGAATAGGAAATTACAAAAATGGCACTTGCCAATTAGGGCTCACTGCCCGAGCACACTGCTCACAAGAGGCTCACTGCCTACAAGAAGACACACTGTCTTACAAAGTGATAAGAATCACAATCTTGAACTGATTGGAAGCATCTGCATATGCTGGAGTTCAGTTCCGGTTAGGTTCAGTATACTGATCTGCTGCACTTCATCTTTCCTCTGTTCTTTAGTCTGCTATCCTTTCACATACCGGATCTTTCTTGCTACTTCTGCTCTACTCTGGACTTGTTCGCATATCCTCTCACACATTACACACTCTTTACAACTAAATCCATCCTCTATATATATCCGCACAAGTAATTTCATCACCTTTCTAGTCGGCATCCGGAACAGTCTAGTTTCTTACAAACTTAGTTCTGTCGGCTGAATCCTTGCTCACCAAGCAATGCGGATCAAGCATATACTTGTAGATATCATCAATTATGTCGGCCAAACATGATTCATGCCTCCGCAACCTTTATCATCATCTGTAACACATCCGGAAAGTAGTCTGATACTCTGTCAGTCAGTTCTTCCTCTGTTTTCACTGTCTCTCAGGAATCCGGTACTCAACTATTCATATCTTTTTCCTTGTCCAACTCCGGAGGCTAAATCCTTGGAATATACCACTCAAGATAGTCCTCTTGACTTCCCCAGATCCGCACTGCACCAAGACACTTCCTCTGAGAGATCCGGACCAATCTGTCGGACCTTGCCACATGCTCTGTTCTTGTTCACCGGACCACAACAATCTTCAATCTGACTTCCGGTAGAGACATATCATGACTTGCGGATATGTGGGATGACCTTTGTTGCCATCAATGACAACAACCATGAATCCATATAGTGTCTCTTGCCAACAATCTCCCCCTTTGGCATTGATGGCAACACTTAGTGAAAAATGACTAAGTGTT
The DNA here is from genome assembly GCA_027924645.1 of Cunninghamia lanceolata. Taxonomy (NCBI): domain Eukaryota; kingdom Viridiplantae; phylum Streptophyta; class Pinopsida; order Cupressales; family Cupressaceae; genus Cunninghamia; species Cunninghamia lanceolata. The sequence continues at coordinate 3,572,160 of BSBN01001670.1, read as the reverse complement.
TACACTATGCTCCCCCTTTGCTGATGCTCTGTCTTTATATACAATTTCCGGAACTCCCCCTGAGTTGGATTCCTCATTTTTCACTGCTCCTCACTCCCCCTTTGACATCAATGGCAAAGGGTAGGGTCCGCACACCAAAATTTTCAAAAATTTTCTATATATAGCCGCATATTTACATACTCACATATACTGCAGAATGTCTGCAAAGGATGTCTGCAGTTGAACCATTTCAGTAGCCCAACTTAGCTTCATTCTGTCCAAGATTGAAATGTGACCACTCAACAAAAATGCAAAAGCTTCTGCCCGCCTGAGATCTGTCGGATCTTTTGTATGGGCGGTGGTCTGGGCATCACTGATGGCCTCATGCATAGTTTCCAACTTAGGGACTATAATCCTTCTAAGTTCTCCCATCCGGTTGGTAATGTTCTTCCTCTCCTTCTCAAGATTCTTTATTTCATTCAAGACTGCAATAGTCTGACATTCTTGATTTATTATAGAGGAAGAGAGAGGATCAAAACTTTGAGATAAGCTTTGAAGCTTGTCCTGTTCCTCTTTTATTTTCTTGTCAATTGCTGCTGTTGCCTTTGACCAAGATATACAAAATTTGTAGATGTCACCGCCATCCTTAAGAGCATTTTCTAAGCTCTTTATTCCAATGCTTACAATCTTCCTATCCTTAGAGATTAATTCTAATATTTCAGAAAATCTCTTATCCAAAAATTCCTTCCGGACCTTTTCTTCAGCTGATTTTTCTAGAGAATTAAAATGTGTATCAATACTGCTGACTAAGGTTTTTAGATTACCGGAAGTGGAGGCTGTCGGATCTATCTGGATTGATGGCATGATCTTTACAAGTACTCCGGAAGCAGCCTCTATCAACTCACAGTCTTCCATATGAGACTTCAGGAGCTTTTCATTTGCCTTGGCATTTGCAAATGAAGCTATCTTCATTGTTTGTACCGGAGAGAGAGAGTCAAAATCAAATGGACCTTTTAGAAGCTCCGGTTCATCAATCTCTAGAGTTTCTTTGCTCAAAAATTGTTGAACAGTTTGTGCAGTGTCTCTTGCCGGAGACAGATGTTTCTTTTCTTCTGCAGTCTTAGAACTGTCAACCTCTTTGTCTGTCACCACTGCTTCCTTCTCCTGCAATTGCTCTTCTTCTTTGGATCCGGAGACTGTAGGGGAAACCGGAGGAGAGATGCTTGCTTGTTCATGGGCCACTTCTTCTGGAGCAGAGGGTCCCAAGTCCTCACTTGTCTGTTCAGGGCTCACTTCTTCCGGAACAGAAGATTCCAAATCAGCAGCTGTTTCTGCACCTAAGTCCTCTACAACAGGAAGATTGAACCTTTTGAAGGCCTTCCGGAGGATCTCTTCTGTCTCTTGTGCCACTTTGTCAGTCTCACCAAGCATGAGCTAATTCATCCTGGCTTTACTTCTGAACTCATCTCTGCAGTCCTTGAAGATCATGTTCATTGTCTTGGGATCAATTTGAGGATATAGCTGAATAGCTATCTGCTCCCAGATCTCAAGATCTTTGGCATGAGCATTATTCTTTCTTACTTCCATTTCCTTCTCTAGGCTTTTAGGAATGAGAGATATGATCTCAATGAAAGCCTTATTGTATGTGTTCAGATATTTAACTGTGGCTTCCTGCAGAGTCTTTTGGTCTGCCTCACTGAAGTCATCATAGGATTCAGTCATTGGTTGAAGGTTTCCATCCACCGTGACCGACTTGATTATGCTCTCTAGTGACAGAGTGGGCTTTTCAACAGTTACCTCTGCCATTTCATCCTTGTCTTGGCCTGTGGAGGGCTTACCGGATCCTTTCTTCTTTTGTTTCTTTACTTCTCTTACTTCCTCATCTGATTCTGTTTCCTCTTCATCCTTTTGGCTTTCATAAGCCCTTGATGCTTTTGTCTTGGATCTTTTACCGGATGCCTGGACTTCCGATTTTGAGCTTTTGGTTGTGGAAGGTGCAGATCTCTTTGATGATCTGGTCCGGGTGGGGGTTTCAACCGGAGCACTTTCTTTGCTTTTCTCTTCTTCCTCAGCCTTTCTCCTCTTTTCCCGGCTGGCATCAAGTGCCTCTTTTGAGATGCCTAGGCCTTGAGCAATGTGCTCTACTTCTTTTCTCACTTTTCTCTTAATCTCAGGTTCCCTGAGTTCTACATGTAATTTCACACTCAGCTCCTCAAAGGTTCCAAACCTTTCTGCCTTAGGATCTTTGGGCTGACTTAGCATGTGTTGAACATGCAGCTCTACTATCTGTTCATCAACTTCATACCCCATGGGCATGATCCAGACAGTCCTTGGCTCCACTGCCTCCATTAGGCACTGATCAGTGTCAACCATAAAGCATACTGAGTCCTTGTATTTCTCAATGAGAGACTGGGGAATTCTCTCTCTTGCTTGCATCATGCTCTGAAAGTTTTTGAAGTATCCCCATAGAGCTGTATTTCTCGCTTTTGCATCCCCAAGTCCATGCAAATAGTCTCTTATCTGGACTGCAACAGGTTTGTCATTCTGCCATACCCATCCACTTGTTCCGGGTAGCTCATTCATGAAGTAAAAGAATAGACATACAATGAGAGTACCATACTTAAAGGAGTTCTTCTTGTCTTTCTTGATTTTCTGTACATTTTCCATTAATTGGCTAAGTAGTAGTTCACAAAGATCATAATCTGCATTCTTTCTTAGCATTTCATATGCTGTGTATATTGCAGTTCCGGATACAGAATTCTCCCTGCTGGAGTGATAGATCTTGTATCCTATTATCATTGATGCATATTTGATATCCGGATCCGAAATATCTTCAATGGTCATTGCCCTCTTATCATATTTTGATCCGGTGGCCTCAGTTACAACGTTGTTCTTGACAGATTTGAGGATAGGTACCCCCCCGGAAGAGTATAGACCAGTTACTGCTCTAATTGCTTCTTTTGTGATCTTACAGGGTCTATCTAGCCAAAGGAAGTTGTCATGCATCCTGCTCAGTACATACCGGACCCATTCATCTTCTTCAAAGCTAGGGAAATGAATGAATTGCTCAAATTGTTTCTTCTGGATACCCTTATACTCTGGTTTGAGCTCAAAAGCATTGTCTATCAGTTGCTTGTGATAGAGGTCTCTTAATTTGAATTCCCCAAATTCCTCAATGTTTGCGTGTATGTAAACCCTAATATCTTCAGTATGTAAGACTCCGTGGGGAACACTAGAGAAGGCTCCTAGTGGATCTACCTCCAATGATTTGTGGGGATGTTTCTTGAATGAGGGGCGAGGTCTATCAGAGATCTTAACTATGTTTGGAGTAGCCATTCTTCAAAGATTTGCAGTGAGGCAATGAAAAACGAAGAATACCTTATGCGCCTTCGGTTTGCACGGAGTGGTTGGATTGATTTCTTTATGCAATAGCTTCGGCAGGAGATCCTTGGTGTGCTTGATGAACCTTGTTGCAGAGCTCCACTATTCGCTTCTTCTCAAGTGTAGAATGAGCAGATAACTTTTGAGAAATCCCTTATATTGCTCCGCAAACCCTAATATCTGTCTGCAATAAATGCTTCACCTGCATTATTCCGGTTTACCATGTCTGGACAGCTTGGAGTATCCCGGATTAGTCCTGATCACTGAATATCATCCGGATCTTTAAATCATGAATAAATCTAGGTAACATATTACAAGAACATCCCAAACACTCTGTCCAATCCGCAAGACAAGATCGTGCACTTCCGGATCTCTCCGGACCTTTTTGTAATCCTTTATCATACCGGAGCACCTCCCTGAACAGGTCTAACTTAATCAAACACAGCTTCTTCATAACTCCATGCGGACCTCTGAAAACTTGACTGAAGCATCTCAGGACTTATATCTACAAACCCTTTAATCCGCATCTTGTGCCACATCCGGCACAACTTGTTTGGCTGGGGGAACAGAATCTTCTTTGAGTCTCCCCCTGAGCCTGAGCTCACTTTTTAATTTCTGGAAGAAATATCAGCACCAGAATCTGGTGCGGATCCAACCTCTACATTCTCTGAGCTTTTCTTCACCCAAATCTTGCTCATCTGATTCCTAACTTCATCCGCATTCATCTTTTGTTTACCCTTGTCTTGATTCTGATCATACACCGGACCTGTTTTGTCCTGATTCTTGTTTCTGCAGACTTTAGCATTATGACCGGACCTATTGCAGATTTGGCAAATAACATTTCTTTGCATATTTAACTGATATCCCCTTGATCTGCATTGATTAGCCATATGACCTACTCTATTGCATGTAAAGCATCTACCTTTGAATGATTTGTTTGCTTGCATAATTCTGCATTCATGGGATTTGTGTCCATACCTTTTGCAGTTGAAGCACTGTCCGGAGAAGGATGAATTAATCTGATTCATTCTCATTCTGCACTGATTAGCTTTGTGACCAAAATGGTTGCAGCTGTGGCAGTATCCATTGAAGGATGGATATTTTTGAGCATTTGGCTGTCTTACCGGAGGTCTTCTAGGCCTGCTCCTTGGATTTTCTGATCCAAGATTCCTCTGACCGGATCCGGAGCTTTCTCCTTTCTCATATCCCAAACCATACTTGTCATCAGTCCTCTTTTGACTTCCAAGAAGAACTTCAAGTTGAGCAGAACTTATCTTGAATTTCTCTTTATATTCATTTGCTGTTTGAAGATCTCTTTTGAGAGAGGTAATTTGATCCTCAAGTTTTTCTTCATTATCTTTGGCATCTTCAAGATCAGATTCAAGATGTCTGATAATCCTGTCCATCTGGTGGCATTCTTCTGATTTTTCCTTAAGAGATTGTCTTAGATTGTCTTCAGCCTTTCTTTTTTCTTCAATCTCTTGAGTGAACTTTATAGTTCCTGATTCCATTTCATGTCTTAACATAATGACTTCTTTTGATAACTTTTCACATAACTTGGTTTGCTCAGTCAATTCTTCATTTGTATTGCTTTCTTCACTTTGTCTTGCCAACTGTTGGAGCAGCTCCTTTCTCTTTTTCATAGAGAGACTTAATTTGTCTTTTAATTCCCTCATGAATTCATCAGCCTGTTTGAGTCTTTCTCTTAATTCACTGACTTCAGAATTTGACTGTTCAAGATCCTCAAGGGCAGTCTTGAGTTGCTCCTTTAAACCATATGCATCCATTTGAAATCCCAGATCTTCCTCAAGCTGTTAGGCTCTATTAGGAGGAACTTGGCTCTGATACCAATTGTTGATAACTGAGAGGGGGGGGGTGAATCAGTTATCCTAATTATTTCCCTTATTGAACTTTCCTTTTAATTGAAGCAGCATAAAATCAAATACAAAACATTAACCATGAAATAAGAAACACATGACACAGTATTTTTGACGTGGAAACCCTGTTAAGGGAGAAAACCACGGGGTGATTAACCCAAGAATTATTCTCTGTTAGAAGAATAGGAAATTACAAAAATGGCACTTGCCAATTAGGGCTCACTGCCCGAGCACACTGCTCACAAGAGGCTCACTGCCTACAAGAAGACACACTATCTTACAAAGTGATAAGAATCACAATCTTGAACTGATTGGAAGCATCTGCATATGCTGGAGTTCAGTTCCGGTTAGGTTCAGTATACTGATCTGCTGCACTTCATCTTTCCTCTGTTCTTTAGTCTGCTATCCTTTCACATACCGGATCTTTATTGCTACTTCTGCTCTACTCTGGACTTGTTCGCATATCCTCTCACACATTACACACTCTTTACAACTAAATCCATCCTCTATATATATCCGCACAAGTAATTTCATCACCTTTCTAGTCGGCATCCGGAACAGTCTAGTTTCTTACAAACTTAGTTCTATCGGCTGAATCCTTGCTCACCAAGCAATGCGGATCAAGCATATACTTGTAGATATCATCAATTATGTCGGCCAAACATGATTCATGCCTCCGCAACCTTTATCATCATCTGTAACACATCCGGAAAGTAGTCTGATACTCTGTCAGTCAGTTCTTCCTCTGTTTTCACTGTCTCTCAGGAATCCGGTACTCAACTATTCATATCTTTTTCCTTGTCCAACTCCGGAGGCTAAATCCTTGGAATATACCACTCAAGATAGTCCTCTTGACTTCCCCAGATCCGCACTGCACCAAGACACTTCCTCTGAGAGATCCGGACCAATCTGTCGGACCTTGCCACATGCTCTGTTCTTGTTCACCGGACCACAACAATCTTCAATCTGACTTCCGGTAGAGACATATCATGACTTGCGGATATGTGGGATGACCTTTGTTGCCATCAATGACAACAACCATGAATCCATATAGTGTCTCTTGCCAACAAGAATCCATTTGTGTTCCATACTTGACACTGGATTGATCATTCCAATGAAGTCTAGACCCCATTGGGCAAAGGGTTCATCAACAATTATAGGACTAAGGGGCATTGCTGCATTCCTTCTCTTCCCCACATAATACTGACAATATTGGCACTCTTTAACCAGTTGATAATAGTCTGTAAATAAAGTGGGCCAGAAGTAACCTACCTAACTTATCTTTATAGCTGTGGTTCTTGCAGAAAAATGTCCACCTGAGACTCCATGGTGCATTTCATGTAGTATTCTTTGGGCTTCACCTTTTTCTATGCATCTTAAAAGTATGCCATCAGTATTTCTTTTGAAAAGAACTTGGTCAATTAAAACAAAATAGACCCCTTGCTGCCTATAGTATCTCCTCTTGTCATGAGAGAGCTCTTTTGGGAAAATCGCATGTTTCATAAACTGGATTCTGTTTGTGACCTAGGATTTCTAATCAATTTCTTGTATCCTTAATACATTTTCTTTTTCTGTTTCTTCAGTTATCATCTTTTCCATATCTTGAGCCATGTATTGGCACAACCCTCTACCTCTAACCAGCTTAGTGGGTTTGACCTCTACACCATACTCAAGGATCTTTGTTATCTAGTTTGCTCTTTTTTTAGTGATTTCACCTTCCATAATGTATTCTCTGACACTAGGATGAGCCACAAGTATCAGAATCTTATTTCCTGTCACCATATGCCTAAATTTCTTGAGTGCTTTTACCATAGCATATGCCTATTTCTCCACAAAGTTGTATCTGGCTTCATACTCTCTAAGATTTCTTGAGAAAAAGGCTATTGGGTGTTCTCCCTCTTGTTGATCATCTTTCTGTGTTAGGACAGCAGCAACACTGAACTCTCCTCCATAGACATACATTATAAAAGACTTAGAGAAGTATGGGTTCCTAAGTACTGGGGCAGTTGAAATTGCTTTCTTGACCTCCTCAAAAGCTTGTCTTCCTTCTGTAGTCCACTTGAACACCAGGTCTTTCTTCAACAAGAGTGTCACTAGTCTTATTAGGCCTGCAAAGTCTGATATGAACCGACTGACAAAATTAATCTTTCCCAAAAAAGACTGAACTGCCTTCTTATTTACTGGCAGGGACAAGTTCAGTATGGTTGTGACTCTCTTTGGATCTATAGAGAATCCTTCTTTGGATACTATATGTCCCAGTAGTTTGACTTGAGGTACTGCAAAGATGCACTTCTTGGGATTCAGGGATATTCCAAACTCTTGACACTTCTTAAAAATAGATTCCAGATGATCAAAATGATCAACAACATTCTTTGAAAAAATAGTGAGATCATCAAGATAAATCAGAATGATTTTATTTATAAGTTCTGCAAATGCAACATCCATTGCTCTTTGAAAAGTGGCTCTAGCATTTGACAAGCCAAATGGCATCTTGGCATATGCAAACATTCCCCATTTGGTAGTAAATGCAGTCTTGTGTTGGTCTTCATCAGCCAACCAAATCTGATTGTATCTAGAGAAACCATCTAGCAAGGAAAATCTCTCTGATCTAGCCACAGTCTGTAAAATTTGTTCCATAGAGGGCAGGGGATAGTGATCTTTCAGAGATGCTCTATTTAGGTCTCTAAAATCTACACAGAGCCTTATGTCATCATTCTTTTTTCTGACTAGTACTAGATTGGATACCCAGGTTGAGTGTTTGATTGGAAAAATTATTTTAGATTCTAAGAGTTTCTGCAACTCATCCACCATTAGAGGTTCAATCCTTGGATTCACTGGCCTCTACTTCTGTCTGACTGGCTTAGATCCTTCAGTCAGTTCTATGGTGTGTTGAATGATGTCTCTGTTATAGCCATGAAGGTCTTCATAGGTCTAGGCTATTAATCTGTCATATCTTTCACACAAGTCAATTAGTCTTTCCCTTTCTTGTTGGGTTGTGGAATTTCCAATCTTTAGTTTTCTCCCTTCACTCACTTGTATCTCAGAATAGTCTGCTTTATTTGCTTGAAACCTTTTCTTCTCTAGGCTTACATCTTCTAGATCAAATAGGTTTTCTAAAGTAATCAAGCCTTTGGGAAGCTTATTAGTCTTTAATTGGATAATTTGGTCTCCATATGCTTCTTCAATTTTGGTTTGCAATTGTTCAGCAAACTCCCCTAATTGTTGCAAAAATGAAAGTACCTGAAAATCATTTTCAAAGACTTGCCAATTTTCATCATTGTCTGGGATAGTTGGCCTTACTATAACTTTGACTAACTCATTGTTGACTAATAGATCAGTTGCTGGGTCAAACTATGAGCCAATCTATGCCATCCTATCTGCTTTAGAATTTTGGGTTCTAGGAACTACTTCAATATTGAAAGCTTCAAAATCATCTATTAAGTCCCAAATTCTGTGTCTATAGGACCTCATCCTTACATTTTTGGCTACTGCCTTTTCTCAAATTTGTTTTACCACTAGTTATGAATCTCCTTTAACTATCAGATTCTTTACTCCCTTTTTCTTGACCAACATGAGCCCATGTACTAAGGATTCATATTCAGCATCATTATTAGTACAGGTAAATTGGAAACGGATAGCTCTTAAAATTTTCTCACCATTTGGAGCAACAAGACAAATTCCTACCCCAGTGCCATTTTTACTTCTAGCCCCATCAAAATTTAGGGTCCAGATTTCTGAGTCTTTTTCAGATCCTTGAGTCTCTGGTGTTTCTTCCCTTAAAACATTTGGGATTTCATGGTCTTCATCAAATATGACATAAGTGCCCATACTAGTAGAGTCATAATTTCCATATGGGTCACTTTCCATCATAGTTAACAACTGGTTATTTTCCTCCTCTTGGTCATGTTCAGTCCAGTCACCTAACTCTTCAACAAAGACCCTTTCTTCTTTATTCAGCATAGCATGAGCTGTTTCTAATTTTGGGGTTGGTTCATTTGTGATGTGATCCTTAGATAATGATTCAGATAGTATTTTCATTTTTGTACCATATTTGGTTCTTAGGATGAGGTGAGACCAATCAAGTGACATATAACCTCCTATCTTGGCTGTGAAATCTTTGGATAAACATAGGCCAAATACAGGGGGTATATCTATGACTACCACATCCTGATTGACAATTATGTTAGGGCAAGTATACAATTGCAATGGGAGTTGTTTAATTTTCCCTATTGTTTGCACTGATTTCCCATCCAGTTGCATAACTCCTTTAGTAAGTGGCTCATACTTTATCTTTAAAGCATTTGCTATCTGTTTAGGCATTACTATAGTACTGGCCCTTGAGTCTATCATTGCATTATGTAATAGTTTTGTTCCAACTATCAAAGTCAAATAGAAGGGCTCTGGTTTGGATTTGCTTACCTCTAGTGCATTGTTCAAAAGGGCTGTTGTCTACAGAGGAATAGTGCCTTTGAGCTTTTCTTTATCAACAGGCCCTCCTTTGATACCAGTATGTTTAGGCACTGCCTGGCCCTGCAGAGCTTCTTGCAACAGTGTCTTTTGCTTAGGAATAGCTAACATGTCCCATATTGACACATGTGCAGGGGTCCTCTTCAGCTGATCCACCACATTCACAGGTCCTAGTGTTTGGGTTCTTGGATAATAAGGGTACCTTGCTTTTTCTTGAACTTGTCCAAAAACTACTTGGTTCTGCACTAGCTGAGGTATTTCTTGTCTAGTAGCTGTGTTTTGATGATCTTGAAATGGAGGAATCCCCATAATTTCCTTATTTGTGACTTCAGGCTGTTCCATCATCCTTCTCTTGGCTCTAGTGTAGTAATCTGATTGTACCAATGGCTTCTTGGAAGTAGAAGCTTCATTCAAGAATACTGACTCTTCATCTTCAATCCATGAAAACAAAGGATGCTCAGGGGCTATTTCTTCTTCTTGCTGTAGGGACATCCCTTGCATTTGAGCCACCAGGACTAAATTTTGCATACCAGGATTTTGGTAGGGTTGAGTGTCATAAGTATTTGCAAATTGTCCATCTATTCTTCTTTACTCTGCTATCTTTTGCTGTAGATTACCCCTGGGACAATCTCTAGGCATATGGGCATATTACAAGGGAAACACCAGGCATTGGTGTCATCTACATAATTATTCTGCTCTGGGACAATCTCTCTGTTTGGATTAGGAGGAACAATTTACAAGGGTGTAGGAACTGTGACTAATTGATTTGATGGCTAAGGATTAGCTTGTCTCTGGGGGCCCTGGTATTGATTTGGCTGAAAAGAAGGTCTATTCCCTTGGTAACCTTGATATTGGGGCTTAGGATAGAGATTTTGCTATCTTTTTAGGTTAATTATCTCATTAGAAAATGTCCTTAAGATGTTCTTGACATCATCCATCTCAGATGACTGGACATGGATAGTTGCTTTAGCAGGTTGTTGAGGAAATGTATATATAGACACAGGTGGAGCTATGGGATTAGGGGCTTCTTGAGGCAAAGGTAAGGTAATCTCTGGAAACATGGGCATGGGAGGCCTTGGGGGCAACTTTCTAGCATCTATTAAGTTGTTTTCAGCTCTGACTGCATAGTCATAGGCTTCTGGTAGAGTCTGACCTCCAAGTGACTAAATCATTACTGATATATCCAAATTTAGGGCTTTAAGATAAAATACTATAGCCATACCTAATAATGGTCTTGTTGTAGTAGGAATCCTTTCCCAAGTCTTTTGAAATCTTGAATTGAAATCAGCCATTGCTTCTTGTGGTGCCCTTTTAATAGTAATCAATTGTTGCAACAAAGAAGATTTATCACCCTTTTCTTTAAATCTTGCAAAGAAGGCATCTCCAAGCTGGTCCCATGTAGATATTGTATTTGGGGTCAAAGATCTATACCAGTCTAGAGCCTTCCCCTTAAAAGAAGCTGCTAATAATCTTATAGCCACATTCTGCTATGTGATCACATGTATTGCACAGACATCAGACACATCCTGTAGATGTTCTTCAGGTGTTTTGAAATCTTGCCCACTGAATTTGGGTAGATCTTTTAGGGCATTTGCTGGAATAGGATCCCAAGTGGCTGGTGGTACTAGGAGAATTAGAGCATTGCCAGTGTTCCAATTTGCATAATTCCTTGGGGCTATAGGTGCTCCCATGTTTGCTCTTGGTGTTGCTGTAAACTGATTGACCCTTCTTGAATTAGTTATCAATGGTGGTAGAAGAATACCTGGGTTCATAGCAGATTGAGCTCTTTTTACTGGTCCACAACTCTAACTCCTTGTAGCTCTCTGGTTCATACAGTCTTGAAAGAAACTTCAATAATTGTCCCACTGGGTGTGCCAAAAATTGTTGATGCTTAGAATTGCGCTGTTTCCAACACCAACATGGGAAGTTTCAGGAATGTGGGACTTGCGACCTGAAACAACCTCTAGATTTTAAAGAAGTTGGCTCTTCCTTATCTCGAATGTATTTTGGGAAAAGGGGTAGAAATAAAATAGAATCACAAATGTAATGAAACAAAATTAAACTATGGCGATGCACTTGAATGTGATTCTTTCCTTAAAACTAAGCACAGTGAAGCTATTTCTAGGATTCAGTTACATTAAAGAGCAAACAATGCATGATCAATGTAAAAGATGAGGAACAAATAGAATCAAAGGCTCACAACTTAGATGATTTTGCAATAACACAGAAAATATCAGCAAAGGCACAGAACTTAGTCTTCTTATTAATTTTCCAGTCACATAAAAGGCACTGATATATGCACAGTTATACAAACTTTCTGAATCAAGAAAACAAAACAAAGGCAAATGATACTACTGGCCACAACAAAAGGTCTTCAAACTTCTCTTAAATCTCTGATAACAATCTGTATGCAAAAAATTCTCTATGTATTGAATCCATGATCTGGACCCATATTTTATAGCGCAGGACTGGCTCAAGATTGCCCGCACGATCAAATCCCAATGGCCTAATCGAATTGGAACTTAATTGGAAGTGTCTGACAGAAGATATCTTTTAGATCTAAAATGGTTAGCCTCTCTGCAAGTTCATTGGCTGAAAAAGATACATGTGACACTCCCCACTGTGAAATAGGTGAGGACACTTGGTAGAATCCATGAGTCTTTGCGACTATAAACCCTTGAGACCGATGGCACGCATACATGCCCTTTACTTGAAACTTCTTCATTTTCTAGAAAAACAAGAACTTAGCACATGTCACTCTCTGCTGCATTTAGAAACATATATGTGGCGGCTTCTGCTACATTAAGAAACAAAAAGCTTTGAGATAGATGGCACCTTTCACTTGCTTCACTTTAGAAACTGTCTCATTATTCAGGAGGTACTGGAAAATGACACTTGGCAGCGTCCGTGGCCCTTGCAAAAAGATACGTGGTACCGTTCGCAACTACTATGTCTTTATATTGGGAGTGCTCCTCCTTTGACATCTGTCACAGTCCACTACCTCGAACCTTTAATCACTTACCAAAAATAGGACCCACAACACCTCTTGCTCGAGCAGCCTCAAAAAAGGAACAGGGACAGGTGGCGCTTTCCGCTGCTATTGCCAAGTGATATGTGGCAGCTTCCGCCCAACTTAAAGAGACTTTAGATACCTTCGAGAGTCCTGCGGAAGATGATACATGGTAGACTCTGCCAAGCTTTTGTAACAGTATAGAAACATTCAGGACTCATTTAGATTCACGCTGACGATGACACTTGGCGCACTTTACTTACTTTAGCTACTTCACTGGGGGCCCACCAACAGTCTTTACTTAACAATGAAACAAAAGGAGAACCCATGGATGTCGACACTTGGCGCACTCCACTTACTACAAGGGACACGTGGCACTATCTATGTTACTTAGAGAAACTTTATTGAAACCCTCCGTAGCTGCCACTTGGCGCCTTCCGCTTGCACTGAAAGAAACAGGGACCTGCCACATTCTGAGAAACATTTAAAAGGGGCTTTTGAAGCTTACGAGAAACTAAACACGGAAGATGACACATGGCAAACTCCACCTTTATGCAAAAAGACACTTGGCTCCATCCGCGTTACTTAGAGAAACTTTATTGAAACCCTCCACAGCTACCACTTGGCGCCTTCCGCGTTCACTGAAGCTTTAAAAATAGGACCTGCCACACTCTGAGAAACATTTAAAAGGGGTTTTAAACTGCAACGCGGAAGATGACACATGGCGGACTCTGCGTTACTTAGAGAAACTTTATAATGTGTCCCCACTGATGACACTTGGCATGTTTCGCACGACTCTGAGACTTAGGCAAAATTTAGGAAAACAAAATGACCTGCGCTCGTGCTCCGTGTCAAAACTCTCATTGCCAAAACTGAAACACGCAGAGACAAAATGGAACTCGCGCAACTGAAACTCAAAAAAAAATGTAGAGTATTTTACTCTATAGTACTTTAGTGATTAAATCATTATTATGATGTAGAAATATAAGAAGGATTTAAGTGTTTACAGAAAAGAAAGTTTTGGTGACAACTAATTCACCCCCCCTCTTCATTGTCTGTCCTTAAACCAACAATTGGTATCAGAGATAAGTTCCTCTAAAAGAGCTTAATCACTTGAGGAGATCCAGGATGTCTTCCTACAAGAAGGATAGTCTGAGGATTGATGGAACTAATTACACTCTTTGGAAAAGCCACATGGAATGTCACTTGCAATGTATGGGAATACAATATTGGACCATGTCTACAAAGAAGTATGTTCCTCCAAAGAATGGTCTAACAACTATAGATGAAATCAAAGATGCTGAAGATAATTTTTGAGCTAAAGAAGCCTTACTAAGTGCCTTATCTAATTCAGAACTGACAAATGTTATGGATTTAAAAACTACATATGAGATTTGGTCAAAGCTAGAACTTCTGCTTGAAGGAGACAAATATATTAAATGTTCCAAGCTACAGAGTCTGAAAGGAAATTTTGAAAACCTGAAGATGAATGAAGATGAGAATATCACTACATTTATGCCAAAAGTAAATGATCTTGTTTGTGGCATTAGGTGTGCTGGTGGAACCTTGGATGAAGATGAGATTGTTGCCAAAGTTATTAGATCCTTACCTTCTACTTACAAACACAAGGTTGTTACTATTGAAGAATTTAGATCTTTATCAAATATGACAAGAGATCAATTGGTTGGAAAATTAGCTGCATTTGAATTTGCTGAGTTTGGAGATGCACCCCCCAAGATTGAATCTGCATTCAAAGCTAGTGCCTCTATAAAAGGCAAACAAAGGTATGATCTAGGAGAGAACTCCTCAAAGAAACTATCATGGTATGAAAAAGAAAGAAAAGATCTGGAAGAAGATGAGGCAGAAGCTACTCAACTTGAAGCCCTTATTGCAAAAAGACTGCCAAGAGGATTTGGTAAGTATGAAGGAAAATTGCCCTTCAAATGTTTCAACTACAACAAGATTGGTCATTTTGCTTCAAGGTGTCTGAAAAGATTTTTAAGAACTAATCCAAATAGATCAAAATTTCAAAAGAAATGTTACTATGTTCATGAAGATGATGATGATGAAGGAGTAATAGATGATGAATTAGAGATAGGAAACAAATCCAGAAGTGACTGGGTGTTTATTGCCATCAAGAAAGTAGATCCAATGCTCATTGAATCTATCAATCATAAAATGGTAGAAAGAGCTCTGGTTGCCCAAGTTGAAGAAAAGGATGAATGGGTCTTTGATAGTGGATGCTCCCACCATATGACTAGTGACAAAAATAAGTTCATAGATCTAGAAAGATATGGAGGAGTTGTAAAATTTGGTGATAATTCTGTTGGCAGAATCAGAGGTAGAGGAACTATTTCTTTTGATGGAAAGAACAAAACCAGTGATGTGCTATATGTTGAAGGTCTGAAGTACAATCTTCTTAGTGTTGGGTAGTTGGTGGAAAAAGGCTATATCTCTGATTCAAAAATGGAAAATGTAAGATCTTTGAAAGTTCTGGAACAGAGATTGTATCCGGTACTCAAACAAAAGGTAACATCTTCCACTTGGTTGGTACTAGAAAAAGTTGTTTATTTGTTTAAATTGATCAGAGTTGGTTGTGGCATAGGAAAATGTGTCATGTAAATTTTGACAATATCATCAAGATAAGCAACACTCAGGCTATAAGAGATCTTCCAAGACTGGTAAAACCTACTAACAGTTTGTACAAAGAATGTCAGTTGGGTAAGCAGAGCAGAGTCACATTCAAAAGTAAGGAACAATCTTCTACTAGATTGTTGGACTTAGTACATACTGATCTATGTGGACCGACAAGAATCATGAGTTTGCAAGGTGATAGATATTTCATGTTACTAATTGATGACCATTCCTAGATCATGTGGGTGACTTTCCTGAAAGAGAAATCTAAGGCTCTTGAGAAATTCAAAATATTCAAGGCTATGGTAGAGACTGAAACCAGGTTAAACATAAAATATATTAGGTCTGATAGAGGTGGAGAATTCACATTTGGAGAGTCAGAATTCTGTGAGAAGCATGGGATAAAAAGATAGTTATCTGCACAAAGGACTCCATAGTAGAATGGATTAGTAGAGAGAAAGAACTAGACCATCCAAGAAGCATCTAGAACCATGATGATGGAAGCAAATGTCCCTCAGATCTACTAGAGAGAAGTTGTAAGCATTGCTGTCTATACTCTTAATTGAGTACAAATCAGAAGCAATACTGGTAGGACCCCCTATGAACTCTGGTTTGGCACCACTCCTACTGTGAAGTATTTCAGAGTCTTTGGTAGTAAATGTTACATTAAAAGAGATACCTTGGCAAATTTGATGCTAGAAGTGATGAAGGAATATTCTTGGGTTACTCTACTCAAAGCAAAGCATACCGGTGTTATAACAAGAGATTCAGAAAGATTGTAGAAAGGACAAATGTGAAGGTTGATGAAGGCATTGAAAATCCCTCAAGGTTTTATGAGTATGAAGCAGATGATCAAAATGATGTTTTGGTCCAAGAAGATCTAGCCTCTTCTGTAGTTCAGATTCAGACTGATCTAGAGAATCTTGAAATAAGAGATAAGCTTGAATGAACCTGTCCAAGAAATAGGAGTGCAAGAAATTCCCAAAACTCCTAGGTATGTAAGTTTGAATCATTCTAAAGACTAGATCATAGGTGATAGAAGAAAAGGTGTTCAAACAAGAAGAAAGATTGTTGAAGATTCAGGGAAGTATTGTTTGATTTCAAAGATTGAACCAAAAATAGTAAGTGAAGCATGCAATGATGAAAGCTAGGCCAAAGCAATGAAGGAAGAGTTGATGTAGATTGAGAAAAATCATACTTGGGATCTTGTTCCCATACCTAGAAACAAAAATGTGATTGGGACCAAATGGGTCTTCTGGAATAAGCTGAATGAAGATGGTGAAGTAGTCAGAAACAAAGCCAGATTGGTCTACAAGGGTTATTCTCAAGTAGAAGGAGTTAATTTTGAAGAAACTTTTGCTCTAGTGGCAAGAATTGAAGTAGTCAGATTATTTCTTGCTTTTGCTGCCTTCAAGGATTTCAAAGTATATCATATGGATGTCAAGTCTGCCTTCCTGAATGGTGACTTGGAAGAAGAAGTATACATTGAGCAACCAGATGGATTTCAATTGTTTGATCATCGTGATATGGTCTGCAAGTTGAAGAAAGAATTGTATGGACTCAAACAAGCCCCAAGGGCCTGATATGAAAGATTGGATAAACATCTTTTGAAGATTGGTTTGAACAAAGGTACTGTTGACAGTAACTTGTACTTCAAGATCGATCATAAAAATATCTTGATTGTTGAAGTATTTGTTGATGATATCATTTTTGGAGGAAGAGATAGTATGTGCAAGACTTTTAGAAATCAAATGAAAAGTGAATTTGAGATGTCTATGTTTGGGGAAATGAATTTCTTCTTGGGTCTACAAATCACTCAAACAAAGAAAGGAATCTTCATATCACAGACTAAATATGTGAAAGAATTGTTGAAGAAATTTGCGATGGAAGATTCAAAACTAATGAATACTCCCATGACAACTGGATGTAAACTAAGAAAAGATGATGAATCTCCTAAGGCTAATCAGAAAAAGTACAGGTCAATGATTGGAGGACTACTATATCTTACTCAAACTAGACCTGACATTATGAATGCTATTGGTCTTGTTGCCAGATTCCAAGCTGATCCTAGAGAATCTCATGTCATGGCAATCAAGAGAATTCTCAAATATCTAAAGGGAACAGTTGAGTATGGTTTATGGTATCCTAGGGATCATGATTTCTCTCTTCATGCATATATAGATGTGGATTGGGCAGGAGATGTGGATGACCGGAAGAGTACCAGTGGTGGTGCATTCTTTTTGGGGAAAAGATTGGTTTCTTGGCTGAGCAAGAAACAAGAGGCAATATCTCTGTCCACTGTATAAGAAGAATATATTGTAGCAGTAGGTAGTTGCACTCAAGTATTGTAGATGAAGCAAATGCTAAGAGACATCAGAGTGGAGTATGAGGAACCTATCACAATCTTCTGTGATAACTCAAGTGCAATAAATATATCAAACGTTCTAGTGTTGCATTCAAAGACAAAACATATATCCATCAAGTTTCACTTTTTGAGAGAGCAGGTGAACAAGAATGAAGTTAGATTGGAGTTTGTGCCCTCAAAGGATTAGATTGCAGACATTTTTACTAAACCTCTACCTGAGGACTCTTTCGAGTATCTCAGGGAGAAGTTAGGGGTTATTACCCCTCTAATTTTGAATTAAGGTGCACTGATGTGCATTAGTCTGATGGATCTCACAGTCATATCTTGTGGTCTGAATTGATGATAGGAAGTTACTACTCATTGGGAGCAATCTGTATGATTCTAATTGATGCAAGTATGTGCCCTTTGCCATTGATGTCAAAGGAGGAGAGAAGACATGTGAAAAAAAAAAAGGTTGCTGATCAAAGGGGGAGAGAAGATAGTGAAGCTCTATGAATTGAAGATCCCAGCTAAGATGAAGATTAGAGAATGTGCATCAAAAGGTTTGTAGATATGTGTCTAAAGATGATCTAATCAAGATTTGAGAGGTTCGCATGAAGATTTGGAGAAGTTATGGCCATATGAGTAAAACTAGTTCTAGTAGATGTTCAGAAGTGACAAAGTGACACAAATAGGTTCGGTGAGATCTAGAAATGCAATATCTTGTTCTGTGGATTTGGTGGAATGTTTAGGAAGCCAATGTGAATTGACAACTCAATTGGTCTGTGGTCTGGAGGTCTGTATGCATTTATTCTAATGTGACAGTGATGATAGATTATGTTCTTGAGGTTCTGGATGAAGATGTGAATGATTTCAGTGAGAAGTGGTGTGGATGTTCTTGGTGATTCATACAAGTTTGTGGGGGTCTCTAGATTGTGTCCAGTTCATGTTGGCGGTCTACATTGAAGATTGAGCTCGTAATTGAAGATTTACTTTCAGGTGATGGTGTTCTTCCTAATCATGGCCAATCGGATGTTTTACACATCTTGCAGATGATCTTGAAGATGTTTTGCAAAGCATGGCATGTTCCTCAAAGAAGATTGAAGTCCCAGATATGTGTGGCCGATAGTATGGTGATACGCATGAAGTCTTGTAACAAATCAAGTTGTATTTTTGTAATTGCTTTACAATAGAATATGTTGTGCTGACTTTGATGATCATTCCAAAGTTTATGTCATGTATAAATAAGAATTGCGAAGTCATTTGAAGGTATCCTTGTTGAGATGAGAAAGTGGTAGAGAGGAGAAAAGTGAAAAGCAGAGTAGAAGTGTTGATCTTAAATGGAACTGACTCAAGCATGGTGAAGATGCTAATCTCTAGTTCAAGTATGTAATATTTATTATTCTATAGACAATGTGTCTCCTGTAGGTAGTGGGCCTCTTGTGAGCAGTGTGCTCGAGCAATGAATCCTAATTGGCAAGTACCATTTTGTTCTTCTTATTCTTTTAATAGAGAATACAATCTTGGTTTAGTCACCCCATGGTTTTTCCCTTAATCGGGATTTCTACATTAAAATCTTGGTGTCATATGTGTTAATGTGTTTCTACTCTTGAGTTATTGCATTGTGCTTCTATGATTAAATCATTATTATGCTATAGAAATATAAGAAGGATTTAAGTGTTTACAGAAAAGAAAGTTTTGGTGACAACTGATTCACCCTCCTCTCAGTTGTCTGTCCTGAAACCAACATTTCATGCAATAGAATGGGGCATATGGCTAATTAGTGCAGATCAAGAGGATATCAATCAAATAAGAAAGGAAATGTTGTGTGTTAAAATTGTAATAAATCTGGTCATATAGCTAGATTCTGCAGGAGCAAAAATTATGATGGAAAAGGTCCGGTGAAACATGATCAGAAACAAGACAAAGGAAAAGGTAAAGTGAATGCAGATGAGATTCAGAAAGAGATGAGCAAGACTTGGGTAAAAAAGAGTGTTATGAACATTAATGAGGAGTCTGCACTAGAATCTGGTGCTAATAATCCTTCTAGAAATTAAAAGGTGAGTTTTGGCTCAAGGGGAGCTGCAAAGAAGATCAAATTCCCCTAGCCAGCTAGTAAGTGCTGAATTCGGCACATTAAGTAAGAATTAAAGATTGCAGATTAAAGGGCTTTTGGGAGGTTCATTTGAAATTCATTTAGTTAAGAGTTGAGAAATCCACTTATAGATTTGAATAAGTTGTGAGTAGGTTCAGTTCTGACAACTATCTGGTAAAACAAAATTACACAAACAGATCCGATATGATCTGAAAATGCAATTTTATGGTTTGCGGATTTAGAGGTATGTTTTGAAAGGCTAAAGTTATGTTGTCAACTCACTTAGATGATAATATGAAGATTTGCACAATGATTCATGATAAATTCACTCAAAACAGGGTAACTAGATGACTTAAAATGTCCATTTATTGCAACAAGGAATTAGGTTCTTTTGCAAGGATAAAAGGCTTTCCATTCATCATTTTCAACACTTTGCACTCATGAAGAAGAGAGAAGAGCTCTAAGAAGTTGATCCCTTGGGTACATTTTCTCAAATCCCATATGGTGTTCTGCATGTAGAAGATATTAGGATTTACATTCATGCAAACATTGAAGACTTTGGAGACTTAGAATTGATGGAAATATACCGCAAATAGTTAAGAGATGAGAATTTTTATCTCAAACTAGAATTCAAGGCCCTAAAAGACAAGCACTTTGCACATTGCATACATTTGCCATCTTTTGCAGAGGACAAATGGGTCTGGTATGTGTTACGTAGGATGCATAATAACTTTATGTTGTTAATGAGTCCATTCAAGATAACCAAAGATGCCATTAGGGTTGTAACCGGATTGTACTCAACTGGTGGGTTGCCTGCTCTCAAATTTGTGAAAAATCAAACCATAACAGATGTCACCGGATCAAAATATGACAAGAGAGCAATAACTATAGATGATATTATTGACCCGGATGTCAAGTTTGTATCAATTGTAATTGGTTACAAAATTTACCACTCAAGTAGGGAAAATTCTATATCCAGTACTGCAATCTATATTGCATATCAGATGGTGAAAGAAAATGTAGATTATGATTTGTGTATGCTTTTATTGAATCAACTAATGGAGAATCTATAGAAGATTAAGAAAGATAAGAAAAATTCCTTCAAGTATGGCAATCTGGTGTTGTGTCTATTCTTCTATTACATGAATGAGTTACCGAGATCAAAAGGTCTGATCTGGGCAAATGATAGACCTATTGCAATTCAAATTAAAGAATATATGTATGGACTTGGTGATGCACAAGCCCAAAAGATAGCTCTCTAGGGTTACTTCAAGAATTTCCAGAGCATGATGCATGCAAGAGAAAGAATACCAAAATCAATAGTTGAGAAATACAAGGACACAATTTGCTTCATAGTTGACACAGATCCATGCCTAATGGAGGCAGTCGAGCCAAGAACTATATGGGTAATGCCCATAGGCTATGAAGTTGATGAAAACATATTGGAGGTACATGTTCAACACTTGCTAAGCCAACCCAAGGACAATAAGGCAGAGAGGTTTGGCACCTTTGATGAGCTAAACATAAAAATACATGTTGAATTAAGGAACCCTGAGTCAAAAAGAAAAGTGAGGAGGGAGGTTGAAGAAATTGCTAAGAGGTTTAGCATAACAAAGGAGGCAGTACATTCTAATAGAGAAAGAATAGAGAAAATTGAAAGGAAAAGGGAAGAAGCAAAGAAAGAAAGTGTCCTAGTCGAAGCCTCTACCCAGACAAGATCTACCATAGTTCTGCCCCTGTCTCTCCTAAAAGTTCAAAGACTACAAAAATGGTAATCAAACCATCTGTTAGAGGAGAAAAGAGAAAGAAGTCTAAGGGCACAAGAACATATGTGAGCCTTAAGGATGATGAAGAGATAGATTCAGATGTAGAGGTTAGAGATTTGAAGAAATCCAAGAACAAACCTTCCAAGAATGACAGGACTGATGAGGAGCAAAAGTCAAAAGAGTTTTTTGAGAGATGCACTCTCTCAATTGAAGTCATCATTAAAGCAGTCACTGTGAATGGAAACCTGCAGCCAGTAATAGAATTCTATGATGAGTACAATGATGCAGATAAGAGAATTCTTGAGGAAGCAATGATAAGGTACCTGAACATTTACAACAAAGCTTTCATTGAGATAATTTCCTTGATTCCTAAGAGCTTAGAAGAAGTTTTGGAGTTAAGAAAAGAAAGAAAAAAAGCAAAAGACTTGGATATCTGGGAACATATAGTGATACAGTTATGTCCAATTATCACTCAAAAACAAATGGACATGGTTTTCAAGGATTCTAAAGAAGAATTCTGGAGCAAGTCCAAAATGAATAAGCTCATGCTTGGAGAAACTGACCAAATAGCTGATGAGACAAAAGAAATTCTCTGGTGTGCCCTAAAAAGGTTCAATCTTCCCATTGTAGAGGAAGCAAATGAAGAGCCTTCTGACATAGATGTTGAAGGATTAAAGAATATTGATGAAGAGCCTTCTAACATGGATGTCGAAGGATTAAATAAAAGTGATGAAGAACAATATGAGGCCTTAGACTCCTATGTTCCAGAAGAGGAAGTGCAGAAAGAAGAAACAAATTTTGTTGGTGACAATAAGCAAATTAGTTCAGATGTCCCCAAAGAAAAGGAAGTTGAGAATACAAGAGAGACTACATAAGCAATGAAAAGTTTCTTGGACAAGGAAGTTGTGGAATTAGATGAACCAGAGTTGATACAAGGACCACTGAATTTGGACTCTCTCTCTCTGGTTCATATAGTGAAGATAGCATCTTTTGCTCATGCCAAAGCCAAAGAAAAACTCCTAAAATCTTAGATGGAGGAGTGTGAGTTGTTGAGTATTGCATCTGGAATGCTGGAAAAGATTATGTCCTCATATCAGAAGGATTCTTTTAACTCTCCATCTGGTAACTTGAAAAACTTAGTTAATTCTATCAATACACATTTTTAGTCTTTAGAAAAATTAGTAGAAACTAAGGTCCAGAATGAGTTCTTGGGAAAAATATTCAGTGAGGTGCAAGGGCTAATTGTTAATGATAGAAAAAACTTGGGCATCAACATAAAAGCATTGAAAACTCTCTTAAGGATGGTGGATACATATACAATTTTTTTTATCCTAGCCCAAAGTTGTAGAGGACATTGAGAAGAAAATGAAAGAACAAGAAGAAAAATTGATAAATCTATCTCAGAATTTTGATCCTCTCACTGTTTCTCTGGTAAGTCAAGAATGCCAAGCAATTGTTATAATAAATGAAATGAAGAAACTAGCTAAGGAGAAGAAGAATATAATGGATAGAATGGGTGAACTCAAAGGGATAATCATCCCTAAGTTAGAGGCAATGCATGATGCCTTAGCAGATGCTCTAAGTACAGCCCAGACCAGTGATCCAACAAATTTGAAAAGAGAAGAAGCATATGCATTTTTGTTGAGTGGACACATCTCCATTTTTGATAGGATGAAGAGAAGTTGGGCCACAGAGCTTGTACAGTTGAAGACTACATTTGCAGATATACTTAAGTATATGTAAGTTTATCTTATGGATTGTATGTACATATGTGGCCTTATATAATAATTTTTGCACATTTTGGTTTGTGGATCCCACCCTTTGTCATTGATATCAAAGGGAGAGTAAAGAGTAGTGAAAAATGAGGAATCTAGTTTTAAGGGAGCACCGGTAAGCAGTGTGGAGAAATGGAACACAAGCTAAGGGGGAGTTACAGTGACACTTAGTCATTTTTCACTAAGTGTTGCCATCATTGCCAAAGGGGGAGATTGTTGGCAAGAGACACTGCTAGGATTCATAAGTATTGTCATTGATGGCAACAAAGTATATCCCATTCATTCGCAGTGCATAAATTACTCATACCAAAAGTTAGTTTGAAGATAAGTTGATCTGGTAGTCAAGAGCAGAGCATATGGCAGGGTCTGATAGATTGGATCCAGAACTCTCTGATGGTGAAACCCAGTATGTTGTGGATTTGGGTAAGAAATAAGGAGTATCTAAACTACTGTATTTTAGAGATTTAGCCTCTAGTGACAAAGCATGTGATAGATATGAGCGTCTAAGTATTAGACTTCAGTTAGACAGTGTAGATAGAGGAAGAATTGGCCAACAGGGTATCAGACCTCAATTTGGATATGCAGAAGGTGTTGATCAAGTAACTTAAGGTGTTATATGAGTATGTCTGACTTAGGTAATGACTTCTATGCCTAAGTTTTTGGTATGCATCATCTATCAAGTATGAATTCAACGGATAGAACCGTATCTTGCAAATATCCAAAGTGTTCTTGTTTTTGACTAGAAGGCTGTTTGAAATCCTTGATGCGGATATATATACTCGGTGGATTCAAGTTGTGAATGTGTGACAGTGATAGTAGTATAGATTAAGTGCGAAGAAAAGTAGAGAGAAGTGTGAAGGCAGTAATCCAAGCTCAGAATGTGACAGAAGAGTGATACTAATCAGAGGAAGAATGAAATGTGCTAGATTGGTATACTGAGCCTAACCGAAACTGAATTCTTGCATATGTGGATGTTGTTTATTAGTTCAAACACATTGTTATCATCTGTAAGTCTCTAGTAGGCAGTGAGCCTCTTGTGAGCAGTGTGCTCGGGCAGTGCACCCTAACTGGCAAGTGCCATTTTGTACTTCTTTATTCTTTTAGTAGAGAATACAATCTTGGGTTAATCACCCTGTGGTTTTTCCCTTAATAGGGTTTCCATTTAAAAATCCTTGTGTTATATATGTTGATTTCATTTCAGTTCTTATGGTTGCTTATTCTTTCATGCTTTAATATTTCACTGAATGTTAAAATAAGAAAAGGAAGTAAAAGTAAGAAAGTTGTGAGATAACTGATTCACCCCTCCTCTTAGTTATCTACCTTGTTTCCAACAGGTTCAACATGCAAAACATTGGCAATTGATGCTTGCAACACTTGAGGTGTTTGGACTATGGTTGTAGTGCTTTGTGTGACATGGGGCGCATTGACTATAGGCAGAGCTTGAGTAGAACTTGCAAGCATTTGCAAAATTGGTGTGGGATTTTGATTTGTATGTTGAGAAGCTAAGGACTCATGCATTTCAGTGATGATGGTTGTTTGTATGAGAGGTTGCTTGGTGACAGGAGTATGAAACTGAGGGAATTGAGCCAAGGGTGGTGACATAATGTTAGATAGTGTGGTTGTGGGCTTAGTGGACATAGTAGTGATAGCAGTGGGAGTGACATTTGAAGGTGCTTCTTTTTGGATGGTGGATAAATCAAAGTCACTTGGTAGAAAAGTTCCCCCTATAAGTAAATTCACAAGTACTCTTTGTCAATTGGTATCTATGATCTTGTTAGTATGTTGCATGGCTTTTGGATCTTGAAAGGATATTTGGTCATCTTTTGAGGAATCTTCATAGACATAGGTTTGTTCTTGTGGCCCCAAAGTAGAGGATGAAGTTCCTAAAGTGTAGCCTTCAGGTAGAAATTGTCGCGGGTCCATTCCGGTTGTATATTGTGAGGCATCCTTAAGAGGGGTGTTTTAGAATTGTTGCAAGTTCCTCTCCATGGCTTCCTTATATTGTCTCCTTGTTTGAGGCATTGGATGATGTTGGCCCAGATTGATGGACTTGTTTCGCAAAGTTTTGAGACTCTAAGATTGATTAGGATGATGGTTGATTGTTTGATGCTTGGTTGATAGGTTGCTTGGATTGATTATTTGCTAAGATTGATGGTTTAGATTGGATTGTTTGATTGGTTGATTGTATTAGTTGTTGTTTTGATGTCTTTTTGATATGGTTTGATTGATTGCTAGTTTGATTAGATTGCTGATGGGATTGGTTGGTTGATTGATTGGATAGTTGCTAAATTATTTGATTTGGTTTGGATAAAAGATACCCCTAGAGATAGACTCTTGAACTCAAGGGATATGCTATTGGTTGATAGGATGCTAATGATGATAATCAGACCTAAATGATGATTTCAGCTATAGAAAGCCAGTGATTTGGTTTGTTGTTTTGGGAGTCTCAATGGGTATAATCGTTCAAAAGTCTAAAGTAGATGATGGTTCTAGGCTTAAGAAGTAATTGC
Source organism: Cunninghamia lanceolata (assembly GCA_027924645.1). Lineage (NCBI taxonomy): Eukaryota > Viridiplantae > Streptophyta > Pinopsida > Cupressales > Cupressaceae > Cunninghamia > Cunninghamia lanceolata. Next base: position 3,546,322 of record BSBN01001670.1, on the reverse strand, counting down.
CATGTAGACTGGATAATAGATGTGCAGGATAAAGCTTGTAGACTAGAAATGATGCACAGATAACAATGAAAATGAAGATTTTTAGCAAAAGTTTTGGATATCTATCTATAGATGGCCAATAGCAAGGTAGGATAGCTCAATTGTGATGAAGAATAAGCCAATTATGACAAACTATTGTTCAATTGCGGCTAAGTTTTTTATAGATGCGACAGACTAAGGTTCAATTGTGTATGGAAATTTGTAAATGCGTCTAACAAGGATTTTCAATAGCAAGTTTTGACAGAGACCAATTGTGTATGGATTTAACTAGATGCGATAAACTGTGGCTCAATTGCATATGGTTTTCTAACAAATGTGAGGGTTTACTACTCAATTACAATTTTTTGTTGTTCAATTGTGGTTTTAGACTGTGTTTGACAGAAATATGATGGCTGTAAGCAAACAGGCACTCCAACAGTCACAAACATGTACAACCTAGGTTAGGCAAGGACAATATCTATTGAGTTCCCACTTGGTTTTACCCAGCCGCATCTACTTATGGTGTATAGCTCTAGGAACTTGGGGCAAGGGCTCCCCCTTACAGTGCACTCACTTCTCAGGTTCACCAAGTTCCAAGTCCTTAAGATGTGCAGATCTTAAGATACTTTGCTATCTCTACCATAAGCCACAAAAATGTGGGACGACTATCAGAGGCCTAATTAGCTGTTCTCTTGTATCAACAGATAGAGGGTTTTTGGCTACTACACAAATGTTGCTAGTATGGGCATCCATTCAGGTGGCTACACATGTGGTGATTCTCTCCATTAATGGAGGCTTTCCATCCTGAAGAGGTTATACTCTAAGGGGTTTTGGGGGAAACATTCATTGGTGTAACACAACTACACCCATTGCTTGTGGCTTTTGCCATAAACACATTTTTATATAGCAACTTGGAAGAGCTTGGCTTTAGATTGTTACAGCTTGGGTCGTCCCCTTCTCACACCAGGAAGGTAGCCCCTCTAAAGATAAATAACAAGTTCTCATGCACCCAAGATCCATTTGATAGGCAAGGGGAGAGAATTTTTGTTATTAAATGTGGGTTACACACATACACAACAAGCAATCAAGAAAGATAAAGAAAACACAGAGCAAGCAATGGTTTCTTTTAAGCACCAAATCTAAATGTTCCTAAATTAGTGGTAAAATGATATGTCTTGGACCGATTGATGCTGCAACAAATGGATTAGTAGTTTCAAAACCTCCTTTCTTTGACAAAAGAATAAGATGCTACACAAAAATATGATTAGATGCCAAAGAAATAAAGAAGAAAAGAGATTCAACCAAATGCGTATGAAAATAACCAACTGCTAGGATCTAGGTTGCAATTGTGCCTAAAATAAAAGAAAATGTGAGGATTTAGCAACCAAATGCACACATATTTGAACCAAATGTGACTTTCGGCACTTCAATTGTGCTCGGATCTAGACAATTGCGATGATCTACAAAACAAAAAACCCTAGATACCAATTGTGGCTGAAATTACCAACTACGATGCCCTGCTGTGCAATTGCGCTCAGATTATGACCAAATGCAATTTTTTTGTGGATCAATTGCACTCTATTTTTGGCCAATTGCAATGATCTGTGGTGCAATTGTGATTTTCTATGGATCAATTGCACTCAGAACCCTGCAAAATCCAACTTCACAAAAAAACTCTACAAAAAGATGTCAAATCAAGGATGTGGGTCCCACCGGGCATGCCAGAATGTGTGAGTAGGAAAAATTAGTTAGTATGATCAAGCAATGCAAATCAAACCCAATCCTACCACCTTCAAAGAATCCATCTAAATGACACAAAATACAAACAAATTGAAAGCAAATCACCTAGAGTATTGATTCCTTGGTTGGATTTGTGGATTGCATCTCAATTGTGAACAATCATAAGTGATAAAGCTACCATGATGATAGATAGAATGCTCAAGATGCTCAATAGATGCTAATGGAGGTATTATACTTGAGATGATACTCTGGACACTATATGGTGAGATGATGAAAATGAGAATGAGTGGGTGTATATATAGCACTCAATAAGAGTTGATCAATGGTGGAGAAGAAAATGTAGTTTGAATGGTTGAGATGAATTCATGATCATAGGTGAATGTGCACAAGACAAGTGTCCTTGAAGCTTACATTTATTAAATGATTGTTGTTGGTTTGTTGGTAGTACTAAGATTGAGTTTCTTAAAATAGAATGCTTTTCTATTATAAGGATGAGATGATGTGGATGATTGATTTTAGAACCAATTAAATCATTCTTTTTTTCTTGGTTTAAGATAGGACCTATCTTGTACACATAGAAGAAAGTGACATGATAAGATGATGATAGAGGAAAATGCTATTTTTAGAAGATTAGAAGAAAAGTCATAAATTAAATAAATAAATTTATTTAATTTATGCTCATGATGAGAAAATAAATAAATAAAATATAGATTTTATTTATTTATAGAAGAACTAAATTAAATAAATATGTAAATTTATTTAATTTAAGAAGAATAGAGAGATAATTAAATAATTAAAGATTATCTAATTATAGATAGAGGAAAATAGAAGAAAATAGATAAATTAATTAAATAAATATAAATTTATTTAATTAATAGAAGAAATAGATGATTTAAGAGAAAATAGATAAATTATTCAAATGTGTTAGACAAATGTAGATGATGAATAATGTAATATTTTAATAATGATAACTATGTCAATTTTGGGTGTCTACATATAGTACCTTCTTTTATCAAGGGAGAGCATACTAGGGAAGATACCAATTCTCATGAACTGTATCCTGTCATTAACCCAAGAGTCTTGGTCAGGCTCTTGGAGTTTTAACATAGTGTCATCCTCTATTTCTTTCAACATTGATGCTTCTGTGTCTTGAACAATATATTGGTAGAGTCCTCTTCCTCTAACCAACTTGGTAGGCCTTACTTCTACATCATATTCAAAGATCTTGGTTATCCCATTAGCTCTTTTTTCTATAATCTCTCCCTCCATAATGTATTCTCTAACACTCAAATGATCTACTAATATCAAGATTTTGTTTCATGTTACCAAGTGTCTGAATTTCTTAAGTCTTTAACTATGGCATAAGATTTCTTTTTAACAAAATTGTACCTAGATTTATACTCTCTTAATGTCCTAGAGAAGAATGCAAGTAGGGGTTCTCTTTCATTGTCATCTTTCTGAGTTAGGATAGCTGCAATACTATACTTGCCTCCATAAACATACATTATGAAATGTTTAGAGAAATCAAGATTCTAAAGTACTGGGGCAGTGGAGATAGCCTTCTTAATTTCTTCAAAAGCCTGCCTTCCTTCAATTGTCCACTTAAAGGTTAAGTCCTTCAACATCAAAGTAATAGGCCTGACTAGTCCTGCAAAATCATATATGAATCTACTGACAAAATTAATTTTCCCCAAGAAGGATTGAACTGCCTTTTTATTAACAGGTAAGGATAAGTCCAGTATGGCCCTAACTCTCTCTAGGTCAATAGAGATTCCATATTTTGAAACAATATGCCCTAGAAGTTTCCCTTGAGGTACACCAAAAATGTACTTCTTAGGATTTAAAGAAATCCCAAACTCTTGACACCTCTAAAAAATAGCTTCTAAATGCTCAAAGTGATCTTTGGCATTTTTTGTAAATCTATTGAGATCATCCAAATAAATCATAATGATCTTATTTATGATCCCCTTAAACGCTATATCCATAGCACACTGAAAAGTGGCACCAACATTAGAGAGACCAAAGGGCATCTTAGCATATGCAAAAGTTCCCCATTTGGTTGTGAACACTATTTTATGCTGGTCTTCCTCTGCAAGCCAAATTTGATTATATTCTGAAAAACCATCAAGCAGAGAAAATCTTTCTAATCTAGCTACTGTTTGTAAGATCCGGTCCATGGATGACAAAGGATAATGATCTTTTAATGAAGCTTTATTTGTCTCTGAAGTCCACACAGAGTTTAATATCTCCATTTTTCTTCCTTACTGGCACTAGATTGGATACCCAGGTTGAATGTTTGATTGGGAAAATAATCCTAGACTCAAGAAGCTTTTGTAACTCATCCACCATTAAAGGTTCAATTCTAGATTTACTAATCTCTGTTTCTATCAAATAGGCTTTGATCCCTCAGTAAGTTCTATAGTATGTTGGATAATCTCCCTATTATAACCATGGAGGTCATCATAGGTCCATGCAATCACCCTATCATATTGGTTGCATAAATAAATCAACTTATCTCTTTCCTCCTAAGTGGTGGCATTACCTACTTTCAACTTCCTTTCTTTGCTGACATGAATTTTAGAATAATCTTCTTTACTTACTGTGAACTTTTTCTTATCTAGGCTTGCATCATCTAGGTCAAATAGGTTCTCCAACGTTATTAACCCCCTCAAAAGCTTATTAGATTTCAATTGAATGATCTGGTTAGCATATGCTTCCTCAATCTTAGGCTACAATTGGTCAGCAAACTCTCCAAACTTCTGTAAAAACAAAAGTACTAGAAGGTTGTTGTCGAAAACTTGCCAGTTTTGAACATTGTTAGGGATTACTGGTCTGATAATGACCTTTGCTGCCTCATTATTGATAAGAAAATTACTTGTTGGATCAAACTAAGAGCCAATTTGTGCCATTCTATTTGCTTTAGTATTCTGAGCTCTAAGTACAACCTCTAAATTGAAAGCATCAAAACCATCGATCAAGTCCCATATTCTATGGCGATAAGACCTCATTCTCACATTTTTTGCCACAACTTTCTCTCTAATTTGTTTCACAAACAGATTTGAATCACCTCTGACTCTTAGATTCTTTATTCCTTTCTTCTTGGCTAACATAAGACCATGTACCAAAGACTCATATTCAACATCATTATTTCTACAAGCAAATTGGAAGCGTATGGCCCTGAGAATATTCTCACCATTTGGAGAGGTGAGACATATACTTGCTCCTGCACCATTCTTGCTCCTAGATCCATCAAAGTTTAAGGTCCAGATCTCAGAATCTTTATTAGAATCTTCCTTTTCAGCTATCTCTTGACTCATTATGTTTGGTATTTCTTGATCTTCCTCAAAGATTACATAAGTTCATAAACTAGTAGAACCATAGTTTCCATAAGGGTCACTCTACATCATAGACATCAGCTGATTGTTCTCTTCTTCATTTTGATCATATTCAATCCATTCCCCTACTTCTTCAATAAAAGATCTGTCTTCCCTATTCATCATAGCATGAGATGCTTCAATTCTTGGCATTGGTTCCTCAGTGATATGTTCTTTAGATAGGGGCTCAGACAACACCTTCATTTTTGTTCCATATTTAGTTCTCAAGATCAAATGTGACCAATCAAGTGACATATACCCTCCTATTTTAGTAGGGAAATCTATAGATAGGCATAGTCCAAAGACAGGGGGAATGTCAATGATCACAACATCTTGCAAGACAGTTATATTTGGACAAGTATACATCTGTAATGGGAGTTGTTTGATGATTCCTATGGTTTGGACATACTTCCCATCTAACTGCATAACTCCTTTAGCTAGTGGTTGGTACTCTATTTTTAAAGCATTAGCTACTTGTTTAGGAATGAAGTAAGTAGTAGCCCCAGAGTCTATCATGGAGTTATGTAATACTTTCTTGCCCACTATTAGGGTTAAATAAAATAGGTTTGGCTTAGACTTACTTACCTTTGGCATAGCTTTTGCCAGAGTGGCTGTCTGCAGAGGTGGAGCATCTTTGTTTTGAGCCCTTCCCTTGTCTATGCCTCCTTTTGGGTTAACAACTTTTAGATCTGTCTTAGACTGCAATGCTTCTTGTAACAGTGATTTATTTTTGGGAATAGCCAACATATCCCATATCAACACATTTGTAGGGGTTTTCTTCAATTGCTCTACCATGTTTATAGGTCCCAACATTTGTGTCCTAGGATAGTAGGGATATCTTTCTCTTTCCACCACCTGGTTGGAAACTCCTTGATTTTGAACTGTCATAGGTACCTCTTGTCTTGAAGTAGGGGTATATTGACCTTGAAATAAAGGAACTCTAGCTGCTTCATTATTGATGAATTCAGGCTGTTCAACCATTCTTCTCTTTGACCTAGTGAAATAGTCAGACTACACCAAGGGTTTCTTGGAACAAGATGCCTCATTTACAAACACTAAATCTTCTTCTTCAACCCATGAAAATAGGGCATGCTCTAGGGCAATTTCTTCTTCTTGTTCAATGGACATTCCTTGCATTTGGGCCACCATTACTGCATTTTGTACACTAGACTGATACGAAGGAGTAGTAGATGCAATAGCTTGACTCTCCATTCTTCTTTGCTTTGCTACCCTCTACTGTAAGTTGCCTCTAGGATAATCTCTAGGCATATGGGCATTGTTACAAGGGAAACACCAAGCATTGGACTCTTCTGCTATGTTATTTTGTCTAGGAACCATCTCTCTGCCTGGATTAGTTGGGACAACTTGTAATGGCGTGAGTATTGGAACTAGTTGGTTTGAAGGTTGAGAATTATTTAGTCTCTGTACCCCTTGGTATTGGTTGGCTAGTATGGAGGTCCATTACCTTGGAATCCCTGGTAAGGAGGTTTTGGGTAAGTAGTCTGTTGTCTCTTGAGGTTAATAATCTCATTTGAAAAGGTTCTAAGAATATTCTTGACATCATCCATTTCAGATGGAGGAGCAGAGGGTATTGATGTAGTGGGCTGTTGTGGCTTTGGAAAAGTGTACATAGACACATGAACTGATGGAGTATTAGTAGCTTCTTGTGGTAGTGGGATAGAAATATTTGGGAACATAGGCATTGGAGGCCTTGGAGGCAATTTCCCAGTGTCAATTAGGCTATTGTCAGCTCTTATAGCTAATTCATATGCCACTGGTAGGGTCTGTCCTCCTAAGGACTAGATCATCACCAAGATATCAGAATTAAAAGCCTTAAGATAAAGTATAATTTCCATACCTGCTGATGTCCTGGCTGTGGTAGGGATTCTATCCCAGGTCTTTTGAAACCTAGTGTTGAAATCCATTATGGCTTCTTAGGGTGCTCTCTTTATGGTGATTAGTTGTTGTAATAGAGATGATCTATCACCCTTCTCACTAAATCTTGCAAAGAAAGCATCTCTGAGTTGATCCCAAGTAGATATTGAATTTGAGGCCAAGGACTTGTACCAATCCAGAGCCTTCCCCTTGAAAGAAGCTACCAATAATCTGATAGCAACATTTTGTTCTGTGATTACATGCACATCACACACATCTGACACATCTTGGAGGTGTTCTCCTGGAGTCTTGGAGTCATCATCCCCGTAAACTTTGGTAATGCTTTCAAAGCATTGGTAGGAATTGGATCCCAGGTATCTGGTGGCATTGGGAGAATAAGGGGGCTATTGTTGTTCCAGTTTGCAAAGTTCTGTGGTGGAGAAGGTGCTACCATAGCTATTCCTAGTACTCTAGATGATAGATTTACCATTCTTGGAGTGGCTGATAATGGTGGCAATAAGATCCATGGATTAACAGCTGATTGGGCTCTGGTGGTTGGTCCACAACTTTGACTCCTTCCTAATCTTTGGCTCATATGATTCTAATCAAGAATCTAGAAAAGGTCCCACCAGGCATGCCAAAAATTGTTGATGTTTAGAATTGCACAAGTTCTAGCACCAACATGGGAGGTTCTGAGAATGTGGGAAGACTCTCAAAACGACCTCCATATTTTATAGAAGTTGTCTCTTCTTTATCAATGGGTTTTTGGGAAAAGGGGAGAGAAACAAGATTACAAATACAATATAAAATAACTCCTAAGGTGATACGCTAGACTTATATTTGATTCAACAACTAGCATAGTGACTAAATCTCTATGATTTCTACCATATTAGAGAGCAAAGAGCATGATTAATATAATAGTTTATGAATAGATTTAAACTCAGAGGCTAAACTCAAAGAATTTGATATAAAAACATAGAAAAATATCACCAAATAGCATAGAATAGAGGTTTCTCATTAATTGATTCAGCAGAATACATAAGGCACAAAATATGCATAGATCTATGATGCTTCTCTTTCTGAAACAACTACAGAGGAAAATAGATATATTCCAGTCACACTACAAAATTCTATATCTTCTCTAGTATATTCTTCTATCTTGATATCTCCCTATATATAGTTGAATTATAGGGCTTAAGACACTGATGGCCATTAAGGTTCTCAACCACCTGCAAAATTAAATTGAAACTGGTCATGTGCAAGAAATATTTCTAAATCTGCTTCTATGTTATCCTTGCATTTCAATTGGTTGACTGGCGTTGAACATACAACTTACAACTACTAGTTCTATTAGGATAGATGGCCTCTTTTGCAGGCTTCCAAATGCTCAAAAATTGCTACGTGGCGTGCTTTACGCTCATCGGGTCGGCCCCTCTTATATTTCTTTGAATGCACACCATACTGACACTTGGCACCTTCAGCCTCTCTTTGCTTAACTGATGCTCAAAACACGTGGCAACATCTGTTAGCTTCAAAATTGGGACACGTGATAGATTGGCGCTTCTTCTAAGTTACTTTATTTCTTTTCTTCAAACACCCGCAATTGCTACACATGGTACATTCCGCTACTCTTAAAAAATAACTCTTAATATCATGGGCCCACCATATTTATACTTGGACACTTTAATATACTGTAGAAAGAGTGACATGTAGCGAGCTCTGCCTTATCGCCACAGAGACACGCGGCAAAACACGCTCGCTTTTGAACTTCTTTAACAAAAGTTTACCTCTTCTCGTCATTGCAACACATGGCGCACTCCACATAGATTAGAAACTTTATGAAACCAAAAGGGAAAATAACATGAGACAAAACACGTGGCATGCTCCACTACTCTCAAAGCCTACAACTTGAAAGAAGACACTTGGTGCTTTCTGTTGCAACTAAACACTGTGCTAGCCTCTTCCGATTACCATGCCATGTGGCATATTCGTGCAACTTTCTCAAAATCCCGTTGTCACGACACTTGGAACATTCCACATGGGCTATTGCTTTCAATACAAAATAGATTACCAATCCAATAACATATAGATATTTTGCCACTGTAAATTGATGCAACAAAATGTAGAGTTTTAACTCTACATATACATTATGGGTGGAGAGAAAAAAAATTAAATTAAATGTTTTGTGTAAGCTTGTGATTAGATCTAGATAATAATATTACTATGATGGTATTTCTAGGAAGAAGTATTGTGAGGAACAAAGCAAGAATTGATTTACCATGTTCAAAATTTACTATTGAATCACTGATGATTTAATGGCCTAGAAGGAAACAATTTGCATATTTTATTACATCTATTAAGTGCAATTCTGAAATTTATTTTCTATATGTGTTGTAGAGAGAAATTTTAAGCGTGTTATGTATCATTCTATAATGGAAAGATCAAATAATGAATTTATTTTTTCTAAGAGAAAAAAAAAGAAAGAAATAGAGTAATGGTGGGTGATGAAAAAAATACTAGGTAATTGACATCATCAGCTAACTACTCTATGTTCCTTACTCTAAAAGATTTTTAGACTCTAACTATATTACTGCCATCAGATTTGACATCCAAACCTAGGAAAGAACAAACATCCAAAAGGGTAAAAGTGGGAACAAAATTGTCAAATTACTATTGTAGAAAAGCAATCATAAAGTTTAGAGGCAGAGCACAATTTCTAAGGTATGACTTTCTCAAGGAGAGGCTGGGCCTCTACTCATGCTTGATCTTTCTCTGAAGGGTGTGGCATATTGTTGGGTTGTCCTTTCCTTGTAGCAAGGAGAATGCTCCTCTGTAGGCTAGTTCTTATAGAACCCTTCTGTTGGAGTTCTTTCTCTCCAAATTGGCAAAGGGTTTGCCAGTTCCAATGCACAGGCAGATTCGGCCAACAAATATAGGAGGTTGCGTGAGCTGCCTCCCCTTCACTTCTGGTTCTACCACACCAAGGGGTGTATCCCTATAGCTAAAGATTTAACTTTGACTCACCCAATGACAAAAAGATTTAGCTTTACAACAATAGGCAGAATACTCTCATGTATGGACCAAGATTTGCATGATAAATCACAAGTTTAGCAATGTTCTTGGACATATCTAACTGGTTGAGGATGAGAGTATGCAGGGGTCCTACTTCTACTCCTACAACTAATAGGTTGGATGTTTTGAAATGATTTGTATTTATGTTTTAGATGCAAGACAAGGGTTTCTGGATCATAACTACTACACAAGGGCTGACCAATGCCTATCTTAGGGCAAGGAGTCAACTAGACGTATACGTGTGAATGATTTGTACAAACTCAACAGAGATTCAAGTTTCAAGGGGTTATGATGCAGGAGCATCCAATGGTGTAATGGCAATCTTGCATCACCCCAAAAAAGATGTGTTTCAAAATTGTTGATGTTCTTTCCATTTCTTTTCAAAATTTGTGGTTTTGGTTCCATAATCGTTTGAATAATGATGTAGAACTTTCACTTTTTCCAAACTGCTAAAAATAGTAACCTGCTATTTTTAGAAAGTTTGCATTTGGGCACGGATTGAAGTGAAAATTTACAGGAAGTTACATAACAAAAATATAAGAACTTTGGTGAAGGAATCATGCAAAGATCATTTGTGAGCTGAAAGATATTAAAGTTTCTATTTCCTGAAAAATGCCTAAAAATTATTCAAACTCAGGTTTGAGGCACTAAATGGCCCCATATGGGACCAAAAATAGCTAGAACTGGTAGAGCTAGTTCTTAGCATGTAGAGAACTCCACGAGCTTTTCGACACATAAAACTGTTCATCAATCAGACTCTTGGATCAAAAGTTATGGCTCCCAGAAGTTGACCTATTTTTGGAGGGAGATGCAAAATTTGAAATTAGGTTGTTGGCCGCCAAAAAGGCTATTAATAACCATTTTTGGGAACCCTGGGTAGTAGTAGAGTTAAGGGGGCAAGTGTAGAGTCAAGAATAGGCAGAAAAATAGAAACCCTAGCTGATTTGGGGTTACAAAAGGCTGATGATTCCAGAGTCTTGGAGGAGGTAGCTGTAGTGTGTTGTAGCCTACAGAGGATTGATTCCTCTGATTGTAATTAAGCTTCTGTAATGTAATGAGTTGCCCAGATCAATGAAAGAAAGTTCTATTTTCTGTGTTCAATTTCTATTATTGTGTGTTTTGTGATTAACCCCCATCATCAAGTGGTATCAGAGCAAGGGTTCCTGAGTGTGTAGACAGATTGCCGACCATGAGGCAGTTTGCACCAGGACCTAAGGTTGTGGGTTTGTTGTGGAGACCAAGATGCCTCCACGAAGAAATCATGTTGGGAGGAATGCTTTGATAGAAGAGGGTTTTAGAGCCCTACAAAGGTAAATTGATGCATTGCAAGAGGAGCTATGAAGAGGGTTTGAGCCGAGGACAAGAGAAGAAAGTGAAGATGAAGCTGAAAAAGAGCTATCTGAAGAAGAACAAGAAGCTGTCAGAGATCTTGTAGAAGTTAGGTTGTTGAGGGCCATTTCAAAGATCAGAAAGAGGCCCAGGATCAAAGTTTCTACATATTCTAGAGATTTGAATCTAGAACAGATTATTGATTAGATCAATGACATCGAGGAGTATTTTGAGTATGAAGATGTGGAGGACCCAGATCGGGTTAAGTTTGCAAAAACAAAGTTGAAGGGCCACACCAATATTTGGTGGAAGGAGATCCAATTAGAGAGGAACAGAAGAGGAAAAGGAAAGATCACTAGATGGGATCAGATGGTGGAGAAACTGAAGAAGCAGTTCATTCCTGTGGACTATGAGATGGAGTTGCTGAAGAAGCTACAAGGACTGAAGCAAGGTAACAAGTCTATTAAGGCGTATACAGAAGAGTTTTATAAAATTACTATCAGGACTAGCCATGCAGAGCCCAAGAAGGAGAAGGTAGCCCATTACATTAATGGGTTGAGGCCGAGTATTCAAGAGGAGTTGAGCCTGGTTAGAATGACCACCATAAAAGATACGTACCAATTTTCCTTGAAGGTGGAAGAGAAGCTGAACAAAAAATTTGATAGCAAGCAAAGGGGAAGAGGTCAAGGTGGAAGGACTGGTGGAAGACCCTATGGAGGCCATAATGAAGATCAAAAGAAAAGTGAAGAAGTAGGCACTAGTTGAAATCAAAGAGGGGATAATACCTACCGCCCTCTTGACCAAAACAATGGTGAGCAAAGAGGAAGAGGAAGAGGAAGAGAAAGAGGCAGACCTGGGCAAGGACTTGGAAGAAGAGGTTTCAGAGGAACCTGTTTCCAATGTGCAAAAGAAGGGCATCGAGCATACAAGTGTCTGCAACATCAAGGAAGGACAAATAGAAGACCTGAAGGCAATGCACAAGTTGCACATGTAGATGAAGATGCACATTCTAAGCATTCTGAAGATGCTGAAAGGGGAGAAACCCTAGTTGTTAGAAGAACCTTGCTGAATGAGGAGAAAGAACCCAATCAGAGGAAGAGTTTATTCCACACAAGGTGCAAATGTGAAGGTAAGTGTTGTGATATTATTATTGATAGTGGAAGCACTGATAATGTTGTTTTAGAGGAGATGGTTGACAAGTTGAAGTTGACAAGAAGAAAGCATCCACATCCATATCGGATTGCATGGTTGCAGAAGGACCATAGAGCTTTGGTCAATGAGCAGCGTTTAGTGAAGTTCAAGATTGGCAACTACCATGATGAGGTGTTGTGTAATATCTTACTGATGGATGCATGTCATATGCCGTTGGGGAGGCTGTGGAAGTATGATAGGAGCGCTGTCCATGATGGCCGTGCAAACACATATTCCCTAACAAAGGATGGAGTTCGTCATAAGTTGAAGCCCTTGAAAGAGGTGGAAGAAAAGGTATGTAGTACTACCAGAATTTGCTTCGTAGATGGTAGGAAATTTTTGGAGGGTATGAAGCATGAGCGTCATTGCTTTGCATTGATTCCTAAGATTAGTCAGGAGAACTGTGAAGATGTACCAGTAAAAGTTTTAGATATGTTGGAAGAGTTCCAGGACATTATCTCTAATAATGTACCACAAGGTTTACCACTAGTAAGGAAGATAAGTCATCAAATGGATTTGATACCAGGAGCTAGTTTGCCAAACAAGGCAGCCCACAGAATGACCCCTGTAGAGAATGAAGAGCTGAACAAACAAGTTCAGGAGTTGTTGAGGAAAGGACTAATAAGGGAGAGCCTAAGTCCATGTGCAGTACCTACAGTACTAGCACCAAAAAAGGATGGAGAATGGAGGATGTGTATAGACTCTCGAGTCATCAATAAGATAATAATCAAGTATAGATTTCCATTGCCAAGAATGTATGACATCATGGATTGTTTGAGTGGAGCCAAGTACTTTATGAAAATTGACCTGAAGAGTGGGTATCACCAGATCCGTATCAGAGAAGGAGATGAATGAAAGATAGGCTTCAAGACAAGGGAAGGTTTGTATGAGTGGTTAGTAATGCCATTTGGGTTAACCAATGCACCAAGCACATTCATGCGGCTCATGAATGAGGTACTAAAAGAATTTTTGGGAATTTTTGTTATTGTTTATTTGGATGATATTTTAATTTTCAGTAAGACTTGGGATGAGCATTTGATGCATATTAGAAGAGTTATAGAGAAGCTGAGGGAGGAGAAGTTGCTAATTAATCTGAAGAAATGTAGTTTTGCAAAAGAGTTAGTATACCTGGGATTTGTTGTCTCAGAGGAAGGTCTTAAGATGGACCCAGAAAAAGTGAGGGCTATCATTGAATGGCCTACGCCAAGGAGTGCAATGGAGGTAAGATCTTTTCATGGTTTGGCAAGTTTTTACAAAAAGTTTATCATAAATTTTAGTAGCATTTATGCACCCCTAATTGAGACAATGAGAGGGGATAGAAAAGAGTTTAGATGGACTAAAGGAGTAGACAAGAGCTTTGATACATTGAAACAGAAAGTCATAGAACAACCTATTTTGGCACTTCCAGATTTTAATAAGGTATTTTAGGTAGATTGTGATGCTAGTGGTAGTGGTATAGGAGCTATTTTGAGCCAAGAAGGTAAGCCCATTGCCTATTTTAGTGAGAAGCTTAATGATGCCAAGAAAAAGTATTCTGTTTATGATCAGGAATTTTATGCAATAATTTAGACTTTGAAGAAATGGAGACATTATTTGTTTCCAAAAGAGTTTGTTTTATATACTGATCATTAGGCTTTGTAGTATCTTAATAGTTGAGGGAAGTTGAACCAAAGGCACTTAAAATGGGTTGAGTTTTTGCAGAGTTATACCTTTGTTTTGAAGCACAGGAGTGGAAAGTCCAACAGAGTTGTAGATGCCTTAAGCAAAAGGCAAAATTTGTTGATAGAAATGAATATAGAGGTTGTTGGGTTTGATGAGCTCAAAAGTTGGTATCCTGAAGATCTAGATTTTGTAGCGGCTTGGAAAGCTTGTCTGGAGCTTGTTACTTTAGATAGGACAAAATGGTTGGATTTCATAATCCAAGATGGCATGTTGTTTAGAGGAAGCCAGTTGTGCATTCCAAGGAGTTCCATGAGAGAGAACCTGATTAAGGAGAAGCATAGTGGAGGATTGGCTAGACACTTTGGTTGAGATAAGACCATTTCTATTGTTGGTGAAAATTATTATTGGCCACAAATGCAGCAGGATGTGAGGAAGTTTGTACAAAGTTGCAGAGTATGTCAGATGGCAAAAGGAACAAGTCAGAATACAGGGTTGTATCAACCATTACCTGTACTAGAGAAGCCATGGGATGATATTAGTATGGATTTTGTTCTTAGTTTACCAAGGACACATAGAGGGGATGATTCTATTTTTGTGGTGGTGGACAGATTCTCAAAGATGGCACATTTTATTCCTTGTAAGAAGACTAATGATGCTGTTCATATTGCAGAGTTATTTTTTAGGGAAGTGGTGAGACTACATGGTCTACCAAAGAGCATAGTTTCAGATCAAGATACCAAGTTTGTTAGTTATTTCTAGAGGACATTGTGGAAGAAGTTGAAGATAGATTTGAAGTTTAGTTCTGCACACCATCCACAGATTGATGGATAGACTAAAGTGGTGAATAGGAGTTTGGGTAACCTGCTACGATGCTTAGTAGGAGATAAGCCCAAGGGATGGGATTTGATTTTACCATAGGAAGAATTTGCTTACAACAATTCTATCACTAGGAGTACTGGTAAATCACCATTCTAGATTGTATATGGGAATAGTCCAAGAAATGCTTCAGAGTTAAGGAAGCTGGACAAAGGAGAAAAGACAAGTGTTGAAGCTAAAGACTTTGTAGAACATCTGAAGAATTTGCATGAAGAGGTGAGAAAGGACATTAATAAGATGAATATTCAGTACAAGGCTAAGGCAAATCAGAAGAGGAGGTATAAGGAGTTCCAGGTAGGGGATGAAGTCATGGTTCACTTGAGAAAAGAAAGGTTCCCAATTGGAACATACAATAAGTTGAAAATGAAGAAATTTGGACCATGCAGAATCTTGAAGAAGCATGATTTAGGAAATGCATATGAGGTAGAGATACCGAGTGGGATTAATATTTCCCCTATGTTCAACATTGCTAATTTAACATAATATCATGAGGGTGGCATCGAGGATGGAAAAATAGAAGAATAGTGGAGTATTCTGGCATCTACTTCAACGGAGGAGATAGAAGAGATCTTGAATAGTCATGTGGGAAGAAGTACTCAGAACAGGCAATACGAAGAATATCTGGTGAAATGGAACGGAAGACCTATTGAAGATTCTTCTTGGTTGTCTAAGGTAGATGTTGACCATTTGGGTTTTCCTCACACAAACACCTGAGACGTGATAGGGTCACTTCTCAAATTACCCTGAGTGTCTGATGCAGGAGCATCCAGTGGTGTAAGGGCAATCTTGCATCACCCAAAAAAAGATGTGTTTCAAAATTGTTGATATTCTTTCCATTTCTTTTCAAAATTTGTGGTTCTGGTTCCGTAATCTCTTGAATAATGATGTAGAACTTTCAGTTTTTCCAAACTGCTAAAAATAGTAACCTATTATTTTTAGAAAGTTTGCATTTGAGCACAGATTGAAGTGAAAATTTACAGGAAGTTACATAACGAAAATATAAGACTTTTGGCGAAGGAATCACACAAAGATCATTTGCAAGTTGAAAGATATTAAAGTTTCTGTTTCCTAAAAAATGCCTAAAAATTATTCAAACTCGGGTTTGAGGCACTAAATGGTCCCGTATGGGCCTAAAAATGGCTGGAATCGGCAGAGCTAGTTCTTAGCGCGTAGAGCACTCCGTGAGCTTTCTGACGCATAAAATGGTTCATCAATTAGACTCCTAGATCAAAATTTATGGCTCCTAAAAGTTGACCTATTTTTGGAGGGAGAGGCAAATTTTGAAATTAGGTTGTTGGCTGCTAAAAAGGCTATTAATAACCATTTTTGGGAACCCTAGGAAGTAGTAGAGTTAAGGGGGCAAGTGTAGAGTCAAGAATAGGTGGGAAAAATAGAAATCCTAGCTAATTTGGGGTTACAGAAGGCTGATGATTCCAGAGTCTTGGGGGAGGTAGCTGTAGTGTGTTGTAGCCTGTGGAGGATTGATTCCTCTAATTGTAATTAAGCTTCTCTAATGTAATGACTTGCCCAGATCAATAAAAGAAAGTTCTATTTTCTGTGTTCAATTTCTATTGTTGTGTGTTTTGTGATTAACCCTCTTCATTAGATTAGATTGGTGCTTGCCTTACAAACATCACCCAAGAATGAGTATTTAGCTATTTCTACTTACAAACATCCCTACTGCCATATGATCTTCTTCATACTTAACCTAAAATAGTTTAATCGACTCCTTGAATAGAAGTCAAAGATCAAGCATGCAATATAGAAATCTATATCCTAGAATCTAAGTAACCCTTAGTAACCAGATTCAAAAGAAGGGATGCATACAACAAATGGAGACAAACAGCTAAATACATGCAAAGAAGCATTTTTCATATAAACACAACATGAAACTGAACATGATATGCAACCTGCATTCAAATGCAACTCATAAACTCCAAAAGAGACAGAACAACCTAGAAATGCTCTATTTTTCATTGTTCCTCCAAAATTTTTACCCAAGTCTTCCACCACCCTTGAAAAATGAGTGACACAGTCCTCTTATACATCAAGAATGTGCACTCAACATTAATTACATAGTCTTTTTTCAAAATTCTGCCAGATACAATGCACCATTAGAATGGTGCCTAAACATTCAATGCAATAGGCAGAAGAAGGAAAAGTAGGTGAAATTAGGAGATGTGCTGCCATCTGAAGATTTTCCTCATGAAGAAAGTAGCTAGCCTGTCAATCAAGACCCATACCCCTGCAAAATAGCCATTAATGGCCAACCTACCCATTTTGAAATGCAGTAGTGGTTCATGTGTTCTTGAAGTTTTTCCCACCCGGAGAAGATGCATCAAACACACAGAAATTCCTTCCTTCCTCAGGCATTCAAAACAGGGACATTGATTTCCTTCTTCCCACTGAGATCAATGGCCTCAAATCATGCTGAAAAGTCACCTGCTAATGAAATCGCACCATGTAGGCTCCCTTTTTCCATCACTGACTTTTCCCATCGCAAACATATGCTTTACCTTTTTGCCCATTTTGCCTTTTCTGCCTTCAAATCCTTGTATATGCAAATGCATATACATACAATTATTTTTGGACATGTGGCAGCCTGCCATTGGATCGTCATCACTATGCTTTTGCATCTCCATCGGCTAGTCGGAGAAACCATGGACTTGGCCACCGATGAGGCTTGTCTCACCGATGAGCCAATGTATCCATTCTTGCATCTATGGTTGCATATGAGATTGTATATACATACAATCACCTGCATACAAAGGCACGAACCCCAAAATGATTATTTACCGCATTTGATTCTCCAGTCGAGTCCATCTTGTATGCTTTGTCTTTGTATCTCAGCCTTGTATATCGCATATACAATGCGAACATACAAGCAAAACTCTATACAACCAGACTTTGTACATTGCAACATGCGTCTGACCTTTGTATGTTACCTTTGTATATGACCCTTATATGTGCAATCATACAATGCGGACATACAATTGGTGGGCCCGAGGCTTTGTATCTCTTGCTTGCATGTGTGACTTGTATATGAGATACAAGCACCTTTGTATCTTCATCAGCTCATCGGAGAAACCTTGGACTCAGCTGCTGATGCACTGTGTCACACCGATAAAACCTTTGTATGTCTGCCTTGTATATTCGAACATACAAACTCAATATACATGCAATCCTTTACATACAAGTAGGGAATATTCTAGGAATCCTCTATGGAATCTTCATTGTACATCCACTTTTCACGCCCAGAATTGCACATACAAGTCCAATATGCATACAAAGATGCATACAACTAATTTTTTCACTTTTTCTGAAGCTGATTGAACATTATTTTTGGGCCTGCCAATGTACATTCACACTTGCACATTTAAATGTATATACAAACAATGATGCATATACAAAGATACATGTATAAAAATGTTGAGGCCGACAGACTTAGAATTTTTAAGGGTTTAAATAAAAAGACTAATGGATTTTCAAGCTTGAAATCCTAACCCTAGGTGCAGGCACCAACATCTTCTACCTAGCTTTCCTTACATCCTCCTTTCTATGTACCCCTAATCCTCACCCTGCAACAAACAACATGAAATGAAGAAGAAATAAAAAAAACATATATATATATATATATATATATATATTTTAAACAAGCAGCCTCCTTGCACCTTAGGGTGACTCCCTCTGGGGTCCAACCCATTCTTTAAAGATGCCTAGTTAATAATGGAAAGGAGTAAAGTAGATTAATCTTCTCCTTGCATGAACTATAGACTAAGTACCTAGAGCCTCCTTGGCTCTCGATTTTAGAAGGCTACTTATTATTCAAACCAACTTTAAGTAGCTACAAATCTGGTTAAAGGAAAGAATAGAGATATAATAATAATAATAATAATAATAATAATAAATAATAACAAATAGAGAAAGCTCACATTCACTCCATATTATGCCTCAGCATCACCATCTTTCCATGGCTGTTGCTTCCTATAGAATTGGACTCTCCTAATCATGGCGGCCAGAGGAAGGTGATAGTATGGAAATTAGGGCAGAAGATAGTAAAGCAAGTTTTCTCTTTATTTGGGATTGTTAGGGTTAGGGATTTGTATCTCCTATTGGCGCTTAAGATTACTTTTGTGCTTCCAAATGAAAGTTAACTTTTAAAAGACTTCTAGTTTTATTTATGACCTTCCACATTTGTTGAGATTAAAGTTCCATTTAAATAAATATGTGTAATGTTTTTTTTTAATTTTCCTAGTATTCGTTCTCTTTTTTTAAAAATGATTATAGGGGGGGGCAACATAATTCTCTGAATTGTGGAAAACACACAATATATGATTAAAGGGCATGGATAATAAATCTTAAGGAACTGTTCATGAGAACATCATAATTTTTAGAAATGTCTCAAGCTATTTTTCTTTTAACAAGACTCATGCCTAGAATTATCCTATTGGATGACTGTGCCTATCTGTGTACTTCTTGAACCCCCTCTAAATCTATTCTTGGCCCAAGATTGAATGTTTTTTCTATGAAATACTTTATTTGCTTGTTATAGCTGAAATACTCCTTTCACCCATATGCCAGAGACTTGCCTTGTGGTTGGAGTCCATGCCAAGGCTGCAAGGAAACTGAAGTTTGCCTGAAATTAAGCTACGAGGAAACTAGCAAAGGTACAGTCTCGTTTTACACTTGGTAATTGTCTTGCTTAGAATAAAGATTTGTAAAGCTATACTTTTATGTGAAACCATTAATAAAGGACAATAAGAGGACAATGCATTCAACCTTAACTCACAACATCTAATAATGTACCATTTGACCTTGCTATGTGGAAGTTGAAAGGTGCTGGTTTTACTCTTGGCAGTTGAATTTGTGCAGAATAAAGATTTTGTGTAATTGTATTTCTATTTACAATAACTAATATAGTAAATAATGAGTAAAAAAAATATATATTTAATTCACCACTATATATGCATACCTAAGTATTATGTTGAACATTTGATGCAGAGTCAATACTTTGTCATACAAATTGATCAGCAAGAGGGTGGTCCATGTCTTGGCGATTTACTCTTATTGGCAAGACCATATGCCATCGATCAACCAAATACCTTTCACACTGAAGTCCTTCCTCATACCAATGTGTCTCCAACACCACTATCACTGTGACTTCTTCTGTCGGCGTAACTCAAAACCCTTCCACCGATCTATATCACTTCTTGATAAGCTTAATACCAAGCTTTGCCTTTGGCAAGACTCCTTGCATCAGTCAACCCAAAGCCTTTCCTTCCGATGCACCGATGGACCTCCTCCGATCTGCTGATACAACTAATCTTGTATGTGCATAGCATGACCTGCTGTCGCCTATGAACTAATGTACCTGCCATGCTCATTGTTATGCAAAAACACTTGTACATGCATAACATGACTTACGATCACCGGTTTCCTTCACCATCACTGCCGGTCACCTCTTGTATCTTAACGCAATGTATATACATGATGTATATTCTCAATATACATTCGAAACATACATTCAAAAACATGCACTCAGAAAATACATTTGAAACATACAATCAGAAAGTGCATTCGATGAAGCCGACCGTTGACTTCCTTTGTATGTCGATGCACTGTCAGCCAGATTTCCCAGATCAGAAGCTTGCAGACTACTCTCTTCGATGCCTTCAGTCCTACCAATGTAACACTTAACTATCACTATCTCCAACCAGTCAACTAATGTATGATCCCTGAATATCACCCATACGGCCGGTCGTCCCTTTGTATCTAACTCAATGTACATTCACAATGTACATTTGCAACATGCACTCTAAAGATGCATTCTCCCTATACTTCTGTGACATACACACTCAACAAGCCTTTGCAATATACACATAGAATGTATATCCGACATGCATTTGCGATATACACACAAAATGTATACTTAGTGAAACAATACGAATCTTGCGTTGATATGAACCTCTGCAAACCTTGCAGCTACACAGATCCTTTTCTCTGACAACCACACAGATCTTAGACTTTACCAACCTAGCACATGAGGATGCTAGGATCTATCAAAACATATTGCATGTGATCCTACAAACATAAAATGAACAAAATGAAAACAACAGAATCTATATAGCCATTCCACCGATTTCAAAGAAATCTAACTGGTGGAATGGATTAAGAATCCATCTCAGCCACAAAATAGTAAATTGTTTGTACAGAGAAAACCTAACGAAATTGAATGACAGAAAGATACACATAATAGGACTTGTTTATTATACTTTTTAGAAATGTACACACACATAGATGCTTTGTTTCAGAATTACACAACTCAACCCTATCTGATCTCTCTACAATGATTACAATCGATCTACTCTAGGCATTTATCTACTCACCATGAGTAGTACCAACTTGACTCCAAGCGGCTGGGAGATCAATCCAAGCAGTTGGGAGACAACTGTCTAACAACCTCGTAACTTCCTAACAACCTTTGTGATTACAGATTCGACAAGTGTCCCTTGGGACTTACAATATAAACCTAGATACAAACTAAAATGACATGCATTGGTCAAACAGACCTTATTACATGATTGGTCTTATAGGACCTTATTGGAAACAGAAAAATGTACATCAAACAGTTGAATGCCTCATGGAGGCCACTTTGGATTAGGTGCTCCTACACCAACATTGCACCTCTATCATTGTGATTTTTGTAGTAGATGTATATATTAATATAAATTAGAATATCTTCTATTTTTTTATATTGAAAAATGTAAATATAAAATACAATATGGAGCTCCAAAGAGCTATCAACAACATTACAATAACTTCTCAAATAATAGAGAAGGGAACAAAAAAATAGCCATACAAATAAATAGATGCTCCACAAGGACAGGTCCACCATGTGGTTCAAAATTACAAAACTAAGGCTATGAAAATTGTTGTAGTTATAGTTGTAGATAACTTCTTTTTGCTGGCTGTGATAGGTTTTAGAATCCAGTTGGCCCATACAGTTACGAGAAATGAGTATCAAACTACTCCAACCTCCTCATAGAAATGTTTTTCCACTTTCAAAGATACATTTACCTTCTTGTCATAGCCTATGAAATAGATAAAAAATAGCTATCCAATTTCAATGGTAACCCACAATTCTAGAAATAACCATAAGACCACTTCAAAATGTCAAATATTTTATGAGCTACAATTTATACACATGTTTATCACTGTGCCTTTATAGTACTTCAGTTATATTCACCATAATGAATTATATATAGCAGTTGTGCTGTAAAGTATATGCATAACTATACAATGCCTCTAAGAATATATATATATCCAATGAAACAAGTTGATTCATTATGTATAGTACCTTAGTATATTTGAATATTTGTCTTTCATATTTAGCAGTGCATATTGAATGTCATTACACTTCTATACTATTTGATTATATTGTGCCACTCTGTAATATGTATACATGTATGTAATGTGCCCTTGTCATTGATATTTATCTATGTATATGTATGTCAACTAATCCATATGCGCTATGCCTTTATGGATTATCAAATCGATTTATGCCAAGTCATTTATGAGTTGTAGTTTATATAAATGAATGCCATTGTGTCTATATTGTGCTTCAAAAAGATACACCACACTATCATAGTGAAATATTATGTGCATAATATGCTTGATTCAATTTGTGAAGAGCTTCTAGCACCTATAATTATAGTTAATAATGTTATAGTAATTGATGAACACCTAGTTATAATCACACTTCCTATATTTCCTCCAACCTTTAAGTGTTGTGGCCAATCCATTTGTGCTATTGCCCTTATCCTTTAGAAAATGAATAGAATGGATGCTTAATGCTAGTGGATCAACCCTTTCTTTTCTAGAAATTTGAACCTTGATATTTGCTTCTAAATTTTCAAACAATCGTTCCCTTAGTAATCTTCCCTAGGAATAACATTAAAAAAATTAGGGTTGTTTTTGTCATGTTCACATGTTATGTTATGAGGGCATTATAGTGAACAACCCTGAGAATGTCTTTGAAATGTATATATATAGAAATTCAGCTTCTATACTGTAGAAAACTAGTCAACAAGAAACTGTTGTAGTATTGAATGTGGCCCATATTGCAATAACTCCATTTTGTGTCCTTGGAGCGCGCCCACCTGGCTCTACCCATGAAATCCACTGAAATAGGAGGTTTGCCAATGCCATGAGTACAAGAAAATTAATGTAAGGGAGCTACAGTGGCATGGGGAAGTGAGTAATCCATCTTCCATAAGCAATCAAGCTCTAAAGAGGCATTAATAGTGACCATGATGGTCGTTGAGTAGCCTCGTCATGTTTTGAATAGTAGAAAATGCTTTTAGAAGGCAAAAGGGTCTGGCTCCAACATATTAGACTTCCTCCAATTGGTCTTCCACTGATTGTACCTAGAAAGGTGAAAGAGGGAACTCCAGCCTTCAAAGTCCAAAAGAAGGGAAGTCGTTAGGCTTCAGGGGTTGGGCCTTCACCAAGTACATTGTTCTTTAGAAGGACGAAGAACTTGACCTCCATCTGCACAACACTTAGCTGATTTGAGAAATCAACGGAGATCGGGTCTAAGGCCTTATCGCTTCCTAGAGAAAGAAGAAGAGAGAAAGTATGAGCCCCGCAATTTTGAGGACTTAGCCGGTTTTACAAAGGTTCGGTGGAAAGAAAGGAAGAGGGAAGAAGAAAAGTTCAAAGTTTGATTCCCCAAAACACTTAGAAATATTTTGAAGGAAAAGAAGCAGAACTTAGACCTGAGCCCTCCTTACCGCTTGTCCTTTGTCCACATGGCAGTCTCTCACGAATCTGTGGTCATGAGACAAGACAACAGATGAAGGCCTGTAGAATGGAAGAAACACTTAAGATCATGCCACATGTCTCCTTATCATGGTTCTATGAGCCTGCTATGGGTCTCCCAAAAGGCTCGGTGGAATGGTACAAACACTTAAAATCATGCCACATGTCTCTGTCCTGTTGTTTCACAAGCCTACTGTGGGTCCCGCAAAAGGCTTGGCAGAATGGCATAATGCCTTAGAAAAATACTTGTCGAGGGTCAGCTGTCGGGCCTTCCTCCTTTTGTCTTCCAAAAGGAAGGAGGAAGGAAGGAAGCCCAAAACTCTAAAGTCCACCACACTTAGATAAATTTTAGAACTTGATTTCAGAGCCGATAGATGGGGCAAGATAGAAGACATGAACTTTGAACTCTGAAACTCCAACAAAGGCAAAAAAACACAAGGAAACACTTAGAATTTTTGACTTAGTCATTTTTGGGCCTTTCTTCCTTCTATTTTTCAAAAGGCAGACATATGAAAACCTATGAAAGATGTCTTTGATTGGTTATAAACTATAGGTTTAAGTAGGATTTAGATGAAATTTGGGGCAAAATGGGGCATTTTAGAACTGGTAATTTTAGGCTCCAACACTAGCTTTGGTTGAAGACGTGTTCCAAAAATGTCGCAGTGAGGATCCAAAATATCTCTGGGTAGACCAACACACATAACACATGAAGGGACACACACAAGACATATTTACAACATACAGTCAAAAAGTGATTGTATCAAAATTTTAGGACACTACAGACCACCCCTGCAGAAAAATTGATGAAGTTACTTACCTCTATCAAAGACAAACCTATTGAAGGAGCTAATCTTCCTCAATCCTTTGTTGAATTGATCACCCAACATCAGTAATAAAAGCATTTTGCATGCATGCACATATAAAATAAAAACATTCATATCATCATGTTGAAGATAGAAAAAAATTCACTAGAGCAAGGCAACCATAGATAATATGACTCATCATCATTTTGACTCATATAGGAGTTATCACCTTCAAGTTTCATGTTAGCATGATGCATTTCTAGGTCTCCATAAATATCATCATGAAGAAAAATATCAAGTTGAAATGTATCGAGCCCCCATATGGTTTCATACTAGGCTATGCAACATGACTGTTCTAATTTTTGTGGCACAATTGCACTACAGATGCTAATGTATTCCTCCATAACTGAATCAAAGGCATGTTTAGATTTAAATATACATCATTAGCATGTAAATCATAAATTTGAAGCAATTCATGTGAAGACTCACAATCTTCAAGTTGCCTCCCTATTTCAAATTCCTTGACACACGCTGTTGTGTAAAAACTATTGCTAAGAAAATCACTAATTAGTTTCTCCTCTTCACCTTATAGATTAGAGACTTGCCCCACACAAGAACATCTAGCCTGAACATTATCAAGCCCAGCCAATGAGCTAAAAAATATGCTCTGAATACATCCACATCAATAAGAGATAATTGCCCCAAACAAAGCTCTAGAAAATCATTTGTGATATAGTCTTCATAATGGGAAACCATTACCTCAAAATCACTTGTACTTGTAGCAGGGCCTTCATGATATCCATCTAAAACATAATTTACATCATCCTTATACAAACAAGTGCCAATGACATCAAGGTCATCATTAGGGACAAATAAGGGTAACACACTAAACAAGAGACTAGTCTCTTGTTCACCCTCAATATCATTTTGTACACATCCCTCTCTATCCACTTGGTGTCCACGGGTAGTAAGGTCATATAGCATACAACTTTCCACCTCCAAAGATGACAACTCAAATTTACTGAGCTCTAAGTCATCTTCAAAAAGAGGATTATCCATGCACCAATGATAATCATGGATTATGCTACCTGATAGACTTGCATGTTCTTCATAAAGAGCATTGTGCCTTATGCTCATTTCTTCATCATTAGTTTCTTCATTAATATATGTATGCTCTGCATAATCAACTACATGAGCTGAGTCATTCAAATTTTCACTTGCATACATACCTTCCAGGTGGTCCACAATACTACAACGTGGCAGCCTCTCATGAATCCCTGATCATGAGACATAACAACAAATGAAGGCCTGCAGAATGGAAAAAACATTTAAGATCATGCCACATGTCTCCTTCTCATGGTTCCACAAGCCTGCTATTGGTCTCCCAAAAGGCTCATTGGAATGGTGCAAACACTTAAAATCATGTGACATGTCTCCTTCCCGTGGTTTCGCAAGCCTATTGTGGGTCCCCCAAAAGGCTTGGTGGAATGGCAGAATGACTTAGAAAAATACTTGTCGAGGGTCAGCCGTCGGGCCTTCCTCCTTTTGTCTTCCAAAAGGAAGAAGGAGGAAGGAAGGAAGCCCAAAACTTTGAAGTCCACCACACTTAGAAAGATTTTAGAACCTGATTTCGAAGTCGATGGATAGGGCAAGACAGAAGACATGAACTCCAAACTCTGAAACTCCAACAAAGGCAAAAAGACACAAGGAAACACTTAGAATTTTTGACTTAGTCATTTTTGGGCCTTTCTTCCTTGTATTTTTCAAAAGGCAGACATATGAAAACCTATGAAAGATGTCTCTGATTGGTTATAAACTATAGGTTCAAATAGGATTTAGATGAAATTTGGGGTACAATGGGGTATTTTGGAACTGGTAATTTTGGGCTCCAACACTGGTTCTGGTTGAAGACGTGTTACAAAAATGTCATAGTGAGGATCCAGAATATCTCTGGGTAGACCAACACACATAACACATGAAGGGACACACACAAGACATATTTACAACATACAATCAAAAAGTGATTGTATCAAAATTTTAGGACACTGCATGCCACCCCTGTAGAAAAATTGATGAAGTTACTTGCCTCTGTCAAAGACAAACCTATTAAAGGAGCTAATCTCCCTCAATCCTTTGTTGAACTAATCAACTATCATTAGAAATAAAAATCATTTTACATGCATGCACATACAAAATAAGAACATTCATATCATCATGCTAAAGATGGAAAAAATTTCACTAGAGCAAGACAACCATAGATAATATGACTCATCATCATGTTGACTCATATATGAGTTATCACCTTCAAGTTTCATGTTAGCATGATGCATTTCTAGGTCTACATAAATATCATCATGAAGAAAAATATCAAGCTGAAATGTATCGAGCCCAAGTATGGTTTCATATTAGGCTATGCCACATGACTGTTCTAATTTTTGTGGCAGAGCTGCACTATAGATGCTAATGTATTCCTCCATGACTGAATCAAAGACATGATTCAGATTTAAATCTACATCATTAGCATGTAAATCATAAATTTGAGGCACTTCATGTGAAGACTCATAATCTTCAAGTTGCCTCCCTGTTTCAAATTGCTTGACACACACTGTTGTGTAAAAACTGTTGTGAAGAAAATCACTAATTAGTTTCTCCTCTTCAACTTATAGATCAGAAACTTGACCCACACAAGAACATCTAGCCTAAACATTATCAAGCCCAGCCAATGAGCTAAAAAATATGCTCTCAATACATCCACATCAATAAGAGATAATTGCTCCAAACAATGCTCTAGAAAATTATTTGTGATATAGTCTTCATAATGGGAAACCATTACCTTAGAATCACTTGTAGTTGTAGCAGTGCCTTCATGATATCTATCTGAAACATAATTCACATCATCCTCATACAAACAAGTGCCAATGACGTCAAGGTCATCGTTAGGGACAAATAAGGGTAACACACTAAACAAGAGACTAGTCTCTTGTTCACCCTCAATATCATTTTGTACACATCCCTCTCTATCCACTTGGTGTCCATGGGTAGTAGGGTCATATAGAATACAACTTTCCACCTCCAAAGCTAACAACTCAAATTCACTGAGCTCTATGTCATCTTCAAAAAGAGGATTATCCATGCACCAATGATAATCATGGATTATTCTACCTGATAAACTTGCATGTTCTTCATAAAGGGCATTGTGCCTTATGCTCATTTCTTCATCATTATTTGCTTCATCAATATATGTATGCTCTGCATAATCAACTACATGAGCTGAGTCATTCAAATTTTCACTTACATACATACCTTCTAGGTGGTCCACAATACTACAACAAGCAATAGGGTCATAAATCTCTTCACTGAATTGGGAATCACCATTGATTTTCTCATTTTCATCATCCACTGATTACTAATCCAATTGAAAGTAGGTGCAATCACCACTATTTTCATTTGAACTGCTATCATACATTGCACTAGAACCTTCCTCTACCCTTTTGCACACACAATCATCACTTGATATTGTGTCTGGATCATCTGAAACACCCACATCCTTGTTGTCTACAACAACCTATCCATTTTCAACTACCTCTGCATCTAAGGACATAGATTTTTCAATCATATCCTACTTAACCTTGTGAACATAATCAATGAGCACATAGGCATGTTGGAAACCCACTAGATTGAATTCCTCCCATATAAAAATTGGGTTGAAATTAGCATCATAAGCCCACATATACATGTCAATACACACAGGAAGTGTTGTGATGTTCACAACATGCCCCATTTTACTCCTTAGTAAAATAGGGACCCCTACTGTGGCTTTGCTTTTTTGTTCTGTTTTTGTGGGTCTGTCCTTGGTGGTAAGGGAAAAGAGAGTGAAATTTGTAAACCTTGATAAAATTAGTGAGAAAATGTATTTTGAGTGCCAGTGCATGGTATGGTTGGATTCCTTGTCAAAATGAGCTAGGGTTGCTTTTTGAATCATCTGAAAATTCACCATATTTTTCAAGTTATGCCCATTTTGGTAAAATGCATTACAAGGGTTTAAATAGTTCAAAGTTTCAAATGTTTCTTAAAAGTTTCTAAAGTGTTTCAAAAGTTGCGTGGAAGATGCCACGTGGCACCTTCCGTGACGGTTTCATGAGTTTCGCAGCGATTTCAAAGAGTTTCCAGTGTTGCGCAGAAGGTGCCACTTGTCACCTTTCACAATAGCCCCTTTAAAATTTAAACCATCCGCAGGTCCCATTAAAGTTTCTAATAGTTGCAAGGGCAGTGCGGAGTGTGCCATGTGTCACCCTCCACAGAGCCCCCTTAAAGTTTCTTAACAGCTTCAATGGTTGTGCGGAAGACACCAAGTGGTGCCTTCCGTCGTAGCCCCTTAAAGTTTCAACGAGCAGCGCAGAGCGTGACATGTGTCACTCTCCATAGGTCCTTCCAATAGTTTCAAAAAAGTTTCCAAAGTAGCGCGGAGAGCGACACGTGTCACTTTCCGCGGGTCCCGTAATTGTTTCCAAAAGTTTCAACAACTGCGCGGAAGACACCACGTGGTGCCTTCCACAGTAGTTTCTATAGTTTCGAAAGAGTTTCCAGAGCCCCGCGGAGTGTGACAAGTGTCACTCTCTGCAAGACCCAACGTAGAGTTTCAAAAAGGTTTCCAAGGCCCCGCGGAGTGTCACAAGTGTCACCCTCCGATGTATGACCCGTCGGGCCCCTTAAAGTTTCAAGTGGCTACGCGGAAGACGCCACGTGCCACCTTTCGCCAACAATTTCAAAAGTGTCAAAAAGTGTCTAAGGGTCGCAACAGTCATGTGGAGAGTGACAAGTGTCACTTTCCGCGATAGTTTCAAAAGGTTTCGGGAGAGCTTCCGCAGGTTTCTTAGTAGCCCTTAGCAATTGCGCGGAGGATGACACGTGTCTGTTTCCGCATGAGTCTAAAGAGTTTCAATAAGTTTCAAGATAGTTTCAAATGCCCGTGGAGTGCGCCAGGTGTTGCCTTCTACATAGAGCAACAGTTTCATAAGCCCCTCGCGCAGAATGCGCCACGTGTCACTCTCTACGGGCATCGTTTCTAGTAAAAAGCAGATAAAGGGCTGTTTTTCAGCCAGACATAGGAGGGTGGCGGGCAATCTTTAGGGCCCGCCAATGTGGTTTTCAGGCACCGGTAGGCGGGAAGCATTTAGTGATAGGTTTTTTTAGGGTTTTTGACACACTTTGACCCTGCGTATGCATCATTTCTGGTTAGCGATGGTTGACCCGGTAGTTTTTTTGACACAATATGCGCAGTATGAACGCATTTTTTGTGGATTTTGACCCAATAGCCGCGATTTTTGCTCAGCCCCACTTAGATCTAATAGGTGTTTTGAAGGTAGTTATTTAATAATCAATGGTACTTATTGTTGGTTTGTTTTTGCAGGTTAGCAGCTGGAAGAGGAAGTTGAAACTTAATGGCAGTGACATCCTGGAAGGAGAGTCCGATTTCAGAAGTAAAGAGAAGATGAGGATGAAGTGCAGAAAATCAAGGGACATCAATGAGAAGACCCAAAATGCAGATAAAACATAATGACTATAGGTTGCAGAATTTACTTCTAAACTGCTAGGGTTTTAGAAAGAGGCATATTTTCACCCGGATTTGACACATATTTGGAGATATTTTTTGGGAAATTGGTTCTGCACCATTTAATGTTGTAACCTAGGGTTTGAACCATTACTTAACCATTAGGGTTTTGGGCTGTATTGAGGACAATCAGAGAGTCTATATATTGTGCCTTAATACATTGTAATACTTACACAGGGGCTACATAGAGATTTGTAGCAGCAGGAATTTGTAGAAGTAACATTTAGAATAGAGGGACCTTTTAGTTTAGAAGTAGAAGAAGGAGGTCGCCTGTGTCTGCAGTAAGGATTGCGTGGAACATCTGGCTTGCTTATTGTATCTATAAAGCTTGTAAGTTCTCTGTAGTTTGATCAATGAAACTAAGAGTCATTCCAACATTGTAAATCATGTATGACTGTTTGTTTCTAATACAATAGAATCTGGAGTTCTGCATCTATCTTCTGAGTGTTCTCCTACTCTTCTTTGTGTTTTGAAATATTTTCTTTGAGAGCTTGCAATTTTAAATATATGTTTGTGAAAATGCTTAGAACTTACATTTAAGGTTTTTACTGTGGATTTGATCAAATTGTTGTATGATTTATATAGTGCATAACATAACAATTAGATCCTTCGATAGAGTAAATGAGGTTTAGATTAGATCTTTCTAACTTTTCCCAACCCATCTGAAATATTTAGCTGAAAACATAGAAATTTGGAGGAAATTTATCTCATATTTGAAGAAGCATGAACAACAGAGTTAAAAGTAGACAAGTTTTCATAAATATATAAAGAGGAAGGCTGCAATAATTCAAGACAACCATCTAAAGCTTTGCAGCACAGTGACACTTTTATGCAAAGGAATGAAAAAGTATTGACATATCTCATGATCTTTTTGCATAGTTTGAATCTAGTAAACCACAATGAAACCCTAAATTACGTAAGGCCCCTTGAACATTACAGCTTCACATTGACCAACTGAATTTGACCAACAGGTCAAGACCTGACCACTGTAGACTTGGGATTAAATGAATCTTAAACAATTGCTTCTTATCTTTCAAGTATAGTTTCAGTTCATTATATGTGAATTTTAGCTTATTGTTATGATTGCATCAAAATAATCACCAACAGTTTTCTGGCGCTAGAAGGAGGGCCTGAACTTGAGTTAGGGTTTGTTTCAAAATGGCTAATAACAGCGATAGAGTGACTAGGTCTAGATCCAGTTTAGGAGATATATTTGTGCAACTACCTGATATAAGGTGAAGTAAGAACCCTTTGATTTGGAATCCTAAAATATCACAAGTAGGAAGTTCATCTGGAACACCTCCTGGGTCACCTTTTAACATCCGTAGTATTGTGAGTCCTGACAGATCATTATTTAGATCTTTAAATCTTGGTTTAGGCACTCCCGGAGGTCTTAATCCTCCTAGAAATCCTATGCCACCAATCAATCCAGGTATTTCTACAAGTTCAGGTCAAGCTCAAACACCTGCAATGGCTTATTTCAATGTTCATTCTCCCATATTCTTCAATGATTATCATGAGATGCCCAAAAATCTAGAAAAAATATGTCCCAAGTACCAGTTGCATCAGGATCCAGAGGATCATATTAGAATATTTAAGGAAGCATGTTTTAGGGCTATGTTAGAGCACGAGGATGTTGTGTGTAGATTGTTTCCCTACACCTTTAATGAACAAGCCTCTAACTGGTATGTAAACTTATCCAATGGTTACATTTCTTCCTAGTCACTTATGGAAGAAGCATTTCTGTCAAGATTTAGAGGACCCATTGACCCTTGCGCTTTGTATCATAAATTGGCTGCTATAAAATGAGGTGAGGGAGAGCTGATTGATAATTTCAATGACAGATTTCAAAAGGCCTACTCTAGGCTAGTGGCCCCTTATACCATGGATGATGATCCTTTGTTGGCTATGTGCTATGCAGCTTTGGATCCTCTAACTACCATGTTTGTCAAAAGAAAACTTGACATAGATTCAATATCCAAAGCCTACAAAGAGGCAGCCTCAGTGAACCAAGAGATGAGGCATACAACTTAAGCCCATTTGTTAATGGAGGGAATTTTGGGGTGCAGAATCAGGCACAACCATGGAATGGAGCCCCTATGCATCACACTCCATTATTAAATCCGGTTCCTTCTTACACACCTGTGTATAGTCCTACTCCAATCCAAGCTATAACTCCTTACACGGGTAGCACTTCCAATAACAGTCAAAATAATGGTTAGCCTTTCTCCCAACCTCCTAGGGATACAACTGTGGCAAAAGCATAGGAGGAAAGGGAAGAAATCAAAGAGATCACTACACATTTGAAAAGGTTAACCACCGAAGTGACACAACTAAGAAACAAGAACCTCTATGGAAGAGGCAACCAAAACTACAATCAACATCAGAATCACAACCAAGGCCAAAATCAGAACTATAGTTTCAATCAAAATCAGTAGTACAATCAGAACCAAAACTATAATCAGCATCAAGGCCCCAACTAGGGGCAACGAATGCAAAATAGAGGGCCAGTGATAGATAATAGGACCTGGGGCAATAATAACAGAAATCAGAATCAACCTAGGCCACCCAAGACATGGAACACTGGGCCCAACAACGGTACTCTAGCTTCTCCTTTTGAGAACATAGATAATCATGATGCAAAACAAACGGCTGGCATCCAAATGGCCAGCACAACACCCAAAAATTGGTGCAGATTTCACAATACCAATGCCCATGCTGAGCACGACTGCCCACAGTTCCACTTAGCAACCAACATTTTTAATATAGATGTCCAGCCTCCTACCTCTGAATTTCTCATTCCCAAGGGTAATGAGGTAGTACCCTCAGGATATGACATAGCATTAGTCTTAGAAACATTTACCTTTGCAACTGCAGAAGAGAAAGGGGATGAATTGCTAGAAGATGGACCATACTGTTGTGAAAATCTTTGTCCTAAATTAGCCTTTGTGTTAAATGCTTTTCAGTTTCCCTTTGAATCTGAAAATGAGGTATTAACTAAAACAGAAGAGGTGTAGGCCTTTCAACAGAAAAATAAAAACCATACCTACAATTTGAGGAACAACCCTAGGCTAGGAGGACCTTTCACCACTTCTATTCCTCCGAAAAACTTTAATACACCCCCAGATCAGAACGCCAACAACAATCCTGCCATACTTAAAGCTAATCAGCACACAAATAATGGAACAACAGTACAAAATGATCAAACAAGTAAAACTGAAACAATAGAGACAACAAGATTAATGAGTTACTTGTCAGAGGAAATAAAGAAAATTAAGGTCAGTATACCTCTAAATGAATTATTGAAGACCCTAGGGATCAGAAGTGCTTTTATAAAATCTCTGGATACATCCATGACAGACGAGGTTTCTGCTGATATAATTATTCCTAATAGAGATTCACCACCTAAAGAGAAAAATAAGAAAGTTGAGCACCCTTCCAATACAAATGTAGTAATACATGCGGATAAGAGGGATACTCCCCCTTTCTTGTTAACT
Source organism: Cunninghamia lanceolata (assembly GCA_027924645.1). Classification (NCBI taxonomy): domain Eukaryota; kingdom Viridiplantae; phylum Streptophyta; class Pinopsida; order Cupressales; family Cupressaceae; genus Cunninghamia; species Cunninghamia lanceolata. Next base: position 3,512,454 of record BSBN01001670.1, on the reverse strand, counting down.
ATTAGATTGTGTGGGAAGAATATACACAACTGCATGGTAGACTCTGGTGCCTCAGCCAACGTAATGCCCTTAGGAATATGTAAAACTCTCAGGCTAACTCCCACCAAATCTGCCAAGGTTGTCACACAATTAGATAAGACTAAGGTTAGCGTGATAGGAGAACTCATGAATATTCAAATGCAATTAGCTTCAGACCCTAGGGTAAGCCAAATCATTGATATTCAAGTAGTGGATATACCCGTAAATTATGGAATGTTGTTGAGTAGGGATTGGTCCAAGACATTAAACGGATATATGGCCACTGACTTTTCACATATGTGGCTACCTTGGAGAGGTGTCCCAAACCAGATTAGAATAGAGGCAGATCCCAGGATGAAACACATGATAACAGAGTATAATCAAACTAATGAAATATTATATGCTGCTATTGAACCTGGTGTCTATAGAATTACCAACAATGGGGTGCAGATTGAAGAGATCATGATGTTAAACATTAGAAAAAAATGTGTCAGCAATAGGACATCATTATTCATTGAGGCTGATGGAAATTCTTCAGATGAAGAAAACAATGCAATAGACAAATTTGGTCATGCCATTAGACAAGAGGTGGAAGAGTGCGTTAAACACAATCTCCCGGTCTAATGTAAATTGTATAAAAATAGGTGTAGGGTCCATGATAGGCAACATTCTGAGGAGAGTTGTGAAATATGCAAAGACATCATTGAATATGAATACAAAAAATGCATAGGGAGGGTAGAGTTACAAGAGGAAAATGAGAATCCTGATCAAACACAGAAATATGTTCAGGATGAAGAAATAAGGGACAAGGGTAGTTGTCTTTCTAATTTACCAGATGGAAGTACACATATGTAAGTTAACCAAATAGAAAAACCCATGAATAAACATGACAACACCCCACAGGCGATAAAAGAGACAAAGCATGCCAAGATAAAAGGTCAGAAAAGTAAAGATGGCATGTGGACGTTAAAATGTGATGGGTCCAAATCAAGATAGGGCGCGGGTGCAGGTGTTGAACTCATAGATCCTCAGGGTAAATCACATTTGGCAGCATATAGATTACAATTTTCCTGTACTAACAATATTGCTGAATATGAGGCCCTAATTTTAGGACTTGTCATGGCTATCAAGAAAAGGGTGAAAACAATCAGAGTATTTTCAGACTCTGAATTAGTAGTCAGACAAGTGAGGAAACTATATGCCTACAATTACAAGAAAATGATTAGTTACAGACATAGGGTATGGGGTTTAATAGATGCGTTTGATGCTTTCAACTTAGAGCATATCCCTAGAGAGCTGAACCATAGGCCAGATGCACTAGCAGTTGCTGCTAGCACATTAGAACCATTGACACTGTCAGGATTGAGACGATTTGCTGTTGAGCTAGTTAATGTGCCCAGTATCCCAGACAACGTTACACACTTTTAGGTATTTGGGGGGGATCAGCAAATTATTGATTTTCTGACTTGTAATGAGGCATTTGAGGCTCAAATCATTGATGAGCAAGAAAGGCTTGAAATAACATGGGACAAAGAGGATATAATCAACTTGAAGAGCAACTTCTTACCCAAAGGAGTAATTGAATTAGAACATATCTTTGACTTTGATGGAGTAATGAGACAGAAGGACTTACCCAAAACAGAAGGGGGTAAGTGCAATTTACATAACTTAGGGACAGAGAAAAATCCATAAAACGTACTAATCGGAAAGGCTTGCTCTGAGAAAATTAGAAAAGGGGTTTTAGATGTTCTAAAGGATTATAAACACTAATAGCATGGATGTATGAAGACTTGAAAATATTTGATGATTCCATCATAACTCACGTAATACCTTTAAGACCAGAGGTTAAACCATTTAGGCAGAAACAAAGGTCTGTGAACGCCATTCTGGAGCCTTTAATCTTTAAGGAAGTTAAAAAATTGCTGTCTGCTGGAATAATTTTCCTAGTCAGACATTCAGTCTGGGTAGCTAACTTAGTACCAGTGAGGAAGAAAAATAGAGACATCAGGTTATGCATAGACTTTAGAAATTTAAACAAAGCATCTGAAAAGGATAATTATCCTCTGCCTCCGATAGATGAAGTGCTGCAAGCAGTAAACGGGGCAAAGATGATGTCTTTTTTAGATGGTTTTTTAGGTTATAAGCAAGTCTTAATTGATAGAGAAGATAGACTAAAAACCACCTTCACTTGTAAATGGGGAAATTATGCATATAGAAGAATGCCTTTTGGTCTGATCAATGTAGGTGCCACTTTTAAGAGAGCCATGGACATTGCATTCCATGGATTATCAGGTAAGTGCATTGTTGTGTATATGCATGATTTGACTGTGTATTCCAAGGATGCATCCACTCACGCTGAAGATCTCAAGAAAATACTCAAGCGATGTGAAAGGTATGGGATTTCCCTTAATCCTAAGAAATGTATATTTGGCGTAACCGAAGGTAAATTATTAGGCCATGTCATTTTTGAAGATGGAATTTCAATTGATCTGGATAGAATAGAATCCATAAAAAATTTGCAAATGCCAAACAGTAGGAAAGAGTTGAAATCATTTTTTGGTAAAATTAACTTTGTTCAGAAATTTATCACGGGTTTTGCAGAGATCGTGCAGCTGTTAAATGCCATGTTGAAGAAGGATGCGTAGATGGAATGGACACCTGTGGCTAGGTCTGCATTTGAAGATATCAAGGAGGCAATTTCTAATGCTCCTATATTGGCAAGTCCAGACTACACAAGCCCGTTTTTCATCTACTCCTTTGCATCTTCTCATTTAGTCGCAGCTGCCTTAACACAAAAAGGTGAAAACAATGAAGAAAGGCCCATCGCATTTATGAGCGCACCTCTGAAGGATGCACAGTTGAGTTATCTAGACACTGAGAGACAAGCATTTGCATTAATGAGGGCTATGAAAAAATTTAGACACTACATTCTGCATAGCCAGATCAAAGCCATAGTGCCAGACGCAGTAGTAAAGATGTTGCTGATGCAGAATGAACCTGGAGAAAAAAGAGCCAAATGGATCACCACGCTGCAGGAGTTCAACATGGAAATCATTCCTATGAAGTTGGTCAGAGGGCAGGCATTGGTGCAAACAATAGCAAATACGGATCCAGATTTGATAAAATAGTAGTACGTATTGAATTCCCAAAATGCATCAGACTGGTATGATGATTTAAACACCTTCTTGATAGCTGGAAAGTACCCAAATAGAATGAAAGCTTCTCAGAGGAGAGCTTTGAAGGTTAAAGCACAAAAATATATGGTGCAAGGATGTCTTCTATTCAGGAATAACCATGATGGAATTTATCCGAGATGCCTAAACAGAGCTAAAGCAGATAAAGTGTTGACAGAACTACATGACAAGTATGGAACCGGCCATGGTTCCCATCTAGCTACAACACACAAAATACTGAGGGTGGGCTATTACTGGCCCATGATGTTCAAAGATACTGAGAGTCACATCAGAAGTTGCCACACCTGTCAGACTGCAGCAAATAAAGGGAGAAATCAGGCCAATCCACTACAACCTGTGATTGAATCAAGACCGTTTGCACAGTGGGGTTTGGATTTTATTGGAGTCATCAATCCCCCATCTTTTGCAGGACACAAATTTATACTGACGGTAACAGACTATTGTACAAGGTGGACTGAGGCTACCTGCTGCAAATTCTCCACAACTGAGGTAGTTATCAAGTTTCTTGAAGAAAACATCATCACCAGGTTTGGAACTCCCTATTCATTGGTATGTGATAATGGCCCTGCTTTCTCTTCTTTAAAGTTTTCTAAATTGGCATTTGAATACAGGATCATTTTAAGGTTTTCTTCAAATTATTACCCTCAAGGTAATGGATTGGCTGAATCAACAAACAAAATCTTATTAGATATAATCAGAAAGTTGGTTGCAAAGAGTCCTAGAGAGTGGAATACCCTGTTAAGATATGCATTATGGGTAGATAGGACCAAGTTTAAGACAGCTTTAGGTAGCACACCTTATCATTTAGTTTATGGGATTGATCCCATACTTCCAGTAAATTTGAGAATACCAACCTGGAAGTTTGCCAATGAGTATCTAGGCTTTGATAACCATAGGGATGCTAGAATAGTACAAATGCTACAATTAGACGAGAAAAGAGGTCAAGCCATCGAGAAGTTTGCCAAACACCAAGTGGTTGTTAAGAGGTGGTTTGATAAAAGGGCAAGAGTCAAAACATTTAGGATATCAGACTTAGTGCTGTGCTGGGACAAAGCACATGAAAAGAAAGGAAGCCATGGAAAATTTGATAAACTATGGCTAGGTCCATTACAAGTCTCAGAGATAATAAGAGACAATACATTTAGACTTAAGACCTTGACTGGAGAAGATGTGCCATTACCAGTTAATGGCCAACATCTGAAACACTACTTCCAGGCCTAAGGTAAAGGGCAGTCCGTTTTGGTGTAATATAGTGTAAGTAATGTTTGGTTCTTCTTTTGTTGTTTTCTTTTTGGGGTTGGCTATTTGTATAGTTTTGTTTTCTGTTTGTTGTTTTGTTTCTGTTTGTATAGTGTTGTTTGTACAGCCTATTTGTACAGTTTTTTTCTACTTTTTGCTTTTTGTATAGTCTATTTGGTTGGTTTGTTTGTTGTCTCCTCAACAGGGATCTTTATTTTACTTTAGAGTATTAAGGAGCAAACTAGCAACCATTGAAAACAATAAATTTAGTTTATTCAGGTTAATTATTTGCAATTTACACATAACTTGTTGTGACTGTCATAAATGTAGAGAGTTTTTTATCTTCTGAAATTTCATTTTCAATAAATGTGATTGAGAATTTGAGGAAAGTTTCTCACGATGACACACCTAAAATCCTTGGGTTTGTTGAACCTACCAGTGTAGATATTAGGTGAAAAATTAGAGGTCACCCTTTCTACCATTACAATTCTCAGCTTAATTTCAGCAAGTGTCCACTTCTTACATCATGAAGCTACAAATTGCTATATCTTGTGAAATCTTGTTCAAAATCAGAAAATAAAAAAGAATAAAAATAAATAAAGTAGATTATACTGAAAATCTAGATTAAGCCATCTAAGTAACTCTACCAGGGCTATAGACGCTCGCTGGTAGTGGGGCTCTACTTAGGAGAATTGTAACGATAACCTTGCTGGTGCTATAGACGCTTGCTAGCAGTAAGGCTCTATTTGGTTGGCTATGAGGGAATATCCTCACCTACGTAGGCTAATATCAGTCACTGGTTTGTTCAACTAATATTCAAGATGAGGCTTATTAATCAGGTGCACACAATTAAACTGAAAATAAAAATTCATGCACCCTTATTGAATACCTTAGGTCTCAAGCTGAATAATAATTTACAAGATGTATAGTCGGAAGTTATGCATTTATTTCACTTAGTTTTCTTGGATGCCTTGAATTTAGTTGTTTTTTTTTGTTGCTAGTTGTTGTGATGTTCACAACAAGCCCCATTTTACTCCTTAGCAAAATAGGGACCCTTGCTGTGGCTTTGCTTTTTGCTTCTATTTTTGTGGGTCTGTCCTTGGTGGTAAGGGAAAAGAGAGTGAAATTTGTAAACCTTCATAAAATTAGTGAGAAAATGCATTTTGAGTGCCAGTGCATGGTATAGTTGGATTCCTTGTCAAAAATGAGCTAGGGTTGCTTTTTGAATCATCTGAAAATTTGCCATATTTTTTAAGTTATGCCCATTTTGGTAAAATGCATTACAGGGGTTTAAATAGTTCAAAGTTTCAAATGTTTCTTAAAAGTTTCTAAAGTGTTTCGAAAGTTGTGTAGAAGACACCACGTGGCGCCTTCCGCGACGGTTTCATGAGTTTCGCAGCGGTTTCAAAGAGTTTCCAGTGTTGCGTGGAAGGTGCCACTTGTCACCTTCCACAATAGCCCCTTTAAAATTTAAACCATCCGTGGGTCCCGTTAAAGTTTCTAACAGTTGCAAGGGCAGTGCGGAGTGTGCCATGTGTCACCCTCGGCAGAGCGCCCTTAAAGTTTCTTAACAGCTTCAATGGTTGTGTGGAAGACACCACGTGGTGCCTTCCACTGTATCCCCTTAAAGTTTCAACGAGCAGCGCGGAGTGTGACACATGTCACTCTCTGCAGGTCCTTCCGATAGCTTCAAAAAAGTTTCCAAAGTAGTGCGGAGAGTGACACGTGTCACTTTCTGCGGGTCCCATAATTGTTTCCAAAAGTTTCAACAACCGCGTGGAAGACACCATGTGGTGCCTTCTGTAGTAGTTTCTGCAGTTTTGAAAGAGTTTCCAGAGCCCCGCAGAGTGTGACAAGTGTCACTCTCTGCAAGACCCAATGTAGAGTTTCAAAAAGGTTTCCAAGGCCCCGCGGAGTGTGACAAGTGTCACCCTCTGATGTATGACCTGCTGGGCCCCTTAAAGTTTCAAGCAGTTACGTAGAAGACGCCACGTGGCACCTTCCGCCAACAATTTGAAAAGTTTCAAAAAGTGTCTAAGGGTCGCAACAGTCACACGGAGAGTGACAAGTGTCACTTTCCGCGATAGTTTAAAAAGGTTTCGGGAGAGCTTCTGTAGGTTTCTTAGTAGCCCCTAGCAACTGCGCGGAGGATGACACGTGCCTTTTTCCACGAGTCTAAAGAGTTTCAATAAGTTTTGAGATAGTTTCAAATGCCCACAAAGTGTGCCAGGTGTCACCTTCTGCATAGAGCAACAGTTTCATAAGCCCCTCGCGCAGAACGCGCCACGTGTCACTCTCTGCGGGCACCGTTTCTAGTAAAAGGTAGATAAAGGGCCATTTTTCGGCTAGACATAGTAGGGCAGCGGGCAATCTTTAGGGCCCGCCGATGTAGTTTTCAGGCACCGATAGGTGGGAAGCATTTAGCGATAGGTTTTTTTAGGGTTTTTGACACACTTTGACCCTGCGTATGCATCATTTTTGGTCAGTGATGGTTGACCCGGTAGTTTTTTTGACACAGTATGTGCAGTATGAACGCATTTTTTGTGGATTTTGACCTGATAGTCTCGATTTTTGCTCAGCCCCACTTGGATCTAACAAGTGTTTCGAAGGTAGTTATTTAATGATCAATGGTACTTATTGCTGGTCTATTTTTGTAGGTTAGCAGTTAGAAGAGGAAGCTGAAACTTAATGGCAGTGACGTCCTGGAAGAAGAGTCTAATTTCAGAAGTAAAGAGAAGATGAGGATGAAGCGCAGAAAGTAAAGGGACATCAATGAGAAGACCCAAAATGCAGATAAAACATAATGACAGTAGGTTACAGAATTTACTTCTGAACTGCTAGGGTTTCAAAAAGAGGCATATTTTCACTCGGATTTGACACATAATTAGAGATATTTTTTGGGAAATTGGTTCTGCACCATTTAATGCTGTAACCTAGGGTTTGAACCATTACTTAACCATTAGGGTTTTGGGCTATATTGAGGACAATCAGAGAGTCTATATATTGTGCCTTAATACATTGTAATACTTACACAGGGGCTACATAGAGATTTGTAGCAGCAGGAATTTGTAGAAGTAACATTTAGAATAGAGGGACCTTTTAGTTTAGAAGTAGAAGGAGGTCGCCTGTGTCTATAGTAAGGAGTGCGTGGAACATCTGGCTTCCTTATTGTATCTGTAAAGCTTGTAAGTTCTCTGTAGTTTGATCAATGAAACTAAGAGTCATTCCAACATTGTAAATCATGTATGACTGTTTGTTTCTAATACAATGGAATCTGGAGTTCTGCATCTATCTTCTGAGTGTTCTCCTACTCTTCTTTATGTTTTGAAATATTTTCTTTGAGAGCTTGCAATTTTAAATGTATGTTTTTGAAAATGCTCAGAACTTACATTTAAGGTTTTTACTGTGGATTTGATCAAATTGCTGTATGATTTATATAGTGCATAATAGAACAATTAGATCCTTTGATAGAGTAAATGAGGTGTAGATTAGATCTTTCTAACTTTTCCCAACCCATCTGAAATATTTAGCTGAAAACGTAGAAATTTGGAGGAAATTTGTCTCATATTTGAAGAAGCATGAACAATAGAGTTAAAAGTAGACAAGTTTTCATAAATATATAAAGAGGAAGGCTGCAATAATTCAAGACAACCATCTAAAGCTTTGTAGCATAGTAACACTTTTATGCAAAGGAATGAAAAAGTATTGACATATCTCATGATCTTTTTGCATAGTTTGAGTCCAGTAAACCACAATGAAACCCTAAATTACGTAAGGCCCCTTGAACATTACAGCTTCACATTGACCAACTGAATTTGACCAACAGGTCAAGACCTGACCACTGTAGACTTGGGATTAAGTGAATCTTAAACGATTCCTTCTTATCTTTCAAGTATAGTTTCAGTTCATTATATGTGAATTTTAACTTATTGTTATGATTGGGATGTGAGATAGGACCACTATAAATCTGTGGCTAAGCTCTATGCTAGACTCTCCTTCCTATCTTCTAATATTTTCTAGTTCTTGGACAAGAAAGATAGGGTCTAGGCTATTTGCAAAGTCTTAAAATGTAGCTAGCAACTGATCCCAGGAAGCAAAATGTTGGTCAGGGAAACTAACCCGCCACTTCCATGCTACTCCACATAGAGATCTAACAAAAAATCTCATCCACATATCCTCATCTTCAAACTGGAACTTGTCCATGAAGTCTGAAAATGCCTCAATGTGTGCCTTCCCATCACAAACTTCACACCCATCAAATAATAGCATTTGATAATAAATGTTCTTGGGCATGGATTGCTATTCATAACTGACCCATGTGAGGTCCAGTTGTCTATATGTGTTTTCATTTGCAATAGGGGATGCCGAGGAAAGGAGCAACTGGGAACAATAGTCAAGGGGATTGGACTGCGGCCAAGCTTGATGTAGCCTAATTTGGCTCTCTAATTCTTTTTCTTTCTATAGCAAAGACTCAAGCAACTACTTTTCTTTTTTAATTTCATACTGTAGTGTAGTGGACTCATTTTTATCATGCAAGGGATCAGAAAATTCTAGGTTTTTAAAATTGGTAGGGCAATGATTGAAAAATGCATTATCTGGATGGTTAAAATCCATATAGTTCCTAGGGTATACAACATAAGAAGATGAATAGGAAAAAACCTCCCTAGGGTATCCATGTGCATAACATTTGGCCATGACCAACTACAAACCACATGTGTAGGACAAAGGAAAGAAAACCACATGTTCCTTTAGTGGGAAAGAAACCATGAAAAAGGCACGAAGAAAAGCATGTACCTTAACCAACTGTAATCTCCTTGAAACATGCACATGATAACAAAACTTGGTTTCTTTTGATAGCGAAGTCACCACCTCATTGAGTGAGGAAATCCCTTGAAGCATGACTTATCTTCAAGGCTTCAACACTGATTCTAGGTTGCTCACACCAGTAGAGTCCTCAAATATTTATAACCTAGTAGTACATCAGTGCTAATCTATTGGTGTAAGTTGAAAAGGATGCCAATTTACCCATAGCAACAAATTGCACAACTACAAAGTGACTGTTATAGGGGTCTACAAAATGCATAGCTACCTAAAACCTAGCAACAACTAAAGTAACTTTATCCCTAGTAACAATACCAATCTGCTACGACCCAAAATGATTGCAACCAGATACTCTAAAAGATTCCTAAATCACCTAGGCTAGGGATTATCATTAGAGTGATAGGAAGAGGTTTATCAACAAGTTAAGGGGGATTTTAGCCAACTAACAAGAGTTTGTAGACTCCTCTACACTTCAAGCTCAACATAAACTCTAGAGGGATATTCCAAGAGGTATACCCAAATAGGTACTAAGTTCAAACTAGATGAACAAATAAAAATAAATGAATAGTCAAACCCAACTCATCATCTTGACTCCAAAAGCTGTCACTAAGTCAAGAATGACTAGCTATCACAAAACCCCTATATAGCTAATTTAGCTGTGCGAATGTACATGCACAAGAAAGATGGTTTTTTCCGCTAAACCAAAGGTGAATGATTTGTTTGATTTTAAAGAGTGATTGGTCCCTCTCTAATATGGATTGGTACTTATTCCATTGGGCAATAGAGTCCTAGAATGCAAGGAGGAAAGGAAATACATAGTAAAGGATCAACAAAACTAGACATATATTCACATATATGACTTTAGATAGATCTTCATATAATGGACATACTTAATATTCCAAAAGAAACTGCAATCATTCCTATGCAATAAAAGGATGGCAAATACAAATCCTTGAATTAACTTAGATGCTATCACACATCTCCAAATATCTGTTACAATCATACTAGAAAATGTAGCAAAGGGAAATACATTACTATGATTATATATACCAAAATCATTACAAACTCTTGTGGAGACATACCATTACATTCAAATTTACTTTACATAACCTTCCTACTCTATACTGAATATATCCCTTCATTAACAGACTAGACAAATTATGTGTTGATGCTAGAGAAAATCCTTAGGCGCTCCCAGACCAGACAATTGGCTTAGCAACCAACATTGAGAATGTCTTTGAAATGTGTATATATAGAAATTCAACTTCTAGATGCTAGAAAACTAGTCAACAAACAATTGTTATAGTATTGAATATGGACCATACTGCAATAACTCCATTATGTGTCCTTGGAGCGTTCCCACATGGCTCTGCCCATGAAATCTATTGAAATAGGAGGTTCGCTCATGCCACAAGTACAAGAAATTTATTGTAAGGGAGCTACAGTGGCATGTGAAGTAAGGAATCTATCTTCCACAAGCAATCATACTCTGAAGAAGCATTAATGATGACCAGGAGGGTCATTGAATAGTCCCGTCACTTTTTGAATAGTAGAAAATGCTTCTGGAAGGTAAAAGGGCTAGGCTCTGACATATCAAACTTCCTCTAATCATTCTTCCATTGATTAAGCCTAGAAAGGTGAAAGAGGGAACCCCAGCCTCTAAAGTTTGAGAGAACAGAAATCATCAGGCTTAGGGGGTTGGGCCTTCACCACTACATTGTTCTTTGGAAGGAAGAAGAACCTGACCTCCACCTCCACAATAGTTAGCCGATTCAAGAAATCAGTGGAGATTGGGTCTAGGGCCTTATCGCTTCCTAAATAAAGAAGAAGAGAGAAAGTCCAAGCTCAACAATATTGAAGACTTAGCCACTTTTACAAAGGATCAGTGGAGTTTAGAGTTCAGGCCTTCTACCTCCCTCCTTCCAAAAAAAAGGAAGAGGGAAGAAGAAAATTCCAAAGTCTAACTCCCTAAAAATAGAAATATTTTGAAGGAAAAGAAGTAGAACTCAGACCTAAGCCCTCCTCCGTACTGCTTGTTCTTTGTCCACATGGTATCCTCCCATGATTTTGTGGTCATGAGACAGAGAAATAGATGAAGGCTTGTGGAATGGTAGAAACACTTAAGATCGTGCCACATATCTCCTTCATGTAGTTCTACAAACTTGTTGTGGGTCCCCCAAAAGGCTTGGTGGAATGGCAAAAACACTTAAGATCGTGCCACATGTCTCCTTCACATAGTTCCACAAGCCTACTGTGGGTCCCCCAAAAGGCTCGGTAGAATGGCGGAATACCTTAGGAAAAATACTTGTCGAGGGTCGGCTGTTGGGCCTTCCTCCTTCCGTCTTCCAAAAGGAAGAAGGAGGAAGGAAAGAAGCCCGAAACTTTGAAGTCTGTCACACTTAGATGAATTTTAGAGCCTGATTTCAGAGCCGATAGATAGGGCAAGACAAAAGACATGAACTCCAAACTTCAAAAAAAAAACACAAGGAAACACTTAGAATTTTTGACATAGTCATTTTTGGGCCTTTTTTCCTTATATTTTTCAAAAGACAGACATATGAAAACCTATGAAAGATGTCTCTGACTGGTTATATACTATAGGTTCAAGTGGGATTCAGATGAAATTTGGGACAAAATGGGGCATTTTGGAACTGGTAATTTTGGGCTCCAACAAGGGCATAGAGGATCTGTCTTCAACATCACTTCTACCACTCCCCATGGACCTTATCCTTATGGGTGATTTAGTGTTAATCCTAGTATTTGACCTAGATTGACTACTTGATGCCATCATCCCTTGCAACCAATTAATCTCTCCATGTAGCCTCACAATCTCAACTTGTGATGATATATACTTTTGAAATATGGTTGTGTCTACATCACCTAGAGGTGAGGGAATGGCCACTCTTGCATCTACTTTCCCCAGCTTCAATCATAGCCCATCTTTTTCTACCTCTAATACATCTCTCTATTTATATCCCATCTCAATTTTCTCACAACTTAGTGCACTCAAATGCAACTCCCATATAGGCTACTTGAGCTTAGATAACTAGATAAAAAAGGATGTAGAACAACTTGCATGCACATGATCTTTCTCTATCTACTCCATCAACTCCATGGCCACACCTCTAGTCAAAAACTCCATAGTATCATAAATGAGCCTGACCCACTCACCCATCCTACTTGCATATCTTGTATCACATGAGTGGGAATTTTATTACATATATCTCATATTATATGTCACATATTTGGTTCATTTGGATACCAATCATCATCTCATTTTATTTGTTGTATTGGGGCCACCTCTAGTGGTGTCTCTTCCTATCTCATTTCTATAACCTCCTCCCCCACCACCAACAATTTCCTAATGCTCATTTATAGCCATGAGAACCCACCTACTTCTCTTGCACTTCTAGCACTCAAGAGATCTAGGGATGCTGAACAAAACCTCTACCAATAATCTCTCCATAGACATGATAAACCCACCTCATTAGTTGCAACTATCTTTGCAACATCATCCTTCACATCATCATTATTAGTAGGTGCATGTGTACTAAATGATGACAATTGCATCTCTCCTAGTCTATGTAGAAACCTTTGATGTCAATTATATAATGGAGGATCAAGGGTCACATGCTTACTTAACTCAAACTTTTCTAACACTAGCGCATAGTAAAATCTCTCTAAAACTATGGTTTTCCTCCTTGGAAATCAATGTGATTGCCTAATCTAGTTGAGTTTCCACCTATCCCCCTACCATTCATGCATACCTTTATAAGGCCTCCAAGTCATGACATCTACAACTAATCTATCGAAGATCCTCTACTCTATGAGGGTATTGAATATATTGGTTAATACCTTTGGTTAAGAGCAATAAACATGTCTTAACATTAGATCTTAAAACTAATATAAATAAAAATGGTACTTAATCCAAATTAAAAAATATAAATGGAAATTTGCAACAAGATCACAAGATCAAAAGAGTTCACACAACATATGCCCTAGGAAAATTTTTATGGGAAAAACCCAATCTTAAATGTAGATGTCACTATATTAACTTTGAACAAGTCTTATACTACAATGATAAGACCACATATGTGATGAATAGTTTCTCCTTACTAATATATTTATTTGTTAACACAAATTTGTATGTAATTTAAATTGAAATAAATTAGAATAAACATGTATAATTAACATATATAAATGTTTTAAAATAAACAAATAGTATTTAAATAACATTGCATAAAATTTATTCATTAGGAATTAAATGCATATCTGTTCTTTTTTGGATTGGTTGATCTATTCTCTTAATAATTATATACAAGATTTATCAAGTTTTGGTACCCTCTAGGAGGAATCTATGAAATTAAAAACACATGCCCATGCACTATGCCCACACACCATAGCCCTAGTTAGGATAGTCTTAGGCATCCTTTGTACCCAGAGTTGGACGTACTCTACATGCCCTTCCCCAATGTCCAACACTTGATCTTGATTAATCAAATAAGAAAATTTTCACAATACCCAATCACACCTAGACTTCATATATTTATAAGAGTTTTGGGTAGTATTCAACCAACATACTTGTACATTCAACAACACTCTTTTATAATAAATAGGGTATTATGTATTTTAATAAAACCATTTACATGTAACATTTTCTTTTGTGTTTTTCACCCATATAAATAGAAAATATATATTACTTTCATTCATTGGATTTTGAAAAAAGATTACACCTGAGCTTTATATTTGCATCCAATATAATAATACATATATTATTTTCACTTTTGGGTAAAAAGTATGTAACATTTCTCCCCTTGTAAATCACTACTTTCCTCTATCTCCATTATCTATGATTATGTTTCTTAAACTTCTAGATTTTCTCTTAACAATGCTTTTTTATTCAATTTTAAATTCACAATTAGGTTTAATAGAGATAATTTACCAATCAATAACAAGATCATAACTATAGATATATTTAATATAGTAAACTCATGTGAAATACATTAAATGGATTTGTAATTGTGGTGGTAAATCAAGTTTATGAGCTACAACATCTATTTTTTCCAAAATTTTGAAAGGTCCACAAAAAATGAGGAGCTATTTTAGCATATTTACCAAGTCTTAAAGAACCCCTTTTAGGTTTTACTCTAAGAAACACTTGATCATGTTAGATAGATCTTTTTGAATTAGCCAACTTTTATATCTATCTTGGGAAACCTTCATGGTTTATTTATCTTTATTAATATTTTCTTCCATTTCTCGAAGATTTTTATTTTCATACCAAATTTCATGGACATTAGACGATGAAGTAGGTGTATTAAAATTTTGACCATACATTGCTTCAAAGGGTGATGTTTTTATAGTTGAATGATATCCTTGGTTATATGCAAACTCATCTAAGTGTAAATAATCTTCCTATGACTTAGGTTTATTTGTAGTATACATTCTTAACAATGCTTGTAAGAATATTAATTTGTTCCATTTGTCCACCTAATTCAAGATGATACATAGTACTAAAAATTAAACTAGTACGAAGTTTAGAGAAAAGAGATTTCCAAAATGAAGAAATGAATCTAGGATCTTGATCAGAAACAATATTCTTGGGAAGTCTATGTAATCAAATGATTTCTTTAACAAATGGGAAATATCTGTAGTAGTAGATTTTATTTTTATAAGAAACCTATTGTGGTGCTCACAACACGCCCCATTTTACTTCTTAGCAAAATGAGGACCCCTGCTATGGCTGTGGCTTTTCTTATGTGTGGGTCTGTTTGGTGGTCAAAGGGAAAATGGAGGTTAAGTTTACAAATCTTGTTCAAAAAATGAAAAAAATGGCATTAGGTACTAGAGAAGAATAGGGGCGAATTCTTTGTCAAAAATGAATAGGGGTTGCTTTTTGAACCATTTCAAAATTCCTAATATTCTGCAAGATATGCGTGTTTTGGTAAAATGCACTATAGGAAGGTTTGTATGTTGCATATACAAGGTCATTTGTATGTGAAGTCGTTGTCTTAGTCGCATAGAGTTGTCAGGTTTATGAATCATTATACTTGTATGTATATTGTTAATGTTTTATTCTTTACATACAAACCAAACTCGACAAGCTTCAGAGATAAAATGGATAATTGGTTAAGTCCACGGGTTGTATGTTTGGTGAAAAGAAAGATACAATGTGATAGACAACCCGATGTACATATCATGGACCCAAGGAGAATATGAAAATTAGTTTTATCGAGGTATGTTTCGCGGTTTGTATGTTGCATGCTTTGGGTTTATACCTTTCGATATATATACGGCACGGAAGTCAAAGAGACTTAAAATCTGATATAAGTGATGCATCATACCTTAATGTATATTGAAAGATGCATTCACTTTATATACATGTGTGGAGCCAAAGAGTTATGTAATGTAGTTAATAAAAGATGAGGAGTCTAAGATGATTATACAAAGGAGTTTGCATGTATCGAGGCTTGTATATAAGGATAGATACAAGTATTGTTGTATCTTTGAAATACAAGTGGAAAGTAAAGTGGGTCCTGTGGATTGTATCTCAGAGTTGTATTGTATCAAAAGACGAGTATACAAGTTGACATACAAGAAAGGATACAAACAAAGGATGCAAGACAGATTTCAAAAGGGAATTAAATAAAGGAAACATTTTGTATGTTTGGGGTGATTGTATGTTAATAATATACATCTCTGATATACAAAGAAATAAAAGACATCGATGGGAAGATAAAAGGTAAAAAGGGGGTTTGTATGGGTTGTTTGTATGTGCACTAGCATCTATGTCACATACAAACTAATATACAAACCAAAGATACAAACACAGATATAGAAGAAAGAGAATAACATTGTTTATGACTCATTGCATAAGGGTTTGTATATATCGAAAAGATACAAAGGGGACATACAAAGAACAATATACAAAGAAAGATACAAAGAAGTGCGATGTATGCAGAAAATAAACTAATGGATAGAAATTTAAAACAAAATGCTGAAATAAAAAGCTGAGGCTGTAGGCGCATTAACTACTGTAATTAATGCCGAACTAACACCCAAAAGAGTAAAATTCAACAGGTTAGGGTAAATTTAAAGTTATTTTTCTTTCAGATTTGCATTGTCAAAATTAAGAATTGCAGAAAGAAGAGTTGCTATTGAAATTAAATGAAAATTTCATCGCGAGAAGAAATTCTAGAAGCTAGAACAGAGTAAGAATGGTTTTAAGCAAGTCAACGGCGTAAGGTTGAGAGTCAGGAGATATAGGTATTTATTTTAAACACTGTTACAGTTCAGTTAATGAAAATGCAAGTAGATTTCAGTAATTTCATTGTGAAATGTAAACATCCATTAAATTACTATATTTAATTGTTAATTAGCTGGGTTGGGTTAAACAAATGTGAAATTCAAAATGGAAAAGACAAATGGGGGTTAGGGTAAAATGGTAAGAAAATAGAAAATTCGTAGTAAAACCCTAGGTAAGACGGTAAAATGAAAAGTTAAAAGGATGCATTTTTCAAAGGATGGCCCCAAAGTAGAAAAAGGTAGATACAGGCGGTGAAGTTAAAAAAGAGAGGAAGCCATGCAAAGAAATAGAAAAGGAAGAGTTGCCACTACATAGAGGGTACCCTTCATTGATCAGTACCATTGGAGTAGGGACAGACACCAACATCGGGAACTATGATGTGAATGATGTTTTGCAGAAGATCACAGCTGCTGACGCGACACCTGACATGAGATGTATATGGGAGAGTGGATTTCATAGGGCTACAGGTTTTCTGTTAGCTATGGAAGCTAGGGATTTGTGTCTAGATTGCATATACTTGTATGACCTAGCTAATAGGAAAATAATGTTCTATGATAGACTCATTGCAAACTTATCCACGAAAGGTATTGCAAGAACATTTGGTTTGGAAATACATGAGAAAATGGTGGATATTGATATAGATCAATATAATGAAGATTTCAATAACAATGAAACGGACTATAGAAGCAAGATCTTCTACAGTTGGTACAGTGTAGAAAACAAACCCAAAGCTGTGGCAAGAGTGCACAAGAATCTATAGAGAACATACTTTAAAGAAGAAATATACTTGATGATTATAATGTTAAGTATATTAGTGGGATTGAGAGATGGCACTTAGTGTGAGCCATGGATGTTTACTGTCATCCAATTTATGAGGAAAGCAAGAAAAGAGCAAGGACAAATTCACTGGGCAAAGGCTATAAGCACAACCATATGGAAACAGGCAATGCTAAGGAAGCAAAAGTTGATGCCTTTCTATTTGTCCTCATACATATTATATTCATGTGCAACAGAGGTTCAACCATTCATAAATTGGGATAGATAGGGTTGGAACCTTAGGAAATGGTCAAGATCAGAAGCTGGTATATGAACATTACCCTGATTTACAGGAAGAGAATGCATTAAAGAAGTATGCTCTAGTGAATGATGTGTTCTACACATACATGGTTACAATTTTGAGGGAAGAGCTAGATAAGACATTATCTAAAGATGCAGAGGATACAATTGGGCTGCACAATTCTTGGTATATTCAATTTCAACATTGTACTTAAATCAGAACTGAGGGATTTGAAGGAAAACCTTTTATGCTACCCAGGTATCCTTCCAATAAATTGATTGTTCTAAAATTCTCAAGACAGAATTTGAATGCCTTTAAAATGTACAAGAAGAAGTTTAACAGAGGAAATCTTAAGTTACCTTGGGCAGTTGGTAGGAACTCATGCTATAGTGAAGAGGTTGCTGGTTATGCAAAAAAAGAGTTGAGGTACTATGGATTTGAAGAGTTTGAGTTGGCCTGAAGGTTTGATCCCTTTCATAGAATTTAAAAACAATTGATTCAAAATTTAAACATCAAATACATATTGAGGATTTTTGGTCAGACTGTAAGAATGATAAAGAGGTAAGAAAGAGGGCTCATAAAAGATTAATAGTTGATCAAATGAGGTCTATGGGAGAGGTATATGTTCCCCCAGAGGTTGAGGATGATGGTAAAATGCTATACCACAGTTATGAAAGTGCCAGGCTTGCTCTTATTAGAGAACTTGATTGGTCACAACCATGGAACACATCTTTGGACACATTCTCCAAACTAGTTATCTTGTTTTCAAAAACATGGTTGAAGGACAGAATTGAAGAGCTTAAAGTTGAAGGAGTGGAGATCACATATCCAAGGAAGGGAAAAAAGAGAGTAAGGGAGCATAGTGATGATCTCCAATGTTTCTATGAAAAGAAAAGAAAGATTGTGGAAGCCAAAATTATGGAAAAGGATAAAAATGCTACTCTAATGGGTCCTTATGCATTAGGAGTGACAATAGCAGTGTCATCTGGCACATTTGTGGAGGCAAAATCATTAAGCCATGATATTAGTATAGAGGAAGGATAGGCCTCCAAAGAGATAACAGGACAAAAGGTTAGGAAAGCAATACCAATAAGCATATCAAAAGGGGAGACTTCAAAAAAGAATGAAGTCATAGGAGCATAGCAGGTAGGTGCTAAGTTGAGTGATATACCTGGTGCATCCACCTCGGTAGAAAAAACAAAAGTATATGCTTGGGTAAAGACAAAATTGGCTGGAGAAATGCTGCAAGGGTCAAAAGTGCATGAAGCCAAACAAGTCACTGAGACTGTCCACATCGTAGATGATAGTAGTGAAAGTGGGGAGAAGGAAATGGATTGAGGAAAAGAAGATGGAATTGAGGAAGAAGAATCCAGTGAATTTCTAAGTGAAGAAGAGGAGAAAGATACCCAAGCTAAAATAGAAACTAAACAAGGCTCAGTATTTGAAAAGGAAAGGGTACAAGAAGAATCAAGAATAGTAGATCCATTTGGTACCTTGGTTTCTCCTGAAATAATAAAGGATGTGCAGGATGAAGCACATAAAATTGAAGAGTCTGAAAAGGAAGATGCACCTGAGGAGACAATACAAGAAGCACCTACCCAAGCCAAAGAAGAAACAGGGGCTAGTACCTTAGGTGTAGATGTATTAAATATTCTAAATATGTATGGAGCAAAGTGAAGAGGATAAGAATACAGAAAGAAGAAAGGAACAAGAAAATGAAAAAAAAGGGGCTGGTATAATGGGGGGCTCACCTTCACATAGAGAGCAAATTAGCATGTCTAAAAAGGTACCAAAAGAAGGTGGAACTATAGAAGATGCAGCCAACAAACCTGAAAGCAAAGAACATACAGAAAATATGGATGAAGCTAAAACTGAAATACAAGTAGAATATATAGACATGACAAATGTAGAACAAACAAATAAAGAGGAAGACCAAGAAAAGGAACCATCAAGGAAGGAAGGTCCTGTGGAAGAGGATTAAGGTGGAGGGGTTATAGAAATTGAAGAGGAAGAAAATGAGGGTGAATCTAAACAATAGAATGATACAATGATACAAGAGGCAGCCCCTCAACAGCAACCTCCTCCACAACAACAACAAGAACAACAACAACAAAAATAAGAGCAGGGAGAAGTAGAAATACCTCAGGAAGAGGTAATCAATGAAGAAAAAACTACTGAAGGCACAAAAGAGGTTCCTAGTGCAGAGATAAGAAAAGAAAAGGTGGAGGTACAATTAGTACCTATTGACATCAAAAGTCTGTTGGGTGATACAATGCCAAGGAAAGAAAGGAGGAAGGCCAGAACCATGTCAGCAATACAAAGGGGTCCAGATGTATCCAGGATGCTGAACTTGACCATACGATAAAAAGAGAAGGGAAAAGGAGAAATAACAATAGATGAATATAAAATACTCAATTTTGACCTCGGGCATACAACAACGGAACAACATATAAGTGAATGGGAGGATATGCACCAGGTTATGACAGAAATGTTAAGGAAGGATAAAGATAAATAGGAATATTTGAAAGGACACATTGTCCAATTACAACAATTCATTAAAGGAATATTTGATCCCAATACAATAGTACCAGAATTGCCTAGTGAGATAGCAGTTGTATCTAAAGATGAAATAAAAGATATGGAGAGTAAGAGGCTTAAAGCCAATATTTTTGAAGAATGGTTCAAGGACTTCATGCAAGAAGGAGAATAGGTAATAAAAGAAGTAGTGAAAAGATGGGAATTGGCTGTGATGGAAGAGAATAAATGTAGTATACTTGTATATAATGGTTAATTTAGAAGAGAAAAATGCAAATCTGAATTGGAACCATTAGAGGAAATTGAAGAGAGTAGAAGAATTAATAAATGAAGGAGTAATTACCCCTTCAATGGCAAATCAAGTGCCACAGGCAAGGTTAGAATTAAAATTTGAAGAGGATAATCTCAGAAGGTGCATAACAGTCGCTCATGATTGAGAAGAAAAGGTAGATGAAATGATCAGAATGCATAAAAGGATAGTGGAAAGGCTCTTAGATCTTGAGTACATGAATATACCAGTGTATGAACTGCAAAGAGCTTTAACAGAATTCAAATCCATTTTTACACCATGTATGGATAATCCAGAGGCATATCTAAGTAAACAAATGATTGATTCATTGATGGAGGAAAATGGCAAGATGAGGAAATACAAGAAGAAGAGTGAAGATTCAAATAAAGAAGAAAAGAAACTAAAAGAAGGGGTTACAATGTAGGAATATGTATGGACAAAGAGTCTAGGAGGAGATCACACCTTTATAGAAGGTGTAATTAATAATTTCAAAACATATTTGAAGGAGTAAGAAAATGTTAAAGGGAGCAAATAATACTGTTGAAAGAGTCAAGTGAAAGGGTATCCGAGGGCAAAGTCTACAGGAAAGCAAAAGTCAAAGAAAGAGGAATCTTATTTTGAAAAGATTCCAATGGCATCCTTTGAGGTAGAAAAGATACCATTAAGATATTTTGAGAAATGGTTAGAGACAAATGTACACCCTTGATTAAGAATAGATGGATCCTGACCATAGATTAAGTTTTGTAGCCATAACAGTATGAAGCTTCAAATTCTATATAAGAAGCTCTGCTACTTGTATATTAGTTACACAGGGATTTTTGAGATATAGCTTGTACTTGTAATTTGTTTGAACATTTGATTAGAGAAGTATTTTAGTTTAGAGGAGGAGGTCACCTGTGTCTACATTAAGGAATGCGTGGAGTATCTAGCTTCCTTATTGTATCTGTAAGATGTTTGTAAGTTTTCTATTGATTTGATTAATGAAGCAAAAAGGTCATTCATACATTGTAAACCATATATGACTGTGTACTTTAAATACAAGTAAATCTAGGATTCTGCGTCTATTTTTAGAGTGTTTTCTGGCTCTTACTTGTATATGAAATACTACCTCTTTAAAAGCTTGCAATCTTGGATGTGTGTTCATGAAAATACTTAGGGCTTCACATTTTGAGATTTAGTTTGTTGATTTGATCAAGTTTGATGTATTTCTTACAATGTTAATAACAAGCATTTGGATCCTGTAGTAAAATGATATTCAATTTGAATTTCTCTAACTTTTCCCCAAACATTTGAAATAATTAGCTTAAACACAGAGATTTTAAGGAAATTGTCTTACATTTGAAAGGAGCATATAGAATTGTGTTAATATTTGACAATTTTCATATCAATTCGAAAGGAGAATCTTGTTTCATTATAAATCATACAAATCTTTGTGATATAGTAGTAAATTTATGCAAAGAAATGAATAATTTATTTGTTTGTACAACAATTTGCATAATTCAAGCCTAGTGAGTAACAGATCACCTTAAATCAAGTAAGGCCCCTTGAATATTACAGTTTCACATTAACCTATTAAATTGTCCATAAGGTCAAGACCCGACCATACAGAAACTTGGGATTAAGAACTCTTAATCGATTT
The DNA here is from genome assembly GCA_027924645.1 of Cunninghamia lanceolata. Classification (NCBI taxonomy): domain Eukaryota; kingdom Viridiplantae; phylum Streptophyta; class Pinopsida; order Cupressales; family Cupressaceae; genus Cunninghamia; species Cunninghamia lanceolata. The sequence goes on along the minus strand of BSBN01001670.1, from coordinate 3,490,356 downwards.
CTTCTTATCTTTCAAGATAGTTTAGGTTCATTTCATGAATTTTAACTTTTCTTATGAATGTGTAAAAATAATCATCAACTGTTTTTGGCACTAGAAGGAGGGCCTGATTGGAGTTAAGGTAGGATTTAAGTAAAACTGGCTCATAATAGTGGTAGGGTGACCAGGTCTAGATCCAGTTCAGAAGATATATTTTTGCAATTACCTAATAAAAGTTAGAGTAAAGGTCCTTTGATTTGGAATCCTAGAATATTAAACATAGGAGGCTCATCTAGAATGCCTCCTAGATCTTCTTTTAACATCCATAATATAGTGAGTCCTGACAGTTTTTCATTTAGATCTTTGAATCTTGGTCTAAGACCTCCTAGAGGTCCTAGTCCACCTAGAAATCCAGGTACTCCCAGAGGCCCAAGCCCACCACGTGGATCTGCAATGGCCTATTTCAATGTCAATTCTCCTATAACATTCAATGATTATCATGAGATGCCAAAGAATCCTGAAAAGATGTCCTAAATATCAATTGTATCAGGATCTAGAAAATCACATTAGGATATTCAAGGAGGCATGCTTTAGAGCCAGGTTAGAATATGAAGATGTTGTGTGTAGGTTGTTTCCTTACACCTTTAATGAGCAGGCTTGTAACTGGTATGTTAACTTGCCTAATGGTTATATTTCTTCTTGGGCATTTATGGAAGAGGCATTTTTGTCTAGGTTTAGGGGACCAGTTGATCCTTCCACCTTATATCATAAATTGGTTACAATTAAAAGAGGTGAAGGAGAGCTGATTGATAACTTTAATGATAGGTTTCAAAAGGCTTATTCCAGGTTAGTGGCTCCTTACACAGTAACTGCAGATGCATTATTAGCCATGTATTATGTTTCCCTTGATCCACTAACTACCATGTTTGTCAAAAGAAAAGTTAATATAGATACAATATCTAAAGATTATAAAGAGGCAGCCTCAGTAAACCAGGAGATGAGACAAACAACTTATAATCCATTTCTTAATGGAGGAAACCTTGGGATGCAAAGTCAAACACAACCATGGAATGGAGTCCTTATACATAATACTCCATTATTGAACCTAGTTACTACATATACACCTATGTATAATCCTTCCCCAATCTAGGATATAGTCCCCTATACTGGTAATAGTACCAATAACAATCAGAGTAAGGGTCAGTTGTTCTTCCAGTCTCCCCAGGATACATTTGTGGCAAAGGCACAAGAGGATAGGGAAGAAATCAAAGAAATTACTGCACACTTAAGAAGATTGACTACTGAAATGACACAGCTGAGAAATACAAATTTCTATGGTAGAAATAATCAAGGATATAGTTAGAACCATAAATAGAATCATAACCAAAATTATAACCAGGGTCAGGGTTCCAACCAAGGACAAAATTATAGTCAGAGTCAAAATTATAATCAGGGACAAGCAATGCAAAATAGAAGACCTACTGTAGATAACAAAACCTGGGGTAATAACAATAGAAATGAGAATCAGCCAAGGCCACCTAGGACATGGAACAAAGGGCCAAATAATGGAACTCTAGCTTCTCCATTTGAGAATTTGGATAATTAGGAGACAAAACAAACAGATAGAATTCAAATGGCTAATGTAGCATTAAAGAATTGGTGCAGGATTCATAATACCAGTGCATATGCTGAACTAGATTGCCCTTAGTTTCATCTAGCAGCAAGTATTTTCAATGTGGATGTATAGTCTCCCACATCTGAGTTTCTCATTCCCAAAGGTAACAAAATAGTACCCTCAGGATTCGAGACTGCTTTAGTCTTATAGACTTTTACCTCTGCAACTAGGGAGGAAGAATATTAGTTGTTAGAAGACGAGCCTGACTTTTATGAGAACCTATACCTGAAATCAGCCTTAGTATTGAATGCTTTTTAGTTTCCCTTTGAAACTAAAAATGAAGTGTTATATGAAACAGAGGAGGTATAGGCTTTTCAATAGTCTAACAAAAATCATACCTACAATTTGAGAAGTAATACTAGGCCTAGAGCTCCTTTCACTAATTCTACTCCTCCCAACAATTTCAATACTCCTCCAGATCAAAACGCTTGTAATACTCCTGCTATACTAAAGGCTAATCATCATGTGAATAGTGGGGCAGTAGCACCAAAAATTGAAATAGGGAAAACAGAGACAGTGGAAACAATGATGTTAATGAGTTACTTATCTAAAGAGATAAAGAAAATCAAAGTTAGTATACCTTTATGTGAATTATTTAAAAGTCTAGGGGTCAGAAATGCTTTCATAAAGTCCTTGGATACATCTGTGACAAGCGAGGTCTCTATTGATATGAATGTTCCTAGTAAAGATCCACAGTCGAAAGAAAAAACTAAGAAAACTAAACAACCTTCCAACACTAATGTGGTCATGTATGGGGAAGTCCCTCCTTTCTTGTTAGCCATTAGGATGTTTGGAAAGAACATACATAATTGCATGGTGGATTCTGGTGCATCAGCTAATGTAATGCCTTTAGGGATATGTAAAACTTTAGAGTTGACTCTTACCAAATCTGCCAAGGTTGTTACACAATTAGACAAAATTGAGGTTAATGTGATAGGAGAATTAATGCATATTTAAATACATTTAGCCTTAGATCCTAGGGTGAGTCAGTTTATTGAAATTAGGTAGTGGACATACCTGTGAATTATGGTATGTTGTTGAGTAGAGACTGGTCAAAAACATTAAATGGATATATGGCCACTGATTTTCCACACATGTGGTTACCTTGGAGAGGTGTTCCAAATCAAATCTGGATAGAAGCTGAACCCATAATGAAACACATGATTATAGAATACAATAGGAGTAATGAGATATTATATGCTTCTGTTGAACCTGGTGTTTATAGAGTTACTAATAAGGGAGTGCAAATTGAAGAAATCTTGATGATGAATTTTATAGAAAAGCCTGTTAGTAAAGAAACAGTAGTGTTCATTAAGTCTGATGAAAATTCTTCTGATGAGGAAGACAATGCAATAAATAGTTTTGGTCAGATCATTAGACAGGAAATAGAAAAGTACATCAAACAAAAGATTCCAGTTCAGTGCAAGTTGTATAAAAGCATGTGCAGAGTCCATAATAAGCCTCATTCTGAAGAGAATTGTGGAATGTGCAGAAACATTATAGAATATCAATACATAAGGTGCACAAAGGGGATGGACTTGAAAGAAGGAAAGGTTAATCCTAATCAACTAGAGATATACTTTCAGGACAACATGGATGTATTAATTCCATATTTAGAGAAAGGAACAAAAGACAAGAGTGTCTGTCATTCTCATTTACAAATTGAGAATATAAATATGCAAGTAGGTCAAAATGAATTACCCATGAAGAAACAAGATAGTACAGCACATGTAATAGAAAAGGTAAGACATGCCAAAATAAAGGGTCAAAAGAATAAAGAGGGCATGTGGACACTAAAATGTGATGGATCTAAATCTGAACAAGGTGTAGGTGCAGGTGTTGAACTTATAGATCCTACTGGTAAGTCATTTTTAGTAGCATATAGGCTACAATTTCCTTATACTAATAATGTAGAAGAATATGAAGCTTTGATTTATGGACTTGTTATGGCTATCAATAAAAAGGTGAAAGTGATCAGAGTATTTTCAGACTTTGAGTTAGTGGTTAGACAAGTGAGATAGCTATATGCATGCAATTATAAGAAGATGGTATGTTATAGGCACATGGTGTGGGATTTAATTGATTCATTTGATGCCTTTAACAAAGAACATATTCCTAGGGAATTGAATCATAGACTAGATGCATTAGCAGTGGTTGCTAGCACTTTGGAGCCCTTAACATTGTTAGGTTTAAAATGATTTGTTGTTGAATTAGTAAATGTTTCAAGTATACCAGATAATGTTACTCATTTTTAGGTATTTGAAGGGGATCAACAAATTGTAGATTTTCTCACTTGTAATGAAGTGTTTAAAGCTCAAATCATTGATGAACAAGAAAGACCTAATGTGTCTTGGGATGAATAAGACATAATAAACTTGAAAAACAATTTCTTACCTAAGGGAGTAATTGAGTTAGAAAAGAGTTTTGACTTTGATGGGGTAGTAAGATAGAAAGATTTGTCCAAAAATGAAGGGGATAAATGTGATCCATATAACTTGGGAACAGAGCAAAGTCCATAGAATGTATTGATTGGAAAGGTTGCTCTGAGGAGTTAAGAAAAGAAATTGTGGATGTTCATAAAGATTACAAACATGTCATAGCATGGACATATGAAGATTTGAAGACATATGATACATCCATCATAACTCATGTAATACCCTTGAAACTAGAAGTTAAACCATTTAGACAGAAACAAAGGCCTGTGAATGCTATTTTAGAGCCTTTAATCTTTAAAGAAGTGAAAAAATTATTATCTGCTAGGATAATCTTCCAAGTAAGACATTCAATCTGGGTAACTAATTTAGTACCCGTGAGAAAGAAAAGTGGAGACATTAGGTTATGTGTTGACTTTATAAATTTGAACAAAGCTTCTGAAAAAGATAATTATCCCTTACCTCCAATAGATGAAGTGCTGTAAGAAGTAAATGGGGCTAAGATGATGTCTTTCTTCGATGGATTCTTAGGATATAACCAAGTCTTAGTTGATAAAGAAGATAGGTTGAAGACTACTTTTACTTGCAAGTGGGGTATTTATGCATATAAGAGAATGCCTTTTAGTTTAATTAATGCAGGTGCCACTTTTCAGCAAGCCATGGACATTGCATTTCGTGGATTATCAGGTAAATGCATTGTTATTTATATGGATGATTTAATTGTGTACTCTAAAGATGCATCCACTCATGCAAAAGATTTGAGAAGGGTACTTAAAAGATGTGAAAGGTACAGGATTTCTCTTAACCCAAAGAAATGTTCATTTAGTGTAACTAAAGGAAAATTGTTAGGACATGTCATTTCTGAAAATGAGATATCCATTGATCCCGACAGAGTAGAAGGAATAAGAAAATTGCAATTACCTAACAGTAAGAAGGAATTAAAGTCCTTTTTTGGTAAGATTAACTTTGTTAGGAAATTTATTATAGGATTTGTAGAAATTGTGCAACCATTAAATGCCATGCTCAAGAAAGATGCAAAGATAGAATGGATACCAGTAGCCAAAGATGCATTCGAAGATATTAAGGAGGCCATTTTTTATGCTCCTATGTTAGCAAGCCCAAATTATACCAAACCATTTTACATATATTCTTTTGCATCTACACATTCAGTTACAGTTGCCTTGACACAAAAAGGAGAAGATAATGAAGAAAAGCCCATAGCTTTCATGAGTGCACCTCTGAAAGATACACAACTAAAATATCTAGACACAGAAAGACATGCATTTGTACTAGTAAGGGCAGTTAAGAAGTTTAGACATTACATCTTACGAAGTCAAGTTAAGGACATAGTACCAGATGCAATAGTAAAAATGTTGCTAATGCAGAATGACCCTGGAGAGAAAAGAGCTAAATGGATTACAAATATTGCAAGAGTTTGATATGGAGATCATTCCAATGAAGCTAGTTCAAGGGAAAGCATTAGTACAGACCATAGCAAACACAGATCCAAATTTGGTGAACCAATAGTATGTATTAAATTCTAATGATGCATCAGGCTGGTATGATGATTTGAATATCTTTCTGATATCAGGTAAATATCCAAGTAAGATGAAGTCTTCTTAGAGGAGATCTTTAAAGATTAAAGTACAGAGATACATGGTACAAGGAGGTCTTCTATTCAAGAAGAACCATGAAGGTATATATTTAAGATGTTTAAACAGAATTGAAGCAGATAAGGTATTGTTAGAGTTACATGATAAGTATGGAACTACTCATGGTTCTCATTTAGCTACTATGCATAAGATATTAAGAGTATGATACTATTGGCCAACAATGTTTAAAGATATAGAGAGTCATAGTCAATGTTGTCACACTTGTCAAACTATAGCAAACAAAGGAAGGAATCAGGCTAATCCATTACAGCCAGTCATTGAGTCTAGGCCATTTGCACAGTGGGGCTTGGATTTCATTGGGGTTATAAATCCCCCATCATCTGCATGACATAAGTTTATATTGATAGTAACTGACTATTGCACGAGGTAGACTGAAGCCACATGTTGCAAGTTTTCTACTACTGAGGTGGTTATCAAATTTCTTGAGGAAAACATCATAACAAGGTTTGGAGCTCCATATTTGCTGGTATGTGATAATGGCCTTGCATTTTCTTCTCTAAAATTTTCTAAATGGGCATTTGAATATGTGACAATTTTAAAATTTTCTTCAAACTATTATCCTTAGGGGAATGGTTTAGCCGAGTCCATAAACAAGATTTTATTAGATATAATCAATAAACTAATTGTAAAAAGTTCTAGAGAATGGAATACATTGTTAAAATATGCATTGTGGGTAGATAGGAATAAGGTTAAGTCAGTCTTAGGAAATGCACCTTATCACCTAGTTTATGGGACTGATCCCATACTTCCATTGAATTTAAGAATACATGTCTAGAAGTTTGTTAATGAGTATTTAGGATTTGATGATCACAGAGAGGCCAGGATAATCCAAATGTTACAATTGGATGAGAAGAGGGATCAAGCTATTCAAAAATTTGCCAAACATCAAGTAGTGGTCAAAAGATGGTTTGACAAAAGAGCAAGAGTCAAAACATTCAAAATACCAGACTTAGTGTTGTGTTGGGATAAAGCACATGAAAATAAAGGAAATCATGGAAAGTTTGACAAATTGTGGTTAGGTCCATTATAGGTCACAGAGATAATAGGAGATAATACGTTCAGGCTCAAGACCTTGACTGGGGAAGATGTGCCATTACCCGTTAATAGCCAACATTTGAAACATTACTTTCAGGCTTGAGGTGAGGGTAGTTGGTATGTTGTGTATCATAATGTAAATAATGTACAGTTTTGTTGAGTTTTGTCTTGTTTTGTTTGGTTTTGTTTTGTGTTCAGTGTGTTGTGTTACCTAGGTAGGGATGTTGGTTTTGTTTTGAAGTATACAGGAGAAAATTAACAACCACTGAAAACAATAGAAAATTCAAAACATTCAGGTTAATTATTTGAAACTTATACATAACTTGTTGTGACTGTCATGAAGGTAGAAAATGGTTTAGCTTGTGAAATTTTGTATTCAATAACTGTGGGTTGAGTATTCAAGGGAAGTTTCTCACAATGACACGCCTAAAATCCTTGGGTTTGTTGAACATACTAGTGTAGGTATTAGGTGAAAAATCAGAGGTCACCCTTGCTACCATTACAATTCTCAGCTTAATTTTTAGCAAGTGATCACACCTTGCATCATGAAGTTACAATAATTAATATATTATAAAGTCTCTATCTTACATAAAATATAAAAAAAAAGTAAATAAATAAAATGGATTTTACTAAAAATCCAGATTAAGCCATCTAAGTAACTCTACCGGGGCTATAGACACTTGCTGACAGTGGGGCTCTACTTAGGAGAATTGTAACGATAACCTTGTCGGGGCTATAGATGCCTGTTGGCAGCAAGGCTCTATCCGGTTGGCTATGAGGGAATGACATCAACTATGTAGTTTAATATCACTCACTAGTTTATTCAACTTATTTTCAAGATGAGGATTATTAATCACGTGCACCCACTTAGACTCAATTGGGAGATTCATGCATTTTATTGAATACATTAGGTCTCAAGTTAAGTAATGATCTACATAAAAGAAAGTTGGAAGTTATGTGTTTATTTCATTTAGTTTTCTTTAATGGTTTTAATTTAATTGTTTTGTTTGGTTTCTAGTTGTTGTGGTGCTCACAACACACCCCATTTTACTTCTTAGCAAAATGAGGACCCCTGCTTTTGGCTGTGGCTTTGCTTGTGTGTGGGTTTGCTTGGTGGTGAAAGGGAAAAGGGAGGTTAAGGTTACAAATCTTGTTCAAAAGATGAAAAAAATAGCATTAAGTACAGAGTAGAATAGGGGTGAATTCTTTGTCAAAAATGAATAGGGGTTGCTTTTTGAACCATTTCAAAATTCCTAATATTCTGCAAGATATGCGTATTTTGGTAAAATGCACTATAGGAAGGTTTGTATGTTGCATATATACAAGGTCATTTGTATGTGAAGTTGTTGTCTTAGTCACATAGAGTTGTCAGGTTTATGAATAATTATACTTGTATGTATATTGTTAATGTTTTATTCTTTACACACAATCCGAACTTGACAAGATTCAGAGATAAAATAGATAATTGGTTAAGTCCATGGGTTGTATCTCAGGTTGTATGTTTGGTGAAAAGAAAGATACAAGGTGATATACAACCTGATATACATATCACGGACCCAAGGAGAATATGAAATTTGGTTTTATTGAGGTATGTTTCGCAGTTTGTATGTTGCATGCTTCGGGTTTATACCTTTCTATATACATACAACACAAAAGTCAAAGAGAATTCAAATCTGATATAAGTAATGCATCATACCTTAATGTATATTTAAAGATGCTTTCACTTTATATACATGTGTGGAGATGAAGAGTTATGTAATGTGGTTTATAAAAGATGAGGAGTCCGAGATGATTATACAAAGGAGTTTGCATGTATCGAGGCTTGTATATAAGGATAGATACAAGTATTGTTGTATCGTTGAAATACAAGTGGAAAGTAAAGTGGGTCACGTAGATTGTATCTGGGAGTTGTATTGTATCAATAGATGAGTATACAAGATGACATACAAGAAAGGATACAAACAAAGGATGCAAGATGGATTTCAAAAGGGAATTAAATAAAGGAAAGGTTTTGTATGTTTGGGGTGATTGTATGTTAATAATATACATCTTCGATATACAAGGAAATAAAAGACATCGACGGGAAGATAAAAGGTAACAAGGGGGTTTGTATGGGTTGTTTGTATGTACACTTGCATCTATGTCACATACAAACCGATATACAAACCAAAGATACAAACATGGATATAGAAGAAAGAGAATAAGATTGTTTATGACTCGTTGCATAAGGGTTTGTATATTGAAAAGATACAAAGGGGACATATAAAGAACAATATACAAAGAAAGATACAAGGAAGCGCGATGTATGTAGAAAATAAACTAATAGATAGAAGTTTAGAACAAAATGCTGAAATAAAAAGCCAAGGTAGTAGGCACATTAACTGCTATAATTGATGCCGAACTAACACCCAAAAGAGTAAAATTCAATGGGTTAGGGTAAATTTAAAATTATTTTTCTTTCAGATTTGCATTGTCAAAATTAAAAATTAAAGAAAGAAGAGTTGCAACAAAAATTAAATAGAAATTTCATCGTGGGACGGAATTCTAGAAGCTGGAACTGAGTAAGAATGGTAAAGTAAGTCAACGACGTAAGGTTGAGCTGTCAGGAGATACAGGTATTTATTTTAAACACTGTTACAGTTCATTTAATGAAAATGCAAGTAGATTTTAGTAATTTCATTGTGAAATGTAAACTTTCATTAAATTATTGTATTTAATTGTTAATTAGCTAGGTTGGGTTAAAGTAAGTCAAAATGGAGAAGACAAATGGGGGTTAGGGTAAAATGGTAAGAAAATAGAAAATTTGTACTAAAACCCTAGGTAAGAAGGTAAAACAAAAAGTTAAAAAGATGCATTTTTTACAGGATGGCCCCAAAGTAGAAAAAGGTAGATACAGGTGGTGAAGTTAAAAAAGAGAGGAAGCCGTGCAAAGAAATAGAAAAGGAAGAGTTTCCAATACATAGAGGGTACCCTTCATTGATCAATACCACTAGAGTAGGGACAGACACCAACATCGGGAACTATGATGCGAATGATGTTTTGCAGAAGATCACAGCTGCTGACGCTACACCTGACATGAGGTGTAAATGGGAGAGTGGATTGTACAGGGCTGTGGGTTTTTTGTTAGCTATGGAAGCCAGGGATTTGTGTCAAGATTGCATATATTTGTATGACCTAGCTACCAGGAAAATAATGTTCTATGATAGACTCATTGCAGACTTATCCACGTAAGGTATTGCAAGAACATTTGGTTTGGAAATACATGAGAAAATGGTGGATACTGATATAGATCAATACAATAAAGATTTCAATAACAATGAAAGGGACTGTAGAAGTAAGATCTTCTATAGTTGGTATAGTGTAGAAAATAAACCCAAAGTTGTGGCAAGAGTGCACAAGAATCTGTAGAGAATATACTTTAAAGAAGAAATATACTTGATGATTATAATGTTAAGTAGATTAGTGGGATTGAGAGATGGTACTAAGTGTGAGCCATGGATTTACTATCATCCAATTTGTGAGGGAAGCAAGAAAAGAGCAAGGAAAAATTCACTGGGCTAAGGCTATAAGCACAACCATATGGAAATAGGTGATGCTAAGGAAGCAAAATTGATGCCTTTCTATTTGTCTTCATATATATTATATTCATGTGGAACCGAGGTTCAACCATTCATACATGGGATAGACAGGGTTGGAACCTTAGGAAATGGTCTAGATCAGAATTTGGTATATGAACATTACCCTGATTTATAGGAAGAGAATGCATTAAAGAAGTATACTGTAGTGAATGATGTGTTCTACACATACATGGTCAGAATTTTGAGGGAAGAACTAGATAAGAGATTATCTAAAGATGTAGAGGATACAATTAGGTTGCACAGTTTCTGGTATATTTAATTTCAACATTTTACTTACATCAGAACTGAGGGATTTGAAGGAAAACCTTTTATGCTACCTAGGTATCCTTCCAATAGATTGATTGTTTTGGAATTCTCAAGGCAGAATTTGAATTCCTTTAAAATGTACAAGAAGAAGTTTAATAGAGGAAATCTTAAGTTACCTTGGGCAGTTGGTAGAAACTCATGCTATAGTGAAGAGGTTGCTGGTTATGTAGAAAAAGAGTTTAGGTTCTATGGATTTGAAGAGTTTGAGTTGGCCCGAAGGTTTGATCCCTTTCATAGAATCCAAAATGCAATTGATTCAAAATTTAAACATCAAATAAATATTGAGGATTTTTGGTCAGACTATAAGAATGATAAAGAGGTAAGAAAGAGGGCTCATAAAAGATTAATAGTTGATCAAATGAGGTCTATGGGAGACATATATGTTCCCTTAGAGGTTGAGGATGATGGTAAATTGCTACGTCACAGTTATGAAAGTGCCATGCTTGCTCCTATTGGAGATCTTGATTGGTCACAACCATGGAACACTTCTTTGGACACATTGTCCAAACCAATCATCTTATTTTCAAAAAACATGGTTGAAGGATAGAATTGAAGAGCCTAAAGCTAAAGGAGTGGAGATCACATATCCAAAGAAGGGAAAAAAGAGAGTAAGGGAGCATAGTGATGATCTCCAATGTTTCTATGAAAAGAAAAGAAAGATTATGGAAGCCAAAATTATGGAAAAGGATAAAAATGATACTCTAATGGATCCTTATGCATTAGGAGTGACAGTAGTAGTGTCATTTGGCACATTTGTGGAGGCAAAATCATTAAGCCATGATATTAGTACACAGGAAGGATAGGCCTCCAAAGAGATAACAGGACAGAAGGTCAGGAAAACAATACCAATAAGCATATCAAAAGGGGAGACTTCAAAAAAGAGTGAAGTCATAGGAGCACAGCAGGTAGGTGCTAAGTTGAGTGATATACATGGTATGTCCACCTCAGCAAAGAAAGGACAAGTATATGCTCAGGTAAAGAAAAAATTGGCTGGAGAAATGTATTAAGGGTCAAAAGCACATGAAGCCAAACAAGTCACTGAGACTGTCCACATCATAGATGATAGTACTAAAAATGGGGAGAAAGAAATGGATTCAGGAAAAGAAGTTGGAATTGAGGAAGAAGAATCTAGTGAATAACTAAGTGAAGAAGAGGAGAAAGACACCCAAGCTAAAATAGAAACTAAACAAGGCTCGGTATTTGAAAAGGAAAGGGTACAAGAAGAATCAAGAATAGTAGATCCATTTGGTACCCTGGTTTCTCGTAAAATAATAAATGATGTGCAGGATGAAGCACATAAAATTGAAGAGTCTGAAAAGGAAGATGCACCTAAGGAGAGAATAAAGGAAGCACTTGCCAAGCCAAAGAAGAAATAGGGGCTGGTACCTCAGGTGTAGATGTAGTAAATATTCTAAATATGTATGGAGAGAAAAGTGAAGAGGATAAGAATAATAAAAGCAGAAAGGAACATGAAAAAGAAATAAAAGGGTCTGGTATAATGGGGGGCTCACCTTCACATACAGAGCAAATTAACATGTCTGAAAAGGTACCAAAAGAAGGTGGAACTACAGAAGATGTAGCTAATAAACCTGAAAGCAAAGAACATACAGAAAATATGGATGAAGGTAAAACTAAAAAACAAGTAGAAGATATAGACATGACAAATGTACAACAAACAAATAAAGAGAAAGACGAAGAGCCACCGAGAGAAGATACCTATGTTGGTCCCATACATCTGTATGCACAAGCTCCAACTTCTCATCTTTCTTTTGCTTCCCATCCTTGAGAAAACTAACTCTCTTTTGTTTTCCATACACATAACTTTCACATAAATCTATATTAATACATTTTAGACTCGGTAAAACTTTCTTAGAATGAAGTACCTTCATACCTTTTTCACTCATATGCCCAAGTCTGGTATGCCACAGTGTTGTCTCAGAACCTACAACAACTGTTTCAGTCTCTTCCTGCAACCTGCAACAACTGTTCCTGAACTTGTTTTCTTTTTCTCTGCAACAACTAAAATAGAAGGAATAGCATGACCTATACAAAGATATAAGGTGCCTACTTTCACACCTTTTGCTACTATTAAGGAACCTCTTGAAACCTTCCAATTTTTATCATTAAAAGTAACTGTGCAACCTTCATCACCTAGCTATCCTACTGAAATTAAATTCCTACTTAGCCTTGGAACGTGTCTTACCTCTTGTAGTAGCCAATGATTCCTATTTTACAACTTAATCTTAATTCTTCCCTTTCCAACAATCTGACATGGTTCGTTATCTCCCAAATAAACTAGCCCAAAATCCCCTTGGACATAATGAAGAAAATAACTTATATGGGGTGTAGCGTGAAATGAGGCCCCTGAATCTAAAACCCATGAATCATTAACATTATCTAGGGAAAGAATCAAAGCATCATCTTCATATTTATTACTTACTGCAATTGCCTCCTTATTGCCTTCTTGTTTGTATCTTTCTTTATTCTTCCAAGACCAGCAATCTTTCTTCAGATGACCTAGTTTCCCATAGTAATAGCAATCCTTCTATCCTCTAGATTGGGATCTCTTGTCCTTTGATTTTCCCCATGACTTCCCATGACTTCTAAAACTTTTTCCTCTCTCCTTTGATCTGCCCCTACTTTCTGTATTCAAAATACTACTTGATGTGGACCCTCATGAGCTTTTCTATCGCATTTCCTTGCTAAGGATAACACTAATAACATCATCAAATTTCAAAGTATTTAAACCAGAGATAGATTTACTTACAACTATTACCAAGCTATTCTAGTTTTTTGGAAAAGAACATAAAACCAAGAGAGCCCTCACCTGTGAGGCCTACCTTTTTCATTTCCATTCATGTGACAATTTACCTTACTGTTGTTGATACTTTTATACTTGTGGGACTGTTAATCCTAGATTCCCAAACTTTTAGACTTTATTATGTTAAAGGAAAACTAATTGGGTGATGTTAGATAGATGCTTGTATTAAGAGAAAACAAATTGGGTGATGTTAGATAGATGTTTATTTTTAAAGGAAAACTAATTGGCTGATGTTAGATAGATGCTTGTATTAAGAGAAAACAAATTGGGTGATGTTAGATAGATTTTTATTTTATAGGAAAACTAATTGGGTGATGTTAGATAGATGTTTATATTATAGGAAAACTAATTGGGTGTTTTAGATAGATGCTCTATATTAAAGAAAAACTAATTGGGTGATGTTAGTTAGAAAATTGTAATGTGATTTCCTTTATGCTTAAGAGAAAGAACTTGTGGTATTTTATGGGAATGCATGTTTTAAATTTGCTTCAACTATGATATTTATATGTGGAATTAACTTTGCAATTAAGTGCGCAGGTATTGCTAACAAACCATAGATACTGGAGATCATCCCACACTTGATGTTGTAATCCCTTGTGAAGCTGATCTAGTTCCACGAGGAACCAAGATCAACTCTGTGTATGATGTAATGTTGTAATGTTAATTTGCATAAGGTTAATTGGGTTGAGTCTACCCTCTTTTAATTTGAATTATGATATGTTTTGTAAGAATTGTCTTTAAATTTTATTTTTAAATTTTAAATTTTTGGAGACCCTTTCATGTGTTTTTAACTTGACCCTGAGTTATACCCCATGGGTCTAGGGTCCCTTTTGACTTGGGTAACCCTTGGTAAACCTCCATATGGTCACCTTAACTTCACACTAAAGTTAAGTGATGAATTTGGAGGCATGGGAGGGATAGGATGAGTTGTACCAACACTCAAACCTATCCCTTTTCTCTTCCCAATGTTAGAGATGACTCCAAGACCCACCAATTGTGGAGAACTTGACTTCAAGTCTCTCTCACAATTGGTGAGAGTACCCTTGGAGTTGTGTGGTCCTTCATGAGAGGAAAGGAAGGGGAGACATGTGTCACCCTTTCCCTCTTTAACTCCCCTTTTCTCTCCCATGTGTTGGAGAGAGGACATGTGGTAAGGGGTGAGGGAGACTTTGGGGATGGGTGAGTGACATGTGTCAACACCCATCCCTTGGGACATGCTAGTGGTTGGGAGGAAGAGTGAGGAGGTGACAAGTGTCACCTCCCCATTCCTCTAAGCTTATGGATTGGGGCTTATTTTAATCCCACTTGGGATAAGGTGAGGGGTTGTTGAATTTTTGAGAATTTTTATTGTTGGAAATTGTTTTGGGAAAAAGAATATAGGGAGTTTGGTGGCTTATGTTGGAGGAGATTTTAGAGGAGCTCTACATCAACTTCTTCCATATTAGGGCTTTTAAAGGTTGGTTTCCAAGGCTGAGGATTTCCCCTTGTATTTCAATTTGCTTGCATGATGAATGTGTGAGATGTATTTTGCTTGTGTTGTATTTTGTTATTGTGGGGAATATTTAGTAGGGTGTTGAAAGAGCCTCTCCCACTTGAGAGAAAATGCTCATCAAGTGTGGGGTAGGGGAGGAGTGATCCTCCTCGAGGTCATTACCTTGTTTTGGGATGTTAAATTCCTAGAGGGTATTTTATGTGATTTTGAGTAATTTGTTATATGGCTTGAGAGCCAAAATATGAACTCCTTTGGAAATTTTGTTAACATGTTGGCTTGAGGCCATGAGAAAAATTGTATTGAGATATTTTGAAGAAGTGGCAATCTAGAGTTGAGTGTGTCCACTCTCTTACCCCTTTTAAACTCACCTTGGTTAAGTTGTGTGTTAAATATCCACGGGTGTATTATTGTGTTTTTGAGATGTTTGTTGTCTTGTTGTGAAGTGGATTTAAGTTTCCTAGGTGTGTGGATAACCTCCCTAGCTCAGGGGTGACCCTCTTATAGGTCTATTGTAGGGAGGAGAGCAAGATGTGTGGTGTTTCTTTCCATTGTGTGATATGCAGGTTCCTTGGATCTTAGAGTGAAGTTGAAGAAATTTCTTATCTTGAAAAATATTTTATTTTCCTTTACTCTTAAAGCTCATGAGAGAGAGCTTGGCCTTATTAGAGATCTTACCATTGTTAGTTGTCAGGATGAGAACTTGGTTCTCTCCTTTGGTTGTAAAATTACATTCTTGAAGTTGTGTGTGTTGGACACTTATCATTGAAATGAAAATTAGAAAATTGTTAGTTTAAATGTATAATTATTCAAAGGATGAAATGAAGAAAGCTAGTTATAATCTATTTCGTTGGATGACATGTTGAAATCTCAATTTGGTTAGTTAAGAAGTTGTGGGTTTTATTTTATGTTAAAAGTGACAATTGCATACCATAATCATAGCAAAAGAGAAAATTAGTAGTTGTGATAGATTTGGACTATCTAAATTATTTGTATTATTCTTTCCTTTAAAAATATATATATATGTTGCATATTTTACAAATTTGTTTAAATTAGAAAGTCTATGAATATTTAGAAGGAAGGTTAAAGTTAAAAAGGTATATTATTACATTTAAGTGAGTGTTTTAAATGAATGTATTTACAAGAATTAAAGTAGAAAAATGATTCTTTTTGTATTTTGCTTATAACACTTGAGAAGTCATATTATGAATTTATATATATATGTGTGTGTGTGTGTGTAGTTATTTTTTTTATATTAAACAAACTGTGTATATTTAATAATTAATAATCTGTGAAATTTAAAATTCTATCTGTGTGTATTTAATAGATAGTAAACTGTGAAATTTGAAATTATATATATATATATAATTGAAGCTTAAATTAATAAAAAAAAAAAATTACAAATAAAATAATAATATAAAAAAAAAATGATTTTCTGAGTGTACGCAGGGGACTGCACATTTGCAGCCATGGAATGTAGTTTTGAGTTTTATTTAAAAAAACAAAATTGAAATAGAGTGGTGGGGGGGTTCGAACCCCCCCCATCGCCATTGTCATTGCAATGGGTGTGGGGAGGGGGCGGAGCCCCCACCCACAACCCATGCTATGGGATGTGGGTGGGGGCTCTGCCCCCTCCCCACACTCCTTGCTAACTGCTAACCCCGCGGCCCTTTGCGAAGACTGCCCTCCTCACACCTCCACCTTCCCCTACTCCCGTGACCCCCGCGTAGGACTCTCCACTGCCGCAACCTCCTCTGCCCTTCCTTCACCGCTCCCTGCGGCTACCTCCACCCGTGACCTCCCTCAGAACCTCCGCGCGGCCTCCCTCTACTTGTGACCTCCACCTGCAGCATCCTCCATGCCACCGCCACCCTCCATTGACCTTGCATAAGCCAAACGAAAATATGTTAGGGTTTCAATGTGATTCAAAATATATATATATATATATATGGGAATAAAATAATATTCATTTGTATATATAAAGGAAGCCAAATTTTGTAGCACAATAATATATATATATATATATATATATATATATGATATGATATTTATAAAAAAACTATGATTCATTAAAAGCAATGTATATATATATTCAAAAAAGGAAACTTGGTGATATAATACATAGCATATATGTGTGTGTGTGTGTGTGTGTGTGTGTGTGTGTGTGTGTGTGTGTGTGTGTGTGTGTGTGTGTGTGTATTTATATCTTTTTAAATAAATTAAGCCATCATATGCATTTCATATGTGGCCATTTAAACTCAACCTATAAATTGAGTAAACGCCAAATTGAGAAAATGAGAGAAAAAGAGAAAGAAAGATAAAAGTGAAAACAAAGAGGAGAAAATGCATGACCTTTCTAGAATAGGGCTAAGAGTAATAATAAGATTTAACATTCCGTTAATCCTGATTGGGGGTGATTTAAATAACAAAAAATTAATTCAAACGTTGAATTAAACCTAGAGCGGAAACCTAGTGGACTTAATCAAACGAAGTTAGTAAGTCCTATTTACGTAACCTAATCTACCAAGAAATTAGGAATAATGTAAAGGATGTAGTGATAACTCTGATTGATAGAGATATGATCTACCAAGAAATTAGGAATAATGTAAAGGATGTAGTGATAACTCTGATTGATAGAGAACTGATCTACCAAGAAATTAGGAATAATGTAAAGGATACATTGATAACTTTGATTGATAGAGAACTGATCTACCAAGAAATTAGGAATAATGTAAAGGATGCAGTGATAACTCTGATTGATAGAGAACAAATTAAAATTAAATTTTAGAGAAACAGGAAGGGGAATAAATGTTTGGACCTTGTTGGAAAATGTAAAATTATCTTAATCATCTGTATTCCAATGTAATTAGTGAGTTGTAAGAAATTTATTAACCCTATCTGGAAACCTCGTGATCAAATTAGTGTTAGTGTTATAAACCTCACTCACGCCCATGAGGCATTATGCTACCAGATTTTTCTAGAATTTAGGGTTTAGTAGGTTAGTAAGTTTAACCCTTGTAGCGATGTTAACCGCGTCGCGATGACCCCCTTGTTGACCTTCTTGCGTTTGGGTATGCGTATGTGTGTGTATTATCCCGCTGACAACTATATTGTTTATGCCTTAAGCATATGCCACCGAGCACACTTATGTGTGCAACGGGATTTCTAGGGAAGCATGGGAAATTTTTTGATATTTCGTGCCATGACCACATGACAAATGTAGACATGACACATGTGATGTGTGTCGTGACCGCATGGGAAATGTGGGCATGACATCACCTCTTCATCAAATTTCACTTTTATAGAAGTTAACTGATTGGTAATCGTATTAAACTCATTTAAATGATTTATCATAGATCCACCTTCAATCATTTTCAGATTAAACAAATGCTTCATGAGAAATACCTTATTTGAGGCTGAGCATTTTTCATATAATTTAGCCAAAGCTTTCATTAGTTCATTTGTTGTCTTCTCTTCTATTATATTGAATGCCACAAATGGTGTCAGGCACAACCGAATGGTTCCCAGTGCCTTTCTATCTAGAAGTTCCTAATCATCATCAATCATTGTTGCCAGTTTCTTGGCTATTCCTTCCAACAAACTCCATAAATCCTTCTGATTGAGATAATCCTCCATCTTCATATTCCATAATTGATAGTTTTGGTCATTGAATTTATCTACCTTCAATTTACCCTCATCTGCCATTGCTCCCACTTAACCGTGAGACCTTCTTATAGATGATAATCAAACACAACCTGCTCTAATACCACTTGTTAGGAATTGTATGCAGAAGATATCAATTAAATGCAAATAAAGATTAAATAGAGAAATGAAAATACACAAATAATAATAGTGAGAGACAATTTTTAACATGGTTCACCCAAACTCAGACTACATCCATCAACATAGAGTCCAATATTATTATCCAGTAAATAAAACCGATTACAACCAACAATCCTTGCAACTCAATACCACTGCAAATGCTACAATACAATATCAATGAAAACCCTAATCCTTAGCCATTTTTATCAAGACTTATATCAGTTACAAAATAGGGTTTTTTTTATGTCGGCCAATAAAAAACTAACTCCTGACACCTTTATTAAATAATAAAAGTCATTTGAGGGTTCAAGGATGCTGCCCCTCAACCCCATCCTATATCATGATAGGGAGTGCGCCAGGGGTGTTGCCCCATCACCCCATCTTAGGGGCGCTACCCCCAAACCCCTATTAAATAATTTGGGGACAAACTGAGCCAATAAAAGTGGGGAAAATTTAACCTTCGAGTCTAATTAGGCTCTATATAACAACAAAACCACCCATGCACAAATACATTTAGGTATTTTCTCCTTTTGTGTTCTCTCATTACCTTGGCCATCTAGAGCAAGATTAAGGTGGTGGCCACATTATGTGGGTCACCCTACAGAGGCTTAAGATCTGATCTCGCCTCCTTCTCAAATGCCTAGGGTCGATTGCATATTGTAAGAGCTTTTGTGTTAAAATTATTTTCATTCTTTTTTTGTTTTGCATAGAGTGTTAATTATTTTTAGGATGATGGAAGGACAAAGACGTGGGTTCCTTTGGAATCCCCTTGACTTGTTTTCTATCTTCTTTGTAGCTTCTACTGACGTTGAGAAAAAAATGAGATTCCTGGATCTCATTAGTATTGCTTGATGGCTGATTCACCAGATTGATTGCTGTGTGGGGGCGGCCTGCATAGGCATTTTCCCTAGCACATATATTTCCTCTATTACTCATTTATATATTTTTTTGGGTTCTAGCCTAATGTTGTTAGTTCTTTCTATTTGAATGTTTGTTTTCAAGGTAGCTGGTAGTGATTTATGTATGTAATGTTGCTCCATTAATTTAAACTTAAACTTGGTTCCAAATTTCATGGAAATCTCTGCTATACATTTAGTCATAGAGGGTCATGGGAGAAAATTATTTTGGTGCCGTATTGAATACACTCAAACATTCTCCTTGCTCTATTTCATAGAAAGAGGCTACTTATTCTAGGAGCTGTAGGAGAAACCCTTAGCTATATGTCTTATTTTATTACTGTTTCCTAGAATGAAGGAATATATAAACACACAAAAAAAACACTCTTGTTATTTTGAAATAAAACACATAAGAAGATACACAATGTTTGTAGCTAAATAGTGCATAATATTTTCCTCTTTTGCAATAAAACATTTGACAAATTATCTATAAATTTGATATATATATATATATATATTTCTGATTATACTAGATTTAATAGAATGAGAGCACTTGTTTATTATTTTCTAAAACTAATAGAACAAGAGATATTATCGGATGACTATGTACATTTCTTCCACATGCTTATATAACAACCCAATAAGGTTTGCTTTTAATTACAGTCTATACAGGAGTAAAGAAGGATACAACTGTAGTAATTTTATTACAATTCCTTTTGCATAGAATTTGAATCCCCCTCTGGATGACTTTTCCCTAAAATCTCATACCATTCAGATACATCAAGTACCTTCCTCTCTGGTTGGCATCTACTTGAATATATTCTCCTATTGGTCGTCAATCTCTTAAATTACTTCTCTTCATTTTGCCTGCCAAGACATGCAAATAGCTACAACATTTTGCTATTGCTAGTGGGGCTCACCCCCAACCTAGGGCAGAAACTACCCACCCCTGAGCTAGGGGAGAAATCAAGGAGACCCAGGTAGGACTACACACACAACTACTCTCATACAAAATTTCACAACAATTAAGCACTCATGAGAGCAACACCCACTGGTTGATTTCACATTGTTTGTGTTACTAAATTATGCTTGCAACTCAATTTAGTAAGGCTCTAACAAGAGTTGTTAAAATGGGGTAAGAATTTTTTTGATACATGGGCCATCCAATCAATAGATGCTATCTTAGTGAGTGAATTTCAGTATTCATTTATCAGGGTCATGTAAGAGCTCGAGTCAAGCTCTTACACAATCTAGATAAACATATAGAGGTCTCATTAAGAAAGTGAACATTCAAAGGATGACAGGTGTTTAAAGCTTGATCATTTGAGTTCATGTTTCAAATATGTTATTACTATTCATTCAGTACATTTCAGTATAGTTTAGGAAAGAGGTATTTATAAACTATCATTTCTACAGTATTATAAACTTATGTTTCAAATAAATGTTTGGTTATTTCATATTATGTAAGTGATTCATAAAGGAAAGTACACATAAGTCATTACATGATATGAAATAGCTGATATATTTAAAAGAAATGTTTATATAGTCCCATGCAAGCCATAAGAGTAACTGTATCTGATAAGCTATAAAGTAGCAAGTAGA
Source organism: Cunninghamia lanceolata (assembly GCA_027924645.1). Classification (NCBI taxonomy): domain Eukaryota; kingdom Viridiplantae; phylum Streptophyta; class Pinopsida; order Cupressales; family Cupressaceae; genus Cunninghamia; species Cunninghamia lanceolata. Next base: position 3,468,991 of record BSBN01001670.1, on the reverse strand, counting down.
ATGAAAGAAGAAAATGCATGAAATTAAGAATGGGACTTGTCATTACTCATTGAATGACGAATCCCATTCTTGGAGGTTGCATTAGCATCTCGAGTTGTCCAAGTGCAAATCTAGGAGAAGAACCTGCAAGGGGTGAAGGAAGACTAGTGTTAGAGCTCGAGGTTCTATCCTTAATTCCATACATATCTAATCAAGGAAACACTTGCTATTCTATAACTGATCAATAAAAGTAGAATGAATAACTAAGAAAGAGATGCAGGCATCAAATCAAATGATAAATCAAAAGGGAGAAGCATCATGTAACACAAATCAAAGAGAGGTTGCAGTCTTATATATTTATATCTAACATGTTTGTTGAATGTGCAGGAATAGGTCTATCTGATAACATATGAAAATTACAACATGTGGAGAAAATGTTTCTCCCACAAGGGTTGAGCCTAGCATGATGTCCCATTAAACAGAGATGTGTCATAATTAAACATTATCATGTTAGTGTTGGAATTATGCTAGACAACTGAGAGGGGAGGTGAATCAGTTGTCTCAAAACTTTATCATTTGCAACAATTAATTCTTCTTCACCACTTAAACTGATTAATGATGTAAACATTAAAGCATGAATCATCAACACATGAGTAGAAACAAATGAACACACATAACATCAGGATTTTAACGTGGAAACCTAGTTAAGGGAAAACCACGGTGGGGGTTAATCCACAACAATTAGTACCCTATTAAAAGTACTTAGAAAAAGAGAAAGCACATGCCTTTGGGAACACTTCCCAGAGCTCACTGCTCAAAAGAGGCTCACTGCCTACAAGAAATTAAGTTTAACGCAGAGATAATGAATTGAGAAATAGCATCTTCTTCATGCTTGGTTCAGTCCCTTTGAAGGCTCACAATTTCTACTCTATTTCCCAACTACTTCTTCACTATATCTTCATCCCTTTTCTACTCTTGATCCTCTGCCCTTCTTTCTCTCTTCTCTGCTTCTGTACCTTTCTTAGGATTTCATCATTTTTGCACAAGGACAACTTTCCACAACTCATCAACAAGTATTTATACACTTCATCAACCTTGGAATAAGTGTCAAGGTTGGATTTACTTGACGTGGATCTCTATACTATCAACCAATCATAGTTGAGACTTGAATCTTCCTCCAACAATATGCCACACTTCAGAGAATTGCTCTTAGGTCATCCGCAACACACTTGAATCATTCGATCGACCAAGACTGGGAAGAACATCAACACCAAGAAAGAAATCTTCACCAATGAGCTCAATCTTCAATGTAGACCTCCAACACAATAGTCACACGATCCAGAGACTTCCACAAGCACATTGAAATCAACAAGAACATCTACACTCCTCTAAATCATCAGAATCACTTGCATCTTCATCTAGAACCTCAAGAACACTATCTGCCATGACTGCAACACTAGAAAGATTGCTTGTGGACCTCCAAACCATGAACAACTTGAGTTGATGATACACACTGACTTTCCAAACATGCCTCTAGATCCATAGATCATAATATTTCAATGTGGAGCAATCTAGACTAATTTACTATCACTCTGTCTCTTCTGAACACAGTAAAACCCAGTTCTACTCAGATGCCCATAGCTTCTTCAAATCTTCATGTGAACCTCTAAAATCTTAACTGGAGCTACTTTAGATAATCCTCTACTCAGCCATATGGTCTGCATACATTGATCTTTATTAATTTTCTCAATATCCTAAACATTCCAGTCTTCTAACCAGGCAACAAAATGGGATACAGTTGAGATCAATGCAACAAGTATATGTTGACATCAATGACAACACCTGTTAGGCACATATTTGCAACAATCTCCCCCTTTGTCACTGATGGCAACATATGATGTGAAAAACTGATTCAACCATCAAGATAAGAACTTCTCCCCCTTTCTCTTATCACTTCTACAACCACTTTCTTCAATGCTCCCCCTTTCATCAGCAACTAGTTTTTCACATGACTTCTCTCCCCTTTTGACATCAATGTCAAAAGGTACATATTTGCAATCTTTTCTCCCCCTTTGCTCTAGATTGGCCTCCAATAATTTGTATTACTCCCCCTATGTAGTATCTCCATAACATCAATCTAGATCACAAGATGTGACTGTGAGTTCCACCAGATTGATGCACCCTAGTGCATCTTAGTTCTGATCAGGAGGGGTAATGACCCCTAACTTCTCTCTAAGATACTCAAAAGTATCCTTAGGCAGAGGCTTGGTAAATATGTCTACAATCTAATCCTTTGAAGAAACAAACTTCAATCTAACTTCATTCTCATTTACCTTCTCTCTCAAGAAATGAAACTTGATGGATATGTGCTTTGTCTTTGAATGCAACACTGGATTCTTGGAGATGTTTATTACACTTGAATTATCATAGAAGATTGTAACAGGATCCTCAAATACAACTCTGATATCCTTCAACATTTGCTTCATCCACAAAACTTGAGTGCAATTACTTACTATTGCTAGGTACTCTGCCTCTGCAGTAGACAGAGATATTGCCTCTTTCTTTTTTCTCAACCAAGAAAACAATCTTCTTCCCAAGAAGAATGAAAAACCACTAGTACTTTTCTTGTCACCCACGTCTCTTGACCAATTAGCATTAGTATATGCATGAAGAGTGAAGTCATTGTCCTTTGGATACTACAAGCCATAGTCAAGTGTCCCTTTGAGATATCTAAAAATTCTCTTGACTGCTACCACATGGGATTCTCTAGGATCAGCTTGAAATCTAGCAACAAGTCCAACTGCATTCATGATATTAGGTTTGGTCTGAGTTAGATAGAGCAGTCCTCCAATCATTGATCTATACCTTTTCTAATTTGCCTTAGGGGAGTCATCATATTTACTCAACTTACATCTGGTTACCATAGGTGTGCTCACTGGCTTTGAATCTTCCATTCCAAACTTTTTCAACAATTCTCTCACATACTTAGATTGAGATATGAAGATACCTTTATCTGACTAAGTGATTTCTAGACCTAAGAAGAAGTTCATTTCACCAAACATTGAGATCTCAAATTCACTTTGCATCTGATCAACAAATGTCTTGCACATACTCTCATTTCCACCAAAAATGATAGCATCAACAAATACCTCAACAATCAAGATGTGATCATGATCAATCTTGAAGTAAAGATTACTATCAGTAGTGCCTTTACTAAAACCTAATTTTAGCAGATCCTTATCTAATCTTGCATACTAGGCTCTTGGGGCTTGTTTGAGTCCATACCGTGCTTTCCTTAATCTGCAGATCATATCTTTTTTATTAGACAACTGAAATCCTTTTGATTTCTCAATATAAACTTCTTCCAACTCTCCATTCAGGAATGCTGACTTGACATCCATCTGATATACCTTGAAATCTTTATAAGAAGCAAATGCAAGAAATAATCTATCTGCTTCTATTCTTGCCACCGGAGCAAAAGTTTCTTCAAAATCAATTCCTTCCACTTGAGAATATCCTTCGCATACCAACCTTGCCTTGTTTCTTACAACTTCACCATCTTCATTTAGTTTATTCTAGAAAACCCATTTAGTTCCAATCACATTTTTGTCTTCAAGTCTACGAACAAGATCCCAAGTGTGATTATTTTCAATTTGCATTAATTCTTCTTCCATTGTTTTTACCCAATTTTCATCATTGCAAGCTTCACTTACTAATTTTGGTTCAATCTTTGAAATCAAACAAATCTCCTTTTGATCTTTAGCAATTCTTCTCCTAGTTTGAACACCTTTGTCTCTATCTCTTATGATTTGATCTTCAGGATAATATACCGTTACATACCTGGGAGTTTTGGGATTTGGTTGAACTTCTATTTCTTGAGCTTGTTCCTCAACATCCGTACTTTCCTCTTGAGTCACTAAATTTTCCAGATCAATCTAGATTTGAATCTAGGTTTGAACTTGCCTTACTTGATTTTTATTTTCATATTGATCATCTGAATCATATTCGTAAGACCTAGAAGGTCTCTCTTTTCTTTCATCAACTCTGACATTAGTACTTTCAGTAATCTTTTTCAATCTCTTGTTAAAACACCGGCATGCCTTGTTTTGGGTTGAGTAACCCAGAAATATCCCTTCATCACTTCTTGCATCAAACTTGCCTAGATCCTCATCTCTTTTGATATAGCATTTACTACCAAAAACTCTAAAATACCTCACAGTAGGAGGATGACCAAACCATAGCTCATAAGGGGTCTTACCAGAATTGCCTTTGCTCTGCACCTGGTTAAGAGTGTAGACATCAGTACTCACAGCTTCTCTCCAATAGACTTGAGGAAAATTTGCTTCCATCATCATGGTCCTAGAAGCTTCTTGAATGGTCTGGTTCTTTCTTTCCACAACTTCATTCTGCTGAGGAGTCCTAGGAGTAGATAACTATCTTTTTAGTCCTTGCTTTTCATAGAATGAATCAAACTCACCGGAGGTAAACTCTCCACCTCTGTCAAATTTCAGACACTTTATCTTCACACCAATCTCATTTTCTACCATAACCTTGAATACCTTGAATTTGTCAAGAGCTTCTGATTTTTCTTTCAAGAAGGTTACCCACATCATCTAGGAGTAATCATCAATCAGCAACATAAAATATTTGTCTCCTTGCAAACTCCTAATTCTAGCAGGACTACAAAGATTAGTATGCACAAGTTCCAACAATCCATTTGAATTTTGTTCTTTGCTCTTAAATGTAGTTCTGCTCTGTTTACCCAACTGACATTCTCTACACATGCTATCAGTAGGTTTTACAATTTTTGGAAGATCTCTCACAACCTGAGTAGAACTTATCTTGACAATGTTATCAAAATTCACATGACACATTCTCCTCTACCATAACCAACTTTGATCAATCTGAGCAATCAAGCAACTCTTACTAGAACTACTTAAATGAAAGATGTCACCTCTAGTCTGAGTACCGAATGTAATTTTAGTTCTGGAGCTTTCTAAGATTCTACATTTTCCATCCTTGAATTAGAGATCATAACCCTTGTCAACCAACTATCCAACACTATGAAGATTATGCTTCAATCCTTCCACATACAGAACATCATTAGTCTTATTCTTACCATCAAGAGAGATGGATCCTATGCCATTGATTCTACCAACTGAGTTGTCTCCAAACTTCACAATTCCACCTTCATATCTTTCCAAACTAACAAACTTGCTTTTATCACCAGTCATATGATGAGAACACCCACTGTCAATCACCCATTCATCCTTTTCTTCAATCTGAGTGGCTAAAGCACTTTCCACATTCACACCCAGTAGATTTAGTAGACACTGGATCTTCTTCCTTGATGGCAATGAACACCCAATCATTATCAGTGGAACCTCCATGATCAGAATCATCATCTATGACTCCTTCACTAGCTTCTTGGACATAGTAACATTTCTTCTAACCTCTAGATATGTTAGGGTTTGTCCTTGAAACCCTCTCCGGACACCTTGAGGCAAAATGACCAATCTTATTACAAGCAAAATATTTGAATGGCAACTTCCCTTCATATTTACCAGATCCTCTTGGCAATATTTTGGTAAAAAGGGCTTCAAGATCATCAAGCTCAGTTTCATTATCTTCAGGATCCTTCCATGCCTTCTCAAATCTATTTGATCTTCTTGAAGAGCTTTCACCTGGATCATATCTTTGCTTCCCATGAACACTGGCCTTGAATGCAGATTCTAATTTAGCAAGAGAATCACCAAACTGGCTCAATTCAAAATCTAAAATTTTGCCAACCAACTGATCTCTTGTAGCTTTTGAGACAGTCCCGATCTCCTCTATAGCAACAACCTTATGTTTGTATGAATCAGGTAAGAATCTAAGCACTTTTACAACAATCTTTGATTCGTCCAAAGTTCCACCAGCACACCTGATACCACATGCAAGTTCATTTATCTTTTGCATGTAGGTCGTGATGTTTTCATCTTCACTCATCCTCAAATTTTCATATTTTCCTCTCAAACTTTGTAGCTTGGCATATTTGACATATTCATCACCTTCATAAAGATTTTCCAACTTCTTCCCGATTTCATGAGCAGTTTTTAGTCCAAAGTCATTTTTGTATCAGTTAGGGCACTCAACAAGGCTTCTTTAGCTTAAATGTTATTTTTAGCATCTTTGAGTTCATCTGGAGTTGAAGGACCTTTCTCTGGAGGTTTATACTCATCCTTAGTTATCAACCAATAAGCATCACCTATGCATTGCAAATGGCATTCCATGCAACTCTTCCAAAGAGAGTAATTTGTTCCATCAAATCTCAGATTATCCTTTTTGTAAGTCGACATCTTGGATCTCCTCAAGCGGTTAAGCTTCTTTTAGAGGAACTGGCTCTGATACTAATTATTGGAATTAGGCTAGACAACTGAGAGTGGGGGGGTGAATTAGTTGTCCCAAAAGTTTATCACTTGCAACAATTAATTCTTCTTCACCACTTAAAACTGATTAATGATGTAAACATTAAAGCATGAATCATCAACACATGAGAAGAAACAAATGAACACACATAACACTAGGATTTTAACGTGGAAACCTGGTTAAGGCAAAACTACGGTGGGGGTTAACCCATAAATATTAGTACCCTATTAAAATTATTGAGAAAAAGAGAAGGCACATGCCTTTGGGCACTCTACCCAGAGTTCACTCTCAAAAGAGGCTCACTGCCTACATGAGGCTCACTACCTACAAGAAATTAAGTTTAACACAAAGATAATGAACTAAGAAATAACATCTTCTTCAAGCCTAGTTTAGTCCCTTTGAAGGCTCACAATTTGTGCTCTATTTCCCAACCACTTCTTCGCTATATCTTCATCCCTTTTCTTCTCTTGATCCTCTGCCCTTCTTTCTCTTTGCTATGCTTCTATACCTTTCTTAGGATTTCGTCATTTTCACACAAGGACAACTTTCCACAACTCATCAAGTATTTATACGCTTCATCAACCTTAGAATAAGCATCAAGGTTAGCTTGAATTAACATGGATTGTTATACTATTGGCCAATCATAGATGAGACTTAAATCTTCCTCCAACAACACGCCATGCTTCAGGTAATTGCTCTTAGATCATCTGCAACACACTTGAATCATCCAATCAACCAAGAATTAGAAGAACAACACCAAGAAAGAAATCTTCACCAACAAGCTCAATCTTCAATGTGGACCTCCAACACATCGGTCACATGATCCAGAGACTTCCACAAGCACATTGAAATCAACAAGAACATCTGTACTCCTCTAAATCATCAAAATCACTTGCATCTACATCCAAAACCTCAAGAACATTGTCTGCCATGACTATCACACTAGAAAGATTGCTTGCGGACCTCCAAACCATGAACCACTTGAGTTGATGATAGACACTAACTTTCCAAACATGCCTTTAGATCCGTAGATCATAATATTTCAATGCAGAGCAATCCAGACCAATTTACTATCACTCTGTCTCTTCTGAACACAACAAAACTTGGATCTACTCATATGGCCATAGCTTCTTCAAATCTTCATGTGAACCTCTCAAATCTTAACTAGAGCTACTTCAGATGATCCTCTGCTCATCCATATGGTCTGCATACATTAATCTTTATTAATTTTCCCAATATCCTTAACATTCCAGTTTTCTAACCAGGATACAGTTGACATCAATGCAACAAGGATATGTTGACATCAATGACAACACCGCTTAGGCACATATTTGCAATAGTTAGCCCTTGTGAGGAACCCCATCGACACTTTCCTTTGACATTGGCTGCCTTTTCCTATGAGTATATCATTTTTTTTTACCTTAAGCTCTTCATAGAGATACATCCACAAGAGAAAGGCAGCCAATGTCAAAGGAAGTAGAACAATAAGGTACAATAATGAGCAATAATGTCACTAGAGTGCAACATTTAACCAAGGATAGCAATCAGTCAATGGTATATTACATTGTTATTGCAATGACTAAAGGACACTGTGAGATAGTAGAGGATCACAAGAACATTATGTAGTCATAAAGGTAGATTTCAATGGTATATTGTCATAGGATAGTTACATGCATGTCAAAATACCTAGCTACAGAAGATTCATTATAAAAGAATACAACCCTATCAATCATATAGAGGAACAATAGAGGAGAGCCTGCACAGAGGTTTGCATGAAAAAAAATACCAAAGAATCTTTGTTCACAACCATTTCATCAAAGGAGCAATCTCTCAAAAATGACTACATAAAGTCATCATCACCAATGACATGAAGTGACTATCTCCAACATATAGAAAATCAGCCATATTTGAATTGCTGATAACAATAGTAGTCAAGATGTAGCAAATAATAGTTCAAGAGCTTCTAATCTATAAAGCATTAGATAGCCATATAGTAGTCAAGTAGCATAGAGAAAAAGAGATTCTCAAGTGTGGAACAATAGAAGAAACAATGCACAGTCACCTCAAAAATATGGAATAGTCAACTATGCCACATCAAGCTTCATATCAATGGAGCATGAGATACTTAGCTGAGGTAGCAGTCCATTGGTACAATCTTGAATCAAAGATTCAACAACAACAGTCATGATAGCAACATAGAGTCAAATAAAAGGTTATGGTCATCACACAAAGCACATCAACAGTGAGTAGGACCATTGCCATGTTAAAGGAAAACTAAGAAAGAAGTCAAATGTTGATCTACAGTTATGCAAAGTCAGAGCAAGGCAATGATTAAGCTTTAGCCAAAGAGAAACCATGATATATGAGAATTGAAATCATGACATTTGCCAAATGCCAAGACCATCATGAGTTCACTTCTATACATGAATACTACAATGAAATCTATGACCCACCGGTAAGGTAGGATAAAGTCATATGGTGAATTCATAAAGATACTCTGAGTTATAGATGCAATAGATAAGGTAAAGGTATAGTCATATGCCCTGTGATATGTCAAGTTTCAGTTTAACTTAATTAGAGGATAGTCAATTCATACCACGAATATGCACAGTATACATCAAATAAAAATAAGGTTAAAAGGTATGCTTACACACTGCCCAGTTATAGTCCAATACCATATACGAAAGATAGAGTGTAGTTCATGTGAACCCTAGCTACAGTTAAAGTAGCCAAGGTGATGATTATCTACAACTATAAGAAGTACTATCATGAATTAAGTGAAGACACAATCAAATACCAGCTTTATCATTCACCATGCCAAAGTACTAAAGGAGCAACCTGATATAAACTCATAGATATGAGAAAAATCTAGAGAAATGTATGCAGGATAACACAGGTCAGGTGATGTCAATTAGTGAAGAGTTAGGGATAGTATGAGGGTTTATATGAAATAAGAAAACTAGCAATTATTATTACCACCTATAGTAGGAGGATCTTTTTATCTCTTAAAGGTCAAATAGGTGAGTGCCATGGAAAATGCAGTTGAAAGGAAGTGTTGGAACATATATAGTTGCTGTCCTAAGTCTTTTTGTTGCCAAACCCTACCTAGGGTTTCATCAAAAAATCCACCATGGTTATACAGTGCAGAGTAACAAAGACCCTAGTTAGAGTTGGTAACAAATATCATGTTTTCAAACAAGGATTTACTATCACAATTGCAAGATTATAGTGGAAGGTGTTTCAAATCCTAGGAAGGGTTAAGAACAATGTAGTCAACTTACACAGATACATGAGAGGACAGCTATAGCTGACACTTATGGGTATCTTGGTCTCGAATTTGTTTACAGGAATGAGCTCCCAACCGAGAGTGATGTTTACCAACTCTGGAGTTTTATTCCTTGAACTTGTAAGTGGATGCGAACCAGTTCAAAAACCATTAAATCTGTGGACTAGTAGGCTATATTTGAGTTGTAAATAGAAAAAGCTATACTCAAAACCATAAAACAAAAGAGTATACATAGTTGTATATAAGGCAACATAAGTGATAACACTTTTTTCTCAGAGAATGAATAGAGATAATTTTGCAACATTTTTCCTCAAAGTAATAGTGATCCATAAGAAGAGAAAAGCTTTTACTATTTCACATTATCAAAGGCACAACAATGCAAATCATGAAGAGAATCTTACCAATGTAGCAGAGAAGAATAACTCTTCAAAGGAATAGCATAGAGAAACTCATGGAGATGCCCTCTAGAATCTTGAAACATAGCTTCAAACCCTCATAAACCCTCTCATGGTGGCAGTGTAGAGTATCAGCAGAGAAGCCTGCTTTAAAAAACCTTCAAAACCCTAGGTAAGGCAGCGGCATGGCAACAATTGAAAATGAATGATATTTTAGGGTTCTTTGCCTTTTTGGTCGAGTTACCCTAACCCAACCGTGAGTTTCTTGACTTTGTTTATTGAAAATCATTGCTATCCAAAAACACCACGGGGTCAACACATGAAATCATCAAACCTAGTGACCACAGTAGCGCCCATGAGAGGTCTTGAAATCATGTCAAAGGGGCAATGATAGTCCTTTCCCAAAGTTAAGGTTTAAAACCTTAAGTCAAGTTCTCAAATAATTACCAAGGGGTCAAATACATATGCATGCATGTGAAGGAATGTATTCTTTTATCCATGGGAGCCACAAGGGCATATTATGTTTTGTGTTTACAAATTGCATTTCTCAAAGAAGATAAAAATATCCTTGGACTCAACAAAGTGAGAATGCTACAGGAGATAGTAGAGTGCAAGCATGCGATTTCATTATAGACATATCAAACATATAAGCTTGAAGCATGTAACAAATTTCTTTTATTCCTTGCATGACTTCATAAAAATCAAGAGTGTACTTTAACATATATTAAGGTAAATAAGAAATGATTTTACCTTAATATTTGTTACAATAAATGTATAGGTTGTTAGTTATTATAGCATATATGAAGGTCAAATAATCTTTTATTTACCTTAATATTTGTTAGAATAAACTAATAATTGCCTCAAACCCATGCAAGAAATAAAAGAAATCTATGAGTTGTGTTGGTGATTAGTGAACTGGAGAGGGGAATATTTTGACTTTTAGTCAAGCTAGAGTGATTATTTTAGTTCTTTCTCAGTTAGACTGATTGAGAGGGATAGTTTAGAGCTATTTTAGCTCATTTTGGAACAGTTGAGACCCTTCTTTTGAGGGATTTTCCATTTTGCTCGTGGATCACTTTGGAGGAGATATTTTTAAGGGCAGTTAACTGCAATTGACTCAGCTTGACTCTTGGGGAGTCCCTTTTGATGTATTATAGGAGGAGAAACTTAGTTTTTTCCTCAGTTCTTGATTTTATGCTTTTCCTGGCACATTGAAGAGAAGCCATACAGTCTTGTAACTTATTTTTACTACATTTATATACAACAACAGTTTTTACAGGTTACACTTTTGTCATTTTTGCAACATTGTCCTTTCATTACTTAATATATTTGCATTTTACCTTCTTATATTTGTGTATATGCCTTAATGAATGATTTGGATGAAATTTAAATGTGTTTTAAACATCAAAACCTTTAATCTTATCTCATTCATCACTGCAAAGACACAAAAAGCAATAGATTATCACAGGTCTTAGGTTGTGCCAACATTTATCTTGACTTATAGGTTGTGAAGCACAAATTTTCTTCCAAGAGACAAATTATTAAGCCTCTCGTTGAATTATTTATGTGATAAAATTGCCATTCATTGAGTTGTGTAAAGATATCTTTAAAAAAATAATTGTGAATCAGGTTGCCCCTTTAATATCATTTTGGTGCAATCACCTCCTAGAATTAGTTTTCACTTTCAAGTAGTCACCTTTCTTACGTTTTCCTTCAAAATTCATTAGTCTCTAGGATAATCAAAAAGGGAACCAACCCATAATCTAGAGATTGATCTTCACTATGAGCATACCCATGGGCTTATAGATGTTTCCATGTTTCATGAGATTGTTGAGCATTCAAGCTTAGCAACTGGGTGTAATCTATGTTGCAACATTTTTTGGCACGCCCGGTGGAGCACTGAAACTCATTTCAGTCAAGAGTTCAAATATTTTCACTACTGTCTTGGTATATACAACAGTATTTTGAGCCTTTCTGAGGTGAGAAATTATACCCGGTGACTCTAATCTCTAATTTTTGAAGCAAATTTAGTGAATTTAGCACATGAGAAGAGTGCAAACAAGAGGAAGTTCTTCTTCTTTTGATTATTTACATCTTTCACCTCCAAGGAGAAGGGGTAGAACAACAACAAAGGCATCCATTCCAACACTAAGGACCATATCTACTCCTCCAAAGACTGTAAAATTTGATCAAAGGAACTTGGTGATAGATGTTCATATTCAGACTTTGCAAACACTTCAACAAGCACCAATGGCTAGATAGTATCCATTTGTTACATTTAATACTGGTAGCCCACTACTACTTGTAGCACATGATGACATTCCTTAAGGAGATTTGAGAGGTTTGCCATTCTTTATGAGTGAGGATTAGACCACCCCAATTGAGCATATAAAATATGTGTCCACGTTGTGTGTAGTACATCATATAACACAAGAAAATGTCGTAGTAAGATTGTTGGCATCATCTCTAAAAGGAAAGGGTCTTCAATGGTTTAGAGGTTTAACTGTGGGTTTTATCACATCATGGGATTTGTTGAGAGAAGCTTTGAAATAAACAATTTGAAGAGAAGTTAGATAACTTGTCTCTGATGGAGCATCTTACTACAATAAAGAGAGCTCCCTAGGAGCATATGGCTGATTTTAACTTTAGATTTCAAAGGACATGGGATAGAATCCCTACACCAGTAAGACCTATAGTTGAACATGCTTTTTTGTATTTCCTTAGAGAATTAAATAGTGACATTGCTGTTATGATCCAATCAATGAATGGAACTTTGTTACCAGTCGCTTATGAAGTTACAATTAGAGCTGAAAACAACCTGATTCAGGTAGGCAAAATAGTTCCAAGGCTATCAATGCCCATCTTTCCCAAAATATAGCCATCAATTCCATTACTGATCCCACCTTTAGTTGCTATACCTACTGTACCATCCTAGAATTATCCAGCTACAACTCAAAATAATAATGTTTTAGCCCCTTCCCAGGAACTTCAAGAAATAAAAGGGTTATTACAGAATTTTAACAATGAGTTGGTGAATATAAAGAAGTAGCAAGGCCAAAATTCTAGACCTTACCAACCTTCATATCAAGCTGACCCTCAACCTCAAAGAAGGAATTATAATCCAAGACCTTTTCAGCCATATAATCGAAATACTATAAGTTCATCAAGGGAGATCATTCCCATGCAAAATAATCTAGTTCAAGACCACAAGTGGTGTTTCCATGTAACCAACCTCATAGTCAATCATCTTATCCAAATGGAGTGTTAAATCAGGAACTTATGGTGCAAACTCATGCCATTGATCAATAAAATATTGGTCAAATGAGTAATGAAGATGGTCAAAATGAGGTGACTTTGATGAATTGGCAAGGAGAAGAGTTTTGTGACCTATTAATCAACCTCAAAGACAAGGTCAGAATCAATCTTATAATCCTATAGAAGCAAATACAAGATCCAAGAAAAGGGTTGTAGATTTGGGATAACAGCCTAATCTAGTGCAAGATTAGGCCTCTTCAAATTAGTAGCCAAGTATTGGACATATTCCTTCACAGTAAGTTCATATTTTGCCAAGACAACAAGTTGTATCAAGCAAGGATCAACAAAGAATTCAAACATAGCCACAAGTTCAAGGAGAGGCTACTATTCCAAAAGTATAGAAGAAGGTAAACCCACCTTTTAATATTTTAGATCACATGAAGAAGTCTAATATCAATGTTTCAATATGGGACTCTTTGGCTCTTCCTGGCCAAAGAGATTTATTACAAAATGCATTAACAAATCTAACTATGTCAAATGAGTCAAATAAAGATCAACCAAAGGTGAGTATTGTAATTGATCAACCAAAAGAAAAAATAGTGAATAAGTTATAGCCAAAGAGTGAACAACTAAACCATGCAGTCAAGCCACTTCCTTTTTATGTCACTTTGATTATAGGAAATCATCTTGTTCACAATTATATGATCGATTTAGGGGCTAGTAGTTTAGTGATGTCAAAGAAGATTGTTGACCAACTGAGTTTAAAATATGAACCACTCTTAAAAGGAGTTGTTCAATTAGATGGACCAACCATTAATATAGTGGGAGCGATCAGAAATTTAAATCTTACATTACATGCTTGTTCAAATTTTTGCAATTCCACAAGAAGTGTATATTATAGATCTTCCTGCTTATTTTGCATTATGTCTTTTAAGAGATTTTATAGCCAAGTTAGGAGGATACATTTCCTCTTATTGGTCACATTTATTCTTTAGAACCAGATACGGTATAAAAGTCACAATAAAATCTAAATTGCTAGCTAAATATCACATTGAGCCATATGTTCCAAATCCTGTTAATGCAAATCTCACATTTCATGAGCAGAATCAGTAAGATCAACTTACTGACCAAGATCCTAACATCCTTGTTGAAGGCATTGCAGACCTATTTTTAGATGAATGGGCAGCTGAGAATCATGAGGTTGATACATCTGAGTATATAGAACAAGTAGACTTGGGCATTTACATGATTCAAGAACAAGGTATTGTTGTTCAAAATCTGATTAAAGATGCAAAAGTGCAGGAAAAATAGTAGTCCAATGAGCTATGGAGTTTGTACTTTGATGGATCAAAGAGTAAAGTTGGTGTTGGAGGAGGTACTATGCTAGTTTCTCCAAGTGGTGAAAGGTATTTTTCATCTTTTGATTTTTCTTTCATCTATTCAAATAACGTTGCTGAGTATGAGGTCCTTGTTCATGGCCTAGAATGGGCTAGAAAGTGAAATGTTATGTGTCTTCAATTGTTTGGAGATAGTGAATTAGTGGTCAATCAAGTAAGGAATATTCATGCCACTAAAAATGACTTGTTAAAACTATATAAACATAGAGTATGGGGCATGATTGAGGAATTTGATGCATTTAATTTGTTGTCCAAACCAAGAGCTCAGAATAAACAAGCTCATAAACTCACTGCCATGGGAGCTGAGTTTGATATTCTAGCTAAAATAAAAAATGTTGTTGTTCAACATTATGTGAAAGTTGTTGTCAGGCCTGCTATTCCAGATAATAACATTTATTGGTAGGTATTCGATAGTGATGAACATATTATCAGTTTCATGATTGAAGAAGCTAAATTTTTAGTTTCTAATCAGCATAAGTTATCTCAGCAGTATGAAGATCAGATTCTTCAACTTAAGACCAACAAGTTGCCAAAAGGTTTTGTAACTCTTGAGTCAATCTTCAATTTAGATGATCAAGTCAGAAAAGAGAAGGATGGTTTATCCATCAAACATGGGCATTATGAACAAATTGAGATTTTCAAAGGCAAGCTGTTGAAGCTTGGCAAGGTATGTACTTTAGAGGAAAAACATGCATTTGTTTTACTTTGTCAAGAGTTTGCTAATGTGTTTGTTTGGGAGTATCATAATTTGAAGGGTTTTGATCTTGAATTAGCTCAGCATACTATAGAGCTAGAGACTAAGGCAAAACTGGTCAAACAGAAACAGAGACCTCTAAATATAAAGCTGGAACATCTTATGAAAGATGAATTAGGTAAGCTCATTGAAAGTAATATCATTTTCCCAATCAAGCATACTTCATGGGTGTCTAATCTTGTCCCTATGAGGAAGAAGAATGGAGAAATTAGACTTTGTGTTGATTTCAGGGACCTTAATAGAGCCCCTCTTAAAGATCATTACCCACTGCCATCTATGGAGCAAATTTTGCAGGTGGTATCTAGATCTGATAGATTCTCTTCATCAGATAGTTTTTCAAGTTATAACCAAGTCTTGGTGAAAGAAGAGGATCAATTCAAAACTGCCTTTACTACCAAGTGGGGAACTATGGAATATAGGAAGATGCCTTTTGGACCATCAAACATAGGAGCTACTTTTCAAAAGGCTATGGACATGGCTTTCCATGGTTTGATGAATAAATTTGTAATGGTTTACCTAGATGACATTACTATCTTTTCCAAGAATATTGATGATCATATTGCTCATTTGAGATAGATATTTGAGAGATGTAGAGAATATGGGGTTTCACTTAACTCAAAAAGTGTATTTTTTCTATCCATGAGGGCAAACTACTTGAACACATTGTTTCTAAGCATGGTATTTCAATATATCCTAAAAGAATTACTGCTATTCTGGCATTACCATTACTAGCCCACAAGAAAGGCTTGCAAAGCTTTCTAGGTAGGACAAATTTTGTAAAAAGATTTATTCCTAATATTGCAGCCCTTTTAAAACCACTAACTTCTATGCTTAGAAAGGATACTAGTTTCAGCTTGACTAAAGAAGGAAAGAGGAATTTTGAGGAGATAAAGGAGGCTATTGCAGTAGCTCCAACACTTATAAACATAAATTTTGATAAGGATTTTATTCTTTATGCATTCAGAAGTGTTGATAATATTTCATCCATGCTATGTCAGCAAAATGAAGAAGGACTAGAGTAGCCCATTGCATTTTTTAGCCAAGTTCTTCAAGATTATGAGGTAAAATACTCTTTTGTTGAGAAAGATGTTCTAGATGTGATTAGAAGTTTGAAAAAATTCAGGCATATGCTTTCTAACAACAAAATTTAGTTGTTGGTTGCTCACCCTACTGTTAAAGATTTCTTGTTGAGTAAGGATATAAATGATAAATGGGAAGGTTGGATAACCAAGGTAATGGAGTACAATGTTAATATCAAGGTTACAAAGCTGGTTATAAGTAAAGGCCTATGTGAACAACTGGCTAGAAATGTACAGAAGACAACAAAGAAACTGAGGAACAAGCTATCCTAGTGCTCAACAATGAAGAACAAGTTGCTGTTCCAGCTTCTTCTCCAAGATGGATTCAACAAATGATACATTATCTTAACATTGGTGACTATCTTGAAGGTTTGGACAATGCAAAGAGGAGACATTTTAGATTGCAGGCCATTCCTTATGTTGTCATAGATGGAGTATTATATAGGAGGGACTTTCATGGAGTATTGTTAAGGTGTATTGAACCAAATCAAATTGAAAGAATTATAAAAGAGTTTCATGATGGACATTTTGGAGGTCATTTTGCTACCAGAACAATAGCTCTTAAGATTATGAGAGCTGGTTATTATTGGCCTGATTTGTTTACAAATGCTCATTCTTGGGTTAAAAAATGTAGCAAATGTTCTTTATTTGTAGGAAAACAAAGGCTTCCAGCTTTGCCTTTACATCCAATTCAGGTAGAACAACCTTTTAACAAGTGGGGTCTTGATTTTCTTGGGCCTATTAACCCACCTTCTAGTGCAGGTCACAAGTGGATTTTGACTGGAATTGATTATTTTACTAAGTGGTCTGAAGTTGTAGCATTGAAGGAGGCCAATGAAACTTCTATTCTCAACTTCTATCAGGACCTGGTAGTAAGGTTTGGTACTTTGGATTCCATTATTTTTGATAATGCATTGGCATTTATTGGATTGAGAATATCTGATTGGTCTGTTAAAAATAACATTTATCTGAATACTTCATCTAATTATTACCCTTACGGTAATGGACATGCTGAATCAACTAATAAGAATTTGATCAAAATTATCAGAAGGACAATCGAGGATAATTAGAGGACTTGGCATGACAAGTTGAAGCTAGCCATGTGGGCTGATTTGGATTACTCCTAAGCGAGCTACAGGTAACTCACCTTTTGTTCTTACTTATGGTAAAGAGGGCAAGATTCCAATTTCAATTGAATTGCCAACACTGAACTTAATTAAAGAGCTAGAAATGTTAGATGAAGAGCCTATGGAAATCAGGCTTGCAAAGTTGATGGAACTAGAAGAAATAAAAAAGGAAGCATTAAGAAATTTAAAGATCCATCAAGCACAAATGAAAAGGAGTTTTGATAGGAAAGTAGTTCCGAGAGTGTTCAAGGAGGGTGATCTTGTTTTCAAGTGGGATGAACTTAAAAGTAAACTTGGTAAGCATACCAAGTTTGATGCCATGTGGGATAACCCTTACATGATTACCAAATGCAAACAAAATAATGCTTTTTAACTTTCAAAGCTGAATGGAGAGGTGTTACCTATTCCTATGATGGGATTCACCTGAAGCAATGCTTGTGAATATCAAAAGTTGTAGATGTATTATAGTAGAGTAGAGATTTTTAGTTCATAAGTGCTGATGGCCCATCTTTTCATATCTATTTGTTTTTTTTCCAAGAAGTGTTGTTGCATAGTTAGTTGGCCCTATTCAGAGCCATGGTAGTTTGCTTTCAGTTTTGTTCTGCTATTGTTTGAATTTTGACAGCTGAGTTATAGATGGTTTTCTAAGTGCTTTAGGCAAGAAGAGACTCATATGCCCAATGGATATAGAAGGCTACTGATCCTATTTGTTTAGAGGGAAAACACCCCTAATAGGTCACCAAAAAAGTTACTAAATTATGCTTGCAACTCTATTTAGTAAGGCTCTAACAGCAATTGTTAAAATGGGGTAAGAATTTTTTTTGATACATGGGCCATCCAATCAATAGCTACTATCTTAGTGAGTGAATTTTAGTATTTATTTATTGGGGTCATGTAACAACTCGAGTCAAGCTGTTACATAATCTAGATAAACAAATAAAGGTCTCATTAAGAAAGAAGACATTTAAAGGATGACATGTGTTTAAAGTTGAATCATTTGAGTTCATGTTTCAAATATGTTATTACTATTCATTCAGTACATTTCAATACAGTTCAAAAAAGAGGTATTTATAAACTGTCATTTCTACATTATTATAAACTTATCTTTCAAATAAATGTTTAGTTATTTCATATTATGTAAGTGATTCACAAAGGAAAGTACATATAAGTCATTACATGATATGAAATAGCTGATATATTCAAAACAAATGTTTATATAGTCTCACACAAGCTATGGGAGTATTTGTATTTGATAAGCTATAAAGTAACAAGTAGAATGAAAGAAAAGAAAATGCATGAAATTAAGAATAGGACCCATCATTGCCTAGTGAATGACAAATCCTATTGTTGGAGGTCACATTAGCATCTCGAGTTGTCCAAGTGCAGCACTAGGAAAAGAACCTACAAGGGGTAAAGGAAGACTGGTGTTAGAGCTCAGGGTTCTATCCTTAATTTCATACATATCTAATCAAGGAAACACTTTCTATTCTATAATTGATCAGCAAAAGAAGAATGAATAACTAAGCAAGAGATGCAAACATCAAATCAAAGGATAAATAAAAAAGGGAGAAGTATCATGTAAAACAAATCAAAGAGAGGTTGCAGCCTTGTATTTTTATATCTAACATGTTTGTTGAATGTGCAAGAATAGGCCTATCTGATAACATATGAAAATTATACCATGTGGAGAAAATGTGGCTCCTACAAGGGTTGAGCCCAGCATACTCTCCCATTAAATAGAGATGTGTCATAATTAAACAGTGTCATGTTAGCCCTTGTGAGGAACCCTATCGGCACTTTCCTTCGACATTGGCTACCTTTTCCTGTAAAGATATCATTTTTGCTGACCTTATGCTCTTCACAAAGATATATCCATAAGAAAAAGGCAGCCGGTGTCAAAGGAAGTAGTACAATAAGGTACAATAATGAGAAATAATGTCACTAGAGTGCAACATTTAACCAAGGACAACAATCAGTCAATGCTATATTGCATTGCTATTGAAATGACTAAAGAAGGACATTGCAAGACCATAGAGGATCACACACAAGATCATAATGCAGTCATAAAGGTAGATTTTAGTGGTATACTGTCATAAGATAGTTACATGCATGTCAAAATACCCAGCTATAGAAGATTCATCATAAAAGAATACAACCCTATCAATCATATAGAGGAACAATAAAGGAGAGCCTGCACAAAGGTTTACATGAAATAGAAATACCAAAGAAGATTTGTTCATAGCCATTTCATCAAAGGAGCAGTCTCTCAAAATTGACTACATAAAGTCATCATCACTAATGACATGAAGTGATTGTCTCTAACATATAGAAAAGTAGTCATATTTGAATTGTTGATAACAATAGCAGTCAAGATGTAGCAAATAACAGTTCAAGAGCTTCTAATCAGCAAAGCATTAGAGATCCATACAGTAGTCAAGTAGCATGGAGAAAACGAGATTCTCAAGTGTGGAACAATAGAAGAAACAATGCACAGTCACCTCAAAAATATGGAACAGTCAACTATACCACATCAAGCTTCATATCAATGGAGCATCAGATACTTAGATAAGGTAGCAGTCCATTGGTACAATCTTGAATCAAAGAGTCAACAACAACAGTCATGATAGCAACATAGAGTCAAATACAAGGTTATGGTCATCATGCAAAGCACATCGACAGTGAGTAGGAAAATTTCCATGGTAAAGGAAAACCAAGAAAGCTATCAAATATTGATCTACAGTTATGCAAAGTTGGAGCAAAGTAATGATTAAGTCTCAGCCAAAGAGAAACCATGATATAAGAGGATAGAAACCATGACATTTACCAAACATGAAGACCATCATGAGTTCACTACTATACATGAATACTACAATGAAATCTATGACCCACTAGTAAGGCAGGATAAAGTCATATGGTGAATTCATAAAGATACTCTGAGTTATACATATAATAGACAAGGTAAAGGTATAGTCATATGCCCTGTGATATGTCAAGTTTCAGTTAAGCTTAATTAGAGGGAAATCAATTCATACCATGGATATGCACAATATACATCAAATGAAAATGAGTAAGGTTAAAAGTTATGCTTACACACTACCTAGTTATAGTGCAATAACATATAGGAAAGATACAATGCAACTCATGTTAACCCTTGCTAGGGTTAAAGGAGCAGAGATGATAATTATCTATAGAAATAAGAAGTACTATCATGAATTAAATGAAAACACAATCAAATGCCAACTTTATCATTCACCATGCCAAAGTACTAAAGGAGCAACTTGATATACACTCATAGATATGAGAAAAATATAGAGAAATGTATGCAGGATAACACAGGTTAGGTGATGTCAATTAGTGAAAAGTTAGGGACAATATGAGGGTTTATATGAAATAAGAAAAGCAACCATTACTATTACCACCTATAGCAGGAGGTTCTTTTTATCTCTTAAATGTCAAACAGGTGAGTGTCATGGAAAATGCAGTTGAAAGGATGTGTTGGAACATATACAATTTTTGTCCTAAGTCTTTTGTTACCGAACCCTAGCTAGGGTTTCATAAAAAATCCACCATGGCTATACAATGCAGAGTAAGGAAGACCCTAGTTAGAGTTGGTAACAAATATCATGCTTTCAAACTAGGAATTACTATCATAGTTGTAAGATTATAGTGGAAGGTGTTTCAAATCCTAGCAAGGGTTAACCACAGTGTAGTCAATTTACATAGATGCATGAGAGGATAGCTATGGCTGACACTTACGGGTATCTTTCTCCCAAATTTATTTATAGGAATGAGCTAACAACCAAGAGTGATGTTTACTAGCTCTGGAATTTTATTCCTTGAACTTGTAAGTGGACGCAAACTAGTTCAAAAACCATTAAATTTGTGGACTGGTAGGCTATATTTGAGTTGTAAAGGGAAAAAGCTATAATCAAAACCATACAACAAAAGAGTATACACAGATGTATATAAGGCAACAGAAGCTATAACACTTTTTCTCAGAGAATGAAAAGAGATAATTTTGTAACATTTTTCCTCAAAGTAACATCTATTCATAAGAAGAGAAAATCTTTTACTATTTCACATCATCAAAGGCACAACAATGCAAATCATGAAGAGAATCTTACCAATGTAGTAGAGAAGAAAAACTCTTCAAAGGAATAGCATAGAGAAACTCATGGTGGTGCCCTCCAGAAGCTTGAAACAGAGCTTCAAACCCTCAGAAACCCTATCATGGTGGTAGCACAGAGTTTTAGCAGAGAAGCCTCCTACAAAAATCCTTCAAAACCCTAGGTATGGTGGCAGTAGAGCAGCAGATGAGCAAAACACAATGTAAAAATGAATGATATTTTAGGATTCTTTGCCTTTTTGGTCAAGTTGCCTTGACTTGACCATGAGTTTTTTGACTTTATTTATTGAAAACCATTGCTATCCAAAAACACCGTAGGGTTAACACATGAAATCATCAAACCTAGTGACCACATCAGTGCCTATGAGAGGGCTTGAAATCATGTCAAAGGGGCAATGATAGTTCTTTCCCAAAGTTAAGGTTTTAAAACCTTAAGTCAAGTGCTCAAATAATTACCAAGTGGTCAAAGACATATGCATGCATGTGAAGGAATGTATTTTTTTTTCCATGGGATCCATAAGGGCATATTATATTTTGTGTTTGCAAATTGCATTTCTCAGAGAATACAAAAATAGCCTTAGAGTCAACACAATGAGAATGCTACAGGAGATAGTGGAGTGTAAGCATGTGATTTTGTGATAGACATATCAAATATTTAAGCTTAAATTATGTAACAGATTTTTTTTATTCCTTGCATGATTTCGTAAAAATCAAGAGTGTACTTTAACATATACTAAGGTAAATAAGAAATGATTTTACCTTAATATTTTTTACAATAAATGTATAGGTTGTTAGTTATTATAGCATATATGAAGGTCGAATAATCTTTTATTTACCTTAATATTTGTTAGAATAAAATAATAATTGCCTCAAACCCATGCAAGAAGTAAAAGAAATTTGTGAGTTGAGTTGGCGATCAGTGAACTAGAGAGGGGAATTTTTTGACTTTTAGTTAAGATAGAGTGCTTATTTGAGTTCTTTTTTAGTTAGACTAATTGAGAGGGATAGTTTGGAGCTATTTTAGCTCATTTTGGAGTAGTTGAGACCCTTCTTTTGAGGGATTTTCCATTTTACTTGTGGATCACTTTAGAGGAGATATTTTTGAGTACAGTTAACTGCAATTGACTAAGATTGACTCTTGGGGAGTCCCTTTTGATGTATTATAAGAGGAGAAACTTGGGTTTCTCCTCAATTCTTGATTTTATGCTTTCCTTGGCACATTACAGAGAAGCCATACAGTCTTGTAACTCATTTTTACTAGGTTTATATACAGTAGCAGGTTTTACAGGTTACACTTTTGTCATTTTTGTAGCATTGTCCTTTCATTATTTAAGATATTTGCATTTTTCCTTCTTATATTTTTGTAGACGCCTTAGTGAATGATTTGGATGAAATTTAAATGTGTTTTAAACATCAAAACCTTTAATCTTGTCTCATTCATCACTGCAAATACACAAAAAGCAATAGATTATCATAGGTCTTAGGTTGTGCCAACATTTATCTTGACTTACAAGTTGTGAAACATAGTTTTCCTTCGAAGAGACAGATTATTAAGCCTCCCTTTGAATTATTTATGTGATTAATATTCCATTCATTAAGTTGTGTAAAGAGATCTTTAAAGAAATAATTGTGAATCAAGCCACCCCTTTAATATCATTTTGGTGCAATCACCTCTTAGAGTTAGTTTTTACTTTCAAATAGTCACCTTTCTTACCTTTTCCTTCAAAATTCATTATTCTCTAAGAGATTCAAAAGGGGAACTAGCCCATAATTTGGAGATTCATCTTCACTATAAGCATACCCATAGGTTCAAAGATGTTTCCATGTTTCACAGGATTGCTAAGCATTCAAGCTTAGCATCTGGGTGCAATCTCCATGACAACAGGTTACACAACCACACAAAGTTCCTTGCAGAGAACTTCATAAGGGGAAAAGGAGGGTATAGACCTATAGAAAGAATTTAATGTGAAATATATTCTTGTTTTCTAGTTAATACAGAAGTATTCCTCACAAGGGTACTCATACCCAGGGTACTCTTACCCTATGCATTTCTCATCTTGTAGATAATTGTTTATGTATTTTCATGGGGTGTTCTCACCCATTTCTTTCAGAAATTTTATGTTATTGGGTACTCTTACCCACATTTTATCAATAATAATCTCAGGGTACTCTTACCCTTAACACATTTTGTATAAGCTTTATTTGGCACTCTTGCCCCATAGCTTTCTTACAGGTATACCACCCCTCTACCCCACACCATGATTACAACAACAAGAAATAGAATTATAACATCCATTCTCTATAAACACGCATGCATGGCATTAATTTGACTCACAACACATTTATACTCAAGGCACATAACAAATTTCCAACACAACTTAACAACATTAACACTCAGCAATAATACATAAACATAGTTGAATTTTCTGCAATAAGGCAATTTTGGAAAGAGAATTCAATTGGTAATTAAATTATTTATTCTACTAGTTTAAACATAATCTTGCTAAACTTTCAGATAGAAAAATTCACTAACTTTCTCCATTTAATCCTATAGGCAGATAAAATGCCTACTTGGAGTTCTCAATTGAACTGGTGGGCTGATTAAGCTCCACAACTATCTCCCTTTCTTCCTCCAGCCTTCTCCCTAGATCTTCTCTTTTTTTCTCTCTCTCAATGGTCAGAAGTAAGAAAAGATAGAAAAACCCCTAGACTTCTTCTTTTTGTAAAAACAAACCCCATAACTAAAAAAATGGAAAGAAAGTGCGGAAGTGTTCTAGTCACAAATCAATGAAGTGCTCTTGACATGATTCTATGGAAGTGCTCTTTGGCACAACTCTAATTTATAAAGTACCACAAAATCATTTGGGATAAAAATATTGAATTATGAGGGGGTTCATAGAGTTGTGTCAAGTGGATTTTAGAGTTGTGCCAAGAGCACTTCCACAGAGTTATGTCAAAAATCACTTCCATTACTAGTTCATCATTCTTAAACATTTTTTTCCACAACGTATTGAGATTTGTCAAGTACACTTCCATTGAGATGTGCCAAGAACATTTCCACTACACTATCACCTAATGCTACATGTGCATCCAGAGTTGATTCTTCAAGAACTTCCAGAGATTCATCATAGCAAAAGATTGATATCAGTTCATTTGCTTCTACATATTTCAGAGTTGCTTCATAGAAGGCTTCCATAGAATCTTCAAAGTAGGACTTCACATTGGATTTGAATTGTAGCCATATGGCATCCAATCGACATTCCACACATGGATCTTGTAAGAATTATAGGACTAGATCTCTTTCAGTTGTATTGTGTCAAGTGCACTTCCATTGAGTCGTGTCCAGTACACTTTCTTATTTTTTTCTCTTTTGGGGGGTAGTTTTTCCCATTGGGTTTTCTACCTTTCTCCACTTATGAGAGTTTTATTTGTACATGGGTACCTCATCAGGCCTTGTTGTCAAGACCCATCTTTTTCACCCACCTACGTTGTGCTTAAGGGGGGGGTATTATTGTACACATTTCATTTGGCTTAATTTGGAATTCATTTGGCCATATTTGGAAGCCTCATTTTATACACATGGCATAAGACACCTTAGCTAAATTTGTGGCAGTTATGAAGAGTCCTTCAAACTCTTTCACTCCACTTAGCTTGCCACATCTACTTAAGATCTCAAGTTATGGGATTGACTCCCATTAACTCAAGGTTGCTCAAGGCTATATGTACTTGTCATATTGACTTCCAATTTACTCTAATTTGTAATCAATAATGCATTAGTGGATATTATTTCTAACACAAAACATTTATGCCATTCTTGAGATTGCATGTGTCTCAATGTGTGGACAACAGGTGTTTTTTACCCTGCTATTCCACCTCACCTCTTGAGACAACATGTGTCCTACATGTGGACAACAGGTGTCTCCACCTTGCTATTCCACTAACTTCTACCTTATCTCACCACATGGCTCTAACATAAAAAATAAAATCATTTAATTTATTCTCCTTTGTCATTCCCATCATTAACTAAATACCCCCCAAATGAAAATTTTAAAAACAACATTATCCCAACTTTATTATGTTTCCCAAGGGGTCCCACCTAAATTGTTTAGCTTAGGCTCAATATTATTATTATTGTATATGTAATTTTTTTAATCTTCTTATTTTGGAAAAAAAGGAGAAAATCTATTAGTTAATTAAACTATAATGGTGATAAATCAAGATTAGCATACTAAGACTCAAAGACACCCATAATTTACATTTAAAACACAAGATTTACATACACATCTATACCATCATTGTAGTGACGTCACGATAACAAGGACCCAACACACCGAACACTGACACAACACATGAACAACAAGGGGCCTTAGCCTCTCCAAATAGGCTAGGTCAGCTAGTTGGGGAACCACAACGGGTCTCTAAGAGTTTTCCCCATGTCTACTGGAAAGGGTCTTGCACACTCATATCAATGTCAAATATGATCAAATAGACAAAGTAATAATGCAGCAACAAATAATTATAATAATTAATACATCATTCAATTTGGCATTCATCAGATATCATTCACAAGGTAATCCAGTATGCTCTTTACTCTATACAAAATAGGAATCTCCCTCAAATAAATGAACAACCATAGTATAGGAAATCAAATATTCTAAACAACACATATATAAGCTCATGTTACATATCATTAAAGTTACACATAAAAGATGATTTAATTCATTAGAGAAAAGTGTAAATCACAATCCAAAAAGCACCGCAATGATCGAATAAAAATGTACATGTATAACAAAATATGATTCTAAGCTAAACCACATGTCCAAGAAAATAAGTACACCATAATCATGGTCCAAACAAAACATCAGAGTCAATTGTATATCATCGGATCATAACAAACATGATATAATATGAAATAGCTTCCTACCCAATGGTAGGACTGGGAGAGGCCTCACCAAATGAATATCAAAATCAAAGGAAAATAATGAAACAATGTTACCACAATAGCCCTTTATGCACCATGACGAATAATGGATAGTCCTTTACTTGTTTTGAGGTGATGTAGTTTATGAAAATAGGAGCTTTCATATGATTGATTTTTGTTTATTATTTCACATTTTTGCATCATACATTTCAATTTCTAAGTGTTAATTAACATTCCTTGTGTGGGTCAAGTGTGTGTGTATGCTTTCTCCTCATGTTGCAAGGTGATTTTGGAGATCAAAAACACCATTTGATTCACTTTTGTCACCCTTTATTAGGAGGTCTACCTTGGAGACACACCCACTCCAAGGGGACAAACTCAAATCTAGTATTCAGATGAAGTATAAAGAGTGGGCGTTGAATCAAAAGACACACATCTTGGAAGTTGGAATTTTATCATTCGGGCTAAGCCCCCAAGAACTTTATACCTTAGGGAAGTGAAGATGAAGGGTGGGTTTCCCTCTTCTCTTGACTGCTTAACATTGTTTCACTTTCATATAATGGATTTGGGCCTCATGTACCTTGTGTATATCAAGGACTCCCTTAAAGACCTGTGCATCCTAGTTTAAGACCTCTTGTCCACACCTAATTGATTAATTAGTCTTGTTCATGTGTCTTACAGTGTATCTTCATATATTGCAACAATTAATTTTATCACTTTTGAAAGTCAAGTTTTTCATTGTGTCTTCTTGTGTGTTTGATAAAACTCTTCCCAAATCATCAAAACACAAACAAAAGTTTCACTAGCATTTTCATCATAACCACATAGATCCATATCTATACCAAAATCAAGTTTGTCTTGAGTCAAAACCTAGATCTTTCATCTTTATCTTTACCTATTCTTTGTCAATATTGGATACACTTACTTAGGACTTTATCTACCCCTAAGATTAGTGGACTCCCCCATCGTCATCCTAATCATCCTTTGTAATCATAAAAGATCTAGCTTTTTACTGGATTCAATTTTTGGTTTTGTTCTCACCATCTCCTTCATCATTCGTAAACCATCCACATTTCATCTCAAACATTGATCCAAAAGTTGAACATTCAAAAATTGCAAAATTCAAACACAACTTCACATCACATTTTAATGCCCCCCCATAACTAGATCTCAAACTAAGAAGACAATGGATTCTTAGGTGATCATTGAAGGCATTACACATAATGATAACATAAGTGAACCCAAAGTACAAGAGGAATATTCACCTAGGTACCTAGACTCCATTGTCAATATACCAAATAAGGCTTTTTTTTATAAAATGACTCCTTGAGAAAGTGAATGTCCTTGACAAGGTTCAAAACAAAGATATCATTAATAGTGACCCCAACTTTTTACCTCCACTTGAACCCATGATCATAATTCAACTCATGCTTATCAATTGGGTCAATCTACATCATTTTCCACAAGAATCATCAAGCCACCACACATTCCTACATCTTCCACTTCATCACAAAACACATCCTATCAAGAAGTCATGTCATCATTACCTATTTATTAAACCCACCAAACTAATCCATCCAAATCTCAAATTCATCCATAAATTGTCTTTACACAAATTTCACCTCAACCCACTATATCCCCATTGGTATCTTAAGTCAATTCATTATCCACACCTCTCATTACCTCATGCAACACTACCATACCTTTATCTATTGCACCCCAAAGCATATATCAACCTATCACGTCCAATCTTATGACATCACAACCCATTCATCACATTGTCACACAACCCATGGCATCTTCCAAACCCCTTGTGGATTATCTTACACATATGATTTATCAATTGCATGATGAATTAAAGAACTTATATACTGTTGGCCTCTATTTTGAGCTCTGCAAATTTTAAACTTTTAACTACTTGCACGTGTCGTCAATTTTGAGTCTCTCTATCTTGATGACCTATTCAAGTTAGTTGTCCTTATTGTAAATGCCTAATTAACTTTAGGTTGTTTGTCAAACTCAACTCGTTGATTTTCAATCATTGTTGGAAATTGACATGTCGCAAGTTCCTTTGTACTAGATTTTCATGGATTGTTGACCTGATCATGTTATTGTGAAGTTATTTTCAAATGATCTGGTGCATCAGTTTTAAGTGTTCAAAGGAAAGTTAATCCATTGTTTCATCAACACTTGGAAGGTAGTTGCACAATTTAAGTGGTATTCATGGAAACAATTCATGAATTGAGAGATTTTAAAAGTTTATGTTCCCCCTCGATCATTTATGGAAAACATTAAATTCAAAGTTTTGCGAAGGTTTCCAGAAAAAATTTCTTCCCATTCAAAAGTTATGAAGTTATTTTAAATTTTTTGAACAGTTCCAACTATTATGTGACACAAATATATATTTTTTAATTTTCCTTTTAAAGTTGGAAAAATAAAAAATACATTATTGAAAGGAGTTTTTATGCCTTTCATTAACCATAGAAAATCTCAAAGGTTTAATATTTCGCTGAAGTTAAATGTTTTGGGCAATTTAGGAACTTCATGAAAAATGAAATATTTTATCAGCAATAATTTTGGTTCCACCGAAAAGTGTTTTCAAAGTCAAAGTTCAATGCGGATACGTTCTTTATGGACAGTTTTTAGGGTTTGGAAACTTGATTTTTGGGCAATACATATTCTATCACCAATTACTTAAAGGTTTCTAAACTCCATATTTTTCCGATGGGGCACTCTGATCGACAGCTTCCTCCTACAGAAAAGGTTGAAGATTTCCTTGTAAAGATCCATGTACGTGTTGGTTTCTCACGGATTGTAATGATTACAGTGCTGTATAAAATGGATTCATTGAAAAGTTTTTAGAAAGCTTTTAAGGCATACAAATGGCCTTTTTAAAAACTAATCCCATTTTCCTTCATCAGCGTACAATCTATCTCCGAATAACGCAACATAAACAATATTGTTTTCAGATATTATAATTGGAAATGTTTTGGTAGCATGTAGGCATTTGATGCTGTGGAAATAACACTTTAGATGAAATATAGCGTCAAATTTCAGTCTTCTCCATTATCATGCGCCATACTGGGAGCTTTTAAACAGGCGTATACACAAATATGGATTTGTGGAAAAACTTTAGAAAACCTAAAATCAAATGCAACTGGCAGATGTAAATCCAGACTCCACAACTAGCGCCAGCATCCTCTTCAGCGTGTCAAAATGAAGTTTGAAGTGGATTTTTGTCAGATATATAGTTGCATTCGTCCTGAGAGACATATATGCAAAACGTGGAAGTACAGACAAAGGCATGAGCTATGTTACAGCCGCCTGAAAGAAATGAAGTCTCATGGGCCTGCTAAGCTTGCATAATATGCACATTGGGTTCATTGGCAAGGGACTTTATAAACTTTTAAGCAAATGCAGTTTATAGGTTTAAGACTAATCTACAACCATTGTGAGCATCCTTCCAATCCGTGCCAAACTATGATCTCTAAAGAACGGTTTCAGTTTGATATTATAGTTGGAAATATTCTGGTAGACAACTATACAAAATGTGCAAGTGTAGACAAGATTCGTGAAGCTCACAGGGCGCCTCAAACAAATGTGATCTCATGGAACGTATTGGTTGCTGAATGTTACATAAAATGTCTTCATCGAAAAGGCGTTTAAATTTTAAGCAAATACAATTAGCAGGTGTAAATCCAAATTATACAACATTTGCCATCGTGCCCCTTACTTGGGTAGTTAGGACACCTACCTCAGACCCCACACTATCGTTTTGATGAGTTTGAGTTCTAAAGTCACCAAGATCTGCCCCCGATTCGAAATAAAGTAAACTGGACGCTCTCTCAGCCTTGTAGCTACAATACTTGTATGTGTAGCAACATCTACCAACAAGACAATACCAGGAATGAAGGGTGCATCTAGTGAAAGGTTTATGAGGGAAGCCAATTGAAACTCCTGATGTTGCTACAGTTGGCAGTGAGCAATAGGAAGTACAAGTGATAACGTCAAAAAATCATGGAGCAGGATTAGAACTTGATGGATGGGCGTTTAACAATGCACAGAAAGTCTGAAAAGGAAGTGGTTAACGTCAACAAATAATCCTTTGCAGGACTACCATTGTGACCTCAAGAAGATCCAGCAGAAATCCATACAGAATGAGACTCCTGCCATGGACTATTATTGTGATCCCTTGCTACTGTTGTGATCTTTTTAAGTTATAACCTTTTCAAATTCAGACCTTTGTTGGACTGCTGCAGACCCTTTGCAGGACTACTGTGGTAATTGTTGTGTCATGGGATCATGCACTGCCATTAAATTGTTTGGATCTAACTTTAGGGCAGTTCTGGGGATATTTTCTAGTGTATAACCATAAACAACTAATAATAATTATGATTTTTTTTGATGATTAATTAGGCATAAGAATGGATTAGATTAGTTGGATGCATTAACATATATTTTTGTTTCTTGGATAGTGGTTAAAATCATGTTAATAATTGTAAACGAGGATGTCTATAGACTTCTTGTTTGACATGCATTGGTTTTCAGTTTTTTAAACTTTTACATACGATTATTGCTTAAGTATCTGATTTTTCTTGTGTATATTTGTTTGTACCATGCAGGAAAGAAATTGGATATCAAGCAAGTAGAGCCAGAGCTAAAAATCACCAAAGTGATTCGTGTTCAATCGAAAATTTGTAGAAATGCTAAGTGGGCCGGCCTTTTTGAAAAAGGCAGTGGGATTGGAACTCGTGGATCCTCAATTGGAGGGCCGTGACAGGTTAAAACGAGTAAATCCGTTACACACTCTATTGAAATGAAATGAAAGTTTTTAATTACATCCACGAGACTAAATCAGTCTATGGGACCCTCAATTACAACAGACCGAACAATCTCGAGACTAAAAGTGACCCCAGCTAAGCTCGGTTGCTGCTCTCAATCTCCTTACTGATCGCCATTCTTCTTCTATGAATTCTGCCCAGATACTCTGCCACTCTGATTATCCTCGTTTCTTCAAACAAGGCCATTAGAGACACTAGATTTAGAATATCTTTGTATTTGATCCAAATGTCCTCGTAAGCTTTGCACTCCATGATGTAGTGCCATTCCGTTTCTACTAACCCAACGAACAAAAACAACAAATCCTATCCGCCCCTCCTCTTTAGGCGTCTTCCACCTTCCCGTTTCACACCTAAGATGGTGCGAATTAGTTTTGAGATGGTGCGAACTAGTTCTAAGCTGAGCCAATAGCATTTTATCTTTCCACTTGATATCTGCTCCTATATAGGACTTTTGCTTGTGGTCACAAGTGGGGTTAAAATTTATAACATAATATTCTCTTTTTCGCCCGAGTTGTTGAGTCCACATGGCATTTTTGACTTTCCCTTTCACATACTTTTGATTTCCATATTTGTGGTTGGACAATCCTGAATGTTAATGCCCCACTTGTTCAACCACTTGGTATTTTGATTCATCCACGCATTCTTCCTTCTAATTAATTTTTCCTCCGTTACAATTTTGGGCCAGCAGTGACCCTCCATGTTCTCAATTCTCTTCATATAACTTAGAAGCCGGGTGATGGCCATCGTTTCAATCGGAAAAGCACCAGCTTCTGGTAAGAAAATCTCATAAGGGACCATACTTTTTATCTTAAAACTGCTGGAGATTAGGTCTTTTTGTAATCTTTCAATTTGCCTCCATTTAAGAGTCGATGTGCTGCTGCCCCAAACTTCTCACCCATACAAAACCACTGGAGTTAACCAGCAGCCCAAAAAGTTTCTTCTTTGTTTTGTAGATCTACATCTATTTTGAAGCATGTATAATGCTTTCTAGCCTCCTTGTATTCTTTTAGTCCTGCATGTCTTCAGTTGAGATTGCTACGAAAATCAAGACCTAGATACTTGTATTGCTTTCGAACTCAAAATTTATTTGTTTCTTAGTTCTTTTCAAGGTAAAGATCATGATCTTTGTTTTGCTAATGTTCACTTGCATATAGCCCACAAACATCCCACGTGTCATGCCATGAATGAGTGGAACAGCTGGCCATCGGTCGGAAGTTTGACCACTCACCTGACGTTCTTACACGTGGCCACGTAAGCTGCTAAACAGACGCGCCCACCTCTGCCCTTCTCAGAGTTCAACTTCACCAAGTTGTGGTGCTCTTTCTTTCTTTCTTCTCCTCATAGTCCAACTTCTTTCTTTCTGCCTTCCATCACCCATCACGCATACTTGTATATGTAGTTAAGGCCTGTCTTGCTGTGAAATTTTTTCCCTTTGTTTGTGTGCCTGTGTACTATCATCATGACTATGAGTTGCTCGGCCAGATTGATGGTAGATAGTTACACACGCACACGGGTTGCTCTAGCCTACATGTAAATTTTTTTAAAAATTGTAAAAAAAAAAAATATTAAAATTTGGCCGTAGTATATGTATACACTTACACTTATTTATATATATATTTGTTTTTTCTTTTTATTTTTAAACTTTTTAATAGAAACTTTATATATATAAATATGTATTTATTTTGCTTTTATTTTTTTATTTATATATATGTGTTTAAAAAATACAAAATTACAAATACATGTTTTTTCCTTTTATTTTTAAACTTTTTAATAGAAACTTTATATATATATATTTGATAGATAAGTGCTACCATAGGGGGTAGCTCCCTTTAATTTATATAAACGGAGATACAAAAGCCTGCTCTTTGGGAGCAGCATAGAGGTGCCATAGTTGGCCAGTACATTTAGGAGTACCACAGCACTCTTAGCCCATCTACTACTTCGTCAACCCTTTCCACTTGCTGTGGTGAGAGGAGGTCCCCATATTGGCTTATGAAATAGGCGAAGGTTTGTAGATTGTTTCGCATAATCCCTTCCCGGAGGAGGACCAGGGCTTGGGCAGAGGTAGTCGGTGGATTCTGGTCATTGTTGACTGCAACCGCACTGAAGATCCCTCCTATCGATCCCCTGGTGGGCCGTTTGTTGAAGGCAATGATGGCTGAGTAGGTGGCTTCTTTCATATCTTCCTTCACCAGAGAGTTGACCAAAATGCGTCCCCTTGTCTTCCTCTCGAGGATGAGCACACAGGTGGACAAGAATTCCTCGTAGAAGACTACATCATGAACATGCCCTTCAGGTAGATTAGCTTCGCTTATCACCTTGAGAATTGCTGTAGCAATGGTGTCGTTGGCTGTGACGAGCCGTTTAATCTGGGCGATTCTTGATTCCTCCTATGGCTTGTCATCATCATCCGCAGGTTCGTCCTCATCACCTTCGGCATTTTCTGGATTTTCTACTTTCTTCTCGCATATGCACTCACATTCGATCTCCATCTTTTGGATGGATCAAGTGTCTTCTTTCCTTAAATAACGCTGTCTTCTTAGATTGCTCTAAGTGGGAACACTGCCGCTTCAGGGAGCTAGTACGCCGCCATCACAAGAAGGAGATTTTTGAGATCTTGATCGTGCAAAATGCTGTCCAAATTGGCTGTCAAGGGTCAATCTAATGGCAGTCCTGGCTAGGGATCACATGAGTCTGCCACAACCTCTTCCTAATCTTGTATACAGGCCCAATTTGCTAAGAAGTGTGCAGCTTTATTCCCTTCTCAGTAGGTGTGGGCGAAGGACACATTCCCCATATTTTCCAAGCATTCCCAGATGGCCTCCGCCAAGTATTTCAACCTCCAGCTCAAAGTGTTTTTGATGGTAATTGCCCTTATGCAAAGGAGGGAGTCGCCTTCCATGTCTAAATCCGTAATGTGGTGGTCTTTGCAAAGGCGGAAGCCAGCTAGCAAGGCTGCAAATTCAGCTTCATTATTTGTACCATCGGGTAGCTTCTTTGAGAGGCCCCAAACTAACTGTCCATGGTGGTCGTGGATGACCACTCCTACTCCAGAGGTGCTCAGATTACCCTTTGCAGCCCCGTCAAAGTTCAGTTTCAACCTTCCCAAGGGCAGGGCTGCCCATTTAGTGAGAGTGCATTTTCTTTTCCATTCCTCCATTTTCTTTGTATCCTGGCATTGGTTTGGAATTGTAAGATCTGGCCATCTCTTCCTTGCTTCCCTGTCCCATGCAAAAAACACTGTCGGGGAGGACTCCATTATTCTTGCGTTAATGATCTCCGTGATGCCAAGTTCCAATTTTCGCAAGACACCATCCAGAGTAGATGATGTGTCTCTAAAGATCCTTTGGTTTCGCTCGCGCCAAATGTGCCAAATGAGGAGCGAGGGACTGGCTTCCCATAATCCATGCCACAGGGCTTTTGGCCCTGTTGGCCACCCTTTTATTAGTCCTATTAGCTCATTGGGGAGGGCACTGTACCAATCAAGCTTGCCTTGCAGCCAGTCCCAGCATTTTGCGGCAAAGGGGCATGAAACTAGCAAATGGTCCAGAGTTTCTTCAACATTGTAGCACAAAACGCAGTGTGATGGGCCCACAATTTCCAGACTATTCAACCTATCCCTAGTTAGTATCCTCTGATGGAAAGCTGTCCATAAGAAAGCGTCTGCTTTTGGGAGAGTCCATTTGCCCCAACATAAGTTCACAGGCCACTCTGGGTGTGGTTGAGAATTTTGCATTTTGTATCCGAACTTAACTGCATATCTCCCAGATTTTGATCCAGTCCATATCAATTCGTCTTCTCTATTTGAAGTGATTATCTTCCTTGCTAGGAGTGCTTTTTTTAGTTCAGCCCCTCCTTCTCTATCTATTGGGAGAGCAGATATTTTCTCCTAGTTCCAGTCCATGCCACTGATATAATCCGCAGCCCAATGTCCAAAGGAATCTGCAATCCTTCTCCAATGGTTCTTTAAGCTAGGGATATCAGCCAAAGGAGGGAGGCCATTTATCGAATCCTCCCATAGTTTTGCTTTAGAACCGTTGTGAAGATTCCAGGAGATGTGATGTGATATGAGCCATTTGCAACTTTGTAAGAAATTCTAGATGTGCGATCCTCTTGGGGGGTTAGGGGTGGTGAGAATCTACTTAGGTTCTTCCAAATCTAAGTATTTTTTTCCTCAAGATTTTGCACCATCTTGCATTGAGCTCCTTATAAATTAGCTAGACCAGCTTCGCCGCTAGAGCGAAATTTTATTTTTCAAGGTTTTTGATACTAGCCCCACCATCTTTCTTATCCTTACAAGTAGTTTGCCAACCAATTAGGGGGATTCTCTTTCCTTCATTTGCCCCTTCCCATAGGAAGTTTTTGAGGATACCGTCTAAAATGCCACTAGCCTTTTTACTTATTTGGTTGCTACTCAAGTGGTAAATAGGAATCGTTGAGAGGACTGCTTTGATCATTTGGATTTTGCCTGAGAGGGTAAGCCACTTCCCTTTCCAAGAAGAGGCCTTGGATCGGCATTTCTAAATTGTGTCTTCCCAGAGAAAAGATCGCATGGCCCCTTTGAAGAGGGGGACTCCCAAATATTTACTTGGCAACTCAGCCTTCTCAAAATGAAAAATAGACAAGATATGGCGTTGCATTCTTTTACATGTATTGAAAAAGAAGATGTTGGATTTGGAAAGATTAATTACCTGGCCTGAGGCTTTAGAGTAGTGATCTAGCAAGGATGCGATCTCCTTTGCCTCCTAGATTTGGGAGGCCGTAAAGAGAAGAGTGTCATCGGCGAATTGCTGATGCAAGGCTGGAGGAAGCCCATCTGTGATCTGCACACCTCTCCACCAGTTGTTTTGGACTAAATGTTGGATGCCTCACCCCAAAGCTTCAGCCATTATCACAAAGAGGAAAGGCAATAGTGGGTCTCCCTGACGAAGGCCCCTGGAAGGATCAAAGAAACCACATGGGCTTCCATTTACTAGAACTGAATATCGTATCGTCGATATACAGTTAAAGATCCAATCAATCCACTATTTACAAAAGCCAAATCTTTCCATTATTTTCATCAGGAACCAACAGTTAACTCAGTCGTAGGCCTTGCTGATATCAAGCTTTAGTATCATGCTGCTTTGGTTGCTTGAGGTGATGGAGTGCACTGTCTTATGAGCCGCAATGATGCTGTCAACGATATTCCTTCCCGGGGTGAAGCCGCTTTGTTCTTTGGATATTATGGGGGGAAGAATGTTTTTTAGCCTATTTGCCAAGGTTTTTGTCACAATTTTGTAAATGACGTTGCAGAGGGATATGGGTCAGAAATCGTTGAAAGAGCTGAAATCCCCTTTTTTTGGAATTAGGGCCAGGAAAGTGTTGTTTATGTCCTTGATCATTCTTTTGGAAGTCCTTAAGTCTTCCACCACTTTCCAGATGTCATCTTCTAGGATGTCCTAAAATTCTTGGTAGAATCTGGCCGAGAAGCCGTCCGGGCCCGGGGCTTTATCTGGTGCCATTTGGAAGACCACCATTTTGAGTTCCTCTTTGGTGATAGGTCCTAGAAGCATTTTGTTGTCTTCCTCTGAGATTGTGGGCGGGATGTAAGCCAGGAATAGTGCTTGAAGCTGTTCAGAGGAGACCTCCTCTGTTAAGAGTGACTGAAAAAGAGAGACCGCTTTTATTTGTATTGCCGCTGGGTTAGACAGATCAACACCCTCTGAGCTCGAGATTTTAGTGATCCAGTTGAAATTTTTTCTCTGCCTTGTGGAGTTATGGAAGAATTTAGTGTTGAGGTCACCTTCTTTTAGCCATGTTTCACGAGATTTGGATCTCCAGAAAAGTTCTTCTCTGGCCAGGAGTTCATCATGGATCTTTGTTAGTTCTTTTTCTTTTTCGAATTCCTCCCCCGTCATACCTTTAGATATTATGACTGAGTTTAAGGCTTCTAGCTCAGCTTCGATCCTTTCCTTCTCTTTAAAGATGTTCTTGAAGGAAGTTTCGTTCCAAATTTTTAGATGGCCTTTGATTGCTATCAATTTTTTTGCTATGATGAACATCTTTGAACCTTTCTGAACTTTGGTTTCCTTCCACCAGGTGCAGACCAAGTCCTTCAAGGATGGATCCCTTAGCCACATTTTCTCAAATTTGAATAGACATCTCAAGGGAGGTGAGTCCTAATGAAGGCAAAGCTGAACTGGGAAGTGGTCGGAACCTGAAACTGGTAGGATGAGAGAATCTGTTGCAACTTCAGACAAGAAGTTAGAGGATATAAGGAAATGATCTAGACACTCTGCAATGTTGGTGAAACCTTTTCTTCTGTTTGTCCAAGTAAATATTCCATTCTTTGGTGCAATGTCTATTAAGTTGTTTTCTTCTAAAAAAAGCTTGAAATCTTTTTGGCTTTAGCTTATGTGGCATAGACCCCCTCTTTTTTCTTTGATTGAGAGTACCGTGTTGAAGTTGCCTCCCAACACCCATAAATCTTCTTTGTGGTTCTCCATGAAGGCTGAAATTGAGGCCCAGGTTGCTTGTTTATCTGGTGTTTTGATTGGTCCATAGACATTCCAAAGGATGAAATGAGAGTGGGACCAGATGTCACTGACTCCCATAGCCATCCAGTTGTTTGTCTAGCCCAACATTGACAAATTTACAATTCTAGGGTTCCAAAGAGCGCACATAGCTCCTGAGGCACCTTGGGCCGGGACAAAAAGGCCTTCCCAGCCTCTACATGATCTGTAGAAAGCGTCGCTCTCATCTTTGGAGAGTTTAGTTTCTTGGAGGAGGACAATAGCTACACCGAAGGTCTGAAGGTGATGCTTCAACAAGCGTCGTTTGTCAGGGGCATTTAGGCCCCTGACATTCCAACTCAAAATCTTCATTGCTTCCCAAGGGAGGTATCTCCTCCCTTGGTACTGTTTATGAAATTCTTTAGGGTAGCTTGACCACCCCTAGCCGCTTTCTCCTCCCTTAGGATTTTGTTTGGTTTTTGTCCTTTCTTCTTCCCTTTAACATTTAGATTTGGTTTTAGAATTTTGGTTGCATCCTGACTAACTGATTGGATATTTGCTTCTCTGAACTTATCTTCCTCCATGGAATCATACCAATCAGAGTTGTCTTCTGCATCTGAGAGGTTAGGGTTAGCCTGAGCAGCCAGATTGGCGTGTATTGGAGCTTCTGCTTCCAACACAGAAAGGGAAGGGTTTGCTGTCGGAGCAGCCAACCTAGGGTCTTCTTGATGAGCTTTGGTAGGCCTTGGTGTGACATCTTCCAGAGGTGGCATAGAAGAGGCGGCCTCCGGGGTGATGATCAAGTTTATAGGAGTTGATTCTTTTTTCCTCCATTGCTTCTTTGTGTTTTTAGGGCAACTCTTGGATCCGTGATTTTTGCTTCCACAGGAGAGGCAAAAGAATTTCATTTCCTCTTGCTTGATTTTAACAACCTTTCACCAAAAGTTGAAGCAATCCTGATGGATTCTGGCAATGAATCAATGGTGGCAACCTTAATTCGCGTGTAGAGGAAGGAATCACTGTCAAGAATTTTCTTGTCAATCTCGACTGTTGCTCCGAACGATTCCCTGATTTTCTTTAAATAATTTTTGGACCAAAATTCTATAGGGAGATTGTATAGTCTGAACCAAAGGGGGTTCTCTACCGGTCTAGCTTTGCAGGGATCGAATAGCGGACTCCATTTCTGGATGAAAATGAATAAGTCTTCTACTTGCCATTGGTTGAAAGAGAGGATTAGGTCGCGCTCTTCCTGACTGCGCATAAGGACCATGAAAATTTTTTTTGGTAAGAATTTGATGGTACACGGCCATTTCCAATTATCCAATACCCAGTTCGTTATTTCTTTTTTGGAAAGCTTCTGCCCTAGAGGTCTCCTGATTATTGCCTAGTTGCTGAGGATCTCTTTGTCTTTTTTGGCTTCATCATCTAGATTTATTTGGACCTGTTTGCTCATGCCTTCGATTGGGGTTTCTGCGCTCAGTGTTTCCTTCTTCCATTTCGCCCGTCGATAATTTGCAGATTTGTTTTTTCACGCCATTTCTCTTCACTTACAATTAATAGAAACTTTATATATATAAATATGTGTTTTTTCTTTTATTTTGTGTAAAAAACAATATAAAATTAGAAATACATGTTTTTTTACTTTTAGTTCTAAAATTTTTAATAGAAATTTCAACAATATCTATTACTTTAATTTTTTTCATGGATTTTTTAAAGATATTCTAAATTTTTTTTTATGTTAATATATTTATATTTAAAAAAATATATCTAAAGTAAGGGATATCTCTTTTCAATAGTTTATTTGAAAAATAAATTGGAAAAATAAAAAAAATAAAAAATAAAAAATTGAAAAAAAAAAAAATAAAAACAAAAAAAATTTGAAAATAAGAAAATCAAAAAAACTATCGAACCAGAAATTGGAAAAAATAAAAATTAAAAATTAAAAAATTAAAAAGAAATTGGAAAAAACTAAAAACTAAAAATATTAAAAAAAAATGAAAATAAGAAAATCACAAAAACTAAGTTGGACAAGAATTTTTTTCAATGAATCTTATTTACATGAATTTTATTTAAATATTTTATGATTTTTTTTTACAGAATATAAATGTGTTTACAAGAATCTGAATCTTTCAGCCCTTGCTGTGAGTGTAGAATGCCTCTCGACATAATTATGCAAATACTATTTTATATTGTATTTTCTTTTTGTAGAGTGAAAATTCTCTTCAAAGCTTCAAGCAGCAGACTCTCAAGTTTTTTCTAAATCTCCTTGAGCCGAACGATTGGAAATTTGGATTGGATCTTTCTTTAAATTGATTCTTTTTAATCCTTTTCTATTTATTTCTTGTATTTTTTTATCCACTTGAATGAAGTAGTGTTGACAAATTGTGATCTACATTATACAATGTAGTATTTTCCTTATCTATATTATATTTTATTTGGTTGAAAGTATTTTTGAATTGCATTTTTTTCACATAAATACTTCCAAAAACTCATACCATATTGAACAAATGAAATTGAAGAAATGGGTAATCATTTGGTCATCATAAACAATGAACCATGAAACTACTGTAAATTTTAAATTGTTAGGAAAATGTGTAAATTTAGATATTAAATTATTTTATTTATGATTAATTTTTATAAATTAGATGAATTTAAACAAAATATCTAGATATTTCATATTTTTAAAATATGAAGGCACTACAATTGAAAGTGTCTCAGAAGAATAAAAACTAGCCTTCTATCAAGCACTTTTTTCTATGGTCAAGTACATCCCAAGTTGTAGAATGAAGATCATAATTTTGATTTAAATGAAGACTTAGATATTTTGGGGCATACCGAAGAGTGCACTGATGAATATAAAACAAGAGAAAAGAATACACAAAAGAAAAGAAAACTTGAAGCAAAACAAGAATTTTGTGAAGAATGGAAAGTGAAGTTTAAGTGGTTGAGATGTACAATATATGAAGGGAAAAAAGTTATGAAATGCATATATTGTGAAACACATAATGTAAGCCAATTCAAATATTCATAAGATCTCACTAGCTAAATGGACATGTGGGAATGAAAAGAAAGCAAAACCTATTACAGAACATATAGCAAATGTTGATGACATCAACAAGGAAAGAGTCATCACAACTATGAAATTAGTGTTTTGGATGGTGCAAGAGGATTTACCCCTCTCAAAATATGAATCACTTTGCTCTCCTCAAATGATATTACAGATGGCCACAAATCAATTTCTTTTTGCTATATCTAAGTATCTTGAAGAGGTGCAAATTGCTACAATGTTGGATAGTCCTTTTTTCTCTTTAATGTTGGATGAAAGTATAGATCATAGTTTAGAAAGACATCTTATGGTCTATGCAACTTTTTTAGACTCCAAAGGGTTGGGGCCAGGGCTTAAATTTGACAGTTGTATAGTTGTATTTAAATATTTTAGTTGTAAGATACAATAAAAATAAATATTTGACTATATTTATATACTTGTAATTTATTTTCAAAACTGTAAAAAAAAACAATCAATATGAAAATTATATATATACACTTTTTATATGTATTCTTTTTATTTTTAATTTTTTAATAAGAATTATTATTTAAGAAAAAATTTCCCAGATTTTTAGATTTGTTTTTTAATAGAATATATTCATTCTAAATTATATAATATATATATTTTCTTTTTATTTTTACATTTATAATAGAAACTATTCCAAATTTTTAGATTGTTTTTTCCTTTTATTTTAAAACTTTTTAATAGGAATTTCTATTATAAGAAAAAGTTTCCCAAATTTATAGATTTGTTTTTTTATAGAATATATTCATTCTAAATTTCTAGTTTTTTCCTTATATTTTTAAATTTTTTAATAGGAACTATTATTTAAGAAAAAAATTCTTTTTAGATTTATTTTTTAGAATAGATTCATTCTAAATTTCTTGGCTTTTTCAGCACAACTCTCTAAGATTTATATATATATTCTTTTACTTTTTTATGTTTTAGAAAGAATTGGCAATAGTGAATTAGAAAGAATTGGAATTTGACTTGTAGTTAAAAAA
Source organism: Cunninghamia lanceolata (assembly GCA_027924645.1). Classification (NCBI taxonomy): domain Eukaryota; kingdom Viridiplantae; phylum Streptophyta; class Pinopsida; order Cupressales; family Cupressaceae; genus Cunninghamia; species Cunninghamia lanceolata. The sequence continues at coordinate 3,426,882 of BSBN01001670.1, read as the reverse complement.
ATTGATTGTCATGTTTTGACTATTTCGCCAATAACATGTTTTGAAGCCAAAAGGGTGTTAGAGATTTTGAACACAAAAGTGTTGTTGGGAAAGATGCCTGTTGTCAATCAAGATTGTGCCACTAGCCAAGTTAGACTTGACTATCCTGTTGAAACATGGAAATCCTCCCAGATTGTGGGTGATCTATGTCGAGAGGGAATCTCCAGAGTGAGCTGGTTCTCCTTATGATTTTTTCCTAATCTAATGACTTATCTGGGAAAAGGGATGAGAGGGTAAACTGGATTAAATAACTGAAATGAAATCTAAGGTGATGCACCAATACTATATTCCTATCAAATCTTACTCACAATAAGACCACAAAGCATTAATCTTCACAACACTTTGATCTTACTCAATTCATAAATATTTCACATGAAGGTTTGATCAAACATGACATGCAACCTGAATTAAGTAAAATAACTACATAACCTATCACAAAACCAAGACAAAAATAGAGGATAAATGTTTATCACAGTGCAATATCAAATCAGTTTTGCAAAAAGAGAGGAAAAAATGAAGGAAAACTGCTACTCTATATCTGAAGGAATAATGAGTGCATAGACTGAATACAACATTCTTAGTGTGAGAGGAAGACCCTGGTATCCCTGCACTCTGATCTCTACTCTATGTTGTGAAACTCTAATTGGAACTACTGAAAAGAAAGTATATCTCTGCCATATATCCTATAAAAAATCTCTCCCTGGAAGCTGGAAGAAAAGCTCCTAATAATAGACCTCCAAGTCCATTTTTGAGCTCCTCAAAAAAGACAAAATAATATCTCCCAAAAGGAGTCCAAACTATGAAAACAAGATGCCAAAAGATGTCCTCATGTGGCCCCACCAAATCTTCTTTAAAACAAACTCATTTTGACCCATAAAAGCTCCTAATTTTGTCTTTATCTACCTTCAAATAAAACAAATCAAGAAAAATATTTTGATTTGTCTTATTAGTCTAACTACCTAAAAATAGTTTTAGTTTTAAATAAATTTATAGATGATTGCTTTAAAACTAACTTTACAACACTTGGCAATTTTATTCTATCCCCTACTCAATTTGATTTACAAAAAATAAATCTTTATGGCTTATAATTTCGCCAATTGTAATTACAATGTTTGATTTTTTAATAAAAAATCATAAAACTAATTATGAGGATCATGATATTTTCACAAATGAAAAGGCCTAATGACTCATCTACATATGACCTAGCAATCTTTAAGGTACATGTGGCATGTGGACTTGTCTCATACCAAAAATGAAAGGTTTCACATATCACAAGGTGATTAAGTATGTTTTGAAGCATTAAATTTTTCAAGGAACCATGGGCTCGACCTCTCACTAAGTCATTGACTTAGGCATCATGTTATGGTGACTTAATACCATGAAGGTATTAATCTTGTGCCACAAAAAGAATTGAATGTGATAAAATGTCATCATCGGGCTAGGGCTTCATTGTAACCCTAATAACAAAACACCTTTTCACCCTACTTTTTGCATCATTTTGACTTTGGCACTTGTAGAATTGGCTCTCTGGTGTCGACAATGAAACCCTAGGGTTTCAAGCATGAAAACTTGGACTCCTCTGGCATGTTTGTGCTCGGCCTCCATGGATTTTTGTAGAAAAAGAAGGTAAAAGGTTTATCTAATGTATATGTGACTCTTTCTCTTTGATTCCTTCAATTTTGTGATGAATTTCTGAGATAAAAAGGCTTTAACAGCCATGGCCTGTGTGTACATTTTGATGATTTGTGTGCATTTGTTTTACTTGTCATTCCTCCTCTGTATTCTGGCCACCATTACTGCATTCTTGAGAGGACAAAAGAAGAAAAAAAGAAAGCCTTTTGGCTCTTTCCCACTATGCATTGTCTTCAAACACAGGTAATATCTTTTGTCTATCTCTGTATATTTCATTTTTTTTATGGCATTCTGTTGATCTTGGAGTAGAAAACTGCGGCCATATTTTCTACCCTACTGTTGATGAGCTTATCATTCTTCTCTGCATATTGAAAATGGGTATCAAACCTTTTTGAAAATAAGGCATACCTGGCCACAGCTAGCATAGTGTCTAATTTTTGCATACTTCCTTCTTCTCTGTATATTTGTCTCTTCTCAAAACTCTAAATGGGGTTCGAACAAAAAAAATTGTTTTTCCACTTCTTTCTATAGCTAAACTCACTCAAATGTAAAATGAAATAGCTTTTGAGTCTTTGATGAGAAAAATGAATATTCAGTTTCGATTGTAGCTAAGCATTTTGTGCATTTGTATGGTTTGAAACCCATCGGCATGGTAGTGGCTACATATGTGGCTGCGACTGTTTCTATTCTTTGTGTTCAACATGCTTGAAACACCCTTCCTGTATCTACAATTTTGTCTTTATCTAGCTGTTGATGAAAATGTACTCTTTTCCTGTTAGAAATATGTGCCTAAGTGGTGTTGACATTGATGTCAACATATCCTTGTTGCTATTGGTGCCAATTGTATCCTATATTACTATCTGTATAGAAGACTGGATTATTGAGGATATTGAGAAAATTAATGAAGACTCAATGTTCATGAACCTTATGGATGTGTATAGGATTGTTAGAGGTTGCTCCAGTTAAGAATTGAGAAGTCTACATGAAGATTTGAAGAAGTTATGGCCATCTGAGTAGAACCAATTCCTGCAATACTTAAGAGAAACAGAGTGACAGGAAAGAGGTCTGGATTGCTCCGGTAATGTAAAATTGTGATCTGCGGATCTGAAGGCATGTTTGGAAAGCCAATGTGTATCATCATCTCCAGTGGTTCATGGTTTGGAGGTCCTTAAGCTATCTTTCTAGTTTGATAGTCATGGCAGACAGCGTTCTCAAGGCTCTGGAGGAAGATATAGATGATTCTAGTAATTTGGTTTAGAGTGGATATTATTGGTGAATTCAATGTGCTTGTGGAGGTCTCTGGATCATGTGGCTATTGTGTTGGAGGTCCTCATGGAAATTTGAGCTTGTTGATTGAAGATTTCCTCTTTGAGGTTGATGTTCTTCCCAGTCTTGGTCGATTAGATGTTCATGGCATGTTGCGGATGATTTCAAGAGCATTTTATGAAGCATGGTATGTTAGTGGAGAATGTTTCAAGTTCCAGCTATGCTTGGCTGACAGTGTAAAGATCCATGTTAAGTTTAGCTGAGCTTGTTGATCATTCCAAGGTTGATGAAGTGTATAAATACTTGTTGAAGAGTTGTGGAAAATTATCCTTGTACGAAATGAAATAAATCCAAAGAAAGGATCAAAAGCAGAGAAGAGAAAAAGAAGAACGAAGGGAGTATAGAGTGAAAAGTCAGTGAAGAATTATTTAAAGATAAGAGCAAAAGCTTTGTGAGCCTTCAAGGGATTGATTCAGGCATGAATGTAGATGCTATTTCTCAGTTCATTATCTCTGGGTAAATCAAAAATTTCTTATAGGAAGTGAGCCTCTTCTTAAGCAGTGAGCTCGAGGCAGTGCACCCGAAGGCATGTGCCTTCTATTTTCTTAAGTACTTTTAATAGGGTACGCATTTTTGTGAGTTAACCCCCACCATTTTTTTTCCCTTAACTAGGTTTTCCACATCAAAATTCTGGTGTTGTGTGTTCATCTTGTTTCTGCTCATGTGTTGATTTATGCTTAATGTTTACATCATTAATCTAATTGTAAATTAAGAAAGAAGATTTATAAGTGCAGAAAAGGTTAAAGATTTAGGGACAATTGATTCACTCCCCTTTTAGTTGTTTAGACTAATTCCAACAATTGGTATTAGAGCAAGGTTCCTCTAGAAGAAGCTTAACCGCTCAAGGAGATCTAGGATGTCAACTTAGAAGAAGGATAGTCCAAGATTTGATGGAACAAATTACTCTATTTGGAAGAATCATATGGAATGCCATTTACAATGCATGGGTGATGCTTATTGGTCAATAACCGACAATAAGTATGAACCTCCGGAGAGAGGTCCTTCAACTCTAGATCAAGTCAAAGATGCGGAAAATAACCTTCAAGCTAAAGAAGCTCTGTTGAGTGCCCTGTCTGATTCAGAAATGACAAATGTCTTTGGACTGAAAACTACTCATGAAATCTGGATAAAGTTGGAGAATCTATATGAAGGAGATGAATATGTCAAATGTGCCAAACTACAAAGTCTGAAAGGAAAATTTAAAAATTTGAGGATGAGTGAAGATGAAAACATCACAATCTACATGCAAAAGATAAATGAACTTGTGTGTGGGATCAGGTGTGTTGGCAGAAGTTTGGAAGAATCAGATATTGTGGCAAAAATGCTTAGATCCTTGCCTGATTCATATAAACATAAGGTTACTGCTATAGAAGAGATCAAGACTATCACAGATGTTACAAGAGATCACTTGGTTAACAAAATTTTAGCTTTTGAATTGAGTGAATTTGGCGATTCTCTTCCTAAGTTTTAATCTGCATTCAAAGCCAGTGTATATGGAAAACAAAGATATGATCTAGGTGAAATCTCTTCTACAAGATCAAACAAATTTGTGAAAACAAGAAAGGATCTTGAAGACGTTGAAATAGAAACTGCAGATCTTGAAGCTCTTATTGCAAAAAGAATGCCAAGAGGATCTGGTAAGTATGAAGGAAAATTACCACTCAAATTTTTTGCTTGTAATAAGATTGGTCATTTTACCTCAAGATATCTAGAAAGGGTTTTAAGACCAAACTCTAATAGGTACTAGGGTTAGAAGAAATGTTACTATGTCCAAGAAGATGGAGAAGAAGGGGTCACAGGTGATGAATCTAATCATGGAGGCTCCTCTGAAAATGGTTGGGTGTTTATTGCTATCAAAGAAGAAAATTCAGTGTGTAGTGAATCTGCTAGCTGTGCAAATGTGGAAAGTGCCTTGGTTACTTAGGTTATTGAAAAAGAGGAATGGGTGATTGATAGTGGTTGTTCTCATCATAGGACTGGTGACAAGAGTAAGTTTGTGAGTTTTGAAAATTATGAAGGAGGACTTGTGAAATTTGGAGACAACTTAGCTAGTAGAATCCATGGCAAAGGATCCATCTCTTTTGATGGCAAGAACAACACCAATGATGTTCTATATGCGGAAGGACTGAAACATAATCTTCTCAGTGTTGGACAGTTGGTTGACAAAGGTTATGATCTTCGATTCAAGGTTGGAAAATGCATAATCTTGGAAAGCTCCAAAACTAAAATTGCATCCAGTACTCAAACTAGAGGTAACATTTTTCACTTAAGTAGTTCTGGTAAAAGTTGTTTGATTTCTCAGATAGATCAAAGTTGGCTATGGTATAGGAGGATGTGTCATGTGAGTTTTGATAACATTGTCAAAATAAGTTCCACTCAAGCTGTAAGAGATCTTCCAAGACTTGTGAAACTTGATAGCATATGTAGAGAATGTCAATTGGGTAAACAGAAAAAAAATTTATTTAAAAGTAAGGAACAAGGTTCAAGTGGGAGATTGGAATTGGCACATACTGATCTTTGTGGTCTTGCTAGAATTAGGAGTGTGCAAGGAGACAGATACTTCATGTTGCTGATTGATGATTACTCCCAAATGATGTGGGTAACTTTCTTGAAAGAAAAATTAGAAGCTCTTGATAAGTTTAAGGTGTTCAAGATGATGGTTGAAAATGAGATTGGTTGGAAATTGAAGTGTCTGAGATCTAATAGAGGTGGAGAATCTACTTCCTGTGAGTTTGATGCTTTCTGTGAAAAGCATGGAATAAAAAGACAGTTATCTTGCTCCTAGGACTCCTCAGCAAAATGGAGTTGTGGAAAGGAAGAACCAGACCATTCTAGAAGCTACCAGGACCATGATGATGGAAGTAAATGTTCCTCAAGTTTATTGGAGAGAAGCTGCGAGTACTGCTTTCTACACTCTTAACCGGGTACAGATCAAAGGAAAGTCTGGTAAGACTCCTTATGAACTATGGTTTGGTCATCCTCCTATTGTAAAATATTTCAAAGTCTTTGGTAGTAAATGCTATATCAAAAGAGATGGGGATTTAGGCAAGTTTAAGGCAAGAAGTGATGAAGGAATATTTTTGGGATACTCAACTCAAAGTAAGGCTTATCGATGCTTCAAGAAGAGGTTGAAAAATATTTTTGAAAGTGCTAATGTTAAAGTTGATGAAAGCAAAGAAAGACATCCCAGGTACTCTGGATATGATTTAGATGATCAAGATGAAAGTCAAAGTCAAGGAAGGCAAGTTCAATTTTAGACCCAGATTTGGATTGATCTGGTAACTCCAGAGATTAGTACAGATGATGAGGAATAAGTTCAAGAAATAGAAATTCAAACAATTTCCAAAACTCCCAGGTATGTAAGGTTAAATCATCCTGAAGATCAGATCATAGGGGATAAGAGTAAAGGTATTCAAATGAGGAGAAATTTTTTTGAAGATCAAGAAAAGATTTGTTTGATTTCAAAGATTGAACCTAAATCAGTAAGTGAATCTTGCAATGATGAAAACTGGGTTAAAGCAATGAAAGAAGAATTGATGCAGCTTGAAAAGAATCACACTTGGGATCTTGTTACTAGACGTGAGGACAAAAATGTGATTGGAACCAAATGGGTCTTCTGGAATAAACTAAATGAAGATGGTGAGGTTGTAAGGAATAAGGAAAGGTTGGTGTGTAAAGGCTAGTCTCAAGTGTAAGGAATTGATTTTGAAGAAACTTTTGCTCCGGTGGCAAGGATAGAGGCAGTTAGATTATTTCTTCCATTTACTGACTTCAAAGATTTTAAAGTATATCAAATGGATATAAAATCAGCATTTCTAAATGGAGATTTAGAGGAAGAAGTCTACATTGAGCAACCAGAAGGATTTCAGTTGTCTGATTAGGGAGGTATGGTTTGTAGACTAAGAAAATCCTTGTATGGACTCAAGCAAGCTCCAAGAGCCTGGTATGCCAGATTAGATAAGCATTTGCTTAAGCTAGGATTTAGAAAAGGTACTGTTGATAGTAATCTCTACTTCAAGATTAATCATGAGGACATTCTAATTTTTGAGGTCTTTGTTGATGATATCATTTTTGGTGGAAATGAATGTATGTGCAAAGCATTTGCTGATCAGATGAAAAGTGAGTTTGAGATGTCAATGTTTGGCTAGATGAATTTCTTCCTAGGTCTTCAAATTGTTTAGTCAGATAAACATCTATTCATATCTGAGTCCAAGTATGTGAAAGAATTGTTGAAGAAGTTTGGAATGGAAGATTCAAAGTGAGTAGGTACACCTATGGTAACTAGATGCAAGCTAAGCAAAGATGATGACTCCCCCAAGGCAAATCAGAAAAGGTATAGATCAATGATTAGAGGATTGTTCTATCTAACTTAGACCAGACCTAACATCATGAATGCAGTTGGACTTGTTGCCAGATTTCAAGCTGATCCAAAAGAATCCCATGTTATGACTGTCAAAAGAATTTCTAGATATCTTAAGGGGATAATTGATTATGGACTGTGGTATCCAAAGGACAACAACTTCACTCTTCATGCATATATAGATGTTGATTGGGCAGGAGATGTAGATGACGGAAAAAGTACTAGTAGTAGTGCATTCTTCTTGGGGAAAAGATTGGTCTCCTAGATAAGAAAAAAGAAAGAGGCAATATGTCTGTCTACTACAGAGAAAGAGTATATAGCAATAGCAAATAATTGTACTCAAGTTCTGTGGATGAAGTAAATCTTGAAGGACATCAGAATTGTGTTTAAGGAGCTAGTCATAATTTTCTATGATAATTCTAGTGCAATAAGCATCTCAAAGAATTTGGTATTGCATTCAAAGACAAAGCATATATCTATCAAGTTTCATTTCTTGAGAGAGAAGGTAAATGAGAATGAAGTCAAGTTGGAGTTTGTGCCTTCCAAAGATTAGATCACAGATATCTTCACTAAGCCTCTTCCCAAGGATAATTTTAAGTATCTCAGAGAGAAGTTAGCAGTTATTACCCCTCCTAATCAAAACTAAGATGCACTTATGTGCATTAGTCTGGTGGAATTCTTAGACAAATCTTGAAATCCGGATTGATGTTGAGAAGATACTACTCTAAGGAGTAGTTAGTATGCAATTGTTGGAGATCAACCTGAGATAAAAAGGGAAAGAAAATATAGCAAATATGTGTCCTTTGCCATTAATGTCAGAGGGAGAGAATTCATGTGAAACACTTGGAAATAAATAGTTGCTGGTGAAAGGGGGAGCAGTGAAGAAAATGGTTGTAGGTGTGATAGGAGAAAGGGGGAGAAGTTCTTGTCTTGATGGTTGAATTCAGTTTTTCACATCATATGTTGCCATCAATGATAAAGGGGGAGATTGTTGTAAATATGTGCCTAAGTAGTGTTGTCATTGATGTCAACATATCCTTGTTGTAATTGGTGTCAACTATATCCTATATTGTTGTCTTTATGGAAGACCGGATTGTTGAGGATATTGAGAAAATTAATGAAGACTCAATGTTCATGGACCTTATGGATGTGTACAGGATTGTCAGAGGTTGCTCCAGTTAAGAATTGAGAAGTCTACATGAAGATTTGAAGAAGTTATTGCCATCTTAGTAGAACCAGTTCCTGCAATACTCAAGAGAGATAGAGTGAGAAGAAAGAGGTCCGAATTGCCTCGGTAATGTAAAAATGTGATTTGTGGATCTGAAGGCATGTTTGGAAAGCTAGTGTGTATCATCATGTCCAGTGGTTCCTAGTTTGGAGGTCTGCAAGCTATCTTTCTAGTTTTATAGTCATGGCAGAGAGTGTTCTCAAGGTTCTAGAGGAAGATACAAATGATTCTGGTAATTTGGTTTAGAGTGCATGTTATTGGTGAATTTAATGTGCTTTTGGAGATCTCTGGATTGTGTGACTACTGTGTTGGAGGTCAGCATTGATGTTTGAGATAATTGATTGAAGATTTCCTCTTTGAGGTTGATGTTTTTCCCAGTCTTGGTTGACTGGATGTTCATGGCGTGTTGCGGATGATCTAAAAAGCATTTTATGAAGCATGGTATGTTAGTGGAGAATGTTTCAAGTTCTAGCTATGCTTGTCCGACAGTGTAAAGATCCACGTTAATTTTACCTGACCTTGTTGATCATTCCAAGGTTGATGAAGTGTATAAATACTTGTTGAAGAGTTGTAGAAAATTATCCTTGTATGAAATGAATTAAATCCAAAGAAAGGATCAAAAGCAAAACAGAGAAGAAGAAGAGCGAAGGGAGTATAGAGTGAACAGTCAATGAAGAAGTATTTAAAGATAAGAGCAGAAGTTTTGTGAGCCTTCTAGGGATTGATTCAGGCATGAATGTAGATGCTATTTCTCAGGTCATTATCTTTCTATAAATCATAATTTCTTGTAGGCAATAAGCCTCTTCTTGAGTAGTGAGCTCGGCGCAGTGCACCCGAAGACATGTGCCTTCTATTTTCTAAAGTACTTTTAATAGGGTACGCATTTTTGTGGGTTAACCCCCACCATGGTTTTTCCCCTAATCAAGTTTTCCACATCAAAATTCTAGTGTTGTGTGTTTATGTTTTTGATATTATAAAGTGACAAACCAGGGGCCGATCCATTACAAAGCAGAACCCAAAAAGGGCAAAAAAGGATTAGAAAACAAAAAGAGCCAGAACCACCACTGATAGCCTACATACAACCGATATACAATAAAAAGATACTAACAATAAAAAGCCAGCTAACAGAATGCATAGAAAGACTAGAAAGGGATGTCGTCCTCTCCCTTAGAAAGAAACTCCAGCATTTTGTCAAATTCTTTAACCCTGTCATTATCAGCACCATGAATGATAACCTCACGTTCCCGTAGTAGAGATACATTGGCCATAACAATCTTTCATATCATGCTAATAAAGAAATTGCCAAGAGAAAAGACCCATTTTTCTAGGAACTCCACCTACTCCTTCAATTGAGATAGATCATCAGCATCATTTACTTCCTCAATATTATCTTCCTCCCTACCATCTTGAGCAATATTACCATCCTCTTGAAACAAGTCAGGATCAACAGGAACAATAGTGGGAACAAAGTGGGCATCTTTCCTAGTGTTAGCAACAGTATCAACCACCTCCACCTGAGTAGTAATATCTCCCACATCCACATAGTCACCAATGGGGACAGAATTATGAACCCCAATATTATCTTCAGTTTCAAAGGCCTCCACAGGAATGTCCTGCCCATCAATTTCTTCTTCACCATCAGAATCTTCAATAGCAATCTCCTAAACATCACTCTTGGGATCTTCCTCCTCATGGGTAGAGGCTTCAGAATTGCTTTCAGAATAGTTTATCAGCTTCAACATAGGGGCCCGTTTGCCAACAATGCAACTAGACCACCTAACAACATTAATGTTTACATCATTAATCTAATTGTAAATTAAGAAAGAAGATTTATAAGTGCAAAAAAGGTTAAAGATTTAGTGACAACAGATTCACCCCCCTCTCAGTTGTCTGGACTAATTCCAACATTTTCAAGGTTTGAAAACTCCATTTAGTAGTGCATAAAAACTTGTATAACTCATACATGGTACTCTATGTTTCTCCTTTTGATACATGCTTATATTAGTGGCCATGTGGGCCATGACTGGAAAAACACCTCTATATTTTCTTTGTCATTTGAAACCCTAGGGTTTGATCAAAACAAAGATTCATCTTCCACTTTACCTGTGCATATATACTTGATGTTTCATATGCATATACTCCTGTATTTATAACATTTAACACTGCAACTTATAGCTTGATCTCTAAGCATTCAGTTTTAATAAAAAACCCCAAAGGGTTAATTTCCATTTGACATCGTACTTTGGCTACGACTTTTGTATGTGGCTTTCTCCTTCAATGGCTCGAAAACCCTCATCTAGCAGTGTATAAATTTGTATGGCTCTAACAATCAAGAGGAAAATATGAGTTCTTCCTGTGCACAACATTTTATATCTTAGATACATATACTTTATTTCCGTATCATTATTTGGTTGTTTCTGAAGCAAGACACATACACTTTGGCAAATATATCACATACTATTTTGAACAACAATACCTTCTCTTACTATAGCAAGGCACATGAGATACATGACAGATTATCAGTTGGCTGTTCCTTTTGTCTTTGTATCTTTTGTGGATGGCACCATTTTGATAAACACATACCTAATATAATACAATTTGATGTTGGTTCAGTTCATTGTTCCTCTTCATACACCACATATAATGTGGCATCTCTCATTGGCTGCTTAAGTTGTGAAAATATTCATTGCTGACACCTTATTCTATAGCAATCATTACATTTCTTCATCATATAGGTTTGCAAGGTGATTACTGTACATTTCTTGATATGATCACAAAATGAGAAAGATATAATCTATCAGAGCATCTCTTGTGGATGCACATGAGATATCAACTACTTCATACTTTTGGTTGTTCTATATGTCTTTCTCCTGTAGCATTATCTGCTATAATTTATCTTGGTCTCTCCATGATTTAAGATCATCTCATGCTTAGAAAGTGATAGCTTTATATGATGAATGTACCTTATGTCGACATAAAAGAGAAATGACAACATACGTTGTTCCATGTTTTGTTGTATGCCATTGTATTTTGCTTCAATCATGTAGCTATACTCATATGTTTCTGAAACAAGTCTAACAATGTGAAAGGAAACTGGATAGCTTGTATCTATGTTTACTTTTGATATGCGTACATTGGATGTTTTCAAACAAATCTGCCTCATTGCATTGACTTTTGATTATTAATTCAATATATCATATCAAATGCAAATGGTTACACATAACAAATAAATCATTCTAGCTCTTTCAGGCTACTTGTAACCACATTTTGGTGTCTTGTTCATTGCACTCATCTGATATTTGGCTCCACCATGCATATATTTGATATTATTTATGATAAATTGAAACAGTAATGACAACTATCCTTTTGCATTGAATGATGTCCTGAATGAGTTCACTTTACTCTTATGATTCCATTTCATCCTTTGAGGTGCAGTCATAGGTGTATCCTGTTCTTGACATCAATGCATCTAGCTGCTTTCTACTCCTTCAGTTTGTCATGCAATTAAGGCAATGTGAATAATGATCATTCTTTTTCATTTCATCCCTTCTAAGGTTAAGGGGAGGCAACATGTTGGGCTCAACCCTTGTGGGAGCCCACTTGACACCACATGCTGATATGTCTTCAATTAGCTACATGACTTATCCTATACCTGCACATGAAACAAATAGATTAGAATAAAAAAAATGAAGTTCTATGGTTGTTTCTTTCTTAGTTCCTCTTGCATGTGGATGTTGTTCATTGATCAGTGCATTATAAACACAGTGTTATGCCTCTTCTAATAGGACATAGAGATCTCATAACTGGAGCTCTAACAAGACTGTTTCTAACTTTTGCAGGTTATTGTCAAAGATTGTGAGCAGGACAGAAGACAAGTTCAAAGATCGAAGACCTTCAAGGCAATGATGGCTATGACCTTCCCTTTCTTATCCTTAGATGCATAACATTTCATTTATACTTGCACTTGTTTAGCTATACCCACGGCTTGTGTGGGACATTCATTAAATGCAATGTTTATCATTTTATGTATTTGAATTTGTAAATGAATAATCATTGTAATGAATGAAATACTTATCTCTCTTGTGAATGTTCTCCAATGCAATGAATGATCTAAAATCTTTTCTTTTCTTGAACAACACAACCGAACTACAATATCTCTGAAACACAATAACTATGGAAATAACTTATAATAGAAAAATGATAACCTTCAATCTAAAAATGAATTTGTTGCACTAACTCTGCCAATTTTGAGCTATGGTAAAAAATGGTAACATTTCTGGTGACTTCTGCTATATGCTTGTCTGCTAAGTATCGGATCAGTTGCCTTGAACATCCATTGGGCATTGAGTCATACTCTACTCTTCTCAAACTCAAAAAACACTGCAATTTAGCTCTCCAACAGTCCAAATAGCAATAGAAAACTAAAAACAAACTTAACTAAAAACAAACTAACAGGCCCTGATGGCCAAAACACCTATGCAGGAGCACTTAGGGAAACACAAACTAAAAGCAAATGTGCATGAACACTTGTTAATTGCAACAATACTCTACTATATACAAAGGTAGCACTTATCCTCAGAGGCAATGCTTGAGGTGGATCCCATTGATTGGGATAGACAACACCTCTCCACTTAACTTGGACAACTGAAATGCATTGTTTTCTTTACACTCTATGATAACATAAGGCCCATCCCAAATTGCATCAAACTTGGAATGCTTTCTAGGTCTTCTTCTTAGTTTATTCCATTTGAACACCAAATCACCAACAATGAAGCTCCTTAGTCTTTCTCTCTTATCAAAAGCATTCTTCATTTGAACTTGATGTATATCAAGCTTCCTCAAGGCCTCTTTCCTGATTTCTTCTAGTTCCATGAGCTGAGCTAGTTTGACTACTAAAGGTTGTTCCTCTAGCAGCTCAAGTTCTTTGATGAAAGTCAATGTGGGTAATTCAACTGAAACAAGCAACCTAGCCTCTTTGCCATAAGTAAGTACATATGGAGAACAACTAGTAGCTCTCTTGGATGTAATTCTGTTAGCCCAAAGAGCTCGCTTTAACTTCTCGTGCCATGATCTCTGGTTATCTTCAACAGTCTTCTTGATGATTCGTATTAGATTCTTGTTGGTAGATTCGGCTTGCCCATTACCCTGCGGGTACTAGGTAGAAGAAGTATTCAAAAAGATATTATTTTTGATAGACCAATTTGAAGTTCTCAATCCAATAAAAGCCAAACCATTATTTGAGATAATCAAATCTGGTGTACCAAATCTAGATACCAGATCCTGATAGAAACTTAGAATAATAGATTCATTTGCTTCTTTTAAAGAAACAACCTCGGTCCACTTGGTGAAATAGTCTGTGGCATTCAAGATCCACTTATGGCCTACACTTGAAGGTGGGTTTATTGGTCCTATGAAATCCAGTCCCCATTTTGCAAATGGTTGTTCAACTTTAATAAGATGTAGGGGTAAGGAAACAAGCCTTTGCTTACCTAAAAATAATGAACACTTCTCACATCTTCTCACCCAATCAAATTCATCTTTAAATAGGTCAGGCTAGTAATAACTAGCTTACATAATCTTCAAAGTAGTTGTTCTAGCTGCAAAGTGACCTCCTAAAGGTCCATTGTGAAACTCTTTTAACAACTTATCAACTTGATTAGGTCCAATACACCTTAGAAATACACCATTAAAACCTCTCCTATACAAAATACCATCAATAATAGCATAAGGAGTAGCTTGTAACTTAAAATACCTTCTTCTTGCCCTATCTAAACCTTCAAGGCATTGACTAGATTATAAATAGTGCATCATCTGCTACACCCAGTTGTTTGTAGGAGCTGGTATAGTGGCTAGTACACTATTATTCAGTACTATTTCCATGTCCTCTTCATTTTCTTGACTATGATCTTCACTTTTAATAAGCTGCTCACATAAGCCTTTGCCCCTAATCAGCTTGGTTACTTTGATATCAACATCAAACTCCATAACTTTGGTTATCTAACCAGCCCTCTTATCATTTATATCTCTATTTAGTAAAAAACTCTTGACATTAGGGTGAGCAACCATTAAGTGAATTTTGTTATTGGACAACGTGTGTCTGAATTTGTTTAGGCTCTGAACAACAACAAAAACATGTTTTTCCACAAAAGAATACTTTACCTGGTGGTCATGCAGTACTTGGCTGAAAAATACCACTGGCTGCTCCAAACCTTCGTCATTTTGCTGAGATAACATTGTTGAGATCGTATCAATACCTCCAAAAGCATACAAAATAAAATCCCTCTCATAATTAGGATTAATAAGGGTATGGACAGCAACGAGGGCTTCCTTAATCTGCTCAAAGCTTCCTTTTCCCTCCTTAGTCTAGCTGAATGGCATATTCTTCTTCAACATGGTAGTAAGAGGTTGTAAAAATGTTGCAATGTTTGGAATAAATCTTCTCATGAAATTAATTCTACCAAGAAATATCTACAAGCCTTTCTTATGTGCAGGTAGCAGTAAATCTAAAATAGCTGAAACTCTCTCAGGGTCAATAGGAACAACTTGTTTTGAAACAATATGGTTGAGAAGTTTACTTTCATGAACTAAAAATATGCACTTTTCGGGGTTCAATGAAAATCCAAACTCTCTGCACCTCTCAAAAATCTACTTCAAGTGGTCAAAGTGATCATTAACATCTTTGAAAAAAATAGTTATGTCATCTAAATACACTAGCACTATTCTGTTCATAAGGCCATGGAAGGCCATGTCCATTGCCCTCTAAAAGGTTGGTTCGACATTAGACAAACAAAATGGCATTTTCTGATAGGTCATGGTACCCCACTTGTGAATGTAGTTTTATATTGGTCCTCTTCTTTGACTAGAATCTATTTGTAACCCAAGTAACCATCTAACAGGGAATATCTATTAGAACCTCAAATAGTTTGCAATATTTGTTCCATGGAAGGAAGAGGGTAGTGGTCTTTCAATGAGGCCTGATTTAGATCATGGGGATTGACACAAAGTCAAATTTCTCCATTCTTTTTCCTAACTGGTACTAAGTTAGAGACCCAGGATGTATGTTTGATTGGGAATATTATGTTTCTCTCAATCAGTTTGTTTGACTCAGCCTTCATTAAATGCTCAAGTTTTGGATTGAGGGTTCTCTATTTCTACCTATCAGGCTTGGCATTAGGCTCTGAATTCAATGGTATGTTGGGCCAAACTAGGATCAAATTCCCTTAATTCCTTATATTCCCATGCAAAAATATCAGAAAATTCTTGAAATAACTGAATAAATGATTGTTGTTCTTCTTTAGTACATACCTTTCCGAGTTTCAATAGTATATCCTTGAAAATTTCTATGGTTTCATAATATTCTTTCTTGACTATCATGCTGCACTTGTCCTTTCTGAACTGATCATCTGTGTTGAACATTGATTCTAATGTCACTAGTCCTTTGGCCAACTTGTTGGATTTCAATTGTATAATCTGATCTTCAAATTGTTGCTGGTATTTATGTTGATTATCAGCTGTAAATTTAGCTTCTACACTAAAAAAACTTAAGATTTGCTCATCACTATCTAACACTTGTCAGGAAACACTATTGGCAGGTAGAAAAGGTCTGACAACTATTTTGACATATGGCTGTACTTCATTATTCTAAATCTGATCAGGAATCTCAAATTGAGATCCCAAGGCTGTAAGCTTATCTGCATACTTATTTTGGTTTCTAGGAATTAAAAATAGATTAAATGCATCAAAAAATTCAATTGAATCCCATACTCTATGCTTGTACTTTTTGAGCAGGTCATTCTTAGTTGCATTTAGATTCCTAACCTAGTTAATGATTAATTTATAATCACCATAAACTTGGACAGATTTGATACTTTTTTTCTGGGCCCACTCTAAACCATGAATTGGGGCCTCATACTCAGCCACATTATTTGTGTAGTTGAAAGTGAACCTCAAGGCAACATAGTACATGTCTCCCTCAAGTGAAATCAACATATTCCCTCCACTAGCACCTATTTTCGTCCTAGATCCATCAAAGTATAGCTTCCAAAGCTAATCTTCTTGTTGTCCTGATTGACTTTGGTCCTTAATCAGAATAGGAATCACTGCGTTAGTTTCCTGTATCATATAGATGCCTAATCCTACCTCATTAGTTTGACAGAAAGGGTCACTTTCATGGTCTTCAGCTACCTAATCATCTAAGTTTATGTCTTCTATAGGTGCATTGGGATCTAGGCTCATGGGTTCATCCTGCTACCCATGGGTGATGTATAGATTAGCATTTATTGGGCTAGGAAAATAGGGCTCAACATGGTCCTTTGCAAGTGGTTTGGACTATATGGTTACTTTTATACCATATCTTGTTCTGAAAAACAAGTGGGACTAATCAGAAGATAGAAACCCACCCAATTTGGCAGTAAACTCCCTAGAAAGACATAAAGCAAAGCTAGGTGGCAGATCAATGATGTAAATATCCTGATGGATGGCAAAATTAGGACAAGCATGTAGTGTAAGAGCAGATTTCTAGTTATTCCTACAATACTAAGTGTAGACTTGTCTAACTGGACTACTCCTTTTGCAAGGGGCTCATAAACCAATCCTAGTGAATCAGCTAGACTTTTGGGCATGACTGAACTACTTGCTCTAGAGTCTTAGGTAGTTATGAACAAGCTTGTCACCAATAATTAGACTTAGGTAGAAAAGAAGAGGTTTTACCTCATTTGTTGGCTATCCACTCTTGATTTCTGAGCTGTTGGAAAGTACAACTTTGGCCTCTCCTTGATTAGAACACTTAGAAATGGAAAGTTCAGCCAATGCTTCTTGTAGCAAATTATTTTGGCTAGGAATGCGCAATGCATCCATAACTGACATACTTAATGTAGCTTTCTTAAGATGATCTACTATGTTAAAAGAAACATGATTTACCTTTTGATGTCCTTTTACACAACAACATCATTCTACCTTTGTGAAGGCTATTGTTGTACTTTGGAGTGATCCTTTACCAATACAGTTTGATCCCTTTGCAGAATTTGAACTTTTTGCTATGATAAGGGGTAGCTTGTGACAGAAAAGTATAATTTTTATCTCTCATAGGTTGCTGTTGTACCACTGCAACTTGCTGATTAATATCTGTAGCCCTCTATTTTGACCTCCTATTGTCTAAAACAGGTGTATTTTGTTGGTTTTGGCCTTGTGGGTAACTTATGCTGTAGAAATCAAAATCTTGCCAGTTCATTAAGGCCACATCAGCATTATTTTGTTGAGCTAAAACTTTACCAGAGACACCTTCCGAACTTGCATAACTCTTCTGAACAATGAGTGCCTAATTTCTTACTCCATTTGTGCATGTAGCTTGATCATGTGGTTGGTGACATGGATAACACTAATCACTATCTTGAGCTAAGTTATTCTATGTGGGTACAAGCTCCTCGAGGTGTTGGCAACATTTGGGTTGTAAGATTGGAAGGGTTGAGGGTTGTAGTTTCTTCTTTGACCTTGAGGATCAACTTGAAAAGGTTGTCTATACTATTGATTGGGCTGATACGGGGCTTGGTAAGGCTTAGTTTCTTGGCCAATCTACTTTTACATGTTAACAAATTCATTGCCAAAGGTTTTGCCCATAGACTGAATCATGCCTTTTAACTCTTGGATTTCTTGGAGATGAGCTGGGGTAGGGTTTTTTTGGACTATAAGATGATGGGTTATTGTTGGAATAGGTGGAACATCAGCTAAAGGAGGCACTGCTATTGGCACAGATGGCTAGATTTCTAGGAAAATGGGTAAGGGAGGCCTCAAGGCTATCTTCCTTACTTGGATAAGGTAGTTTTATGCTCTAACAACAACTTTAAAAGAATCAGGAAGGGTGGTTCCTCCCATAGACTGGATCATTATAGAAATTTCACTATTCAAAGCTTTAAGATAAAACAAAAATGGCATGCCTTAGCAGGGGTTTTAGTATTGTGGGAATCCTATCCCAAGTTCTCTGAAATCGATAATTGAAATCAACCATGTGTTCATGCGGTGCCCTTTTGATGGTGCTCAACTGCTCTAGCAATGAGAGATGATCAGATTTGTCCTTGAAATGTTTGTGAAATCCATCTCCCAGCTCATCCCATGATGAAATTGAGTTCTCTGTAAGTCCTCTGAACCATTGTAATGCTTTCCCCTTCAATGATGCACCCAAGAGTCTGATTGCTACATTTTCTTGAGTAACATTGTGTACAATGCACAGGGTTGCCACATCCTGAATGTGTTCAGCAGTTGTAGTATGATCTTCTCTAGTGAAATACGATAGTCCTTTAAGGGCTACAATAGGAATATCATCTCTTTGCGCAAGTTGTAATGGGTTGCCTCCATTAAAAGGCACAAATGCAAACTGTCTAGCCATTATTGGAATTTGAACTATGAGCACCAGACTTCTACTCCTTTATTTTGGAGTTGGGGAACTAAGTTGTGAAGGTGTTGATTTTGATCTCCTTGCTAAATTAGCTGTTTTGGTTGTTGATCTACCTCTTCTCCTTGGTGGAGATAGCTGTAAATATTCAAAAGCATTAGAACTGGATCTAGTTTTCATAAGCTAATAACACTAATCTGCATGCAAGAATAGAGAAAATGAGTCGCTAGGTATATTGTGAAGCCTCCAAAGGCTGGAATACTACTGGATATACCATAACAATAGCTATGAGGGTATAAAACTTTCTCTTAAATCACTTTTAGAGTCCCACCGAGCATGCCAAAACTGTTGTCAATCAAGATTGTACCACTATCCAAGTCAAACTTGACTATCCTGTTGAAACATGGAAACCCTCTCAGATTTTGGGTGATCTATGTCGAGAGGGAATCTCCAGAGTGAGCTAGTTCTCCTTATGTTTTTTTCCTAATCTAATGTCTTATCTGGGAAAATGGATGACAGGGTAAATTGAAATAAACAACTAAATTGAAATCTAAGGTGATGCACCAATACTGAATTCCTATTAGATCTTACTCACAATCACACCACAGAGCATTAATCTTCATAATAATTTGATCCTACTCAATTCATAAATATTTCACATGAAGGTTTGATCAAACATGGCATGCAACCTGAATTAAGAAAAATAACTGCATACTATCACAAAACCAAGACAAAAACAAAGGATAAATGTTTATCACAATGCAATATCAAATCAGTTTTACAAAAAGAGAGGCAAAAATGAAGGAAAAATGCTGCTCTATATTTGAAGGAAAAATGAGTACATAGACTAAATACAACACTCTTAGTGTGAGAGGAAGACCTTGGTATCCCTACACTCTGATCTCTACTCTATGCTGTGAAACTCTAACTAGAACTGCTAAAAAGAAAGTATATCTCTGCCATATATCTTGTGAAAAATCTCTCCCTAAAAGCTGGAAAAAAGCTCCTAATAATAGACCTCAAAGTCAATTTTTGAGCTCCTCAGAAAATCCAAAACCTCCCAAAAGGAGTCCAAATTGTGAAAATAAGATGCCAAAAGATTCCCTCATGTGGCCCCACCAAATCTACTTTAAAACAAACTCATTTTGACCCATAAAAGCTACTAATTTTGTCTTTATCTACCTTCAAATAAGACAAATCAAGAAGAATATTTTGATTTGTCTTATTAGTCTAACTGCCTAAAAATAGTTTTAGTTTTAAACCAATTTATAGATGATTTCTTTAAAACTAACTTTACAACACTTGGCAGTTTTATTCTATCCCCTATTCGATTTGATTTACAAAAAATAAATCTCTGCGGCTTATAATTTCGCCAATTGTAATTACAATGTTTGATTTTTCAATAAAAAATCATAAAAATAATTATGAGGATCATGATATTTGCAAAAATGAAAAGGCCTGATGACTCATCTGCATATGACCTGGCAATGTCTAAGGTACATGTGGCATGTGCACTTGTCTCATACCAAAAATGAATGGTTTTGCATATCACAAGGTGATTAAGTATGTTTTGAGGCATTAAATATTTCAAGGGAGCCATGGGCTCGACCTCTCACTAAGTCATTGACTTAGGCATCATGTTATGGTGACTTAATACCCTGAAGGTATTAATCTTGTGCCACAAAAAGAATAGAATGTGATAAAATGCCATGATCAGGCTAAGGCTTCATTGTAACCCTAATAACAAAACACCTTTTCACCCTACTTTTTTGCATCATTTTGACTTTGGCACTTGTAGAATTGGATCTCTGTTGCCAACAATGAAACCCTAGGGTTTCAAGCATGAAAACTTGGACTTCTCTAGGATTTCTATGCTTGACCTCCATAGATTATTACAGAAAAAGAAGGTAAAAGGTTTATCTAATGTATATATGACTCTTTATCTTCGATTCCTTCCATTTTGTGATGAATTTCTGAGGTAAAAAGGCTTTAACAACTTTGGCCTATGTGTACACTCTAATGATTTGTGTGCATTTATTTTACTTGTCATTCCTCCTCTGTATTCTGGCTGCCATTACTACATTCTTGAGAGGACAAAAGAAGCAAAAAAGAAAGCCTTTCAGCTCTGCCCCACTATGCATTGTCTTCAAACATAGGTAATATCTTTTGTCTATCTTTGTATATTTCATTTTTTTGTGGCATTCTGTTGATCTTGGAGTTGAAAACTGCGGCCATATTTTCTACCCTATTGTTGATGAGCTTATCATTCTTCTCTGCATATTGAAAATGGGTATCGAACCTTTTAGAAAATAAGGCATACCTAGCCACGGCTAGCATAGTGTCTGAGTTTTGCATACTTCCTTCTTCTATGTATATTTGTCTCTTCTCAAACTCTAAATGGGGTTTGAACAAAAATTTGTTTCTCCACTTCTTTCTGTAGCGGAGCTCACTCAAATGTAAAATGAAATAACTTTTGATTCCTTGATGAGAAAAATGAATATTCAGTTTTGACTGTAGGTAAGCATTTTGTGCATTCTCACAGTTTGAAATCCATCAGCATGGTAGTGGCTGTGTATGTGGTCACGGTTGTTTAGATTCTCTATGTTCAACATGCTTGAAACACCCTTCCTGTATTTGCAATTTTGTCTTTATCTAGCCACTGATGAAAATGTACTCTTTTTTGATTGTTCAAAAACTCCATTTAGCAGTGCATAAAAAATTGTATAACTCATACATGGTACTCTATGTTTCTCCTTTTGATACATGCTTATATTAGTGACCATGGGGGCTGCAACTGGAAAAACACCACTGCATTTTCTTTTTCATTTGAAACCCTAGGGCTTGATGAAACAAAGTTTCATCTTCCACTTTACCTGTGCATATATACTTGATGTTTTAGATGCATATACTCTTGTATTTATAACATTCAACGCTGTGATTTGTAGCTTGATCTTTGAGCATTCATTTTTAGTTAAAAACCCCAAAGGGTTATCTTCCATTTGACATCATGCTGTAGCCGTGACTTCTGTATGTGGATTTCTCCTTCAATTGTTCAAAAACCCTCATTTGGCAGTGTATAAATTTGTATGGCTCTAACAATCAAGAGGAAAATATGAGCTCTTCCTGTGCACAACATTTTATAACTCAGATACATATAATTCATTTATGTATCATTATTTGGTTGTTTATGCAGCAAGACACACACTTTGGCAAATATATCACATACTATTTTGAACAACAACACCTTCACTTACTATA
This sequence comes from Cunninghamia lanceolata, assembly GCA_027924645.1. Classification (NCBI taxonomy): domain Eukaryota; kingdom Viridiplantae; phylum Streptophyta; class Pinopsida; order Cupressales; family Cupressaceae; genus Cunninghamia; species Cunninghamia lanceolata. The sequence goes on along the minus strand of BSBN01001670.1, from coordinate 3,404,652 downwards.
GCAAGGCACATGAGATACATGACATATTATCAGTTGGTTATTCCTTTTGTCTTTGTATCTTTTGTGGATGGCACCATTTTGATAGACACAAACTTGATATAATACACTTTGATGTTGATTTAGTTCATTGTTCCTCTTCATACACCACATACAATGTGGCATCTCTCATTGGCCGCTTAAGTTGTGAAAATGTTCATTGATGACACCTTATTCTATAGCAATCATTACATTTATTCATCATACAAGTTTGTAAGGTGATGATTACTGTACATGTCTTGATATGATCACAAAATGAGAAATATATAATCTGTCAGAGCATCTTTTGTGGATGCACATGAGATATCAACTGCTTCATACTTTTGGTTGTTCTATTTGTCTTTCTCTTGTAGCATTGTCTGCTATAATTTATCTTGGTCTCTCCATGATATAAGATCATCTCATGCTTAAAAAGTGATAGCTCCATATGATGAATGTACCTTATTTTGACATAAAAAAGAAATGCAGCATATGTTGTTCCATATTTTGCTATCTGCCATTGTGTTTAGCTTCAATCATGTAGCTATACTCATATGTTTCTGAAACAAGTCTAACAATGTGATAGGAAACTGGATAGCTTGTATCTATGTTTACTTTTGATATGCATACACTGGATGTTTTCAAACAAATCTGCCTCATTGCATTGACTTTTGATTATTAATTTAGTATAACATATCAAATGCAAATGGATATACATACCAAATAAATCATTCTAGCTCTTTCACTACTTGGAATTACATCCTAGTGTCTTGTTCATTACACTCATATGATATTTGGCTCCACCATGCATATATCTGATATTATTTTTGATAAATTGAAACAATAATGACAATTGTCCTTTTGCATTGAATGTTATCCTGAATGAGTTTAGTTTACTCTTATGATTCCATTTCATCCTTTGAGGTGCAGTCATAGGTGTATCCTATTCTTGACATCAATGCATCTGACTACTTTCTACTCCTTTAGTTTGTCATGCAATTAAGGCAATGTGAATAATGATCTTTCTTTTTCATTTCATCCCTTTTGAGGTTAAGGGGAGGTAGCATGTTGGGCTCAACCCTTGTGGGAGCCCACTTGACACCACATGTTGATATGTCTTCAATCAACTACATGACTTATCCTATACTTGCACATGAAACAAACAGATTAGAATAAAAATAATGAAGTTCCATGGTTGTTTCTTTCTTAGTTCCTCTTACATGTGGATGTTGTTCATTGATCAGTTCATTATAAACAAAGTGTTATGCCTCTTCTGATAGGACATAGAGATCTCATAACCGGAGCTCCAACAGGACCTTTTCCAACTTTTACAGGTTATTGTGAAGATCGGGAGTAGGATAGAAGACAACTTCGAAGATTAAAGACCTCCAAGGCAATGATGGCTATGACCTTCTCTTTCTTATCCTTAGATGCATAGCGTTTCCTTTATACTTGCATTTATTTAGCTATACCCATAGCTTGTGTGCGACATTCATTAGATGCAATGTTTATCCTTTTATGTATTTCAATTTGTAAATGAATTGCAATGCAATGAATGATCTGAAATATTTTCTTTTCTTGAACAACACAACCAAACTATAGTATCTATGAAACTCAATAACTATGCAAATAACTTATAACAGAAAAATGTTAACCTTCACTCTAAAAATGAATTTGTTGCACCAGCTCTGCCAATTTTGAGCTATGGTGAAAAAATGGTAACAATGCCATCAGGAGAACTTAGGGTTTTAAAACTAGTTCACAAGTTTTGAAATCTCCCGACTTGTCGATAACAAGGCATAGCTTGGGTGGTTAAACTTTTATTGACAAGAGGCTAAAATGGAAGGACAAAGTTCATAAAACCTAACTTTTTCTGACTACATGGTTTGAAGCTTAAAGGTTAGAAAATGGTTAAGGAAAAGGAGATTTCAGAAAATGATCTATTAGAAAAACCTTTATCAAGGAAACTTAGGGTTTCCGAACTAGCTTTAAAGTTAGCATTTCAGCCGATTTGGTGATAAGCCTAAAACAAGCTACAGTTTATCATCTTCCACTTTATCCGATAACATAGAACAAGGAAAAGTTCAAAAAATTTCATTTTTTCCGATAAAGAGCAAAGAAAGGCAAAGTTTGTCCTTTTGAAATTTTACCGACAAGTCTTTAAATGGGCAAAGTTCATAAAATTCAACATTTTCCAATAAGCTTAGGAGAAAGCAAAGTTTGTAAATTTTCAAAATTGCTAACAAAGCGATAACAAAGGTGATAGTTCTGAAAAGCTTAAAATTATCAATAAAGAGGGGCAAAGATGGTGAAGTTCCTCATCTCAAACTTTTGTCGATATAAGGAAAAAAAGTGGCAAAAGAGAGAAAGTTCTAAAATATTCAAAACCACCGATAGGACAAAAAGGAGACAAAGATGATAGTTCTTGAAAAATGAACTTCATTGATAAATAGGAGAAATTTGAAGGTTTTAAAAAGTAATATTTTTCCAATAAGGAGGCATGAAACTATAGTTTCAAAATAGCATAATTTAGCCAATAAGGGCCTAAAAGGACAAATTTGTGGAAGAGAGCATATATTCTTGTGGACATTTTCATGCTTTAAAATATAAATTCATCTGTTAAATGTCAAACATTATGATATTTGAGAGAATATTGTAGGGAAAATTGAGGTTGTTCAAAGACAATTTGCAAAATGTGATTCTTTGTGTAGGTAAAGGTTGGAATTCAAAGATTAATATGAATTATTAAATTCTATATGTTTGTTGCAGGATATTCGAGCTAATTAAAGCTTGGAGAAGATGACATGTAGAGCCTACAAAAGAAGAAGAAAGCTAGATTCTAGGGAGGAAGGCTAAACTAGATGAAATTGCAGACAGACAATGGAGGCATGAACTAGAACTAGATTCAGGGTGAGTACAGGATCATGATGGGCCAAACACTACCCCTAAGTGGCAATGTGAATGTGAAAATCAGATTTAAGTAACTTCATGTCAAAAATTGAATGAGTTATCTACATAATCTAGAAATAAGATAGTAATAAAAGTTGTAACAAATTGAATGTAGTTTATGGGATACTACTTTTAAAAAAAAAAATTAAAAATAGTTTGGTGAAAATTGGATATTTCAATGAAGCACTACTAAAATTTTCAAAAAAACTTAAAAAGTATGTGTCATTCCGGCCAACCTAAGTATAAGAAAAAGATAATATTTTTCATCCATTATTTGGATTTAAGTAAAATACACATAAGTGGATGTGATGCATATTTTTTTGAATTTTTTAAGTACATAAATAATTATTTATGATTTTTTTACTGTGACTTTTTTAAAATAATAAAAATTAATTTTCTAGCCAACCTAACTTGGTCAAAAACATATGAAAATAAAAAAATTTAAATTTTAATGTATACCCAATAAGTCCTAGAATGTGATGCATCTTTTAGATTTCAAAAAGGATTAATATGTTGAAAGTTATGGATGTTTTTCAATATCTATATCTATCAGGAAATTAGACATAGTGTATGTAGGAAATTAATAATAATTACCTATTAAAGTTATTATGAGGCATATATTATATTTTTAGAATCTTAATAGCTTCCTCTATAAACCCTTTTCATTTGATTAAATTTAGTTACAAAAAATTCTGTCAGCTTCAAGGATGAAATTGTGAAAAATTTTAGGATCACTAAATAGGTGGTTTTGCAAGTTTCTTTGGCAAGTTTTGGGACTCTCACTTGCCTAAATATGAGGTAATTCCAAGGTATTTTTGGAGGGAATCCATATTTGAGCTATAAATATTAACACTCTTTCCATCCAAATCCAAATATTAGTCTAAATGTTTACACTTTTTCATCTAGCAAGTTTTTTCTTCATTACCACTATATGGTCCATCATGATCTCGCACTCACCCAGAAGATATTAGCAAATATGTTGTTTTCTAGTTGGAAGGATGCTAAGTCAAGGATACTAGAATATTCCTTTTGCTAACTATACCCCACAGATTGATTGCCAACTGGCAATCATGTGCCACTAATCTAGACCGTTGTTTATTATGAGTGGATCTTGACCATTGGATCAAATGTAACTATTTTTTATCCTTATTCTATAAAAGGACCATGACTTATCTTAACTAAAGGAGATTAAATTGTTGAAACTAAAGGAGACTAAATTGTTTCAATTCTAAGCACAAGTTGTGATTTTCTGCAACTTGGTTAATTCTCTCGCAAGGTTCTTTCTCAAGACCTCTGTAAATGTACCTATTCTTTTCATACCTGATGAAGATGAAGTTGTCGATTACCTCTTGATTGTAAATCCTACATAATCTTCTAGTTGATTTCTGGATATGTAATGGTGAAATGATGTGTTCTATAGAAGTGCTTTCATTTAACTGCATATTATTGTCAACTTTCCTCTGAAGATTTGCACTGAATCATATGTAGTTGTGGAATGCCCTGGTCACTTGTATGATTTAGTTTACTTCTTTTGATTACAGTATGAGAGTGCATGTATGTAGATCATTGGTCAAAGTTAAGTAATTTTAGGAAATTAATCTCTAAACTCTATTTTCTCAATTTTAATTTCATAGATAACCATAGAATAATTGCAAATAATGATGAATCATAAGAAAATATAGTGAGAATATGCTAAATTAATACAAATAATCATATATCTAGAGCATATTAAAGCAATAATTGCACATCAAAGTGAATATCATGCAAATAATGACAAGTTATAGTGAAATACATGCTTATAGGCACAATCTTTGAGAAAATTTAAAGTGCAGAAGCATAGATTAGTTCAAACATAGATAATTGTAAAAGAACTAATCACAGTTGGAAATATATTTAGAATTAATCCAAATAAGGGACATATTCAAGTGAATTACTTTAAGTTAGGATCAATTGACATCTATTTGCTTAAATTCCAACTTAATAGTGTAAGATTTGATAGAATTATTGAAGATTTATTTAGAACAGACATAAATAACATTGTATTTCAAGAAATTTTGAAGAACTTTGCAGGAATTATCAAAGCAATGTAAGGCCCCTAAATGATTAACAACAACACATATCAACCCTGAGTGACTGTTAGAAGGTCAAGTCCTGACCAACGGAGACTTGGGATCATAAATTCATCCTAAATTTATTATATCTTTCAAGATGATAAAGGCTTGTTGTGTAAACTTTTATTTGTGTTAATGAGAGTAACAATCACATCAACTAAAATTGGTGCTAGGAGGGCCTATAATTGGAAGCTTTGTATTTTTACAAAGATTGCATAAATATTTTATTATTTGAGTTAATTGACTACAAATATCCTTTGATGGAGAGAATTTGACTGTATCTTTGCAAAGATCTAGTTAAAAACATCAAATTACAGCTTAAAATTTTGAGCTAGCTCACAAACCTGCTACTAGATCGAGATCTATTGGACCTTTGCAAGAATTTCCTACTATGAGTCCATGCTCACATTCTATTGGTGCACAACCTAGAACTGTTGATCTTGTAGTTTTATTAACTATTACATATGTGCCACCAGCAGCTCCAGTACAAGTTTCCATGGTTTTCTTCAATGTTGAATCGCCACTGCATTTTGTTGAATACAACGATTTACCTAAAAATCCACATAAGTTTTGTTTGAAATATCATCCATACTAGGATGCAGAAGATCATTTGAGAAAATTTAAAGAAGCTTACTGCAGAGGGAGAGTACAACATGAAGATGTAGTATGTAAATTTTTTCCTTACACACTAGGAGAGGAAGCATATAGCTGGTATGTAAACCTGCCTCAAAATTCCATTACTACATGGTTAATGATGGAAAATGCTTTCAAAGCCTGGTTTAGAGGTTCGATAGATAGAGCAATACTATATCATCACTTTGCTAAAATCAAAAGAGCAGAAGGAGAATTCATGACAAATTTTAATGATCACTTTTAGAGAGCACAGTCTAGGCTCACTGCCCCATATACTATTGTAGAATTCATTTCTATGCGTTTATATTATTCATCACTAGATCCACTGATGACTATGTTTATAGGGCAAACCCTAGAATTATAGCATTTCTAGGTGCATATGTGGAGCCAATAAGATCAACACATAGATGAAACAAGTGGGACACAATCCTTTACCTAGTGCGAGTCTGCTTATTTAACCTAATTAGATGCAGAATGGCAATGGAACCTTAATGCATCCTGATCTAATGGTAAATCCCTTGCATGTGCCGCCAATTAGTACAATTCCTCTTCAGGGAAATGGCTAGATGATTCAAAATTTGGGATATGCTTCTGCTGAAGCTAGATCCAATGGTAATGGTAGTTCTTTCTTTCTTCTCAGTCCAGATAATAAAGCGGCTAAAGCACAGGAAGAGAAGGAGGATATCAAAGAAATAACTACTTAGTTGAAAAGACTAACTACTGAGGTAACACAACTAAGAAATCAAAATATTTATTCTTAGACTAATGCTCAGAGCCAGTAGAATAGAGGATACAATAATGATAGAGGATATAACAATGATAGGGTTATAACAATGACAGAGGTTATAATGGTAATAATACTCAGTGACCTCCAAGAGTCTGGAACACCAGACCGAATAATGGAATGCTACCATCACCTTTAGATAATTAGGAACCTCCTAAACATAAGCATACAACAAGAGTTAATTTAGCTTAAGTTGCATCAAATAATTGGTGTAGACTACACAACACTGATGCACATGCTGAGTTAGACTGTCCATGGTTTTAAATTGCTGCCAACATTCTCTAGACAAAATTGTAGAATACTGAAGAAGTACATTTTCCCAAAGTCAATGAGTTATTACCCTTGGGGTACAAGTCAGGTATGATTGTAGAAATTTCCATGAGTCAAAGAAGACAAGAGAATATAGTGCATGAAAATTATACCCTCAGATGTGAAGAGACAACTTTAGCTTTTGAAGATTATACATTTTCTTTTGAAAGGGATAATGAACCTAAACAAGAGATGGATGAAGTCCATGCCTGTCAACAATCCCAGAGAGGACATAACTACAATATTAGGAGCAACAATAAGAGGCTGACTGGACCTTTGACAAGTTCTATTCCACCGAATAACTTCAACACTCCTTTGGATGTCAATGCTAGCAATAATCTAGAATTTCTGAAAGGAAGCTAGGTGTACATAAATTGCTTCCTAAACTAATCTAATGAAGGGGAGTGGTGTGCAAATTCATTTTAGCCCTTATAATTGCAGCAATATTAAACATATATCAAAGATATTATAGAAGCAAACACAATACAACAATGTAGATAGAGAGAAGTAGACATAAGATGTATTGTGGGGAAAACCTTTTCAGGTGAAAAACCCCACACTCTAAAACCTACACAATGTCTAATCTGAAACAATAACAATTTATAATACACTTGCAATGCAATTTCTTCCAAAAGTCTTCAAATGTCAATTCTGGAGTTATTCCGGCAGCATAACAATACTTGTAAAAACACTATGCAACTACAACTCCAAAACAGTGCATTTTATAGAGATACAAGGCATATTCTGGAAGCATCTTGGGATAGGCATCCATGTTAGCAACAATGCCATTTTACCACATCAAAGGATAGTTGTCCAAGCTGCAAATAAATCCCTTACATCTGTCATACATGGTAGATTTAACTTTCCAAGATTAGAGCTATCCATGCTAAAAATAGACTAGAACAGATGCTCTTACGCATCTTACAGTTGTCATAGATTTTCCCAACATAACAACCTTGAATGTTGTAAGAGAATCTGTCATACAAGACTAAATATAGTAAATTCCTCTTACAACATGTCATAGCCCAACTTGGGCACCCAAAGATGCCCTTCCCTCATGCAAAGATACTCACCAACACTTGTCCTCACTTGTCATAGGAATATCCAAACTTGGCTCTTACACGTCATAGATTATGTCATATGGAATATCCTCTTCCACACATGACAAGATGCCAACACATTACATAATAGTGCCACCTCAAATGGGACACCCAAATCCATGTAGGTTTGACTTGACCATCCAAGTCACATTCCAAGTAAGATGACATGTCACCATGCCACCTCAACTAAGTGACCAAACTGAATGTGCAAGTAAATATAATATTAGGCAATAAATAAATATACAATTAAATAAATAATGCTAGGAATCTGAAAAGGTTGAGACTCCTTAGTTCCCAACATTCTCCCACTTGTCGAACACCTTGCAAGAGCCAAAAGAAATGACATGATTTAACTGCTAGGGGCCAAGAGGCCCATATACTTTGAACACCATCTGAACTTCTCTGTGCCCACTGGTTTCATCAATGCATCTGCAACATTCTTCAAAGTGTCTACTTTCTCCAATATCACCTTTCCATCCTCCACCATATCTCGCACAAAATGAAACTATACATAAATATGCTTTGTTCTGCATGGAAAGTCAGATTCTTTGCTAAGCAAATTGCACTCTAACTATCACAACAGATAGTAATCTGTCCTGCATCAACACCAATATCTAAACACAACCTCTTAAGCCAAATGGCTTCTTTACAAGCATGAGTAGCTACCATATACTTATCTTTTGTCATGGACAAAGCAACCATAGGTTGTTTCTTACTCATCCAACTAATTGCACCACAGAACATAGTAAACACATAGGCACTGGTGGATCTCCTACTATCAATATCACCTACCCAATCAGATTCTACAAATCCATGAATACATACAAAATGCAAAGGTCTTGTAGGATGACCATGATAACATAGGGAATACTCAGAACTACCCCACAAATATCTCAACACTCACTTTACTGCATCCCAGTGTCCCCGTCTAGGATTAGCCATAAACCGACTAAGGACTCCCACTGCTTGGGTAATATCTGGTCTTATACAAACCATAGCATACATGAAGCTGCCAACTACACTAGCATAAGGTACTCTGCTTATATCCTCCATCTTAGAAGGAGACTTTGGACAATCATTCATAGATAACTTTGTTCCCAATGAAACAAGAACACACAATGGTCTACAATTTGTCATACTGAATCTATCCAACATGATCTTCACATACTTACTCTAGCTTAACCAAAGTTTTCTATTTACTCTATCTCTTCTAATCTCCATTCCTAGAATGTACTTGGCTGCCCCTAAGTTTTTCATTTCAAACTATGTTGACAACTGAGACTTGAAATCATAAATCACATTCTTACCATTCCCAATTAGCAACATATCATCAACATATAGTGCAATAATGAGAATATAATTATTGTCAAACTTGTAATACACACAATGATCTAATTTTGATCTCAACAATCTTATAGACAACACAAAGGCATCAAACTTCAAGTACCACATCCTAGGAGATTGTTTCAATCCATACAAAGACTTCTTTAACTTACAAACCGAATTTTCTTTACCTTTTTCTATGTAATGCTCTAGCTGTGACATATAAATCTCTTCCTCCAAGTCACCATGAAGGAATGTTGTCTTCACATCCATATGCTCTAGTTCTAAATTATAAGTTGCTGCAAGAGATAACAAGAACTGAATAGATGTCAGCTTTGCAATGGGAGAGAAAATTTCACCATAATCAATTCCCTCCACTTGTGAGTACCCCTTTGCAACCAATCTAGCCTTATACTTCTCAACACTACCATCTACACCAAATTTCTTCTTGAACACCCATTTGCATCCAACTAGTTTCTGTCCATCAGGCAAAGGCACCAAGTCCCAAGTTTTATTCTTTTCCAAAGAAGCCATCTCATCTTCCATGGCCTCCTTCCAGGCACCTGCATCTTTCATGCCCATAGCCTTTGTCACGGTTATGGGCTCATCAATGTTAGTAAGCAAAGCAAAAGCACAACTAGAATCAAGCAATGTATAACCAAACCTCTCAGGTTGCCTTCTTTTTCATGTAGACCTCCTCAAAGGCTTAGGTTGAGGTTTTGCTTCTTCTTTTGAACTTTCAAAGCTGCTAGAGCTCTCCTCATCATCAGGTCTAACAGGGTCTTTTAGTTCAGTCTTCTTAGGGGTAGTGGGAAATTGAACCATGTTCTCTTTCTTTTCTTTCTCTTCTAGATGTAGAATAGTGGAAAAGGTGTTACCTCTAAGAAAATAACACTTTTGCTATACAACACTTTTTTGGCCATAGGATCCCAAAGCTTGTATCCTTTCACACCAACACCATAGCCAATGAGGATACACTTAACAACCTTGTTCTCCAATTTTGACCTCTTCTCCCTAGGTACATGAGCATATGCCTCACAACCAAAAACACAAAGAGAAGGCTTCTTACTAGATCACACCTCCATGGGTGTCTTACCAACAAGAGCTGATGTAGGAGACCTATTTACCAGGTAGCAAGTAGTGGCAACAACTTCAGCCCAAAACTTATGTTCAAGGCTAGCTCCACTTAGCATACTCCTAGCCTTCTCCATCAATGTCCTATTCATTCTCTCTACAACTCCATTTTACTGTGGGGTGTATGGAGTTGTCTTATGTCTTTCAGTCCCATGTTCTTTACAGAACTTATCAAATTCTATGGAACAGAACTCACCACCATTGTCAGTTCTCAAACACTTAATCTTTTTACTAGTCTGATTCTCAACAAAATCTTTAAACTCTTTGAACTGACTAATGACTTCATATTTGCTTCTGAGAAAATAAATCCACGTCCTTCTACTATAATCATCTATGAAAGATACAAAATATATAGATTTAGAGATCAAAGGAACATTAACTAGACTAAACACATCAGAATGACTAAGATCCAATATACCAAAAGACTTATGAGAACTCAAGTAAAACTGAACACAGAACTTTTTCTTTTCATATATACAATGTTCACAAAAGTTGAAATCGAGATTACAATCATCTAACCCCTTAACGAGGTTTTTATTTTTTAGGGTTCTAAGACCCTTCTCACCAATGTGGCCAAGTCTCTTATGCTATAACATTATCTTCTCAGTAGGAAGCTTGACTTCCAAAGCATGAGCACCCTTAGGTACCCAAAATGCACTCCCGTCAGAATTTGAAACAATAGATTTCTTAGTTGTTGGTTCTAATGGTGGGGATGAAGTGACTGCAACTCTTTTCTTTGAGTCAGAAGAACTATTGCATTGTGAAATGCATGCCTCCATCTAAAATAGAGTACCTCTTCAAGTACTCTTTGCAACCACCATAGCTCCTCTAGTCATCTTGCATCCTTCTTTTGAGAAGACAACCTGTATAGTTGCATCATTCAATTTGCTTATAGAAAGCAGGTTTTGTGCCAAGCCTGGGATGTGCATAACCCCAGATATCCCCTTCACTCATCCATTAGGGAATTGGATTGCGACTCTTCCACGGCCAACTATCTTCAAATGAGAGTCATCACCTAGGTGCACTCTTCCACCATCAAACTCTTCATACTTTGTAAACCAGTCTCAATGCAAGGTCATGCAAAAAGAGGCACCAGAATCAATCAGCCACACATCATCAGATGCATGGGTGGCTAAGCCTACAATGAAAGCATCACCATCATCTTGTGACTTGTTAGAATCTGAATCTAGGACATTCTTCTTCTTTTTCTTTTTCTCCTCTTTGCATTCCTTTCAAAAATGCCCAGTTTTTCCATAGTTCCAACATAATGCCTTGGACTTTCCAAGAGATTTAGATCTCCAACAGGATTTGGATCTACCCTTCGTAGTTTTCTTGTCCTTATTTTTCCCTTTCTCCTTGGGTCTTCCATGAACTACAAGAGCCTCTTTGGCTGACTCAGATGACTTTCTCCGTATTTCTTTAGATAATAGCGAAGACACTACCTCATCCATCTTGAAAGTGGTTGTAGTGCTTCTGATGGCCATTACAAGATGATCCCACGAATCTAGTAAAGAACAAAGCAAGGTCATACAATGATCTTCACACCAATGGATGTTAATTGTGCAACTAGCATATTAAAGGCATTCATGTGATCAGTGATGGATCCTCCATCTTCCATCCTCAGAGAATATAGCTTTTTTCCATAGGAATAACTTGTTCACTAGGGATTTCGCCTGATAGACATCTCCCAGTTTCTTCCATAGGTATTTCGTGGTCTTCTCCTCATGGACATTTAACAAGACAGAGTCAGCCAAACAAACTCTCACAAGACCCTTAGCTTTCCAATCCTTGAGATCCCAATCATCTTGCAACATTACCGCTAGTTTTATACTAGAAATTGCTTCCCATAGGTCTCTATCAATGAGCATATCTTCCATTTTGAGTTTCCACAACTTGAAATTGTTGTCATTAAACTTTTCCACCTCTATTATTTCGGATGTACCTGCCATCTCCTTCTTACAACAAGATTATAGAATACTCTGCACAGACTCCCACTCAATCTAAAGATCAATACAAAAAACCCCTACCCAACAGCTAGGACCAAAACTGGCCAGGCTCTGATACCAACTAAAAGGAAGCTAGGTGTGTAGAAATCACTTCCTAAACTAATCTAATGAGGGGAGAGGTATGCAAATTAATATTAACCCTTATAATTGCAGCAATATTAAACATATATTAGAGATATTACAGCAGCAAACACAATACAAGAATGTAGAGAGAGAGAAGTAGACACAAGATGTATCGTAGGGAAAACCTTTTCAGGTGAAAAACCCCACACTCTAAAACCCGTACAATGTATTATCTAAAACAATAATAGTTTACAATACACTTGCAATGCAAGTTCTTCCAAGAGTCTTCAAATGGTAGTTCTAGAGTTATTCTGACAACATAAAAATACCTGTAAAAACATTGTGCAACTAGAACTTCAAAACAATGCATTTTATAGAGATACAAGGCATATTCTAGAAGCATCTTGGGATAGGCATCCACCTTGGCCACATGGGCATTTTTTCATACATGATAGATTTGACTTTCCAAGATTGGAGCGCTCCGTGCTAAAAATAGACTATGACATATGATCTTACGCATCTTACAACTGTCATAGATTTTCCCAACATAACAACCTTAAATGTTGTAACAAAATATGTCATACAAGACTAAATATAGTAAATTCCTCCTACAACATGTCATAGCCCAACTTGGGCACCCAAAGATGCCTTTCCATCATGTAAAGATACTCACCGACACTTGTCCTCACTTGTCATAGGAATCTCCAAACTTGGCTCTTATACGTCATAGATTCTATCATTGGAATATCCTCTTCCACACACCACAAGATGCTAACACATGGCATAATAATGCCACCTGAAATGGGATGCCCAAATCCATGTAGGTTTGACTTGACCATTCAAGTCACATTCCAAGTAAGACGACATGTCACTGTGCCACCTCAACTAAATGACCAAACTGAATGTCCAAGTAAATACAATATTAGGCAATAAATAAATATACAATTAAATAAATAATGCTAGGAATTTGCAAAAGTTGAGGCACCTTAATTGCCAAAAATTTCCATGAGTGAATCAACATCATTTCAACTCCTCATCCACATTGGCTAAAGGTATGAATGAGCTCACTGAGTCTGATAGGTTAGTTACATACCTAGCTAATGAAATCAAAAGGATAAAGATTAGTTTGCCTTTATTTGAGTTGTTGAAAACACCAATGATTAAAAAGTCTTTCCTCTAGTCTTTAGATGAGCCTACCAGAAAAGAGAATGTCCCTAGTAGTATTCCACCTAGAGATCCCATACATAGGGATATCCCTTTCAAACCTAAAGATAGAGGACAAGTACATGTTGTAGATACTATACTAGTAGTGTTATATAAAGGAAAATTTGACTCCCCTCCTTTTCTTCTCACTTTGAGAATATTTGGGAAGAATCTTGATAATTTCTTGGTAGATTCTAGAGCCTCCACCTCCACAAACATCATGGCACTGTCTGTGTGTCAAATGATACGTTTGTCCCCTACTAAATCCCTAAAGAAGGTCACTTAGCTAGATAAATCTAAAGTTAATGTTATGGGTGAGTTAACTCACGTCCACATGCAGTTAGCTGCTGATACCAGAGTTTAGAATTTCATTGACATAGAGGTGGTAGATATCCCAGACACATATGGCATGTTACTAAATAGGGACTGGGCTAAAACATTGAACGGATATATGGCTATAGATTTCTCACATATGTGGTTGCCTTGGAGAGGGTTGTCTAGTCAGGTTAGGATCAAAGTAGAATAGAGAATGAGGCATATGATCACTAAATATCATGATACAACAAAGTTTTGTACACCAATGTAAAGTTAGGTGTTTATAAAATTAGGATTTGAGAGGTTACAGTGGAAGAAGTTATGATGTGCAACCACAGCCAGGAACATAGTGAAGTAAAGGTAACCATTCCAAAGATGGATTGTTTAATTAAGTTTGATTATGAATTATCAGATGAAGATAGAGGAAGCCAATTAACTATATTTGAGGAATTTTTGTTTAAGGAAATCCAGTAGTACCAGTTGTAGGGAATTCCCCCTAGACAAACTTTGTTGAAGGGATGGTGCAGATTGCATGAAGCTCCACACTCATAAATTGCTTGTCATTATACTTGGAGCTAGTAAACATAAAAGAATGCCCATATTAAGGAAATAAGGTAAATTTATCATAGGAAATTCTAGAAATAGTAGAGTTTCTAGTTGAAGAGGCAGGCCATACAGTGATTACTCAGGTCCATGAAATAAAAAGAGTCAAGTCAGAGACGGTTCATCTTTCCTCAATGGACAATATGATAAAATAGATTACAAGCCTAGACATAGATGCTGCTGAATATGCAGGGGTATGGATATGTGTTCCTCTGACATTTAGACACTTGAAGGTCCTAATGCTATTGCTCTTGCAAAACAAAGGTCACTTAATCACTAGGGATCGCCTAATCAACAAAAGTCACTTAATTTTGAAAAGACACTTGGTCTTGAGGGGTCACTTAATCTGAAGTGGATTGCAAGAGGAAGCATGACCAGAGTTGAGAAAGAAAAGGGTCTAAATAAAGTCCCCCCAGACAATAGACCTTAGATGCTATGACTTGATGGGTCCAAGTCTAAACAAGGAGTGGGAGTAGGAATTGATCTTATAAATCCACATGGGAAATCATTCTTAGCTACCTACAAGTTATAGTTTTAGTGCACCAATAATGTAGCAAAATATGAAGCCTTAATTTATGGCTTGCTATTCACCTTGTAGAAGAAGGTCAAAGTTCTTCATGTCTTTGGAGATTTAGAGTTGGTAGTTAAATAGATGAGAAACATATACTCCTACAACTACAAAAGATTATGCAGTTATAGGAATAGGGTATGGGATTTGATTGAAAGTTTTGATGCTTTCAATATGACCCATGTCCCAAGGAAGTTCAATCACCAAGCAAATGCTTTGGCCACAACTACCAGTGTGCTGGAACCTTTAATTGTATCTAGGTTGAAAAGATTTTTAGTTGAACTAGTGTCAACACCATCAATCCTAGATAATGTCACCAATTTCCAAGTATTTGAGGATGATCAACACATCCTAGATTTCATTGTCAATAGAGATATTTTTTAATCTTAGGTAATAGATGAACACAACAGAGATGATCCAAGTTGGGATGCAGAGGACATTATCAACTTACAAGATAATAAGATTCCAAAAGGAATGTTAGAGATGGAAAGGTTATTTAATTTGGATGGTGTAGTCAAGTAGAAAGACCTTTCCAAAGCAGATGGAGGAGATTATGAGCCTATAAACATAGGTGAAAATTCAGAAGTCAAAAATGTCCTGATTGTCAAAGTATGCACTCCTAAGGAAAGAGAAGGGATAACTCAAGCTCTAAAGGACTAATTCATGTGATAGCATGGACATATGATGAATTAAAGATGTATGATAATTCAATCATGACGCATACTATTCTGTTGAAACTTGATGAAAATCCATTTAGGCAAAAGCAGAGACTAGTGAATGCATTATTGAAGCCTCTCATATTTGAAGAAATCAAGAAATTCCTAGCTGCTCGAATAATTTTTCTTGTCAGACACTCCACTTGGGAGGCTAACTTAGTGCCAATGCACAAAAAGAATGGTGATATCCAGCTATGTGTATATTTCAGGAACCTGAACAGGCCGTCTGAGAAAGATAATTACCCTTTACCTTCCCTGGATGAAATATTACAGATGGTAAATGGAGCATAGATGATGTCCTTTCTAGATAGTTTTTTGGGGTATAATCAAGTTATGGTAGACAAAATAGACAGATTGAATATTGCATTCACATTAAAATGGGGGATTTTCACTTATAGAAGAATGGCATTTGGTCTGGTAAATGCAGGTGCAAAATTTTAGCATGCAATGGATATTGCTTTTCGAGGCTTGGTAGGTTAGTGCATCATTATATACATGGATGATTTGACTATATTTTCTATCAGAAAAGATCACATTGGGGATCTAAGAAGAGTATTGTAGATATGTGAACAATATGGGATCTGATGCAGAGTGACACAAGGGAAGCAACAAACAAGGTAAGTTTAACCCTTCTTTGCCCACTCACCCACTTCACCTACCTTTCAACCAACCAAAGGCACATCCAAGGGTATATGAAGGGTTTGATATCCAGGCTATGACTCAACCCTCAAGGCTTCTCCCACACCTTAAGACAAGTCAATAAACACTTTCCTTGTAGTTGGTTTGATTCCCAACTTCCTACAACTCTCCAACCTCTACTTTGACTAGTAAGGTTACTAGCCCTCCAAACCTAGTTTTCTCCACACAACTTGACAAAACCCCAAATGACTAGGAAAGTAAATTATGGATTTGGATACCCTTTAAGGGACTCTATCAAAATTCCAAACCTCTAGTTCCCACTCTACTCCAGCAATTCAAAACACCTACTAGGTCTCTAGGCCTAATTGATCAGTTTAGGGCTAGGTTTCAAAGAAAGTGGTAAATTTTGGGTTCATAGATCAGGGACAAGAATTTGGAACACCTCTAACACATCCAAACAACTCAAAACCACCATTCATTCACTCACCCTATCAGGATTTTGTCATCTACAACAGCAAATAGCATAAATTTGGTCAAATACCTATGAATACTTAACCTAGGGCATCACTCCAAAAATTGAAAATAGCTTTTCCCCACCAAATGCTTTTGGAATTAGGAAATGTACATCCCTAGCCTACATTTCACCAATTTGCATGAGTTTTCACCAGTTGGAATGCATTCTAGGGCCGGATTTATGTGACAAACCCTAGAAAACAGGGTTTTTGACTAGTTTTGAAACAAAATGCAATAAATTTTCACTCTGATCACTTCAAACCTTCAAACTTGTTGCATTTGAACCCTAACTCAGTCTAGTATCAGAAAAAGTACATTTTCTCACCTGGCCAATCCGTACAGGCCGTACAACTGCAAGAAAATAGGGAAAAACTGACTGTTTCTATTGTTTCAATGCCCAAAACTCCTTACAGGAACTTCTCTGCCATACAAGAGTGAGATGACAATAGTATAAACTGATCCAAGTTTGTATCCAACCTCCAACAATAGTTTTCAAAATTGAGTGGCAACCGGCTAATGTGTCATTGACACTATTGGCAACATGTGATACTATAGTATTTTTGCATTAATACAAGGTTGTCGATGTGTTTAGCTTGTCCAATGGAATCAAACCACCATCATACTCCCTAGACCATGCAAAAACACAAACCTAGCAAATAGACTCAAAGAAAACCTCATTAGACCTACTAGGCTTAAGTGACACAACTAGGGTCCAAATGGACTAAAAAGGATTTGAGGCTTATAAGATTACCCCAAACCTCTTGACCATATAGAAGGACCTTACAATCATGGCTAAAGGCCTTATTACAAACATACTAAACAAAAAAAAACATAACTTATGAAAATGCATCAAAGTGCTTGAGGGTGCCCTGCTAAACCCCAAGAAATGCATCATTGACATTACTATGTAGGAATCAAGGGCAACACTGAGAGGGGGGGTGAATCAGTGTTGTGTGAATTTTCAAATCCTTTTTAAACTTTAACTTTCAGAGCTCAAAAAGAAAGATACCATTTGATTTGTAAAATACATATGCACATGACTGTGAATACAGAAAGAGAATAAAAACTTCTTAAGTAAATCAAACAGACACAAGGAAGATCAATATGAATCATGACACAAGATATGCACGAGTGGAAAACCCATCAAGGGTAGAAAAACCACTCCAAAACTACCTCACTGGCTTAAATGAAAAACTTCTTACAAATGTCTCACTGACATATACAAGGTCTCACTGACCACAAGCTTCACTAGCATAGAAAGGTCTCACTGACCACAAGCCTCACTGGCATATTGTGCCTCACTGGCAAACCAAATTACCAACAAATGTAATAAGCAAATCAGAGGGATACTCTATTTCCATTCAATACAAATATATGTCTGTCAAATACCCATTCTATTCAATCTGACATCCGGATACACTCAACAATCCTTTATTCTGATTCAATCAACACTACATATCAATCCTGTATTCTAATCCATTCAACAACACTGCATATCAAATCTGTATTCTAATCCATTCGACAACACTTCACAACACTGTATGTTTCATCTCTATCCTTCTTAATTCTACCATCAATGTACCTGGAAAACAAATTTATACAAGTTGAATATCTTTTCACTGCCTTGGAACCTTTCACATTCCTTCATAAATTTCTCCTGCATCTGATCACACAAATTTTGCAATTATAAACAACAAGACTTTTGAAATTTCACTTCTCTGCAAAAACACATTTTTCTGACCATTGACATCTACAAAAATTACAAACTTGACCTTTCATTTTCTCCAATATTTCAGTGCCCTGTAGGAGAAAATAAAATCTTTGAACACTTTCATATTAAAACAGAAAAACTCTGATATTCTTCCAATCTGTCTTTTTCATCTTCCTCTGCAAATAAAAAATCTTTATCTCCACAATTACAAAATATTTCTCAAATCTCTTCATATTCATTAAGTTTATAACCTGCAAGAAATCCTGAACCAAACAGATTACTTCTCTGCAAAAATTGTCAATCATTTTTCTCAAATAAAAATAATTATTAATCTTCATCTGCTCATTTGCATGACCTTTCATCTGCAAAGAAAAAAATAATCTATTGCTTTTCTCCAAACAAATCATCTCATATTTCTTTTTCCAAGATCTCCAAAAATCATTTTTATTCTTCAAATATCTCCTGTAAATATTTTGCTTTTCTTTCCATGAGATAATCCTTCATTTGATATGAGAAAAAAAACTTCCAAATAAATCTCCTTCATATTATTTGCTTTTATAGAAAGATGCCTTTATTTTTAATTATTTAAATGCAAAAATATCTTCATAAAAAAAAATACTCCAAAAGCATTTGACTTTCCTATTTGAGCAACTAATGTTGCTATCAAATCATTTGATGCTTTATAAGAAACTTTCTAATCTTTATAAGGAAAAAAAAACAAATGCATTTTGCCCTTAATATGCTCCTTATTCGATGTGTCATAAATCATGCTTTTCTCAAAAAAACAAAAACAAAGCAATCTCCATATGATGACATAGTAATCTTTATTAATTTAGTTCTTCAAAAATTTCGATGTCTTTTGTGTTTAAGACATACACCACCTTTATGGACACTCGGGCTCCCTCTTGGTATTAATCATTTGATGGTCTTTTGAATAAACTCAAGCTCCCTTTGCATTATTATTTGATGCCTTTGGATGCTCTTTAAATCATATGCATCACTCTTAAGGAAAACGACTAAGATGCCTGCGAATGACTGTTCCACCGGTGGTAAAAAGGAAAGGCCGGTTATCACACGGCACATAAACCCTTTAAACAGTCACTCAAGTGACTTTTACTTGTAGTTGCAGGTCAACCTCCTTTTATAATAAAAAGTGCCATGTTAGGATTTAACAACCATGGAATATAAAATAGAATTCTTTTCTAATCCATGTTTCTGACCATACTCTTCACACATAACAAGTGACTCTCTAGAGTTTAGAGTTGTGAACCTAGGAGGTAACCATGGAATATACAGACATCGAGGAACAAAGTTGTAACAAGAACTAGACATCAATTTAATTGTTCCTAAGACTTGACACCAATAATACTAATCTTTCCCTTGTGTAGGAGAAACAAGTCTTTTCATTCTCAATACATATGTGAAGCCCATGATATACATTAGTCAGACAACAACCACTTCACTCCTGATATGAAGATCAACTTCTGAATCCTGATCATTATTTGATCTGAGAAAATAGAGCTTTACACCAAACATATCAAGACATCTGATTCTATGCATTAGACATATCAACTTATGAAGATGACAGAAGCACAACCTACATTTTGCAACTTGTTCATGCAACATGGAGACATTGAAAATCATGGACCTCAACCATCAACAAGCATCATGAAAACATATCATAAAGCAAGATCCCACTGTCTGGAGCACAACCTGACTTTTAAACTCACAACAAGCCACCTCAAATGTATGACATCAATTTTCCATTGCACCAAGGCAATTTTCCATTACACCAAGGCAACTTTTGCATTGCACCATCTCCTCCTGTTGCATTGCACCATCTCCTCCTGATATGAACACACTTTTGACATCAAATGACAACCTATCACCATCAATCTCCCCCTTTGTCATTGATGACAAAAACCATCTGATTGCAATTTTTCTTTCTCCCCCTTTTTGACATCTGATGACAAAGACAAAAATTTCTCCCCCTGTGTTGAATACCACAAACAAATCATTATTCATAAATATCACTAGCAATTGTCCTAACAAGAATAACCATTACTTCTTGTCACAATACCAATATGAGGATGAAGAAAACATATCTCTGTAACCAAATACCAACTTTATAAACACATCAATACACTTGATGAACCATGAAGATTCCTTAATACATAGTTCCCAACTCAAAATGACATGATGACCACTTTTGATAAGATCTTTTCAAATCTCCCATGATAGAGACAACTCAATCCTCTGATTAACTCCCCCTGAGAACATTTCAAACTCCACAGAAAAATTGTTATAGCATGATCATAACAATTATAATCACATTAAATTATGAACACTTTGAAGGCATAAATTCATGTTAACCTTTCAACATATGACCAACTTTGCTGAACATTATCATCTGCTACTGCTGATTCAAGACATACCTTTAACTTCCTCTGAAAGCTCCAAGACACATGTCATAACTCAACAAAGTAATAGATATAATCATCAAATTATCATCCTGCAATCAAACTATTCTGACACTTTTTCTGTCATGGCAAAGAATGAAGACCATCTGAACTAACCTCTTGTTCTACACAAGACACTTGTCAATTCTGATACAAAACCACATCTGATGAGAGTTCCTTGAGAACACCTTTACTGAAGCAACATGACAACTCAACCATGTAGGTATGATATGAACAATATACAAAATAGGATCAAGTCACAATATCACCAAACTCTTTGAGGAACAAATTTGCAGGCAAAAATCATGAAGACTCCTTATGACATAGTTCTCAACACAAGATGCCAAGAAGACCATTTTTGATAAGACTTTTACTTGCCTCTAATACAAGATTCACCATCAATGTCATAAGAAACTCTTGATTGTCATAACTTGAAGCTCATACCTGAACCCACCACACACTTTGAACAAACCTTTCTAAACCATATTAATGAAGAAGAACATGTCAAATTATTATACCAATGATCACTTCTAAATGAACATTCATTCTACAACCAAGAATTATTGCACATCCTTTTTGACATGAAAAGAATGAAGACCATCCTGCTAATCCTGCACATCTCTTTACAACACACTGTTAAATCTGATGAAACATACTGCAATCAACAAGAACTCTTGCCTCTTGACTTTATCATTCAAAACAAGATATTATTGCAACAACACTTTCCAAAACACTTTGGATTGCAATACCATGACAATTCAATCTTTGTAATCAGGATCATTTGTCTAACAATTTGTGCATTTGAACTCCTGAAACACTTTTTCAATATCTTGAAAGCATAATAAGTCAATGATTACCTGTATCATTGTCAAACATTATCAAAGATGATTTCAACAAAAACAAGATCATCAAATTGATAAACATCAAATGATCTTCTTCCTGAAACCCTTTGGGGATACTTGATAGAACATGAATAACTCCCTGTCACTTCATGCTATCTGTTATGCAACTGATGAAGTGACTTGTGCAGGATGCACAAGCTTAAATTCTAGCTTCTCTTTACTTTCTTTCTGCTTCCAAATTTTAACAGGCTCTTTCTTCCTCCAAACCTTTTCTGTCCTTTTCTTTTCCCAACCTTTCAAATTAGGTGGAGCTCTCCTGCAACTGTGTGCTTTATGACCAAGAGATTTGCAATTATAACAAATTATGTTGCAATCAAAATCAATTAACTGATAATACCTTTGAGCACTCATATTAAGCTTCCATGAAGGATCATACACTCTATTCATTTTGCAGTTTCTTTGAATATGTCCAACATTATTGCACTTGTAACATAAAAGGTTAGTATTCCTTTTGCAATCGATTGCTTTATGACCAAAATGATTACAAGTATAACAGTAACCATTAAATGAATAGTTATACCTGTACATGTAAGCTTGTCTTATAGATGCAGGTTTTCTAAAATTTCTTCTTTGATTGTGCACAAATTCATCTCTGGTTTTCTGTTCTATTTCATTCTTCCTTTTACTTTCTCTGGCAGCAACATGATGACTTGAATCAATTTTCCTTCTAGGAGTCTCTCTTGCTTTTGGACATTCTCCTTCTTCAAAACCAAGTCCAGTAGTGTCTCCATATAGTTTTTGTTTACCAAGCATCTCTTGTAGCTTGCTTGTGCTTTCTTCAAATTCCTTATACGTCTTAAGACCATCATACTCTTTTCTCAGATTGATAATTTCACCTTCCAATTTTAGATTCTCAATCCTTGAAACTTCAAGGTTAGAAATTGAGACATCATCTATCCTCTTAGCTTCTTCAATTTCTGTCTTCAATCTAGCAATTAGTTTGTCTGAATCATCAATATATGTCTTTAAACTAATAATTTGACATTCGGCCTCTTCAAGATCTATAAGAGCTTTGTCTTTTAAATCTCTTTCTTGTTGTAGCTGCAACATTAATTTTTGGTTCTCCTTCTTATACTTCTTGAGCTCACTCAGAGCATATATAAGCTCTCCTTCCATATCAATTTCACATTCTTGTTCTTCATCACTAATAATCTGATCTTCTTCAAAATCTGATTGAGTCTCATCTCCTTTATGTGAAAGATTTTCATCATTGTCACTCTTCTTAGATAATGAGTTGTTTTCTTCTTTAGGTGTACTACCTTGATAAATTTTTATCAATCTCCTCCACATGTCCTGAGCTGTAACACAATCCATAACTTTACAAGTAACATCATTAGATAGAGCAGACAATATGGCCTTCTTTGCAATCTGATTACATTCAAGGACTTCTTTGTTATTTGCAGAGTTAGAATATCCATTCTCAACAGACATTAAAACATCATATCCTAAAGAGGATAAAAACACTTGCATTCTAACATACCAAACTAAAAAATTTGAACCATTAAACTGAGGAACTCCTGAAATTTTTTCTTCTAATACAATATCAGGATCAACATGAAGAACATCATTATTAACTGACTTTGGATTTGATATGGAAGATGTCTTTTGATCAGAATGAATCTTAACATTTCTCATGTTCTTATTTCTGCTGCACTTACCCATTGAACTCCACACACAAGACCTACCCAAGCTGATTAAGCTGCAAAAGGGAAACTAGCTCTGATACCAATTGTAGGAATCAAGGGCAACACTGAGAGGGGGGGTGAATCAGTGTTGTGTGAATTTTCAAATCCTTTTTAAACTTTAACTTTCAGAGCTCAAAAAGAAAGATACCATTTGATTTGTAAAATACATATGCACATGACTGTGAATACAGAAAGAGAATAAAAACTTCTTAAGTAAATCAAACAGACACAAGGAAGATCAATATGAATCATGACACAAGATATGCACGAGTGGAAAACCCATCAAGGGTAGAAAAACCACTCCAAAACTGCCTCACTGGCTTAAATGAAAAACTTCTTACAAATGTCTCACTGACATATACAAGGTCTCACTGACCACAAGCTTCACTAGCATAGAAAGGTCTCACTGACCACAAGCCTCACTGGCATATTGTGCCTCACTGGCAAACCAAATTACCAACAAATGTAATAAGCAAATCAAAGGGATACTCTATTTCCATTCAATACAAATATATGTCTGTCAAATACCCATTCTATTCAATCTGACATCCGGATACACTCAACAATCCTTTATTCTGATTCAATCAACACTACATATCAATCCTGTATTCTAATCCATTCAACAACACTGCATATCAAATCTGTATTCTAATCCATTCAACAACACTTCACAACACTGTATGTTTCATCTCTATCCTTCTTAATTCTACCATCAATGTACCTGGAAAACAAATTTATACAAGTTGAATGTCTTTTCACTGCCTTGGAACCTTTCACATTCCTTCATAAATTTCTCCTGCATCTGATCACACAAATTTTGCAATTATAAACAATAAGACTTTTGAAATTTCACTTCTCTGCAAAAACACATTTTTCTGACCCTTGACATCTGCAAAAATTACAAACCTGACCTTTCATTTTCTCCGATATTTCAATGCCCTGTAGGAGAAAATAAAATCTCTAAACACTTTCATCTTAAAACAGAAAAACTCTGATATTCTTCCAATCTATCTTTTTCATCTTCCTCTGCAAATAAAAAATCTTTATCTCCACAATTACAAAATATTTCTCAAATCTCTTCATATTCATTAAGTTTATAACCTGCAAGAAATCCTGAAGCAAACAGATTACTTCTCTGCAAAAATTGTCAATCATTTTTCTCAAATAAAAATAATTATTAATCTTCATCTGCTCATTTGCATGACCTTTCACCTGCAAAGAAAAAAATAATCTATTGCTTTTCTCCAAACAAATCATCTCATATTTCTTTTTCCAAGATCTCCAAAAATCATTTTTATTCTTCAAATATCTCCTGTAAATATTTTGCTTTTCTTTCCATGAGATAATCCTTCATTTGATATGAGAAAAAAAACTTCCAAATAAATCTCCTTCATATTATTTGCTTTTATAGAAAGATGCCTTTATTTTTAATTATTTAAATGCAAAAATATCTTCATAAAAAAAAATACTCCAAAAGCATTTGACTTTCCTATTTGAGCAACTAATGTTGCTATCAAAGCATTTGATGCTTTATAAGAAACTTTCTAATCTTTATAAGCAAAAAAAAAAAATGCATTTTGCCCTTAATATGCTCCTTATTCGATGTGTCATAAATCATGCTTTTCTCAAAAAAACAAAAACAAAGCAATCTCCATATGATGACATAGTAATCTTTATTAATTTAGTTCTTCAAAAATTTCGATGTCTTTTGTGTTTAAGACATACACCACCTTTATGGACACTCGGGCTCCCTCTTGGTATTAATCATTCGATGGTCTTTTGAATAAACTCGAGCTCCCTTTGCATTATTATTTGATGCCTTTGGATGCTCTTTAAATCATATGCATCACTCTTAAGGAAAACGACTAAGATGCCCGCGAATGACTGTTCCACCGGTGGTAAAAAGGAAAGGCCGGTTATCACACGGCACATAAACCCTTTAAACAGTCACTCAAGTGACTTTTACCTGTAGTTGCAGGTCAACCTCCTTTTATAATAAAAAGTGCCATGTTAGGATTTAACAACCATGGAATATAAAATAGAATTCTTTTCTAATCCATGTTTCTGACCATACTCTTCACACATAACAAGTGACTCTCTAGAGTTTAGAGTTGTGAACCTAGGAGGTAACCATGGAATATACAGACATCGAGGAACAAAGTTGTAACAAGAACTAGACATCAATTTAATTGTTCCTAAGACTTGACATCAATAATACTAATCTTTCCCTTGTGTAGGAGAAACAAGTCTTTTCATTCTCAATACATATGTGAAGCCCATGATATACATTAGTCAGACAACAACCACTTCACTCCTAATATGAAGATCAACTTCTCAATCCTGATCATTATTTGATCTGAGAGAATAGAGCTTTACACCAAACATATCAAGACATCTGATTCTATGCATTAGACATATCAACTTATGAAGATGACAGAAGCACAACCTACATTTTGCAACTTGTTCATGCAACATGGAGACATTGAAAATCATGGACCTCAACCATCAACAAGCATCATGAAAACATATCATAAAGCAAGATCCCATTGTCTGGAGCACAACCTAACTTTTAAACTCACAACAAGCCACCTCAAATGTATGACATCAATTTTCCATTGCACCAAGGCAATTTTCCATTACACCAAGGCAACTTTTGCATTGCACCAAGGCAACTTTTGCATTGCACCATCTCCTCCTGTTGCATTGCACCATCTCCTCCTGATATGAACACACTTTTGACATCAAATGACAACCTATCACCATCATACTATTGGTAAGTTGTTGGGACATCTAGTATAAGAGAATGGAATAACTATTGATCTAGATCAGGTCAAATCCATCATGAATCTTCAATTACCTGGAAGGACAGAACTAAAATCATATTTTGGTAAGATTAATTTTGTTTGAAAATTTATAACAGGTTTTTCTAAAATAGTGAGACCACTAAACATAATGTTGAAAAAGGGTGCCAAAATAGAGTGGATGCCATAAGCTAAAGCAACATTTGAGGATATCAAGAAGGCTATTGCGGATTCTCTAGTGTTGAACATTCTTGTTTATACTAGAGCATTTTATATATATTCATTTTCTTCTAGCCATACAAGTGTTGTGGTATTGACACAAAGGAATGAATAAAATGATGAGAAGTCCATCACATTTATGCATAGTCCAAATGGACTAAGAAGGATTTGAGGCTTATAAGATTACCCCAAACCTCTTGACCATACAGAAGGACCTTACAATCATGGCTAAAGGCCTTATTACAAACATACTAAACAAAAAAAACATAACTTATCAAAATGCATCAAAGTGCTTGAGGGTGCCCTGCACCATACACCCACTGTCAAATAGAACTCAAGTCTCTTGAGTTGGGAATGCTATCAAATGTGAATCCTACCTTTTCAATGGCTTCTCTACTCATCCAAGTGGCATCCTCCTGAGGTTTATTGAGCCACTTCACCAAATATTCATAATAGGTGTGCCTCCTAGTTTGTTTTGCAATCCTTTTATCCAAAATACACTCAATCTAATCAGGAGATGAAGGGATCAGTTCTTGAAGTGTCTGATCAGTTTGTTCTTCTTCCATAGCTATCTAAGGATCAGATATCTTATAGGGATAAAGGTCTGAAACATTAAAAATTGGAGACAAGGCAATTTCATCCGGAAGTCTGATTTTATGTGCATTTTCTCCACATTTCTTGAGCACTTCACAAGGCCCAATATTTTTCATGAGTAGCTTAGTGTATTTACCTACAGGTAGCCTCTCCTTTTTAAGGTGTACCATGACCAAATCCCCTTCTTGGAACTACAGATCCCTTCTCTTTCTGTCAGCAGACTGTTTATACTTCTAAGAAGTGGACTGCAATTTCTATTTTACTTGTTCATGGACATCTTTCATCACTTGGACAAAGTCTTCAGCCAATGTACTATTGTTCTCTAGTCCTCTAACCTCTCTAAGTTCCAAAATATCCCTTGGGTGAGTGCCATAAACAATTTGAAAAGGTGACAGGCCGGTGCTTCTGTTGACAGTGTCATTGTATGAGAACTCTACCTGAGCCAAAACTGAATCCCAACTAGCACCCTGCTCTTTAGTTAGGCACCTTAGGAGGTTGCCAAGTGACCTATTGATCACCTTTGTCTATCCATCAGATTGAGGGTGATAGGAAGATGATAATGACAAGTTTGTAGCTAGTCTTTTCCAAAGTGTCCTTCAGAAGTGTCCTATGAACTTGGGGTCTCTGTTAGAGATTATGGACAAAGGTAAACCATGTAACCTGACTATTTCCTTGAAGAAAAGACCTGCTATGTGTGAGGCATCATGTGTGGTTTTACATGGGATGAAGTGAGCCATTTTTGAGAACCTATCAACAACCACAAAGATGTTATCATGTCCATTCTTGGTCCTAGGC
Organism: Cunninghamia lanceolata; assembly: GCA_027924645.1. Taxonomy (NCBI): domain Eukaryota; kingdom Viridiplantae; phylum Streptophyta; class Pinopsida; order Cupressales; family Cupressaceae; genus Cunninghamia; species Cunninghamia lanceolata. The sequence goes on along the minus strand of BSBN01001670.1, from coordinate 3,376,502 downwards.
AAACCAAGTACAAAATCCATGCTTATGGAATCCCAAGGCTTTGAAGGAATAGGTAGTGGAGTGTATAGACTTGCATTTGATGTATGCCCCTTGGCTCTTTGGCAGATTTGACAAGTTTCAACAAACTTTCTTACATCAGTTGGCAACTTTGGCCAAAAATAGTATCTCCTAACCAATTCTAGGGTCTTATTAATGCCAAAGTGGCTTGACATGCTGCCACAGTGCTTTTCCTTAATAATATTCTCTCTAACAGACCCTCTTGGGATGCATAACATACTACCCTTGAAAATATATCCATCTTGTATCAAAAAATTAGAAAAATCAGTGTTATACCTGCCTGTCATGGCTTTGCAAGATTGGTAAGGTTCCTTAAAGTCTTCATCTTCTGCGTACTGATCTTTGATGGCATGTATACCTGTACTCTCCAACTGAATGGTCTGCACAACAAGATTTCTCCTACTTAAGACATCAGCTACCTTATTGGCCACTCCTTTCTTGTGTTTTATTGAGAAGGTGTATGCTTGGATGTACTCCATCCACTTGACATGTCTGTGGTTTAACTTCTGCTACCTATTCAAGAAGCTTAATGCATGGTTATCAGTAAAAACTATAAACTCCTTGGGCAATAAATAGTGTCTCCACTTCCTCAATGATTGAACCATTGCATATAATTCTAGGTCATAGGTAGAATAGTTCTGTTTTGCCTCATTTAACTTCTCACTAAAGAAGGCTACATGCCTCCCATCTTGACTTAGGACTCCCCCTACAGCCCTCTTACTTGCATCACTGGTGCAGGAGTACCTTGGCAAATTAATGTTTTCATGGACCAATTTTGTGGAATTTGATTCCATTTTCGAGATTCAATGTTGTAATAGGATCAATTTGATCATTTGAAGTTATGTTGGAGTCATTTGGACATAATATGTAAAAGTTGTTATTCAAAATGTAAAATTCCTAAAAGATGCAAAATGTGGGAAGGTGAAGGGTCACCTTGTTCTATTTCATTCCTAGGAGGTTGGAAACTGAAAAGACATGTTGAAATGCCTTTAAAAGGCTTTGTAATATTCACAAAAATTTGGAGGTGGTTGAATGTATGAAGTGGAATGATAAGATAGCACTGTTTTTATGCATTTTCTTCAGAAAAATGCTGTTTTCTGGCCTTGTACGGATCTGTACAGACTGGAGTTCATTTCTAACTGATTTTTTATGAAATATTTATCAATCACCTTCCATTTGATTTTGGTTGCATGCATTTTGGTTTTGTTTTTCTCAAGATATTGCATTTTTCGTGTAGACTGTCAAACCCTGATTTAGAGTAACCTCTTTTGGGAAAAATGCCATAACTTTTGTTTCCACCGTTGGATCTTTATGTAACTTGGGGAAAATGTCTGTAACTATGTTATCTACAATCTAACTGAAGCGATCAACCTCATTTTGTGTTCTATGGAAGTTATGTATGACTGTTCGTGACATTTCACAGTGGCATTTCTGAGTTTGAACGCTTGTAGCAGAATTACCAGTCCATTTTTAGAGCACATTTTCCAAAACAACCCAAACCCATTCTAGAGTATATTGTGGGGAGGCATAATGGGTATCTAATACATGTCTAAGATTTGCATTTGGATGTTTATACAGAAAGTTATTGGGACTGTTCTCCGTTTGTAGGCTACTAGTCTTTCTTGGGGTTTGTGAAGGAACTAGTAGTTCAAAGTTTGATCCACCTTTGCCAATGGATGGGATGGCTTCTAATAAATGTCTAAACACCATTTCCAAGAATAATTCAAGAGCCTTAACTTCTGTTCCCACTTTTCCATGAAGATCCTTGTTTTTGGGCTCATTGGTGTAGTTGAACTTTGCCTAGTATGAAGTTGAGTTGATCCTTTCCTCTGCATCAATCACACTCTACCACAAAGACCTTGTCAAAATCAGGTAGAACAAGGACTGGTTGTTCTGATATTTTTTTATTTAACAGTTCAAAGGATTGATTGGGCTCATTTTTCCACACAAATACACATTTCTTGCCCCCTTTTATGGTGTCAACAAGTGGAGCACAAATAGCACTAAACCCTCTAATGAACTTTCTATAGAAACTACACAAACCATGAAAACTCCTTACCTTAGAGGCTATGGTAGGTGTAGGCCAATTAAGAATGGCTTCCACTTTGCTTGGATCCATCTTGAGGCTGCCCTTAGAGATGACAAACCCCAAGAATGTCAATTCTTCTTGTAGGAAGACACATTTGTCAAGGTTAATTCTCAACTTCTCCTCTTGAAGCCTCCTGAGCACTTGATGGATATGCCTTATGTGATCTTCCTTATTGTCACTAAAAACCAATATATCATCCAAATATACAACAATGAACTTGTTAAGGAAAGGTTTTAGCACCTCATTCATCAACCTCATGAAGGTGCTTGGTGCATTTGATAAGCCAAAAGGCATCACAACCCATTAAAATAGCCCTTCATTGGTTTTGAAGGCCATTTTCCACTCATCCCCTTCCCTTATCCTAATTTGGTGATAACCACTTTTCAAATCCATCTTGGTAAAATATTTAGCCCTACCCAAGCAATCCATTAAATCTTCTATTCTAGGCATTGGAAATCTATACCTGATAGTAATCTTGTTGATGGCCCTGGAATCAGTGCATAGTCTCCATGTGCCTTCCTTCTTGGGTGCAAGTACTGCAGGTACTGCACATGGGCTAATACTCCTCCTTATAAGCCCTTTATCCAACAAGTCTTGGATTTGTCTTGCCACTTCTATATTTTGCTCTGGGGTCAACTTGTAGGCTGCTTGGTTTGGTAGAGTGGATCCAGGGATGAGATCAATGCAATGACTAATCTCCCTCTTTGGTGGAAGGGCATCCTTACTTTCATTGGCTATCACATCATGAAACTTCTCCAATAGTTCCTCCACTTCTTTTGGTCCAATCCTCCTAAGAGGCTACTGTACTTTGGTCTTCTTAGGATTTGCATCCTTGGGTTTGATGACTACTGCAAAACATGGCACTTTCTCCTCCTTGAGGTTAGCCAAAAACTCTTTTTCACCTACTAACATAACTGAACTACGAATAATCTTTTCCTTGCTGTCATTAATCACAGGAGTCATTGTGAAATTTTCACCATTTTTAGACAAATGAATTACATTTTGCTTACCATCATATTGGGCACTTGTATCATGTTGCCAAGGTCTTCCAAGAAGAAGGTGGTATGCACCCATATCCACTATCTCACAAAGAATCCTATCATGATATTCACCTATCTTGAATTCAACCCAACATTGTTCTTTCACCACAATTTGTTGATCCTTGGTTAGCTAAAAGACTCTATAGGGGTTAGGATGAGGTATCCTTTGCAATCCTAACTTAGTCACCATTTCATTAGAAGCTAAATTCTCAGAAGAACCTGAATCAACTATTACCTTGCAGACTTTTCCTTTCACCTTGCAAGTGGTTCTGAACAAGTTGTTCCTTTGGGGCTGCTCCTTGGTGGCTAGCATGATGAGGGACTTGTTAAACATGAGGCATTCTCCACTCTCTGGTGCTGCAGACTTGGAAGAGGCAGTTTGGTATGATGTGGTGCTTTGACAGTCATCCTCTTGAAGGAGCTACACCCTTCTATCTTTCTGATTTACAGCAGTGTTTCCCATCTTCTCCGGGCACCTAAAGGACTGATGTCCTATCTGATTGCAAGAGAAACACCTTCCAGTGAACACATTGGGACCCCTACCCCCACTTCTTCCTCTGCCATTACCTCTCCCTCTAAATTGACCCTTATCAGCATTGTTTCTGTCAGCCTGCCCTTGGCTACCTTCTTGTGATCTACCATCTTGGGGCCTTGAAAATTTATCTCTGTTTTGAAATCTGCCTCTACCTCTAAAATTCATATTACCTCTGCCTCTACTGTTTGAATCTCCTTTCCTTCTCTGTTTGTCCTCAATTCTCAGTTCCATTTGAAAACACTTATGGACTATTTTAGGATTAAAGAGACTTAATTCATCTTGAATGGAGAACTTAAGACCATTAAGATACCTTGCAAGCTTCTATTTTTCATTCTCAGGCATCTTGGCTTTCAATGACATCTTGTGAAACTCCTCTATGTAGGTGCTCACGTCCATGTCCTTCTGTCTCAAGTTTTGCAACTTCTTGTGCAAGTTGACTTCATAGTCTTCAGGAACAAATTGCTTCTTGATTTCAAGCACCATCTTCCTCCATGTAGAGATAGGGTTCCTATCATCTACTATCCTCTCATTTTGAATAAAGTTCCACCAACTCAAGGCTGGCCCTTTCATTCTTGATTTGGCAGTCCTCACTTTCTGGTTTTCTGCCACTTCTTCACATTCAAAATAGTTCTCCATTGCCTCTATCCAATCAAGGAACTCCTCTGGATTCATCTTACCAGGAAACGTAGGTAAATCCACCTTACTGTCCTTCCTACTCAACTTTCCAAGTGCATCTAGGAATTGTCTTTCTGACATGCCTCCTTGTGGCTCTTCCATTGGCACTTCTTTTTCTTCATCTTGATCCTCTTCATCTAAATCCAAGATGACCTCTGGCTTCTTCTTCTTATCCTTATCTTTCTTCAACTTTTCTATCTCAGCCTCCATCCTTTTGTTCTTGGCTGCTTGCTCTCTCACTATCTTTGCCAATTCGGCATTAGTCACCTTTTAAGGAATTCCCTCCTCTTCTTCTCTATCTCCCAACTCTTTAATGGCTCTGATACCACCTGATGCAGAGTGACACAAGGGAAGCAACAAACAAGGTAAGTTTAACCCTTCTTTGCCCACTCACCCACTTCACCTATCTTTCAACCAACCAAAGGCACATCCAAGGGTATATGAAGGGTTTGATACCCAGGCTATGACTCAACCCTCAAGACTTCTCCCACATCTTAAGACAGGTCAATAAACACTTTCCTTGCAGTTGGTTTGATTCCCAACTTCCTACAACTCTCCAACCTCTACTTTGACTAGTAAGGTTACTAGCCCTCCAAACCTAGTTTTCTCCACACAACTTGATAAAACCCCAAATGACCAGGAAAGTAAATGATGGATTTGGATACCCTTTAAGGGACTCTATCAAACTTCCAAACCTCCAGTTCCGACTCTACTCCAGCAATTCAGAACACCTACTAGGTCTCTAGGCCTAATTGATCAGTCTAGGGCTAGGTTTCAAAGCAAGTGGTCAAATTTGGGTTCATAGATCAAGGACAGGAATTTGGAACACCTCTACCACATCCAAACAACTCAAAACCACCATTCATTCACTCACCTTATTAGGATTTTGTCATCTACAACAGCAAATAGCATAAATTTGGTCAAATACCTATGAATACTTGACCTAGGGCATCACTCCAAAAATTGAAAACAGCTTTTCCCCAGCAAATGCTTTTGGAATCAGGAAATGTACATCCCTAGCTTGCATTTCACCAATTTGCATGAGTTTTCACTAGTTGGAATGCATTCTAGGGCCAGATTTATGTGACAAACCCTAGAAAATAGGGTTTTTGACTAGTTTTGAAACAAAATGCAATAACTTTTCACTCTGATCACTTCAAACCTTCAAACTTGTTGCATTTGAACCTTAACTTAGTCTAGTTTCATAAAAAGTACATTTGCTCACCTGGTCAATCTGTACATGTTGTACAACTGCAAGAAAACAAGGAAAAACTAACTGTTTCTATTGTTTCAATGCCCAAAACTCCTTATAGGAACTTCTCTGCAGTACAGGAGTGAGATGATAATAGTATAAACTGATCCAAGTTAGTATCCAACCTCCAACAACAGTTTTCAACTGTCAAAACTGAGTGGCAACTAGCCAATGTGTCATTGACACTATTGGCAACATTTGATACTATAGTATTTTTGCATTAATACAAGGTTGTCGATGTGTTTAGCTTGTCCAATGGAATCAAACCACCATCATACTCCCTAGACCATGCAAAAACACAAAACTAGCAAATAGACTCAAAGAAAACCTCATTAGACCTACTAGGCCTAAGTGACACAACTAGGGTCCAAATGGACTAAGAAGGATTTGAGGCTTATAAGATTACCCCAAACCTCTTGACCATACAAAAGGACCTTACAATCATGGCTAAAGGCCTTATTACAAACATACTGAACAAAAAAAACATAACTTATGAAAATGCATCAAAGTGCTTGAGGGTGCCCTGCTAAACCCCAAGAAATGCATCATTGACATTGCTATTGGTAAGTTGTTGGGACATCTAGTATAAGAGAATGGAATAACTATTGATCTAGATCAGGTCAAATCCATCATGAATCTTCAATTACCTGGAAGGAGAGAACTAAAATCATATTTTGGTAAGATTAATTTTGTTTGAAAATTTATAACAGGTTTTTCTAAAATAGTGAGACCACTAAACATAATGTTGAAAAAGGGTACCCAAATAGAGTGGATACCATAAGCTAAAGCAACATTTGAGGATATCAAGAAGGCTATTGCGGATGCTCTAGTGTTGAACATTCTTGATTATACTAGAGCATTTTATATATATTCATTTGCTTCCAGCCATACAAGTGTTGTGGTATTAACACAAAGGAATGAATAAAATGATGAGAAGCCCATCACATTTATGCATAGTCCATTCAAGGATGTTGAGTTGAAGTACTTGGATGTAGAAAGAAAGGCTTTAGCCTTAGTCAGGGTAGTGAAGAAATTCAAGCATTACATCCTAAGGAGAAAGGTAATTGCTGTAGTACCAAACTCAGCAGTCAAAATATTGTTAATGCATAGTGAACCTAGGGAAAAGAGAGCTAAATGGATTATAGTTCTATAGGAGTATGACATGGAAATTACTCCCATAAAATTAGTCATAGGACAATCCATAATGCAAATGATTGAAGAAACTAATCCTAATCTAATTAGTCAATAATATACAATAGATTTGAGTCACCAAGATGACTGGTACCTAGATATCAAGCACGTTCTGATCACAAGCAAATGGCTAGTAGATATGAAATCATCCCAGAGATGAGCCCTAAAGATTAAATCTCATAATTATATGATAAAAGGGGGAGTTCTATTTAAAATAAATCATGAAGGCATATACCTTCGATGTCTAGATAAGCAAGAAGCAACCAAAGTTTTGTAAGAATTACATGACAAATTTGGGACTGCTCATGGGTCCCATTTAGCCACAACTCATGCAATCCTTAGAGCTTGGTATTATTGGCCAACAATCTTTAAAGATATAGCTGAACATATTAAATATTGCCATACATGCTAGGTAGCTACAAATAGAGAGAGATATGCGGCCCAACCCTTGCAACTAGTAATGGAGCATGGATTTCATAAGAGCCATTAATTCTCCATCATCTACTAGACACAAGTTTGTTTTGACTGTTACTAAGTATTGTACCAAGTGGATAGAAGCAGTGAGTGGTAAGACATGTACAACTGAGGATATGATCAAATTCCTTGAAAACAGTATTATCACTAGGTTTGGAGTTCATTATGCCCTGGTATGTGATAATGGTCTTGCATTTTCATCATTAAAATTTTCTAATTGGGATTTCAAATATGGTATAACACTAAAATTTTCATCCAATTGTTACCCCCAAGGGAATGGGCTAGCAGATTCTACTAATAAAAATTTATTGAACATCATTAAGAAACTAGTAGAGAAGAATCCTAGGGAATGGAACACCTTGCTGAAATACGCCATGTGGGTAGATAGAACTAGAATCAAGTCATCCCTAGGAAATTCTTCCTAATAGCTAGTTTATGGGGTAAATCCAATTCTACTAGTTAATTTGAAAATCCCCAACTTACAATTAACTCAAGAATACTTAGGACTAGAGGATAGAATGGAAGTTTGTCTACTGCAGTTATTACATTTAGAAGAGAAGAGGGATCAAGCAATTGATCACTTCTCTAAACATCAGGCTATTGTCAAGCGTTGGTTTGATAAGAAAGCCAAAATAACAGTGTTTAGAATATCTGATCTCATCTTATCTTGGGATAAATCCCATGAGAAGAAAGGAGACGATAGAAAATTTGAAAATTATGGACTGGTCCCTTTCAGATAGAAAAAATATTGGGAGATAGTACATATAGATTGAAAACCTTGATTGGGGAAGATGTTCCATTGCCTATCAATGGGCAGTTCCTAAAACACTATTTCTAGGCCTAATTTAGGTAAAGTTAGAAATTTGTATATATGTATAATTGCTTGTACAATGTTTTGTTTGCTTTGTGTATTTTTGCTTGGTTGTGTTGTTTGTTTGTTTGTTTGTTGAGTCCCTATTTTGGTTAGGCATGATGCTGGACACATTTATACTTTAGAAAGCTTTAAAATTTGTGAAATTTAGGATCAAACCTCAAGTCTTTGCATAGGTTGTGACCTTTACAAGTTCTAGTTATTTTGATTTATTCTATGAAATCATTTTAATCAATCCAAACAAAGTTTATCCCAGGAATCATCACATGAACACTTCTTAAAATTCCTAGGACTTGTTGAAAATATCAGTGCTTGCATTAAGTGAAAAATCTAAAGGTTTGCCTTTTCTACCACTATAATTCCCAGCCTAGCAACATATCCCATTAATGTACAAACAATGAGCTGAAATGATATATTTTATACAAATTCGTTGAAGAAAACAATAGAAATTAAATTTGTTGTCTTAAAGATTATCTAGATAACCCTACTAGGGCTATGGATGCTTGACTGGTAGTGGGGCTCTATTTAGTGGAATTATAGGTGATAACCTTGCCGGTGCTATGGATGCTTGACTCATAGCAAGGTTCTATCCAGGTTTGCCTTAAAAGGCTAAATCCATCTATGTAGCTTATGCTACTTACTACTTTTTCAACTTATCTAGTAGTAAGGAAATGAATCAAAACACACATTTGCATTCCTTGTCATAATCTAGTTTCATTGATAAACATGATCTCTTTTGAACTAATCTAGATATCCATGAATAGTGAAGGTTGGAATTTTATGTTTAGATTTGCCTTTCTTTTCTAAATTGAGTTGAAATTTAGTTGTTTTCTTTGGTGATAAGTTGTTGTGAGGTCTCACAACACACCACATTTTCCCCTAGCAAAACAGGGACCCAACTTTTTGCTTTGCTTGTGTGTTTTCTCACTTTGGGCGGTATGGTAAAATGTTAGGTCCTGATCCATAGTAAAAGGTCAAGTTCAGTAAAATTCCTAACAAAGGTAACCATTGGATGGAGAATCAAATTCTATGTAACTTTGCATTTTGAACCATGTCAAAATTCCTTGTAACGAATAAGTTATGCTTGGTCAAAGTTTGGGTTTTTATATTACTGCCTTAGTCAAACATGTTAAGTCTAGTGTTATTGGGAAAATCTTAAGGAAACAAACTTAGCATATTTTTGTTGGTTAGCTAGTTTGGCATTTCTCTGATTTCTTGACTAACTGATAGAAGAGAAATAAACCTTAGTCGTTTGGTTCTTAGATTTCCAATGTTGCCGATGGAAGAAAGACTAAGTATTTTAGAAGTTTGCTAGTTTGAATATTCTCTGATTCCTCAACTGAGTGGTAAAAAGGGTATAATCTTAAGTTTATTTGGTTCAAATATTCTCTATTTTGCCAATCAAGGAATGACTTTGAAAAGACTTAGCTTATTTTTTAGGAGTTCATGAGTTCAGCTTTTAGATGATTCACCAATTGGGTGATAGGAAGGAAAAGTCAAACTTTGTGTTTTGATTGTTTGACCACTAACAAGTTTTGAAGCCAAAAGGGTGTTAGAGTGTATGAACACAAAAGTGTTGTTGGTAAATATGTCATCGGGAGAACTCAGGGTTTTAGAACTAGTTCATAAGTTTTGAAATCTCCCGACTTGTCGATAACAAGGCATAGTTTGGGTAGATAAACTTTCACTGATAAGAGGCTAAAAAGGAAAGACAAAGTTTGTAAAACCTAACTTTTGCTGACTGCATATTTTGAAGCTTAAATGTTATAAAATGGTTAAGGAAAAGAGGATGTCAGAAAATGGTCTATCGACAAAACCTTGATTGAGGAAACATAGGTTTTCTGAACTACTTTTAAAGTTAGTGTCATTTGAGCTGATTTGCTGATAAGCCTAAAATAAGCTAAAGTTTGTCATCTTCCACTTTTACTGATAACATAGAACAAGGAAAAGTTTGCAAAATTGCATTTTTTCTGATAAAGAGCAAAGAAAGGAAAAATTCATCCTTTTGAACTTTTGCCGACAAGTCTTCAAATGGGCAAAGTTCATAAAATTCAACATTTCTTGATAAGCTTAGGAGAAAGCAAAGTTCATAAATTTTCAAAATCGATAACAAAGGTGATAGTTTCGAAAAGCTTAAAATTGCTGACAAAGAGGGGCAAAGATGGAAAAGTTCCTTATCTCAAAATTTTGTTGATATAAGGCCAAAAAGGGGCAAAAGAGAGAAAGTTCTAAAATGTTCAAAATCACCAATAGGAACAAAAGGAGACAAAGATGATAGTTCTTGAGAAATGAACTTTGCCGATAAAAGGGAGAAATGTGAAGGTTTCAAAAAGTAATATTTTGCTGATAAGGAGACATGAAACTATAGTTTCAAAATAGCATAATTTAGCTGATAAGGGTTGTAGTGGGTATCTGTACGAGATGTTACTTGATCTTGGCTGCATGCATGCATCCATCCATATCTAAATCTATATCTATCTTTGGTGGATGGTGGATTCCATGGGAATTGTGTAAGGTGAGATATTGTTGGTAATAGTGGTTGGTGGGAGCTCCTTCCTCTCCTGGGTAAAGGTAATAATGTAGGATGAGAAGAGTGGCATGGGTAATGGGTGGGGGTGGTGGATTTGCCCCACCTTGTGTATCTGGTGCTCCTTGTTGGTAGGGGTGATTGGGTGGGGCTGGGGTGGAAGTGGGGTGTAGGGGGTTGGGGTTGAGGGCCACTCCCTCCTTCTTAGTAACTACACTTGATGGGGAATAGATTCTTTGCGGTTGAAAGCTTGTCCTTTGGGCCTAATTCCATGAGTTCTAGGGGTGTCTTTTCTTCCTTTATTATCTTTCTAACCTTTCTTTTAGCATTGGAATTGAGAGTTAGTCTATTTTACCGAGTGGGTGGATAGTTCATTGGTGGAAGGAAGAGAAAGGGTGGGTGGATAACCTAGGTGGGTGGAATAGCCTAGGTGGGAGGAATAGAAAGTTGGTGGGTGGGTAAGTAAGTTGGGAGGTAGAGTTCGGGTGGGAGGAAGAGAAAGTAACTCTCAACTTCTTATCTCCGGGGTTGGGTGGGACTAGAAGCCCCAGAATGGCATGTTACGTATAGAAAGATCCATGGGGGAGGCAGATCGGTGAATCTTTACCCCCACCAAGAGATTTTCATTAGCCCATCAATCGACAGATTAGCGGATCTTTCATATTGGCTGATCTAGGATCGGCAGATCTTGAATCAATCTAGGATCGGTCGATCTTGAATATTGATCTAGGATCTACCTCCCTGAGTTTTCAGGAACTAATGAGAAAAAGCCATTCTGAGAAGTGCCTTTCCTTTCCTTTCTAGATATACATTGTTCCATTGTTGTAGGTATTTTAGGTATATGAGTATCTGTGGGTGTCTAGTGGGTGTGGGTTGTGTGTTATAGTAGTGGGTATGTATTGTAGTGTTTGTGGTGATGTGTGGTGTGGTGGGTGTGTTGGGTTGTTGGTGTAGGGCCTAAATGGACAAATTTGTGGAAAAGATAAAATATTCATGTGGAAAATTTCACACTTTAAAAGATAAATGCATCTGCTAAATGTCAAACATTATGATATTTGAGCTAACATTGTAGGGAAAATCTAGGTTGTTCAAAGACACTTTGTAAAATGTGATTCTCTACACAGATAAAGGTTAAAATTCAAAAGATTAATATTAATGATTAAATTTTGTATGTTTGTTGCATGATATTGGAGCTAATTATATCTTGGAGAAGATTACATGCATAGCATACAAAAGAAGAAGAAAGTTGGATTATGGGGAGGAAGGCTAAACTGGATGAAATTGCAGACAGAGAAAGGAGGCATGAACTAGAACTAGAAGATACCAACGAATATGTTGTTTTCCATCTAGTAGGATGCTGAGTTAAAGATGCTAGAATATTCCTTTTGCCAACTGTACCACACAAATTGATTGCCAATAGGCAATCATGTGCCACTAATTTGAACCATTGTTTGTTATGGGAGGATCTTGACCATTGGATCAAATGTAAAGTTCTCTTTTTGGGATTTATTCTATAAAAGGACCATGACTTCTCTTAAATAAAGGAAATCAAATTATTGAAACTAACAGAGACTAAATTATTTCATTTCTGAGCAAAGTTGTGATTTTCTGCAACTTGGTGAATTCTCTCACAAGGTTCTTTCTCAAGAGCTCTATAAATGTACATGTTATTTGCATACCCAATAGAGATGAAGCTATAGATTACCTCTTGATTGTAAATCCTACGTAATTATCTTCCAGTTAATTTTTGGATATGTAATGGTGAAATGTTGCATTCTATAGAAGTGTTTTCATTGTATTTGTTATCAACAATGTATGCATCCAATGCTAAACTATCAACTTAGCTACCTGTTGACAGATGGGAACACTCCTAAGCCTATGGGTTGCCTAAAACTTGGAGTGAACCTCCAAAGTGAGTTGGTTCTCTTGATGAACTCTCCTAATCTAAATGATTTACTGAGGAAAAGGGTGAGAAGATAACTAAAATTTTAATTATAAAATCTAATCTTAGAAACTATAACTTGTTCTAATGATCTCTCTCACAAATAGCTCTTTAAATATAAACTTTCACAACCTCACCTAGAACAGACAACTCAAAAGTAATTTGCATGAAGGCTAGATCTAAACACAACACACAACCAGAATCATATGAAATATTTGCATACAACTTCACAATAAAGAGACATGACAAAGGACAAAATATTTATTATAACAATGAAACATCAAATCAATATTGCAACTATGAGGCAAAAGAAATGAGGTAGGAATGCTCTACTATATTGAACTGAAAGGAGTACATGAAAATGAAAATTTGAGTCAAAAAGAGTTTACAAGCTCTCCGTAGATGAACAAGAGAGAGGAAACAATGGTCTCAACTAACTGAGAAAAACTAAATTTTTCTCCAATATATGCCTCAAAAAAAAACTCCAAAGGAAAAAACCTAGAAAAGCTCCTCAAAATAGTCATCCTGATCCATTTTCAAGCTCCCAGAAAAAGCCACCAAAAAAGAAACCAAAACTGGCCCAACTGAGTGCAAAAGCTGCCAAAATCTCCTCCAAGGTGGTCCCACAAAAAACACCTAAAAAACGGGCTTTATCTGCTCAATAAAGGCTCCATTTCATCCATATTTTTTCAATTTCACCCAAAAGAAAGCAAACTCAAAAAAGAAAGATTTACTTTACTTTACTTTGCTTTAACTGCATAAAATAACAAATATTTAAAAGCAATTTATAGAAATATTTCTTTAAATATATAATTTTTTAATCAAAAGTGGTGAACCACTATAATTATATAAATTTATAAATAAAAGTTACAAAAATATGGTTCAATGAGCATACTAGCAGGAAAGAACCAGTAAGAAAACCTCCAGTTGTAGCTTGAAATTTACAAATTTCCTTATAGGAATTACAACAATAGGAGTGGGAGGAAATAGAAGAATCCAAAAATGAATTACAGTCCCTGCACTTTGCCATTACAAAAACATATCCTGAAAACACCTCACAAAAAAGAAAAGGAGTTTGAAAATATTCCTTGAAACAATAGCTGATGAAGAGCAAAATTGTTGTAATACAAGGCTCCACAGAACTGTACATAACTTTGAAGGAGAAGCCTTTGCCAAAAATTTACAAAACTAGAGACTAAACACAAGTGAACATTTTAACCATCAACTGAAACATTAAGATCTTGCAACATGGCATTACCCTCGGCAGCTTCCGGTTCGACTGGTGACCTAGGAGGAGGAGAAATCTAGGGATGAAACTGAACTAGAAAAAGCATAGCATGAAATTTCTCTTCCACTTGATTCACCAGTGATTCACCCAGCTCAGATCTATGAGCATGAAGAGAGATATTTAAGAGATCCTCATTCTTGAGCCAGATGGCCAAACTGAAGGCATTGAAAGTGCAATTATGAGCAGGGGAATGAAGAATGTTACATTTCGTAAACAAACCACCAATTAAAGCACCTGACTTAAACAAGTCATAATTCTAAAAAGCTCAAGTAACAGCTCCTCTAAATATAGGAAATGGTGAACAAACTTTGAAATTAACTGTCTTACCACAGAGGTATCCTAGACCATGTCCATCACATTAGAAGCAAACATTAACAAAATCTGAGAAGGGTAGAGAGAATGCACATGGGAGTCCAACAAATTATTCTCTACCATCTCACGCACTGCCTCTTCAATGTCTTGATTATCAATTACAAAAATAGAGGCTAGTCCTTCTGCATTCACATTCCCAAAAAAGGCCATTTCCCATTTGTGCATAGGGAAGTGAATTCTATGATTCAATTGTATCTCCATTTTGCACTTAAAAATAGTGAATGAATGAACCAAGTGTTGAGTGAGGTTAAATAATCTGAGGGGATTAGATAATTAAGGCACAACATCATTACAAGTCCTCTCAAATGATGTCAAAAACCATAAATCTGAGATGAAGTACTGAGGAATAGGAATCAGTGTAGATTTCCCTACTATAAAAGGAGATCACAAAGCAAATGACATCATGAAATAGTTAATACACATGAAATAACATCTTTAAAGCCAAGAAGGATAAGCAAGAAGTAATATGAAGAGTGTGTTACACATCCATTTAAATGCATTTAAGCCATGCAAGTACTAGATTCTTTACCAATTAAGTTTAAAATATTAGGAAAACCTCCAATGTTCCTGCTGTCTAATAACAAATAATCTTCCTCCAAATCAAATGCTAAATTGGCTAAGCCATCTGCCAAAAGATTACCTTCTCTATAGCAATAAGAGATAATAAATTTATCAAACGATTGCAACAAATCATGCACCTCTTGTAAAAAATAATTAATCTTCCAATTTAAAACAATGGTTTTCTTTAGAGCATTGATAATTACAAAAGAATCCCCTTTTATGTGAAGGTTAACAATGTTCACTTGCTTCGCTAGTTTCAAACCTTCAACCAAAGCCATAATTTCTACTAGATTATTAGTAGTCTATAGAATTTTATTAGAAAAGGCAACTAGAAGTTCTCCCAAATCCCTTCTTAAAGCTCCCCCAATCGAGGCAGGACCTGGGTTACCACTCGAAGCACCATCAAAATTAAGCTTTACAAAACATTGAACAGGAAGCATCCATCTAATGGTACTTCTATCAATTTTGAAATTTGGATAAATTCCCAAGTCTAGCAAAGGCTTTAAAAGCTTCCAGGATTTCAGAAGCTAATCATCCCAGGAGGTAAAATTTAAATTTGAAGAACCCTTCCTTTGTAAATTACTCATGACCACTTCTGAAATAGACTTCTCAATTTTTAACAAAATACTTTCACAAGTTTGGAATTCTTTTCTAAATATCCTCTAGTTTCTTTCTAACCATAAAATCCAAATCACAACAGGAGAGACAATCCAAATAGAAGAGAAGGTTGGACCTTTATAAAGAATTGGCCAACTATGAAACAAATCCAAAATAGAGTTAGGTCAAGGAGCAAACCAATTAAGCTTTGAAAACAACCAATACCAACAAGCTGAAGCAAAAGAGCAAAGCACAAAGAGGTGATCAGGCTCCTCATCACACTTACCATAGAAAACACACTTAAAAGGTTCTGCTAAACAAAGTTTACTAAGCCTTTGACTGGTCAAAATCTTCCTCTAAAGAGCCAGCCAAGCAAAAGCACCTGCTTTAGGAAGACAAGCAACATTCTAGCAAAGAGAAAAAGGCCAATCCGAAATGTAGCTTCCCTATTTAAAGACCAAGGATCTATATCCATCACAAATAGAGTAAGAACCATTATTAGAAAGAGTCCACATTAATTCATCATCTTTTTTAGAATAACAAATCCTCCTTATTTGAAGCTAAATAGAAAGTAAAATTTTTTGATCATGAGGAAAATCACACCTCTGAAAATCTTTCCACACCACTGAGGAGAAGGAACCATCCCTGATTACTAAGAAGTAATCTCTCACCTTACTCCCCTAATTGAGTAAAAGGAAATCTTTAGCTTGATCCAAACCATCACAAAGGGAAAGAGGAGGAAAACCATTCCATGAATCCTCCCAAAAGCTAGCCTTAGAACCATTAAAAACCTTCCAGGAAAAACTAGGAAGAATAATCCCCCTACAAGCCACTAAAAAATTCCACATACTAGATCCCTTATGAGGATTCTCCACTGTGAAAATTCTTTCTGAATCAAAAGAATCCAAATATTTATGTTGCATAAGTTTACACCATTTTAAATGAGGTTTGGAGTAAAGCTTCCAAGCCAGCTTAGCACCTAAAGACTTATTTTGGGCTTCTAAATTATGGATACCTGCTCCCCCTAGTGATTTGGGAATACAAATCTTGTCCCAAGAAATCAATGGGATCTTATTACTGACTTCTGAATTGCCCTTCCAAAGGAAAGACCTAAGAGATTTCTAGATATCCTCTATAATTCCTTTAGGAATTTTCAAAATTGAAAGCATATAGATTGGAAGAGTAGTCAAAACTGACTTAAGAAGAGTTATTTTAATATACAAAGTAAGCCATCTACCCTTCCATAAGGCAATTCTATTATGGATAGACTTAGAAATCTTTGCCCAAAAAGACTTCCTATTAGGACCAAAAAACAAAGGAATACCCAAATACTGACTAGGTAAAGACCCTAATTTATATTTCAAAAGAGAAATAATTCAACTCTGCATATTTACCTTGGTATTGAAGAATTTTTTTTTGGACTTCTCCAAGTTTACCTCTTGATTTGAAACTTCACAATAGTTTGAGACTATATTCTGAATGCATTTGGTCTCTCTTAAAGAAGGAAAACCAAACAATAAAGTATCATCTGCAAATAGGGTATGAGTAATAGGAAAAGGAACCCAAGGAATAACAATACCTTTCCAATTAGTAAGCTGACATTGATTAATGATTTTCTGACTAAAAGCTTCTGCCATCAAGATGAAAAGATAAGGAGACAAAGGATCCCCTTGTCTAATACCTTGAGAGACTTGGAAGAAATCAGTAGGACTTCCATTTATCAAGATAGCTAACCTTACTTTCGAAATGCATGACCAAATCCATTTACACCATTTTTTTACAAAGCTAAATTTCCCAAGAACCTTCATCAGAAAATCCCATGAGACTCTGTCATAAGCCTTCTTCATGTCTAGTTTTAAAATCATAGTTGACAGTTTTAATTCCTTGACAAAGTGTAGAACTTCATAAGAAATTAATGCTCCATCTGTTGTCTCCCTTCCTGGAACAAATCCTCCTTGCTCATCAGAGATAATTTTGGGAATTAGGGAGGCCAACCTCATTGTGATAGCCTTAGTGAAAATTTTGTATAAAGTATTACATAGTGAAATAGGTCTAAAATGGGTAAAAGAGGTTGGAGAACTATGTTTTGGAATTAGAGCTATAAAAGTAGCATTCAGTTCCCTTAAAATATTGTTGTTCTTCCTTGACTCTTCCAAAGCAAGCCAAACATCTCTACCTACAATTTCCCAGCATTTCTAAAGAAATAAGGGGGTGAAACCATCCGAACCTGGAACTTTATCTAGATCCACAGAGAAAACAACACCCATAACTTTTTCCAGAGAAAACTCTTTTAGCAACATAAGATTGTCTTCTTTTTCTACCAAACATGGGATATTACTCAACAAGGAATTACACAGCTCTTCTAAAAAAGAAGAATTATTATTAGAAAGGAGAGAGGAGAAGGAGACAACCTCTTTTTGGATATCACCATGATCAAATAGTAGATTTTCTTCTTTATTTTGAATGAGCTGAATTTTGTTTAAATGTCTATTCATTTTTACTGAGGTGTGAAAAAATCTAGTATTTCTATCACCTGCCTGCAACCAAGTTTCTCTTGACTTTTGTCTCCAAAAGATCTCCTCAAAAGAATTTCCTCCAAGTTTGATTGCAACACTTTTTGACATTCAAACAACTGATTATCCATCCCTTGATTGATAATTTGTTGGTTAATGAATTGAAGTTTATCTGAAATAATCTCTTTCACTTGAAAAGTATTTTTAAAATGAGAAATATTCCAATCCCTGATTTTCTCTTTTAGAAGATGAAGCTTTCTACAAATTTGAAATGTTTTAGATAACTTGATATAAGGAAGAGAATCCCACCACATTTTAATTAATGGAACAAATTCAGAATCATGAAACCACATTGCTTCCAACTTGAAAGGTTTTTTAAAACCTTGAAAAACTTCTACAAATTCCAAATTTAATTAAACAGGAAAGTGATCTAAACCCACAAAAGAAAGAATCGAAGAAGAAAATGAACACTACTAGAAGATCCAAGAAGAAGAAAGAAGGAATCTATCCAATCTTTCTGCTATCTGCAAGAAATCCTTCCTTCTATTCGACCAATTAAATATCCCATTAATGGGAATAGAATCAATCAGACCACTATTAGTAACGAATTCTGAAAAATCTGCCATAGTCTTTAAGGGAAGGCTTATTCCACCTAATTTTTCATCTAAATTCAAGATTGCATTGAAATCACCTCTAATAATTAACTTCTCATTCTGAAGATCTTGTAAAATAGAACTTAAGAAATCCCAGTCTTTTTTTGTTTACAGTAGAAGTCGGACCATAAACATTTACAATCCAAAAAGATTCTGATCCAATACAAATTTTCGCTAGTAAATAATTTGGAGTTGAAGAAACAACTTGAACATCCACTGAAAGCTTATTCCAAAGCAGAGCCAAACCTCCTGAAGCACCAGAGGCTTCCACAGAAAAGAAATCCCACTTTTTCCATTTACTAAAAATATTGTCTACTAAAGAAACAGAGAGTTTAGATTCTTGAAGAAAGACTAAGTCTACACCTGATAAATCCACCTGATGTTTTATCAGGCGTCTTTTGTTAGGGGTATTAATACCCCTAACATTCCATGTCATAATTTTCATGGGTCTCGAGGAGAGATACAAGCTATCCTCACTGCTGATCTTGTTAGCATTTTCTCCAAAGTTGTCTAAACACCTGCTTGAATTTCTTCTTCTGTAATCTTAGATTTTGGTTTCCTTCCTCAAGGTTTAGCAAGAGGAGATAGACTATTTTTATCCTCTAAAGGAGTTTGAGAGTTTGAGGATAAAACATCACTCCCTTCCACTACTTCCTCAACCATTACTTCATCAGCTATCTTATTAATTAACTCCTACCCTACTTTCAAAATAACTTCATCAACGAACTTTTCCACCTCCTCTAATGGGAAGGACTCCTTAAATTCCCTTGAGATTTGATCTAAAGAAGAAACTAAAGGGTCTTTATTCTCTACATCCAATAAAATCAGCGGTTCCTTGAAGACATTATTAACAAGATTAGAATCCAAAACACCCTTTTCTGTCATAACTTGACCTTGTGGGAAGGAAACATCATTACTATCCAACCCTAATAAAGGGTTAACTAAATATTCAAAAGACAACTCATTGTCTTCAGACCCATTGACCCCAGCATCTAAAGAAGGCAAAGCCTCATTTGAAAACTCTGAACCAGAAACTCCTTCAACCACTCTATCCAAATCATGTTCTTTTGAACCACTCTCAACTGAAAGCAAGGAATTTTCTCTAGAAGAAACAAATTCTACTTGAATTTCACTTTGATTGTTAACTAACAATTCTGATTCATTTGACACCTTTAAAACATGATCTTCTTCCAAGCAATTTGACTTATCAATATCTAAATCTGAAGAAGCGTCTTTATCAAGAGGTAAAGAACCAGGAGAATGATTTTCCAAAACCACCCATTCCTCTTAATCACATAAATTATCAAAATTTATAATAGTTTGAGGATCTTCAAACTCCAAGTTCTAAATCCAAACACTCTTAGAGGTTTTCAAAATTATTGATTTTGGTAACAGAAAAATGGTGTTCATGACCACACACATTCTTATTGGAAGCCTAGGGTTTTTATAAGTCAACATATCATGATTCACAAAAAAGCCCACTCTCTCAGCAATAAATTTTAAAACACCCAAATCTCTATATTCTAAGGGCAAATTATGTAAGCTAATCCAGAAAAGAAAATAATTATTTACATTAGCTTGGGCATCCAAGTTCAGAGTACATTCTAGTAAATAAATTCCTTTTCCTTTGAAAAACCATGATTTAACTTTCAAAATATTATCTCTTGCCTCTTTATTCAAAAAAATAACTATAAAAAATCCCAAACCCTTGTCCAATAATCAAAAATTGGTAACTTCACACCAGTTGTCTTTTACCTAGGATTCCAATACATGAACTTCATAAGAAAAATTCCAAATCTTACCTATTAACGCATGTTGGCTTAGATCTAGAACATGAGGATGAATAAGATCTTTAGGAAGCTGAATCTCAATCTCCTTAGATGCATTAAAATCCTTACCTAGAGCTTTTTCCTTTGGAACCCAGATTTGCTTAACAACTTTCACTTTCTTCCTATTCTAATATGGCTTAAAAAATCTCCTGTATCTAAAGTTAAATCCTTCCCTTCCTTTCGTAAGAGGCCTTGGCAAAGAATCTTTCTCCACTACAGATTCCAAAACCCTCCATTTCCCGCTACAAAATCTGCAAAAAGACTCTCTTGAGACTGTAACAGTCTCCTTGTCCTAAATGCAAAATTTTGCTCGGTCATCCTCAGTCAATATATTGCTTTAAATATTGTTTTACAATGAATTTTCTATTTTATCTCCTAATTTGTCTTGAGTTGATTCTTTACAAAGAATAATACATGACTCATATATTTTTACTTGGCAATTTGATTTTCTATAAATATCATAAAAAATTGGAAAAATAAAAGATCTCTAGGGTCTACCCCCCATTAGTTTTTCAAGAAATGCTAAGGCATTCTAATGTTTACCCACCCTTCAAATATGACAAAGGGACTAAAGGCATAAAGCCTAGGCATCATACAAGGTGGACACACAATACCCTCAGGGGTATTAATTGAGGTAATGAATTTGAAATTCAATGTGATAAAATACCTTGGTCAACTTAGGGCAAATATGGAACCCTAACATAAAACCCTTGAAGCTCTATCATTTCAGACTCATTTGCACTCCAACTTTGATGAAAAGAGGCTCTGCCTCTGCTGCCACTAAGATAGGGTTTGGAGCTTGTGACCCTCCATTTTCACTATTTCAGTACAATTCTCTGGAAGATTTCTTACAAAAGATGAAAGGTAAGACCCTCTATGTCAATACTGAACCACATTCCTGATTTTAACACTAATTTTGGGCCGTTAGCCACAGCCATAACAAAGCTTCTGATGTATTTTTCTTTGTTTCCACTACTATTTCTTCTGCTATTTCTTCCTCTTTGTACTTGGGTTCTGCCATGGCTGATTGGTTCGAGCTCATTTTGAGTGTCTCTTTGCATGAAAGGCCACAACCAAATTCATATTCTAAGCATTGTTTTGTGTTTTCCTTGGCTTTGCATAAAATGAGCTCTATTTCTCTCTGTTATCTCAATGATGATCATTGACATTCCTATGGATGCAACTATAAAAGAAGATTTAGTTGATATTTCTGAGTGCAATCTTTATATTGAAGGTTATGGCTGTATATACACTCATTTTTATTTTATGAGTATATGTTGTTTGTATGAGCTCAAACCCTCCGTTTCTTCTATTTCTAAATTTTTCTCTATGCAAACTGATAAGGGCTTTAATATTTCAGGAAAACACACATTTTATGGCTCTGGCTTGATAACTCACAATATATGACATTATATGTACTTTACCTTCACTATCTTGTGAGAGGAAGCTTTATTCGAATTGTAGCCAGTATAGAACAATGTAATTCTTGATGCAAAACTATAATATTCTCCTCTTCATTGAGGCTGAGGGCTCCATATGCTATTTCATTTGATGCAAACTCTCTTGACTTTTCAAAACAGGAAAAATGTGGCTTTATCCTTCTCTGTTGTGTCAAATACATATTGTCATGTATAATATAACTCTCTGCACCTCTTGTAGCTGTACAAGATATTGAAATTACATTGTAAAAACACTTCCTTCCTATACTGAACTGATATACATTCCACACTCATGAAATATGTAAGCATTTGGTATGTTGTTTCATTAGATCACTATGACAGTAACCTATTTACATGTTCTCAAGCTCTTTGTATTCTCTAAATGTTGTACCTGTATCTATCTTTTCATGACCCCTGTGATATGCATTTTGTCATTCGAAGAATACTGTTATCTTTAGCTCATGATACCACTATGTAACTGATATTTACTCTCTAAAATCATGATTATTCTTATCATGCATCTTCCAATATTGCTTAATGTTCTGGCATAGATGATGTTGTCTCAAACATAGTAGACAATTCTAGACACTTGACTGCACTCATAATTGCATTAATGACTGCAAGCATTCTAGGTCATTATGTTCTTCTTTACCATTCTTCTTGTAATCATGCATCTTTATGCATCTATCATTCCTTGATAGCTGCACTTTTGGTCTTTTATGGTTATTTCATGCTTTGAACAATAAATTCATACTTCATTAACAAAAAAATGATAAATACCTACTCCTTGTGTATAAATATTATTGAAAAGGTACTTTTATGTTGGAATTAAATACTCTTTGCTTAGTAAAAGATTGTTGTCCTTCTCATGTGAGCACCTATAGGATGCATACTATCATTGCTTTCACTTGTATTCTTCTTCATATGTAAGGATTTTTTAGCTATCTTGAATGAGCTCACTACTCCTTTATGGTTTTCATTTCATCCCACTTGAATTGGAAGTCATGGATGAGCAATGATCTTGAAGCTCACTGCACTCACTTCAATGTGGTACTCCTTTAGCTAAATTTGTCTTGATATGAACAATATGAATATGTATTCCTATGTCATCCCCTCTTGAGATTCAGGGGAAGCATGCTTGGCTCAACCCTTGTGGGAGACTACATTGCACCACATGCTAAAATGTGTTCAAACCAGCAACATAACTTCTTCTATACCTACACAAGAAACAAACATGTTAGTTTTGAAACAATGTAGCTCAATGATGTTTCACTTCTTTAGGCTAACTTACATATGAATGATTTGATCAACTAATTTTGTGCATCATAAGGAATGTATTATGTTTCTGCTTGATGAAGTACATGTTGATTGTTAGGAACACTAAGAGGGGGGGGAATCAGTGTTCTAAAAATCTTTTCATGTACTTTAACTTTCAGTCATTTCCTAAAATTAATTAAAGAAAAATACGATATGCATATGAACAACAACCATGAAAACATGACACATGAACACCAAGATTTTTACGTGGAAAACCCAAGAAGGGAAAAACTATGGAGAGGATTAGCTCTCAAATATATTGCAATATTTACAAAAATTTTATTTAGGCTTGGTCACTCCACGGGCCTAAACATACTGGCTCACTACAATGAAGTACAACTAGGTTTAGCAGGCTCACTACCTCAACCCTAAACCTAGCAAGATTACATTAAGGTTTGTTAAACCCTTAGGGCTATTAAACCCTATTGAAGGCTCACTGCCGACTCACTACCTTGATGATGAAAGATTTCTTCCCATTGGATTGCACATGAAAACTGAATACTGCTTAAGCATCTACCACTATGCTAGGTGCAGCCATTTAGTACTTGAATTCTGAATCCCAAGACTTCATTCTCTTTGATCTATGTCACTACTCTGTTATTCACATATTTGCATCTACTTCCACACACCACACACACTCCACAACCAAGTTTCATCACCTTTATATATCCGCATCATGAGTTTATCCATAGTTAGGTTGGCATCCAAAAAGTGAAACGTGTACATATAAAGATGTACCTTGTCACTCAATCCAATGCACTATGTGTCACATGTACCCAAAACTTTGTCCAAACATATTCATATAGGGCAGCTCTAATCACTCAATTAATTGAATAGATCTTTCACACACTATCCTTTCTCTGCATCATGATTTATCTTCACCAGTCAACCTGTTCCTCAAGAGCATGCTTAACAAGTTCATTTGCTATCTTACAACTTCTACTACGGATCACAAAACACTTCCAAAATCATATCAAGGACTCTTTACACATTCCCAATCTTACCTTCATAAATGCAAGGCATGATATCTTCTTGCAGAGAAATACAGACCATCAGAACTCAGACTCTGTCTCTGTCAAGCTCTGTCAAACACTATGCTGATACTTAACAACTTGTAACTATCTTTGCGATAAACTTTAGATCTCCTAACTCTGGAATAAGACACTTCACATAAGTGTTTACAACACCTAAAAAATACATAACGAAATACTTGTCTACAGAGGAATGAGGACCACTGCACTAGACCCTGTTCATTGTTCCTGCTATACCTTTGCTTTCCTGGACTTAGACATTTCTTCAAGATGACTTTTGAAGAAGATCAGGACTTAATCTCTGAGGCATAACACTATCAAACACCAACTGACATCATACCTGAACCACATCTACAAGTCTTTAATTGCAGAGGCATACAAGCTGACTTACTATCTTCCACTTAGAATACCTTCCATACTTAGTCATTTTCTGTCAACCGGACTTGAAATCCAACATGTTCTTCTAGAGATATCTCTTCCTATCATGGTGATAATATCTTTGTGCCTTGTTTCCATCAATGAAAACATGCCTATCAATACCAGAGCAGTGTCTCTTGCCAACAATCTCCCTCTTTGGCATTGATGGCAACACTTAGTGAAAAATGATTAACTGCTCCCCCTTTCTATATACACTTTATTTTCCTACTCCCCCTAAGATGATTATCCATTTTCATTGATCTACTTCTCCCCCCTTTGACATCAATGGCAAAGGGTGTGATCTGGAGCCAAAAGTTTGTCAAAATTTCATAAATTTATATATTTTGCCCCATATTTACAAGTGCAATCTTCATTTTTATATTACATGTGCTTAAGAACATCATTAAATATTTTTTTGATTAGTGTCCACTTAGCATCCCAAATTTTCTTTGCATTTTCCAGAATCTAAATTTGTCCGCTGAGAAGAAAAACTACGGCTTCTACCTTTTTAAGATCAGAAGTTGTGTCTGCTTGGACAACTAACTTGGCCTCTGTAATAAAATTTGTCATTGAGTCTAACTTTGGACAAACTAACCTTTTGAGTTGTCCCATCCTACTTTTTATTTAGTACTTTTGATTTGTTAAGTCAGTCAAGTCATTGTGAATATTAATGATTTCTGTTTCTTTCCTTGTGACTGACTCTGCTTCTCAATCAAATTTCTCAGAAATATCCAACAATTTTTGTTCCAAATCTTTGATCTTATCTTGAATTTTTTGAGTAGTTTTAGGCTAGGACAAATAGAACTTGTACATATCTCTAGCATCTTTCACAACTTTTTGAATGTTGGCTATTGTATTGTTTAATGAAATTTTGTCCTTTTTTATCATTATTTTCAATTCTTCTAATCTTTTCTCATCAAATTCTTGCCTTACCTTTGTTTCTACATATTTCTCAAAAGATTCAAATTGTTTACTTACTAAATTTATCAGCCCCTTTAGGTGACTTGCTGACAACATGGATAAATCCTTCTTGAAGGTGGGTAGCAGCTTTTCTAAGATTCCAGATGCTTCATCATTTAGTTCACTATCCTCAATATGTGATTTTAGCATCTCTTCTAGAGCCTTTGCCTGAAGAATTGAAATCCACTCAAACTTCTGTGCTGGAGACATTATATCTAGATTTATTGGGCCATGCAGAAAATCTGGTTCATCCACATCTTGTTTCTCTTTCTCTAGCACTTCTTTCTCTGATGCAGTAGTCTCTCTTGACATAGTAGGCACCTCTTCTATCTGATTTTGTTCTAGATCATCTAATTCTATATTCTTATTGGTTTCCTCTTCTTGTTCAAGTGGAAGATTTACCAATTCTTCCTTAGTTTCTCCTCTATCAGTATTATCCTTAGTCTGTTGTGTTGGAGAGGTTCTCACTTGAGAATCATCAGTGGGCTCCTCTTTCTCCTCAGACATTCTTCCATCTGTATCAGTTTCTTGACCCAAATTTATTTTCAGAGTAGATGAATTGATATGAACATCAGTTTCTTCATTAACACTTGCAATGGGAAGATTGTGTTGCTTCAGGGCTTTCAAGATAATCTCTTATGTTTCTTTCACTACTTTGTCAATTTCACCTGTCATTAACAAATTCATCCCTGTTTTAGTTCTGAACTGATCCTTGGTCTCCTTGGAGATTAGATTTTCTTCCTCTACAGTGATTTTTGGATATAGTCTAGCTAAAACATGTTTTCTTAGCTCAATATCTTTAGCCCTAACATTCTCCTTTCTAATGCTCAAAATATTTGCTATACTTTCTAGGAGTTCAGAGATGATCTTAAGGAGGGCTTTGCTGAAAGTGTTGAAATAGTTTATTGTGGCTTCCTCCAAACTCCTTTTGTCTTCTTTACCATATTCATCATAGTGCTTAATCATGGGTTTTAGATTCCCATCTACAGTGACAACCTTTACTATATTTGCAAGTGTTGGGAGCATTTTCTGTCTCTTGCTAGACTTCTCTTCTCCAAAGAATTTTCCTTTTCTACTTCTAGAGACTTTAACAGCCTCAACTTTCATCTTCTTGACTTCTTCATCTGACTCAGTCTCTTCTTCATCCTTTTCACCAATACTAACATATAACCTTTTTCCTTTCATTTTTTTTCACTTCATTTATTTGGTAGTAGACTCCTTTGATGATTTCTCCAGGTTTGATGATGATGTAGCACCAGATGGAGTGGAAGAGCTTCTGGTGGTCCTCTGAGTCCTTTCCAGTTTGTTCTTCTTTAATTGAGATTCCTCTAGAATCTGCACCGACTCATCCTTTCTCTTCTCTTTTTCTACACTCTCCTCCTTTGTCCTGAGTTGTTCTTTGGTTATGCTAAATCTTGCAGCAATTTCTTCTACTTCTTTCCTCACTTTTTTGGAAGATCTAGGTTTCTTGTGTTCAAAATACATTTTCACAAATATTTCTTCATATGTACTGAATCTTTCTTCCTTTGTATCCTTAGGTTTACTCAACATATGTTGGGCATAGTTGTCCAGTATATTACCATTTACTTCATACCCCATGGACATGATCCAGACTATTCTGGTCTCAATAGCCTCCATCAGACATTGGTCCTTGGTAACCATAAAATAGATATTGTCTTTGTATTTCTCAATGATTCCACTGGGAATTCTTTCCCTAGACTGCATCATGCTCTAAAAGTTTTTGAAGAATCCCCATAGGGCTACTTTTTGTTGATTTTGACCACCTAAGTTGCTAAGACATTGTCTTATTTGAGTAGCTACTGGTTGATTTCTTAACTAGATTAAACCCTTGTGATTAGGAAATTCATTTAGAAAGTAAAAGAACAAGCACATAATGAATGTACCAAATTTGAAGGGATAACTCTTACTTTCTTTGATTTTCTTCAAATTATCCATTAGCTAAACCCTCAACAATTTGCACAAGTCATAATCAACATTTTCTTTGATCATCTGATATGTAGTGTAAATTGTCGTACCTGAAACAAAGTTTTCTTTATTGGAGAAATAGATCTTGTACCTTATGACCATTGAAGCAAATTTTATAGTGGGATCGATGATATCATTTATTGTCATTCCCCTTTTATCAAATTATGCTCTGGTAGCTTCTGTGACTACTTGATTTTTAACTGCCTTTAGCAATGGTATACCTCCAATGGAATTTAATTTGGTAACTACTTGGATTGCATCTTTTGTTATCTTGAAGGGTTGCTCCTTTCCTAGCCACATAAATTCATCGTAGATTCTGCTTAGCACATAACACACCCATTCGTCTTTAGCAAATGTGGGGAACTCAATGTATTGGATGAATTTCTTTTCTTTCAAAATCATGTGCTCTTCCTTTAGGTTAAACTGATCATTACTTAGGTGATTTTGAAATAGATCTATGAAACACATTCCTCCAAGTTCCTCTAGGGCAACATGAATGTATGCCCTAACTGTTGCAAGTATGGGCCTAGTCGGTGTTGTCATTGATGTCAACATACTCATGTTGCATTAGTGAGAAGGATTAGATAAGCTGTGTGCTGAGGGTACTGAGAGAATTAGTCTCAATTAGGAACAGTGAAGAACAGTGATGACAAGAAGGCAAAAGTCTTCAATAGGTTGAGGATCAGAGGATACTATTTAAAGGGTTTGTAGATATAGGTCTTGAGATGCTCCAGTCAAGATTTTAGAGGTCCGCATGTAGATCTGAAGAAGTTATGGTCGCTCAAGTAGAACTAGTTCTGGCAGGTGTTCAGAGGTGACAGAGGGCCACAGAAAGGTCCGGTGAGATCCGGTATTTCATTATCCTATTCTGTGAATCTAAGGAAGTGTTGAGGACGTCCCTGTGAAGTATCAAATAGATTAGTTCATGGGTTGAAGGTCTGGAAGTGCCTATTCATTTATGATAGTGATGATAGACTGTGTTCTTGAAGCTCCGAATGAAGGAGAGAAGAATTCCAGTAGGATGATGAAGTGTGGATGTGTTTCATGATTCAGGGAAGGTTATGATGATCGTTGGATCATGTCCAATTAATATTGGTGGTCCACATTGAAGTTAGAGTTTGCATTTGAAGAATAACCACAGATATTGGTGTTCTTCTTGAGACTGGATGACCGAATGTATTACACATCTTGCGAATGATCTTGTAGGTGTTTGCTGACTTAGATGATTATTCCTAAGTCGATGCCTTGTATAAATAAGGGATTGTGAATTCATTTTGAAGTGTGTCTTACGATGATGAGAGTGTGGTAGCGAAGAAAAGTGCGAAAGGCAGAGCAGAAATACTAAGCTTAAATGGAACTGATTCAAGCATGCTGAAGATGCTATTCTCCAATTCACAAAGGTGATACTTATTCTTTTGTAGATAGTGTGTCTCTTGTAGGCAGTGAGCCTCTTGCGAGTAGTGTGCTCAGGTAGTGAGCCCTAATTGGCATGTGCCATTTTGTTCTTTCTATTCTTCTAACAAAGAATACTTTCTTGGATTAATCACCCCATGGTTTTTCCCTTAACTGGGTTTTCCACGTCAAAATCTTGGTGTCATATGTGTTGTTATGTTTATGCTTTAGATTTAATGCTTTATGGTTCATGATTGATATTATGCTAATCACTAAAGAAGATTCAAGTGTTTAAAAAGGAGAAAGTTTTGCACAACTGATTCACCCCCCCTCTCAGTTGTATGCCCTAAGTCTAACAATTGGTATCAGAGCTAAGTTCCTCTAAAAGGAGCTTAACCGCTTGAGGAGATCCAGGACGTCGTCATACAAGAAGGATAGTCCAAAGTTTGATGGAACTGACTTCTCTCTTTGGAAAGGTCGCATGAAATGTCACTTGTAGTGTATGGGAAAAGCGTATTGGTCCATGGTCACAAAAGCGTATGCACCTCCACAGGGTGGTCCGACAACCCTAAATGAAATCACAGATGCTGAAAACAATCTGCGGACCAAAGAGGCTCTTCTAAGCGCATTAACTAACTCAGAGCTCTCAAATGTTATTGACCTACTAACTACCTATGAGATTTGGATTAAACTAGAATTTCTGCATGAAGGAGATGAGTATGTTAAATGTGCAAGGTTACAAAGTCTAAAAAAGAAATTTGAAAAATTGAAGATGAGAGATGATGAAAATATCACCACTTTTATGCCGTGAGTGAATGAGTTGGTTTGTGGAATTAGAAATTCTGGTGGAGTCTTGGATGAAAATGAGATTGTTGGTAAGATTCTCAGATCCCTCCCTGCCTCTTACAAAATTAAGGTTGCTGCCATTGATGAATTCAGAGCCTATACAACTGTCACAAGAGACCAATTGGCTGGCAAATTAGCTACTTTTGAAATGACTGAATTTGGAGATGATCCCTCCAAAATTGAATCTACATTCAAAGCTAGTGCCTCTATGAAAGGTAAACAATGATTTGATCTGGGAGAGAGCTCATCAAGGAATTTGTCATGGTATGGAAAAGCAAGAAAAGACCTGGAAGAAGAAGAAGTAGAAACTGCTCAACTTGAAGCCCTCATTGCAAAGAGACTACCAAGAGGATTCGGCAAGTATGAAGAAAAATTGCCTTTTAAGTGTTTTAATTGCAATAAGATTGGTCATTTTGCCTCAAAATGCTCAGAAAGATTTTCAAAGCCAAATCCTAACAGATCAAGGTTCCAAAAGAATTGTTACTATGTTCATGAAGAAGATGATAATGAAGGAGTAACAGATGATGAATCAGAGACATGAAACAAATCGGGAAGTGAATGGGTATTTATTGCCATCAAGGAAGAAGAACCAATATCCTCTGTATCTATCAATCATAAAGTTATAGAAAGAGCTCTGGCTGCCCAAGTTGAAGAAAAGAATGATTGGGTCATTGATAGTGGTTGCTCTCACCACATGACAGGTGATAAGAATAAGTTCATAGATTTGGAAAGGTATGAAGGAGGAGTGGTGAAGTTTGGTGATAATTTTGCTGTTGAATCAGAGGAAGAGGAACTATTTCTTTTAATGGAATAAACAAAACTGGTATTGTACTGTATGTTGAAGGTTTGAAGCACAACCTTCTCAGTGTTGGATAGTTGGTCGACAAAGGCTATGATCTCCGATTCAAGGATGGAAAATGCAAAATCTTTGAAAGATCTAGAATAGAGATTGCATCCGGTACCCAAACTAAAGGTAATATCTTCCACTTGGTTGGTGCTGGTAAAAGCTGCTTGTTTGTTCAAGTTGATTAGAGTTGGTTATGGAATAGAAGGATGTGTCATGTGAATTTTGATAATATCATTAAGATAAGCAATACTTAGGCTGTAAGAGATCTTCCAAAATTGGTGAAACCTACTAACAGCTTGTGCAAGGAATGTCAGCTGGGTAAGATGAGCAGAGTCACATTCAAAAGCAAGGAACTATCTTCTACCGGATTATTGGACTTAGTTCACACTAATCTTTGTGGTCCGACAAGGACCAAGAGTATTCAAGGTGATAGATACTTCATGCTGTTAATAGATGACTATTCTTGGATGATGTGGGTAACCTTTCTAAAGGAGAAATTGGAAGCTCTTGAGAAATTCAAAATATTCAAGGCTATGATAGAGAATGAAACAACTTTAAAGTTGAAGTGTCTGAGGTCTGATAGAGGTAGAGAATTCACATTCAGTGAGTTCATAGAGTTCTGTGAAAAACATGGAATCAAGAGATAGTTGTCTGCTCCTAGGACTCCACAGCAGAATGGAGTAGTGGAGAGAAAGAACCAAACCATCCAGGAAGCATCTAGGACTATGATGATGGAAGCTAATGTTCCTCAGATCTATTGGAGAGAAGCTGTCAGCACTGTAGTCTATACTCTTAATCGAGTTCAAATCAGAAGCAATACTGGTAAGACCCCTTATGAACTCTAGTTTGGCATTACTCCTACTATAAGATATTTCAGAGTCTTTGGTAGCAAATGTTATATCAAAAGAGATGAAGATTTAGGCAAATTTGATGCTAGAAGTGATGAAGGAATATTCTTGGGTTACTCTACTCAAAGCAAAGCATACCGGTGTTATAACAAGAGACTAAGAAAGATGATAGAAAGTACAAATGTGAAGGTTGATGAGGGAATAGAGAAATCCTCAAGGTTTTATGAGCATGATGAAGATGATCAGAATGGTGTTCTGGTTCAAGGAGCTCAATCCTCTCCTGAAAGTCAGATTCAGATTGATTTGGTAAATCAGGAAGAAGAGATAGGTCTGAATGAGCCTAATCAAGAAACAGAAGTGCAAGAAACTCCCAAAGTTCCAAGGTATGTAAGACTGAACCACTCTGAAGATCAGATCATAGGTGACAAAAGCAAAGGTGTGCAAACTAGAAGGAAAATTGCTCAAAATTTAGATTAATGTTGTTTGATTTCAAAGATTGAACCTAGGACAATAAATGAAGCCTGCAATGATGAAAATTGGACCAAAGCAATGGAGGAAGAATTGATGCAAATTGAGAAAAATCACACTTGGGATCTTGTTTCTAGACCTAGAAACAAGAATGTGATTGGAACCAAATGGGTCTTCTGGAACAAACTAAATGAAGTTGGTGAAGTAATCAGAAATAAAGCAAGATTAGTCTGCAAAGGCTACTCTCAAATAGAAGGGATTGATTTTGAGGAAACCTTTGCTTTGGTGGAAAGAATTGAAGCAGTCAGACTATTTCTTGCATTTGCTCCCTTCAAAGATTTCAAAGTGTATCAGATGGATGTCAAATCTGCTTTCCTAAATGGTGACTTAGAAGAATAACTGTACATTGAACAACCAGATGGATTTCAATTATCTGCGCATGGTGATATGGTCTACAAATTAAAGAAGGCACTGTATGGTCTAAAGCAAGCTCCAAGAGCATGGTATGAAAGGCTAGACAAACATCTTTTGAAGATTGGTTTCAACAAAGGTACTGCTGATAGTAACCTATATTTCAAAATTGATCATGAAAACATCTTGATTGTTGAAGTATTTGTTGATGATATCATCTTTGGAGGAAGAGATAGTATGTGTAAAACCTTTGCAAATCAAATGAAAAGTGAGTTTGAAATGTCAATGCTCGGTGAAATGAATTTCTTCTTGGGTCTGCAAATTACTCAGACAAAGAAAGGAATCTTTATCTCTCAGACCAAATATGTGAAAGAATTATTGAGGAAATTTGGAATGGAAGATTCAAAGCCAATGAACACTCCCATGGCAACCAGATGTAAGTTGAGCAAAGATGATGACTCTCCTAAGACAGATCAGACAAAGTACAGATCAAAGATTGGAGGATTATTGTATCTCACTCAAAATATAATGCAGGCTGTTGGTCTTGTGGTGAGATTCTAGGCTAATCCTAGGGAATCTCATGTCATGGCAATCAAAAGAATTTTTAGGTACTTAAAAGGAACAATTGAGTATGGTCTATGGTATCCTAGAGATCATAATTTTTCTCTTCATGCATATACAGATGCAAATTGGGTAGGAGACGTGGATGATAGGAAGAGTACAAGTGGAGGAGCATTCTTTTTGGGAAAAAGGTTGGTTTCTTGGCTAAGCAAGAAACAAGAGACAATATCCCTATCTACAACTAAAGCATAATACATTACAGCAGCAGGAAGTTGCACCCAACTTTTGTGGATGAAGCAAATGCTAAGAGATATTCAAGTAGAATATGAGGAGCCTATCACAATTTTCTATGATAATTCAAGTGCAATAAATATATCTAGGAATCCAGTGTTGCATTCTAAAACTAAGCATATATCTATCAAGTTTCACTTTCTGAGAGAGCAAGTGAACAAGGGTGAAGTTAGATTGGAGTATGTGCCCTCCAATGATCAGCTTGTAGATATTTTTACTAAACCTCTTCCCAAGGACTCTTTTGAGTATCTCAGGGAGAAGTTAGGGGTTATTGCCCCTCCGGTGATGAACTAGGATGCACTGATGTGCATCAATTTGGTGGATATCACAGTCATATCTTGTGATCCAGATTGATGATAAGGGAGCTACTACTCAAGGGGAGCAATTGGTATGTTATGATGTAGTGAAGTTACAAGTATGAGCCCTTTGCCATTGATGTCAAAGGGGGAGAGAAGACATGTGAAAAACAAGTGGTTATTGATCAAAAGGGGAGCAATAAAGGAAGAGAAGACATGTGAATAGTTGTTGCTGTTAGGGGGAGTTGTAACAGCAAGGAGAAGTTCTTGTCTTGATGGTTTTTCACATCATATGTTGCCATCAATGACAAAGGGGGAGATTGTTGCAAGTATGGGCCTAACTGGTGTTGTCATTGATGTCAACATACTCATGTTCCATTAGTGAGAAGGATTAGATAAGCTATGTGCTGAGGGTATTGAGAGAATTAGTCTCAATTAGGAACAGTGAAGAACAATGATGACAAGAAGGCAAAAGTCCTTAATAGGTTGAGGATTAGAGGATGTGGTTTAAAGGGTTTGTAGATATAAGTCTTGAGATGCTCCAGTCAAGATTTTAGAGGTTTGCATATAGATCTGAAGAAGTTATGGTCACTCAAGTAGAACTGGTTCTGGCAGGTGTTCAAAGGTGATAGAGGGCCACAGAAAGGTCCGGTGAGATCTGGTATTTCATTATCCCATTTTGTGGATCTGAGGAAGTGTTGAGGATGTCCCTGTGAGGTATCAAATAGATTAGTTCATGGGTTGAAGGTCTGGAAGTGCCTATTCATTTATGACAGTGATGACAGACTGTGTTCTTGAAGCTCCGGATGAAGTAGAGAAGAATTCCAGTAGGATGATGAAGTGTGGATGTGTTTGGTGATTTAAAGAAGGTTATGATGATCGTTGGATCATGTCCAATTAATGTTGGTGGTTCATATTGAAGTTAGAGTTTGCATTTGAAGAATAACCACGGATATTGGTGTTCTTCTTGAGACTGGCCGATCGGATGTATTACACATCTTGTGAGTGATCTTGTAGGTGTTTTCTGACTTAGATGATTGTTCCTAAGTCAATGCCTTGTATAAATAAGGGATTGTGAATTCATTTTGAAGTGTGTCTTGCAGTGATGAGAGTGTAGTAGTGAAGAAAAGTGCGAAAGGTAGAGCAGAAATACTGAGCTTAAATGGAACTGATTCAAGCATGCTAAAGATGCTATTCTCTAGTTCACAAAGGTGATACTTATTCTTTTGTAGATAGTGTGTCTCTTGTAGGCAGTGAGCCTCTTGTGATCAATGTGCTTGGGCAGTGAGCCCTAATTGGCATGTGCCATTTTGTTCTTTCTATTCTTCTAACAGAGAATACTTTCTTGGGTTAATCACCCCATGGTTTTTCCCTTAACTGGGTTTTCCACATCAAAATCTTGGTGTCATATGTGTTGTTATGTTTCTGCTTCAGATTTAATGCTTTATGGTTCATGATTGATATTATGCTAATCACTAAAGAAGATTCAAGTGTTTAAAAAGGAGAAAGTTTTGCACAACTGATTCACCCCCTCTTAGTTGTATGCCCTAAGTCTAACACTAACATCTTCAACATATAAAACTTCGTATGGTATACTTCAGAATGCACCCATTTGATCAACTTCAGTTGCTTTATGGATGTTTCTTCAATTTGGGTCGAGGGCGTTCGGTAATGTCTACGATTTGATTAGTTTCCATAGCAAAGATTCAATAGATTTACAATGAGGGTTTCTATGGTAAATACCTTGATATGCTAAGATTAGGTTTCCTTCACTTGAATTGATCTGAGATTTGAATCTTTGTTGCACCTTCAATTCTTGCTTCAATCTCTCTCCGACATCTAAATAACTTCAAATGCAAGGTGAATTTGAGACCAAGAGATTTGCCTTTTATTCTCCACACTTGACCTGATTGTCATAAATGCTATTTTTCAAAAAGCTACTTGACTTATCCTGATGAACACAAACAATTAGAATTGCTCCACAAAATCCCTCATTAGCTTATTTCCTTTCGGTTTTTCTTTCAGAGGATTTGTCTTGTCAAATTCTACCAAGAATCTCTATGCTAAAATCTAGCACCAACTACCTGGCTGGGGAGTTTGGATTTCCAATACTACTCCCCCTAAGCTAGTGCTCACAACTCATTCTTCAAAGAAGGTATCCATATTAGATGTTTGTGTGGATCTATCCTCAATTAAAATTACTTCCTTGTCAATCCATACTTTGTCCATTGTTTCAACCGGATCAACTTTCTCTTTTCCCTTGTCATTTGTCTACTCTATTTTTCTCTCTTTAGAATAGTAATTTTTCTTCACATTTTTACTTCTACAAAATCTTGCAATATGTCCAGATTTGTTGCAACTGAAGCACACCACACTCTTTTTTCCTTGATTCCTTTTATTCATTGAATTTGATCTGCATTGATTAGCTATATGACCAATTGTATTGCATGCAAAACACTTTCCATTGAATGATTGATTGTTTCTTATGTTTAGACTTTTGCATTCATTTGATCTGTGTCCCAATTTGGAGCATGTATTACATCAAATAGAATTCTAACCCATTTTGCTTCTGCATACAATTGCTTTCTGACCAATTTTGTTGCAAGTGAAGCATTTACCTTTGAAGAGTGGTTCATTCCTCCTATTGTCAAAATTTTTCTTGATCTAATTTCTACATTCATTTGCTCTATGAGAAATTTTCTTGCAATTGAAACACTAACTAGAAGGTGATGAAACCTCTTGATTAATTCTGGTCCTACATTGAGTAGCCTTATGACCAAACTTATTACATGAATTACAATAGCCATTGAAGGATGGGTAGCTTTGAGCATTTGGTTGTCTGACCGGAGGTCTTCTAGGTCTTCTTCTTTGATTTTTGAGCTGGTGTTCTTTGTTTTTCCTTGACTCAGTGCTTATTTGACCAAATTTTGAACTTTCTCCTATCTCAAATCCCAAACCTTGCTTATCATCATGATGTTTTTGACAGATTAGTAATTCTTCTAGTTTTGTAGAGCTTATCTTAAACTTCTCTTCAAAACTCTTGGCCTTATCCAAATCTGCTTTCAATTTTTCAATTTCTTTTTCAAGTTTGACACAATCTTCTGTTTTGTTTTTCACAATTAAATTTAGATATTCTTCTATTTTTTATCTCTCTACTTCCAATAGATTCAGGGTTTCATTTGCTGATATTAATTGGTCATTGACCTCCTTGTATTTATCCTTGAATTTCTTGGCTTGTCCCTTTAATCTTGTGATGCATTCATCAACTTCTTGCAAGTTCTCCTGCAGATCCCTGATTTAGGCCTTAGAGTTTTCAAGGTCCAGAAGAGCTTCTTCTAGTTCTTTGTTTCTTTCATAGTTTCCATACCTTCTTTCTACCATGCTCATACTATCCCAGATCTTTCTTAAGTTGTTAAACTTTTTCCAAGGAACCTTGCTC
Source organism: Cunninghamia lanceolata (assembly GCA_027924645.1). NCBI lineage: Eukaryota > Viridiplantae > Streptophyta > Pinopsida > Cupressales > Cupressaceae > Cunninghamia > Cunninghamia lanceolata. Next base: position 3,339,487 of record BSBN01001670.1, on the reverse strand, counting down.
TGATACCAATTGTTGATTGTCAGGAACACTAAGAGGGAGGGGGTGAATCAGTGTTCTAAAAATCTTTTCATGCACTTTAACTTTCAATCATTTCCCAAAATTAATTAAACAAAAACACAATATGCATATGAACAGCAATAATGAAAACATGACACATGAACACCAAGATTTTTACATGGAAAACCCAAGAAGGGAAAAACCATGGAGAGGATTAGCTCTCAAATATATATTGTAATCTTTAAAAAAATAATGTTTAGGCTTGATCACTCCATGGGCCTAAACATACTGGTGCACTTCCATGAAGTACAACTAGGTTTAGCAAGCTCATTGCCTCAACCCTAAACCTAGCAAGATTACAATAAGGGCTATTAAACCCTAAGGGATGTTAAACCATGTTGAAGGCTCAGTGCTAGCTCACTTCCTTGATGACAAAAGCTTGCTTCCCATCAGATTGCACATGAAAACTGAATACTGCTTAAACGTCTACCACTATGCTAGGTGCAGCCATTTAATATCTGAATTCTGAATCCCAAGACTTCATTCTCTATGATCTCTATCACTGCTCTATTATCTACGTATTCACATCTACTTCCACACACCACACACACCCCACAACTAAATTTCATCACCTTTATATATCCACATCATGAGTTGATCCATAGTTAGGTCAGCATCCAAAAAGTGAAACGTGTACATAGAAAGATGTACCTTGTTGCTCAATCCAATGCACTATGTGTTGCACAGACCTAAAACTTTACCCAAGTGTATTCATATAGATCAGATCTAATCAATCAATTACTTGAATAGATCTTTCACACACCATCCTTTCTCTGCATCATGATTTATCTTCACCAGTCGGCCTGTTCCGCAAGAGCAAGCTTAACAGGTTCATCTGCTGACTTACAACTTCTACTGCGGATCACAAAACACATCCAAAATTGTATCAAGGACTTTTTGGGACCTAAAATTCCTAACATTTCTTTCCCTTGGTGTGGACCATGCAGGCCACATTTTTGGGGTGGAATCTCAATTGATAATTGAAAAGTTAGAGTAATATAATGATGATCTAGAGAAAGTTATATCAATTCTGAAGAATCATTCAAAACATGGGGGATTACATGAAAATGCAATGCTCATAGTGATGGGAGACCATGACCAGACTCAGAATGGAGATCATGGAGGAGGAACACATGAAGAGGTAGAAACATCAATTTTTGTAATGAGCATGTCCACTCATGCAGCATTAATTCTGTCAAATTTAGACACTTTAGATTGCAGGAAATATTTTGATGGAAGAAATGACATTTGTATTAGATCCATACCCCATCTTGACTTTGTAGTGACAATGGCAACATTAATTGGTGTGCTTTTTCCTTTTGAAAGTGTTAGACATTTGAACTCGGAGCTTTATGGTTTAATTACGGGAACATGATCTGAACCAAATGATGTTCTTGATAACAATTCTAGCACCTATTTGAAGCTGCAAAGATGAATGGAACACTATACAGATGTTATGTGTATTAATAATTGGCAGGTCAAATGGTACATGATACATATTCTGCATCTTCTATTATTGGCTTTCCCTAGAAGATTTGACAGCATTGGAATATATTTATAATCAATCACAAGCTACTTTTTTTTTAATTGTGAAGAACAACAGTTATCATCAAAAGATGGGTTTGATAATAGGAATTGTAAAATGAAAATATCCAGGTACCAAAAATAGATTGATGCTTACTCTAAATACTTGGAAGTGACAAAGAGGATTTTAATTTGCATGATGAAATGTTACAAAAAGGGTTTGGTTCTAGGTGACATTCTTTGAGTATTGCTCATTGATGCATTCTCTAAAATGCAAAATTGGACAGGATAATTTGTTATTTTTAAACATTGTTGCATATAAGTTGCCAGACAGTATGGTTGGAAGTGCTAATGGATTCTATGCTTAGCAATGGTAAATTCTCCATTTATAGGAGCACTATGCATGATGTCTTATTATTGTTATTACTAATCTAAACAACATGCATGAATAGAAACAGTGCATTCAAGAGACAAATTATCAAATGGTGTGGATGTAAAAGTTGGTTTAGCCATTATTACTCTAAAGGAAGTCTTGAGAGAAAATAGATGTGAGTAGATATTGGTTTCAAAAGGCTTTCATATGTTAGCATGGACTTGTTGCAGTGTCTTCCATATAATCAAAATTGGGCACATTATGAAGGTCTTGTTACTATCACAATAAGTAGCCGCATGTTAGAGAGATTAATATGCATTGTCATTTTTAGTTTCTTACAAGGAATTGGTCTTGTAAGGTGAAATAAATATGTCGTGTTATAGTGGAAGGTTTATTCATGTTTAGAGAAGTTTCCCAATGATCATTGGACATGGTAACTAAAGATTTTCATATATCCAAGCTCAAGTGAATGCAGTGTTCATAAGGAACATTTGTATCAGTAATGTGAATAGAAAAGTTGCAAGCTCTATGGCAAATGTCTGAAAGGAATCATGAACTTGCATTGGAGTTGATGCCATATAGAATAAAAAGGAATTCTAAAGAAATAAGAAGGAGACTAAGAGGTAGGGTACCATTGCTAATGGAGCTCCTATAATTGCATAACTAAAGTACAACATCGACATTGTATGTGAATACATAACAAACAAGATTCCTATTCCTGAGCATAATTTTGTTGCCCCACCCAACATGATTGTAATCAGATCATTTGATGTGAATAAACCTGGTGTTGAAGTTGATGAAATAAAAGGTGGTGTTGTTGGTGGAAGTATACTATTCTAAAGGTGAATCAAAAAATTGAAGTTTGTCTTGGCATTGTAGTCAAACATGAAAAGTGGAAATATCAAGTGTACACCTATCTTTTTGAGAATAATTTCATTTTATGCTGAGCACAATTAGTTGCAGTTCACTTTTCCAGGAGGTTTTATTGGTGTGGGAATGGCAATAGATACCCACACTCACACGTACTGATAGGCTTGTTGGACATAGATCCCTATGCAAGAGGGGCCAGCAACTAGAGAAAAAGGGCATGATTTTCATCCTAATGTTTCATGCTTTGTTGCACAACCATTAGAGAGAGAAACAATTTTTTTTAATAAGGAGCATGAAATAGTTCACTTCATTGTTTCACGGATGAATTCAACACCAACAAAAGAGAATGGGGTATGTACTGAGTCATTTAATCAAACCAACAGTTTTCCCAAGGAGAATGGTTGATATGTTGGAAGGTTTTGGTACCTCTCCTGAGTTTTCTCCTATTCCAATAGATGGTACCAAGGTAATCACTCCATGTGTCAATAACAAACCTTCTAGTATACCAATGAGAAAAATAGTATAGTCGAACCGTATATTTGCTCCAAAAGGTCCCCAGTTCTTTCGGTTTCATCAAGAGGAACAAGATCATCACTTAAAGACCTGTCTAATGATGTTGTTGCTACCAAGTCAATGACCTCAAATGGAAACGTTTCAATTCCACCAAGTACTCCTTATTCATTGCCTAAAGACTTAGATGATAATGTTCCTGGTGCCAAGTTGATGACCTCAGATTCTTTCCAGTTTGATATAGATTCTCAAGCTCAAATAAGTATTTCCTCAAATAGAATCTCTTCTATCTTAGTAAGTGAGTCCAAAATGGTGAGTCTAATTTGTTTAGACTTAGACATAGATACTGGAGATCATGAGGTAAGAATTTCTCTTCAATGTTGGGCATCTAGAGTAGAAAACATAAATAATATGAAAACAAAGTCCATATTTGCACGTGGCTTCTTAAACAAAACATCAAAGTCTCAAACTGTAAGTTAGTCTAAGCTATCGCAGATGGGTTGTAGTGAAATAGATCAAAATATGGCAATAGGAAATGGATCCAGGCCTTTTGACATAAATAGTTGTAAGCCAAAGCAAATACAATTGCCAGATATACAGCTGGATTCCACAACATTTTCTAGAATCTTCGCATCTTGTGATGAGACAACAACTCGGAACGACTTGCTACAATTAGGGCAAAAATGAAAAGTCATCCGAAACCCTAATATTCAACAAACACTGCATAATATTTCATCGATGAAAAACTCATCGGCAAAAGCAAGCTAGTTAGAGTGAGTTTCAAATCACACCGAGATCATGCATCATGCCATTGAAGTTCCCCCACAAAATAAATAATGAAGATTATTCTAAATATCAGAGTGAGTGTACTCGCAGTCTTTCTAAAAACCTGATCCAACAAATTGAATAAGTGTAAATATTGTTGAAGAAAGAATAAAATATCGATGGGAGGTTTGAAATAATTCCTTGATGTAAAATTATAACTCTAAGCAGTTCAATGAGGGAATAAAATAAAACAGTGAAAGTGAAAGATATGCATTGCAAACAATAATTTGCACACATTCATGGGGCAATTATATTCACAGTAAAACATGTCAAAATTTTAAGGTAAACATTTATTTTATTTTCACTGGAATAATTTATAAGGTGGAGATAATAAACATGCCAAGTAAAAATTTTTGGGGATATTTTTGGAAGTAAAACACCTTTGGGGAAGAATTAATCAAGGAGGTAATTATTCTTATGTGTGAAAGGTGCATATGATAACCAGTAAAATATCTTTCACCAAAGAGAAAAGAATAATCATTTTCACCAGAATGAATACTTCTTGCCAAATAAGGGAGAAAATACGCAAAGGTAAACATATTTGAGGAAGGGATTAAAGACTAAGGTATTGTGAAAAACCTTAATTTTTAGGAGTGTCTCGAGAATATTTAATTAATTATTTTATTAAATAAAGAGATGCACCCGAGAAGAATGTCGAGCGAAGGGTCACAACCCTAAAAATACACAACGTATATATAAAGCACAAAATCAAAGGAATGAAGGATCATCGGTAGTAGTAGGTTAGGAAATCATTAGTGATGGAATAAGATGATTAGTTGCCTCAATAGAACATTATGCTATATATTCCAAAATCTTTTGAAATTGTATAATGGAGAAGAATGCCTAAATTGGTGGTTCAACACTGGTGTCAATTGTTTGTTATTAATATTTGATTATTTGACTGTCTCCAGATTGGTGCTTTCATATTATTTAAATTGGAGTGTTAGAACTCAATTTTTCAAAACAAATTTTCTACTCTTGCGTGGCTTCATTGATTGGTTTCTCTCAGAGAATTAAATATCCTTTTAATAGATCACAGTAATTTGGGAGTATCACTTGGATCATTAAAGAAGAGCCCTATAATCGATAAAATTATCATATTGTCTCCAACTTGGTTTTATCTTGTTATTCAAATCTACATTTGATTTGTCAGGGAACATTTGATGCTTTTGTGTGATTCAATTAACTAGTTCCTCCAAAGGATGAAAATTTCCTATTAATTAATCACAGTAACCTAGTAATAATCATTTGGATCAATAAAGAAGAGTCTGATAGTTACATTCTTGCACATTTGTACAATATGCAAACAATCACAAGTTCCAAGCATTTCGAATTGGAGCCAGCAAGTAAGTCAGATATTATTCACCTCTTGACTCCATTAGCCCATAGAAGAAGGCACTGGTCATACCCATTCCATTTTAGAATTTTATAAAATCTTATCCATACATTCACATTTCAAATCTCAGTAGGAGTAGTTAGTAAGCCTTCATCTATTTCCCTTCATGCCACTATGGATAGATCTATAAAGTCAACTAAGTCATACAACTCTTAATCTACTTCAACTATTAAGGTCCACCCGCCTAGGTTTAGCAGAACCTGAAGTGCAGGGAGTCATCAACCATATAGGTTAACTCTGTTCATTAGTTCAAAAATGTTGCAAGTATGATCATAGAGCCTGACATCCTCTTAGGATTTGTAACCTGTATTTTTGAGACCTAACAAATTGGTGACTCTACTAGGGAGAAATTCAGAATCTGGTTAAAGACCGTCTCATCACAAAGTCAATACATTTTTGAATTTCAACACAAATTGGTAACTCTACTGGCAAGGACCTGGAAAGATGAAATCATTCCTCTTTTGACAAGAGGTGGTGACTCTGAAAATAAATTCAATGAAGAATACAAATACAACTTGTAATAACACCATCTACAGTCAAAATAAATATGATTGAAGAAGAGGAACTGCTGGAGTTGTTAAGGGAAAAAAAAAGGTTGATTCAAGAATTGCAGTGATTAAAATCCAAACATGCTTCAAATTCATCACAATATATATGAGCATCTAATGAGGATGGGTATAGTGATCCTTTGAACTCACAAGTGTCTCATGATTTAGGCAATGGATATAGTTCATATCATACACAGCAAGACATTTTTTCACAAGCCTCAAATCAAATAAATAATTACTCTATCTCACCTGATCAAAGACTAGCAACATACCAAGATTATGAATAATATTAGCATGCTGGGTACTATCAATATCAAGCCCCTCATCAGAATACTCAGCAATGCCAATCATGTCCATTAATAAAAGGGTTTGTCTAAGACATTGATAAACCATTCAACTTCAATAATATACAGGGCTACCCAAATCGTTATCCCGTTGAGCTTAGAGATCATATCCCTAAATTTTATGGAAAGATGCATGAATCAACTCGAAGGCATGTACAACTATTTTGGGACTTTACTGAGAACTTTCAGATTTATCTAGAAGATATAATTATAATATGTTTTGGAAGATCATTGAGGGATTATGCAAGAGATTGGTGTCTCATCTTACCCAGGCAAAGTGTATCCTCATGGGAAGATTTCAAAGGGCTATTCTTAAGCCAATTTGATTATAGTTATGAAGATCCTACACCAGTTATGGGGCCTCAATATATTCCAATGAACAATGAAATGGAATATGATACATTAGAAGATGAGAGTAGTCTTCAAAATGTAAATTCTTTTATTGTCCTAGCCCACCCACCTCAATACCTAAATCATCAATTTGAGGAGGAAGAGGAGGAGTATTTGCATATTCAGAAAGAGGACAAACTCTCAATGAAAAAGAGGTGTGCACATCTAAAAATAATTTTTAGAGTTGTTCAAATCCATTGTATATTGACATGACAGAAGAAGATCAAATGGCAATTTTCTAGGGTACGCCAAAAAATGATTTTCCCATATACTCGAATCCACGCTATCATGAGGATGGAGCATTTTTAGATCATCAAGATAATGTGTTACCTTGTGAAAGAAATGATTACGCTGAAAAAAATGCCAAGTCTGATTTTAATGATCTTGAGTATTGTGGTAATGATGAAACGAATGAAGAAAATGTCAGCAATGTGATGGATGAAGAAGCATGCTCACTTAATGGTGAGAAAATTTCAAATTTACTCACCATAGAATATCAGAAATATGCACATAAGGATGATTCTGAGGTTCCATGCCCAATATACATTCACTTTGACAAGGATGAAGAACCACATAATTGGTGTGAAAGAACAAAATCAGGATTATATTCTCAAGAGATAAAGACAATTGGTGATTATGAATCTTACTGCAACAGTCCTCTTGAGATGCATACTTCTACTGAATCTTGTGGTAATGAAGTTTCAAAATCACCATCATATGTACAAGCTATATGTGATGTTGAAAATAGTACTGATATTGTTGGATCTGATATTGTGTCATTAGATGGTGCCAACACTCAAGAAAATAAATATCAAATGCAAGTTGATTTTTTCTGCTTCCCAGTCCAGATAAAAAGCCACCTTTTGGTCAATGATAGCCAGTGTGATCACATAAATTATCACACAAAGATTGGCTCTAACCTATCACATAGATATAAGAGTTTTTAGATTGTGCGTGGTCCTCAAATGCACAATAACAATAATAAAGAATATACCAACGACATTGAGCATGCAAAATTGATCGAAGATAGGAACATATTCAACCAAGTAAATATCAGTAAAATTTTTAGATTGGTTTCAATACACCATGATGAAAACCAAGTGTATGACAGAGGAAAATATGGGCTTTCATTTTTTCTGGTGGCCTTGAGCCATCAGTTGTGGTGTGGTTTTCAAATTATATCAGTTTAAAGTAGAAATAACATTTGGACTTTAATGCCTAATGGAGTAGGCACTGGTCTTCTCCCCAGAGATCTGGGATCTTACTATGCCCTCAAGGGGAATACATCCCTAGATAGAGCCACTATTGGGACCTAAAATTCCTACCATTTCTTTTCCTTGGTGTGGACCATGCAGGCCACATATTTGGGGTGGAATCTCAATCGATAATTGAAAAGTTGGAACAATATAATGATGCTCTAGAGAAAGTTATATCAATTCTAAAGAATCATTCAGAACCTGGGGGATTACATGAAAATGCAATGCTCATAGTGATGGGAGACCATGACCAGACCCTGAATGGAGATCATGGAGGAGGAACACATGAAGAGGTAGAAGCATCAATTTTTGCAATGAGCATCTCCACTCATACAGGATCAATTCTATCAAATTTGGACACTTCAGATTGCAAAAAATCTTTTGATGGAAGAAATAACATTTTTATTAGATCCATACCCTAGCTTGACTTTGCAGTGACAATGGCAGCATTAATTGGTGTGCTTTCTTCCTTTAGAAAGTGTTGGACGTTTGAACTCTAAGCTTTATGGTTTAATTGCAGGAACATGATTTGAACCAAATGATGTTCTTGATAACAATTATAGCACTTGTTTGAAGCTGCAAAGATGAATGGAACACTATACAGATGTTATGTGTATTAATAATTTGCAGGTCAAATGGTAGATTGATTCGTATTCTGCATCTTCTATTATTGGCTTTTCCCTGGAAGATTTGACAGCATTGGAAAATATTTATAATCGATCACAAGCTACATTTTTTTAAAATTTTGAAGAACAACAGTTATCATCAAAAGATGGGTTTGATAATAGGAATTGTAAAATGAAAATATCCGGGTACCAAAAATAGATTGATGCTTACTCTGAATACTTTGAAGTGAAAAAGAGGCTTTTAAGTTGCATGATGAAATGTTACAAAAAGGGTTTGGTTCCAGGTGGCATTCTTTGAGTATTGCTCATTGATGCATTCTCTAAAATGCAAAACTAGATAGGATAATTTGTTAGTTTTAAACATTGTTGCATATAAGTTAACAAACAGTATGGTTGGAAGTGCTAATGGATTCTATTCTCAACAATGGTAAATTCTCCATTTATACTAGCACTATGCATGATGTCTTATTACTGTTATTACTAATCTAAACAACATGTATGAATAGAAACAATGCATTCAAGAGATAGATTATCAAATGGTGTGGATGTAAAAGTTGGTTTAGCCATCATTACTCTAAAGGAAGTTTTGGGAGAAAAAAGATGTGAGTAGATATTGGTTTCAAAAGGATTTCGTATGTTATCATGGACATGTTGCAGTGTCTTCTATACAATCAAAATTGGGCACATTATGAAGGTCTTGTTACTATCACAATAAGTAGCCACATTTCAGAGAGATTAATATGCACTATTGTTTTTAGTTTCTTACAAGGAATTAGCCTTGTATGGTGAAATAAATATGTTGTGTTACAGTGGAAGGTTTAGTCATGTTCAAAGAAGTTTCTCAATGATCATTGGACATGGTAACTAAAGATTTTCATATATCCAGGCTCAGGTCAATGTAGTGTTCATAAGGAACATTTGTATCACTAATGTAAATAGCAAAGTTGCAAGATCTATGGAAAATATCTGAAAGGAATCATGAACTTGCATTGGAGTTGATTCCATATAGAATAAAAAAGGAATTATAAAGAAACAAGGAGACCAAGAGGTAGGGTACCATTGCTGATGGAGCTCCTATATCTGCATAACTAAAGTACAACATCGATGTTGTATGTGAACACATAACAAACAAGATTCCTATTCCTGAGCGTAATTTTGTTGCCCCACCCAACATGATTGTAATAAGATCATTTAATGTGAATAAACCTAGTTCTAAAGTTGATGAAATAAAAGGTGGTGTTGCTAGTGGAAGTATACTGTTCTCAAGGTGAATCAAAAAATTGAAGTTCATCTTAGCATTGTAGTCAAAGATGAAAAGTGGAAATACCAAGTGTACACCTATCTTTTCAAGAATTTTATTTTATTTTATGCTGAGAAAAATGAGTTGCAATTCGTTGTTCCAAGAGGTTTTATTGGTGTGGGAACAATAATAGATACCTACACTCACATGTGCTGATAGGCTTGTTGGATAATAGATCCCTATGCAGGAGGGGCCAACAACTGGAGAAAAAGGGCATGATTTTCATCCTAATACTTCATGCTTTGCTGGACAACCATTAGAGAGAGAAACAATGTTTTTTAACAAGGAGCATGAAATAGTTCCCTTCATTGTTTCACAGATGAATTCAACACCAACAAAAGAGAATGGGGTATCTATTGAGTCATTTGATTAGACCAACAGTTTTCCCAAGGAGAATGGCTAATATGTTGGAAGGTTCTAGTACCTCTCCTGAGTTTTCTCCTATACCAGTAGATGGTACCAAGGTAATCACTCCATGTGTCAATAGTAGACCTTCTAGTATACTAGTGAGAAAAATAGGAAACTCAAAGCTTATATTTGTTCCACAAGGTCTCCATTTCTTTTGGTTTCATCAAGAGGAACAAGATCATCACTTAAAGATGTGTCTAATGATGTTGTTGCTGCCAAGTTAATGACCTCAAATGGAAAAGTTTCAATTTCACCAAGTACTCTTTATTCATCACCTAAAGACTCATCTGATAATGTTCTTGGTACCAAGTTGACGACCTCAGATTCTTTCCAGTTTGATATAGATTCTCAAGCTCAGATAAGTATTTCCTCAAATAGAATCTCTTCTATCCCAGTAAGTGAGTCCAAAATGGTGAGTCCAATTTGTTCGGACTTAGACATAGATACTAGAGATGAGGTAAGAATTTCTCTTCCATGTCAGGCATCTGGACCAGAAAATGTAAATAATATGAAAATAAATTCCATATTTACACCTAGCTTCTTCAACAAAACATCAAAGTCTCAAACTATAACTAGTTAGTCTAAGCTATCACAGATGGCTTGCAGTGCAATAGTTCAAAATGTGGCAATAGGGAATGGATCCAGGCAGTTTGACACAAATAGTTGTAAGCCAAAGTAAATGCAATCGATAGATATATATATATATATATATATATTCAGATTCCACAACCTTCGTATCCTATGATGAGACATCATCTCGGAATGACAGGCTACAATTAGGGAAAAAATGAAAACTCAGCCGAAACCGTAATATTCAATAGACACTACATAACATTTCACCGATGAAAAACTCATCGACAAAAGAAAGCTAGTCAGAGTGAGATTTTCAAATCACACCGAGCTCATGTATCATGCGAATGAAATTCACTCCAAAATAAATAAAAAATATTATTCTGAATATCAGAGTGAGTGTACTCGCAATCTTTCTGAAAACCTGATGCAACAAATTGAATAAGCGTAAATATTGTTGAAGGAAGAATAAAATATCGATGGGAGGCTTGAAATAATTCCTTGATGTAAAATTATAACTCTGAGAAGTTCAATGAGGGAACAAAATAAAAGAGTGAAAGTAAAAGATATGCATTGCGAACAATAACTTGCACACATTCATGGGGCGAATATATCCATGGTAAAACATGTCAAAATTTTAAGGTGAAGATTTATTTTATTTTCACCAGGAATAATTTATAAGGTGGAGATAATAAACATGCCAAGTAAATTTTTTTGGGGATATTTTTGGAAGTAAAACACCTTTGGGGAAGAACTAATCAAGGAGGTAATTATTCTTATGTGTGAAAGGTGCATATGATAACCAGTAAAATATCTTTCACCGAAGAGATAAAAAAATCATTTTCACCAGAATGAATACTTCTTGCCAAATAAGGGAGAAAATACGCAAAGGTAAACATAATTGAGGAAGGGAATAAAGACTAAGGTATTGTGAAATAACTTAATTTTTAGGAGTCCCTTGAGAATGTTTAATTAATTATTTTATTAAACAAAGAGATGCACCCGAGAAGAATGCTGAGCGGAAGGGTCACAACCCTAAAAAATACACAACGCATATATAAAGCACAAAATCAAAGGAATGAAGGATCATCAGTAGTAGTAGGTTAGGAAATCATCAGTGATGGAATAAGTTGATCAATTGCCTCAACAAAACATAATTCTATATATTGCAAAATATTTTAAAATTGTATAATGGAGAAGAATGCATGAATAGGTGGTTCAACATTGGTGTCAATTGTTTGTTGTTAATATCTGATTATTTGGCTGTCTCTAGATCGGTGCTTTCATATTATTTAAATTGGAGTTTCAGAACTCAATTTTTCAAAACAAATTTTCTATTCTTTCTGTGGCTTCATTGATTGGTTTCTCTCAGAGAATTAAATATCCTTTTAATAGATCACAGTAATTTGGGAGTATCACTTGGATCATTAAAGAAGAGCCCTATAATCGATAAAATTATCATACTGTCTCCAACTTGATTTTATCTTGTTATTCAAATCTACATTTGATTTGTTAGTGCACATTTGATGCTTTTCTGTGATTCAATTAACTAGTTCCTTCAAAGGATTAAAATTTCCTATTAATTAATCACATTAACTTGGTAACAATCATTTGGATCAATAAAGAAGACTCTGATAGTTACTTTCTTGCACATTTGTACAAGGTGCAAACAATCACAAGTGTTAAGGAATTTGAATTGTAGCCATTAAGGAAGTCACATATAATTCACCTCTTGACTCCATTAGCCCATAGAAGAAGCCATTGGTCATACCCATTCCATTTTAGAATTTTATAAAATCTTATCCATACATTCACATTTCAAATTTCAGTAGGAGTAGTTAGTAAGCCTTCATCTATTTCACTTCATGCCACTATGGATAGATCCATAAATTCAACTAAGTCATACAACTCTTAATTTGCTTCAGCTATCAAGGTCTACCCACCTAGGTTTAGCACAACCTAAAGTGCAGGGAGTCATCGGCCATATAGGTTAACTCCGTTTGTTAGTTCAAAAACATTGCAAGTCTGATCATAGAGCCTAGAATCCTCTTAGGATTTGTGACCTATATTTTTGAGACCTAAAAGGACTCTTTACACATTCCCAATCTTACCTTTAGAACCGCAAGGCATGATATCATCTTGCAGAGAAATGTGAACCATTAGAACTTAGACTCTGTCTCTGTCAAGCTCTATCAAACACTATGCCGATACTTAGCAACTTACAACTATATTTCCAGTAAAATTTAGATCTCCTAACTCTGGAATAAGACACTTCACATAAGTGTTTACAACACCTCAAAACAACATAACTAAATACTTGTCTGTAGAGGAATACGGACTGCTACACTAGACCCTATTCACTATTCCTGATATACCTTTGCTTGCGCAGACTTAGACATTTCTTCAAGATGACTTCCAGAGAAGATCATGACTTAATCTCTGAGGTATAACACTATCAAACACCAACTGACATCATACCTGAACCGCATCTACATGTTTTCAATTGTGGAGGCATACAACCTGACTTACTATCTTCCACTTAGAATACCTTCCATACTTAGTCATTTTCTGTCAGCTGGACCTAGAATCCAACATGTTCTTCGGGAGATATCTCTTCCTGTCATGGTGATAAGATCTCCACGCCTTGTTGCCATCAATGACAACATGCCAGTCAATACCAGAGCAGTGTCTCTTGCCAACATTACATAGGATAGATCATATCTGGAGCTCTAACATATCTCTCTCCAACACTACAGGTTCATTCAAAGGTTTGGAACAAAGAGGAATCAGCTGCAACAAGGATCAACCCAAAATTTCAATAGGAAATGATAGATATGCCTATCTTATATGCTTCATTTCTTTAGCTTTTCTAGATGCATAGTATATTCTTTCTGATACATTGGTTCAGCTATGCCCATGGCTTGTGTGGGATATTTGATCTTTCTTGCTTTCATTCAATGCAATACATTTAGCTTGTGTATATCTCATTTGTCATATGAATGAAACATTGTAAGATGAAATGAAATAACTTCTATCTCTCATGAAAACTTTGTAAAGCAATGAATGATGAAATGAACATCTTCTTTTCTATTGTAATAATGGCATCATAACTAAACCTTCTCTTTCCAAGCATCTTAAACTATGCAAAAACAACATAGCAAAAAATGTTAAAAATCTTTCATCTTAAAATGGAATAATTATTTGAGCTCTGCCAATTTGAGTTGTAGATGAAAAATTGGTAACATTTCTGGTGACTTCTGCTAAATGCTTGCCTGCTAAGCATCAAGACCACCTGCCTCAATTGTCCATTGGGCATGGAGTCATACTTTGGTCATCTCAAACTCAGAAAAAATGAAACTGCACTTCAAACTACTCCAAACAACAGCAGAAAACCAAACCAAACCAAACTAAAAGAAAACTAGAAGGCCCTAGTGGCCACAAATATGTGCAGCAACACTTAGGGAAAGAAAAATAACTGAAAGGAATGTGCAAAAAGTACTTATTAACAACACTACCTCTAACCTACTCTAACCAGCCAAAGAAGCTGGTCATACAAACCCATTCACTTGCTCAAGAAAATAATTGCCCTTCCTTTGCAATCTACAATACTCCATAAGATTGTGAGTCAACCAAAAGAGGTGGAGAAAAATCAAATCTCTAGCTAACTGTTGCAACACTTTTCTAAGAAGGAATTTAATGCAGTCACTTACCCAATTGACTTGTTTGGCAAACTGATCAAGTGAGCAAGTAGACTAGTTGTGCACAACTTGATATCCTCCTTGATGGTCTAGATCAGTATTACTATGAGGTTGCTCCTTTTTGTTAACTTCCAACCCAACCATATGCCTAAAATAACATCACCTTCACTTTGTATGATAGCTTTCCATGTTGCTTCCTCCTTCGTAGTCAATGGGCCATCCTCCTCAATTAAGGTAGCTAATAGCTCATCAAAGCTATCAATTCTTGAAAGGCTCTTAGTAAGAGTTGAACTAGGCTCAAAACACTCATTATTACTCAAGGAGGTACTCTCCAAAATATGAGTCTCTTCTTCAATGAATGGAGGAAAGTGTTCAAATATTGAGCTAGCCTCTTTCAATAAACCATTAATTGACACATCAGCTTCAGGCTCCTCCATACAATAGAAAGGAAGCTGCTCCAACCAGTCAAGATCAAGCTACTGGTTAGGCTACTCCATAACTAGTGACTTATTTGGGAATACAACCACTTCCACCTCTTGCCTTTGTTGTTCAGGATAACCCTCCTTCAAAGATGCTGGCATAACATCTAAGTGTGAGCAGAAAAGCTCAATTTTAGCTTGAAATAGATCCTCCTCAAGCTCTTGATCATTCAAATAAGGGCTTCTTTCACATATCTATTCTTGGATCAACACCTTATCTAAATGGTCCTCATCACTGTGGTGGTCAGAAGCATAGCCATGCCATTTTCACTTTCATACTCAAAGTTAAGAATCTCATCAAATAGATTAACTAGAAAGTAAGGTTTAACACCAATTTCTTGCACATTATCTAAGTTTGTAACAGAGACCTTAAGATTATTCCAAGGCAAATTTTCTTCATAGTTTTCTTGGCTTTTTGATGAAAAGGGGATGTCTTTTACCTCATGACAGCCTTCACTAAGCTTATTGAGCTCCAAAACACGTTCATCTTTATTCTCTTCCTCTCGATCCAGGGTTCTATTATTATATTTGTGATCTTCACTCAGCAACTCATATTGTTGAGGAGCCTCCTGCTGTTCTGAAATTATTATCCATGGTATGAGCAGCTTTCCTCATCTAGCTCAACAAAACTAGGTAATTGATCAAACAAAGAAGCTAATTCTTCCTCCTCATGTGGTGCTTTCTCCAATAAAACTTTGATGTTCTATCTTTGCAACAGAAGACTTTCACCTTGCGACCTTTGTACTATGCTTTTGTTCATCTTATAAACAACATTAGAAAACTTTTCAAATGAATCAAAATGCAAAGGATTCAGTGTCAAGCCTAAACCAACCTCCTCTACACATGCATTATACTCATATTTGGCTAGGGATGTAGCACAAACAATAGCAACCTCTTGCTTCACATCTGGTTTGTCTGATTTGGTGGCATAAAAAGGATTGCAAGGACCTTCAACTGTTGGACTGAAACTTGGAATTCTATTTAGTTTGAGCTCTACAACCATTTTCTCTCATCCACCACACCAACATGGAATCTTAATTGGTTCATATTTTACTTCCTTCCCTTCTTCTTGATTTTGGATTGTAATGGGAGGGGTAGCTTTAACAAGGTTTGGCATTTTATAACAAGGATACTTAGTCCAAGAAGGCTGCCATGGTTGTTCAAAAGTTTGATGACTTGGTTCAGGTTCTTGATATGACTGAAATTGAGGATTAATGGACTAGTTTTGAATCATAACAAATTTAGATTGTACTAATATAGGATCTCACAATGGTAAAGGATCTCTAAAACTGGGAACCTTGACCTTGGAAGGGATAAGAGGTTCACTTTGCTTGAAACTTGGAAAATTATACTTACGAACCTCTTCTTGAATAGACTGATCTAGAATGATAGGAATTTCTTGAACTTCATGCCTCTGTGTTTGAGCAAGCAAAAGTCTCATCTCCTCCTCTTTTGCAAGCATCTCCCTCTCAAATTGTGTCCTTTATGCCTCCAACTCCTACTCATGAAGATAGGCTTGATAAGCCAGTTCCTCCTGCTAAATGTTATACTCATGAACCCTCTTAATCTCCTCTACCTACTTGTTGAAGTCTAACAAAGTATCTTTAACCATGTCTCTAAGCTCCATAATTTTAGAATTTTTAGGCTGATATGTCCCAAATCTTTCAACCGTTGTGTCTTTAGGTTTGCTTAGAAGATACTGAGCATACATGTCTAGAACTCTCTCATCCACCTCATAACCCATTGGCATTATCCATACTATTCTTGGTTCTATAGCTTCCATCAGACATTGATCAATGTCAACCATGAAGCATATTTCATTTTTGTATTTCTCAATGATTGATTTAGGGATTCTTTCTCTTAAGTGCATCATACTTTGAAAGTTCTTGAAGTAACCCCATATTGTAGTTTTCTAAGTTTTGAAATTACCAATGCTACAAAGATGACCTCTGATCTGAATGGCAATTGGCTCATCCTTAGTCCAGTGCACACCTTTTACCCTAGGTACCTCATTCATAAAGTAAAAGAATAGACATAAAACCAATGTACCATACTTGAAAATTAACACAATCTAGATGCAATTTCATATACAATGTGATTTAGTTAATTATGAAATTATTTGTTATCACTCTATGGGATGCAAAATGGTTCTTAAACTCAATAGTACAATCCAAACACACTTTCATATATAATGTCTTGACAAGGAAACAATTAGCACAATCTAGATGCACTTTCATATACAATATCTAGAGGCATCTTGCAATCAGCTAATGCAATATTATTGTCATTTTTTTAACTGCTCTAGCTCCAGCTTCACATTGTGCTTCCTCTTTGCAGTATTTGGTAGGCACTGATGCTTCCTTGCAGCCCTTGTTTTGAGTGAAGCTTTCATGCACTATTGAATTGGTTAAGGTCATGGAAGGAAAATATTAAACACTGTGATGAATGTTCTAGACTTTCTACTACGTAAATCAATTGAGGCCAAATTTTCTAAAAAAAATGGGGTGCACCTTTTCATTGATTATATCCTAGTTATAAGTTATATTTATACTAAGTCAACACAAATTGTAAGCTTCTACAATCCTTGCATTTTTGCAAGGAACTTGACATTTCAATTTATTCTTTTTTTAACATGGTCACTATTATATATTAATTTATGATAGAGTATGTATTGTTGTAGTTTGTCATTTATTTGGATTGGTTTCTTTTAGTTTAAACATTAAAGATTGATCACATTTTTTTGGGACTACAAGTTCCTTTTGTAATGATACACATGAATTTATATCTATATCACACTAAATGTTAATTAGCACAGTTGTTTTGCTCCAAAAATATCTAGGCAATATTCTCATAGTTTTAGCATATAATGAATTTTGCAATATGATAGGAAGTAAAAAAACATAGAAAATAGTGAAACAAATTAGCTAGAATCCTTCAGTGAATTGTTGATGTAGAATTTATAAACCAACTTGCCTATAAGTCATGAAACCTATAGGGTGAAATGGAAAAGGTTCCCCTACTTGGAATCTGGCTAGCCTCAAGAGTCTTTTATTCATAAATTGTGAAATTTACTAGAATCTCCCAATTGAAGAGCACTTTGGCTAGTCTATTCAAGGGGCTATGATGAATATTAGAAATCATTCACAAGAAAAGGAGACTCACTTATTCAAATAAAACACTAGTTATTAGTCAACACAAGCCTTCTTTTTCTTTTAAAACCATAAAATAAAATGAACATCCATTTACATATAGTTGTATAAAAAAAATTATTTCCTTTTATGATTTAAAATTTATCATTACAATCCCACATTAAAAATGTGGATAAAAAATAGAGAAGAGAGAAGGGTTAGAAAAAGAAAAGTGAATCCAAACTTATGTTCTACCCTTCCATACATCATTCTATAAATGGACAAAAATAAATTAGTAAAAAATCTCTGTTAGATCCTTTTATCCTCGATCCTAACATGATATGGTGTGAGATCCAATAGAAAATAGTGTGCAGATTATTGTTGAATTAATTTATTTCACAAATTAGTGTTCATTTGACCATGTAGAACACCCTACAGTTAGTAAGACATCAATGTCTTAAACAGATGTTTTTTTCATCAAAATTAGGTTAATTAAACACATGTTTCTTTCATGAAAGATGTAATCACAAATGGATTTTGAAAATTTTGTGGAGAGAAATTTGTTGTTTGATATCCCCATGGGAACAGAGCCTATTCATGGACCAATAGGAGGTTTGGTTTTAACAACATTGTTGAGAAATTGGACAGATTCCTTTCTAAAGGAGAACTAAGTAAATTCCCCTTTAGTCTGGAATGCAAGATCCTCCCTCTTTCTGGTTTAGACCACTACCCCATCTACCTAGAAATAGAAGGAGAAAGGAGACCAACCAGGTGCCCTTTTAAGTTTGAAAACATGTGGTTCAAAGACCCTTGTTTTGTGGAATTAGTAAAACAATGGTGGTCGGATATTAAACCAGAGGGATCCAAACTCTTCATCATTGTCACCAAGCTCAAATTCATCAAACAAAACATAAAACAATGGAACAAAGAATGCTTCAAGAATATTTTTGAAGAAAAGAAGAAAGTAGATAATGAACTTGAGATTCTCAATGGAAAAATTATAAAGGAATGCATGAACAATACTAGCTTCTTGCAAGAAAAAGAATTACTGGGCAAGTTGGGTGACTTGAGCTCCAAGGAAGAGATTTATTGGTGCCAAAAGTCTAAAGAAACTTGGCTAAGGGTAGGAGACAAGAATACAAAATTATTTAACAATTCCACAAGAACTAGGAGGGAAATAAACAAAATTTCCACAATCAAAGCAGCAGATGGTAGATTGATTGATGAGGTAGAGGAGTTAAAAAGGGAAGTGGTCACCTTTTTCCAAAATCTACTGAATGACTAGGAAGGATCAAACTTTGATAGTCAATAGCATATGCTAAGAAGCATTCCTAGACTTGTCTCAGAAGATCATAACAAACTACTAAATTAGAAATTAAAGAGCTCGTGTTTGGTTTGCATTCAGATAAAACACCCAGACCCGATGGGTTCCCTACTGCCTTTTATCAAAAATGTTGGGACTTTATAGGGAAAGAGATCACAGAGGCAATCAAAGAATCAAGAAGTACAAGCAAGGTCCTAAAAGAAATGAACAAGACTTTTTTATCTCTCATTCCCAAAAAAGACAAACTGGATTCTTTAGAAGATTATAGGCCTATAGCCTTATGTAACACCTTGTCTAAGATTCTAGCCAAGGCAATAGCTAATAGGATGAAACTCATTTTGCCTGACATAATAGTAGAAGAACAAATTGGATTCGTTCTTGGATGATTGATCCTAGATGGAGTGATCATCGTCCAAGAAGCCATCCATTCAAATTAGAAAACAAAAAAATTGGCTATGTTCATTAAGTTAGACATCAACAAAGCTTATGATAAAGTAAATTGGAGATTCTTGTTCAAGGTGCTAGAAATATTTGGCTTTGACAAATCTTGGCCCAATTGGATCTTTGAATGAGTGGTGTGTCTCAGGTTCTCAGTCTTGATAAATAACTCCTGAGAAGGATTTTTTGGCTCATCAAGAGGGCTCAGATAGGGAGACCCAATGTCTCCTTTTCTTTTTATTATTATAGATGAGGTGTTAGGGAGGCCTTGTCATTTGGCAAGGCATGAAGGAAGAATAGAAGGGATACAAATCACTCAGAATGTTTAGGAAATCACACACCACTAATTTGTTGATGACACCATGCTATTTGGGATGGCCAAAGAAAGAGAAGCAGGGTAGTTCAAACAAATTCTAAATTAGTATTCCTGGGCATTAGGTTAGGAAGTCAGCCAACTTAAATCTAAAGTGTTCTTTTTCAACATCAACAGCATGAAGGAAAATAGCATTGCAAGGATCCTAAACTTTTAAAAGGGGAATTACCATGCAAGTATTTGGGTCTTCCACTAGAAAAAGGGGTTCGGCCTGGGAAGCTGTGGGAGCCACTGATTGAAAGGATCAAAGTCAGATTAGTTGCTTGGAAAAGTAAATAGATTTCATGGCCCAGCTGTTTGACTATGCTGAAGGTTGTCATTTGAGCTATTTCGACATACATGATGTCATGCCTTTAGCTTTCGAAAGTGGCATTCCAAGATCTAAATAAAAAAATGAAGACTTTCTTTTGGCAGGGAAACTTGGATCAGCATAAATACCCCTTGATCAAGTGGAACCAGGTATGTGAGCAAAAAGAGGCAGATGGCACTAGTCTAAGAAATTTATCAGCACAAAATCTAGCTTTAGGAGCAAAGTTGGTTGGGCCATCCACTCGAAATAGGAACTCAAATGGGTTAAGATTATCAAAGATAAATACCTAGAAGAGGAGGAAAACATCATCTTCACAATGAGACAACTAGCAAAGGGGTCAAGGATATGGAATTTTATAAGTAATTGCAGAAACTTGATCACAAGCCACCTGACCTGAGATATTAGAGATGGAAATAAAACCCTCTTGTGGGAGGACTCTTGGGATGGAAAACCCAAATTGTTTGAAAGGGAGGAACTATCTCAAGTTAGAATTGCCACCAAACTAAGGTGGAGAGATACATTTAGAGATTATGTTGATATCCCCACATCAAACACAGGAGCATCAATAAAATAAAAAAATGTTAGGGCTTTAGGGGTGGGGGAGACGACAACAGCAGTGTGTGAAGAAGCACTAAGGAATTAGAAAATTAATTTCAAGTTAGGGTTAGATGAACTTAGATGGAATGCTTCCCCTACAGGGCAGTATAGTGTTAAGGAAGGATATAGAGCACTCAAGGACTATACAGGGATAGAAGCAGCTCTACCAACAAACTTATGCTGGAACAAATTCTGTCTACGCAAAGTAGGGATTTTTACTTGGGCAACAGCCAGTGGAAGAGTACTTACAATGGATAAGTTCAAGAAAATGGGCTTTGTTGGACCATCTATGTGTGTTCTGTGTAAGTAGGAGGAGGAATCTGGGGATCATCTTTTCCTCAATTGTGAATTTTCTTCTAGGTGTTGGATATGGATGAGTGCCAAACTCCAGTGGTACACAATGCCTTCCTTGAAAGTACTAGACTTTCTTCATTCTTGGCCCTCTCTTGACAAGGACTCCATTTTCGGGGGCTTGTGGATTACTAGTCCTTCCATGCTCATCTGGGAAATATGGAAGGAAAGAAATAGAAGGATTTTTTGGGATAGGGAACTTCCCTTTCACTCTTTCTTAAACAAGTTAGAGGTGAATATTGTAGAAGTTGTGAATGCAAGAGTTGAAGAAGGTGGTCACAAGAATAAGAAATTCTCCACTTGGGATGCAGACATGAAGAAAAATTGACAAGGACTAATTCTCCCCCCAATAGACTTTAATCAGAGTACCTCAAGAGTGGAGAGGAGTGTAGTTCAATGGCCTCCACTAGAGGAAGGATGGTTAAAGCTCAAATTTGATGGGGTGGCAAGAGGAAGCCCAAGGATTAGCGGGCTAGGTTGCATTGTGAGAAATGAAAAGGGAGAGATGATATGTAGACTAGTCAAACCCCTCCCAGAGGGTACCAACAACGAGGAAGAATGGCAATCCCTCATTCTTGGGTTAAGATTTTGTCAAGAACTCAAGATCAAGAGACTTGTAATAGAAAGCAACTTCTTATTATCTATCAATCGATTGAGAACAAAAAGTTGGACAAGTGGAGACTAAAGGCAAAAGTTGACATAGCAATCAGTTTAATGGGAAGCTTCGAGCTAGTTAAAGTCAACCATATTCTGAGAGAAGGCAATTTGGATGTAGATGCTTTATCCAATCTAGGAGTGGATGGAGTCTTAATGAAAGAAATTTGTAAATCTTGGGAAGATCAAGCTCCTTGATCAAAAACCAAGAATAACTAGATGTAGGGGGTGCTAGGGTGGGTACATTACCACCCTAGCGATTGTGGTAAGGCCGTTTTTCCTGAGTCGCAGGATGCTTGAGGGATTGGATAGCTGGTAATAGCCTGTCGCTACACTTCAGCATTTTCTTTCATGATGAGCATGGCATTTTTGATGGCAAGTCTCACACTTCCTTCTAGTGTCTTCCTCTGGGAAGGCAGTCCTAATTATTATGCAAAAAATAACATTTTCATTTCTATTTTGAAACCTTTTCATGACAACAATAGTGCTAGCCTCTGTTTGAATGTGGTCAAGGTTCACAGTAATTTTCTCTCTGAGGTGGTTAAGTGTGGGGGAATGGATACACTAGTGAGGTTGGTGAGCCACAAGAGGCAAATGGCCTTCCTTGGATAGATTACGGAGTTCTGTGTCCATTGAATCCTTAGAAGGGATGACCTACTTACAGTAGGGTGGTTCGAATGGTTCTAGGAAGGAAGTATCTAGCTGACAACGATAGATATAGAGTGGATTCAGACATCCCCTTTAGGTTTGTGGCAATGTTATTAGAATTGAACACCCTGAAATTGGAGATAGAAACAATGGTCAAGAGGCTTTTTATTCCAGAGTTGTTATGGGATTTAGGCATCATTCTTCAAGCAGCCTTCTCTGGGAGTTGCAGTGCCTAGGCCATAGGATATGGAACTGTTGTCTAATCCTGGAGAGGTCATGAAGCTCTACCCATTCCTTCTAGATGTCAAAGGCCTAGAATTGATAGTTCTAAAGGAGAAGGCATAGACTGCGGTAGGGTTCTCAAGGCACATGCTAGAGGTGATAGTGGAGAGCGGCTATCAATGGGTTGTGGATTTCAATCAGCTTTTGATCGCCTATGATAAGGCCTAATGGTTTCCCAGTTTGATGATACTCTAGTCTAGTTAGTTGGATGTCTGGTTCAGTTTCTCATGCTAGTTTTGCGGCTTAATTTTGTATGTATAAGCCCTTTAGTTAGGTGTTGATAGATAGAGGCCTTGGTGGCCATTTTTGCTTAAAATCATATGTAATCAAGACAGTGTTGTATACTCTACAACTGCCATGAACAAGGAAGGCAGTCTCTACATATGTAATCCTTTTTTAGATATAATATAATTACTCCTATTACAAATTTTAAAAAAAAGATAAATTCATAATTTGAAAATAAGAATGTAGAAATTCACAAAGTGTTGACCAAATTTGTATCTTCTATTCATATTGAGTTTGTAAATCTCCACCAAAAATGAATCAAAAGAAAACATTTTATTTTAAAAATCCCATAAAAGAGGAGAGAACCCCAACATTTGAACCCTCGCAAGGGAACCAACAATAAGAACATGCCTCAAAATGAGCTTCACACATGTATTTATAATTCCCTCCAAAAAGTTGCAAGAGGAAAAAATACAATAATAATGAAGAGTCATTTGACTACCCCTTCATATTTAAAATATTATAATCTTTTACATAAAAATATAAAAATTATGCCTTGTATATTGCACATTAATTTTCCCTCAATAAAGATTGCTTTCATAGATATGCTTGAAATTTATGAATTGTGCTCTTTCCCAACTTTGCATCTAGACCATCATGTGCACGAATTCCTTAATATATGAAGTTTTTATAGCTCCAATGGCAATCTTTGGATGTGTTTCTAGTTTGTTAGGTGATATATCCTATATATACTCACCTATATTTGATTTGTCAACATACATTCTAGATTATTTTATATTTTTGGTTAAATAAAATTCATTTTATTCTTTCAATTCTAGGATTTCTACTCTTTTTTTCCTTCATTCATTTGATTCTGGGTGGCTTCTCAACTAGATATTATATGGTATCAAAGCTAGTTGTGAGTTTTGGCTTAGCATTTTAGTAAATCTAGGAGTGAAGAGTTGTTTATTTCTTAAAGCATTCAGTATTCTCTTCTCTTGCACCCTTGGATGATCTAGAGAATTAGAAAGGTGTGATAGAATATTTAGTTTCTAGGGGGGTTTCTTTTCTTTTACTTTATAGTTTAAGGTACATATCAGATCTTCTTGGAGGTAATCTAAGATCACCATTGAGTTTAGAGCATCCAAGAAAGTTAGAATCACCTATAAGGTTGATAAGATTCTCTGTACTGACAATGGTAGTGTTGGATTAGGTCCATACAACTGAGGGGGCGTGAATCAGTTGTCAGTCAATTTAACCTTTTCTACCTTTAATCTTCCTTTACAACTTATAATCAAATCAATGATATAAACTTTTCAACATTAATCAAATAACACATGAGTAGAAAAATAAATGACACACTTGACACCAAGATTTTTGATGTGGAAACCCGGTTAAGGGAAAAACCATGGTGGGGTTTAACCCACAAAGATTATACTCTGTTAAAAGTATTACAATGGGGAATGCACATGCATTCAGGCTCACTGCCTAGAGATCACTGCTCAAAGGAAGGCTCACTACCTGTAGGAAGAGAATTACAATAAATTTGAACTGATATTTAGCATCTATCAATGTTGGAGTTTAGTTCCAGTTAACTATAGAAGACTAACTTAACACATTTCATCCTTACTCTGCTTCTCTTACTGTTCTAATAACATCTAATTCTTTTATCTCTACTCTCTTTCGTAATTACACCATTGTTGTAACACACACACCTAAATCATCCAAATCCATTAGATATATATATATCTGCAACATGATCTACAATCATTTTACTAGTCAACTTCAAGAACATTTAGAACTTTGTTGAGTACTTAGCTCTATCAGATAGATCTATACATAATATGAGATGCAGACCAAAACTTGCACTCGTAGATCATCAATCATGTCAGCTACCATCACTGATCATCACCAATTACCCAATAAATAACTTCTATACATCCAGAATTAAGATCATTCACAAGGTCGACCTATTCTTCTTCTATCTGTTCTATCAAACTGAAACCCGATACTCAGAAGCTAATATATTATGGGTCCTTCATCATTGGAGGACAAAACTCTAGGTTTAGAGTGTCTTGACAATTCTTATAAATACCTTAGATCTGTAGCAAACCATGCCTTTCCATCAGAGAGATCTAGACAAAGATACCGGACCCTGTCACCTGATTTGTTCCTAACTGCTCAGACTTAGACAAATTTTGATTCTTACTTCTGGTGTGAACAAATTGTGTTATGTAGATGATTGGGATGATCTTAGTGTTAGATTTAGGGCACACAACTGAGAGGGGGGTGTGAATTAGTTGTACAATACTTGCTTCTAATTCAAACACTTAAATCCTCTTTGTTATTTAATAGCATATCAATTAATCACTTATGAAAGCATAAAGCATAAACACCAGAGAAGATGCACATCAACACATGAGACACCAAGATTTTGGCGTGGAAAACCCGGTCAAAGGAAAAACCATGGGGTGATTAACCCAAGGATTATTCTCTATTAGAAGAATAAGAAAAATAGATGGCACATGCCAATTAGGGCTCACTACTCGAGCACACTGCTCACTACCTGAGCACACTGCTCACAAGAGGCACACTGCCTACAAGAGACACACTGTCTACAAAGTAACAAGTATCACAAACTTGAACTGGAGATTAACATCATTACCATGCCTAGATCAGTTCCATTTAAGCCCAAAAACACTTGCTCTGCCTTTCGCTCTTCTTCTTCACCATGCCACACTCATCCGTACCAAGACACACTTCAAAATGAATTCACAATCCCTTATTTATACAAGGCATCGACTTAGGAACACTCATCTAAGTTGGCAAACACCTATCATTCGCAAGACGTGTAATATATCCGGTCGGCCAGTCTCAAGAAGAACACCACTATCCATGGTAATTCTTCAGATGCAAACTCTAACTTCAATGCAGACAGCCAATAAGAATTGTACCTGATCCAAAGATCACCAAAACCTTTCCTGAGTCATCAAGAACATCCGCACTTTATCAGCTTACTAGAATTCTTCTCTTCTTCATCTGGAACTTCAAGAACACAGTCTGTCATCACTATCATAATGAGAAAGGTGCTTTCAGACCTCCAAACCATGAACAAATCTATTTGTCACTTCACATGGACTTCTTCAACACTCCCTCCAATCCGCAGAATGAGATAATGCAATTTTGGAGCTCACCGGACCAATCTGTGACACTCTATCACCACTGAACATCTGTCAGAACTAGTTCTACTTGAGTGATCATAACTTCTTCAGATCTTCATGCAAACCTCTGAAATCTTGACTGGAACATCTCAGGACTCGTATCTACAAACCCTTTAAATCGTATCCTCTGATCCTTAATCTATTGAGGACTTTTACCTTCTTGTCATCACTGTTCTTAACTGTTCCTGATTGAGACTTATTTTCTCAAAATCCTCAGCACATAGCTCATCGAATCCTTCTCATTAATACAACATGAGTATGTTGACATCAATGACAACACCAGTTATCCTCATACTTGCAACCATCTCCCCCTTTATCATTGATGGCAACATATGATGTGAAAAACCATCAAGACAAGAACTTCGCCTTTCTGTCACAGCTCCCCCTATCAGCAACCACCCTTGACATGTCTTCTCTTCCTTTACTGCTCCCCCTTTGATCATCAACCACTTGTTTTTCACATGTCATCTCTCCCCCTTTGACATCAATGGCAAAGGACTCATACTTGCAATTCTAACACATCAGAATCATACCAGCTGCTCCCCCTGAGTAGCAGCTCCCCATCATCAATCCGGATCACAAGATATGACTATGATATCCACTGGACTGATGCACATCAGTGCATCCTAGTTCATCATCGGAGGGGCAATAACCCCTAACTTCTCCCTGAGATACCCAAAAGAGTCCTTGGGAAGAGGTTTAGTAAAAATATCTGCAAGCTGATCCTTGGAGGGCACATACTCCAATCTGACTTCACCCTTGTTCAATTGTTCTCTTAGAAAGTGAAACTTGATAGATATATGCTTAGTCTTAGAATGCAACACCGAATTCTTAGAAATATTTATTGCACTTGACTTATCATAGAAAATTGTGATAGGCTCCTCATATTCTACTTGAATATCTCTTAGCATCTGCTTCATCCACAAAAGTTGAGTGCAACTTCCTGCTACTGCAATGTATTCTGCTTCAGTTGTAGACAGAGATATTGCCTCTTGTTTCTTGCTTAGCCAAGAAACCAACCTTTTTCCCAAAAAGAATTCTCCTCCACTTGTACTCTTCCTATCATCCACATCTCCTGCCCAATCTGCATCTGTATATGCATGAAGAGAAAAATTACGATCTCTAGGATACCATAGACCATACTCAACCATTCCTTTTAAGTATCTAAAAATTCTTTTGATTGCCATGACATGAGATTCTCTGGGATTAGATTGGAATCTCACCACAAGACCAACAGCTTGCATTATATCTGGTCTAGTTTGAGTGAGGTACAATAATCCTCAAATCATTGATCTATACTTTGTCTGATCTGTCTTAGGAGAGTCATCATCTTTGCTCAACTTACATCTGGTTGCCATGGGAGTGTTCATTGGCTTTGAATCTTCCATTCCAAATTTCCTCAATAATTCTTTCACATATTTGGTCTGAGAGATAAAGATTCCTTTCTTTGTCTGAGTAATTTGCAGACCCAAGAAGAAATTCATTTCACCGAGCATTGACATTTCAAACTCACTTTTTATTTGATTTGCAAAGGTTTTACACATACTGTCTCTTCCTCCAAAGATGATATCATCAACAAATACTTCAACAATCAAGATGTTTTCATGATCAATTTTGAAATATAGGTTACTATCAGCAGTACCTTTGTTGAAACCAATCTTCAAAAGATGTTTGTCCAGCCTTTCATACCATGCTCTTGGAGCTTGCTTTAGACCATATAGTGCCTTCTTTAATTTGTAGACCATATCACCATGCTCAAATAACTGAAATCC
This sequence comes from Cunninghamia lanceolata, assembly GCA_027924645.1. Lineage (NCBI taxonomy): Eukaryota > Viridiplantae > Streptophyta > Pinopsida > Cupressales > Cupressaceae > Cunninghamia > Cunninghamia lanceolata. The sequence goes on along the minus strand of BSBN01001670.1, from coordinate 3,310,990 downwards.
ATCAGGTTGTTCAATGTACACTTCTTCTTCTAAGTCACAATTCAGGAAAGCAGATTTGACATCCATCTGATACACTTTGAAATATTTGAAGCTAGCAAATGCAAGAAATAGTCTAATTGCTTCAATTCTTTCCACCGGAGCAAAGGTTTCCTCAAAATCAATCCCTTCTATTTGAGAGTAGCCTTTGCAGATTAATCTGGCTTTATTTCTGATTACTTCACCAACTTCATTTAGTTTGTTCTGGAAGACCCATTTGGTTCCAATCACATTCTTGTTTCTAGGTCTAGAAACAAGATCCCAAGTGTGATTTTTCTCAATTTGCATCAATTCTTCCTCCATTGCTTTGGTCCAATTTTCATCATTGTAGGCTTCATTTATTGTCTTAGGTTCAATCTTTGAAATCAGACAACATTCATCTAAATTTTGAGCAATTTTCCTTCTAGTTTGCACACCTTTGCTTTTGTCACCTATGATCTGATCTTTAGAGTGGTTCAGTCTTACATACCTTGGAACTTTGGGAGTTTCTTGCACTTCTGTTTCTTGATCAGGCTCATTCAGACCTATTTCTTCTTCCTGATTTACCAGATCAGTCTGAATTTGACTTTCAGGAGAGGATTGAGCTCCTTGAACCAGAACACCATTCTGATCATCTTCATCATACTCATAAAACCTTGAGGGTTTCTCTATTCCCTCATCAACCTTCACATTTGTACTTTCTATCATCTTTCTTAGTCTTTTGTTATAACATCGGTATGCTTTGCTTTGAGTAGAGTAACCCAAGAATATTCCTTCATCACTTCTAGCATCAAATTTGCCTAAATCTTCATCTCTTTTGATGTAACATTTGCAACCAAAGACTCTGAAATATCTTAGAGTAGGAGTAATGCCAAACCAGAGTTCATAAGGGGTCTTACTGGTATTGCTTCTGATTTGAACTCGATTAAGAGTAGAGACTGCAGTGCTGACAGCTTCTCTCCAATAGATCTAAGGAACATTAGCTTCCATCATCATAGTCCTAGATGCTTCCTGGATGGTTCGGTTCTTTCTCTCCACTACTCCATTCTGCTGTAGAGTCCTAGGAGCAGACAATTGTCTCTTAATTCCATGTTTTTCATAGAACTCTATGAACTTATCAGATGTGAATTCTCCACCTCTATTAGACCTCGGACACTTCAACTTTAATCCTATTTCATTCTCTATGATAGCCTTGAATATTTTGAATTTCTCAAGAGCTTCTGATTTCTCCTTTAGAAAGGTTACCCACATCATTCAGGAATAGTCATCAATTAACAGCATGAAGTATCTATCACCTTGAATACTCCTGGTTCTTGCTGGACCACAAAGATCAGTGTGAACTAAGTCCAATAATCTAGTAGAAGACAGTTCCTTGCTTTTGAATGTGACTTTGCTCATCTTACCCAACTGACATTCCTTACACAAGCTATTAGTAGGTTTCAACAATTTTGGAAGATCTCTTATAGCCTGAGTATTGCTTATCTTAATGATATTATCAAAATTCACATGACACATCCTTCTATGCCATAACCAACTCTGATCAACTTGAACAAACAAGCATCTTTTACCAGCACCAACCAAGTGGAAGATATTACCTTTAGTTTGGGTACCAGATGCAATCTCTATTCTAGATCTTTCAAAGATTTTGCATTTTCCATCCTTGAATTGGAGATCATAGCCTTTGTCCACCAACTGTGCAACATTGAGAAGATTGTGCTTCAAAGCTTCAACATACAGGACATTACCAGTTTTGTTTCTTCCATTAAAAGAAATAGTTCCTCTTCCTCTAATTCTACCAGCAGAATTATCACCAAACTTTACCACTCCTCCTTCATACCTTTCCAAATCTATGAACTTATTCTTGTCACCTGTCATGTGGTGAGAGCAACCACTGTCAATGACCCAATCATTTTTTTCTTCAATCTGGGCAGCCAGAGCTCTTTCTACAACTTTATGATTGATAGATATAGAGGATATTGGTTCTTCTTCCTTGATGGCAATAAACACCCATTCACTTCCAGATTTGTTTCCTATCTCTGATTCATCATTTGTTACTCCTTCATTATCATCTTCTTCATGAACATAGCAACAATTCTTTTGGAACCTTGATCTGTTAGGATTTGGCTTTGAAAATCTTTCCAGACATTTTGAGGCAAAATGACCAATCTTATTGTAGTTAAAACACTTAAAAGGCAATTTTCCTTCATACTTACCAGATCCTTTTGGCAGTCTCTTTGTAATGAGGGCTTCAAGTTGAGCAGTTTCTACTTCTTCTTCTAGGTCTTTTCTTTCTTTTCCATACCATGACAAGTTCCTTTATGAGTTCTCTCTTGGATCAAATCCTTGTTTACTTTTCACAGAGGCACTGTCTTTGAATGCAGATTCAGTTTTGGGGGGATCATGTCCAAATTTAGTCATTTCAAAAGTAGCCAATTTGCCAGCCAATTGGTCTCTTGTGACAGTTGTATGGGCTCTGAATTCATCAATGGCAGCAACCTTGATTTTGTAGGCAACAGGAAGGGATCTGAGAATTTTGCCAACAATCTCATTTTCATCCAAGACTCCACCAGCATTCTTAATTCCACACACCAGCTCATTTACTTTTGGCATAAAGGTAGTAATATTTTCATCATCTCTCATCTTCAGTCTTTCAAATTTCCCTTTTAGACTCTGCAACCTTGCACACTTAACATACTCATCTCCTTCATGCAGAAGTTCTAGTTTAATCCAGATCTCATAGACAGTTGGTAGGTCAATAACATTTGAGAGCTCTGAGTCAGTTAATGCACTTAGAAGAGCCTCTTTGGTCCGCAAATTGTTTTTAGCATCTGTGATTTCATTTAGAGTTGTCGGACCACCCTGTGGAGGTGCATACGCTTTTGTGACCATGGACTAGTATGCCTTTCCCATACACTGCAAGTGACATTTCATGCGACCTTTCCAAAGAGAGAAGTTGGTTCCATCAAACTTCGGACTATCCTTCTTGTATGACGACATCCTGAATCTCCTCAAGTGGTTAAGCTCCTTTCAGAGGAACTTGGCTCTAATACCAATTGTTAGATTTAGGGTTCACAACTGAGAGGGGGGGTGAATCAGTTGTACAATACTTGTTTCTAATTCAAACACTTAAATCCTCTTTGTTATTTAATAGCATATCAATTAATCACTCATGAAATCATAAAGCATAAACACCAGAGCAGATGCACATCAACACATGAGACACCAAGATTTTGACGTGGAAAACCTAGTCAAGGGAAAAACCACGGGGTGATTAACCCAAGGATTATTCTCCATTAGAAGAATATGAAAAATAGATGGCACATGCCAATTAGGGCTCACTACCCGAGCACACTACTCACAAGAGGCACACTGCCTACAAGAGACACACTGTCTACAAAGTAACAAGTATCACAAACTTGAACTGGAGATTGACATCTTTACCATGCCTGGATCAGTTCCATTTAAGCACAAAAACTCCTGCTCTGCCTTTTGCTCTTTTTCTTCGCTATGCGACACTCATCCACACCAATACACACTTCAAAATGAATTCACAATCCCTTATTTATACAAGGCATTGACTTAGGAACACTCATCTAAGTCGGCAAACACCTATTAGAACATTCGCAAGACATGTAATATATCCGGTTGGCCAGTCTCAAGAGGAACACCAATATCCATGGTTATTCTTCAGATGCAAACTCTAACTTCAATACAGACTACTAATAAGTATTGTACATGACCCAAAGATCACCAAAACCTTTCCTGAGTCATCAAGAACATCTACACTTTATCAGCTTACTGGAATTCTTCTCTTCTTCATCCAGAACTTCAAGAACACAGTCTATCATCACTATCATAATGAAAAAGGTGCTTCCAGACCTCCAAACCATGAACAAATCTATTTGTCACTTCACATGGACTTCTTGGACACTCCTTCCAATCCGCAGAATGAGATAATGCAATTCCGGAGCTCACCGGACCAATCTGTGACACTCTATCACCACTGAACATCTGTCAGAACCGGTTCTACTTGAGCAATCATAACTTCTTCAGATCTTCATGCGGACCTCTGAAATCTTGACTGGAACATCTCAAGACTCATATCTACAAACCGTTTAAACTGTATCCTCTGATCCTCAATCTATTGAGGACTTTTACCTTCTTGTCATCACTATTCATAACTGTTCCTAATTGAGACTTATTTTCTCAAAATCCTCAGCACACAGCTCATCTAATCCTTCTCATTAATGCAACATGAGTATGTTGACATCAATGACAACACCAGTTATCCTCCTACTTGCAACACTTAGTTGCCATCAATGACAAGACATATCAATGTGAAGCAGTGTCTCTTTCCAACAATCTCCCCCTTTGGCATTGATGACAACACTTAATGAAAAATAACTAAGTGTCAGAATAACTCCCTCTTTTCTTATGCTCCATACTATCATTCATACTTCTTTCCAATGCTCCCCCTTACTGGATTTCTCATTTTTCATGGATCTTTACTCCCCCTTTGACATCAATGGCAAAGGGTGGGGTCCGTAAGCCAAAATTATCCAAAAATTTTGTGTATAATGATGCATATGTACAAGTAATCATTAAGTTCTATTTACATGAACTTGAAAATGTCTACAAAACCATTTTTTAATTGCACAAGATCAAAGGCCCAAGTTTCCTTCATTCCATCCAAAATTGAGATGTGTCCTCTAAGCAAAAATGCATATGCTTCTACCTTTGTTAGATCTAGAGGATTACTTGTCTGAAGTGCAATTTGAGCTTCTGTTAGGGCATTAAACATGGCTTCTAACTTTGGGGCAATCAATCCTTGGAACTCACACATTCTCTTCATAATGTTACCCTTTTCTTTAACAAGCCTATTTATCTCATCTATCAGGCTAATTACTAGACATTCTTGACTTATAGGCGAAACTGTTAGAGGATCAAAATTTTCAGAGAGATTTGACAATTTCTATTCTTGCTCCTTTATCTTTTTCTCAATATCCTTATTAACTTTGGGCCATGATAGATAGAGTTTGTACATATCACCTCCATCATTTAGATCATTCTGAGTACTATTTATGCTAATACCAAGTATTATTCTATCATTTCCTATTATTTTCTTTAATTCACAAAATTTCTTATCCAAGAATTCTTTCTAAACTTTTGCCTCCACAAACTTCTTAAAGGACTCAAAATGAGTATTTAAATAACTTACAAGATTTTTCAGATGTTCAAAGGGGGAATCAAATGGACTCTTCTAGTAGGTAGGCATTAACTTTTCCAAAATCCTACATGCAAGCCCCAGTAGCTCATTGTCCTCCATGTGGAATTTCAACATCTTTTCTCTAGCCTTTACATGGGTGAATGATGCTATTTTCATCAGTTGAATTGGAGAGAGAGCATCTAGATTGGCTAGACCTTGGAGTAGTTCAGTTTCATCAAACTCAATCATCTCTTTTTCAAGAAGACTTTTCACTACATCTGCAGTGTCTCTTGCAACAATTTCTGAACCATCCTTTTGTTCATCAGATTTTTTAGTATTTGCTTTATGTGCTTCAACATTTGCACCATCTTCTTCTGCTTTATCTTTCTTTTCTCTTTCTTCCTCTTTCTTTGCTTTATTTTTCTTTGTGTTCTCTATAGAGGGACTCTTTCCTGTTTGTTCACCACTTGCTACTTGATTTGGAGGGCTCTGTGAAGTAGTAATATTATCTTCTTTTCCTGATGTATCAGGTAGATTAGGAGTATCTCCTGCATCAACTACTTTATCCAACATTTCCATATCCTTCTGATTTGCATGTTCTACTTTCAGAACAGAGGCTACGCCCAACTCAAATTACTACTCAATGATGTTTTCTTCTTCACCATCTGGAACTTCTTCTATGACTATGGGAAGATTGTTCTTTTTCAATGCTTTCAAAAGAATTTCTTGAGATTCTTCAACAATTTGACTTGTTTCTCCAACCGTGAATTTGTTCATTCTCCTTTTGCTTCTAAAGTCATCTTTGACTTCCTTGAATATCATATCTATTTGATCAGGTACAATCTGAGGACACAAATTTATTAGCTCATGTTCCCTGATCTCCAAGTCCTTGCTCTTGGCATTTTCTTTTCTCAACTCCAAGATATTTTGTAGACTTTGTGGAAACTCAGAAGTTATCTCAATCAGTGCCTTGTTGTAGATGTTGAGATATTTGACAGTTGCTTCCTCCAACACCTTTTACCCACATCACTGTATTCATCATAGAATTCAATCATGGGTTTTAGATTACCCTCTATAGTGACTGACTTTATCACATCCTCCAGGGAAAGTGTGGGCTTCTCAATATATTCCTCTTATACTTCTATCTTTTACTTTTTGCTAGCCGTTTTACTTCCGGATGACTTTTCTTTGGTTACTTTTGTAGCTTTTGATCCAGTGGCCTTTAGTTCCCATATTTCAATGTCAAAATTGGTATCTTCTTCTTCTTTTATGATTTCATAGGTCTAGGATGATTTTGTTTTCTGCCTTCTCTCCCCTTTTTCAGATGATTTTTCTTTCAGTTTTGTAAGGGTAGTAGCAGAGCTCCTAGTAGTTCTTGAAGTGGAAGAGGGTTCCACCAAAGCACTTGTTTGTTTCTTTTCTTGTTTCTCTTTCTCATCTTTTTCAGTTCTTTGTCTAATTTTCCTCACAGCCTCCTTAGTTAGGCCCAGATTTTCAGCCAACTGCTTAACTTCTTTTCTTACTTTCCTATTGGTTTTAGGTTCTCTGAGCTTAGTATGCACTTTTAAACTTAGCTCAAGATTGGGCAAGGGTAGATGCATGGTAAGCATCTTGAGTAAGCAGGTAGCTTGCTGAAATAGGGTTATTTGGACTAAAACTAGCATTGTGGCTACTTGGGTATGGTTGGTAAGATGGTTTGTTGATAGTATTTTCATAGTATGGGGATGGGTATACATATTGACTATGGAAATTTGACATTTTTGCTCATATGAAGAGCTAGAAATAAAAATAAAAGCTTAATTTTTTAAACATACTAGCACTTGATCTATTAAAACCAATAGATCTTGATTCAGAGTCACCAAATATGTTTGAAGAATTTGCCTCCAAAGGCAGAGATCACTGACATACACACCAATTATCAGCAATATGAACATACTATTGGACTAAAACAGTCAAATCAGTCCCACCAAGCATGCCAAAAACTATTATCAACAAAGTATGCACCCAATGCTAAGCTATCAACTTAGCTACGTGTTGACATGTGGGAACACTCCTAGGCCTGTGGGTTGCTTAAAACTTGGAGTGAACCTCTAGAGTGAGATGGTTCTCTTGATGAACTCTCCTAATCTAAATGATTTATTGAAGAAAAGAGTGAGAAGATAACTAAAATTTTGATTCTAAAATCTAATCTCTGAAACTATAACTTGTTCTAATGATCTCTCTCACAAATAGCTCCTTAAACATAAACTTTCACAACCTCACCTAGAACATACAACTCAAAAGTAATTTACATGAAGGCTCAATCTAAACACAACACACAACTAGAATCATATGAAATATTTGCATATAGCTTCACAATAAAGAGACATGACAAAGGACAAAATATTTATTATAGCAATGAAACATCAAATCAATATTGCGACTATGAGGCAAAATAAATAAGGTAGGAATGCTCTACTGTATTAAACTGAAAGGAGTACATGAAAATGAAAATCTGAGTCAAAAAGTGTTTAAAAGCTCTCTGTAGATGAACAAGAAAGAAGAAACAATGGTCTCAAATGATTAAGAAAAACTAAATTTTACTCCAATATATGCCTCCAAAAAAAATTCCCAAGGAAAAAGCTAAGAAAAGCTCCTAAAAATAGTCATCCTGATCCATTTTTGAGCTCCCGGAAAAAGCCACCAAAAAAGAAACCAAAACTGGCCCAAACTGATTGCAAAAGCTGCCAAAATCTCCTCCAAGGTGGTCCCACCAAAAACACCTAAAAAATAGGCTTTATCTGCTCAATTAAGGCTCCATTTCATCCATATTTTTCCAATTTCACCCAAAAGAAAGCAAACTCAAAAAGGAAAGATTTACTTTGCTTTACTTTTCTTTAACTGCATAAAATAACAAATATTTAAAAGCAATTTATAGAAATATTGCTTTAAATATTGTTTTACAATGAATCTACAGTTTTATCTCCTAATTTGTCTCAATTTGATTCTCTATAAAGAATAATAGATGACTCATTAATTTTTACTTGGCAATTTGATTTTCTATAAAAATCATAAAAATTTGGAAAAATAAAAGACCTCTAGGGTATGCCCCCCATTGGTTTTGCAAGAAATGCTAAGTCATTCTAATGTTTGCCCACCCTTCAAATATGACAAAGGGACTAAAGGCATAAAGCATAGGCATCATACAAGGTGGACACACAATACCCTTGGGGGTATTAATTGAAGCAATGAATTTGAAATTCAATGTGATAAAATACTTTGGTCGACTTAGGGCAAATATGGAACCCTAACACAAAACTCTTGAAGCCCTATCATTTTGGACTCATTTGCACTCCAACTTTGATGAAAAGAGGCTCTTCCTCTACCGCAACCGAACTAGGGTTTGGATCTTGTGACCCTCCTTTTTCATTGTTTCAGTGCAATTCTCTGGAAGATTTCTTATAGAAGATGAAAGGTAAGATCCTCTATGTCAATATTGAACCACATTCCTGATTTTAACTCTAATTTTTGGGCCTTTAACTGTGGCCATAACAAAGCTTCTAATGTATTTTTCTTTGTTTCCATTGCTATTTCTTCCTCTATGTATTTGGGTGCCGCCATGGCTAACTGGTTTGAGCTAATTTTGTGTGACTCCTTTCATGAAAGGCCATGGCCAAATTCATATTCCTGAGCATTCTTTTGTATTTTCCTTGGCTTTGCATAAAATGAGCTTTATTTCTCTCTATTACCTCAATGATGATAGTTGAAATTCCTATGGCTGCAACTATAAAAGAAGATTTAGTTGATATTTCTGAGTGCAATCTTTATATTGAAGGTTATGGATGTATATACACTCATTTTTATTTTTTTGAGTATATGTTGTTTGTATGAGCTCAAACCCTCCATTTCTTTTGTATCTGAAGTTTCCTCTATATATTTTATGGCTATGGCTTGATAACTCACAATATATGACATTATCTATACTTTACCTTTGCTATTGTGTGAGAGGAAGCTTGATTCGAACTATAGCTAGTCTAGAACAATATAAGTCTTAATGAAAAACTGGTATATTCTGCTCTTCATTGAGGCTGAGGGCTCCATATGCTATTTCATTTGATGCAAACTCTCTTGACTTTTCAAAATAGAAAAAATGTAGCTTTATCCTTCTCTGTTGTGCCAAATACATACTGTCATGTATAATATAACTCTCTGTACCTCCTATAGCTATATATGATATTGAAATTACATTGCAGAAACACTTCCTTGCTATGCTGAACTGATATACATTCAACACTCATGAAATATGTAAGCATTTGGTATGTTGTTTCATTAAATGACTGTGATAGTAACCTATTTATATGTTCTCAAGCTCTTTGTATTCTCTAAATGTTGTACCTATATCTATCTTTTCATGACTCTTGTGATATACATTTTATCATTTGAAGAATACTTTTATCTTTAGCTCATGATACCACTATGTAACTAATATTTACTCTTTAAAAGAATGACTGTTCTTATCATGCATCTTTCACTATTACTGAGTGTTCTACAATAGATGATGCTACCTCAAACACAGTAGACAATTCTAGACAATTGACTGCACTCATAATTGCATTAATGACTGCAAGCATACTAAGTTTATTATGTTCTTCTTTACTGTTCTTCTTGCACTCGTGCATCTTTATGCATCTGTCATTCCTTGATAGCTGCACTTTTGGTCTTTTATGGCTATTTCATGCTTTGAACAATAACTTCATACTTCATTAACAACAAAATGATAAATAGCTGCTCCTTGTGTACAAATATTATTGAAAAGACACTTTTATGTTGGCATTAAATACTCTTTGCACAGCGAAAGATTGTTGTCATTCTCATGTGAGCACCTACAGGCTATATATTGTCATTTCTTTCACTTGCATTTTTCTTTTTATGTAAGGATTTTTTAGCTGTCTTGAATGAGCTCACTACTCCTTTATGGTTTTCATTTCATCCGACTTGAACTGGAAGTCATGGATAGGCAATGATCTTTAAGCTCACTACAGTCACTTCTATGTGGTACTCCTTTAGCTAAATTTGTCTTGATATGAACAATATGAATATGTATTCCTATGCCATCCCCTCTTGAGATTTAGGGGCAACATGTTGGGCTCAACCCTTGTGGGAGCCCACTTTACACCACATGCTGAAATGTCTTCAAACCAGCAACATAACTTCTTCTATACCTACATAGGAAACAAACATTTTAGTTTTGAAATAATGTAGCTCAATGATGTTTCACTTCTTCAGGCTCTCTTGCATATAAATGATTTAACCAACTAATTTTGTGCATCATAAGGAATGTATTATGTTTCTACTTGATGAAGTACATAGGATAGATCATATATAGAGCTCCAACTTATCTCTCTCCAACACTGCAGGTTCATTCAAAGGTCGGGAGCAAAAAGGAATCAGATGCAATAAGGATCAACCCAAAATTTCAATAGGCAATGATAGATATGCCTATATTATTTGCTTCATTTGTTTAGCTTTTCTAGATGCATAGTATATTCTTTCTGATACATTGGTTCAACTATTCCCATGGCTTGTGTGGGACATTTAATCTTTGTTGCTTTCATTCAATGCAATACTTTTAGCTTGTGTATATCTCATTTGTCAGATGAATGAAACATTGTAAGATGAAATGAAATAACTTCTCTCTCATGAAAACTTTGCAAAGCAATGAATGATGACCTAAACATCTTCTTTTCTGTTGTAACAATGGTATCATAACTGAACCTTCTGTTTTCAAGCATCTTAAACTATGCAAAAACAACAAAGCAGAAAGTGTTAAGAATCTTTTAGCTTAAAATGGAATAATTATTTGAGCTCTGCCAATTTGAGTTGTAGGTGAAAAATTGGTAATAGTATTGCATATTGTTGTCAACTTTCCTCTAAAGATTTGTATTAAATCATATGTAGCTATGGAATGCTATGGTAAAGTATGATTTAGTTTTCTTATTTTCATTACAGTATTAGAGCATGTATGTAGATCATTGATCAAAGTTAAGTAATTTTAGGAAATTAATCTCTAAACTCTAAATTTTTTTAGTTTTAATTTCATGGATAACTATAGAATAATTGCAAATAACGATGAATCATAAGCAAATACAGTGAGAATATGCTAAATTAATAAAAATAATTGTATATCTAGAGCATATTATTGAAAGAATTGCACATCATAGTGAATATCATGCAAACAATGATAAGTTCTAGTGAAATACATCCTTATAGGCACAATCTTTGAGGAAATTTAAAGTGCAGAAGCATATATTTGTTCAAATAGAGATAACTGTAAAAGAACTAACCACAATTAGAAACATATTCAAACTTATTCCAAATAAGGGACATATTTAAGTGAATTACTGTAAGTTAAGATCAAATTGACATCTATTTGCTTAAATCCTGATTTAATAGTGTAAGATTTGATAGAATTGTTGAAGATTTGTGCAGAACAAGCATAAATAATACGATATTTGAAGGAATATTGAAGAACTTTGCAGGAATTATCAAAGAAACATAAGGATCGAAAATGATTAATAGCAACACACATCAACCCTAAGTAACTATTAGAAGGTGAAGTCCAGACCAACAAAGACTTGGGATCATAAATGCACATCCTAAATTTATTGTATCTTTCAAGATGATAAAGGTATGTTGTGTAAACTTTTATTTGTGCTAATGAGACTACCAACCACATCAACAAATTCCAAGTCTCTGTTAGTTAGGTATTTACCATCTGAATGTTAGTCAAGGTTGATGTGTCATGTTGTTTTCCATGTTTGGAGCCTGACATGGTTTGATAATTTCTACAAATATCAGTTAATATTTACTAGTTTCCTATCCAAAATACCTATTTCTACATATATCCTCAACAATTATATTAAATCTTACAATATTCAGTCAAGCCTTATACAAATTTATATGAATTTATTCCTAACTCTGAGTAATTCTCTTGAATCCATCCCTGGTTTGGACTAAATATAAAGATATTTCCAAGTTTGATTAATTCTTCTAATATTATCTCTTCTGAATTATTTTTTTCTTTTACACCTTAACTTTGCTTAAAGAATGTGTTTAAAGCATGCAATTCACTAATATTTATGCCCATTTACATGAAATGCACTAGTATTTGATATAATTCACTGATATTGATGCCTATCTGCATAATATTTGCATTGATTCACAATATCCTACTCTGTATGCTATGGATATATCTTTATTTTGCATCTATTCATTGTATATCACTCAAATGCATCAATATTTGCATTTATTTACTATATATGCTCTAGATATGTCATTATTGAGCATGTATTTACAGTATTTGCTTATGATTCATCATTGTTTGCAATTATTTACAATTATCCATGAAATTGAAACTAAAACTGAAATGTTTAGAAATTGAAATCCTAAAATTTACTGAATTTTGGCCAATGATCCACATATATATTCTGATACTATAATGAAAAGAAGAAAACTAAACCATACTTCACCAAGATGTTCCACAACTACGTATGATTAACACAAATCTTTAAAGGATAATTGATAACAATATGCAATTACTTGAATGCACTTCAAGATGACACAACAATTCACAAGCACATATCCAGAAATCAACTAGAAGACTACACAAGATTTATGATCAAGAAGTAATCCATATATTCACTTTCATTGAGTATGCAAAGAACATATACATTTACATTGATCTTGAGAGAGAATTCACAAAGTTGCAAAACATCACAAACTTAGTGCTTAGAATTGGAACAATTCAATCTCCCTTAGTTTCAACAATTCAATATCCTTTCTAAAAGGAGATTCATGGTCCTTTTATAGCACAAGGTCCAAAAATAGTTACATTTGATCCAATGATAAAGAATCACTCATAATAATCATCAGTCGGGATTTGTGGCACGTGATTGCTAGTTGGCAATCATTTTGTGGATACAACTAGAAAATGGATATTCTCAGTATCTTTGAGAATTCTTAATCAGATTCTATGCCTTTGACACATCTTCTCCAATTCCTATTCACACATCCTTTGTTTGGTTGCAATTTCATCCAGTTTATCCTTCCTCTCCAGAATCCAACCTTTCACCTTGTAGTAGGCAAACACATTTGCTCCAAGATTTTAAGTCTCCAAGTCATATAGATATATCATCTGTAATAATCAAATATCCATGATTTATCATATTAATTACTTTAAATCCCTCTATATTGATTAAAACAATGTACAAATATTGAGGATTTGGCTTAACCTTTGAAATTCAACCTCTACCTATTTAACATTATAATATACCTATGGAAATGATAAGAAAAGTTTTGATTTTATTCATACATGTAGCTTACCAAGACCTTACCTTTTATCATGCAAAAGCTGAGGTGAATGCCATATTGACCATGTTATAGAACCACTTACAATTCATCTTTTAAGTTCCTTCAATTCCCTACAATTTACCCAAATATCCTAATGTTTATCATTAAAGGATGAATTTATCTCTTAAATCGCAATAATGCAAGGGGAAATAGTCTAGATATGGATATTCGAGTGTTAATATCACTAAAAATGCCCATATGAAACTTTACTCTTTTGAGGCCCTTATCAGCCAAATTATTCTCATTCAAACTCAACATTTCTTCTACCTATCGACAATACTACAAAATCTCAAACCATTGCCCTTTTATCGGTGAAGTTTAACTTTTTAGAACTATCACCCCTTTGGTCCTTGATTTTGAACAATCTTGAACTTTGCCATTTTATTGCTTTATCAGTGAAAGCTTAATTATGAACTTTGCCTTTATGTCGGAGATTTCACAAAATCTTGAACCATCACCCTTTTATTGGCGAAGTTTAACATTTTAGAACTATCGCCCGTTTGGTCAGCGATTTTGTATAATCCCAAGCTTTGCCATTTTATCACCTTATCAGCGAAAGTTTAAAGTTATGAACTTTGGCTTTATGTCAGAGATTTCACAAAATCTCGAACCAAACCATTTTGGCCTTTTTGCCTTGTATCAACAAAAGTTGAAGATTACAAACTTTGCCCTTTATCAGCAAAATTACTCTTTTCTAAACTGTCACCTTTATCAATGATTTCCAAATTTATTCAAACTATTGCTCATTTATCTTGTTTATCAGTGAAGTTCACTTTTTCAGAACTATCACCTTTTTTCTCTTTTTATCGGCGGAGTTCACTTTTTTAGAACTATTGCCTCTTGGCCTATTTGCCTATCTTTATTATTGGCAAAAGTTTAAAGTTAAGAACTTTTCCCTATTACTTATTGACAAAAAGTCCACATTCCAAACCTTGCCTTGATGTTCCTCTATCAGTAAAAGTTAAAACCTGTGAACTTTGCCTCTCTTCTATATCAGAAAAAGTTTGCAGTTAAGAACTTTGTCTTCTCGCTTTCTTATCACACTTTTGCTTTCTATCGGTGAAAACTCAAAAATATGAACTTTGCCCTATTATCAGAAAATCAGGAAAAATTCTAACCTTTGAACTCACTTCGGAAAGCCTAAGTTTTCTTGACGAAGACTTTCATAATTTAAAACACAGAAGTTTTTCTCCCTTATCACCTAGTCGGTAAATCAGCTAAAAGTTGAACTGGCTAACTACAAAAAAAATAAGGTTTTTCTTTTATCAGCGACGTTGGACATTTACGGACCAAAATGACTTAGGCCTTTTCCTTTTGCCACTTAGTAAGAAAATTAGCTAAAATCTGAACTCCCTAACTACAGAAAATATTCTAAGTCCTTTTCTCAATTTTTTTTTCTAATTTCACTAGACTTAATTGTTTAACCAAGGCATAAAATCCAAACTTTGACCAAGCAAAACTTTTTTATTTCAAGGAATTTCAACATGGTTCAAAATGTAAAGTTGCTCAAAATCCAATTCTCTATCCAATGTTGAAATTCATTAGGAAATTTACTGAACTTGACTCTTGACCCTAGATTAGGACTTGGCATTTTTACCATTCCATGCAAAGAGGGAAAACACACAAGCAGAGAAAAAAATTGGGTCCTTGTTTTGCTAAGGAAAAATGGGGTGTGTTGTGAGACCTCACAACAACTTGCCACCAAAGAAAACAACCAAATTTCACATCAATTTAGGAAGAATTTAGGGCAAATCTAAAAATAAATTTCCAACCTTAACTATTCATGAATATCTGGATTAAATAAAAAAAGATCATGTTCATTAATGAAACTATATTGTGAGAAGGAATGCAAGTGTGTGCTTTAATTCATTTTATTCCTACTAGATAAGTTGAAAAAATAGTAAGTAGCATTAAGATACATAGTTGGATTTAACCTTTTAAGCCAATCCTAGATAGAGCCTTGCTGTCAATCAAGCATCCATAGCCCCAACAACGTTATCACCTATAATTCCCCTAATAGAGCCTCATTTCCAATCAAGCATCCATTACCCTAGTAGGGTTATCTAGATGACCTTGAGAACATAAATTCTCTTTCTATTGATTTTCAACAATTTTGTAGAAAATATATCATTTCATCTCATTGTTTGTATAGTAATGGAACCTGTTTCTAGGCTGGGAATTATAGTGGTAGAAAAGGCAAACCTTTAGATTTTTCACTTAATGTAGACACTAACATTTTCAACCAGTCCTAGGAACATTAGATGTGTTTGTTTTGATGATTCCTTAGATGGCCTTTGTTTTAATTGATGAATATGATTTCATATAATAAATCAACATATCCAGAATTGGAAGGGTTACAACCTATGCAAATATTTGGGGTTCTTTCTTAAATTTTAGAAATTTTGAAGCTTTCTAAAGTGAAAAGGTGCTCCATATCATGCCCAACCAAAATAAGGACTCAACAAGAAAGCAAACAACACAAAACAATAAAAAACATGCAAAGCAAACAAACCACTATACAAGCAACTATACATATATACAATTTTCAAACCTTCCTTAAATTAGGCTTGGAAATAATGTTTTAGGAATTATCCATTAATAAGCAATGGAACATCATCTCTAATCAAAGTTTTTAGCCTATAAGTACTATCTCCAAGTATTTCTTCTATTTGAAAGAGACTTGTCCATAATTTGTCAAACTTTCCATGGTCTCCTTTCTACTCATGGGCTTTGTCCCAAGACAACACCAAATCAGATATCTTGGATGCTTTAATTCTAACCCTCTTATCAAACCAATGTTTGACAATGACCTGATGTTTATGAAAGTGATCAATTTCTTGATCCCTTTTCTCTTCTAAATGTAACAATTGTAACAAGCGGACTTCCATTTTGTCCTCTAAACCAGGGTATTCATGAGTGAATTGTAGGGTAGGGACCTTTAAAATTACTGGTAGAATCGGGTCCACTCCATTAACTAGTTGATAGGGAGAGTTACCTAAAGCAAGCTTCACTCTAGTCATAGCTACCCATAATGCATACTTCAATAAAGTGTTCCATTCTCTAGGATTTTTCTCTACTAGTTAACTTTTTAATAATATCCAATAAATTCTTGTTAGTAGACTCAGCTAATCCATTTCCTTAGGGATAGTAATTAGATGAGAATTTTAATGTAATTCCATATTCAAATCCCTAATTTGAAAATTTCAAAGAGGAAAAGGCAAGGCCATTATCACATACAAATACAAAAGGAAATCTGAACCTAGTGATGATGTTGTTCTCTAAGAACTTGATTACATCTTCAGACATGCATGTTTTTTTGCTCATTGCCTTAATCCATCTAGTGTAATAATCAATAACAACTAGCACATACCTATGCCCAGCTAATGATGGTGGATTAGTTTCTCCTATGAAGTCCATTCCCCATTGTGCAAAGGGACACATCTCCATCACTGGTTGCAATGACTATGATACATATCTTTCTACTAGGTACTATTTGGCAAGTATGACAATACTTGATATGCTTAGCAATGTCCTTAAAAATCATGGGCCAATAATACCCACCTTTGAGGATCTTATGAGATGTAGCTAAGTGGGATCCATGAGCTATTTTGAACTTATCATGCAAGTCTTGAAGGACTCTGCTAGCTTCTTGGTTGTTAAGGCATCTGAGGTATATCCCTTCATGATTCTTCTTGCATAAGATTCCTCCTTTTATCATATAGTTTTGAGATTTAATCTTCAAAGCTCATCTCTAGGATGATTTCATATTCTCTGGGTATATCAGTCACCTAGTGGTATGAATCCATTGTGTACTATTGACTGACTAAATTAGGGTTTGTTTCAACAATCATTTGGTTGAGAGCCTGTCCTCTGACTAATCTCATGGGAGTATTTTCCATGTCATATTCCTATAAAACTGTGACCCACTTGGCTCTTTTCTCTCTAGGTTTGCTCTACATTAGCAACATTTTGACTACTGAGTCAGGTACTATAGCCATTACCTTACTTCTTAGGATGCAATGTTTGAATTTCTTGGTAGCTCTAACTAAAGTAAGGGCCTACCTTTCTATGTCCAAATATCTCATCTCAGCAGATCCCTAAATGGGGTGGTCATGAATGCTATAGGCTTTTCTTCCTTAATCTCATTCCTTTGAGTTAAAACAACATCGTAGGTGTGATCAGATGCAAGGGAATATATGTAGAAATTCTCAGTATAGTCAGGGCTAATTAACACAAGGGCATCAGCTATTGCCTTCTTGATGTCCTCAAAACCTGCCTTGGCTTCTAATGTCCATTAAATTTTGGCATCCTTCTTTAACATGGTGTTCAGAGGTCTCACTATCTTAGTGAATACTATTATAAATTTCTTGACAAAATTTATCTTACCAAAATATGATTTTAATTATTTCTTACTTGCTAGTAATTGTAATTTCATGATAGATTCCACACTATCAAGATTTATGGTTATTCCATTTTATGATATCATGTGTCCCAGTAACTTCCTTTTGGTAACTCTAAAAATACACTTCTTAGGATTTAAATATGTGCCATACTGTTCACATTTTTGGAGTACCTTTCGCAGATCATTAATATGGTATCCTCTATGTTTTGAGATTACTATCAGATCATCCATATAAATCACAATACAATGACCTACCAAACCCCTAAAAGCAATGTCCATAGCCCATTGAAATGTGGATCTAGTGTTAATCAAGTCAAATGGCATATACTTGTAAGCAAATATTCCCCATTTTGTCATGAATGTAATCTTTAGTCTGTCAATTTTATCAACCATAACTTGATTATATCCTAAAAATCCATCTAAGAAAGACATCATTTTTACTCCATTAACCATTTGAAGCACCTCATCAATTGATGGAAGTGGATAATTATCTTTTTTTGATGCTTTGTATAGGTTCCTAAAGTCTACACACAAGTGTATATCTCCATTTTTCTTTCTTACTGGCACTAAATTCGCTACCCACATGGAGTGTCTGATCAGGAATATGATTCTGGTGGCTAGCATCTTCTTGACCTCTTCAAATATCACTAGTTCTAGAAAAGCATTCACTAGCCTCTGTTTGCATTTAAAAGGCTTAGCATCAGGCTCTAATGGAATTGTATGAGTGATGATAAAGGTATCATGTCATGGGCTCATCATAAGTCCAATCTATCACATGGACATAATTTGTTAAAGCTTGGATGATCCCTTCTCATTCAATTGGAGTACATACCTTTCCAATCAGTATATTCTTTATCTTTGACCCTTGGCCTATATTTATGGGCTCATATTTACCTCCATCTTCCTTATGAAAATGTTTTCTGCCTGGTCATGTTGTCTAAATCAAATGCCCTTTCCAGCTCTATCATCCCTTTAGGGATTTTATTATTCTCTAAATTTATAATGCCTTCTTCATCCCATATTTGATCTTCAAGAGTATGTTCATCTATTACCTATGCTTCAAACATATCTCTATTAGCAATGAAATCTAAGATATGTTGATCATCATTTAAGACTTGAAAATGTATCACATTATTTGGAACTGATGGCAATGTTACTAGTTCAATCAAAAATTTCTTAAGTACTGACAAAGTTAGCGGCTCTAATCTGCTAGCGGCTGTGGCTAATGCATCTACCTGTTGGTTCTATTTTTGTGGGACATGAGTGATATTAAAAGCATCAAATCCCTTAATGAGATCCCATACCTAATGTTTATAACTAGACAATCTGTTATAATTGCAAGCATATTGTTTCCTTACCTATTTAATCACCAATTCGGAATCTCTGAACACATGCAATATCTTGACTTCCTTTTCCAATGCAAAAAGTAAGCCATGTATCAATGCTTCATACTCAACAATATTATTAGTGCAATGAAATTGTAATATGTATGCATCTAAATAAGACTTCCCTTGGGAATTAACCAAATCAATCCCAACTCTAATGCCCTGTTTTGACTTAGACCCATCAAATTTCAACATCCAGGGTCTATCATCAAGAAAATTCTTATTAGGACCTTTCTTCTTTTTAACTCTTACAACACTTCCCTCTATGATCCATCTCAATTTAGATGAATCTTTATGATTGGGCATCTTTTGTTTGTTAGAAACTGACATATCTATATATTCAGATGTCTCTATTGAAGTAGAGTGAAATGCAACTCCTTGTATCTCATGGATCTAATTTGTCACTGCATGACCTATATCTTCAGCCTGAGACTTTATCTCTTCAACAATTTTATTTTGGCATATTTGATTTACCTGTTGAATATAAATGTGTTTTCCTATCAACTAGTTCAAGGCACAATGCACATGTCGTCTATGAATGTGGTACCCTATGTAATGCACCATCCTTCTAAAAAAACTTGCTTGAGTGGTATCCCCTACAACATATGCCTTTGGATCTCTTTGGATATATACTTTTTGAATTCAATCAAACCATTTCCTCCATTTTAATCTGATGCTTCATAATTAGACTCCACCAGGCAATCTATCTTAGGTGTAACAAAACTTACCTCACTGTTTCCTTGTGTATAATTGTTCATCAAAACTTCTTCCACAATAACATCTGGAAGTTCAACTCTATAGACTCCCTATTCCACTACTATGTACAACACTTCATTGCTCTAGTGATAATTAGAGGTCATATGTTTTAGCCTTGGACTAGCTTCAATCCTAATTTGATTAGGAATACCTCTCCAAGGTAGCCACATATGCGAGAAATTTGTGGACATGTATCGATTAAGAGTTTTGGACCAGTCTTTGCTTATTAACATGCCATAGGTATTAGGAATATCCACCACCTGGATGTCAATAAAATGTTGCACTCTAGGGTCTGAAGCCAATTGCATATGAATATGGGTTAACTCACCTATGACATTGACATCAGATTTATCTAACCGAGTAACCTTGTTTAAGGATTTGGCAGGTGACAAACCTAAAACTTGACATTGACAAAGGCATGATGTTGGTGGATGCTCCATAATCTACTAAGAAATTGTGCAAATTATTTCCAAATATCCTTAAAGTGAGAAGAAAAGGAGGAGACTTGGTTTTCTCTTTGTATAATGGCACCTGGGTAGTCTCTATAGCCTATACCTAATCTTTATCTCTGGGCTTAATAGGAATATCCTTCTGCATAGGATCTCTAACTAGGATATTAATAGAGATATGCTCCTTTTCTATGGGCTCATTTAAGGATTTAAGGAAGGCCCTCTTAATTATTAGGGTTCCAATAACTCAGATAAAGATAAACTAATCTTTATTTCTTTTACCTCTTCAATTAGGTAGGTGACTAATTTATCAGAATCAGAAAGCTCACTCATACCTTTGGCTATAGTTGTGGATGATGCAAAGTGATGTTAATTCACTTTCGGAAGCGCTGGATTATTACTGGCATTCACATCTAGAGGAGTGTTGAAGTTGTTTAATGGTATGGAACTAGTTAACGTGCTAGGAGGATGGCTGGTATTTTCCTCAAGTTGTAATTATGCCCTTTTTGGAACTACCAAAATGCATGAATTTCATCCACCTCTTGTTTAGGCCCATTATCCTTTTCAAAAGGAAATGTGTAATGATCCAATACCTTGGGGTTGTTTCTTCACATCCAAGAGTGTAATTCTCATGTATTGTATTCACTTGCCCTTTGTGGCTCATGGAACTGTCTAAAACCATTATTGACTCATGTATCCCAAAGGAACTAGTTCATCTTCTTCAGGAAAATTTACTACTCCTTTAGTATTTTGAACTTTTGTCTGAAAAAAACTGGTAGGAATCTTAAACTGAGGATAATCCAATTCTGCATGTGCACTAGCATTATGAATTCTATACCAATTATTTAGGGCAAGTTCAGCTAGATTGACTCTAATTATCTACTTGGGCTTAGAGGGTGCCTAATTATCCAAAGGTGATGGTAAAATTTCATTGTTTGGTCTAGTGTTCTAGACTCTTAGAGGTCTAGGGGCATTATTATTGTAACTTCTATCATTATTGTACCCTTGATCATTATTATATCCTCTATTTTGTTGAATCTAATTATTGGAATCAGAGTAGAGATTCTAATTTCTTAGTTGTGTTACCTCAGTAGTTAATCTTTTCAACTGATAAGTTATCTCTTTTATATCTTCTTTCTCTTCTTGTACTTTAGTTACTGTGACATCCTGACTAGGAAGAAAGAAACAACCACCATTACCATTTGGTTTAGCTTCAACAGGAGCATAGCCTAGATACTAAATCATTTGGCCATTTCCTTGGGGTAGAATTGCATTAAAAGGTTGTACTTGCAAATAATTTTCCATTGGAACGTGATTTATTGCACTTCCATTGATATGCTACCCCTGGTTAGGCAAAGTAAGAGGTCCTATGTTGGGCAGAGGACTGTCCTACCTACTTTATTTCTATATTCACTTTAATGATCTCTACATAGGCACTTGATAAGGTTGTAATACTAGGGTTAGCCCTTTGCACAAACATTGATGTCAAAGAACCAAGAGCTTAGTAATAAACTAACAAGGCTATATCCTTAACAATGACATATGGACCTATCAACTATTTACGCCTTCTAAAAATGATCATTGAAATTAGAGATGAATTTACCTTCACTTCACTTAATCTCAACAAAATGATGATACACATTTGTTGCATAAATCAAGATTCTATACTTGGCTTTGAATGTATTCTCCATCAGTAATCAAGAGTTAATGGAACACTGAGGCAAACTTACATACTAGCTGTATGCGTCATCCCCTAACATATATGGAAAAATCCTACATAAGACATCTTCATGATGTATCCTTACTTTGAATCAAGCTTCCTTGAAAGTCCGTAGAGGATCCTCAGCATCCTGATATGGATGATACTTCAGACACAATTTATCAGGATTCTTTGACAGATCATTATATGCAGCAAAGTGTAGAGGTGATTCAACATTGAAGAATGCCATAGGGATTTGTATAGGAGCTACTGGTAGCATAGGAGTAATAAGTAATAGTACTACAAGATCAATATGTCTAGGTTGTGCACTGACAAAGCATGATCTTGGCCTCATAGCAGACAATTCTGGTAAAGGTCCACTATATCTTGATCTAGTAGCAAGTCGGCAAGCCAACTCTAAAATTCAGCTAAACTTTGAAACTTTTACAAACTAAATCTTGGCAAAGATATAGTCAATCCCTCTCAAATAGGGGATATTTGCATTCACTTAGCCTAAATGATGAAATATTTATGTAATCTTTGCAGAAATATCAAGCCTCCAGTTGCAGGCCCTCCTTCTAGCGCCAAATTTGTTGATGTGGTTATTAGTCACATAAACAAGAATAAAAGTTCACAAACAAACCTTTATCATATTGAATGATACAATGAATTAAAATTAAATTCATGATCCCAACTCTCTGTTAGTCAGGTCTTTATTGTCTAGATGTTACTCAAGGTTGATGTGTCTTGCTATTTTCCATGTCTGGGGCCCTACATGCTTTGATAATTTCTAAACATATCAGTCAATATTTACCAGTTTCCTATCCAAAATACTTGTTTCTACATATATCCTCAACAATTATGTTGAATCTTACAATATTCAGTCAAGCTTTGCATAAATTTATATGAATTTGTTCCTAACTCTGAGTAATTCTCTTGAATTTGTCCCTAGTTTGGACTAAATATAAAGATATTTCCAATTTTAATTAATTCTTCTAATATTAGACCTTTCTGAATTAATCTTTGCTTCTACACCTTAAATTTTCTTAAATAATGTGTTTAATATTGCAAGAATGTGCTAATTGGTGGTCATTCATGTCAACAAGCTTGTGTAGTCATTAGTGTCAACTATGTCTATTGATGAGGTTGTTGTTGCTTGATTGAGTTGCTATGTTGAAGGTGATGTGGTTGCCTTGAAGAAGTGTTGAAGATGTTAGGAATATGTTTCTAATCATTGGTTTCCAAGTGCTTTTGAGAAAAATTGATTAATAATTGAAACAGTGTGTTGAAGATGTGTTCTAGCTCACAGAGTTGTGATCAAGATTTGCTTCACATTTATTCCTTATTGCATATCTGATTATGGTTTGAATATGTTGTTCTGAGTGTTTAGAGATGTTATATTCTAGATTTTGTGCTCTAGTTTGATGTGTAGAGAAAATTGTGTTCATCGATGTGTGGACTGTGTTTCTGAGTTGTGCAGAGGTGTCTAGGAGAAATTGTTTTGCTCCGCATTTCTCCGTAGATTTGTTTCTAGCTTTGTAGTTTTGGATTTATGCTTAGAAGATTTATATCTTTCTTCAGTTCAAGTGGTCCATGGTTTGGTGCTCCGTAAGTTCATTCCTTGAGTTGTAGTTGTTGACAGAGTATGATAGAGCTAGTTAAGTGCTCCGATGTGAACTTTCTTCAGGTGAAAGATGTTGCAAAGGATTTTGTTGGTTTTTAGGTGCTTGTGGATGTTTCTAGATCATGTTCAAGCTTGGTGTGTGGTCCACGTGTCATCTTGTGGTCTTGAGGAAGTGTGAACTTAAAAGTTCATAGTGTTAACACAATTTTGGCCGACTTGGTTGTTTACACTAATTGCGGTTGTGATTCGTTGATTTTGGAAGCGTGGAATAACATGTAAGAGTGGATTTAGGTCTGTGCTAAGGTGTGATGTGGTTTGCATTCATTACTTTCCTATGTAGGAATGGTTTGGTCCAGACGTAATTTGAATTTTATGGGTGAAGATGTATTTCTGACCTTGGAGAATGTTTTCAAGGTTGATGATGTTTTCGAGGTTGATGATGGTATAAATAAGTGTCAAGGATTTGTGAATGTGTGTGTGATGAATATGATGTCTATGATGTGGATTTGATCAGTACAGTAAGAGATTTCATGTGTTAGGCTATTGGATGCAGTGAGTAGAAGGTGTCTACTATTTTTTAGTGTTGTTGCGAAGGTTATGGTTGTGTTGTGGTGAATATTTATCTTCATTGGAACTATACTCCATGCATAGGTTAGATACGATTATATCAGTTCATCCTTGGTATCGAGCCTTCTCTTCTATCTCTTTCTTCTGGATACTGAGTCCTTTGGCAGTGAGCCCTGGCTAGTGAGTCCTTTGGTAGTAAGCCTTTTATAATTTGGTATTGCTACTACTTTATATTGTGAGTTAATCCTCACCATGGTTTTTCCCTTCTTGCATTTTCCATGTAAAATCTGGTGTTGTCGTGTGTTTGGTGTTGTTATGATTCAGCTTCTGTTATTTTTTTTTCATGCTCAATCTTCATAATGTAACATCTCATTCCATAGTACACAAATTTTTTAACATAATCATTTAACTAAATCATGGTATAAGTTGACCACCTAATTAACCAATTCAATTTAAACAATAATGCTTCAATATAATTTCATCAATTAAGCATGATATCCTAAATAGAATATAATGAAGCTTATAATTTTAATAATCAAAAAACATTTCCTTAGTGAATAACTTTCACTATAAATGTACAAGTAATGCTTGAGGCATTATACATATCAAAATTATACATTACAATTGACCATCAAGTCATAAAGTAGAAAACAATGTATCTAGAACAAATGACATCCATCTTCATAATCCTCAGCTTGTCTCATGCTTGGGAAGGAGAGCATCATCCAGGTGCTTTTCCACCAACCATAGACTAGCAGTCCCCTATACACCTTCCTACTTGGAAGTGGCCCCACCCTTCATGGAAGGGATATATATTAGGAACCATTAGGTTAGCCATCTATGTATCTGGTGTTGTGTCCTTCATAATGTCTCTCAGTCACACAACTATAGATCCCATCTAACTATGTATGACACTACTAGAGACATTATGCCATCTAGAGCACTGTGGACCGATAATGCATGCAGATACAGATGTATTATTTTGGCCAAAGTTTTACATACATAGATGTTACATCATGAACATTGTCATATGTCCACCACCCTAACTTGGCTTATAAGTTGGCATGTCCTATAGTAAGTTTAATTTGACCTTTCACTCTAGGTCTAGTGTAAGTGGGATCAATTTGATTCATAGTCCATACTAGGACAATCGACTCCCATCTTGGGTTTGTTTCGACAAATCAGGTTACCTTTGTAATGAGGAACTTGTGACTCCTCACCACCTTATTCCACAAATCAAACCACATTCACCAGTCTAGGTCTGTCAGGGTTCACAACATTAAAGTATCATATAAGATAGAATCATATTCACGCTATTCTAGGCATTCCTTGCCTTAGTTAAATAGTGTGATTTGCAATGATTGATGACTGTAATTACCTTTATGAGGTTAGGTAATAAACACTAATCTCACTTAATAAAATAAAGGATAGTTATCATTAGTAAAACAAATTCATTTCTAGTGACTTGGCTAGCATGCAAGCTGCTACATTATATAACTATGGTCTTTAATAACTATACCAGCTTCTTAGCCAAAGGTAACAAGTATAATCATGGGTAGTCTACATACCCTTATTAAACCACATTCATCTTGTACAGGTCGTAACCATCAAATTACTAGTATACATCATTTCTCGACACCTTTATGCCGCAAGTACCTTAGGCTCGACTCAATCTACGAGTCATGACACATTTTGTTATCCATGTCATGTCATTACTCAACATTCATATTTTACAGTTTAAACATGGGCTCAGTCGGGATGGCCTTGATCCATAGTTGTAGTATGAATTTCAATGTAATAAGTTTGACCTTCATGGCCTTGAGCTACAAAAATAGCATAGTAAACATTATGACAAAGTCCAACCTTCATGGTCATGTGCTTAGGCACGGGTATGGAATAAAAGGTGGTGAAGCTCAGTCTCCATGACCTTGTGCTAGACATAGAAAAAGGTTTGTCATGCAATACCTCTCAACCGTAAGGCCTTGAGTGAAGTCACGATAAATATTATATAGCTTAAATATAGTAAGAAGGTATTATTATATGGCTCGGCCTTTAGCATTGAGCTCATACATAGCAAGAAAGTAATATCATATAGCTCATCCTTCGGCCTTGAGCTCATACATAACAAGAAAGTAATATCATATAGTTTGATCTTTAGCCTTGAATTCTGAGTGTTAAGTAATATGGTTTAGCCAAAAGGCCTCGAACAAGTGTATCAAGTATAGACTAAAGACTATCAGCTTAGCCGTAAGGCCTCAAGCCTCTACCAAAGAAAATGCATCAAATATATAGACATCACAACAATAACAATATGAGCGTAGGCTCCAATAAATTTGCATACTAATAGAGGTCAAAAGAAAATAAAACTTATATTCCAAAGTGAATACAAGGATTACATCCTTCATTCTACCTATATATAGTTCCTCAAAATGAAGCTCTAATCAATTCGACCTCTACTTTTCTAGTTCTGAAAGTCTCTCCCCAACACAGAGCCAATGCTCCCTTTTTCGCCAAAAACATAAGATGATAATCCTAACCTCCCAAGAAGACTTTAGGGATTATCTCATCAACCAATTCCACATGCCTATTATCGTGGGAACTACCACCCTTTACCAAGGTGGTGCGGGTGGTTTCTCCCACTTGGCCCACTACCATGATCAAGACTTTCTCAAACATGATATTTTCCAAAAATATGGTGAGCTTGAAGCTCCCCTAGTTATTATGTCATCAATAATTGAAAATAGTAAACACAATAGCATAGCATGACATTTAATATCAATTAATATAATTAGATTATAATATTATATCATGCATCAACTAGATGTATGAGAATACTTAAATTAACCAAAATATCATTGTGATTTAGGGATCAAGCACTGCTCTCCCTTCTTCACTAAGGATCTGAAACTTAACAGACCAAATCATGGATTTATAATCTCAGATCAAAAATATTTAGAGACATAAGATTATGCTCTGAGAAAAGAAAGACTAACTCTTGACTTGATTTGACATTCCAAGAATATGGTTAGTCAAGTCAATACAACATTGTCGAAATGACTGAATCAACAAGTCATCATGAAGAGGAAAAATCAATTAGTTAAAACAAAGCATAATTTATGCCAACTTACATGGATTTGAAAGGACAAAATATCTAGCACTCAGATGGTTTTCAACCCCCATTTCCCAACATCTAATCCTTCCTCCTGGATGATACTCTCCTTCCGTCCTTAGAAGATGATCACTTTCCTAATCCAACTCACAATCAAAAAGTCATGATCAGTGCATCATCAAATAATCGATAAATCATAATTAATTAAATAATTATTTAAATCTAGAATCTCATAACTAACTATCATAAGTTAGAAGCAATGATTAATCTGACATTTTCCACAAACATCAATAATCCAATTCCTAACTAATCCTCCTGACTATCATGCAAAGTTAATGATTAAGTCTAACTGTAAGTTGGGGATGTAACATATCTCTGCCCATAAGAATCATTGTCCCTGATGATTAATTGTCTTAAAAGTAATTCAACATATTAAGAAAATATTTCAACAGCATAATCAACAAATGCTTTAGAAAAGATGAGGAAATCTAGCATGAAAGTCATCATAATTTTTCCAGGTGGCATTTTCCTCTGCATATTGGTCCCACTGGACCTTGCACTATGTTATTTATTTGTTTCATAGGCATATCTTATTCATTTAGAGCACCTTGATGGGCTCAATCACCACCACTCCTGGGTCCTTCGCCTGTAGAGTATTCCAATCAAACATATGAATTTGATTGTCATCATAATTAAACTTTTTCAAATATGAAACATGAAACACATTATTCATCATTGAAAGTGCTAGAGGTAGAGCAATTATGTATGCTACTTGGAAAGAGACACTACTAGGCATGTCAAGTGTTGTCATTGATGGCAACTAAATCTATCTTACACATTTACATTGTATCATTTGATCATACCGGAAGTTAGATTGTAGATTTGTCTAATTCTAGATAGACATGAACATAGCATATGACAGGGTTCATCATTGTGGTCTACATTTCTCTATAGGTAATCATATTGTACTGCAGATTTGAGGGAATGTTAAGGGATATCAGGGATACCTAAATCAAATGTTTGAGCCTCCAGTGATGAAGGGATTGAAAACTACAAGGATCTGAGTATCAAGTTTTGGTTAGATAGTTCAGTCTGGTGAAGAACATGCTGACTTGGTGTTTGATCCTTGTACAGATTAAGAGAAATGGTTGGTTGAGTAATTTATGAGATCTAATTGTATTGGCCAACATGTGTGATGACTTGAATACATAAGTTTTGGTCCACGTTGATGTTTATGCATGGATTTAACAGACAGAATAGTGATCTTGAAAAAGTTTCCGAGTTTTCTTAAGGTCGACTGTAGTTGATGTAATTTCATGTTGCGGATATATATGATCGATTGGTGTGAGAATTTTGTGTTATGGAGGTACGAATATAATGCAATAGGTGTGAAGTGTGGTAATATCAAGTGTGAAGTAAAGATATATAATCTCTGAATCATGGTAGAACAGTAAAACAAGGTAGTGAGAGATGAAGTGTGTGAAGTCAGTATATTGAACCTAACTGGAACTGTAATCTTGCATTGTTAGATTGTATTCTTAGTTCAAGTATTTCAGTGAACTCTTGTAATTAATGTTGTAGGTAGTGAGCCTCCTTTGAGTAATGAGCTTTGGGCAATGTGCTCGAAGGCATGTGCCTTCCTACTTTTAGTACTTTTAATAGAGTATAAAATCTTGTGGGTTAACCCCACCATAGTTTTTCCCTTAACCAGGTTTCCATGTAAAATTCTTGGTGTTCATGTGTGATGATCTTTTCATTTTTGTTCTTAAGTTCATGCTTCTTTCTTTTGAATGCATGTGGTAAATTAATAAAGGAACATAATAATAAGTATTGTAGAACACTAATTCACCCCCCCTCTCAGTGTTCCTTAATCTCAACAATTGGTATCAGAGAAAGGTTCCTTGGAAGAAGTTTAACAGCTTGAGGAAGATTTGGGAAGGTGTTTCAATGGGTTCATTTAGGTATTCTGATGGTATCAATGAACAACATCAAGTAGCCTTAGAAGATCTTGATCAATCCAGAGTAGAAGTCAAAGAACTGCAAGAGAACCTTAAAGATGCTGAGGATTTCATTAAGACTTGAAAAGGGCAACTGAGAAAATCTAATGAAAAGAGGAAGGAGCTACTTTAGTATTTAGCAAATCAGAAGGAAGATGATGGGGATCTAAAGGAGAAGACAAAGAAATGTGAGAAGCTGGCAAAAGAAGTTGTCCTAAAACATGAGATGGAATCTAGGGTGAAGAGGCTAACCAAGGAAATTGAGGAAAGGAAGAAGAGTGAAGAAAAATTGAATCAGTCTCTGAAAGAAAGAATAGAATAGTGCTACAGATTGGATAGAATAATTGGCCATTTAAAGTCTAATCTACAAGAAACCAAGTATAATGAGGAACAACTTGAAAGGCAAATTGTCATTCTCAAACATGACCTAGAAGCTGCAAATGAATACAAAGAGAAGTTCAAGATAAGCTCAACTAAACTTGAAGTGCTACTTGATAGTCAAAAGAAGGTAGATGATAAGCATGGTCTGGGATATGAGAAAGGTGAAAGCTTTAGATCCAGTCAAAGAAATCCTGAAGTAAGAAATCAAAGAAGAAATCCTAGAAGGCCTCCAGTAAGACAACCTAATGCTCAAATGTATCCATCTTTCAATGGAAATTGTTTCAAATGCAATAAATTTGGTCATAGAGCTACTCAGTGTAGAAGTAGAGTGAATCAAAGTGGTCCATCCTTCTTCGGTCAAGGCTTCAATTGTAAAAGGTATGGTCATAGATCTAATGAATACAGAACTATGATGATGAACAACTCTAACAACAGAGCAAATGCCAATTCTTTCAATGGAAAATCTTTTGTATACAATTGATTTGGACACATGGCTAATCAGTGCTTTAATTGCAACAAATCCAGTCATATTGCAAGATTCTATAGAAATAGAAATGATGATAGAAAAGGTCCTGTAAACAGAAACCAAAATGTGCAGAGACAAGATAAAGGCAAGAGCAAAGTAGATGTGAATGAGATCTAGAATGAAATGAACAAAACATGGGTGAAGAAAAGTGTAATGAGTGATGGTGATGGGTCCGCACCGAAATCTGGTGCTGATAATTCCTCTAGGAATTGAAATAGGACCTTTGGCTCATGGGGAGCTGCATTGAAAATCTAATTCCCTCTGCCAATAAGTGGGTTCATGAATATGGTACGATGAATGAAGATACATAAGCCTATTGCAGATTTGAAGCAAATTCTGGGAGAAAAGAAGCTAATGAAATTAATCTCAAAGCAATTAATGATTGATTGTATTCAAAAATAGTGTAACCAAATGAATTAGGGAAAAGCATTTATTACAATGGTGGATTAGGTTTTGCAGAGCATAAAAGGTCATCCACTCAACATTTGAATCACTTTGTATTCAAAGAGAATAGGGAGAAGAGCACCTGAGCTAAAATTTCAAAGATTTGGAGTGCAAAAAGTGAATTTGACAGCTAACCCTAATCCCGTGGAGAAAAAGGTATTTTATGCAAAGCTTTGAACTTGTGATCTTTTTAAAATGGCTACTCCATTGGTTTTTTATATGATTGAAAGGCCCTGACCTAAATTTAAAAAGCATCTACACAAATCTGTAGAGGTTGGTCCATTAGGTGCCCTCTCAAATGTTCTGCATGGAGTGTTGCATGTAGAAGATATTATGGCTTACATTCATGCTAGAATAGATGAGTTTGAGGATTCAAAGTTAGTGGATTTGTTTAAAAATCACTTGAGGGATGAGATTTATGGTCTTAAACCTGAGTATAAGGCATTGCAATATAAACATATCATTTAGGTTATTGGGTTCTCGTCCTTCAATGGGGATGAGTGGGTCCGGTATGTACTGAGTCGGATGCATGCTGAATTCATGTGGTTGATGAAACCCTTTAAGATTACAAAGGATATCATCAAGGCCATAACAGGATTGAACTCATCCAATGGACTGCCAATGTTAAAGTTAGTGAAGAATCAGACTGTAACTGATGCTACAGGCTCAAATTTTGATAAGAGGACAATGACAATAAATGATATAACTGATCCGGATGTCAAATTTGCATCTATGCTGATTGGGTATAAGATATACCACTTTAGTAGGGAAATCTCAATGTCTGGTACAACTATTTATGGTGCTTATTAGATGTTAAGAGAAAATGTTGACTATGACTTTTGTGAGTTACTACAAAACTAGCTAATGGAGAATCTAAACAAGATCAAGAAGGATAAGAAGAATACATTCAAGTATGGTACATTGGTCTTGTGCTTGTTCTTTTATTTCATGAATGAGTTGCCCGAGACGAAAAGCCTGTATTGGACCAGTGATAAGCCTGTTTCCATACAAATAAGAAAGCACTTGCACAATATTGGTGACTCCAATGCCCAAAGGAATGCTCTTTGGGGATATTTCAAGAATTTCTAGAATATGATGCAATCAAGGGAAAGAATCCCTATGTCTGTGGTGGAAAAGTACAAGGATACAATATGTTTCATGGTTGAAATAGATCAATGCTTGATGGAAGCAGTTGAACCAAGGACTGTATGGATCATGCCCATGGGGTATGAAGTTGATGAAAAAACACTGGAAATGTATACTCAACACCTTCTAAGCAAACCAAAGGATACCTTAGTTGAGAAATTTGGTACATATGGTGAGCTTAGTTTGAAACTGCATGTTGAGCTCTAGATACCTAAAATTAAGAGAAAGGTCTAAAGGAAAGTTGAAATGTATGTAGAAAGTATTGGAATAACCAAGGGAGCTGTGAGACAACACAAAGAAAGGACAAAAAAAGATGAGAAAGAGAAGTAGGACAGGGAACAAGGAAGTGTTCCAGTAGAATCCCCTTCTAAGTCAAGGACTACTAGGAGTTCTGGTTCAACCTTCGGTGCATCACCTTCTCCTATTGTAGAGAAATTCAAAGAAAAACCTACCGGTAAGGAAGGAAAAAGGACAAAAGTAATGGGCAAAAGGTCATATGTCAGTGTGGAGAAGGAGGATGAAGAAGAGACTGAGTCAGATGGTGAGGTTAAAGAGTTGAAGGCCTCAGGTACTAAGGCTACCAAAGTGTCTAAGGAGAAGCCCTCCAAAAGCAAAAAGCTAAGAAAAAGGCATAAGTCAGAGGATTATGTTGAGAAGCCTACTCCTTCTGTGGAAAACATCATTAAGTCAATCATTGTAGATGGAAAATTAAAGCCAATGACTGAATATTATGACAACCTTGATGATGCCAACATGAAAGTTTTAGAGGATGCTATTGTTAAGTACTTGAATACATTCAATAGAGCACTTGTGGAATTTTTTTCAGAAATCCCTAAGAGTCTAAGAGACATTCTAGAGATGAGAAAAGAAGCTACTAAAGCAAAGGATTTGGAGCTAAGAGAACATGTGTTGTCCAGTCTATGGTAATCTCTAGGAAGGAATCAAATCAAATTTTTAAAGAAGTTAAAGATGAATTTAGAAGCAAGAAAATGATGAATAAGCTAATGATTGGAGACATTGATGAAGTGGTCAAAGAAATAGAACAAATTCTAAAGAAATCCCTAGACAAGAATAAGTTTTATGTGGTCATTGAAGAATCTGTTGATGCTAATGATACATCCATTCCGAATGATGAAGAGTTGAAGAAAAATGAGCAACAAACTGAGGTAGATGATTTCTCTATTCTAGAAGAGGAAATATTAAATAAAGGAGATGAAGAGATAGTGAAGGAAGATAATGTTGATGGTGGAGAGGATACTCCAATTCCCCCAAACCAATTAGGTGAAGAAAATGCAGAGATAAATATGGAAATAAATGTTCCTACTGAAGGTGATTCTGAGAAGAATAAAGAGTAGAATGCAGAGAAAGCAGAAGTAGAGAAAAAGAATGAAAATGATAAGAAAGACAATATAGTTGACTCTGGAAAGGGACAATATGTAGGCCCTAAAGAGTATAAAACTAAAACATCATTGTTGACCTATTTTCCTCTATCCAGAGTTAAATAGTTCACCTTATATTTTCCTTGAAAATCCTTTAGAAAATAACCCTGCAAGGCTTAAATCCTTCAAATATTCATGCTATACCTTGTCAAAAAGTCCCAAAATCTTACCTAAACAATCTTTATAGAAAACCCAGAAAAACCCAAAAATCTTTTGTCTCCAGGGACTCTCCATCGTAGATAATTCTCAGTTTAATACTTAGCCATTTTTATCTGTATATACATTGTATGTTTCTTTGTATGTTTCCCTTGTATGTTCGCATATACAAGATGAATATACAAGTCGTAGATACAAAGGAAACATGCAAGGGATAACATACAAAGGGCTTTTCAGTAGGACAATACCCATCGGCAGCCAAGTCCAAGCTCTCTCCGATGGGCCGATGCACATACAAGGAAAATATACAACACTGATATACAAAGGCTGAAGATGCAAAGAAAAGATGCAAGGAGAATGTACATTAGCCATATACACTTGCCATTGTATGTTTGCATATACAAAGACATACATACAAGGAGGAGCATACAAAAGACATATCGGCAAGATACATGCCATTGGCGGCTCTTTCCTAGGTCTTCCCAACAACCGATGATTTTGCATATGCAAATGGCACATGCAAAGAAAAGATGTAAGTAAAATATACGAAGACAAGATATAAAAGGTGGGGTCCACCTTGTATACAAATGCAATTGTATCCTATGTACAAGTCACATTGTATATGCGATATGCAAAGAACAAATACAAGGAAGAAATACAAATCCTAGGACCCACCAAGCACACATACAAAAAAAATATGCAAGCACACATAGAAGGGGCAGGTACAAGTTCAAATGCATGTTTGTGTGCAATGCTTTATATGCAGTTTTCCTTTGTATTTTTCGCATTGTATGTTTGGACATACAAGGGGTCATATACAATGCGATATACAAAGGTCACATTGTATATGCCAAATGAAGTGTTTGCAATGCCTAAGTACTCAGATTGCATGTTTTGCTTGTATATTCACCTTGCATATGCGACATACAAGGCAAAAGAACAAAGGCAATATGCAAGCCGGACCTGACCCAGAAGTCAATTTTGGCAAATACAAAGGTTGAGTCCACGGATTGTATATTGAGTGCATTGTATATTGTGATATACAAAAGAAATATACAAAGGGAAAACATACAAGGCGGATCTGACTGGAGATCAAATGCAGTGGATAAAATGTTGGAGTCTGCATTGTATGTATACATGCGATTGTATATGTGATATACAAGGCCAACATACAGGGGATTTCAGCGTGACCTCTTGCATCGGTGACTCACTTCATAATCTATCTGATGGCTGATAGAAGATGTGATTGATTAGCGATGCTTCTTAGTTCAGCTCAGCGATGAATCAGGTGGTGCCACGTGGTAGGGGTGGCAGATGCAAAAGGCTAATTCAAAGGCAAAGGTATATGCGAAGGGAGATTTAAAGCATATACAATGGGCACATACATTTGTATATGCAAGGCGATTTGAATATGCAAAAGGAGGGAAACAACATAAATGCACAAAAGGATGTAGCAGTTAAATGCATGAGCACTTGTATATGCAATTGTAAAATACAACGATATACAAGCATAGATATGGAAAGCGATATACACAGGCAGTTGACCGCAACTTTGATTATGAATATCTTGTGCATCCTGGTGAATTTCTACATGCTGCAAAAGACAAAAATGCTTGTTTTGGCCTCCTCTTTCATTTGGTGGGCTTTTGAGGGGGATATTCTCACTATTATTTTTGGATTTGGATTTGCATGTTTTGGCGACTGGATGTTTCAGCGACCATTTTTGGGCAACCTGTAGATATTTGTTGCATTTATGGGTGCAGATCAACATTCAGCAGCTCACATTGATGACCAGAAATATCTCTCAAACTCCTTGTTTTAGATATTTTATGTATTCGTTGTTGAGGATGGATGTTTTGAGCTACTGACATTCTTATCCCCAGAAAATATCTTCCATCTACCCTATTCTAGATATTTAATACCATAACTTCCTGTAGGTGGACATCCCTTCAGGAAGATATTTTCCTAATACAGCCCACGGGGCATTTTTTTTGTAACCGACTTAGGTCATTTGAAATGCTATATATATGCATTAGATGTGATGTATGAAGGTTGGAAATTTTTTGGCATTTTGGTCTTTCTGTTTCCAAACAGAGCTTTCTGCTACTGTAACTATCCCTTCCAATTGAATATATGCAAGTTATTTTACCTCTTTTGCTGATTTTCTAGTTTAGTGCGAATCTACATATGATTGTCTATGAATATTTTATTCCTCTCAACCATCTTGTTTCTCACCTCTGCTAGAATCATTTGAATCTGTGTATGTCTACTTGTTGTTTATGGTTATGTTGTACATCTTCTCAGTACTGTGAGGGTTCTTTTATTCAACTTGGTGAATCACTCTTTATTTTCAAGTATTTTTTTGTTTTCATCTTTCATTTAAAAGCATTCCTTCTCCCTTTTCCTCTGAAGATTTAGTAGTTTTAGGTGATAACCAATCAAGGAAGTCGGCCTTCTTCGGAGGTCTGATCTCATTTCGCAAGGTCCCACACTTCGAGGTCATTCCCATGTTTCTCCAGGTTGCTGAAGTTTTGTAGCTGCAGCAATGGTGCAAATCTGAGAGACAATAGTTTCTGGCACGCCCGGTGAGACTCAATTTTATTGCTGGTTTTGATGTGCAGCCAGTGATTTTCAGACCTATAAGAGGTTAAAACCTGCATATCTGGTGACTCATACTGAGGAAAGACAAGCAGATCAGTGCTGCTATTACATTTTATGAGAAAGATTCAAACTCAAAGTTCAAGTTCATTTGATTACTTACAACTATCTCCACCTAGAAGATAGAGTAGAGCTATGGTAAGGACTCCAGTTTCTAAAAGGGTATAATCAACTCCACCAAGTTTCAGGTCGGTTGCACCTAAAGTCCCTGTACTAGCTCAAGCCAACCTACCTCTAGCCATTCTAATGGCAAGAAATCAGCAGTTTGTGGCTTTTGATGGGGGCAACCCATTGAATTTGATAGTGCATGATGTTATACCCATGGCAGCTTTGAAGAGTCTGCCCTATTTCACAGGGGAGAATCAAACTACCCCAATTAAGCACATTAGAGATGTAGCTTCTCCATGCGGTGTTCATCATGTGACTTAAGAGAATGTAGCCATTAGGCTGTTGACTGCCTCTTTCAAGGGAAAAGCATTACAATGGTTTAGGAGTTTACCAGTGCAGACCATAGGAACCTAGGATGATCTAGGTGATAAATTAAATAAGCAATTTCAAGATAAGTTAGACAACCTATCATTGGTTGAATAGATGACTACAATAAAGAGAGCTCCCCAGGAGTAAATGATGGATTTCAACTTTAGATTCTAGAAGACATGGGACAAAATTCCTGTCATGGTAAGGCCTCCATCAGAGTATGCTTTTCTGTATTATTTGAAAGCCCTAAATAGTGATATTTTAGTAATGATACAATCATTGGGAGGTACAAGTTTACCTAATGCATATGAAATAGCTATTAGGGCAGAAAACAACCTGATTCAGGCTGGAAAAATAACACCTAGAACACCAGTGCCCATTTTTCCTGAGATTCAAGGTTCAATGCCTTTGCTAATCCCATATTTTGCCGCTTTACCTGCTGTAGTAGCATTGCCAAATACTACTAATTCTAAAACTGTTGCTCCTAGCTCATCACAAGAGTTAAGAGAGATTAAAAATAGCCAACATAAAATAGAAAGCATCCTACAAACTTTTGGGAATGATCTGGTGAATATCAAAAGATAGCAGTCCCAGAGCAGACAGCCAAATCAGCCACACTATCAAGGGCAAAATCAACCTTATCAAGGGTAAAACCAACCATATCAAGCCAACAGGCCACCATATCAAAGTAATTATCAGGGTCCCGGGTAGAATGTGAATCAGAGGCCTTTCTAGCCTTATAATCCGACACCCATTAATGCAGTTAGGGACCTTGTCCTTGTTCAGAATAACCTTGCAGCTGAGTATGAATGGTGTTTTCCATGCAATCAGCCACATAGTCAGGTAGCCTATTCAAATGGGGTGATAAATCAAGCTTTGATGGTGCAAAATGTTGTAGTTTCACAGCCAAACACACCAAATGAGGGGGCTATGCAGCAACAAGAGCAACCTCAGAATGATTCCACCTTCATAAATTGGTAGGAAGGTGAATTCTATGGTGTAAATAGAGATGATGCCCCAGTTGCAGCAAATACAAGAGCCAAGAAGATGGGTTATGAGATAGATCAAGAAGCAAATAAAGGAAAAGGACTTGTCGATGCTTCTACATCCTATATTCCCCATATTTTACAAAGAAATACTCTAGCAATAGCAAGGGAAATGCCTCATTTGCAGGCTGGCATTGTTGCCACAAGGTCTCATAAGAAGGTAAGTGTCAGTCCCCCTTTCAATATCATTGAAAATATGAAGAAGATGAATGTGACAATGTCTATGTGGGATTCCCTAGCCATCCCAGGCCAAAAGGGGATGTTACAATCTGCCTTATCTGATTTAAAACTTTCCAATGATACAACTATTGACCCAACTAGGGCTGTCCTTACCAATTCATCCCAGGATAACAATAAATAGTTAAAAAAAAGTGTTAAACCACTCCTATTTTATGTGTCATTAATAATTGGAGACAAGTTAGTACATAACTGCATGGTGGATAGTGGTGCAAGTAGTTATGTAATGCCAAAACAGATTGCAGACCAACTAGGATTGAAATACCAACCCCTTGAGAAGGGTGCACTCCAACTAGATGGCACAACTGTTAATACTGTAGGTGTGATCAAGGACCTAGGTCTCACTCTGCACACTTCCCAAATGTTTCCATTTCCCAAGAGGTGTTCATCATAGATTTGCCTCCCTATTTTGCCATCTGTTTATCAAGAGAATTCACAGCCAAAATAGGAGGATATTTATCCTCGGACTGGTCCCACATGTTTTTTAGGACCAGATATGGCACAAAGGTGACCCTAAAGTCCAAACTGCTTACTCAATATCACATAGAGCCTTATACACCAAGTGTTGTTAATGCAAATTGCATTATTTCTAATGATCCTGAGCTTGTTGTTGCTCAAGAGCTACAAACTAAAAGTATACCAAAGGTGTTGTTAAAGGAGTGGGCCTCAGAAAATGTTTTAGATGATCCTAAGGGACACATTCAAGAAACTGGTATGGGGGTTTACATACTCCATGAACCTAAAACAACAATTCCAACCCTGGTAAAGGATGCAGAACAACAGACAGAACAACAAAATGAGGTATGAAAAATGTACATTGATGGCTCTAGGAATAGGAATGGATCTGGTGGTGGTGCAATGCTTGTGTCTCCACAAGGTGAAAGATATTGTTCTTCTTTCCGTTTTACCTTTTCATGTACAAATAACACTGTTGAATATGAAGGGTTGATTCAAGGTTTGCAGTGGGCGAGAAAGAGGAAAATTGGCTACTTGCAAGTGTATGGTGATAGTGAACTCATTGTAAATCAAGTGAGAGGGCTGCATGTTACAAAGAATGATGTTTTGAAATACTACAAGCATAGGGTATGGGATATGATTGAGGAGTTTGATGCTTTCAATCTAACCTCTATTCCAAGGAGTCAGAATTATCATGCAGATAGGTTAGCTGCAATTGGGACTCAGTTTGACATCCTGAGTGATATTCAAAGGGAGAAGGTACAACCTCATGTAAAAATAGTTGATAGGCCCTCTATCCCTGACAATAATATTCATTGGCAGGTTTTTGAGAGTGATGAGTAGATCCTATATTTCCTATTAGAACAAGATGAGTTTTTTGTGATGAATCAGGATAAACTCAAATAGGAATATGGCAATGATCAAATTGTTCAGTTGAGAACAAACAAGTTGCCCAAGGGATTGGTAACCTTGGAATCTATTTTTAGTACTGATGATCAGCTAAAAAGGAATAAATCAAGCATGCAGGTTAAAGAGGAACATTACAAGGATCTAGAAATTTTTAAAGGTAAGCTTCTCAAAATTGGTAAGATCTGTTCGCCTAACGATAGGAGAGCTTTTCTTGCTCTTTGTCAAGAGTTTGAAGATGTGTTTTCTTGGGATTATTCAGACCTAAAGGGGTTTGATCCTCATATCTCCCAGCATACTATAGAGTTATAACCAGGTACTAAACCTGTGAGGCAGAAACAAAGACCTCTAAACCCAAAGCTTGAGCACCTAATGATTAAAGAACTAACCAAGTTGATTGAGGGAAAATTCATCTGATCAAGCATACTTCTTGGGTCTCCAACCTTGTCCCTGTGAGAAAAAAGAATGGAGAGATTAGGCTGTGTGTTGATTTTAGAGACCTTAATAGAGCCTCCCTGAAAGACCACTACCCACTGCCCTCAATGGAACAAATTCTATAAGTAGTGGCTGCTTCAGAAAGTTTTCCTTGCTTGATGGATATTCTAGTTATAATCAAGTGTTAGTCAAGGAGGAAGATCAGTTTAAAACTACTTTTACTACCAAATGGGGCACCATGGCCTACAAAAGGATGCCTTTTGGTTTGTCAAATATTGGCTCTACTTTTCAAAGAGCTATGGATATGGCTTTTAAGGGTTTGCTATATAAATTGGTACTTGTGTACCTTGACGACATCATAGTTTTCTCTAAAGATGCAGCTGAACATTTATTCCACTTGAGGCAAGTGTTTGAGAGATGTAAATAGTTTGGGATATCTCTCAATCCCAAGGAGTGCATTTTCTTGTGCATGAAACCAAGTTGTTAGGGCACATCGTGTCAAAAGAGGGCATTACCATTGATGCAGAAAGAGTAAGGGCTATTTTGGTGCTGCCTTTACCCAGTCACAAGAGGGGGCTGCAAAGTTTTATTGGCAAAATTAATTTCCTGTGAAGGTTTATACCTAACATTGCAAATCTATTAAAGCCTTTGATGTCTATGATAAAGAAGAATATAGTTTTTGGTTAGACAAAAGAGGCCAAACTCAGCTTTGAGTACATAAAAGAGGCATTATTGGCTGCACGAACTTTGGTAAATCCTAATTTCTCCAAGGATTTTATCTTATATGCTTATGGCGGTCTAGATACAATTTCTACAATTTTGGTACAACAGTAAGGTGAAGACTTTGAGCAGCCAATTGCTTTCTTTAGTTAGAGACTGGAGGAGTATGAATAGAGGTATAGCTTCATTGAAAAATATGTCCTTGTAGTGGTAAGGAGCCTCAAGAAGTTTAGGCATCTTATTTCTAATAATAAAATACATTTGATGGTTGCTCACCCTAGTGTGAAAGAGTTCTTGTTAGGTAAAGATGTTAATGAGAAAAGGGCTGGTTGGATCACCAAAGTCATGGAATATGACGTAGATATCAAGATAACCAAGCTAGTCAGAGGCAGAGGACTCAGTGAACAACTTGCTACCAGTTCTGAGAATGAAATAGAAAAAGAAGAAGAGGTGCTTCTGACCATTGAAGATGCACACTAGGATGATATAGCTGTAGTGGGCACAAGTTGGGTTAATAACATGACTCAATTTTTATAAATTGGTGAATGTCCAGCAGGTCTAGATAGAACCAAAAGAAGACATTTTAGACTGCAGTCCATTCCATATGTTTTAATAGATGGCATCCTTTTCAAAAAAGACTATAATGGTGTGTTGTTAAGGTGCATTGATAATGGCCAGACTGACAAAGTGCTGCAAGAGTTTCATGATGGAACGACAGGGGGTCATTTTGCTCCAAAGACTACTGCTTGGAAAATAATGAGAGCTGGTTATTACTAGCCCAGCTTATTCAAGGATGTCATGCATGGGCTAGAAAATGTATAAAATGTGCCATTTTTGTAGGCAAAGAAAGGCTGCCAACTTTACCTCTGTAGCCAATTCAAGTAGAGCAGCCCTTTATGAGATGGGGCATTGATTTTATAGGTCCCATTAACCCAACATCAAGTGTAGGCCAGAGGTGGATACTTACAGCTACAGACTATTTCACAAGGTGGACTGAAGCAGTGGCTCTGGAGGAATCCAATGAGAATGTTGTTTTGAGTTTTTATCATGATTTGGTATCCAGATTTGGGGCACCTGAGTCAATTATCTCAAACAATGTTTTAGCCTTTGTTGGATTGAAGATAACTAACTGGACTGTGAAGAATGGGATCTATTTGAACACTTCATCAAATTATTACCCACAGGGTAATGGTTTGGCTGAATCTACAAATAAAAATCTCATAAGGATTATTAAAAGATCAATGGAGGACAACTAGAGGACCTGTCACACTAATCTGAAATATGCCTTATGGGCAGAGAGAATAACCCCCAAGAGGTCTATTGGAAGCTCCCCATATATGTTAGTTTATGGGAAAGAGGCAAGATTGCCTATATTTGTGGAGCTGCCAACACTTGATATCATGAATCAACTAGAGATGTTTGAAGAGGAGGACCCCATGGCTGTCAGATATGCTCAACTTATGGAGCTTGAAGAGATTAGAGATAAAGCTATGAAAGATATGGAATATCATCAGCTTCAGACAAAGAGAAATTTTGATAAGAAGGCTACTCCCAGAATCTTTAGGGAGGGTGATATGGTACTCAAATGGGATGAGTTGAAAAGCAGGCCAGGAAAACACTCCAAGTTTGACAGCATGTGGAGTGGCCCATTTATCATTACTAAATGCAAGGAGTACAATGCATTTTAGTTATCAAATATTAGAAAATTTGCCTATCCCAGTCAATGGGATACACCTGAAGAGGTGTTTTGAGGTATCAGTGCCTTGTAAATCAATAGATTAGGTTTCATGTTTTCAATAAGTGTTGTTACACAATAGTTTAGATCCCTTTTGTTTTCCCTAAGTGTTGTCTAGCACAGTTGGAGGGGTTGCTTTCAACATTTTGTCTTGGTTTGGTCTTCCAAATGTTCTACACTGCTAATATGCTGAGTTGCTAAAGTCAGGATTGTTTGTCAAGATATATTATTAGTCTCTGTGTGACTCCATGCCCAATGGATGCTTAAGGCCATTGATCTAATTGTTTAGCATGCAAACATCCCATAGAAGTCACCAAAATGTTGACCTATTTTCCTCTGTCTAGAGTTAAATAGTTCACCTTGTATTTTCCTTGAAAATCCTTTAGAAAATGACCCTACAAGGCTTAAATCCTTCAAATACTTATGCTATGCCTTGCCAAAATGTCCCAAAATCTTACTTGAAGAATCTTTGCAGAAAACCCAGAAAAACCCAGAAATCTTCTCTCTAGGTACTTTCCATCACAGATAATTCTCAGTTTAATACTTAGTCATTTTTATCTGCATATACATTGTATGTTTCTTTGTATGTTTCCCTTATATGTTTGGATATACAAGATGGATATACAAGTCATAGATACAAAGAAAACATGCAAGGGATAACATACAAAGGGCTTTTCGACAGGACAATACCCATTGGCAGCCAAGTCCAAGCTCTCTCCGATGGGCCAATGCACATATAAGGAAAAGATACAACGCCGATATACAAAGGCCAAAGATGCAAGGAGAATGTATGTCAGCCATATACATTCACCATTGTATGTTCGCATATACAAAGGTGGACATACAAGGTGCATACAAAAGACATATCGGCAAGATACATGCCATCGGTGGATCGTTTCGAGGTCTTCCCGATAGCTAATGATTTTACATATGCAAATGGCACATGCAAAGAAAAGATGCAAGTAAAATATACAAAGACAAGATACAAAAGGTGGGGTCTGCCTTGTATACAAATGCGATTGTATCCTATGTACAATTCGCATTGTATATATGATATGCAAAGAACAAATACAAGGAAGAGATACAAAGCCTAGGACCCACCAAGCGCACATACAAAAGAAATATGCAAGTTCAAATGCATGTTTGTGTGCAGTGCTTTGTATGTAGTTTTCCTTTGTATTTTTTGCATTGTATGTTTGGACATACAAGGGGTCATATACAATGCGATATATAAAGGTCACATTGTATATGCCAAATGAAGTGTTTGCAATGTATAAGTGCTCGACTTGCATGTTTTGCTTGTATATTCGCCTTGCATATGCAACATACAAGGTAAAGGCACAAAGGCAATATGCAAGTCAGACTCAACCCAGAAGTCAATTTTGGCAAATACAAAGG
The DNA here is from genome assembly GCA_027924645.1 of Cunninghamia lanceolata. Classification (NCBI taxonomy): domain Eukaryota; kingdom Viridiplantae; phylum Streptophyta; class Pinopsida; order Cupressales; family Cupressaceae; genus Cunninghamia; species Cunninghamia lanceolata. The sequence goes on along the minus strand of BSBN01001670.1, from coordinate 3,267,233 downwards.
TTGAGTCCACGGCTTATATATTGAGTGCATTGTATATTGCGATATACAAAAGAAATATACAAAGGGAAAACATACAAGGCGGATCTGACTGGAGATCAAATGCAGTAGATAAAATGTTGGGGTCTGCATTGTATGTATACATGCGATTGTATATGCGATATACAATTGCAATATATAAGGCCAACATATAGGGGATTTCGGTGTGACCTCTTGCATCGACGACTCAGTTCATAGTCTGTCTGATGACCGATAGAAGATGTGATTGATTAGCGATGCTTCTCAGTTCAGCTCAGCGGCGAATCAGGTGGTACCACGTGGTAGGAGCAGTAGATGCAAAAGGCTGATTCAAAGGCAAAGGTATATGTGAAGGGCGATTTAAAGCATTTACAAAGGGCACATACATTTGTATATGCAAGGCGATTTGAATATGCAAAAGGAGGGAAATCGTATAAATGCATAAATGGATCCAGCAGGTAAATGCATGAGCGCTTGTATATGTAATTGCAAAATACAACGATATACAAGCATAGATATGCAAAGCAATATACACAAGCAGTTGACCACAACTTTGACCGCAAATATCTTGTGCATCTCAGTGAATTTCTACATGCTGCAAAAGGCAAAAATGCTTGTTTTTGCCTCCTCTTTCATTTGGTGAGCTTTTGAGGGGGATATTCTCACTTTCATTTTTAGATATGGATTTGCATGTTTTGGTGACTGGACGTTTCAGTGACCATTTTTGGGCAACCTGCAGATATTTGTTGCATTTATGGGTGCAGGTCGACATTTAGCAGCTCGCATTGATAACCAGAAATCTCTCTCAACCTCCTTGCTTCAGATATTTTATGTATTCATTGTTGAGGATGGATGTTTTGAGCTGCTGACATTCTTATCCCTAGAAAATATCTTCCATCTACCCTGTTCCAGATATTTCATGCCATAACTTCCTGCAGGTGGACGTCCCTTCAGGTAGATATTTTCCTGATACAACCCATGGGGCATTTTTTTGTAACCAACTTAGGTCATTCAAAATGCTATATATATGCATTGGATGAGATGTATGAAGGTTGGAAATTTTTTGGCATTTTGGTCTTTCTGTTTCCAAACAGAGCTTTCTACTATTGTAACTATGCCTTCCAATTGAATATATGCAAGTTATTTTACCTCTTTTACTGATTTTCTAGTTCAGTGTGAATCTACATATGATTGTTTGTGAACATTTTGTTCCTCTCAACCATCTTGTTTCTCACCTCTGCTAGAATCATTTGAATCTGTTTATGTCTACTTGTTGTATCTGGTTATGTTGTTCATCTTCTCAATACTGTGAGGGTTCTTTAATTCAACTTGGTGAATCACCCTTTATTTTCAATTTTTTTTGTTTTCATCTTTCATTTAAAAGCATTCCTTCTCCCTTTTCCTCTGAAGATTTAGTAGTTTTAGGTGATAACCAATCAAGGAAGCCGGCCTTCTCCAGAGGTCTGATCTCATTTCGCAAGGTCCCACACTTCGAGATCATTCCCATGTTTCTCTAGGTTGCTGAAGTTTTACAGCTACAGCAAGGGTGCAAATCAGAGAGACAACAATCATATTAGGCAAGAGACACTACAGAAGCAGTGAAATAAATTTTGGAGAAAGATAAACAAGTTGCAGAAGATCTGGATATAATACAAGGTCCAATCAATTTTGATACTCTATCACCGGTACATAAGATGAAGTTGGCCTCTTTTGCACAAGCTAAGGCCAGAGAGGAAATATTGAAGTTCAATATAGAAGACAATGAGTTTCTTGGTCTTGCATCTGGCATTTTGAAGAAAATCATGCCTACATTTTAGAAGGATTCATCAGCATCCCTATCCAGTCAGTTGAAGAGTTTGATAAACTCTATAAGTACTCATTTTGAATCTTTTGAGAAGTCAGCAGAAGTTAAAGTCTAGAATGAATTTAATGATAAAAGATTTAGTGAACTAAAAAGAATAATTGACAATGATAGAATTATGTTGGATACTAGTGTAAAGAGTATTCAAAATTCCCTCATGGAAGGATGAGATGTGTACAAATTTTGTTTATCTTGGCTAAAAGTTGTAGAGGATGTTGAGAAGAAAATAAAGGAATCTGAGAAAAAATTGTCAAATGTATCTCAATCCTTTGATCCTTTGAGCGTATCTACGGCAAGTCAAGAATATCAAGTAATTAGCTTGATTGATGAAATAAAGAAATTAGTGAAAGAAAAAGAAAACATTGTGGCAAGGATGTGTGAACTCCGGGGATTGACTTTCCCTAAGTTAAAAACAATGTTCAATGCATTGACAAAACCTCAAGCTGCTACTTTGACAAGTGATCCCACTGATCTATAGAAGGCAGAGTCACATGTATTTTTATTCAGTGGCCATATTTCAGTTTTGGGTAGCATGAAGAAAAGTTGGGACAATGAATCGACACTATTGAAAAACATTTTTTGTGATGTGTTTAAGTTCATGTAGACAAGACATAAGGATTGTTTGTATATATGTGCCCATGTACATAGAGTTTTTGCGTGAATTTTGGTATACGGATCTCAACCTTTTCCATTGATGTCAAAGGGGGAGTGGTAAATAGTGAAAAATGAGGAATTCATCTAAGGGGGAGCATTGGATATCACAAGTGTACATAGTAAGGGGGAGCTATTCTAATACTTAGTCATTTTTCACTAAGTGTTGCCATCAATGTGAAAGGGGGAGATTGTTGGCAAGAGACACTACTAGGCATGTTAGGGGTTGTCATTGATGGCAACTAAATCTATCTTACACATCTGCATTGTATCATTTGATCATACCAAAAGTCAGATTGTAGATTTGTCTAAGTCTGGATAGACAGGAACATAGCATATAATAGGGTTCAGCATTTTGGTCTACATTTCTCTACAGGTAATCATATTGTGCTATGGATCTAATGGAATGTTAAGGGGTGTCAAGGCTACCTAAATCCAAAATTTTAGCCTCTAGTGATGAAGGGATTGAAAACTACAAGGATCTGAGTATCAGGTTTTGGTTAGACAGTTCAGTCCGGTGAAGAATAGGCTGACTTGGTGTTTGATCCTTGTGCAGATTAAGAGAAATGGTTGGTTGAGTAATTTATGAGATCTAGTGGTATTGGACAACATGTGTGATGACTTGAATACATTAATTTTGGTCCATGTTGATGTTTGTGCATGGATTTAGCCGACAGAACAACTGTGATCTTGAAAAAGTTTCTAAGTTTTCTTGAGGCCAACTGCAGTTGATGTAATTTCATGTTGTGGATATATATGATCGATTGGTGTGAGCATTTTGTGGTCTGGAGGTATAAATATAGTGCGATAGGTGCAAAGTGTGGTAGTATCAAGTGCGAAGAAAAGAGATCTAAGCTCCAGATCATTGCAGAATAGTAAAACAAGGCAGTGAGAGATGAAGTGTGTGAAGTCAGTATAGTGAGCCTAAATAGAACTATAATCTTGCATTGTTAGATGCTATTCTTTAGTTCAAGTATTTCAGTGAACTCTTGTAATTGCTCTTATAGGCAGTGAGCCTCCTTTGAGCAGTGATCTATGGGCAGTGTGCCCGAAGGCATGTGCCTTCCCATTTGTAATACTTTTAATAGTGTATAAAATATTGTGGGTTAACCCCCACTGTGGCTTTTCCCTTAACTGGGTTTCCACATAAAAATCTTGGTGTCCATGTGTGATGATCTTGTTGTTGTTGTTCTTAAGTTCAAGCTTCTTTCTTTTGAATGTATGTGGTAAATTGATAAAGGAACATAATAATATGTTTTGTAGAACACTGATTCACCCCCCCTCTTAGTGTTCCTTAATCTCAACACTACTGGGTTGACTTCCCTAAGAACTTTGAAAGGGTCCATGTATCTTCCAATGCCAATTTGGACATCTTTCCAAATTTGATGGAACTTTTCTGAGGTTTTACCCTTAGGAGAACTTTATCTCCCATAGTGAAATACCTTTTAATACGCTTTGCATCTGCATAACTCTCTTTCCTATCATTGGCTACCACTAGCCTTCTTTTTATCTGATGGACTTGCTCTTCCATCTCTGATAGCATTTCTTGACCAAGGCTAACCCTATCTTCTAGCTTATCCCAACTTATAGGGGTTCAACACTTCCGCCCATATTAATAGTTGAATGATAGGAATTATTGTAGGCAAATTGCACTAGAGGAAGATAATCCTCCCATTTGTACTCCTGATCCATGTAGTACATTCTCAATAAGTCCTCCAACACTTGGTTCACCATTTCAGTTTTTCCATCTATTTCAGGATGATAAGCAAAGTTTATGTTCAACTAGGTACCAAGTGAAGTGAATAAGGTTTGCCAAAATCTCGATGTCATTCTTACATCCCTATCTAAGATAATCTTCTCAGGAATGCCATGTAGTCTAAAAATCTATTGAACAAATTTTCAAGAAATGATGGGCACCCCCCATCCGTCAAGTTTCCAAGTATAAAATGAGAGGCTTTGGTTAGTCTATCCACCACAACCAAGATAGCATTGTACCTATTCCTTGACATAGGAAGCCCTTGCACAAAGTCCATGCTTATAATTTTCTATTTCCACTCAAGAATTTCATGAGGCTATAAGAGTCATGCCGGGTGATGGTGTTTTTCTTTCACCCTCTAGCATTCAATACATGTAGCTACAAAATTTGTAGCATCCCTTTTCATTCCTTTCTAGAAATATAGTGGTTTCACATCAGCAAGTGACTTTGTTACTCCAGGATGCCCAGAATATGGTGTAGAATGGACCTCCTTCCATACCATATTCCTTAACTCTGCTAAGTTAGATATGTACATCCTTCCTTTAAACCTTAATAACTCATCTAGTTCAAGGTTGAATCCCTCATATCTAGGATTCTGTGAATTTTCCTCAAGGGCCTATTTTACCTGCTCGTAAAACTCATCTCCCTTAGATTTTTGTAACAACTGATTCCTAAAATTAGAGTGTATGGAGATCATGGAAGAGATGTGCCTTCTCCTACTCAAAGCATCTTCCATTCAATTTTCTTTTCTTTGTATGTATTTAATCTCAAAACCATAATCTAAGCTGAATTCCAACCATCTTCTTTGTCGAGCATTAAGATGGGGCTGAGTGAACAGATATTTGAGTCCCTGATGATCGGTTTTAAGTTCAAAAGGTTTCTTGAGTAAATAGTGTCTCCACATTTGTAGAGAATGAATGACTACTGCCAGTTCAAAATCATGTGGGGCATAATTTGGTTCATAGTTTTTTAGTTTGTATGATTTATATGCGATGACCTATCCATCTCGGACTAGTACACCACCTAAGCCTTCTCCTGAGGCATCGGTAATGACTACAAACTGACCTTCTAGGTCAGGTACTTTCAAAATTGGAGCTAAAGTCAATTTTTCCTTCAGTAGGTCAAAGGCCTCCTGGCACTTTTCTGACCATTCAAACTTCTTCCCTTTTCTTTGCAAGGAAGTCATAGGATATGCAATTGTAGAGAAGTTTTTCACAAACTTCCTATAATAACCAGCAAAGCCCATGAAACTTTGGACCTCATGTACATTTCTTGGTATCGGCCATTCCAAAATAGCCTTAAATTTAGTTGGGTCCATAGCTATCCCTTTACTTGAGATTATGTGGCCAAAATATTGTACCTCATTTTGAAAGAAGGTACATTTGGAGAGATTTCTATATAGTTTATGCTCTCTCAACCTCTAAAGAACAATTCTTAAATGCTATAAATGCTCTTCCTCATTCTTGGAATAAATCAAAATGTCATCAAGAAAAACTAAGACAAACTTATCTAGATAGTCCCTAAACACACCGTTCATAAGATTCATAAATATCACCAACACATTTGTCAATCCAAAAGGTAGGATAGTGAATTCATAATGTCCATACATAATTCTAAAGGATTTCTTATGGATGTCCTCATCCTTCAACCTCAATTGGTGATATCCAAACTGAAGATCAATCTTGGAAAATATTGTTGCACCCCTCATCTGATCGAAAACATCATCGATGCAAGGTAAAGGGTATTTGCTCTTAATGGGTGCTTTATTCAACATGCGGTAATCTATGCACAACCACAAAGTGTCATCTTTCTTTTTCACAAAAATTATTGGCACTGCCCATTGTGACACACTAGGTCTAATCAACCCTTTATCTAACAACTCTTGAAATTGATCCTTTAACTCTATTAGTTCTGTAGTGGTCATCTTGTAGGGGGCTTTAGAAATAGGCTCTAACCTAGGAATAATATCAATGGTGAAATCAAAGGCTCTTTTAGGAGGTAACCTCAATCATTCATCTAGAAATAGGTCCTCAATGTCTCTAAGGAAAGGATACCTGTCCATATCTGATCTTTCTTGACCTATGGACTCCTTTATCCCAACTTCATTAAGTTTCTAGGATTCATAAAACATTAAGTCATCTTGGAACTTGTAATTTTCCTCAGTCTCATCGAGTTTTTCCATTTTGACAGCAAAAAGTTGACATCCTTTCCTTTGAGCTCTTTTCACTTACAGAGCAGAAATTTGCCTTAGTTTGACTTCCCTAGGTTTCCCTTGGAGAAAAACTTTGTTTCCTAAATCATCCAGACACTCTACTATTTTGGCATAAAAATCCACTTTGGCTCAATGTCTCCATGGCTAGTTTATTCCTAGGATAACATCATACAATCCTAGTGGGGCTACATAAAGATTTACTTCCATGGAAAAGCTTAGAAGTTCAACTCTAGCCTCAAATAGGTATTGCTCTACCTGAGCCTTGGTGTGATTTACATATTCTATAGACCAAGTGTTTGCCATGAATCCTGGCTTTCTAGGAATTTTATTTACAATTTTAGGGGAAACTAAACATTCCATAGCACCAGTATCAATCAGAACTAAAATCAAAACTCCAAATAAAGTACTTGTCTCAACAAGAGTTATTTGGTACTTTGCTTACCAGTTGTCCAAGACTGCATGGATGTGTTGCTGGAACACCACTTGTTGAGGAGGTAGATGGTTTCCTCTTAGTTGTGTTCCCTGTATTTTGTTGGGACATTGATTAGCGTAGCGATCTTCACCACAAGTGAAACATCCACCTACTAGTCTTTGCCTCTCCTGAGGTTTGCCAGAATTGCCTTCATTCTTCCTAGAGTGATTATTCCCCCTTTTCTCTCCCCTGGACTCAGTTTGTTTATTCTTGGCCTGTTTGTCATTTTTCTCAGTATATTCATGTTTCTTCCCCTTTTTCTTAGAGGATTGAGAAGATTGAGACCAATTATATCTCTTTCAATTTCTTTCTCTATAAGCCAACATACCTTTCAGTTTTTGTTCTTGCTTGATGGCCTTTTCGTTGACCTAGTCCATAGTAGTAGGACCGTGAATGTCAACCTCACCCCCAATCTAGGCATTCAACCCCTTTATAAATGTTTGGATGTGGAATTTCTCATCCTGTTGGTATTGCAGCACATACTTCGATAGTTAGGTGAATTTTTTCCCAATATTCAATTACAGACATATCAGCCTATTTTAGATTCTGAAAGTCTATCAGCTTCTAATCATAGAACAATTAAGGCAACCATCTTTGCCTAAAAAGTTTTACAAACTTGTCCCATGTAAGGCTTGTAGACCTCAAGCCTAATTCCATCTTTTTGTTCATCCACCATGTGGATGCTTCACTTGCCAGCTTGAATGCTCCCGACATAGCTTTAGTAACCTCATTATAGTTTATAGTTTCAAAATACTTTTCCATTTCCATAATCCATGCCTCTGTGGCATCTCCACTTATGGATCCATCAAATTTAGGAGGAATGACCTTTTTCATGTCATGAGATAGTTCCATAGTCATAAGGTCTCCCTTATCCCCTTCCTATCTCAATGTGGAGTTATTTTCTCCATGCTCAGTTTGGGTGGTGTCATGGTGTTCCTTGCCATCACCCCCATCGTAAGCATCCCATCTGGCTTCTCGCCAGCCTCTTACTTTATATTTGATAGTTTCTAGCCTCATCCTTGTTTCTTTCAACAAATCCAAGATCTAGTCTAACTTAGACTTGGATTTCCCTAAAGGTGCTCCTTCATCCTGGCTATCCCCCATTCTGGTTCTAATCTAATCCTTTGCTGTAATTTACTTCTTCTTGAAGTTTGTAGGTTAATCACATATTAGTTTTTCCATGTCATTTAATTCATTTTACAAATATTTTCACATTCATGTAATCTTTAACAAGAAAGGAAAGATTGTTAGAATTTGTCATTGCATTATAGTTTCCATTGGATTACATATAATCCATCAAAATTACAAAATTTGAATTACACCTTGCTACTGCAAGTCCTTTACAAATTGGGATAAATTGCCATATTCATAGTTTCTTTTCAGTCTTAGGAGGTGAGGATACACACTGGTACCCCTTCACACTCTCCTTAGTTACATCATAATCCTCAAGTTTGTTTTCCTCAGTTGGTGCTTTAGCGGCAAAGGTTCCTACTGATGCATCAGTAGAGTTAGGGGTAGCCATCCTTTCTTCTTTCCTTAACTCCTACTTGATGTGTTTCATGGCATCAGTGAAGGTTTCCTCATCAATTAACCATGCTCCTACCAAGCAACTAGTTTGTTCAAGTTTCTTCATCCTTAAGGTTCTTACTTTTATGATATTTTGTTGATATAGGTAACATCCATGTTCCTTTACCCATTTTTGAGGTGTTATTCTAATTGTTACCATTCTAGCATAGAACATCCAAACATTAGCATACTTAATGTTGGATACAAATAATCGTCATGTAGTGAGCTCATAGGTCCATGTATTGAACCCGGTCTCTTTGATACCATATGTAACATCTCATTCCATAATACACAAAATTTTAACATAATCATTTAACTAAATCATGATATAAGTTGACAACCTAATTAACCAATTCAAATTAAAAAATAATGCTTCAATATCATTTCATCAATTAAGCATGGTATCCTAAACATAATATAATGAATCTTATAATTTTAATAATCAAATACATTTCCTTAGTGAATAAATTTCACTATACATGTACAAGTAATGCTCGAGGCATTATACATATCAAAATTATACATTAGAATTTACCATCAAGTCATAAAATAGAAAACACTGTATCTGGAACAAATGACATTCATCTTCATAAACCTCAACTTGTCTCATGCTTGGGAAGTAGAGGATCATCCAGGTGCTTTTCCACCAACCATAGACCAGTGGTCCCGTACACATCTTCCTAATTGGAAGTGGCCTGACCCTTCACGGAAGGGATATATATTAGGAACTCTTAGGTTAGCCATATGAGTATATGGTGTTGTGTCCTTCATAATGTCTCTCGATCACACAACTATAAATCCCCTCTAACTATGTATGACACTACTAGAGACATTACGCCATCTGGAGCACTATGGATTGATAATGCATGCAGAGACAGATGCATTACTTTGGCCAAAGTTTTACATACATAGACATTACATCATGAACGTTGAAATATGTCCACCACCCTAACTCAGCTTATAAGATGTCATGTCCTATAGTAAGTTTAATTTGACCTTTCACTCTAGGTCTAGTGTAAGAAGATCAATTTGATTCATAGTCCATACTAGGACAATCGACTCCCATCTTGGGTTTGTTTCAACCAATTAGGTTACCTTTGTAATGAGGAACTTGTGACTCCTTGCCACCTTATTCCACAAATTGAACCACATTTACCAGTCTAGATCTATCATGGTTGACAACATTAAACTATCATATAAGATAGAATCATATTTATGCTATTCTAGGAATTCCTTGACTTAGTTAAATAGTGTGATTTGCAATGATTGATGACTCTAATTAACCTTATGAGTTTAGGTAATAAACACTAATCTCACTTAATAAAATAAAGGATAGTTATCATTAGTAAAACAACTTCATTTCTACTAGGTGTGAGGCCTATTTTTTCATTCCCTTACATTTGACTATTTATTTTATTGTTGATGATACATTTAGACTTCTGGGACTGTTGATCCCGAATTCCTAAACTAATAGACTTTATGTTATATGTGGATTGTTATGCTTAGTATGTTTACGATGTGTTTAGATCTAGATATTGCTTTACTGATGATGTTAGATAGATGGTTTATATTATGATGTTATGGGAAAACTAATTGGGTGATGTTAGTTAGAAATTTGTTTTGTGATTCAGTCTTGGGAATGGATGTTTGAAATGCATAATTTAGAATCTAATTGTAATGTGACTTCCTTTATGCTTATATGAACTTGTGATATTCTATGCTAGTGTATGTTTAAATTTGCTTCGGCTATTATATGTGTGTGTGTGTGTGTGTGGAATTAACTTTTCAATTGAGTGTGCAGGTATTTCTAACAAGCCACAAAAATTGGAGATCATCCCACACATGATGTTGTTTTCCCTTGTGAAAGCCAATCTAGTTCCATGAGGAACCAAGATCAACTCTGTACATGATGAAATTCTATAATGTTGATTGCATGTTGTTAGTTGGGCTAAGTCTACCCCTCTTTTATTTTGAATCCTAATTGGTGTTGTAAGAATATTGTCTTTTGAATTTCATTTTTTAAATTTTAAATTTTGAGACCCTTTTTCATGTGTTTTAACTCAACCCTTGGCTCAAAAATGAGCTAAACTTGACCCTGGGTTGTACCCCTTGGGTCTAGGGACCTGTTGGTGCCTGCACATGAAGTCAAGGTTTCAAGAAAAAATTGTGTTAAGGCAAAGTGTCCATCACCCTGATATTCTGAGGGGGGGTGATATTTCGAATATCTATCATCTTAGTGAAGATCACCCTGATGTTGCTTTATCACCTCACAATCACTTGATCCGCGAAGTGCCTATCTAACAGCTTCATCATATTCCATGGGGGAGGGGTCATGTTCCAAATATCACCTAATCTTACAAGATCACCTCGATGTTACAACAAAGTTACAATTTGACCTGATATTCTTGTGCGAGGTGATATCTATTTGTCCATCACCCTGATATTTTTAGGGGGGGTGATATTTCAAATATCAGGTGATCTTACGAATATCACCTCGATATTGCAACATGATGATGATGTCATCGGGATCGGTGGGGTGCATCATGTGGTCTTCAGCATGATAGTTACTATCGGCAGGTTGCTGAGGATCCCCCCGATTGCCGATGAGGATATGAATGTGATGATGACATGAATATGTACAAGATGGTTCATTGGTGAGGTATTTGGTATGAATATGGTGAGGAGGATCTTCTTCTGATGCATCAACAGGTTGGTCATCAGGGTGATATTTCCTGGTAGGTGATATTTTATATCAGGTGATGCAGTCCGATGATATTTCTTATCAAGGTGATTTTCCTGATAAGGGTGATATTTTACATCGGGGTGATGTGAACTATTGGGTGATGTTTCTTATTGGGTGATGCGGTCATCAGGGCGATGTGAAATATCAGGGTGATATTTCATATTAGGATTATCATGTAGGAGGATCATGACGAGGTATATGCTAGCGTCGTCGGGAGCAAAATCACCAACATCATATATGCTCATGGCCTAGCTCATAAAGTGTCAAGGAGGTCGCTGCAGGGTGAATGTGGGATAAATAGTTCCCACATGATTTAAAAAATTAGGGTCATATTTCTTGGAAGGAAAATTTTAAAGGTGCACAGTCTACTACATTCCCCAAGGCTGCGGGTTGGTATGCCTTTAATGGTAGATGTTACAAGGTATGGGCAAAGGCATGGACGGATCAACCACCTGATTGAAGATGTGAATACCTAGGTGGTGGCACGGGGCTCGAGTCCAACCACTCCCTACCTCCTCTCCCACCTGCTGCATTCAATGTGTTGAGCGCCATTTCTCATGATGCACTGTATCTGGTGAATTTTGAATTGCCATGTGATTAATGCTGAGTACACCTTCCTTGCTGTATATAGCAGGCTGAGTGACTCATTTTATTAGGTTGTTGAAGACCTGGGCATTTTTGTGTGAATAGAAAAAAATAGGGCATTTCCTTGCTGTTCTATCTCATTTTGGAGTTTATGAGTTGCATCATGAATGTACATTGCAGTTATCTTCAGTTTCATTGTTGTTTTATATGAAAAATGCTCTTCTGCATGTGTTTAGCTACTTGTCTCCATGTGTTGCATGCTTTTCCTTCTTTTGAATCTAGTTGCTAAGGGTTTTTCAGGTTCTAGGGTATGAATTTATGTATCACATGCTTCATCTCTAACTTCTATTCAAGGAGTGGATTAAATTGTTTTAGGTAGAGTATGGAGAGGGTTTTATGTCAGCCTGGATATATGTAATAGAGGTAGTTAAGTACCTATTCTTAGGTGATGTTTGTAAGGCAAGCATCAATCGAACTCCTTGAAACTTGAATCCAATATTGCAATCCATTGTCTTGTATACCTCTAGTTGACTCCTTGCCCTGAGATAGGCACCAGTCTGCTCCTGGGTTAGTAGTTATGACCCAAAACCCCTTATCTGCATCTAAAGCATAAAATCCATCTTTTCATAACTTCCATCCTGTTAGTTTGTAGGAGTAGGAGTAGGACCCCTGCATACTCTCATCCACAACCAGATAAATATGTCCAAGAATATTGCCAACCTTGTGATGTATCATGTACATCTTGGTCCACACATGAGAGTATTCTGCTTGTTGTTGTCAAGCTAAATCTTTCCATAATTGGGTGAGTCAAATGTTACATCTTTAGCTTTAGGGATACCCCCTTGGTGCGGCAGAACCAAAAGTGAAGGGGAGGCAGCTCACACAACCTTCTATATCTATTGGCTGAATCTGCCTGTGCATTGGAGCTGGCAAACCCTCTGCCAATTCGAATACCAACAGATTTGGTGACTCTGCTGGGGAACTCTTTATGTATGAGCCCTAGTTTTAAAAGAAGCAATTTCCTAGTTATAGGTGGTGACTCCAAACAATCTCCCAATCAGTAAAGTAAAAATTTGTATGCAAGGGAGAAGATCCCTGCGTAATCCTCTATTTGAAGAGTTACCCAGAAAGATGATGTATATGAAAAAGGAGATTGTTCTAGCCAGTCATGAAGGTTCTCCCATAAAGAATGATAGTATCCAAGATCATCTAGGATCTTTAGAGTGGACAATACCTTATTTTTCAAATGCAGAAGTTGATATCCAGGATGTATTTGAGAGACAACAAGGTGATAGATTGAGAATGAGATCAGAAGTGTTCCAAGAACACCCTTTCTTAGATCCCCCTGACATATTTGAAGAGACTAAATCTCCAAGGGATGACGATGATGATGACTAAATGGAATGAGACCATCCTTTTCTATGCCAAGAGATGAAGAATTAGCTAAAGAAATCAAGAGCCTGAGGGCTGAATTAGAACATTTGCAGGCTGTGAAAATTAGAGATGATATGAGACAAAAGGTGCAAGCTCTGAGAATTGCTCAACATGATGCAGTCCCCACCCTTGACAATGCAAATGTCTTAAGAAACTAGCACAGAGATGAAACCCATCATCAACAAAATAATCAAAGATAGAATGTAAACAATGCTAGGGTACCACTAAATAATGTGAGAAATCAAAATGTTGATAGAAATGTCAATATTAACCAGTTTGGTAGACAACATATGTAGTTGGACATATTTAGACAACTAGTTTTTGATGTCATTCTTGGTTACCCTAATCCCATTGACAAACATGTAAGGCCACAGGTGCCAAAATTTTCAGGAAATAATACTATGTCAGGGGAAGATCATTTAAAAGCTTTTCAGAATGTCATGGATAACTTTGATGTTGAACATGAAGATGTTTTCATGAAATTATTTATGCAGTCCTTGGCTGATGAAGCTAGGGAATGGTATAAAGGTCTACCTGACCGAAGTATCTCATAATGGGATGATTTCAGAAGAATTTTCAAAGAGCAGTATGGTGACAAGACTGACCCAAACTTTTTTGTAAATGAATTCACTAGTATCACTAAGGGGTCAAATGAGTAGGTTGTAGATTTCAATGCTAGATTTACTAAAGTACTGAATAAATTGCCACATCACATGAAACCTAATGAACCAATGTGCATAGTGTTGTACATAAATGCTTTTGATGCCAAAACAACTTATGGGTTAAGGGATAAAGGTCCTATAGCCTCAGAGATGCTTTCAAAATTGCAACAAATATTGAAAATAATAGAAAAGCATCTGGTAAGACAAATAGAAGGGATGATGTGACGATTTTGTAAAATCCAAATAAGCCTCAATGTACTCAAGGTAATGCATCTACTTCTGAGGATAAAATAGATAAATTAGCAACTGTTGTTAGGGACCTAAGTTATAGACTTGAAAAAAATGAAAAGGGAATGAGTCTTGACAGCCAGGTTTACCAGAAACAAGAAAAGAGACCATCATTGCATGATATGCCATATCACACAAATTGGCATAATGGTAGACCAGTTCTTCCAAATAGTAACCCTAGTCAAAGAGCTCAAGATGTCAAGGAGACTCCTGATCCTTTGAAGAAAGCTGTTAATATTGTTAATGATACTTCATGGTGCATAATATGTCAAATGTCTCATTCCCAATCACAATGTATGATTGCTCAGTCCCTGTACAATAATGCTATTGCCTATGATGAGTGCAATGACCCACATTGTGTGGAGAATGATAATGTAAATATGTTGTCCACAAACAGGGAGTATTCCTCTTATGATGCAGATGAAAGTACAAGTTATGGGACTCAAGTTTGCTAGTGGTTTCCCTGTGATGATGATGAAGATAACTATGCATATGCTTAGGACTCACATTTTTCTGAATAACCTAAGGAGGCCTTCTGATGAAGAAATTAGAGCTCTCACAACTACAGTAGTAGCTTAGGTCAAGAGAAACTATAACCTTAGAGGTAGAGCTTAGGTTGGTAATCCACATCAACCAAAAATACCTTTGTGAATCAGCCAGTGCATAATCATAAAGGGACTGAACCACAAAAGAAACAATGGAGCAATAATAAGCAAAATTTTAAGCAAAAAATAGGTCATGATTCTCAAGGATCAGAAAATAGAGTTCCCCAGGTTGAGGATCAAAACAAAAATTTTTAGATCAAAGATGACAGTCAGAGAGCCACAAAAATTAAAGCTGGATCATACCAAGATAAAACAAAACTGTAGATTAGGCTACAAATGTTATACAAAATTATGCTCCGTTTGACATAGCTCAGGTCTTGTCCCAGGTAAAGGTCTCTGTTCCATTGATGGAGCTGATGAAAGTTGAGGAATTTAGAAATAAAACATTGTCCTTGATTTCAGGAGTACCCTGTCAAGCTAATCAGAATATTGAGACTCAGGGTAAGAAACAAGCTATGTGTATTGATGAGGATGAAACTCTTGAAGTATATCTGGGGGTGACCATGACAAAATGCCCTTCATAGGTTGAGCCATTTTATGTCTCCCTTGTTATTAATGGGAAAACAATCAGAAATTGTATGCTTGATTCTGGAGCATCAACAAATATCATGCCTTTGGCTATCATGCAACAAACTGGATTGAAAATAGACAAGGCATGTGGAAGATGCTATGCAATGGATGCTAGAGAAGTACCGGTTATTGGAATCATGAAGGATGTGGATTTCAGGTTAGCAGCATATCCAGAAAAAACATATAGAATGAACATAACAGTGGTTGATATAAAGCCACAATATGGTATGATGTTATCAAGAAGATGGGCAGCACTGATTGGTGGAAGTATGCAATTAGATCTGTCATATGCCATGATTTCAATGAATGGCAAAGATGTCAAATTGGTCAGAGAAGAAAGATCACTTGAAATAGTTGAGGATCAAGATTCAGAGGAGCATATGTGTTTTGTTGATACTGATTGTGATAATTTCAAAGTTATCTCTAATGATCAGGGAGGTAAGGGGAGAGACATTTGCATTCAAGAGCTTGACCAACAGGATCTATGGACCATGTATTTTGATGGAGCTTGTGCAAAGGAAGGCTTTGGTGCTGGGGTTGTGTTTCTTTCTCCAACTGGTAAGCTTCTAAAATTATCTTTCTTGCTGAAGTTTGCCTGCACAAATAATATTGCAGAATATGAGGCTCTGCTGCTAGGATTGAATGTTGCTCTGAAACATGGAATTAAGATGATAAAAGTGTTTGGAGATTCTGAATTAATTGTCTCCTAGGTAAGAGATAAGTATGCTTCAAAAAACAAAAGGTTAAAATAGTATAAACATGTTGTCTCAGATACAATTGAATTGTTTGATGTATTTTCAATAAACTGGATTTAAAGATCAAAGAATGTCATGGCAGATTTTTTCGCTAATGTGGCCATAAGGCCAGATGATATAACTTTGTCTAATGTTACAAATGTTGAGGTTAAAATCAGACCTGCAATACCAGAAAATATATGCAGTTGGCAAGTATTTGATGATGACAAAGATTTGTTGAGATTTCTACACTGCATAGATGAATATGAGAACCACGAGATTGATTTTCAAAATTTTGTAGAGGTTGTAGATGGAAAAGAGACTCTTTTGGGGAAAGAAGTAATTCAGCTAAAGACAACAGAATCCCCAAAGGGTTGGTTGCTTTAGAAAGAGATTTTGACAATAGATATCAGTTTGTTAAGAAGGCATCTCCTACAAACAAGGATGACTTGGAGGAGATAAACTTGGGGACAAGTCATGCCCCCAAAAAGGTATATATTGGCAAACAACTCATACCACACATCAGGAACATGTTGATTGCATTGTTGAGAAAATATAAGCTTGTCTTTGCCTGGTCATATGAGGACCTGAAAGCTTATAGGGAAGACCTATTCTAGCATGAGATCCCATTGAAGCCTAGAGCTAAGCCATTCAGGCAAAAACAAAGACCTATTAATCCTACTTTAGCTCCAAAAATGTAGGAAGAACTCAAGAAGCTTAGGGAGGCTGGAATAATTGTATCTATCAGACATTCAACTTGGGTATCTAACCTTGTCCCAGTTAGAAAAAAGAATGGTGATATAAGACTTTGTGTTGACCTTAGAAATCTGAATGTATCTTCCTTGAAGGATAATTATCCACTGCCCAACATGGAGGCTATGCTGCAAAAGGTAACTGGCTGTGAACTTTTATCCATGATGGATGGATTTTTAGGGTACAATCAGGTGAAGGTAAAAGAATTAGAACAATTCAAGACTGCCTTCACTACTCCATGGGGAACCTATGCATATGTGAGAATGCCATTTGGATTGACAAATGCAGGTGCTACATTTCAAAGGGCCATGGATGTTGCTTTTGCAGGATTAATTGATTCAATCTTGGCTGTGTATTAGGATGATCTGACTGCCTATTCAAAAAAGGAGGAGCAACATTGCATGCACTTAGAATAGCTTTTTATTAGAGCACTAGAATACGGCATTTCACTCAACCCAAAGAAATGTGCTTTTGGGGTAGTGGAAGGAAAATTGCTTGGACACATTGTTTCCAAGGATGGAGTAAGGATTGATCCTAAAAGGGTTGTTGCAATTGACAAGATTCAAGTTCCCAAAATAGTGAAAGGTATTCAGTCCTTCTTTGGATAGATTAATTTTGTTAGAAGATTCATCCCTAACTTTGCAGAAATCACAAAAGATGTTTCTAAGATGTTGAAGAAGGGTGCAACTGTCAATTGGGAAGGTGAAGCAATTAAATCATTTCAGAACATCAAAGAGGCTATAAAAATGGCTCCTTTGTTAAAATCTCCTAATTTTTCTAATCCATTTCAGTTATTTTCATTTTCTTCCTTCCATACTGTTGCAGCATGTTTGTTATAGAAAAATGAAGAGGGTTTTGAATAGCCTATTGCTTTCTTTAGCATGTCATTGCAGGTAGTTGAGTTAAAATATGACATCATGGAAAAGCAGGCATATGCATTGGTTATAGCAGTCAAAATCTTTAGGCCATATCTAGTAGGATCTCAAACAGTTGCATATGTGCCTCATGCAGTAGTCAAGGATATTTTTACTCAGCAAGAGGTAACAGGAAGAAGATGCAGGTGGATAAACAAATTACAAGAATTCAACATAGAGATACAAATCACCAAACTGGTAAGGGGACAAGGCTTGGTTAAAATAATGACACAGTCCAATTTGGAAGCATGCCAAGTGAATATAGTTTAGAATGAAATTGTAAATGTGTCAGAATCTGAATGGTACAAGGGCATTATATATTACTTGCAGAATCTGAATTGTCCTTCCCATCTCAGTGACAGTCAGAAAAAGACTTTGAAACTGCATGCAATCAGGTACATCATCCTTCAAGGGGAGTTGTTTTGGAAGAATCCTGATGGTGTACTACTCAAGTGTGTAGATGAAAATGAAGCTAAGAATGTTTTAGATGACATTCATAAAAGAGTGTGTGGTGGACACTATACTACCCACACAACGGCTCACAAAATTCTTAGGGTAGGCTACTGGTGGCCAACTCTTTTCTCAGATGCACAAAAGTTGGTACGGAGATGTGATTCCTACCAAAGGGTCTCAGGAAAGTTAAAGTATGAAGGTGCATTGCCCCTTAGAATTGTAACTATGGAGTCTCCATTTCTGTAGTGGGGAATTGATTTTATAGGGGAGATCTCAGAAAAATCAAGTGGAGGACATAGTTGGATTTTGGATGCTATTGACTATTTTAACAAATGGATTAAAGGCATTCCAACTAAAAAAGCTACAAGCAGGGTGGTGATGGATTTTATTCTAGAAAACATTATTATCAGATTTGGAGTGCCATTCAAATTAGTCACAGATAATGCCATGTGCTTTAGATCTAATGAATTTGTTGATTTTTGCAACAATTATGGGATTAATTTATCATATGCATCACCATATCATCCATAGGGAAATGGTCAGGTAGAGTCCAATAACAAAAGCCTCATGAAAATCATCAAAAGGATGATGGAAAAGAATAAAAGAGCCTAGGATTCAAAGCTGAAGATGGCACTATGGGCTGACTGGATAACAGTGAAGAAATCAGTTGGGAGGTCACCTTTTGAGGTAGTATATGGCACAATAGCTAGGTTTTCTGTGAACAATCTCTTACCAATCTATAGATTCATACAAGAAAATGATGAGGAGATTGAAGACCCAATGACTGAAAGGATAAATCAGCTGGTTGCATTAGATGAAGTCAGAAGAGAGGCACCCAAGACAAACATCAAGAAACAACAAAGTGTAAAATATCTGTTTGATAAAAGGACTACAGAGAGGAAATTTAAGTAGATGATTTAGTCCTTATTTGGAATGCAAGGAGCCAGGATAAGGGAAAGCATGGAAAACTTGAGCCCTTATGGATGGGCCCATACTTGATTAGAAATATTCATGGAGAGGACTCCTACTTTCTCCAGGCCTTAGATGGTGAGAGGCTAGAATTGCCTGTGCACGGCCAATTCCTTAAGCTTTATATTTCATAAGTGATCATCTTCTATGCACATTTGTAAATTGTGTAAATTGTCTATAAATGCTCTGTATAGTCAGTGTTTTACTTTTTTTTTGTGTTCTGCCTGGTCTACCCGAAGGTGATCTGGTTCTCGCTGCAGCCTTGTGCCTACACATCCCCAATTGGAGCCAATGTTGGTGCCTACACATGAAGTTAAGATTTCAAGAAAAAATTGTGTTAAGCCAAAGTGTCCATCACCTTAATATTCTGAGGGGCGGGGTGATATTTCGAATATCCATCATCTTAGTGAAGATCACCCCGATGTTGCTTTATCACCTCACAATCACTTGATCCGTGAAGTACCCGTCTAACAGCTTCATCATATTCTGTGGGGGGGTCATGTTCCAAATATCACCTAATCTTACAAGATCACCCCGATGTTACAACAAAGTTACAGTTTTACCTAATATTCTTGTGTGGGGTGATATCTATTTGTCCATCGCCCTAATATTTTTGTGGGGGGGTGATATTTTAATTATCAGGTTATCTTACGAATATCACCCCGATATTGCAACATGATGATGATGTCATCGGGATTGGTGGGGTGCATCATGTGCTCTTTGGCACGACAGTTACTATCGGCAGCTTTGATGAGGATCCCTCGATCACCGATGAGGATACAAATATGATGATAACATGAATATGTATAGGATGGTTCATCAGTGAGGTATTTGGTATGAATATGGTGAGGAGGATCTTCTTCCGATGCATCAGCAGGTTGGTCATTAGGGTGATATTTCCCCGAGGGTGATATTTTATATCAGGTGATGCGGTCTGGTGATATTTCTTATAGAGGTGATTTTCCCAATAAGGGTGATATTTCACATTGGGGTGATGTGAAATATCGGGTGATGTTTCTTATTGGGTGATGCAGTCATCAGGGCAATGTGAAATATCGGAGTGATATTGCATATCAGGATTATCATGTAGGAGGATCATGATGAGGTATATGCTGGCGTCGTCGGGAGGAAAATCACCAACATCATATATACTCACGGCCTAGCTTATAAAGTGTTGAGGAGATCGCTGCGGGTGAATGTGGGATAATTAGTTCCCACATGATTTGAAAAATTAGGGTCATATTTCTTGGCGGAAAAATTTTAAAGGTGCATAGTCTACTGCATTTCACAAGGCCGCGGGTTGGTATGCCTTTAATGGTAGATGTTATAGGGTATGGGCAAAGGCATGGATGGATCAACCACCCAATTGAAGATGTGAATCCCCAGGCGGTGGTGCGGGGCTCGAGTCCAACCACTCCCTACCTCCTCTCCCACCTGCTGCATTCAGTGTGTTGAGCGCCATTTCTCATGATGCACTGTATCTAGCAAATTTTGAATTGCCATGTGATTAATGCTGAGTACACCTTCCTTGCTGTATATAGCAGGTTGAGTGACTCATTTTATGAGGTTGTTGAAGACCTGGGCATTTTTGTGTGAATAGAGAAAATAGGGCATTTCCTTGTTGTTCTATCTCATTTTAGAGTTTATGAGTTGCATCATGAATGTACATTGCAGTTATCTTCAGTTTCATTGTTGTTTTATATGAAAAATACTCTTGTTCATGTGTTTAACTAATTGTCTCCATGTGTTGCATGCTTTTCCTTCTTTTGAATATGGCTGCTAAGGGTTTCTCAGGTTCTAGGGTATGAATTTCTATATCACATGCTTCATCTCTAACTTCCATTCAAGGAGTGAATTAAATTCTTTTAGGTGGAGTATGGAGAGGGTTGTATGTCAGCCTGGATATATGTAAGTAGAGGCAACTAAGTACCTATTCTTGGTGATGTTTGTAAGGCAAGCATCAATCTAATTCCTTGAAACTTGAATCCAATATTGCAATCCATTCTCTTGTATATGTCTAGTTGACTCCTTGCCCTGAGATAGGCACTGGTCTGCTCTTGGGTTAGTAGTTATGATCCAAAACCCCCTGTCTTGCATCTAAAGCATAAAATCCATCTTTTCATAACTTCCATCCTGTTAGTTTGTAGGAGTAGGAGTAGGACCCCTGCATACTCTCATCCACAACCAGATAAATATGTCCAAGAATATTGCCAACCTTGTGATGTATCATGTACATCTTGGTCCACACATGAGAGTATTCTGCCTGTTGTTGTCAAGCTAAATCTTTCCATCATTGGGTGAGTCAAATGTTACATCTTTAGCTTTAGGGATACCCCCCTTAGTGCGGTAGAACCAGAAGTGAAGGGGAGGCAGCTCACACAACCTCCTATATCTATTGGCTGAATCTGCCTATGCATTGGAGCTGGCAAACCCTTTGCCGATTCAGAAACCAACAGGACCTTTTTGGCTTGGGCAACCCAAGGTAAACCTCCATTTGGTCACTTTAACTTCACAATGAAGTAAAGTGATGAAATTGGAGGCATGGGAGGGAGAGGATGAGTGAGTCAAACACTCAACCTCATCCTTACCTCTTCCCTAGGTTGGGGATGACTCCAAGAACCCTCAATGGTGGAGGACTTTATTCTAAGTCTCTCCCACCATTTGTGAGGGTACCTTGGGGTTCTGTGGTCCCTCTTGGGAGGAAAGGAATGGGACACATGTGTCACCCATTCCCTCTTAAGCTCCACTTTTCTCTCTCACATGTTCTAGGGAGGACAAGTGGAAGGGAGAGAGATTTGGGGGATGGGTGAGTGACATGTGTCACCACCCATTCCATGGGTCTTTCTTGTAGTTGGTAGGAGGATTGAGGTGATAAGTGTCACCTCCCCATTCCTCAAAGCTCTTGGGAAGAGCTTATTATAATCCCACTTGGAGAAGGTTATGGGTTGTTGAATTTTTGAAAAAATTTTATGGGATTTTAATTTACTTTTGGGGAAAAAGTTAGAGAGAGTTTTGTGGCTTATGGTGGAGGAGGATTTGGAGAAGCTCTACATCAACCATCTACCAAATTGGGCCTTTTAAGGTTGGTTTCAAGGCTAAGGCCTTCCCTTATGTATTTTTTATTTGCTTGTGTGATCTTATGTGTGAGTTCTATTTTGGAGTTTTTATTTGTTGTTGTGGGGAAAAATTGTAAGTATTTTGTAAGAGCCTCTCCCACTTGGGAGAAGATGCTCAACAAGTGTGGGGTGGGGGAGGAGTGAACCTCCTTGGGGTCATTTCCTTGATTTTGTGGTGTTGTAGCCTTGAGGGCAATATGAGATTTTGTGAAAAATGTGAAATGGCTTGAGAGTCAAACGGAAGCTTTGTGAAAATTGTGTTTAAAAGTGTTGGCTTGAGGCCTTGAGAGGTATTTGTATTGGGTTATTTATAGGAGTGGCACTCTTGAGTTGAGTGTTGTCCACTCCCCTACCCCTTTGAACTCATCCCGAATGAGTTCTTGTGTTGTGTTAACCATGGGAATAAATGTGTGTTTGGTTGTTGAATGCCTTGTTATGTGGAATGAGTTCCCAAGTGTGTGGATGACATCCCTAGCTCGGGGGTGACCCTCTTGTGGGTCTATGGTAGGGAGGAGAGCAAGTTGTTGTGGCTTCTTTCCCCTTGTTGTGTTAATACAGGTTCACTGGAGCTAAGTTTGTGAAGTTGGAGGAAACACCATTATTCTTGGAGTTGATATCCTATTTTCTTTTAGCTCTTGAGAGAGAGCTTGACCTACTTAGGAGCTTGTATCTTTTGTTAGTTGTCAAAGACAAGAGCATTGTTCTCTCTCTCTTGTTGTAAAAGTATATATTTTTTGTATTGTGTGTAAGCTATTTACATTTGGAATAGAAATTTTAAATTTGTTAATTCTAATGCTTGTCGTGCAAAAAAAATGTGAAGGAAAAAAATTTGGTTTAAAAGTTATTTCATTGTATGTTTATCTTTGAAATCTCAAATAGGAAAGTTGTGGTTTTATTATCGAGTCAACATGAAAATTTGTATATTGGTTTAAAAATAAAAAATAACAAAATTAGTTGTTGTTATTGTATTAGAAGTATTTATTTATTTGCATTTGTTTCTTTCCCTTAAAAAGAAAATATTTTATTATAATGAATATATTTCAATAAAAGAAATGAATTCCTTGCCTTATAACAAAAAAAATTGATAATACAAAATATATCTTTGCTTGTTTGTTTATAAAAATAAAATAAAATTTATAAGTGTTTAGAAGGAAAATTTATAGTTGAAAATATATATATATATATATATATATATATATATATATATATATATATATATATATATATATATATATATATATATATATATTATGTGTAATTTAAAATTATGTATTTTAAAAAAAAAAACTGATTTTATTAAGCTGTCAAACAAAATTTAAAGATTACATTATATATACAATAGTATATATATATATATTTATTTATTTCATTATTAAATGAACTGAAATTGTGAAAAAATTGTGTCTATATATATATATATATTGAAATATATTTAAAATTTATTGAAGAATAATCGCTAGAAGAAAGAATGAAATTAACAGTGGTTCGTTTTACATAGATCGCTATTGTTTTGAAAAAGGAAATATGTGTGGGGGTTGTTCGTAACCCCCCATCGTGGCTTAACTATTGATGGGTGTGAGGAGGGGGGGTGGAGCCCCAACCCACACCCCATTGTATGGGATGTGGGTGGGGGCTCTGTCCCCCTCCCCACACTCCCCCTCCTTACTCACCCATGGCCTTCGTTGTTCCACCCCGTCGTGACACCTTACCCTCCCCACAACAACTTTATCTTCACCCCCTGCACAGTCCACTCACCTCCACGGCCTCCTGTCTTCGCAGCTTCTGCTGCCGATCGCAACACTGCCGTTGGCCGTCCCTCTTCTGCCACCACTACTGCGGCTGCCTCCTCAACATGCCACAGTCTACCGCCACTGCCTTAGCAACACCTCTCCCCTTTGCCACAAAAAATTGGGGATATGGCATTTTTTAAACAAAAAAATATATATTTTAAAAAGAAAATCCAGAGCATTTCAATATACACATTAAAATAAATAAATAAATAAATAAATATAAATATAAATATATATATATATATATATATATATATATATATAATCTAAATTCCATCATATGCATTTCATATGTGGCCACCATTAAACCTGCGACACAACCAAAACAAAGAATGAGAAAAGAAAGGAGTAAAGAGAAAACAAAGAGGAGAAAATGAGAAATGAAAAATATAGGGTTAGGGTTCTTTTTGCCTTAAGAAAATTATATTCTATTGTTGGAGGAATTTAGGGCAAAGAGAAATTAAAATTCTTTTTTTTTAAATATAACCTCCCCTCTTTTTTATTATTTTGTTCATTTGTTTTAAGTTTTGAATTTATAAAGGGAATTGGAGATAATTAAAACAATGGGCAAACTTTATTCCTTTTGGAGAGTTATTTTTATTTGTTAGTGCAATGTAAATAAATAGATTAGATAACGAATAGAAGGATTTATATTTTATTGATTTTTAATTTAATTTTTAAAGAAAAAGATTTATTCGTTTTATTTAAATATTACACAAGTTAATTATTGAGATGTATTTATTTAAACCCTGGTCTTCAAAACCTAACTTGACGAGGATGATTTAAACTACATCATTATTAATTAAAATTTAATATTCTTTTTAATAATTTTTGGAGCAATTTAATTAACAAATTTGAATTAAATGTTGTTTTAAATCCAACTCAGGAACCTAGTAAACTTTTAAAATGAAGTTAGTAAAAACTGTTTACGAGATCTGATCTACCAAAAAATTAGGAATAATGTAAATGATGCAGAGATAACTTTGATTGATCAAAAACGTGAAGAAGAACAAATCAATCAAGCTTTGTTGAAAAAGTTTTAAATTAAAGAAAACGTGAAGGAGAACAAATTGATTAGACTTTGTTGAAAAATGTTCAATTAACTTATTCATCTGATCTACCAAATCAACTAGTGAGACATAGGTAATTTAACACCAAACCTTTAAACCTTCGATCAAATTAGTTTTAGTTCAATAAACCCTAATCACGCCTGTGAGGTGTTATGCTACCATATTTTTCCAGAATTTAGGGTTTAGCTAGGTTAGTGGAATTTAACCTTGTTTGGGATTATAATATTGTTTTTTGTCAAGTATCTTCATTGATTTTTGTATTATATCATATCCTCTCATGCACTTGATTTTGGCTATTGATTTTAACTTACGTTAAAATCCCTTCATTCACATAGATTAACTTAGGGTTTCGATCGTTGATCCTATCCATGTTGGTGATGTTAACCGCATCGCTTCGACCCCCTAGTTGGCCTTCATTACGAATGGTATGCACACGTGAACTTATTACCCCGCATTCATCTATCATATTTACACCTTAAGTGTAATGCCACTGAGCACACTTATGCATGCAAGGGGGTTTCTAGGGAAGCGTGAAATTTTTTTTGATATTTCGTGTCATGACCACATGACAAATGTGGACATGACATGTATGATGCGTGTCGTGACTACATGGGAAATATGGGCATGACATTTGGTATCAGAGCCCAAGTTTAAACACTGGGCATATTTGGGCACGTTACTTATTCTGTAACTTTGATTTAATTAGTGCCTACCTTGTTTTGTAGGATGCCTCCCCAATGTATTCGGCGAGTGCAATCGCATAACACTATGTCTGTTGAGGTACACAGTGATTCCTCTATAGACGGATAGATACCAGCAGCCTTAGTAGATTAGCTAGTACTACAGGCACCACCAGTACTTGATATAGGACCTCAAATTTTTTAGACACTACAGGCCATGTTAGAGAGGCTACTGCTAGTTATGCCAGTGCCATGTGACGAGCCTCACGTTGATCCACAAGAGGAGCAATGTGAGGAGCCGCGTATTGAGTCACAAGCTAAGCCACGTGTAGAGCCCTGCATCGATCCATGAGAGGTACCATGTGTGGAGCCTTTTGTAGAGATACTTGATACCATAGTGGAGGAGGCAGGGTTAGCTTATAGAGCATAGAGTAGGAGTCCTCCGCGACATGTGAGATGAGATGAGACTATGAGGGTAGAGCAGGTATATCATTGACCTTATGAGTATGGTATGGATGAGCTGGTCATAGGACATAGAGACAGAAGAGATCCCATCAGAGACCTACTTAGGCTTAATCCACCTACCTTTTTAGGAGCTATAGAGGGAGCTGAGGCTGAGGCTTGGCTCATCAGTCTTGACAGATTCTTTACTTTGCAACCTTATGGGAGAAACACAAAAGCACGCGTGTTAGTACACCTCTTAAGAGATGTAGTAGCTACTTGGTGGTGCACTGAGGAGTGCAAGCATCGGTTATCATTAGACACACTCACATGGGACACTTTCATAGAGTGCTTTAATGTGCGTTACTTGTTAGATCATTATAGACAGTGCCAGATAGATGAGTTCCATGACTTACAGTAGAGAGGACTCACAGTTACACAGTATGAGAGCTGATTTATTAAGCTTTCACATTACGCAGAGTATCTCCATGATGAAAAATTTTTGGTGCACAAATTCATTAGAGGTTTGAATCAGGGGTTAGTAGGACCAGTGCGTATGACAGACCCCCAGACAATGAGTGAGGATGCTGAGAAGGCTTATATTGTAGAGGAGATTTAGGGACGAGGACATAATTCACGCCCATAGTTTCAGGACCCTAATCATCAACACCAGCAAAACTTTCATAGACCATGAAAAACACCACAGAGAGGAGGATTTATTTCTCCATCTTTACCTCTTGGGCCTCCATGGGAGTAGCAGTAACATCAGCAGAGGTCTAGACCCTAGCAGAGGGCATAGGGAAGACAAAATAGTGGTTAGCAGCAACAGGGCCTACGTAGGGATCAGAGATAGCAGGGATCATCTACGGGACCCACGAGGTCACATCAATCGTATAGAGGTTCACAGGGGTCGACAGGACGGATTGGGCAGTAGTCGAGTAGGACTCAGTTAGGGAAGATACAGGCTAGGGGCCGATATTATGTTTGTGGTGGGGCAAGGCATTTGGCTAGAGAGTGTCCATAGGGTTTCACAGCAGGGGGACAACCCCTTTCAGGAGGGTCAGAGTAGACTGTAGGAGATGTGGGCAAGTCCCACCGCATGTTCGTAGTGGTTGATAACCACCAGGATGACTATCAGGCATCCATGATTGAGACATCAGGTATGATCGAGGGTGCCCCCATCTCTATTCTTTTTGACTCTGGAGCTACCAATTCTTTTCTGTCTACATCATTAGTGGAACGTTGTGGGCTAGTGGCTTCTAGGCAGGACATTGGGTGGGAGATTGAGTTGGCCTCTGGGGCCAGGATGCCAGTAGATACCTTGGTTCAGGATTGTGAGATTTGGTTGGTTTCCTTCACTACATCTTGTGACCTTAGAGTTATGCCATTAGGATCCTATGGTGTGGTTTTGGGCATGAACTGGCTTGCGTCTCATAGAGCCAAGCTAGATTGTCGCCAAAGGGTGATTAGCTGCTTAGATGATCATGGTGTACTGGTTGAGATAGTGGCCATTTAGAAGCCCATGGTTGTTCGTATGATATCCACTTAGCAGCTTAAGCACTGCATGCGGAAGGGATGTCAAATGTTTGCTATCATGGTTAGTGATAGATCAGAGGATGAGCCTAAGGCTTCATTGGATGATCACCCTATCTTGAGAGAGTTTGCCGACATGTTTCTTCCAGAATTACCAAGTATGCCTCCACACAGAGAGGTAGATTTCCACATCGATCTAGTTCCAGGTGTAAAGCCAGTGTCTCATGCACCCTACAGGATGACTACACATGAGCTCACAGAGCTCAAACTATAGTTAGAGGAGTTACTTGAGAAGGGACACATCCGACCTAGCGTTTCACCTTGGGGCTCTCTAGTTATCTTCGTGAAGAAGAAGGATGGGTCTCTTTGCTTGTGCATGGATTATAGGTAGTTGATCAAGGTGATGATGAAGAATCGTTATCTTCTTCCTAAGATTGATGACCTTTTTGACTAGATGTAGGGAGCCAGAGTGTTCTCAAAAATTGATCTGAAATTTGAGTATCACCAATTGCACATCACAGAGGCAGATATTCATAAGACTTCTTTTCAAACCAGATATGGCCATTACGAGTTCATAATGGTACCCTTTAGTTTGAGGAATGCCCCTACAGTGTTCATGAGTCTCATGAACAGGGTGTTACGTACTTACTTGGATCAGTTCGTGATCATTTTTCTTGATGATATTTTGATCTATTCACAAACTGAGGAGGAGCATGTGGATCATTTGTGTTAGGTTTTGCAGTACTTACGAGAGCAGCAGCTTTATGGCAACCTGGTGAAGTGTGCCTTCTTCAAGATAGAGGTACAGTACTTGGGACACATCCTATCAGGTGATGGCATCTCTGTAGATCCATCGAAGATCAGAGCTATCTAGGATCAACCAACACCCACCAATGTGATAGAGGTTAGGAGTTTCATGGGATTAGCCAGTTATTACCGTAGATTCGTAGAGGGATTTTCTAGGATAGCGCACCCCATCACTTCCCTTCAGCAGAAAGGGAAGAGTTTCACTTGGACCGAGTAGTGCGAGAGGGCCTTTGGGGTCCTCAAGGAGCATCTTATCAGCGCTTCCATCTTAGCGGTTCTAGATCCTGCAGAGGATTTTATAGTTTACACAGATGCATCACTGGAGGGTTTGGGAGCTGTACTCATGCAGGGTGGTAGAGTGATTGCATACGAGTCACGTAAGCTCAAGACACACGAACTAAACTACCCTACTCATGATTTAGAGCTCGCAGTAGTGGTACATGTTCTTGTTCGTTGGATACACTTTCTTTTGGGTCATCATTTTGAGTTCCATTCAGATCACCATAGCTTGCAGTACATATTCACACAGCCGAATTTGAATGCCCACCAGTGGCATTGGATGGAGTTTTTATGCGAGTACGACTTTGATGTCCACTACAGCAAAGGGAAGGAGAATGTGGTTGTTGACACCTTGAGTTAGAGGCACCATGAGATCCTGACCTTGACCTTGAGTGTGGATTTGAGAGAGCGTATCATATAGCATCTGCCTGAGGATGAGTGGTTTCTTGAGGTGCAGTAGGAGATCCAGAAGGCCCTTAAGGGTAGATTTGTAGGATATTCCCTTGAGTTTGATGGTTTGCTTAGACATTGATAACACATCTATGTACCCCGTGTGGGTGATCTTCATGCAGTGGTTCTTTCACAGGCTCATAGAGCACCTTATGTAGCACACCCAGGGGTGAAGAAGATGCATGCTGATTTGAGACAGTTATACCATTGGGTAGGTATGAGACGAGATATTGCAGAATATGTTTCTCGTTGTCTTGAGTGCCAGAGGGTCAAGGCCAAGCATCAGCATCCAGCGGGTCTTTTATACCCTCATGAGATACCTAAGTGGAAATAGGACACCATTTCCATGGACTTTATTGTTGGTCTTCCTATGTCATCATGTCACCATGATGCCATCATGGTGATGGTTGACAAGTTGACCAAGGTGGCGTATTTCTCACCTGTACGCACGACATATAATGCACCATCTGTGGCAAGGGTATTGTCGGATCAGATTGTTAGATTACATGGGGTACCTCACCATATCATTTCCAACAGGGATTTGATATTCACTTCAGCCTTTTGGAGAGCCTTACAGTAGTTGTTGGGCACATATTTCAACTTCAGTTCCACCTATCGTCCTAAGACTGATGGATAGACAGAGAGAGTTAATCAGGTTCTTGAGGATATGCTCTACATGTATGTCATGGATCATCAGTCTAGATGGGAGGAGTATCTGTATCTGGTTCAGTTTGCCTACAATAATGGGCATCATAGCTCATTGGGTATGCCTCCTTTTCAGGCTTTATATGGCAGACCATGTAGGACACCATTGATTTGGTATCAGATAGAGGATAGGGTTGCCATTGGTCTAGAGTTAGTTTAGGATATGGAGTAGTAGGTCACACTGATTAGGTAGAGATTTCAGGAGGCAAAGGATCGATAGAAGAAGTATGCCAATGCTAAGAGGATAGATCAGAGCTTCTTAGTTGGGGACAGAGTATTCCTAAGAGTGCGACCGCACAAGATTCCAATTCATTATTGAAAAGGTTCTAAGCTCGCACCACGGTTTGTAGGACCTTTTGAGATCTTGGAGTGGATAGGACCTATAGCCTATCATCTAGCCTTGCCACCTAGCCTATCATGTATTCATGATGTCTTTCATGTTTCCATTTTACGATGTTACATCTCTGATTTATCTCTTGTGTTGGATTAGAGTGCTCTTCAGGTAGAGGCAGATGGTCAGCTGGCTTTGGAACCAATTCGCATATTGGCTCGTCAGACACTGGGCCTTCAAGGTCGAGAGCTGGACTAGGTTAGAGTCTAGTGGGACATGTATGATAAGGTCATGGTGACATGGGAAGATGCAGCGAGATTGAGGGCCCTTTATCCTCACCTCTTTAACGACTTCCAGGAGGAAGTACATTCTTAGGGGGGGAGGATGTGAGGCCTACTTTTTCATTCCCTTATATTTGACTATTTATTTTACTGTTGATTATACATTTAGACTTGTGGGATTCTTGATCCCAAATTCCTGAACTATTAGACTTTATGTTGTATGTGGATTGTTATGCTTAGTATGTTTATGATGTGTTTAGACTTGGATATTTCTTTACTGATGATGTTAGATAGATGGTTTATATTATGATGTTATGGGAAAACTAATTGGCTGATGTTAGTTAGAAAGTTTGTTTTGTGATTCAATCTTGGGAATGGATGTTTGAAATGTAGAATTTAGAATCTAATTGTAATGTGACTTCCTTTATGTTTATATGAACTTGTGATATTCTATGCGAGTGTATGTTTCAATTTTCTTCAGCTATTATATATATATATGTGTGTGTGTGTGTGTGTGTGTGTGTGTGTGTGTGTGGAATTAACTTTTTAATTGAGTGTGCAGGTATTTCTAACAAGCCACAGAAATTGGAGATCATCCCACACACGATGTTGTTTTCCCTTGTGAAGCCGATCTAGTTCCACGAGGAACCAAGATCAACTCTGTGCATGATGAAATTCTGTAATGTTGATTGCATGTTGTTAGTTAGGCTAAGTCTACCCCTCTTTTATTTTGAATCCTAATTGGTTTTGTAAGAATATTGTCTTTTAAATTTCATTTTTAAAATTTTGAATTTTGAGACCCTTTTTATGTGCTAAAACTCAACCCTTGGTGCTCAAAAGGAGCTAAACTTTACCCTGGGTTGTACTCCTTGGGTCTAGGGACCTTTTTGGCCTGGGCAACCCAAGGTAAACCTCCATTTGGTCACTTTAACTTCACCCTAAAGTAAAGTGACGAAATTGGAGACATGGGAGGGAGAGGATGAGTGAGTCAAACACTCAACCTCATCCTTACCTCTTCTCTAGGTTGGCGATGACTCCAAGACCCCTCAATGGTGGAGGACTTTACTCCAAGTCTCTCCCACCATTGGTGAGGGTACCTTGGGGTGGGAGGAAAGGAATGGTACACATGTGTCACCCATTCCCTCTTAAGCTCCACTTTTCTCTCTCACATGTTCTATGGAGGACAAGTGGAAGGGAGAGAAACTTGGGGGATGGGTGAGTGACATGTGTCACCACCCATTCCATGGGTCTTGCTTGTAGTTGGGAGGAGGAGTGAGGAGGTAACAAGTGTCACCTCCCCATTCCTCAAAGCTCTTGGGAAGAGCTTATTTTAATCCCACTTGGAGAAGGGTATGGGTTGTTGAATTTTTGGCAAATTTTTATGGGATTTTAATTTACTTTTAGGGAAAATGTTAGAGAGAGTTTTGTGGCTTATGTTGGAGGAGGATTTGGAGAAGTGCTACATAAATCATCTACCAAATTAGGCTTTTTAAGGTTGGTTTCAAGGCTAAGGCCTTCCCTTATGTATTTTTTATTTTCTTGTGTGATGCTATGTGTGAGTTCTATTTTGGAGTTTTTATTTGTTGTTGTGAGGAAAAATTGTAAGGGTTTTGTAAGAGCCTCTCCCACATGGGAGAAGATGCTCAACAAGTGTGGGGTGGGGGAGAAGTGAACCTCCTCGGGGTCATTTCCTTGATTTTGTGGTGTTGTATCCTTGAGGGCAATATGAGATTTTGTGAAATATGTGAAATGGCTTAAGAGTCAAATGGAAGCTTTGTGAAAATTATGTTTAAAAGTGTTGGCTTGAGGCCTTGAGAGGTATTTGTATTGGGTTATTTGTAGGAGTGGCACTCTTGAGTTGAGTGTTGCCCACTCCCCTACCCCTTTGAACTCATCTCGAATGAGTTCTTGTGTTGCATTAACCATGGGAGTAAATGTGTGTTTGGTTGTTGAATGCCTTGTTGTTATGTGGAATGAGTTCCCAAGTGTGTGGATGACCTCCCTAGCTCGGGGGTGACCCTCTTGCGGGTCTATGGTAGGGAGGAGAGCAAGTTGTTGTGGCTTCTTTCCCCTTGTTGTGTTAATGTAGGTTCATTGGAGCTAAGTTTGTGAAGTTGGAGGAAACACCATTATTCTTGGAGTTGATATCCTATTTTATTTTAGCTCTTGAGAAAGAGCTTGGCCTACTTAGGAGCTTGTATCTTTTGTTAGTTGTCAAAGACAAGAGCATTGTTCTCTCTCTCTTATTGTAAAAGTATATATTTTTTGTATTGTGTGTAAGCTATTTACATTTGGAATAGAAATTTTAAATTTGTTAATTCTAATGCTTGTCGTGCAAAAAAAATGTGAAGGAAGAAATTTTGGTTTAAAAGTTCTTTCATTGTATGTTTATCTTTGAAATCTCAAATAGGAAAGTTGTGGTTTTATTATCGAGTCAACATGAAAATTTGTATATTGGTTTTAAAAATAAATAAATAAAAATTAGTTGTTGTTATTGTATTAGAAGTATTTAGTTATTTGCATTTGTTTATTTCCCTTATAAAGAAAATATTTTATTACAATGAATATATTTCAATAAAAGAAATGAGTTCCTTGCCTTATAACAAAAAAATTAATAATAGAGAATATATCTTTGCTTGTTTGTTTATTAAAAAAAAAAATTATAAGTGTTTAGAAGGAAAATTTATAGTTAAATATATATATATATATATATATATATATATATATATATATATATATATATATATATATATATATATATATATATATATATATATATATATATATATATATATATATATATATATATATATTATGTGTAATTTGAAAGAATGTATTTTTGTATGTATTTAAAAAAAAAATTGATTTTATTAAGCTGTCAAACAAAATTTAAAGATTACATTATATATACAAGAGTATATATATCTATATATCTATATATATATCTATATATATATATATATTGTTTTATATTATTATTAAGTAAACTAAAATTGTGAAAAAATTTTGTGTGTGTATATATATATTTAAAATTTATTGAAGAATAATCGCTGGGAAGAAAGAACGAAATAAACAGTGGTTGATTTTACATAGATCATTGTTGTTTTGAAAAAGGAAATATGTGTGGGGGCGGTTCGAACCCCCCCACCGTGGCTTATCTATTAATGGGTGTTGGGAGGGGGGCAAAGCCCCCACCCACACCCCATTGTATGGGATGTGGGTGGGGGCTCCGTCCCCCTCCCCACACTCCCCCTCCTTACTCACCCGCGGCACCTTGCCCTCCCTGCGGCCACCTTATCTCTGCCCCCTGTGTAGTCCGCTCACCTCTACGGCCTCCTATCTTCATAGGTTCTACTGCCGATCCCAACACCACCGCCGGTTGTCCCTCTTTTGCCACCACTACTACGGTCACGTCATCAACACCACACAGTCTGTCGCTGCTGCCTCAGTAGCACCTCTCCCCTTTGCCACAAAAAAATTGGGGATATGGAATTTTTTAAACAAAAAATATATATTTTAAAAAGAAAAAATCCAGAGCATTTCAATATACACATTAAAATTATATATATATATATATGCCATCATATCCATTTCATATGTGGCCACCATTAAACCTGCAACACAACCAAAACAAAGAATGAGAAAAGAAAGGAGAAAAGAGAAAACAAAGAGGAGAAGATGAGAAATGAAAAGTCTAGGGTTAGGGTTCTTTTTGCCTTAAGAAAATTATATTCTATTGTTGGAGGAATTTAGGGCAAAGAGAAATTAAAATTCTTTTTTTTTTAAATTTAATCTCCCTTCTTTTTTATTATTTTGTTCATTTGTTTTAAGTTTTGAATTTATAAAGGAATTGGAGATAATTAAGACAATGGGTAAACTTTATTCCTTTTGGACAGTTATTTTTATTTGTTAGTGGAATGTAAATAAATAGATTAGATCACGAATAGATGGATTTATATTTTATTGATTTTTAATTTAATTTTTGAAGAAAAGGATTTATTGGTTTTATTTAAATATTACACAAGCTAATTATTGAGATGTATTTATTTAAACCCTGGTCTTCAAAACCTAACTCCATGAGGATGATTTAAGCTACATCATTATTAATTAAAATTTAATATTCTTTTTAATCTTTTTTGGAGCAATTTAATTAATGAATTTAAATTAAATGTTGTTTTAATTCCAACTCGGGAACCTAGTAAATTTTTCAAATGAAGTTAGTAAAAATTGTTTACGAGATCTGATCTACCAAGAAATTAGAAATAATGTAAATGATGCAAAGATAACTCTGATTGATCAAAAACGTGAAGAAGAACAAATCAATCGAGCTTTGTTGAAAAAGTTTTAAATTAAAGAAAATGTGAAGGAGAACAAATTGATTAGACTTTGTTAAAAAATGTTCAATTAACTTATTCATCTGATCTACCAAATCAACTAGTGAGACATAGGTAATTTAACACCAAACCTTTAAACCTTCGATCAAATTAGTTTTAGTTCAATAAACCCTAATCACGTCTGTGAGGTGTTATGCTGCTAGATTTTTCCAGAATTTAGGGTTTAGCTAGGTTAGTGGAATTTAACACTGTTTGGGATTATAATATTATTTTTTGCTGAGTATCTTTGTTGATTTTTGTATTATATCATATCCTCTCATGCACTTGATTTTGGTTATTGATTTTGACTTCCTTCATTCACATAGACTAACTTACGATTTTGACTGTTGATCCTAACCCTATTGGTGACGTTAACCGCATCGCTTTGACCCCCCTAGTTGGCCTTTGTTGTGAATGGTATGCAGACGTGAATGCATTACCCCGCATTCATCTATCATGTTTATGCCTTAAGAGTAATGCCATTGAGCACGTTTACGCGTGCGAGGTGGTTTTTAGGGAAGTGTGGAATTTTTTTTTATATTTCGTGTCATGACCAGATGACAAATGTGGACATGACAAATGTGATGTGTGTCATGACCACATGGGAAATGTGGGCATGACAATAGACCTAATGAATCTATGTGTTTAGTTTTATATTTTGGTGCCTTTGATTCAATAATTGGCTATTGTTTGAAGGACAAGAGTCCACAAACATTAAGAGATGCATATGCTATAGCATAAACATAGAAATCAATATGAGAGGTTTAGGGAAGCATATCAAAAGATCTGATGTTAAACTATCCCAGCCAGATAAGGTAGCTTTCAACAAGCCCCTCACTATTGAAGACAAATTGGATAAGTTCATGGGGGTTGTGAAAGATTTATCTTATAATGTTGCTAGAAATGATAAAGGCAACACATTTCAATGAAGGTCAGAGACTTTATAATAGGACTTATAACATTGATTGGTGTATGAGACCACAACAAATTGATATGTAGGTTGCCCCCAAGAATGGAAGTTTCAAAAAATTTGAAAGTGACACTCCCGATCCATTGAGAAAGGATCAAGTCAACTTCCAAGATGAGTCCCTATGGTGCCAGGCATGTTTTCTTCCTCATGATCTATCTAATTGTGTAGTAGCTCATTTGATGAGTAGAGATAATGAATTCCCCAATGAAGAAGGTGCAGCTGAGTATTATGAGGAGGAGAGCAATCAGTTTAACATAGAGGATTATGAGAAGATGGGTCAGGATGCTAATATGATAGTTATGAGGAAGATGGTCATATTTTTCAATATGATTATGATGAAGGTCCAAAAATATACCAACCGTTAGCTCATGATTTTGGGCCTTTGAGGGATCTTATGTAGAAGAAGTACAAGCAGTCTTGACCTTCAGAGAAAGATTTGAAAGCCTTGACTAATGCAACCATTATGCAAGTTCAAGGAGGTTATCAATTGAGGAATAGGCAAGTGCCTATGCAAAACTCTCTTACTGTAGAGTCAAGGCATGGTACATTATATGGAGAGAAAGAAAAGCAAAAGGTAAATCTAGAGAAGAAAGATAATAGTGTTCCCAAGAAGAATATGCTAGAAAAGAAGAAAATTCCAACGTAGTCATTAGCAGTAAAGAAGAAATATGTGCAGAAGAATCCATTATAAATCATGCAACCTATTGTTGTACCCTTTCTAGGGATTCATTATCCAAAAGTTAGTAAGAAGAAAGATTAGCCTCAAGCACAAAAGGAACCAGAAAAGGAGGAGAAGACAAAGGAAAAAGATAAAGGATATTTCATCAAATCAAGCAATAACTTACATTCCTTGTGCAAATGATACTACTGTCTCATGTGATGCTCCTTTACCCAATTATAACCCTATTGATATGGCTCGTGTTCTTAGCCAAATTTGAAATCCAGTGCCTATAGGGAAACTCAATAGAATTCCTGAGCATAGGGATAGAGCTGTCTCATTTATCACAACCTCCAGTGCACCTATACAACCCACTGTTGCTCCTCTTAAAGATGAAACAATTGAAGTTTACTTAGGGTCATTTATGGTAAATAGATGAATGGGTGTGGATACTTTCTACACCACTTTAATTATAAATGGATGGTTGCTACACAACTACCCGCTTGATTCTAGAGCATCTAGCAATGTCATGCCACTTGAAATCATGAATGATTTGGGTTTGAAGGTGTCCAAGTCTTTTGGAAAATATTTTTCTATGGATTCTAGGGAGGTGAATTTGATTGGTCTTGTAAAGGATGTGGAGATAAAATTCCCTGCATACCTAGACAAATTATTCCTGATGGACATAATTATTGTGGAATGCCTTGCTAAATGGGGTATGGTACTATCTAAGAAATGGGTAGACTCTATGGGTGGAAGTATATAGATGGACTTATCATATGCCACTATTCTAGTCCAGGGAGTGCAAGTAAAGCTTCATAGGGAGAAGAAGATAGAGGACAAAACATAGAGGATTGTTATAAAACCCAAGAAGAAGTGAACTTCTTTGATACTGATATAGACTATTTTATGGAGTTTTGTGATGACTATGAACATAAATTGTGTGTTGATCTACCATAGATTGTTCCTCCTATCCTTAATGAAAATGTGTTATGGACATTGTACTTTGATTGTGCATACTCAAGAGAAGGATCAAGTGTTGGTATTGTTCTGATATCACCAGACAGAGAGCAATTTGGTAGGTCTTTTAGACTTGATTTTCAATGCACCAACAATGTAGCTGAGTATGAAGCATTATTGTTGGGCCTGAATGTTGCTCATAAACATGGAGTCAGTTGCCTAAAAATATATGGCGGCTCATAATTAGTTGTGCAACAAATTAGAAATGCCTTTGTTGCTAAGGACAAAAAGATGAGAGCATATAAGAATGTTTTCTAGGAAACTTTAGAGATATTTGATTTCATTGGCATCAAATGGATTGAAAGAAGAAAAAATGAAAAAGTAGATGCATTAGATGTTGTTGGTTCGAAGTTTAACCTGCAACCAAGTTCGCATCCCTTCTCCCACTATGTTGTTGAGATTCTAACCAGGCCTATGATTCCTGATCTAACATATACATTTGGCAGGATTTCAATGATAGCAATCAAATTTACAATTTCCTAAATTGCATGGATGAATTTGACAGTCAAGAAATTGATTAGCAGCCAATGATAGAAGTTGTTGATGGCAAGGAAATATTGTTTGGTAGCAACATAGTGCAATTGAAAACAAATACCATTCCCAAGGGATTGGTAGCACTGGAGAGAATGTTTGACAATGTAGACCCCTAGAATAGTAAAGGTAAAATTGTTGAAGAGGATAGTGTTGAGGGTGTTAACCTTGGAACTGAGGAGGTACCTAAAATGGTTTACATAGGTAAGAATTTGAAGCCTCATGAGAAGCAAATGTTGACTTCTTTATTGAAAATTTCCAAGAAATAGTTTGCATGGTCCTATGATGAGTTGAAAGCCTATAGGGATGATCTATTTCAACATACTATCCTCCTTCAACTTGATGCAAATCAATTTAGGTAGAAATAGAGGCCTATAAATCTCACTATAGCTCCCAAAATGCAAAAAGAACTGTTAAAGATAAAAGAGGGAGGTATTTTTAAACCAATCAGATATTCTAAGTGGGTGTCTAATCTTGTCCCAATAAGTAATAAGAATGGGGATATTAGATTGTGTGTAGATTTCAAAATTCTAAGCATCAAATCCCTTAAGGATAATTATCCTCTTCCAAGTATGGATCATCTTTTGCAAAAGGTGGTTGGTTCAAAACTAATTTCTTTGACGGATGGATTCTCAAGCTATAATCAAGTACTAGTTAAGGAGTCAAAATAGTACAAGACAATGTTCACCACTCCTTGGGGAACATTTTTTTTATTTGAGAATACCATTTGAGTTGAAGAATGTAGGATCGACATTTCAAAGAGCAATGGATGTGGCCTTTGCAAGCCTCATTGATGAAATCATGGTTATCTACCAAGATGACCTTATTGCATTCTCTAAAGACAAGAATGAATATTGCAAGCATTTGCAAAGGATTTTTGATAGATGTTTGGAGTATGAGATCTCTTTGAATCCCAGGAAATACTAATTTGGAGTAGAAGAAGGAAAGATGTTGGGGCATATTGTGTCAAGGGATGGGGTTAGAATTGATCTTGAAAGAGTTAAGGCTATTGACCTCATCCCTTAGCCAAAGATAATCAAGGGTGTTCAGTGCTTCTTTGGGCATATAAACTTTGTGAGGTGATTTGTCTCTAACTTTGCTGAGAAGACCAAAGCAATTTCCAAGATGCTTAAGAAGGGAAAATCCATCACATGGGAAATGAACCAACTGAGGCTTTTGTTGATATAAAGGAGGCCCTAAAGAATGCACTAGTGCTGGTAAGCCTAGACTATTCCAAGCCCTTCTAGCCCTTCTATTTTGCTTAATTTTATACTATTGATGTTGTATTATTGCAAAAGAATAGTGATGGATTTGAGAAACCAATAGGATTCTTTAGCAAGTCCTTATAGGTTGCTGAATTGAATTATTCCATAATGGAGAAGCATGCTTATGCATTGGTTAAGGCCACAAAAAATTTTGAGATCTTATTTCACAAGTGCCAGGATCATAGCATATGTACGACACACAACAGTAAAAGATATATTTATGCAGCAAGAATCTTCAAGTAGAAGTTGTGGATGGATCAATAGGATCCAAGACTATGACATGGATATACATGTCACAAAGTTGGTTAGAGGCCAAGGATTA
The DNA here is from genome assembly GCA_027924645.1 of Cunninghamia lanceolata. NCBI lineage: Eukaryota > Viridiplantae > Streptophyta > Pinopsida > Cupressales > Cupressaceae > Cunninghamia > Cunninghamia lanceolata. The sequence goes on along the minus strand of BSBN01001670.1, from coordinate 3,227,368 downwards.
GCTAAGCTAAATGGCTAATTCTAATCTTGAATTAGTAGAAGTGAATGAAACAGAGGTAGATTTTTCTCCTCATTGCAGATTTGTTGACAACATGTGGTACAAAGATGTGGTATTTTATCTTGAAAACATGAGTTGTCCACTCTAAATGGTTGAAAATTAGAAGAGAACCCTCAAGCTGAAATCTCAGAGGTGTGTCATGTTCTATAATGAACTAATGTGGAGAAGCAACAATGGTGTGCTACTCAAGTGTTTGGATCAAAAACAAGTTGAAGCAGTAATGAGTGAGTGTCACCATGGTGTTTGTGGGGGACACTTCAAAGCCAAAACCACCACCCATAAGATCATTAGAGTTGGGTATTGGCGGCCGAACTTGTTCAAGAATGTAACACATGAAATCAAAAAATGTGACACTTGTCAGTGATTTTTTGGTAAAATGAAGTGTGTTGGAGCACTTTGCATTTTGCCTCTCATAGTTGATGCACCTTTTCAGTAGTATGGAATTAACTTTATTAGGGAGATATAGGAGAAAACTAGCTATATATTTAAGTGGATCCTTGTGGCCATTGATTACTTCACCAAATTAGTAGAAGCAATTTCCACTCGCAATGCAACATCCAAGGTGGTTGTTGATTTCATAACCAACAATATATTCACCAGATTTGGAGTGTTGGCTATGATTTTGTCAGACATTATGATGTGTTTTAGGTCTCAAGATATGTTGAACATGTGTTCTAAGTTTTACATGAGCCTTTTACATTCATACTCTTATCACACCCAAAGTAATGGACAGGTTGAATCTAGTAATAAAAGCTTGATGAAGATCATAAAAAAAACATTGGATTAGAATGAGAAAAGATGGGATAATAAGTTGAAGTATGATCTATGGGATGATAGAATAATTTTCAAAAGATCCATTGGTAGAAGCCCATTTGAGCTAGTGTGTGGATTAGAGATAAAGATGCCCATTAGTATGGAATTGCTAGTCTACTAGTTGTTGCATGATATAGAAGGAGATCAGTATGATGCAATGTCCCAGAGGATCTTTTGATTTAATGAGTTAGAAGAACAGAGAAAAGTTGGACATGGTAAAATTTTGAATCATAAGTAGAAAATGAAGCTTTATTTGACAAAAGTACTATGTCAAGAGATTTCTAGGTTGGTGACTTAGTACTTCTTTGGGATGCAAAGTTTGAAGATAAAGGGAAACATGGAAAATTTGATCCATTATGGCTTGGGCCATATGAAGTTGCTAAGAAATTAGAACTTAACATTTATCATTTGATGAGTCTTGAAGGAGACATCATGGAGCCGCCTATTCACAATCAGCGCTTGAAGCATTATATTTAATTGGTAATGCTTCCTCTAAATTTTGAATATAGTCAACTTTCCTTTGTGTGTTCCCTTGCTCATGACTATATTTTTGTATATAAACCTTTGTTGTAAATATGTTATGTGTTTTCCCCTTATGTGTTTTTTGCCTTTTGGTCTACCTAGAGATCTAAGGTCCTCGTTGTATCATTATTTTCTACACATCTCCAAGCAAAGCCACTATTGGGACCTGATAAATTAGTTCTCAAACATGTATTATTTTTGCCCTAAAAATCCATTATACTCCCTAGTTTGTGCCTTTACAGTTAAAATCTCTCATTTAGATATGATCTGAGACATTTCATAGGGGTTTTCTTTCAAAAGTTTCTAGGTATAGTGTTTCCCCTCATTGTTGTATCTTCTTCCTTCTAAAATTTGTTCATTTGTACCCTTTGTCGGTGAATTGGCAATTTTTTGAACTGACCTGGACAGGTTCACAAGTTTGGGTTTTCCCCAGTTTGCCGACAAGGAAATAAGGCAAAATGAGAAATTTTCTAAGGAAAAGAAAGGGAAGTGCAAGCCTTTGTCAGCAAGAGTTTATGTTTGTGAACCAAAAGGTTCACTGATAGGGGGTTTTATCGATGGTAATTTTGCTGACAACATTAAGAAAACAAAGGTAGCAGCTAAAGGGAAAATTTTCTAAAGCAAGAAGAAATGATTTTAAATGAAAAGAACTAAGCCTTTTTTCGATGAATCGACTAGTTCACAAACCACCAATTCATCGACAATGGTTTGTCATTGCATTGTTTTGTAAATTGACTGGATGAGGAAAAGAACAAATGAAGCAAAAGATATAGTGATTAGTTGGTTCTGTAATGTCAAAAATTGTCCTCAATTATGGAATGGTACAATATCCCTTAGTTTAGCTTCTCACTCTTGGTGACCTCTAAACCTTTTATTTTTTGGCTTTCTCAAAACCTTAATTGACTTAGCCTAGGAGTAGTTTATTCACTTTTTGAGGTAACTTATTGATAGAACCCAGAAAGAGATTTGAGACTTGGGTCCCTTGGACCCCCAAAAATGTAGATCTAAGCTGAAATTGGGGGCTTGGACTTGGGCGCCCGTACCCTAGTCCTCCCCCATTTCATGGGATTTTGAATTTTGGTGGGGTGTCAGTTCCCGTCGAGTGCCTCAGAATTTCATTTTCAAATTCTTAGTTTTCGCGTGATATCAAAATGTTATTTTAAAATTTGAATTCCCTAAAGCTAGATATAAAAAGACATTTGCAAATCATTTTATCACACACAATTCTTATGCAAGCTTGATGCCAAAACTCTACTGCAATTGCCATTGAAGATTAGTGACTTGTTGAAGCTCTTCAAAGTATTCTTTATTTGCTATCTTGGAGACAATAGATGAAGATTAGGAATCAAGATCTTGAGTCTATCTTGCTCTTCCTAGGGTTTGTACACCCTTTGCATGGTCGGGAGAAGGGTTGAAGCCTCCAACAACAAGCTTGGAGATCCTCCATGGACATTGTTGATTCTCCTTCTTGTTCATGCAAGTCTTCATTTATCTCATCTCCTTGAGGTGAAGTTGTGTGTTTATTAATACAAAAGCAAGTTGTTGATCTTCTCTTGATTGAGACATCTAGGGTTTGATTTTATGCATAACACATTGTTAGGTTTGTACACACTTCTACAAATCTTTATCTCTAGCTATTGTTGAGGTAGAAATACCAAAGACGGGGATTGACTGAGGCAAGCTCCTAAGCCGCAACAATTACCTTATTTTGCAGGTGCAGATCATGTTTTGTAAGTTTTGGCAAAAAGAAGCAACAAGAAGAAGGATATTGTGAGTACAGTCACAACAGACATTTAGATTTTTGGATTCTGAGACTTGTGGGACATTGGAGCAGGTGTCCTAGTCCAACCAGGGGTTTATTCTAGGATCTGGAAGCCTTTCAGCAATCTCAGACACCCTGTGCAGAAGATTTTCTTGTTTAGGGACTTTCGAGACATTGGAGAGGGTGCCCTAGTCCATCCAGCCCTTAGAATCTGGGTACACTATCTTTGAAACCTTCCTTCTGTACTTATGTGATCAGTTTTGCCTGTTGCTTCATTAATTTCTGTATATTTATGACTTAAGGCATAATTAGGGTTTTACTTGGCTAAGATGAAAGTACTTGATATAGGGCCTTAGGTTCTATAACCATGCGAGCATAAGGGATAGAAAAAATGATTAGAAGCTTGTTCACAAGCTTGATCCTTGTCCTCCCAATGCTTAGGGGTGAAATGGTAGTATTTAACCTAGCTTAAACAAACTATCAATTTTCACCCTAAACATTTTGGTAAACCTGAGCTTTAACGAATTTGTATCCTTGTAAAACTTTAGATTTGAAATAATTTGCTGTTCTAGAGCATAATTGCATTGAAAAACCATTTTAGTGAAATTGCATATGTTAAATTGTGGATTACATTCTTTATCTTTTCACTAAAAGGATTGGAAAGTAGTATTTATTGTTGGATGTTGTATCTCATTTGTAAAGGTCATCATTGTGCATTTAAATCTTGGTTTAAATAGAGCATGTTAGAATGTCAGATTATTTTTGCAAGATTTTCATGCTTATGATGAGTTGTTTAGTCGTGATGACTTCAATATGTTAGATGAAGCCCTTGAGGACTTTATCTTGATTGAACATTCCACTACAACCTCTAAGCCATCACTATTTTAAAGATTTCTAAATGTAATTTATGTTCCTAAATCTAAAGAAGAGATTGAAAAACCAAAAATTGTGGTTACTCTATGCACAAATGTGGTTCAACCAACCTCTAAGCATGTGCTTGTTGTTAAAGGTCTTTCATCTTCTTCTCAATCGCCTGATCACATTTATGATTGTGCAAAACAAATCAAGAAAAAAAACTTACAACAAACTAATCATAATGTGGTTGCTCATGCATATAACACTCAGAATAATAAACAAAGTACACAACAAACGAATGTTCTAATATCTTTACCAACTTCTCAACCTATGCTTCCTCAAGCACCTTATTTAACATATAAAGGTGGTAAAGACTATGATCTTGTAGAGTAGCTTCACACTACTCCTACAAAGATATTGCTTTGGGAACTTATACAAACTTCACCTACTTATCATGGAATTCTACAAGAAGCTTTATAGAAGGTGATTGTTCCTCCTATTGTTAAACCAAATGATGTTGCCACTTTACTAGATTGTATGCATGCAACAAAAATAGACATTATGTTTTAGCAACATGAGTTACAATCTCTCAAGGTTCAGAAGCAGTATGATCCTTTGGTTATCTTTATTACGATCAACAAAACATTGGTTAAGAGAGTTATGATTGAAAATGGGTCAGTCCTTAATGTTTGTGGTATTGATTTATTGCATAAGGTGAAAGTTGATGTATCTACTATCAAATTGGAATAGATAAGTATCCATAGCTTTGATAATGCTGGACGATAATATGTAGGCACTATAACTCTACCTATACAAGTTGGACCTGTGATGGTGCCTACCTTAATTCATGTCATGCCTTGTTCTCTATCTTATAGCAAGATTCTTGGTAGACCTTGGATACATCCATTAGGAGCAGTTCCTTCTACTTTATGTTGCTCAATTAAGTTTATATTTAAAGGTAAATAGCATACTATCCATTCCGATCCTGAACCTGATAATTGTTTGTAAATGGAAGTGCATAAGCATGTTGTTTGTCCTAAGAGTTTAAACAATCTAAAAGCTAAATGGTCAACTCCTCTTGCCTCTAAAAATATTAGTCAAGGGCCCAGGCAAATGAATACATTTGTTGGTGATGACTGGAGTTTGTTAGATTTTGTATCCTCCTCCACAGGAGAATATAAACTTAAAAACCCCATCCCTAAAACATCAAATATTGCATCGATCACATTGCATGCTTTAAATGATAATCATAAGACTTCTTTGATGATAAATAAGGACAATACTCTGAGTTATACTACTAATTATGAGACTCATGAAGCTCTACCCTCATCTAAAGAAATGGTCTCTCTCTATGGCAGAAAATTCCAAATCCTTTACAAAAATTGTGACTATGTAGGTAATGGTTGCGGCATAAATCAACAAGGAATCAAAGTCCCTATAGAATCCTCTTCGCAACATTACTCAAGTGGCATTGGATACAATCTTTTAAGGAATCCAAAGCCCACAAATGCCCTACTCTAAATGTGAATACAATATCAACACTTAGCTTGATATTCCCTGAGATGATTGACACCAATTGTCCTCCAGGATCACTTTCATTAGATATGTTTATGGTGGATGAAGCAATAATTGACTTCTTAGGTGCTTATGATGGTATTCCTTGTTATCACCATAAACGTGGCCTACCTTATTGTTTAAATAACGACGCATATTTTGGAAAGACTACTAGCACAATAACTGCTACAATAGAGCAAAATGAAGAACTTGAAGAACAATGACAATCCTACAATCCTGCTGACCGTAGTACTCTCCTTAATAGAAAGACTATTGATGTTGTTATGGATAAGGATAATCCTAAAAAAGTTATCCCTATTGGTGATTGTTTGGATGCAGAAGAAAAAGAAGAAATGACTAAATTATTGAGTGAATTCTCAGAATTGTTCGCTTGGAATTATTCATACATGCTTAGTATAGATCCTTAGATTGTAACACATAATATTGTGTTGAAGATAGTTGTTAAGCCTTTCAAACAAAATATTCATAAGATGAATCCTAAGGTTTCTTTGCTTGTTAAAATAGAAATAGAAAAAACTCTTACAGGCTAGTTTTATTTGACCTATTGATTACTCTCTGTAGATTTCAAATATTGTTGTCATCACTAAACCCGATGGTCATATAAGAATGTGCACAAATTTTTGAGATTTAAATTTAGCATCTTTGAAAGATGACTTTCTGCTCCCTAATATCGATATGATAGTTGATTCCATAGCCAGACATGAGTTGCTCTCTTTCATGGATGGGTTTTTAGGATATAATCAAATACTTATAAATCCTATCGATCAGTATAAAACAACCTTTATAGCACCTTGGGGTACATTTTGTTGGGTAGTCATGCTGTTTGGACTTAAGAATGTAGGAGCTACTTACCAACGTGTAATGACTCTTATATTCCATGATTATATGCACAATATTCTAGAAGATTGTGTTGACAACATCCTAGAGAAGTCTATCCATTGTAAGGATCATGTGACAAATCTTTGACAAATATTTGAGCACATACAAAATATAATATGCGATTGAATCCCTGTAAGTGTGTTTTTGGTGTAGATAGTGGAAAGTTACTTGGATTTATCGTTTCAAATCGAGGTATAGAAGTTGATACGAAAAAGATAGATGTGATTGTTAATATGCCAATATCTAAGAACATATCTCAACTTCGTAGTTTGCAAGGAAAGATACAGGCCATTCGCTGATTTGTTTTACAACTTGCGGACAGGACTCGCCCCTTTACACAACTACTAAAGAAAGATTCTCACTTCTAATGGAATTCTGAATGTCAAAAAGATTTTGATGATTTAAAGGATTACTTAACTAATCCACCTATTTTACAACCCATTGTTTTTGATAAACCATTCCTATTATACATCTCAGCATCTAACAATGCCCTAACAGCTTTTTTAGCACAACATAATGCTGAAGGAAAAGAATGTGATGTCTATTACATCAGTCATAATTTGCTCGATTATGAAGTGTGATACACAATCATAGAGAAACATTTCCTAGCTTTAGTGTTTGCCACTCAAAAGCTTAGACATTACCTCTTAAATGATGAAGTGCATGTAATGGTAAAATTTGACCCTTTGAAACATCTCTTCGCAAGAACAAATTTATTAGGTCATCTTGCTAAATGGGTTATGTTGTTAACAGAATTTATTTCACAAAAAGCAATTAAAGGGCAAGTGATAGCTAATTAGTTAGCTGAAGCTCCCTTGCCCTTTTCTATACAAAATGTCGATACTTTTCCTAATGAACAAATTTTAACAATCTCTACAGATGAAAAATGGGAGTTATACTTTGACAGATCCAAATGTTGAACTGGCTCCGGGGCTGGTGTTATATTAATACCCCCTGTTGGTAAGTTGATTCCCTTATCTTATCTCTTAGATTTCTTATGCATAAATAATATAGTTGAATATGAAGATCTTATCACTAGACTTTGTGCAGCCTTCACTCTTAATATCAAGAACATCACAATATACAGTGATTCTTAGTTGATTGTTAAACAAATCATGGGATTGTATCAAACTAAGCACAATAATCTTTCTCAATATCAAGGGTTTGCATTATCCCTTTTAAAATAATTCCAATCATATACGATAGATACTATTCCTAGGAAAGATAACTGGCATGCAGATGCAATGGCAAGCGCAGCTTCCCTTATATCCCCTGATGGTTCTCCTGAGGAATTGACCTTTGTTGTTCATAATCTAAAGACTCTGATAATTGAAAGCCCTATAGTTGCAAATTCAGAACTCTGTGGTAACCCATACACTAATGAATGGTTCTCCTACATATTCAACTATTTACGTGATGGAACCATTCCGGACTCGACATCTAAGAATGCCCGACTCTATTTACACAAACTAGCAATGCGATACATTATATTACCAAATGTCTTGTACTGACGAAGTTATAATGGTGTTTTACTTTGATGTTTAGGTAATGCAGAGATTCCAATAGCTTTAGAAGAAGCTCACTCTGGTGCCTATGGAGGGCATTTCAGTGGAAAATCATTGGTGCAAAATTGTTACATATGGGGTACTATTGATAGCATATGGAACAAGATTCCTTTGCTTACGTCAAGAGATGCCTGTAATGTCAACAACATAAACACCTAATCCATACTCCTGCTCAAGAGCTTCGTGCCCAGGTGTCACCATGGCCATTCTCTGTTAAGGGCTTGGATCTAATTGGTAAAATTTCCCCACCCTCCTCTCAAGGACATACGTTCATAATCACTTCTACTAATTATTTTACAAAATGGGTCGAAGTGGTCCCTTTGTGATCCATGACCACTGATGTAATTTGTTGATTCATACAAGATAACATAATTTCTTGATTTGGAATACCTTCCTCCTTATTTTTGGACAATGGTACACCATTTAAGAAGAAGGATGTGAAAAATTTCATCGAAAAATATCATATACAACATCTCTTCTCTACACCTTATTACCCTCAATCAAACGGCCAAGCAGAAGCTTCAAACAAGGTTATTGGATAGATTTATGAAAAACTATTAATAAACTTAAAAAATATTGGCATACACAATTATCCTATGCCCTGTGGGCCTATAGAACAAGTATTTGAATGGCTATGGGTAACACACCATATAATCTTGTCTATGGCGCAAACACAATAATGCCTTTAGGGTTAGAAATTCCTTCTTTGCAAATTTCCCTAAGAGACATCATGGATGATGACATAGACCAAGAGAAAAGATTACAAGAACTTGAGATGCTTGATGAAAGACATATTAACGCTCTTGAACATCTCAAGTCTTATCAAAAAGGTGTACAACGAGCCTATAGGGCACAAGTCATACAATGTTCATTTAATGTTGGGGACTTGGTTCTTTATGAAAACCAATGCAATATAAATGCACCACTTGGTGAAAAAGGTAAGTTCAACCCTAATTAGCTTGGACCGTATATAATTACTGAGCCCTTTAGATCCGAAGCGTATAAATTAGCCGATGAACAAGGTTTGTCGCTTAAGGAACCTATTAATGTGGTGCACCTCAAAAGATTTTATGCTTAAAGATCTAATGTTAATTATTTATAAGCTAATTGAGCACATAGATTAGCTTTAATTTCGACAAGATATCACTGTTTTGTCTTAATTTATTTTGCATTATATCTTTGTTCAGTTGATCATTGTTGCATCGTGTTTAAGTAGTAATTACTTAGATCACTTTTGTATTAACTGAATATAGCACAGAAATTCAAATTATGTGTAAAATAATTAATCATTGATTTTATTACTACATGTTCTTTTTAGAATTGAATAGTATATCACAATAGCATTAATTATAGCATTTACACATCATCACTAGTTGCATTTTTACAAAAATCGCATGTGATAGATCAAAAGCCATTAAACATAGATAAAAAGAAGTAAAACATTATATATATATATATATATATATTAGTTTCATCAATACATCCGAGTCAACTATCCCTCAAAACAAAATAGGATGTCATAGTGCCTAAAGTCTATGAATCACATAGCTAAGCCTCGATTGCCAGTACCCTCAGGTCCTTGTGGTGTGTGAGTGACAGAAGCCTGACAATGTGTGGCTACATATCACGAATGACTCCTAGAGATGCTTCATGATCATAACCCCCTAATCTCACCTCTCATCTCTATCATCTGCTCATGTGCCTCTTGGTACATCCTTTGGTACTGGTCTCTCTCAGCCTAAACCCTATCTCTATCAGCTCTTGCCTGCTGGACCTCCTGCAGTAAGAACTCACTAATAGTTGGATCTCCCTCTGATGTAGGAACCACTACCATCTTCTCTCGCTATGCCTTGAGCTCAGCCTTGGCATGCTTAGTTGTCTATCGAAACTCCTCTCTCTCTCTCGTGCAGACTTCTCTAGCATGGCCTTTGTAGCAATCATGTATCTGATGACAGGCATAAATAACTTAACATGTCGCCCAGTGGATAATCGTGGCAAATAACCCACCCCTGCACCCACTGCTCTGAGGCATCTAGGCAAGTACGAGATCATGATGGGCCAAACAGTGGCAATGGATAAAAAACTTGATAGATGAAAAAGTACTAACATTTAGAGTAATATTTAGATTTGGATGGAAAGGATGTTAATATTTCTAGCTCAAATATTGATTCCCTCCAAAAATGCCTTAGGATTACCTCATATTTAGGCAAGTGGGATTCCCAAAAATTGCCAAAGAAACTTGGAAAACCATCCATTTAGTGTTATCCTAAAATTTTCCATAATTTCATCCTTGAAGTTGACAGACGTTTTTGTAACTAAATTTAATCAAATGAAAAGGGTTTATAGAGGAAGCTATTAAGATTCTAAAAATATAATATACACCTCATAATAATTTTAATAGGTAATTATTATTAATTTTCTACATATGCTATGTCTCATTTGCTGATAGATATACATATTGAAAAACATCCATAACTTTCAACATATTAATCATTTTTAAAATCCAAAAGATGCATCATATTCTAGGATTTATTGGGTATACATTAAAGTTTAAAATTTTTGAGTTTCATATATTTTTGACCAAGTTAGGTTGGCTGGAAAATTAATTTTAAATATTTTTAAAAAGTTAGTAAAAAATTCATAAATAATTATTTATTTACATAAAAAATTCAAACAAATATGTGTCACATCGGCTCATGTGTCTTTTACTTAAATCCAAATCATGGAGGAAAAATATTATCTTTTTCTCATACTTAGGTTAGCCGGAATGACACCTACTTTTTATGTTTTTCTCAAAATTTTAGTAGTGCTTTATTGAAATAACCAATTTACACCAAACTATGTTTAAATTTTTTTTTAAAAAAGTAGTAGCCCATAAACTACATTTAATTTATTACAACTTTTATTACTACCTTATTTCTAGATTGTGTAGATAACTCATTCAATTTTTTACATGAAGTTACTTAAGTCTATTTTTCACATTTACATTGCCACTTAGGGGTAGTGTTTGGGCCATCATGATCCTACACTCACCCGTCTGTCGGTACTATGTCTCCGATGACATGACTCACAAAGTCTCACAATGCGTCTGTCCCAACTGCAAAACAAAGGATGAGATATATGTTAGACTCCCATATAAAAATTACAAATAATAAACTATACAAAACATAAACTAATGAATACAACCTTACCTGGATCTCCATCTTGCCAGGATGGATCTCAGATCTCCGGCGGTATGACAAGCTCTATTGTTTGATCTGTAGCTAGGGGCATAGATCTACTACTCTCCCCTTATTCTATCTGACTGGGTTCTGCATCGTCTACGGGAGTAGGACCATGAGCCTTGGACCGTGGTCTCAACCAGTCTCCTCATCAGTGTCTGTCTCCTGTTGGCTCTGTCATGATCTCACTCTGAAGATGTACTATGATGGGACCTCCTTAGATTCATCCTCATCCTCCTCCATCCCCTCCTTGAGATTGTAGTATCCCACGAAGTCACTGATGTCATCCTCAACCCCTATGTCACTAGTGTGACTAAGCCAAGGTTGGGCGTCCCCTGTAGGGGGCTCGGGTGGAAAGATAGGTGTAGGCCGTGCTATGTGCCATTAGGTTTGATATGCTTGAGTGCACCTGACATCATCTGCACCTGATACTAGCTCTGTATCCTCAGGACCCTCATCGTCGCTAAGTGGTACGTCTGCTATAGTTGGTCATCGGACAATATTGGCTTTGACTGCACTCTGAGCTGCATGTGCATAACTTGGATGAACTACAGGAACATCCTATACCTGTCCAAACTATCGTGCCACCCTATCAAAGTAGAACCAAGATATAGCATGATCAAGGCAATCGGCCATCAGTCGATCCCTCTACATCTGAGCTAACTATCTCTGCTCACTAGGCCATCTGATGTAGCTGCAATATAGTTTCCAGATGATGTCACTAGGCTATAATTTATCAAATACTACTCTCCAATATAACAGATTGCTATGCCTCCAACACCTGACTAGTGGGTAGGCATAAATGCATGGATGGGTGAACGCTACCTCTATGGGATAGCCCACCAACCGTGTGCACCTAATTTGCTCAAAGGCCCAAACCTATAATAATGTGCAGACCATTAGACTCTACATCTCATAGTTGACATATCGCCCTAAGTCGTGATATAGGTGCGCAAGCATACTGCACCCCCATGTGTAGATAGTCTGATGCTCCTCCATCACTCTAATAGTATGAACGAGACCCCCATGATGGTGTGTGCCTCATCCATCTGGTGAGATGGCTAATGTGACTGTGACAATCATGATCCTCCATAGTAAGGGAATGTATTTGCATCCCTGCTCTAGTAAACAGAGCTGAATATGTCCTCACTCTGCCTATGAAACAATGTGACCCAAGCAGTACAGCTAACTCTCATGAGTATACTCCACTGAGCGATATCCAACAACCCTCACTATCTCTCGTTGGATCAACAATCGAAGGATCCTGAATACATCCTCCAGTGTGATGCTAATATTGCCACTCGGTAAATGGAATGTGGATGTATCTGTATCCCATCTCTCCATCAGTGCCATAAGCATCATACAGTGGATTCTAATTGTGGGCATCTCAAACACCCACCATAGGCCCACCGTCTGTAAATGCTCTCTCTCTACAGTAGTCAAAGCGCTAGCGCGCTCTCACAAAAGTTCCATCAAACGACCGCCTGTGTGCTCACACATCTCAGGGACATCCTGCAGATTAGAAAGCAAGCAAGAGTATTAGAATCCCCACTAAAAACCAAAATAAGATATCAAAAACTGAATAGAGTGCCTGAGCCTAGGGCCTGTGTCCTCTGTGGACCAAGGTGTCCCAGGAAGACTAGGGCGCCCCAGAGAGACTCTGTTACCTTAGGTGGACCCAGGTACCCCTATCTGGGAACCCTATCCACCTTCCCCCCTGTGGCATAGACATCGATAAACATGAAATAAAACCTCAGCCTCGAAGCCTCTCTTTGCCACTCGGGTTCGGAGCATCTCCAGTTGTGCTAGATGGTATGGACGTCGGCTTAGCATGGTTGTTCTCCTATTCTCCTTCTCTCTCTCTATAATGACAAGAAACAAGAATGAGTTAAGTGATAAGTGACAACTCCCTTTTACACAAAGTAATTGAGTGAGAATTCCTATCCCTAACTAGGTGCAAAAATGTGCTCTTTCACTCTTGAGCCCTTTTCTTGAGTTGTCGAACTCTGATTTTAGTGTCATTTGTCGCATTGGAATCTTAGTTCCACTCTTGTTCTTACCCAATGTGTTATGGTCGAGCGTTGTTCCTTAAAATAACCCTCATAACACATTTCCCTTGAAATCAACATGTGTGGATATCTCCTTGTTTCTCCTCTCAGACTAAGCAAGCAGAAACAAGGGGTGCATATATCTCCCTCAATTTCCTCCCTACCTCAACACTCAACCCCCTTAGCATTTTTTACACTGACTCATTGGTGGTGGTTGCAGGTTGATTTGATTTTGATTTCTCTAATAAATCTTCCTTTGTAGGTTACAGTTCCTGACTTTGTGGTGTTCCAGGATTGTAGACTTGGGGGCTTCTTCCTTCTTGGCGACAACGATTCAGCTTCCTCTACAATATCCTTTTGGGTATCCTTTTCATGATTGATGTATTTACTTTCCTTCAGTTGCATATGCACGTAGTGTCATATGGCCACTAAAGTGGGGGCTAAATGTAACATTATAAATTGTCCTCCTATATGGAATGGTACAATTTCCCTCAGTTTAGCTCCTCACTCTTGGTGACCTCTCAACCTTTTCTTTTTCAGCCTTCCCAAAACCCTAATTGACTTAGTCTAGGTGTAGTTTATTCACTTTTTGAGGTAACTTATTGATAGAATGCGGAAAGAGATTTGAGACTTGGGTCCCTTGGACCCCCAAAAATGCAGATTTGAGATGAAATTAGGGGCTTGGACTTGGGCGTCTGCACCCTAGTCCTCCCCCGTTTCACATGATTTTGAATTTTGGCGGGGTGTCGATTCCTGCCGAGTACCTCAGGATTCTGTTTTCAAATTCTCAGTTTTCACGTGATATCAAGACATTATTTCAAAATTTGAATTCCCTAAAGCTAGATATAAAAAGACATTTGTAAATCATTTTATCACACACAATTCTTATGCAAGCTTGATGGCAAAACTCTGCTACAATTGCCATTGAAGATCCATGACTTGTTAAATCTCTTCAAAGTATTTTTTATTTGCTATCTTGGAGACAATGGATGAAGATTAGGAATTAAGATCTTGAGTCTATCTTGCCCTTCCTAGGGTTTGTACACCCTTTGCATGATCAGGAGAAGGGTTGAAGTCTCCAGCAGCAAGCTTGGAGATCCTCTGTGAACATTGCTGATTCGCCTTCTTGTTCATGAAAGTCTTCATTTATCTCATCTCCTTGAGGTGAATTTGTATGTGTTTATTAATGCAAAAGCGAGTTGTTGATCTTCCCTTGATTGAGACATCTAGGGTTTGATTTTATGCATAACACATTGTTAGGTTTGTACACACTTCTGTAAATCTTTATCTCTTGCTATTGTTGAGGTAAAAATACCAAAGATGGGGCTTGACTGAGGCAAGATCTTATATAATCACAACAATTGCCTTCTTTTGTAGGTGCAGATCGTGTTTTGCAGGTTCCAGCGAAAAGAAGCTATTGGAAGAAGGATATTGTGGGTACAGTCATGATAGACTTTCAGATTTTTAGATTCTGAGACTTGTGGGACATTGGAGCGGGTGCCCCAGTCCACCTAGGGGTTTATTTTGGGATCTGGAAGCCTTTCAGTAGTCTCAGACACCCTATGCAGAAGATTTTCCTATTCGAGGACTTTCAAGACATTAGAGTGGGTGCCCTAGTCCATGCAGCCCTTAGAATCTAGGTACATTGTCTCTAAAACCTTCCTTCTATACTTCTGTCATCAGTTTTACATATTGCTTCATCAGTTTCTGTATATTTATGATTTAAGGCACAATTAGAGTTTTACTTGGCTAAGAGGAAAGTACTTGATAAATCTTGATTAGGGCCTTAGGTTCTATAACCACGTGAGCATAAGGGATAGACAAAGTGATTAGAATCTTGTTCAAAAGCTTGATCCTTGTCCTCCCAATGCTTAGCGGTGAAATGGTAGTATTTAACCTAGCTTAAACAAACTATCAATTTTCACCCTAAACAGGTTCGTTGGCAGAGTATTTTGCTGATAAAGGGAAAAAAAAGAAAAGGTAAAGAATGAGTTCGAAGGCAAGTCTTTTTCGGCAAGGGGCTTGGTTTGTGAACCTTTGGTTAATAATGTATTTTTTCTAGTATGTTCAAGGATAATTTTAGGATCACGATAGTGTTATGTGAGTTGCCAGAATGGGTTTTAGTCACTCATATGGGAATGCTAAAATATTTTATTAGAGCCCGAAGGTTGAATCAGGTGTAGTAGTTGAACTAATTTTAGTCAGTTGTGAAACAAAATGTAATTGACATTATTTGGTTTTAAAATAGTTGTAACAGTTTATCTATTGAAAATGAATATGTTTTTATACATACTGCATCCATTGTGAAAGTTTTCTCACCAAATTGATTAGAGATGTTTACTTTGTGAGAGAGGAGAGAAGGCAGAGTGCATAGAGGAAGAAAATAACTGTGTTGATGCAAAACACAAAGTGAGTGTGTGATAAAAAGGTCCATTTCATGTTATAGAAGAACCATTGCTGCATATTTGAGTCTATAAAAATTCAAGGGTTGTAGCCTCTTTATTTCTAATCAGGGTTAAATCCTCATTGTATTGAGATGGAGCTCATTATAGGTGTGTGTTGTACCTATAGGTTGTAGCCTCAAAACATTGCCTTGGGTGTTGATGTACCTATGGGTTGGTGCCTACAAACCATATGTAATCATTGCTTTTATTGTGAGGTTAGATCTGAGTAGTATACGCAAGCAACATTCTCACTGTGGTGTTTACCATTCTAGGTTTTCCATGTAAATTAAGTGTTCTCTTGTGAGTTTACATTTTCTACATTTTTTGTGTACCTTCTAGTTTGGTTCATTGTAACAAACTTATGATCTATGTTTAGGATTGATTTTGTTATTTGTAATTTTTTAAGGAAAAAGTTACAAACACTTATTCACCCCCCCTCTTAGTGGTTGGTGTGCATTTATCATATGATTCATGGGTTTTAGATTTAAGGGCCTCATTGATGCTACACCCCATAGAAGTTATTTTCTTGATTATGTCCAAGGGGATTTTTAGCTGGTTTATTTGGGAGATAATGAACCATGTTAAATTATTAGAAAGGGAAGAATTAGGATTAAGTTGAAGAATGTGAATCATTGGCTACTACAAGAGGTAAGGCATGTTCCAAGGCTGAGTAGGAATTTAATTTCAACAGGGCAACTAGGTGATGAAGGTTGCATAGTTACTTTTATTGACAAAAATTGGAAGGATACAAAAGGTGCCTTAATAGTAGTGAAATGTGTGAATGTAGGCACCTTATATATTTATACAAGTCATACTATTCCTTCTACTTTAGTTGTTGCAGAGAAAAATGGCTACAATAGTTTTTGTGGATTTTGTAAAAGGTTCAAGAATAGTTGCTGCAGGTTCGCAGACAAAGACTAAAACAATTGCTGCAGGTTCTGAGATAGCACTATGGCATAACAGACTTGGGCATATGAGTGAAAAAGGTATGAAGGTACTTCATTCTAAGAAAGTTTTACTAGGTGTGCAATGTATTAATATGGATTTCTATGAAAGTTGTGTGTATGGTAAACAAAAGAGAGTTAATTTTCTCAAGGATGGGAAATAAAAGAAAGATGAAAAGTTAGAGCTTGTGCATACATATGTATGGGGACCAACTCAAGTATCTTCTCTTAGTGGCTCTTGGAATTATGTTGCATTCATAGATGATCCAACTAGGAAGGTTTAGATTTATTTCCTTAGGTAGAAATCTGATGTATTTGAAACATTTAAAAAATGAAGAAGCTTGGTTGAGAATGAGACGGGTAAAAGATTAAAATGTCTTAGATCTGATAATAGTGGTGAGTATTGCACCAAAGAGTTTGAGGATTATTATGCCTCTAATTGAATTCGTAGGCAAAAAATGGTTCCAAGGACTCCACACGATAATGGAGTGGTTGAGTACATGAATCGGACAATAATGGAGTGTGCAAGGACCATGAGATTGCATGCTAGGCTACCTTTAAACATGTGGGTAGAGGCTATCAATAATGTTCTATATTTAATTAATAGAGGCCCTTCAGTTCCTTTGGCTTGTAGTATTCCAGAGGAGGCATGAACAACTAAGAAGGTGAGTTATTATTTTCTCAAAACCTTACAATGACAAGCATTTGCACATGTAGATTCTAAAAATAGAACCAAGTTGTATGCAAAATCAAATAGTTTATCTTCATTGGATATGGCATTGATGAATTTTGTTATAGGCTTTTAGATTTTGAAAATATAAAAATTGTGAGAAGCAGGGATGTTGCATTCAATGATAAGGTGGTGTACAAAGATCAATTGTAGCAGCATGAGAAGAAATAAAAGGATTATGTGGTGTTGGATGATACTTTGGACAATGATGTTCTAGTGGTTCCTCATGCTCCACAATAGCAACAAGAAATACCACAAACTCTAGTGAATGTTAGATGGTCAACAAGGATAAGTAGACCTCTCGAAAGGTTTTCTCCTTCTTTGTATTCTATTTTTTTAATTGATGCTGGTGAATGACAAGGGTATGATGAAGCTATGCAAGTGGATACAAAGGATCATTAGGAGCACAGAATGGAAGAATAAATAGATTCCTTGCTGAAAAATTAGACTTGGGAATTATGCAAGTTGCCTACAAGTAAAGAGTCTTTACTAAACAAATGGGTTTATAGGCTGAAAGAGGAAGATAGAGGTAAGAACATATTTAAATCTAGGTTAGCTGTAAAAGGATTTGTATAGAAAAAGGCATTTATTTTGATGAGATTTTTTCTTTAGTTGTTAAGATGACTTCTATTCATACCATTTTAAGTCTTGTGGCTGCTAAAGATTTGCATTTGGAATAGTTAGATGTGAAAACTGCCTTTCTCCATGGTGATTTGGAGGAGGATATATGGAACAACCACAAGGATTTGAGGTTAAAGGTAAGGATAAATTGGTGTGCAAATTGAAGAAAAGTTTATATGGCTTGAAAATAGTACCTTGGCAATACTACTTTAAATTTGATAGTTTTATGGCTGAGCAAGCCTATAGCCGGTGTAATTATGACCATTGTGTTTATTTTAAGAGGTTGGATAATGATAGCTACATTATTTTATGTTTATATGTTGATGACATACTTGTAGCAGGGTCTAACATGGATCACATAAGTGAGTTAAAATAATAGTTCGCAAAATCATTTTCTATGAAGGATTTGGGGGCAGCAAAACAAATCCTCAGTATGAGAATTTGTAGAGATAGGAAGAACAAAAAATTGACTCTATCTCAAGCTGATTATGTTGAAAAGGTGTTGCAGAGATTCCATATGGATAATGCAAAAGCTATCAGCACACCTTTGCTTAGTCATTTGAAATTGACTAATGAGATATGTCCAAAGACATAAGAAGAGGAAGACAAAATGTCTAAGGTACCTTACACTTTCGCTGTAGGAAGTTTAATGTACGCTATGGTATGCACGAGACTAGATATTGTACATGTTGTAGGAGTTGTAAGCATGTATATGAGTAATCTTGGATTGGAGCATTGGAATGCAGTAAAATGGATTCTTAGGTATTTGAGAGGTACATCCAATAAATATTTATGTTTTGGAGCCTCTCATACTGATTTAAAAGGCTATGTGGACTCAGATTTGGCAGGGGATATTGATACCAAGCAGAGTACTACAGGTTATGTCTTTATTGTAGGTGGGATAATGGTGAGTTGGATCTCAAGGTTATAAAAGGTGGTTTCTTTATCCAACACAGAGCTAGAGTATGTAGCTAGAACAAGGGCAAGAAAGGAGAAGATATGGCTGCAATTTTTTATGGAAGAATTGGGCAAATAACAGGATGAAAGTTATTTGTTTACAGATAGCCAAAGTGGCATACATCTTGTAAAGAATTATGCCTTACATTCAAAGAATAAACATATACAACTAAGGTATCACTTCATCAGGTCAGTGTTGGAGGATGGACAATTAAGGCTGGAAAAGGTACATACAGATGACAGTCCAGCAGATATGTTTACGAAGGCAATGATAAGAGAGAAGCTAATCTCATCTTTAGCTTCAGTTGGCCTTCAAGATTGAAAATAATAAAATTAGAATAGTAGGGTCCAGGGTACCTATTTCCAATGGGATCTATAAGGATAGTGATGTTATGATCAGTCTCCAAGTAGGAGATTGTTGTTATATAGAGCCCCATCAGATTCAGAGGTTAAATTTTCTCCATTTTTTGTTGGTGCATTCTCCCCCAAATTAAGTAACCAACATATAAAAACTCACTTTGTATAACCACCATAAGTCTTGATAAAACCACTGGAGAAGGTGAAAAGGCTTAGGGTTAGGGTTTTTGTTGATATTGTATTGTAGCATATTGTAGCAATATTGAGTTGCAGGATTGCTGGTTGTAATTAGTTTGGTTTATTGGATAATAATATTGGACTCTCTGTTGGTGGATGTAGCCCAAGTTTGGGTGAACCACGTTAAAATTGTCTCTTGCTATCATTTCTATGTATTTTAATTTCTCTGTTTAATTTTTGATTATCTACATTTAATTGATATATTCTACATGTTATTCCTAACACAACTAGTATGCAAAAAGTGATTCCACCATACATAAGTTATGAATATTAGTTGGAGTAATAAGATAAAAGGTCACAAGCAAACATATGTCTTTGGGAACCATGATATAGAAGATCATGATGCCTTTGTGACAATATATTGCAAGGACTAGATACAAATCAAAGATAAGATGATAAGCAAGCAACCATGACCAAGATTGATACAAATACAAAATGATAAATATGTAAGATAAAATGGTAAAATGATAAAGATAGAGGTCACAAGAAAACATATGCTCCTATGTGACACCATGATATGGAAGACTATAATGTTGTTGTGACAATATGTTGTAATAACTAGATAGAAATGTAAAATAAAATAATAAGCACACACAAGCAAGCAAGCATGTACAAGATCACACAAAGACAAACAAGGTGTTTCCCCTGCCAAGATAAAAACTAATGATTGAATGATTTATTGATTGATTAAAGATAAAGATAGTGTTTCTATTTTGATGTTTACAACATGCCCCATTTTACCTCTTAGCAAAATGAGCACCCCTGTTGTGGCTGTGGCTATTTTTTGCTTGTGTGTGGGCTTGCTTGGTGGTAAAGGGAAAAGAGGTAAAAGTTACAAATTGTGTTGAAAATTGAAAAAATTAGCATTAAGTACCAGAGTGGAATAGAGGTGAATTCTTTGTCAAAAATGAATAAGGGTTGCTTTTTGAACCATTTTAGAATTCCCAATATTCTGGAAGATATGCGTGTTTTTGGTAAAATGCATTACATAAGGGTTTTGTATGTTGCATGTACAAGGTTGATTGTAAGTGGAGTCATTGTATTAGTCACATGGAGTGGTCGGGTTCATGTATTGTGGTACTTTGCATGCATGTGGTTAGTGTTTTATTCTTTGCATACAAGTCAAACCCGATGAGTTTCAGAAGAAGAGTGGATAATTGGTTAAGTCCACATTGTATCTTGAGTTGTATGTTTGTCTAAAGGAAAGATACAAGGCAATATACAATGCGATATACATGTCATGGACCCAAAGAGAATATAAAATTTGGTTTTATTAAGGTATGTTTCATTGTTTGTATATTGCATATTTTAGCTTTGCACCTTTTGGTATACATACAGTGCGGATGTCAAAAGGTAATTAAATTAGATGTAAGTGATGCATCGTACCTTAATGTATATTGAAAAGATGCATTCACTTTATATACATGTATGGAGTTGAAGAGGTTATGCAATGCGGTTAAGAAAAGATGAGGAGTCTGAGATGATTGTACAAAAGAGTTTACATGTATGGAGGTTTGTATCTAAGAGTGGATACAAGTGTTGTTGTTTTGTCGAGATACAAGTGGGAAGGTAAAGTGGGTCCCACAGGTTGTATCTTGAGGTTGTATATTGTACCGACAGACGAATATACAAGCCGATATACAAGAAAAGATGCAAGGAGCCATGATACAAGACAGATTTCAAAAGAAATTAAATAAAGGTAAGGCTTTGTAGGTTTGGGTGATTGTATGTTGAGGATATACAATCCTGATATACAAAGAAAGGGAAAGACATCGTTAAAGAGATAAAAGGTAAAGAGGGTTTGTATGGGTTGCAATTGTATAAGCACTTGTATCTATTTTACATACATTATGATATACAAACAAGAGATACAAGGGTGGGTAAAAAGAAAATAGGTAACATTGTTTATAACTAGTTGGATATAGGCTTGTATATTGAAAAGATGCAAATGGACATACAAGAAATAATATACAAGGAGAGATACAAGAAAATGTGATGTATGCAGAAAGTAAACTAATGGATAGAAGGTTTAAAAATTAAATGTTGAAGGAAGAGGCCAAAGCCGTAGGTGCATTAATTGCTACAATTAATGTTGAACTAACACTGAAAATGGTAGAATTTAAAGGGTTAGGGTAAATTAAGGATTATTTTCTTTCATATTTGCATTGTTAAGATTAAAATTGCAGAAAGAGCAATTGTTGTGGAAATTGAATGAAAATTCATCACAAGATGGAATTTTAGAAATGGAAGGGATTGGAAAATGATAAAGTAAGTCAACATTGTAAGGTTGACTTGTCAAAGATATAGGTATTTATCTTGAATGTCATTACAGTTTAGTTAATTAAAAATGCAAAGTGATTTTCAGTAATTTCATTTTAAAATGTAAGCAAAAGTTAAATTACTGTGTCTGATTGTTAATTAGCTAGTTTGGGTTAAATAATATGAAAGTCAAAACTGAAAAAGACAAATGGGGGGTTAGGGTAAATGTAAAAAAATAGAAAATTTGTAGTAAAACCCTAGGTAAGAGAGTAGAACGACAAGTTAAAAAAATGTGTTTTTTGTAGGATGGCCCCAAAGTAGAAAAGGTGGATACAAGGGGTGAAAAAAAGAGTAAAAAGGAAAGAAAGCCCCATAAAGAAACCAAGAAGGAAGAGTTTCTAATATACAAATGGTACCCTTCGTTTCTTGACACAAGCGAAGTGGGAACAGGCACCAAGGGAATTATGACACAGATGATGTTTTGCAAAAGATCACAGTAGCCGACGCTACACCTGATATGAGGTGTATATAGGAAAGTGGATTATACAAAGCTGTAGGTTTCCCATTAGCTATGGAAGCTAAGGACCTATGTCTGGATTGCATACACTTATATGACCCAGTTACCAGAAGAATAATACACCATGATAGGGTCATTGCAGACTTATCTATAAAGGGGATTGCAAGAACATTTGGTCTAGAGATACATGAAAAGATGGTAGATATTGATATTGACTAGTATAATGAAGATTTCAATGATACTGAGAGGGATTGTAGAAGCAAGATATTCTATAGTTGGTATAGTGCAGAGAATAAGCCCAAGATTGTGGCAAGAGTACATAAGATTCTGCAAAGAATAGACTTCAAGGAAGAGATATATTTGATGATTACAATGTTAAGAAGACTTGTGGGCTTGAGGGATGCCACTAAGTGTGAACCTTAGATGTTCACTGTTATACAATTCATGAGGGAAGTAAAGAAGGAACAAGGACAAATTCACTAGGCTAAGGCTATTAGCACAACCATATAGAAATAAGCAATGTTAAGAAAACAAAAAATGATGCCTTTCTATTTGTCCTTGTATGTATTATATTCATGTGCAGCAATGGTTCAATCATACATACATGGGATTGACAGAGTTGGAACCCTAGGGAATGGCCCAAATCAAAAGCTTGTATATGAACATTATCTTGATTTACAAGAGGAAAATGCATTGATTAAGTATGCTTTAGTGAATGATGTATTTTATACATAAATGTTTGGAGTTTTAAGAGAAGAGCAAGATAAGAGATTGTCTGCAGATGCAAAGGATACAATTGGTTTGCATAGTTTATGGTACATTCAATTCCAGAATTTCATTTATATTAGAACTGAGAGCTTGGAAGGAAAACCTTTCATGTTGCCTAGGCATCCTTCTAACAAGTTGATTGTTCTAGAGTTCTCAAGACAGAACTTGAATGCCTTTAGAATGTACAAAAAGAAGTATAGCAAGGGGAATCTTAAGCTCCCTTGAGCAATTGGTAGGTATTCCTGTTCCAACGAAGAAGTGGCTAGTTACTCAGAGAAGGAGTTAAGGTACTATGGATTTAAGGAATTTGAGTTAGCAAGGAGGTTTGATCCTTTTCACAGGATCCAAAATACCATTGATTCTAAATTTAAACATCAGGTACACATTGAGGATTTCTAGTCAGATTGTGAGAATGACAGAGAGGTGAGAAAGAGAGCTCACAAAAGACTAACAGTAGAGAAAATGAGGTCCATGGGAGACATTTATGTACCCCCAGAAGTTAAGGATGATGGAAAATTATTACATCATAGTTATGAAAGTGCCAGGCTTGCTCCCATTAGAGAGCCTGATTGGTCGCAACCATGGAATACATCTTTGGACATATTATCCAAACCTATTATTTTGTTCTCTAAAACATGGTTGAAGGACATAATTAAGGAGCTTAAGGCTAAGGGAATTGAGCCTACATAACCAAAGAAAGGTAAAAAGAGAGTGAGGGAGCATCGAGATGATCTCCGGTGCTTCTATGAAAAGAAAAGAAAGATTGTAGAAACAAAGATTGTTGAGAAAGATAGAAATACTACATTGATGGATCCTTATGCAATAGGGGTGACAATAGCGGTATAATCAGGCACATTTGTAGAAGCAAAGTCATTGAATCATGATACCAGTATAGAACAAGCACAAGCTGCTAAAGAGTTAATAGGGCAGAAGGTAATGAATGCAATACCAATAGACATATCCAAAGGGGAAACTTCAAAAGAGAGTGAAGTTATAGGAGCACAACAAGTAGGTGCTATATTAAGTAACATACCTGGTGCATCTACCTCAGTAGAGAAAAGACATGCATATGCTAAGGTAAAAATAGAATTGGCATGGGTCAAAAATGCATGAAGCCAAACAAGCTATTGAGACTATCAACGTTGAAGATGACAGCAGTGGAAGTGAAGTTAGGGAAGTAGATTAGGGATGTGAAGAGAAATTAGCATGGAAGAAGAAGAATCCAGTGAATATTCAAGTGATGAAGAAGAACAAGACACTCAAGCTTATATGGAAGTTGAACAAGGTCTAGTTTCTGAGCAAGAAAATGTATAAGAAGAATTGAAGGCAGTAGATCTGTTTGGTACATTAGTACCTTCAGAAATAATAAGAGATGTACAATATGTAACACATCAAATAGAAGAATCTGAAAAAGAGGATACACTTGAAGAGGTAGTGAAAGAAACACCTGCTCAAACTAAAGAGGAAATAGGAGTTGGTACTTTTGTTGTGGATGTGTTGAATATTCTAAACATGTATGGGGAACACAGTGAAGAAGAAAGGAATGTAGAAAGCAAAGATGAATAGAGAAAAGAGACAAAAGAATCTGATAACATAGTAGGTTCACTTTCACATGCAGATCAGGTTGACATGCCTAAAAAGGTACAAGAGAAAGGTGAAACAGTAGAGGAAGCAACAAATAAACCTGAAAGCAAAGAGAACATAGAGAATACTGATCAAGATGAATTTAAATCTGAAAAGCAAACAAAGGATAAAGGCATGACAAATATGGAACAAGAAAATAAAGAGGAAGATCAAGAAAAGGACTCATCAAGAAAAGAAGGTCCAGAGGAAGAAGATGAGGGTGGAGGAGATACCAAAATTGAAGAAGAGGATAATGAGGGTGAATCTAAATAGCAAAATGATCCAATGGTACAGTAAACAACCCCACAACAACCTTCTCCACAGCAACAACAACAACAACAAGGAGAAGTAGAAAAGCCTCAAGAAGAGGTAATCAATGAAGAAAAGTCTACTGAAAGTACAAAAGAGGCTTTGGCTTGGTTGGGTGTAGAAATAAGGAGAGAAAAGGTGGAGGTACAGTTAGTACCCATAGACATCAAAACTTTATTAGGCAATACAATGCCAAGAAAAGAAAAGAGGAAGGCCAGAACCATGTCAGCAATACAAAGGGGTCCAGACGGATCCAGAACACTAAATTTGGCCATACCACAGAAGGAGAAAGATAAAGGAGAAATAACAGTAGATGATTACAAGATACTTAATTTTGACTTAAGACACACAATAAGGGAGTAGCATATAAGTGAATAGGAAGATATGACCAGGTTACAGTAGAGATGTTAAAGAAAGACAAGGATAAACATGAATATTTGAAAGGACACATTGTCCAGTTACAACAATTCATTAGGGGGATATTTGATCCCAATACTACAATACTAGAGTTACCTAGTGAAATAGCAATATTATCAAAAGATGAAGTGAAGGATATGAAAAATAAGAGGTTTGAGGCCAATATTTTTGAGGAGTGGTTCAAAGCATTTGTGCAAGAAGGAGAAGAGATGATCAAACAAGAAGTAACAGGATGGGAATTGGCTGCAACAGAAAAGAATAAATGCAGTGTGCTTATATATAATTGTCAGTTTAGAAAAGAAGAATGCAAGTTTGAATTGGGACAACTTGAGGAAATTGAAGAAAGAGAGGACGAATTAATAAATGAAGGATTCATTACTCCTTAGATGGAAAATCAAGTACCACATGCTAGGTTGGGGTTAAGGTTTGAAGATGATAGCCTCAGAAGATGCATCACAACCACTCAGGGTTTAGAGGAGAAAGCAGACATCATGATCAGGTTGCATAAGAGGATAATTGGAAAGTTCATAGATCATGAATGTATGGATGTACCTGCATATGAACTCCAAAGGGCATTTAAAGAATTCAAGGCCATCTTTGTGCCATGTCTAGAAAATATAGAGGCGTGTTTAAGTAAACAAATGATTGATTCAATAATGGAGGCGAGTGCCAAGATAAAGAAATATAAGAAGAAGGTTGAAGGTTCAAGTAAAGAAGAGAAGAAATTGAAAGAAGGGGTCATAATGCAGGAATATGTATGGACAAGGAGTCCAATGGGAAATCGCATCTTCATAGAAGGTGTAATAAATAATTTCAAGGCATATCTGAAGGAGTGGGAAAATATAAAAATCTAGTAAATAATATTAATGAAAGAGTCAATTGAAAGGTATCCGTGGGAAAGGTCAACAAGAAAGAAGAGGTCAAAGGGGGGGAATCCTGTTTTGAAAAGATTCCATTGGCATCCTTTGAGGTAGAAAAGATACCACAGAGATATTTTGAGAAACGGTTAGGAATGAATGTACACCCTTGATCAAGAAAGTATGAATACTGACCATAGATTGGGTTTTTTAGCTGTAGCAGTATGAAGCTTCAAATTCTATATAAGAAGCTCTGCTGCTTGTATATTATTTACACAGGGATTTTGAGTTGTTGCTTTTACTTGTAATTTGTTTGAACATTTGAATAGAGAAGTATTTCTTTAGTTTACAAGAGGAGGTCACCTGTGTCTGCTCTAAGGAATGTATAGAATGTTTGGTTTCCTTACTGTATCTGTAAAAACTTCTGTAAGTTCTTTTGTAATTTAATTAATAAACGAAAAGGTCATTCATACATTGTAAATTCTATATGACTGTGTGTTTTAAATACAAGTAAACTTGGAATTCTGCATCTATTACTGAGTGTTTTCTGATTCTTACTTGTATTTGAAGTATTATCCTTTAAAAGCTTGCAATCTATGATATGTGTTCATGAAAATATTCAGGACTATGTATTTGAAGATTTAATATGTGGATTTGATTAATTTGCTATATCTCTTAAAGACGTGAGTAACAGAACATTTAGATCCTATAGGAAATGATTCTTAACATGATTTTCTCTAACTTTTCCCCAAACATTTGAAATAATTAGCTCAAATTCAGAAATCTTAAGGAAATTGTCTTACATTTGAAAGAAACATAAAAAAATTGTGTTAATATCTGACAATTTTCATATTAATTTGAAAGGCAAAGCTTGTTTCACTATAAATCATACAAGGCTTTGTGATACAATATTAAGTTCATGCAAAGGAATGAATAATTTGTCTATGTTTGTAATAATTTACAGAATTTGATTCCAATACATCACAAATTATCTTAAGTCAAGTAAAGCCCCTTGAAAATTACAGTTTCACATCAACCTGCTGAACTGTCCACAAGGTCAAGACTTGACCATACAGAAACTTGGGATTAAGAACTCTTAAGTGATTTCTTCATATCTTTCAAGATAGTTTAGGTTCATTTTGTGAATTTTAACTTTTGTTATGAATGTGTAAAAACAATCATCAACAGTTTCCATTGTGGGGAACAATATATCCCTAGAACAAAAAAAGGATAAAGGAATGATATATCCCAAAGATGATGATTGATGATGATTGATGAGATTGATAGCAAGATAGGAAATAAAACCAAGGTATGCTTTTGAAAGACTTGACAAGGTTTCTTGACTAGATTGATATGGATTAAGGATGGCTTACATTTGATTTATTGCATTAATTTTTGCATGTTTTGATTTTTTAAACTTTTGACATGTTTTGATTTTTTTAGATTTTGGTGTTTTAATGTTTTTGGATTTTTCACATTTTTTTGGCATATTATGGGATGGTTGAATGAAATTGGATGAGTGAAGGAGTGGAAATAGTGGAGAGAGAGGTATGGTGAGAAATGGACTTGTGGTAATTGTGAGATAAGTGGGGTGAAAGGTTTGATCATGGAAGTTGGTAGAAGTGTCATGAAAGGAAGAAGATGGGGTCCAACAAGTTCACTTTTATGTAGTTATTTTTGATTTTCTTTTATGCTCATATTGATTTTCTTTTCTTCAAGGAAATGCTCATATAATGCTAGGGACAAATGGATTTTTCTTTGACTTTAGATGCCTCCAAGTTTTTCTCTTTTAAGGCCAATAATTTATAATGTTTTTGTTGAATGCACAAGACAACTGAGAGCGGGGTGAATCAGTTGTATCTTAAAACTTTAAAACCCTCACAAACATTTAGATCCACATTAATCCAATTAACCCTTAATCTGTTAGAATGATTTATCATGAAAGAAGATAACATAAATAGAACCAAATCAACATCATACACAAGAAAACACTAGATTTACGTGGGATACCCAAGAGGGGAAAAACCATGGTGAGGATTATATCACAATATAAAGTAATATCAACACCAAATACAATAAGGCTCACTGCTAGAGGGCTCACTGCCCAAAAAATAGAAAGGCTCACTAGAAAGGCGCACTGCCAGAATAGAAAAGAAGATAGAGAAGAGTGTTACAATGAGAAAACCATATCAATGAAATAGAGAAGTCCACCACAGCATCACCAACACCTTCACAGTCTTCCTGAGCATTTGTAGACACCTTCTGCTCACTGCATCTAGCAATCTAACACATGAAAGATCACACTACACTTCACAAATTCACACCTCACAACTCTACAATTCACATCATTCATATCACACACATCTATCTTGTCATCCCTCAATGACTCAACCCTTATTTATATCATCTTCAACCTTGAAAACATTCTCCAATGTTAGCTCTACACCTCAACTATGCAAATTCAAATTAGGTCAGCACCAAAACATTCCCATGGTGGAAAGGAATGAAGGTGAACAACAACACACCTTAGCTAGGACCTAAATCCACTCATATATGCCCTGCCATGCTTCCACAAACACTGAAGCAACTCCGTAATTAGTGTAAACACCCAAGGTCGGCTGAACCTATGTTAACACCATAATCATTTAAGTAAATGCTTCCTCAAATCCAAAGATGACTCATGAACACCACCCCATGCTTGAACACAATCTACAATATTCCACAAACCCCTTCAAATCCAACAAATTCCTTCGCAACAACATTCACCTAAAGAATGTACATACCCAGTGCACTCAAATAACTCTGCCATATAGTGCAACTCAAGAAACTGACTTCAAAAGTGCCAAACCTTAAATAAATTCACTAGAAGAAAGATATAAACACTATAAGCACCCTTCCAGATCTACAAAACTTGAAATCACTCTATAGAGAAATGCAAAGAAAAAAAAATTCTCCTAGACACCTCTACAATACATAGTTCACAAACTGGTGAACACACCTTCCTCTACATAATGATCCAGCACACCAACTTTTGAAGGAAACACCTCTGGACATGTCTGATCAACATATCCAAACCACATAAATAGATCTTCAACATAGAAGAAATGCGGAGCCAAACTAGAATGCTAATCTGTAACACAGAACACCACTATAACACACTGTTTCCTCTTTTATTCAAATTTTCTCAAAAGCACTTGGAAACCAAGCATCAAAAACATATCATCAACATCTTTAGCAATTCCTCATTACAACCAAGTCAACTACAACATGGTAGCTCAACCATACATCCATAAACATAAACTTATCAAAGCAACTTCAAAGGAAACATCAACTCAATACCAACTGCTCACATCTTTGTAAAAAACTCCTCATACAATTGACACCAATGACAACACAATCTTGTTGACATCAATGACAACACCATCTGCACATATTTACAACAATCTCCCCTTTGTCATTGATGGAAATACATGATGTGAAAAAAAACATCAACAACAAACACAACTCTGATGCTTCATACCAACTCATTATCTCTTTTCTCTTCCTCTGATAACTAACACATTTGTTAATCCAATTTTTTTTTGAAATGGGAGAAACAATGGATGGGTAGGAAAAACTAGGTGTGGGGTTTGGATAGAGAAGCTCTGGATCCACATGCAAGGTGACATCCCAGGTTTGTACTTCTCCTGCTAATGTTAGTTTGTTTTGTATTAATGATAAGACAAGTCTATCTTGTGGGGCCTCTGCCCAAAAAAGTAGGGCTAGTGGCAATGGGGCTATCAGGCTTCCATCGGGAGGTACTCTGGCCTAGAATACCATTTCATTGAATCCTACTAGGCTAGTTGTTGATGGTGTGGACATTGTTCAATTTAAGGTGGGTGTTTGCCTCAAGATTAAAAATCTCACGTTGAAAAGGGCGATGGACAAAATGGCATATGTACTAGTTGGAAAGGTCTTTGGGAGAAGACCTAATATTGAAATGATGAGAAAATGGGCTACCAGTAAGTGGGCTATCAAGGGAAGTGTTATCATTTCTACAATTCCTAAAGGCATCTTCTTCTTCTCCTTTAACCACTCTGAGGATTGCTTGGGCACGTTAACTAGTGGGCCTTGGCTTTTTGGGAAACAAAACTTGTCCCTCTGTAGATGGTACCCTGGCCTCAACTTGGAAGATGCCCTAATGGAGTTGGCTCCAACCTAGATTAGGCTTCCTAGCTTACCACTTGAGTTCTGGGATGATGAAGTCTTTGCTGCCATTGCCAACTCCTTTGGCCATTTCTTGTCTTTGGATGGTGTCACTAAAACTAGAAGTAGATATATCTTTGCTAGGATTTGCATTAGTGTTGAGACCAACAAGGTCCTCCCCACTTCCATTATGTTGTATTCCAAGTTTAGAGAATGGACTCAGGAGATAGTGTATGAAAACTTTGCTCTATTTTGTCAAAGGTGTAGTAACACTGGTCACCTCATCAACACCTGCCTCAAACCCAACCAAGAACTAGGTCAAGATGATAAAGGCAAAGTAGTCATCATGGAGAGTTCTAGATTACCTACACTAGACCAAAGCTCTAAGGAAAATCAAATGGTTCCTTCAGAGGCTCACAAGGGTCAAGTTCTGCTAGCTAGTGATGCTCTGGAGGGTGCTTCAGAGGAGCCAAGTTCTTAGGTTGATGCTTCAAAAATCTGTCCTATCCTACAGAAAATGAGGACAACCAGCAAGTGGAGGAACTCAAGAGGGATTCTAGGGTTTCATCCTAGTAGACTGTAGAAGAATTGATTTCTTCACCAGGGCTAAGCCCAGATGGGGTCAAGTTGGTTTTAGGCTCTAGCAATATGAGCAACAACCTGGTTACTCCCTTTTCCCTGGGAAAAGCCCCTCTCCCCCCTTCCTCAGAGAAGGGGGAAAGGTGAACTATGGATGTGGGTAAGGATTCAAAACCTGACAGGAAAACCTTGAGGGAGACAAGGAGGAGAGAAATAGTCAAGAATTTGGCCAATGGTAATCAAAAGACATTGGAGCTTATGACCTCCATGAGAAACAAGAAATGATAGTCATATCATGGAATATTAGGGGACTCCATAGTGCCCACATGCATCTCATGTTGATGAACTTCATTAAAGAAATGAGACCGGACATACTTCTTATTCAAGAAACCAAAATGGAAGTGGAAAATTTGAGAAAATAAGCAATAACATTTGGCTATATTCATGTCATGAAGCTATTAAGGTGGAAGGTGCATCAAGTGGCCTTGTCACAATGTGGAAGGCCCGTTCTGTTTAAGGTAGTGTCATAATCAGCAACAAAAATACTATAAACATAAATTTTAAGATCATCAGCAGCAATGTGGGTTGGACCCTAACAAATATTTATGCCCCAATAATATAGTGCAAAGGAGAAAGTGTTGGGTTGACTTGATAGAAACAAAAGACAAGCGTGAGGATACTAAATGGATCGTAGCTAGAGACTTCAACTCCCCTCTCTACTCCTTTGATAAAGTTGGTGGGATTATGGACTTTAGTGATAGTATGATTGACTTGGACAACTTCCTTCATCTTGGCAGTTTGGTGGATTTGGAGTTGAAAGGTTTCAACTACACTTGGTCTAATAAGAGGGAGGGCATGAAGCTGATCTAGGTTAGATTAGACAAAGTGTTGGTCTCTACTGATTGGGTCATTATGGAACAATGCAAGTTCAACAACCTTCTAAGATTCAGATCTAACCATACTCCTCTTGTCCTTTCTTGGAGTCTGAATCTGGAGAAAACTAGCTTCCCCGTCATATTTGAAGCCATCTAGACCAAACATCTAGAGATGTACTAATTGATCTCCAGTTGGTGGAATCAGTGTGTGGATGGCTCTGGCATGTACAAAGTAGTACAGAAGCTAAAACAAGTTAAGTAAAACCTTTGGAATAAGAAATCGTTTGGTAACATTTTCAAGCGGAAGCAAGAGGTCAAAGCCAAAATGTTGAAGATATAAGGTGACATGGATAAGGGTATCTTCACCCAAGATGATAGTGTGAATGAAAAGGCCTTGTTTAGTGAACTACATAATATTGTGGAGAGTGAAGATATTTATTGGAAACAATGATCTAGAATCCAATGGTTAAAGGAGGGAGACAAAAACACTAAATTCTTCCATCAGTCAACTATGAAACATAGGAAAAGAAATAGGATTTATGAAATTATTCTTTTGGATGGGAGTGTCATGAAGGATAAGAATCATATTAGAATTGAAGGGGCCAAGTACTTTGAGAAAATTTTGAATGGGGTTGGGCTGCATCTTGAGGAAAGGGATGCTATGCTCACTCATGTATTGGAGGTTATTCCTAACTCCTTGACTAGAGAAGATAATCTCAGCCTAGAGAAGGAGGTTTTAGAGGAGGAGGTGAATGGTGTGGTTTTCTCTCTAGATCCCTATAAGGCCCTAGGACTAGATGGGTTCCCCCTGATTTTTTTCTAGTCCTATTGGGAGATCATTGGTAATGACATCACTACGACAACTAAGGAATTATTCAAAAGAGGCAGAGTGTTGAAGGAAATAAAAAACACATTTATTGTTCTTATAACTAAGAGGGAAGGTGTAGGGCCCCTCCTCAATATGACCATTATGGCAGGAAGAGATTTCATATTTTGGTTACTATAGTTTTATGACGAGACATTATATGTTGGCTCTATTATCATTTGACAATGACTATGGTATAAACTAATCTAAGACATATGAGTTTGGTTTAGATCATGATTGATATGTGCTTATATTTATACACATGTCCTTAATTGATCCATGTGATATCTTCTAGATTATGGGTTGTACCTTAGGATAATGGATCACATTATTTCATTGAGTTGTAGTATGGTGTCATTCCTCAAGATATATTGTGGGCATTCATATATATATATGGCTCATGGATTATGTCACTCTTTGTTACATGGTATTTCACCTATTACTGGAAAACATGTTGCTTAGCATCAATGTTGTATTAATTTCTATTATTCATGTGATAGAGATATTTCAGGTGCTTTGAGATTAACTGAATTTATCTTGTACATGAAAGATTCTTATTATGGCGTAAAAGAATAAGTTATATGAGAATATATGAAGTAATTAATGGTTATTATATTACTACTTAAGCTATTGTTATCGTAACTGACAATGTGTAGATGAGTGTGCAGGCATTTGTTAGCTAGAGGAAAATGGGGAAAATATATGGGGGCCCTATTGTGTGTAATATCGTAACTGACAATGTGTAGATAAGTGTGCAAGTATTTGTTACCAAGTTCTCAGGAGAGACTTGGGTCCCTTGTGTTGTGATATGTGTGGACATGTATTGTGGTTGTCTTTGTGTCATGATATGTACCTTCATAGCTCATGATGTGTACCTTCATAGCTCGTGATTGTTGTTGTGCGTGTAGTTGTCATGTGTTGTGTTGTAATCCAAAATTAAATTGTTTTTCTTTCATCCTCGTATTAAGGGTACAAAATAGTTAAATAGACACCTAAGTCATAATATTTAACTTTAAGGACCTAGGTTATGGTCTAGGTGCTTTTTGGATGACAAATTTGCTAAAAATATTAAGTTTTTAAAATTCTTATTTTCACCCTAAAGAGTGACGAAAATTAAGGGGCATGATGAGTCATCAAATTATTGTGTAAGGGAATCAGGAACCTTAAGTAAAAGAGAAACAAGTGTATGGGGAAAGGGACAAGTGTCTGCCTCAGCATGGGAAGACCTGAAGGTTCTATTAAAAAAAATTATTTGAAAGTAAGGAGGTTGTTTTTTTAGCTACTTCTCTCTCTGGACTATCTTCGTCACCACCTGCTATACTGCATGCATCTACAATTATCTGCTACGCTGCATGCATCTACAATTATCTGGGATTTCACTTGCTGTAATTTTTCTTTGGACTAAGAGGGTAAATCTTCAACCAAGAGGCTGTTGGAAAGGAGTTAATCTGGGAGAGTGTGAGTTGTATATCCAGTCCTCTGTAAATCCTGTATAGTTAACAAGGTAGGCATCAATCCTTAATTTTATATATATATATATATATTATAGGAGATATAGGTGAATTGAATTTTGTTTTGTTGTTGTTTTCTTTTCAAAATATGCTGGAAAATGAATTATTTGATTCTATTTTGAGTCTTGTGTTTTGAGGTATGGATTCATGTGAAACCTCTCATTTTATTCTTGTATTCTACGTAGTTGTGTAAATCTGAGTAGCATAAATGGTGTTGTGTTGTGGAGTCCTATGTACTGTGTGATGTGTAACTACAAAAGAAATTGTTTCAAATCTGTAATGTGTGAAACTGGGTGAACAAGCTCTATGCCATAAGCTATGTAGATGAGTTGTGAGGATAACCTGAGAAGCTAAGTTGTGTAGTCACCTGTTTGTTTTCTCCCTAGTCCCCATGTGTTTTCCCTAGCTCAGGGGTGGACAGATCCTGTCCTAGGCTGGGAGTTGAGCATCCCACTGGCTGTACTAAGGAGTCTAACCCATGTTTCTGGTTTCTAGCATGTGAGGAAAGGACTTGTAAGTGTGACTATTCAAGTGCATACAGATTTTGGAAGGATGATAGTTGATATGTTTTAGATGAAAATGAAATCATTATAAAGTCTAATGTTGTAGGAGTGGTTTAATTTCAGAGTGAACTGCAGTGAATCTATATACTATCATTGTAAAAAATAAAGAAACTATTATGAACAATTGTAATAAGATTATTATGTAAAATGTATCAGAATTCAAGGTGCAGTAGTTGTCTGATTAACTTTGCTATACACAATTACCATATACTTTATAGACATTATATAAACTGGGAATAAATATATTAAATCTATTTTCTAATGCAGCATATGTGAATGAAGTGTTTTATTGTTTCCTCTTACAAGGGATATACCCCTTCCATCTTAAACCTGTCAATAAATAAAATCAATGAGTTTTCACAAGAGTTCCTTTCACAAAATAGTAATCACATAAAATTACCTGGCTCTTTTACAACAAAGGCTAGCCAAGTTTGGTTGCAATACTATTCTTGTGTTAAAATGGGTCAGTCGAGCCATGTGAGGCTGCCCCTCATTATACAAAGCAAAGACATGGGGTTTGACCCCCATTTGGAGTCCATACAAAAAAAAAAAAAAGAAGAAGAAAACAACAGACATTGTAAGCCAGAGGACTAATTGATCTCTCTCAACAAATTTGCCTCTATACAAATGAAAAAGAAAAAACATGTAAAAAAGTGTGCAAGGCCCTGCTAGAAAAGTCACAGCGCATGAAGAGCGTCTCAGAGGCCATTCTTCCTATGGTATCCTGTTGAAAGCATATCTAACAGAACAATGAAGAGATTCAGAGAGAAGTATAAGAAAAATGCATAATAATCTTAATCTATACTTGTGCAGGAAGTGCGGCTCTACTGAGGAAGCCATAGCCTCCCTGTGCCTCAAGGTGACCCATCTGGGGATCAACCCCTAACACAAGAATATAATAGAGTTTGGTTAAAACTAAACCCCCTTCTCTTTTTCCTTGCATGCACCATAAACTGAATGGATAAAACCTCCAAGACTCTGATTCTAGAGGACTCCCTGTATGGGAAAAAAAAAAACATTATTAGACAAAAATCTTTTCTTGCAGATCTAGAAGAACTGTTTCCTTTTAAATAAAAAATAAATAAATAAATAAATAGATAAAGAAAATATCATATTAGAAACTTATGCTACTGCTGGGGAAGCAGATTACTCTTCCTTCAAACATCTATCAGCCTTCCTTTCAAGGCCACGGATGTTCTCAGTGTCTAGAATCTACTTTACCTCTGGTGGCCAAATTAAAAAAAAAGAAAGAAACACTATGTTGAAATTAGGGCAAAGGGAATAAGGTAAAAGTATTAGGTGCCCTTAGGGTTAGGTATTTTCTTTGGAATCTTCTTCAAGCTTCACGGGAATAAATTGGACAAGATTATTTATCCTCTCAATAAATTATGTATTGTCTTTCAATTATAGTTTAAAATAATTAAGGCCTTCCCAATTATATTTGCTGTCCTTCGATACGTTTTCCTTTTGTCATTAGAACCTAAATTTTATATGCGAATATTATAGTGCTAGAAATTATATGTGAACATTAGAGTGCTAGAAATTATATGTGAACATTATAATGCTAGAAAGTTTTGCATGCCGTTTAAAAAGGAGACTTTACTTTTATCCTGCTAGTTTAATCTTTTTATTTTATTTTCATAATTATAATGCCGGCTATGTTAAATTTATGAGACAAATGTGTTTTTTTGCTGGATAGATATCCTTCATAACTTTCAAAGAAGCTAAGTAAATTAAATAATAATATCAATAGCTTTGCATAAGGGAGTGTATATATATATATATATATATATATATATATATATATATATATATATATATATATATATATATATATATATATTCAAAATTAGTTGGGTTGTAGACCATTATAGAACTATATAATTTTGTTGCCCTTATTTTGGATTACTTATTATGTTATTTGGAATTTTAAACCATGTTTCACTTTTCCACCTCAAGTTAATATGTGTTTTCTTCTCTTTTCCTTTTTTTTAAAGAGACTATATGTTTTTTTTTTACGTGGGAAATTCTATTTGTTCTTTATTTAGTTTTTTTTTTTTTTTTTTTGGGAGAAGTATATGTGAGAAATGAGGTTAATAATGAAGATTATGTGTTAAAAAGTTAAAAGTTTAAGAGATAATAAATAATGGAAAAAAAAATTATAGGTATAAGGTATAATTTAAGATGATACAAGATTAATAGAAAATAATATTAAGGCTTTGGGTACACCTAAATCAAGGTAAGTCTATGCCAAATAAAAGGTTGATGGAGTGTTTTAATGATATAAGCCATGTTAAGATCAATGAAGAGAAATAAGTTCAAACTTATGGTTTTCCCCCCTAGTTCTTCATGATTGAAAACTATTTACCATAGTAAATCAAACTTGCTTTTACAATTACATTTTTTATGGAGCATAGTGTAGAAGAAAAAAAATTAATTGGTGTTCTAGCTATTATCGTGTGGTTCCTCCAAGTGTTTAGTAGTTCAATATATGCAACATATATGGATTGGTCTAATTCTTGAGAAATACAATTAGAGTAATTAGAGTACTTAGTACACTACATTCCTTGGCTGCACTCTTAAATTAGAAGATAACATTTTCTAACTTCCATAGAATAAGTGTATCTCATAATTGGGCAACTTGCTCTACTTGTAAAAAATAAAGGGAGGGGTAATTATTTAAAAATATTTATGTAAATTCTTGATGAATGGGGAAATTATCCCAACTTATGTTAGAATTAGTTACCTATCTAATTCTTTGTTTTAGCTAGTAACTCCTTTAAAATTCATGATAGGATAATTGCTTCTAAACTCACTACTACCAAATTTCATACTTATTTATATGTGCATCTCCCTCCTATAGATTTAACCTACTACTACTATTTGAAACAATAGAGTTTAAAGGAGACAAGAAAAAGTTATGTTTGATGAAGAGTTTGTGTTTGACCAAGTGTATGAAAAAAAAAATGTCTTGTGTGTGTGTGATGTAGTGAGCTTGTTACACATGTAAAAGCATATTTGTCTCTAAGTATGATTTTAATCCTATCCAATTCAACTCACACAACAAAATTATGCAAGAAGTTATTATAGTTAGACACTAGCAAATGTAGGAATTCATAATATTGACCAAATTTTAACAACCTATTCCTTCCACTTTTCTCTACTAAATTTTCTTTTTTCAACTCTCAAGCTATAATATGAAAAGTAATCACATCCCTTGAAGTTTCTCAACCCACTAGAGCACCATCCATTGTTTCTTTTTTAAGACTGGTGTGCATGAGGGATTAGACCCATTAAGCACTTCCCAGAGTTCCTAGTGTGCAAAACTTGAAAGTGTAAAAAACTTATTCATTCTAGAAAAAAAGGAGAGATGAAACTAGGATGGAATGAAGAAAAAAATCTCTCACCATATATGGTTTTTAATGCAATAGCATTCAAGTTAAATTAAATGAGTAAGACCTAGTGGATCATAGGAAATGTAGTGCATGATACGATAATGAATTATAATTACAAGACAAATTAGGGGTCAAATTATGTTTTTTGTGATTGAACATGGGATATTTATTGCAAAATGAGGTTGTTATGGAAATAATTAGATATATTTGACTACTTAATGAATGAACCTAGTAGTAGGTGCAATAAGTGCTCGATTAATTTTGTTTATGGTATAATGTGATATGTATGTGGAATTTAACATGTGTTGTGATGTGAGAATCCTAGTAAATGTTGTGATTGTAATTCAAAGTATGTGATATAGGATATCTAGCTTGGGAAGAAGAGTTTAGTGGGTAGAATGTATGATCCGCTTAAGCATGCCCTTGTGATAAATGTATATGTGTGTAAATAATCCTTATGACTTAGTAGAGAAATGTTCAAAAAATATGTTGGCAAGTGTTTGTACAGAGATGTGTGGGTCACCCTTCATGTTCTTATATGATGTGATGTCTTAATGACACCCTTATTTGAGGGCATTCCCTCATGGTCACTAGGAGTATAGTTCCTCTTCTTCCCTGATTAAACCAAATTGGTTGGTTTGTGTTGTAAACCCTTTTCTTTCTATTGTTCCGTTGGGTTGAGGATGGACCTTTAATGTGCCCTGAGCTTATACTCAATTCTAGCTACAAACACTTGGTAGTTATATTAAAGTCATCATGGATTTCTAGTATTTGGTAAGCTACTATCAATTATGAGGTACTAACATTACATTGAATATAGATAGTGTTATAGCATTTGATTTGAGATTTTATAATAGTTGCAAACAAAAAGGATTGGTAACTTTGGGTAGTGACACATTATGTGGTATCAGGATGTTTAGAGAGATGAATTATGATAAGTGGGACATGGTATTTCAGTTGGTAGCTTGATAAAATGACAATTGTGTGTGATGAGATAATAGTGAATGATACCTTGTTATAGGGATGATATGACTTCTGATGTGGTTGTTAATATAAGTATGAGATATATTATTCTCTACACAAAATAATTATAGATGACCTCATATATACGTGATATCTCAGACTCATGATACATGATAAACATACAGGCTTGTGGGTTTCCTCTTTTGAGGTGGATGTCAGATTCTATAGATGACTCATTTGTGGCATATGTCAGTGGACCTTGGTATGATGATAGGTGCCTATTCATGTGGATTCTTCATGCAGATATATGATCAGGCTATTCTAGATTGTGTGGGACACACTTATTATGACATGGTAAATTCTTCATTGATCTTCATGTGGTTTGAGAACCACCATACTCTTATGTGGTTTGAGAACCACCATGTAATTTTGTGGTTTGACAACCACCATACTATTCTATGGTTTGAGAACCACCATATTATTCTGCGGTTTGGGAACCACCATACTATTATGTGGTCTAAGAACCACCATGTTATTCTGTGGTTTGAGACCACCATGATATTGCATGCTATTATCTCATGTGGTTGAAGACCACTATACGATTCCCCTCCTCCCCTTAGGTGACCTTGTTGCAAGGTTGCATGGTGTTCGTAATGTGCAAATTTCTAAGAGATTGGTGGAATATTTATTTATGTTTTGAATATTTTTCTTGCAAGCTAGCAGTGTTTTGTTACCATGGTCTAATTGACCATTTTTATGTTTGAGTTAGTCCTTTTACCTCAAGGACATGTTCTTGAACAAACTTGGGATAATACAATGATTGTTATTTGATCTCCACTTCTTTTATGATTCATTATATTTGTTTCCTTCTACCTTTATTGAGGTTTAATTTATGAGTTTGCTTTACTTCTCTAATTTTGTCATTTGAGGCACTTTAAGGTTACAACTGCTGGTATGTGTGGAGTGTTGTGACCATGGTTTACTGTCATATCCTAGAGGGATCATTGATAGGTCATTTAGTGGAGTAGATGGCCTGGGGAATATTGTTCATACTGAGTTATGTATGTGCGCTCCTAGAGAGGACCCTGAGTCCATCCTTGTTGATCTCCTACTTGGCACAATGGTATTCTACATGGCACAGTTGTTCTTTTGTTATCTGGCACTATAGTATGGATGATATTGGTTCCCTTGGAGGTGAGATTATATGATGTTACACTGCATTGGATATTGTCACAGTGGTTACTACATGGCATGGTTATTCACTCATTGATCATGTAGCTCTATGGCACTAAGGACTGCTCAGTGCTTTATTAGTGTTGTCCTCCTTGTAATACCCCTTTCTTGTTGAGCCTTGTGGTGTGAGTCATGTGATGTCTTCCTGATGAGTATATAGGTTGTTACCTGTGAGTATGGTCTTCATCATGTGAAACACCTAAGAGAGGTATGTGATGTCAAGGAGACTCTGAATTCGGATGAAGTGTTATATGTGGAATTGTGTTTTTGTGTTATGTGAGTCATTGAGTGTTGTTGAGAATCATATGTTAAAATTTTTGACTTGAACAAAATGTGACATGATTCTATTCCTTGCATATAAATTTATTTATTCATGTTGGTAGTAATGAGTTAAGGACATGCTTAGCTATTCAAATTAAGGTATGTGGTTAATTTAAAAAGATGTAACTTAATATAATATGGTTGCTTATTGATATTTAATAAGGTAAAATAATTTGTTAATTTTATTGGGTAGGCTCTTCTTTTGGGGACTCCCGGGAGGAAGTCCAAGCCTAGAGGGGGAGGATGTAGGACCCCTCCTCGATATGACCATTATGGCAGGAAGAGACTTCATATTTTGGTTACTATAGTTTTATGATGAGACATTATATGTTGGCTCTATTATCATTTGACAATGATTATGGTATAAACTAATCTGAGACATATGAGTTTGGATTAGATCATGATTGATATGTGCTTATATTTATACACATGTCCTTAATTGATCCATATGATATCTTCTAGATTATGGGTTGTACCTTAGGATAATGGATCACGTTATTTGTTAGCCAGTGGAAAATGAGTGTGTAGGTATTTGTTAGCCAGTGGAAAATGGGGAAAATATATGGGGGTCCTATTGTGTGTAATATCGTAACTGACAATGTGTAGATAAGTGTGCAGGTATTTGTTAGCCAGTGGAAAATGGGGAAAATATATGGGGGCCCTATTGTGTGTAACCAATGAGTCAACCAAGTTCTCAGGAGAGACTTGGGTCCCTTGTATTGTGATATGTGTGGACATGTATTGTGGTTGTCGTAAGTATTGTTGTTGTCGTTGTGTTGTGATATGTACCTTCACAGGTCGTGATTGTTGTTGTGCATGTAGTTGTCATGTGTTGTGTTGTAATCCAAAATTAAGTTGTTTTTCTTTCATCCTCGTATTAAGGGTGCAAAATAGTTAAATAGACACCTAAGTCATAATATTTAACTTTAAGGACCTATGTTATGGTCTAGGTGCTTTTTGGATGACAAATTTGCTAAAAATATTAAGTTTTTAAAATTCTTATTTGTACCCTAAAGAGAGTGACGAAAATTAAGGGGATCAAAGTATTGTGTAAGGGAATTAGGAACTCAAGTAAAAGAGAAACAAGTGTATGGGGAAAGGGAAAAGTGTCTACCTCAGCATGGGAAGAGTTGAAGGTTCTAATAAAAAAAATTATTTGAAAGTAAGGAGGTTGTTTTTTTTAGCTACTACTTCTCTCTCTTGACTATCTTCTTCACCACCTGCTGTACATGCATCTACAATTATCTGTGAAATTATCTGGGATTTCACTTGCTATATTTTTTCTTTGGATTGAGAGGGTAAATCTTCAACCCAGAGGCTATTGGAAAGGAGTTAATCTGGGAGAGTGTGAGTTGCATAACCAGTCCTATGTAAATCCTGTACAATTAACAAGGTAGGCATCAGTCCTTAATTATATATATGTGTGTATATATAAGGAGATATAGGTGAATTGAATTTTGTTTTGTTGTTGTTGGCTTTTCAAAATATGCTGGAAAATGAATTATTTGATTGTAATTTGGGTCTAGTGTTTTAAGGTATGGATTCATGTGAAATGCCTCTCATTTTCCTCTTCTATTCTACATAGTTGTGTAAATCTGAGTAGCATAAATGGTGTTGTGGAGTCCTATGTGCTGTGTGATGTGTAACTACAAAAGAAATTGTTTCAGATCTGTAATGTGTGAAACTGGCTGAACAAGCTCTATGTCTTAAGTTGTGTAAATAAGTTGTGAGGATAAGCTGAGAAGCTAAGTTGTGTAGTCACCTATTTGTTTTCTCCCTGGTCCCCATGTGTTTTCCCCTAGCTTGGCTAGAAGGTGAGCATCCCACTGGCTGTACTAAGGAGTCTAACCCATGTTTCAGGTTTCTAGCATGTGAAGAAAGGACTTGTAAGTGTGACTATTCAAGTGCATACAGATTTTGGAAGGATGATACTTGATATGTTTTAGATGAAAATGAAATCATTATAAAGTCTAATGTTGTAGGAGTGGTTTAATTTCGGAGTGAACTGCAGTGAATCTATATACTGTCATTGTAAAAAAAAAAACTATTATGAACAATTGTAATAAGACTATTATGTAAAATCTATCAGAATTCAAGGTGCAACAGTTGTCTGATTAACTTTTCTATACACATTTACTATATAGTTCATAGACATTATATAAACTGGGAATAAATATATTAAATCTATTTCTAATGTAGATAAATAGACAAATTAAAGGAGGGAAAATATAGAGGAAAGATAGGCCTATAGCATATGTGAATGAAGTGTTTTATTGTTTCCTCTTACAAGGGATATACCCCTTCCATCTTAAACCTGTCAATAAAGAAAATCAATGAGTTTGCACAAGAGTTCCTTTCACAAAATAGTAATCGCATAAAATTACTTGGCTCTTTTACAACAAAGCCTAGCCAAGTTTGGTTGCAAGACTATTCTTATGTTAAAATGGGTCAGTCAGGCCATGTGAGGCCTCCTGTCATTACATAAAGCAACGACATAGGGTTTGACCCCCATTTGGAGTCCATACAAGAAAAAAAAAAAGGAGAAAACAAGAGACCTTGTAAGCGAGAGGACTAATTGATCTCTCTCGACAGATTTCCCTCTATACAAATGAAAAAAAAAACATGTAAAAAAGTGGACAAAGCCCTGCCAGAAAAGTCATAGCGCGTGAAGAGCCTCTCAGAGGTCATTCTTCCTATGGTATCTTGTTGAAAACGCATCCGACAAAACAATGAAGAGATTTAGAGAGAAGTATAAGAAAAATGCATAATAATTAATCTATACTTGTGCAGGAAGTGCAGCTCTGCTGAGGAAGCCACGGCCTCCCTGCACCTCAAGGCGACCCATCTGGGGATCAACCCCTAACACAAGAATAGAATAGAATTTGGTTAAAACTAAACCCCCTTCTCTTTTTCCTTGCATGCACCATAAACTGAATGGATAAAACCTCTAAGACTGTGATTCTAGAGGACTCCCTGTATGGAAAAAAAGAAACCATTATTAGACAAAAATCTTTTCCTGCAGCTCTAGAAGAACTGTTTTCTTTTAAATAAAAAATAGGAAAGTAAATAAATAAATAAATAAAATATCATGTTAGAAACTCATGCTACTGCTGGGGAAGCAGTTTACTCTCCCTTCAAACTTCTATTAGCCTTCCTTTCATGGCCCCAGATGTTCTCAGTGTCTAGAATCTACTTTGCCTCTTGCGGCCAGACTAAAAAAAAAGAGAAACACTATATTGAAATTAGGGCAAAGGGAATAAGGTAAAAGTATTAGGTGCCCTTAGGGTTAGGTATTTTCTTTGGAATCTTCTTCAAGCTTCACAGGAATAAAATGGACAAGATTATTTAT
Source organism: Cunninghamia lanceolata (assembly GCA_027924645.1). Classification (NCBI taxonomy): domain Eukaryota; kingdom Viridiplantae; phylum Streptophyta; class Pinopsida; order Cupressales; family Cupressaceae; genus Cunninghamia; species Cunninghamia lanceolata. Next base: position 3,183,192 of record BSBN01001670.1, on the reverse strand, counting down.
CCTCTCAATAAATTATGTATTGTCTTTCAATTATAGTTTAAAATAATTAAGGCCTTCCCAATTATATTTGATGTCCTTTGATATGTTTTCCTTTTGTCATTAGCACCTAAATTTTATATGCGAATATTATAGTGCTAGAAATTATATGTGAACATTATAGTACTGGAAATTATATCTGAACATTATAGTGCTGGAAAGTTTTGCATGCCGTTTAAAAAGGAGACTTTACTTTTATCCTGCTAGTTTAATCTTTTTATTTTATTTTCATAATTATAATGCCGGCTATGTTAAATTTATGAGACGAATGTTTTTTTTGCTGGATAGATATCCTTCATAACTTTCAAAGAAGCTAAGTAAATTAAATAATAATATCAATAGCTTTCCATAAGGGAGTGTATATATATATATATAATTGGGTTGCTGTGATAAGTGATTACCTCATCTCATATTCCACATAGACCATTATAGAACTATGTAATTTTGTTGCCCTTATTTTGGATTACTTATTATGTTATTTGGAATTTTAAACCATGTTTCACGTTTCCACCTCAAGTTAATATGTGTTTTCTTCTCTTTTCCTTTTTTTAAAGAGACTATATGTTTTGTTTTTATATAAGAAATTATATTTGTTCAATATTTAGTTTTTTTTTTGGAGAAGTATATGTAAGAAATGAGTTTAATAATTAAGATTATGTGTTAAAAAGATAAAAGTTTAAGAGCTAATAGATAATGGAAAAAAAAATTATAGGCATAAGGTATAATTTAAGATGATACAAGATTAATAGAAAATAATATTAAGGCTTTGGGTAATATTAATTTCTTCATAAGTCACTTTATAAATTTTAAGGTAAAATGCACATAAGGACACTAATGACAAACCTTGTAAGACCTAAATCAAGGTAAGTCTATGCCAAATAAAAGGTTGATGGAGTGTTGTAATGATATAAGCCATGTTAAGATCAATGAAGAGAAATAAGTTCAAACTTATGGTTTTTCTTATGATCTACTATTCATCATTGGATACTATTTAGAATTGGGATGTAATAATTTCCCCCTAGTTCTTCATGATTGAAAACTATTTACCATAGTAAATCAATCTTTCTTTTACAATTAGGTTTTTTATGGAGCATAGTGTAGAAGAAAAAAAAATAATTGGTGTTCTAGCTACTGTTGTGTGGTTCCTCCAAATGTTTAGTAGTTTGATATATGCAACATATATGGATTGGTCTAATTCTTGAGAAATACAATTAGAGTACTTAGTTCACTACATTCCTTGGCTGCACTCTTAAATTGGAAGATAACATTTTCTAACTTCCATAGAATAAGTGTATCTCATAATCGAGCAACTTACTCTACTTGTAAAAAATAAAGGGAGGGGTAATTATTTCATAAGATTTATGTAAATTCTTGATGAATGGGGTTAGAATTAGTTACCTATCTAATTCTTTGTTTTAGCTAGTAACTCCTTTAAAATTCATGATAGGATAATTGCTTCTAAACTTACTACTACCAAATTTCATACTTATTTATATGTGCATCTCCCTCCTATAGATTTAACCTACTATTACTATCCAAAACACTAGAGTTTTAAGGAGACAAGAAAAAGTTATGTTTGATGAAGAGTTTGTGTTTGACTAAGTGTATGAAAAAAAAATTGTCTTGTGTGTGTGTGTGATGTAGTGAGGTTGTTACAGAAGGAGTGAACAAAATGGTAGAGTTCAGGCCCATCAGTCTTTGCAACACCCTCTACAAGATTTTCACCAAGTTACTGGTGATGAGAATCCAACCTGTACTAGATAAAATCATCCACCTGAACCAAAATGGATTCATCCCAGGTAATCAAATCACTATCGCCATCATCACAATGCATGAGAATATCCACTCTATGGTGAAAAGAAAAAAGGAAAGTATGATACTAAAATTAGACATAGCTAAAGCTTATGATATGGTATCATGGTAGTTCCTAGAAAAAATCCTTGTCAAGTTTGGTTTCCAAGACAAAGCCATCAATATGATGAAACATTGCTACTCCAATCCTACCTATTCAATATTGATAAATGGCTCCCCAAAGCTCACTTCATGGCGAATAGAGGTCTAAGACAAGGAGATCCTCTCTCCCCTTACTTGTTCATAATTATGGTTGATGGCCTAGGGAGAACTATTGAAAAAAAATTAGATTGGCAAGATGAAAGGCTTCACTCCTACCTCTGAATGGCATCCTTCCTCCCATCAACAATTTGTGGATAACACTATTCTCCTGGGGGAAGCTACTCTAAAGGAAGATGGAGAATGGAAACACATTATCAACAATTTTGCACTGGGCTCTAGATAGCAGATCAACTTTAACAAAAGTGGTGTTTTTTCTTCAATACTGGTTAGAGATTACAGAAGCAAATTGTTGATATCTTGCAGTGCAAGATAAAGGAGATGCTTGAAACCTACTCGAGAATGCCCCTTGATGTAGGGAAGCTTCCAAAACTCTACTAGAATTCCTTATTAGAGAAAATGCAAAGAAAATTAGTTGCCTGGAAAGGCTCTCTCCTAAGTCATGTGAGTAAATTACTTCTTTAGGCCTTGTTGCAGACCACTCTGGTCTATATTCTTTCCCTCTTCAAACTCCCTAAATCCATTGCGGATAGAATAGATAAAATTCAAAGAAGATTCATGTGGAGAGGTATTGAGGAGAAAGAAAGGCTTTCTTTGGTCGCATGGGATGTGGTCTACTCTCCCAAGATTAGAGATGGGCTAGGGGTCAGAAAGCTATCTAGTCTCAACAAAGCCTTACTGGCCAAGGTTGGTTGGAGATTAATGTCAAATGACAATGATTAGACTAAAATCATGATGGCTAAATATCTTAACAATTATGGTGGAGTCACCCTTATTCACTTCTAATCCCTCCTACAAGGGTCTTCCATATGGAATAATATAGTTAAGACTAAAAGTACTTTGTGTACTGGTCTTCAATGGATTAGGGAAAAGATAACAAAGTTAGATTCTGGGAAGATCCCTGTGCATCTTTTCTCCTACTAGACAATCATCTCATTTTCCCAGCAATCAAAAACCACTTACAATAGAATTTTAGAGGGAGTCTACAATTATTGGAGCTTCAAAGATGGTAAGGAGACTTGGAACTTTAATAGGGCTGAGTTTGATCACCCGCTGGACGTAGCGGCATATACTTTGTTAAATATTCTAAAAAACCACAAATTCCACAAGAAATTCTTGGAGGAGTGGCTGATATGGAAAGATGATAAATCTGGCATATACAATGTTAAGTTTGGATACAAAAACTTAGAAAAGATAGCTTGGGAAGGATTTAAATAGAAGCAAATCTGGGACAACAATGCTATTCCCAAGGTTAATTTTTTCTAGTGGATAGCTAATCACTATATAATTCTTACATTGTATAATCTTTAGAAGTGTGGTTTCCAAATGGTCAATAGATGTGTGCTATGCGAAGAGGCCAAGAAAATCATAGACCATATGCTTTTTCACTATGTTTACGCCTAGAAAATTAGACAGGAAATTATGACCAAATTCCACCTAAGATGGTCATGGAAGAGTAGTATAAGGAAGATCAATGAAAGTTAGGTTTCTCCTTATAACCACCCCCTAATCAAAGAACTTTGATGGCAGTCCCTACTATATATCAGTTGGGGGATATGGGGAGAAAGGAACAACATGATCTTTAGGGAGGAAAAGAGAAATTGGAAAGTTACTATTGAGATCATCAAACAAAAAATCACTAAAAATGTCAAGGTCTCAAATCTCAAAGATCCTAAACAAAATCCCACTCCATTAGAAAGTTTTATAGCTAAGTCTTGGGGATTAAGTGAAAAGCTTACCCTGCCAGACCTATGCAAGAAAACTAGAAGAAAGAACACCCAGTGGTCACCCTTGATCCTAGATGGATCAAACTCAACTTCGATGGGGTCTCTAAGAGAAACCTGGGTCAGGCAAGAGGGGGTGGGTTAATAAGAAATAGTGATGGCAAAGTCCTGGAGACATATATAGAGAATTTGGGTATTCAAACCAACAACTTTACTGAGGCTTATGCCACGTATCAAGGCATCTGTATGGCTAAGGAACTTGGGATCCAAAATTTGATAGTAGAAGGGGACTCTAAGAATGTCCTAGGCATGCTTATTTTGAAGGCTACCCCTAGTCGGATAATTAAGGACATCATAGAATTGTGCAAAATTAATTGAGTAGCATGGAGAAAGTGGATTTTCTTCACATCTATAGGGAAGGAAACACTAAAACTAATGCCTTAGCACTTATCGAATGTAAAATTAATGATCCTATCAAGTGGAGACTTGGTGATGATGTCCCGAAGTAGTTTAGTGATCTAAACTTTAATGAAGAAACCAATTCAAATTAATGGAAGGAATGCCTTGACGGAGTAGGGGTCTAGTCACACAAAGCAAGAAAGATACTAGACTATCACTAATCATAAGTCAATATGCTTCAATCCCTTCGAGTTTCATATCAGATATGTATCTTCATCTAGAATTTTCCTTGCATTGTCTATTTTAGAGTTTGCAGGAGTGTCTACTATAGCGAGGATTACAAAATGGGAGGTGACTATATGCAAACTAAACCTACAGGGAAAGACAAACTCAAAGAAGATGAGGAGCTTTGGGGGATTCTACAGAGAGGCAATTTCACATAGTACATTGAAACCTTGAATTGTTTTGACACTATCCTTTCTAGAGAATTTGCAGACTCTTGGAAAGCTTGGGTTGTGAATATTAGGGGGATATCTTTTAGGGTGATGGGGGATTTAATTATAGAGCTCACAGGCCTCAACATGGAAGGGGCTAGAATCTCAAAGAGGCTGAAAGGGAACTACAGTGAAGACATGAAGAAATTTTTGCAGAATGGGGAAAGTGTGAGTAGAATCTAGAATGGGTTTAATAGAGAGGATCTTCCCAAGGTCTAGAAGAGGGTTACCAAAGTCCTCATGAGGTACGTTACCCTCGATGGAAGGTTTAAGAGATTTCATGCTTTTCTTTTTTCTTTACTCAATCACTTCCACCATGGCATGAAGATTAATTTTCCTTAATGGCTTTTTACGTCTGTAGAGGACTCAGTCCAAAAATTTCTTTTAGGTGAGAAACCCCTTTCCCTACACATGAGACTCATATATGCCTTGTATAAATTTGAGCTTTCTTTAACCCCAGCTTTAGCATTTAAAGCAAGAATATACAACCCCTAGTTGATTGAACACATCCCTGGCATAACTGGGAAAAATGTTGGTGGTAGTAAGTTTGCCACTCATGGTCAAACCCTAGGGAGGGTAGAGGGTTTTGGTCTGGGTAAGAAGCATGAAGCTTTGGCTTCCATCTTATCCAATGTTTCTGCTAAACAAAGAATTGAAATGGGTGCAAGGGTTTCCTCTTTTAAATCTAGCTTGTTGTCCTCCAAGGAACCCCAGGCTAAAGCTATTAACACAAAGGATAAGGGTGTGGCCAAGGTGGATCATTTGGCAAAGAATCTTGAGAAAAACTTTAAGGACCCTCTAAAGAAAGCTATGTGCATGAAGTTAAGGAGGAAGAATATTGTGACATCAGACCCTAAGCCCAAAATTGAGATTGTTAACATTGAGCCCCCCAATAAACCTCACCTCAAAAGTAAGAAGGACCCTAAAGTAAATGAGAACATTCAAACTACGTTCAAGGATACTTCCCAGCCTGGAGGTAGTAAAGGTAGAGGTAATATTGAGGATCAAAATGATAGGGTCAACTTTGCTCTTGATATCTCTAGTACAGAGGAAGAAAGCCCAGCCAAAGGAAAAAAGAAAATTAGTGACCAGTATAACAACTAGAATCATAACATTAAAGATCTTGAACCCCCTACCAAAAAGATGAAGGGAACCCTTATACACTTTCATGGGGATAATAAGAAGGATTGTATCTCTTGCAGCCATCTAGTGGAGAAGGTTGCCATCCTGTATCAAGCACTTGATCTTCAAAATTAGGTTTTAAAATGGTATTTGGTTCAGCTTCACCATGCCAAGAGAAAAATTCAACACCTTGAAGTCATTAATCAACTGGAAACTATAGAATGGCCCAAGGAGAGCAAGGATGAGTTGTGGGATCAAGTGGAGAATTTGGCCAGAAAGTTTGAGAAGTGGGAAAAGATGGAAGATGAGATTGTGATGATAAAAGATAACCAGGAGAAACTCGAGAAGAATGTGGCAGAGCTAGTGAACTTTAGTACAGAAACTGTGAAAAACTCTACTACCACCCTTTATGTACTTAAGGAAGAGCTAGAAAAATGTAAATCCATGAGGGAAGTTAGAACATGTAAGGTAGCTTAGGATGTGTAGACTCAGAGCATGGTTGGCCCGACCAACAGGACTAGGGATAAGAACAAGAACAATAAAGGCAAGTAGGTCAGCTTGGAGATTGAGGTGGTCCAGGGCAAGGAGATCGAGATTCAAGATATGCATGACTAGGACAAGGAGGAGAACATGTTTGAGGACAAGATGGAATTCCTTAATAGAGAATGGTAGGCTATTAGTAGCTTGAAATCTATGGCTAAGCAATATCTTGGCCCATTGTTGGTTCTTCTAGGTTTGGCTAGCTCTACTAGTCCTTTTTGCTTTCTTTTCTATTTTTTCTTGTTTTTCATTATTTTACTTCTTGTGAAACTTGTTCATCTCACCTTTTTGGCTTATGTACATGGGTTCGGGCCCTTCCCGGTTACTTTTATCAAAACTAACACATTTCTTTTTCACATTTCTCTTTCTCCCCCTTTGACATCAATGACAAAGGACAAAATATTTGCATTTGTCATTCTCTCCCTTTGAGATTAGTCATACTATTTACCACTACTCTACTACAACTTCATTTCTTTTACTACTCTACATACTCCTCTTAGGAACACACACCAAACTTCATCAATCAACAATCACTACATAATGACAACTCTCACTCCTCCTTACTACAACAACCAATAATTCCACTACCTACTCTCCATGAGAGGTAGCCACCAACATCAGTCTAGATCAAGGAATGAATCTTGAGATCCACTAGACTGATATATCTCCTTATGCATCTAGTTCAAAGAAGGAGGGGCAATATCCCCCAACTTCTCCTGAAGATACTCAAAAGTATCCTTCAGAAGAGCCTTAGTGAATATGTTAGTAACTCACTCCTTTGTAGACACATATCCAAGCTTCACTTCATTCTCTACAACCTTCTCTCTCAAAAAGTGATACCGGATTCAGATATGCTTTATCCTTGAATGCATCACTATATTCTGTGTTTAGGGTGAAAAAGTAGGTTTCTCTTAAACAAGGTTAAGTCCTATTCTTTCACCTAACTAAACATTAGGATGACAAGAACTGAGCTTGGGATCAAGATAGTGATTACTTGTCTATTCCCTAATGCTACTTAGGTCTGATTCAGGTGTCTAACTAAGGTTTTATCAAGTGTCTTTATTCACTAGTCAAGTAAACCCTAATTACACCTTATAACAAAAATTGACAGAATTCAAAGATGAAGTGGGCAAAATAGATCAAAGAAACACAGAGAATAAGGTTCAGAGATCATGCACCTAGAAATTGAGGGCCAACTAGATTAGGGCACTTGCTCATTAGTCCTGTAACTTTCCATCCGTGAAAATCTTCCACACTAGCTGTATGGTGACCTCTAAGAGCTTCCAGATCTCAAAACATTTCCCCAGTTGGACTAGGGTGCCTGCTCATTAGTCCTGAAAGTGTTAGGATTCGAAATTCTAAAATTTAGTGACAACAATATTCAGGATATTTGTCTTCCTGTCGATCCTTTTCATCGTATCCTTTAAAACATGATCTACACCTACAAAATGAGGAGAAATATGTTGTGGCTATATAGGAGCTTGCCTCATTCAAACCCCATTTTTAGTCTTCCTACCTCAACAATAGCCAGAGATAAATATTGTAGAAGTGTGTGTAAACCTAACAAAGTGTATGCAGAAATATCAAACCCTGGATGTCTCAATCAAGGGAAGATAAATAACTTGCTTCAATTCAATAAAGACATACAACTTCACCTCAAGAAGATGAAAACAAATGAAGACTTACATGAACAAGAAGGCGAATCAACAATGTTTGTGGAGGTTCTCCAAGCTTGATGTTGGAGGCTTCAACCCTTCTCTTGATCATGAAAAAGGTGTACAAACCCTAGGAAGAGTAAGATAGTCTCAAGATCTTAATTCCTAATCTCCATCCACTGTCTCTATGATAGAAAATTTAGATCACTTTCAAAAGCTTCAACAAATCACTGATCTTCAATGGCAATTTCAGCAAAGTTTTGGCATAAAGATTGCATAAGGGTTGTGTGTGATGAAATAATTTTCAAATGTGTTTTTATATCTAACCTTAGGAAATTCAAATTTTGAAATAATGTCTCAATATCGCATGAAAACAAAAATTTGAAAATAGAATCCCATGGTGTACGATGAGAGTTGACACCCCACCGAGATTCAAAATCCCAAAAATGGGCCAGTCCCCCAATTTTTGATTAGATCTGTATTTAGGGAGTCCCAGGGACCCATAATCCTAATTCTCTTTCTAGGTACCATTAATAATTATCTCAAAAAATGAACATTTTACAACTAGAGACTAGCCAATCAGGGTTTTAGGAAGGCCAAAAACAAAGAGGTTCAGAGGTCACCAAAGGTGAGGAGCTAAACTAAGGGAAATTGTACCATTCCATACAGGAGGACAATTTTTGACATAACATTTAGCCACCACTTTAGTGGCCATATGAAACTAAGTGCATATGCAACTAAATGAAAGTAAATGTATCAATCATGAAAAGGATACCCAAAAGGATACTGTAGGGGAAGACAAATTGTTGTCGCTGAGAAGGAAGAAGCCCCCAAGTTTGCAATCCTACAAGACCACAAAGTTAGGAATCGCAACCTACAAAGGAATACTTGTCAGAAAATCAAAATCAAATCAACCTGCAACCACCACCAATGAATCAGTACATAAACACTAAGGGGGTTGAGTGATGAGACATGATGAGGGAGGAAATCAAGGGAGATAAATGCCCCCCTTGTTTCTACTTGCTTAGTTCAAAAAGGAGAAACAAGGAGATATCAACATGCATCGATTTTGAGGGAAACTTGATGATAAATGTTTTATGAGGGTTGTTTGAACAAAGAACGCATAAGAACAACACATTTGGTGAGATAGAGAGTGGAACTAGGATTCCAATGCAACAAACGACACAGAAATCTGAGTTCGACAACTCAAGATAGAGGCTCAAGAGTGAAATAGATCAATATTGCACCTAGTTAGGGATAGGAATTCTCATCTAGTTACTTTATGTAAAGGGATTTTTCACTTAGTACTTACTCATTCTTGTGTCTTGTCATTGTTTAGAGGAGATAGAGAGAAGGAAAAGAGGAGGACAACAATGCTAAGATGACACCCGTATCAACCCCCATGTCTGGAGATGGTCTAAGCCCAAGTGGAAGAGAAGCATTTCAAGGCCAAGGTAGGGTCCTAATCTTTTGCTTCTATCATTTTTCTATTTTGTTTTAGTTATTTTTATCATATATCATGCCAAGGGAGGCATCATGGACAAGGGTCCCTGGTAGGGGCGCCCGAGTCCACCTAGGGTGCCAGACTCTCACCAGGGCGCCCTAATCCCTCAGAGGCACTAGTGTCCCTCAAGGACGCCTAGGTCTTCCTAGGGTGCCCATGTCCATAGAGGACAAGGGCCCTAGGAACAGGCACTCATTACTTTTTTAGATAGTAGTTTTTGGTTTGATGATGAAATACTGATAATATCGCTCATTTTTTGACCTGTAGGACATCTTGGAGACACAAGAGCACACAAGTGGTAGCCTAATGGCACTACTTCGAGAGCGTGCTAGTACCATGTCTAACGCAGAGAGAGAGCACTTACAAGTAGTGGGTTTATGGTGGGTGTTTGATAAGCTGACAATCAGATTTCATTGCAACATGTTGATGGCACTGATGGAGAGGTGGAATGTAGATACATCCACATTCCACTTGCCTACAGGCGAGATGACTGTCACACTAGAGGATGTACACAAGATCTTACAACTATCTATCTAAGGAGAGATAGTGAGGGTCATGAGACATCGTACAGCAGAGTATACTCACAAGAGTCAGTTGTATTGTTTGGGTCACATAGTTTCACGGGTAGAGCGAGGACATATTCAACTCTGGCTTCTAGAGCAGGGATGCGGTGACATCCCATTCGTTCGGAGGATCATGATAGTCACTATTACACTAGCTATCACACTAGATGGATGAGGTATTCACCTTCATGGGGTCTCATTCTCACCATTAGAGCGATGGAGGAGCACCGGACTATATATGCATGGGGGCGCAGTATGCTTCCACACCTCTATTGTGACTTGGGATAGTATGTCCATTATGAGATACACAATCTAATGATCTGCACTTTCTTATAGGTTTGGGCTTTTGAGCATATTAGGTGCACATGACCGACAAGGTTTCCTATAGAGTCAACATTCACCCATCTAGGTGTTCATGACTATCCACTAGTCAGATGTTGAAGAAACAATGATCTTTTAAATTGGAGAGTTATCTTTAATAGATTGCAGCCTAGTGATATTATCTAGAGACTGTATTGCGGCTATATCTTATGGCCTGGCCAACGGAGACAGTTAGCGAGGATGCAAAAGGATCAGCTGATGGTCGGTCACCTAGATCACATTATGGTTTGGTTCTATTTTGATAGGGTGGCATGATAGTTCAGACAAGTACAAGATGTTCCTATAGTGCGTCTGAGTTATGTGTGCACTGTGCGCAGCGCAGTCAGGGCGAACAGTGCCTGACAACTGACAGTAGAAGATATACTTCTTAGTGATGATGATGGTCCTAGAGATGCAGTACTGATATCAGATGCAGATGATGTCGGTTGTACCCAAGCGTATTAGACCTAGTAGCATACAGCTTGACTTGCTCCTATCTTTCCTCCCGGTCACCCTACAAGTGATGCTCGACCTTGGGCCGGTCACACTAGTGACACAAGGGTAGAGGATGATGTGAGTGACTTTGTAGGATACTATGATCTCAAGGAGGATGTGTAGGATGAGGATAATGATGATGGTGAGGTTCCATCATAAGAGGCAGACACTGACGAGGAGACCGACTCAAGATGACAGTCTAGAGCTTGTGGTCCAGTCCCTACAGGTATTGAGAGACCAAGTTAGAATGAGAGGGGGGACTGTAGTAGGTCTGTGTCCCCAGCTATAGATTAAATTACAGAGCTTGTGACATCTTTGATGATCTAAGATCCATCCTGGTGAGATGGAGGTATAGGTTAGCTTGGTTTCATTAGTTTGATGATCTTTATGTTTATTGTTTATGATGGTTATGTGGAAGTCTAATATCCATCTTATTTCTATTTTGCAGTTGGGACTGATGCTTGGCAAGACTTTGTGAGTCATGTCATAGTGGACATAGTACCTTTAGATGTATCTGAGCAGTGGGTGTGGGCGGGGTATTCACCATGGCCATATGTTGGGTGACATGTGGAGATATTTATGCCTTTTGTCAGATATAGGACAGCTATAGAGGCCATTCTAGAGCAGTCTGCATGGGAGAGAGAGAGGTTACTTCAGAGAGTTGAGCACACCAAGGATGAATTCAAGCACAATGAGAGTAGATGGTAGCAGTACCTACATCGGAGAGAGAACCAGTCATTAGTGAGTTCTTACTGCTTGAGGTTCGTTAGGCAAGAGCTGATAGAGATAGGGCTTAGGTTGAGAGAGACCAGTACCATCAGATGTACCAGGAGGCACAAGAGGAGTTGATAGGGCTAAGAAGTGAGATCAAGGGGTTACAATCATGGAGTGTCTCTAGGAGTCATTCATGATCCAAATCAACACATGGTCAGGCCTCTATCACGTGCACACCACGAGGGCCTGAGGGTACAGGTGACTGAGGTTCAACTATATGATATGTATATATTATGCACTATGACATCCCATTTTTTTATGAGGGATAGCCGACTCAGATGTATATTTGAAACTAGTGATGATATATATATGATGTTGACTTTTCTGTCTATGTGCAATGGTTTTAACCTATATCACACATGATTTTTGTACAATGCAACTAGTGATGACTGTTGAAGGCTAATATAGAAATGTAATTAATGCCAATGTGACATACTAATAATTCTTTGCAGAACATATATTAATAGATACAATGATTAAAATTTCACATATTACCCAAATTTCTATGCTATGTTTAGTTAATACAAGAGTGATTTAACAAAAGAGTACATAAGCAAGCTACAACAATGATTAATCGAGCAAAGATGTAATGTTAAATGAATTAAGACAAAATTATATCTTGTCGACATTGAAGATAATCTATCTAATAAATTTTCTTTATAACATTTGACATTCAAATCTTAAGCATGAAATTTCTTGAGGTGAGTTGCATTAATTGGTTCTTTAAGCAGCATACCTTGTTCATCAGCTAGTTGATATGCTCCTGATCCAAAGGCTTCAGTTACTATGTACGGTCTGAGCTAATTAGGGCTGAACTTACCTTTTCCTTCAGGAGGTGCATTTATATTGCATTGATTTTCATATAGTAACAAATCTCCAACATCAAATGAACGTTGTATAACATGTTCATTATATGATCATTGTATGCTTTTCTGATGATCCTTGAGGTGCTCAAGATTATTTATTTGTCTTTCATCAAGCATCTCAAGTTCTTGCAATCTTTTCTCATGTTTGGTATCATCATCAATAATGTCTCTGAGGAAAAATCTCAATGAAGGAATTTCTAACTCCAAGGGCATTATTGCATTTGCACCATAGACAAGGTTATGCAGTGTATTGCCAATAGACATATGAATGCTTGTTCTATAGGCCCATAATGCATAGGATAAATGAATGTGCCAATCCTTTCGATGTTTGTTAATAGTTTTTCATAAAATCTGTCCAATAATTTTGTTTGAAGATTTTGCTTGGCCATTTGATTGAGGATAATAAGGCATAGAGAAGTGATGTTGAATATGATATCTTTTGAGAAATTTCTTCACATCCTTGTTCTAAAATGGTGTACCATTGTCAGAAATGAGGGAGAAAGGTATTCCAAATCAAGAAATAATGTTATCTTGTATAAACTGAGAAATTATGTTAGTAGTCGTGGATCATAAAGGGACAACTTTGACCCACTTTATGAAGTAATCAGTGGCAGTAATGATGAATGTATGCCCTTGAGAGGGGGATGGAGAGATTTTGCCAATTAGGTCCAAGTCCCAAATAGAAAATGGCCAAGGTGAAACTTGGGCATGAAGTTCTTGAGCGAGAGCTCAGATTAGGTGCTTATGTTGTTGACATTGCAGGCATTTCTTGACATAAGAAAAGGAATCTTGTCCCATGTGCTGCCAATAATAACTCATTCGTAACTATTTTTGTATCAAGGATTTTCCCCCAAAATGCCCTCCACAGGCACCAGAGTGAACTTCCTCTAAAGCTATCAGGATTTCTAAATTACTTAAATATCAGAGTAAAACTCCATTATAACTTCGTCTATATAACACATTCGACACAATAATGTATCGTGCTACTAGTTTACATAGACAAATTCGAGCATTCTTAGATGTTGAATTAGGAATGGTTCCATCATGCAAATAATTGAATATATAGGAGAACCATTCATCAATATACTTCGTTCTGAAATAGCAACTATAAGATCTTCAATTGTCAATGTTTTAAGATTATGGAGAACGAAAGAAAATTCCTCAAGAGAATCACCAGGGGATATAAGGGAAGTTGCACTTGCCATTGCATCCACATGTTGATTATCCTTCCTGAGAATAATATTTATTGAAAATGATGTGAATTGTTTTAAGAGAGATAGCGCAAACTCACGATACTGAGATAATTTGTCATGCTTGGTTTGATATGATCCAGTTATTTGTTGTATGATAAGATGTGAATCACTATATATTGTAATATTTTTGATATTAAGAGCCAAGGCAACATGAAGTCCTACAATGAGAGCTTCATACTTGGCAATGTTGTTTGTGCATGAGAAATCTATGTGGTAAGACATAGGAATCAACTTACCTATAGGGGGTATTATTATAACACCAGCACTGGAGCTGGTTCAACATCTTGATCCGTCGAAGTACAATTCCCATTTATCATCCTCAATAATTGCTAAAATTTGGTCATTGGGAAATATGTCCTAATGTTGTGTAGTAAAAGGTGAAGGAGCTTCAACTAACTAATTAGCTAATGCTTACCCTTTAATTACTTTCCAAGAAATGAACTTAAGATCAAATTCAGTTAAAAACATAACCCATTTAGCAACATGACCCAACAAGTCTATTTTTGCAAAAAGGTGTTTCAAAGGGTCAAATTTTGCCATCGCATGTATTTCAGCATTCAAAAGATAATGTCGAAGCTTCTGTGTTGCAAACACTAAAGCTAGGCAATGCTTCTCGATAGCAGTCTATCACACTTCATAATCAAGAAAAGTTTGGCTAATATAATAGATAGTGCATTCTTTGCCTTCAGCATTATCTTGTGCTAACAAGGTTTCCAGGGCATTATTAGATGGTGAGATATACAATAGGAAAGGTTTGTCAAGTATAGAGGGTTGTAAAATAGGAGGATTAGCTAAATAAGCCTTTAAAACTTTGAAAGCTTTTTGACATTCAAAATTCCATTGAAACTTCAAATCCTTCTGTAGTAATTGCATAAAAGGGTGAGTCCTATCCACGAGTTGTGAAAGAAATCAGCGGATGACATGTATCTTCCCTTGCAAACTATGAAGTTGGGAGATGTTTTTAGGTATTGGCATATTAACAATTATGTCGATCTTCTTCGTATCCACTTCAGTTCCATGATTTGAAATAATAACCCCTAACAGTTTTCCATTGTCTACACCAAAAACAAACTTACAAGGATTTAATTGCATGTTGTATTTCCTTATGCGCTCAAAGATTTGTCAAAGATTCATAGCATGATCTTGGTGATGAATGGACTTCACCAAGATTTCATTGACATAATCTTCTAAAATATTGTGCATGTAATCATGAAATATAAGGGTGATGGCACATTGGTAAGTAGCTCCTGTATTCTTAAGTCCAAATGGCATGACTACCCAACAAAATGTACCCCAAAGTGTTATAAAAGTTGTTTTATACTAATCTTGAGGGTTAATTAAAATTTAATCATATCCTAAAAAACCATCCATGAAAGAGAGTAATTCATGGCCAGCTATAGAATTGACAATCATATCAATGTTGGGAAGCAGAAAATCATCTTTCAAAGATGCAAGATTTAAATCTCAATAAATTTTACACATTCTTATACGACTATCAGGTTTAGTGATGACGACGATGTTTGAGATCCAACGTGAATAGTCAATAGGGCGGATAAAGCCATCTTGTAGAAGCTTTTCTATCTCAACTTTGACAAGTAATGAAACCTTAGGATTTATCTTACAAATCTTTTGTTTAAATGGCTTAGCATCTGGTTTCAAGATGATATTATGTGTTACAATCTAAGGATCAATACCAGACATATCTGAATAGTTCCAAGCAAATAGTTCAAAAAATTCATGTAATAACTTGGTCATTTCTTCTTTATCTTCTATTTGTAAGCAATCACCAATAGAGATAACTTTTTTAGTATTATCTTTCTCCATGAAAACATCAATAGTCTTTCCATTAAGTAGAGTACTGTGGTCTAGGAGATCAGGTGATTGTGGTATGTCTTCATATTCTTCATCAAACTTTAGAGTGGCATTTATCATGCTAGTAGTTTTTCCAAAATATGTGCTATTGTTCAAACAATAAGGTAAGCCACGTTTATGATGGTAACGAGGAATATTGTCATAAGCACCTAATAATTTCATTATCGCTTCGTCTATTGAAGATATATCCAAAGGAATTTCTCCTAGAGGAAAACTAGTGTCAATCATCTTAGGAAATATCAAGTTAAGTGTTGATATTGTATTCACATTAAGAGTAGGATGTTTACGGGATTTAGATTCGTTGAAAGGATTATATCCAATGCCACTTGAGTAATGTTGCAAAGCGGATTCTATAGGGACTTTAATTCCTTGTTGATTAATACCACAACCATTACCTACATAATCACAATTTTTATAAAGGATCTAAAATACTCGACCATAAAGAGAAGACATTTCTTTGGAAGAAGATGGAGCTTCATAAGTTTCATAATCGGTAGTGTAAGTAAAAGTATTATCTAAATTTGTCACCAAAGAAGATTTATGCTTCACATTCAAAGCATGAGAGGACATTGATGTAATATTTGATGTTTTGGGGACAGGATTATTAACTTTATATTCTCCCATGGAAGAAGATGTAAAATTTAACGAACCCCAATCGTCACCAAGAAATGCATTCAATTATTTGGACTCTTGCACAACATTGTCTGAGGTAAGAGAAGTTGACAAATCAACTTTCAAATTGTTTAAAATTTTAGGACAAATGACTTGTTTTTGTGAGTCAATTTGCAAACAATTATTAGTTTTAAGAATATAAATCAGCATGAATAGTGTGCATCTTATCTTTGAATATAAATTTAATTGAATGATGTAAAGTAGAAGGAACTGCCCCCAATGCATGGATCCAAGGTCTACCAAGAATAATGTTGTAAGATAGAGAATAAGGCATGACATGAATCAAGATAGGCATAATCATAGGTCCTACCTATACTGGTAGAGTTATAGTGCCCACGGATTGTCGTCCAACATTATCAAATCCACATATACTAATAGTTTCCAGTTTAATCAAAGATGTATCAACTTTAATCTTATGCAATAAGTTAAGGTCACAAACATTACGAGCTGATCCATTATCAATCATAACTCTCTTAACCAGTGTCTTGTTTATTGTAATGAAGATAATTAAACGATCATATTGATTCTAAACTTCAAGAGACGGCAACTCATGTTGTTGAAACAAAATGTCTATTTTTGTCACATGCATACAATCTAATAGAGCTGGGGTCGAACAATCACCTTTTGTAAAGCTTCTTGGAGCATGCCATGGTAAGTACAAGAAGTTTGTATAAGCTCCCAAAGAGATATCTTAGCAGGAGTAGCACGAAGTTGCTCTACAAGATCATAATCTTAACCAACCTTATGTGTTAAATGAGGTGCTTGAGGAAGCATAGGTTGAGAAGCTGGTAAAGATATCAGAATGCTTGGTTGTTGTTTCCTTTTTTTATTATTCTGAGTGTTATATGCATGAGAAACCATATTATGATTAGGTTGTTGTAAATTCTAATGTGCTATTTATTTAGCATAGTATTAAATGTGATCAGGACGTCTAGAAGAAGGTGGAAGACCTCTAACAATGAGCATCAGTGTAGAAGATGGCTTAACTGCATCTAAACATAAGGTGACCATAATTTTTTAGTTTCCTAGATTCTTCCTTAGTTTTAGAAACATAAATTACATTTACAACTCTTTGAAACAATGACGGTTTAGAAGTCGTAGTGGAATGTTCAATTGAGATAAAGTCCTCAAGGACTTCATCTAACATATCAAAGTCATCACAACTAAATGACTCATCATATACATGAAAATCTTGCAAAAAATAATCTAAAATTTTAACATTCTCTAATTAATCCAGGATTTAAATGTAAAATGATAGTGGTATGAACTTTTATGAAAATGAAACACTATGCAAAACACCAATTAATAATTTCTAACTCCTTTAGTGAAAAAGATAAAAAAATATCATTCAAAATTTAATGCATACACTTTCACAAAAGAGGGTTTACAATCTAAATATGCTTTAGGATAGAAAACTAATTTAGATATGATGTTTAAAAGGATGCAAATTCATTAGATCCCATGTTCACCAAAATGTTTAGGGTGAAAAAGTAGGTTTCTCTTAAACAAGGTTAAGTCCTATTATTTCACCTAACTAAACAACGGGAAGACAAGAACCGAGCTTGGGATCAAGCTACTGATGAATTGTCTGTTCTCTTATGCTAATTAGGTCTGATTTAGGTGTCTAACTAAGGTTTTATCAAGTGTCTTTATTCTCTAATCAAGTAAATCCTAATTACACCTTATAATAGAAATTGACGGAATTCAGAGATGAAGTAGGCAAAATAGATCACAGAAACACAGAGGATAAGGTTCATAGATCATGCACCCAGAAATTAAGGGCTAACTAGACTAGGACGCCCATTCATTAGTCCTACAACTTTCTATCCATGAACATCTTCTGCACTGGCTGTCCAGTGACCTCCAAGAGCTTCCAGATCTTAGAAATTTTTCCCAATTGGACTAGGGCGCTTGCTCATTAGTCTTGAAAGTGTCAGGATCCAAAGTTTTGACATTTAGTGATGACTATATTCGTGGTATTCATCTTCCTATTGCTCCTTTTCATCGTATCTTATAAAACATAATCTACACCTACAAAAGGAGGAGAAAGATGTTGTGGCTATATAGGATGTTGCCTCAGTGAAGCCCCATTTTTGGTATTCCTACCTCAACAATAGCCAGGGATAAAGATTTGTAGAAGTGTGTGTAAACCTAACAAAGTGTATGCAGACATATCAAACCCTAGATGTCTCAATGAAGGGAAGATCAATAACTTGCTTCAATTCAATAAACACATACAACTTCACCTCAAGGAGATGAAAACAAATGAAGACTTGTATGAACAAGAAGGCAAATCAGTAATGTCCATAGAGGATCTCCAACCTCGATGTTGGAGTCTTCAACACTTCTCCCGATCATGCAAAAGGTGTACAAACCCTTGGAAGAGCAAGATAGTCTCAAGATCTTGATTCTTAATCTCCATCCATTGTCTCCATGATAGAAAATTCAAATCACTTTCAAGAGCTTCAACAAACCACTGATCTTCAATGGTAATTTCAGCAAAGTTTTGGCATCAAGCTTGCATAAATATTGTGTGTGATGAAATAATTTTCAAATGTATTTTTATATCTAACCTTAGGAAATTTAAATTTTGAAAGAATGTCTTGATATCATGTGAAAACAAAAATTTGAAAATGGAATCCCGAGGTGTACGGTGGGAGCCAACTCCCCACCAAGATTCAAAATCTTGAAAAATGGGGTAGGACTAGGGCACAGGCACCTGAGTCCAGTCCCCCATTTTCTGACTAGATCTATATCTAGGGGGTCCCAAGGAATCATAATCCAAATTCTCCTTCTAGATTCCATCAATAGTTATCTCAGAAAATGAACATTTTGCAACTAGAGACTAGCCAATTAGGGTTTCGGGAAGGCCAAAAACAAAGAGGTTGAGAGGTCACCTAAGGTAAGGAGCTAAACTAAGGGAAATTGTACTATTCCATACATGAGGACAATTTCCAATGTAACATTTTGAAATGTTGATAGCACTAGTATTATCACACAAAATAGGAATGGGTTCATCATATGACACCTTGATATATTTCAATGTTTGCTTTATCCACAACACTTGTGTACAACATGTTGCTACTACAATGCATTCTATCTTTGCAGTAGATAATAACACTGAATCCTTCTTCTTGCTTAACCATGAAACTAGTCTTCTTCCAAGAAAGAAAGCACCAGCACTTGTACTCCTTCTATCATATGTACATCCTGCCCAATCTGCATCTGTATATGCACTCAAGGAGAAATCAGTATCCTTGGGATACCATAAGCCAAAGTCCAATGTTCCTTTCAAGTATAGAAATATCCTTATTACTACTAAAACATTTGACTCTCTAGGATCTACTTGATATCTAGCCACAAGGCAAACTACATGCATGATATCCAGTCTAGTAGTAGTCAGGTATAGCATTCCACCAATCATTGATTTGAACTTGCTCTAATCAGCCTTAGGAGATTCATCATCTTTGCTTAGCTTACAACCAGTAGTCATGGGAGTACATACCATTTTGGAGTCTTCCATTTCAAACTTCTTCAACATTTCCTTAGCATATTTTGACTATGAAATGAAAATGCTTTTTTCTGATTGACTGATTTGTAACCCAAGGAAGAAGTTCATTTCCCCACACATTGACATTTCAAACTCTTTCTGCATCTCTTTTGTAAATTTCTTGCACATACCTTCATTCCCTCCAAAGATTATATCATCAATATATACTTCCACAATCAGAACTTGATCTTCTTCAACTTTGAAGTATAGATTTCTATTTGTAGTTCCTTTTTTGAATCCTTGGTACACTAGGTACCTATCCAACCTTGCATACCAAGCTTTATGAGCCTATTTGAGTCCATACAATGCCTTCTTCAATCTGCAGACTATATTTGCATCACTTGACAATTGAAATCCTTCCAGTTGTTCAATATATACTTCCTCTTCCAACTCTCCATTTAGGAATGTAAAATTCACATCCATCTGATAAAATTTGAAGTTCTTATGAGTTGTAAAGGCCAAGAGCATTCTAATGGCCTGCAATCTTGCCACTAGAGCAAATGTTTCGTCATAATCTATTCCTTCCACTTGTGAGTAGCCTTTACACACAAGCCTAGCCTTATTTCTGACTACTTCTCCATTCTCATCTAACTTATTCTAGAATACCCATTTAGTTCCTATTACTTGTTTGTTTGCTGGTCTCGGAACCATTTCCCAAGTCTGATTTTTCTCAATCTACATCAATTCTTCTTCCATATCTTTGATCCAGTGCTCATCTCTGTATGTATCAGTCATTGTTTTAGGTTCAAATTTAGATAATAAACATAAATTAACCTGCTCATCTACCATGGCTATTTTCCTACTTGTTAATACACATTTGTTCTTATCTCCAATGATTTGATCTTCAAAATGATTCTTTAGTGCATACTTGGGAGTCTTAGGAATCCTTTCCAGAGCATCTTCTTCATCAACTTGCATCTCCCTTTCATTTTCTTCTTTTTTTCTTCTTTGCAAGGGGTCTCATTAGATTCATATTCTTCTATTAGTACTGACCTCTAATGTGGATCTTCATCCACTTTGACACTTGCACTTTCAACTAACTTCTTTAGCCTCTTGTTGTAGCACCTATAGGCTTTGCTCTTTCTAGAATATATAAGGAATATTACTTCATCTAATATTGTATCAAACTTTCCCAAGTTTTCTTCATCTCTCCTAATGTAGCACTTGCTTCCAAACACTCTAAAATATTTGATAGTAGGAATTATTCCATACCACAGTTCATATGGAATCTTTGAACTATTGACCCTTGCTTTACTTTGTTTTGTATGTAGATTGCAGTGTGAATAGGTTCTCTCCAATAGATATCCAAAAGATTTGCTTCTTTCAACATTGTCCTTGGTGCTTCTTAAACAATCCTATTCTTCCTTTCCACAACTCCATTCTACTAGTGTATCCTAGGGGCTAACAAATGTCTCTTTATTCAATGATCTTCACAAAAGCAATTGAAGTCATTAGAGGTGAAATCACCACCTCTATCAGACCTTAAACACTTGATTTTTAAATCAATTTCATTTTCAACCATAACCTTGTATGCTTTAAACTTGTCTAGAGCTTCTGATTTTTCCTTGAGAAAAGTTACCCAAGTCCTTCTAGATTAATCATCAATCAACAACATAAAATACATGTCACATTGAAAGCTTCCTACTCTTTTAGGTCCACACATATCTATATGCACCAACTCTAGAGGTCTGGTGGTAGAATATTCTTTGATCTTGAAATTTTTTCTTGTTGGCTTCCCAAACTGACATTCCTTGGAGGTTGCATTGATAGGCTTTGTGATTTTTGGCAGATCCCTTACAAGTTGATTAGAGTTGATCCTTACCAGGATATCAAAATTGATGGGACACATTTTTCTATGCCATAGCCAACTTTCATTAACTTGAGTCATGAGGCACATACCATTAACTCCCTTGAGCAGATGTATATTTCTTTTTTTCCTTGTTCCTGTAGCAACCAAAGTTTCAGAGCTTTCTTTTCTAATTTCACAACCACCATCCTAAAACACAAGGTTATATCCTCTGCTACACACTTGTACTACACTTAGAAGATTATGTCAGAGACCTTTGACATACAGAACATCATCTATATTATGCTTGCCATCAAAGTTGATTAAACCTTTTCCATAGATCTTAGCAGATGCATCATCTCCAAACTTAACAAAACCTCCATCAAACTTCTCAAATTGAACAAACTTATTCTTATCACCTATCATATGATTTGAGTGTGCCCACTATCAATTAACCAATCATTCTCCTCTTCTCTTACATGAAAAAGTAGTTACCAAAGCTCCTTTGATGTTGTGCCTTGTTTTTGGAGAAATTTCCTTTATGAATCTTTCAAATTTAGTAGAATTTGTTCCAACACTCAATGCCATGAACAAGCATTCACCACTTCCATCATTTGTATAGTCAGACCCATCATCAGGTATGTTGTTATTTTCTATAACATACTAACTCCTCTTGAATGATTTTCCTTTGATACACTTGTATTTATCACTTGAAATCTTGACCAAACATTTTGAAGCATAATGACCTATCTTCCCACAGTTAAAGCATTTGAAAGGTAAGTTACCTCTATATTTTTTCAAAGCCCTTTTTTAATCTACTTACAAAATTTGCTTCCACTTCATCAAAGTCATCTGGATCTGATTCAACATTCTTTTATGTCTTGTTGGCTTTAAAGGTAATTTCTTTCTTTAAATCGTCTTAACCAAATTCTCTTATCTCAAAACTAGTTAAAGTACCAAACATTTTTTCCTTAGCATAATGATCTAAATCTTGGGTTTCTTCAATGGAAGAAACTTTAGCACTATAAGATTTTGGAAGAGTTCTTAGTACCTTCTTTACCACTTCACTTTCCTCCAAGTTTCCACCAAAGACCATTGATGGAATTAATAACTTCATCTACTCTCTGCATGTACCCTGCAATATTTTCATCCTCTGACATCCTTAGGGCTTCAAACTTGGTCTTCAAAAGCTCTATCTTTGATTTCTTGACCTTGTTATCTCCTTCATAGGTACTTTCCAACTTCTTCTAGATCTCATGAGCAATCTTGTAGCTCATTACCTTCACTAATTCAGAAATAGAAAGACTGTTCAGAAGTGTACTCCTTGCCTTTCCATTATTCTCATAGTCTTTGATCTCATCTTCATCCTTTGGACCATTAGTAGGTATAGTAAATTCCTTCTTGACCAACTTCCACGTGTATCCTAATGAGATAAGAAATCTTTCCATTCTGGTCTTCCAAAAAGTATAATTTGTTCCATCAAACACTAGAACCTCAATACCTTTCATGTGCACCATCCAGATCTACCCTAAATGGTTAAGCTTCTCGAAGGGCACCTTGCTCAGATACCAATTATTGAATGCACAAGACAACTAAGAGGGGGGATCAATCAATTGTCCCTTAAAACTTCAAAACCCTCACAAACATTCAGATCCACATTAATCCAATTAACCCTTAATCTATTCAAATGATTTATCATGAAAGAAAATAACATAAATAGAACCAAATCGACATCATACATAAGAAAAAACTAGATTTACATGGAATACCAATAAGGGAAAAACCACAGTGAGGATTAGCTCACAATATAAAGTAATGTCAACACTAAATACAATAGGGCTCACTGTCCAAAAGAGAGAAAGGCTCACTGCCAAATAGAAAAGAAGATAGAGAAGAGTGTTACAATGAGAAAAATATCTCAATGCAACAAATAAGTTGACCACAACATCACAAACATCTTCACAGTCTTACTGAAGAATAGTAGACACCTTCTGATCACTACATCCAACAATCTCACACATGAGAGATTGCACTGCACTTCACATATTCACACCTCACAACTATGCAATTCACATCTTTAACATTACACACATCTATCTTATCATCCCTCAATGACTCAACCCTTATTTATATCATCTTCAACCTTGAAAACATTCTCAAAGATCAGCTCTACACCTTAACCATGAAAATTCAAATTATGTCAGCACCAAAACATTCTTGCGATGGAAAGGAATGAAGGTAGACCTCAACACACCTTAGCTAGGACCTAAATCCACTCATATACACCCCACCATGCTTCCACAAACACTGACACAACTTCACAATTAGTGTAAACACCGAAGATCGGTCAAACCTGTGTTAACACCATAATCATTTAAGTACACACTTCCTTAAATTCAAAGATGACTTGTGGACACCACCCCATGCTTGAACACAATCTAGAATATTTCGCAAACCCCTTCAAATCCAACAAATTCCTTCACAACAACTTTCACCTGAAGAATGTACACACCAAGTGCACTCAAACAACTCTGCCATACACTGTAACTCAAGAAACTGACTTCAAAAGTGCCAAACCTCAAACAGCTTCACTAGAAGAAAGATACAAACACTATCAGCACCCTTCTAGAACCACAAGACTTGAAACTACTCTGCGGAGAAATGCGGAGCAAAAAGATTTCTCCCAGACACCTCTGCAATACACAGTTCACACACTAGTGAACACACCTTCCTCTGTACAACGATCCTACACACCAACTTCCTAATGAAACACCTCTGGACATGTTTGATCAACATATCCAAACCATACAGATAGATCTTCAACATAGAGGAAATGTGGAGCCAAACCAAAATGCTAATCTGTAACACTAAACACCACTGCAACACATTGTTTCCTCTTTTTATTCCAATTTTCTCAAAAGAACTTAAAAACCAAGCACCATAAACATATCATCAACATCTTCAGCACTTCCTCATTACCACCAAGTCAACTTCAATATGGTAGCTCAACCATACATCCATAGATAGAAAATTATCAAAGTAACATCAAAGGCAACATCAACTCAATACTAACTGCTCACATCCTTGCAACAAACTCAGGTTCTCATACAGTTGACACCAATGACAACACAATCCTATTGACATCAATGGAAACACCATCTACACATACTTGCAACAGTTTTTACTTGTTTTTTTTTATACTTGAAAGGCTAAGAAACTCAAGTTTGGCTTCGTCACATGTATCAAAAGATATTGTATTTTGTTTTGGTGATAAGGACTCAATGTTGAGGATGGAATTATCATGAAAAGGCATGAAATATGAAGATCTTTGGAAGTACTTTCCATAACATTAGAGGGTTCATCTTGACTTGTAAGAGAAACAAGAGCATCCTTGGTTTCCAAGATAAGAGGTATATACCCTATAGTCCAAAATAAGCATCATGGGCCTTGACTTGTATTGGCTCTATTGTACCTTGCTCATGAAGACCAAGGCCTTTTCCTTGATATCTCATATTTTCACATATATCCAAAGGATTCAGATATTGATACTTAAGGTGATCAAGGATGGATTCTGCATCATCATGTTCATATTTGTAAATCCAAGATTCTAAAGAGTCTCCAACTTGTTCTTCAGCTAATGTGCTTTGCAATGAAAAGGTAGTAGGCCCAAAATGTTTAGTACTAGGTGCTCTCGGATGATGTTTTTGTTTAGGACATCCATAAGAATGTGGGGATAAAGGTAGGTTTGCAACATAAAATGCATTATGTATCTCATAGTCTCCACAACCTTTTGTTGATGATCTTGACCCTATGACTTTGGGATCTTAGGTAGATGAGGAAGTGGAAGCAAGGTCATTGGGATCGATATAAGATTTAGAAGTGGTAAACTTATCTTTAGTGGAGATATCATTAATATGACAAAGATTATCTTTATGAGAAGCAACGTCCATAGTTTGACAATATTCAAAGCATTAGTGATCCACATAGATAGTAACTTCTTCACCATTATGAGGGAACTTCAAACATTGATGGTAGGTGGAAGGGATAGCTTGCATAGCATGGATCCATGGGAAAACAAGTAGGATGTTATATGAAAGATCAAGATCAAGGACTTGGTATGTGGTGTGCTGTATAACTAGTCCCAATTGTATGGGAAGACATATAGTTCCTTCAATTTCTCTTTCAACATCATCATAACCTTTGATAGTAAAAGTACAAGGTTCCAAGTCAGCTGTTGAATATCCCAATTGTTTTATTAATCTCAAGGCACATAAATTCAAACAAGATCTGTTATCCAAAAGGACATGCTTGATTTTTTGTTTAGCAATCAATACCTCAATGTGAAGGGGTTTATTATGAGATGGATCAATGGGTGGCATGTCATGTTGGCTAAAAGCAAGGTGGTAAGTGGAGGATAAGTGACCCACAAGGGCTTGGAATTGATCAAGATCAATTATGTGGAACTTGGGATTCTTATAAACTTTAATTAAATATAGGTTTGTGGATAGGGGAATCTCTAAGGAGATCTGATATGGATATTTGTGTAGTAGTATTCTCATGATGATCTAGGAGATTATAACGGGATGGTTGGGGAGATGAAGAACATGGAGGTTGAGGGATAGTGATTGTTCTGCGTCTTGTTGTAACAACACAATTAGGAGATGGAATTTTTATGGTAATAGTGGCAACTTATGAAGGATCATGATTAGTACACCCTACAATAGAGTCATAGTTGTAAGGAATCGTATTATAGAGAATGTTGTTGGCATGATCATTTTGGGATTGGTTTGAAGTGGAAGGAGAAGGCAAAGCAGATTGTTTGTGCTTGGAAAAAGGGTCTTGATAAATACCCAATTGGTCATTGGATGAGGATGTGCCATTTACTTCTAATTTACCTTCATCAATAAGATATTGAATGTAATGTTTGAGCCTCATACACTTGTTTTTAGGTTGTCCATGGACATGATGATAACTACAATAGCCCTCATTATACCATGTAGGTTTAGACTCATGCTCTATATGGTCTAGTGAAAGGTAATGTAATTATATTAGCTTGCATCAACTTTTGAAATACCATTTCAATGGGTTCACCTAAGTCAATAAAATGACATCTTGGATTATAAGGTGGTTTAAATTGTCTATCAAGAAGTGAAATGATATTAGTCTTATAGACATTTTTCACATTAGAATATTGTGTGGTTTGAATATGTTTTGCATCGGTGACTCCATCATTAACCACATGTTTATTCTTGGCCTAGGGTTTAAATTTGTCATTCATTTGATTATTGTCCTTGTTATAAGTCTTGAGTGAACCTTCAGTGATAAGAGATTTTTCAATAAGGGTCCCTTTTCAATGACCTCATCAAAAGTAGATAGACAATGGACTTGGAGATGAAAGGTCATTTTTGGATGAATATTTTGAATGAAAACATTAACTAATTGATTTTCAAGGATTAGCAATGGTATTTGACTTGCAAGGCCTCTCCATATTTGTAGGTAAGTGGAAACATTTTCTCCATTGTTTTGTTTGGTATTACAAAGATCTAGCATGGTAGTCTCATATTATACATTATAGGAGAAATGTGTTACAATTGTCTCAGCTAATTGTAGAAATGTTTTGATTGACCCATGAGTAAGATGTTGAAACCAATCCAAGGCTTGACCTGCTAAACTTTGTGGGAAAGGTTTCATTAGATAGATATCACTATAGGCTACTTCTTGACAAGCTATGTAAAATTCATTGGCATGGTCTGTAGGATCTCCTTTTCCCATGTATTTGTCAAATTTAGGAACTTCAAAGTTTGGAAGAAACGGAGTCATCATGATGGATTGATCAAGAGGGTAACAACAAAACTCCTCAAATTTGTAATGTTTGTGTTGCATCCCAATTTTGTGGCCCTTAAGGAGATCCCTTATTTAGTCTTATATTTTTTGAGAGGAATGTCCAAGAGGGGTGGAGGATGACAAAGGTTGTGATATCATGGGATTGGGTGTCACTTGCTGATATATGTTTGGATGAGTGATGTATGAAGGTATAGTGGATTGATATGAAGTCATAGGATGAGAGGCCAAAGGATTGGGTTGATAGGTGATATGGCCTTCTTACCTCCACCCTTGCATGATCCTAATTCTACCTACACCTTTCAACTAGGTCCACCCTCATCAATCATGCCACAAATCTCCAAGCCACCTAATACATCTCATGAACATATCTTCCAATGAAGGAAAGATTCTATTTCATACCTATATCACCTCAAATGAATGATCAAAAAACTAAAGAAATCAAATGAAAGTAATGAAGCAATGTTACCACAATAGCCCTTAGTGCAACTTGACAGATGATGCTTGATAATGATATTTTGTGTATAATGTTGATTGCTCATGCTAGAAGCATAACAATACTCAAAATTTGTAGATAGGTGTGCTTTGGATCAATTTGGGTATTTGTTCTAGGATTGATCTTGCTAGATGTTCTTGCTAGGAGAAATGACTTGATTGATTTTCATATTTATATGATCTAGGATGTGGGAAGGATAAGAACTATTTGGATGAGGTCGGCTAAGACTCATCGATAATAGTGTGTAAGGATTAGGATAAATGAAAGATAATTAATTAAATAATAAAATTATTTAATTAATTATAGGACAAGCTAGGAGAAACACATTAATTAAACAAATAAAATTAATTTAATTAATGTGGCTAAAGGATGGACTAAATTAATTAAATAAATATAATTTATTTAATTAATTTACAAAATGGAGTAAGATTAATTAAATGAATAAAGATAATTTATTTAATTAATTGGATAATGAAAGGGTCCTAGGATGAAAGTGTTGCAAGATGGTGTCTAGGTGATGTTGTAAGGACAAGGTCAAATTTACGTGTCTACAACCCTAATCAAGCTTAGTTAACTAACAGCTAATTAGAAACTACCACTACAAAACTTGGGTGCTCTACTAGTCTTATCCCACCTTTTCTTTAACTACTCCATGATTCTCTCAAAGTCCACAATTAACTCCCTCTCATCATTCTCTTTCCTTTTTGAAAGATTTTACACCTTAAAAGTTGTCATAGTTGCAATTGGAAACTCCCATGATACTAAGTGAGTCTTATACTTTCCAAAATACAAACTACTTGTGACACCTAGTTCCATTTCAAATGGGATGCTCCAAATATGTGGGTGTAACAATAAATAAATAAATAAAAACTATGAACATTATGATTCAAAGGTGTATTCCATCTATCCCAATAAATTCTAGCTTTCCAATCCAACACAACCTATTATTCATCCTTCATAGACGTAGGTTTCTATCCAAAGACCATAAAATATAGATTTGTGTCTATAAGTAGGTCCTTTATTTTGAGTTTCAATAGCTCAAAACATGTCCCATTAAATATTTCCATCTCCAACCATGATGTTCTCGATAAATCCCACCTAAAACGAGATCACTCCTACACAAAGCTCCCACTTAAACTAAGATTTATAGTAAAAGACCATATTTCCTAATCAAGGATAGGCTTTGATACCAAAAGAAAGGAACCTAAATACAACTAAATAACTTCCTACTTAATCTTCAAAGGAGAGAAATGTTAAAAATGTTAGGATCTAAGTAATTTTAGAAGGGTAATAAAACCATGTAGTAACATACAACACATAAAATCACACATGATAGTATTTACCCTAGGAAATCTCTAGAATAAAGGATCACTCAATGTATTACTAGTAAACACCAATGCCATTTTTACAATACAATCTTTGAGTGTCCACTTCTTCACTCAAGCACCAACTATGTTTAAAGAAATTTTGGTAGCATAAACCCCTACAAAATATGACTACTACTCATCTCCATTCCAAACATCTAATTTATAGACCAAGTCCAAAAATAGAAACCAAAAATGATTTCCAAAACCATTGGCAAATATGGTGCCCAAATCATGGCAGAAAATCCAATTCCCACTAATCATGGTGGGTCAACAAACCTCAAATAGAATGAAATCTTGTATCATAACTCCACCAAAATGGGTGCCCCATTTTGGACTTATCCTTACACTTAGAGGGATGCTCTTATATATGTCATGAATTGGTAAAAAATCTTCCTAGATTTTTAGTCCACAATTAACTCCCTCTTTTCACTTCTTACGAGTATATAATCTCTTACTTATCTTGTAATGTTAGAGATGCTCTTATACATATTATATGGTATTGGGCATTCTTACATGATGGCATATTACAATTTACACATGGCATAAAGTGCTACCTCAAGTGGGATTCTCTTTTCCATGTGGGCATATAAATAATGCAAAACAATAAAAAAATTAAACATTACCAATTTGCAATGTGTACAACACTTAATCCCAACGAACCCAACCCATTCCATGAGACACATAATACATCACAACTCTATGTACAAGGAAAAATGACTAATAAGATAGATGCAAAGTTGGCAAAAGTGTCATTGGTTACCACATGAATAAAGTGGCATGGTAATAGTGGTTATAAACATTTATGGTCTTGCTACTTCACAAGATGCAGTGAGATAGTAGGTGATCCATGACTAATTCTCCACATGAATCCCATTGTCTAATCCTTGGCAAAATCCTACACACTCAATGCACACATTAAATCTCACCTTAGAAATAGCTAAAGAGCAATAGGGTTAGACTAATACTATTCACATGATCTTATACTTTCACATGTTAGATTATAAATATAGAAATCAATGCATGTGAAACACCACATAGAAGATTACTCAACATAAACATAATCAACCCTGTTAGTGTAAAAGGGGATATTACCTAGTTAAACATTTCCTAGGTTCTCTTCACACTAGTCTACTTTTAAGATTACTTAGGAGTCATTAGGAACATTTAATAACAATCCTATGATCATTTACTTTTTCTCCTTAAGACATTTAATATTGTGAATGCATTTATTAGTGGTGTCTAAGTGCATTCAATAATGTTCACTTAGATAGGTAGGACATTTAATGCTTGTGCCTATGTCATCCTTTGTCCTAAATCTCAACCTTGCCTATATAAGAAAGGTATCTCATTAGAAATTTCAATGTATTAACTCAAGCTTTGCATCTTGTATATTTTATGCATCATTATTCTTAGCAATATAAAGCATTGTTATTGCTTTTATCTCTTGTTGTCGAAGGTTGTTTTGGTTGTAGGCGATCCTGAGATTCCTTGAGTCTATTGGTGACTCTTACATGGTATTAGAGCCTCAGATCTATGATCTCCTTCCCTCTTTTTTGAGAGTTTCTACCAAGAAATATTTTCTAGTGCATCTCAGTGCAAAATGGACCTCACCATTGCGCCTAGAAGGCCGAATAGGTAAATTTTGATATTTAACACTTCATATTTGGCTTAGAAAAAAATTTGGCCATTTTTGGCTAGGGTTTGCATATCCAGGTCAAAGAAAATCTATACAGACCTATACCATCATATGGCCCTACACCGTGCCTACATCACCTTTGGTGTTAGTAGAATCTTCAATTTTTGAACAGTTAGGTAAAAAGTTCTCCATTGGATAATTTGTTTGCTTTTTGGTTAATATTTATATTATGTAGATATTGGTTTCTTTTGGTACCAGTAGGATACATCATACCCTACTTGCACTGGCTTGACATTTTTCATAGATCTACATCATGAGTAAGGGGGAACCACATGGTGCAGGTTCCCCACATCACCTGTGACCCGCAGATCTTCACTGTGAACTAATGTTCCTTAGCCCAGTGGGTAGAGCTGATGATTCTCATAGATTCAACAATGTATTCTAATGGTACACCTCCATAATCCACACTAATAACCTAATCCACTAGTGGTAGGTGCTTTTACGCCAATCCATCAATAGTTTATATATTCACGACAGTGGTTTTCCAGGTCCAAGGTAGTTTTGGTGGAAAAGAATGGAAGTTTTGAGATCTGGAGAATATTCCAGCAATAAACACTATATTCCATCAATTGACTTGCTGATAGATCATCATGATGTTAGTGGCCTTTGGACCCTAATCTAGATCCCCTCTCCAATGCAGTTTTCATTTTGACAGTCCAAATTTGGAGGCCTTTAAATTGGTCAATTTTGCTCTTTTTTCGAGAAATATTTTTTATTTGGGCCATAATTTTGTAGGCTTCACATTGGTGCAATCATATTTTGGTTTTGGTGCCTATTTTTTCTAAAAATTGAAGATCTTCATTGTCCTTGTTGAGTAATTCTCGTTTTGGGAACTTTTGAGGCTCCGTTTGGGCTCATATAGTAATATTTTTTGGTGAATTTTATTTTGAAAGTGCATAATTTTTTGAGTACTTCTCAGATCTATAATCAATTTGATCCAATTCTACACATAACTTGTACTTTCAGGTTAAGGCCTATTTTTGCATTTGCATTGTACCAATATCAAAGACCGCTTTGTTATTTTGGGTTATGGTAAGTTCCATGATCATATTTTGTTGGGGGGTTCTTGATTGAGTGAAAAGCCCTAGGGGTCTCTTAATGTGTGTTTTGATTTAGTTTCTTGTTCTCTTCATTTCCTTCACATATGGATCATTCTAAGGTTCCTTTCCTAACACCTTATAATTATGCAACTTGGCATCAACATGCATGGAATACCCTAATAAAACTTGGGTATATTCCCTATGTTGATGAAAAGGTAGATGAATCCAAAAATGATAAGGAAAATATAAAATGGATGCTTCATCATACAAAAGCTCTTAGATGTCTTCATAGCTTTTTTTCCCTTGATATTATGTTTCAGATTGATGCATGTACAAATTCACATGATGCTTGGGAAAAATTGAAATCATTATATGGCACAACAAATGAAGTTAAATGCTATCAAATTGATAATGAACTGATGATCATTGATCCTAGGAATTTTGGCAATATCTAAGATTATATAACTAAGGTTAATGATTCAAGAGCACAATGTAAAGCATGTGGTATTAAGAAAAAAGGACATTCAGTTAATCTATAGTATAATGAACAAACTTGGTCTTGAATATGTAGCTTTTGTTTCTAGCTTTCATAATCACATACTAACTATAGTTCTACATACACTATGCCTTCATTTGCATCCTTTTCTGAGACGTTAATACATGAAAACATAATCTTATTTCTATGGGTCTCATTAAGCCATCACAATCTTAGGCTTTGCTAGTTGGTCACCCCAAGGGATAGAAAGAGCCATGTCCTTCTGACAAGAAACAGAAGAGATCTAAGAAAAATTCACACACAGATCAAACATTAAACTCATCTAAGAAGGAGAAGCCTACTTGTGCTTATTGTAAGAAATCAAGGCATGATGAGCATAATTGTTATAATAAATAGATTGATGAATTGAAGCATCTTTTTTAAAAAGAACAGTATTCAATTGATTGATTCTTCTTTTTCTCCTTCTTCTACATCTAAACAGTCAAGATCTTTTGAAATAGGCCATGCAATAAAAGATAATAAGGAACACAAACAAAAAGGTAAAGCAATGTGTGCAAGTACAAGTTCTAGATCAAGTAAATGGCTTCTTGATTCCAGAGCCTCTCATCATTATCTTAATCTATGTTCTCTAATTTGGAGACTTGTACTATGCCACCTATATTGATGGGTAATAACATGTATATGAATATAATTAGGAAGGGAAATATTGATCTTGGTGAAGGTACTTTCAATGTTGTACTTTGTGTGCCTTATTTGACCAAAAATCTTCTTTCCATATATCAAATTACTCATAGTGGTGCAGGGAAGACTGTGGAGTTCACACATGATTTAGTTATTAGCAAAGATTTGGAGAGCACATAGATTATTGCTACAGGGATGGTTGAACATGC
Source organism: Cunninghamia lanceolata (assembly GCA_027924645.1). Classification (NCBI taxonomy): domain Eukaryota; kingdom Viridiplantae; phylum Streptophyta; class Pinopsida; order Cupressales; family Cupressaceae; genus Cunninghamia; species Cunninghamia lanceolata. The sequence goes on along the minus strand of BSBN01001670.1, from coordinate 3,149,631 downwards.
ATCTTAGTTATATACCTTTTTTCATTTCTCTCTTGATGATGGTTCAAATCCTTTGGTTGATATTCACACTCCTTATGTGAATCATATTTATGAGGAGAAGTTTGGTCATTTGAACCTTGGTATTATTTCATCCTTTTCAATTCTTGAGATTTGTGCTTCACTTCCATCTCCTCCACCTCCTACTTCTTCAGAGTTCCATGATTTAATTCACCAAGATATTTATTGTTGTTACCAATTTTTCATGTACAGCTCAAAATGGAAAAGCTAGAGCACATTTATTTCATTTTAAGATGAAAGATTCTTAACATTTTCTGCTATGTTGGTTTTGCATAGTTTAAGGTGCTTGAACAAGAAAAGGTCCAGTTTATGATGCTATTGTTATAACAAAAGAGAGAAATTTAGTTTATCATTCATTGCTTTGCAGAGTTTTCATGGAATAATAAGAAGTTATTTCATGTCATATTGTAATGATTATTCATTTTACAAATGAGATATACACAAGATGAATAAAAATTACATTAAATGAAAGCAAAAGAGATCAAATGTCCCACACAAGTCATGGGAGTAGCTTAACCAATACATCAGAAAGAATATACCATGCATATGAGGAAAAACTAAAGTAATGAAGCAGATAAGACAAGGCATATATATCATTTCCTATTGAAGTCTTGAATTGACCCTCATTGCAGCTAACTCCTCTTCACTCCTGGCTTTTGAATGAACCTGTAGTGATGGAGAGAGATATGTTAGAGCTCTAGATATGATTTATGCTACATACTTCATCAAATAGAGACATAATACATTCTTTATGATGCACTAAATCAGATGATCAAATCATCCATATGCAAGAGAGCCTAAAAGATGAAACATCATTGAGCTTTACTTTTTTAAAAAAACTAACATGTTTGTTTCCTGTGTAGGTATAGAAGAAGTTATGTTGATGATCTAAAGACTTCATAGCATGTGGTACAAAGTGGGCTCCCACAAAGGTTCAGCCCAGCATACTGCCCCTAAATCTCAAGAGGGGATTGATAGAAATGATATTTAGCTAAAGGAGTGTCACATAAAGTGAGTGCATGAGCCTCGAGTTAGATGCCCATCCATGATTATCAGTTCAGGTGATGAAATGACAACCATACCTGAGCAGTGAATGCATTCAAGACAGATCAATAATGTGTGAAACTAAGTAAAGGCATTATCAATATTATGCTATTATGCTATTTCATTCAATATCTATCTCTCATTATCATTTATATGCATTCAGAAGCAGTACTCTAATCTCATCATGTAGCCTTCCAGATGAGGAAATAATTCAAATAAAGGTAATGACCAAATGCAGCCTTCACAAGTGTAAATGCTCACATGGAGAGAACAACAATCTGGCATTGATTAGGGAACATAATATCTCATTGCCAAAATAGAAAATGCATTATAAACATGTTCATCAAAAGTACCTTTAACATGATACTTGCATACAAGGGACAATAAGAAGTATCAGATGAAGTACTTCTTGACTGTGTTATCATAAGATGCTAAAAAAAAAAAGGCTACCATATGCATAGTAATCAAATATTCCATTCAGGTCCATATCAAGGAAATAGTTGGATAGCAATACCGTAGGTATTAATCATTTTGTTGTTAATAAAAGATGAAGTTCTAGACCATAGAAGACCTAGCATTATAATGGATTATTGCCACAGAATGCTCTATTGTTGTCACTATGAGTATATACAATGCAGTTTGGAGTTCTAGAATAGAAACAATGGGAAATGAATGTGAATACCATATTATATAGAATATTGTGTGTCATGTGAGGATAGAAATAGAGATAGCATACAAGGTATGTAAGGTAACAATCTAGTTAGAGGAATAGTCATGCAACAACAAACCATAGTCAAAACAAATCTAATATGGCAGCCACCTGTGAAGGAGTAGCAAACATGAAAAAGAAGGTGCAGTGCATAGAATGAGATCTCACTACCCATGTACATCTACAAGAGTTACTAATCAAGAACTACATATATTTCAACTTATTCAATTTCATCACAAAGTGTAGAGTTACAGTTTGTATGTGAGTTCATATGGAGTAGCAGTGATATATGTATCTTTTGTTTATTCGGGGGAAATACAAAAGAGTAACTTGAGTTTCAACTCATTCAAGAGCTTTCAGGTTGAGTCTCCAAGCATGATAAACAAAGAAACCATGGCCTGGTACAATTTAAAGACAATGTTTCCAATGAGGTAAAGACTCAAACATATGAAGCCCGCAACCCTATATTGTGTCAAAGAAAGGTTTGTCTTTTTACATTTTTTGAAAATGGAAGAGCAATATAGTTTCATCATGTTTTAGTTTTAGAAAATGGAGAAAAACCTAGTTTGTGCTATCAAAATTTGTAGCCTGAGAATAGTTTCCTCTCTTCATACATAGAAATTCACTTGGGTTTGAATAGAATGACAAATGCAGAGGAAAATGAAGAGGTTTGAACCCATAAAGCAAAAGGATGCTAAGAAGTAAGAGAAATGGAAGTATTTGGTCACGGCCCATAAAATATGCAGAGAACAAAGTGCCATCAAGATATAATCTAGTCATGATCAAAAAGATAATGCCAAACATAAGACAAAGATGAGTGTATAGCATGCTGAGTGAAACATACAAAACATAGCCACAACTTTACATAAGGAAAGCTTTCTAGAGCTCAAATCGAGCATCATATCAACAAAAAATGAATATAGAGCTCGAAGGGTGAAAAACTCACTCACTACTATTGTAGAGAAATGCATTCAAACTCTTACCATTAAGCTTCAGAGATACAACAAATGGTATCCTCGAATATAGAGAAGAGAGCAACAAAAAATAAACAAAGTGAAACACATCAGAAGATGATCTTGGCCATGGCTAATAGAGCCAAATAAAGTGTCAAAATGCAAAGCTATATTGTGTTTTGTGATAGAAAAGAACTTACTCTATCTCTTGCTATGAAAAATCAACAAGGAAGCTTCCAGAGAACAACAATGATGGGAAAGACTTGAGCTCAAGGGATCAAACCTTAGCTCATCATCGCGGTGGCTCAGTAGAACCCTTGTCATAAAAAGTTGAAATTGCAAATGAGCCAGATAATTTAGGGCTTCAAGTGTTTTGTTTTAGGGTTCCATATTGCCCTAAGTCAATGTGATATTTTTATCACATTGATTTAAAAAATTAGTAGCCTCAACTAATACCCTCGGGGTATCATTTGTCTCCTTTGCATGTTTCATTGTCTAGGCTTTATGCCTTAGGTCCCTTTGCCACATATACCTAATATGCCTTAGGATTTTTTGCAAAAAAATGGAAGACAAACCTTAGTCATTTTTTTAATTCAAACATTCAAGTATGCCTTCAAACTCTTATGATTTTTTATAGAAAATCAAATGCCCAAATAGAGAGATGTAGCATACTTGGCTAAATAATCATATAAGCCTTGTATTTTTTTTTTGTAAAGAATCAAATCAAGACAAATCTAGAGATAAAACTATAAAATCCATTGTAAAACATTATTAAAGCAATGCTTTAATAAATTTCTTTAAAAGTTATTATTAAATGCAGTTAAAGTAGAGTGAATATAGATTAAATCTTTATTTTCTAGATTTGCTTTCTTCTAGGTGAAATTGAGGAAAATATGGACAAATGGAGCTTTTATTGATCAGGTAAAGCCTAATTTTTAGTTGTTTTTAGTGGGACCACTTTGGCGAGCATTTTGACATATTTTACACTTAATTTGGACCAATTTTGGATACTTTTTTGGAGGTTTTTTCTTGGAGCTCGAAAATGGATCAAGATGGCTATTTTGAGGAGTTTTTTCAACTTTTCTTGGGAGATTTTTTGGAGGCATATATAGGAGAAAAAACTTAGTTTTTTCTCAGTTTAGAATATTGTTTCTTCCTCTCTTGTTCACGTACAGAGAGTTTTGTAAACACATTTTGTACTCACATTCTCAGTTTGATACACTCCTTTCAATTCAATAGAAACAATGTTAGAGCATTCCTATCTCAATTCTTGTCTCATTTTGTAGTAATAGTTAGATGTTATCATTGTGATTCTATCTTTTGGATCCTTTTTTATGTCCTATTATGGCAAGTGTGGGTGCAAAAGGTTCATATGATGTAGGTTGCATGTTGTGAGTGATTTTAAACTTTCATGCAAATCAATTTTGTGTTGTATGCACATGTGAGATTGTGAAAGTTATTGTCTTGAGAAGCTAAGTGTGAGTGAGATCATTGGAATAGGTAAAAATTTTGGTAAAATATCATTAAGTTTTAGGATTTCATTTTCAACTATCTTTTTAACCCTTTCCTTAGTAAGTCATTTAGATTAGGTGAAGTTACCAAGGGAACCAGCTCACTCTGGAGGTTCACTCCAAGTTGTAGGCAACCCACAGGCCTAGGAGTGTTCCCATGTGTCAATAGGTAGCTAAGTTGATAGCTTAGCATTTCGGTGCATACTTTGTTGATAATAGATTTTGGCGTTGCCCAGTGGGACTCTAAAATTTACTTTTAGAGAAGTTTTTCAAGTTTTAAAGGTGTTGTTCTGGTATATGGAGCAGTATTTCTAGCCTTTGGAGATCTAGTGCAATTAGCTTATGAAAAGAGTACAAACCAAATCTAGTCTTGCTCCATTTGATTATTTGCAATTATCTCCACCAAGAAGGAGGGGTAGGATAGGAAATAGAATTTTTGATTTGTCGAGGAGGTCAAGATCTACACCTCTGAGACTCAGTCCTCCAACTCCAGTATAGAGAAGTAGGAGTCATGTGCTAACAGTACAAATACCAATGATTCCTACAAATTTTGCATTTGCGCCTTTCAATGGGGGCAGCCCATTAAATATTGCTCAGCATGATGACATTCCAGTTGTAGCCCTCAAAATTCTATCATTTTTTACTAGAGAGGATCATACCACTCCTATTGAGCATATCCAAGACATGGAAACATTGCGCTCTGTGCATAATATCACCCAGGAAAATGTAGCACCAAGGATTTTAGCTACATCATTGAAAGGGAAAGCTTTACAGTAGTTTAGAGGACTCACAGTAGGCTCAATCACATCATAGGATGATCTGGGAGATGGTTTGCATCAACATTTTTAGGATAAGTCTGATCATTTGTCGTTATTGGATCAGTTGAGTACCATTAAAAGAGCTCTTCATGAGCACATCGCATATTTTAACTATCGTTTCTAGTGGACTTGGGATAAGATTCCCGCAATGGTAAAGCCTACCCCATAGCATGCATTTTTATTCTTCCTTAAGGATTTATATATTGAAATCTCTGTAATGATTCAGTCTATGGGAGGGTTTACTCTTCCTAATGCTTTTGAGATAGCTATTAGAGCAGAAAACTATCTTATTCAAGTAGGAAAAATAGCCCCAAGACAACCTTTGCCCATTTTTCCTAAAATCTAGCCACATGTACCTATGATTGTACCTCCTTTAGCTGCTATCCCACCAGTTCCATCAATAGGATATCAAGCTGCAACTCAAGAAACCGTTGTTCCAGCCTAATCCCAAGAGTTTCTAGAGATCAAGAACATACTGAGAACCTTTTGGAATGAATTAGTGAGTATCAAAAAGCAAGTTGGCCAAGAGCATAAGCCCTATCAAGTTCCATATTAGCAAAATAGGCCACCTTTTTAAGCTAATTCTGAAGGCCAAAGGAGAAATTTCAATCCTAGACCTTTCCAATCCTATAATCCTAATGCTGCCAGCTCTTCAAAAGAACTCGTGCCTACTCAGAACAATATAACACAAGAATGTGATTGGTGATATCCACGTCACTAGCCTCATAACCAAGTTACATGTACAAATGGTATGAGGAATCAGGCTCTTATGGTGTAGAATAGTTATGGTGGTTCAGAAGGTGTCGTGAATGAGATTTCAGTTCAACAAGATAACTCTGATGTAGCTTTAATTAATTAGCAAGGCACTGAATTTTGTGGTGTAAGTTATCCCCAAGGTCAAAATCAACTAAATGTACCAATTTTAGTCAACACAAGATCAAAGAAGAGGGCTATTGATTTAGATCAACAAGCTCGAAATCTACAATAGCATATTGCCAAAGATAAATCTCAAGTTGTCCCTGAAACACAACAAAAGATGCAGATTCTACAAAGAGGTCAAGTTGTACCTAGGAAGGATTAGCCTAAGGTACATTACAACCTTTGCAAAGGCAAAATGATGTTGTTGCTATTAAAGGATAGCAAATGGTGAGTCATATTTCATTCAATGTTGTAGAACACCTTAAGAAGGCTATAGTTAACATGTCGGTAATGGATGCATTGCATATTCCTGGTAAAAAGAATCTGCTACAAGATGATTTGGTTGAGCTTTCTATTTTTTATGGTACTAACTCAAGAAACCGTTGTTCCAGCCTAATCCCAATAGTTTCTAGAGATCAAGAACATACTGAAAACCTTTCGGAATGAATTAGTGAGTATCAAAAAGCAAGTTGGCCAAGAGCATAAGCCCTATCAAGTTCCATAGTAGCAAAATAGGCCACCTTTTTAAGCTGATTCTCAAGGCCAAAGGAGAAATTTCAATCCTAGACCTTTCCAGTCCTATAATCCTAATGCTGCCAGCTCTTTAAAAGAACTCGTGCCTGCTTAGAACAATATAACACAAGAATGTGATTGGTGCTATCCATGTCACCAGCCTCATAACCAAGTTACATGTACTAATGGTATGAGGAATTAGGCTCTTATGGTGTAGAATAGTTATGGTGGTTTAGAAGGTGTCGCGAATGAGATTTCAGTTCAACAAGATAACTCTGATGTAGCTTTAATGAATTAGCAAGGCACTAAATTTTGTGGTGTAAGTTATCCCCAAGGTCAAAATCAACTAAATGTACCAATTTTAGTCAACACAAGATCAAAGAAGAGGGCTATTGATTTAGATCAACAAGCTCAAAATCTACAACAACATATTGCTAAAGATAAATCTTAAGTTGTCCCTGCAACATAACAAAAGATGCAGATTCTACAAAGAGGTCAAGTTGTACCTAGGAAGGATTAGCATAAAATACAATTACAACCTTTGCAAAGGCAAAATGATGTTGTTGCTGTTAAAGGACAGCAAAAGGTGAGTCATATTTCATTCAATGTTGTAGAACACCTTAAGAAGGCTATAGTTAACATGTCAGTAATGGATGCATTGCATATTCCTGGTAAAAAGAATTTGCTACAAGATGCTTTGGTTGAGCTTTCTATTTTTGATGGTACTAACCAAGAAAAATCCAAAGTTGTACTTGCCAACAACCCAGAAATTAATAATGAGCAGTAGCAAAATCAAGAGGTAAAGCCTCCTCCTTTTTATCTGAGTTTAATCATTGGGGATAAGCTTGTTCATAATTACATGATAGATTCTGAGGCAAGTAGTTATGTAATGCCCAAGAGTCTAGCTAATAAACTATGACTAGTTTATGAGCCTCTTTCGAAGGGAGTAGTTCAGCTAGATGGATCTGTTCTTAAGACTACCGGGGTGATTAAAAATTTACCTCTTACCTTGCATGTCTGTCCCAATTTTGTAATCCATCAAATGTTCATGTTATAGACCTCCCACCTCATTTTGCAATTTGCCTTTTTAGGGAGTTTACTACCAGGTTGGGTGGGTTTTTATCTTTTGATTGGTCCCATCTATTTTTCAAAACAAGGTATGGTATGAAAGTAACCATAAAATCTAAGGCTCTAGCCAAGGATCATATTGAACCATATGTCCCTAGCCCTATAAATGCTAACCTCTACATTGCCCATGGGTAGGAGGATCAATCAGTGACCCTAGACCCCAGCACACCTATTAAGGATGTAAATCTAGATGAGTGGATAGCCAAGGATCATGAAGATGACCCTTTCTATCACACTGATGAGGTAGGATTAGGCATTTATATGATTCATGAGCCTAATGCATTAGTACCAAATCTGGTCAAGGATCAAACTCAGCCTGAATGGTAAGAGAATCAGCTTTGGAAGCTGTATTTTGATGGTTCAAGAAGCAAAATGAGTGCAGGTGGAGGAGCCATGTTGTTTTCACCTGATGGAGATAAGTACTATTCGACATTAAGGTTTGTCTTTAGTTGTACAAATAATATAGTTGAATATGAGGCATTTATCCATAGCCTAGAATGGGCCAGAAAGAAAGGTATCAAGTGCTTACAAGTTTATGGTGATTTAGAGTTAATTGTAAATCAAGTTAGAAATTTAAATGTTACCAAAAATTATTTTCTCAAGAAGTATTAGCATCGGGTTTGGGATTTAATAGAGGATTTTGATGCTTTAAATCTGTTTTCTATTCCTAGAAATCAAAATAAATATCCAAATAAGCTTGCTGCTATAGGATCTCAGTTTGACATTCTGACTGATATTCATAGTATAGAGGTACAACAGTATGTAAAAGTGGCTATAAGACCATTTGTACTAGATAACAATGTAAGTTGACAAGTTTTTGATAGTGACATGTAAATTGTGAGTTTTCTAATTGCATAAGCTGAATTTGCAGCCAAGAATCAACAAAAGTACCAACAACAATATGACAATTAGATTGTGCAGTTGAAGTCTAACAAGCTACCTAAGGGATTGGTGACATTGGAATCTTTGTTTAATTTAGATGATGAAGTCAGAAAGGACAAGTGTAGCATGACTATTAGACAAGAACATTATGAAGCAATCAAGATATTCAAAGGTAAGCTTCTCAAGCTCAGAAAGGTATGCACTGAAGTACGGCAACAATCTTTCATTCAGTTATGTCAATAATTTAGTGATGTTTTTTCCTTGGAATATAAAGATTTAAGAGGATTTGATCCTTGTTTAGCCCAACATACCATTGAGTTAGAGCCTAATTCCAAGCCTGTTAGGCAGAAGCAAAGGCCTCTTAACCCATAACTTGAGCATCTAATGAAAGCTGATCTAAATAAGTTAATTGAAAGAAGTATAATATTCCCTATTAAGCATACATCTTAGGTTTCTAACTTGGTGCTAGTTAGAAAAAAGAACAGGGAGATTCAGCTTTGTGTTGATTTCCATGATCTGAATAAAGCCTATCTAAAGGACCACTATCCTATCCCTTCAATGGAGCAAATTCTACAAATTGTTTCTAGTTCTGCCATATTTTCTTTGTTGGATGGATATTCAAGCTATAACTAGATTTTAGTGAAGGAAGAGGACCAGTATAAAACTACATTTACAACCAAGTGGGGTACCATGGCAACATTTCAAAGGACAATGGACATGGCCTTTCATGGCATCATGAATAAGATTGTTTTGCTATATTTAGATGATATAACAGTTTTTTCAAAAGATGTAGCTAATAAAAATTTTGACCATTTGAGGTAGATCTTTCAGAGATGCAGAGAGTTTGGGGTTTCTCTCAACCCAAAGAAGTGCATATTTTCTATTCATGAAGGTAAACTTTTGGGAGACATTGTCTCAAAACATGGTATTTCCATTGACCCAGAAAGAGTTTCTACAATTCTTGATTTACCGCTACCTGCACACAAGAAAGTATTACAAAGATTTCTTGGTAGAATTAACTTTGTGAGAAGTTTTATTCCCAATATTGCAGCTTTATTATAGCCTCTCATAGCCATGCTCAAGAAGAATGTGCCTTTTAGTTGGACTAATGAAGGGAAGAGAATCTTCGAGTAGATTAAAGAAGCTCTCGTAGCTGCCTAGACCCTCATTAATCCTAACTATGAAAAAAAAAATTATTTTATATTCTTTTGGAGGTGTTGATACTATTTTAGCTATGTTGTGCCAGTAGAATGATGAAGGTTTAGAGTAGCATGTGGCATTTTTTAGCCAAGTATTGCATGACTATGAGGTAAAGTATTCCTTTGTCGAGAAACATGTATTTGTTGTTGTTAGAAGTCTCAAAAAGTTTAGACATATGCTATCTAACAATAGAATTTAGTTGTGGGCTTCCCACCCAACAGTTAAGGATTTCTTACTTAACAGGGAGATAAGTGACAAAAGGGTTGGTTAGGTGACTAAAATGATGGAATTTGATGTCAATATCAAGGTTTCTAAGCTTGTCAAGGGCAAAGGGTTGTGTGAACAACTTGTTGCAAATCGAGAAGACAGCCAAGGAAAAGAGGAAAATGTTAAAACAATATTAAATAATGAAGAACAAAGTATTGGTTTAACTCCTACTATAAGCTAGGTGCAACATATGATACCCTATTTGTAGACTGGTGAATGCCCCAAAGGTTTAAATAGGGAAAAGAGAAGGTACTATAGGCTACAAGCTATTCCCTATACTATTATTGATGGTGTTTTGTATAGGAAGGATTTTCATGGTGTTTTGCTAAGGTACATTGGGCCAGATTAGGTTAACAAGCTACTAGAAGAGTTCCACAATGGACCTTCAGGAGGCCATTTTGTAGCAAGGACAATAGCCCTGAAAATTATGAGAGCTGGTTATTACTGGCTGGATTTGTTCAAAGATGCATTTGCTTGGGTAAATAGGTGTGAAAAGTGCTCATTGTTTGCAGGAAGAAAAGACTTGTAGCCTTGCCTCTACACCCTATTCAAGTAGAACAACCATTTCCTAAATGGGGTCTTGACTTTATTGGACCAATTAACCTGCCTTCGAGTGCAAGCCACAAATGGATTCTAACTACCACTGATTACTTTACAAAGTGGACTGAGGCTGTTGCTTTCAAAGAAGCAAATGAATTTGTTGTTTTGAACTTTTATCAAGATTTGGTATCTAGATTCTGACAATGGTTTATCTTTTATTGGCTTTAGGATTTTTGATTGGTTTGTAAAAAATAATATCTTTTTGAATACATCATCTAACTATTATCCACAGGGTAATGGGTAGGCAGAATCCACCAATAAGAATCTGATTAAGATCATTAAAAAGACAATAGAGGACAATCAAAGGACATGGCATGAGAAGCTAAAGTTAGCCCTTTGGGCTGATAGGATAACTCCTAAGAGAGCCACTAGTTACTCTCCTTATGTGCTTACTTATGGAAAGGAGGCTAAGTTACCCATTTCCATTGAGTTACCAACTCTAACCTTGATCAAAGAACTTGTGTTGTTAGAGAAGTAGCCCATTGAAGTAAGGCTCGCACAATTGATGGAGTTAGAAGAAACCAAAAAAGAAGCCTTGAGAAAGCTTGAAATTCATCAAGCTCAAATTGGATTAGTTTTGTTGTTAATAAGTGTTTTATGCAAATTTATTTTCAATTATTTTCTTTCCCTAAGTGCTGCTGCACATGTTTTCTAGTCACTAGGGCCTTTTAGTTTGCATTCAGTTCGGTTCTGTTTGGTTTTTTATTGTTATTTGGGGTAGTTTGCAGCTGAGTTTCATTATTTTCTAAGTTTGAGAAGAGCAGAGTTTGAGTCCATGCCCAATGGAAAGTTAACGTAACTAGTCTTAATGCTTAGCAGGAAAGCATTTAGTAGAAATCACTAGAAATATTACCAATTTTTTACCTACGGCTCAAAACGGCAGAGCTAGAGCACATTTATTTCATTTTAAGATGAAAGATTCTTAACATTTTCTCCTATCTTGGTTTTGCATAGTTTAAGGTGCTTGAAGAAGAAAAGGTTCAATTTATGATGCCATTGTTATAATAGAAGAGAGAAATTCAGCTTATCATTCATTGCTTTGCAGAGTTTTCATGGAATAAATAAGAAGTTATTTCATTTCATATTGCAATGATTATTCATTTGACAAATGAGATATACACAAGCTGAATAAGTATTGCATTAAAAGAAATCAAGAGAGATCAAATGTCCCACACAAGCCGTGGGAGTAGTTGAACCAATACATTAGAAAGAATATACTATGCATCTAAGGAAAAGCTAAAGTGATGAAGTAGATAAGACAAGGCATATCTATCATTGCCTATTGAAGTCTTGAGTTGACCCTCATTGCAGCTAACTCCTCTTCACTCCTGACTTTTGAATGAACCTGCAATGATGGAGAGAGATATGTTAGAGCTCTAGATATGATTTATCCTACGTACTTCATCAAATAGAGACATAATAAATTCTTTATGATGCATTGAATCAGATGATCAAATCATCCATATGCAAGAGAGCCTAAAATATGAAACATCATTGAGCTTCACTTTTTAAAAAAAAACTAACATGTTTGTTTCCTGTGTGGGTATAGAAGAAGTTATGTTTCTGATCTGAATACTTCATAGCATGTGGTGCAAAGTGGGCTCCCACAAGGGTTCAGCCTAGCATGTTGCCCCTAAATCTCAAGAGGGGATTGATAGAAATGATATTTAGCTGATGGAGTGTCACATCAAGTGAGTGCATGAGCCTCAAGTTCATTTCCCATCCATGATTGTTAGTCTAGGTGATGAAATGACAACCATACATGAGCAGTGAACTCATTCAAGACAGATCAATAATGTGTGGAACTGAGTAAATGCATTGTCAATATAATTCTATTGTGTTATTTCATTCACTATCTATCTCTCATTATCATTTATATGCATTCAGAAGTAGTACTCTAATCTCATCATGTAGCCTTTTAGATGAGGAAATAATTCAAATAAAGGTAATGATAGAATGCAACCTTCGCTAGTGTAAATGCTCACATGGAGATGACAACAATCTGGTGCTGATCAAGGAGCATAATATCCCAATGCCAACATAAAAAATGCATTATAAACATGTTCATCAAAAGTACCTTTCTCATGATACTTGCATACAAGGGGAAATAAGAAGTACATTGTTCAAAAGGAAGCTCAAATGAAGTACTTCTTGATTGTGTTATCATAAGATGCTAAAAAAAATGGCTACCATATGCATAGTAATCAAATATTCCATTCACGTCCTTATCAAGGAAATAGTTGGACAGCAATATGATAGGTATTAATCATTTTGTTGTTAATAAAACATGAAGTTGTAGACCATAGAAGCCCTGGCATTATCATGGATTATTGCCACAGAATGCTCTACTACTGTCACTATGAGTATATACAAAGTAGTTTAGAGTTCTAGATTAGAAACAATGGGAAATGAATGTGAATACCACATTATATAGAATATTGTGTGCCATGTGAGGATAGAAACAGATATAGCATACAAGGTATGCAAGGTTACAATCCAGTTAGAGGAAAAGTCATGCAACAACAAACCATAGTGAAAATAAATCTAATATGGTAGCCACCTCTGAAGGAGCAGTAAACATGAAAAAAAAGGTGCAATGCATAGAATGAGATCTCAGTGCCCATGTACATCTGCAGGAGTTACTAAACAAGAACTGCATATATTTCAACTCATTCAATTTCATCACAAAGTGCAGAGTTACAGTTTGTATGTGAGTTCATATGGAGTACCAGTTATAGATGTATCTTTTGTTTATTTAGGGGAATTACAAAAGAGTGACCTGAGTTTCAACTCATTCAAGAGATTTCAGGTCGAGTCTCCAAGCATGATAAACAAAGAAACCATGGCTTGGTATAGTTTCAAGTGAATGTTGCTAGTAAGGTAAAGACTCAAACATGTGAAGCCCGCGGCCCTGTATAGTGTCAGAGAAAGGTTTGTCTTTCCACATTTTTTGAAAATGGAAGAGCAATATAGTTTCATCACCTTTTACTTTTAGAAAATAGAGAAAAACCTAGTTTGTGCCATCAAAATTTGTAGCCTGAGAATGCTTTCCTCTCTTCATACATATAAATTCACTTGGGTTTGAATAGAATGACAAATGTAGAGGAAAATGACAAGGTTTTAACCCATGAAAGCAAAAGGATGCTAAGAAGTAAGAGAAATGAAAGTATTTGGCCGCGGCCCATAAAATATGTAGAGAACAAAGTGCCATCAAGATATAATCTAGTCATGATCAAAAAGATAATGCCAAACATAAGACAGAGATGAGTTTATATCATACTGAGTGAAACATAAAAAACATAGCCACAACTTTTCATAAGGAAAGCTTTCTAGTGCTCAAATCGAGCATCATATCAACAGAAAATTAATACAGAGCTGGAAGGGTGAAAAACTCACTCACTGTTGTTGTAGAGAAATGCATTCAAATGAACTCTTAACATCAAGCTTCAAAGATACAACAAATGCGTCCTTGAATACAGAGAAGAGACCAGCAAAAGATAAACAAAGTGAAATACATCAGAAGATGGTCTTGGCTGTGGCTAATAGATCCAAATAAAGCCTCAAATGCAAAGCTATATTGTGTTTTGTGACAGAAAAGAACTTACCCTATCTCTTCCTATGAAAAATCAACAAGGAAGCTTCCAGAGAACAGCAATGACAGTGAAGAATCAAGCTCAAGGGATCAAACCTTAGCTCATCATGGTGGCAGCTCAGCAAAACTCTTGTCATAAAAAGTCAAAATTGTAAATGAGCCCGATAATTTAGGGCTTCAAGTGTTTTGTTTTAGGGTTCCATAATGCCCTAACTTGATGTGATATTTTTATCACATTGATTTAAAAAATCAGAAGCCTCAACTAATACTCTTAGGGTATCATTTGTCCCCTTTGCATATTTCATTGTCTAGGCTTTATGCCTTAGGTCCCTTTGCAACATATACCTAATATGCCTTAAGATTTTTTGCAAAACAAATGGAGGACAAACCTTGGGAATTTTTGTTTTAATCCAAACAATCAAGTATGCCTTCAAACTTTTATGATTTTTTATAGAAAATCAAATTATGCCCAAATAGAGAGATGTATCATACTTGGCTACATAATCATATAAGCCTTGTATTATATTTTTTGTAAAGAATCAAATCGAGACAAATTAGGAGATAAAACTATAAAATCCATTGTAAAACATTATTGAAGAAATGCTTTCATAAATTGTTTTAATATTATTATTAAATGTAGTTAAAGCAAAGTGAATATATATCAAATCTTTCTTTTCTAGATTTGCTTTCTTCTCGGTGAAATTGAAGAAAATATGAACAAAATGGAGCTTTTATTGATTAGGTAAAGCCTGATTTTTAGGTGTTTTTGGTGTGTTTGGAGAGCATTGTGGCAGCTTTTACACTTAATTTGGACCAGTTTTGGCTACTTTTTTGGAGGCTTTTTCTTGGAGCTTGAAAATGGATCAAGATGGCTATTTTGAGGAGTTTTTTTAGCTTTTCTTGGGAGATTTTTTGGAGGCATATATAAGAGAAAAAACTTAGTTTTTTCATAGTTTAGAATATTGTTTCTTCCTCTCTTGTTCACCTGTAGAGAGTTTTGTATTCAAATTTTGTACTCAGATTCTTAGTTTGATATACTCCTTTTAGTTCAATAGAAACAATAGAGCATTCCTATCTTAATTCTTGTCTCATTTTGTGCAGTAATAGTTAGATGTTATCATTGTGATTCTATCTTTTGGATCCTTTTTATGTCCTATTATTGCAAGTGTGGGTGCAAAAGGTTCATATGATGCAGGTTGCATGTTGTGTTTGATTTTAAACCTTCATGCAAATCAATTTTGTGTTGTATGTACATGTGAGATTGTGAAAGTTATTGTCTTGAGAAGCTGTTTGTAAGTGAGATCATTGGAATAAGTAAAAATTCTAGTAAAATATCATTAAGTTTTAGGATTTCATTTTCAGCTATCTTTTTAACCCTTTCCTCAGTAAGTCATTTAGATTAGGTGAAGTTACCAAGGGAACCAGCTCGCTCTGGAGGGTCATTCCAAGTTGTAAGCAACCCACAGGCCTAGGAATGTTCCCAAGTGTCAATAGGTAGCTAAGTGTATATCTTAGCATTTGGGTACATACTTTGTTGATAACAATTGTTTTTCAAATACATCTTTGTGGGATGAATATTTTCTAGGTATTTTAGATTTGTTTTGTGAGTCACATCTTGTAGACTTGGAGGAAACTATCAAGGACATTCATTTCCTCTTTGATGTTATCTCTTATGGAGTTGCATCATCTTCTTCGGATGTGATGAGGGAACCTTCATACCCTCTTGTTCTTTCTTCTCCTATTCACTTGTCATAGTTTGACATTAAGATGGAGTATCTTGAGAAGCATTCAAAGGACTCTTCTTTGTCTTTGGATCATGTTCTACATCAATTTCCACTTGGTTCTACATTGTCACTTTCATCAATTAGGCCTGGGACTCCTCATTTGTTTGTGGCATATTGCGGCGTCAACATGGAGACACATGAGAAATTTTCAAAGGTATTATACTTCATGAGACTTCTTCCCTCATCTCTTGTTTTGGAGTTGGAGTTTCTTCTACATACACCAGTGGATTGGTTTCTTCCCAAGGGGAGAAATATTTTTTGCCAGTTTTGGACTCTTTTTTGTATTCTTCTTCAAGCATTCACCATTGTCACAGGAACTACTTCATTCTAGGGGAGACATTTGTAGGAGTTCAAGACAACACTGAGAGGGGGGGTGAATCAGTGTTGAATTAGTTTTCAAAACTTTTACAACTTTTTGCAAACTTTCTCTTACAAAACAAATAGAGAGGAATACATTAATGATTTGTGCACAAGATTAATAATGAATGATGTGAACAAAAACTTAATAAGCAAAGCACTAATATACACACATACAGATGAAGACACCATGAAACTTAACACATGCTTTTCATGAGTGGAAAACCCTTCTGGGGTAAAAAACCAGTCAAAACTGCCTCACTGGCTTAACTGATAAATCATTTATCATGCCTCACTGGCTACAAAGAAGCCTCACTAGCTACAAAGAAGCCTCATTGGCTGTAATACATGTCTCACTGACAAATGGTCTTACTGACCTACAAGCCTCACTGGCATACTATTGTGCCTCACTGGCATCAATGTTTAGAAGCATCAACTTCAAGGAGCACCAACCCCTAATACAGAACAAATTAACAACTAAAAGGGTTTCTCTATTTCAATACAAAACATTTCTTCTCTCACATGTGTCTGTCAAATGCCCATTCTTTTCATCAACCCAAATCATATACAAAACTTAGATATTCAAAATCAATCCTGTATCCTGATCCACTCAACAACACTGCATTATTTTGTATGTTTCATCTCTGTCTTTCAAGACACACCATCAATGCACCTGAAAAACAATTTTATACAAGTTGAATGTCTTTTCACTTTTCATTTCCTGTATGTTTCATCTCTATCCAATTATGAAGTTGCATCAAAATAACCCTTCATATTCTTTGATCTGAAGAAAATGATTTATGATTGAGACCTTTCAATTTCCTTTTCTTCATCTCCCCTGCAAATAAACTCTTTATCTCCACAAATCCTTTTCTTAAAGAAAATTAAAACAATCACAAAATATTTCTCCAATCTTTTCATATCCACCGTGTTTAATCCTGAACCAAAAAAAAACATATAATATCAAACCCCATTTAAAAACTTTTGATCTTCCATCTTCAAAACTTGATTGCTTTATCATCATCTTCAAATTTCATCTTCTCTATATAAGACATTTACTGTGTGAGAAAAATAAAATCTTTCTCATAATGTTGATCTTCCTCACAAAAATCATCTTCAGAAAAACTTTTCTCCTTCTCTGATAAAAAATCTTCATTAATAAATCAATCTTGCCATCAAAAAAATTAATCTTCAATTAGGATGAAAAACCCACAAAAAAAACTTTCCAACTTGGATTTCATGCCTTTTAAAATAGAATTTAAAAATAATTTCTAAATTTTTAATTACATAGCCTTTTATGGCTAATCCACATACTTAAAAGGAACTTTCCAAAGATTATAAATCTTATACAAAATATGCCCGCTCGTAAGAAATAGAAAGGATGCCTTTTCTTTTAAAACATAAAATCTCCTCCAAAGAAATCGGGCTCCACCTTAGAAGTTTTAAAAACTATAAACTATGCTTTCTAAAAACAATTCGATGATCTTTCTAGATTTTAAACTCTCCTTTGAAAATGCATCGGGCTATATAGCATTTGAAATACTTTTGGTGCTTTCAAAACATTTAAACAAAACCAATTATGTTCATTTCCAGCTCGGGCTTCATAAGGTTTTGTTTGCCCACTCATATGTGAATAAAACCGATGCTTTAAGTCTCTCTTATGGAAGGGCCGGTCACCACCATGTTTTAGGAACACTCCAAACGGTGGCATTTAAGTTGTAAACCCTCTACACAAGTCACCTTCCAAATAGACTCAAAAGTGTATGAGCGTATGACAGTAGGTTAAAGGTTTAAGAGACTAAGTAATATTCAAGGATTTAGAATAAATAATAAACCTTTAGCAATGTCATGACACCACATAAAGATAAGACAATTTACCAGCATGTTGATCATCTCAACCTGATACATGTTCCCATAAAGAGCATCAATATACATCATCTAATCATCAAATTCAAGGCATCCTTTTATCCAACACTTCAACACATATGATTTAAACTCCTGAGATCACCTCCACTTTAAAGCATCAACCCTGAAATATACTAACACACCACATCCTCATGAAACATTAACAAGTTTAAAGCATGAGGCACTATTCATATTGCAAACAATTGTCATGAGATGATCACATCCTGAAATATTCTCTGCAAGTACTACTGATCAAACAAGTCCTTCACTTTAGTTACACACTGACACAAGAAAGATCCACTGAAGACATGAACATGCATCCTTAATAGGATCCTATATCTGATTTCACATGATCCAAGATGATCCATTATGATGCAAATCTCCTGATAGAACCTTGACATATCAAATGCAAGGAAGTAGTAATGAAGACATAAAACAAATTAAACTAGATTGAAGATCACATCTAAATTTACCTTAACCTTTAACATTGTCCTCAAACCATCTTCTTTATGAGAAGCTTCATCCTGCCATACATCCTGCTATATCTGCATTATCATCAACTCAATCTGAATGTCACAACACTTTAACAACATATTGTAGACAGATACTAAACCCAACTTATATGAGCAAACTAATCAACTGACAAGAATCTTGATCAACAACCCACCAATACTGACACTAGCATGATTCAACATAGATCCTCTTGTCCAACCTTTGACAATTTCACATAGTACATGATGACATCACCTGATTTCAACATTACACATCTTGTTCTCACACATGATGCTAAGACATCCTGAAATATGACCTGAGGACCAAACACCTTTTTGTCATCAATAACAACCTGTCACCATCAATCTCCCCCTTTGTCATTGATAGCAAAACTTCATGAAACATTTTCTCTTTCTCCCCCTTTTTGACATCTGATGACAAAGAAACAAATCTATTTGCTTCCCCTGTGTTGAATACCATTGGCAATTCAATATAATATCACTTTTTGACACAATACCAAAATGATGAAGAAGACATATCTCTTCAACCAAATATCAACTACAAGAAATCATAAACACACTAATACATTTTGATGAACAATTTTGCAGCCAAAAATCATGAAGACTCCTTATCACACAATTCACAACACAAGATGCCAAGATGACCATTTTTGATAAGACCTTTACTTGCCTCTGATTTGATGAAATACAAGACTCACCATCAATGTCATAAGAGACTCTAGATTGTCATAGCTTGAAACACATACCTGATACCACTTCAAAACTAGAGGCACACAATTTGCACATACCTTTCTGAAACATGCCAAATTATTAGACAAATGATCAATTCTAAATGAACATTCATTCTGTAACCAATCTATTCTTGCACATTCTTTTTTACATGAAAGAATGAAGACCATCCTATTGTTCCTGCACATCTCTTTAGAACACACTGTCAAATCTGATAGATACATAACCATTATCAATATCTTTGCAAAAACATATCAATTGACTTCTTTCATTTACAACTACCTCAACCAACACATGCTAACATCTGAAAAGAACTTCTTAAGAATACCCAAGATCCATTATACAAATCAGCCCATCAAGACTACTCATCAACAAACTAATTTCACCATCAAGTACTTCCTGCAACACCACTTTGCAAAACCAAATGTATAGACAAGAATATTAATTGACTCCTTCCATTTGTAACCTCCTTAGCCCACATAATCAAACATCTAAGCACTTTGAGAACATCCTAATTGATTTTGAACTTCCCAATCTCACTTACAAGAACCATGACAACTCAATCTTTATAAGTATAAACATGATATGACAAAGAAAAACCAAATCACTTAACTCTATGAAAACTCTTTGTGCTTGGAATCCTTGAACATCTTATCTGCAATATGACATCACAAACCACTGATCACCTATATCACTGTTACACACAAACAATATCAAAGATGAATCCAAAACCAACAAAACAAGATCATCAAATTGATAAACATCAAATGATCTTCTTCTTGAAACCTTTTGGGGATACTTGATAGAACATGAATAACTCCCCCTCACTTCATGCTCTCAGTTATCCAACTAATGATGTAACTTGTGCAAGATGCACAAGTTTAGGATCCTTCTTGTCCTGACTTTCTTTTCTTTTCCAAACCTGTATAAACCTTTTCTTTTCTTTGCTCAAGGTGTCTGCTCTAGATGTCTTCAATCTATTCCTACAAAACTATGCCTTATGCCCAAGATTATGACACTTAAAGCATGTGACATTATAACTAATTAAAGGAGTAAAGGAATCATATCTCTTTGGCATGCCAAAAGTACTTCCATAATCATATCTTCCATGCATCCAACAGTCTCTTTCTATGTGACCAACTTGGTTACAATAGTAACATATTGCATTAGAATTCTTATTTGTCATTCTAGAAAGACTTTTGTTCTTATGTCACTCAACATTATTTTTGGCATAAGTCTTACAATTTCTAGCTCTATGACCATAGCTATGACAAGAATAACAATATCCATGAAACTGAGAATAATTATACCTTATTGAATGGTATTGCCTAACAGGTGGAGGTCTATTTGTTCTTTCTCTTACATCATCAGGAGCTTTATCTTTTGCTATCTTCTTGTCTTCCTTACGAGTAGCAGGAGGATTTCTGACTTTGGAACACTCTCCTTCTTCAGTATTCTTTTCAAACAATAGATTCTTGTGCAACTTAGAGGATGCCTTTTCTAACTCCTTTCTTAAAGAAACTATTTCAGATTCATACTTTTCACAATCAACTTCTTTGACCTTTAGCTGATTATTGACATCTTCTTTTATTTTCTTAACTTCTACAATTTGAGCCTTTAAATCTATTATCTATTTTTCTGCATCTTGAAGATTTGAAAGAAATTTTTGTCTTGGATTCCTTTTCCTCTTGAAGTTGCAACTTTAACCTTTTGTTCTCAATTCTGAGTTTTCTGATCACATCAAGGGCACAAATGAGCTCACCTTCCATATCAATCTCATAATCATCTTCATTATCAATCTCAACAACAAAATATTCATCAAGCTCTTGTCTTTTTACATTCATATTGAAGTCTTCCTTTTTATCAAAATTCTCAACTGCAAGATCATTCTTTTTGCTAGTCTTAACTGAGGCTTGTTTTTTATCATCATCAATCTTTTCTCTATTCAAGACCTTATTTCTATTCTTCTTTCCCATGGTACTCCAAACACAGGATCTAACTGAGCCTATTAGACTTCAAAAAGGGAACCTAGGCTCTGATACCAATTGTAGGAGTTCAGGACAACACTGAGAGGGGGGGTGAATCAGTGTTGAATTAGTTTTCAAAACTTTTACAACTTTTTGCAAACTTTCTCTTACAAAACAAATAGAGAGGAATACATTAATGATTTGTGCACAAGTTTAATAATGAAGGATGTGAACAAAAACTTAATAAGCAAAGCACTAACATATACACATACAAATGAAGACACCATGAAACTTAACACATGCTTTTCATGAGTGGAAAACCCTTCTGGGGTAAAAAAACAGTCAAAACTGCCTCACTGGCTTAATTGATAAATCATTTATCATCCCTCACTGGCTACAAAGAAGCCTCACTAGCTACAATACATGTCTCACTGACAAATGGTCTTACTGACCTACAAGCCTCACTGGCATACTGTTGTGCCTCACTAGCATCAATGTTTAGAAGCATCAACTTCAAGGAGCACCAACCCCTAATACAGAACAAATTAACAACTCAGAGGGTTTCTCTGTTTCAATACAAAACATTTCTTCTCTCACATGTGTCTGTCAAATGGCCATTCTTTTCATCAACCCAAATCATATACAAAACTCAGATATTCAAAATCAATCCTGTATCCTGATCCACTCAACAACACTACATCATTTTTTATGTTTCATCTCTGTCTTTCAAGACACACCATCAATGCACCTGAAAAACAATTTTATACAAGTTGAATGTCTTTTCACTTTTCATTTCCTATATGTTTCATCTCTATCCAATTATGAAGTTTCATCAAAATAACCCTTCATATTCTATGATCTGAAGAAAATAATTTATGATTGAGACCTTTCAATTTCCTTTTCTTCATCTCCCCTGCAAATAAACTTTTTATCTCCACAAATCCTTTTCTTAAAGAAAATTAAAACAATCACAAAATATTTCTCCAATCTTTTCATATCCACTGTGTTTAATCCTGAACCAAAAAAACATATAATATTAAACCCCATTTAAAAACTTTTGATCTTCCATCTTCAAAACTTGATTGCTTTATCATCATCTTCAAATTTCATCTTCTCTGTATAAGACATTTATTGTGTGAGAAAAATAAAAGATTTCTCATAATGTTGATCTTCCTCACAAAAATCATCTTCAAAAAAACTTTTCTCCTTCTCTGATAAAAAATATTCATTAATAAATCAATCTTGTCATCAAAAAAAATAATCTTCAATTAGGATGAAAAAACCATAAAAAAAACTTTCCAACTTGGATCTCATGCCTTTTAAAATAGAAATTAAAAATAATTTCTAAATTCTTAATTACATAGTCTTTTATGGCTAATCCACATACTTAAAAGGAACTTTCAAAGATTATAAATCTTATACAAAATATGCCCACTCATAAGAAATAGAAGGGATGCCTTTTTTTTAAAACATAAAATCTCTTCCAAAGAAATCGGGCTCCACCTTAGAAGTTTTAAAAACTATAAACTGTGCTTTCTAAAAACAATTCGATGCTCGTTTTAGATTTTAAACTCTCCTTTGAAAATGCATCAGGCTATATAGCATTTGAAATGTTTTTGGTGCTTTCAAAACATTTAAACAAAACCAATTATGTTCATTTCTTGCTCGGGCTTCATAAGGTTTTGTTTGCCCACTCATATGTGAATAAAACTAATGCTTTAAGTCTCTCTTATGGAAGGGCCAGTCACCACCATGTTTTAGGAACCCTCCAAATGGTGACATTTAAGTTGTAAACCCTCTACACAAGTCACCTTCCAAACAGACTCAAAAGTGTATGAGCGTATGACAGTAGGTTAAAGGTTTAAGAGACTAAGTAATATTCAAGGATTTAGAATAAATAATAAACCTTTAGCAATGTCATGACACCACATAAGATAAGACAATTTACCATCATTCTGATCATCTCAACCTGATAAATGTTCCCATAAAGAGCATCAATATACATCATCTAATCATCAAATTCAAGGCATCCTTTTATCCAACACTTCAACACATATGATTTAAACCCCTAAGATCACCTCCACTTTAAAGCATCAACCCTGAAATATACTAACACACCACATCCTCATGAAACATTAACAAGTTTAAAGCATGAGGCACTATTCATATTGCAAACAATTGTCATGAGATGATCACATCCTAAAATATTCTCTGCAGGTACTACTGATCAAACAAGTCCTTCATTTTAGTTACACACTGACACAATAAAGATCCACTGAAGACATGAACATGCATCCTTAATAGGATCCTATATCTGATTTCACATGATCCAAGATGATCCATTATGATGCAAATCTCCTGATAGAACCTTGACATATCAAATGCAAGGAAGTAGTAATCAAGACATAAAATAAATTGAACTGGATTGAAGATCACATCTAAATTTACCTCAACCTTTAACATTATCGTCAAACCATCTTCTTTATGAGAAGATTCATCCTACCATACATCCTGCTATATCTGTATTATCATCAACTCAATCTGAATGTCACAACACTTTAACAACATATTGTAGACAGATACTAAACCCAACTTATATGAGCAAACTAATCAACTGACAAGAATCTTGATCAACAACCCACCAATACTGACACTAGCATGATTCAACATAGATCCTCTTGTCCAACCTTTGACAATTTCACATAGTACATGATGACATCACCTGATTTCAACATTACACATCTTGTTCTCACACATGATGCTAAGACATCCTGAAATATGACCTGAGGACCAAACACCTTTTTGTCATCAATGACAACTTGTCACCATCAACATCTTGTCTCATTCTTTCCCTCTTGTGGGCAGATTTTGGTTGTCTATTCATGATGAATGGTGTTCTTGGGGGTATTGATGGTGAGTCCTTCTTCGATCACTCCATCACTTATACATGTTTGTTTGCATGTTTTCTCTCTTTTGGAGAGGGGTTTCTTCATACCAGTTTTTCTTTCTCCTTTACACCATTCGTGAGAGATTGTTTGTACATGGGTACACAACATGGCCTTGTAGTTGAGACTCATCCTTGCATCTTTGCATCAACATGCTTAGTTTGCTTCTCCCTAAGTTACACTTAATGGGGGTGTTAGTGTAAAAGGGAATATTGCCTAGTTAATCATTTCCTAGGTCCTCTTCACACTAGTCTACTTAAGCTTAATTAGAAGTCATTAGGAGCATTTAATAACATTCCTAAGAGCATTTATTTTTGTCCTTAGGACATTTAATATTTTGCATACATTTATTAGTGGTGTCTAAGTCCATTCAGTAATGTTCACTTAGGTAGGTAGGACATTTAATTCATGTGCCTATGTCAGCCTTTGTCCTACATCTCAACCTTGCCTATATAAGCAAGGTATCTTGTTGTACATTTCAATGTATCAAGTCAAGCTTTGTATCTTGTATATTTTATGCATCATTATTCGTGGCAATATAAAGCATTGTTATTACTTTTCTCTCTTTTTGTGGAAGGTTGTTTTGGTTTCCGGTGATCCTTGAATTCCTTGAGTCCATTGGCGACTCTTACAACACCATGGACTCATAATTCATGACGAATAACATTTCACATTAAATCAATACACTTAGTAATATCAATTATGCTCTATTTCAATAAACTAATCATAATTAGTCTCAAAATAACATTATGATAACTCTCAAATTCATGCTCATTCAAGTATTCAAAATGACATTATAATAGCCTAGCATGACCCTCAACTATAATTATCAAAGCGTGGATATAATTCATGAATATACAATCAATAATATAATTTATGGTTAGCATCAATACATGATCAAAGTCTTTCAACTTCATCAACCCATTGCATGTACACACATACAAACCAACTATTTAACAAGTAGATCTCAAAACATTATAAGGCATAAGAATCATAATCATGAAGAGTATGATGAGAGTTGTAGAATGGTTGGTCCTTACACATTCCCAAAAGTTTATCCTAATCTCCAAATCTCTCACTTATTACCACATATTAGATCCATGGGTATAAAATTGACTTAGGTTATTTTTGTAGTCACATATTTAAACCTCAAACTTTTAAATTCAAATTTTAAAGTCAGAAGCTCCTTCCTACTAGATATTGTGAGCTAACCTAGCCAATATTTTGTGTCAGTTTATGTGTTATGTTGTTGTATTTAAAGGTATTAATTCATTCATTTGAAATATGCTAGAACTAGGAATCTTTAGAAGATAATTCACATGAGAGCATCATAGAAAAATCATAGAGTATCCTAATTACATCACCAACTTGAGTCATAATTCTAGGTCAATTGCACACTATTGTACACTTTCTTTTTGTCTTCAATCACTGATCCAAAGTTGTTGAATTGATCATCCTAAGGGTTTGACTAAGGAGAACATGACCGGTATATGTAAACATCACCATTACATTTTATATTTCTGATTTTAAATTTGAAAGTACATTTTGAATTGTACTTTCATATCTTTTATTTATGCCATGAGCTACTTGCAATCCTAAACTTCCTTTGAGGAGTACTTGTTTAAACCCTAACATGACCACCCAATCCAATGAGATTGGGATTTATTTTGATGCTCATGTTGAGAACAAACAAGAGGATAATCAAGACTATGATCACAATGCTCATGTGGCCAACCATTTTTTTGCAAACGATCTTTGCTAGTTTGGATAATGTTGAAAATCCAACATACCTAACTGATATGGCTCACATCAAGTTTACCAATAAGTCATTTGGAAGAGAGATCTTACAAGTTGTTAGTGCTAAAGTTACTTCATCTATTATGGTTAGTGTATCTACCTCCTCCCCCTCTTCCACCATTAATCCATCTTCTACCATTACTCCTTCCACCACCACTACTCATCCCCATAGTGTTATCCTTACATCCACGAGTGTCCCACCACATAGCATCTTCCCTTTTTCCACCTTCCAACCTCTATATTTCCTTCATCCTAACTACACTCCCCTTAAGATACTTACAATTCATACGAAGTATTACACATCTATGCCTATTTCATCTAACACTAGCCAACCTACCACCAAATACTTTTGGCTATGACATTTTACATTATTATGATTATAGATGATGTTGTTATTAACATTATGTTAGTTTGGTATTTTATGGATTATTGATGATATTGTATTTAAGTAGCATAGATATCTTAAATAAATACATCATTATTGAGAATAGATAGATGGCTTGTATTTCAGATATCTAGTTTATTTAAGATATCTAGGCTAGTTTAATAATTTTATTAATTTATTACAATGTATAGAGTGAGGAGCTAAATTATATACATAGCCAGTATTTAAGATATTATGCTAGTTTAAAAATTATTAATTTATTACAATATATAGAGTGAGGAGTTAAAATATATATGTATAGATTGAAGAACTATAACCCTAGCCCTCATTAAACTAAAATAAAATAATTTACAGTTGTCCTTCAATAAATAATTGTATCACTATCTGGGCTATATATTTATAATTATTTTAAAAAATATGTCTAGTTATTTAAAAAAAACTATGTAGGCTCTATTTTGGTTTTTATGTACATGGTATCTCTTAATGCTACTCTTTGCGTGTAATTATTTTTATATGTGGGCTCTGAGAAAAATAAGTGACGACAAAAACTTAACCCTGGTTTTTTTTTTCTCTATTTATTTATACTAGTTTGGTGTTACGGCAAAGATTTGAAATTTGAAATGGATAGCAAGGCTTCCCTAACTTTGTGGAAGCAAGAGATAGGATTTCATACCATTCTAAAAAAAGTAAAGGAGTCATTTTATAATAAAAATAAATAGATTGGTTGTCCATTGTCTTTTTTCTAAAGTATTTGTGTAAATGTGATTGAAAGCCTTTCTGGTGTGTTATCTTTATCTTTATTTTAAATAGGCTTTTTGAGGTACGAGTTATTTGCGATTTTTGGGTTAAGATCTACGGGTGTGGTGGAGAGTGTGTATTTTGGGTGTGGATGGTTGTGACTACATTGAAAATATTGAGTTGTGAAATGGGTGTTGCTGGATTAGTGAGTCCTATTGACTCTCCCTCTAATATGGATTTTGTGAAAATTTATTTGTTTTATGAGTTGGTTTATAGAGTAGCTTAATATGGATTTTGTGAAAATTTATTTGTTTTATGAGTTGGTTTATAGAGTAGCTTGCTGTTGCATTTTGTTGTGTGTATGTGTTGTCTCTTATTCTATACTGCGATTGGAGTAAAAAAACAGAAAATGATGGAAATTAATTTTCCATGGCTTATTGTAAAGACCTCTCTGTGAATCCTGTATAAACTGTGTATTTCCATTTGAAGAGGACATTTTCTTCTTGTAGTTGGGCTAACAAAACAGTTTAAAAAGGAAGTTAGTAGAAGTACTAAATGCAAAAAAATAATTGTTGACGAAACAAAACTGGATTTCCTTCATTAGTTTCTTTTATTTGTCATGTCATTTTTTTTAATGTAAACATATACAGGAATTTAAGAAAATTGTGTGTATGCGTTGTAGTTCCTGTGGATGACATTTTATTATGTTCATTATCGTACATTGATCACTACAGAAAACTACTACAAGAGGGCGCCCAAGGAGGCCCTGGGGAAAGCCCCACGGCTATGGCTCTCTTGTGGCAGCCGCCTCCCCTCTTCCAATTTTTTGTTTGTTTTATATAAAATTTAAATCCGTTTTGATACAAATTTAATCCTGTACTTTCTCAGACTCTACCAGCATACAGAATTAATATATTTTTTTCAATTTTAATCATGAGGCATCAACAATAAATACAAGAACTATATTATTATTGGGTATACTGTGCAAATCTATAATTAATTAAATAAACATTGTTTTCAGAAAAATTAAAAAAATGGAACTTTGCTTTTCTACAGAGTAAAATTGATAACAACAAAAATGATAGAAGTAAAATAATTAAAACTCTCTGAAGCTAATCATATATACACTATATGTGTAAACTCCACTAAAAATACTAGGGGTTTCTAGATCTCAGATTTTCTGCAATACCCTATAAAATTTTCTGCAATACCCTGTAATCAAACTCTGACTATGTGTAAACCCCACTAAAAAAATTAGGGTTTTCGGATCTCAGATTTTCTCCAACACCCTGTAATCAAACTCTACCTAAATATCTCATCTTCCTTCCTCTTAGCAGCTACATGCATGCCATCTTCCTAATTTTCTCATTCTGCACCCAAAAAAAAAAAAAAAAAGAGAAGAAGAAATTTGAGAGCCTACACAAAAAAACAAGGGAGAAAATTAAAACAAGATTTTTATATGGTTTTTATATCATTTTGGTAAGTTTTAATATTTACTAAAATTAGAGCTACACAACTCCCTATTTTCTAGCTGATCTGATTTAAAATTAAATTAATATGTAGTAGTTTGATTAGAATTTTAGATATTCTTTTATGTGAAGAATCTTGTATGATATTTAAAAATAGAAACATGGTTTTACTGATTTAATTTTGTAAATATAAGACATTTAGGAAAATAGTCATCTCCTTTTCATAATTGTAATTAGGGATTCTTTTATTTGTTCCATTACTACACTCAAATTATTCTACTTGTCAATTGTGATTAGGTTGCAATTAAAATTGACTTTAGATGTAAGATGGAACCTAGTGGAAAATTTAGACATTTCAACCTGATCCTAGAGTTCATATTAGACTAGTCGTGTTAAGGTAGTGATACCTCAACCCTCTACTTTGAATACCTAATGAAAAGTCACCCTATGAGTTGTTCCTTATCTACGTTGTTGAGATAATGCCTCTAACCATTACGTGGCCATCAATTATATTTTAAGTTGTTGTGATGGGGATTTCTCACCCGCTTTTGTTTCCTTTGATCTTCTCTTTGTGCGGCTTGCATGCACTTGATGCACATGCAAGCCTCGATGCACATACAATTGTCTCATATGTATTTCATGTGCTTCTAAGAATAGAAATGGTTTTCTATTATTGTGTTATTTAAAAAAATCCATTGTGTTTGTACCCATTCGTACTTGTACGGGTGGGCATGACACATTTACATACTTATCTTTCCTCTTCTATGCATATTTCCCAACCTATCACATATTTTATCTCTCTTAGCTATCATACCCATTCCTATAGACACCATAGTGGCCCCCAACCTTCATTAGTTATCTCCCATCTTCCATCCTAGATGCACTAATTCACAAGATAGATCAAGTAGAAAAAGAGAGGATGTTAAACCAAATGGACAAGATAGTTTGGAATTTAAGGATGATAGACACACACCCCTATCACATGAGATTGTTATACATGAACCCCTCCCTATGGGCTTTGCATCACCACAATTTTTAATATATGAAGGCAAAGATGACCCAAACACACATTTGACATTTTTACAGTTGCATGTGTAGACTTCCTATATGAGGATAAACTATTAACAAAGTTATTTCCATGGACAAACCATAATCAATTTTTTCCTTAGATTTCATAAGAATAAGTTTAATATCGAAACAAACCATGATATATTATTAAAATTACAAAATCATATAATCCTGCACAAGAGTGCATCATTTATTAACATGTAATGGTATTAAGGCATTCTATCAAAATGGGCCCAAAACTAAATAGAAATTGGCTTGGGTAAGCAAAATTTTCCATTAGAATAAGTCTAAAATAGAAATCCTTATAAACAACACAATGTGCATGTGTGTGATTACATTTTGTGTTCACGATTGGTTACAAGATAAATAATGTCCTCATTGAATTATCCTTCTACTTATGTTTATTCTTCTAAAGACAACTTCATAGGTCTATCAAAGGGTTCATCCCCTCATCTCCTTGATGTGCACCAACTTGATTCTTGTAGGAAACCTCCAAACCTTATGGATTGTGTTTATTTTCATTCAAAATTGGGGCTTTAGGATGGCAGCATCTCTCTTTCCAGATTTAGAGTTTCTATGTTAGCCATTTGCAGCTCATCTAGTTCTCCTACATGTGAGTTCTCTACTAGGGCATCATATGCAAAGATCTTAGGCTCTTCTTTGAAACACTATTCTTCCCCTATGATGACACACATGGCTAACCTCTCTGCATCTATCCTTTAATAGAGATCTTTGGCTTCACTTAATGATTCCAATGTGAATGGAAAAAATAATTATTTGAAGATTTATTTTGTCTTGAAAGAAACATGCACAATAAGTGAAAATATACATAATATATTATTATATCATACATTTGTATCATATATTAAGCATTTTAAATATTAATATATCATATTTTTTTCTAAGGGTAACTAGGGACATCACTAAGCCCTAGCTCGGCTCGACTATGGCACCCTTCTAGGTATGGGCATTTAAGCATTTCAATGCGCCCAAATGTTTGACCATATTATCATGGTACTCCATTAACAAGAGTCTATTGGATGGTAGGTCATCTTAACATGGAGGAGGATTTGAACCTTGGTTGCTCACTTTTGAAAGTATCTCATTACCATTACACCAAAACCCAATAGACATTAATATACCATATTATTTTATATATACCATCTAAATATGTAATGGCTATGAGATATTATAAAAAAGTTATATAAGATGAAGCTTAGGATTTCTTATTGTATTCAACAAACAATCACTTAAATTATACATAATTATAAATCATGTCAAACCCTAATTTACTAATCATTTTCACCATTGAATGAAAGAACAAAGAGTATGCAATGGCCATTTTTAAATAGATTGTTGCTTCAACAAAGAGGAGGGAGAAAGAATGAGGGGATAGCAACTCTCCTTGTGGGAGCCATGCCCCCAAAGGTTTGCACGCCTCTCGAGGAGTTGTGCCCCTATGTGACCATGCTCTCTAAAAGGGCTAGCCCCCACAAGGCCATCGACCCCTCAGCATTTTTTTTTAATTTTAATTTCATTTTCATTTATATAAACTTTGTTCTTTGTTTCATCGTTGTAGGGAGAGAGGAATCAAGTAAGCAATCAATGATAAATGATATTTTCAAGTGAGTCGACAACTAATGACTATAAATTTATTTGTATGTTTTTAGATGACCGTCATCATGCAACGGGGCAATGGCATAGTTTAATTAACACACAATCTCCTAATAGATATTGGTGGTTGGTTACTTTTTTTTTTTCCATTATTCTCAAGAAATAGAGAACAACCTTGTCCTACTACTCTCAATGAACCAGGCATAATACTCCTCAAAAGCTACATCTTGTGGTTCGTTTCATTCTTTTTTTTTCTTTCTATATATGCATTTCCCACTATTGCAAAATTTTAGACAAGATTACCATCTATGCGTTTTTTTTATTTCATCTTCACTTAGACCTCGGTATAACAAGAATCTTCATTCAACTAAATTAGAGTTAATTCTAGAGTATCTTGCAAACTACATCGTATAAAGCAGGCTAAATTTTATATTCTCCCAACTCTCATCACAATAATACAATAAGAGATCCATCCCAATTTGATGTATAGATCTACAAGTGAAGTAATACTATCAAATATTTTAAATCAGGTGCAAAGTTATCAAAGTGATGTATATAGAGTAAGATGAAATCAACATTACTAGTCCTCCTCCACAAACAAAGTATTTCTATTTGCTACATGTACAATTTGTATTTTCACCCATACGGTTCCATTGACATCAGGAATAATTACTATAGTAATTACAAAATCTTTCCTTTTAACTATAGAACATTCCATTTTAATTGTATGTCAATAATCTTCTACTAATATTTTATTGGTCTCTATCCTCACCTCAAATCTACACGCTTAAGTCAAGGATGTTGCTCACCTCCTTACCATATAGCATCATCAAGCCATGGACTTTAGCCAACTCCTAAGTCAAGAGGGGCATGTGTTCCAGCCAATTACACTTAAAGAAAAGAAAAGGTAAAACAATACATACTCAACACTAACTCAAGTAGTCACAAGGTGTACTAGCTAATTTGGTACTAGGATGAACACCATTACAACCCTCTTAGATATACACATCATATACCTACTTTCTCCACCCAATACCACATAACAACACACCTAAATAAACAAGGATCCATGTATTCAGTAAGTTCAGTGCAACAATGTAATCAGGTTCAGTATAATTTTTTTACATTTTTTACATATAATGTCTAGAAAACACTGCTGGTACAATTGCATCTTAATTCTTCACTTAAGTAGACTAAGCTCTGACAATTAAAAGGTTGATTATTTACATATCTCACTCGATTCTATGAATTTTCAGAAATTCATTCCCTGAGTGCACCCATTGTTGAGTTACATGATTCTATATTAATCATCTATGGCATGGATTTGGTACGTTCTTGCTAATGTGATGGAGTTAGACAACTTTAGATACTTTAATACTACTGAATTATTTTCTTCTTTATGCAGGTGGAATGAACATTATTGGTGTACACCCGAAATTCCTTCGTTCGAATGCCACCCATAAATGGACATTTGGAGGTTTGCTTCTTATGCCACTCTTTCGAATGATAAATAATGTCTATTAACACTCTCTTTCCTTATTGTCATTTGTAGATCATTTGTTATTTATATTAGGATCCACTGCTCGAACTGTACCGTTCAATTTTTCAGTCAAGAGGTTATCTTAGCCTTATTTAATAGTAAGTTGTGAGATATTTTCTCCAAAGCTCTGTTCTTGTGTTATAAAATAATATTTTCTGTGAAGACGTATCAATTCATGTCAAATGTATAGGAAATGATGAATCTATTGTTGTTGAAATAAAATAGTGAAATATAAATATAAGATATAGAACTGTTAGAAATTGCAAATCCCAAAGTTATCCTTTTTGACTCATCTTAATTACGATGCCCTGAAAATGTTGAGGCATATTAGCATATTAGAAGATTCCTTTGTACAAGAAACTATACAAAATGAGTGACTGAATGATAAGAAAATCTAAAATGGGAAAATTTTCTTTCAAAAAAAAAAGAACAAAATGCTATTACACATTGATAATATTCATTGTTGCTATTTTACATGCTTATCATTACCTCCAAGGATGAAGTACATGTTGAGGTTTGTCAATACACAGCTGAATGATTTATTCTTCCTAATCTGCAAAGTTGTAATCTCAAGCTGTCACTTTTACCGTATAATCTATGTGTCACCTGCACAAGGCCTAGTATTTCTATTTCGTTGTACCATTGAATTTGTAATGCATCCACCCAAAATGGGGGTTCCCTGATGTCAATTCACACAGCAAGGGTGCCTTTTATCTCGACACAACATTATT
Source organism: Cunninghamia lanceolata (assembly GCA_027924645.1). Taxonomy (NCBI): domain Eukaryota; kingdom Viridiplantae; phylum Streptophyta; class Pinopsida; order Cupressales; family Cupressaceae; genus Cunninghamia; species Cunninghamia lanceolata. The sequence goes on along the minus strand of BSBN01001670.1, from coordinate 3,115,898 downwards.
AAAAATTATAGTGTAAAAACTTGTTGAGTACTTGTGACTTGAAATAGAAAATGAGAAAACTGTCCATAAATGTAAGTATTGGTGAGTTTTGCTGAGTTTGAGCAAAAATTGGTTCTGCCGAGTTTCTGTGGAGATGCAATTTTTTTTAATTATGTAAAAATCCTGACTTGTTCTAACTGAAAATTTTCCCTAACTGATCTGAAATTTCTGATTTAGTTTTCTTCCAAAGTACTTATTCTTTTCAAGATCCGTTTTCACCCGAGTGTTTAGAAAGTAGTGTAGATGGAAAGGCGACCAAGCCTAGAATGAAGGCGACTAGGGTTTGCAAGCTTGTATGATGTTCAAACCCTCCAAAAGGTGTCAAACAACACTGAGATCTGAAGATTAAACCCTGCTGTATCTGTTGTTCTAGAAAATGAGAATGTAGATGAAGGTTGGAAAAGATCAAAAACCCCTCTATATGCCAAGCGATCCAACCATAAACACTCTAATATCAATTGTAGATAAAAATAGCTCCTTATACAAGCCAAATCTACATACTTAACTCCATGAAAATACTCAAATCAAGCTTCGTGATGAACTCCATGTGAATTCACCTCATTATGGTGGAATGGGAACATCACCAAACCACAAAAGCCAAAGGAACACCACCTTAGCAAACTGAAATTCACTTTCAGCCAAGAGAGAACTCTCAAATACAAAATTTGCCAAATGATCAGTAGTTCCAAAATGAAGCCAAAACCCTCTATTTATCCTCCTCTCTCCATAGGCCTCCCAATTTGCCAAATTATGAAAATTTTCAAGTTCACCAATGAAATGCAATTTTCAACTTGACAATTTTAAATGAAATTCATCTCAAAACCACCTTCATTTAAAAATCAATAAAATAATAACATTTTATTATTCTTTCTCCCTTATCAAGTCACCCACATTTTAAAAACCAAATAAAATAATTGCGCCGATTTTCTCCTTGGGCAAATAATACATTTTTTATTAATTTTTCTCTTTTCCTCTTCAGCGTCTTTTCCACAAAATTAAAATAATATATTTTATTATTTTTTATTATCCTTCCTTGGGCAGCAATCTTGGCATAAAAATAATATTTTATTATTTTTATTTTTATTTTTTTCTAATTTCGTCCTTGGTGTCAAATTGTTGGGAAAAATAAATAGAATAATGAAAATATAATTAAAGATTGCATTTTCCTTCTTTTCACCTTTTCAATTTTCAATTGACCAATGTTAATTTTTCTCATCCTCACTTTTGCCTTGGCTTGAAAATGACAACATTTTGGCTTAATGAAAAATATGATAAAACAACACTAGCCAAAATCCCGAATAATTGAAAACTTAAGAAAAGTAATCTTAAAGCACAATAGGTGCTCTTCCCATCATTCAACATATTCATTCATCTCAGCATAACAATCAATTTTTCTTAGTTATAATGTATGTGTATAATTTATTTCTAAATGCATTGTACACAGTTAATTTACAAATCAAAAAATTATAAGAAAAAATGTAACAACTGAATAAATCATTCCCAATAATTTTCGAACACTTTTAGAAGAGAAAGCCACATGTACACAATAGGATATGGCATAGCACTTCATTCCATAACCCATCCAAAGAATAACTCTGCATCTAAAGAGGGATGACTCACTACACAGCCATATGACATCATAAAGTGGGCAACCTTACCATCACCAAGTCTAAGGGCATCTAAGAAACTACAATGCTCTCATTTCACTCTCCCAAGGGTACATAAAAAAGGTCTAAGAATAATCCAAATAGAATGACACCTAGAAAGACCCAGTCACTCAAGAAGCCACCTCATAATTATGTAGGGTTTCCCTCTTTTTGCAATAGAAAATAAGCATAACAAATAACAGAAAATTTTCCCAGAAGAAACACAAAGGCATGCCCCCAAGATGCCAACAAGAAAGGAGGATGTTTTTAGCTGCATAATTAATTAATTCCAAGTACACTCATATTCTTCAACTCTTATAGTCCTTATTCCTCTAACATCTTTCTAAGGACCAGCAAGCAACTCTTCTAAGAACCCCGAGTCCAATAGGGTAATTAGCACTAGGGATCAACAAACAACTTCTATAGGCTCTAAATCCCTCACATCCTCTTCCAAGACACTAACATAATAGCCTAAAATCAGTAATATCCATAAAAATTCAATGGGATACAAACTAAGAAAGAGACAAGCCACCAAGAAAGACCATGAAGAAACTCACAGAAATTTTAGAAAATAGTCCACAATCAAATAGATCAACATGAGGGGAGAAGAATAAATTCTCTAATTTGCATGGCCAATAGGACCTAACTTAACTCCACCACTTGAAAATAAAACTACACTTTCTCTTCTAGCTTCTCTCCCCTCCAACTCTCTTCCTTTCCAAATTTGTAATAAGTGTGCAAAAATGAAAAATTTCAGCCGTGGAAAAGGGACGTGTGCCCCTTTCCTTCCCTTTCTTGCACGAATCCCATTATATAGTCTCCTAAGATCTTAAGAGCTTACTCATGGCTATAAAAGTCTCCCAACCAGTGATCCACATAACCCCTAACTTTTCCCCCTCAAGAAGAAACTTTCTAACCCTACCCACTTCTTAAAAGGGACAATAAAGTGTACTTCAACTTTTGATTTATTTTTATTTTATTTTATCCAACATTGGTAGCCTAGGACACAATTAATAAAGTGAATAAATTGTGCATCTAAATGGACCCTTAAGTTCCTAACCACTAGCCCATCTAACTAACTAGTAATCACTAGCATCTTAGATAAAAAGATAAAGGTGATTTAGGAAAATTATGTGAGAGTAACATGGCAATGTGGTTTAAGGGATCCTCTTATCCCCTCTTCATTCTTTCATTGCATTTGTAATCTGTACACCCTTTGCACCCATCAGTAATCCAATCAAGATAACATACATATAGAATCCTCAAATAGTGATTTAGTTTGTGCATATATCTAAGTATGTTATCACCATACATGTAGAATGCATCAAAATTGGATAATAGAATAATCATAACATGAGAAAGGATCATTAACATACATAATTAGTTAACTATGATGCTAAATTCTGTTGATGATAATAATTGTTAATAAAACCTACTAAATCATTTGTGTTTCCTAATTACTAAGTGCAATCAGAGATAAGCACAAAATAGCCTACCAATACTCCTGGAAAACACACATTTCATCTTCATAAATATAAGATACAAGAGATGGTCTAGATGTTCAATAAAGCATAGAAGTTTAGAACAATAAAAGTTTCAGCCCATGGGTCAAAATGGAGAAAACGTGGAGTGGGGCATAATGTAATGAATGTCTTTGTTGACTGGTCCAACAATTCTTCTGATCAATGTTGCTTAGATTGGTTTGGGTATGATTTATTGCTTCGCTGCAAGATATCTTTTGCCACAGATAGGGCAATGGAAAGAACTATTGAGCTTGCTAGAAGGACCAAATGATGGTTGTAATGATTGATTTGAATGAATCGAAGTTTCTTAGAGTTGTGGCTCTTTGAAAGTCAGATTGTTGTATAGAAGTAAACAACAAGTGGATGGTAGCTGTGAGTTAAAAGGATACCTACAGAACATAGTTATTAGTTCTATGAATGGTGTAATTATTAGTTATTATTTCTATCCATGTAAATACACATTTATGTAGTCAAGCAATCTTTTTAAGTTTTCCATTGACTCCATTCTAAATGTTCTTTAAGAAGAATCGTCTATGGTATGGGTCTATGTAGGCGGCATATGAATGCCTGCGAAGAGCTTATTCTTGGAGTTCCAAATGATATATATTTTTCTTCTTTCTTGATATACAAAAGGTCATCACATAATGGATTTTAGTTGTAACATTCTTAGAGAGAAACTTGTGCAGATGTTTCATTAAAAGAAATTTTGTATTTGGAAGAAAAGAAATCAAGCCATTTTCATGTTATTCAAAGAAGGGGATGTTGATTATGAGATCAGTTCCAAGGCTTTCGGAAAACACTCTTTGGTTCAGATTTAAAGCCTTTATATTTATTATCTGTGTTAATTTTGATAGATATTAACTTTACTTTAAGTTTACATTTCTGATGATCAAGTTAATTGTTCTAATGCTTTCTATTCATGAATGCCACTACTACTTCCACCACAACATACGATACTTAAGGAGCAAATCTTGAAGAAAACTTGGGGTTCCTTTCAAAAGTTGATGGTTTAAAGGATTTACATTGTCAGGTTTCTTCCATTGGTCTTTTACCATGTAAAAACAATGTACGCAGAGGCGCCTTTACAATTCACCACAAAAAACCTCAAGCAGTTTTAAGATTGTAGTTAAGTAAAATTGTATACTCAGAAACAATACATCAAATATGTATCTCCTTTGGTTTCTAGCAATATTCTACTTTTCTTTAGCTTTCAGTAACAATGCTTTTAATAAAGGCCAATAATGTGATATTAAGGAATGAAATTTTAATTCAAATACGATTAAGAGTTTCTTCTTGGAATATTCTGCGATGTAGAAATTTTGATTAGTCTGAATTTTACAATTGCTTACTCTTATGTTTTATTTTTCCCTTTTTCTTCCATTCTGTGGCTTCATTTCTTCCCCGTCTCATACTTTGATCAATATCTTGAGCCATATAGAAGTTCTATTGTACATGGCATATGTGGAGGCAAAGGGTAGTCACTCATCTCTGTCACTTGAAAATATTTTTAGTGTTGTTATTGGAGCCAATGCCTGATTTATCTTCCTAACTTTATATGATAAAGTATTTTTGGGGTATCATTCCTTTGGGACATGTGTTGTTCTAGGTTGCTTCGAGCACACATTATCTTTTAGAACATCCCTGATTTTCATCATTAATTAGTCTTCTAAATTTTTGATCAATAAATCCATCTTCCATAGGCCGTTCTGGATAATGAAAGCAAATGCTTTGTTGTTATCACAGAGCCTGCCATTTCAGTGTGGTTATATAAGATCCATAGAAAGGCTAGTCCCCAGTTAGATACTATACTGGATATTCTATTGCTTCCCCGAGAACATTTTGAGTTAATCTACATAATGCTTCTGCAGTACTATTTTCTTTTTCTTGGAACTTGAATTTGAAGTATGTCATATTGTAATGAGTTGATCCATCATGTTACCTTACCCAGATTTTTCCAAAGAAAATCAGGATTACAATTAAAACTCAGATTCGATGTGATTCTAGAGTTACATTTATCTATTATCCTGGAGGTATTCGTTATGATTTCTTTTTCTCAGTTCTGAGGCTAGTAATTATGCATGTTTCTTTCTTAGTATCTGCTTTTGTCAGAACTCTGACTCCTTTCAATCAGATTAAGGGGCAAGTGTGTGATATCTATAATTTTAGAGGTGATACCTTTCCTATCACCAAGCCCCCAGACTGCTCTAAGGATAAAGTGGCGCTAGTCTAGGGTGTGTTATGACATGCCTTATTGTGCTGTGGGGATTTGAACTCGAGTCATTCTCTTTATGAATGCACCAATTTACTATTATACAACTAACCTTTGGACTGTTGCCAAAAAAAGTAATGTTAATCTATTGTATTGGGTGTAGAATAATCTCTTTTCTGTTCCGGTGACTACTTTTTCTTTGTTTTTCTCCATTTTGTAGTCTCTTTGCTAGTAGCCTTGTTTATTAGATTCAAATTTTGAATAAATATTGCTGCTATCAAAATAATTTGCAAAAGGTGGTTCTTCCTTGTGACGCAATTCCCACTTTGTGGCCAATTGTTGGTATTTTCAATTACTTAATCTTTAGTACATATTTTTGTTGAAAATTTATTCTAATGAGCTTTATTTTTTGTTTATCATTGCAGCGATTGCAGACTTTCTTGATAATACATTTGATGAGGTAATGTAGCTTTGTACTTTGTTTCATGAGATGAATTTCTGAGCCGGCTACAATCACTCATTTGTGATAGTTACCACACATATGAGAGAAGCTCATAACTAATGTTTATTTCTAAAATATTTCAGTCAGTTTTGTTTGCTGAAGGGTTGTCTTGATGATGACTATTTGTCAACTTGATGTATGATGTTTTGATGATAAGATATCTTATATTTGAAGATTAGTGTTCTATTATTGTCTATATCGTGGGTAGAAATTTTCCGTATTGTGTTTCTCATTTTGGTCCAATAACATTTAGATACATCATGGTGCAACTTATGTCAAAGTAGACCAAGTTTACAATCCTCACGACTATAGTCATGCTTTACTTTTTCAAGGTGCGGACATTATTCCTAGCTTGCTATCACTATTTATGCAAATTGGTATTGTATTTACTTTTATGAGCACAAACTAGTTGAAATTATCACCTTGTATTTTCTTTTGCAGATGATGGAGGGGGCATGGATCCTGATTGTATTCGACAATGCATGAGATTGGGATATTCTATGAAGAACACCAAAACTACCATAGGACAATGTAAATCAAAGGAAGATGAGCCACACCTAGCATTGCATAAAAAGATCAAGTGTGTTTTGTTGGGGGATAATCACATATCTATTTAATCAATTTAAGAGTTTATTGCATGACTAGGCATGGGGTGCTTTCATCACTAAACTGATTCCTATCCATTTATATGTGTAGATGGTAATGGCTTCCAAAAAAGTACAATGAGATTGGGAGCAGATGCAATTGTTTTTACTTGAATAGCTCATGGCAGGTGTTGTTTGTTCTTTATTGAAACAAGAATAATATCAATCACATCATTGTTCTTCTTGAGATTATTCTTGCTTATATTAGACTCCTTTCTGATATGTTTCTCTCCATTCACATCATTATTTTCTCAATCACAAATCATGACAATATTATTCTTGCTAAGGAGTACAAGAATAATCACAATCACATTAGTGTAATTATAATCTAAATATTATCATGTTAGCAAGAATGCTCTTAATCACATCATTGTTCTTCTCAATAGCATAAGGAGTATAAGGAGGACAATGTTGTAATTGAGATTATTTTTGCTAATGTTAGACTGCCTTATGATATGTGTCTCTCCACGTTTTTCTCTACCAAGACTATTAAAATGTTCCATAAGGTGATTGAGATTATTCTTGCAAACTTGAGGCTGCCTTATGATGTTCCATTTCAGTGTATTTTCTTAGCATAATTATTGTAGAAAATTCCCCAGCAATTTGTAGTCTATTGCATATTAATTTAAGTGCAATTTGGTCTTTAAGCATTCAATTTTAGTTTATTTGTAGGGGTTCATATCCTGCACCTAGGATCATGTGTGTGAAAGTTTAAACAATCACTTTGAAGCAATTGAAAGCATACACACACATCCTAATGCCATTCACATTCTTGTTTTTTTTAATACTTTTTTGAGGGATTACCTTATACATGCCTTGACTTCTTGTTTTATTTTATGATTGTAATGGTAGCATCCACAAAGTTTTCTTTAATTAATTCCTTTTGGTTGTTGAATTTTTCATTTGGCAGGTCTTCAACTCAGAGTATTGGGCTCCTTTCATACACATTCTTGAGAAAGATGGAGCAAGATTGCATTATAGTTCCTATGGTATGATATAATGTCAAGGTGAAATTAGAATATCTTGTTTGAAAATTACTATTGGATTTCATGCATTGTATATGTTTTGTAGGTTCATTTTGAGTTTCTAATGGGTCTTGAAACACTTGAAACACCAAGAATGCCAGCTGGTTATGCAAAAGATATTTGGGAAAAAAACTTGGCAACAATCTTACAGTGGTCTGCTTATGCAACAAAAACTAAGCTTATGAAGTAGGTATATGATTTATTCAATTGGTTATTTTGATAGTTAAAAAATGCCATCAATGTCACATAAAGGTACAACACAATAGTCTATTCTCAGCATAATAACTTAATGACTTACTTGCCAACTTTATATCAAGACTTGTATTTTTATGATCCTTTGAGAGTTCGATAACCTCTCTATGATCCTTGTTACCTCTTTTTGACAGTTTGATAACCTCTTTATGAGGTTTCTCCCACTTTCCCATCTGCATTGTTTATTGTTTGTGGATATAAGTGTTCTTGGAGAATGCTTTCCTTCTCTTTGGCCCATGTGGTTCAACAGAATTCTAAAATTTACTTATAATGTCCAAGTAATACAAAATTATTATAGAGAAAAAAAATTGTGTGCCAAAATCACCTGCAGTTTCATCTGTGAGTTTCCCCTCGAAAGACAAAAAAAAAACCTCCTCTTTGAAACAAGACCACCATCAACCTAAAAAATGTTGGAATTTATTAATCTTTGTTAGTGCATTAACTCCAGCCTGCCCCCACGTCAGATTTGGGGATTTCGTAAATCTGCCCAACATCCGTTGCTCCTGCCAGTATTCATTGTGGTAAGTAAATTTGAATTTTGAATAGTTGAGCACTAGTTTCTGGCATGCGACAAAAGGAAGAATGAAATGGTGTGAGTGATAGAGTTTTTTTTGAAGGGAGAAGGAGAGCCTACAATAGCAGAGGTGTAAGGGAATGTTCCAGCAGAGAGTAGAACAACAAAGAATAGAAGAAGAATATAACAAACAGGAGAAGAATTTGTGCAGTAGCACGATTAGGCATAGCAGCTCCAAGTTTGGGGTAGAATATTGTTTGAGTGTGAAAAACAGAGCAGCAGCTCTGGATTGAAGTTTGTAAGAAGTTTTTGAATGTATTTTGAAAGGGCATACATAAATATAAATTCATGTTTTGCATCTATTCTCTGGTCCTTTTTGTGTTTTTGTTTTTGTTGTCTATTGTGATGTAGCATTTGTTTAGACAACCATTAAATCCCCCTGCCTGCCAACAAGTGGTATCAAAGCCCTATTTTTCTAGGCAGTTAGAAAATTTTTTGTGGGTGTTTCAATATAAGCCCTAGTTTGTTTAGGCATTATCAGCCTTCTCAGATTTGAGAAGCATGGCAGGTGGGGACAACAAAGGATTGAAGCAGCCACTAAATTTTGATGGGCAGAATTATGATATCTAGGCTAAGAAGATGAAGGCAATACTGGTTGCTAATGACCTATGGGAGTTGGTCATTAATGGGTTCACAGACCCCACAGACCCAACAGTCTATGCAGCTCTAACTAATGCTCAAAGAAACCAGTTGAAGGAAATAAGAATGAAGGATGCAAAAGCCCTCAGTCTAATTGAGGCAGCCTTGATAGAGGCTATTTCCCCCCGCATTGCAGCAGCAAACTACTCAAAATAGGCATGGGAAATATTGCAAAATAGCTATAAGGGAACTGACAAGGTGAGATTAGTCAAACTCTAGCTATTTAGGAGAGATTTTGAGACCCTACAGATGAAGAAGAGTGAGTCTATTTCAAACTTTCACACTAGGGTTTCTACCATAATAAATCAACTAAAGATAAATGGAGAAACCATGGATGATCAAAGGATTGTTGAGAAAATCCTAAGGAGTTACCTTCTAGATTTGACCCTATTGTCATAACCATTGAAGAGACAAAGGACCTATCCAAAATGATAGTGGAAGCTCTTTACAAAGTCATGAGCAGCGGTTGAATAGATCCGTTCCTTCCCTTGAGCAAGCCTTCAAGGCTCAAACCAATGCAAGAGGTGGGGGAAGAGGAAGAAATAATAGAGGTAGAGGTCAAAGAGGTAGAGGAAGAAGCAACTCCAGAAGAGGAGTTTCAAACAGCCAAGAAGAGGCAAGCAACTCACAACCAAGCTATCAAGAAAAGAAGAACAGTAGTTCTAATTAGAGGTATGACAAAAGCAATGTTCAATGTTATTACTGTCATAAGTTTGGTCATTATGCTAGTGAGTGTAGAAATAAACAACATGATCATGAAGGTCAAAATGCTAATGTAGCCAATGAGAACAAGGCTGAAAATGAAAAATTGTCAAATATTTTTATTGTTTGCAACCTTGTTGAGAGGAGTAGTGATGAAGTATGGTCTAGACAGTGGTTGTAGCAACCACATGAGTGGAAATAAAAACTTCTTTGCCTCCATAGATAGTAGCATTAAAACTGAAATAAAAATGGGATAAAAATGAGCAAGTTCCTGTCATGGGAAAAGGTATAGTCAACATTCAGTCCAAGAATGGTGAAAGGAGGAAGATCCAGGATGTATACTATGCCCCTAGTATAAAACATAACCTATTGAGCATTGGACAGATGGTCCAAAATGGTTATAAAATCTTGATGGAAAATGGAGAGTGCGCAATATTTGACAAAGGAGATAGTAAGAAAGTGATTGTAGCAGTGCAGATGACAAGAAACAAAATGTTTCCTCTTAGGATACACATAGAGTCTCTGGCGCCGTCTCCGGTGCTATCTCTAGCATAGTTTCCAGCACTATCTCTGGTGCTCACAGTAGTGGGACAGCAATCTGTCTTTAGGACAGTCATCAAAGACCCATCCAAATTGTAGCATTTGAGGTATGGGCACTTAAGTTTTTTTGGTTTGAGTTTATTGTCCAAGAAAGGCATGGTTAGAGGGCTACCAAACATTGTAGAGCCCAATGGAAAATGTGAAGCCTGCATTTTAGGAAAGCATCATAGACAACCCTTTCAATTAGGGTATTTTAGAAGAGAAAAAGCACCATTGGAGTTAGTGCACTCAGATTTGTGTGGTCCCATGAAAACCCACACCTTGGCTGGAAATACTTATTTTATGACATTCATAGATGATTACAACAAAAAAATCTAGGTTTATTTTTTGAAGAACAAATTAGAAGCGTTCGAGAAATTCAAGTGGTTTAAGGCATTAGTTGAAAAGCAAAGCGGCCACTATATCAAAGCCCTAAGAACAAATAGATGGGGATAGTATATCTTTAAGGAATTTCTGAATTTCTTTAGGAATGAAGGCATAGAAAAGTAGTTTACAACTAGGTATACTCCACAATAAAATGGAGTGGCTAAAAGGAAAAATAAAACCATTCAAGAGATGGCAGTAAGCATGCTAAAAGTAAAAGGACTATCACATGATTTTTGGGGTGAAGTTGTAGCAACAACGGTTTAGCTATTGAATAGGTGTCCTACAAAGGCTATTCGTGATAGGATTCCACAAGAGGCATGGACAAACAACAAATGGAGTGTTGAACACCTAAGAATCTTTGAGTGTGTGGCATATACATTCATGCCTGAAGAGAAGAGGTAGAAATTTGATGATAGAGGTGAGAAATGTATTTTCATAGGCTATAGTGAAGAGTCAAAAGCCTACAAACTGTATAATCCCATCACCAAAAAGGTTGTGATCAACAGGGATGTTGAGTTCATTAAGAATGAAGCATGGGATGGAATGGTGGATAGCACCTCGAGTATTTCATTTGCAATACCCCTTGAAGATAGAGAAATTTTGAAGGACAGCAACTCTAGAGGAACTACGGAGAGCAGCAAGTCAGGGAGAAACTATTGTAGAGCATTGGAGAATAGTAGTTCTGGAGGTGTTCGATAGAGTAGCTCTGAAGGTGGATAGCAACACAGTAGCTCCTTAGATCAATAGCTCTAGAGGTGTGCAACTCTAGAGATCTATAGCTCCTAAGGTTAGCAGTACAGTAGCTTCGAAGGTCAGAATAGCAGTAGCTCTGGAGGTAATATAGACCCTACACTCACATCATTGATGCCATAGAGGACAAGGAATGTGAAGGTGATTTATGATAGCACAAGGTATGCTGATGATGATGACAATTTGGATTTTGCATTATTTTCTTGTAGTGATCCAATGCACTTTGAAGAAGCTGTGAAAGAAGAGAAATGGTGTAAGGCCATGGATGAAGAGTTGGATGCCATATATAGGAATGACACATGGCAGCTAACTAATTTACCCAAGGGTAAACAAGTGATTGGAGTTAAGTGGGTCTATAAGATCAAGTCTACTGCTAAAGGAAAGATTGAAAGACATAAGGCAAGGATAGTTATCAAAGGGTACAAACAACAGCCTGAAAGAGATTATGATGAGACATATGCACCAGTTGCAAGGATGGAAACAGTTTAGGTAGTCATAGCAATAGCAGCCCAACACAAGTGGAAGGTGTTTCAAATGGATGTAAAGTCAGCCTTCTTGAACGGAGTGTTGAAAGAGGAAGTGTATATGGAGCAGCCACCTGGCTATGAAGTCTCAGGGCAAGAGAACAAAGTATATAGGCTCTGAAAAACTCTCTATGGGCTGAAATAAGCACCTAGGGCATGGTATAGTAGAATAGACTCATATTTAGTGAGTAATGACTTTAGCAAAAGCAACAATGAGCCCACTCTTTACATCAAAATAGCTGAAGGTAATATTTTGATTGCTATTTTGTAGGTAGATGAGCTGATTTTTACTAGCAATAATAATCTTTTCATTGCTGATTTCAAAGAGGCAATGAAGAATGAGTTTGAGATGATAGACTTAGGTCTGTTAAAGTATTTTCTTGGCATTGAGGTCAAACAAACATAGCATGGCATATTTATTTGACAAACTAACTATGCCAAATAGATTATGAAGAGATTTAAAATGGAGAATAGTAAACCTGCCCCTACACCAATAGCTACAGGTATGAAATTGAGTATGGAGTATAGCAGGAAGGAAGTAAAGCCAACCCTCTACAAGAGCATGGTTGGAAGCCTCATGTACTTGATAGACACTAGGCCTAATTTAATGTATGTTGTAAGCCTGATTTCTAGGTTCATGGAGAAGCCTAAGGACACACATTGGCAAGAAGGAAAGAGGATCCTAAGATATGTGAATGGCACAACAGGTTTTAACATCTTGTATGGTGTTTCTAATGAGTTTAAGTTGGCTAGTTTTATGGACAGTGATTGGGCAGGTAATGTAGATGACTAGAAGAGCACATCCAGCTATGTATTTCACATGGGTTCAATTGTGATATCATGGGCATCCAAGAAGCATCCCATTATCTCTCTCTCTACAATAGAAGCTGAGTATATTGTAGCAAATGCAATAGCTTGTCAGGCTATTTGGTTGCGAAGGATCCTTACAGACTTGAATTAGCAGCAAGAAGATGGTACAATCATTCATTGTGACAATGTTTCATTAATAGCCCTGACAAAGAATCTAGTCTTCCACGGACAAAGCAAGCACATTGTGATCCATTATCATTTTATAAGGGAGTTGATAGAACAAGGAGAGATTGTGTTACAATATTGCAGATCTGAGCAGCAGCTCGCTGAAATTTTTACAAAGGCATTGCCAAAAGATTCTTTTGAATGCCTAAGAGATAGGCTTGGCATTGTTGATAGCTTCAGAGGTGTACAACCCCAGAAAGAAGACAACTCTAGAGGTTTAGCTCTAGAAAGACAACAGTAGAGCTCCTAAGGTTCAAATCTGGAAGGTATGTGCAGCTCTGCACATGATCTAGATATGCAAAAATAGAGCTCCAGAGATGTAGAGTGTCAACTCTGGAGATGCAGAAATAGTGCTTTGAAGATATAGAAAAGAGCTCTAGAGGTGATCCACAATGACAGAAACAGCTCTAGAGATTTGCTCTGGATAGGCAAATGCAAAGATATAACTCCAGAGATCAGTTCTGAAAAGAAAATTGTTGAATGACATCTACTTCAGATTAAGTGGCAGTGTTGGAATTTATTAATCTTTGTCAGTACATTAACTCTAGCCTACCCCCGCATCAGATTTGGGGATTTCCTAAATCTGCCCAGCATCCGTTGCTCATTCCAACATTCATTGTGGTAGGTAAATTTGAATTTTGAATGCTTGAGGGCCAGTTTTTGGCATGAGACAAAAGGAAGAATGAAATGGTCAGAGTGATAGTTTTTTGAAGGGAGAAGGAGAGCTTGCAGCAGCCGAGGTGTAAGGGAATGTTCCAGTAGAGAACAAGAAGTTTGTAGCAGAACAATAGAGAATAGAAGAAGAATATATTAGATAGAAGAAGAATTTGTGTAGTAGCACAATCAGGCACATTAGCTCTAGGTTTGGGGCAGAATATTGTTTGAGTGTGAAAAATAGAGCAGCAACTCTAGATTGAAGTTTGTAAGAAGTTTTTGAATGTATTTTGAAAGGGCATACATAAATATAAATTCCTATTTTGCATCTATCTCTGGTCCTTTTTGTGTGTTTGTTTTTGTTGTCTATTGTGTTGTAGCATTTGTTTAGACATACATTAAATCCCCCTGCCTGCCAACAAAAACACCTAACACACCCAAAAATAGGATTGACGGCTCAGAAAAGGTAGAAACAGAAGAACATACTAAAAATAGGGAAATCTAAAAATATAAAAGAATCTCTCCCCTGCAGCAATAAGAAATCTAAAAATAGGGAAGTCTAGACAATCTTCGGTTACATTAAACCTTATAGAAGTGTTGTGAGTTTAAGCAACCAGCCAATTCTTGTAATTGCAGACTATTTAAATACTCAACAATAATACAAAATTTCTTATTATAGCATCATCATTATCGTGATAACACAAAGTTTAAGAATGGGCTATCTTCATTATAATGACATATGATATAAATTCCTCCAAATATCAAGCCTAACTTTATGTAACATTGTAATCACTAAATTGTTCTCCTTTATTCATAGTAGCCAAATAACACTTGTGAATCACCTACATCAAAATTGTTACACCATTACCATTACATAACATCTTGGGTTACAAATTCCTTCTACCAAACTCATATTCAACTGTGCCCATTTTGCATGAATATATGCCCAATCACTAGGCTTCCTCCTCTTATTGCTAAAGAAGAGCCTGAAATACCATCCAGGCAACTCCCTCTTTCAGCATAGCCACTATCATGAATCATGATCATAGGTTCATACAGTTGTTCACCCCTCTTCAAGATGATACACCTTCTGGGTAGTGGGTACCATGTCTTCTCAATAGGGGTTGGTTTACTATTTGTAGCCAAGGACACATAGTCATAAAGCAAAGCTATAGCATGTAGGCTATATAGAAACCCATATAACACTGTGTTAAACAAAAACAAAGATAAAAGTGTCTAGTACTTACTACATTTAGTTGATAAAGATAAAGAGGCAGCTATGGTTGTAAAATTATATATGTCCAAGGCTTATGATAGAGTGGAATGGAGTTTCCTTCTAGCTATTCTACTGCAACTAGGGTTCTCCAAAGAAGTGGTAAAATGGATTTCTTCATGTGTCTCAGGGTTTTTGGTTTCAGTTCTTATTAATGTAAGGAGTCAGAAACTTTTGAACCTTCGCGAGGGCTGAGGCAAGGTGATCCTTTATCCCCCTACCTCTTCATTCTTATGACAAAGGCACTCACATGGGCAATAAAGGAAGCTAAGAGAAGGTCAGAATGGAAAGGCATTAAGCTTAAAGGGATCCAAGAAGCCTTCACTCACACACTTTTTGTAGATGACACATTACTTTTTGGCCATACCTTGACTCAAGAAGCCAGAACCATGATGAACACAATTAAGTTGTATTGCCGAGTCTTGGGACAATTGGTTAATTTTAACAAGTCTATGGTTTTTTTTCAAAATGTTCCCCTTTAGCTTCAGGATGAGATTCGTGGCATCCTTAATCTAGATATATTGTCATTACCTGGAAGGTACCTAGGTCTTCCTCTCTTCAATGGCAGATACAGAAATGATTTATGGAATAAAGTACTGAGAAACCTGAATACAAAAATATCTAGTTGGAAAGGGTGTAGTTTGTCACTGGCAAGCCGAATTGTGATGATAAAAGCAGTCCTATCTGCGGTTCTAGTTTACATGATGTCAGTCTTCCACATTCCAAAAGGTATCATTTCTAAAATAGGTGGGGTATACAGGAAGTTTTTGTGGCAAGGTTCTCTTCAAGAGAAGAAAATCTATTTATTGGCATGGGACAAGGTGTGCAAGCCTAAAGATGAAGAAGGGGCTGGAATTCTCAATATTGACATACAAAATCAAGCCTTGGGGGCCAAATGGAACATGTATACGAAACCTAATGCTATATGGGTAAGACTTATGAAAGAAAATTATCTAGACACTTTTGATAATGAGAGAATTTTCATAGTTAAAAACCCTTCCAAAGGCTCAACAATTTGGAATTTCCTCATCAGAAGTAGAGATATACTTCAGGCCAATCTAACCTAGATAATTCACAATGGAGAAAAGGTAGATTTCTGGTATGATTCTTGGGGAGGTGGACTAGCATTGGCTTCTAGGAGGGATCTCACAGAAGCTATAATCTTTCTTCAATCATGCTGGGGGTCCAAAGTTAAAGACTACTGGCTTGTGACAAGGGTTGGGACTTCCGTCTCAGTAGCTTGGAAGAGCACCCGAGAATGTAACTTTCCAAGGGATCAGAAAGTGTTGCTTAACCAAATACTAAGGAAGAAATTGGTAATTGTTACTAATGTGGATGATAAAGTGGCCTGGATGGGATCAAAATCGGGCTTCTATTTAGGCAGAGAGGGGTACAAAGTCTGTATGCACAAAGTTACTACAAAGTGTCCTTCAAAACTATGTTGGGGAAATGCTCTACTTCCTAAAGCAAGAGCATTTTCTTGGTGTATGCTTCACAATAAAATTCTGACAGGAGATCAAATCAAAAGGCTGGGTCTCGGTCCAAATTTTCCATGTGTATTTTGTGGAGGTGTGGAAGAGTCCGTGGATCATCTTCTTATGTTATGTCCCTTTAGTAGAGAATGTTGGATGTGGTTTCTTAGAAAGCTAAATTGGATCATCCCTTTATCCAAATCTTTGCTTCTAATGTTTAGGAACTGGCCTCATCCATTTGTTAATTCTTACTTAGCCTGTTTGTGGGATATAGGCCCCTTGATGATTATTTGGCATTTATGGTGGGAAAGAAATCTCCACATTTTTAGAAAGGACACAAGTTTTGTGAGTTTGGTCTACAAGAAATTAGAAGTGGGTATATTAGATCTGTTAGTGTCTTTTCTCAGATGCACAAACCCCAGTAATTTAGTGTGGTCCAAATAGGATGCGACAACTATATCACTCTAGCCATCAGTTAGTAAGCTACGACTAGGTGGCTTCTTAGGGGCCTCTAAGAATATTTCAAAAAGAGAACAAGTCAAATGGATCCCACCCTCCCCTCCTTTCTTCAAGTTAAATTTTTATGCAGCATGTCGAGGCAATCCAGGTCCCTCTAGCACAAGATGTGTTGTTAGAAAAGAGGATGGTTCTCTGATTGCAGCCAAATCATCCAAACTACCTATAGGAACCAATAATGAGGTGGAAGCATGGGCATTAGTTCATGGAAGGCAACAAGGTGGCGGACCTGTTAGCTAATTTAGCTGTTGGGAAAGAAAGTGCATCTATTCTATTCCTACCTGGAGATCAAGATCAACCAAACATCTTGTCAAATCTTCTGTTGCATGAGATGAAAGAATTGACAAGCATTTACTTGGTTTGAATTTGGTTTGGCCCAACATCATCCCTCTAGCATAATTAAGTTTACTCTATTTTCACATTTTCATAAATGGCTTACATAACAACACTTATGCACCAAAAGGCTCCCAGATTGCCTACAAGTAGAATAGCTAGGTTTCAAGGTCAAGGGAGGGAGATTAGATCTATATTGAGGAAGCCAGGTCTATGTGTTCTTAAACAATTTTCACTAAAGGAAAGAAGGTTGGTTTCAAGTCAAGTACCAATCAATCACCTTGTCAAATCTTCTATCACATGAGATGGAAGATGGGACAGGCATTTTCTTGGTTTTAATTTGGTTTGGCCCAACAATGTCCCTCTGGCATGACCAATCCATTTAATTAATTGTGGCATAATTATTTCTTACCAGCCTCTGAAAAGTTTGTAGAAGAGGATTTGTTAGATCTCATGAAGTTCAGTGATCCGAGACTAATTTAAACTGTTCCAACTATTTTGGTGGATAGGCAGGGATTGTGAATCCTCCTTAATACACCATCTTAAGGGGAGGTGACAAGCATTAACTGTACTTATTAATTGAGGGCTTTCTTGTAGCACGATGGCTCCATCTCTTATGATGGGAAGTACCTGCAAAGGACATGTGGCAAGTTCCCTATGGTGCCCCTCATTTCATGGTGTACTTTAATTCTTATCGCTAGTGCCCTCTGATCTCATGATGACATCGTTGTCCTTTTCCATCTTGTCTTGAGTTTCACTACTTACAGGTTGTTTGTAGTGATAAAGGAAGATGACTCTTATATTCTAGCCACCTTTTTCCTTTTTTTGCAATTCCTTCCTTCGTGTCTTCTTCTCTGTAGCTACTCTACACTTGAATCTCTCTCTTTCCTAGTGATAGGTTTCGATGGCTGACACACATCTCAATCAAAGACTATTTTTCCCAGCCCTCGATTGGGAACCAAAGATTAGGGGTAGGGTCAAATCGGCAGACCTGATGACACTGCTTGATTGGGACTGCACTCTCATACAATTTCCAGTCAGGAATATCGTTGGGCATGCTTGGATAACAGGATATGAGGGCCGTGTTTTAAACTACTTAGATGCGGTCTCCCAGCTTTTATCCAATATTATGGACCTAGCCATGTATGGTGAGTTTGTGCATGCTCTAGCTTTAGGCCTATTTTTCAAAATATTTACACTGTTGACAGGTGGGAAATGGTGGTAGCTACCTACAGAATGGATCAGGGGGAGGCTCTAATTGGGGGGCTCTTCAACCTTGCCTCTCTGTATGCTTCTACTTCGTAGAAAGCTATTTACTGGGCCTTGCAAGCTAGTTTAAAATCCCTGAGCAATGATGAAATTGACGATGTGTTACAGTCTCATTGTTTTATGATCACTAAGAAAAAAGTTGACAGGATTATGGATGTTTTTACGGCCATCTAGATTTTAAGGATCCACGCCCCCGATTTAGCACCATGTATGCCTCGATATGCTTTGGAGGACCCTAATGAAGGAGTTTAGCCATTTACGGCTGTGGACTTGGATGAGCAGAATCTTCCTACAGCTTCGGCAGCGACGTGAGGGGGAGGTGTCAGGTCGTGTGTTTTTTGGTGTTCTGGTGTTGGTGGTAGATAGTGCTTGAGATGGAGGTGGCGAGGAGTATCTTGGATGTGTTTTGATTCGAGGGAGGTAATGTCAGTTTTTGTGGTTTTGGTCATGGTTGGTTTTTTCTCTAGTGCTCTCTCGGTGGTGCCTTCCTATTTTGTCAACGTCGAAGGTCGTGGTGAGGGGCTTATGATTTCTCCTATTTCTCTATGTTTGGAGTTGGCGGTTAGCGTGTCTTTTTGGTTAAAGCTTCTCCCCATGTAAGGGGGATTGTTTTTATGTTTAATTTTTGAATTATCAAGTCTGGTAAGGGCCTTCTTTGTAGCTTTTAATTGGTATCCTGGACTTGGCTATGGCCATACTTTTTGTAATATCTTTAATCTTTTAAATCTATGGGTGTTCCCACACCTTTTTCTATTAAAAAGAAAAAAAAAAGTGTCTGGTACCATATAGAAACCCTTAGAACACTACACAAAACAATCTTTGACCTAAATGCAAATGAAAGGATGGACCTATTATAGATTTATCCATGCATCAGTCATTGCATGTACGGAGCAAGCTATAACTAACAACCTAAATAAAACAAAAGTGACTCCTAAGTTTCCTTCAGAAAAGTATCCATTATTTACATCATATGTACACTGTTCAATTTTCATTGATGCACATACAACAAAGTTAGTATTTTGTCACTAGTCTGTTGTGGTTTGAAATAGTCTATCTGCGTGTGGAAATCTTAGAGTCCATATTGATTTTGTCTTTTTGGTCTTTTTATAAGTGTAGGGACTGTTAACATGGAAAATGAATGTCTATATTTTGATTCTTTCATATGTTTTGCAGTTTGAAGACATTGGACCTCATGGAACAAAAGTCATCATTTACAATCTTTTGCTTAATGATGATGGTTTTCTGGAGCTTGATTTTGATACAGACAAGGAAGTATGGCCCTATACTAGTGGATCTCTATTTGATACTATGCATTTAAGTCAGTACACAATGTTATTGGCTACATTACTGGAGAGAAAACTGCCCATATTGAATTTTCTATCCTTATTTGTTGTATATTTTTTCCAACTAATCTTTTAAAGTAACTTGTATGCACTACTGTGTCTTTCGTTGCCTTTCTGATATATGAATCATTCCATTCTATTTCTGTAATTAATTTCTGTCTTTCAGTGAGATTGAGAATGTCCTTTGTTTTTCTATTAAATCTAGATTACTGCTTATTCCAAATTATTGCTATCCATTGTTGTTGGTGTTCAGAGTAATGGTTGAAATCTGTTATTACTGTTGTCTTAGCATAAGTATAATTAACTAGTACTTTACTATGTGTTATTTCTACGTTGAATCTAGGATTCTAGACTATTCCCTGTGCTTTAAAGAGTTTCAAGTTTATCTTGTCCCCATATTCTAAGAAACATTTCCATTATGAACATATGGGCTGTAAATACAAAGGTACTAAACTCTCTTTTGTCTATAAAAAAAGAATTATTAATAAGTCTTAAACATGTGCAGATATGAAAAACTGGGAGCCACTGACTAATCTGAAATCGAACAATTATTAGACAGTATTTGCCTTTGTTGACATACTGAAGGGTTTGATGAAAAGACCTGAAAAGAGTGAAATGGAGACTACCATTTAGATGGACTGAAGTAAAACATTTTAGTATGTAAATAATAGTTCAAAATTTTAGATGCAGCAAAAACTTGGTAGATCCAAATTTGACTCAGACTTGGTGACTCTGCAAATACTCAACAACTTTAAAAAGTATTTTAATTTCTTAAAAATAAACATAAATTTTATGCCAAATAGGGTTACAAAATGTATCAAATGAGTCTAAAATGCTGTAGAAGTGATTTCTATGAGATTTGATTACAAAATGAGTACAATTTCAAATCATCATGCAAATATAACAGATCGACCAATAAATATGATATTTTGCATATCCATGCAAGTTACAACAATTTACAATTTAATCTTCCTCATATATGTTCTAGTGAAAATTTGGGGTCGATTCATTGTAGGTGGCTGACTCTACTCTCATACTGGAAGGTTGTAGCTCCACTTTAAAAATGGATGGAAATGACTTCTTTTGCCTCAAGTTTAACATCATCTGCAATGTTTGCATCCAATCCAATGTCTCCTCATTTTGCGGCATGCTCCTTTGCTTGACTCTCAAAATCAACAACCTTGTCTTCTATAAACATGGGGTTGTCCTCATCTTGTGTAGTCTTGTCTTTATATGGATCAATCACAGGTCGTGTGTAGAAAGATGGGGGACCAAAAAGTGTCCAAAACCACTTTTTGGTCCCAACAAGATATAATGTGAGTGTGTTATTTCTTTATGGAAATAAAAACCAAATATTAAATTCTTTTTCTCCTTTATTTCAAATCTACATATATTTTCTATGATAAAAGACAATTGGGCAACCAATAATAAAGAGTTTTAAGTTATTAATATGGTCAAGCAACAAGATACTGTGGAATTTAAGTCCATGTTAGACATACACTAGTACTTTAGTCAATAATGGAAGAAAAAAACAATAAATATAGAGATGAAGATATAAATAGATAGAGAGATAGAGAAGGGGAGAGGGACAAGGAAATATAGAGATAGAGAGAGGGAGAGGGATACAAAGAAAGAGATAGAGGGATGTATAGATGAAGCAAGAGATAAAGATAGAGAGAGGGAGAGATAGAGAAGGAGATGAAGATAGAGAGGGAGATATATAGAGATATTGAAGAGAGATAGAGATAGAGATAGAGAAAGAGAGGGAGAGGGAGAGGGAGAGGGAGAGATAGAGGGATAGAGAAAGGGAGGATCCTCTATGTCTCTATCTCTATCCTCCATATATCTCTATCTCTCTATCCTCCCTCTATCTCTCTTTCCTTATCTAACTATCTATTTTTATCGCTTTCCCTCCATCTCTCTCTCTCTATCACTATCTCCTCTATCTATCTCTCTCCCTCTACCTATTCCTTTCTCTATCTCAGCCTTCCTCTCTCTTCCCCTCTCCCTCTCTATCTCTTTGTCTCTCTATTTTTATCTCTCTCTCTCTCTCTTCCTCTCTCTTTATCTCTCTCTTTATCTCTCTCTACTTCCCTATCTCTAGATCATTTGGCTATAGATGCCTAAAATTGGCTAAAAGACAAACCCCAATTACATAAATTACATTTGTGCATATATAGACCTTTGTGTCTCAATTCATGTTATATAGTACTAAGGGCATAGATCTTCAGTCAAACCATGCCACATATGTATTGACCAAGCACAATAGATTAGCATTAAACACATATCTTGATCAACACACAATTATAGAGAAAGATTTCACTTGCAAGAATATGAATTCCATCTAGGATCAATGAATAGGGGAGAAGATGTCATGGTGAATATACAAGTCAATCAAATTAAGACCAAGGGTACAAATCATGTGTATTCAATTTACTTTTAGCTGATGCTTGTAGGTTGCAACAAGGACAATCCATGCTCATAAATAGAAGTACGTCAAACTAAGTAGAATCTAGAAGCTTCTCCCACTCTTTGTCCAAGGGCAAATTGATATTTTGTAAGAGTCTAAAGTGGCACTCAAGCTCAATGGTGCATTTATAGGATACCTCCTTTGATCGATCCATAGATGTTTGTACAAGGGCCTCTAGCTCTATCAATTTCTTGAGAACTAATTGAACCTCTTTCATAAAAGGAGCTAAGGACCACATGTTGAATATAGTTTTTTCTTGGCTCTTCTCATTCACAAGGCTTAGATGATGTGACCTCCATTTTAACCTTGTAGTATGATCTTGACAAGACCTTGATGTGGTCAAGGGAATCCACTGACTATTTGAGCTCTTTAATTTGTTCCTTTAACCTCTTGACCTCCTCCTTTGATTCTTCTATTATATTCTTTAGGTTAGCCTCTTTTTCTCTTAGGCCCTTGAGTATCTAGGCCTAGGTGTCCACTTGATTATTTATCTTTGCTAGCTCATAATCTTGGCTAGAGGCCTTTTCCTTTAGTGATCCTATTTCAATAGCCTTGACACTAGTCTTAGCTTTTCATAGATAGCCAAGATCTCCAAATAGCTTAGATTAGGATGATCATAGGTAGTGGCTCAAGAGGTAAGGAGAATTAGGAACTTTGTATAGTTGGGCTATGAGGAGGAGTTTTCTTAGCATTTCACAGTGAGAGGATGGCCAGAGGTGGACACTCAAGACATGCATGAACGATGGAGAGGGTAATGGCCAGTGGTAGGGGGAAGAGATGCAGAGGTCATAGAGTCCCTATTTACAATAGAGAAGGCATATAGACAAGTATTCTATGAGATGAAGAATAAGGATGTGATGTTGGAGAAAAAGAAGGAGAGTGAGGTAGCCCTATAGACAAAGAAGAAAGAATTAGCTGAGCATATCAAAGATCTCATGAGAAGTTGGTACAACAGACAAAGGCCACCGAAGCAGAGAAGGCCAAAGCATCAAGCCTAGAGGCCAAGTTGGCAGAGTTGGAGGAAAAGATGAAGGACATGGGAGCAGAGTGTAAGGCAAAGGAGGTAAAAGTGGTGAAGGCCAAAGCACAGGTAATGGAAGCAAGTCACATGGTGAAGGTAACAAGAGAGCGGGAGCTAGTGGCCCAACACCAGCTGTGACAAAGGACTGAGGAAGTAGGGAAGATGCAAGCACAACAGCGATTAGCCACCCCAACCTTGTTAGTACACCTAGGGACATCTTCCCAACCTCCCAGCTCTCAGTAGGATGTTTGGCAGTTATCCTAGTTTTGTCATAATTTTATTATTTTGATGTGAATGTCGTCTCGAAGATGACCAATTTTGAGGGGGGAATAGATGTAGATAGCAAAATAGTTTAAGCAAATAAATAATGTAATAAGATCTAATTAGTTGTTGGTCCTAACCAACGGGTTGGGTAGTTTGGAGTAGGTACCAACGGTTGGCATCACAACCAACCTTGCTGATGAGTATTTAAAGCATAAACATATTGTAGTCGATATATAGGTGATATGATAATAGTTGATGTGTAGACATTGGAGTCATAATGAGTTATGTATGTTGCTATCATGAACATTGTAATCTTTTCTATGAATGAATCAATGAATACAATGGTCCATTCTAAGTAATTATATTTTGTTCGTATAATGCACTATACTACTACTTCCTTATTTTTGTTTTCTTCATATTATGTAAAACACACCATATTGCAGTAAACAGTCCTCACAGTGTCATGTCCCCGTTTTCAGCTTGATCATCAAGTGAAGAATGAATTAGCCTGTTCCTCATTCCCAGAGGCTAATTCTCATGATGAGGGAATGAATTGGTTTTTTGACTAACTCAATCTTATTGTTTTGCAGGAACAAAGTCAAAAACTCAAAATTTGGCTAACTCTGAGAGCCATTTAATCTATTCAAGTATCAAGTTGTGAAGACATGGGTTTGATTCAAGGAGTGGCGCTATCTTTGGAGATGATGTTAGAAACCTTTAAAAACATCATACACTTCAAAATTCAAAGGAAATGGGCTAAGTCAGCTTATGCACATATTCCACACCAAATCCACCTTAATGTTCACCTAGTGATAGCCACTCAGATATGCCCCTAAATGGAGAAGTGGCCTCTAATTTCCTCATTCAATCAAGGTGTCCACTTGGAATGATGTTCTAACTCACCAAATGTGAGCATTTGCATGGAGAATGATCATTTCAAGTATAGGCACAAATTCCTTCTTGTTTAAACCACCAAGTGTGCCTAACCTAGAAGATGTTTCCAATCCACTTGAATGAGAGGTGTTTGGCAAAGCAGAGATGAAATATGGACTAAAGGAAACACGGTTAGGTATTGAAGGAGTAAAATCATCTTAGGTGCCAAGTTGTGATCAAACAACATTGAATGTGTGCCTAGGCATATCAAGGCAAGACTCCATGACCTTGAAGATGCGCCTAAATGGGTAAATGATCTTCAAACTCCTTAGAAAGCTAGGGCACTTGGTAAGACAAGTGTTTTGTTTTGTTTCAAAGACTCCAAGTATGAGCACTCTTAAGGGAGATTGGGCAATGCAAGAGTAGGCGCCAAAACCATGTCATTTTATCTCAAAAGTGCGCCTCATTGATAAAATGGACTCCAAACTCTCCAAATCATCTAGGTGCTAGTGGGAATGATGTTCCAAACTTACCTCAATGTCTCTAGAAGTGAGTGCTTGCATGGGAGATGAGCAATTCAAGGGAAGGCACCAATTCGCCCTTCCACAGACACCATATTACGCCTAGGATCTAGTCCAAAAGTGCACCTAGATAAGAAAAGAGATTTCAATGAACTCTAGATGAAAGGTGCTTGATAGAAGATAGTGTTTTGATTCAAATGTGACTTGAGTTGGAGATTTTATCAAGGAAAAACCACATTCTTCCTAAGGCACCAATCTAGACCCTTTCTACCAATGAGTGCGCCTAAGTGAAGTTGAAGACCCAACAAGATGTTGTTACTCTGGATGAGGGCGCTGGATTAAAGGAGCATCAAAAGGTATGATTACAAGTGATTGAAGGTTTGAATAGTGTAGAACATCATCATAAAGGTGCTAGGTGCAAGTTCAAATCTCTAGAGCCCTATAGATGTGTCTTAAGAAGATTGTCTTAGCAACATGTAGGGATCTTCCAATTGGAGCTAGTAGACTTCCTACGGAGCAAGAAGACAACACAAGGAATCAATTTCTCAACAAGGTGCATCCCCTAGTTACATCTCTCTCAATGGGTGCCTAGTTCTACATTGGACACCATTTCATGATCAAACTACCTCAATATAGCGCCTAGAGAAAGCAGGATGCCATTACAAGCACTTGAGCTCTCATTGGTCGACAAGATAACCTTGGGATCCATACTGGTTTAGTGGGTAAGGTTGTCACCTCAGATTGAGTTGTCAGATAGAATATTCTCCAAAGATATGCTTCTTGGAAAATGTGCCTTCATTGCCTTTGAAGGCCTATAAAAGGAGGAGCTCTCTCATTCATTGAAACATCTAATCTTTTGGTGAAATTTCTCTCTGCAAAGCTTTATGCTTGTGATCTTGAGGCCTGCGAGTTTCAAGTGTTGGGGTGATGCTCCCTCAACTGACAAGGTGATGCTCCCTTATTGTATTGTGAGGTGTTGACATCCAGTTGACATCATTAGGTTCAATTGAAGTGATCTGCATCAACCAGTGAGATAGAGCTAGTTGTGAAGAAGTTGAAAGCATTGTATACATCTAGGCTTCAAGGCCCTTCCTTGTAATCCTTTGCATAATTTTGTATATTCATGCCATTAAGGGCATCATCATTGTAATAAGACATTTGCAATTGAGTTGAATCAAGTAATAATACAAGTACCCAACTTCAAGTTGATTCATGCAAGTTGCCTTTGTTATCTTTTCATAAGTGATGTTTAGTAGACTAAGTAGTTGAAGAGTTAAGTTCAAGTAAATTTGTCTAAGTATAAAAAAAAAAATTAGTTAGTACTAGTTGGGTATCTTACAATGGTATCAGAGCTTGGATCCTGCCAGCCTCTAGGTTATGTAGCCACCCGAAGTAGGTCCACACAGGTATTATACAAGAAGAGCTAGGCAAGCACAACAATAGCAACATCATACAAAATCTCCAACTAACATGACTAATGAAAGAAGAAGTAGAAGTCCGCCTGCTAATGGTGAATGTGAAGCAAGGGAGATGTTTAGAAACATTGCCGTTGGACAACAACAAATAGCTCAAATATTGCAACAAGTCCTACAATCCCTTCAAAACATGAATCAAGGTGAAGTAGCTAGACAAGGTCATAGAGATGCAACTAGACATGAGAGGCAATAAAGACATGTTGTTGATGATACTGCTAGTCCAATAGGCAGGAGAGTTCGCACATGAACTCCTACAGTTGATAGGCCTCTAAGACCAACTTTCCTTCCAGCACCACCTAAACAAGGCAATGAAGTTGATGAAGAGTTTGATGAAGGAGACTAGATTAACTTTGAAGATGAAGTAGCACTCTTTGCAAATCTTTATGCCAGATTACCAGATCGTGTTTGGGAAATGATGACTTTTAATGAATATTGCCAACAGAAGAGGGAAGATAGAGACAGGCAAGGTAGAGCTAGAGGCTTTCATCCTAGAAGGGATGATGATACAAAAGAATATAAAGAAGCCTTGAATCGAGTACCTATTCCTACCTTTGATGGAAGTGGTAAGCTCAGTGCTAGAGCTTGGGTGAACAAGATGGATACATACCTTTCTCTTAAGCCTTTGATAGAAAAGAAGGTGATTCACTTTGCTACAATGCATCTTGAAGGATTGGCTTATGAATGGTGGCATCATGGACTAGTCTCTCAACATCATGATAGGATAGATTCCTATCATGAATTTGTAACCAAGTTGATTCAAAGGTTTGACAGAAAAGACACTAAAGTGTACTACCGTGAACTGGCTCAACTCAAGTAAGAAGGAAGGGTTGTGCAGTATGTAAATGAATTTTAGAAGATAGCGGTGATGGTACCTGACATGACTAACTGAAGAATCACTATGTTGTTCATTGAGGGATTGAATAGTCAAATTAAGCCATTGGTAAAGGTACAAAGGCCAACAAACTTGGAAGAAGCAATTGACTTTGCTCTTGATCTTGATACTACTCCCATATACCAGCCTAAGAGGAAGTTTTATAAAGGCATTATCTCTACTCAAAGGAAACCCTCATTTCCTTAAAGGATGATTCAAGGTACATCTGTAGTGGAAAGAGATGAACTAAGAAGGAAGAAACTCTGCTTTTCTTGCAAGCAACCTTGGGAACTAGGACACAAGTGCCTTGGTAAAGGTAAATCTCATTTGATTGAAGTAGTATCTGATGATGGGAGTGAAGAGGAGTCACTGAGTGAAGAAGAGTCAACTCAAGATGAAGAGGCAGTACATGAACAACCAACTCTTAATGTTGTTTCAGAAGGAGCAACTAACAAAACAACATTAGCAACTATTTCAAGAGTTCCTAAATATCATGCCTTCTATAGAAGAGGAGTTGTGAAGGGTCAGAGGGTCACATGTCTAATTGACAGTGGTTCTACTCACAACTTCATAGATGAAGGTTTGGTAGAAAGGCGGGGTATAACAATTGAAGACTTTGAAGGGTTTCAAATAGCAGTTGCTGATGGTTTCTTGATGAGTTGTACCAGAAAGGTGACCCAACTGCAAATCCAGATGGGTGATTACTCTTTACAGGATGATTTCTATGTAGTTGGACTTGGGCATATTGATGTGGTGCTTGGAGTACAATGGTTACATTCACTTGGAAGAATAGTCTAGGACTTTCAGAAGATGGAATTGAAATTCATGCATGAGGGAAGGAAGATCAAACTGAAGTCAGTGTCTAATGGAAACCCCAGAGTTGTCTCGGCTAAATGCATGGAAGCATTGATCAGGCATAATGACATTGAGTGGGCAGCACAGGTTTGCATCAAGGATAACCAGATTCTCTCTGCTAAAGAACTTTATCCTATGGATATCCAGGCAATGTTGGATAAGCATGGTAAGGTGTTTAGGGATATATCTCTAGGCATACCTCTTGATAGAGGTTTTGAACATGTCATTGAATTAGAGGATGGGACAAACCCATCAACATTGTGCCTTATCGGCATCCAAGACATTTCAAGATTGAAATTGAGAAGACAATCAAAGAATTGATCAAGATGGGGCACATAAGGCCATCATCAAGTCCATTTGCATCATCTATGGTGCTAGTGATGAAGAAGGATGGAACAATGCGGATGTGTATTGACTATCATGCATTGAACAAGAAGACCATCAAGAATAGGTATCCAATACCTAGGATTGATGAACTACTTGATGAGCTGCATGGAGCAATCTATTTCTCAAAGATAGATCTTCAATCTAGTTACCATCAAATTCATGTTTGTGAAGAAGACATTCCAAAGACAACATTCAGATGTCATTACAGACATTATGAATTTATGGTGATGCCATTTGGATTGACAAATACAATAGCCACTTTCCAGTCCTGCATGAATCATGTTTTTAATAAATAGTTGAGGAAGTACCTGTTGGTTTTCTTCAACAATATCTTGATTTACAACAAGACATGGGAACAACATCTCCAACACTTAGATGAAGTTTTGAATGTCATAGAGAATCAATCTTTGTATGCAAAGATGTCTAAGTGTGATTTTGGCTTGAAGGAGATTCTATATCTGGGTCATGTGATTGGAGCTAATGATGTGAAAGTTCAAGAGGAAAAGATTGAAGCCATTCGCAATTGGCCAGTTCCTAGGAACGTATCTGAACTAAGAGGTTTCCTTGGCCTCTGCAGCTATTACAGAAGATTTATTAAAGGATTCTCCCAGCTTGCTACACCTTTAACAAATCTGACAAAGAAAGGTGCTTTCATCTAGTTAGTGGAAGCTCAAGCTACATTTGACAGATTGAAAGAAGTAATGAGAACAACACCAATGCTGGCTCTGCCAGATTTTACTAAGTCTTTTGTTCTAGAATGTGATGCTTCTGGAGAAGGCATTGGAGTAGTATTGATGCAAGATCATCATCCCATCGCATTTGAGAGCAAGAAGTTCAAGGATACAGAAAGATTGTACTCAACTTATGACAAAGAGATGCTGGCAATCATGCATGCTTTGGCTAAATTTTGCAGTATCTAGTTGGATCTAAGTTTGTGGTCAGAACTGATCACAACAGTTTGAAATACTTCCTAGGGCAGAAGGATTTGAATGAAAGATAGCAGAAGTGGGTTGTTAAGATACAGGCATATGATTTTGACATCGAGTATGTAAAAGGCAAGAAGAATGTGGTAGCCGATGACTTGTCTAGAAAACCTGCCATTTGTGCCCTGAGCGAAGTTTTAGCTGATTGGAAGTCTCAGCTTCTAGTTGAGTACTCCAAGTCTAAATTTGCTTGTGAGATCATGGATGGAGTCATTCAGGATGATAGGTACAAGATGGTTGATGATATCATCTATTATAAAGATAGAATCTATCTGACTCCTGAATCGAAGTTGACGCAACAAATTTTGTAGACATACCATGATACTCCACTTGCGAGACACCCTAGCTACTTCAAGACCTATAGATAGATCAAGGAAACATTCACTTGGAAAGGTCTGAAGGAAGAAGTTCTCCAGTATGTCAGGGAGTGTCTGACTTGCCAACAGAATAAGTCAGAGGATACATTTCCAGCAGGGTTACTCCAACCACTACCAATTCTAGAACATAAGTGGGAGAGTATCTCTATGGACTTCATCATAGGTCTTCTGAAGGTGAATGGGAGAGACTGCATCTATGTAGTTGTGGCTAGGTTAACCAAGTATGCTCACTTCTTTGCAATTCTAGTTGAGTCATCAACATTGCAAATAGCTGAGTTATTCTTTCGTGAAATCTTTAGACTACATGGCCTTCCTAAGACCATAGTTAGTGATAGAGAAAGCCGGTTCATCAGTGTATTCTGGAGAGAGCTATTCTGACAAGTTTGAACTGACCTGACACCAAGCACTAGTTATCATCCTCAAACTGATGGATAGATTGAAATTGTAAATAAATGGCTTGAAGGATACTTGAGAAACTATGTATCTGATCATCAACGTGCTTGGATTAAGTGGCTACATCTTGGAGAATACTGCTACAACACTACTTTCCACATGTCAATTGGCATGTCTCCCTTTCGATATTTGTATGGGTATGATGCAGTTTCATTTGTTGATCTGGCACTAGATGATAGTAGAGCTCCTTGAGGAAGAGAATTGATGAAGGATACTCAAGACAATTTGAGAGTCCTTAAACACAATTTGCAAAGAGCTCAAAACCAACAAAAGTTGTATGCCAACAAACACCGAGTTGAACGATGTTTTGACATAGGTGACATGGTGTTTCTATGCCTTCAGCCATATAGACAGAGTACTTTGAAGAAATCAAGTGTAGAGAAACTGAACCTAGGTTCTACGGACCCTACAAGGTGTTGAGAAGAGTAGGGGAAGTGGCATATGAATTTGACTTGCCAGCAAGAAGCCACATACACAATGTGTTTCATGTGTCATGTCTCAAGAAGGCATTAGGACATCATGTGGTTTCATCCAAAGAACTACCACCACTCAATGAAGAAGGAATGCTTGCACTTGAACCTGAGAGTGTGGTGAATATGAGGGAAAAGAAACTGCACAACTGGAGCATAAAGGAATATTTGGTGAAATGGAAAGGGTTGCCAATAGAGGATGCTACTTGGGAAGGTGAAAAGATTCTAGAGAATCCTAATCTACAATTGCTTGAGGACAAGCAATGCCAGGAAGGGGAGACTGTCATGTCCCCATTTCCGGCTTGATCATCAACTGAAGAATGGATTAGCCTATTCCTCATTCCCGGAGGCTAATTCTAATGATGAGGGAATGAATTGGTTTTTTGACTAACTCAATCTTATTGTTTTGCAGGAACAAAGTTAGAAACTCAAAATTTGGCTAAGTCTGAGAGCCATTTCATCTATTCAAGTATCAAGTTGTGAAGACATGGGTTTGATTCAAGGAGTGGCGCTATCTTTGGAGATGATGTTAGCAACCTTTAAAAACATCATACACTTCAAAATTCAAAGGAAATTGGCTAAGTCAGCTTAGGCATATATTCCACACCAAATCCACCTTAATGTACACCTAGTAGTAGCCACTCAGATATGCACCTAAATGGAGAAGTGGTCTCTAATTTCCTCATTCAATCAAGGTGCCCACTTGGAATAATGTTCTAACTCACCAAATGTGAACATTTGTATGGAGAATGATCATTTCAAGTATAGGCGCAAATTCCTTCCTGTTCAAACCACCAAGTGCGCCTAACCTAGAAGATGTTTCCAATCCACTTGAATGAGAGGTGTTTGCGAAAGAAGAGATGAAATATAGACTAAAGGAAACAAGGTTAGGTATTGAAGGAGTAAAATCTTCTTAGGCACCAAGTTGTGATCAAACAACATTGAATGTGCGCCTAGGCATATCAAGGCAAGACTCCATGACCATGAAGATGTGCCTTAATGGGTAAATGATCTTCAAACTCTTTAGAAAGCTAGGGCACTTGGTAAGACAAGTGTTTTGTTTCATTTCATAGACTCCAAGTATGAGCACTCTTAAGGGAGATTGGGCAATGCAAGACTAGGCACCAAAACCATGTCATTTTATCTCAAAAGTGCACCTCATTGATAAAATAGACTCCAAACTCTCCAAATCATCTAGGTGCTAGTGGGAATGATGTTCCAAACTTACCTCAATGTCTTTAGAAGTGAGCACTTGCATGGGAGATGAGCAATTCAAGGGAAGGCGCCAATTCACCCTTCCACAGACACCATATTGCGCCTAGGATCTAGTCCAAAAGTGCGCCTAGATAAGAAAAGAGCTTTCAATCAACTCTAGATGAAAGGTGCTTGATAGAAGGTAGTGTTTTGATTCAAATGTGAATTGAGTTGGAGATTTTATCAAGGAAAACCCACATTCTTCCTAAGGCACCAATCTAGACCCTTTCTACCAATGAGTGCGCCTAAGTGAAGTTGAAGACCCAGACATACTCTAGATGAGGGCGTTGGATTAAAGGAGCATCAAAAGGTATGATTACAAGTGATTGAAGTTTTGAATAGTGTAGAACATCATCATAAAGGTGCTAGGCACAAGTTCAAATCTCTAGAGCCCCAAAGATGCGCCTTAAGAAGATTGTCTTAGCAACATGTAGGGATCTTCCAATTGGAGCTAGTAGACTTCCTATGGAGCAAGAAGACAACACAAGGAATCAATTTCTCAACTAGACGCATCCCCTAGTTACATCTATCTCAACGGGTGCCTAGTTCTACATTGGGCACCATTTCATGATCAAACTACCTCAATATAAGACCTAGAGGAAGTAGGATGCCATTACAAGCACTTGAGCTCTCATTGGTTGACAAGATGACCTTGGGATCCATACCGGTTCAGTGGGTAAGGTTGCCACCTCAAATTGAGTTGTCAAATAGAATATTCTCCAATGATATGCTTCTTAGAAAATGTGCCTTGGTTCCCCTTTATGCCTTGAAAAATGTGCCTTCATTGCCTTGGAAGGCCTATAAAAGGAGGATCTCTCTCATTCATTGAAACATCTAATCTTTTGGTGAAATTTCTCTCTGCAAAGCTTTATGCTTGTGATCTTGAGGCCTACGAGTTTCAAGTGTTGGGGTGATGCTCCCTCAGCTGACAAGGTGATGCTCCCTTGTTGCATTGTGAGGTGTTGACATCTAGTTGACATCATTAGGTTCAATTGAAGTGATCTACATCAACCAGTGAGATAGAGCTAGTTGTGAAGAAGTTGAAAGAATTGTATACATTTAGGCTTCAAGGCCCTTCCTTGTAATCCTTTGAATAAGTTTGTATATTCATGCCATTAAGGGCATCATCATTGTAATAAGACATTTGCAATTGAGTTGAATCAAGTAATAATACAAGTACCCAACTTCAAGTTGATTCATGCAAGTTGCCTTTGTTATCTTTTCATATGTGATGTTTAGTAGACTAAGTAGTTGAAGAGTTAAGTGCAAGTAAATTTGTCTAAGTACAAAAAAAAAATTAGTTAGTATTAGTTGGGTATCTTACACACAGTCAATCTAGGTGTACCATGTTTCAAAGTAGTGTCCTTTCTAGGATTAGGTTGGCTTCCACTTCTTGATGTCATTGTCTGCTAGGTCACGAGTTTTCCAAAAGTTTCTTAGTCTAAGTTTTCCAATGTTTAGTCATGAGTTTTCAGAAGTAGGTTTTTGGCAAGTTTTGGTGCCAAACTCATAGTAGAAAAATGTGGGTTTGGATGCTTTCCACAAAAAAATATCTTTGACTATTAAAAACACTTGAACAAAAATCTTGTCATGATTTGAAGTTACTAATTGTTGCTAGGGGTTGGATTAGAAAACTAATTTCCGTGGGAGGGCATCAAAAGAACAAGGCATTCATTTTTGTAGGCAACTTTAAGGCATTTACATTCACGTTTTGTAATCTTGGGTTTTCCTAGTTGTAGTGGCGAGAAAACCTGCACTTGAAAGGGCAAAATCCACATGGCAAAGACTCAATCTAAGTATTTTTTGTAGTTACTAATTGTTGCTAGGGGTTGGATTAAAAAACTACCTGCCTTGGGAGGGCATCAAAAGAACAAGGCATTCATTTTTGTAGGCAACTTTAAGGCATTTACATTCACATTTTTTAATCTTGGGTTTTCCTAGTTGTAGTGATGACAAAACCTGCACTTGAAAGGGCAAAATCTACATGGCAAAGTCTCAATCTGAGTATTTTTTGTAGTTACTAATTGTTGCTAGGGGTTGGATTAAAAAACTACTTGCCTTGGGAGGGCATCAAAAGAACAAGGCATTCATTTTTGTAGGTGACTTTAAGGCATTTACATTCATGTTTTGTAATCTTGGGTTTTCCTAGTTGTGGTGAGAAAACTTGCACTTGAAAAGGCAAAATCCACATGGCAAAGTCTCAATCTGAGTATTTTTTGTAGTTACT
The DNA here is from genome assembly GCA_027924645.1 of Cunninghamia lanceolata. Classification (NCBI taxonomy): domain Eukaryota; kingdom Viridiplantae; phylum Streptophyta; class Pinopsida; order Cupressales; family Cupressaceae; genus Cunninghamia; species Cunninghamia lanceolata. The sequence goes on along the minus strand of BSBN01001670.1, from coordinate 3,081,507 downwards.
AATTGTTGCTAGGGGTTGGATTAAAAACCTACTTGCCTTGGGAGGGCATCAAAAGAACAAGGCATTCATTTTTGTAGGTGACTTTAAGGCATTTACATTCACATTTTGTAATCTTGGGTTTTCCTAGTTGTAGTGGTGCGAAAACCTGCACTTGAAAGGGCAAAATCCACATGGCAAAGTCTCAATCTAAATATTTTTTATTGTTTTCAAATTTTTAAGTTTTCGAGCTTTTGCCAATTCATAAAATTTTTGGTTTTGCCATGTCTGAGTCAAGTATGAGCCAAGTCTAAGCATGCACATTGTGAACTTTTCTTTAAACTTTAAACCCAAACCTTGTTGGCTATGGTTGTTAAAAACATCTTGTAAAACATACAATAAAATCACATGAAAATTGAATTGAATGGTTTTGCATTTTGAATATAAATGAACATAATTACAAATTGAAGAAAAATAATGTTAATTCATACCATAATTTGATAATTCAAACTAGTGAAAAAAATCAGAATTTTCGTTAATGAACAATAACACAAAATCAATGAAAATTGAATTGAATGTTTCAAAACATGCTTAAACATGTAAATCTAACATTTAGGAAAGAAATAAGATTTTTGAAATGCTTGGGAAAATAAAATTTTGACAAAATTTTGAAATTACAGAATTTTACTCCTCAAATTGTATCCAATGAAAGGTGACGCCCTGGTTGGTAGTTTGTTCAATTCCTAGAGCTTTAGGGAATCTCCAATCATCTGCTCTATTTATAAAACTATGCAGAAGGGGCTTCTCATGGTCTGTATGGATGGGCTAGATAAACAACTTTAGGCAAATAGCTTTTACTTCTCTAAGAAGAAAATCGATCAGATTAGGGAGGTTTTCCTCTCTATAAGGTTCCCGAGGGTCCATGCCCCTGATTGGTCTCCCTCGCTTCCCACAGATTTATTTGAAGATTCAGAAGACTCATTTTCAGGCAGACAAAGATTTGGGTGCAAAGGAACCCATCGTGGCAGCTGTGATTCCAGGTATCAGGGTAGCCAATGGCTATGGTGTGAATGGTGTCGGTGCTTCGTGTTGAGCTGAAGTGGGAGGCTCTATGTAGTTCGGTGTGTTCACTTTTTGGTTTTTGCCTCTGGTTATTAATTATGTTTTCATTATTCTAGCCAATCATAGGGCTCTTTTTATAATGTCATTATATCTTTCTGACTTTGGACTTTTTGTCATTACTATATTTATATATTTTCAGTAATTCTATGGGTGGTATCCCCACCTTTTTCTATAAAAAAAAACCAAATGAGGTTGTGAATGTAGTCTGAGGAAATTGCAAGGGTTAGATTTGCTTGAAACGACAAAATAATTGATTTTTTACATTGTTTTTCACATGTTACCATGTCTACCCTCAGGTCTACGGCATGTGGGGAGTCTATGTTACAGACTCATGGAATGCTCACCACTTTGCAAACTCTCTCACCACTAAGTATATATCATGTGGCGAGTTTATTGCTGAGTTACTTGACCAACAAAAACACTCGTGATCACTGAGTTTTGATACTTTGGTGTTAATATTACCCTTTTTGTATTTATAGCATAGGGTAACTACATAGTAAATATTGTCCCTTTGCTCTATATATTGGAGCACGTTAATTGTGTTGTACATTGTTTTCCCTTATTATATGTATAGAGGGGACTATTAGAAAACGAGCTAAAAACATCAATTATTTTTGAAGACCTTGTAATGTCCCCTTCCAGACACATGGTTAGCCCATCATGGAGTTCCCATGGGCTAGCAGTTTGGTTAGGGAACTATGGTTAGTTGGCTCTGGAGGTCCTTGTCAGTGAGGGAGTTATGGTTCGCATTCAGTGGATCCAGTTGGCATCCTTGTGGTTGGTTCAGTGGGCTCTAGGTCATTACTTACTATTTTTAGTAAGTTCGGGTACTGTGTCGGTCTGTGATTTTTAGAGTTGGATCAGATGCGTTTCATCGAGACCTTTCCGGTGAGCTAAAAATCAGTGATTTCTGACACCGTCTTCATACTTATTTTAAAGTTCGAAGATTTATTAATTTATATTAATATGGATTATATTATATTTGCGGGAAAAAGTGAAATTAATAAAATAAAGACTTAAGCTTATGTCTTGACCTTGGCTGCCCATTCCTAGGAGACATAAAGTGAAATTAAAATGTTAATTTCCCTCCTAATTGCCCAATGCCTATCTTAGAGGAAGATAAAAGGTCACTTGGAGCTCATTTTGGTTTGTATGCTATGTTTATGATATTTGCTTGTGAGAGCTCTACTAGGGTTTCTGGAGTTTGAGAAGTTGTGACAGGATATTGGAGATGAAAACCTCCATTAGTGATGGTATCCCATAGGTGTGAAAGATCACCCAATGGTGCCTTGTGAGTGGATGCATTCGGCATTCATAGTTGTGCTGCAATGAGGTTACGAAATTTAGTAATGAGCTGATTTGATATATTTTCTGATAAAAAATGTTTATACTAATTGTGGGAGTGTTAGTAGTTGTTGTTTGGAGTGTTTGTGGGACTGTTTGAGGTAGCCGTACTTTCCTTGCTGCTGGTCGTACTCTTGGTGGCTGGCCGTACCTTTTAGGAGGCTATTTGTGAGTGGAGTTTGAAGTTGTTTGTTATTGGAGTTGGGCTGCCTACCCTTGGAGATTGCTGCTGTTAGTTATCAGAGTAGTGTAGGAGGATATTCAGCTTGCTGTGAGCAGATTTGTACCCTCAGCCAGACCGTACTATGTACCATTGAGGCGTGGGTCCTTTGGAGGCTCTTCCTCTTTTATTGCAGCTTCATTATTGACCATTGTGTGGCAATTTAGACTTGTCTCTTTGCTGTTATCATCTGTATTATCATTCTATATCATTCCATGGAGATTTGATGCAGTACAGCTATATCCACTAGCTGGTCCATTTCCAGCGAACATACCAAGTTGCATATTTCCATATGGGTATGTGATAGTAATTGATTCTTGGCTATTTTACTATCTGGGTTGTCCTTTGTTTCTTTAGATTCATTGTATATTTTCTGGGTTTCTATTATATGCAACACATTGTGTGCTCCGGCACTACATTTGCAGGACAACACAAAACCCCCTTCTGCATCTTCTGTCTATCTGAAAGAACACAAAAATAATAATAATAATCACATAATAAAGATTCAAAAATAAACCAACAAGTATGGCACATTACAGTGGTATCAGAGCTAAAGATCTTGCCATCCTGTGAACGTTGAGTTTTGACATGCAGAAGTAAAAATGAGACATGCGACCTATAGATAGATATCCTTTCAGAAGTACAAGGGCAAGGCAAGTAACACATGTTCCACAGTCAGTTATTCCAGAGAATCCAGTACCTATAATAGATCCTTTTGAGCCAGAACCAGAAATAGTGGTAGCAGCTACTGAGGACGATTCTCAGGTATCACGAACAAACCCATTTTTTGGAGAGCTTCCACCAGTTATAGGTCTTATAAGAGAGATGGATGATAGGGAGGAACTGGAGCTTAGTGCTCGTGATATTTTGATCTCCCTCACTCGAGAGATGAGGCAGTCTCGACAAGAGATGGTAGAGGCACATGCTGAGTTGACACATGCCATCGAACAGATGGGTAATGACTTGGACAATCACCGTGATAGGAATAGGTACAATGGAGGTGACAGGAACAAGTACCATGGAGATGATAGGTACACAGTGATAAATGACTTGATCATTTACAAGGACAAGATCTTCTTGGTGTCGGGTTCACAGATGAAGCAAAAAATTTTGAGGGCATTTCATGACTTGCCTATGGCAGGGCATCCAGGATACTTCAAAACTTATAGACAGGTTAGAGAGAGGATCACCTAGAAGGGCCTCAAGACCGAAGTGATGCGGTATGTGAGAGAGTACCCAATATGTCAGTAGACCAAGCAAGAGCACTCACTTCCAAGAGGTTTATTGCAGCCCCTACCCATTCCTGACAAGAAGTGGGACATCATTTCTATGGACTTTATCACATGGTTACCTAGAGTCCAAGGTAGGGATTGCATTTATGTGGTAGTGGACAGATTGACAAAGTATGCACATTTCTTTGCGATTCCTACCACTTATACTACAGCTCAGGTTGCAGAGTTGTTCTGTCATGAGGTATTTCGACTTCATGGGTTGCCTAGGAGTATCGTCAGTGACAGGGACAGTAGGTTCCTCAGTAATTTTTGGCAGGATCTCTTCAGGTTGTCAGGGACAGAGCTCACACCCAGTACAAGTTATCACCCCCAGACTGATGGTCAGACGGAGATAGTGAACAAGTGGGTGGAAGGATACCTCAGGAACTATGTGTCAGGGCAGCAGAAGGCATGGGTTAGGTGGCTCCACATGGGGGAGTATTGCTACAATTCCACTTACCACATGTCCATTCAGATGTCACCCTTCATGGCGTTGTATGGTTATGAGGCACCAAGCTTTGTTGATTTACTATTTGGTGATAGCAGGTACCGAAGGCCAAAGAATTCCTACAAGAGAGTTAGGATATCATGAGGGAATTAAAGGAAAACATATAGAAGGCTCAGAATTAACAAAAGCAGTATGCAGATCAGCAGAGGACTAAGCGATCATTTGAGGTCAGTGACATGGTTTACCTCATGCTGCAGCTTTATATGCAATCTACTCTCAAGAAGAGTGGAGCGGAGAAGTTGAAGCCACGGTATTATGGACCCTTCAGGGTCACCAGGAGGATTGGTGAGGTGGCTTCTGAGTTGGAGTTACCAGCAGGGAGTAGGGTACATAATGTGTTCCATGTGTCTCGCCTCAAGAAGGCATTGGGGCACAATGTGACACCTTTAGTTGAGTTGCCTCCTCTTGATGAAGAGGGGAAGTTGATATTGGTACCCGAGGCAATAATTGACCCCAGGGATCATAATTTGAGGAGGAGGATTATCAGAGAGTACCTGGTCAAATGGAAAAATCTGCCAGTTGAGGATGCTATATGGGAGAATGAGCAGATACTAGAACATCCTGAGCTGAGATTGCTTGAGGCAAGCAATCTTAGGGAGGGCAGACTGTAATGTCCCCTTCTAGACACATGGTTAGCCCATCATGGAGTTCCCATGGGCTAGCAGTTTGGTTAGGGAACTATGGTTAGTTGGCTCTGGAGGTCCTTGTCAGTGAGGGAGTTATGGTTCGCATTCAGTGGATCTAGTTGGCATCCTCGTGGTTGGTTCAGTGGGCTCTTGGTTGTTACTTACTATTTTTAGTAAGTTTGAGTACTGTGTTGGTTCATGATTTTCAATGTTGGATCAGATGCGTTTCGTCGAGACCTTTTCGGCGAGCTAAAGATCAGTGATTTCTGACACCGTCTTCATACTTATTTTAAAGTCTGAAGATTTATTAATTTATATTAATATGGACTTTATTATATTTGCAGGAAAAAGTGAAATTAATGAAATAAAGACTTAAGCTTATGTCTTGACCTTGGGTCCCCATTCCTAGGAGACATAAAGTGAAATTAAAATGTTAATTTCCCTCCTAATTGCCCAATGCCTATCTTGGAGGAAGATAAAAGGTCACTTGGAGCTCATTTTGATTTTTATGCTATGTTTATGATATTTGCTTGTGAGAGCTCTGTTAGGGTTTCTGGACTTTGAGAAGTTGTGATAGGCTATTGGAGATGAAAACCTCCATTAGTGACAGTATCCCACAGGTGTGAAAGATCACCCAATGGTGCCTTATGAGTTGATGCATCTGGCATTCATAGTTGTGTTGCAATGAGGTTATGAAATGTAGTAATGAGCTGATTTGATATATTTTCTGATAAACAATGTTTATAATGATCGTGGGAGTGTTAGTAGTTGATGTTTGGAGTGTTTGTGGGACTGTTTGAGGCATCCATACTTTCCTTGCTGCTGGTCGTACTCTTGGTGGCTGGCCGTACCTTTTAGGAGGCTGTTTGTGAGTGGAGTTTGAGGTTGTTGTTGGAGTTGGGGTGGCTACCATTGGAGATTGCTGCTGTTAGTTATCAGAGTTGTGTAGGAGGATATTCAGCCTGCTATGAGATGATTTGTACCCTTAGAAAGGCTATACTATGTACCATTGAGGCGTGAGTCCTTTGGAGGCTCTTCCTCTTTCATTGTAGCTTCATTATTGGACATTGTGTGGCATTTTAGACTTGTCTCTTTGCTGTTATCATCTATATTATCATTCTATATCATTCCATGGATATTTGATGCAGTATAGCTATACCCACTAGCTGGTCCATTTCTGGCGAACATACCAAGTTTCATATTTTCATATGGGTATGTGATAGTAATTGATTCTTGGCTATTTTACTATCTGGGTTGTCTTTCATTTCTTCAGATTCATTGTATATTTTCTGGGTTTCTATCATATGCAATACATTATGTGCTCTGGTACTACATTTGCAGGACAACACAAAACCCCCTTTTGCATCTTTTGTCTATTTGAAAGAACACAAAATAATAATAAAAATCACATAATAAAGATTAAAAAAAAAACCAACAGGTATGACACATTAGAGTCTAAGGCCCAACCACTACACCAAAAGACTGGCCTGGTGGTAAGGGCGGCATACCTAGGCGTTAAGGGTGGGGACTAGACCTCCCCACCATATGTCCAAGGGTGTATAGGGGACACCCCAGCCATTGTGAATCAACATGGTGGCGGGGCCCATCACCCACCCGCAGGGGACATTATAGACCTACTGTCAATCTATGAGGTAGTTTGAGCAATGTTGCTAGCATACAATCAAATAGCATAAGAGATCTCAAAGAGCATCGAATTGCTTACTATTGAAGTTCCCAAGTTGAGCGTCTACTAAAGTGGAACATTTGGTGATACTTGTTTGTTGAATATGTCAACCTTTATAATAATTAAATGAGGCATGGTTGTTCTAGAAGGAGAATACAATCTTAATAGGTTCTTTGATCGTGCATGGAAAAGATATGTCTTATGTTCTAAGATCAAGGAATATCTACCCACTACTAAGTCATTAAGAATGCAATTATTAGGATGCCAAGTACAAGTTTACTGTCAAACATATTATGTAGACCATTGGCCTATAAAAAAATATTATTGAAATGGACCTTAGGCTATGAAAGGAATTTCAAATCATAGAATCTATGGTAGAAAATCCATTTGAACAGATATAGTCTAACCATTCTTAGTTGTTGTTCGTAATTTTCTTAAGTACTATATTGGTAATGATCATCCATTGAAGCCAAGGTCTAGATTTATATGGATTGATGTAATGTCCCCTTCTTGATACATGGTTAGTCCATCATTGGGTCCCCATGGACTAGCAGTTTGGTTAGGGAACTATGGTTAGTTTGGCAATGTTGGTGTTTGTTAGTGATGGAGTTGTGGTTCGAGTTCAGTGGATCCAGTTGGCACTCTCAGAGTTGGCTCTATTGCTTTTGGCCGTTCCTTATTATTTTTAGTAAGTTCGCTTTAGTGTCAGTTTAGGATTTTCAGAATGGGATCAGATTTGTCTTGCCGAGGGCTTTCTGATGAGATATAGATCATTGCATTCTGACACCATCTTCATATCTATTTTAAAGTCCAAAGTTTAATGTATTTATTAATTGGGACTTTAAGAGAAAATATTATATTGTCACTTTATAAACTTAAGTTGCAAATGAAAAGTGACCCCCTAGTAGTTGGGTACCCATGGGAGAAATAATAGGATGAAAATTAATTATTAAAACAAAAGAAATTCCCTCCATTTGGGGCATTGGGGTTTGGAGAGGAAATAAAAGGTGGGAAGAAAACTCATTTGCTTTATGCTATGTTTATGATATTTCTCTTTGTGAGCTTTGCTAGGGTTTTAAGGGTTTGAAGATTCAAACCAGGCTCTTGGAGACAAAAACCTCCTTGAGTGACAGCATTCTACAGGTGTGCAATACCACCCAAAGCTGCCATTGATGGTGGATACAATTAGTATTCACATTTGTGCTGAAATGGAGATCTATGGATGAGATTTCAAGGGTTTATTGATCATATTATTTGCAAATGTTTTTATTAGCATCTGATGAGAATGAAGTGAGGTAGATTGAAGTGTTTAAGGAGTAGATAGGAGCATCCATACTTCCTATTTGCTGGTCGTACCATTGTAGCAATGAGGCCATACCATATGGAGTTATACATTGGTTTTTGGAGGTTGTTTGGTGCTTCTCTCTAGGCTATTTGGTGCTTATCATACCTCTGGTTGGAGCTGCTACTCTTCTTGTTGTGGGAGTCCTACTGTGAGGTGCTTGGTCCATCTTCCTAGTTGTTTGAGCTACCTCTTCTAGAGTTGCTTCTACCTCTACCCCTTTGACCTCTTCCTCTACCATTTCTTCTTCTTCCCCTGTCTCTCACATTTCCTTGTGCTTTGAATGCTTGCTTTAGGGAAGGAGCGGATCTATTTAGCTACTGCTCATAGGTAATAAGAGAACCCATCAACTCATCAAGTGCCATTTTTGAGAGGTCTTTGGTCTCTTCTATGGTAATAACTATAGGGTCAAATCTAGGGGGCAAACTTCTAAGGATTTTCTCTATAATCCTTTGCTCATCTATGGTTTCTCCATTTATCCTCAACTGATGAACCAAGGTGGAAACCCTTGTGTGAAAATCTGAAATAGACTCACTGTCCTTCATCTACAAGGTCTCAAAATCTCTCCTATGGAGCTGGAGTTTCATTGATCTCACCTTGTCAGTTCCTTTGTAACTATTTTCTAATATTTCCCATGCTTCTTTTGCATAGTTAGATGCTACTATTCTAGAGAAAATACCCTCTATCAAGGATGCCTCAATCAAAATGAGGGCTTTTTAATCATTTCTTCTTGTCTCCTTCAGCTGGTTCTTCTAGGCATTTGACATGGCTGCAAAGGCATTTGGGTCAATCACATTTGTGAACCCACTGACCACAAGATCCCACAAGTCATTTACAACCAAGATGGTCTTCATCTTCTTTGCCCAGACATCATAGTTTTTCCCATCAAATATGGGTGGTTGCTGCCAACTCTTACTATCTCCTCCAGCCATTCTTCTAAATAAAAAAAAAGGAGACTGTTAATACCCACAAAAACTTAGGGGTTTTCCTCAATACCCAGAAAGCTAAAACTCTAGATCTGCTAAACCTATGGCTCTGATACCATGTTAGAAGTGGTATGGCTAAGATACCACTCAAAAGGAAAAAGAATAAGACAAACAGAGAGAGAGGAGACACAACAAAAATGCACAAGCAGATATTTCTATTTATCAACAAAAAACTATTTTACATAAAACAAATACAAATAAGAGCTACAACTCTATTCCTTCTAATCCTACAACTACTGCTCTCTCTCGAGATAGCAAAACATTACAACTGTACCTCTTTGTTTGGAGTTTCTCTGATCTTTCCTCTAACTGTCTTTTGTGCATGGTGGGAGTTGTCTAGAGCTTGACCCTTTGCACTCTCTCACTGCTATATTCTTCTAGTTGTTGTTGCAACAGATATTCCCTCTTCTCTGTACTACAGTGCAGTGGCTGCTCACAATATTCTCTTCACACCCAAAACTAATTGAATGATCTACATTCTTTTCTTTTGTCTTTTCCTTTACTTCCAAAAATCTGCCACTCAAAATTTGAACTCACCTACTAGCATTCAATAGAATGCCCAACATTAACGTTTACTTGATGGGCCAGCTAGGAGCATTAACAAATTGGTTTGGGGCGGTAGGAAAGTAGATCTACTAAGATCTCTAATGGGGTGGGTGCATTAAATGCACTCACAATCTAGATTAGATTTTCTAACAAATTCTACAGTTTGAAAAGTCTAATGTTATTGATTATTTGGATCAGGGGTGAGAATTATCATCAAAGAGAGTTAGAGCTAAATCACAAGGTAAGATCTTGTTGCAATTTTTACTTCTTTCTTGGAATGTGTTGATTGGAACTGATAGTTCTCAAATAGGAATAACGAGAGTAAGAGTTATACATTGTGTCAATTGCTTCTGACATTCGTAGCCTTTTTGTTTAATAGATAAGAAATCTGGAGAATGCCAAACACAAATTGATGGATCTTCAATCCTTCTATCCTTCAAAAGTAGGGATAGACATTACTAATAGGAGATTTCATGTTTCCTTCTATCCTCCTAAAGCAAGGACAGATAGTACTAATTCTATCAAAAGTGATTTGTAGTGATTTTTCTAAAAAATTTTAGACATTATTAAATCAGGTAAGAGGCGTTAACTAGGAATTTTTAAACATGGAAATGGGTATCTAGATCTTTCAAGCCTCCATTTTTTTCAGCTGATAGAATAACATGGGAAATACTTACATCTAATTCTTAAAAAATTACAAGACATGGCATATTCTGTCATAGTTTCCATGTAGATGTGAACATTCACGGAGAATCATCTAGGAGTATTCCATGAATGTTGCTGTTGGTTATGCATTCAAGGATTTTCTAGCTTTTTACAAATACATTTCCTTTTACTTTGAAAATTTTCCTCTAGTAGGTTGTAATACTTTCCTACTAGTTTCTTTCAATTCATGGAAAGCAACTTATTTTGTTGTTTGAAATTTGTAGAAATTGTCACCCTCTTTCCTATTAATCTCGCAAACATAGACTAGCATATTGAATTTAAGAGAATTTATTCACAAGGTCATTTTTGAATGATTCACTTTGTAAAAGATATACTGGAATAGACAATAGTTTTGCATGGCCCACCTTTTCTATCTGAAATGCTCAATAACTGTATCCCATAATGTAAGAACCAAGATCGTGGAAATACTATCAAACACAAGATTACAAGTGAGATTACAAGTGAGAACAAACAATTTGTATTAACAAATAACAAGTATAAATAGTAGAGGTTGCATACCCAACTCTCCACGAAACAAGGATAGGTGGCGATATTCAAAGCAAGAGAATAGTATAACTACCCTAGGAAATAGAGGTGATGTGTCAAGTCTATTGACACCTATTACAAATGACTCACCAAGTTGAAACTGTCAATTGGCATGTGCTATAAGTCACCTAACTATGATTGAGTTAGTGTTAACTCATAGAGTTATACACCAACACCCCCCCTTAAGCATGGCTTAGGTGAGTTTATGAATGATGAGTCTCGGCAGTGCACCATTTTAGGTACTCATTTACAAATGTATCTCTAAGAAAATAGAGAAAGAAAGAAAACCTTGTGGGAAAAAGCTTTCCTCCAAAAAGAGAGAAAACAAAGAGAGGACTAGATAGCCCCCCCCCCCCCCCCCCCCCCCAAAGATGATGATGTTGATGTCAATTTTGATGTAGATATATAGAACTCCTGAAGCATGTCGAGGTTGTAAAACTTGCCCACTGATTGAGGTAAGTAGTGTTTTAAAGGATAAAGACTAGGATGTAGGTCTAAGAAATGTACAAAATAACTAAAGACAAGGATGTGCATATGCGCACATATGAATGAGGTAAGAATCAATAAAATTCAAGTTGTAATGTTGCAACCTCCTCACTACACTTTATAGATTAGTGTGCTTACATTTCACTTTTACACTTTCAATAGCTTGACACTAAATGAGTGTTTTTACAAACTAAGAATGTAGGTAAAGTTCAAATTTTTCTACTATATAGAACCAACTGAGCTGAGCCGAGAGTTTACACTAGGCTCTGAAGTTGCATCATGATTGTGTTCTTCATCAGATGTGAAATGCAAAAAGATGAAGGTGCAGTCAAATTTCCAAACCTTGCCTACTGCAACAAGTCTTCGATCTTTTGCTTCTTGAATGAAGGCCAATTTAGTAGTGAACTCAACTATCTTGTCAGATTTTGTGAGTGCATATACTAAAAGGTAATTTTTGAATAAGACAGGAATGAAGTAGACATTATGGACATATCCATTTCCCATTTTAACAGTATCTTTTCCAAGAAAGTTATGGTAGACTTGGTTCATTAATATTTTGGAAGTATTGCAGTGTTTGATCCTTACAAATAATTCAATGAATGGTGATATGTGATCACCTACTACTGAACCTAGAACCCATCTATTGACCTCTACATTTGGTGATGCCATTACCTTTTGACCATCTTTTAGTGATGAAATGGTGCAATTTAAACTTCTTCATGCTCAGTGTTGACTTCTAAAGTAGTACTTTAGTGCAGTTTGAGTGTTTTGAGCACTCTAGCTTAATACCCCCCTTAAAGTGACAATTTATAATTAAGTGCACTTGACATATGTTTACATCTTTGAGTGGATTTTTCCCTTTAGTTTGATTTCCCTCCAAATTGCACAATTAATGGAATGAGTGCTTATCATCTCCCTACAAAAGCGTGATCGAGCACTTTATAATGATACTGCGATATCAGCTTTGTTGGATAGAGGACAAAAAAAGAACCACCTTTGCAAAAGGAATGACTCAATTTTGAGTCAATTTGTAAAAGTTATGGCCCTTCAAAATTTTGCATATGCAAAAAAATACACCTCCAAAAAATAATTTTCTAATTGTGTTTGGAAAAAAAATTGCATCCAAAGAGTGAAGGAAAAAAAAACTTGTGTGTGTGGGAGAAATTTAAGCCCCCTATAGTAGAGCGCAACCAAGAGCTTATTTTCCCATGTGACCAAGAGCTTAGCTCTTAAAATTCCCCCCCCTTCTTGCCTTTTTGCCTTTGATGATGTCACCCCCCTAGTTTCTTACATCAATATTTCAATACAAATTACAAATGAATAGTGCCACAGTATATGACATTAAACTTGACAACCGTCACAATAAAAGAAAGCTTTTTCAAATAACTTTCCCTCTTTTTTGATCGGCGTCATGGGTGGGGTCCTCAAAGGGCATTTGATTGTACTGTTGGGTAGTCAATGGGGTGGCTATTGAGCGCATAAAGCATTGACCGTGGCAATGTAGGGTGGTACGATGGTGACCACCACGTGTGGTGATTTGACACCCACATATTTGCTAAGAAAGAGTCCTTTTGGACTGTGATGTCGTTGGCCTGTATGGCCGCTAGACTCCTTCGATGGCTTTGGACTTTGATGAGGATGGCGCTGCCTGTGGTGTCCCTCATCAGCCTTTCTCGCCTAGCAAATGCTAGCCACTATTGGCCTTGGATGGCCTCTATGAATGCAATAAATGATCGGCCTTTTGTGGCCGCTAAGGATTCTCTCTAGTTCGGCCTTTTGAGCCACTGTCGATGCTTTAAAAAAATGGCTTACGTGGCCTATCTCCTAATGTCATCTGTGAGCCTTCAAATGATTTTGGCCTATGTGGTCTATGAGGTGCTTGCAAGTGAGGAACCACACTACTTTATGTGGGGATTTGAAGCAATAAGATGCACATAGAAATGTTAATTAGAAAAACAAACGAAACGAAGCAAAAACAAAGAGATGCAAACCTGATTCGCACAATGAGCAAACAAGATTTGATGCTGACCAAAGTGCTTTGATACCATGTGAGAATCAAGATCATGGAAAGACTATCAAACATGAGATTACAAGTGAGAACGAACAATTTGTATTAACAAATAACAAATAGGGCGGAAGATATAGAGAGGGGGAAAGAGATAGGGGAGAGAAAGTGAGAGAGAGGGGCGAGATTGAGAGATATAGAGAGAGGGATAGTTAGAGAGAGAGATAGAGGGGAGAGATGGTGGAGAGGGGAGATAAAGAGGGGAAGAGTTGGGGGAGAGGGGAGATAAAGAGGGGAAGAGTTGGGGGAGAGGGGAGACAAAGAGAGGAAGACTTGGGGGAGAGGGGAGATAGATAGATAGATAGATAGGGATGGAGAGGGAGAGATGGAGAGGGGGAAATATATATATATATATATATATATATATATATATATATATATATATATATATATATATATATATATATATATATATATATATATATATATATATATATATATATATATATATATATATATATATATATATGTAGAGAGAGAGAGAGAGAGAGTTGGGGCAGAGGGGAGATAGAGAGGGAGAGATAGAGAAGGGGAAAGATGTAAGGAGAGATAGAGATAGAGAGAAGGGGATATATATATATATATATATATATATATATAGAGAGAGAGAGAGAGGGGGGGGGAAGAGATAGGGGATAGATAGGAAGAGATAGAGAGGGGGAGATTGAGAGATAGAGAGGGGGATAGACAGATAGAGATAGAGGGAGGGAGAGATGGTGAGAGGGGAGATAGAGAGATAGGAATAGAGAGGAAGAGATAGAGAGGGGGGGAGAGAGAGAGAGAGAGAGATGGGGAGAGATGGGGAGATAGAGAGATATGGATGGAGAGGGAGAGATAGAGAGAGAGGGAGAGAGAGAGAGAGATGGGGGAGATGAGAGATGGAGAGATAGGGATAATGAGGGAGAGATAGAGAGGGGGAAAGAGACAAGAGGAGAAAGACAGGGAGAGAGGGAGAGGGGGATATTGAGAGATATAGAGAGAGGGAGAGATAGAGAGATAGAGGGGAGAGAGAAGTGGGGATATAGAAAGGGAGAGATAGATAGAGATAGAGAGAGGGGGAGAGATGGATAGGGAGAGAGAGGGAGAGATATGTAGAGAGATGTAGAGGGATGTAGAGACAGGTAGAGAGATAGAGATAGAGGAGTGGATAGAGATATCTAGAGGGAATGAGAGAGAGAGAGAGGGAGAGGGAGAGATAGAGATATATTCATCATCATCATCACCTAATAATATAATATTTGTCTCTTCTTATACATGAGGCTACTATAGAGGGAAATAAGATGGAGGGGTGACATTAGTTTTGTAGAGCATATTAGCTAAACATCTAAAGGACTTCAACAGATATAAAATGTGATTGCATTATAACGTGAGCGCATTTTTGCTTGATTTAGGAAATTCCAACCCTAAGGGTTGGATTTTCTATTGGCATCCAACTCAAAGGACTAGACCTACCTTTTGGATGCCAAAGACATGTTTTTAACAAAACATAGAAAATCAACAAAATCTTGAATGTGATCTCCATTAGGTTTACGAGTTTTTCAATGTTAATATGAAAAATGCTAGGATGAATTGAAGTTTTTTATTAGCTTTATAACAATGTATTTTTTCTAAAATCTAATAACATGAAGGTTTTCATCTTCAATTTCTTTTACTAATGTGTTCTTTTTTGCAGAAAACCTATGCGTAGTACATTTCTGGTGTCATTTTTTACATGTTTATTGAAATTTTAAAAACTTACATTTTTTAGATTCTAGACTTTATTCTATACACATTGTTTTTTATTTTTCATTAGTTTTCAAAAAATTTAGGGGCGAGCACACTCAAATTTTCATTTTTCAAGATGTGTCAACTTTGAAAATTCATAAAAAGTTAGATATTCATTAAAAAATTAATAGAAAAATCAGGCATAAACTAAATGATGTTAGCTAATTTTCTACCGAAGTAATTTGTGAAATACTTAAAAAAACTCAACATCTTAGGGGGAGCACACTAGATGCTATGTTATATTTTTCTAGCAAAAATACGAGCACTTTGTATGCTCCCCCTATTTGAACCTCCTAATCTCCACCATTTTTAGAAAAAATAGTAGTTTATAAACTAGATTGTGAGCACTACAAATCTTGTTCTTATCACATCTTCTAATTTTGAGCATGGCTATCTTCAATTTCTCATCCAAGATCAGTTTTTACTGATTTCAAAGAAAAAGTGGCCACTTATGACCCCCTTTTGGTCCCCCGTTTCCTTGCACATACCCCTCATCCAAGTTTATAGGCTCATGAGAAGTTGTGTCCACTTTTTTAGTGCAAAGGAAAAGGTTGTTTTGCACAAAAATGAAGTCAATGATGTGTTGTTCTGACAACTTGTTGTGCTTATTTGTGTGAATGGACTTAGACAAAATCTAGTTGTCCTCACATCCAAAAGCATTATGAGATTGAGACAAAAATGGAGGCTTAGATTTTGAATATTTAAGGTATTTCTACTCCATTCTTTCCACCAAGAAGCAACTACAAATAAGATATTCAAAAGTTATGAGTCAAGACTCCAATTTTTTGTTATCCAGGGCATGCATGGTTCACCCTTGGATAGCTAATAGGGAAGAAAAGAGTTAACCTACTTGCAATTTCACAACTCCTCAATAATTAGGGCCCTTGCCTCAACCTTAAGTGTCATCCCCACAATTCACATCAAGAGGCCCTCTAACATCTCCATTAACAACTATGAAGTCCTTTGAGAAGAAAACTTGGTTTCAAGGTAGTTTTTCATTGTATGAATGGATTGGTAGAGTTGATTGTTGCACCTTTGATCAATGATCTTCCAAACAAATTCAAATTTGGCTTCCTATAGTAGTTTTTGGACGGTCTACTTGCCCCTTTCCATATCCTCATAAATGTATCCCATTAGGTTTGCTCCCCATCTACCATGCCCAAAAGCCTCACCAAAGGTTACAACACCTACAAATAAATTAAGATTACAATTAAAATTAATACTTAAAAAAAGTGAAATCAAAGGATTCAATTTTAAATCTAAATTTAAGCTTAAAGTTACCTTGATGATCTCTATAGCTCTCTTTGCAAAGACAATTTTGTGACTTCTTTCCATTAGCTTTCTTTGAAGGTGATGAATCTAGCCCATGCTTGGCTCCCAAATCTTTGTTATGTTGAAATGGAGGTTGTTGTAGAACTAGGAATTAACACAAATCATATTCATTTCTTTTTTCTTCTTTTTCCATGTACTTTCAATTGAAGGTTCTGATCCAGTTTGTTTTGAGGAACAAGAAAACCTTGTGATTGGACACTGCTCAAGCTAGACAAGGTGGATGTGATCTGTAAGCATGGACCATGATTAGAGCCCACAATCTATGTCATATCCACCTCTTTTTCCTGTGCCATGTTAGGACTCCCAATGCTGCTATGGATGCATTTGTATTCATCCTCTCGAATTTCTTTTGATCTATCAATGCAAGGGTTTCTTTCATCTTTCATTCTACCTTGCCCTTGGCATTGACAAACTTTGACATCATGACCAGAAATATGTGCGAGGTGGTATTTGAGGCAATTGATGCTTTCACTTATCCTCAACTCACATTAGTTGCAAATAATAGTCCTCATAGTCAGTCCAGGTGTACCATGTTTTGAAGTAGTGTCCTTTCTAGGATTGGGTTGGCTTCCACTTCTTGATGTCATTGTATGCTAGGTGCAAGCCTAGCATTGATAAAATCAGAAAAATACATTTTACTTACCAAAAATTTGTCAGTCAAGTTTTCCCATGTTTAGTCGTGAGTTTTCAGAAGTAGGTTTTCGGCAAGTTTTGGTGCCAAACTCGCAGCAGAAAAATGTGGGTTTGGATACTTTCCACAAAAAAAATATGCCTTAGACTATGAAAAACACTTGAACAAAAATCTTTTCATGATTTGTAGTTACTAATTGTTGCTAAGGGTTGGATTAAAAAACTACTCGCCTTGGGAGGGCATCAAAAGAACAAGGCATTCATTTTTGTAGGTGATTTTAGGGCATTTACATTCACGTTTTGCAATCTTGGGTTTTCCTAGTTGTAGTGGCGAGAAAACCTGCACTTGAAAGGGCAAAATCCACATGGCAAAGTCTCAATCTGAGTATTTTTTATTGTTTTCAAATTTTTAAGTTGCCGAGCTTTTGCCAAATCGTAAAATTTTTGGTTTTCCCAAGTTTGAGTCAAGTATGAGCCAAGTCTAAGCATGCACATTGTGAACTTTGCTTTAAACTTTAAACCCAAACCTTGTTGGCTATGGTAGTTAAAAAAACATCTTGTAAAACATAAAATAAAATCACATGAAAACTGAACTGAATGGTTTTGCATTTTGAATATAAATGAACATCATTACAAATTGAAGCAAAATAATGTTATTTCATACCATAATTTGATAATTCAAACTAGTGAAAAAAATCAGCATTTTGGTTTATAAACAATAACACAAAATCAATGAAAATTGAATTGAATGTTTTCAAAACATTCTCAAACATATAAATCTAACATTTAGGAAAAAAATAAGATTCTTGAAATGCTTGGGAAAATAAAAATTTGACAGAATTATGAAATTACAGAATTTTACTCCTCAAATTGCCTCCAATGAAAGGTGACACCCTGGTTGGCGGTTTGTTCAATTCCCAGAGCTTTAGGGACTCTCCAGTCATCCGCTCTGTTTATAAAACTATGCAGGAGGGGCTCCTCACGGTCTGTATGGATGGGCCAGATAAAGAACTGAAGGCAAATAGCTTTTACTTCTCTAAGAAGAGGGAGGTTTTCCTCTCTATAAGGTTCCTGAGGGTCTAATTGTGCTCCCTTGCTTCCCACAGATTTATTTGAAGATTCGGCAAACCCTCATGTTCAGGCGGACGAAGATTCGGACGACGAGGAACCCATCGTGGCAGCTGTAATTCCAGGTATCAGGGTAGCCAATGGCTATGGTGTGAACGGTGTCAGTGCTTCGGGTTGACCTGAAGTGGGAGGCTCTATGTAGTTCCATGTGTTCCTTTTTTGGTTTTTGCCTCTGGTTATTAATTCTGTTTTCGTTATTCTAGCCAGTCATAGGGCCCTTTTTGTAATGTCGTTATATCTTTCTGACTCTGAACTTTTTATCATTACTGTATTTATATATTTTCAGTAATTCTATGGGTGGTATCCCCACCTTCTTTCTTATTAGAAAAAAAAAAAAAAATTGCCTCCAAACTCGTTTGATCACTCAAACAAGGTTGTAAATGTAGTGTGAGGAAATTGCAAGGGTTACATTTGCTTGAAAAGGCAAAACAATTGATTTTTTACAATGTTTTTGGCGTGTTTCTATGTCTACCCACAGGTCTGCGGCATGTGGGGAGTCTACGTTGCAGACTCATGGAATGCTCACCACTTTGTAGACTTGCTCACAACTAAATATATATCATGTGGCGAGTTTGTTGCTGAGTTACTTGACCAACAAAAACACTCGTGATCACTGAGTTTTGAATCTTTGATGTAAATATTACCCTTTTTGTATTTATAGAACAGGGTAACTACATAGTAAATATTGTCCCTTTGCTCTATATATTGGAGCACGTTAATTGTGTTGTACATTGTTTTCCCTTTATTATATGTATAGAGGGAACTATTAGAAAATGAGCATACAACCAAATAGCTTAAGAGATCTTAAAGAGCATCGAATTGCTTACGGTTGAAGTTCCCAAGTTGAGCGTCTCCTAAAGTGGAGCATTTGGTGATCCTTGTTTGTTGAATATGTCAGCCCTTATAATAATTAAATGAGGCAAGGTTGTTCTAGAAGAAGCATACAATCTTACTGGGTTCTTTGGTCGCGCATATATGTCTTATGTTCTGAGATCAAGGAATATCTGCCCACTGCTAAGTCATTAAGAATACAATTATTAGGACGCCAAGTGTAAGTTTACCGTCAAACATATTATATAGACCATTGGCCTATAAAAAAATATTATTGAAATGGACCTTAGGCTATGAAAGGCATTTCAAATCATACAATCTATGGTAGAAAATCAATTTGAACAGATATAGTCTAACCATTCTTAGTTGTTGGTAATTTTCTTTAGCACTATATTGGTAATGATCATCCATTGAAGCCAAGATCTAGATTTATATGGATTGAATTATGAAAGTATCTGATTACAATGCTATTTAAACTTGTATAGTATGAGGCTTAAGATGTGTTGGGTCTCAAAAATGCAGGTTGTGGATTCTAAGGGGATGCCAAGCCCTATGGTCAAATCTACAACGTTTTTGAGCCAATGACTGGAGTTTGGCCTTAACGATCAACTTCTCCCTGCACTTTAGGTCCTGCTACAACCTAGGCGGGTGAACCTTTGATTATCAAAGCAGGTTGTATGATTAAATCTATGTTGGTTTGTGCTAGTTTATCCAATTACAATGGCATGCTTGTAAATCAGATGAAATATTGTAAACTAAATTCTAAAGAAAGCAAATGATTTAATCTGAATTCTAACAGAAATAAATAACAGATAACATGAAATGAATCTAAATTATAACAATAAAACAATGTAAAGATTTTAATTATAAGATGAATTAATAGTTAGACTGGTGCTTTGTCTGTTTGGGCAACGGAGTCAAGATGTCAGAAACAAATAAATTGTATCGGGTAATAACTCGATCTGATTGGCACATACAATAGTTTGCAACTTATACAAATGTGCAAAGAAGAAATTATTAACTCATTCTTAATAATCCAAAGGACATAATTGAATTAAATGCAAAATATTAAAAAGGATTTTAATCTTTCCGAAAGAACCAATTTAAATTTGCAAATTAACAAATTAGATCAACTCTGGAGACAAATTAATAACCCTAATCAATTAATTGTACTTAATAATCCATTCAACATTCTAAGATTACTATAATTGATGAGAAAGGATTTAATCCTCTTTGAGAAACCAATCAAATCAACTATACTGGATTAGCAAATGTAATCAGACAATTTGAACATATCCTTAACACATTCAAATTGAATAATCAGAAAATGAATGACATGGAGATAATTAAATTGATTGGATTAAAAAAACAACAAATAGATGATACCGTCACAATGTATTTCGAATTTGAATCCTCAACAACGCTGCCTCAGAATGTAACACGCACCATAGTCTTTCTCAGAATAGAATTGCACAGAAGGATCAAATTTGCATCAGATTGAATAAAATCTAACCTAATTTAATCCTAAAATATTTCAATTGTCTTTGTGTCTATTCTAATCCTAACCTAATTTCTAACCTAATTCTCCCTCTATTTCTCACTCTTCTTTCCGGGTCCTGGGATCTCTATTTAAAGAGATGCAACAAGCCTCAGACCCGTTACAAAATTCATGATGGTTGATGAACCTAACCATGAGAAATGGTATATTTTATTACATAAATTAAATAACTTGATTTAAAAACTTTAACGATCATTTCAGGCTGAAATAAAATATTTAACCTTCCCGTTGAGAGCTGCTTCATTGCATTCAATACAACCCTAATCCTGCAAAGAAAATAAATTAATTGTCAGATAAATAATATATAAACATATAATTTTCATTGATGTGGACCTTAGGACCTGTGTCGTGAGGTATTGTTTCCGTTGTATATTTTCTCACTTATATTTATATTTAGGGTTTTCATCTCCATGACAATATTTGATTTTATCTTAATTTATTATCACTTTGTATACCCAAATGTTAATAATAGTTTGCGTTGATGTTTCCTTTTAAGGCTCTTAATAATTTAATCAAATCTTTTGTCGTGACTTTAGGTTTGATTAATTTTAACATAAATCTTTTACCAATCACAAAATATTCTCTTTGCTGCTCAGTTCTTTGGTACAACTCTTTATTTATTTATTTATTTATTTATTAATTTTCTTTGGGTTCCCATGAGAATACAATATTTCTCCATACTTTAATATTTATCCAATTTTTCTTTTCACCCCTATTTGGAGCAAAATAATTATTTGGGTGAAGATTATTATCCCTTTTTTATCTCCTATGTGAAAGATATTTCACTAGTCATTATAATGCATTTTCACATAGGAATGTTCTCTAAGTAAAATAATTACCTCACTTGATTAACCCCTTGAAATATCTTACCTCGGAATGAAAACATTCTTAAAATCTTTCCTTGGGTAAAAAATACTTCATTCCTTCGTGAAATAATTCTTATTTTGCACTATTCGTTTTAATATTCTGCCCAGCCGAATGTAATTTTCATCATTAGCAAACTTAATGACTTTTTCTCAATAATATTTATCAGCTTGAATGGAATGATATTTTGCCCATCGGTATATTGGTAGGACTGTGATTCTTCTTCCACCGATTGTCATCCTCTCCACCAATATCTTCTTCATGTTGAATCTTTCTTCTTATGCAAATTGAGAAGCATCTTTTCTTCAAGTTCATTCTTCTGATAATTGATGGCAATAGAATAATAATGTTGATTCAAACCATGGATCAATGTCTGGATGGATGGTTTATTTAAATGCCCTGGGATTGGAAGTTGTTTACCGAGCCTCTTGAAAATTGCAAATGTTTGACATGTATCTATTATGTACCATCCAAGGGATTTTTGATGCTAGGGTTTTTTGAAGATTTAAAATTCACCAGGTACCCATCGGCATGTAAGGTAAAGGTGGAATGTAGCTTTTCAAATTCCTATTAGCTGTAGCATATGGGATGTCTCTGGTGATATTGGCTCTCCTTCATGACAAATTGTATAGTCTGCTACTAGTTCTATCACACCTTTTTTAATTGAACTGGCATGTCATGATTCTGCAAAAATGGTTCCATATTTTGATCTCCTCCCATAGGTTTCTTTGTTGCAATATCTTTTGTGCTTTTTGGAAAGACCAAATGGTGGACATCAGTATAACAAGGGAACTTAAAAATGACTCTCTCTGATACAATGTTGTCTTGCCGATTTGTATTTCTGCCTTGACTTAGGGTTTCCTACTATCTTTCGAACTCTTGAAATTGTTGATAAAATATGGCTATCTTCATGTTTGTATTTCATCCAGCCCTATCAAACAATTAGAACCCAGTCTGATACACTGCTCACTCATAATGTCACGGCTATTTACAGCTATTGCACACCTCCGAAATCAGCTCATCATCATCGATCATGTGGTAGGTCTTTGTCAACACTGAATTCTTGATGTAAGGGTTTGTATCAAAGTAAAAATCAAGCTTGAAACCTTTTGGATCTTCTATTCTTACACCACTTGATATCCCTTAGATACTTTAGAGCACCTTCATCGCGGTTGGTTATCTGTACAGCAAGCACCTCATTTTTCTTCATTGCTGTCAGCCAAAACTCAGGGACTCCTCTCTCTTCTTCCTTGTTTTCTTCAGTTGTATTATCATTCTGGGACTCGTCCTTAGTTTCAACATCCACAATGCCATTAACAATTTCATATCTCTTAGAATATAATGGTTCATACAACTTCTGATATTTAGATTCCAAAGCAGCTCTTTCCTCAAAGAATTTGGCTTCAAGTTGATCATGTTTGCTCTAAAGTTCTTTTAGAGACAACACTCTCTTCTTTACCATAGGAGAAAAGGAATCAAAAATATATGATTGTTGCCTAGCTAGGTGCTACAGCTTATCCTTCAAAGCATTAACAAGACCAGCACGATCCTCAGCACTTAAAGCTGCGGAACCTGTAGGCAAGGCCGCGCCGAGATCCTAACTAGCTTTTGCAATGATAGAAGCCTGATAAACACTGTGGCAGGGATTTGGTCCTATTTTACACCAGCAGAAGTTTATTGTGCTTAGGCACCACAAAAGTCTAAGAGCAAAGTCATAAAGTAGGGAAACAGAGATACCAAACACATTTGCATTTTGTGTTGAAGTGCTCGCGGCTCCTGAAAGATTGAAAAGTCATAATGGATAGGAAATGTTGGCATCTTCCCACCTCAAAGGTCTGGTTATTCTTAAACATCATCCACTTTAATAGTCGAAAGTTAATTTTGGCCAATAAAAATAGGACAAATATTTACCACCTTTTGGTATAGATGAAGTGTAAATTTACTATTGATTGTTTGACCATTAACTAAGATGATGTTTAAGTAAAATACTTTTAACATACCTACACACTGAAATGTGAAAGCTTGACAAATTCATAGTGGCGGGGTTTTCAAAATTCCTATGAACCCACAAGGCTTGATAAAGCATAGTGAGTGGAGTACCAACATGCTCAAACACCTACAGGTTTTGCTAGGGTGTAATTCACAAGTCCTGAATATCTTCTTCCTTAATAAAAGACCATGATACAAGCAGTTGAATAAGTTACAGGAGATGCAAGCATAATATCTTGGGTTGGGACCATTGGCAAATGTTGCAGATTCAATTGGACAAAAGGAAAATAAATATCTAGAGTATCAATTGTTGGCCATCTTCTCTTGTGGCAACCAGTGACAGTGAAAGTGATGGTAAATTTTTTCTATGGAATGTACTCACAAGAGAGCTTGCTACAAATATAAATGTGAATATGAAATAGATGGTATGGAGTTTTGAAATCAAAATATGCTTGTTTGTGGAACCAAATCTGCATATGGATAATTTGTTATCATGCAAGTAGGGATATTACGATTACTTAACGTTGTGTTTCATTCTCTACAAATGATTCTCATTTCACATCTCTAAAAATGAACCTTGTATGTGATTCCATAATCACAAGTGTTGGTGATGGATTATTTGGTATCATAACATGTGGAGGATTTTCCTAATTTTCTATAGGCTCAAACTTTGAGGTCACCTCTATGTCATTTAGTAGTAGTGGAACCTACTTTCATACATTAAGTACAACAAATGCCACCTTGGTCCACGATATAAGGATGATATCCACAAATCTCAACTTGGTACCAAAAGAGACCATTACTGTGGCTGATCCACTTATGCATTCTATGAGGCTTTGCATTGTCCGACCATGGAAAATAGATGCCCACTATGAAAAAGCTGGTTAATTTCAGGGTATGTTGACGAAGGAAATCAACGTGTGAATGATGCTTGTTGGCTTTATAACACGGTAACAACTGTGTGAATAGCTAAGAGGAGAAAGTTGAACAGGATGGAGGAGAACCAATTGGTGTTTCAATTCAAATTATTATCCTATGCAAGGTAACAAAGCTTACGGAGAGATTGATTGATGAATTGGATGGAAGAGTAGAGCTTGATGCTTGGAATGCTTTGCAGAATGTAACATAAGTCTTAATGGAGAGCTCACAAAGAGGTATAGTTGATATTGTAAATGATAGTAGGTTTTCAAGGTAGGATCATATCAAACAAGGAAACAAGTGTTTATGTTTTATAGAAAGAAATCAAATGGTGAGCTCCTACTTGCTTATAGATTTGTTCTAGAGGATAGACAAGTATGCAAAAATTTCAAAGCAATGCGATTTAGCTTAACAATGCGTGTTCATTCCCATATGATTGGAAATTTGGAATAGGTGAATTGATTGTGAGTTGGCCTAATTGGGAGCACATCTGAGCGGCATACCTTAACATTCAAGTAATCACCAATGGCACTTTAAAAATTTTTGAAAGAATTTACTGGAAATTTTTAGTTCGAACAAGATGTCTTGTTATACATAGGTTTTTGTTCTCTTTGGTCAGGAACAGTTGGAAAACTTGAGGTGTAAAGTAGCTCAAGGTATAAAAAGTTATAAATGGTCATAGATTCTACTCCTTGATGCATTTTGCAATTTTTAAATTCAAATGGAAAACAGGGGATCTTGTAGAAAGGAATTCATTAAATAAATTTGTGAGGGTCTCATTGTGAAAGATGATGTTCTAGAAAAGAAATTTGAGATAAGCGTGTGAAGAGTGAAAGACAGTTTATGTTTAGGAAACTTGAACTAGCAACCCGTTAAATTTCTCATTTTTACTTTTCAATATTCCTAAGAGTTCTGATTATGAGTACAATGATATTTCTAACTGCTTAGGGAAGATAAATAGTTGAAATTTCTACATTGTGAGTCCAAAAGATTCACAAGACATAAAGAGCTAAAGAATAGATCCCTAGATTAGGGACATCTTGATGGAATTCTAGACTCTCACTATCTGTCCTAGGGTTGGTTGAACATCTCTATACTTTGCTCTGGGATTAAGAGGATGTAGTGAGATGGTCACTGAGGCTTGGTCACAGTTTTGTGTTTCCTTCCAAAATAATTGTTCATATTTTAGAATGTTTTTCATGAGATGAATTTAAAAACAAGCTTTAAATGATTCTGTTTGTTTGATTGTTGTTCAAAAAGTACCAATGTTGTCTGTTGCTTTTGTTCCATGTAGTGTTCGATGTTGATATTGCATATTTCCATGTATTTTACTGGATATAAAATTGCGAGGAGGCGGCAAACAATTCAACATTAAGAAGTTGCAATGGGAATTGTTCCAATCACACATTTCATACCGACTGTCATATTCACTACATGTAAGTATGACAACTTTTTTTATTTTGTTATATGCAAGATTTTTGTTTTAATTCTTCAAGATTATATTACATACCATTAAGCTGAAGCAGGCATGGATTGAGTGAATATGTCTATGTCTTTGTCTTATTATCAGGCCTATGTATCTATCCTTTATTTAAGGATGTCATCAAATTTCAAGATTATTTTGAGGGGGGTATTTGTTGAACATCGCAGCATAGCTAATGATCTGAAATTTTCGAAAGTAGTAACTTACAATCCACAACTCGGTGCTGGTATGAAAGAGGTAAAGATGAATTTGTATTCTTTTATACTTTGAGATGGTTGTTTGTATTTCATGTCATGAATAATAATGCTACTACTCTTCCTCGGTCATTTTTGCATTCCAAAGCACATTTAAATCTTGTCATTTAGATTTTAATCATTTACTAAAGAAGTACTTGTAATATATACATGATAAGAATGTAACCTTTTATGGATGCACATTTTGTTGTCATTTTTATGTCTTTTAACTCTTTCCATATGATTATATGAAAATTATTGCATTTATGGCTGTAGTTCTATTCTAATGCCTTTGTCATCTAGAGGTGTTTTGTGAATTTATCTGATGAGTTTCTATAATATGTGCATGGAGATCTGAGTGATGTATCTGTTTCAAATTTATGCAGGTAATAGTTGAAAGAACCATAGGATTTATGAAAGATGCTCCCTTTCTTGATGTTCATGGTTTCAATGTTTATCACAAGAATCAACTTATCATAGTTAGTAAAGAGCACCTTTACTTTAAAACAAACAATATGCATGTTCCATAAAATATTGGCGATAATTTGATAAATAGGAAAGAAATCTTTTCCATTTTATGAGACTATATTTCTTCATTGTTTCTATTAGTTAGTAGTCATATGTAGCCTTTATTTGCTTCCACTATGAAATACCTGTCAGATTTACATTTACTTTTGTTTTAAATATTGCTGTCTAGCATTGTTGGGATTTACTGATAAGTTTTATTCCTTTTTGTTAATGCTCTCTTACACAGCCCTTTTCGAAGGTTTGGCAAGATAATAGCAGTAAAGGAAGAGGTGTGATAGGTATGTATTAAAACTATATTTAACACTCTGCCAATGTGATGTTAGTGGACCAAGATCTGTGGTAACACTATATTTAAAAATGAAAGGACATATCACGGACGGAAGATTGTGCTAAAATTGATTTTTTGGTAATGTGATTATAGCCCATTTTGTAAATTTTAATGTGTATAACAGGTGTTCTTGAGGCAAACTCCATTGAGCCTGCACA
The DNA here is from genome assembly GCA_027924645.1 of Cunninghamia lanceolata. Classification (NCBI taxonomy): domain Eukaryota; kingdom Viridiplantae; phylum Streptophyta; class Pinopsida; order Cupressales; family Cupressaceae; genus Cunninghamia; species Cunninghamia lanceolata. The sequence continues at coordinate 3,054,336 of BSBN01001670.1, read as the reverse complement.
TGATAAACAGGACTTTGAAAGAACTGCAATCCTACTTCAGTTAGAAGCAAAACTCAAATAGATGGCTCATGATTATTGGTATGTCTCATATCTGCAGTTTGTAATTGTTCTTAAAATTATGGGTTTTAGTACATAATATTTCCACAATGTTATGAGTCACGTTCTTCATAACTGCTGGAGTCTTCCGTGTTGGTATTATTTATTTGTTGTTACTGAAGTTGGAGTCCAGTTTTCTAATTTTGATTTTAATCAGTTGGCTACATTATGTGAACTTTCAAATATCTTACCAAGAGGTCGCACTAGCATGAAATATTAAGAATTATATTTTAAGTTTGTAATATGAAGAAAAGTGGATTGGGACACCACCTCATACTTACCTTGGGGGGATGAAGGGAGTACGCTCCCCCTCCCTTTCCATCTCTCCTTCCTCTCAATCCCAATTCTGGTTTCTTTATAAAAATATTGACACAGGATCTTGGCAAAACTTTGAGATGTCCCCTTTTAATGTATATTTATTTACGTACAAGATTTGAAGTTATACATCAAAAAGAGATAATATGTAGAGGAAAGTGTACAGAAGGAATCACACAACTGTGAGTCTGCGCAGTCAACGTAATGCAGAAATAACCAGTAAAGGGCTGCTGTATGGTTTGAGGTTGGTAAACCATAAAATCCTCAAACCAGCTTCCGAACTACAAAAGAATCCTCAATTGGAGAGACAATAAATTGACAGAGCTACAAGAGGTCACTTGGGTTATTAGGACACCTACCTCAGACCACACACTATTGTTTTGAAGAGTTTGAGTTTTAAAGTCTCCAAGATCTACCCCCGATTCAAGGTAAAGTAAACTTGAAGCTCTCTCAACCTTGTAGCTGCAATACTTCTTTGTGTAGTAAGATCTATCAACAAGACAATACAAGGAATGGAGGATACACCTAGTGAAAGATTTATGAGGGAAGCCAATTGAAACTCCTGATATTCCTATAGTTTTCATTGAACGATAGGAAGTACAAGTGATAACCTCAAAAAATCATGGAGCATAATTAAAACTTGATGGATGGGCGTTTTAGAACTGGTGAGAATATTTTCACACCACAATGAAATTTTTTGTTATAAGGATCGGCCTCCACAGAGATAGGGTTTTCCAAATGAAATAAATGATCAAGTGGCTATCAGATCACATGCAAATCTAATGGTGTGGATACAAAATAGTAAAATGATGTAGAGAAAGCCACTTGGAGGTACCCAAACAGTCAAAGAGTTTCAAAAATGATGCGGAGTGTACCACGTGGAGCAGCCCAACATAGATAAATATTTTGTTTCATTTTATTAAAATTAATAAAGCCATGCTTTATTTCTTTTAAGGCAGCTTATAATTGATGCGGGTTGCGACAGTTGTCAACAGCGGAGTTCACTCGAGCGTAAAGACACAGTTTTTAGGGCTTTGCAGAAGAAGACACGTAGATGTTTCTGAAGGATGCGGAGCACGACAAGTGTCATTTTCCTATTCATTCCTGAGAGACAAAGGAGTTTCTCATTTTGTTGCGGACATTGCCATCTGTCACAATAGGCCTTAAGTTTCAAATACACGGGCCTCGCCATGTGTCTGTCCCTTAATGGAAGGAGGTGTGCCACATATTTTGCCCCAGCCAATTAGCTTGCAGGAAGGAAAAGACTATTACAAATTTTGAAGGATCATAACTACCGGAGACTTCTAGTTATCTTCAGTTCCGTTGGGCCATTAGGATTCGATTGTTGCAGACAATCTAGAGTCAGATCTTAGGTTATAAATATGTAACATTTGTAATAGATCAGAAGAGTTTTTAGACATATAGAGAATATAGATAGAGATATTTTTCTGTTAGAGAATCTAAAAGAGAAGTTGGAGGCTTTGCTGTGGCCAGTTGATATCATTTTACCTTTATTTTATTATTCTTGATTAGAAAGTTAATGTACCTATGCATGTATCTATGCCTTTTATATTGTTGGAAAATTAATGAGAAGAACTCTGTTGTGTGCCTTGGTTGATATTACCTGTGTCATTGCAAAGTGTCTGATTGTGAGCCTTTGATTTTATTCATTGCATCTGCTTATGTTAATCATGTAGTATTTGCTCTTTAATATAACTAAATCTTGAGGATAGTTTCACTGTGCTTAATTTGAGAGAAATATTTTTACTCAGGTGCATCGCCATAGTTAGTTTTGCTTAATAAAATCTGTAATCCTATTAGCTTCTACCCTTTTCCTCAAAACCCTTTTAAAATAGAGAAGAGCCAGCTTCTTTAAAATCTAGAGGTCGTTTCTACGAAGCATTCCCACATCTTGGAAACTTCCCATGTTGTTGTTGCATTAGACCCACAAATTTATACATCAATAGTTTTTGGCATGCCCAGTGGGACCAAATTCAAAGACTTGGGTCTTGTTTTCAGATAATCTTTGCCCTATATTTTTTTATGTTGATGGAAAATCACAAAAATATCTGCTCATAGGAGCATGAATCTTTCATCTGGTGACTCCATTGGTGAATCTTTCTCAGATCTTTGCTCCTGCTGATCATGGTAGCCCCTGATATATATGTGCACCTGAATATTCAAAGAGATCTACCCTTTGTGACTTGGGATTCAAGTCCTCTAGTTCTTCAGCAATAGGGTCAAGTTCCTGACACAGCCTGGAAGGCATTGCCTCACTTTCTTGGCGATGGCTCTATTTTCCCTGCAGATCACATTCAAGATGTTGCAAATCTATGCTCTATTCATAATATTGCAACTGAGAATCATGGTCTCTTATTGTTGGCATCATCCCTTAAAGGAAATGCAAAAGAATGGTATAGAAGTTTGCAACTTGGTTTGATCACTAGATGGGATTAGCTTGGGGAACTCATCTACAATCAGTTTAAAGATAGGATAGATGTCAACACTCTCACTCAGAGTCTCATCACCATCAAGAGGCATCCAATGGAGCCCATACATGATTTCAATTCAAGATTTGAGAACGTATGGAAAAAAATTTCTATAGACAGAAGGCCCCCTCAGTCTTTGTATTCTTGTATTATTTAAAGGCTTTAGACACTGAGATCTCTATCATGATACAATCCCTAGGAGGTGAAACTCTCCCTTAGTCATATGATCTTGCCATTAAGGCTGAAAGTAGCCTCATATTGTCTGGTAAACTGCTTCCTTTGCCCTTAAAATAGCTGATGCCTCATGCAAATAGTCTATCTCACGCCCTTTCTTGTAGCCAGATGCATGCAAATTTTAGTCCACCCACCCTCCCTGCTGATTTAACAAATCATGAGGAGATGAGTGCTATGAAAGAACTAATGAAAACCCTCTCCCATGAGATCAATGAGTTAAATGGTCAAAACCTATACCATGCTGATCTATATTTAATACCTCAAGATTATTATGAACAGCAGTATGAATATATCTAGAGAATGCCCAATTGTCTTGAAAATTACCCTTTACAAACTTCTATAGCTGCTAGTCATTCCATAGAAGCCATTGATCAAGTTCTCTGTCACTTTGACATTCAAGAAGAATCAAGTATAAAGAATCAAATTACAAGAAAGAAAGTGGCTCCTGTGTGTCCTTCTGGTTACCAGCATCAAGCATATATGGCAAAGGGAGATCCGGAGTTACTATCAAATCTTAAATCAGATTCAGAAGATGCTTATGAGGTGAGATTTCTAGAAGCTGAAAAGTACTACAAGAAGGGCTTTGAAAAGTACTGGGTCCATGGTGATGCTGCCTTGGTTTTCCATTTTGAGGAGGTTACAAATGACATTATACCAAATGAGTGTCTTTATTACTGTAATGAAGTTTCACACCTACAGGAGGAAGGCATAGAGATGCATGGGCAACATTTGGGGCATGATGAGGATTTGTTCTCACTTTTACAACAAGGCTATCAACTACTAAATGAGGAAGATCTTGCAATTGAGAAAGTGCATGGTTCATTTACAAAGCCTCTTATAGCAGATTGTAAGGAAAATGTTGAAACAGAGGAAGACTCAAGACCTAATTTATTTAATATTTTTGTAAATGGTTATTGTCTTCTTCTTGATGAAGTTTCACCTCTACCAGGTGATGAGATTCGAAGAGACATTTGCCACAATGCAGAACCGCATATGATGTCACAAACAGAGTTAGATTCTACACATTTCTTCTTGTATGAAGGGATCCCAATCAGAGTCAGGACTATTCTGGGCAGTTCTATCACTTGTCAGGTAGATCTTGATGCTATCATAGATCATCATTAAGATGAAGAGTCAATAAAAGAGGTCACTAATGAGTTTCTGGCAGTAGAAGTTTTCAAATGCAAGCAGAGGAAAGAGTTTCAATGTTTTATTTTCCCTCCCGGCCCTCCACTAAAATAGAAACAACATGATGATCAACATGACTGGTGTTTTGAAACAAAAAGAGACTCTCCTGAGTACAGAGAAGTAAAAAGGTACAAAATATTGCTATATTTCTTCATAAAGTTTGTCTGGTTCATTTTCAGCATGATGGGATTCATAGGAGAAGAATAATTAAATCTGGTAGCTACTTTGTTGTTCCGATGAATGGATATGTTCCTGTATGTTTTAATTGTTAGTAATTTTGCTTTCATGTTCAGAATAAGCTACAGTAGTAGCATTTGTTTCAGTTGCAGTTACTTTTGTTTTCAATAAGTCTCAATTGCGAAGCGGAAAGGAGGGAAGTTAGTTTTGTATTTTAGGTCTATGTAAATTTCAGAAATTTGTTTCAGCTAATCTCAGTTGCAGGATATCAGTATAGCTAGTTGTCACCAATTTGTTTTTGTGGTCTATTAGTTACAGAGTGTGTTTTTAGCAGTGTTTCAGTTCACCCTCCTGCATCTTCAGATTCAGGTGTGTCTTCACTTTCATGAATGTTTCAGTTTCAGAGTAATGTGACTCTATTGCCCAATGGATAAGGCCACTCTACGAAACCAAAAAATTTTAGTTTCGGAGTGAGTAGGCTCGCTTGGCCAGCAAGTCGCCAAAACTGGTGAGAATATTTTCACACAACAGTGAAATATTTTATTATAAGTATTGGCCTTCACAGAGATAGGGTTTTCCAAATGAAATAAATGCTCAAGTGGCTATTGGATCAAATGCAAATCTAATGGTGCGGATACAAAACAGTAAAATGATGTAGAGAAAGCCACTTGGAGGTATCCGAATAGCTCAAAGAGTTTCAAAAATGATGCAGAGTGCACAATGTGGAGCAGCCCGATGCAGATAAATATTTTGCATCATTTTATTAAAATTAATAAAGCCATGCTTTATTTCTTTTAAGGCAGCTTAAAATTGATGTGGGTTGCGACAATTGTCAACAGCAGAGTTCACCCGAGTGTAAAGACATAGTTTTGAGGGCTTTGCGAAGAAGACACGTAGATGTTTCTGAAGGATGTGGAGTGCAACAAGTGTCATTTTCCTGTTCATTCCTGAGAGACAAAGGAGTTTCTCATTTTGCTGCAGACGCTTGCATCTATCATAGTAGGCCTTAAGTTTCAAATACGCGGGCCTCGCCATGTGTCTGTCCCTTAATGGAAGGAGGTGTGCCACATATTTTGCCCCAACCAATGAGCTTCCAGGAAGGAAAAGACTATTGTAGACTTTGAAGGATCATAACTGCCAAAGACTTCCAGTTATCTTCAGTTCTGTTGGGATGTTAGGATTCGATTGTTGCAGACAATCTAGTGTCAGATCTTAGGCTATAAATATATAATATTTGTAATAGATTAGAAGAGTTTTTAGACATATAGAGAATACAGATAGAGATATTTTTCTATTAGAGAATCTAAAAGAGAAGTTGGATGCTTTACTATGGCCAGTTGATATCATTTTGCCTTTATTTTGTTATTCTTGATTAGAAAGTTAATGTACCTGTGCATGTATCTATAACTTTTATATTGCTGGAAAATTAATGAGAAGAACTCTGTTCTGTGCCTTGGTTGATATTACCTATGTCATTGCAAAGTATCTGATTGCGAGCCTTTGATTTTATTCATTGCATCTGCTTATGTTAATCATGCAGTATTTGCTCTTTAATATAACTGAATCTTGAGGATAGTTTCACTATACTTAGTTTGAGAGATATTTTTACTCAGGTGCATCGCCATAGTTAGTTTTGCTTAATTGTATCTATAATCCTATTAGCTTCTACCCTTTTCCTCAAAACCCATTTAAAATAGAGAAGAGCCAACTTCTTTAAAATCTAGAGGTTGTTTCTAAGAAGCATTCCCACATCTCAGAAACTTCCCATGTTGCTGCTAGATTAGACCCACAGAATTATGCATCAACAGTTTTTGGCACGCCCAGTGGGACCAGATTCAAAGACTTGGGTCTTTGTTTTTAGATAATCTTTGCCCTGTATTTTGTGATGTTGATGGAAAATCACAAAAATATCTGCTCATAGGAGCATGAATATTTCATCTGGTGACTCTATTAGTGAATCTTTCTCAGATCTTTGCTCCTGCAGATCATGGCAACCCCTGGTATATATGTGCACCTGAATATTCAAAGAGATCTACCATTTGTGACTTGGGATTCAAGTCCTCTAGTTCTTTAGCAACAGGGTCAAGTTCCTGACATAGCCTGGAAGGCATTGCCTCAATTTCTTGGAGATGGCTTTGTTTGCGCTATATATCACATTCAAGATGTTGCAAATCTATGCTCTATTGATAATGTTGCAACTAAGAATCATGCTTTCTTGTTGTTGGCATCATCCCTTAAAGAAAAGCAAAAGAATGGTATATAAGTTTGCAGCCTGGTTCGATTACTGGATGGGATCATCTTGGGAACTCACCTACAATCAGTTCAGAGATAGGACAAATGTCAACACTCTCACTTAGAGTCTCATCACCATCAAGAGGCATCCAAAGGAGCCCATACATGATTTCAATTCAAGATTTGACAAGGTATGGAAAGAAAATTTCTATAAACATGAGGCCCACTCTAGTCTTTGTATTCTTATATTATTTAAAGGCTTTAGACCCTGAGATCTTTGTCATAATACAATCCCTAGGAGTTGAAACTCTCCCTCAGTCATATGATCTTGCCATTAAGGCTGAAAGTAGCCTCATATTGTCTAGTAATCTACCTCCTCTACCCTTAAAACAACTGATGCCTCATGTAAATAGCCTGTCTCACACCCTTTCATGTAGCCAGATGCATGCAAATTTTAGTCCACCCACCTGCCCTGCTGATTTGACAAATCATGAGAAGATGAGTGCTGTGAAAGAACTAATTAAAACCCTCTCCCATGAGATCAATGAGTTAAAAGGTCAAAACCTATACCATGCTGATCTATGTTTAATACCTCAAGATTATTATGAATAGCAGTATGAATATATCCAGAGAATGCCCAATTGTCTTGAAAATTATCCTTTACAAACTTCCATAGCTGCTAGTCATTCCATACAAGCCATTGACCAAGTTCTTTGTCACTTTGACTTTCAAGAAGAATCAAGTATCAAGAATCAAATTACAAGCAAGAAAGTGGCTCCTGTGTGTCCTTCTGGTTAGCAGCATCAAGCCTATGTGGCAAAGGGAGATCTGGAGTTACTGTCAAATCTTAAATCAGATTCAGAACTTATGAGGTGAGATTTCTAGAAGATGAATAGTACTACAAGAAGGGCTTTGAAGCTGAAAAGTACTAGGTCCATGGTGATGCTACCTTTGTTTTCCATTTTGAGGAGGTTACGAATGACATTATACCAAATGAGTGTCTTTATTACTGCAATGAAGTTTCACACCTACAAGAGGAAGGGACAGAGATGCATGAGCAACTTTTGGGGCATGATGAGGATTTCTTCTCACTTTTACAACAAGGCTATCAACTACTAAATGAGGAAGATCTTGCAATTGAGAAAGTGCATGGTTCATTTACAAAGCCTCTTATAGCAGATTGTGAGGAAAATGTTGAAACAGAGGAAGATTCAAGACCTGATTTATTTACTATTTTTGCAAATGGTTATTATCTTCTTCTCGATGAAGTTTTGCCTCTACCAGATGATGAGATTCGAAGAGACATTTTCCAGAGTACACAACCGCATATGATGTCACAAATAGAGTTAGATTCTACACATTTCTTCTTGTATGAAGGGATTCCAATCAGATTCAGGACTATTCTGGACATTTCTATCACTTGTTAGCTAGATCTTGATGCTATCATAGATCATCATTCAGATGAAGAGTCAAAAAAAGAGGTCACTAATGAGTTTTTGGTAGTAGAAGTTTTCAAATGCATGCAGAGGAAAGACTTTCAGTGTTCTATTTTCCCTCCCTGCCCTCCACTGAAACAGAAACAACATGATGATCAACATGACTGGTATTTTGAAACAAAAAGAGACTCTCCCGAGTGTAGAGAAGTAAAAAGGGAAAAAATAACGTTATATTTCTTCATATAGTTTGTCTGGTTCATTTTTAGCATGATGAGGATTCATAAGAGAAGCATAATTAAATTTGGTAGCTACTTTGCTATTCCGGTGAATGGATATGTTCCTGTATGTTTCTGTTGTCAGTAATTTGGTTTCAATTTTTAGAATAAGCTACAGTAGTAGCATTAGTTTTAGTTTCAGTTACTTTTGTTTTCAATAAGTCTCATCTACAAAACGGAAAGTAGGGAAGTCAGTTCTGTGTAAATTTTAGGAATTTGTTACAGCTAATCTCAATTGTAGGATATCAATATAGCCAGTTCTCACCAATTTGTTTCAGTGGTCTATTAGTTGTAGAGTGTGTTTTTAGTAGTGTTTTAGTTCACCCTCTTGCATCTTCATATTCAGTTGTGTCTTCAGTTTAATGAATGTTTCAGTTTGAGAGTAATGTGACTCTATTGCCCAATCGATAAGGCCATTCTACGAAACTAGAAATTTTGAGTTCGGAGTGAGCACGCTCACTTGCCCAACCAGTCACCAAAACTGGTGAGAATATTTTCACACCATAGTGAAATTTTTATTTATAAGGATCGGCCTTCACAGAGATAGGCTTTTCCAAATGAAATAAATGCTCAAGTGGCTATCAGATCAAATGCAAATCTAATGGTGCAGATACAAAATAGTAAAATGATGCGGAGAAAGCCACTTGGAGGCACTTGAATAGCTCAAAGAGTTTCAAAAATGATGCGGAGTGCACCACGTGGAGCTACCCGACATAGATAAATATTTTGTTTCATTTTATTAAAATTAATAAAGCCATGCTTTATTTCTTTTAAGGTAGCTTAAAATTGATGCGGGTTGGGACAGTTGTCAACAAAGGAGTTCACCTGAGCGTAAAGACACAGTTTTGAGGGCTTTGTGGAAGAAGACACGTAGATGTTTCTGAAGGATGTGAAGCACGACAAGTGTCATTTTCCTATTCATTCCTAAGAGAAAGGAGTTTCTCATTTTGTTGCGGACGCTACCATCTGTCACAGTAGGCCTTAAGTTTCAAATACACGAGCCTCACCATGTGTCTGTCCCTTAATGGAAGGAGGTGTGCCACATATTTTGCCCCAGCTAATGAGCTTGCATGAAGGAAATGACTGCTACAGATTTTGAAGGATCGTATCTATCGGAGACTTCCAATTATCTTCAGTTCCGTTGGGACATTAGGATTTGATTGTTGCAAACAATCTAGAGTAAGATCTTAGGTTATAAATATGTAACATTTATAATAGATCAGAAGAGTTTTTAGACATATAGGGAATACAGATAGAGATATTTTTCTGTCAGAGAATCTAAAAGAGAAGTTGGAGGCTTTGCTATGGCCAGTTGATATCATTTTGCCTTTATTTTGTTATTCTTGATTAGAAAGTTAATGTACCTATGCATGTATCTGTACCTTTTATATTGCTAGAAAATTAATGAGAAGAACTCTGTTCTGTGCCTTGGTTGATATTACCTGTGTCATTGCAAAGTGTCTGATTGTGAGCCTTTGATTTTATTCATTGCATCTGCTTATGTTAATGATGCAGTATCTGCTCTTTAATATAACTGAATCTTGAGGATAGTTTCACTATGCTTAATTTGAGAGAAATACTTTTACTCAGGTGCATCGCCATAGTTAGTTTTTCTTAATTGTATCTGTAATCCTGTTAGCTTCTACCCTTTTCCTCAAAACCCATTTAAGATAGAGAAGAGCTAGCTTCTTTAAAATCTAGAGGTTGTTTCTGAGAAGCATTCCCACATCTCGAAAACTTCCCATGTTGCTACTAGATTAGACCCACAAATTTATGCATCAACAGTTTTTGGCACGCCTGGTGGGACCAGATTCAAAGACTTGGGTCTTTGTTTTCAGATAATCTTTGCCCTATATTTTGTGATGTTGATGGAAAATCACAAAAATATCTACTCATAGGAGCATGAATCTTTCATTTGGTGACTCTATTAGAGAATCTTTCTTAGATCTTTGCTCCTACAGATCATGGCAGCCCCTGGTATATATGTGCACCTGAATATTCAAAGAGATCTACCCTTTGTGACTTGGGATTCAAGTCCTCTAGTTCTTTAGCAACAGGGTCAAGTTCCTGACACAGCCTAGAAGGCATTGCCTCACTTTCTTGGAGATGGCTCTGTTTTCCCTATAGATCACATTCAAGATGTTGCAAATCTATGCTCTATTCATAATGTTGCAACTGAGAATCATGCTCTCTTGTTGTTGGCATCACGCCTTAAAGAAAAAGCAAAAGAATGGTATAGAAGTTTGCGGCCTGGTTCGATCACTGGATGGGATCATCTTGGGGAACTCATCTATAATTAGTTCAGAGACAGGATGGATGTTAGCACTCTCACTCAGAGTCTCATCACCATCAAGAGGCATCCAATGGAGCCCATACATGATTTCAATTCAAGATTTGACAAGGTATGGAAAAAAATTTGTATAGACATGAGGCCCTCTCCAGTCTTTGTATTCTTATATTATTTAAAGGCTTTAGACCCTGAGATCTCTGTCATGATACAATCCCTATATCATGTTCCCGTTTCCGTCTTGAACATCAAGTGAAGAATGGATTAGCCTATTCCTCATTCTCGGAGGCTAATTCTAAAATGATGAGGGAATGAATTGGTTTTTGACTAACTCAACCTTACTGTTTTGTAGGAACAAAGTCAGAAACTTAAAATTTAGCTAAGTCTGGAAGCTAAGTAAGCAGGAAGTTGAATCTTGGAGTCTAGGCACCAATTTCACATCAAATTTCCCAAATGAGCTCCTAAGGATTTGAAGCCCTCTATCAGGGTTTAGAAGTACAATATGACAACCATATCATCATCAAAGCCTGTCAACACATTGGATCAAGGTTTTAAAGACCAGAGGTTGCCTAAATGGGGTTAGGCGCACTTTCTCTCCCCTCCAGCTTCAAATTGGCGCCTAGTATAGAAGCATCATGTTAGGAAGCTCATCAAACAAGGCACTTTGGCAGGAAAAGTTGATTGGTCCTCAAGATGAAGTTGTCTTAGTGAATTGAGTAAGAATAAAAGCATATATACTTTAGGTGCAAGTCTCATGTTGCACAATCCTAAATGGGCACCTAGAGCAACAAGGTGCTAAATCATGGTTCCAGGACCTTGAACTGGTGCCCAAGCATGAAGGAGGAATTTTCAAGAAGCAAGAATGTTTTGAAATGCTAAGGAACTAGTCCAGAGACTCTATGGTGCCATCTTGATGCCTCATAACTCCAAACTTGCGCCTAGGAGTTAAGGCGCTACTTCAACTCATAAGGTGGAATCATCCAAGGATGAGGAATCATGACTTAGGCACACTTCCTGGTGAGATCTGCCAAAGCTCGCACCACAGTCAGAAGAGTCCTAAAACTGTGCCTAAGTGTTTCTAGAAGGAGGGATAAGGTAGTTACACTACTTGAATTCTCATTGGTTAGAAGGATAGCATTGGGATTCGTAACTGATTTTGTGGGTAAGATTGCCAATTTAGGATGAGTTGTCAAGAGGAATATTCTCCTAAATATGCTTCGTGGAAAACGTGCCTTCATTCCCTTTTGAAGGACTATAAAAGGAGGAGCTCTCATTCATTTGAATATCTAATCTTTTGGAAAATTCTCTCTGCAAAGCTTTATGCTCATAATCTTGAGGCCTGCAAGTTTCAAGTGTTGGGGTGATGCTCCCTCAACTGATAAGGTGATGCTCCCTTGTTGCATTGTGAGGTGTTAACATCCAGTTGACATCATTGGGTTCAATAGAGTTGATCAATTGTGGAATCATTGTAAACATCAAGGCTTCAAGGCCTTTCTTGTGATCAAGTTGAATAAGAACTATATATTCATGCCATTGAAGGCACCATCATTGTAATGAGACATTTGTAATAAGTTGAATCAAGTAATAATACAAGTACCCAGCTTCAAAGTTGATTCATACAAGTTATTATCTTTGATGTATGTCATTAAGTGTGAGAGTAGTTGATGAGTTAAGTGCAAGTAAATTTATCTAAGTAAGGAAAAATTTTAGTTAGAACTAGTTGGGTATCTTACACCCTAGGAGGTGAAACTCTCCCTCAGTCATATGATCTTGCCATTAAGGCTGAAAGTAGCCTCATATTGTCTAGTAAACTGCCTCCTCTACCCTTAAAATAGCTGATACTCATGCAAATAGCCTGTATCACGCCCTTTCTTGTAGCCAGATGCATGCAAATTTTAGTCCACCCACCCTCCCTGCTGATTTGACAAATCATGAGGAGATGAGTGTTGTGAAAGAACTAATTAAAACCCTCTCCCATGAGATTAATGAGTTAAAAGGTCAAAACATATACCATGTTGATCTATGTTTAATACCTCAAGATTATTATGAACAATAGTATGAATATATCCAGAGAATGCCCAATTGTCTTGAAAACTACCCTTTACAACCTTCTATAGCTGCTAGTCATTCTATAGAATCCATTGACCAAGTTCTCTATCACTTTGACATTCAAGAAGAATCAAGTATTAAGAATTAAATAACAAGCAAGAAAGTGGCTACTGTGTGTCCTTCTGGTTACCAGCATCAAGTATATGTGGCAAAGGGAGACCCGGAGTTACTGTCAAATCTTAAATCAGATTTAGAAGATGCTTATGAGGTGAGGTTTCTAGAAGCTGAAAAGTACTACAAGAAGGGCTTTGAAGCTGAAAAGTACTCGGTCCATGGTGATGCTACCTCTATTTTCCATTTTGAGGAGGTTACAAATGACATTATACCAGATGAGTGTCTTTATTACTGCAATGAAGTTTCACACCTGCAAGAGGAAGGCATAGAGATGCATGAGCAACATTTGGGGCATGATGAGGATTTGTTCTTCCTTTTACAACAAGGATATCAACTACTAAATGAGGAAGATCTTGCAATTGAGAAAGTGCATGGTTCATTTACAAAGCCTTCTTAGAGCAGATTGCGAGGAAAATGTTGAAACAGAGGAAGATTCAAGACCTGATTTATTTACTATTTTTACAAATGGTTATTTTCTTCTTCTTGATGAAGTTTCGCCTCTACCAGATGATGAGATTCGAAGAGACATTTTCCACAGTGCACAACCGCATATGATATCACAAACAAAGTTAGATTCTTCACATTTCTTCTTGCATGAAGAGATCCCAATCAGATTCAGGACTATTCTGGGCAATTCTGTCACTTGTTAGCTAGATCTTGATGCTATTATAGATCATCATTCAGATGAAGAGTCAACAGAAGAGGTCCCTAATGAGTTTTTGGTAGTAGAAGTTTTCAAATGCAAGCAGAGGAAAGAGTTTCAGTGTTTTATTTTCCCTCCCCACCCTCCACTGAAATAGAAACAACATGATGATCAACATGACTGGTGTTTTGAAACAAAAAGAGACTCTCCTGAGTGCAAAGAAGTAAAAAGGTACAAAATATTGTTATATTTCCTCATATAGTTTGTCTAGTTCATTTTCAGCATGATGAGAATTCATAGGAGAATCATAATTAAATCTGGTAGCTACTTTGTTGTTTTGATGAATGGATATGTTCTTGTATGTTTTAGTTGTCAGTAATTTGGCTTCAATGTTCAGAATAAGCTACAGCAGTAGCATTAGTTTCAGTTTTAGTTACTTTTGTTTTCAATAAGTCTCAGCTACAAAGCGGAAAGGAGGGAAGTTAGTTCTGTGTTTCAGTTCTGTGTAAATTTTAGAAATTTGTTTCAGCTAATCTCTATTGTAGGATATCAGTATAGCCAGTTGTCACCAATTTGTTTTAGTGGTCTATTAGTTGCAGAGTGTGTTTTCAGCAGTGTTTCAGTTCACCCTCCTGCATCTTCAGATTTAGGTCTGTCTTCAGTTTCATGAATGTTTTAGTTTCAGAGTAATGCAACTCTATTGCCCAATGGATAAGGCCACTCTATGAAACTAGAAATTTTGGGTTCAGAGTGAGCAGGCTCACTTGCCCAGCCAGTCACCAAAACTAGTGAGAATATTTTCACACCACAGTGAAATTTTTTGTTATAAGGATTGGACTTCACAGAGATAGGGTTTTCCACATGAAATAAATGTTCAAGTGGCTATCGGATCAAATGCAAATCTAATGGTACAGATACAAAATAGTAAAATGATGTGGAGAAAGCCACTTGGAGGCACCTGAACAGCTCAAAGAGTTTCAAAAATGATGCGGAGTGTACCACATGGAGTAGCTCCACACAGATAAATATTTTGTTTCATTTTATTAAAATTTATAAAGCCATGCTTTATTTCTTTTAAGGCAGCTTAAAATTGATGCGGGTTGTGACAATTGTCAACAACAGAGTTCACCTGAGCATAAAGACACAGTTTTGAGGGCTTTGCGAAAGAAGACACGTAGATGTATTTGAAGGATATGGAGCGTGAAAAGTGTCATTTTCTTGTTCATTCTTGAGAGACAAAGGAGTTTCTCATTTTGCTGCGGATGCTGCTATCTGTCACAGTAGGCCTTAAGTTTCAAATACGTAGGCCTCACCATGTGTTTGTCCCTTAACAGAAGGAGGTGTGCCACATATTTTGCCCCAACCAATGAGCTTGCAGGAAGGAAAAGACTGTTGCAGATTTTGAAGGATCATAATTGTTAGAGACTTCCAGTTATCTTCAATTTTGTTGGGCTGTTAAGATTCAATTGTTGCAGACAATCTAGAGTTAGATCTTAGGCTAGAAATATGTAACATTTGTAATAGATTAGAAGAGTTTTTAGACATATAGAGAATACAGATAGAGATATTTTTCTGTCAGAGAATCTAAAAGAGAAGTTGGAGGCTTTGCTGTGGCCAGTTGATATCATTTTGCCTTTATTTTGTTATTCTTGATTAGAAAGTTAATGTACCTGTGCATGTATCTGTGCCTTTTATATTGCTGGAAAATTAATGAGAAGAACTCTGTTTTGTGCCTTAGTTGATATTACCTGTGTCATTGCAAAGTGTCTGATTGTGAGCCTTTGATTTTATTCATTGCATCTGCTTCTATTAATCATGCAGTATCTGCTCTTTAATATAACTGAATCTTGACGATAGTTTCACTGTGCTTAATTTGAGAGAAATACTTTTACTCAGGCACATCACCATTGTTAATTTTGCTTAATTGTATCTATAATCCTATTAGCTTCTACCATTTTCCTCAAAACCCATTTAAAATATAGAAGAGATAGCTTCTTTAAAATCTGGAGGTTCTTTCTGAGAAGCATTCCCACATCTCAGAAACTTCCCATGTTGTTGCTGGATTAGACCCATAGATTTATGCATCAACAGTTTTTGGCATGCCCTAGTGGGACTAGATTCAAAGACTTGGGTCTTTGTTTTCAGATAATCTTTGTCCTATATTTTGTGATGTTGATGGAAAATCATAAAAATATCTGCTCATAGGAGCATGAATCTTTCATCTGGTGACTCTATTGCTGAATCTTTCTCAGATCTTTGCTCTTGCAGATCATGGTATCCCATGGTATATATGTGCACCTAAATATTCAAAGAGATCTACCCTTTGTGACTTGGGATTCAAGTACTCTAGTTCTTCAGCAATAGGGTCAAGTTCCTGACATAGCCTGGAAGGCATTGCCTCAGTTTCTTGGAGATGGCTATGTTTACCCTGCGGATCACATTCAAGATGTTGCAAATCTATGCTCTATCCATAATGTTGCAACTAAGAATCATGCTCTCTTGTTGTTGGCATCATCCCTTAAAGGAAAAGCAAAAGAATGGTATAGAAGTTTGCATCCTAGTTCGATCACTGGATGGGATCAGCTTGAGGAACTCATCTACAATCAGTTCAGAGACAGGACATATGTCAGCACTCTCACTCATAGTCTCATCACCATCAAGAGGCATCCAATGGAGCCCATACATGATTTCAATTCAATATTTGACAAGATATGGAAAAAAAATTTTATAGACATGAGGCCCCCTCCGGTCTTCATATTCTTGTATTATTTAAAGGCTTTAGACCCTGAGAGCTCTATCATGATACAATCCCTAGGAGGTCAAACTCTCCCTCAGTCATATGATCTTGCCATTAAGGCAGAAAGTAGCCTCATATTGTCTGGTAAACTACCTCCTCTACCCTTAAAATAGATAATGCCTCATGCAAATAGCCTGTCTCATGCCCTTTCTTGTAGCCAGATGTATGCAAATTTTAGTCCACCCACCCTCCGTGCTAATTTGACAAATCAGGAGGAAATGAGTACTATGAAATATCTAATTAAAACCATCTCCCATGAGATCAATGAGTTAAAAGGTCAAAACTTATACCATGTTGATCTATGTTTAACACCTCAAGATTCTTATGAACATCAATATGAATATATCTAGAGAATGCCCAATTTTCTTGAAAATTACCCTTTACAAACTTCTATAGCTACTAGTCATTCTATAGAAGCCATTGACTAAGTTCTCTGTTACTTTAAAATTCAAGAAGAATGAAGTATCAAGATTCAAATTACAAGCAAGAAAGTGGCTCCTGTGTGTTCTTCTGGTTACCAACATCAAGCCTATGTGGCAAAGGGAGATCCAGAGTTACTGTCAAATCTTAAATCAGATTCAGAAGATGCTTATGAGGTGAGGTTTCTAGAAGTTGAAAAGTACTACAAGAAGGGCTTTGAAGTTGAAAAGTACTGGGTCCATGGTGATGCTGCCTCTATTTTCCATTTTGAGGAGGTTACAAATGACATTATACTAGATGAGTGTCTTTATTACTACAATGAAGTTTCACACCTGTAGGAGGAAGGCACATAGATGCATAAGCAACATTTGGAGCATGATGAGGATTTGTTCTCACTTTTACAACAAGGCTATCAACTACTAAATGAGGAAGATCTTGCAATTGAGAAAGTGCATGGTTCATTTACAAAGCCTCTTATAGCAGATTGCGATGAAAATGTTGAAACAGAGGAAGATTCAAGACCTGATTTATTTACTATTTTTGCATTTTGGTTATTGTCTTCTTCTTGATGAAGTTTCGCCTCTACCAGATGATGAGATTCAAAGAGACATTTGTCACAATGCAGAACCGCATATGATGTCACAAATAGAGTTAGATTCTACACATTTCTTCTTGCATGATGTGATCCCAATCAAATTCAGGACTATTCTGGGCAGTTCTGTCACTTATCAGCTAGATCTTGATGCTATCATAGATCATCATTCAGATGAAGAGTCAACAAAAGAGGTCACTAATGAGTTTCTAGTAGTAGAAGTTTTTAAATGCAAGTAGAGGAAAGAGTTTTAGTGTTTTATTTTCCCTCCTCACTCTCCACTGAAATAGAAACAACGTGATGATCAACATGACTAGTGTTTTGAAACAAAAAGATACTCTCCTAAGTGCAGTGAAGTAAAAAGGTACAAAATATTGTTATATTTCCTCATACAGTTTGTTTGGTTCATTTTTAGCATGATGAGGATTCATAGGAGAAGCATAATTAAATCTTATAGCTACTTTGATGTTCCGGTGAATGGATATGTTCTTGTATGTTTCAGTTATTAGTAATTTGGCTTCAATGTTCAGAATAATTTACAGTAGTAGCATTAGTTTCAGTTTCAGTTACTTTTGTTTTCAATAAGTCTCAGCTGCAAAGAGGAAAGAAGGGAAGTTAGTTCTGTGTTTCAGTTCTATGTAAATTTCATAAATTTGTTTCAGCTAATCTCAGTTGCAGGATATCAGTATAACCAGTTCTCACCAATTTGTTTCAGTGGTCTATTAGTTGCAGAGTGTGTTTTCAGCAGTGTTTCAGTTCACCCTCATGCATCTTTAGATTTAGGTGTGTCTTCAGTTTGATGAATATTTCAGTTTCAAAGTAATGCGACTCTATTGCCCAATGGATAAGGCCACTCTACGAAACCAAAAATTTTGGGTTCGGAGTGAGCAGGCTCACTTGCCCAGCCAGTCGCCAAAACTAGTGAGAATATTTTCACACCACATTGAAATTTTTTGTTATAAGGATCAGCCTTCATAGAGATAGGGTTTTCTAAATGAAATAAATGCTCAAGTGGTTATCCGATCAAATCCAAATCTAATTGTGTGGATACAAAATAGTAAAATGATGCAGAGAAAGCCACTTGGAGGCACCTGAACAACTCAAAGAGTTTCAAAAATGATGTGGAGTGCACCCACATGTAGCAGCCCAACACAGATAAATATTTTGTTTCATTTTATTAAAATTAATAAAGCCATGCTTTATTTCTTTTAAGGCAGCTTAAAATTGATGCGGGTTGTGACAGTTGTCAACAGTGGAGTTCACCTGAGCATAAAGACATAGTTTTGAGGGCTTTGCGGAAGAAGAAACATAGATGTTTCTGAAGGCTACGGAGCACGACAAGTGTCATTTTCCTATTCATTCCTGAGAGACAAAGGAGTTTCTCATTTTGCTGCGGATGCTGCCATCTGTCATAGTAGGCCTTAAGTTTCAACTATGCAGGCCTCGCCATGTGTCTGTCCCTTAATGGAAGGAGGTGTGCCACATATTTTGCCCTAGCAAATAAGCTTGCAGGAAGGAAAAGACTGTTGCAGATTTTGAAGGATCATAACTGCCAGAGACTTCCAGTTATCTTCAGTTCCGTTGGGCCATTAGGATTCAATTGTTGCAGACAATCTAGAGTAAGATCTTAGGCTATAAATATGTAACATTTGTAATAGATCAGAAGAGTTTTTAGACATATAGAGAATACAGATAGAGATATTTTTCTATCAGAGAATCTAAAAGAGAAGTTGGAGCCTTTGCTATGGCCAGTTGATATCATTTTGCCTTTATTTTTTATTCTTGATTAGAAAGTTAATGTACCTGTACATGTATTTGTGCCTTTTATATTGCTAGAAGATTAATGAGAAGAACTATGTTCCATGCCTTGGTTGATATTACCTATGTCATTGCAAAGTGTCTAATTGTGAGCCTTTAATTTTATTCGTTGCATCTGCTTATGTTAATCATGCAGTGTCTGCTCTTTAATATAACTGAATCTTAAGGATAGTTGCATTGTGCTTAATTTAAGAGAAATACTTTTACTTAGGCACATCACCATAGTTAGTTTTACTTAATTGTATCTGTAATCCTATTAGCTTCTTCCCGTTTCCTCAAAACCCATTTAAGATAGAGAAGAGCTAGCTTCTTTAAAATCTGAAGGTTGTTTTTGTGAATCATTCCCACATCTCAGAAACTTCCCATGTTGTTGCTGGATTAGACCCACAGATTTATGCATCAACAACAACAATACTCAAAAAGTCTAAAAAGGAAGTGGTTAACGTCAACAAATGGTCCTTTGCAGGATTTGGTTGTGAGATCCTTTGCACGACTACCATTGTGACCTCAAGAAGATCAAGCAGAAATCCATATAGAATGAGACCCTTGCCATGGACTATTATTGTGACCCCTTGCTACTGTTGTGATCCTTTTAAGTCAGCTTCTTAAAATCAGACCTTTCTTGGACTGGTGTAGGCCCTTTGCAGGACTACTGTGGTAATTGTTTTGTCATGGGATCTTGCACTGTCATTAAATTGTTTGGATCCAACTTTAGGACAGTTCTGAGGAAATTTGCTAGTGTATAACCATAAGCAACTAATAACCATAAATGATTATGCTAGTGTATATGAATGGATTAGATTAGTTGGATGCATTAACATAGATTTTTGTTTCTTCGATAGTGGTTAAAATCATGTTAATATTTGTAAATGAGGATGTCTATAGAGTTCTTGTTTCACATTCATTGCTTTTCAGTTTTTCAAACTTTTGCATACGATTATTGTCTAAGTTTCTGATTTTTCTTGTGTATATGTGTTTGTACAATGCAGGAATGCAAATTGTGGATTACTAGGATATCAAACAAGTAGACCTAGAGCTAAAAATCATCAAAGTGATTCACGTTCAATAGAAAATGCTCAACCATTAGAAAGCAACAATCCACTAAATGATTTCTCTCCAATCCAGAATCCTTGCCCATTAGCAAGATTTGCTTTTGATTTTTGCCTCAGCAAATTAACAGACTAGACTTGCCCGTCTCAATAGTTCCTGGTAGTGATTTTTACGTACATCCCACATGCTCAATGACTACAATGCCTTGAATAATTGCACTGAAATTTGTAATTGAAGCATATTCTGTTATGGTTTCCATGTAGATGTGGACATTCATGGAGAATCATATAGGAGTATTCCATGAATGTTACTGTCGGTTATGCATGCAAGGTTTTTCTAGTAGTTTACAAATACATTTCCTTTTACTTTGGGAATTTTCCTCTGGTAGGCTGTAAGACATTCCTACCAGTTTCTCTCAATTCATGGAAAGCAATTGATTTTGTTGTTTGAAATTTGTAGAAATTGTCATCCACTTTCCTATTAATCTCACAGACATAGACTAGCCTATTGAATTTAAGAGAATTTTTTTTACAAGGTCATTTATGAATGATACACTTTCTATAAGATATACTACAATAGGCAATAGCTTTGCATGGCCCACCTTTTCTATCTAAAATTCTCAATAACTGTATCCCATAATACTTCAAATTGATTTATGTTGGGAACAAGAAACCAAAGGGCTAAAAGGTGAAAGTTAAAAAGCTACCAAAATTATGGTCAAATACAAATGTTTGTTATAATTCAAATACAAATGTTTGTTATAATATCATGAAACTGAAAACATAAAAAATTTGCATTTCTAGTTTTTGAATTTCCTGGCGTGTCTAACTGTGGGTTTTTGACTGCTGAATGCTACCAATGGAAAATAGCTACAATCAGTGGCAGGAGTGGAAAAAATATCAGATCAGAATATACAAGTATTCATGAGGCACAGCTCAGATTCTTCCGAGGAAGATGACGAGTACGATGAGCAGACTGATAGCCACAAGAGGAAATGTGCCAGTTCCAATAGTACTACTCCCAGAGATGCAGCCAGTGGCGTTACAGACAGTGCATGATTTGAGCCCAGGTACCAAGACACTGGCCCCAAAAGACCTCTCTGGGAAGAAATCTCCTCTGGAATGTCTCGGCTCGGTTATAATCGTAGCACCAAGAGATGCACAGTATCATTGTTTCAGACAACGATATAAGATAAGTATGTGTTTATATAGACCAAAGTAAATTAAATGACTTTAAAACAAATGACACATGATAAGCAACTAAACATGAGAAACAAACTCATCAATGACAATCCATAACATAGATATTGTCCTGAGTAGAAAACCCTCTGGGGCATAAAAACTACTCAAAAAAGTGCCTCACTGGCTTAATAAAAGAATCTCACTGATTATAGACCTCACTGGCTATTAATTTAAGCCTCACTGGCTACAGTTATGTCACTAGCTACAATTCAAGCCTCACTGGCTACAGTTTCGTCACTGGCATACATCATTGCCTCTTTGGCATACAATTTCCAACAGAAATAAATATCTAATACAGAGGGACACTCTGTTTCTCTTAAGCCCACAACCACTACTATAATATCAATAATTATGTGCCAACTACATAAATCATACATATTATAGTAGGGAGTATATATACTTAATCCAAAAATCCCCTTTGATTCTCATCAAGTTAGTTTCGGATCTGCAACTAACCACAACTAAAATGAAACCATAACTGTTCATCAATTACAATGTCCATGAACCGTATGCATCCTATCATCATAGTTAAGATAACTTTGTTTAAAATTACAATATCTTAACTATGACCATAAGATCATAGGTTTAAAGTATTATGCTTGACAGTTATAAAACCCAAATCATTAAGATATATTTTTGAAGCAAAAATGCCTTTTTGGATACCAAAACAATTTTGTTTTCTTCATGATCAAAAGATAATTCTCAAGAGCCTTCAGTTACCAAAACCGTTTCTATAAAAACTGTACAACTAAACCAAAATCATAATAAAGGATTCTTTGCAACTATTTAAAGAAGATTGTTATCAACAACTACCACTGTGGTGCATAACATTGAAACATATTTGTGCCTCAAGGATATCCAAGACCAACACATATACAAGGTCAGATGTAAGACATGGACACAAAATCCCAACACAACAAATAACCCAGATTAACAGCAGATTTAATGGATTATAATCGACAAAAAGTAAATATCCCAAACTAGGGTAAGAGGTTTTGCACAAAAACACAACAGAAATGACATAAACCCAATTTAAATGATAGCGGTTTATGTTTTAACAACATTATTAACAAGGGTTTTGATTTTGACCTTAAACAAACTTAGTATATTCAAGACGACCTCCAAATTTAAAACAACAAAAATATTAATGGATAAGATACACCTGAAATGATAAGTTTGAAATAGTTGTCAATGACCTTGGTGTACAAAAACTTCCTGAAGGAGAACAAACCCTCGCTGAGAGCAGAAACACAAAGTATAATGATGAAATGAGATGCACTTTGTGTCTTTTTACTATGTTGACTGGCTCGACCAGTTTTCCCTAAAGTGGGCTTAACCAAAATACATGGAGATAACTAGGTAAACCTGTTTGACAAGACAGAAGGGTCGAAGCTTCTTCATACTATTAATAAAGCATTTCAAACTTTACTCTTTATTTAATCCTTCACCAAGAAGTATATCAAACGAGAGTCACATATTTCCACATGAGCATTGACCAATTTACTGGGTAAGATTTGACATCACTGCCAACTCAGCTAGATACCAAATGCCTGTAAAGCTCAAAGATAACATGATTCAACTGTGTCAAGTGCCAAATACCAAATCAAATGTATGTCAAAGTGACCATATCAGAATCAAGCAATATGATCAAAGCACTGTATCATGATGAACATGATTTTTGAAGATACCAAATTGCCAGAAGATGTGACAAACTGTATCATATTGTCCAAATGAATGTCATCATATTTGCCATGAATATGCAAACATGTAATCCAAATAGAAAATGAATCATGATAAAAAACTATAAACTACATGGTCAACTATGAACTACTGAATATGTTTTACAAGCCACATGAAAGAACCACATTGAGCACACTGAGCACCATAGTATAATGATATCAACTGAGCAAAGCAAGTAAACCATCATAGACCACTGAGCACACTAAGCACCATAAACAAAACTAAGCAAAGAAAGAAAACCATCATAGACATGAGTAAACACCAAGAGCATCATTATCACATCAGAAACCAAGAGGTTGAACAACCATGAAAAGCCAAGTGTTTGAACATCAGGGACAACAATAGAGGAGGATAAAGCCAACAATACCCCCCCTTTATCCATGATGGGAATATTGAGAAATGGTGAACAAACATAATACAGTAGATTAAACCATTATAGAATAATATAGTATTGTCTTCGAATGATTTTACAATGCAATACATTGGCTTTTTAAAGCCTTATCATTCCCGTATATAACTTCTTACGAGAAAGTAACTTCCCAAAACCTAACTTATAAACTAACATTTATTAATATGCATAAACTAACAATGTAATACTATTTGACTATTATGCCAACATTCCCCCCCTTATTACATTGTTCCTACAAAAGTACCAGGGGACCCCCCCTGAATGCTAACATACTCAATAAAGCTGATTACATAATATGAATACATATTTTGTAGAAGATCTTCCCCCACAGAACAAATCTTGAACCAAGCGGAGCTCCATCATGCTATCTCGTCTACCCTCGGAAAGGCATAGCTTTGAGCTGTGTTCTTGAGATTTTTAGTCCCAAGCTCTCAAATCATAGAGTCTTGAATTATTCGACAATGGACCCTAAGAGATATGACAGATCTCTGCCATGTTGTCTAGTGACCGTGAAAGGGTATAATTCAAGATCATATACTCTTTGAATCTCGCTGGACAACAATCCATATTGAGCTCAACACCAAACCCCAAACCTATCTCCAAAACAAAATCTTCACAAAACATACATTCTTCAAATTTGTCAGCTCCGTTAGCATCAACAAAGAAAAATAAAACAACCAAAATAAAAAATGCTTCTCATGCAAAGCATCATCTCAAAGCGAGAAGCTAACTTGAGATGATGGAAAATCCTCTATCCTCTGATGCCGCCTACCTCTAATATGACTCTCTTACACTTTAACCAATTGATGTCTGAGATGAGTCTTTGGAGGTCTCATCAGGAATAGAAAAGATGGCCCTGAAAGCATAAGCGATCTTTGATAAATGTGTATTCATGATGATAATGTCAATTTGAACCAATGATAACTTTATATCTCCAAGATATTATTAAACATTCATCAAATTAAGCCTTCAACAATTTTTACCTTATTACTCCAAATAGATTTGTGGACTTTGATAAATAACTTCAAACCCTTAATTCTCCTTAAAAAATAGGCCCTTATTTCTCCAAGTAAAAATAAAAACTCTATAATTTCACAACCACCTTCGTTATTTTTATTTATTTTTTACCAACACTTTCTCAAAATTTAAGATCCCTCTTTGAATTTCTGACCACCACTTTAAAATATTCATGTGCCACTTCAAAATAGAAACCAAAAGAAACTTTTTCTTACCTTATAACTCCAAAGTAAAATACATACAATAATTTTAACTTAGAATTAAATATATCTGCTCTTATAAACTTTGCACTTCCACAAATAAATATATTTCAACACATACCTTTCCCTTAGTTAGAGCACACCTTTTTCTGATGTATAGAAGCTCTAATTAGATTTTGACCTTTAATCTGCTAACGGTTACTGGTAATCACCAATAGCAAGAGCAGGAGTAATGGAAGTAGAGCCAAGTGCAGATCAAACCTTTTACATGAATCAGCAAGATGGATGCTACTTATAGCGCCATTTTTGATCGATGGAAAATCATAAAACAAATATGAAACGCTTCAAACAGATGTTAATCCTTTGATAAATAAATTTGTGCTCCACGTTCCAACAAATCCATCACCGATCTTTCTAAAACCTTCAAATTCCTTCAAAAATTCATCTTATCTCTTCACAATCAGCACACATTGGCCTTTATTAACAGGTTTAAATGCCTATTCTAAAAAAAATGAACTGCCTCGGTTATGCTTTCTTCTTCAAATGAACTTGTGCAGATTACCTCATGCCTCTGTCATCTTCCTTCAAACTTTCTCCCTACCATCTAAATTGCTGCAGAAATTTCTTCACTCATACTGCACAAAATTAGACATTTTCTTCCCTCCAAGCACACAGGCACAAGGAAATATTGTGCTCTGATACCATATTGAGAAATGGTGAGAAAACATAATATAGTAGATTAAAGCATTATAAAATAATATAGTATTATCTTCAGATGATTTTACAATGCAGTACATTGGCTTTTTAAATCCTTATTATTCCCATATATAACTTCTTACAGGAAAGTAACTTCTCAAAACCTAACTTATAAACTAACATTTATTAATATGCATAAACTAACAATGTAATACTATTTGACTATTATGCCAACAGGGAAAACACCTCTCTTCTCCCCCTTTTTGACATTAGGGCAAAGGGAGTAAAAGAATGCAAAGGCTGTAATATACAGAAAACCTGAAATGGGCATTATAAGAAAAAAATGAAAAGCATACCAATCATACCAAGGCTGTCCCATGAATCAGAAGTATCCAGGACATCTGAAATAGAAACTAAAATGTTAGTACAAAAATGAGCACACCGATGGACAAACAATTGAGGATACTATTACAAATAATGCCAATCATCAATCAGAATCCATGCTAACTGTCATAAGATACTGAAAACTATCAGGGATCAAAAATATGTAAGAAACTCCCCCCGATTCCATCAACTGAAAATGTCACAGAATTGTGCACATGATCTGCCATGCTACTCGTAAAAATGTCACTATCACTGTAAACAACCTTGTCACTATATCATGCTATCAGTATCATGTCAACTGGTAATATCAAAATGAAACAATATAGGAACTATAGCAGCTGAGATGAGCATCAAATGCACTATTATCATCCCATATGAGCACAAAAGATCATTATACCAAAAAGCATAAGAACACAGAAGATCAAGTGCAAAGACAATATGAACCATGAACATCAACAACAATATGATGATGTACATGATATGCAAATATGTGCCAACTGTCAAGCATATACTAGAGCATGTGACCACTGTATTCAATCATTATAGTGCAAGTTGTGAATTGATCATCAGGGCAACAACCTCAATTGTCTTGTATAGCCTGTGTCAAACTATCACCATTATTATGATGCTAAAAACAATAACCTCCATCCTGGTAATACACACTGTGATGACAATATATCACTGTGTTGTAAACTAAATATGATGTCAAGATCTCTTCTTACCACAACAATACAACCATACCCCTGATCTGTATTACAAGATAACTTTCAATGTTTGCATACTCAACAATAAATATCTGGTCTGTAAGATACTATTCTCACACAATTTTTCATGCACATTTGTATTAAGTATCATATCATTATACATCTTAAGAAACTTAAACCATCTTGAAATCTTGAAACAAACAACACTAGTATCTGCATTGTCTTCTCATTGATGATTGCTTCATCAACCTTGTTAATACATAGTATTATCATTCAAACTAATACTTACAAGGATTCTTATTAGATGACATTGTCAAACATGACCAAGAGCATGGATATTACCTCAGTTTCAAGACACATCCCATGAGTACAAAACAACATTGCTTTCCAACTTTCTTCAAGTGTCAAAGCTGCATCATGCACTTACTATCTTCTTCCATTTACAAAGGCCAAACTTCAACATGTATACCACATTCTGTATAATCAGAAAACTACAAACTGTCAAAGCTGTTATATCCAAAGACCACTGTCAAAGCGCAAACTACTACCACAGTCAGAGCATGCATAACATAAAACAAAGATCACTGCTTATAGCATGACCAATCAATCTGTCCTACATACTTGCCACATTTTGCAAACATGACTACCAGGGCATTTGCCATCAATGTTGTCCCCTTTGTGAATAAGGAAATATCATTGTTCTCAATGACTAATCATGTCCCAAATGATGTAGAGCCTGAATTTACACTTATTTTCTCAACAAGACACCATACTTAACTATATGCCTTATAAAGTGCATATGCCTTATCTGTCCTTCACTATCAGACATCATCATTGTTATACTGATCATGATCTATAAACTGAATTGCACTGTGTTTTTGACATTAAGTTAGTCCCCATATCTATGAGCATTAAAACATACTAGGACTATTTCCATCATCAGGTTGTGAGTCAAAAACATCACTAATATGACTTATAATTAACTTGATAGAAGCAAGAACAATAACCTCAAGAACATCCTGTCATCAGGCAAATTGAAACCAAGAGATGCTAACTGGGTCTATAGATTCTGATTCTGCACTTACCAACAATGTGTTGATAGATATTTACTATCAAAAGTACAAAAAGACATACTTCACCAAGTGTCACCATCCGAATACTATCAAAATCATGGCAAGAAAACATTGTGTCATCATGAGAAAAAGAAACTAATACAAATACCAATCATTTTCACCAAGCAAAACTATTCAAAACTCTATATAACTGTTCTCACTGAATCAGTATCATCAGTTTCATTCAGATATCAACCATGTCTTAGTTTTAAACTCACTGTCACTGTCTAAAAGAACTATCTCTTCTTTTAGTTGTCCTTGGGGTAAGGATAGAGCATAGAATACCTCCCCTTACAACGTGCTACTTCTCATGGAACAAATGAAGCTACTTGTGTAGTGTGCACAAGGTCAAGGTGTGCTTTTCTTGGATCGAGTTTTCTTTTCCAAACCCAAACATGTTCTTTCTTTTTCTTAATTAGGTCAACTATTTCCTTATTGTTACTAGATGATTTCTTCAACTTACTTCTGCAATGTTGTGCCTTATGTCCTAACTTATGACATCTATAGCATATCATATTGTTAGAGAAATAATGATATCTATTCCTTGAATTTCTATAATCATATCTTTCATGCATCTAGCAATCTCTTCTCATATGTCCAACCATATTGCAGTTATAGCAAACAACACTGTAGTTTTGATTTGACAAACCATAATAACTACAATTCCTAGCTCTATGACCGTACTTATGATAGACATAGTAATAACCATGAAACTGAGAATAGTTATACCTGACCGAATGATATTGCCTAATAGATGAAGGTCTTGAAAAACTATTAGTTCTTCTTCTCCCAATATCAACAGTTTTATCCTTTGTTCTCTTCTTGTCATCATTAGAAATAGTAGAATGATAATTCAAATCTATCTTTTGCCTAGGAGTTTGCCTAACCTTGAAACTCTTCCTATATGCTATTGCAAAAACTATTTCCTTTTTAACTTCATCTTTAACACTAGAGCTTTCCCCTTTTTCATATCCTAAGCCAAAATGATCCTTGTAGTTTTTCTGACTATTCAATATTTCATCTAAAGCATTTGTGCCTTTCACAAACTTCTATATTTTGACAACATCCAGACTATTCTTTAGATTGACAACTTCACTTTCAAGTCTCAGACATTCAATTCTTTTCACCTCAAGATCAGAATTTGTTACATCTTTTATTCTTTTTGCTTCCTCAATTTCAGTTTCTAGACTAATAATCAATTTATCAGATTCATTAACATGACTTTTTAATTCTGCAATCTAATTTCTGGCATTTTAAAACTCTAAAGAAGCTTTTTCAAAATCTGAACATACCTTGTTCTTGAATTCTATCTCTTGTTGAAGTTGCTCTTCTAATCTCTTATTTTCCTTCCTAAGTTCCTTGATTGTATCCAAGGCACACATGAGTTCTTCTTTTAAATTAGTCTCACAATCCTATTCATAATCATATTCATCCATAAATATGTCTCCTTCTTCATCATCAAATTCAACTACAAAATCATCAAATTCATGTCTACTCACATTCACATTGTCATGATTCTTAACTGTGGGACTGATTTCTTTATGACACTTTGTATCTATATTCATGGTTGACTCATGCAACAATCCATTGCTGGACTTAACTGAGACTTGTTTTTCAATTTTATGATCAGCATCTATCTTTTCTCTACTCAAGGCCTTATTCCTATTATTTTTACGCATTGTACTCCACTTTCAGGAACCCTTAAGTTGGTTAGACTTCTTGCAAGGGTCTGGCTCTAATACCACTTGTTGGAGTACAATACCACTGAGAGGGGGGGTGAATCAGTGGTATACAAATTTTAACAAGACTTAGTGACCTTAAAATATGTATTCCAAAACTTAGATACAAAAACAATTCCTATTGACTGTAGATGACATCATGACAGCCTTGGACAACTAAAATAGATTGATCAAAATCAAGAATGTATCAACTAAATGTAGGGACTATAAACAATGACTCATTATCATAAATCTTAACACAGAGACTAACTGTGAAATATGATTATTCATAAAGTGGACATGCACAATATCATTGTTTCAGACAGTGATATAAGATAAGTATGTGTTCATATAGACTAAAGTAAATTAAATGACTTTAAAACAAATGACACATGATAAGTAACTAAACATGAGAAACAAACTCATCAATGACAATCCATAACACAGATATTGTCCTGAGTAGAAAACCCTCTAGGGCATAAAAACCACTAAAAAAAGTGCCCCACTAGCTTAATAAAAGAATCTCACTAATTACAAGCCTCACTGGCTATTAATTTAAGCCTCACTAGTTACAGTTGCCTCACTGGCTACAATTCAAGCCTCACTGGCTACAATTGCCTCACTAGCATACATCATTGCCTCTTTGGCATACAATTTCCAATAGCAATAAATATCTGATACAGAGGGACACTCTGTTTCTCTTAAGCCCACAACCACTACTATAATATCAATAATTATGTGCCAACTACATAAATCATACATATTAGAGTAGGGAGTATATATACTTAATCCAAAAATCCCCTTTGATTCTCATCAAGATAGTTTCAGATCTGCAACTAACCACAACTGAAATGAAACCATAATTGTCCATCAATTACAATGTCCATGAACCGTATGCATCCTATCATCATAGTTAAGATAACTTTGTTTAAACTTGCAATATCTTAACTATGACCATAAGATCATAGGTTTAAAGTATTATGTTTGACAGTTATAAAACCCAAATCATAAAGATATAGTTTTGAAGAAAAAATGCCTTTTTGGATACCAAAATAATTCTATTTTCTTCATGATCAAAAGATGATTCTCAAGAGCCTTTGGTTAGCAAAACTGTTTCTATAAAAACTATACAACTGAACCAAAATCATCATAAAGCATTCTTTGCAACTGTTTAAAGAAGACTATTATCAACAACTGCCATTGTGGTGCATAACATTGAAACATAGTTGTGCCTCAAGGATATCCAAGACCAACACATAGACAAGGTCGGATGCAAGACATGGACACAAAAAACAACACAACAAATAACCCATATTAATCTAGATTAATAGCAGAGTTAATGGATTATAATCGACAAAAAGTAAAAATCCCAAACTAGGGTAAGAGGTTTTGCTCAAAAACACAATAGAAATGACATAAACCCAGTTTAAATGACAGTAGTTTATGTTTTAACAACATTATTAACAAGGGTTTTGATTTCAACCTTAAATAAACTCAGTATATTCAAGACAACCTCCAAATTTAAAACAACAAAAAGGTTAATGGATAAGATACACCTGAAATGATAAGTTTGAAATAGTTGTCAATGACCTTGGTGTACAAAAACCTCCTAAAGGCGGCCAAACCCTCGCTAAGAGCAGAAACACAAAGTATAATGATGAAATGAGATGCACTTTGGGTGTAGGAGCACCTTACTAGCTTTAAGCTTCCATGAGGCAAATTTTGGTTTTTATCTAATTTTGGTGTTTTAATGATGTAATAAGGTCATAAATTGACTATTGGAAATGTATTAGAGGCATTTGATTAGGTTCTAGTGGGATTTGGAGTTATTTTTTTAAAGGATTGCAAAAATTGTAAAATTGTCAAATTTGCAAAAAAATGCAAAAAAAGGCAAACAAAAGAGGAATATGAAGGGTCATACGGAGTTTAATATGTAGTTTCTCACATTTGAGGAGTTTTATTTCATTATTGTTGTAATAAAGGCCTATGTAAGACCACTCTTATGTATTTAGAGGTCATTAGGTAGTTAAGCTTTAAGTTTGCTCAAGTTTAGTACTTTCTAAGTTGAGCAGTGTTAGTGGTTTGGCTATTTTTAGCCTCTTCCTTTTGCATGTAAAAGAGAGTGGAGTGATGGAAAAATAAACATGGATGTAAAGACAATATTTATGCCTTGAAATTCGTGCAAGAGGCAGAGATGAAGGAGAGATAGAGAAGAGATGAAGTTTAGAGAAGAGAAATGAAATAAAAGTTTAATTTTCTGCATTTTTTGACTATTTTTTACTGTTCCTGAGGTTGGTACAGCCCTGTACGGAATACCAAATGGCATAAAATTAGATTTTATGGAAGTATCTTAGAGTCTTCTTTCTTTTGGCATTGGTTACATCAATTTTTATTATGTTGTGTAAAAGTTATGATGATTTTAGTGATGGACACTTCCAGTTTTGTTTACTGTAACTGTCATATTGTCTGGAATGGTACGGATTTTACAGATCAAGTATAGGTCTGAAACCAATGGGAAAAGATGTATACTTGAGTCTGGTTTCATATTCTTTTTGTTTGGGCAATTTTTATTAATAATTAAGTGAGTTATGCCATTTTTGGTGAGGGCAGGTCTGCAATCTACTAGGGTCTCCATCTCTATAACAGTCTATTTTTTAAGCATACTTTCAAAAACAACCTATGTTGCATGTGAGATATGTTGTGTAAGAGGGTAATGGGTATCCAAATCAGTTTTTAGATCATTGGTTTGAGTTGTATTCTGAAAATTATGTCATTTTTACCTTATTTGCTGCTCTCATCAAAGCATAGTGAAAGTTTGTGAGTTTTGGGTGAATCCTCTATGTCTCTGCATCAAATGAGAAAATAAAATTCAAGTCCTCTTGAATGCAAGTCAACTCTTTCTTCCTAGTTCTCCAATTCTTCTGCAACATGTCCTTCATCTTTGCAACTATCCCTGGGTCCTTCTTCTTCTTCTTTTTCTTATGCCATCTCTTATTCAGCATTCTCTCAACTTCTAGGCTCCAAAATTCTATTTCTTGTGCATATACCTTAGTAATATCATCTATGTCTTCATTGGAAACATATTCATCTAAAAAAAAAATCATTTCCTCAAGTGTTTTGGCAACATATTCTTCACCATCATCTTCATACATTGTAGGCACTTCTTCTTGTTCTTTATAACCTGCACATACATAATCCAATGAAATATTAGAAATAAAATATTGAGACCTTGAGGTCTCCTCCTTGCTTCCCTGCACCATGCACTCTACTTCAAACTTGTCCTCCAAGGGTTTCCTTTGATGAACAACATCTTCTAATTCCTCCATCATAGTTATTAATTGCTTAAGACTTTCATATACAAAGTAGTATTCCTCTTTTTCCAAACTTGTCATCTCCTTCCAAAGGATTTGATCAATCTCTTGCTGTTGCACTTTAGGGATACATTCAACAACTTCCTCTTCCATAACTATTCTTTGTTTTCTTCTTTGAACTATCTTCTTAATAAGCCATGATACCTTCTTTTTGATTGTCAAGTGCCAACTCAGTGCTCTTTTGAGCAACTGCTCCATCTCATCTTCCATCCTTTTGCTCATCTCTTCCATAGCTTGCCTCAGTTCTCTTATCTTGTTCTCAACCTCTATTTGTCTCATTTTTTCCTCTTTCCTCTTGCTTTTCTTTTCTTCTTTCTTCTTCTTTTGTGAACCTCTAGCCTGCAAGTACCTTCTAAACAAATCCATCTTTCCTCTAGCAAGTCTCTTTCACCTTGCTTCTTCTTTGCCTTTGCCTCACCTAGGTCTCTTCTCTTTTCCTCTACCTAGTCTTTTGGCAACTAGGTTCTCTTTTCAACCTGCAAAAACAAAAACTCACAAAAAATAAACTCTCTTTTACGCAAACCTTTTGAGCTCTAATACCAATTTGATGCAGAGACATGGAGGTTTCACCCAAAACTCACAAACTTTCACTATGTTTTGATGAGAGCAGCAAATAAGGTAAAAATGACATAATTTTTAGAATACAACTCAAACCCATGATCTAAAAAATGATTTGGATACCCATTACCCTCTTACACAACATATCTCACATGCAACATAGGTTGTTTTTGAAAGTATGCTTCAAAAATGGACTGTTATAAAGATGGAGACCCTAGTAGATTGCAGACCTGCCCTCACCAAAAATGGCATAACTCACTTAATTATTAATAAAAATTGCCAAAACAAAAAGAATATGAAACTAGACTCATGCATACATCTTTTTCCATTGGTTTTATACCTGTACTTGATCTGTAAAATCCGTACCATTCCAAACAAGATGACAGTTATAGTAAACAAAACTGGAAGTGTCCATCACTAAAATTATCATAACTTTTACACAACATAATAAACATTGATCCAACCAACGCCAAAAGAAAGAAGACTCTAAGATCTTTTCAGAAAATCTAATTTTATGCCATGTGGTATTCCATACAAGGCCATACCAGCCTCGGGAACAGCAAAAAATAGTCAAAAAAATACAGAAAATTAAACTTTTACTTCATTTCTCTTCTCTAAACTTCATCTCTCCTCCATCTCTCCTTCATCTCTACCTCTTGCATGAATTTCAAGGCATAAATATTGTCTTTACATCCATGTTTCTTTTTCCATCACTCCACTCTCTTTTACTTGCAAAAAGAAGAGGCTAAAAATAGCCAAGCCACTAACACTACTCAACTTAGAAAGTACTAAACTTGAGCAAACTTAAAGCTTCACTACCTAATGACCTCTAAATACATAAGAGTGGTCTTACATAGGCCTTTATTACAACAATAATGAAATAAAACTCCTCAAAAGTGAGAAACTACATATTAAACTCCCTATGACCCTTCATATTCCTCTTTTGTTTGCCCTTTTTTGCAATTTTTTGCAAATTTGACAATTTTACAATTTTTGCAATCCTTTAAAAAAATAACTCCAAATCCCACTAGAACCTAATCAAATGCCTCTAATACATTTCCAATAGTCAATTTATGACCTTATTACATCATTAAAACACCAAAATTAGATAAAAACCAAAATTTGCCTCATGGAGGCTTAAAGCTGGCAAGGTGCTCCTGCACCAACTTTGTGTCTTTTTACTATGTTGACTGGCTCAGCCAGTTTTCCCTAAAGTGAGCTTAACCAAAATACATGGAGATAATCGGCTAAACCTGTTTGACAAGATAGAAGGCTCGAAGCTTCTTCATACTATTAATAAAGCATTTCAAACTTTAATTTCAAACTTTACCCTTTATTTAATCCTTCACCAAGAAGTATATCAGATGAGAGTCACATATTTCCACGTGATCATTGACCAATTTACTGGGTAAGATTTGACATCACTGCCAACTCAGCCAGATACCAAATGCCTATAAATCTCAAAGATAACACGATTCAACTGTGTAAAGTGCCAAATACTAAATCAAATGTATGTCAAAGATACCATATCAGGATCAAGCAATATGATCAAAGCACTGTATCATGATGAATATGATTTTTGAAGATACCCAACTGCCAGAAGATGTGACAAACTGTATCATACTATCCAAATGAATGTCATCATGTTTGCCATGAATATGCAAACACGTAAGCCAAATAGAAACTGAATCATGATCAAAAACTATAAACTACATGGTCAACTATCAACTGCTGAATATGTTTTACAAGCCACATGAAAGAACCACATTGAGCACACTAAGCACCATAGTATAATGATATCAACTGAGCAAAGCAAGTAAACCATCATAGACCACTGAGCACACTGAGCACCATAAACCAAACTGAGCAAAGCAAGAAAACCATCATAGACATGAGTAAACACCAAGAGCATCATTATCACATCAGAAACCAAGAGGTTGAACAACCATGAAAAGCCAAGTGTTTGAACATCAGGGACAACAACAGAGGAGGATAAAGCCAACAGTGAGAAGGGACGGTGGATGAAGTTTCCAATATTAATGTTCTTTTTGACTTTGCATATGAAGGAAGCTTCTGTTATTAATGTTCTTCACTGGGAGAAACTAATTACATACATCCAACATTGAAGCATATGCTGTCATAGTTTCCATGTAGATGTGAACATTCATGGAGAATCATCTAGGAGTATTCCATGAATGTTAACGTTATGCATTCAAGGATTTTCTGGTTTTGTACAAATACATTTCCTTTTACTTTAGGAATTTTCCTCTGGTAGGCTGTAAGACATTCCTGCCAGTTTCTCTCAATTCATGGAAAGCAACTTATTTTGTTGTTTGAAATTTGTAGAAATTGTCCTCCTCTTTCCTATTAATCTCGCAGACATAGACCAGCATATTGAATTTAAAAGAAAATTTATTCACAAGGTCATTTTTTGAACGATTCACTTTCTATAAGATATACTGGAATAGACAATAGTTTTGCATGGCCCACTTTTTCTATCTAAAGTGCTCAATAACTGTATCCCATAATACTTCAAATGGATTTATATTCCTAACACGAAACTAAAGGGTTAAAAGGTGAAGGTTAAAAAGCTACCCAAATTATGGTCAAATACAAATGTTTGTTATAATTCAAACTGCTCGCATTGAGATCTGCTGGTTTTATATCATCAAATTGAAAACAGATAGGTAGTATAAGAGACTTTGTGAAAACATAAAAAAATTGCATCTGTAGTTTTTGTATTTCCGGGCGTGTCTAACTGTGGGATTTTGACTGCAGACTGCTGCCAACGGAAAGGAGTTGCAATCAGTGGCAGGAACTTCAAGTAGCTTAGTGGAAAAAATATCCGATCAGAAACAACTATTCATAGGGTAGTCTAAATTAAATTTATTCATAACATAGTCCTCTTTATTGAAGGTTATTTTGGTTAGCATTTACTCAATATATTTATTCTGGTTAGTTACTTAGTTCAGTTATTTTATTTATACTTCTTATCAAGTAAACTGTTTAGCTTCTTAGTTTTGTAAAGAGCAGTTTAACATTTAGTTTTACTCAATATATCAGATCTCTCCATGCTTTCGTTGCCAAGTGTTTATTAATTCAGATAGAGATGCTTCTATTCTTTCCCATATTTGCTATACTGGGCTCTGTTTCTTTGAAAATTCAGGATTTGCTTTCCAGCTGAAGGTTCCAGATTATTGCTGCTGGACCAATTCTCCGAATTGCTTTAACAAGTCCCTTGCTTGTCCTGTCTGGCCAAGCCTCTATCCTTTTTTTTTCTGATTTTCCGCCAGGCCACCATATGTTTGTTTTGCTGAAGAATTAGCCCCACTTCCTATGGTACTCTTCAGTGCTGGAAGAGGTTATCTTCGTTCTCCTTGTTTTCTTTGCACATTGAGAACCTAGAGGGCCTGTAAAAGCCCCAAGTCCCAACGTATCAAACCATCAACAGTCAGAGCCTTCCTTGAGATGGTCAACCAATGAAAAGCATTGACCTTAGGGAGGCCATGCTTTTGCAATATCATCTCTCTTTTCATTTAGTAATTTGAATGCCTGTATTTAATTCTCTTGAGGTTTGTTTTAAACCTAGAGTTTGTGTGTCCATATCAGTAATCTTGTTGTATTGTTTGGCTGTTATTATTGAAATATCTAAGACTTTATTTCAAGCATGCATACACTTTGCTTTCCTGAACAAGATTTATGTTTGAGTTAGCTCATTGCTTGCAAAATATTTGATTTTCCGTACAAAGTTGAATTCATCCTTCTGGTTTTAAGAAAGGAAATAATTTTACCATAATTCTGCAGTTTAAAAAGTCTGATGTTATTGATTATTTGGATCAGGTGTGAGAATTCTCGTCAAAGACAGCTGGAGCTAAATCAGAAGGTAAGACCTTGTTGCAATTTTTAAATTATCTGCCTTTGTTCTAACTTCTTTCTTGGAATGTGTTTGAGGGATAGTTGATTGGAACTGATAGTTCTCAAACTGGGATAATGAGAGTAAGAGTTATACGTTATGTGTCTATTGCTTCTGACATTCCTAGCCTTTTTTTGTTGAATAGATAAGAAATCTGGAGAATGAATTGAAGAATGCCAAACACAAATTGATGGTACTTGCATCTAATGTGGATCTTCAGACGAAGCAAAGACAAATTGCCTTGTAAGTGTAGGTTGTATAGACAGTTAATTATGCATATTTTGGTGGATGGATGAGATTTTAATTTGAAGTCATACATTTTGGAAAATAAGTTGTATATCTTCATGGGTCGATGTGCTTATTTTCTGTCCTCTTCTGCTACTCATTAAGGATATTTATTCATTTGTAGGGATGCACAGAGCTGTTGATAAGAGCCTTTGAAGGATCCCGATGGCTGAAGTGAAAATAAAAAAACTTTAAGATTGAAATGCATTTAGAGTTCTGTGAATTGCAGTCGTTTCGGAGGGATTAAATTATTGAAACAGTTTCTGTTTCTAATGCATACGGAAATATTTATCAAGGAGTTTTATTCCAACTATTTTGTGTATCCAATTGAAAGGCTTGACTGATAGTTATGAGGATTGAAAGAGTTCACAATGAAATGAAGTGATCACATGAAAGATGTAACACAAATATAATATTTTTATCTTAGGAAACCCCTAAGTTGTGAAAAACCTACTTGGTAGAGGTAATTGTTCTTTTATTAGTGTATTGTTTAGGTGGACAAGTACAAGTGTATTACACCATACTCTCCTCTTCTCTATGTAGTTGTTGTTCAAGCACCTCCTTGTTGAATTGAAGGATTCTATAATGGAATAGGAAACGGAAGAATCTGTTGTTTACTTCACATTCCATTTGGCTTCATTTGGGTTGAAACTGCAGGTTGGGGTCAAAATTGTAGGTGTGAGATTGACATCCAATATATAGGGCTGGCCCTAGTTTTTAGCCTTCTACATTGTTGTTTAAATCTAATTTATATTTTATTTTTTGATTAATTATATCTAACATTTTAGGTTTGATTTACATTTAATTAGGGCTTGAGCTTTTATTGCTTGTTCTCTTTAATCTATACCCTAAAACCCTTGCTTGTTGTATGCATTATTGCTAGATCTTTTTCCATGGACACTTATGAACCTTAACCTTATGATCATCTCTATGCACATATCAAGTATCATAAGGTGTTTCACTCTTTGTTGATTCATATCCTTCAATCCTTGATGATATTGCACCATTTGTCCACATTGATGATGTTATGTGTTCCATGCGTGAGTTAATTTCATGGCTATTTAGATTTTCATCTTCCATGGCCTTTATTGGTGCTTTCCCATCAATTCTAGAGGACTTCAATTCATTTGTATACTTGATTCAAGATTATTTTACCCCATTTTGTGATGGATGATGATGATGTATCCCCACCTTCTAGAAATATATCTAGGGACAATTTTTTGTGTGATGAGGTTACACCTTCATTATCTATTCATGATGTCATTGAGTCTTGTGATGCTATTTTTCATACATCTCTTGATAGCTCCATTTCAATACAATTTATGTCATGTTCCCTTAATGATGCATCTCACGAGGAGCCTGTGATACTGATCTAAGTGAGCTACCTTCTTTTATACATGATGGTTTGCTTTATGATGATAGTTCTTTAGCATCTCATGTTTACAATAAGACATTTCCTTGTGATACATTACATGATGATATTTGTGCTCTTAGTGTGAAATTAATGCTTCATGATTGATGGTACTAGTGATACATCTTTACATGTTCAGTAATTTTTTCTTGAAAACTATGAGTACATAGATGATAATCTATTATTGATAAGTGAATTTAGACCTAGTTTAATTAATGAAGCATTAAAATGGTTTAATACATATTTTGTACTAGTTCATTAATGATATTGGCACATGATTTCATTACACATTTTTCTTTCCCTAAAGTGATTTGAGGGTAGTGTGGATTTGTATTACATCTTTAGAAGTTTGGCCATTCTCTTCACTTGATATTCAAATGACTTATTCTTCTCATCCACTAGGATATCATTGGTTTTTCATGCTATACTTGATTCTCCTAGGCCTACATTTTTTTTATTCAATGCTATACTTGACTCACCTAGGCCTAAGCTTGTATTCCACACTATCACTAATTCACCTAGGCCTAAGCTTGTATTCCACATTATCATTGATTCACCTAGGCCTAAGATTCTATTCCATGAGACACCTATTTCACAAGATTATTGTGTAGTTAATCATACTTTTTAAAGACTAGTTATAGGACATAAAACTACATCTAATTAGCTAATTTTGTAGCCTAATAATTTTAATCTTCCTTCAACACCTAAGATAAGAACTTATGCACATAAATAGTATGATATCATTGATCAAATTTAAAATACATAGGCCAAGATATCTTTTTGGGACTTATTGCACACATCATGTACATATAGAGATATAGTACAAAAATTCTTGGAAAAGATTCAAGTGAATTCAAGTGCTCAACCATGAACAATTGTTTCTATGCTAGAATTTGTTGGTACTACAAAGAATGTCATCTTTGGTTTTATTGAGATTCTACCCAATTTGGTTATTAGTGAGAACGTACGTTTGCATATTGTGGTGAAATATAATGATCTTAATGTTAAACATACCTTCATTGATAATAGATTTAGTTTGAATATATGTAGTGACGATCATTTACAAAAGATGCATGTTCATTTGTCAAATTTGGAAAGCTCAGATGTTACTGTAAAATGTTTTGATAATATTATTTGACTATCTATGGGTTTTATTATTCATCTTATCATTATAGGGCCACACACTCTTAATACACCATTCCATGAGATGCTAAGGATATTATCATATATATGTTATTGGGTCAACTTTGGATACATGCTATGAGAGAATTACACCCTACACTTCATTCATTCTTTGAAATTCATTCATAAAAATAAGAGGTACACAATATGGCTAGATAATCATCCATTTAGTCATTGTCAAATTGTTGAGGAACTTAAACTTGCAATCACATAGACTAGATCAACAAAAGAAGTACGTACAAGGGGGAAAATGTTTGGAAGAAAAATAAAATTCTATAGGAAAATCCAAAGTGGAACATATAGAGGAAGATTCCCCACATAAGGATGATCCTATTTTTGGAAATCATTGTAGTAGACAAGATCTCACACCTTTTATAAGAGAGTATAAGATTGATCCTAGAGATTTTCATATTTCTCTTCTTTATATGAATCCATCTATTTATGGTTGTGTTCCTATTAAGCAACAAAATTAGAATAAAGAGTCAAATTCAAATTGTGTGCTTGAAACACAATTGAGAGAGTAGTGCTCCTATTGTTGCTTCTTCTACTTTATCTCTAGCACTTGAAAAATTATATGGTACTAGTTATGAAATAATGAAAAAATTGGCTACAAAGCACTAGGACTTTGACACCATGAAAATTATTTTTTGAGCTAAGTTATAGGAAAACAAAGGACATAAGGGTATTGGATATGTAACACAAGATGTTATTAAGAAAGGATTAAAAGATCACAAAAAGAAAAAATGAGGATCAATTGGTGTCTTATGATTTAGATAGATTTAAGTTTTAGAGATATATCTTTTTTGTACATGAGTACAAACTCTACAACATTTCATCATTTAGTTAAAGTTGATAATAGGGTTTCTTCCTTTACATTGTTTGATTCATCTTATGATATGTTAGCGTAATACATTATTCAATACGGTTGTTCGGTTGTGGTTGGTTCAATTTTAACTATCTTCAGTTTTTAACTGTCTGATGGTTACATTGTTGCACTATTGCATAACTATATAACTATATCATCACAGTATTTAACTATGTCTTGTATCTTTCTTCATCATTGAATAATAATACCCTTCTATGCTTCTCTTCATATGGTATCAGAGCAATTGATATTTCTGTGCCTGTGAAATGATAGGTCCATGAGCGAAGCTTTAGAGAAATGCCATTCTACTTAAAAGAGAGAGCCTACAAATGTTTTTGTGGACACGCATCTACTAATAGAGGAAACATTGCAGGTATGATGATATGTGATTTGTTTGCGAGTCATTTCATGTTGCACTGAGGATTAAGGATTACGTGATTTGTTTAAAACATGTGCATGTAGTTATGGAGGTATAGATTTCCGGAGGTGTTTAATGTGCTTCCATTTTCATAAGACAGAAGCAAGTTTCCTTCATTTTGTAGAAGAAGAAAAGACAAGATGTCAACATAAGGTAGAGTTAAATTTTTTGGAAGAAGAAACTGCTAGAAGGGTTGATGAGGCAATTAGTAAGAGAGTTGAAGAACTAAACTTGGATGAAGTTAAATAAAAAATACAAAGAAGAATAGAAGATGGAGATGAAGTTCTGCTGAGGTGTGCAGAAGCAAGGAGGAAGCGCCCAAGTTGCATGGAGTGGAAAATTAGAGACCGATCTATCTCAGGCCCAAAAATGTGCTAGAATACATCCTTGGAGACATGGACAAGGTATTGTGGATAATAGAAGATTGTTTGAATATGTTGTGCTGACCGAATGCTTAAGAAAATATGCTTTAATACTATGTAGAAGAGGCATTTTTTTTTGGTCACATTATTTCTTTTCCCAATATTTTTTTGAGATGGAGATTCCATTAGACAAATACTGTAGATTTAATTTTCATACTTCGAGAATGAAAATTCAAATACAACTAATGAATAAAAATTAATAGGGAATAGTAAGTGGAAAGGAAAAAGCACCTAGAGATGCAAATAAGTTATTAGATTGGAGTAGTAGCAATGATAAAGCCAAGGCTATAATTGGTCTTGCTCTTTCTGACACTGAATTGCACCACATTGATTTGGATAAATCATCAGCTGAAATTTGGAATAATCTAAATAAATTGTTTGGAGCAAAAGCCGTTAATGCAAAGTTTTCTCTAAAACTTCAATTATTTAGATTTAAGATGGAAGATGGAATAACAATGTCAAATCGTATAAGTAACTTGCAGTCTCTCATTAGACAACTAGCAGAGGTTAAGGTTACAGTAGATGATGATGATGCTAGGGCCATCTTATTAAATAACTTGCCTTCAAAATACAACAATGTTGTTTTTACACTTAGTTAAATACCTTCACAAAGTCTAGAATGCATGATTTCTTCTCTTCTAGTAGAAGAGAAGAGAACAACTGAAGATTTAGAAGATCTTCCTCAAGAGAAAGTATTATTCCCAAGAAGCAGTTACAAGAGATCAGAGAAAATCAAAATGTTTTTTATTGGAGGGAAAATGGTCATATAGCTTGGGATTGTAGAACTTGAGCTAGTGATGTTCTTAAAGGAAAGGTCAAAAATGAAGGAAACCTTGCTTGCATTGAAGATGGTAAGGATCCACCAGATATTGAGGATGATGATCCATTAGATGGTGCTATTAATTTATGTGGATGCACCCTTCAAGCCTTCAAATTGGAGGTAGGCAGCATCGGAGGATGGAGGATTCTCCACCATCTCAAGTTAGCTTCTTGCTTTGAGATGATGCTTTGCATGAGAAGCATTTTTGGTTTTGGTTATTTTTCTTTTTTTTGTTGATGCTGATAGATTTGAAGAATGTATGATATGTGAAGATTTTGTTTTGGAGACAGGTTTAGGATTTGGTATTGAGCTCAATATGGATTGTTGTCCAGCAAGCTTCAAAGAGTATACGATAAAAAATTATACCCTTTTGTAGTCACTAGAGAATGGCATAGATCTGTACTATCTCTTAGGGTTCATTGTCAAATAATTCATGGCTCTGTGATTTGAGAGCTTGGGACTAAAGAACTCAAGAACACAACTTGAAGCTACATGATGCAGAGCCACATAGCAAAAGCTTACAAATAGGGTGAAAAACTCATTAAACCCACCAAATAGCTAATACTTCTTTTAGTATCATCATATTCTTAAACCCGTAAGCATCATCATATTTTCTCTACCGACCGATATCCTCCTGTAGATAAACCTTCGACCTTTCACCTATCAGCATCATC
The DNA here is from genome assembly GCA_027924645.1 of Cunninghamia lanceolata. Taxonomy (NCBI): domain Eukaryota; kingdom Viridiplantae; phylum Streptophyta; class Pinopsida; order Cupressales; family Cupressaceae; genus Cunninghamia; species Cunninghamia lanceolata. The sequence continues at coordinate 3,010,924 of BSBN01001670.1, read as the reverse complement.
ATCATCATATTCGGCGAACACAATTATCCTCCTGACAATCACTATTCACCTTACCACTAAACTCTATCTGTAGCATCATGATGTTCGGCATCATCAGCACCTTTTATCAACCGGATATAAAATATCAGGTTCCTCCCATATATCCTAATGACGACAACCTCTTGCACCTCTCTTTTGATGCTTATGTCACCCTGATATTCGACCCACTTACACAACCAGCATCAGGATATAACTTATCAGCTCATATTGACACATCCTGACGACGATACTCAACTTTATGCACAAGACAAATATTCCACCAAATATTCCTCCCGTGATCCACTTAGTGTTAATCTTCCATTGCCAAGACATGAACTGTTGGCAAACACTTCGCACTAATCACCTCGATATCCTATGCCTATGCCAAAACACTTGACGTCAGCAGAATAAAACTTTATCAGGTGATATTTGGGAATGTCCTGGTGATGATGACGTCACATGCACTGTTACTTCCTCCGATTTCAATGTCACCCGGATATAAGACTCATTCATGTGCTCCGCAGCATGATATAAATTATCGGGTTATAATGAAATATCCTGATGAAGATAAACTTCGACTACCTGATGTTCAAACAAAAGATGATCCTCCTCCTTTCTTTGGCAAATGTGACTTTGTCTCACCATTGACCCGTTTGATTGTACCTTCACCTACATGTATGCTCCAGCATACAACAATGATATGCGGATGATGGATACACATGAAATGATGATCCTAAAGATGATATATATAGGAAATATATATCCAAACTATTTTATCCTGATGCCTTCAAAATAGGCATTCTCCATAAGTTTCAAGACCCGATGCGGATAGTGATATGTGCATACATGTAAATGTGATATACACAGTCTGTAATGTCGCATGTAAATACTGTATATCCATCAAATGTATATTTTTTGACAAAACTCTCAGAACTTCACAACTTCACATAGAAAGCATGACGATCAGGCTGGATCATCTCCTATACAATTCAAACTTAGAATTTATCCTCCTAATCCTAGCACATGAGGATGCTAGGATCATTCACAGCATGCTAACAATCGATCCCACGAACATGAAATGCATAAATAGAAAAACAAAGATGCAAACCAAACTACTGTACATGTCCATTCCACCAATTTAGAGAATCAACCGGTGGAATGGTTGAATGAATCCATTTCGTCTGCAACTAGAAGAATCAATATACAGAAAGCTTGTAAACCAGACAAATGAAACCAACGAGATCCTCTTATTTTCAATAACAGAGATGCATACAAGATTCACAGTCTCACTGTATCACAAATGTCCTACTTCTACTATGCTAAAAACTCACTAAACTATCAATTCTCGAGTCTAGTCTACTCTCTAAAACAAACTGATCTAGGGCATAAATAGTAACTCCTCACAAGTACTACCAACTCAATTCCCAGCGGCTGGGAGCTTCCAAGCGGCTGGGATGAGATAGCTAAGACAGTTGTCATAACAAACTTCTAACTAACCTGCACATCCTCCTAGATTGACCTAAAACATACGCATTGGTCCAATGGACCTTATTACATCATGAAGTCAAACATACTAAAAATAGACTTATGTTCTATTTTGCAGGGGTGCTCCTGCACCACTACACCTTTCCAAAGGTAGACAAGACAACATGATGGAGCCCCGCTTGGTTCAGGATTTGTTCTTTGGGAGAAAATCTTCTATAAAATATGTATTGATATTATGTAATCAGCTTTGTTGAGTATTTTAGTATTAAGGGGGGGTACTTTTGGTACTATTGTAGGAACAATGTAATAAGGGGGGAATATTAGCATAATACATTGTTCAGTCTGGTTGTTCGGTTGCGGTTGGTTTAGTTTTAACTATCTTTAGTTTTTAACTGTCTGATGGTTACACTATTGCAATGTTGCATAACTATATAACTATATCATCACAGTATTTAACTATGTCTTGTATCTTTCTTGATCATTGAATAATAATACCCTTCTATGCTTCTCTTCATGAAGAGGTTCCATTATGGTTTACATTGTTCATTGATTTAATAACATTTGAGTGTATATTGCATGTAATTAGAAGCTTATCATTTGCATACACACAAATTTATAGAAAACCAAAAAAGTAAACATCTAATCATACAACCATACATGTTATTAATCAATAAAAGCTTCCTCCTCTGCACTAACAGGGTCTGTTGTAGGTAGATCTCTCAATTCCAAAATTTTTCTTGGATGCATACCATACACTATATGAAAAGGTGATTTCCCTGTACTCCTATTGACAATATCATTATAGGAAAATTCTGCCTGAGATAGGATATTATCCCACTTTTCTCCATGCTGTTTTGTCACACATCTGAGCAAATTCCCTAAGGAACGATTTACCACTTCAGTCTATCCATCCGTTTGAGGATGATATGTGGATGAGAAAGACAAATTTGTTCCAAGTTTCTTCCACAAAGTTCTCCAGAACTGACCAATAAACTTCACATCCCTATCTGACACTATGCTCAATTGTAATCCATGTATTCTGACAATTTCCTTGAAAATCAAATCTGCAATATATGAAGCATCAGTAATGGTTTTGCATGGCAAGAACTGTGCCATTTTGCTGAATCTGTCCACTGCAACAAAAACACTGTCAAATCCTTTCCTTGTCCTTGGTAAACCCAAGACAAAATCCATACTTATGCTTTCCCATGGTCTGGAAGGAATGGGTAAAGGCTGATATAAACCTGCATTAGTTGATCTTCCTTTTGCTTTCTGACATATCACACATGTCTCTACAAACTTTCTGACATCTGATTGTAACTTAGGCCAATAGTAATGTCTTCTAACAAGATCAAGAGTCTTATCCAAACCAAAATGTCCTACCATAGCTCAATAATGTTTCTCTTTAATGATGTTCAACCTCATAGAACACCTTGGAATACACAACTATCCACCTTTGAATAGTAATCCATCCTGGATCAGAAATTTAGAGAACTCAGCATGATATTTATCTCCAAAAGAAGTACATACCTGATATATCTCTCCAAAATCTTCATCAGCATCATACATGGTCTTCAAAGAATCAATTCCAACACTCTCCAACTGAATCTGGTTGATTGTTAGAGCTCTCCTGCTCAAGGCATCTGCTACTTTATTCTTGACTCCTTTCTTATGCTTCAATGTAAAAGTAAAAGCTTGTAAAGTTTCTACCCATTTCATGTGTCTGTGGTTTAGCTTTTCCTGGCTGTTGATAAAACTTAAAGCCTAATTATCTATGAATACTATGAATTCCTTTGGCATCAAGTAATTCCTCCATTTCTTGAGTGACTGGACTAAAGCATACATTTCCAAATCATATGAGGAATATCTCTTTTTAGCATCATTGAGCTTTTCACTGAAAAATGCAATTGGCCTTCCTTCTTGGCTGAGTACTGCTCCAATGGCCATGTGACTGGCATCACATTCTACCTGAAAGATCTTGTTAAAGTCTGGAAGTGCAAGGACTGGTTGCTATGCCACCTTCTTCTTCAATGTTTCAAAAGAATCATCTGCTTCCTTAGTCCAAGCAAATCTGCACTTCTGTCCTCCTTTTATAGTATCAAGCATGGGTGCACAAATATGACTAAACCCTCTTATAAACTTTCTGTAGAAGGTTGCTAACCCATGGAAACTTCTGACATCATTCATAGTCCTTGGGGTTGGCCAAGACAATATGGCACTTACCTTCTCCTTATCCATTTGCAGCTTTCCTTGTGAAATGACAAAACCCAAATATGTGATCTCCTCCTGCATGAACAAACACTTGTCCAAATTTATCATTAGCTACTCTTCATGTAACCTCTTGAGAACCAAATCTATATGTCTAAGATGTTCTTCCTTTGCATTACTGAAAATCAGAATGTCATCTAGATATACTATGACAAACTTCCCCATGAATTCTCTCAAAACCTCATTCATCAATCTCATAAACGTACTAGGTGCATTAGACAACCCAAAAGGCATAACTTTCCACTCATACAACACATCATTGGTTTTGAATGCTGTTTTCCATTCATCTCCTGGCCTAATTCTGATCTGATGATAACCACTCTTCAAATCTATTTTTCTAAAATACTTAGCACCTCCCAAACAGTCAAGTAAATCCTCTATCCTAGGGATTGGAAACCTATACCTGATTGTGATCTTATTAATAGCCCTGGAATCTATGCAAAGCCTCCAAGTACCTTATTTCTTTGGTGCTAGTACAGCTGGTACTGCACATGGACTTAAACTTTTACCAATCAAACCTATGTCTAACAATTCCTCAATTTGTCTTTCTACTTCTGCATTTTGATCTGGAGTTAGCTTATATGCTGCTTTGTTTGGAAGTGTAGATCCTGGGATTAGATCTATGCAATGGCTAATATCCCTTACAGGTGGTAGGGATCTTGGCATTCCATCAGAGATGATGCCTTTATATTTATCCAATAGCTCTTGGACAGCTGGGTCTTTGAACCTCTGCTTCTTCTCTTTCTTGACTTTTTGCTGCTATTCTTTATTCACTGCCAAACATGGAATGAGTGCATATGCAACTGCACCTTCTACTGCTACTTCTTTCATGACCTATTTGCCTTCCACCAGCATTACCTTCACCTATTTTACTTTTGATTTCTCCTCCTTCTCTGTCAATGGTAGTAACTTTGTCACCTTACCATCCTTGGTGATTGTATAGGTGTTTCTTACACCATCATGGCATGCCTTCAAGTCATACTGCCATGGTCTACCAAATAAAAGATTGCAAGCATCCATCTTGGTAATGTCAAACAACAACCTGTCTTTATATGCTCCAATCTAAAATTCTACCCAAGCCTGTTCTTCTACAATCGTCTCTTGACCTTGGGTAAGCCATGAGACCTTATATGGGGATGGGTGAGGCAATCTCCTAAGCTTAAGCTTGGTTACCATTTCATCAGATACAAAATTTTCAGTAGAACCAGAATCAATTAAAACTTTACATGCCTTACCTCCTGCTTTGTAAATGGTTCTGAAAAGAGACTTTCTTTGTGGGGGTTCTTTGTCAGGTACCTTCATGGTAGTCATTGTTCTTCTCATCATCAGAGATTCCCCACTCTCTGGATATCCATAATTGTTAGGAGCATTCACACTTTGAAAAGCATTAGAGCCTATTGCACTTTGACTATTAGGTTCTTGGATCAGATTCGTTCTCCTTTCTCCTATTGAACTTGTTGCCTTTTTTGGACATCTGCTAGCTATATGGCCTTCTTTGTTATAGTTATAACATCTGATAGATCCTCTGCCCTGGGATCTTCCTCTGAAAGGTCTTCTACCTCTGAAATTTCCTTGCTGATTGTAATTTCCCCTCTGGTTTTGACTGTTATCTCCTCTGCTGCTGTCATGACTAGATTCTCCCTGATATCCATGTCCATGTCCTCTGCCTCTGAAAGGACCTCTTCCACCTCTTTGCTATTTACCTCTTCCTCTATTGTTCTGTTCTTGTCTTCTCTTTAACTTCTCTTCCACCTTTAATGCCAACTGAAAACATTTCTGAACTGTATCTGGATTATGTAGATTCAAATCTTCCTGAATGTTGAACCTCAATCCATTAAGGTATCTGGCTACCTTTCTTCCGCACTCTCTTTTACCTTTGTCTTCACACAAAGTTTCATGAATTCCTCTGTATATGAGCTGACATCTAGCTCCTTCTGCTTCAGGTTTTGCTTCCTCTTGTATAATTGGATACTGTAATCCAATGGAACATAGGCTTCTTTCACTAAAGCCATCATCTTCTTCCATGTAGCAACTCTACGCTTTCCTTCTTGTACTTTGTCATCTTGGACAAAATTCCACCATGTCAATGCAGCTTCTTTCATCTTTGATTGGGCTATCTTCACTCTCTATTGTTCTGGTATCTCCTCTGTCTCAAAGAAATTGTTTAGGGAGTCTATCCACTCCATCACTGAATCAGGATCCATCTTTCCTGTAAACACTGGCAAATCCAGTTTCACATCCATGGTTCTCCTCTCCATGGATTTGAGGGCATTAATCAAGGGTCTCTGGTCTGCAAGAACGACTTCCTCATTCCACCTAGGGATCTCTTCTTCTTCCCTATCTTCTTCTTTACCAGAACCTACTCTGTCCCTCAACTTCTCCGACTCATCCTTCAATGCCTGATTCTGAGCCATCACAGCCTTGCTCTCTGCAATTTGTTTCTTCACCAGCACAACCAACTCAGCATTGGTCATCCTTGCCAGAAACTCTGATGCTCCCTCTTCATCTGACATCTTACTATCTTCAAATCTTTTCCCGAAGATTCTTCCTTTGCTCTGATACCACTATGATGCAGAGCCACACAACAAAAGCTTACAAACAGGGTGAAAAACCCATTAAACACACCAAATAGCTAATACTTCTTTCAGCATCATCATATTTTCTCTGCCGACTGATATCCTCCTACAGATAAACCTTTGACCTTTCGCCTATCGGTAGCATCATCATATTCGGTGAACACAATTATCCTCCTGATGATCACTATTCACCTTACCACCAAGCTCTATCTGCAGCATCATGATGTTCGGCATCATCAGGACCTTTTATCAGCAGCATATAACATATCGGGTTCCTCGCATATATCCTGATGATGACAACCTCTTTCACCTCTCTTCTGATGCTTACATCACCCTGATATTCGACCCACTTACACAACCAGCATCAGGATATAACTTATCGGGTCATATTGACACATCCTGATGACGATACTCAACTTTATGCACATGACGAATATTCCACCAAATATTCCTCCCGTGATCCACTTAGTGTTAATCTTCCATCGCCAAGACATGAACCATCGTTGAACACTTCACACTGATCACCCCGATATCCTACGCCTATGCCAAAACACTTGACGTCGGTAGGATAAAACTTTATCAGGTGATATTTGGGAATGTCCTGATGATGATGACGTCACATGCACTATTACTTCCTCTGATGTCGACGTCACCCGGATATAAGACTCATTCATGTGCTCCGCAGCATGATATAAATTATTGGGTTATAATGAAATATCCTGATGAAGATAAACTTCAACTACCTGATGTTCAAACAAAAGATGATCCTCCTCCTTTCTTTGGCAAATGTGACTTTGTCTCATCGTTGACCCGTTTGATTGTACCTTCACCTGCGTGTATGCTCCAGCATATAACAACGATATGCAGATGATGGATACACACGAAATGATGATCCTGAAGATGATATATATACGAAATATATATCCAAACTATTTTATCCTGATGCCTTCAAAATAGGCATTCTCCATAAGTTTCAAGACCCGATCCGGATAGCGATATGCGCATAGATGCAAATGCAATATACATAGTCTGTAATGTCACATGTAAATGCTGTATATCCATCAAATGTATATTTTTTGACAAAACTCTCAGAACTTCACAATTTCACATAGAAAGCATGACGATCGAGCCGGATCATCTCCTGTACAATTCAAACTTAGAATTTATCCTCCTAACCATAGCACATGAGGATGCTAGGATCATTCATAGCATGCTAACAATCGATCCCACGAACATGAAATGCATAAATAGAAAAACAAAGATGCAAACTAAACTACTATACATGTCCATTCCACCGATTTAGAGAATCAACCAGTGGAATGGTTGAATGAATCCATTTCATCTGCAACTAGAAGAATCAATATACAGAAAGCTTGTAAACCAGACAAATGAAACCAATGGGATCCTCTTATTTTCAATAACAAAGATGCATACAAGATTCACAGTCTCATTGTATCACAAATGTCTTGCTTCTGCTATGCTAAAAACTCACTAAACTATCAATTCTCCACTGTCTAGTCTACTCTCTAAAACAAACTGATCTAGGGCATAAATAGTAACTCCTCATGAGTACTACCAACTTGATTCCCAGTGGCTGGGAGCTTCCAAGTGGCTGGGAGGAGACAGCTAAGACAGTTGTCATAACAAACTTCTAACTAACCTGCACATCCTCCTAAATTGACCTAAAACATACGCATTGGTCCAATGGACCTTATTACATCATGAAGTCAAACATACTAAAAATAGACTTATGTTCTATTTTGTAGGGGTGCTCTTGCACCACTACACCTTTCCAAAGGTAGACGAGACAACATGATGGAGCCCCGCTTGGTTCAGGATTTGTTCTTTGGGAGAAAATCTTCTATAAAATATGTATTCATATTATGTAATCAACTTTGTTGAGTATTTTAGTATTAAGGGGGGGTACTTTTGGTACTATTGTAGGAACAATGTAATAAGGGGGGAATATTAGTATAATACATTGTTTAGTCTGGTTGTTCAGTTGCAGTTGGTTTAGTTTTAACTATCTTTAGTTTTTAACTGTCTAATGGTTACACTGTTGCACTGTTGCATAAATATATAACTATATCATCACAGTATTTAACTATGTCTTGTATCTTTCTTCATCATTGAATAATAATACCCTTCTATGCTTCTCTTCATGATAGAGGTTCCATTCTGGTTTACATTGTTCATTGATTTAATAACATTTGAGTGTATATTGCATGTAATTAGAAGCTTATCATTTGCATACACACAAATTTATAGAAAACCAAAAAAGTAAACATCTAATCATACAACCATACATGTTATTAATCAATAAAAGCAAAATCATATCTACAGATCTCATGTAAAAATGAGTACAATCTAATTTCCAAAACAACACATCAAGGAGGTGGGGGCATAGAGGATCCATCTTCAACATCAGTTCTACCACTCCTTGTGGACCTTATCCTTGTGGGTGATTTAGTCTTAGTCCTAGTATTTGACCTAGATTGACTACTTGATGCGATCATCCCTTGCAACCAATTAATCTCTCCATGTAGCCTCACAATCTCAACTTGTGATGAGATATACTTTTGAAAGATGGTTGTGTCTACATCACCTAGAGGTGAGGGCATGTCCACTCTTGCATCTACTTTCACCAAATCCAATCATAGCCCATCTTTTTCTACCTATAATACATCTCTCTATTTATATCCCATCTCAATTTGCTCACAGCTTATTACACTCAAACACAACTCCCATACAAGATACTTGAGCTTAGCTAACTAGATAAAAAGGATGTAAAACAACTTGCATGTGCATGATCTTTCTCTATCTACTCCATCGGTTCCATGGCCACACCTCTAGTCAAAAACTCCACAGTATCATAAATGATCTTGACCCACTCACCCACCTGACTTGCACTTCATGTACATCACATGAGTGGTAATTTTATTGTATATATCTCATATTATACATCACATACTTGGTTCATTTGGATACCAAACATCATCTAATTTTATTTATCAGATATTATAGTTGAAAATGGTCTGCAAAAAAAAAAAATAGAAAGCACATGGACTGTTTGAGAAAATGCCTCAAGGAGATGTCATCTTACAAGATATAATGATTGCAGGGTATGAACAAGGATGGATTTATAGAAAAGACATTAGAAAATTTTCAGTAAATGCAACTGGTAGGTGTAAAGACTAACTCATCAACCTTGCCAGTATCCTTGCTATCTGTACGCACACGGGAGTAGGGTATGAATGTCCATCAAAGCCTTTGAAAGATTAAGCACAAATTCTCTCTTGAATGATTTCAAATTATAAAATTTGTATGCACAATTCTTTCTTAAATGATTTCAAATTGTACAACTTAAATTATAAATCAATTTTCAAGAAAAATGGGAATGGAAACTCAAAGGCTTCATTTCAACAAAAGAATCAAGGTAGTCAACCTCAGCCATTCCCCACAACAATGGCTTTAAGATAGTTCCATGAATAGTTCTACTTTCTTAATAGAAACTGCCATCCATTAATTTAATAGTTCTACTTTCTTAACAGAAACTGCCATCCATCAATCAATTTAAAATGCAAGTGACCTCCTTACCTGCAACCGGAATACTTAGCCAATTGAGCCAGGGCCCCCACCAAGGATTATACAAGGGTTGGTCTCAAAATATTGAACCATATTTTCTTTAGAGCCGGATCACCTCCACTTCAAGATGACAATGCACAATAGTGCAATGTCAGAGCAAGATTAAACAACATACTTCCTGAATATGGAATATGTTTCCTACTGATATTGATTTTTGTGATCCATTTCCTTGAGAAAGAAATAACAAAATCCTTCTTAAATGGCTAGCCATGAAGGTAAAGCAAATAATAATAACAGAGTATGCAAGGTGTAGATATCATTACAGAGAGCTTGGCATACCCTATAGAAACTATAGCAACTTAAGGTTATATATATCTTACAAAATGCTCCAGCCATCTAACCAAAAACTCTAGATATCATTACAGAGAGCTTGGATTGATCTTACAAAATGCTCCAGCCATCTAACCGAAAAATCCCTCCATGTGTCGTCCCTTCACATTTTTATAGCTATTTATAGAAAAAAAATGTCCTTATTAGAACAATCTTTTTCCAAACACATGGTGGAAAGTTTGAGTCTTTGGAGTCAAATCTAGCCAATTTAATGTCTTCCTCCATTTCCAATTTGTCATAATTTTTTGTGAAAAATCCCTATTTCAATATTAAATGTATCTTTGAAAATTGACTTAGAAAGGGGCTTGAATCCTCATTTAGTTCTTTTTCTCTAGAAGTGTACCCTTTTTATTTTAATTAATTTATTAAAACTCTAAATTGACATTATATAAAAATCATTTATTTATTGTTATTATTATTTTATTTTTATGGTAAATTTACATTATTTGATTTTTCTTTAATTTAAAAAAGGTCATTACTATCTTTTTTATGTGGGTTAGTTTGTCATAATTTTTTGTGAAAAATCCCTATTTAATACTAAATGTTTCTTTTCAAATTGACTTGGAAAGGGGGTTGAATCCAGTCCTTTTTCTCTAGAAGTGTACCCTTTTTATTTTAATTAATTTATTTAAAACTCTAAATTGACCTTATATAAAAATCATTTATTTATTGTTATTATTATTTTATTTTTATGGTGAATTGACATTATTTGATTTTTCTTTAATTTAAAAAAGGTCATTACTATTTTTTTATGTGGGTTAGTAATGTAAAAGATAGTTATTATACCTATACTAAAATCTGACCTAGATATTTCCTAAACTATATAGGTCGTAACAAAACGAGTCAGTTCGAGCAGTACTACTTCTACAAAGAATACGAGGGCCCGCCTTCACAGAGAGTACTAAATAATGCCTCAGGAACGAGCCCTCTTTGCTTCTAGAGACGTAGCCTCCATCTCACTTCTTCAAAAAATTACAGGCCAGACATTCCATGGGATTCTTACCATGGCGCCTCTTGCCCAGTCGAGAACTACCATCAATCCCGTGCCTGCAATTCCGAGCAGCAGCCGATGGGCAAAGGAGGAAGTGCATGAATTGATCAGGCTGCGAAGCGGAATGGAGCCCAGGTACCAAGACGCCAAACGACCTCTCTGGGAAGAAATCTCCTCTGGAATGTCTCGGCTAGGTTACAATCGCAGCGCCAAGAAATGCAAGAAGAAATGGGAAAACATCAACAAGTACTTCAAGAAGCTTAAAGAAAGCAACAAGAAGCCCCCCGAGGATGCAAAGACGTGCCCTTATTTCCTCGAGCTCGAGCAATTGTACAGGAAAAGAAACCTCGGCAACACTAATTCAAACACAATCAAAGAGGATCAACAAATGAACCACAGCATGTATTGTTTGGCTGTTATTATTGAAAAACTTTATTTCAAGCATGCATACACTTTGCTTTCCTGAACAAGATTTATGTTTGAGCTAGCTCATTGCTTGCAAAATATTTGATTTTCCTTACGAATTTGAATTCATCCTTCTGGTTTTCAAAAAGGAAATAATTTTACCATAATTCTGCAGTTTGAAAAGTCTGATGTTATTGATTATTTGGATCAGGTGTGGGAATTATCATAAAAGAGAGCTGGAGCTAAATCACAAGGTAAGACCTTGTTGCAATTTTTACTTCTTTCTTGGAATGTGTTGATTGGAACTGATAGTCCTCAAATAGGAATAACGAGAGTAAGAGTTATACATTATGCGTCTCTTGCTTCTGACATTCATAGCCTTTTTTTTTAAATCTGGAGATTGCCAAACACAAATTGATGGATCTTCAATCCTTCTAACGCAGGAATAGACAGTACTAATAGAAGTCATATTTCCTTCTATCAAAAGTGATCTGTAGTGATTTTTCTAAAATTTGCTAGACATTATTAAATTAGGTAAGAGGCCTGAACTCGGAATTTGTAAACATGGCAATGGGTATCTAGATCTTTCACGCCTCCATTTTTTTTGCAGCTAATGGAATGGCATGGGAAATACCTGCGATTCTTAAGAAATTAAGAGACATGGGCATCATGAATAAATTTGTATTTGAAGCATATTCTGTCATAGTTTCCATGTAGAATCATCTAGGAGTATTCCATGAATGTTATCGTTATGCATTCAAGGATTTTCTGGTTTTTTACAAATACATTTCCTTTTACTTTAGGAACTTTCCTCTTGTAGGCTGTAAGACATTCCTAACAGTTTCTCTTAATTCATGGAAAGCAACTTATTTTGTTCTTTGAAATTTGTAGAACTGGTCATGCTCTTTCCTATTAATTTCGCAGACATAGACCAGCATATTGAATTTAAGAGAAAATTTATTCACAAGTCATTTTTGAACGATTCACTTTCTATAAGATATACTGGAATAGACAATAGTTTTGCATGGCCCACCTTTTCTATCTAAAATGTTCAATAATTGTATCCCATAATGTTGCCTTTGGCATGATGTTTGTCATTGATGTCAAAAGATGGATTGGAGAGGTGTCTGCTATGATGTGTTAATGCCAAGACCATATGATGCTTGTGAATTGTGTTTAAGAGTTGTTAATCATCTCTGATAGAAGTTATTATAATTTTGCTTCATGTTGCACACAGGGGTTCACATGTATTATGTCATGATGGTCATATTGGATATGACATGGTTCAGAAGGTTTCATTTTCAAGAAGTTGTCATATCAGGTGATGGAGAGATAGTGAACTTGTTTCAAGATGGTTCATGATAAGGATGCATTAATGTCACTATTCATGTCAAAGTGTGGTAAATGTGGCAAAGGGTTTGATGCTATCAAGTTGATGTTGATAAGCTGTTTATGAAATTGTAGATGTTTGATGATGCCATTCCATTGTTGATCCTAAGGTTTATGATGATCTTCAGTTCAAATCTTGCTTATTATGTTAGTAAATATTCACATATTTGAGTGCTCTTTATTGTCATCTTTATCTCTTGTATAAAGAGTTGCATCTGGTTGTTTCTTCTATATTTCAGAGCCCCTGTGTTAGGTTGAAGGTCTTAGAGTGTTCACATGGTGACAAAATCTTTTCAAGATTCTATTGTTAAAGTCAAGAGTTTAATGTTCTATATGCTTTAGGGAACAAAACCCTAAATAAAGTGTTTAAAGCACATTATGATAACCCTTATTTACCCATTGACACTTTTTACTTTTTCTTTAGGTGACTTAGTATCGCAGGTTTAAGTGATTTATGTTAAGACTTTAAGGGTATCAAGGTCATGGGGATACCGGCCCCTCGACCTAGTGGAACCAACCATCCCGGTTAAGTCATATGTGATGTGCACTAAAAGGAAAAAGGCTGAGATTACAAGTCATAAAGGTGCGAAAAGAAGATTCAATGGTGATGATTGAACTACTTTTTGAATACCAATGATTACTCCTCCATGGTAAAGATTAATAGGCAATTGCTTGATATATAACCCTAAAACTATTTTTAGAAGCTCTCTTTAATGCAGAATGACTAGGAAAATTCATGGAAAGGACTGTAAGATGTTTTTAGTTGATTTGATCAATGATTTGTGTTGAGGAGAGATAAACCTACATTTGGATATGCAAATTGTCAAATTTGGTGAAGGAAATCAGGGTATTTGAACAGTTTGAAGTTTGATGATTATTTTCATGGTATACAGAGGTTATCTTCAATGTAAACAAGAGAATTGCATGTGTAAACATTGCATTGTATAATGAATTGTTTATTGGTTATTGTCTGCATAGGACATGAAAGAATTCTAATTTGTTTATACTAACATTGTGTTTGAGAGGCTTGTGTTTGAAGGAAATTGTTTTGATTGTAAACAAAATGAGATATAAGGTTGTGTGGTGTAGAGAATCAGGGTAACCCCTTGAATTATTTTCTTGTATTCATGGTATTTTTGCTAGTGAGGCATGGTAATTTTCTAGTGAGGCTATGTCAGAATTGTACCTAGTGAAGGTTGTCGAATTTACCAGTGAGGCATAATAAAGTGCAAAAATTGAGGAGTGGTTTTTTTTATCTCTATGAGGGTTTTCCACTCATCAAAATATGTGTTATGGTTCATATTAGTTGTCTCTATGTGTGTGCCCAAATAATTTGTAAATCTTTGAAGTCTCTCTCACTTTCTATCAAGTGGGTTAAAAGATGCAAAACATGTTAAAGTTTATATACCAATGATTTACCCCCCCAGTGATCCTGTACTCCAACAAGTGGTATCAGAGCCTTGGGATCGTTGTTTAAAGTTTGATCAACATAGGAGATCCTCTTAGTGGAGTACATGTCATGGCCAGCCAATAAAGTTTTTCTACATTCAAAGCACCATTATTTGATGGTTCTAATTATGCCTTCTAGAAATTTAGAATGGAATCCTACTTGTCTTCCCTAGGTTATGATGTTTGGAAAGCAATAGAAAATGAGTATACATAAACAAAACCTCCCTCAACTGCTGATGAAAAGAAGGCTTACGACAATAATGTTAATGTCAAAAATGCAATTTTCTATGGTTTGACTAATGAGATCCTTGTCAAAATTATGGATTGTAAGTCTGCTAAGTCTATTTGGGTTAAGTTGTCTAGTATTTATTAGGGAGATGAAAAAATCAAAGAAGCTAAGTTACAATCTTATAGAGCTAAGTTTGAAAGTCTTAAAATGAATGAAGATGAAAAGGTGGCTGATTACCTTCTAAGGGTTTAAGAGATTGTTAATGTTATTCATGGTCTAGCTGAAACCTTAGAAGAAAAAGCAGTTGTAAATATTGTGTAATATTACACACCATTTTGAAAATTTTGATGTAGAGAAATTTGATAGGGTTTATGATTCTTTTTGTGAGTTTTTGTTTCTATTGTCCTTTATAAGGATGTAGTTTCTCTTTACTGAGCCTCAGTCGAGAATCCAAAGAATGATCATAAGCTTCATATAATGATATGGCACATCAACTATATATTATTAGGGCTCACTGTCAAATAACTGCGGCCTTAGCAAAGAAAAGAGGCAAGTCAATATCATGTTAAGGCACAAAGAATTCTCAATCAAAGGCCTGAGCTATTGCATATTGAAAAGGCACTCCATATATTAATAATGGCATAGGTCCTTTGATGAACATCTAAAGCGCCATAGCATAAGGAGCGCGACCTTTGTTTTATGGAGGGCTATTACTTATAAATGATATGCTACCCATAGCTAATGGAGGCTCGACCATAAATGAACATTGCCACTTCCAGAGGAATGATGTTAGCCTGTTTGTAGCTGATGGCACTTAGTATTCAAAGGCAAGAATATTGAAAAGGCACTCAAAATCAAATAAGACACAAGGTACAATAGTATTGAAGAGGCACTAATTTTTGCCACAAGCATCATGAAGGTAGTGCACCAACAATGGAGGATCAAGCTTTGTCAGAGGATGTTGTCTATGATTGCCGTTAAATGAAGGATCTACCATCAGTTAAGAAGCAAAAGTGTTCACCAAATGTCAAGCGCTTAGCAGAGTTTCAAGATCCAGCTGCAACGAAGGTTTAGTCCAACAAATGGAAGGATCAGCTTATTCATCAGGTACCAGCATTCAAAGATGAGACTCAAACTTATAAGACAATGGCACTGGTCTTAGCCATGAAATGATTGGAGATCACAACAAGATTGAAACTGGTAGTTAGATAACAAAAGGCAATGGCATCTACCATGCACACAAGATGCTCGGTCTCACTCAAAGGCATCACCTTATGAACATGGCTTGTATCAATACAAATAATGGATTTTGAAGATTGGCCTTTAGTAGACAATGACGCCACTATAAACTTCATGCTCGCCATTTATGTGGTTCTATCTCAAATAAAGCTAATATATGAACATTAAGCCATTTCAAGTAAGGGTGTAGCTTCAAAGATGAGGTGGCCTATAAAAGGGTTCAGTTTCAAGTAGAGACCATTGGTCTTTTCATTGTCACAGCCTCAAATGAAGATGGACATTGCTATTCTCCATGGAGATTCAGCCTTTCAAACCAAAGAGAATCTGCCATCATAATTAACTCAGCCATAAACTATAGAGTCAAAGTATGGCACTACCTCAAATGAAGATGGATGCTACTAGAATCAAGCTAGCACCATCAGTTGTAGTCTCAGTATGAAAGGGTGAAGCTTAGTAATGAAAGAAACACAGTAAGAAGCCGCAACATCTCCAATATGGCGTAAACCATTAATAAGTAAAAGGACACTTAGACCATTGCAACTAACAAAACATGCCACAATTTGAAGATTCAGTTTATGCATTTCATAAACTTCGTAGGTTAGGGCATTGTGAGTAGGCTCGCAGCTCTTCAAAGCACATTCAAAATAGCCACAAGAAAAAGTTTAGCTTCAAATAATGAAACGACACTACCAAAATGCGAATGCAAGAACATAGATCTAGGAAAGGACCCAAATCAAATACAAGACCACAATATCGGCCATTTACATCTAAAGATGGGCAAAATGACACACCAATGGATACTTAAATGATGGCATTTCCCTTAAGAAAATTGTTTAGCTTCGAGGGAAGATCAACCTTTCAATGTGAAATAAAGATCTAGTAGATAGAGGAGTGTTCGGCCTCAGCTGAGAGGGAAGATGTAGTTAAAATAAGAGAAGCATGTTGCATATCAAGCACCCAACTAATGAGAAATTTGTGAATCAATTGCTAATGGCACAGAAGCTTCAAACGCATTAAGATACAGAGTTTCACTGAAAGGATGCAGCCACTGTTGGATGCAGCAAATGAATCAATGGCTCAAATTTTAGAAATAAAGTCACAACTACGAAAGGTAGGCAACAGAAATGATCCATGTGCCAGCTGTGTAAGGAAAGAGAGAAGTTCAAGATGAAGCAAAAGCCACCACATGGGGGCTGCATTGATGAGAATAAAGGAAGGCACCAAAGAAAGCCATGTCAGGGTAGTTGAGGAGAGTTAATTGTTTTATTTCATTTTATGAAAATGCTAAGAGTCATGTGAGTTTCTAAGAGTAGGCTGAGCATAATTTTAATAATGTGAATCTCTTATGTGTGGCGGGCCCCTCCAAATAAGTTAAGAGCTTATTAAAGTTCTCAAATACTAAAGCTCACAGGAGTGTTAAGTTTTAAATAGAACATTTTAATAAAGCCTCTCATTTTAAATTGTGGTTCCCTCTACTTATGAAGTGAAGCTTTATGAAACAAGACACTAAGTAACTCTTTCACGGTAGATAAAGAAGTGTGTAGCCCTAATATTTTCACGCAGCCAAAGAGAGAGAGTGGCGGGGGTTTTTCTCACACTTGTAAGAATAGAGGCAGAGAGACATTTTTCAACCAGTTTCAGTTCAGTTGGAGAGATAGTTGCATATACAATCACAACCAGTTTAGTGCCAGATTTTGTGTCAAGTTTTGTGGGTAGATACAAAGATTTCTAGAGTTAGTTGAAGATATTTTCTTGTGTTTTCTGGGTTATAAATATGCAGATTTAGGAGATAGTTCTACAAAGTTCAACACACAAAGAGATGAGATTTTGGAGCAGCACGTAGGTGTTTTTCTTTTTTCCTTAACAGTGTCTTTTCAAATGAGAATGTAATATGTTATTTTGTGCAGCCATTCCTGCCTCTATAATTTGTTACTGTTCAAATAATAAGAAATACTATTTTGTGCATATCTAAGTTAATTTTTGTTTCTGATTCTTTAAATCTCTGTTTCTTTTACCTCTATTAAATCTACTTATGTAAATGGGTATCAATCATGCATTTATGCTCTCTAGTTTCTCGATTCATCTTTCAAGGTTTAAACACTATGCTGATTCGGGTTAAGTTTTAAATCTAGTGCATCACCATAGATTTAGGTTTTAATATTATATTTGTAATCCTGTTTTCCTTCTAACCTTTTTCTCAAACCCCCACTGAAAGAATGGAAGAGCTAGCTTCCCTAAAATCTAGAGGTCACTCTAAGAAGCAATCCCACATTTTAGAGTTTCCCATGTTGTTGGATTAGACCCACAAATTTATGCTTCAACAGTTTTTGGCACGTCCAGTGGGACTAGATTCAAAGACTTGGGTCTTTGTTTTCAGTGAATCTTTGCTTTGTATTTTGTAGTTTTGATGGGAAATCACAGAAATATCTGCTCATAGGAGCGTGAATCATCCATCTAGCAACTCTACTGAAGGTTCTTTCTTAGATCTTTGCTTCTACTAACTATGGCAGCCCCAGGTATCTATGTGCATCTGAATATTCAAAGGGATCTACATTTTGTGACTTGGGATTCAAGTCCTCTTGTTCTTCAGCCATAGGGTCAAGTTCCTGACACATCCTGGAAGGCATTGCCTCACTTTCTTGGAGATGGCTCAGTTTCTCCTATAGATCATATTCAAAATGTAGCCAGTTTATGCTCCATCCACAATGTAACAAGTGAGAATCATGCCCTCTTGTTGTTGGCATCTTCTCTCAAAGGCAAAGGAAAAGAATGGTACAGAAGATTGCATCCCAGTTCAATCACTGGATGTGATCAGCTTGGTGGAGTCATCTACCATCAGTTCAGAGAGAGGACAAATGTCAGCACCCTCACCCATAATCTCATGACAATCAAAAGGCATCCTGTAGATCCCATGCATGATTTCAATTCAAGATTTGACATGGTATGGAAAAAATTCTTAGTTGACATGAGGCTTCCTCCAGTCTTCGCATCCTTGTATTATTTAAAGTCTTTAGACCCTAAGATCTCTATCATGATACAATCTTTAGGAGGTGAAACTCTGCCTCAATCATATGATCTAGCCATTAAGGCTGAAAGTAACATCATAGTGGATGGTAAACTGCCTCCTCTGCCCTTAAAACAACTAATGCCTCATGCAAATAACCTATCTCAAGTTCTTTCTTGTAATTAAATGTATACCTATTCTGATCCACCCACCCTCCTTGCTGATTTGCCAAATCATGAGGAGATGAGTGTAGTCAAAAAACTTATAAAAACTCTCTCCCATGAGTTGAATGAGCTAAAATATCAAGCCATGTTCCATGCTGATCCATATAATCTACCTCAAGACCCTTATGAATAGAAATACCAATGTGGTTAGTTTGTACAAGAAACTCTCCCTCAAGCACATAAGAGACTCAATAATCTTTACAATTATGCATTACAAACCTCTTAGCTACAAATCAGTCCATAGACATCATCGATCAGGTTCTTTGCCATTTTGATATCCAAGAAGAATCAAGTTTCAAGAATCAAAACGCAAGCAAGGAAGTGGCTCCTATCTATTCTGTGTGTCCTTTTGGTTATTAGCATCAGACATGTATGGCAAGGTTTAATTCAGAAACTCAATCAAGTAATGAAGAAGACTTAGATGATGCTTATGAGGTGACACTTCTAGAAGCTAAAAAGTACTTCAAGAGTGGCTTTGAATCTGAAAAGTACTAGGTAAATGATGATTCACAGTCTGTACCTTATCTTGAGGAAGAGGTTACAAGATAGATTTCTGCGAAGCCTATCAAGAATGACTATTTTTATTTTTGTAAGGAGTTTTCATGTCTTGAGATAGATATCACAGAGATGCCTAGACAATAGGAAGAGAACAATGAAGATTTGTTCTCACTTTTTCAACAAGGCTATTAGCTATTGGAAGATATTTATCTTACCATTGAGCAGGTGCAAGGTTTATTTGCAAGGCCTCTTATAGTAGATCATGAGGAGCTAGATGCAAGAGCTGATCTATTTTCTATTCTTGAAGGTGGTTATACTCTTCTTTTTGATGAAGATTCATAGCCACAAGATGATGGGAACCAAAGAGACATCTACAAAATTCAAGAATCACATACAGAGTTGCTACATCATAAACCCCACTATACACTTTTCATCTTGCAAGAGGGAATTCCGATCAGATTCAAGACCCTTATTGGTTGTTCTGTCACCTACAAGCCTAGCCTAGACATTATCATGAGTCATCACTCTATTGAAGAGCCTGCAAAAGAAGTCACTGAAGAAGCCCTATTGACAAGGGCTTTCAAATACAAATGGAGGAATGAACTTCAATGCTTTATGCTCCCTTCCCTCCATCCGCTGAAGCAGGAACTACAATCAGAACAACCTGACTAGTGTTTTCATGCAAAAGATGAGCCTCCTGAAAGAAGGAAGGCCAAAAGGTACAAGTTCCTCATATTTTTCTTTATGCATTTTGTCTGGTCAGTTATTAGTTCAATATGGATCAATTGGGGAAGCATTATTAGACATGGAAGTTATTTTGCTGTCCCAGTGAATGGGCATGTCCCTGTGTGTTTTAGTTGTCAGTAATTTAGTTTAAGTTTCATAATAAGTTGTTATAGGAGCATTAGTTTTAGATTCAGTTAGTTTTTCTTTCAATAAGTCTCATATTCAAAATGGAATGAAGGATCTATGGTCAGTCTCCGTGGTTTAGTCATGTCTCAGAATCAATAGTCAATGATCATCAATGGGTTTCAGTTATGAATGTTTCAATTTTAAAGTAATTTGACTTTGTTTCCCACTAGATAGGCCTCTAGTCTACGAAGCCATAGATTTTGAGTTTAATAGGTAGGCCCACTTTCCTAGGCCATCGCCAAGAACTATTGTATAATATTACACACCATTTTGAAAATTTTGATGCAGAGCAATTTGATAGGGTTTATGGTTCTTTTCGTGAGTTTTTGTTTCTATTGTCCTTAATAAGGATACAATTTCTCTTTACTGAGCCTCAGCCAAGAATCCAAAGAATAATCATAAGCTTCAAATAATGATATGGTACAGCAACTGTATATTATTAGGGCTCACTGTCAAATAGACATGGACTTAGCAAAGAAAAGAGACAAGTAAATATCATGTCAGAGCACAGAGAATTCTCAATCAAAGGCCTGAGCTATTGTATATTGAAAAGGCACTTCATATATTAATAATGGCATAGGTTGTTTGATGAACATCTAAAGTGCCACAGTATAAGGAGCATGACCTCTGTTTTATGGAGGGCTATTACTTATAAATGATACGCTGCCCATAGGTAATGGAGGCTCGGCCATAAATGAACACTGCCGCTACCAGAGGAATGGTATTAGCCTATTTCCAGCTAATGGCACTCAGTATTCAAAGGCATACACAAAATATTGAAAAGGTACTCAAAATCAAATAAGACACAGGGCGCGATAGTATTGAAGAGGCACTAATTTTTGCCACAAGCACCATGAAGGTAGCACAACAACAATGCAGGATCAACCTTTGTCAGAGGATGTTGTCTATGATTGGTATTAAATGAAGGATCTGCCAGAAGTTAAGAAGAGAAAGCACTCACCAGATGTCAGGCACTCAACAGAGTTTCAAGATCCAGCTGCAATGAAGGTTTAGTCCAACAAATGGAAGGATTAGCTTATTCATCAGGTGCTAGCATTCAAAGATGATGCTCAAACTTGTAAGATAATGGTGCTGCTCTTAGCCATGAAATGATTGAAGATCACAGCAAGAATGAAACTACCAGTTAGATAAAGAAAGGCAATGGCATCTGCCACACACACAAGATGCTCAATCTCACTCAAAGGCATAGCCTTATGAACATGGCTTGTATCAATACATATAATGGATTCTACATTTCAAGCATGACACAATGCCTATAGAGAAGATCAGCCTTTAGTAGAGAATGACGCCACTATAAACATCATGCTTGCCATTTATGTGGTTCCATCTCAAATAAAGGTAATATATGAACATTCAACCATTTCAAGTAAGGGTGTAGCTTCAAAGATGAGGTGGCCTATATAAAGGGTTCGGTTTCAAGCAAAGAGCATTGGTCTTTTCATTGTCATAGCCTCAAATGAAGATGGACACTGCTATTCTCCATGGAGATTCAACCTTTCAAACCAAAGAGAATCTGTCATCATAAGTAACTCAGCCATAAACTATAGAATCAAAGTATGGTGCTACCACAAATGAAGATGGACACTGCTAGAATCAAGTTGGCACCATCAATTGTAGTCTTTGTATGAAAGGGTGAAGCATAGTAATGAAAGATGCATAGAAGAAGCCACAACATCACCAATATGGCATAAGCCATTAATAAGTCAAAGGACACTTACCCAATTGTAACTAACAAAATGTGCCACAAGATGAAGATTCAGTTTATGCATTTCATAAACTTTGAAGGTTAAGGTTGTTAGCATAAATATTACATTGTTTTGTTTGTTACGTAACCATTTACAGTAACGTTCTGGTTCTACAGTTATATAACTGTTGTAACAGTTTCATCAACTGTTACCTAGTATTTATACTAATGTTGTAATACTTTTCAGCATCAAATACATCTTCACTTCTTCCACTTTACCATTATATTGTATCAGAGCCTATAGGAGTAAGCACAATGTGAAGTGTGGAAGGAGTCACCAACAGCGAGCAGATGGAGTCTTCAAAAATAGTGATGGAGTGCTGCTGATGTTGCCGTCCAAACAGTAGGAGAAAAATGTTGGAAGTTGCTGTAGCAAGCAAGAAAATGCTGTCTACAAACTGTTGGAAGAGTGCTCATTGAGTGAAAGCGCCACTTCCACCTGCAGATCAATACTAAAGGAGGTGTCTGGACTAAATTTTTTTTCTCCATCCATAAGGCTCTTGGAGTCTGAGTTGGTGTGTAGAGGAAGACATAGTCTGAGAAAACTGAATGTCCACTGCACCCGATGCCAGCAGTGTGGCTAGTATTCATGTGAATGAGCCAACTCGAGGCGGACGTGCTGTTTCAGAAAGCTCATGCTTCTATTTTTCCCTTCTAGATGCCCTGCAAAACATTGGTAATCTTCAATTCGATGAATTGTTTAGGCAAGGATTGCTAGATTACTTTCTATTTGATGTACAATGTCAAGCAAGGAAGATTAGAGTAAAACTTGATGAAGGTTATGATGCTGATGACGAAGATGAGGTAGAATGCACACCCAAACATCCCTGTCTCATAGCATAGGCTTATCATGCTCATCTCCATGCCATAATTTCCTCTTGAAAGTGAATGTATTGTCAAATAAAATAATAATAAATTTGTTGTCTGGACTATTTTTTTAATTTGTGGTGAACAATGTTAGCCCCAAAATTGCTTCTTTCCGATGCTCAACTTTTGAAAGGGCTAAATTATGCCGTATGGAAGACAAAGATGTGGACTATTCTCATTTTGAGGAGCTATGGGGAATTGTCATTGGTGACATAACCAGACTAGAAGACCCAGATGATAGGCAAAAGTTTGACAAGGCCGATGCCAAAGCATTGATGTTGATAACACTCAGCATCACCGACGAAGTTCAACCTCACATTCGGGATGCGGAAACATCAAAGGTGGCATGGGATTCTCTCTCCATGATCTATCAAGTGAAGAACTAGATAAAGATCCTCCAGATATAGTCCAAGCTACATACACTCAGTATGCAAGCAGGCGAGAAAGTTGAGGAATTCTTATGGCAGGTATCTAAACTGTGAGCTGAGCTTGTTGCACTTGGAGAAAAGGTGGAGGACAAACTACTTGTCCCAATTACACTGAGAGCACTCCCATCTCAGTTTAGAATCTTTGTCACCATGCTAAACATCACCAAGCAAAATGTGTCATTTGATGAATTGGTGAATTTGTTGCAGCAGGAAGAAGCCATTCAATCTGTCCAAGGTGAACTTGAAGATAAGGCCCTGATCTCTAGACAATCAAAAGGTCAGAAGTTTCATGGAAAGAAGCCACAAAAACAACAAGAACATCAACAGTCAAAGCCTCCAAAGGCAAACTGATGTTGTCATATATGCAACAAGAACAATCATGACACTATCAACTATTGGTACAATGCCTTAGCACAAGGCAATTCAAGTAAAGAAGGCTTTTCTCATTGCAGTGATACTCAGCCATCCAAATGCTGTCATCATCGCAGAAGGCACAAAGGCAATGTAGCGGCCCAACAAGATGATGCATCAGAAGAAGATGAATCAGAAACAGCGAACTGTGGCACTCATCACAATCTAGTCCTTGTCTCCCAAACCTCGCAGCCCATGAGGGATATTTGGTTGATAGACTCGGGTGCTAGCAAGCATATGATAGGCAATCATGAGCTGTTCGATGCACTGACAGAACAACCTACTGGAGATAGAGTTTGAATTGCTGGCAACAAGGAGTATGTTGCAGAGGGTATAGGCAAGGTCATCATTTCTCTTGGGACAAGCCGTTGTACCCTCACCAAGGTGTTGTATGTTCCTAGTTTGACAACAAACCTGCTCTTTGTTAGTCAGCTTCTGAACCACAAACTAAAAGTTGAGTTCCAGGTGAAGGATGGGGTCAAGACCTGTCTAATCTCAAGAGAAGGTATGATACTTGCTAGAGCATTTATGAAGGATAGACTGTTTGCATTAGATACTATCTCCTCCCCTACAGTAGCTCTATCAACTTCAACAATAGAATCTACGGGACTCTGGCACTATCACTATGGGCACCTTTCAGTTAGCTCCTTGTATCAGCTCAGCTCCAAACAAATAGTAAGAGGCCTTCCTCCAATTTCAAATTCATTGCCTATATGTCTTGGATGCCTTCCAGGTAAACAACACCAGGATCCGTTCGAGGCTAGTAACTTCCATGCCAAACATTGCCTTGAGTTGGTACATACCGATCTATGCTGACCCATGCCTGCTTCATTTTCAGGCCATAAGTACTTCCAATTGTTTGTTGATGACTTCTCCTAAAAGAGCTAGGTGTACTTTTTCAAGAAGAAAGATGAAGCCTTTGCCAACTTTCAGGACTTTCACAAGCAAGTTGTCAAAGAAGCTAGCTAGTCTCTTCTTGTCCTCTGGTCAGATCAAGGGGGGGAATTCACCTCTAAGGATTTTGTGGCATACCTAAAGCATCATGGCATTCAAGCAGCACCTAACTGCTCCCTATACTCCCCAACATAATGGAGTTACAGAACATCGCAATCAGACTGTCATGGAGATGGCTTGATGCATGTTCTCCACAGCCAAGTTGGAGGAAAGATTTTGGGCAGAAGCAGTACGAACAGCTGTATACCTCATCAACAGGGTACCAACAAAGATCATGCAACACAAGAGATCGGAAGAGGTATGGACTGGACAAAAGCCTTCAATTTCTCATCTAAGGGTGTTTGGTTGTACAGTAGACATGCATGTCCCTGCCAATAGGAGAAAGAGAACTGATCCTAAGACACTCCAGTGTATATTGTTGGGATATAGTATTACATCAAAAGCTTATCGTCTCATAGATCCTGAGACAATGAAGATACATGAGAGTCGAGATGTGGTATGTGATGAATCGTCATTCGATTCCTTATCACAAAATGAAGAGCAACAACCTCCTACTTCTCATAAATTGCTCTCACAATTAGATGATGAGCATGTGGAAGACTCTCACAGAGAAAGTGAACTACAAGGAGAGTTGTATGTTGATTTGGGCCCTCTAGAAAACATTACACACCAGCAGCAGCACAATCAACCTCCAAAGTGGGTCCAAAGTACAATCAGGGACTCTAATCTGCACACACTTCCAGACACTTCATCAGGAATCAAAACTAGGAGTCAGACAAGAAATGAATTGAATCTTGCACTCATGAGTACTATTGTTGACGGCACTGAACCTGACATAGTTCGAGAGGCATTAAGCCAACCTTAGTGGAAGAAGGCTATGGATGCAGAGTATGATTCTCTGATACAAAATCATACTTGGGAACTTGTTGATCTGCTTGAAGGGAAGAAACCCATTGGCTGCAAATGGATTATCAAACAAAGTACAAGGCAGATGGATCTATCGACAAGTACAAAGCATGACTTGTAGCAAAGGGATATGCTCAACAGGAGGGCATTGATTATGAAGAGACCTTTGCACCCACTATGAAGATCAAAACTATCAGAATGGTCTATGCATTGGCAGCATAGAAGGGATGGAAGCTTCAGCAGATGGATGTCAAGAGTACTTTCTTAAATGATGATCTCAAAGAAGAAGTGTACATGACCCAACCAAAAGGGTTTGTTGATGAACATCATCCACACAAGGTATGTCATCTTATCAAATCTCTTTATGGCCTTAAGCAAGCTCCTAGGGCATGGTACATCAAGATTGATGGTCATCTATTGCAGCATGGATTCACCTGTAGCCCCTTAGATCTTAATTTGTATATTAAGAAGGTAGACACAGAGATTGTCATTCTAGTTTTGTATGTGGACAATCTTATTCTCACTGGCAGCTCAGACAGTCTCATTGATGATGTAAAGAATGATCTCAAGAACTCCTTCGACATGATAGATTTGAGGCTACTTCATTATTATCTTGGCTTGGAGATATGGCAGAAGAAGAACCACATATTCATCTCCCAAATGAAATATGCCAAGACACTCCTAGAAAAGTATGGAATGGTCAACTGTAAGCCTATTTCTACTCCAATGGAGAAAGGTTTGCAACTATCCTATTTCTAGGATTCGCCTCAAGTAGATGTCACTCTCTACAGGTAGCTGGTTGGGAGCCTTATCTACTTGACCTACACCAGACCAGACTTGTGTTTTGTTGTAAGCTATCTCGCTAGATTCATACAAGAGCCAAAGAAGTGTCATTGGGTTGCAGCAAAGCATGTGTTGAGATATATCTGAGGCACAGTTGATTATGGTCTGGAATATAAGAAGAATAATTAGTTCTTCTTACAGGGATATATAGACTCGGATTATGCAGGATCTGTAGATGACAGGAAATCCACCTCAGGTTATGTTTTTCATCTTTGATCTGGGCCAATCTCATGGGTTAGTAAGAAGCAAACTGTTGTTTCTCTTTCATCCACTGAGGCTAAATATCACGCCGCACAAGGAGCTGTGTGCGAAGTGATTTAGTTACATTGCATTCTACCAGATATGGACATTCCTGAAGAAAAGTCACCAGTTCTTTTTTGCAACAATCAGGGTGTGTTAAAACTTGTGAAGAATCCATTTTTCCATGAGTACACTAAGCATATTGAGGTCGAGTGTCATTACATTTGGGATCAAGTTTTGAACCACCACATCTAGCTCCAATACTACCCTACAGACTCTCAGATAGTAGATATGTTCACCAAATCTCTTGGTAGGATCAAATTTGAACTGTTTAGGGGGTACATTTGTAAAAACAATGTAATAAGGGGGGAATGTTAGCATAAATATTACATTGTTTTGTTTATTATGTAACCATATACAGTTACGTTCTGGTTCTACAGTTATACAACTACTGTAAGAGTTTCATCAACTGTTACCTAGTATTTATACTAATGTTGTAATACTTTTTAGTGTCGAATACATCTTTATTTCTTCTGCTTTACCATTAAGGTCATTGTGAGTTGGCTTGGAACTCTTCAAACCACATTCAAATAGCCACAAGAAAAAGTTTGGCTTTAGATAATGAAATGACACTCCTAAAATGTGAATGCAAGAACATAGATCCTAGAAAGGACCCAAATCAAATACAAGACCACAGCATCGGCCATTTACATCTAAAGATGCACAAAATGGCACACCAGTGGATACTTAAATGATGGCATTTCCCTTAAGGAAATTGTTTAGCTTCGAGGGAAGATCGGCCTTTCAATGTGAAATAAAGATCAAGTAGATAGAGGAGTGTTCGGCTTCAGTTGAGAGGGAAGATGTAGTTAAAATATGAGAAGCATGTTGCATATCAAGTGCCCAACCAATGAGAAATTTGTGAATCAGTTGCTAATGGTGCGAAAGCTTCAAATGCATAAAGACATAGATTTTCACAGAAAGGATACAGCCACCATTGGATGCAGCAAATGAATCAATGGCTCAGATTTGAGAAATAAAATCACAACTACCAAAGGCAGGCACTAGAAGTGATCCATGTGCTAGCTACGTAAGGAAACAAAGAAGCTCAAGATGAAGTGGAAGCCACCACATGGGGGCTACATTGATGAGAACAAAGGCAGGCACCAGAGAAAGTCACGTGGGGTAGCTGAGGAGAGTTAATTGTTTAATTTCATTTTATGAAAATGCCAAGAGTCACGTGAGTTTCTAAGAGCAGGCTGAGCATTATTTTAATAATGTGAATCTCTTATGTGTGGCAGGCCCCTCCAAATAAGTCAAGAGCTTATTAAAGTTCTCAAATTCTAAAGCTCACAGGAGAGGTAAGTTTTAAATAGAATATTTTAATAAAGCCTCTCATTTTAAATGGTGGGTCCCTCTACTTATAAAGTGAAGCTTTATGAAACAAGACACTAAGGAACTCTTTCACGGGAGATAAAGAAGTGTGTAGCCCTAATACTTTCACGCAGCTAAAGAGAGAGAGCAGTGGGGGGTTTTCTCACACTAGTAAAAATAGAGGCAAAGATGTATTTTTCAACTAGTTTTAGTTCAGTTGGAGAGACAATTGCAGATACAATCACAGCTAGTTTAGTGCTAGATTTTGTGTTGAGTTTTGTGGGCAGCTATAGAGATTTCTGGAGTTAGTTGAAGATATTTTCTTGTGTTTTCTAGGTTATAAATATGCAAATCTAGGAGATAGTTTTATAGAGTTCCACACACACAGAGATCAGGTTTTGGAGTAGCAAGCAGGTGTTTTCTTTTTGCCTTAGCAGTGTCTTTTCAAATGAGAATGTAATATGTTGTTTTGTGCAGCCATTTCTACCTCTGTAATTTGTTACTATTTAAATAATTAGAAATATTGTTTTGTGCATATCTGAGTTGATTTATGTTTCTCATTCTTTAAATATCCATTTCTTTTACCTCTATTAAATATACTTATCTAACTGGGTATCAATCATCCATTTATGCTCTTTGGTTTCTCAATTCATCTTTCAAGGATTAAACACTGTGATTATTTGGGTTAAGTTTTAAATCTAGCACATTGCAATAGATTTAGGTTTTAATATTATATCTATAATCTTGTTTTCCTTCTAACCTTTTCTCAATCCTCCACTGAAAGAATGGAAGAGCCAGCTTCCCTAAAATCTGGAGGTCACTCTGAGAAGAAATCCCACATTTCAGAGTTTCCCATGTTGTTACTAGATTAGACCCACAAATTTATGCTTTAATAGTAAACATGGTCTTAAGGACTCTAACACCTAAATATCAATGCAAGCTGATTGTTGTAGAAGAGAGGGATATTAATAAAGTGACCTTAGATGAACTTCATGGTACTTTTACTACTTTTGAGATGAGAGTTTGTAATGATAATTCTACAAGCAAGGAAGCTGCCTTTAAGTCAGTAAAAAAGGAAAAGGAAAGAAATTCTATTCCAGAAGAGTTGAATGACCAAGAGTATTCTTTTGTTAGTAAATTGGAAAAGGGGTCATAAAGAAAATACATGGCTAAACTTCCATTCAAATGTTTTGGTTGTGGTTGAATAGGACACTATGCTGCAAAATGTCCTTATAAAGATCTTGATAGTGATGAAGAGGAAACTAGAAAACAAGTTGAGAAGAAAAAATTGAATCGAAAAAGGAAAAACACCTTTAAAAAGAAGAAAAGTCTGTTCACAAAAGATGCTGATATAACAAATAGTGGTTTAGAGGAGTCACTTGAAGAAGGAGAGGAAACCTTGTTCATGGTAGTTATAAATGAAAATCAGAATAATAGGTGTGAAGATCAATCTGAAAATGATGAAGTAGAGGTTGATCTTGAAGGTGAATTGAAGTGTGCACTTGGTGAGATCAAGAAGCTCAAAAAGGAGGCAATTGATCAAAGAAATCAGTCTCAAAAGGATAATGAAAATATGATCAGCAAAGTCACTCATTGTGAAAAACTAATTGCAAACCTAAAGTTGAATCTTGAAGAGAATAAAAGAGTTGTTGAATTCACAAGAAAGGAGTTAGATGCCAAAGTAAAGGAATGTCATGCTTTAGAGTCTAAAATTGTAGCCTTGAGGAGAAGACTTCACATGTGTAGCAGCAGTGAAAAACATTAAGATCTTTTGGGAAAACAAAAGGGCTACAAAAAAAAAATTGTCTAGGGTTTCAAGAAGGACAATGCTCACATTCAAATGGTCTTCAACATGTTGATATCACAAACAAAGGTCTCATGAAACCATTAAGTATCAAAAGAAGTAGTTCTTTCAGGTATAATCTATATTTTCTTGGTTATTGTTTTCATTGTAACAAATATGGACATAAAGCAAATGAGTGCAGATTTGGTTCCAGAAGAAGAGCAAACTTTTTGAGAAGGAATCCTTTTAAGTTTTTAAATAAGCTGAGATACTTCAATTGCAATAACTTTGGGCACATATCTAAGTTTTGTAGACCCATCTTGGAAGTGCAACAAACTAGAATGAATGTTCTTTCCAAAATCTCTACTTCTAGTGCTAATAAGACAAACCTAGTTTGGAGGCCTAAGATGATGAATAAGAATATTGAAGCTATGATTGTTCAAATTGCTTTTCATGTCAAGAAGAAAGAAGAATGGGTTATAGATAGTGGATGTTCTAACCATATGATAGGAGATAAAAGCAAGTTCATTAATCTTGAAGACTACATAGGAGGTTCAGTCATGTTTGGTAACAATGTTTGCATTCTGATCAAAGGAAACGGTACTATACTTTTACATGATGAGACTCCATTACATGATGTGTATTATGTTGAAGGTTTAAAACATAATCTATTGAGTGTAATCCTAATTTGTGATAATGGATTCAATGTTTTATTTAATGCTCATGGTTGTGAAACTAAGAAGAAATCTAGAAAAGTAGTTGTAGCTAGGTTAAGAACAAGTGAAAATATCTGTAACCTTCATGAGACTGAAAACAAAGATACAGATGGACATATTTTCTTCATGGGTCAGATTGATGAAAGTTGGCTATGGCATAGAAGACTTGGTCATATTAATTTTTATAATCTTTTCAGGATCAGCAAAAATCAAAATGTAAAGAATATGCCTCACATCTCCAAGCCAATCAGCACCACTTGCAAAGAATGTCAACGAGGTAAGAAAACAAAAGTCAGTTTTAAATCCAAAGAGTACTCTTCTTCTAAGCCTTTACAACTTGTTCATACTAATTTATGTGGTCCAACAAGGACACAGGCATTAAGTGATGAAAGATATTTTATGCTTTTTATTGATGAATATTCTAGAATGACCTAGGTGACCTTTTTGAAGCATAGGTTACAAGCATTTAACAGATTTAGGGTCTTTAGAAATATGGTTGAGAAAGAATCAAATTTCAAGATTAAATGTCTAAGATTAGATAAGGGTAGAGAGTATACATCCAAAGAGTTTGAAGATTATTGTGAGAGTCATGGCATCAAGAGACAATATTTGGCCTCTAGAACTCCACAATAGAATGGAGTAGCTGAACTGTGAAGGAAATGGCAAGAACAATGCTTCATGATGCAAATTTGCCTAACACTTATTGGAAGGAAGTAGTACATACAACAGTATATACTCTGAATAGAGTTCAACTAAAAGTAAAATATTATCATACTCCTTATGAATTATGGTATGGTAGGTCAGCAAATATTGGACACTTTATAATTTTTGGTAGTAAATGTTTGATTAAGAGAGATGATGATAATTTGGGGAGTTTTGAGTCTAGGAGTGATGAGGGCATATTTTTAGGCTATTCTACACATAGAAAAGCCTATAAGTGTTTTTACAAAACATTCAAAAGACTAATAGAAAGCACTAATGTCAAAGTGGATGAAAGTTTGCAGCCTTGTGTACAACAGATTGAAGATATAGAAGAAGAAGAAGGTCATATTTCAAAAAAAGAGGTGGAAGTTCAAGAGCAAGAAGCTATTCTTGAAAAGCTATTGAAACCATACCCAAAACTCCTTCAAAGATACTACAAAAAGATCATCCACAAGAGCTAATCATTGGAGATAGAAATATTAGTGTTATAACAAGGAGGAGACTTGCTACCACAATTGATCAAGTACATGTATGCTTGATATCATAAATGGAGCCAAAAACCTATGTGGAGCCTAGCAAGGATGAGTTCTAGATTAAAGCCATGTAAGAGGAGATAAATTGGATAAAGAAGAATAAGACATGGGAAATTGTTCCTAGACTTGATGGTAAGATTGTCATTGGGGTAAAATGGGTTTTTAGGAACAAACTTGATTATAAGGGCAAAGTTGTTAGAAATAAAGCTAGACTCGTTTGCAAAGGGTACTCTCAAGATGAGAGGATCAATTTTGATGAAACTTTTGCTCCTGTGGCTAGACTAAAGGCAATAAGAATGTTTTTATCATTTTTTGTTTACAAAAATTTTAAGGTGTTCTAAATGGATGTCAAATCAACCTTTCTCAATGGTGATCTTGAGGAAGAAGTTTATATTGAGCAGCCTGAGGGTTTTGAATGTGATGGTAAACTAGATCATGTGTACATGTTGAAAAAGGCCTTTTATGGCTTGAAACAAGCCCTAAGAGCATGGTACTATATATTGGATAAGTACATGCAAGGGAAAGGATTCACCAAAGGTAGAGTGGACAACAACTTGTATTTTATTGCCAAAGGTGAGGATATCTTGGTTGTTGTGGTTTATTTTGATGATATCATTTTTGGAAGAAATAATGATAACATATGTATTTTCTTTTTTTGATATTATGAAATCTAAGTTTGAGATGTCAATGCTTGGAGAATTGTCTTTCTTCCTTGGTTTAAAGGATTCACAACTTAAAAAAGGGATTTTTATCTCACAAGTTAAGTATGCCAAAGAAATATTCAAGAGATTTCAGATGGATGAGTGTAGACCAGTTGGTACTCCTATGGAAATAGGATGCAAACTAAGAAAAAATTGATGATTCACCTGAGGTAGATCAATCTTTATATAGATCCATGATAGGTAGCCTCTTATATCTAATAGCTTTTAGACTTGATACCATGTGAGAACCAAGATCGTGGAAAGACTATCAAACACGAGATTACAAGGGAGAACGAACAATTTGTATTAACAAATAACATATAGGGAGGAAGACATAGAGAGGGAGAAAGAGATAGGGGAGAGAAAGTGAGAGAGAGGGGTGAGATTGAGAGATATAGAGAGAGGGATAGATAGAGAGAGAGAGAGAGAGAGAGAAAGATAGAGGGGAGAGATGGTGGAGAGGGGGGACAAAGAGAGGAAGAGTTGGGGGAGAGGGGAGACAAAGAGAGGAAGACTTGGGAGAGAGGGAAGATAGATAGATAGATAGGGATGGAGAGGGAGAGATGGAGAGGGGTATATATATATATATAGAGAGAGAGAGAGAGAGAGAAATGGGGCAAAGGGGAGATAGAGAGGGAGAGGTAGAAAAGGGGAAAGATACAAGGGGAGATAGAGACAGAGAGAAGGGGATATATATACATATATATATAGAGAGAGAGAGAGAGGGGGGGAAATAGATAGGGGATAGATAGGAAGAGATAGAGAGGGGGAGATTGAGAGATAGAGAGAAATGGAGAGATAGAGAGAGAGAGGGGAGGTAAAGAGACAAGGATAGAGAAGGAGAGATATAGAGGGGGAGAGAGAGGGAGAGATGGGGGAGAGGAGATAGAGAGGGGAGATAGAGAGGTAATAATAGAGGATGAGAGTTAGATAGAGATAGAGGGAGGGAGGGAGAGATGTGGAGAGGGGAGATAGAGAGATAGGAATAGAGAGGAAGAGATAGAGAGAGGGGGAGATAGAGAGAGGGGGGAGAGAGAGAGATATGGGGGAGAGGAGAGATGGAGAGATAGGGATAAAGAGGGAGAGATAGAGAAGGGGAAAGTGACAAGAGGAGAAAGACAGGGAGAGAGGGAGAGGGGGATATTGAGAGATATAGAGAGAGGGAGAGATAGAGAGAGATAGAGTGGAGAGAGAGGTGGGGATATAGAAAGGGAGAGATAGATAGAGATAGAGAGAGGGGGAGAGATGGATAGGGAGAGAGAGGGAGAGATATGTAGAGAGATGTAGAGGGATGTAGAGACAGATAGAGATAGAGGAGTGGATAGAGATATCTAGAGGGGATGAGAGCAAGAGAGAGAGAGAGGGGGAGATAGAGATATATTCATCATCATCATCACCTAATAATATAATAGTTGTCTCTTCTTATACATGAGGCTACTATAGAGGGAAATAAGATGGAGGGGTGACATTAGTTTTGTAAAGCATATTAACTAAACATCCAAAGGACTTCAATAGATATAAAATGTGAGCGCATTTTTTCTTGCTTTGGGAAATTCCAACCCAAAGGGTTGGATTTTCTATTGGCATCCAACTCAAAGGATTGGACCTACCTTTTGGATGCCAAAGACATGTTTTTAACAAAACAAAAAAAATCAACAAAATCTTGAATGTGCTCTCCATCAGGTTTACATGTTTTTCAATGTTAATATGAAAAATGCTAGGATGAATTGAAGTTTTTATTAGTATTTTTTCTAAAATCTAATAACATTAAGGTTTCCATATTCAATTTCATTTTCTAATTTGTTCTTTTTTGCAGAAAACCTATGCATAGTACATTTCTGGTGTCATTTTTTACACATTTATTGAAATTTTAAAAACTTACATTTTTAGATTCTAGACTCTATTCTATACACATTGTTATTTATTTTTTATTAGTTTTCAAAAAATTTAGGGGGGAGCACACTCAAATTTTCATTTTTCAGGATGTGTCCACTTTGAAAATTCAAAAAAAGTTAGATATTCATTAACAAATTAATAGAAAAATCAGGCATAAACTAAATGATGTTAGCTAATTTTCTAACAAAGCAATTTGTGAATACTTTAAAAAGCTCAACATCTTAGGGGGAGCACACCAGACACTGTTATATTTTTCTGACAAAAATAGGAGCACTTTGTGTGCTCCCCCTATTTGAACCTCCTAATCTCCACCGTTTTTAGAAAAAATAGTAGTTTATAAACTAGATTGTGAGCACTACGAATCTTGTTTTTATCACATCTTCTAATTTTGAGCATGGATATCTTCAATTTCTCATCCAAGATCAGTTTTTACTGATTTCAGAGAAAAAGTGGCCA
Source organism: Cunninghamia lanceolata (assembly GCA_027924645.1). Lineage (NCBI taxonomy): Eukaryota > Viridiplantae > Streptophyta > Pinopsida > Cupressales > Cupressaceae > Cunninghamia > Cunninghamia lanceolata. Next base: position 2,975,687 of record BSBN01001670.1, on the reverse strand, counting down.
CTTATGACCCCCTTTTGGTCCCCCATTTCCTTGTACATACCCCTCATCCAAGTTTATAGGCTCATGAGAAGTTGTGTCCACTTTTTTAGTGCAAAGGAAAAGGTTGTTTTGCACAAAAATGAAGTCATTGAGGTGTTGTTGTGACAACTTGTTGTACTTATTTGTGTGAATGGGCTCAGACAAAATCTAGTTGTCCTCACGTCTAAAAGCATTATGAGATTGAGACAAAAATGGAGGCTTAGATTTTGAATATTTGAGGTATTTCTACTCCATTCTTTCCACCAAGAAGCAACTACAAATAAGATATTCAAAAGTTTGTAAGCAATAATTGTTCAAAAGTTATGAGTGAAGACTCCAATTTTTTGTTATCCAGGGCATGCGTGGTTCACCCTTGGATAGCTAATGGGGAAGAAAAGAGTTAACCTACTTGCAATTTCACAACTCCTCAATAATTAGGGCCCTTGCCTCAACCTTAAGTGTCATCCCCACAATTCACATCGAGAGGCCCTCTAACATCTCCATTAACAACTATGAAGTCCTTTGAGAAGAAAACTTGGTTTCCAAGTAGTTTTTCATTGCATGAAGGGATTGGTAGAGTTGATTGTTACACCTTTGATCAATGATCTTCCAAACAAATTCAAATTTGGCTTCCTACAGTAGCTTTTGGATGGTCTACTTGCCCCTTTCCATATCCTCATAAATGTATCCCATTAGGTTTGCTCCCCATCTACCAAGCCCAAAAGCCTAACCAAAGGTTACAACATGTACAAATAAATTAAGATTACAATTAAAATTAATACTTAAAAAAAGTGAAATCAAAGGATTCAATTTTAGATCTACATTGAAGCTTAAAGTTACTGATGATCTCTATAGCTCTCTTTGTAAAGACAATTTTGTGACTTCTTTCCATTAGCTTTCTTTGAATGTGATGAATCTAGCCCATGCTTGGCTCCCAAATCTTTGTTATGTTGAAATGGAGGTTGTTGTAGAACTAGGAATTAACACAAATCATATTCATTTCTTTTTGCTTCTTTTTCCATGTACTTTCAATTCAAGGTTCTAATCCAGTTTGTTTTGAGGAACAAGAAAACCTTGTGATTGGACACTGCTCAAGCTAGACTAGGTGGATGTGATGTGTAAGCATGGACCATGATTAGAGCCTACATTCTATGTCATATCCACCTCTATTTCCTGCACCATGTTAGGACTCCCAATGCTGCTATGGATGCATTTGTATTCATCCTCTCGAATTTCTTTTGTCATCTTTCATTCTACCTTGCCCTTGGCATTGGCAAACTTTGACATCATGACCAGCAATATGTGCGAGGTGGTATTTGAGGCAATTGATGCTTTCACTTATCTTCAACTCACATTAGTTGCAAATAATAGTCCTCATAGTCAGTCTAGGTGTACCATGTTTTGAAGTAGTGTCCTTTCTAGGATTGGGTTGGCTTCCACTTTTTGATGTCAGTGTATCCTAGGTGCAAACCTAGTAGTGATAAAATCAGAAAAATAAATTTTACTTACCAAAAATTTGTCAGTCTAAGTTTTCCCATGTTTAGTCATGAGTTTTCAGAAGTAGGTTTTTGGCAAGTTTTGGTGCCAAACTCGCAGTAGAAAAATGTGGGTTTGGATTCTTTCCACAAAAAAAATGCCTTAGACTATGAAAAACACTTGAACAAAAATCTTGTCATGATTTGTAGTTACTAATTGTTGCTAGGGGTTGGATTAAAAAACTACTCACCTTCGGAGGGCATCAAAAGAACAAGGCATTCATTTTTGTAGGTGATTTTAGGGCATTTACATTCACGTTTTGCAATCTTGGGTTCTCCTACTTGTAGTGGCGAGAAAACCTGCACTTGAAAGGGCAAAATCCACATGGCAAAGTCTCATGGCAAAGTCTTAATCTAAGTATTTTTTATTGTTTTCAAATTTTTAAGTTGCCGAGCTTTTGCCAAATTGTAAAATTTTTGGTTTTGCCAAGTTTGAGTCAAGTATGATCCAAGTATAAGCATGCACATTGTGAACTTTGCTTTAAACTTTGAACCCAAACCTTGTTGGCTATGGTAGTTGAAAAAACATCTTGTAAAACATAAAATAAAATCACATGAAAACTAAACTGAATGGTTTTGCATTTTGAATATAAATGAACATTATTACAAATTGAAGCAAAATAATGTTGTTTCATACCATAATTTGATAATTCAAACTAGTGAAAAAAATCAGCATTTTGGTTTATAAACAATAACACATAATCAATGAAAATTGAATTGAATGTTTTCAAAACATGCTCAAACATTTAAATCTAACATTTAGGAAAGAAATAAGATTCTTGAAATGCTTGGAAAAATAAAATTTTGACAGAATTATGAAATTACAGAATTTTACTCCTCAAATTGCCTCCAATGAAAGGTGATGCCCTAGTTGGTGGTTTGTTCAATTCCCAGAGCTTTAGGGACTCTCTGGTCATCCGCTCTGCTTATAAAACTATGCAAGAGGGGCTCCTTATGGTCTGTATGGATGAGCTAGATAAAGAACTGAAGGCAAATAGCTTTTACTTCTCTAAGAAGAAAATTGATCGGATTAGGAAGGTTTTCCTCTCTATAAGGTTCCTGAGGGTCTAATTGTGCTCCCTCGCTTCCCACAGATTTATTTGAAGATTCGGCAGACCTGTTGAAGATAAATTGTAGCTAAACTAAAAACTAAAATAGATAAATAATCAAAGACAGAGATAAAATCAGAGACATGAATTTAACGTGGTTCACCATCAAGATGGCTACATCCACCAAGGAAAGCAGGACACTATTTCATTAATAAATCCAATTACAATAGTCTTCATCTCTACCAAAAAGAGAATGAGAAGGAAATTATATAGACTCTTCAGGCAAATGAAGAGACATGGGAAGAGGAAGAAGAAAGGGCAGTGACAGTTGGGCTTCATTTCCAACAATCTCCCACTGAAGTCCAAATGGCACTGCTATACCCACTTTCCTTGAAACTCATGGTTACTTAACTACAGTACCAAGTAACCACTCCATTGGCTGACCAATCTCAGTGAGAATTCCAACCAAGTCAACCAAACTGACATCATGTTCACCTTTAATCCTCTGTCTATCACTAACAATTAATCCTTCTTTGTTGCCTGATGAAAGCCTTCCTCCAGTTGTTCCTTGTAAATCTAAACCAAAGAATGAATACATTGCACCTTTATGGGAAGTATATTTCTAATAACTAGAATTATCTTTAGAACCCATGTTGATTAGTGATACATCGATCCAACTCAAGTATATAGCCTCTTCAAGAGCCTTCTCCGTAGCTTTATACTCACCTACGCCAAATAGTGCACTTCCCAAATGCTTTAATGCCCTATAATGAGTTAGACGGAGGATTGCAGACTCCCTGTAATGCTCACAAGCACTCAGAAGCATTCCCTCACTTTCTAAAGAAATGCCCAGGTTCACATGGATCTGCGACAGTAAGTAAAACCATTGACTACCACTGGCCTCTACGGCTTCAAGAGCCAATAAATATAACTCCTTTGCATCTGAATACCTTCCTAATGCATAAAATGTATTACCTGTCCTAAAATGCAGACGAACATCAACGGGTTTCAGCTCAGTAAGGCACTTCTCTTCACACTTGGGGTTGGAAATCTTTGGTGCTTCCAACTCTCCATCTTCATCAACATCCCAATCATCTGGCTTTGTAGATTCAGGATCATCAATTTCCTCAGGCTCATCATCCAACCAACCTTGAGGCTTTTCAGCTTCCAAATCTTCATAAATGTTGAGACCTAGCTTCAACATCTTATGAATGTTGGAAGCAAAGGTATTTGAATTATCAAGGCGGAAGGCAGAAGTGAGAGAAACCATTTCATAGATGAGCAATACCAGGTCCTTTAAAGACTTACCAGTCTTATTTGCCTTTGCCCTCTTCCGTAACTCCTCCATGATAGCTTTCCTGTGTTGTTCATCACTTGTGCATTCGAGAAGTGCTCTAAGCTCAATTTTGAGATCTTCTAAAAATTCTTGTGGTGCAGATTCAATTCCAAATCCAGCATCCTTCTCCTCTTTAGCCAAATCCTCCTTATTTTTAAAACCATCCCACCAATGTACATGGTGTTTTGTTTTAGCAACATCCATTACTGTTGAAACCTCTATTTCATTCAGCCTTTGTAGGCTCTCTGATTCTTCTAGCATGTCAAAATCCTCGCCTCCCAAATCCTACGGAGGCCTTTCCCACACATACCTCACCTAGGCAGTGCTCGGGGAATCAAGATCAACATCACTCATAATAACATCAATGGCAAGATTAGTAGCCAAATAGAGAGGAGATTCATCTACTTCCATAGGCACAATTTCATCTAGCTCCAAGTTACTGTCCGCAGCTCCCACTTCATCAAAACTCACTCCAGAGCCACATGACAAAGACATGAGAGCTAGAGCCCAATCATCCAAAGCTACTACATCCATTTTCCTAGAAATTCTTCATGATTTCCAAAACAGCTTTTCCACCATTGGCTCTGATACCAATTGTTGAAGATAAATTGCAGCTAAACTAAAAACTAAAACAGATAAATAATCAAAGACACTATGATAAAATCAGAGACACGAATTTAACGTGGTTCACCATCAAGATGGCTACATCCACCAAGGAAAGCAGGACACTATTTCATTAATAAATCCAATTACAACAGTCTTCATCTCTACCAAAAAGAGAATGAGAAGGAAATTATATAGACTCTTCAGGCAAATGAAGAGACATGGGAAGAGGAAGACGAAAGGGCAGTGACAGTTGGGCTTCATTTCCAACAAGACCCTCATGTTCAGGTAGACGAAGATTCGAGTGACGAGGAACCCATCGTGGCAGTTGTAATTCTAGGTATCAGGGTAGCCAATGGCTATGGTGTGAATGGTGTCGGTGCTTCAGGTTGAGCTGAAGTGGGAGGCTCTATGTAGTTCCATGTGTTCCTTTTTTGGTTTTTGCCTCTGGTTATTAATTCTATTTTTGTTATTCTAGCCAGTCATAGGGCCCTTTTTGTAATGTCGTTATATCTTTCTGACTCTGAACTTTTTATCATTACTGTATTTATATATTTTCAGTAATTCTATGGGTGGTATCCCCACCTTTCTTATTAAAAATAAATAAAATAAAATAAAATTTGCCTCAAAACTCGTTTGATCACTCAAACAAGGTTGTAAATGTAGTGTGAGGAAATTGCAAGGATTAGATTTGCTTGAAAAGGCAAAACAATTGATTTTTTACAATGTTTTGGCGTGTTTCTATGTTGACCCACAGGTCTGCGGCATGTGGGAAGTCTGCATGTGGGAAGTCTACGTTGCAGACTCATGGAATGCTCACCACTTTGCAGACTTGCTCACCACTAAGTATATATCATGTGGCGAGTTTGTTGCTGAGTTACTTGACCAACAAAAACACTCGTGATCACTGAGTTTTGAATCTTTGATGTAAATATTGCCCTTTTTGTATTTATAGAACAGGGTAACTACATAGTAAATATAGTCCCTTTGCTCTATATATTCGAGCACGTTAATTGTGTTGTACATTGTTTTCCCTTTATTATATGTATAGAGGGGACTATTAGAAAATGAGCATACAACCAAATAGCATAAGAGATCTCAAAGAGCATCGAATTGCTTACGGTTGAAGTTCCCAAGTTGAGCGTCTCCTAAAGTGGAGCATTTGGTGATACTTGTTTGTTGAATATGTCAGCCTTTATAATAATTAAATGAGGCAAGGTTGTTCTAGAAGTAGCATACAATCTTACTGGGTTCTTTGGTCGCGCATGGAAAAAATGTGTCTTATGTTCTGAGATCAAGGAATATCTACCCACTGCTAAGTCATTAAGAATACAATTATTAGGACGCCAAGTACAAGTTTACCGTCAAACATATTATGTAGATCATTGGCCTATAAAAAAATATTATTGAAATGGACCTTAGGCTATGAAAGGCATTTCAAATCATAGAATCTATGGTAGAAAATCAATTTGAACAGATATAGTCTTACCATTCTTAGTTGTTGTTCGTAATTTTCTTTAGCACTAAATTGGTAATGATCATCCATTGAAGCCAAGGTCTAGATTTATATGGATTGAATTATGAAAGTATCTGATTAGAATGCTATTTAAACTTGTATAGTATGAGGCTTAAGATGTCTTGTTATACATAGGTTTTTGTTCTCTTTGGTCAGGAACAGTTCAAAGTTCCAGAAGGAAATAAAAAAATCTGAAGCAACTAGGTTTATTTTTTAATACAAATTGGAAATATGGATTGATACATTTAGGCAAATTCATGGTGAGAGGTCAAGCAGTCCAGTGTGGTCATTTTCCAGATCAGAAATCCTTTACTTGAAATGAGGATTTGTCACCACAGTTGGAAAACTTGAGGTGTAAAGTAGCTCAGGGTATAAAAAGTTATAAATGGTCATAGATTCTACTCCTTGATGCATTTTGCAATTTTTAAATTCAAATGGAAAACGGGGGATCTTGTATAAAGGAATTCATTAAACAAATCTGTGAGGGTCTCATCGTGAAAGATGATGTTCTAGAAAAGAAATTTGAGATAAGCGTGTGAAGAGTGAATGACAGTTTATGTTTAGGAAACTTGAACTAGCAACCCGTTATTTCTCAATTTTACTTTTCAATATTCCTAAGAGTTCTGATTATGAGTACAATGATATTTCTAACTGCTGAGGGAAGATAAATAGCTGGAATTTCTACATTGTCGAGTCCAAAAGATTCACAAGACATAAAGAGCTAAAGAATAGGTCCCTAGATTACGGACATCTTGATGGAATTCTAGACTCTCACTATCTGTCCTGGGGTTGGTTGAACATCTCTATACTTTGCTCTGGGATTAAGAGGATGTAGTGAGATGGTCACTTAGGCTTGGTCACAGTTTTGTGTTTCTTTGGAAAATATTTGTTTATATTTTAGAATGTTTTTTCATGAGACGAATTTAAAAACAAGTTTTAAATGATTCTGCTTGTTTGATTGTTGTTAAAAAAGTATCAATGTTGTCTGTTGCTTTTGTTCCATGTAGTGTTTGATGTTGATATTGCATATTTCCATGTATTTTACAGGATATAAGCAAACAATTCAACATTAAGAAGTTCCAATGGGAATTGTTCCAATCACACATTTCATACCGACTGTCATATTCACTACGTGTAAGTATGACAACTTTTTTTATTTTGTTATATGCAGGAATTTTTTTTTAATTCTTCAAGATTATATTACATACCGTTAAGCTGAAGCAGGCATGGATTGAGTGAATATGTCTTTGTCTTATTATCAGGCCTATGCATCTATCCTTTATTTAAGGATGCCATCAAATTTCAAGATTATTTTGACAGGTGTATTTGTTGAACATCACAGCATAGCTGATGATCTGAAATTTTTGAAAGTAGTAACTTACAATCCACAACTCGGTGCTGGTATGAAAGAGGTAAAGATGAATTTGTATTCTTTTATACTTTGAGATGGTTATTTGTATTTCATGTCATGAATAATAATGCTACTACTCTTCCTCGGTCATTTTTGCATTCCAAAGCACATTTACATCTTGTCATTTAGATTTTAATCATTTACTAAAGAAGTACTTGTAATATATACATGATAAGAATGTGACCTTTTATGGATGCACATTTTGTTGTCATTTTTATGTCTTTTTAACTCTTTCCATATGATTATATGAAAATTATTACATTTATGGCTGCAGTTCTATTCTAATGCCTTTGTCATCTAGAGGTGTTCTGTGAATTTATCTGATGAGTTTTTATAATATGTGCATGGAAATGTGAGTGATGTATCTGTTTCAAATTTATACAGGTAATAGTTGAAACAACCATAGGATTTATGAAAGAAGCTTCCTTTCTTGATGTTCATGGTTTCAATGTTTATCACAAGAATGGACTTATCATAGTTAGTAAAGAGTACCTTTACTTTAAAACAAACAATATGCATGTTCCATAAAATATTGGGGATAATTTGATAAATAGGAAAGAAACCTTTTCCATTTTATGACACTATATTTCTTCATTGTTTCTATTAGTTGGTAGTCATATGTAGCCTTTATTTGCTTCCACTACGAAATACCTGTCAGATTTACATTTACTTTTGTTTTAAATATTGCTGTCTAGCATTGTTGGGATTTACTGATAAGTTTTATTCCTTTTTCTTAATGTTTTCTTACACAGCCCTTTTGGAAGGTTTGGCAAGATAATAGCAGTAAACGAAGAAGTGTGATAGGTATGTATTAAAACTATATTTAACACTCTGCCAATGTGATGTTAGTGGACCAAGATCTGTGGTAACACTATATTTAAAAATGAAAGGACATATCATGGACGGAAGATTGTACTAAAACTGATTATTTTGGTAATGTGATTATAGCCCATTTCTGCATATTGTAAATTTTAATGTGTATAACAGGTGTTCTTGAGGCAAACTGCATTGAACCTGCACATGATAAACAGGACTTTCAAAGAACTGCAATCCTACTTTAGTTAGAAGAAAAACTCAAACAGATGGCTCATGATTATTGGTATGTCTCATATCTGCAGTTTGTAATTGTTCTTAAAATTATGGGTTTAAGTACTTTAACACAATAATATAGTGCATAATATTTCCACAATGTTATGAGTCGCATTCTTCACAGCTGCTGGAGTCTTCCGTGTTGGTATTATTTGTTTGTTGTTACTGAAGTTGGAGTCCAGTTTTCTAATTTTGATTTTTATCAGTTGGCTACATTATGTGAACTTTCAAATATCTTACCAAGAAGTTGCACTATCATGAAATATTAAGAATTATATTTTAAGTTTGTAATACGAAGAAAAGTGGACTGGAACACCACCTCATACTTACCTTGGGGGATGAAGGGAGTACGCTCCCCCTCCCTGTCCATCTCTCCTTCCTCTCAATCCCAATTCTGGTTTCTTTATAAAAATATTGACACAGGATCTTGGCGAAACTTTGAGATGTCCCCTTTTAATGTAAATTTATTTACGTACAAGATTTGAAGTTATACATCAGAAAGAGATAATATGTAGAGGAAAGTGTACAGAAGGAATCACACAACTGTGAGTCTGTGCAGTCAACGTAATGCAGAAATAACCAGTAAAGGGCTGCTGTATGGTTTGAGGTTGGTAAACCATAAAATCCTCAAACCAGCTTCCGAACTACAAAAGAATCCTCAATTGGAGAGACAATGAATTGACAGAACTACAAGAGGTCACTTGGGTTGTTAGGACACCTACCTCAGACCCCACACTATCGTTTTGGAGAGTTTGAGATTTAAAGTCTCCAAGATCTGCCCCCGATTCAAGATAAAGTAAACTTGAAGCTCTCTCAGCCTTGTAGCTGCAATACTTGTATGTGTAGTAACATCTACCAACAAGACAATACAAGGAATGGAGGATACACCTAGTAAAAGATTTATGAGGGAAGCCAATTGAAACTCCTGATATTCCTACAGTTGTTATTGAGCAATAGGAAGTACAAGTGATAACCTCAAAAATCATGGAGTATAATTAGAACTTGATGGATGGGCGTTTCAGAACAATTGTCAGATAGTCTGAAAAGGAAGTGGTTAACGTCAACAAATAATTTTTTGCAGGACTACCAATGTGACCTCAAGAAGATCAAGCAGAAATCCATATAGAATGAGACCCCTGCCATGGACTATTATTGTGATACCTTGCTACTGTTGTGATCTTTTTAAGTCCTAAGCTTCTCAAAATCAGACCTTTCTTGGACTGGTGCAGGCCCTTTGCAGGACTGCTGTGGTAATTGTTGTGTCATGGGATCTTGCACTGTCATTAAATTGTTTGGATCCAACTTTAGGGCAGTTCTAAGGAAATTTGCTAGTGTATAACCATAAACAACTAATAACCATAAATGATTATGCTAGTGTATAAGAATGGATTAGATTAGTTGGATGCGTTAACATATATTTTTGTTTCTTCGATAGTGGTTAAAATCATGTTAATATTTGTAAATGAGGATGTCTATAGAGTTCTTGTTTCACATGCATTGGTTTTCAGTTTTTCAAACTTTTGCATACGATTATTGTTTAAGTTTCTGATTTTTCTTGTGTATATTTGTTTGTACCATGCAGGAATGAAAATTGTGGATTACTAGGATATCAAACAAGTAGACCCAGAGCTAAAAATCATCAAAGTGATTCACGTTCAATAGAAAATACTCAACCATTAGCAAGCAGCAATCCACAAAATGATTTCTCTCCAATCCAGAATCCCCGCCCATTAGCAAAATTTGCTTCTGATTTTTTGCCTCAGGAAATTAACAGACCAGACTTGCCCGTCTCAACAGTTCCTGGTAGTGATTTTCAGGTACAGCCCACATGCTCAATGACTACAATTCCCTGAATAATTGCACTGAAATTTGTAATTAAAGCATATTCTGTTATAGTTTCCATGTAGATGTGAACATTCATGGAGAATCATATAGGAGTATTCCATGAATGTTACTGTTGGTTATGCATGCAAGGTTTTTCTGGTAGTTTACAAATACATTTCCTTTTACTTTGGGAATTTTCCACTGGTAGGCTGTAAGACATTCCTACCAGTTTCTCTCAATTCATGGAAAGCAACTTATTTTGTTGTTTGAAATTTGTAGAAATTGTCATCTCCTTTCCTATTAATCTCGCAGACATAGACTAGCCTATTGAATTTAAGAGAAATTTTTTTAATAAGGTCATTTTTGAACGATTCACTTTCTATAAGATATACTAGAATAGGCAATAGCTTTGCATGGCCCGCCTTTTCTATCTAAAATTCTCAATAACTGTATCCCATAATACTTCAAATTGATTTATGTTGGGAACAGGAAACCAAAGGGCTAAAAGGTGAAAGTTAAAAAGCTACCCAAATTATGGTCAAATACAAATGTTTGTTATAATTCAAATTGCTGGTGGTTTTATATCATGAAACTGAAAACATAAAAAATTTGCATATATAGTTTTTGTATTTCCTGGCGTGTCTAATTGTGGGTTTTCGACTGCTGGATGCTGCCAATGGAAAAGAGCTGTAATCAGTGGCAGGAGTGGAAAAAATATCGGATCAGAATATAGAAATATTCATGAGGCACAGCTCAGGTTCTTCCGAGGAAGATGACGAGTACGATGAGCAGACTGATAGCCGCAAGAGGAAACGCGCCAGTTCCAGTAGTACTGCTCCCAGAGATGCAGCCAGTGGCGTTGCAGGCAGTGCATGATTTGAGCCCAGGTACCAAGACGCCGGCCCCAAAAGACCTCTCTGGGAATAAATCTCCTCTGGAATGTCTCGGCTCGGTTACAATCGCAGCGCCAAGAGATGCAAGGAGAAATGGGAAAACATCAACAAGTACTTCAAGAAGCTTAAAGAGAGCAACGAGAAGCGCCCCGAGGATGCAAAGACGTGCCCTTATTTCCACTAGCTCGATCAATTGTACAGGAAAAGAATCCTCAGTAACACTAATTCAAACGCAATCAAAGAGGATCAGCAAATGAACCGCAGCATGTATTGTTTGGCTGTTATTATTGAAATATCTAAAATTTTATTTCAAGCATGTATACACTTTGCTATCCTGAACAAGATTTATGTTTGAGCTAGCTCATTGCTTGCAAAATATTTGATTTTCCTTACAAAGTTGAATTCATCCTTCTGGTTTTCAAAAAGGAAATAATTTTACCATAATTCTGCAGTTTGAAAAGTCCGATGTTATTGATTATTTGGATCAGGTGTGAGAATTATCGTCAAAGAGAGCTGGAGCTAAATCACAAGGTAAGACCTTGTTGCAATTTTTACTTCTTTCTTGGAATGTGTTGATTGGAACTGATAGTTCTCAAACAGGATTAACGAGAGTAAGAGTTATACATTATGTGTCTATTGCTTCTGACATTCGTAGTCTTTTTTGTTGAATAGATAAGAAATCTGGAGAATGCCAAACACAAATTGACGGATCTTCAATCCTTCTATCCTTCTAAAACAGGGATATACAGTACTAATAGGAGATGTCATGTTTCCTTCTATCCTCCTAAAGCGGGGATAGACAGTACTAATTCTATCAAAAGTGATTTGTGGTGATTTTTCTAAATTTCCTAGACATTATTAAATTAGGTAAGAGACCTGAACTAGGAATTTTTAAACATGGCAATGGGTATCTAGATCTTTCAAGCCTCCATTTTTTTTCAGCTAATAGAATGGCATGGGAAATACTTACATGTGATTCTTAAGAAATTAAGAGACATGGGCATCATGAATAAATTTGTATTTGAATGGAGGAGAGAAAGAAGACAGAGGAGAAAACATATAAACGCAATTTCTATTGCTTGCATAAAATGGATTACACTTGTCTCTCTATTTAATGGGTTTGAGAACTATCTGGAAACAAACGCATTCAAAAAACACGTGTAGAAAATGTCTGCAGGTCGGTAGATGAAGTTTCTGATTTAAATGCTGATGTGAGAAGGGACGGTGGATGAAGTTTCTAATATTAATGTTCTTTTTGACTTTGTATATGAAGGAAACTTATGTTATTAATGTTCTTCAGTGGGCGAAATGTACATACATCCAACACTCCTCCTTAATTTCTACCACTAACTAATTGAATATCAACAATGCCTAGATTTTGTTGTAGATATTCAAATTTGTCTTTTGGCAATGCTTTAGTGAAAATGTCTACTAAATGATCTTCAGATTTGTAGAACTCAAGGTAGATTTCTCCATTGTTGACCAATTCTTGGATGAACTGGTACCTTGTGTCAATGTGCTTGCTCCTTTTATGAAAAACATGATTTTTAGATAATGCAATTGTTGATTTGTTGTCACAAAGAAATGGTGTTGACTCCTCTTGTGCTTGCAACATATTTGTCAATACTCTCCTCATCCAAATTGCTTGACATGCTGCTGATGTGGCTGCCACATACTCTGCTTCAGCGGATGAAAGTGTCACAATGGGTTGATTTTTTATGCCCATCAGACCACACCTGTTCCAAGATGAAAAACATATCTAAAAGTACTCATCATATCATCAATACTACCTACAAAATCACTATTAGTATAACTAATCAAACCAAAAACATTAGTTGTGGAATATAAAATTTCATATTTTGTTGTTCCTGCCACATATCTCAATATTCTCTTTTGAACTCGCAAATGTGATTTTTTTGGTAGCTCCACAAATCTTGAGATTAAACTAACCCCATACATGATATCTGGTCTTGTAGTTGTGAGATACATCAAGCTTCCAATTAGTCTTTTGAATGTTGTAGAATCAACATGAGGCCCTTTGTCTTCTTTGCTAATTTTAGTCCCTGTAGTAACAGGTGTAGGTGCTGAATTACAATTCAACATTTTAAACCTTCTTAACACATCCTTTGCATATTTAGCTTAACAGATAAAGATTCCCTTACCAGATTGAACAACTTCAATGTCCAAAAAATACTTCATTAATCCCAAATCTGTCATCTAAAATTCTTTTTTCATTTCTGATTTAAATGTGTCCACAAAGAAATTTCCAATGAAAATCAAATCATCAACATACAAACACAATTAAAATTTGATCCTCTTTGTTAATTTTTTTGTACAATGTGGGCTCACTACTACTTCTATTGAATCCATTGTTTTTCATGTATGAATCAATCCTGCTATACCATGCTCTTGGTGCTTGCTTGAGACCATAGAGGGCCTTCTTCAATCTATAGACTTTGTCTTCATGTCCATGCACTTCATAACTTGGTGGTTGTTTCACATACACTTCTTCATCTAGGAAACCATTCAAGAAAGCTGATTTGATATCCATTTGATCTACTCTCCAATTATTTTGAGTAGCTATTACTAAAACCATTCTAATAGTATCAAGTCCAACAACTGGAGCAAATGTTTAATTATAATTAATTCCTTATTGCTGTGCAAAACCTTTGCTACTAACATTGCCTCATGTTTTTCAACCTTACTTTCTGCATTAAATTTGTTCTTATAGACCCATTTGAGTCCTATGCAATCCTTACCTTCAGGTAGGTTAGTAAGCTCCCATGTTTGATTTCTCTCAATAGAATCCATCTCTTCATCCATATCTTTTATCCAATGTTCCTCCTTAACTGCTTCTTCAAAATACACAGAATCATGAGAGAAAAAGGCAAAATTTGAACATAAATCTAAATTTTCTTCTCCTTGATCATAAACCTTCCTCAAACTTCTCATTTTCTTACATTTATATTTTGATCTTAATGTGGCAAGAGTGGGATTCGATTCATCACTTACTTGAGAATTTGGAGTAGGATGACCAGATGATTCATCTTCTACTAAGTTCCTTGGTGTTCTTGTTGGAGTGATTGTTCCTTCTTGTGGGTTTGATTGATCTCCTTGCAAATTTTATCCTTCAATTTCCTCATTCTGAGGTATTGGTGCTCCAATCGTGATAGTTTTATCAATGCTTCCATGTAACAACCCCCCTGTCTTGCTACGTTGGCATTGAAGTTAGTAGATTTTTTAATGTAGAAAATATCTCATGAGGCAACGTATAGAGAGTTAATGCTAGTGAAATATCTCCGAGGGGTAGATGATGAGGAGGCAGTCTCTAGGAGGAGGCAACATGTTTTGGGGAGGATGGAACCATTAAATGCAAAAAAAAATATCTGATCTACGGGAGGTGAGTCAATGTGTTTTGGAGGGAGAAGAACGTAGGAATTGAGAGGAAGGAGTCGAGGCATTTTGGGGAGAGTTTTTTTTTCTCTATTTTTAAAAAGGAAGGCAATGGAGAAAGAGGATTAGAGGCAAAGGATATTGAATGGGAAGAGCTGAGTTGAGATGTTTGGAGGGGAGTGCAAACCAATCTCAAGTAAGCGATCATAGTGCAAGAGGAGGTGCACTGCAGTGTAGGGAGGAATGATCTGCCAACTGAGGAAGGGGAGTGTGAGTGGTAAAGAGGTATTTACCTCAGTTCCTTATTTTTCCAGCACAAAAAAAAAGAGAGAGACTAAAACCCCTTACTATCATTTCAAATAATATGCCAAAGTTAATTCCAGTCTTGTTACGAATATGAGAAGGTCAGAATCCAGTATACTTTGAATTTTATGTATTAATCTGAAACAGAGATTTCTGAAAACTTAATCTATGTAGTGCATCCACTTGGGACTCGGTTAATTTATTTTCTTCTATTCTGTTGATTTGATGATGTGATTGTTTTTCCTTGGATCCATTCTCATGCTATGTATGTTCTGTTATGCTGCTCCAAAGATTCAATTTGTGCGCAAGGTTATGGGTTCTAGTTTTACTCTTGCCAATTTCATTTGCTTGAAAGTTTCTAAAGCCTTTCCTCAACAAAACCGTTTTGTCTACATCTTACAATCATTCCATTTCATGAGATGATGCCTTTTCAGGGTGCTCTGTCAAGAAGATCAAATGCATTGCCTATGTTTCTGCATTTTCAAAGTCCTAAACCTTTTTCAACAAACCCAATCTATGCTCATCCTGTGATTTTTACATTCCATGAGATGACATCTCTTTGGGGTGCTCTATGCACAATTTACCTGCCTTGTGTGTGCTTCCACATTCTACATACATGCCTACCAAAGCATTAGAACTATAATATCTGACAAAAAAATTTCCCTTACTTTACACTTTGTTGGATGTCCATACTCTATCCGGAAGCTCTCATTTTGAGACTACACGGGGAGGATGCTAGTGAAGGTTAATGAGTCTAGTTTTTACACCGCTAGTTGCATTTGCTTAAAATTTTCTAAGGCCTTTTTTAGCAAACCTATTTGGAACATATCTTACATTCATGGCATGTTGGGAGACTACATTTCTTTAGGCTTTTTGTAGATAACGAACGTGCATTCTCTAGATCCCATGCACATCTAACAGGGCACTTGCTACTGCCACGTCTGGAAAAAATTCCTGTAATGACTGTGCATTGACCAAATTGGGGTTATTGGAGTTATTACAAAACTGATCTAACTGGCAAAAGGTCATTTTCAACATATTACACTGTCCACAAGAGTTTGGGTCTTGTAGATCATAATTTTCACTTTTACTATTTTAAATTTATAACTCAGGGATTTTAGTCTTTTGTATGCCTCGTTAAGTCAAATGAGATGAACAAGGTCTAGGCATTAGAGTGGTCATCTGGAGTGGCTCTCTACGGGCCTGGGGCCCGCAAGTGGCTACTAGGGGAACTAGTAGCAGAGTTATATTAATAAGTGATAACTAAAAGTAAAACATTGAGGTAAAAACACTAATAAGATAATTAAACCTCATACATGGCCTTGAGTGCTTGTATAGGCTAAGGATGCAATGAGAAGGCCTATCCGTCTGTGGGGCGTGGATTCATCTGTCTGCGGGATGTGGATTCGGGCATGATTGAGTCTCCTCGTCTGTATGAGAGGTACTTGGTTCAGTGTGTGTCATCCCTTCGAGCACATATGATGACACTCCATATGATTACACTAAAACCCCTTACTATCATTTCAAATAATATGCCAAAGTTAATTCCAGTCTTGTTACGAATATGAGAAGGTCAGAATCCAGTATACTTTGAATTTTATGTATTAATCTGAAACAGAGATTTCTGAAAACTTAATCTATGTAGTGCATCCACTTGGGACTCGGTTAATTTATTTTCTTCTATTCTGTTGATTTGATGATGTGATTGTTTTTCCTTGGATCCATTCTCATGCTATGTATGTTCTGTTATGCTGCTCCAAAGATTCAATTTGTGCGCAAGGTTATGGGTTCTAGTTTTACTCTTGCCAATTTCATTTGCTTGAAAGTTTCTAAAGCCTTTCCTCAACAAAACCGTTTTGTCTACATCTTACAATCATTCCATTTCATGAGATGATGCCTTTTCAGGGTGCTCTGTCAAGAAGATCAAATGCATTGCCTATGTTTCTGCATTTTCAAAGTCCTAAACCTTTTTCAACAAACCCAATCTATGCTCATCCTGTGATTTTTACATTCCATGAGATGACATCTCTTTGGGGTGCTCTATGCACAATTTACCTGCCTTGTGTGTGCTTCCACATTCTACATACATGCCTACCAAAGCATTAGAACTATAATATCTGACAAAAAAATTTCCCTTACTTTACACTTTGTTGGATGTCCATACTCTATCCGGAAGCTCTCATTTTGAGACTACACGGGGAGGATGCTAGTGAAGGTTAATGAGTCTAGTTTTTACACCGCTAGTTGCATTTGCTTAAAATTTTCTAAGGCCTTTTTTAGCAAACCTATTTGGAACATATCTTACATTCATGGCATGTTGGGAGACTACATTTCTTTAGGCTTTTTGTAGATAACGAACGTGCATTCTCTAGATCCCATGCACATCTAACAGGGCACTTGCTACTGCCACGTCTGGAAAAAATTCCTGTAATGACTGTGCATTGACCAAATTGGGGTTATTGGAGTTATTACAAAACTGATCTAACTGGCAAAAGGTCATTTTCAACATATTACACTGTCCACAAGAGTTTGGGTCTTGTAGATCATAATTTTCACTTTTACTATTTTAAATTTATAACTCAGGGATTTTAGTCTTTTGTATGCCTCGTTAAGTCAAATGAGATGAACAAGGTCTAGGCATTAGAGTGGTCATCTGGAGTGGCTCTCTACGGGCCTGGGGCCCGCAAGTGGCTACTAGGGGAACTAGTAGCAGAGTTATATTAATAAGTGATAACTAAAAGTAAAACATTGAGGTAAAAACACTAATAAGATAATTAAACCTCATACATGGCCTTGAGTGCTTGTATAGGCTAAGGATGCAATGAGAAGGCCTATCCGTCTGTGGGGCGTGGATTCATCTGTCTGCGGGACGTGGATTCGGGCATGATTGAGTCTCCTCGTCTGTATGAGAGGTACTTGGTTCAGTGTGTGTCATCCCTTCGAGCACATATGATGACACTCCATATGATTACACTCTAGTATCTAGCACCTTAGCGGTCGAGAGTAGTACCTGACTTATGACTTAGATGAGTACACCTATTTTATAACTCTGACTTTAAGCACTGTTCTCCGTGTTTTTTCTGTGTCTGATGTGAGTGTTGGCCATCTTTTATCCCCTTGTTCATTCTTTTGGGCCTAGTGACTATCTCCGAGCATGGTGGGGTGGTCTCTTAGGAGTCCACATGGTTGGGAGGCGTTGCCACCACCATTGGGGACCAGCGAACAGGTTTTGGAGCGCTAGTTGGAGATGATCTCTCTCTCTCTCCATCACTTCATTCAGTTATTGTACCTATTCAGTCTTTGTATTATACTCGGGACCATGCTATGTACCTGTTTCATATTTTGGAATATATCATTTTAATTGTATATGCAGTTATGTAATTAAACTCTCTTAGAAGAGAAGTTGTAATCATTGTTTTTAATGAGAAGAAATGTGATGTTCCTTTATTGCCTTACGATTCCGGTGTGGGTATCAGATCCGACTATATTTAATGCTTATGGATTCGTGTTTTTATCAGATGGGATTAGGAACATTTGCTTTGGTGTTTAAAATGAATGGTATCAATCTATTATATTGGTAACTGAATATGATGCGTTGTTTACTTATGTTAAAAAATAATTTGTCTTGCCCCTTTTTGCTATTACCCTTCGAGGTTATGTAGCGGGATGTTACATCTGGTATCAGAGCCAAGTTCACACATTGGGAGCTCTGGCGTACTTGAGCCTTCTATGTTTTGCTGTGTATGACGTGTGTGGCATGAGCTTGTTATATTGTTCTATAGTCATGTTGTTATGCTTTCATGCCTTAGTATGGTGATTAGTTCGTCTTTGCGATGATCTATTTTGATGTATTCTTTGTTTCTTTAAGATGCCTCCTAGGGGTAGAGCTAGAGGCAGAATTAGAGGTATAGCCACTGTTCTTTGACGTAGCACCCGGCAGGATGCTAATCAGGATAATCAGGGCAATCAGGGCAATTAGGGTGAGCGTCAAGAGGAACCACGTGTCGAGAATCAAGCTGAAGGGCTCAAGGGTGCTCATGTTTTAGCTATTTTATAGCAGATTTTGGACTGATTAGGACCTCGTCAGGAGGTATCTCATGAGGTAGAGTCACACCCTTCTCGTCAGGATGGTCAGGATGTTGGAGCTAAGTGTGAGCATGAGTGTTCTCATAGCCAGATCATTCGAGAGTAGTTGTTGCGAGGGATAGGGTGGATGGAGACAATGTTACTGCAGATCACATGAGAGATCTTCTTAGGGCTCACCCCCCTACTTTTGATGGTTCTGGTACAGGTACCAAGGCAGAGACTTGGTTGATCGATCTTGATCGATGGTTTGCTATGCATCCTTATAGTAGCAATACTAGAGCTCGATGTGCCATTATGCATCTCAGATGATTTGTATCTACATGGTGGAGAGTAGAGGAGTAGAAGCTTCACCTAGACATTGCTTCCATGTCATGGGGACTATTCTTAGAGAGGTTCCGTGCACGATTTCTTTCAGACTACTATCGACAAAGATGTGCTGATGAGTTCCATGAACTTCATCAGTTGACTATGACAGTAGATCAGTATGAGCACCACTTCTTTGAGCTGAAGCAATATGCAAGCATTTCTGATGATGAGCTGATGTTAGTACAAC
Source organism: Cunninghamia lanceolata (assembly GCA_027924645.1). Taxonomy (NCBI): domain Eukaryota; kingdom Viridiplantae; phylum Streptophyta; class Pinopsida; order Cupressales; family Cupressaceae; genus Cunninghamia; species Cunninghamia lanceolata. The sequence goes on along the minus strand of BSBN01001670.1, from coordinate 2,956,078 downwards.
ATTTCATTAGGGACTTGAATGCTCATATCAGTGGTGGTGTCCGTGTGTTTGAGCCAAAGACCTTAGAGGTTGCCCTAGAGAAGGCGAGTTTGATAGAGGAGAATTTGACTAGAGGTTTTGGTGGTCAGGCAGGTGTTCAGATTGGTATTGCCCCTCCTTTAGGATTAGTTGCTCAAGATACATAGTCTTAGGGAGCCAGACCATCTAGATCACATACTGTACCTCCCAGACATGGTCAGCGACAAAGGCATAGGCCTGCTCAGTCTCAGTAGAGTGGGCAGAATCCTATTACTCTGTTTGCTAGAGATCGTTCACGTCATCGCTCTCAGAGTAGGTAGTAGAGTTCCGTCTCAGAGTTTTCAAAGTGCTCAGCAGAGTTCTAGGGGTGGTGGATCCCAGTAGTCACGTGCACCATTTTCAGGCCAAGGTTTTGGCAGGGGTGGTTGTTATGCTTGTGGGCAGCATGGTAATATAGCTACTCAATGTCCTCAGAGATCAGTAGCTGGAGGTAGTCAGAGACAGGCTACTTCAGAACCTACAGTAGGTGAGGCTGGCAGTTCACATAGAGTTTTTGTGGTGGTTGATAACCATCAGGCTGAGCATCAGGGCACTATAGTAGAGTATTCAGGTGTGTTATGTGGGATTACCACATCTATTTTGTTTGATTCAGGAGCTTCGATTCTTTCATTTCTCCTTCTCTCGTGGAGCATTGTGGACTCGTGGTGGCAAGGCAAGACGATGGTTGGTAGGTTGAGTTAGCTACTGGATCCAAGGTGGCTATAGACTCCCTTGTTCATGGTTGTGTGTTGGATTTGGGCACCTTCACTACCACAGTGGATCTCCGTGTGTTGCCTTTGGGGTCCTACGGGATTGCTTGAGGCATGGATTGGTTGGAGACCCACCTAGTGAGTATAGATTGTCGGCGTAAGTTAGTTCAGTGTGTTGATGATGTTGGGGAGCATGTTGAGTTAGTTGGAGTTCAAAGACCCATTTCTCTCTGTGTGATTTCAGCGATGCAGCTGAAGCATGCCATGCGGAAAGGTTGTCAAATGTTCACTATTTCAGTTAGTGATCTTCCTGAGGGTGGGATTCAGGAGGTATCTCTTGATGATCATCCTATTCTTTAGGAGTTTGCAGATGTCTTTCTGAGTAATATTTTAGGTATGCTGCCTAAGCGCGACATAGACTTCCATATTGATCTCATTTCTGGAGTGGAGCCTATTTCTCGGGCACCGTATCGCAGGACTACTCAGGAGTTGAGTGAGTTGCGGTTGCAGTTAGAGGAGTTACTGGAGAAGGGTTTCATTCATCCTAGTGTATCCCCTTGGGGTGCACCTATCATCTTCGTGAAGAAGAAGGATGGATCTCTTCGCTTGTGCATTGATTATTGCTAGTTGAACAAAGTGACAGTGAAGAATCGATACCCATTGCCTCGGATAGATGATTTGTTCGATCAGATGAGGGGAGCCAAAGTGTTCTCCAAGATAGATCTAAATTCAAGATACCATCAGCTTCGCATTCATGAGGTAGACATTCATCGGACAACATTTCGTACATGTTAAGGGCATTATGAGTTCACGGTTGTCCCTTTCGAGTTGACCAATGCTCCATCAGTTTTCATGAGTTTGATGAATGGGGTGTTTTGCACCTATCTTGATCAGTTTGTTCTCATGTTCCTTGATGATATTTTGATTTATTTGAGGACTATGGAAGAGCATGAAGGAAATTTATGGCAAGTGTTGCAGTGCTTGTGAGATAATCAGTTGTTTGGAAATTTGGCCAAGTGTGAATTCTTCCAGACTGAGGTGAGATATTTGGGTCACATCATCTCAGGAGAAGGCATCTCAGTGGATCCTTCTAAGATTCAGGCTATTGTGGATCAGCCAGCACCAATGAATGTGACCGAGGTTCGAAGTTTCATGGGATTGGCGGGTTACTATTGCCGATTTGTGAGAGATTTCTCTCGGGTAGCCCATCCCATCACTTCTCTTTAGCAGAAAGGGAAGAAGTTTGTGTGGTCAGATCAGTGTGAGTTAGCGTTTTAGGCTCTTAAGGAGTGGCTGACTAGTGGACCTATCCTGGTAGTGCCAGATCCTATAGGTGATTTTGTAGTGTGCACCGATGCTTCATTAGAGGGTGTGGGGGCAGTTCTCATGCAGGAGGTATGAGTGATTGCATATGAGTCCTATAAGCTCAAGGATCATGAGTTGAATTACCCCACCCATGATTTGGAGTTAGTAGTTGTCATCCATGCACTTGTGCATTGGAGACATTTCCTTTTGAGACATCAGTTTGAGTTGCATAGTGATCATCACAGTTTACAGTATATCTTCACTCAGCCAAATTTGAATGCTCAACAGTGCCGTTGGATGGAGTTCCTCTGTGAGTACGACTTTGAGGTTTGCTACATTCAAGGTAAGGAGAATGTTGTTGCAGATGCCTTGAGCAGGAGGAGACATGAGATGTCAGTTTTGTCTCTTGAAGTGGATTTGCGGAGCCATATTTTGGGGTCACTTCCTAGTGATACTTGGTATCACGAGGTGAGAGTGGAGATTGAGTCTGGGAGAGTCCTTAAGGATAGGTTTGTAGGGTTCTCTCTCGAGCCTAATGGACTTTTGCGACATCTTGGTCATATTTATGTTCTAGATTCTGGTGATCTTTGTTCCTTGGTTTTATTAGAAGCCCATCGTGCACCCTATTCAGCTCATCCGGGTGTCATGAAGATGCATGCCGATCTTCGACAGTTGTATCAATGGGCAAGTTTGTGATGAGATATTGCTAACTTTGTGGCTCGATGTCTTGAGTGCCAACGGGTGAAGGCAAAGCATCAGCACCCAACAGGATTATTGCAGCCTCATTCCATCCCAGGATGGAAGTGGGATACGATATCTCTAGATTTTATAGTGGGACTACCTATGTCTTCATGTCGTCATGATGCTATTATGGTTACAGTGGACAAGTTGTCCAAGGTGGTACATTTCTCACCCATGAGATCTTCCTACACTGCATCATCCGTAGCTCGAGTGTTTATGGAGGTTATTATGCATCTACATGGTATTCCTCGTAGGATCATTTCTGATCATGATCCAGTGTTCACTTCAACTTTGTGGACTTCTCTTTAGCATGCTTTGGGAGCTCAGCTTAATTTCAGCTCTACATACCATCCCGAGATTGACGGACAAACACAGCAGGTCAATCAGGTCTTAGAGGATATGCTTCAGATGTACGTTATGGATCAACAATCTCGTTGGGAGGACTATTTGTACCTAGTTGAGTTTGCTTATAACAATGGGTATTACAGTTCTCTTGGTATGTCTCCCTTACAGGCCTTGTATGGTAGGCCATGTCGCACTCCGTTGAGTTGGGATCGCTTAGAGGATTGAGTTATTTTGGGTCCAAAGATGCTTTAGGATATGGAGCAGCAGGTAGTGCAGATCAGAGAACATTTGGCTACAACTCAGCATCGGCAGAGGAAGTATGCTGATGCCCGTAGGTTGGATTGCCACTTTTTGGTAGGTGACTGTGTATTTTTGAGAGTTCATCCGCAGAAGAGCCCCATCCATTATGGGAAAGGCTCGAAGTTGGCACCTCATTTTGTTGGACCTTTTGAGATCCTTGAGAGGATTGGTCATGTTGCCTATCGCCTTGCATTACCACTGAGTCTATCACGCATCCATAATGTGTTCCATGTTTCAGTTCTTAGACAGTATATTCCTGATGTGACCCATGTTCTTGATTGGACTGCTTTGCAGGTTGAGGCAGATGGGCAGCTTTCTTTGGAACCTATACGCATCCTTCAGCATCGGAGGTTAACCCTCAGGGGTCAAGACATAGAGCAGGTAAGGGTCCAATGGTATCCTGATGGTGAGTCCTTAGCATCTTGGGAAGATGCGATGAGGATGAGAGACCTTTATCCATATCTTTTTGCAGACTTCTAGGGGATGTAATGACCCTTGTGTTCGTATTATGTTTTTCTTATCTTGATGGACTTGGATGACTATATACTTTATTTTGGATTACACATCTTGTTATTATTTTGTATTGGCACAGGTGATGTGCAATCTCGATACTATTATGATGTGGACATTATTATTACTTATGATGGATTTCATGCTTACATGATTGATGTTGCTTCCGTTATATGATGTATATATATGCACAAGTACCTTAACGTGTGCTTGGAGTGTTGCAGGTACTGAGTATCAACTCCACCTGGATTCATAGGCCTGAGCGTACTCTTATTATCCTCGATGGTGGTTATTGGATTTAGTCACAAGGCCTATTCCCTATTCCCTATTCCTTATTCCCTATATCCTACCCTAGCCACTACACCCGATTAGTGTAGTGTTTTCGTGTTGTGGTCTTACGATCCAGATTACCTCATGGTCATGTGTTGTTGCCAGTCCATTTGTTGAGACTTTTCTCCTTGGTTTCCTTTGACTGTATCAAGTTTCTTGGTCTAGTGTGTGCTTTGGCTACATCTTAGCATTTGCAGGCTTCCAGGAGTAAGCCTAGTCCTAGGGGGGTAGGATGTAACAACCCCCCTATCTTGCTACATTGGCATTGAAGTTGGTAGATTTTTTAATGTAGAAAATATCTCATGAGGCAACGTATAGAGAGAGTTAATGCTAGTGAAATATCTCTGAGGGGTAGATGATGAGGAGGTGGTCTCTAGGATGAGGCAACACATTTTAGGGAGGATGGAACCATTAAATGCAAAAAAAAAAATATCTAATCTATGGGAGGTGAGTCAACGCGTTTTGTAGGGAGAAGAACATAGGAATTGAGAGGAAGGAGTCGAGGCATTTTGGGGAGAAAGTTTTTTTTTCTCTGTTTTTAAAAAGGAAGGCAATGGAGAAAGAGGATGAGAGGCAAAGGATATTGAATGGGAAGAGCTGAGTTGAGATGTCTAGAGGGGAGTGCAAACTAGTCTGAAGTAAGCGATCATAGTGCAAGAGGAGGTGCGTTGCAGTGTAGGGAGGAACGATCTGCCAGCTAAGGAAGGGGAGTGTGAGTGGTAAAGAGGTATTTACCTCAATTCCTTATTTTTCCAGCACAAAAAAAAAGAGACTAAAACCCCTTACTGTCATTTCAAATAATATGCCAAAGTTAATTCCAGTCTTGTTACGAATATGAGAAGGTCAGAATCCAGTATACTTTGAATTTTATGTGATAATCTGAAACAAAGATTTCTGAAAACTTAATCTATGCAGTGCATCCACTTGGGAGTCAGTTGATTTATTTTCTTCTATTCTGTTGATTTGATGATGTGATTGTTTTTCCTTGGATCCATTCTCGTGCTATGTATGTTCTGTTATGCTGCTCCAAAGATTCAATTTGTGCGCAAGGTTATGGGTTGTAGTTTTACTCTTGCCAATTTCATTTGCTTGAAAGTTTCTAAAGCCTTTCCTCAACAAAACCATTTTGTCTACATCTTACAATCATTCCATTTCATGAGATGATGCCTTTTTAGGGTGCTCTGTCAAGTAGATCAAACACATTGCCTATGTTTCTGCATATTGAAAGTTCTACACCTTTTTCAACAAACCCAATCTGTGCTCATCCTATGATTTTTACATTCCATGAGATGACATCTCTTTGGGGTGCTCTATGCACAATTTACCCACCTTGTGCATGCTTCCACATTCTACATACATGCCTACCAAAGCATTAGAACTATAATATCTGACAAAAAAATTTCCCTTACTTTACGCTTTGTTGGATGTCCATACTCTGTTCGGAAGCTCTCATTTTGAGACTGCACAGGGAGAATGCTAGTGAAGGTTAATGAATCTGGTTTTTACACCGCCAGTTGCATTTTCTTAAAAGTTTCTAAGGCCTTTTTAACAAACCTATTTGGAACATATCTTACATTCGTGGGATGTTAGGAGACTACATTTCTTTAGGCTTTTTGTAGATAACGAACGTGCATTCTCTAGATCCCATGCACATCTAACAGGGCACTTGCTACTGCCATGTCTGGCAAAAATTCCTGTAACGACTATGCATTGACCAAATTGGGGTTATTGGAGTTATTACAAAACTAATCTAACTGGCAGAAGGTCATTTTCAACATATTACACTGCCCACAAGAGTTTGGGTCTTGTAGATCATAATTTTCACTTTTACTATTTTAAATTTATAACTCAGGGATTTTAGTCTTCTGTATGCCTCGTTAGCTCAAACAAGATGAACAAGGTCTAGGCATTAGAGTGGTCATCTGGAGTGGCTCTCTACGGGCCTGGGGCCCACAAGTGGCTGCCAGGGGAACTAGTAGCAGAGTTACATTAATAAGTGATAACTAAAAGTAAAACATTGAGGTAAAAACACTAATAAGATAATTAAACCTCGTGCATGGCCTTGATCACTTATATAGGCTAAGGATACAACGAGAAGGCCTATCCATCTGCGGGGCGTGGAGTCATCTATCTGCGGGACGTGGATTCAGGCACGATTGAGTCTCCTTGTCTGTATGAGAGGTACTTGGTTCCATGTGTGTCATCCCTTCAAGCACATATGATGACACTCCATATGATTACACTCTAGTATCTAGCACCTTAGCAGTCGTGAGTAGTACCCGACTTATGACTTAGATGAGTACACCTATTTTATGACTCTGACTGTAAGCACTATTCTCCGTGTCTGCTCTGTGTCTGATGTGAGTGTTGGCCATCTTGTATCCCCTTGTTGTTCATTTGTTTGGGCCTAGTGACTGTCTCCGAGCATGGTGGGGTGGTCTCTTAGGAGTCCACATGGTTGGGAGGCGTTGCCACCACCATTGGGGACTGGTGAACGGGTTTTGGAGTGCCAGTTGGAGATGATCTCTCTCTCCATCACTTCATTCAGTTATTGTACCTATTCAGTCTTTGTATTATACTCAGAACCATGCTATGTACCTGTTTCATATTTTGGAATATATCATTTTAATTGTATATGCAGTTATGTAATTGAACTCTCTTAGAAGAGAAGTTGTAATCATTGTTTTTAATGAGAAGAAATGTGATGTTCCTTTATTGCCTTACAGATTTTGGTGTGGGTATCAGATCCAACTGTATTTAATGCTTATGGATTCATGTTTTTATCAGATGGGATTAGGAACATTTGCTTTCATGTTTAAAATGAATGGTATCAATCTATTATATTGGTAACCGAATATGATGCATTGTTTACTTATGTCAAAAAAATATTTTATCTTGCCCCTTTTGGCTCTTACCCTTTGGGGTTACGTAGCGAGATGTTAAATTCCGCCCCATGCTTCTTCTTCCTTAAATTCTACATCTCTGCTAATAATCACTTTCTTTGAAATAGGGTTATACAACTTATAATCTTTTGATTCTTCACTATACTCAATGAAAATGCATTTCTCACCCCTATCATCAAGTTTTCTTCTCAATTCAGATTGTACAAGAGAATAAGCAATACAACCAAAGATTCTAAAATGATATACACTATGTTTCTTACCACTCCAAACTTCTTGTAGGATTTGGTCCTTGACAGTCTTTGTTGGGCTTCTATTCAGGATATATATAGCACATGCTATTGCCTCTGCCCAATATTTATTTGACAAATATTTGGCCTTCAACATGCTTCTAGCCATCTCCAAGATTGTTTTGTTCTTCCTTTCTACTACACCATTTTGCTGTGGTGTGTATCTTGTAGTCAATTGCCTTTCAATGCCATGATATCTGCAAAAATCTTGAAATTCATTAGACATATATTCACCTCCTCTATCTAATCTAAGTAGCTTGATGTAATGGCCACTCTACTTTTCCACCATAGCTTTGATTTCTTTGAATTTTGCAAAGGCTTCAGATTTCTGCTTGAGAAAATATATCCATTTCTTCCTACTAAAGTCATCAATTAAGGTTAGAAAATAAGGACTACCTCCAAGTGATGGAGTTTGCATTGGTCCACATAAATCACTATGAACTAGCTCCAATAATACCCTTGCTCTATATGAAAATCCTATTAGAAAGCTTTCTCTATGTTGTTTGGCCAAAACACAACTCTCACATAAACTGCTTGGTTGCTCTAATGGTGGCAATCCCTTCACCATATTTTTCTATTGTAACAAACTCAATCCTCCAAAATATAAATGTCCATTCCTCAAATGCCATAGCCATGATTGGTCTAAATACATAGCTTTGAAATTAACTTCCTCTTCTCCTTGGATGCACTTTACATGAAGGGGGAACATCCGATTTTTGGTCATCTCCACTATTGCAATCAACCTGTCATTTAGAAATTTGTCTAATATTGTGGAAACATTATTCATAAAAGATACTCTATAACCTTTCTGTACTAACTGTCCAACACTCAAAAGATTAGGCTTTAGTCCAAGTACAAAATAAATATCTGGAATAAATCTTCTTTCACCATTTTTTACCAAAACATTTATTACTCCTTTACCCATTATAGCCACTTTATTATCATTACCCAATTTTACTTCTGACTTTACTGAATCATCAAAACTAGCAAAAAATTCTTTATTCCCTGTCATATGGTTACTACATCCACTATCTAAAAACCATATATCTTTAGCACTTTCTTGGGCAACATTACATGCAATGAATAACTTCCAAAATTAGATTTAGATTCATTTGTGTAATTAGCATTATGCTTGTCCACATCTCCTTGTTTCTTTCTGCATTCACTTGCATAATGTGAACAAAGATCCCATTAATTCATCTATTGACAACTATGTCAAATCCTTGGATTCTTCAATTGCTACAACTATTGCATCAAACTTACTAGGTAAACTCCTAAGAATTTTTTCTATGATCTTCTGATTTATTATTGCTTCTCCATTAGATCTAAGTTGATTCACAATATTCATCACCTGATTCATAATCTGATCTACAGACTTTGAATCATTTATTTGTAAATTACAAAATTTCTTCTAAGAGATTGTAGTTTAGCTACAATCACCTTTGTATTTCCTTGATAGATTGTCTCCAAAGTTTCCCATGCCTTTACTTCTGCAACCCTTGGAAAGATAGACTCATCCATTGACTATTGGATTAAGAATAGATCTTTTGCATCCTTCTTTTTTGTTTTCTTTGAGCTCATCCCTTTGTGCTCTGGTCAAAGCTTGATGAGCTGCTTGATTTTGTGGCTCTACAAAACCATTTTCTAGCAAATCCCAAACATCTTGTGAACAAGATAAATAGCCCAATACTCATAATTCTTACCAGTAAAAATGGGAATCCGAGGCTGGGTGATACTACTTGTGGATGTCATTCTCCTCTTGACTGCAATCTCTTGATCTGCGAATTTAATTTTCTCCTTTGATGGAAAAATAGCCGCGATTTACGTATGGCAGAATCTTCACTCTCTCACTTGGCTTTTGTAAATGTCTTCAACCTCTTTTTTTTTGACCTCCTGCGTCTCCTATTCCTTATGTCTTTTTCACGATTTTTTTTTTTTAAATTTTCTATGATCTTTATATTAGATCTGCAACGGCTCACTTCACAATATTCAGCTTGACCATAAAACCGCATCAGAATGGATAGGTGCCTTATAAATATTGAAAAGAAATAGCATTCGAATGGAATCTTTGCTCCCTTTTTTTTAAGGGAACATACAGAAACAACAGGCGGTGAGTTCAAATATGATCTACCTTCTATGGTAGCGTCTTTGACAGGTTGCGGCCTTCATTCTCAGTGACTACTTTGAAATGTCTTCAGACCTATCTGCGTGGACTTACCGTCTCATTTCCTTTGAACAGTTCCAGCGATCTCCCTCAATAGCGGCGGCCTGGAGCTTCTATTGATTTCACTCTGGCAAACACACACTTGTCTCTGATTGGCAGCAGCGACCTCACTTTTGGACGGAGGCTCTTGCTTTGTCTTCCAATCAACCTTGCAAACCTTAGCTCATAACTTACACCTTGACTCCCACGATCTCTTCAAGATGGCTCTGATACCAGATTGAAGGAGAGAAAGAAGACACAGGAGAAAACATATAAACGCAATTTCTATTTCTTACATAAAATGGATTACAAGTGCCTCTATATAAAGAGGTCTGAGAACTATCTGCAAACAAACACATTTAAAAAACACATCATCCGTAGAAAATGTCTGCAGGTTGGTGGATGACGTTTCTGATTTAAATGCTGCTGTGAGAAGGGACAGTGGATGAAGTTTCCAATATTAATGTTCTTTTTGACTTTGCATATGAAGGAAGTTTCTGTTATTAATGTTCTTCAGTGGGAGAAACTAATTACATACATCCAACATTGAAGCATATTCTTTCATAGTTTCCATGTAGATGTGAACATTCATGGAGAATCATCTAGGAGTATTCCATGAATGTTAACGTTATGCATTCAAGGATTTTCTGGTTTTCTACAAATACATTTCCTTTTACTTTAGGAATTTTCCTCTCGTAGGCTGTAAGACATTCCTACCAGTTTCTCTCAATTCATGGAAAGCAACTTATTTTGTTGTTTGAAATTTGTAGAAATTGTCATCCTCTTTCCTATTAATCTCGCAGACATAGACCAGCATATTGAATTTAAGAGAAAATTTATTCACAAGGTCATTTTTTGAACGATTCACTTTCTATAAGATATACTGGAATAGACAATAGTTTTGCATGGCCCACTTTTTCTATTTAAAGTGTTCAATAACTGTATCCCATAATACTTCAAATGGATTTATATTCCTAACACGAAACTAAAGGGTTAAAAGGTGAAGGTTAAAAAGCTATCCAAATTATGGTCAAATACAAATGTTTGTTATAATTCAAACTGCTCGCATTCAGATCTGCTGGTTTTATATCATCAAATTGAAAACAGATAGGTAGTATATGAGACTACGTGAAAACATAAAAAAGTTGCATCTGTAGTTTTTGTATTTCCGGGCGTGTCTAACTGTGGGATTTTGACTGCAGACTGCTGCCAATGGAAAAGAGTTGCAATCAGTGGCAGGAACTTCAAGTAGCTTAGTGGAAAAAATATCCGATCAGAATATACAACTATTCATAAGGTAGTCTAAATTAAATTTATTCATAACATAGTCCTCTTTATTGAAGGTTATTTTGGTTAGCCTTTTTTTTTTTTTTTTTTGGACAGAAAAGGGCAAGAGGGCCCATAAAATTAAAATGAGAATGAAAAAGTTTACATATGAGGTGGCCGAAACCGAGTCTAGGAAGGACAGACCTAGTATGGTCTCGGTACAAAAACCAGATAACAAGAAGGAGAAAACAGCACAGAAACATCAGCACCCAGGCATTAACAGCAGAGAACATGAGACTGTTAGAGGAGATCCCTAGCTGCTTCCATCTCGGACGCTATCGTATCCGCTAGGATTGTTGGCAGCGAGCGATCGACCGAGGAGAAGGAAACCACATCATTTTCACTGTCCACTGCAATATTAGCTAAAATGTCTGCCACTTTATTGCCCTCTCTTAAAGTGTGGGAGATAACAAAATTATCTAAACTATTAAGAAGAGATATCGCCTGCTGAAGAATATAATTGAGTTTCCAATTATGTAAGCCTCTCCCTTTGATGGCATTTATCACAATCAGAGAGTCCCCTTCGATCCACAACTGTTTTACTCCTAACTCAACTGCCAAACATAAACCATGCACTAAAGCCCAAACTTCCGCCTCGTTATTCGTTTTGGAGGATAACTTGATGGACCTGGCTGCAATCAACGCACCGTGCTGATTCCTAATCACACATCCCGAGACCGAAGGGCCGGGATTGCCTCTACAAGCTCTGTCAAAATTTAGTTTAAAAAAGGGTAGGGAAGGTGGAGACCACTTAACTTGTCCTCTGCTCGAAGAAAAATTAGGACCCCCTGAAACACTGCCTGGGGAAGGTAGTTTAACTAGCAGCCAGAAGGGAAAAATGTCTGCATCCCATTTCGACCAAACTGACTTCAGCAACACTGAGCGGCTAAGATGGGCTGTCAGCTGATCTGAGATCGCTGCTTCGAGCCTCTCACAAACTTGAGTTACGGATTTTACTTCCTTCCTAAAAATTCTAATGTTTCTCTCCCACCATAAGTGCCAGATGACCATTGAGGGACCTATGACCCATAAATCAGCTAATGTCGACCTTCCAAAATGGATAGGCCAGTTCTTAAACATTAGAACCAGAGATTTCGAGAGAGGACTAACCCATTTGAGTTTCCTAAAACACCAAAGCCAGCACTCTCTACTGAAAGGGCATGAGAGTAGGAGATGATCCAAAGATTCTTCTTCATTCCCACAAAATACACACTGGAAGTTGGGCCCTAGGCCAAGTCTTTTAATTCGATCACCGGAGAGTATTTTACTATGGATTGCACACCACGCAAAAGCGCCTGCTTTCGGAAGTAAAGCCTTTCCCCAACACAGTTTTGAAGGCCATTCGGACGTAGCTTTATGTGTGCATAATCTATAACCTTCTTTAACCAAAAAAGAACCTAATTTAGCAGCAGTCCATACCAACTCGTCCTCCTTGCTAGAAACAAAAACTAACTTCCTCCATAGAATACTACTTAGCATCACCTTTTGAGATAGTGGAAAATTTAACTTCAAAAGCTCTTCCATAATGCTCGGACTAAATTGCCATGCTTTGAGAAATGCCAGTAGTCTTTCACTTTAAAACCCCAATTCTCTTGAAGAAAAATTCTAGCTTCCGTGAGCTCTCTTTTTGAAGCCAAAGGCGGCCCCCCTCCCCAGGAATTGCTCCAGAAGTTAGCCTTTGCACCATTATGAATTGTCCAGGACAGATTGGGCTGTAAAAGCTCTCTACTTCTTGTCAAAAAATTCCATATGGCCGACCCTTTAGGAGGATTCTTAACTGTGAAAATTCTCTCGTTATCTAGCGAATCAAGGTACTTGGCCTTCATTAACCTTACCCATAAGGAATTTGGTTTTGCATACATATTCCATGCCAGCTTAGCCCCAAGAGCTTGATTCTGAAATTCGATGTTAAGGATACCAGCCCCTCCTGGCACTTTGGGCTCGCAGACTTTATCCCAGGCCAATAGATGAATTCTCTTTACGTCTAAAGCTCCTTCCCATAGGAATTTCCTACATATCCCCTCTAGTTTACAAATGATACCGTTGGGGATCTAGAAAACTGACATCATATATATTGGGACAGCTGATAGAACAGATTTTACCAACACTAGGCGCCCAGCCAAAGATAACCTCTTACCTTTCCAATTTGCCAATTTTGCATTCAAATTCCTCAAGACTTTATTCCATAGGTTATTCCTGTATCGACCATTGAACAAAGGCAAACCAAGATAGTTACCTAGAAAGACTTGGCTGTCGAGCTTTAGAATGGTGCAGATCTCCTCCTGGAGTTGAAGAGACACATTATGGAAAAAGACCTTAGACTTGTGAAAATTCACTAGTTGACCCGACACATAACAATAATTATCAATTGTGGTCATCATAGCTCTAGCTTCATTTGTTGAAGCAATGCCAAATAACATTGTGTCATCTGCAAATAAAGCATGTGTAAAAGAGTCCGGTACACCCCTGATCTTAATGCCTTTCCAAACCAACCTTCTTTTAGCTTGCTTAATTGACCAAGTGAGAGCCTCTGTCATAAGAATAAAGAGATAAGGGGATAAAGGGTCCCCTTGCCTCAGACCTCGTGATGGTTCTATATGTCTAGATTCGTGATGGTTCTATATGCCCAGATTCCTTACCATTAATTAACACTGACACCCGAAAACTAGAAATACAAGCAGCAATCCATTTAACCACCTCTCTGGAAAAACCTAACTGCTGTAGAACAACAAAAAGGAAGCTCCACTCCACTCTGTCGTATGCCTTTGACATATCTAGTTTGACCACCATGGCCGACATTTTGTCTTTATCTACTGAATGTAAGATTTCGTGTGATAAGATGGCTCCCTCAAAAGTCTCTTTCCCAAGAACGAAACCCCCTTGTTCTAAAGATACCACTTTATTCATAAAAGATGAAAGGCACACAGCCAAGGCTTTCGAAATAATTTTATAAATAAAGTTGCATAAAGAAATTGGTCTGAAGTCTTCAAAAGATTGGGGGGAGCTTGATTTTAGTATTAACATAAGACATGTCGTCTTGATTTCCTTTAACATCTTCCTATTCTTTCTTGATTCTTCCATGGCCAAGAAAACATCTCTACCCACTGTGCCCCAGCATTTCTGAAAAAAGAGGCCCGTCCAGCCATCAGGGCTAGAAGCTTTCTCCCCCTCCATGGAAAATACGGCTGCCTTAACTTCATCAAGGGATAATTCTCGCAATAACTCCTTATTATGTTTGTCCTTGACCAATGTGGGAATGAAATTAAAAGCAGAATGACTCTTGTCCCCTTCCTAAACAGTGCTAGAGAGGAGATTACCATAGAAGACTTGGGCCGCAGAAAAGATATCAGATGAATCGAAACACAACCAGCCATCTTCCATCCTTATTGATTTGATAAAATTAGTATTCTCCCGCACCTTAGCAGAGGTATGAAAGAAAGAAATATTTTTATCTCCTTCTCTCAACCATAGCTTCTTTGATTGCTGTCTCCAAAAAATTTCCTCTCTTTTTAATAGCTCTTCCAACTCTGCCTTCAAAGATTTCTCCCAGTTAAAAGCATCTAGGTCCATGCCATTGGCGATTATGAATTCTGCCAAGGTCTTCATCTCCCTCTGAACTCTTATTTTTTCTGAGAAAATGTTGAGAAAATGAGTCTTATTCCAATCCATTATCTTGTGCTTTAGAAATTTCAGTTTACAGACTAACTAAAACATACGAGAGCCCTCCACGAATGGAGTATGTTTCCACCATTTCTCAACGTTTTGTAGAAAAGAATCATCTCTAAGCCACATTGATTGGAACTTGAACATCTTCTTGAAAGGGAAGCTGAAGCCTCCTATGCTTAGTCTGACCGGAAAGTGATCTGACCCCAAACAAGGCCGAATTTCTGCTTGAAAGCTTGCCAGAAGATTCAAGCATTTAGGACCCAATAAAAATCTATCAAACCTTTATGCTATTTGCAGAAAATCTTTCCTTCTATTGGACCAAGTAAAAATGCCATTTTTGGAAGTGCAATCAACAAGAAGATTTGAAGTGATAAAATCTTTAAAATCTCTTTGTGATCTAGGGGGGTGTGATATGCCTCCAAATTTTTCTGACTCCTCAAGAATGGAGTTAAAGTCCCCTCATAGAATGTAAAAATTCCTTTTTAGCTTGACCAGCCACACTGATAAGGAATCCCACACCTGTCTTTTACTAATTACATCCACTGGAGCATACACGTTAATTAACCACAAATCTGCCCCATACAGAAAAGAGGAAAATTTGCCTATTAGAAAGTGATCATTCTTATCCATAACCTCCACGGTTGCAAACGCTTTCTCCACCCTATAGTCAGTCCCCCCGAAGTCCCTCTAGCCTCAACCTTCTCAAAAGCCCATCCGCCCCAATTTTTGAAATAAAGATCAAACATCTCACCAGAAAGTTTTGTTTCCTGAAGCATAAAAATATCTGGATTTTCCTCATCAATTTGACAATTGATGAGTTTTCTTTTGTTAGGGGCGTTGAGGGCCCTAACATTCCACGTAAGTATCTTCATCCTCTCCGAGGAGAGTTGTTCACTCTCCTCTTGTTTGAATTATTGTTAGCCTGTGAAGACTTATTACTAGTGAGGTCTTTGTTCTTTTTCACAAGTTTCTGTCTGGAACTCTTCCTGACAGATTGAGGGGAGCCTTTAGACAGAGGACTAATTAGATTCGTTCTGTTTAGTCCAAGAGGACCTTTATCACTCATGTCTGAATCTTCCTGGAGAACTTCATCAGCAATATCCTCAATGACATTATTCGCCACCTTTGACACCACTTGGTCCAAAAGTTCTTTCAGAGTTTCATTGTCTTGAAGCAAGTCCATAGAAAACTCACTTGCCCCGTTTGATTCTTTTTTGATCTCAGGCTACCCCTTCTTGAGTGTCTGAATCATATCTCGCAAGGAGATATCCTCTTCCCAGTCCAACCAATCTTCCTCTACCCTTTGGGATGGAAGATTTATCACACTCCCCTCCACCACATCTTTTTCAGTTGGCCTCAAACTCAAACCATCCTGTAAGGGAGCCCTTTCCGGCTGCGCTTCTTCTGAAAGAGAATGTACTGCGTTGAGGCTAATGCCATCACCTATCTCCTCATTTCCGACATGGGTATCACCCATGAAATCTGGTGGGTCAACTTGGATCTCTCCCCTCGGGTATGTGTCCCTCTCTTGACTCAACACCATGTCGCTCTGATCAATCTCCTTTTCCTGAGATGAGGGTTGTTGAGGTGACTCTCCGGTCAAGTCTTCTTCTACGTTATTAGAGCTTACCAGTTCACTATGAGGGACCAGCAATCTTTGTTTGTCTGAATGATCTCTATCCGCTAGAAATGCCTTCATCCTCTCAAGGTCATCTGAGTCCGCTCCATCTTGGAAGATTACTTCTTGAAGCCAGAACCCTTGAGAAGACTGCAATTTGAGTCTTTTGGGTAGCATTTCTTTTGCCTCTGTGAGAATGCGAATTTTGACTGAAGATGAAAACATATTCTCCTCAGGGATGTCCACAGCCTAACACACCCCCAAAGAGTTGCCAAGGCATTTTAGTATATCAGTATCCCTATATTCTAAGGGGAGATAAGGAAGCTGAACCCAAATGGGAATCCATGGGACTTGTTCCCTACCAACATGGAAGTTGGGTTTCCAAACTTGGCAAAATATGTAGGTCTGCTTGAAACTCCATACTTTTCTGAAAAGAACTCTGTCTCTTTCTTCCTTATCCGAAAAACCGAAACAGAAGAAGCCGTTACCTAGATCAAAGAAAATCTCCACCTTCCCCCAAACATCCTGATACCATTCCATAAGGTCATGAACTGAAAAATGGGGAGACATAACTTTGCCAATCAGAGCAGTTTCTGCCAGGGAAAGAGCTTTTTCTTTCAGTTTCCCTTCCACATGATGTATCGATACTTCCTCAAATTCATTCCGTCTTATCTGTCTTTTAAAGACAGGAATCCACTTCTTTTTTCCTTTAGATGACTGAGTCTTTTAAAGACAGGAATCCACTTCTTTTTTCCTTTAGATGACTGACCTCATTACTCCGTTGATTATGCCCACCTTGACTATTTGAGCTTCTCCCTTTGCTATGATCTGCAGGAAGCACTGACTTCCCCCCAGCCTTCTTGCTGCTGGAAGTGGGGTCGACTCTTTTGAAAAGAAAATCTCTAAAGGCTTCTTGCTGCGGTTTCAGAGGTTCCCTGTTGTACCCATACCTTAAGCACCCGTCCTGGAACCGAACTTTTCTCCCCTGTGAACGTTGTGCAAATTCGCGGGATCCTGATTTCTTTTAAATGGGTCTAATCTCTGTGCCACAGCCTTGAGAGAAAAGTGAACCTCGTGCTGAAAATCCAGGGGTCCTCTGGTTCATGAGGGCCGTTCGATACATCTTTTCTTATTCTTGTAAAAATCTGTTAATCTGATATTGAAGATCTTTGGCCAACGTCAATCCTTACGGTGAGAGGGTGGAAACACCTGCCAAAAAAACGCCTCAAAAAATCTGTTAGCCGCTACCTCCTTGAATGCTACAGTTTACCAAATGAGCCCACATTGCCAGATCAGCTCCAGTTTGCAGGTTTGACCTCCAAAGAAGAAGAAAATATGGCCATAATGACAGAGTATGGACATTGATAGTGTTGACTAGGCAATACCGCCTCCAAGCTCGATCTAGTGGATATGGCGATATTTTATATTGCTTGCAGATCTGTCTGGCGATTAGTGGTGATGGATCGCTTTCAGATATATCCGGATCCAGACATAGGCGGCTCCCAAAAATAAGTCCTTCAAACACTGGAGGATTTGAAATGCGCGCTCTGGCAGAAATAATGACCTCTGCAATGGCAGTTTGGATGAATACAAACCCTTGACCAAGCAAAAAACCCACGACCAAAGTTTGGTTTTTGACGGCTGTAAAACTGCTATAGAGATCTTGCCAGGTTAAAACCACCACCAGAGGTAAAAGGCGACGCTTGACCCAGGAATACAAGAAGTCGTATAAATTGCCACAGCCATTAAAAGTCCCCAAATCGACCAGAAACCCTCGAATGAGGCAAAAAAACCCAAAAGAGAGCTACAGAATCATGGGCAGCACCACTGTAGTTAACCCTTAGCAACCCCCGTCCACGGGATATCTTCAGCCACTGGGAGGTCAAATGGTGTTGAAACCCTACAATGCAGGCTCCAATCTTTGGATATCAAATCGCAGATCGGTCTCAGCAAGTTGCGAAAATAAGGTCTAGGATTGGATTTCTTGGCCGCTAATCTGTGTTACTCGATGAGCAAGGAGATCAGCCTCGGCAAGATGCAGAAAAAGGTCATCAAAATGACTTGCCAGGTTGTTCTGCACGCTGCACGCCTGTATTCTAGTAAAAAGACCTATCTCCTCTGTAGTTGAAGCTACTATAAACAACAGTGAAAGATGTTTGGCAACCTGCCTTAGGGCAAACAGTATGATGCCTTATCAAAGTAGAAGATAATCACCAACTATGAGTATTCAAGATCTCACACAAGCCAGGAAAAGAAAGTATGTAAAACGCAGTTTATCTTTAGGAGATAAGTTAGGCTTTGAACAAACCGTCCCTAAATAGCACTCCGCGTTATTGACTCCGCGTTTTTGCATCAAAATGATTTGCCAGATTGTTCTGCACGCTGCTCGCCTTCTTTTTGGAGAAGCTTCCACTTTCAATGCTATATTTTGATTTCGCAGCTCTGGCTCTTGGTTTCGTCCAACTGGATATTCGCATTCGCAATCGCCGCCTTCCTATCAATCTTTTATCACCATCCGTGTGACTCCATGTACTAGTTTCACTTGGAACTAATCGTTTCTAAGCAAACATTGTTGGACCTTCCCCTGCTGGACCTTCCCCTGCTGCAATAATAGAATGCAGTGTTGACCCCTGCAGTGTAGCCAGGCTGCAGTTTAATGGCTGCACTAAAGTAGCCTGACTTGTATGCCTTTAAAGACTTGAACCCGCTTCCTGAGTATTTTGGTTAGCCTTTACTCAATATATTTATTCTGGTTAGTTCCTTAGTTCAGTTATTTTATTCATACTTCTTATCAAGTAAACTGTTTAGCTTCTTAGTTTTGTAAAGTAGCTGTTTAACATTTAGTTTTACTCAATATATCAGATTTCTCCATGCTTTCGTTGCCAAGTGTTTATTAATTCAGATAGAGATGCTTCTATTCTTCCCCATATTTGCTATACTGGGCTCTGTTTCTTTGAAAATTCAGGATTTGCTTTCTAGCTGAAGGTTCCAGATTATTGCTGCTGGACCAATTCTCCAAATTGCTGTAAGAAGTCCCTTGCTTGTCCTGTCTGGCCAAGCCTCTATCCTTTTCTTTTCTGATTTTCTGCCAGGCCACCATATGTTTGTTTTGCTGAAGAATTAGACCCACTTCCTATGGTACTCTTCAGTGCTGGAAGAGGTTATCTTCGTTCTCCTTGTTTTCTTTGCACATTGAGAACCTAGAGGGCCTGTAAAAGCCCCAAGTCCCAACGTATCAAACCATCAACAGTCAGATGTTGGAATGTGGTAATTTCTCCCACATTGCATGAGGAGAACCACATGGCATGAGGATAGAACTGCAGTCTTGCATGAGGTTAAATATAGGATTTTTAAATATAGACATTGCATGTTAATTCTTAGAGTTTGTAATTTGCATGGAGTTGCATGATAAGTTTCTAGATGTTTCTAAGACCTCTATATAATGAGGTGATTGTAATGTATTCATTGTCTCTGATCTTTGATCAGTTGATCAATTAATAGAATTATGTGTTTTAGTTGAATGCTGTAGCATTCTTTTTTGTGTTAATTCTTTCAACTGGTATCAGAGCCAGATTAGTCTGAAGGAGAAAAGTTGATAAAGGGATTCAAGGTTGTCTGAAGACTGAGGGTTTTTGAAGATAAAATTGCCGCTGGAGGAGTAGGTGCAGTTGAAAAATGTGATTTTGTTTGCAGTTATCTCAGAAGAGATCAGGGGTTTGGCTGTAAAAATCATACAGAGGAATCGCTGTATTTGAAGGCACAAATTAAGGAGGAGCCAAAGATCAAGCTGTAGCCTGTAAAGTGACGTCAAGAAAAGAAGAACTTGCTATTGGAGTCGCAGTTTGAAGTGACATCACTGCCAAAAGACACATAAAAGTTGCAGAGGTTTTAAAGTCGCTGAATGAGGGAAAGAACAAAGGCCCGCATAGAAGGTCCGTGAAGGAAATCATAAAAGGTTGAGATCGCACATTTGAGTAAGAATTTTTGGTCAAGTTGCTGCATTGAAGATTTTGTTGAAAGTGTAAAGCGCCAATCAAGGTTGTCCTTGGAAAGGAGGAGATTTTTTTTTAGATCCCGAGTTAGGGTTTATTGAAGCCGCATTTAAAAGTCTAAGATCTCTGTAGAGAAATTTAGATTGTAGAAGTATGTATGTTGAAACTCTGCCGCAGCAGATAGTCTGGTGATTGGTTACTATGAATTGTTGTCAACACAAAGAAGGTGAGATCGTGGGCTTGCAGAAGTCAAAGCCACAGATACTTTCAAAGAAATCGAAGAAGCCGGATCGTAGAAAAGAGGTAGTTGAAATCGCAGTATCACTGTAGCAACAACAAAGTTCAGTAGCACCAAAATGAGTATTTCTGATAATGAAGAAAGTTATTTTAAGATTGGAAGATCTGAAGATTGTTTGGCAATGACATTAAGGCGAAGACAAAGTTTGAGGAATGAAGATGCTGAAGTGTTGGAATGTGGTAATTTCTCCCACATTGCATGAGGAGAACCACATGGCATGAGGATAGAACTGCAGTCTTGCATGAGGTTAAATATAGGATTTTTAAATATAGACTTTGCATGTTAATTCTTAGAGTTTGTAATTTGCATAGAGTTGCATGATAAGTTTCTAGAAGTTTTTAGATGTTTCTAAGACCTCTATATAATAAGGTGATTGTAATGTATTCATTGTCTCTGATCTTTGATCAGTTGATCAATTAATAGAATTATGTGTTTTAGTTGAATGCTGTAGCATTCTTTTGTGAGTTAATTCTTTCATCAGAGCCTTCCTTGAGATGGTCAACCAATGTAAAGCATTGACGTTAGGGAGGCCATGCTTTTTCTATATCATCTCTCTTTTCATTTAGTAATTTGGGTGCCTGTATTTAATTCTCGAGGTTTATTTTAAACCTAGAGTTTGTGTGTCCATATCTTTTGGTTGTTATTATTGAAATATCTAAAACTTTATTTCAAGCATGCATACACTTTGCTTTCCTGAACAAGATTTATGTTTGAGTTAGCTCATTGCTTGCAAAATATTTGATTTCCGTACAAAGTTGAATTCATCCTTCTGATTTTCAGAAAGGAAATAATTTTACCATAATTCTACAGTTTGAAAAGTCCGATGTTATTGATTATTTGGATCAGGTGTGAGAATTCTTGTCAAAGACAGCTGGAGCTAAATCAGAAGGTAAGACCTTGTTGCAATTTTTACTTTATCTGCCTTTGTTCTAACTTCTTTCTTGGAATGTGTTTGAGGGATTTCTGATTGGAACTGATAGTTCTCAAACTGGGATAATGAGAGTAAGAGTTATACGTTATGTGTCTATTGCTTCTGACATTCCTAGCCATTTTTTGTTGAATAGATAAGAAATCTGGAGAATGAATTGAAGAATGCCAAACACAAATTGATGGTACTTGCATCTAATGTGGATCTTCAGACGAAGAAAAGACAAATTGCCTTGTAAGTGTAGGTTGTATGGACCATTATTTATGCATATTTTGGTGGATGGATGAGATTTTAATTTGAAGTCATATATTTTGGGAAAACTTATTTTCTGTCCTCTTCTGCTACTCACTAAGGATATTTATTCAATTGTAGGGATGCACAGAGCTGTTGATAAGAGCCTTTGAAGGATCACGATGGCTGAAGTGAAAATAAAAGAATTTTAAGATTGAAATGCATTTAGAGTTCTGTGAATTGCAGTCCTTTCGGAGGGAGCAAATTGCTGAAACAGTTTCTGTTTCTAATGCATACGGAAATATTTATCAACGAGTTTTACTCCAACTATTTTGTGTATTCAATTGAAAGGCTTGACTGATAGTTATGAGGATTTAAAGAGTTCACAATGAAATGAAGTGATCACATGAAAGATGTAACACAAATATAATATTTTTATCTTAGGAAACCCCTAAGTTGTAAAAAACCTACTTAGTAGAGGTAATTGTTCTTTTATTAGTGTATTGTTTAGGTGGACAAGTACAAGTGTATTACAGCATACTCTCCTCTTCTCTATGTAGTTGTTGTTCAAGCATCTTTGTTGAATTGAAGGATTCTCTAATGGAATAGGAAACGGAAGAATCTGTTGTTTACTTCACATTCCATTTGGCTTCATTTGGGTTGAAACTGCAGGTTGGGGTCAAAATTGTAAGTGTGAGATTGACATCCAATTTATAGGGCCGGCCCTAGTTTTTAGCCTTCTACATTGTTGTTTAAATCTAATTTATATTTTATTTTTTGATTAATTATATCTAACATTCTAGGTTTGATTTACATTTAATTAGGGCTTGAGCTTTTATTGCTTGTTCTCTTTAATCTATACCCTAAAACCCTTGCTTGTTGTATGCATTATTGCTAGATCTTTTTCCATGGACACTTATGATCCTTAACCTTATGATCATCTCTATGCACATATCAAGGATTATAAGGTGTTTCACTCTTTGTTGATTCATATCCTTCAATCCTTGATGATATTGCACCGTTTTTCCACATTGATGATGTTATGTGTTCCATGAGTGAGTTAATTTCATGTCTATTTCAGTTTTCATCTTCCATGGCCTTTATTGGTGCTTTCCCATCCTTTCTAGAGGACTTCAATTTATTTGTATACTTGATTCAAGATTATTTTACCCCATTTTGTGATGGATGATTATGATGTATCCCCACCTTCTAGAAATATATCTAGGGACAATATTTTGTGTGATGAGGTTACACCTTCATTATCTATTCATGATGTCATTGAGTCTTGTGATGCTATTTTTCATACATCTCTTGATAGCTCCATTTCGATACCATTTATGTCATGTTCCCTTAACGATGCATCTCACGAGGAGCCTATGATACTGATCTAAGTGAGCTACCTTCTTTTATACATGATGGTTTCCTTTATGATGATAGTTGTTTAGCATCTCATGTTCATGATAAGACATTTCCTTTTGATACATTACATGATGATATTTGTGCTCTTAGTGTGAAATTAATGCTTAATGATTGATGGTACTAGTGATGCATCTTTACATGTTCAGTAATTTTTTCTTGAAAACTATGAGTACATAGATGATAATCTATTATTGATAAGTGAATTTAGACCTAGTTTAATTAATAAAGCATTAAAATGGTTTAATACATATTTTGTACTAGTTCATTAATGATATTGGCATATGATTTCATTAGACATTTTTCTTTCCCTAAAGTGATTGAGGGTAGTGTGGATTTGTATTGCATCTTTAGAAGTTTGGCCATTCTCTTCACTTGATATTCATATGACTTATTCTTCTCCTCCACTAGGATGTCAGTTTTTCGTGCTATACTTGATTCTCCTAGGCCTACATTTTTTGTATTCCATGCTTTACTTGACTCACCTAGGCCTAAGCTTGTATTCCACACTATCGCTAATTCACCTAGGCCTAATCTTGTATTCCACACTATCGTTGATTCACCTAGACCTAAGATTCTATTCCATGAGGCACCTATTTCACAAGATTATCATGTAGTTAATCATATTTTTTAAAGACTAGTTATAGGACATTAAACTACATCTAATTAGGCAATTTTGTAGCCTAATAATTTTAATCTTCCTTCAACACCTAAGATAAGAACTTATGCACATAAATAGTATGATATCATTGATCAAATTTAAAATACATAGGCCAAGTTATCTTTTTGGGACTTATTGTACACATCATGTACATATAGAGATATAGTACAAGAATCCTTGGAAAAGATTCAAGTGAATTCAAGTGCTCAACCATGAACAATTGCTTCTATGCTAGAATTTGTTGGTACTAAAAAAAATGTCATATTTGGTTTTATTGAGATTCCACCCAATTTGGTTATTAGTGAGCACTTACATTTGCATATTGTGGTGAAATATAATGATCTTAATGTTAAAAATACCTTCGATGATAATAGATTTAGTTTGAATATATGTAGTGAGGTTCATTTACAAAGATGCATGTTTATTTGTCAAATTTGGAAAGCTCAGATGTTACTGTAAAAGGTTTTGATAATATTATTTGACTATCTATGGGTTTTATTATTCATCCTATCATTATAGGGCCACACACTCTTAATACACCATTCCATGAGATGTTAAGGATATTATCATATATATGTAATTGGGTCAACTTTGGATACATGCTATGAGAGAATTATACCCTACATTTCATTCATTCTTTGAAATTCATTCATAAAAATAAGAGGTACACAATATGGCTAGATAATCATCCATTTAGTTATTGTCAAATTGTTGAGGAACTTAAACTTACAATCACATAGACTAGATCAACAAAAGAAATACCTACAAGGGGGAAATTTTTTTTAAGAAAAATAAAATTTTAAAGGAAAATCCAAAGTGGAACATATAGAGGAAGATTCCCCACATAAGGATGATGCTATTTTTGGAAATGATTGTCATAGACAAGATCTCACACCTTGTATAAGAGAGTATAAGATTGATCCTAGAGATTTTCATATTTCTCTTCTTTATATGAATCCATCTATTTATGGTTGTGTTCCTATTAAGCAACAAAATTAGAATAAAGAGTCAAATTCAAATTGTGTGCTTGAAACACAATTCAGAGAGTAGTGCTCCTATTGTTGCTTCTTCTACTTTATCTCTAACACTTGAAAAATTATATGGTACTAGATATGAAATAATGAAAAAACTTCGCTACAAAGCACTAGGACTTTGACACCATGAAAATTACTTTTTGAGCTAAGTTTTAGGAAAACAAAGGACATAAGGGTATTGGATATGTAACACAAGATGTTATTAGGAAAGGGTTAAAATATCACAAAAAGAAAAAAGGAGGATCAATTGGTGTCTTATGATTTAGATAGATTTGAGTTTTAGAGATATATCTTTTTTGTACATGAGTACAAACTCTACAATATTTCATCATTTAGTTAAAGTTGATAATAGGGTTTCTTCCTTTACATTGTTTGATTCATCTTATGATATGTTAGCATAATACACTATTCGGTCTAGTTGTTCGGTTGTGGTTGGTTCAGTTTTAACTATCTTCAGTTTTTAACTGTTTGATGGTTATGCTGTTGCACTGTTGCATAAATATATAACTATATCATCATAGTATTTAATTGTGTCTTGTATCTTTCTTCATCGTTGAATAATAATACCCTTCTATGCTTCTCTTCATATGGTATCAGAGTGATTGATATTTCTATGCCTGTGAAATGATAGGTCCATGAGTGAAGCTTTAGAGAAATGTCATTCTGCTTAAAAGAGAGAGCCTACAAATGTTTTTTTGGAGACACGTCTACTAATAGAGGAAACGTTGCAGGTATGATGATATGTGATTTGTTTGAGAGCCATTTCATGTTGCGCTAAAGATTAAGGAATATGTGATCTGTTTAAAACATGTGCATGTAGTTATGGAGGTATAGATTTATGGAGGTGTTTAATGTGCTTCCATTTTCATAAGATAGAAGCAAGTTTCCTTCAGTTTGTAGAAGAAGAAAAGACAAGACGTCAACATAAGGTAGAGTTAAATTTTTTGGAAGAAGAAACTGCTAGAAGGGTTGAAGAGGCAATTCGTAAGAGAGTTGAAGAACTAAACTTGGATGAAGTAAAATAAAAAATACAGAGAAGAATAGAAGATAGTGATGGAGTTCTGTTGAGGTGTGCAGAAGCAAGGAGGAAATGCCCAAGTTGCAGAAGTGGAAAATTGGAGACTGATCTATCTCAGGCCCAAAAATGTGCTAGAAGACATCCCTGGAGACATGGACAAGGTATTGTGGATAATAGAAGATTGTTTGAATCTGTTGTGCTGACCAAATGCTTAAGAAAATACACTTTAATACTGTGTAGAAGAGGCATTTTTTTTTTGGTCACATTATTTCTTTTCCCAATATTTTTTTGAGATGGAGATTCCATTAGACAAATACTCTGGATTTAATTTTCATACTTGGAGAATGAAAATTTAAATGCAACTAATGAATAAAAATTAATGGGGAATAGTAAGTGGAAAGGAAAAAGCACCTACAGATGTAAATAAGTTATTAGATTGGAGTCATAGCGATGATAAAGCCAAGGTGTAAAGACCTGACTCATCTTAAATCAAATAACATTAAACTCTGATTTCAAAAATACCAATGAATAAAGATTTTGATCTGACAGATGTAGGAAATGTGAAATTCTTCCAAAAGTGCTTAATGTATGCTATAGTAATGCGATGAAACTTGGAATTTAGTTTCCTAGAATCATTAGGTTCTTAAAAGATCACCAATTTTGAAATCTAGTGTAGAGAGAGTACATTATGAGAGAAGGTACATTACGTAAGATAACCTAGAAGAACAACGGATCAGTTCATACCTTAAATCATGCATTACATCCTGCATTCATTTTCGATAGCTTGCTTCTCCTCTAGTAACCGTATCCTTTTCATCTGTACAAAATTAACTTAACAATCTCATGTTAACACAACTCATTAATCACTACTTAGAGAATTAAGATCTCGATGCTAATTGTAGGACACCCTACATCCAGGGGACCTGAGTACTGGGGGTATCCTTCGCCATCTAGACTGCCTACAAACCCTGTATCCACGGGATCAAGGCCCCCTCCTTAGGATGTGACTAACGCGGGGAATGCAAACATGTAGTTCTATTTTACACTATGTTTGGTGTAACTGTGAGCGGGTGTCCAGCCCTTTCTAGGGTTATTCCCTACCCCAGACAGTTCTTCGTCGGCTGCCACCCACTCGGTGAAACAAGGACAGAAGTTAGTCCACTACCACAAACACCTAAAGGGGTGTTTGTCAGTTAGCCCTAGTGTGGAGGAATTCCTATAAGGTGTCTACCCATGAAATCTAACTTACTTCCCCAAGCCAAATTAGGTAATTTTCGTGACTAAGTTCATTCCCAATCCCCTAGTACTTTCACCACAACCTGTGAGGGTGAGGTGAGAATACATTATAGATAGCGTTTCGAGGTCAACCTAGTTGCCCAATTTGACATTTCACATGTCCTCCCCGATCTATACTCACATGTCAATAAGCCTCATTTTCTATTAGTATGCTTGAAGTGTTTTCCCAATGAGCATCATGGTAATCATTATTTCAATAAACTCATCCACTCTTTTTAGTTAATCTTCTTAATGAGATATCTGAGGAGATTTTCCCTTCCTATGGATTTAACTTGACATGTCCCTTATAACTCCCCAACGATTTAGAGGGACAGTGCCCAGACGTCGTTGTTGCAGCTATGTTAGGTGCGAGGTACTTGGTTCAACATTACCCGTAAACGTGACCCAGAGGTACCATAAATATCGAACATTGTGATTGTTTGAGTTTGGATGTTTATTTACAAGGTTTACCTATCTAGATGAAAAGAAAATATATATGATAGCTTATAAGGAAATGAGAAGAATTAAACTTCTTTGCTTGCATGTAAAGAAAATAGCTAGATGTTTGATCCATTCATATATACATAAGGAAGAGTAAAGTAACGACATTCAAACAATTGTAAACATATTTTCAGAAGATATTAATTCTCTTACGTTAAACATAAATTAGAAAAGATACTTAATCATTCAGTTTCCAGGGTGATATGATAGTTAATTTGTCATACATCAAGTGATCTTTATTCAAGGTAAAACAATGATGTATAGTCTCATATCAAATTAATATTTGTTCTAAGAGTAGGATACTAAATCATTTCTATGTACAATTAAATCCAAATTAAGGCTTGTAATCATAATAGGATAAGTTATCCAACACGAATTTAACTCAACTTCTTTAGTTGAGAATTAACAATTCCTAACCATGGTAAATAATGTTGACTTCTAGGTCAAATGAGGATTCTTCGATCATATTTTGAGATAAGGGAAATTGTTTCAAAACATTAGGTTTTCGTTTGTTCTTTCTAAAACATTTCAGATTAACGATTGTTTTAAAGAATTATTGCAATCCAACTTTGGTTCATCACTATAGGCTTCTGCTAAATATTTGTCCCAACTCTTTACGTTGAATTCTATTAACATGTATAGAGGATCTAAGGACAATAGGGTCAAATCTATAGCAAAATATCAAAACCATGCCATTAGATCAATATCACAAGTACAAGGATCATATCCACAACTATGGGATTGACCCATGTTTGCTTATAGTTTTGGAGTTCATAGAGCACCATCATCTCAATCTGTTCATCTTAGATCCAATATCAAATTTTGGGTAATAGTCATTTGTCATAGTCATTTCAACCTTCTCCTCTTTAACATAAGCTACACTTTTACTTATTTTATTTATATTTTATATCTAATCAAGTATGTACTTTTG
The DNA here is from genome assembly GCA_027924645.1 of Cunninghamia lanceolata. NCBI lineage: Eukaryota > Viridiplantae > Streptophyta > Pinopsida > Cupressales > Cupressaceae > Cunninghamia > Cunninghamia lanceolata. The sequence goes on along the minus strand of BSBN01001670.1, from coordinate 2,927,492 downwards.
TTCTTTACTCTTTATGTAGTGTGATTTACTTATTATTGCTTATTTACATTTATCAATTTTGTGTTTTTGTCTCAACTCCTTATGTAGGGTAATTTACTTAGTATTGCTAGGTTGCATTCATTTATCGTACATATTTATGTAAAGGATGTTTTATTTCCACACAAATATAATATGCCACTTAATTACATTGATAAAACCTTATTAAACTTTCATACATTAACCATCTAATACATCATTTATAATATTCATAACCATCTTTTCAATATCACACACTATGTTTACACTACTAAATTTAATACCAACACATAATTTATTCATGTATATATATCCACTCATTATGTTATCCATTACACTTATACATACATTCCCTCATTTAATTAATGTTTAACATTTACATTCTCACACATATATCACTTAATAAAAACATCACCACTTTTATTTTTAATCAATCTATTCATTTATATCTTTAAACTTATTCTCATATTTATATTTACTACATAATTTTAATCAATTTTTAAATTTACCTCACATATTTTATGCATTCTACATTGCTATATCTTAAATTCACTCTCATAACTCATTCATTTTTTTTAACTATACTATTCATTTCAGATCTGCACATTTTTAGGATCACCCAAAGTGGATTTTAGACAAAGCATATCAATTTTTTAACAAAATCCCTCAACGTAGTGTGGCCTCATAAACTGCAACGATTTCAGGTTATGCACAAAACGAGTTTGTTAAAGGCATTAAAAACTATCAAGCAAATGCAATTGTAAGCTGTAATTCCACAACCTCTGTTAGCGTCCTCCCTGCCTATCAGCGTGGCAGCTTCTAAATAGGGTATGGACTTACATCAGATGTTAGAGTTGCAAGTGCGTTGGTGGACATGTAAGCAAAACGTGGAATCACAGACTAGGAATGTGAACTATGCAATATAATGTCTCAAGAAACTGTCATCTCATGGGATGCAAGATTGCAGGGTTTCAAGCAAATGACGTTGGCAGGATAAACATTAATGAAAGAACAATTTTTGTCAGATATTATAGTTGGAAATCCTTTGATAGGCATGTATGTAGGACGTGTGAATAGGTTATGAACATCCATCAACACAGATATGTGTGTATCCAAGTAAATTCAATTGGCAGATGTAAAGCCAAATACTACAACCTTTACTAGGATCCTGCCCACCCACGCCAATATGGAAGTTTTGGAACAGGGTATTTTTCTATAGACATTCATGTTTGTGTGTTTTCCAACAAATGCATTTGGCAAATGTAAATCTAAATTCTAAAACCATTGCTGACGTCCTCCCTGTCTATGCTTGCGTGGGCTAGACATAGCATATGGAACAAGGCATAGACATACATGAAGCATAAAGAAAAGATAAATTCCATCAAACTTTGTAATTGCAAATGCCCAGTATACATGTCTACTGAAGGTAGAAACATACACAATGTACATGAACTATTTGTCGGATCCCATGATTACAGAATATGCAGAAAATAGATTTGATGAAAAGGCTTTAGAACATAACGAACAAGGGGTTTATATCACTACTACAAATGCTACTTCCATTTACCAAAACCTTCACATAAACATATACACAATTTCTCTCGTGATTGATTGTAATTATCCTAAGACATATTATCAAATGAATTCAAAACTAAAACAAAATTTCAAGAATCAAACAGAGGAATGAGGAAGGGGAGAATACTTATAGATTTCTCCAGCACTCCCAAACCAGAGATCCTTCCCCTTCTTCCTTACAATTCTAGGGATTTTATAGAAAAGTCCATGATCCTCCACTCTCTTTGTTTAATGGTAATGCATCCTCCACTCTCATTGTTTAATGATAATGCATCCTCCATTTTCTTTGTTTAATGATAATGCATCCTCCATTTTCTTTGTTTAATGATAATGCTTCATCCACCTTCTTTGTTTAATAATAATGCTTCATCCACCTTCTTTGTTTAATGATAATGCTTCATCCACTCTTGTTATTTTAAATGATAATCTTATCCTCAATTAATATAATCTTATCCTCAATTTTTTAATGATAATGTTTCATCCACCTTCTTTGTTTAATAATAATGCTGCATCCATCTTCTTTGTTTAATGATAATTCTTCATCCACCTTCTTTGTTTAATGATAATGCTTCATCCACTCTTGTTATTTTAAATGATAATCTTATCCTCAATTAAAATAATCTTATCCTCAATTAAAATAATCTTATCCTCAATTTTTTAATGGTGTCCATATTATTTGTATTTTTTAAATGGATATACATTTTATGTTTATTTTTTTAAAATTTGGAATTCAAAAATTGAGTTGTGACAGTATGTCAATTTGAATTTAAAATTCAAATGTGGGTTGTGACATCCTTCTCCCCTAAATTTATGCATCGTCCCGATGCATATTAGAAATAAGGTCAAACATATATATAAAAGTCCATAGAAATAAGCATTGTTTACTATCAGTATGCTTGCCTAACTTCATAGTCCATCCCACAACAAAATAGTCTATCATAGTGTATCATCTAAGTATAATTATCTATAGCATCTAAACATCATTGAAGTTATAGTTCGTAATTAAAATTCTACTAGGTTCCAAAATGTTAAAGTATCCATGTATTATCATGACATTGTGAGTTTAAGAAACATCTTTAACTTTTCAAACCTAATTGAGCATATCCTTGTAACTTGTCCTCGATTCCGAAATGTTGAATGTTCATTTAAATTTTTCTGTGTCTAGAATAAACACTTGTAATTCACTTTAAATTTTCCATCATCAAAGATAAATCAACTTTCTAAGTGTGGTAAATAAAAATTTAGGTTCATAGATTCTCCCTTGGTAATCCAGATCATTATCAAAAATTTTAGTTACATTTAAAGTTTACTCCAACATGTGCTAGAGTCCAAGAGTAGTGATGCACCACGGTAGATTAGAAGAATTTTATTCTCTTAGTCAATCTGAGTACTTAGGAAATAGCCAATCCGGGCTAAAGTGTCCAAAATGGGACATACTGAAATAAAGCCAACCGGGCTCTTCTGTCCTTTGGGCAAACTAGTAAATGCAGTTCAGTCACACTGTTCTCTTCACTTTCATCACAAAACATCACAAGGTTTAGGTTTAGATTTCAAGTTTTCATTTTCTTTTTTGTATGCTACAAGTGACTTCTCCAACTGATTAACATGTTCTTTGAATCATGCTACTGTTCTCCCTTTTCAATTCTTTCAAACCATCTTCTGTTCCTCTCTTTGTTTCCAACAACTTTGAATTACACCTTTCAATTTTGCACAATTTTCTAAAATAATGGCCGAACGGCGTACACTGGTCAAACGGATCAAATCTTTATCCAATAGGAAAACACAACAGCCATACAGGTAAATAGGGCAGGAATCATTATGCTCCAATTTGAGATGCATAAACATAATAGCCAAACGGGATAAAGAGGACAGGAGCCAGAGACTTTTGACTCCTTCGGGATCAATCCGGATCCATGAGTCACTTCCTGGAGACCACAGTCCGCCCAAGCACTACACTGAGGATGTCAACTAGGGAATACAATATCGACTTGTACACACCTCAGTATTGGCAAAGCTAGTACAAGCAATCCACCCTGGGGATTCTTCTGAGTACCAGTGACTTCCATTATTCTGATATCATATAGACATTACTCTTAAAATGAATTCATGCTCAAGCGCACACATCAAAACTCAAGTGAAAGATAACAATTCGAGCGATCATGCATGTTGATTTATCAAAAACTTCTTCCAAACTTTCCATCCATCTCTCTTCACGACTGTCACATCAATTAGTGTCACCTTAGGGCTTGTTATCTAAAAGTAGTGACAGCATCCGAAAATTGATAGTAGCTTACCAAAATAGGAGTCCATGAATGTCATCAGTTTCTCAAAAGTCAATAGCTGTCTCTAGTACTCATCATATAGTCTCAAGGATTTATGGAAGCTGCAAGGAAGTGCCAATAACAGAGGAGGACTTAAATGTTGATGATCAAGAGTGTAAGATGAGTAAAATCCATACTCTAAGAACACAACCAGAGATCTGTAAAGAGTGCATAGAGGATAGAGAAAGCTGTGAATTTATGCGTAAATTGGAATATAGAAATGAGGAGATTCGTATACATCTTTTTCAATGTAAAGAACCTCCTAGGTCCATTTTAGCTTCCTCTGGGTCTTTATCTGATGTTGAACGGCGCACATCAAAGAGGTCTCGGAAGACATTGACAAATGGTAGCTCAATTAACTTGAGAGTTTCTGGATGCACAACTGTGTATCAATTGAAGATGATGGTGTGGGAGTCCCTTGGTGTGGTGAAGGAAAATCAGAAGCTTCATAAAGGCACAATGGAACAGGTCAATGAATTGGCTACTTTAGCCGACTTGAATGTTTTCCCTGGGGATAGTCTATGGGTTATGGATATTGAAGTTTATGAAAATCGAGATATTGCTGAGGAGCTATCAGAGTAGGAAATGGAAAATGAGCAATTGGAGGAAGGATTCAAAGGGACACTTTTGACATCAACTATCCCTACTCAAGTGGTTGCAATAGATGAATGGAGGATATACTTGGAAAGGAAGTATGCCAAGAGGTCTTCAAAGCATGTTGTTGATATTTTGCCCCTTGTCTTTATCAAGATCTAAGGTGGGGGATATAGTGGATAAGAATATGATAGGATAAGGATAAGACAGTGGATAAGATGTGCAAGGATATTTTGGATGTGGATGAAGGATACAGTTTTGCCCCCAAGTGTAGGGATACAAAATGAATGGAGAAGGGATTACGCATGACGCCCACAAGGGGTTTTCATCATGGTCTTCTTAGTGCCAAGTAACTGAGAAATAAAGATAGTTTTCAGGGCCCTCTCAAGAACCCCTCCACATGTTTCCTAATACCTTGTGTTTGTTTAAGGTGTTATCCTCCAAGAGGGAGATATGCAAGAAACAGACACATAGATCTAGGGGGATGGATGGATTATGACTGTCCCATACCAGTCCCATCTACAACCCCATCCTCACAATAGAATTTCCCTAGGTCACCTACTCCCCCATACAACCTGCCAGGGCCCTACCTATATATGGCAGTTTTACAGAAGGCACATTACTCCACACATGCCAGCAGTTGTAAAATTAAAAATGCCTCAAATCAAGAAGGATTAAGTGAAACAAGTCAATAAGTTAAATCCTCAATAAAACAAGCCAAGAAGAAGTGAAGATCAAAGACAACAACTATTGCAACATCCCAAGTTCAACAAAGAACAAGTCCTTGAGGCAAAAGGACCATCTCAAAATTTAAATAAAGAAATATAATACTGCAGCTTAACACTTAAGTAAAATCTTTAACACAAGAATAAATAATGCAACAATCTCATAAAATTTGCACATTACAAGCACCGTGTAGCCTTACAACAAGACCACCTAAGGGGAGTATAGAACTTGGTGGACTTCTATCACTCAAATAGCTGAATCGTACAGTGGTCTTAAACCACATAGAGAGCAATGATAATCACCATATCATGTTAAGTATTCGCCACAAAACTTGAAACAACCTTATCATACTTCTATATCAAAACTCCAAATGAATAGTCATATGACCCCATACAACCCAGGGCATGCCATGGAATATGACATTCACTTCACACGTCTTACGGTTGTCATGTACCCAACTGCTGTTGTCCCGTTACACATACCATTACTAACATCAAGCTATCCACTTCACCTTCTAGGGAGGGTTTACTTATGACCTTATCATTTCTTTTTCATGTTTCTATCCATGTTTATCATTAACTGGACGATCATTAGATCCCAAGAGGGGGAATACTATTAGTCTTATGTCGTAATTCTGACCATGCTTTAGGTTAGTGGACCTTCAGGCCTAGTGTCCAAACCAAAAGCTTTGATACCACATGTAAGGACCTAACTCATCTTAAATAAAATAACATTAAACTCTGATTTCAAAAATACCAATGAATAAAGATTTTGATTTGACAGATGTAGGAAATGTGAAATTCTTCCAAGAGTGCTTAATGTATGCTATAGTAATGTGATGAAACATGGAATTTAGTTTCCTAGAATCATCAGGTTCTTAAAAGATCACCAATTTTGAAATCTAGTGCAGAGAGAGTACATTACGAGAGAAGGTACATTACATAAGATAACCTAGAAGAACAACGGATCAGTTCATACCTTAAATCATGCATTACATCCTGCATTCATTTTTGATAGCTTGCTTCTACTCTAGTAACTATATCCTTTTCATCTGCACAAAATTAACTTAACAATCTCATGTTAACACAACTCAGTAATCACTACTAAGAGAATTAAGATCTCGATGCTAATTGTAGGACACCCTACATCCAGGGGACCTGAGTACTAGGGGCATCCTTCGCCATCCAAACTGCCTACATATCCTGTATCCACGGGATCAAGGCCCCCTCCTTAGGATGTGACTAATGTGGGGAATGCGAACATGTAGTTCTATTTTGCACTATGTTTGGTGTAACTGTGAGCGGGTACCCAGCCCTTTCTAGGGTTATTCCCTGCCCCAGACAGTTCTTCATCGGCTGCCACCCACTCGGTGAAACAGGGACGGAAGTTAGTCCACTACCACAAACACCTAAAGGGGTGTTTGTCAGTTAGCCCTAGTGTGGAGGAATCCCTATAAGGTGTCTACCCATGAAATCTAACTTACTTCCCCAAGCCAAATTAGGTAATTTTCGTGACTAAGTTCATTCCCAATCCCCTAGTACTTTCACCACAGCCTGCGAGGGCGAGGTGAGAATACATTATAGATAGCATTTCGAGGTTGACCTACTTGCCCTATCTAACATTTCACATGTCCTCCCCGATCTATACTCACATGTCAATAAGCTTCATTTTCTGTTAGTATGCTTGAAGTGTTTTCCCAATGAGCATCATGGTAATCATTATTTCAATAAACTCATCCACTCTTTTTAGTTAATCTTCTTAATGAGATATCTGAGGAGATTTTCCCTTCCTATAGATTTAACTTGACATGTCCCTTATAACTCCCCGATGATTTAGAGGGACAGTGCCCAGACATCGTTGTTGCAGCTATGTTAGGCGCAAGGTACTTGGTTCAACATTACCCGTAAATGTGACCCATAGGTACCGTAAATACTGAACACTGCGATTGTTTGAGTTTGGACGTTTATTTACAAGGTTTACCTATCTAGATGAAAAGAAAATATATATGATGGCTTATAAGGAAATGAGAAGAATTAAACTTCTTTGCTTGCATGTAAAGAAAATAGCTAGATGTTTGATCCATTCATATATACATAAGGAAGAGTAAAGTAATGACATTCAAACAATTGTAAACATATTTTTAGAAGATATTAATTCTCTTACGTTAAACATAAATTAGAAAAGATACTTAATCATTCAGTTTCCAGGGTGATATGATAGTTAATTTGCCGTACATCAAGTGATCTTTATTCAAGGTAAAACAATGATGTATAGTCTCATATCAAATTAATATTTGTTCTAAGAGTAGGATACTAAATCATTTCTATGTACAATTAAATCCAAATTAAGGCTTGTAATCATAACAGGATAAGTTATCCAACACGAATTTAACTCAACTTCTTTAGTTGAGAATTAACAATTCCTAACCATGGTAAATAATGTTGACTTCTAGGTCAAATGAGGATTCTTTGATCATATTTTGAGATAAGGGAAATTGTTTCAAAACATTAGGTTTTTGTTTGTTCTTTCTAAAGCGTTTAAGATTAACGATTGTTTTAAAGAATTATTGTAATCCAACTTTGGTTCATCACTATAGGCTTCTGCTAAATATTTGTCCCAACTCTTTACGTTGAATTCTATTAACATGTATAGAGGATCAAAGGACAATAGGGTCAAAGCTATAGCAAAATATCAAAACCATGCCATTAGATCAATATCACAAGTACAAGGATCATATCCACAACTATGGGATTGACCCATGTTTGCTTATAGTTTTGGAGTTCATGGAGCACCATCATCTCAATCTGTTCATCTTAGATCCAATATCAAATTTTGGGTAATAGTCATTTGTCATAGTCATTTCAACCTCCTCCTCTTCAACATAAGCTACACTTTTACATGTATTTTTGTTCTTTACTCTTTATGTAGCATGATTTACTTATTATTGCTTATTTACATTTATCAAGTTTGTGTTTTTGTCTCAACTCCTTATGTAGGGTAATTTACTTAGTATTGCTAGGTTGCATTTATTTATCGTACATATTTATGTAAAGGATGTTTTATTTCCACGCAAATATAATATGCCACTTAATTACATTGATAAAACCCTTATTAAACTTGCATACATTAACCATCTAATACATCATTTATAATATTCATAACCATCTTTTCAATATCACACACTATGTTTACACTACTAAATTTAATACCAACACATAATTTATTCACGTGTATATATCCACTCATTATGTTATCCATTACACTTATACATACACTCCCTCATTTAATTAATGTTTAACATTTACATTCTCACACATATATCACTTAATAAATACATCACCACTTTTATTTTTAATCAATCTATTCATTTATATCTTTTAACTTATTCTCTTATGCATTCTACATCACTATATCTTAAATTCACTCTCATAACTCATTCATTTTTTTTACTATACTATTCATTTCAGATCTGTACATTTTTAGGATCACCCAAAGTGGATTTTAGACAAGACATATCAATTTTTTAACAAAATTCCTCAACGTAGTGTGGCCTCATAAACTGCAATGATTTTAGGTTATGCACAAAATGAGTTTGTTGAAGGCATTAAAAACTATCAAGCAAATGTAATTGTAAGCTGTAATTCCACAACCTCTGCCAGCGTCCTCCCTGCCTATTAGCGTGGTAGCTTCTAAACAGGGTATGGAGTTACATCAGATGTTAGAGTTGCAAGTGCATTGGTGGACATGTAAGCAAAATGTGGAAGCACAGACTAGGAATGTGAACTATGCAACATAATGTCTCAAGAGACTGTCATCTCGTGGGATGCAAGATTGCAAGGTTTTAAGCAAATGACATTGGCAAGATAAACATTAATGAAAGAACAATTTTTGTCAGATATTATAGTTGGAAATCCTTTGATAGGCATGTATGCAGGATGTGTGAATAGGTTATGAACATCCATCAACACAGATATGTGTGTATCCAAGTAAATTCAATTGGCAGATGTAAAGCCAAATACTACAACCTTTACCAGGATCCTACCCACCCACGCCAATATGGAAGCTTTGGAACAGGGTATTTTTCTATAGACATTCATGTTTGTGTGTTTTCTAGCAAATGCATTTGACAGATGTAAATCTAAATTCTAAAACCATTGCTGACGTCCTCCCTACCTATGCTTGCGTGGGCTAGACATAGGGTATGGAACAAGGCATAGACATACATGAAGCATAAAGAAAAGATAAATTCCATTAGACTTTGTAATTGCAAATGCCCAGTATACATGTATACTGAAGGTTGAAACATACACAATGCACATGAACTATTTGTCAGATCCCATGATTGCAGAATATGCAGAAAATGGATTTGATGAAAAGGCTTTAGAACATAATGAACAGGGGGTTTATATCACTAATACAAATGCTACTTCCATTTACCAGAACCTTCACAGAAACATATACACAATTTCTCTCATGATTGATTGCAATTATCCTAAGACATATTATCAAATGAATTCAAAACTAAAACAAAATTACAAGAATCAAACAGAGCAATGAGGAAGGGGAGAATACTTACAGATTTCTCTAGCACTCCCAAACCAGAGATCCTTCCTCTTCTTCCTTACAATTCTAGGCATTTTATAGAAAAGTCCATGATCCTCCGCTCTCTTTGTTTAATGGTAATGCATCCTTCACTCTCATTGATTAATGATAATGCATCCTCCATTTTCTTTGTTTAATGATAATGCATCCTCCATTTTCTTTGTTTAATGATAATGCATCCTCCATTTTCTTTGTTTAATGATAATGCTTCATCCACCTTCTTTGTTTAATAATAATGCTTCATCCACCTTCTTTGTTTAATGATAATGCTTCATCCACTCTTGTTATTTTAAATGATAATCTTATCCTCAATTTTTTAATGATGTCCATATTATTTGTATTTTTTAAATGGATATACATTTTATATATTTTTTAAAAAAATTTGGAATTGAAAAATTGAGTTGTGACAGTATGTCAATTTGAATTTAAAATTCAAATGTGGGTTGTGACACAAGGCTATAATTGGTCTTGCTCTTTCTGACATTGAATTGGACCACATTGATTTGGATAAATCATCAGCCAAAATTTTGAATAATCTGAATAAATTGTTTGGAGCAAAAGCCCTGGATGCAAAGTTTTCTCTAAAACTTCAATTATTTAGATTTAAGATGGAAGATGGAATAACAATGTCAAATCATATAAGTAACTTGCAGTCTCTCATTAGAAAACGAACAGAGGTTAAGGTTATAGTAGATGATGATGATTCTAGGGCCATCCTATTAAATAACTTGCCTTCAAAATACAACAATGTTTTTTGTACACTCAGTCAAATACCTTCACAAACTCTAGAAGGCATGATTTCTTCTCTTCTAGTAGAAGAGAAGAGAACAACAAAAGATTCAGAAGGTCATCTTTAGTAGAAAGCATTATTCTCAAGAAGCAATTACAAGGGATCAGAGAAAATCAAATTTTTTTATTGTAAGAAAAATGGTCACATAGCTTGGGATTGTAGAACTCGAGCTAGTGATGTTCTTAAAGGAAAGGTCAAAAATGAAGGGAACCTTGCTTGCATTGAAGATGATAAGGATCCACCAGATATTGAGGATGATGATCCACTAGATGGTGCTATTAATTTCTGTGGATATGCCATTTAAGCCTTCAAATTGGAGGTAGACGACATCAGAGGATGGAGGATTATGCATCATCTCAAGTTAGCTTCTCACTTTGAGATGATGCTTTGCATGAGAAGCATTTTTGGTTTTGGTTATTTTGCTTTTCTTTGTTGATGCTGACGGATTTGAAGAATGTATGTTTTGTGAATATTTTGTTTTGGAGATAGGTTTAGCATTTGGTGTTGAGCTCAGTATGGATTGTTGTCCAACAAGCTTGAAAGAGTATATGATCGAGAATTATACCCTTTCGCGGTCACTAGACAATGGCAGAGATCTGTCGTATCTCTTAGGGTTCATTGTCGAATAATTCATGACTCTGTGATTTGAGAGCTTGGGACTAAAGATCTCAAGAACACAGCTCAAAGCTATGCCTTTACGAAGGTAGATGAGACAACATAATGGAGCCCCGCTTGGTTCAGGATTTGTTCTTTGGGAGGAGATCTTCTATAAAATATGTATTCATATTATGTAATCAGCTTTGTTGAGTATTTTAGTATTAAGGGGGGGGGGTATTTTTGGTACTATTGCAGGAACAATGTAATAAGGGGGGGAATGTTAGTGTAATACATTGTTCGGTCCGGTTGTTCGGTTGCGGTTGGTTCAGTTTTAACTATCTTTAGTTTTTAACTGTCTAATGGTTACGCTATTGCATTGTTTCATAACTAAATAACTATATCATCATAGTATTTAACTGTGTCTTTTATCTTTCTTCATCATTAAATAATAATACCCTTCTATGTTTCTCTTCATGATAGAGGTCCCATCATGGTTTACATTGTTCATTGATTTAATAAAATTTGAGTGTGTATTGCATGTAATTAGAAGCTTATCATTTGCATAAACACAAATATATAGAAAAGCAAAAAAGTAAACATCTAATCATTCAACCATACATGTTATTAATCAATAAAAGAAAAATCATATCTACAGATCTCATGTAAAAATGAGTACAATCTAATTTCCAAAACAACACATCAAGGAGGTGGGGGCATAGAGGATCCATCTTCAACATCAGTTCTACCACTCCATATGGACCTTATCCTTGTGGGTGAATTAGTCTTAGTCCTGGTTATTGACCTAGATTGACTACTTGATGCCATCATCCCTTGCAACCAATTAATCTCTATGTAGCCTCACAATCTCAACTTGTGATGAGATATACTTTTGAAAGATGGTTGTGTCTACATCACCTAGAGGTGAGGGCATGTCCACTCTTGCATCTACTTTCACCAAATCCAATCATAGCCCATCTTTTTCTACCTATAATACATCTCTTTATTTATATCCCATCTCAATTTGCTCATAGCTTATTGCACTCAAACGCAACTCCCATATATTATACTTGAGCTTAGATAACTAGATTAAAAAAATGTAAAACAACTTGCATGCTCATAATCTTTCTCTATCTACACCATTAGTTCCATGGCCACACCTCTAGTATAAAACTCCATAGTATCATAAATGAGCTTGACCCACTCACCCACCTGACTTGTACATCATTTACATCACATGAGCGGGAATTTTTTTGCATATATCTCATATTATACATCACATACTTGGTTCATTTGGATACCAAACATCATCTAATTTTATTTTTCAAATATTATAGTTGAAAATGGTCTGCAAAAAAAAAAAGACAAAGCGCACGAACTGTTTGACAGAATGCCTCAAGGAGATGTCATCTTACAAGATATAATGATTGCATTGTATGAACAAGGATGGATTTACAGAAAAGGCGTTCAAAAATTTTTAGTAAATGCAACTGACAGGTGTAAAGACTAACTCATCAACCCTACTAGTATCCTTGCTATCTATACCCACATGGGAGCAGGGTATGGATGTCCATCAAAGCCTTCGAAAGATTAAGTACAAATTATCTCTTGAATGATTTCAAATTATAAAATTTGTATGCACAATTCTTTCTTAAATGATTTCAAATTGTACAACTTAAATTATAAATCAATTTTCAAGAAAAATGGGAATGGAAACACAAAGGCTTCATTTCAATAGAAGAATCAAGGTAGTCAACCTCAACCATTCCCACAACAATGGCTTTAAGATAGTTCCATGAATAGTTCTACCTTCTTAATAGAAACTGCCATCCATCAATTTAATAGTTCTACTTTCTTAATAGAAAATACCATCCATCAAGACTGGAACTCGTGACCTCCTTACCTTCAACCGGAATACTTAGCCAATTGAACCAGGGCCCCCGCCAAGGATTATACAGGGGTTGGTCTCAAAATATTGAACCATTTTTTCTTTAGAGACGGATCATCTCTACTTCAAGCTGACAATGCACAATAGTGCAATGTCAGAGCAAGATTAAACAACATACTTCCTGAATATGGAATATGTTTCCTACTGATATTGACTTTTGTGATCCAGTTCCTTGAGAAGGAAATAACGAAATCCTTCCTAAATGGCTAGCCATGAAGGTAAAGCAAGTAATAGTAAATGAGTATGCAAGGTGCGGATATCATTACAGAGAGCTTGGAATACCCTATAGAAACTACAGCAACTTAAGGTTATATATATCTTACAAAATGCTCCAGCCATCTAACCAATAACTCCCTCCATATGTCGTCCCTTCACATTTCTATAGCTATTTATAGAAAAAAATTGTCCTTATTAGAACAATTTTTTTCCAAACACATGGTGGAAAGTTGGAGTCAAGTCTAGCCAATTTAATGTCTTCCTCCATTTCTAATTTATCATAATTTTTTGTGAAAAATCCCTATTTCAATATTTAATGTTTCTTTGAAAATTGACTTGGAAAGGAGGTTGAATCCTCATGTAGTTAGAAGTGTACCCTTTTTATTTTAATTAATTTATTTAAAACTCTAAATTGGCATTATATAAAAATCATTTATTTATTGTTATTATTATTTTATTTTTATGGTGAATTTACACATTGTTTAAGTTTTTTTTAATTTAAAAAAGGTCATTACTATCTTCTTTATGTGGGTTAGTAATGTAAAAGATAGTTATTATACCTATACTAAAATCTGACCTAGATATTTCCTAAACTATATAGGTCGTAACAAAACGAGTCAGTTCGAGTAGTACTACTTCTACAAAGAATACGATGGCCCGCCCTCACAGAGAGTACGAAATAATGCCTCAGGAACAAGCCCTCCCTGCTTCTAGAGACGCAACCTCCATCTCATTTGTTCAAAAAATTACAGGCCAGACATTTCATGGGATTCCTACCATGGCGCCTCTTGCCCAGTCGACAACTACCATCAATCCCGTGCCTGCAATTCCGAGCAGCAGCCGATGGGCGAAGGAGGAAGTGCATGAATTGATCAGGCTGCGAAGCGGAATGGAGCCCAGGTACCAAGACGCCAAACGACCTCTCTGGGAAGAAATCTCCTCTAGAATGTCTCGGCTAGGTTACAATCGCAGCGCCAAGAAATGCAAGAAGAAATGGGAAAACATCAACAAGTACTTCAAGAGGCTTAAAGAAAGCAACAAGAAGCCCCCCGAGGATGCAAAGACGTGCCCTTATTTCCACGAGCTCGATCAATTGTACAGGAAAAGAAACCTTGGCAGCTCTAATTCAAATACAATCAAAGAGGATCAACAAATGAACCACAGCATGTATTGTTTGGCTGTTATTATTGAAAAACTTTATTTCAAGCATGCATATACTTTGCTTTCCTGAACAAGATTTATGTTTGAGCTACCTCATTGCTTGCAAAATATTTGATTTTCCATACGAAGTTGAATTCATCCTTCTGGTTTTCAAAAAGGAAATAATTTTACCATAATTCTGCTATTGATTATTTGGATCAGGTGTGAGAATTATCGTCAAAAAGAGCTGGAGCTAAATTACAAGGTAAGACCTTGTTGCAATTTTTACTTCTTTCTTGGAATGTGTTGATTGGAACCGATAGTTCTCAAATAGGAATAACGAGAGTAAGAGTTATATATTATGCGTCTATTGCTTCTGACATTTATAGCCTTTTTTTTTAATAGATAAGAAATCTAGAGAATGCCAAACACAAATTGATGGATCTTCAATCCTTCTATCCTTCTAACGCAGGGATAGACAGTAATAATAGGAGATGTCATGTTTCCTTCTATGAAAAGTGATTTGTAGTGATTTTTCTAAAATTTGGTAGACATTATTAAATTAGGTAAGAGGCCTGAACTAGGAATTTTTAAACATGGCAATGGGTATCTAGATCTTTCACGCCTCCATTTATTTTCAGCTAATAGAATGGCACGGGAAATACCTGTGATTCTTAAGAAATTAAGAGACATGGGCATCATGAATAAATTTGTATTTGAAGCATATTCTGTCATAGTTTCCATTTGGAATCATCTAGTAGTATTCCATGAATGTTATTGTTACGCATTCAAGGTTTTTCTGGTTTTTTACAAATACATTTCCCTTTACTTTAGGAATTTTCCTCTTGTAGGCTGTAAGACATTCCTAACAGTTTCTCTTAATTCATGGAAAGCAACTTATTTTGTTGTTTGAAATTTGTAGAAATGGTCATGCTCTTTCCTATTAATCTCGCAGACATAGACCAGCATATTGAATTTAACAGAAAATTTATTCACAAGGTCATTTTTGAACGATTCACTTTCTATAAGATATACTGGAATAGACAATAGTTTTGCATGGCCCACCTTTTCTATCTAAAATGCTCAATAATTGCATCCCATAATGTTGACTTTGGCATCATGTTTTTTAGTGATGTCAAAAGATGGATTGGAGAGATGTGTCTGCTATGATGTGTTAATGCCAGGACCATATGATGCTTGTGAATTGTTTTTAAGAGTTGTTGATAATCTCTGATAGAAGTTATTATGATTTTGCTTATGTTGCATATAGGGGTTCACATGTATTATGTCATAATGGTCATATTGGATATGACATGGTTCAGAAGGTTTCATGTTCAAGAAGTTGTCATATCAGGTGATAGAGAGATAGTGAACTTGTTTCAGGATTGTTCATGATAAGGATGCATTAATGTCAATATTCATGTTAAAGTGTGGTAAATGTGGCAAAGGGTTTGATGTTATGAAGTTGATGTTGATAAGCTGTTTATGAAATTGCAAATGTTTGATGATGCCATTTCATTGTTGATCCGAAGGTTTATGTGATCTTAGGGTTTATGATGATCTTCAGTTCAAATCTTGCTTATTACGTTAGTAAATATTCACATATTTGAGTGCTCTTTATTGTCATCTATATCTCTTGTATAAAGAGTTGCATCTGGTTGTTTCTTCTGTATTTTAGAGCTCCTATGTCAGGTTGAAGGTCTTAGAGTGTTCTCATGGTGACAAAATCTTTTTAAGACTCTATTGTTAAAGTCAAGAGTTTAATGTTCTATATGCTTTAGGGAACAAAACCCTAAATAAAGTGTTTAAAGTACATTATGATAACCCTTATTTACCCATCGGTACTTTTTGCTTTTTCTTTAGGTGACTTAGTATTGCAGGTTTAAGTGATTTATGTTAAGACTTTAAGGGTATCAAGGTCGTGGGGATACCGACCCCTTGACCTAGTGGAACCAACCATCCCGGTCAAGTCATATGCGATGTGCACTAAAAGGAAAAAGGTTGAGATTAAAAGTCATAAGGGTGCGAAAGGAAGATTCAGTGGTGATGATTGAACTACTTTTTGAATACCAACGATTACTCCTCCATGGTAAAGATTGATAGGCAATTTCTTCATACATAGCCCTAAAACTAGTTTTAGAAGCTCCCTTGAATGTAGAATGACTAGGAAAATTCATGGAAGGGACTGTAAGATGTTTTTAGTTGATTTGATCAATGATTTGTGTTGGGGAGAGATAAACCTACATGTGGATATGCAGATTGTCAAATTTAGTGAAGGAAATTAGGGTATTTGAATAGTTTGAAGTTTGATGATTATTTTCATGTTATAGAGAGGTTATCTTCAATGTAAACAAGAGAATTGCATGTGTAAACCTTGCATTGTGTAATGAATTGTTTATTTTTTATTGTCTGCAGAGGATGAAAGAATTCTAATTTGTTTATACTGACATTGTGTTTGAGTGGATTGTGTTTAAAGGATATTGTTTTGATTGTAAACAAAATGAGATATAAGGTTGTGTGGTGTAGAGAATCAGGGTAACCCCTTGAATTATTTTCTTTTATTCATGGTATTTTTACCAGTGAGGCATGTGTTAGCATACATTGTTTATGTAACTATCTAGTAACTGTCTAAGAGTTAGGGTAGGTGCATAACAGTTTGGCAGGTGCAGAACTATTTCACCTCAGTATTTAACAATGTTTTAGTATCTGCTTTTATCATCGAATCAATAAGGATATTAATTCATTTGGTATCAAAGCTATGGCGTCTACGTGAGGATTCTAATGATTGAAGGCATTGCCAGGTTAACTCTATGCCTGTGCATGAGAGATGTAACGACTCGAACCTCCCAACTACTAAGTCAATTTTTTTTTTTTTTTTAAATTTTATTATTATTCTTTTTTAAATTTATATAGTTTATTATGATTTTATTAAAATTCTATACACATAATTAAAGTGCACTCAAAATATATTTGCCTATACTATTACCATAATGCTCATACATAAAAAGAATCCACCATTACATATATTATCATTCTTTTAAACCTCTTAAAGTATATATAAAAAAAAGGAATCTATCTATTAAATTATTCCTATTAATGCGCAAGAAAAAAAAAAAAATCTATTTATTAATTTTATTCCTATAATTCCTCATACATAATTAAAATGCACCATTATATACATTATTATATATATATTTTTTAACCTCTTAAAACATAAAAAGAGCAATCATTTTATTTTTATTGAATGACTCAATATGCACAAAGAAAATCTATTTATATATAATTTAATCCTTAGACTAGCCCTCCCTTAAGAAAAAACATAGATATTATTTTATCCCAATAAGAACTTAAAGGTGAAGTATATACATTTATATATAATAAAAAAAATATGGAATGAGTTTTATGAGTATTTTATAAAGGCTATAATCTTTTTTTTTTATTCGAGCTATCTTACTTCTATAACTATACGTATCACCAAGGGTTTATTAAAAAGGTAAAGATTTATGAGTGAATTTTTTTTTAAAGAAGGTAAGGAATGTATGCCATGCCTAAGCGCTCCCTAGCCCGCATTATTCTTTATGGATTCGTAACCAAATAAGACAATCTCCATGAAGTCGATGGATGAGACATGAGTAAAATAAAAAAAATTTGAACGGTGAAGATCTCCAGACATTTTCAACGGTGAGGATTTATGTTCTTCAAAACACCCTAACCCTAAAGCATCTAAAGTAAAATAGAATTTACTCTCTGTCCAAATCTCTCTTTTTTTTCTACCGCCATTACCAAGATGACCTACGGAGGAGTATGGGTGTTCAGGAGAAATAATACTTCTGGGCCGTTTCCCTCTAGTAGAAGATTGTGTCTGTGAAATTTTTTTTGTTTTCTGTGATTTGAAATCTTCACCATTTCTTTTTTTTTTTTTTGCATGCATATCTTTAGCAGGCATTTAACCTCTGAATCCTGGAAGAAACTATTGTTGGCTAATTATATATATATATTTTTTGTTTTGTTCCACAGGGTGCACAGTTGGCCAAAAGGGGGAGACGGCCTCTAAGACGCACCTGCACATAGAGCGGCATCCCAATTTGTGGGTCATCGCCATAACCGTATTGCTACAAAGCAAATTTTTTTTGGAGACAAATTTAACTCTGTGGTTTCTACTATTTTTTTTTTAATTTCTTGGGCCTGAGGGTTTCTCGGGCATCCTTACTTTTCTTGGTTTCATTTTGCATGTGATCATTATCTGGAGGGAGGTCTTCTCTGAGCCTTCAAAAGCCAGATTTAATTGTAGATTGGTGACCTCCTTGCCCAGGCGTAGGGCTACAGTAAAAACAAGGGTTCTTTCTTTTGTAACAATTAACAAAAATATATATGTTCTCTGCCAGTATTCAACAACCTTCTTTTTTTTGTGTGTTTCAGACAGATGGTATTTTGCCCCCATAAATATAGATCTATTCTCAAGGAAAGACTTTACTTAACATTTCTTACTCTATTTACTCATTTTACTTCACTGAGTTCCTCATGATACAGAGGATGAAATCATAAGGGAGATAATAGAGAATAAGTGTTTATTACAAGAAATTTACTTCTCTTTTTTTTTTGCTTCTTTCTCTTTTCAATTGTAGCATTATACTTTATAGACTTAATGCTCCAACACACTTTCCTTCTCTCAAAAATAAATTTCTTTGTAAAAAAAATAGCATTGCTCACTTCCCATCAAATAATAATATGTTACTCAATAGAGAAATGGTTATAACAGGAATTAAATCTCTTTTTTTTTTGTCTAATATCTTCAGAGCATTAACTACCTAGAAAATAACATTAAGTAGCAATTCAGAGATAAAACACTGTAATCATTCCTTTTACAAGTTTCTTCTTGAAAGCAAGTTATTATAGAATACAGGGTCTGACTCAGACCCCCAACATGCACAGGAGATAAGAATTGTGGGCAGCAACCAACACAGAATTTCATTCCATTCTTTTTGTTTGATGTTCTTGCTTACTACCTAATTACTCATAGCTAATAGTCCTTCGCAGCTGCAGCATTCTGTTCCTTCTCTTTTTATGGCATGTGGGGTCCTGTAGCAAGACAGAAAGACAACAAAACCACAAGAGGAACTCTTCTGGTAGCCAGGGAAGCTCACCTCCCAGCCAAGGGCAGAAAACTACCCACCCCCGAGCTTGGGGAAAGCATGGAAGTTCCAGGAAACACATAACACAAAGCCCCCAACCCTTACCATGACCAACAGACATGACTACACATCAGAATTCACATAGAAGTCAGACATGACTACACATCAGGATTCACATAGAAGTCAGCACATTCACTGGGTATCCACCACACAGTCACAGGAAGGCTTCATGAGAGACCTTCACAAGGGGGTAGGGAATTTAGTAACCTGAAGGGGCAATTTACCATTCTCAGAATTATAATTGTGTTGCCATTCTTAGAAATATAATGGTGCAACTCTTTTACAAGGGTACTCTTACCCAATATGTTGCTTCTGGGTACTCTTACCCATTTGCTTTGAGCTCTTTCAAGTAATGTCTGGGGTACTCTTACCCTTGTAGGAAGATATAAGATAATATAAGAATGGGGTACTCATACCCACTTAGTTGCTCTCATTAACAGAGTTGGGGTACTCTTACCCATCAAACACCTTCAGGTACTCTTCCCTTACCCCTCAACAGATTCATAACAGCCATGACTACACTTGAATTCCCATACAAAAATACAATTACAGGTTGCTAACAGGAAGTTCACAATCAATAATTGACATACAATTTACTGGAAAATTTAGTTACACAGATCCCATAAGTTTTAAGGTAATTTAGTTATGGACACTAACCTGGAATTTTCTGCAGTTTGATTTAGCTCCACAATTAAGTCAAGGTTCTCCAGATCTGCTGCTCCTCCCATTCCCTTCCTTCCTTCCCCTCCTTCCTTCCCCCCCTCTTTTTTCTTTCATCCGACCATCCCCTTAATACTCTCTTTTTTTTCTCTTTTTCTTTTTTTTTTTACCTCTTCTCCCCCTCCATTTACATCTGTCCCTGAAGTTAATTTTTTGCATCTAAATGAGCAACATGTGTTTATATGAGGGCATCATGCTGTCATGTTGGCTGGTTGACAAGTGCCTTATGAACCATTTCCTTAAATTTTATAAAAGAAAGAATTACTGTCCAAGTTTAAGGCCATATAAAAAGTGCTTTGTATATATATATATATATATATTTTTCTATTTATTTATTATTATTATTATTATTATTATTATTATTATTTTAAAATATTTCCTTAAGGGGTCCTCCTAGATCTAAATTAATGTTTCATTTTTATTTATTTTTTATTTATTTATTTATTTATTTTTTTTCCAACCTTAGGTAAGATCTGGGCTAGATAGTAGGTTAATAAGATAGTTTAAATTTTCCTTCCCTTCCACTAACACCTCACAACACACTTAAATTTAACATTAACACATAACAACATTACACACCCAACACATGCTCTAAGACAACTCCATCGTAAGCACTAACAAGATAGTTTTACAAGACCCCTTTCCCAAAGGCACACACACACACATGACTAACAATAGGCTCATGCCTTTATGCAGGCTAGGCCGGCTCACTGGGAACTTACAACGGAACTTCACATGCTTTCCTCGTATCCACTGGCTTCCCTGCACACTCGATGTTACATCGTCAGTATAATCAGTAATAGATAGCCGAAGCAAAAGATAAAATAAATTGTAGTTACATCATATACCACTACAAATGTAGAAGATAGAATTAATCTCATCTTTATCAGGTACACATATAAACAATGTAATGCTAGATCACATAAGCTACAACTAGATGTACAGTCCATAAATAACATCATTCATTAAAGAGTAAGTAATCTCTGCCATAGAATCTGAGGATCACATATATACAATGATAAGTCAGAGGCAACATACCAATAACATATACAGAACAAGATCTGACAACATCACATAAGATCAAATAAAGCATGTAATATCCAAGTGTATATATATATATATATATATATAAATATGACATCCATGGGTCAATATCAAAGTCAGATACCAAGATACCCAATCATATAACTTGCCATGTCAAAAGTCTATAGACACAAAAAGAAATACAACCAAGTCCTGTCATAATGATGATGCTTAAGAGGGGTCCTACATCTGCCCCCCCTGAGGTAGGGCTTCCTCCTGGAAGTCCTCAAAAAGGCTAGGATGGAGAGTCCTCATAACAGTAGTGTCCTCCCAAGTGGCACTAGTCTCATCATATCTGTCCCACTGGACCTGGACCTGATCCAGCTCTCGGCCTCAAAGGCCCAGGGTCCGACGAGCCAAGATATGAATGGGCTCCAATCTCAGCTGTCCGTCCTCCTCTACCTGGAGAGCAACCCAATCCAAAACATGAGAAGGATCATGGATATAGCGTCTCAATACAGAAACATGAAACACATTATGAATGCGTGACAGGCTAGGTGGCAAGGCTAAACGATAGGCTACAGGCCCTATCCGCTCCAAAATCTCAAAGGGACCCACAAAACGAAGTGCCAGCTTAGAGCCTTTCCCATATTGGATCGGACTCTTGTGTGGCCGCACTCTCAAAAAGACTCTATCTCCCACTGAAAAACTCTGATCTGTTCTCTTTGTGTCTGCATACTTCTTTTGTCGATCCTGGGCCTCCTATAACCTCTGACGTATCACTGATACCTGTCGCTCCATATCCTGTAACAACTTTGGCCCAATAGAAATTCTGTCATCCAAGCGATCCCAACTCAACGGGGTCCTGCACGGTCTGCCATACAACGCCTGATAAGGTGCCATACCCAAAGAACTGTGAAAACTGTTATTGTAGGCAAACTCTACTAGGTACAAGTACTCCTCCCACCTAGACTGATGATCCATAACATACATCCTCAACATATCCTCAAGCACCTGATTAACCCTCTCTGTCTGTCCATCTGTCTCAGGATGGTAAGCTGTACTAAAATTGAGCTGGGTGCCCAAGGCTCGCTGAAGTGCTGTCCAAAAACTAGAAGTAAACACTGGATCCCTATCTGATATGATCTTGCAAGGTACCCCATGCAATCTAACAATCTCATCCAAGAATACCTGTGCTACTGATGCTGCTGTATAAGTGGTTCGAATGGGAGAAAAGTGGGCTACCTTGGTCAACTTGTCAACTGTTACCATGATGGCATCATGGTGTCGGGCGGACATGGGTAGACCAACTATGAAATCCATACAAATAGTATCCCACTTCCACTCTGGAATCTCATGGGGATATAATAATCCTGCAGGGTGCTGATGCTCGGCCTTGACCCTCTGGCACTCAAGGCATCAAGCCACAAACTCTGCAATATCTCTGCGCATGCTAGGCCAATAATATAGCTATCGAAGATCAGAATGCATCTTCTTAACCCCTGGGTGTGCTGTATAAGGTGTCCTGTGAGCCTCTGCCAGTATCAAGTTCCGTATATCCCCACTCTGAGGCACATAGATACATCCCCTGAATCGTAACAAGCCATCTGCCTCGAGAACGAAATCTGAATATTTGCCCTTGAGGGCTCTCTGTGACTGCGTCAAACCCTGAATCTCTTGATACCAATGGTCCTCTGGCAACTGCTGAAGAATACGTAACCTCAAATTGGTGCCCACTGTAATGGCCATAATCTCATGACGTCTCCTACTCAAGGCATCTGCCACTACATTCTCCTTTCCCTTGATATAGTGCACATCGAAATCATACTCACACAAAAACTCCATCCATCATCTCTGTCGTGCATTCAGATTCGGCTGAGTGAATATATACTGAAGACTACAATGGTCAGAATGAAGCTCAAAATGATGTTCAAGGAGGAAATGTCTCCATCTAGTGAGTGCATGAACTACAGCCGCTAGCTCTAAATCATGTGTATGATAATTCTGCTCATGAGACTTGAGTTTTCGCGACTCATACGCGATAACTCGTCCTTCCTGCATAAGTATTGCACCTATACCATCCAACGAAGCATCTGTACACACCACAAAATCTCGAGTAGGATCTGGTACTGCTAAAATAGGAGCACTGGTAAGACGCTCCTTGAGGGCTTGAAATGCCCTCTCACACTGTTCTGACCACTCAAACCTCTTCCCTTTACGTTGAAGGGAACTAATGGGGTGTGCTATCCTGGAAAAACCTTCCACAAACCTACGATAATATCCTGCCAACCCCATGAAGCTCCTGACCTCTGTAACACTGGTGGGTGCTGGCCACTCTACAATTGCCCTAATTTTTGATGGATCTACTAAAATACCGTCACCAGATATAACGTGCCCTAGATACTGTACCTCAGATTGGAAGAACGCACACTTTGCCAAATTGGCATAAAGTTGATGCCTCCTCAAACACTGCAGTACCTGCCTCAAATGATCCTCATGCTCCTCTTCTGAGCAGGAGTAAATCAAGATGTCATCCAAAAATATTAATACAAAACGGTCCAAGAAGGTGCGGAAGACTCCATTCATCAAACTCATGAATACTGCAGGGGCATTCGTCAATCCAAAAGGTACTACTGTAAACTCATAATGCCCATACCGAGTCCTAAAAGCAGTCTTATGAATGTCGGCCTCAACAATCCTCAGCTGGTGGTAACTGGATTTTAGATCAATCTTAGAGAACACTCTGGCTCCCTTCATCTGGTCAAATAGATCATCAATCCTCGGCAAAGGGTAACGATTCCTGATCGTTAACTTATTCAATTGTCTGTAGTCGATGCAAAGGTGAAGGGATCCATCTTTTTTCTTGACAAAAATAACTGGTGCACCCCAGGGTGAGACGCTAGGACGGATGTGGCCCTTCTCTAATAACTCCTCCAACTGAATCTTGAGCTCATTAAGCTCCTGAGTGGTCATCCTGTAGGGTGCCCGTGAAACTGGTTGTGCCCCTGGAACCAAATCAATATGGAAATCTACCTCGCGATGGGGTGGCATCCCTGTCAACTCTGATGGAAAGACATCTGCAAACTCCCTGAGAATGGGGTGATTATCTAAAGATATCTCTGTCAGTCCCTCTGATCTGTTGCTAATAGTAATGGCAAACATCTGGCACCCCTTACGCATGCTCCGCTTCAACTGCATAGTGGATATCATACGAAGGGATATGGGTCTCTGCACCCCTGACAGCACTATTGGCATGCCACAATCATCAAGACACTCAATCAACTTATGTCTACAGTCTATCTTAGCCTGGTGTGCATCAAGCCAATCCATGCCCAAAACAATATCGTAAGACCCCAATGGTGTAACCCGAAGATCCACTGATGTAGTAAAGGTCCCAAAAGAAATCAGACAATCTCTAACCATAGAATCTACAGTCACTCGGGCCCCTGATGCTAACTCAACCTCCCACCTATCGTCTTGCCTATATGCCACTAGCCTGCAACGCTCCACAATAGTGGGAGATATAAAAGAATCAGATGCTCCTGAATCAAATAAAACACTAATCAAAACATCGTTAATTGTACCTGGAGCCTCAATGATAGTGGCCTGATGATCGGCCTGGCGGTTCTCGACCGCAGCAAAAACCCTGTGGGTCCTCCCCACATCACCCACTGTCTGCTCTGAACCTGTCGTGCGGGGCCTACCTGCTCCAAACCCCTGTGGGCACTCTCTAGCTAGGTGTCCAAACTCCCCACAAACAAAGTAAGCTCCCCTCAAATATCCCTGTGTGGACTGGGCTCTGCTAGCCTGGGACGATCCTCCTCTAGATACATTACTAAAACCTCCCCTGTGAGTCTGCTGGCCCCGAGGTAACCTTGGCTGCGGTCCATGTGCCCTCTGATCCCTAGGGGGTCCCTGTGACTGCCAAGGCCTAGTCTGACTGCTCTGGGTACCCTGCTGTGGCCTAGGCCTATGCCTCTGCTGCTGTTGCTGCTGCTGTCGCTGAGGTACCCTCAGGGGTCCCAAGGAAGACCTAAATTCCCCCTTAGAGGGGTGTGGAGCTCGAGGAGTGGAAAAATCTTGTTGCCCCTGGTTGCGGTTTCTAAACCGCTCTCGTGCCTCCCGAGACCTCCCCTGTATCTCCTCTGCTATAAGGGCCTTCTCTACCGCATCACCAAAATCCACTGGATCGGCCATCCGAACAGATCCTGCAATACTGGGGTTCAAACCCCTAATGAAACGGTGGACAAGAAGCTTCTCATCCTAAATATAGTCCACATATTGTTGGAGCTCAAAAAATTTGTTCTCATACTGGGCCACTGTGAGGCCCCTCTGTTGTAAATCATGGAACTCATCAATGCGTCTCTGTCTAAAATGCTCTGAAATGTAGCGCGCTCTAAAGCGCTCCAAAAATACTTCCCAAGTCAATGTGTCTATCGACAAGTGCCGCTTCCGCTCCTCCTATCGCCACCAAGTAGAAGCGGGTCCCCTCAGCTGATGAATGGCAAATCTAGCTTTTAGGTTGCTCGTGACAGGTTGCAATCGAAAACACCCCTCCAAACCGAGTATCCAAGACTCTGCCTCCACCCCATCGGTGGCTCCAAGAAAAGTGGGAGGCTGTAATCGAAGTAGCTCCCGTATCCTGTCCCCGGTGCCTCGAGAACCCCCCGGTACTGTATCTAGTACTGTCTGAGTCTGAGTGTGTCGAGGTGATGGAGGGCGATGTCCCTCGCCCTCCTGCATGTGCAGCATACGCAAGGGACTCCTACTCCGCTCTCGGAACCCTGGTATATGCTCTCTGCCTCCGGGTTGATCTCCTTGTGGTCTCTCTAATACTGGAGGGAGTCTAGCCTCAAGCACCCCCATCAGGCCTTGTAAGGTCTGAAGAATCTGGGGACCATAGTCCTGTCCCCGAATCTGATCAATACTCTCAGAGTGATGTGATTTTGTTGGTCCCTCAGGCGGTTGTGCTCCGCCTGAACCTCGAGCAGGAGAATCAGCTCTCCTCTCTCCATGTGACATCCTAAAGGCAAGATGAATTTATGTTAAAATACAGGTTTAAACAGTTATACCCAGAGCTCCCAGAGTTGGGAACTTGGCTCTGATACCTATGTAACGACTCGAACCTCCCAACTACTAAGTCAATTTTTTTGGAGACAAATTTAACTCTGTGGTTTCTACTATTTTTTTTTTTATTTCTTGGGCCTGAGGGTTTCTCGGGCATCCTTACTCTTCTTGGTTTCATTTTGCATGTGATCATTATCTGGAGGGAGGTCTTCTCTGAGCCTTCAAAAGGCAGATTTAATTGTAGATTGGTGACCTCCTTGCCCAGGCATAGGGCTACAGTAAAAACAAGGGTTCTTTCTTTTGTAACAATTAACAAAAATATATATGTTCTCTGCCAGTATTCAACAACCTTCTTTTTTTTGTGTGTTTCAGACAGATGGTATTTTGCCCCCATAAATATAGATCTATTCTCAAGGAAAGACTTTACTTAACATTTCTTACTCTATTTACTCATTTTACTTCACTGAGTTCCTCATGATACAGAGGATGAAATCATAAGGGAGATAATAGAGAATAAGTGTTTATTACAAGAAATTTACTTCTCTTTTTTTTTTGCTTCTTTCTCTTTTCAATTGTAGCATTATACTTTATAGACTTAATGCTCCAACACACTTTCCTTCTCTCAAAAATAAATTTCTTTGTAAAAAAAATAGCATTGCTCACTTCCCATCAAATAATAATATGTTACTCAATAGAGAAATGGTTATAACAGGAATTAAATCTCTTTTTTTTTTGTCTAATATCTTCAGAGCATTAACTACCCAGAAAATAACATTAAGTAGCAATTCAGAGATAAAACACTGTAATCATTCCTTTTACAAGTTTCTTCATGAAAGCAAGTTATTATAGAATACAGGCTCTGACTCAGACCCCCAACATGCACAGGAGATAAGAATTGTGGGCAGCAACCAACACAGAATTTCATTCCATTCTTTTTGTTTGATGTTCTTGCTTACTACCTAATTACTCATAGCTAATAGTCCTTCGTAGCTGCAGCATTCTGTTCCTTCTCTTTTTATGGCATGTGGGGTCCTGTAGCAAGACAGAAAGACAACAAAACCACAAGAGGAACTCTTCTGGTAGCCAGGGAAGCTCACCTCCCAGCCAAGGGCAGAAAACTGCCCACCCCCGAGCTTGGGGAAAGCATGGAAGTTCCAGGAAACACATAACACAAAGCCCCCAACCCTTACCATGACCAACAGACATGACTACACATCAGAATTCACATAGAAGTCAGACATGACTACACATCAGGATTCACATAGAAGTCAGCACATTCACTGGGTATCCACCACACAGTCACAGGAAGGCTTCATGAGAGACCTTCACAAGGGGGTAGGGAATTTAGTAACCTGAAGGGGCAATTTACCATTCTCAGAATTATAATTGTGTTGCCATTCTTAGAAATATAATGGTGCAACTCTTTTACAAGGGTACTCTTACCCAATATGTTGCTTCTGGGTACTCTTACCCATTTGCTTTGAGCTCTTTCAAGTAATGTCTGGGGTACTCTTACCCTTGTAGGAAGATATAAGATAATATAAGAATGGGGTACTCATACCCACTTAGTTGCTCTCATTAACAGAGTTGGGGTACTCTTACCCATCAAACACCTTCAGGTACTCTTCCCTTACCCCTCAACAGATTCATAACAGCCATGACTACACTTGAATTCCCATACAAAAATACAATTACAGGTTGCTAACAGGAAGTTCACAATCAATAATTGACATACAATTTACTGGAAAATTTAGTTACACAGATCCCATAAGTTTTAAGGTAATTTAGTTATGGACACTAACCTGGAATTTTCTGCAGTTTGATTTAGTTCCACAATTAAGTCAAGGTTCTCCAGATCTGCTGCTCCTCCCATTCCCTTCCTTCCTTCCCCTCCTTCCTTCCCCCCCTCTTTTTTCTTTCATCCGACCATCCCCTTAATACTCTCTTTTTTTTCTCTTTTTCTTTTTTTTTTTTGCCTCTTCTCCCCCTCCATTTACATCTGTCCCTGAAGTTAATTTTTTGCATCTAAATGGGCAACATGTGTTTATATGAGGGCATCATGCTGTCATGTTGGCTGGTTGACAAGTGCCTTATGAACCATTTCCTTAAATTTTATAAAAGAAAAGAATTACTGTCCAAGTTTAAGGCCATATAAAAAGTGCTTTGTATATATATATATATTTTTTTTTTCTATTTATTTATTTATTATTATTATTATTATTATTATTATTTTAAAATATTTCCTTGAGGGGTCCTCCTAGATCTAAATTAATGTTTCATTTTTATTTATTTTTTATTTATTTATTTTTTTTTTTTTTTTCCAACCTTAGGTAAGATCTGGGCTAGATAGTAGGTTAATAAGATAGTTTAAATTTTCCTTCCCTTCCACTAACACCTCACAACACACTTAAATTTAACATTAACACATAACAACATTACACACCCAACACATGCTCTAAGACAACTCCCTCGTAAGCACTAACAAGATAGTTTTACAAGACCCCTTTCCCAAAGGCACACACACACACATGACTAACAATAGGCTCATGCCTTTATGCAGGCTAGGCCGGCTCATTGGGAACTTACAACGGAACTTCACATGCTTTCCCCGTATCCACTGGCTTCCCTGCACACTCGATGTTACATTGTCAGTATAATCAGTAATAGATAGCCGAAGCAAAAGATAAAATAAATTGTAGTTACATCATATACCACTACAAATGCAGAAGATAGAATTAATCTCATCTTTATCAGGTACACATATAAACAATGTAATGCTAGATCACATAAGCTACAACTAGATGTACAGTCCATAAATAACATCATTCATTAAAGAGTAAGTAATCTCTGCCATAGAATCTGAGGATCACATATATACAATGATAAGTCAGAGGCAACATACCAATAACATATACAGAACAAGATCTGACAACATCACATAAGATCAAATAAAGCATGTAATATCCAAGTGTATATATATATATATATATAAATATGACATCCATGGGTCAATATCAAAGTCAAATACCAAGATACCCAATCATAGAACTTGCCATGTCAAAAGTCTATAGACACAAAAAGAAATACAACCAAGTCCTGTCATAATGATGATGCTTAAGAGGGGTCCTACAAGAGATGAGTGGAGTTGCCGGTGTAGAGGAGAGATGATGGAGTGTGACGGCTGAAGCCATTTGAGGGCATGAAACAACTTGCAGAGGAGCTGTTCCAAATCAAGAACAAGGATACACTGCTGCAATAAGAAGTGGCTAGAGATGAGCGTAGAAAGTAGAAATCCATTTACCACCAGGAGCGTAGAAAGCAGAAATCCGTTTACCACTAGGCCACTATAGAAGGCAGACTTGTAAGGGATTTATGGTTTGAAGATATAGTCTGCAAAACCTGGCAATCAAAGAAAAGTGGATATCCATTATCATCTCAAATTGGTATGTATTAAATTGTGTATGAAGTGCAAACTTTATAAGCAAATATATTTAAGTCTGAGTAAGAAGTTAATTTTTTGAGTATTATATAAAATGGAGATCCAATTAAACAAGTATTCTGGTTCCAATTTTCATACTTGGAGAATGAAAATTCAAATGCAACTAATGAATAAAAATTTATGGGCAATAGTAAGTGGAAAGGAACAAGCACCTACAAATGCAAATAAGTTATTAGATTGGAGTAGTAGAGATGATAAAGCCAAGGCTATAATTGGTCTTGCTCTTTCTGACACCGAATTGCACCATATTGATTTGGATAAATCATCAGCCGTAATTTGGGATAGTCTGAATAAATTATTTGGAGCAAAAGCTGTTAATGCAAAATTTTCTCTAAAACTTCAATTATTTCGATTTAAGATGGAAGATGGAATCACAATGTCAAATCATATAAGTAATTTACAGTCTCTCATTAGATAGCTAGCAGAGGTTAAGGTTATAGTAGATGATGATGATGCTAGGGCCATCCTATTA
Organism: Cunninghamia lanceolata; assembly: GCA_027924645.1. Lineage (NCBI taxonomy): Eukaryota > Viridiplantae > Streptophyta > Pinopsida > Cupressales > Cupressaceae > Cunninghamia > Cunninghamia lanceolata. The sequence continues at coordinate 2,896,998 of BSBN01001670.1, read as the reverse complement.
AATAGCTTGCCTTCAAAATACAACAATGTTGTTTTTACTCTCAGTCAAATATCTTCACAAACTCTAGAAGGTATGGTTTTTGCTCTTCTATAAGAAGAGAAGAGAACAATAGAAGATTCAGAAGATGATCCTCAGGAGAAAGCATTATTTTCAAGAAGCAATTACAAGAGATCAGAGAGAATCAAATGTTTTTATTGTAAGAAAAACTGTCACATATCTTGGGATTGTAGAACTCGAGCGAGTGATGTTCTTAAAGGAAAGCTCAAAAATGAAGGAAATCTTGCTTACATTGAAGATGATAAGGATCCACCAGATATTGAGGATGAGGATCCACCAGATGGTGCTATTAATTTATGTGGATATGCACTTTAAGCAAGGTCATATTGGAGGCAGGTGGCATCGGAGGATGGAGGATTTTCCATCATCTCAAGTTAGCTTCTCGCTTTGAGATGATGCTTTACATGAGAAGTATTTTTGGTTTTGGTTGTTTTGTTTTTCTTTATTGATGCTGACGGAGCTGACAGATTTTAAGAATGTATGTTTTGTGAAGATTTTGTTTTGGAGATAGGTTTGGGGTTTGGTGTTGAGCTCAATATGGATTGTTGTCCAGTGAGCTTCAAAGAGTATATGATCTTGAATTATACCCTTTTGCGGTCACTAGACGACATGGTAGAGATCTGTCGTATCTCTTAAGGGCCATTGTCGAATAATTCAAGAGTTTGTGATTTGAGAGCTTGGGACTAAAGAGCTCAAGAATACAACTCGAAGCAACGCCTTTTCGAGGGTAGATGAGACAACATGATGGAGCCTGGCTTGGTTCAAGATTTGTTCTTTGGTCTATAAAATATGTATTCATACTATGTAATCAGCTTTGTTGAGTTTTTTAGCATTAAGGGGGGTACCTTGGTACTATTGCAAGAATAATGTAATAAGGGGGGGAATGTTAGCATGCATTGTTTAATATAACTATGTGTATTACATTGTTTATGTAACTGTCTGGTAACTGTCTGAGAGTTACGGTAGGCACATAATAGTTTGGCAGGTGCATAACTGTTTCACCTCAGTATTTAAGAATGTTTTTGTATCTACTTTTATCATCGAATCAATAAGGATATTACTTCAGCATGGTGATTTTCCAGTGAGGCTGTGTCAGAATTGTACTTAGTGAAGGTTGTCTAATTTACCAGTGAGGCATAATAAAGTGCAAAAATTTAGGAGTGGTTTTTTAATCTCTATGATGGTTTTCCATTCATCAAAATATGTGTTATGGTTCACATTAGTTGTTTCTATGTGTGTGCCCAAATATTTTGTAAATCTTTGAAGTCTCTCTCATTTTCTATCAAGTGGGTTAAAAGGTGCAAAACATGTTAAGTTTATATATCACTGATTCACCCCCCCTCTTAGTGGTCCTGTACTCCAACAAGTCGTATCAGAGCCTTGGGATCATTGTTTAAAGTTTGATCAACTTAGGAGATCCTTTTAGTGGAGTACATGTCATGGCCAGTCGATAAAGTTTTTCTACATACAAAGCACCATTATTTGATGGTTCTAATTATGCCTTCTAGAAATTTAGAATGGAATCCTACTTGTCTTCCCTAGGTTATGATGTTTGGGAAGCAATAGAAAATGAGTATATAGAAACAAAACCTCCCTGAACTGCTGATGAAAAGAACACTTACGGAAATAATGTTAAGGCCAAAAATATAATTTTCTATGGTTTGACTCATGGGATCCTTGTCAAAATTATGGATTGTAAGTCTGCTAAGGCTATTTGGGTTAAGTTGTCTAGTATTTATCAGGGAGATGAAAAAATCAAAGAAGCTAAGTTATAATCTTACAGAGCTAAGTTTGAAAGTCTTAAAATGAATGAAGATGAAAAGGTGGCTGATTACCTTCTAAGGGTTTAAGAGATTGTTAATGCTATTTGTGGTCTAGGTGAAACCTTAGAAGAAAAAATAGTTGTAAATATTGTGTAATATTACACACCATTTTGAGAATTTGATGCAGAGCAGTTTGATAGGGTTTATGGTTCTTTTTGTTATTTTTTGTTTCTATTGTCCTTCATAAGGATGCAGTTTCTCTTTACTGAGCCTCAGTCAAGAATCCAAAGAATGATCATAAGCTTTAGATAATGATATGGCACATCAATTGTATATTATTAAGGCTCACTATCAAATAGCCACGGCCTTAGCAAAGAAAAGAGGCAAGTCAATATCATGTCAAGGCACAGAGAATTCTCAATCAAAGGCCTGAGCTATTGCATATTGAAAAGGAACTCCATATATTAATAATGGCATAGGTCGTTTGATGCACATCTAAAGTGCACAACATAAGGAGCATGACCTTTGTTTTATGGAGGGCTATTACTTATAAATGATATGCTGCCCATACGTAATGGAGGCTCGGCCATAAATGAACACTGCCACTTCCAGAGGAATGATGTCAGCCTGTTTCTAGCTGATGGCACTTAGTATTCAAGGGCATACCAAATGTCAAGCGCTCAGCAGAGTTTCAAGATCCAGCTGCAATGAAGGTTCAGTCCAACAAATGGAAGGATTAGCTTATTCATCAGGCGCTAGCATTCAAAGATGAGGCTCAAACTTATAAGATAATGGTACTTCTCTTAGCCATGAAATGATTGAAGATCACAGCAAGAATGAAACTGGCAGTTAGATAAAGAAAGGCAATGGCATCTACCACGCACACAAGATACTCAATCTCACTCGAAGGCATCACCTTATGAACATGGCTTGTATCAATACAAATAATGGATTCTACATTCAAGCATGGCACAATGCCTATAGAGAAGATTGGCCTTTAGTAGACAATGACGCCACTATAAACTTCATGCTCGCCATTTATGTGGTTCTATCTCAAATAAAGGTAATATATGAACATTTAGCCATTTCAAGTAAGTAAGGGTGTAGCTTCAAAGATGAGGTGGCCTATATAAAGGGTTTGGTTTCAAGTAGGAAGCATTGGTCTTTTCATTGTCACAGCCTCAAATAAAGATGGACGCTACTATTCTCCATGGAGATTCAGCCTTTCAAACCAAAGAGAATCTGCCATCATAAGTAACTCAGCAATAAACTATAGAATCAAAGTATGGCGCTACCTCAAATGAAGATGGATGCTACTAGAATCAAGTTGGCACCATCAGTTTTAGTCTCAGTATGAAAGGGTGAATCTTAGTAATGAAATATGCACAGTAAGAAGCCATAGCATCTCCAAATATGGTGTAAGTCATTAATAAGTCAAAGGATACTGAGCCCATTGCAACTAACAAAATGTGCCACAATTTGAAGATTTAGTTTATGCATTTCATAAACTTTGAAAGTTAGGACATTGTGAGTTGGCTCGCAGCTCTTCAAACCATATTCAAACAACTACAAGAAAGGTTTGGCTTCAAATAATGAAATGACACTGCCAAAATATGAATGCAAGAACATAGATCTAGGAAAGGACCCGAATCAAATACAAGACCACAATATCAGCCATTTACATCTGAAGATGCATAAAATGGTACACCAATGGATACTTAAATGATGGCATTTCCCTTAAGGAAATTGTTTAACTTCGAGGGAAGATCGGCCTTTCAATGTGAAATAAAGACCCAGTAGATAGAGGAGTGTTTGGCCTCTGCTGAGAGGGAAGATGTAGTTAAAATATGAGAAGCATGTTGCATATCAAGCACCCAACCAATGAGAAATTTGTGAATCAATTGCTAATGGAACGAAAGCTTCAAATGCATTAAGATATAGAGTTTCACTGAAAGGATGCAACCACTGTTAGATGCAAGAAATGAATCAACAGCTTAGATTTGAGAAATAAAGTCACAGCTACGAAAGGTAGGCACCAAAAGTGATCCATGTACTAGCTGCGTAAGGAAAGAGAGAAGCTCAAGATGAAGTGGAAGCCACCACATGGGGGCTGTGTTGATGAGAACAAAAGAAGGCACCAGAGAAAGCCACATGGGGGTAGCTGAGGAGAGTTAATTGTTTTATTTCATTTTATGAAAATGCTAAGATTCACGTGAGTTTCTAAGAGTAGGCTGAGGATTATTTTAATAATGTGAATCTCTTATGTGTGGCAGGCCCCTCCAAATAAGTCAAGCTTTCAGTTCAGTTGGAGAGATAGTTACAGATACAATCACAACCAGTTTAGTGCCAGATTTTGTGTCAAGTTTTGTGGGTAGCTACAGAGATTTTCAGAGTCAGCTGAAGATATTTTCTTGTGTTTTCTAGGTTAAAATTTGCAAATTTGGAAGATAGTTTTACAGAGTTCCACACACATAGAGATCAGGTTTTGGAGCAACAAGCAGATGTTTTTCTTTTTGCCTTAGCAGTGTCTTTTCAAATGAGAATGTAATATGTTATTTTGTGCAGCCATTTCTACCTCTGTAGTTTGTTACTGTTTAAATAATAAGAAATATTGTTCTATGCATGTCCGAGTTAATTTCTGTTTCTCATTCTTTAAATCTCTATTTCTTTTACCTTTGTTAAATCTTCTTATCTAACTGGGTATCAATAATGCATTTATGCTCTTTGGTTTCTTAGTTCATCTTACAAGGTTTAAACACTCTATTGTTTTAGGTTAAGTTTTAAATCTAGCACATCGCTATAGATTTAGGTCTTAATATTGTATCTGTAATCTTGTTTTCCTTCTAACCTTTTTCTCAAACGCCCACTAAAAGAATAGAAGAGCCAACTTCCCTAATGACCAAGACTTTTCTTTTGTTAGTAAATTGAAAAAGGGGTCATCAAGAAAGTACAGGGCTAAACTTCCATTCAAATGTTATGGTTGTGGTAGAATAGGACACTATGCTGCAAAATGTCCTAAAGATCTTGATAGTGATGAAGAGGAAACTAGAAAACAAGTTGAGAAGGAAAAATTGAATCGAAAAAGGAAAAACACCTTTAAAAAGAAAAAAAGTCTATTCACAAAAGATGCCAATATAACAGATAGTGGTTTAGAGGAGTCACTTGAAGGAGAGGAAACCTTGTTCATGGTAGTTATAAGTGAAAATCAGAATAATAGGTGTGAAGATCAATCTGAAAATGATGAAGTAGAGGTTGATATTGAAGGTGAATTGAAGTGTGCACTTGGTGAGATCAAGAAGCTCAAAAAGGAAGTAGTTGATCAAAGAAATCAGTCTCAAAAGGATAATGAAAATCTGATCAGCAAAGTCACTCATTCTGAAAAACTAATTGCAGACCTAAAGTTGAAGCTTGAAGAGAATAAAAGAGTTGTTGAATTCACAAGAAAGGAGTTAGATGCCAAAGTAAAGGAATGTCATGCTTTAGAGGCTGAAATTGTAGCATTGAGGAGAAGACTTCACATGTGTAGTATCAGTGAAAAACATGAAGATCTTTTGGGAAAACAAAAAAGGGCTACAAAAATAAAACTTGTCTAGGGTTTGAAGAAGGACAATGCTCACATTCAAATGGTCTTCAATGTGTTGATATCACAAACAAAGGTCTCATGAAACCATTAAGCATCAAAAGGAGTAGTTCTTTCAGGTATAATCTACATTTTCTTGGTTATTGTTTTCATTGTAACAAATATGGACATAAAGCAAATGAGTGTAGATTTGATTCTAGAAGAAGAACAAACTTTTTGAGAAGGAATCCTTTTAAGTTTTTAAATAAGTTGAGAAACTTCAATTTCATTAACTTTGGGCACATATCTATGTTTTGTAGACCCATCTTGGAAGTGCAACAAACTAGAATGAATGTTCTTTCCAAAATCTCTACTTCTAGTGCTAATAAGACAAAACTAGTTTGGAGGCCTAAGATGATGAATAAGAATATTGAAGCTATGATTGTTCAAATTTCTTTTCATGTCAAGAAGAAAGAACAATGGGTTATAGATAGTGGATGTTCTAACCATATGATAAAAGATAAAAGCAAGTTCATCAAGTTTGAAGACTACATATGAGGTTCAGTCATGTTTGGTAACAATGTTTGCATTCTGATCAAAGAAAAAGGTACTATACTTTTAGATAATGAGACACCATTGCATGATGTGTATTATGTTGACGGTTTAAAACATAATCTATTGAGTGTAATCCTGATTTGTGACAATGGATTCAATGTTTTATTTAATGCTCATGGTTGTGAAACTAAGAAGAAATCTAGAACAGTAGTTGTAGCTAGGTTAAGAAAAAGTGGAAATATCTATAACCTTCATGAGACTGAAAACAAAGATACAGATGGACATATTTGCTTCATGGATCAGATTGAATAAAGTTGGCTATGGCATAGAAGACTTGGTATATTAATTTTGATAATCTTGTCAGGGTCAGTAGAAATCAAAATGTAAAGAATATGCCTCACATCTCCAAGCCAATCAGTACCACTTGCAAAGAATGTCTACTAGGTAAGAAAACAAGAGTTTGTTTTAAATCCAAAGAGTACTCTTCTTCTAAGCCTTTACAACTTGTTCATAATGATTTGTGTGGTCCAACAAGGACACAGACATTAAGTGATGAAAGATATTTTATGCTTTTTATTGATGACTATTCTAGAATGACCCAGGTGACCTTTTTGAAGCATAGGTTAGAAGTATTTAATAGATTCAGGGTCTTCAGAAAGATGTTTGAGAAAGAATCAGATTTTAAGATTAAATGTCTAAGATCAGATAAGGGTAGAGAGTATACACCCAAAGAGTTTGAAGATTATTGTGAGAGTCACAGCATCAAGAGACAATATTCAGCCTCTAGAACTCCACAACATAATGGAGTATCTGAACTATGAAGGAGATGGCAAGAACAATGCTTCATGATGCAAATTTGCCTAACATTTATTGGAAGGAAGTAGTACATACAACAGTATATACTCTGAATAGAGTTCAACTAAGGGTAAAATCTAATCATACTCCTTATGAATTATGGTATAGTAGGTCAGCAAATATTGGATACTTTAGAATTTTTGGTAGTAAATGTTTAATTAAGAGAGATGATGATAATTTGGGGAGTTTTGAGTCTAGGAGTGATGAGGGCATATTTTTAGGCTATTCTACACATAGCAAAGCTTATAAATGTTTTTACAAAAGACTCAAAAGACTAATAGAAAGCACTAATGTCAAATTGGATGAAAGTTTGCAGCCTCGTGTACAATAGATTGGAGATAAAGAAGAAGAAGGTCATATTTCAAAAAAAGAGGTGGAAGTTCAAGAGAAAGAAGCTATTCTTGAAAAGCCTATTGAAACCATAGACAAAACTCCTTCAAACATACTACAAAGAGATCATCCACAAGAGCTAATAATTGGAGATAGAAATATTGGTGTTATAACAAGGAGGAGACTTGCTACCACAAGTGATCAAGCACATGTATGCTTGATATAATAAATGGAGCCAAAAACCTATGTGGAGGCTAGCAAGGATGAGTTCTAGATTAAAGCCATGTAAGAGGAGATAAATCAGATAGAGAAGAATAAGACATGGGAACTTGTTCCTAGACCTGATGGTAAGAATGGCATTAGGGTAAAATGGGTTTTTAGGAACAAACTTGATTATAAGGGCAAAGTTGTTAGAAATAAAGCTAGACTTGTTTGCAAAGGGTACTCTAAAGATGAGAGGATCAATTTTGATAAAACGTTTGCTTCTGTTGGTAGACTAGAGGCAATAAGAATGTTTTTAGCATTTTTTTTTACAAAAATTTCAAGGTGTTCTAAATGGATGTCAAATCAGCCTTTCTCAATGGTGATCTTGAGGAAGAAGTTTATATGGAGCAACCTGAGGGTTTTGAATGTGATGGTAAACTAGATCATGTGTACATGTTGAAAAAGGCCTTGTATGGCTTGAAAAAATCCCTAAGAGCATGGTACTATAGATTGGATAACTACTTGCAAGGGAAAGGATTCACCAAAGGTGGAGTGGACAACAACTGGTATTTTATTGCCAAAGGTGAGGATATCTTGGTTGTTGTGGTTTATGTTGATGATATTATTTTTGGAAGAAATAATGATAACATATGTAATTCTTTTTCTGATATTATGAAATGTAAGTTTGAGATGTCAATGCTTGGAGAATTGTCTTTCTTCTTTGGTTTAAAGGTTTCACAACTTGAAAAAGGGATTTTAATCTGACAAGTTAAGTATGCCAAAGAAATACTGAAGAGATTTTAGATAGATGAGTGTAGACCAGTTGGTACTCCTATGGAAACAAGTTACAAACTAAGCAAAAATGATGATTCACCTGAGGTAGATCAGTATTTATACAGATCCATGATAGGTAGCCTCTTATATCTAATAGCTTCTAGACCTGATATTAGTAGGTTGTGTGCTTGGTGCCAAGGTTTCAATCATGTCCTAAACAATCTCATTTAAATCTAGATAAAAGGATCTTTAGATACCTTAAAGGGACTCTTGATTTTGGATTGCAGTATCCTAGACATAATAATTTTACTCTTCTTTCCTATACTAATGCTAATTGGGTAGGATGTCCTGATGATAGGAAGAGCTCAAGTGGGACAACCTTCTTTCTTGGTGGCAGATTAGTGGCTTTGCATAGTAAAAAACAAGACTGGGTTTCTTTATCAACTACTGAAGCTAAGTATGTTGCAACATCCTCTTGTTGCACTCAGGTCCTTTAGATGATTCGGTCACTTCAAGATATCAAAGTGGTTGTTTCTAAGTCTGTTTCTATTCTTTTTGACAACACTAGATCAATTAATATTTCCATGAATCTAGTCATGCATTCTAGGACCAAACATATCTCCATTAGATATCATTTCTTAAGAGAGAAGGTTCTTGCAAATGATGTAGTGTTAGATTATGTACATACCTCAGATCAAATTGCTGATATTTTTACAAAGCCTCTACCTAAAGAAGTGTTTGAGTCCTTGAGAAAAAGGCTAGGGGTATCACTATCTTCTCTTCAATATGGTATTGGATTCAAGGGGAGTTATTGTGTGTTTTCTTGCAGTCTTGAAGTCAAATCAGATATTTTATGTTGGACTTGTTTCATATTGCTTAATGCAGAGTTGGTTGAATGGTTTTAGATTCATCTAGGACAAGCTAACAAGGTTACATGGTTTCTTTTGATAGGGGGAGATAATAGATGCAGTGATAGTGTGAGTAGACAGTAAAAAGTGAAAATTCCTTTCATGCTTAGTGATGCTAGTTCTTTGTGTTGATATATTAAGGGCTACTGTATTGTAGTAAAATACTGACTTGTTTTAGAGTAGACTTTCTGTGATAGGGTGTGTGATTTTATGGTGCGATTTATTTTTATGTGTCAACCTTTATGTTTTAATAACAAAGCATTCTTTAAGATAGGTTTGCAGTGACAATGCCTTGTGTCCAGGGTAGTAGTTTGTTTGACAGTGTTGTAGTAGGTTGCAAACCTCTTGCAGTGTTGCAGTAGTTGAAGGTTGCAGACCATCTCTTACATTGTAGACCTTTGTTGATGTTTGTGTGGAGTGGCCAATATGGTTGAATATGGAGTAATAGTAGCAAATGCATCTGAGAAGTGTAAATGTAGACCACTTATCTTCTCTGCTCAAGATTGGACCTTTTGAAGGTACAATTTGTTTTTGACATGAGATAGTATAGAGATGTTGTTTTTGTTGTGTTAACAAGGGTAGTAATGATGACATTATGCAAGGGTCAGTAATTTAGGTTAGTGGTTAGTGATTTGTCTCTCTAAAAAATTAAGTATCTATAGTGAATGGCTGATGGTGATTTTGTATGAGATCATCACACTCTATTTTCATGCTCTAACATAAATTTATGGTGACTATAGCAAATGTTTGCAGATCTCAATCTAGGCTTTACAATGATCTGTTTTGATCAAACTGCTATATGTTTTGTCCAAGCATGAAATGCTAAGAAGATGGAAGAGTTGTTTTTACAAATGCATTAGAAGATTTAAAACTTTGTTCTTGATGCCTTAGGGGGAGCTTTTCATGTCTTTGTCAGTATTGTCAAAAGGGGGAGAATATGAAAAGTGGAAGTTTGACATCAATGCCAAAGGGGGAGTTTGTTGACTTTGGCATTATGTTTGTCATTTATGTTGAAAGATGGATTGGAGAGATGTGTTTGTCATGATGTGTTAATGCCAAGACCATATGATGCTTGTGAATTGTGTTTAAGAGTTGTTGATCATCTTTGATAGCAGTTATTATGATTTTGCTTCATGTTGCACATAGAAGTTCACATGTATTATGTCATGATGTTCATATTGGATATGACAAGGTTCAGAAGGTTTCACATTCAAGAAGTTGTCATATCAAGAGATGGAGAGATAGTGAACTTGTTTCAGGGTGGTTCATAACAAAGATGCATTAATATCACTAGTCATGTCAAAGTGTGGTAAATATGGCAAAGGGTTTGATGTAATAGAGTTGATGTTGATAAGGTGTTTATGATATTGCAGATGTTTGATGATGTCTCTCTACCTCCTACCTTCTCTCTCACTCTCTTCTTCCCTCCCCTATCTACCGTCTATCCTCTTTCTCACTCTCTACTTCCCTCCCCTATCTACCTCCTACTCTCTTTCTAAGTCTTTGCTTCCCTCACCTCTTTACCTCCTACCTTCCCTCTCACTCTCTTCTCCCCCTCCCTCTCTACCTCTCACCCTTTCTCTCACTTTCTACTTCCCTCCCCTGTCTACCTCCTACCCTCTCTATTAGTATCTGCTTCCCTCCCCTGTCTACCTCCTAACCTCTCTCTCTTCTTCCTTCCCATGTCTACCTCCTACAGTCCTCTCCCACTCTCTACTTCCCTCCTATCTCTACCTCCTATCCTCTCTCTCACTCTCTACTTCCCTCCTCTCTCTACATCTCCTCATCATTCTTCCCATCCAATGAAATTTCATAAATATCTTGTTTCCATTTCATAATCCCAATTTATATCCTTGTCTCTCTTTGCATGTCCTAGTTTTCTTGTGTCCATATTCTTTGTCGACATGTGAGAGGAGAGGGAGGAATAAGGAGAGAGGATGGAGATGGATGGGAGAGAGAGGGGAGAGATAGGGTGATAAGGAGAGAGAGAGAGAGAGTGTGTGTGTCCTAGTTTTCTTGTTTTGGAGAGAGAGAGAGAGAGAGGGTTGGTCAAGTTTATGAGTTTAGGGTTGCTTAAGTTAAGGGTTTAGTGGAATTATTTAGGGTTTAGGGGTTTAGGTTGCTTGGTTTTATGGTTTAGGGGTTAGATTTTAGGGTTATTATTTAGGGTCTAGGGGTTTTGGGAGAGAGAGAGAGAGGTTTATGTTTACTCAGGTTTAGAGGCACATTTATGGTTTATGAGTTTAGGATTTCTCAGACCTTTAGGAGTAAATTATTTAGGGTTTATGAGTTTCTAGGGTTGCGCAAATTTAGGGTTTAGGGGTTAGGGTTAAAGGGGAATTATTTTATAATTTCCATCCAATCCTCATAATACTAATGCATTAGTACACCCATCTCCTAATCCATCAATCCCTATCATCCATCCACCATATAACTCACTATCTAATCCACCATCAAACATTCTAAGTTCTAATCCATCAACCCATGAACGCTTGAAAAATTTTCTCCAAAGAGTCTTTACAAAATCCAAAAATAAAAGCAAAGATATGGAGCCATCCAAGTCCAATGATCCAATTTCATCCCCCCTAACACTCCCAATCCTAATCCATTTGGGCCTCCTATATCCATTCACTCAATCCTAATCCTAACCCTGCAATATCTTCCATCATTATCCATCAACTATATGCATATCCTAGTCCATCAACCCATGAAGCCATGAAGGATGTGACCCAAGGACTATTAGTAAAGAATCTAAGAACATCATGTACTCAAATTCCTATCCTTGAGCCTAACAAAGAACCTCTTAATAACATGTATACCACTCCAACACCATCATCCACTCCTATGTCTATCTCATCATTGAAGAGTCTCCTACCATAAGTCGAAGTCAAACCCCATCATGTAGCCATCTTGTCAAATTGTAGACACCCAAAATTGATCTAATTATCATTAGCATTCAAATATTGCATTAGCTACCATCTGCATTTACCTAACACACTTGAGCAATTTCCCTATCACTTATTTCTTCTATTAATTAAATAAATTTATATTTATTTAATTAATTCATTAGCTATTTCCTCTAAGCTTTAATTAAACAATCTTTAATTATTTAATTATCTCTATTTCTATCTATTTTTTTTTTTATTCATAGGTAAATGCTTTTGACCAGAGCTATGAACCGGCTACAATATCAGGTGGGCAGGGGGGAGACTGGACCTCGTGACCATCTTTACCACAACGGAATTACTTAGCCAATCGAGCCAGGGCCCCTACCCCTATTTCTATCTATTTTAATTAAATAAATCTTATTTATTTAATTAAAAATCCATCTACAAACCCACTTTCCAATTAATTAAATAAATTTTATTTATTTAATTAAGTTTTTTTAACATTTATCTTCATGAGCTGACATGTGTGCTTCTTTCATTTAAAAAAAGATAAGTGGTACTACATCTTTTATTTAATATCTTTCACATGTAGTACTTTTTATGTAAATGGGCACACATAAGCCTTATCTTCCCTCCACTTGTCATCTACACATTCACCTATGATTATCCTTTAATCTTAGCCATTCACATTGCCACCAAATCTCTACCATTGATTGATTTTGGTTGAGTTCTATATAAACACCCTCTCATTCCATACATCTATCCAGCATTCATATAGCATCTACATTATCATTCTGAGCATATTGAGCATTTTAGCATCCATTTAGTATTTTATCATTATCATCCATCCATCATGGCATCTTTTATCTTCATAATTGTTCATTGTTGAAAAAGCAATCCACATCATAAACAAGGAATCATACAAATCTAGGTGATATTGTTCTTAAATTACATGTTTTTGATTTCATTTAGATTGGATTCTTTGATGATGGTAGGGTTAAGTTTTTATGGCTATCCTTGATCCTATTAACCTAATTTTTTACCTATCACATTTTGGCACACCTGGTGGGACCCGCGTCCTTAATTAACTTTGTTATTTGAAGTTATTTTTGTGAAGATCAGATTTTCTGAGTGCTTACAACAAGTTCCAGTCGCTTCTGAGTGAAAACCAGTCCCTATCTGCACAAACGTATCACTTTTGAGCCAAAACCTGCCGCTTTCAGCATTCCTGGGATTGCTTTTGAGTGAACAGTAGTTGCTTATTTCCTATTTTACATCTCTTACAAGCTATTAGTGGTTGCTTATGTCTTTATTTAAATCATTTTTAACCTAACAATGATCGCCTTTAGCTATTTGGATCACTTTCTATGAAACTAGGGTTTTTGTTATATTTGTTTTTTCTTTTCGCAAATTTGAGTCGCTTATGACCTATAACCAGTCACCTATTGCTTTTTTGCATCACTTATGAGCTTTATCATTCTGCATCTGGTATTACTAGTATTGCTTCTAATCTGTAACATTTTGCTTGCGACAGAATATAGTTCTCTTTTGATTAGCAGTTGATCATCTCTGGTAAACCGTATCATTTTCAGTCTTTATCGTTTACAGTTTGGTTTTCTTGGCTACTCATTCATTATTTGTGTAGCATCTTATCGATTGTCCAAGAAAAGGAGGTTATTAAACTACTAGCATATCTATTGTAGCTTTAATTAGTCCAAGACTTGTGGTTTTTCACTAAATTAGGAACATTTGGGCTTGGTCCTTAAAAAGAATCATTGCTTGCTCCATGCTTGATTTATCTTTTTTGATTTCTTGTATGTACTTGATTGTAACCCAAATTTAATAGTAAAAGTATCCTCTCCCCTTGCCTATCAAATGGATCTTGGGTGTATGAGAACTTGTTATCATCTTTAGAGGGCCTACCTTCCTAGTGTGAGAAGGGATATGACCCAAGTGGTAATGGGCTAAAGCCAAGTCCTTCCAAACCACTATATAAGAAAAGTGTTTGTGTCGAAAGACAAAAACAACAAGTGTTGTTTCGTTATACTGACATCCAACCTCCCCGAAAACCCTCCAAGGCATAACCCTTGAATGCTAGGAGACTCCATAATGGAGAGTAGCGCTACCGCATGTATAGCCACCTAAACAAATGCCCTTATTAGCAACTTTTTGTAGAAGCCAAAAACCTTCTATTTGTTGATGCAAAAGGTGGGACCTTTGAAGCCGCCTTGATTCATGTGGTTCTTAGAAGAGATAGTAGGGACAATCCTAAGGTTTGGTGGGGGGACGAGTCTTGGGAAATCTAGATCTTGGTATGTGTGAGAAGTGAGTGCTGTGGAGGGGAGCTAGTGCTACCAAGATCCTGAAGCTATCCACTTTGAATAAGCATGGCCAAGAGACTCAATAAATATAGTCCTTTCCTAGCCTAGGTTGTACAAGTTTGTGATTGTTGTGAGTGTGAGTGACTGAAATTACTATTTTCTTGTCAAACACATATTTCAAACATATTTCCTGACAGACACAATCACCTTTGAGCTTAAACTACTTGCATACAGATAATTAGATTGCTTATAAACAACATTTAGTTACCTTTTGCCTAAACTGAACCACTTTTAAATAATAGTCAGTCACCTCTTGTCTAAACTGTGTTGCCTTTGATCAACAGTAAATTGCTTCTGAGTCCATACTGATCACCTGTAACAAATTGGCTCGCCTCTGGTTAAAATTGTAGCCTATTATCCAAACCAAAACTAGATCACATTTAAGTTGTTAGCAGTCTCTTTTGGCCTTTTCTAAGTTGCATCTGAGCTATTACCTATTGCCTATGGTTAATTATTAGCAAATCTTAGTGACTCAGCCGAATCAGTTACACTTTTAGCTTGCTTAAGCCTCAGCATTATCTTTTAGACCTATCTCTGATCATTAGCAAATACCTAGACTTTGTCTTCTACTTTGAGCTTACCAACCAATTGGACTTTGTGAACTTTTCATCTTTTTGAGATCCCAAACCAACAAACCAAACATCAATCAATCGGTCAACTTGATCAATTAGCAAAACATCATCTTTTGGATTTGGCTTTAGTAACATTAGCCAAACAACAATCTTAGTAAACAACTTTTCCCTTGAGTGTGTGACCTATTCTCTAGGGAAGTCCAACCAACAACAAAACAACTAGCTACCAACAACAACAAAGCAAACAGTAAACCAACAACAATGTAAACTAGCAACCAAACAATCAACAAACCATCATCTTTTGGGTCTCAAAACCTTGACAAGCTAAAGTTCAAGTTTCAACATCAGCAATCATGCCTCAAACTAGGAGTCAATATAGAGCTGAAATGGAAGCCAAATTGTGAGTTGAGATGGAAGCCAAGATGCAACAATCTAGATCAACCCCTCTTAGAGATACAAATCAATTTATGACTGGTATGCCTCCTCACATGTTTGTGCCCCATGGGTACACCATTGGAGAGTCATCTTCACAACAAGTGCAAACTTAAACATTTTTAGAGACTTATGAAGAACAATCCCAAGAAGACTTATTAGAATTTAGAGATACACATGTATGGGATCAATTCGAGAGACTTGTTTTATCTGATCCTAACCGCTACTTCTTGCAACTTGCCTGCATGGGAGCTAAATTACCAAGATATTTTAACATATCCTCTATTAGAGAGCATGATCCCAACACTCCCACTATTTTTGCAAAGGGACCATCCACTATAGTCACACCATCCCATACCATATTATAATCTCCATCTTCCAACCCATCTCTTTCATTGCCTATTGTTACTTCATTTGATCCACCATGCTCGAAGTACACTTTAGAACCTTTGATAACTCCAACCAATGCATTCCCTTTCCTTTCACAAAATCTAAACATTCCACCTTTCCATGTTTCCCAACATACTGCTTCTCTCACCATGACTGTATCAATGCCTCAAGTAACGCAAGTTGTCCATGTTGCCCAAGTACAAACTCCTCAAACATCACAAGCTATCCCCATATCCCATATTTTGCAAACTTCCCAAGCTATTCAAACAACACCAATGGTCCAAGCTTCACTACCATCACAATCCGCTACCCCCATTGCATCTCTTGTGGACACCACATCCCATATCCCTACTATTGTTAATATGGTCTCCACTATATCCATGAATCCATCCAATACATCATACAATCCCAATGTTAGTCTTATTGACATGAGTGACCCGCCTATTGTTTCTCAAGCTAAACCTAGCACTACAGTCTCTTATGTTGATCAACTTACATCCATCCCACCATCTTCTTACAGTCCTTCACAAACCATCAATCCATCTTATACTACCCAGGGTTTGCCTATCGTCACCCAACACATGACATATACCAATCCCCATGTTGTCCAAAATACAAACCCAAGTGTCCATCCTTCTTCTGCATTCACTAATCCTTCCATCACTTACCATGTCACAAATCCAATTCCAAATTCACAAACATTGACCAACACCAATCCATCTTCCACTTCCCATGTGATGCAAAACATTGGTGTTAATTCATCACAATATACCCAACCACTACTTGTGTCTCAAGGACAACAATCTTCCACTACATATGTGTCTCATACCAATCCTTTGACATACATTGTGAGTACATAACCTCAACAAATGGTCATGGCATCATATATTCCACAACAACAACCTCAATATACATCATACCATGCTTCACCTCCCAACCAACCACCCCCTTTGCAACAACAGCAATTATCTCCAGAGGATGTTCAACAAATGATTAACCAAGTAGTAGGACAAAGCAAGAAGGTGTTTTCCTTAGAAAACATATGTGCTTATCCATTTGACAAGTCACTCCATATGACACCTTTTCCACCACACTTTAAAACTCCACAATTTGACAAATACAAAGGAAAAGGAAATCCAGAAGACCATCTTAGAGCAATCTTTGTGGCATGTCTTGATGTTGCTCATGACGATACATATCTTTTGAGACTATTTCCCCGAAGCTTAGAAGGATAGGCTCTTGAATGGTTCTCTCATTTACCTCTAGTAATTAAGTCTTTTGTGGAGTTAGCAAATAAGTTTTGATCACACTTTTCTTTTAACATTAAACATGAAGTGAACATGAATGACCTTGTCAACAATAAACAACACTATGGTGAAGCCTTCTCTTCATTTACTCAATGATGGTGTAACATGGCTAGCAAACTATCATGGGAAATACCTAAAAAGCAATAGCTTGATATATTTGTTCAAAATCTCCATCCCAAGCTATCATTCCAACTACAATTACAAAGTGCTAGCACCTTTGATGAACTTGTTTCCAAAGGAACCATCATTAAATGAGCTTTAATTGCTAAAAGCACTATCAAGATTTTTCGCGATAACAAAGACTATCCTCAAAACTCTAATGATAAATCTCTCTTTTGGAACAAGAACAAGAATGTTGTCAATGATGGTGTTGTAGATGCAAAGAACATACAAACTATGAAAGCTCCTATCAACATTCAAGCTACTTCTACAACAACTCAACCTTTTCAACACACTCGACAATGACAAACTTTAAATCCTCGCCGACAATTTACACCATTAGTGGAACCTATGGAAGTTGTTTTTCAAAAGCTTCTCCAAGTGGGTGATATTATATTACTAGATGCACCACCCAATGGTGAACCTCTCTTCAAAATTGGTTGGGGTTAATTTGAGGTGTTGAGAGGTTGAAAATTGGTTGCTTAGTTGCCACATTTTTGGCATCTACTACCCCGTCATTCACAATGTTTTTATTTTTCATCTAGAATTTAGGTTTGTCATTGTTGGTGTTAGTACTAGGAGTGTCTTTATAGAGCTTGATTTGACCTTTCGCGATTAGGGTTTTTTCTATGATGAGGCCCATCTCAATGACCTTGCTAAAAGAAGTAGGACATTGGATTTGGATTTGGTAGCTTAGGTTCTTTTGTAGATTGTGGATGAACATTTCTAGCATCTGTTTCTCTGGCATTTGGTTTGGGCACTTGCTTGCCAGTTGTCTCCATCTCTGTAAGAAGGCAGCGAAAGATTATCCTCCTTTCTATTTGGTGTTACAAAGATCCAATATTGAGGTGTCATGCTCAATATTGTAAGAGAAGTGGGTGACAAATTTTTGTACAAGCTCATTGAAGGTTTTAATATCAGGTGGCAGTCTAGAGAACCATTCCATGGCTTGCCCACCTAGGCTTCATGGGAAGAGTCACATAAGGTAGGTGTCGTTATGTGTGACCTCGAGACAAGTAGCGTTGAATTCTCTGATGTGATCCCTTGGGTCACCCTTTCCTCGATATTTGTCAAACTTAGGCACCTCAAATTTTGAGGGGAAAGGTATCATGACCAAGGCCATATCAAAAGGATACGATGAAATATCCTCTAGGGTGTAATGTTTTGTCTATGCTCCCATTTTCATGTCTAAAATTTGTTGTTGGAGATCTTCATATTTTTGGTTTATTAGACTTAGGACATCCAAGGAGACAATTGTTGATTTCCTCTTATCTGTGGGTATTTCATCATGTCTACTTCCTTCAGGGATTCTTTCTTCATTAGTTTCTTTAAGAGCCTCCACATCATAATCCTTAGGGAGTTTGACTCCTAGACTTGCTAGATATAAAAAGAATTTTGTTGGGTCTTGGGCAAGCACTTTTTCTAGTAGGTGTTGGAATTTTAGATTATGCTGCATTTGAAGGATCTCCTCCATGGAAATTTCTTCGTCACTTTCGTGACCATTGGGAACACTTTTCTTTTCCATTTCTAACTATTTTTGTTTTTGTAATCTTGTTAAGACCATGCAAGTTAGTAAAGAAATGGGATGGAGTGAAAAAGATTCTTGAGCAAGATGCTAGGATGATACAAGGTTTTACCAAGGTTCTTCTGAGATCTATGTGGTATCAAACAAGTTTGGGTATACAAAAGTTGTAGTCAAAGTAGGGATGTTAGAAATCTAAATACTTGATGTTGACTAGTCTTATATAAGCCACTAGTAGAGTGTCAAGAGAAAGGATAAGTAACCCTTGATATTGGACACTTACTAGGTTTGTTTAAGTATTGATTGTGATCTAGAATAATCTTGGTTCTAACCTTGTAGGAATTTGGGAATATTTGGTGAGATTTTGGATGAAAAAAGTAGATATGGTATGGAAAAGAAGGAGAAATGGTTGATTTGTAAGGTCTTAATCAGATTTTTGGAAACTGAATAGGTTTGGAGATGGTTTTTGAAAAGTTTTTGATAGTTTTGCTTTGGAAGGTACTAAATTTTACTCTCTGGTTTAAATGCGCAACAGTTTAAAAGCGTCACAATAGAAGTCAAATGCGCCAGGAGTCAGAGTAAATGCGTAACTCTAGTTTTTTTCAAATGCGCCGTGGAATATATCAAATGCGAAAAAAGTTGGAGTAATGCGCCGCTAGTCGAGGCAAATGCGCAATTCTGGTTTTGTTCAAATGCATCGTGGAATATATCAAATGCGCAAAAAGTTGAAGCAAATGCGCCGCTAGTCAAGGCAAATGCACAATTCTAGTTTCTTGCTTGGATTTTCAAAGTTTTCAAACTATTTTCAAGATTTTTCAGCTTTTTGGTTTTAAAAACTTGGTGTTCTGATGTTCAATTATGGCAAAAGCATAGCAAACACATAGAATTTTTCCATGATTTTTATCTTTTTATATTCTTTTGTATTTTTTGGACTATTTTGGCTCAAGACAATTACAACCTAGGTTGGATATGACAATATTCATTGAATCCTCTAGCTGTGCCACTCAAAGCATGTAGCTCTAGAATCTAGTAGCACCGGCTCCCCTCCACGGCACTCACTTCTCACGCATACCAGATTCAGGTTTCCTTAGGCTCATACCCACACCGAACCTTAGGATTGTCCCTGCTACCTCTACTAAGAATCACTTGAATTGAGGCCACTTCAAGAGCTCCACCCTTTGCATCAACAAATAGGGGTTTTTGGCTTGCTACATAATTCGTTCTTAGTCAAGGCAACCGTTCGAGTGGTTACATGTGCAGCGGTGCTACTCTCCATTATGGAGTCTCCCAGCCTCAAAGGGTTACACCTTAGAGGGTTTTGGGGGAGGTTGGCCGTCAGAGTAACACAGCAGCACTCGTTGCTTGAGGTTTTCACCTTAAAACATAATTTATTTTAAGTGGCTTGGTAGGGCTTGGCTTTAGCCTGTTACCACTCAGGGTCATTCCCACTTGGATAGGCGTGCATCCAAGGGCAGGCCCCCCTAAAGGTTTAACAAATAGAATGATACTTTGATCACCTAGTTAAGGGGAGATCATAAGCTTATTGTCATTCGCAAGCATAGAAAACACTTGTTAATCCAACCTAGTTAAAAGTAGAAAAACTAAATGGGCTACTCTACTTGTGCACTCACACGATTGTTAACTTGGAAGTGTTTAGATCATAGCAATATTAATTTTCCCATTTGTTGACTTGGAAGTGATTAACACATAGCAATGTTCATTTTCCCATTTGTTAAGATAGCAGTGGTCTAATCTAGGAAAATAAATGAACAATGCAAAGATAGCAATTAGCTTTAGTTACTTCCTTCCTAGTTATGAACTATGTGGAGTTTGTATGAAATACACTTGGTTACTTTTCCCTTACTTAGCCTAAGTGAACTAGGTAAAGCATCTAAATGACCTAATCTAGCCATTAACCCTGCAAAACAACTGTTAGATCCAACGCACAAAATCAGAAACCCTAAAAATAGAAAGCAGAATCAAATGCGCTACACTGCAGTGTGAATGCGCAGAAACAGGAATCGCATGTGGCATTGTACAAAAAAGCAAAAATAGAAGGTAAACGTGCCAAAATGTGAGGTATATGTGCAACTATATCAGATGCATCATTTTACAATGTAAATGTGCAAAAAAATGGGTATAAGCGCAATTCTGGTAGATGCATCGTTGTGCAGAATGAATGCGCCAAAAGAACAGGTATATGTGCAACTAGTACGCAGGGGCCAAAACAAAGATTAGATTTGCCGTTACGGAGGACAGATGCGCCAAAATGTTGTAAGCACTGAAATAGAGGGTAGATGCATCACTTGGGAGGTCAGATACACCAGTTTTCTGCATGCGCCAATTTGGGAGGTAAAAGCGTCATTTTAGAGGGCAGATGCACTGAAAGTTTCTATCAGAACCCTGTACCTGCACCTGTACGGACCTGTCACTTAAAAACATTGAGTTTTTTTATTAGATAGAGGGGCAAGGGCCCCACGATGGGTGCGAAAATGTGAGGGGGAAAATAGTTTAATCAAATCAATGATAATAAGAACCCAAACATCTATGAAATCTGAAGATAAAAAAAGGAGATTTAAAGTAATAAATAAGAACAACACTTACAACCTCTTTCACCCTGCGTCTTCCATAGTTCACCTATCCTTCCTTGACCTTGATGTTGATGAAGTCCTCAGAAGCTATTGCTCCCTTGCTTGCTGAAGGTGACAAGAATGGAATGACTGAGATATTTGTGTGGTTGAAGATGAGCTTTAAACATACTAACAAATGGATATAAAATGCTTATGGAAGTGGGGGTGCCAAAGGTGTGCCGGTATCTGTATAGCATAAGTTTCCACAAATGATTGATATGAAATGAAGAAGGAGAGGGTGGTATTTATAGAAAAAGGTGAGGAAAGATCAATGGTTTAGAAAAAAAAAGAGAAGATCAACGGAGGAGGGTTGTTGAGGAATGTGCAACAAATGGAAGAAAGACATGTGTCATTTGAAAAGTAGTTTTGTGAAGTTAACTCCTCTCTTGATGAGGATGAGATTTGATTTTCTTAATTTAGAATTTATTTTTCTAATTTAAGAGAAAGTTTGTTTTAAACATGCTTTAAAACTGCTTTTGCTTTTGTATGACAAGAGGATAGTATTTTTAGAAGATAAGAATGATTTTTGAAGATAAGAATGCATAATTAAATAAAAAGATTTATTTAATTATTTTGTAGATAAATGAGAGGAATAAAATATAAGAATATATACTATTTTTGTGAAGATATTTGAGGAATAAAATAAAATATAAAAAAATATATTTTATTTAGTGGAGAATTTAGATTTTATTTTAAATAAAATTTGCATTTTATTTAAATTTGGAAGAATAAAAGGTTTTAATTAAATTATTAAAATTATTTAATTATTTAGCAGAATGAAGGTGATGTATATGAATTTAAATAATTAAATAAATGTGTTTATTTAATTAAATGAGAGAAAATGAATCAGATAAATAAATGAATTTATTTATTTATTGATAGAAGAATGTGAATGATGAAATAAATATAAAAATATTTATTTAAGTAGAGTCATGCCAATTTTAGGTGTATACAAAAGCAATTTATAAAGAATATTACTTTAATATTTGTCTTACAATAGGTCCTATAGCTTTTCCTTCTAATTTGCCTAATCTTACATCTTTTGATTTTCTTTTACAAAATAAAAATACAAGACTTATTTTTGTCCATATCTTCCTAAAAGAAAGAAAACTAAAAAAAGAAATATATTGTTTTCTTTACTTTGTTTTAACTGCATAAATAATAAATATTTATAACCAATTTATAGGATATTGCTTCAAATTTACAAAAAGAAAGAGGGCCCACCATTGCGAAGATTTCTTGTACATTCCAAACTGGGTAAGTGACAAATTTAAAGGGTTTTTTCCCTTTATAATATTCTCATTCATGTCCGAAAATATCAAAAACCCAAATCATATATTTTGAGATATGATTTATATACGTGACTGCTATCTTGATTTTTTGATGTATTGTGCCTATGACTATTCCTCAAAAAATGTACACTGGGTTGGTAAGAAATTTAAAGGGTTTTTTCATATTATTGTCATCTCATCTTTTTCCAAAAATTGAAAAAACCCAGATCATATTTGTTGAGATATGATTAAAACACATGACAACTGTCTTTATTTTACAGGGTCTTTATGTGACACTATTGCTCTTTCAAACTCTTTCCACAATCCTCTTAAGACTTGGGGGTAGCATGATGATCTCAACCCTTGTGAGAGCCCATTCTACTCCACATGCTATGATATGTCATCAGAAAGCTACATGACTTATCCTATACCTGCACATGAAACAAATAGATTAGAATAAAACATTGAAATTCCATGATTGTTTCTTTCTCAGCTCTTCTTGCATGTAGATGATGTTCATTGATCAATGCATTATAAAAAAAATGTTATGCCTCTTCTAATAGGATATAGAGATCTTATAACCGGAGTTCTAATAGGACCTTCCCACATTTTTGCAGGTTCATGTTGAGATTGGGAGCATGAATAGAAGATAACGTCGAAGATTGAAGATCTTCAAGGAAATGATGGCTATGACCTTCTCTTTCTTATCCTGAACAACACTGCAATTATCACTTAAACACAATAACTATCCAAATAACTTATAACAGAAGAATGTTAACCTTCATTCTAAAAATGAATTTGTTGTATCAGCTCTGCCAATTTTAAGTTGTAAGTGAAAAATGGGTACAATAACTATAAGATATACATACATTATGCCTTCATTTGCATCCTTTTCTAAAATGTAAATGTTTGAACAATAGAAGTTTCTTTCTATGGATCTCATTAAGCCATCACAATCTCATGCTTTGTTGGTTGGTCAATCTAAGGGATAGAAAGAGTCAGGTCCTTCTAACAAGAAACAAAGAAATATAACAAAAATCCACACAGAGATTAAGCATGAAACTGATTTCAGAAGGAGAAGGGCCTACTTGTGTTTATTGTAAGAAATCAAGGTAATTTATATGCACCGAACAAATGAGAGGGGGGGTGAATCAGCTGTCCCAAAAACTTAAACACTTTCTGTAATTAAATATTCATCACTTATCCACAATTATTATGATTTAACAATGAGTGCATGAAAATAAAAACTTAACTATGGATACAACATCAAACACAAGAGACACCAGATTTTACGTGGAAAACCCCAAGGTGGGGAAAAACCATAGAGAACATTAGCTCTCAATATACGTTGCAATCTTGAAATAATGATGTTCAAGCTTGGTCACTCCATGGGCCTAAACATACTAGCTCACTGCCTCAACCCTAAACCTAGAAAGATTACAATAAGGGTTGTTAAACCCTACTGGTGGCTCACTGTCGGCTCACTACCTTGATGGAGAAAGCTTGCTTCCAATTAGGTTACACATGAAAATTGAATATTGCTTAAGCATCTACCACTATGCCAGGTGCAGTCATTTAATAGCTGAATTCTAAATCCCAACTCTTTATATTCACTGATTTTTGTCACTGCTCTATTATTCACATATTCCCATCACACCCATGCATTCTCTATTCTATTCTGCCTCTACTATTCTCAGTCTCTTTTCTACTCTGCCTTTTGGACCTTTCTTATTATCTTCCCATCTTCACTCAAGGACAACTTTTTCGTGATTCAACTACAAGTATTTATACACTAAATCAACCTTGGAATGATCATCAAGATTGGCATTACAATCATCAACCATTGGAATAATCTCCAAGGTCGGCATTACAAACATTGATAAAATAGGTCTTGACCTATTACAAAATTATGCAAGGGAGATGAAATAAAAGGGCATGTGGATCATGCTTCACCTTAGCTAGGACTCAAACACAATCTTCCATGCTTCAACACATTTTCACAATCTTTAAGAGATCTTTGCAATCGCTAGGATCAACCAGGTCGGCCAAACTAGTTACACAACATGCTATCCGGAAGTAATCTTCAAACACCTTCATAATTCTTCTATTTCAACCAATGAAATGATAGGAACATGATTAGGAGGTATCCACAAGCATGTTATAATCATTAGGAGCAACCGCACAACCTTTAACCACTTTACCGATAAGAATCTTCCTACTAGAACACATGAACTTTACTATCTTCGACTGTTATAAAAGAGAGACATCTTATAGACCACCAAACCATGAACCATTGCAACTATAGGAACTTGTCACATCCCAAACTTCCTTCTAGAACCATAGAGAAAAATACTTTATTATGGAGGAATGCGAAGCATAATACTTTTTCCCTGTCCCAACTGAACTCACCGAGAAAGCAGGTTTCTCTTTGGTGAGCACAATTCACTTAGATCTTCATGTGGAGAGTTCAAATCTGGAATGTAGCATCCTTAATCATACCTCTAACTTACTTCCAATCTACAGACTATAATCTTCTAGAAAAAAAATGTGGAGTAGTTTATAAGACTGTTCTTCAGCATACAACTCACTATCTGTACTGCACTTCTCTATAACTCACTTGTTTCTTTTGGAGAGGCTAATTTTATCAATATCCTCAAATCTGATATTATTTCTCTGACTTTATCAACCTTCACATTGGCACTCTCAATGATCTTTCCCAAACTCTTATTGTAGCACTTTTGACTTGAATTTTGTATTGAATGTAGGTAGCAGAATGTACATCTTTTCTCCAGTATACATCCATTAGGTCAGCTTCCTTCATCATTAATCTATCAGCCTCTTGGACTGTCCTATACTTTCTTTCAACAACTTCATTCTACTTCATAGTAGATGATTGTCTCTTTATCCCTAGTTATTTAAAGAAAATATTGAATTCATTTTATGTGAACTCACCTCCACTATCAGACCTTAAGCATTAGATCCTCAGTTGTATCTCATTCCTAATCATTGCCTTGAAAGTTTATTTAGTTCATAATCATTCAACTCTGAGTTCATCTGTAGATTTTCAAACCATTTCCAAAGTAAACTGCTCTGTACTGAAAACAATCTTGAACTTTTGTTACTCATTATTCTCAAGCCAATTATCAAGATCAGACAAACTTATGGATGTAGATGTAATCACTGATCAATAACCATATGCCAAAACTGCTTAATATTATCTTCAACAGTAGACCCAGGCAAACTAGAATATCAGAGCCTTGCCTCTTGATTTTATTAGTTAGATACTTAGCCAAAATTCATGACCTCTCATCTTGTTCCTTAAGTACATACATGGCCAATTCACCTGTCACATCATAACACCCAATGTACACCATATGAGACTCTAGAATTCATATCCAACAATCATCATTGACTTCTTAACATACCTTCAGAACCGCAAATCAAAATACTCAATAGCGGAAGAATGCGGACCAAAATACTCATATGATTTACACTATTTTAGGGTTAACTCTATTCATCCGGACATAGACAATTCACCATGTGACTTTCAGAGGAAGTTAGAAATTTGAACACTGGAAAATATGTTCACCAAATATCTATGAACAACATACCTGAACCACATATAATGATCTTCAATTGCTGAGACATACTGATCCAATCTCTATCACTTACTTTGTATACTACTCATACTTAGTCACTTTGGGCTTCCAGATCAGAATCCTTTTATGTCTTGATCTACAGAGTTCCTTTCAAGTGATTTGCCATATAAATTTTCACATTATATCTTTGTGTTGAATCTCAGCATTGACTATCTGGCTAAGGGATTTAGAATTTTCAATACAACTCCCCCTAAGCCAGAGTTCCTAGTTTACTTCTCGGAGGAAGTATCTGTTCCAGAATTTGGTGCAGACTCATCTCTAACTTCATTTACTTTTTTCTTGACCCAAACCTTGTTCATCTCCTTTTTGACTTTTTCCAGATCAACTTTTGCCACTAGTTTCTTCAATTCTTCTTGGTTATCCTTCTTCATGTTCTTACTTCTGTAAAATCTTGCAATATGTCTAGGCTTGTTACAATTGAGGCACATAGTATTTTTCTGACCATTGTTCCTTCCATTCATCCTTGACCTGCATAGGTTAGCCTTACACCCAAATTTATTGCATGTATAACAATATCCACTGAAGGATTCAATTGTCCTATTCTTTCCATAGTTGTTTCTCACTTGACTTCTACACTCATTATCGCTGTGTCCCATTTTATAGCATGCATAGCACCTAATAGAATTCTGACTCATTTTACTTCTACATACAACATCTCTATGACCAACTTTATTGCATGTGAAACATTTACCTTTGAAAGATTGATCATTCCTTCCATTGTTGAAACCTTTTTTAATATGATTTCTATATTCATTTTCTCTATGACCAATTTTCTTATGATTGAAACACTGACTAGAGAATGATGGAATATTTTGATTCATTTTACTCCTACACTGAGTAGCCTTATGAATAAACTAATTGCATGAATTATAATAACCATTGAAAGATGAGTACCTTTGAGCATTATCACTTGACTTCTACACTCATTATCGCTGTGTCCCATTTTATAGCATGCATAGCACCTAATAGAATTCTGACTCATTTTACTTCTACATACAACATCTCTATGACCAACTTTATTGCATGTGAAACATTTACCTTTGAAAGATTGATCATTCCTTCCATTGTTGAAACCTTTTTTAATATGATTTCTATATTCATATTCTCTATGACCAATTTTCTTATGATTGAAACACTGACTAGAGAATGATGGAATATTTTGATTCATTTTACTCCTACACTGAGTAGCCTTATAACCAAAATTATTGCATGAATTATAATAACCATTGAAAGATGAGTACCTTTGAGCATTTGGTTGCCTAATTGGTGGTCTTCTAGGTCTGTTCCTTCGATTGTAAATTTGTTTTTCTTTGTTCTTCTTGATCTCAACATTTGTAAGGACCCGACTCATCCTATATCAAATAACATTAAACTCTGATTTCAAAAATACCAATGAATAAAAATTTTGAACTGACAGATGTAGGAAATGTGAAATTCTTCTAGAAGTGCTTAATGCATGATATCGAAATGCGATGAAACTTGAATTTAGTTTCCTAGAATCTTCAGGCTCTTCAAAGATTACAAATTTTAAATCTAGTGAAGAGAGAATACATTACGAGGGAAGGTACATTACGTAAGATAACCAAGAAGAACAACGGATCAGTTCATACCTTAAGTCATGCATTACATCCTGCATTCTTTTTTGATAGCTTGCTTCTCCTCTAGTAACTGTATCCTTATCATCTACACAAATTAACTTAACAATCTCATGTTAACACAACTCCATAATCACTACTTAGAGAATTAAGATCTTGATGCTAATTATAGGACTCCCTACATCCAGGGGACCTGAGTACTGGGGGCATCCTTCGCCATCCAAACTGCCTATATACCCTGTATCCACGGGATCAAGGCCCCGTCCTTAGGATGTGACTAACGCGGGGAATGCAAACATGTAGTTCTATTTTGCACTATGTTTGATGTAACTGTGAGCGGGTACCTAGTCCTTTCTAGGGTTATTCCCTACCCCAGACAATTCTTCGTCGGCTGCCACCCACTCAGTGAAACGGGGACGAAAGTTAGTCTACTACCACAAACACCTAAAGGGGTGTTTGTCAGTTAGTCCTAGTGTGGAGGAATCCTTATAAGGTGTCTACCCATAAAATCTAATTTACTCCCCCAAGCCAACTTAGGTAATTTTCATGACTAAGTTCATTCCTGATCCCCTAGTACTTTCACCACAATCTGTGAGGGCAAGGTGAGAGCATATGATAGATATTATTTCTAGATCGGCCTAGTTGCCCTATTTGACATTTCACATGTCCTCCCTGATCTATACTCGCATGTCAATAAGCCTCATTTTCTGTTAGTATGCTTGAAGTGTTTTCCAAATGAGCATCATGGTAATCATTATTTCAATAGACTTTACCTAACTAAATTGAAAGAAGAACTTGCATAAAGAAAAGATACTAGTTTATAGGACATTAACGGGAACAACTAGCTTGAGCAAGTATCATATATAGAACAATATCAACATATACAAAACTAATAGTGTTAAGACCACTCATAAAATTAGGGTTAACTGATAACTTTGTTCTTCAAATACAATTCCAAATACAATATGAACAAATTCTAAATAATCCTTGGGAAGCAATATGACTTTTGATGAACAGATAAACTTAACAAGCTTGTTAATTCATAAATCAGATATTATCTATATAATTTTATATTATGAAAAGAGTGTTATCGACCAAGGCAGCTCAAGCAAATTTTATATTTCATCCATGTGGCGTCTTTGCATACATTCACAAACCAAATTACTCACTCACACTTTCACATTTCTGATTATTCATACAAATAATTCACTTCAAGTTATTCGTAAACATAAACTGGAAAGGATACTTAAGCTTTCAATGTAAGATGATATGATAATTAAGAAATGATTTTTAATATGCAACCTATTTGTGAGAAAGATGCTATTAAGATTTGAATGCATCTTAGGTTCCCCTACTCATGATCATGGAAAAGGAGGTTATCCCAAATTATAGGGACATGATTAAATAGCAACATTGGAACAATAGTTTTCAAGGGTCAAGTCAAAGGGAACTTTTACATGGTATCATACTTCACCAATGCTATTTGTGTGACCATGAGTTTTCCTCCTCCCCTTACAAATTAGAGACTCACTCTACAATCTCACTACACATTACTTTTAGAGAGCTTCATGACAATAATTATGATAGTGTAATTGTAGTGGTAAGTGTTCCCTATAGCATAATAGAATTCACAAAAAACATATGTTTCTTATGCACTTGATGCTAGCAGATAACTCAGAGCTATATTCAAAGAAAACTCTCATATAAGTTGAAGGTACAATAATTGATTCCCACATTATTTCAAAGGATGTGCTTCCATATGAAATATATTTTCAATGGTCTAATTCATTACATCAATATTAAGTAAAAGATAGGGAGAATTCTATCTAACCTATTAAAACTCATAGGTGAAAATTATAGTTTCATGTCAATCCCTACAATTGGTAACATGATTAAGTTAAAACACCTCATAGATGTTATGATACTAAAGGGAGGATAAGGTAATAATTCCTCCTTTAGAAAAAAAAAGTTAAAGATCTCACATATAGACATGATGAGAAGCCCCTAGATGACAAGTACAATAGATAGGCTCTATTTGTTGAGGATGTAAGGATTGCTTGTGATGGAGATGTAAATCAATTCCACCAATACCATTGACATTGAGAAAATTTATTTATGAGCTAGATGGTAAATTATCTCTTATAGATCCACAAAAGAATAGTTATAAGCAAGGGCATTGCCAAGTAAGCTACTGTAAATTATCTCTTATAGATCCACAAAAGAATAGTTATAAGCAAGGGCATTTCTAACTTATGCACATTAGATGATAAATTTGATCTTTGTTAGAAAGAAATCATAAAATTCAAATTAAGCATCATATATGGATGAGGCATTGGATGCCAATTTCACTCCTTGCCTAGAAACCTTCATAAAACATGAATTTAATCTCCATCCAAAGTGGCTCACTGGTTGACAATTTCATGCTCTGGTTAAAATTTCACTTTTCAATATCTATTTTTTACTCCTTGTTCTAGGCGCATTGGATGAGGTTTTTGGTTTCTTTTTAGTTTTGGCACACTAGATGGGCACATTAGATGATGATTTTGGATCTCCATTGAAACTTCACTTCAAAATATAATTACCCCTCCCTTGATGATGGCACATCACATGTGGTGCAATGTATGAGGAACTTGATCTTTGCTTGGATGCTCTTGCAATCATCCTCATCTAATTGTGGTGCACTGATTGACGATTTTAATTTTTGGTTGATCAATCACTTGAAACTTGGAACTCATATCATATTGAAATGGTGCCTAGGATTATCACTTTGTCTTTCACTTGAAGGATGCATTTGATAAACATTCCACCCAAGGCACATTAGATGACAACTTTGATCTTCCCTTGAAGTTTCATCTTATGTAAACCACATCAGCCTTCTTGATCTAGGTGTAGCAGATAAGAATTTTGAATCTTCTTGAAGCTTGTCTAAAATTTACAATCTATACCACTTCCTTCAAGGGCATTGGATAAGGATCTTGGACTTCTCTTAAATTTGTATCTTAAAACTTATTACTGATTCCTAGATGAAGGTGCATCAGTTCTTTCGTAGTAGATCATGATTTTGGATCCTCTTTTGAAAGCCTCTGAATTCTCAACAAGATTACCACCTCCTTTGTCGCATTGGATGC
This sequence comes from Cunninghamia lanceolata, assembly GCA_027924645.1. Lineage (NCBI taxonomy): Eukaryota > Viridiplantae > Streptophyta > Pinopsida > Cupressales > Cupressaceae > Cunninghamia > Cunninghamia lanceolata. The sequence continues at coordinate 2,866,059 of BSBN01001670.1, read as the reverse complement.
TGATTTTGATCCTTCATTTGAGAGTCTCTTATAAAACTTGAATTCATCTTTCTTCAAATGTGGCCCACCAGATTAGGCGCACCAGATTATCATTCTAAATCTTCTTGAAATGTATCAAATTTTGAACTTAAACCCCCTTTCAAAGATGGTGCAAGGGATGAGGTTTTTATCTTCCACTTAAAACCTTCATAAATCTTCCATTCAACCTCACTTATGAGTGGCACATTAGATGGAGGTTTTAAATCCTCTAAACACTGGTGCATTGGACATCAACTTTGATCTCCCTTTGATTTATACCAAGGTGGCGCACTAGATCCACATGTTGAATCCTCTTGATGGAATGTTCATAACACTTGACTCCATCCTCATTAATTGTGGCACATTAGATTGGGCGCACTAGTAAAGTATTTTGATCTCTTCTCAAAAGTCTCTTGAAATTCTACATTCTTATCCCTTGGCGCATTGGATTGAGGTTTTAGATCCTCTATTGAATGCTTTGAAAACCTTGATTTTATCATCTTTCATAAGGCCACATTAGTTCAAGCGCATGAGATGAGGATTTTGGTTCATTTTGAAAGTTGCAACTCCATCATCAAAATAATCTTCCTCACCTTGGTTGCATTGGATCATGATTTTAATATCTTCTTCAAATTACACTTAAAACTTCACTCCAACCTTGGTGCAATGGATGGGTCACATTGGATCCACATTTTGATCTCTAGTTGAGAGTAGCGCACTGGATCAAGATTTTGCACTCCCCTCATGTCTTGGCGTAGTGTATGGGAATTTTGATCTCCCTTCAGTACTTAGCCATTTTTTCAACTTTCTCAAGGTAAGGTATATTGAAAAATATATTTAAGTATAAGAAATGAATTTCTTATATATTAAATATTTTTCAATATACCTTTCAGGATGTTTGAGATAGGTCTTGAATCTATCAGATTTAACATGTAGAATCTAGAATTTGGAGGATCCACCAGATTTCAGACTTAGTCAATTTTTCAGGATTTTCAAGATATCAAGATATTAGACTTAGTCATTTTTAGGATCTCAAACATGCATCAGGATATTATGATTTCTACCACAAGGCTATGGACTCAAACACCACTGACTTCATCATGCAACCAACCTAAGACATCATCCAAGACTCAAGCAAAGCATCAAAGATCAAAAAAAGGGGGGGTCCCCATTTGTAATGGGGCGATGTGTGATTAGGTCACAACATCTAGCGCCAATCCTAATAAATGTTCCTAAACATTTCAAAGACGAAGACTCAATCTAGACTCAGAAACTTCAGACACTCTTCCTCTACTCATCAACCAGTTAGACGACGAACTCAAAATGGAAAAGAATCATAGATTGGATCAAAACACTACATTTCTTGATGTGTGATTAAAGATAAGTTTCAATTAATACAGCTTCCTAAATGTTCCAAAGATAAACAAAAATCAATTTTCTACATTTCCACATACTCCCACACACTAGATCAAATAAACACAACTACCTGAACAAAGAATCAAAACCAATTGCCAACGTGACTATCTGTATTTGAGGATTCAAGTGTGAACACTTGCATTCGTTTCCATCCCTTAGAAACTAGGATCATCTAATCTTACCTATCTCAATTTAGGTAAATTCATTAAAAATGGATGAATGGAAATATATACATATGGATGAAATGGTAAATGAGGAGATGTAATGACACAGAACAAAACAATGACAGGGCAGGTGATATGAAAATGATTAGAAATGGAATGACATGAAGTGGGGGGGGGGGGGAATGTAATGAGACAGGGTGTCTCTACCATAACACCTGTTTCCCAAGTTTTTGTCATGGTACTTATCCAAGGGGCCATTGAAGGTGGTTTTCACCTGTGGACGAAAAATTTTTCTTTACTATTTTTTTTCATTTTTTTTTAGATAACCATTACATACGGCACCCATTTGCCAGGTTTTCACCATAGTAATAGATGGAAAGAATTCTAGAGTCTGATTCTACAGTTAGCATGATGGTCCAAACAAAACCATGTCAATTTATTATACTTACAGATGTTGGCAACAAATGACAAAATGATACGGAAAAAGTGGATTATGATGCAAATTATGTAAAACAAGTAAGTGAAAAGTGTATCCAGACACAAACCCAGTGAATGATGGGATATATTGGATGGTGGAAGATGTAGTGGAAATGGAAGTGGAGTAAATCGAATGAAAACCATAATCAACACTTGTTCATATCGACTTAAACTTTGAAGCTTGCAAGTGGAGGGGAAATGAATAAAGGGACAGGAATGGTGATTAATAGACAGGTGAAATGGTAACTTCATAACCCACATGAACTTAGAATTTTTCAGATACGGAAGCCTCTTTGGATTCAGATTCTTGGACTTAAGTACCCAGAGCTTTGCCTTTTCTATTTGGAAGTATGGAATGAAATAGCCTTTGAATATGCTTTGCTTTGATTGCTGGCATTTGTGCTAAGGCATAAAGATTTATAGGATTTTCAGGAATTTAGTTGCTTGATGGGTAAAAGGCATCCAAAAATTTATTTTATGGAAATATGGGGGATGGGTGGAGGAATTGTAAGCTTTTCAATTAGACGACACTTACATTCATTGATCATGATTAGGAAATGGTTAAATGGATGAAGGAATAGGGTGGATGAAAATAGATAAAGTGACAAAAAGATGAATGGCGGAAGGTATGGATAGCTACATGCTTCTAGACTTTGCATGGGAATGAAAGTGGAATGGATACACATGCAATGGGTGAATGATAGAAAATGGTGGATCAATGCATAATGGATGGGAATGCCAACATATTAACTTTACTTACCTTGCAATGACCAAGGCTATATGAATAGATATTGACATGGATGAACTCCAAATGCTTCATTCATAAGGACTTCAATTTATCCTTTTGGAGTATGCAACGAACAATAGGACTGTACAAATAATTCAGACATCAGACTTGAATTCATTATTTGATGGAAAGGACAAAGTGGATGGAGGATTTATTGCTTTCAAAAAGGGGGGATAAGCAGAATGAAATGGATGGAAGTATGCAAAGATGCTTATTATGGAGCGAAGCAGAAACATGAATTACCTTGAGATTTTCACTTGATCCAAGCTCACAAAGACTTTCCTAACAACTTTGGGGATTATTAAAATATGTAAAGTATAAAACCTCAAAATACTTCAGTCAATATAGAATAAATGATTCATCTTCCAAGAACAAGCAGTCATGCAATCTGACACTAGCAATGGAATCCACAGGAAATCCATCAGCCCATGTTTCTCAAAGGAACACATAAGAATTCATAAATTTAGATTTGCATTTTAAAGTATTATGATCAAAAGATAATGTTGTCAAGACACAATATATGATTAGTTTCCAAGTCAAGTCCAAAGTCTAACGAGATGATAAATGTGAAAGAAAAATGTTTTCAGACTCTAAGACTTTCATGAATGGATGTCTAAAAAATGAACTAACATACTATCATAGATTGAAACCAGAGTATGTGTGTTTAAGATAACATCACCTTCTTACAAATAGGAAACTCGACATGACAACCAACTAAACAACTAACACTAATCTACAAAAGCAAACAACAACAACTAAGTAAAGCGAACAACTACCAACAACTAAGCTAAGAAAAAGACAACAACAAGTAATCAAGCAACCTGAAAGAAAACTACTCTAATCAAACCAAGCAAACAAAGCAAAACTCAGTTAAGACAAACCAACACTTGAGTCAAATGACAGCAAGGGAGCAAATCTATTCTAAGATGCAACATGAAAAAAAAAATCCTACTCTAATTTAGCTATGTACAAGCAACTGAGGGATACAACCCAGGAGACCTAAGTATGTACACACCCTAACATGATTTTTCAAAATGAACAAGAGTAAGAATGTGCAAGTGAATGTACAAAGTTTTGCAAATTTATCTTTGAATTCAAAAAGAATATCTTGCACAATACATTTCTCATATTCAGACAAAATTTTGCACAAGATTATAAATTCTGGCAATTCAAAAGGACCATGATTTATCCAAACACAAGTTGCTTTTCCTGAATTTCCATAGTTAAACTCATATTTTTCATACTCATCATTTGGAAATTCATAATCATCAAATTCAAAAAATTTCCAATCAAGATCATGGAAAGATACAACTTGGTGTTCTTCATCATTAAAATCAAGGAGAGATACAACCTGATGGTCTTTGTTTGGAAGAAAAAATTCATGCTTGTCAACTATCGATATGTTCGGAGGTCAAAGTTGGTGATGGATCATACCACTTGCATTCGCAACATGCATTAGCTCTTCTTGAATCGTCAGCAGTGGGCTTAGCACCGACTCAAATTGCTTGTCAAATTTGATCTTCATTTCATCAACTTGGTCATCTTGGGATGACATTGGCAGGAACTCTCATTGTATTTGATCCATGGGAGCATCGAGCACCCCTCTGAATTGTTGTTCATTTGATAGGTCTTCGATGAAGGCTTGGAGTGCTTCTTGCAATGCATCTAGTTGACTATCTTCCAACAACTCTTTCTGTACTTTGTGTAACTCACTTTTAAGGATCTCCCTATGTAGCATGAATGAATGTTCCTCAAGGAATTCATCTTCTTGCAATGAACTCGAGTTATTTTCTTCTTTGATGGGGAAGTCAACATCTTGTTCATCACTGTCCTTCATTTGAATATCCTCTATTTCCTTTTCAACTTCAGCAGACTCTTTGATGATGGCTTGGAGTGCTTCTTCCGACCTTAATTGTTCCTTCACTTGATGAATGGCTTCCTGACAAGATGAACATGTGAGTTTTGAATGAGCTGTGTTATGAATTCTGTACCAACCATTTGGAATCAACATTTCTTTTGCCAGTAGGTCCTTCTCAATGCTCAGTGTTTTCTTGATCATTTCCTTGAAGCTTGTGAAGAACTCTCTTTTGTCAAACAACACTTCAGGAAGCACCTTTGTGGGAACAATCGGATCATGTACCTGTGAAAAAGAAATTTTCCCTTGCAATGCTAATTCCATCCTTGATAAAAATGTCATGCAGTATAACTCCTCGTGTCCATTAATGTCGTGAATTCTACATCCTTTCCTTGATGCAAAGTCAATCAAACTCTTAGGATGAAGTTGTGCATTCAAAGTCAACCAAAGCTGAAGAATGTCATTTTGAGAATGATCCACCTTGAACTACCTTGAAATTTTTGAGAAATCCATGTCTTTATACTTTTGGTATTTTCAATTTTTTACTCCTTTTGTATTTTTGCTTTTCTACTTTTCTTTTTGCATTTTCTAGGATATAAGAGAGATCTCAAAATCTTGAATCTTTCTATCAAAGCCCACTTCAAACTTCAATCCACCATTTCAGAGTATCTAGTTGCTCTTGAAATGAAGAATATCCATATTCATGCCCTCCTTCTAGCACCAAAAATGTTGATGATTATTTTTAGACAAGTCAACAATAGAGTAAAATACTGAGTATCCAACTCTCTCTTGAATAAAGCTTCTCGAATGTTAAAAAAAGTGATCAATCGAGATAACTCCAAGGTTCCTGTTCTTATGATTTGTGATCAATGAACTCAGGGAATACATGTGATCTTGTTGATTATCACAAAGGGACTTTCACTGACTTCTTCATACTTCAATTAGTTTATCTCTCCTTACAATGTGGATGAAGTATTCATGATGTATCAATGATAAAAAAAGAAGGGAAAAAGATAAGGTTTAGGGAGCTAATCTAAGGTCAATGAAGCAATGATGATGCATGAATAGACTAACTCCTTGATAAACCTATCTCCACTTTGCCAAGGGTGCCTACAACTACGTGGAGTTGGTGCAATCTCCTAAGGTAAAAAAATGGTTTTCAAATCATGAAGGCTCATATAACCACCCATCGAATGGCATAGCTCAAACAAGCATCCATAACCAAACTTAAGCAAATGATGAGGCTCAGACTAGATTTACACAACACTTCACTAGTGATGAATGTTAAAAGCATGGGCTAGGAATTGATCAAATATTCAATACAACACACATAACATCAATGAACTTCTAATCTACTTCTAATCTACTTTGAAACATCTCTTCATTCCATCAAGATACAAGAAACCATGTTATTCCACAAGAGAACACTTAACACCAAATGAATTCCAATGTATTTGCATTAATCTTGAGAAATATTTACAACAACTTAAAGTCCTCTCAGAGAATTTCGAGAGTCTCTTCTATTCTATTTCCTACAATCTAATAATTTACAAATGAGGCAACAAGCCGTTTATATAGAGGTCCAGGATTACAATGAGTGGCTTAGATCAATTCAGATAGCCAAGGGCTTAGATCATGCCACCTCAGTAGGTAGTTACAACAACTTGCTATTTTTAATACATAAGAGAGGCAATGCAGGCAAATTTTCCAAGAAGATAAGGATAAGATAGAATCTTTTAGATTATCTTCCACATGGGTGTCCTCTTTGTCTTCTTTCTTGTTGTAGATACATTGAATGCAGCTAAATGATGTGGTGAATTATGATTGGACTAACAATAGGTACATGCCACATAGGTGTCATCTCAGCAAACTTATGGATTTCAACTATTTATTCACTTTTCTCTATGGGCATATTCCCAAATTGTATCATCTTGTATGATGTCTTCGATGTGATTGCTTGAACTTGAATGTTTGGGAATACTTTGTTCATCTTGCCATGTTCATCTTCTTGTAAACTGGATGTGTATGATAGATGTTTCTCACTTGCTTAACACTGGGATTCTCCTTCTACAGGGTATATGTTGATCCTTTTTTGGTGCATCTTGATAGAGAGTAGTAGGAGATGATGATGATGATGCTTCCTTCTTGATATGTAGAGTAGATGACTTCTCAAAGAGACTTGAATGTACCAGAGGAACTTGAAGCTTTATAGATGAATGTCTTTGCTTGATGATGTAAATGATGAAGAGTATCGGTATGTTGGACTTGAAGTGATCACTTGGAGTAGCTATCTTCTATCTTCACTTCACTCCTAGCATAAATGTGATTCAAACTTTTACTTCTTCGATGACTCCTTAGCTCAATCCTCACTCTTGCAACACAAACAAAGAAGCAACATCAATCCTTTCGATAAACACTTGATTTCATAACACATAAGAATCATTTCATGCATTTCTAACTTATGTGCATTAGATGAGAAATTTGATCTTCACTAGAAAGCAATCATAAAATTCAAATTAAGCATTATATATGGATGAGGCATTGAATGCCGATTTCACTCCTTCCTTAGAAACCTTCATAAAAATTGAATTTAATCTCCATCCAAAGTGGCGCACTAGTTGACAATTTCATGGTTTGGTTAAAATTTCACTTTTAAATCACTAATTTTACTCCTTGTTCTAGGTGCATTGGATGAGGTTTTTGGTTTCTTCGCACATTAGATGATGATTTTGGATCTCCATTGAAACTTCACTTCAAAATATAATTACCCCTCCCTTGATGATGGCACATCACATGTGGTGCAATGAATGAGGAACTTGATCTTTACTTGGATGCTCTTGCAATCATCCTCATCTAATTGTGGTGCACTGGTTGAGGATTTTAATTTCTGGTTGATTAATCACTTGAAACTTGAAACTCATATCATCTTGATATGGCACCTAGGCTTACCACTTTGTCTTTCACTTTAAGGATGCATTTGATAAACATTCCACCCAAGGTGCATCAGATAACAACTTTGATCTTCCCTTGAAGTTTCATCTTATGTAAACTACATCAACCTTCTTGATCTAGGTGCAGTAGATAATTATTTTGAATCTTCTTGAAACTTGTCTAAAATTTGCAATCTATACCACTTCCTTCAAGTGCATTGGATAAGGATCTTGGACTTCTCTTAAATTTGTATCTTAAAACTTATTGTTAATTCCTAGATGAAGGCGTATTAGTTCTGTCGCAACAGATCATGATTTTGGATCCTCTTTTGAAAGCCTCTGATTTCTCAACAAGATTGCCACCTCCTTTGTCGCATTGGATGCTGATTTTGATCTTTCATTTGAAAGTCTCTTATAAAACTTGAATTCATCTTTCTTCAAATGTGGCCCACCAGATCAGCATTCTAAATCTTCTTGAAATGTATCAAATTTTGAACTTAAACCCCCTTTTAAAGATGGAACAATGGATGAGGTTTTTATCTTCCACTTGAAACCTTCATAAATCTTCCATTTAACCTCACTTATGAGTGGCACATTAGATGGAGGTTTTAAATCATCTTAACACTGGTGCATTGGACATCAACTTTGATCTCCCTTTGATTTGCACCAACGTGGCGCAGTAGATGCACATGTTGAATCCTCTTGATGGAATGTTTATAACACTTGACTTCATCCTCATTAATTGTGGTGCATTAGATTGGGTGCACTAGTAAAGGATTTTGATCTCTTCTCAAAAGTCTCTTGAAATTGTACATTCTTATCCCTTGGTGCATTGGATTGAGGTTTTAGATCCTCCATTGAATGCTCTCAAAACCTTGATTTTATCATCTTTCATAAGGACGCATTGGTTCAAGCACATGAGATGAGGATTTTGGTTCCTCTTGAAAGTTGCAACTCCATCATCAAAATAATCTTCCTCACCTTGGTCGCATTGGATCATGATTTTAATATCTTCTTCAAATTACACTTAAAACTTCACTCCAACCTTGGCGCAATGGATGGATCGCATTGGATCCACATTTTGATCTCTGGTTGAGAGTGGCGCACTGGATCAAGATTTTGTGCTCCCCTCATGTCTTGGCATAGTGTATGGGAATTTTTATCTCCCTTCAGTACTTAGCCATTTTTTCAACTTTCACAAGGTAATGTATATTGAAAAATATATTTAAGTATAAGAAATGAATTTCTTATACTTTAAATATTTTTCAATATACCTTTCAGGATGTTTGAGATAGGTCTTGACTCCACTGGATTTAACATGTAGAATCTAGAATTTGGGGGATCCACCAGATTTCAGACTTAGTCAAATTTTCAGGATATCAGGATATCAAACTTAGTCATTTTCAGGATCTCAAACATGCATCAGGATATTATGATTTCTACCACAAGGCTATAGACTCAAACACCACTGACTTCATCATGCAACCAACCTAAGACATCATCCAAGACTCAAGAAAAGCATTAGAGCTAAAAAAAGGGGGGGGGGTCCCCATTTGCAATGGGGTGATGTGTGATTAGGTCACAACACACAAGATATAGCTTTAAAGTACCTTAAAGAACAAAATCCTAAGACTAAAACTTCATATTATGATTCACTACTTTCCTAAGCATCTATTATGTGATTATATACCATCTCCTGATCATAAGATTCCTCCGCCTCGGCCAAACAGATTACAAACTCCAATGAAAGAGATGTAATGTGTGTACATGGATAGATTGGACCTAAACTTATGTGAATCCTCCACAAGTGAATGAATCCATGTGCAGTTATTAGGGAAGGTCACCCACATCCCAAAGCATCTTGAATGATGTGTAATTTAGATCCACAAGTCGTGAACATGCTCTGCAAGTCTTCTCCTTTAGCTATCTTGCCTAAGACTCTCTAAATGCTCTGCTATGAGAAAATAGTTGATATTCTAATAGCAATATCTTTCTGGAAACTGATCCAAATGATCTGAAATTTGGATATGATGTGCATGAAGATGTCTAGATGCTAAGTCCATCTCTAGAAGGTCTGAAACAAAACTACAATAGAATATGGATGAAAATACAAAAACTGCTACTGACTGAACTAACTATACTGGACTAGGAAAATGAAAGAAACAAAATGAAATGCAAATATTTTTGGTTGATACAAGATTTCTCTTGAATTAGGGATGCCCTTACATTAATATACAAGTCAATCAAATTAAGACTAAGGGTACAAATCATGTGTGCTCAATTTAATTTTAGCCAGTGCTTCTAGGTTGCAACAATGATAGTCCATGCTCATAAATGGAACTAGGTCAACCTAAAGAGAATTTAGAAGCTTCTCCCACTCTTTGTCCAAGGGTGGATTGATCATCTAAAAGAGTCTAAAGTGGCACTCTTGTTTAATGGTGCATTCATAGGATACCTCCTATGCTTGAGCCATAAATGTTTGTACAAGGACCTGAAACTCTATCAATGTCTTGAAAACTAAGTGAACTTCTTTGATAAAATGAGCTAAGGACCACATGTTGAATATAGTTTATTCTTGGCTCTTCTCATTCACTAGTTCTAGAAATGTGGCTCTTCTCATTCACAAGGCTTAGGTGATGTGACCTCCATTTTAGCCTTGTAATATGATCTTCACAAGACCTTGATGTGGTAAAGGGAAGCCACTAACTATTTGAGCTATTTAATTTGGACCTTTAACCTCTTGACCTCCTTTGATTCTTCTATTATATTCTTTAGGTCAACCTCCTTTTCTCTTAGGCCCTTGAGTGTCTAGTTCTAGGTGTCCACTTAATTATTTAGTTTTTCTATCTCATAATCTTCACTAGAGGCCTTTTCCTTTAGTGATCCTATTTCAATAGTATTGGCACTAGTTTTAGCCTTTTCATATATTAATTATACCTCCAAGTTTTCCACTTGATTTCATAATACATTCTTGGTGGTTGTCTTAGTTACCATCTATCTTTTCCCTAGTGCCAACTCTATTCTTGCTTTAGTCAATTTCGTTTTAATCTATAGGAGTTGCTTCTACCTATGTATCTTTAGCTTCAATGGCTTTCTCTACAAGTTTGGTGACATAGCCTTCTAATGCCTTTATTTTCACTTCAAATGCTTTAAGTATGTACAAATATTCAAAGTCTGAAGCACTTTATGTATAGCTTTTCTAACTATCTCTCTGTCTCTCGCCCCATCTCTATCTCTTTATCTCTTCCTCTTTTCTCCCTAGACCTATATATCTATATATTTCTCCCTCTATCTTTTAATATCTTTATCCTCCCTCTTTCTATCTCTCTCCCTCTCTAAAGCCTTTCAACAAATCCATTTTGTGCATATCCTGCAACCATGGTATTCCAGGAGAATGAAGATGCTACTACTGTTCTTGACAGTTGGGAGACTATTGAGGATGCCACCCCTAGGGAATTTTGGGGGAAATCAGATGATAAAGATCTTCCACCCTCTGCTAGTGTTGATCTTGTTGCTTAGTGTTTTGTATGTCTTTCAATGTTAGACATTATATTTTGATTGTGTTTTGAGGCTGTGACATATTTTTTATTCACCTTTTGAGGCTATGAATGCGTGGGTGTGACTTTTTACCACCCTACTTTTTTTTGTGTGTGAATGTGTACTATTTATTCATTAAAAAAAATTCCTAAGAGTTCTGATTATGAGTACAGTGATATTTCTAATTGCTAAGGGAAGATAAATAGCTAAAATTTCTATATTGTCGAGTCCAAAAGATTCTAAAGACATAAAGAGCTAAAGAATAGGTCCCTAGATTAGGGACATCTTGATGGAATCCTAGACTCTATCTATCTATCCTAGGGTTGGTTGAACATCTCTGTACTTTGTTCTGGGATTAAGGGGATGTAGTGGGATGGTCACTGAGGCTTGGTCACAATTTTGTGTTTCCTTGGATTAACTTCTTCATATTTTAGAATGTTTTTTCATGAGGCAAACTTAAAAACAAGATTTAAATGATTTTGCTTGTTTCATTGTCATTGGAAAAGTACCACTGTTATCTGTTGCTTTTGTTCCATGTAGTGTTCGATGTTGATATTGCATATTTCTATGTGTTTTATAGGATATAAAATTGCGAGGAGGTGGCAAACAATTCAACATTAAGAATTCACAATGGGAATTGCTCCAATCACACATTTCATACCGACTGTCATATTCACTACATGTAAGTATGACAATCTTTTTGATCTTGTTATATGCAGGAATATATATTTTTTAATTTGTCAAGGTTACATCACATACTGTTAAGCTAAAGTATACATAGATTGAGTCAATATGTCCTTGTCTTATTATCAAGCCTATGCATCTATCCTTTATTTAAGGATGCCATCAAATTTCAAGATTATTTTGAGGGGGGTAATGGTTGAACATCACAGCATAGCTAATGATCTGAAATTTTTGAAAGTAGTAACTTACAAGCCACAATTTGGTGCTGGTATGAAAGAGGTAAAGAGGAATTTCTATTCTTTTGTACTTTGAGATGGCTGTTTGTATTTCATGTCATGAATAATAATGCTACTACTCTTCCTCATCATTTTTGCTTTCCAAAGCACATTTACTAAAGAAGTACTTGTAACATATACATGATAAGAATGTGACCTTTTATGGATGTGCATTTTGTTGTCATTTTGATGTTCTTTCCACAAGATTAGATGAAAATTATTACATTTATGGCTGCAGTTCTATTCTAATGCCTTTGTCATGTAGAGTTGTTGTGAATTTATCTGATGGATTTTTATAATATGTACATGGAGATCTGATTGATGTATCTAATTCAATTATATGCAGGTAGTAGTTCGAACAACCATAGGATTTACAAAAGAAGCTCCCTTTCTTGATATTGAAGGTTTCAATGTTTATCACAAGAATCGACTTATCATGGTTAGTAAAGAGCACCTTTACTTTAAAACAAACAATATGCATGTTCCATAAAATATTGGGGATAATTTGATAAACAGGAAAGAAATCTTTTCCATTTTAAACACTATATTTCTTCATTGTTTCTATTAGTCAGTAGTCATATGTAGCCTTTATTTGCTTCCACTATCAAATACCTGTCAAATTTACGTTTACTTTTGTTTTGAATATTGCTATCTAGTATTGTTGGGATTTACTGATAAATTTTCTTCCTTTTTGTTGATGCTTTCTTACATAGCCCTTTTGGAAGCTTTGACAAGGTAATAGGAGTAGAGAAAGAGGTATCATAGGTATGTATTTAAACTCTATTTAACCCTCTGCCAATGTGATGTAAGTGAGCAAGATCTGTAGTAACATTATATTGAAAAATGAAAGTCCATATCATGGACGGAAGATTGTGCTAAAATTGATTATTTTGGTAATGTGATTATAACCCATTTCTGCATATTGTAAATTTTAATGTGTATAACAGGTGTTCTTGAGGCAAACTTCATTGAGCCTGCACATGATAAACAGGACTTTGAAAGAACTGCAATCCTACCTCGGTTAGAAGCAAAACTCAAACAGATGACTCATAATTATTGGTATGTCATGATTATTTTTAAAATTATGGGTTAAAGTACTTCTCTAACACAATAATTTAATACTTATTGTGCATAATATTTCCACAAAGTCACGTTCTTCACAGCAGCTGGAGTCTTCCCTGTTGGTATTATTTGTTTGTTGTTACTGAAGTTCGAGTCCAGTTTTCTAATTTTGATTTTAATCAGGCGGCTACATTAGTGAACTTTCAAATATCTTATACATGTCAAGAGGTCGCACTATCAAGAAATATTAGGAATTATATTTTAAGTTTGTAATATGAAGAAAAGTGGACTGGGACACCTCCTCGTACTTATCTTAGGGGGATAAAGGGAGTACGCTCCCCCTCCCTTTCCATCTCTCCTTCCCCTAAATCCCAATTCTGGTTTCTTTATAAAAATATTGACACAGGATCTTGAAGAAACTTTTGAGATGTCCCCTTTTAATGTATATTTAATTACGTACAAGATTTGAAGTTATACATCAGAAAGAGATAATATGTAGAGGGAAGTGTACAGAAGGAATCACACAAATGTGAGTCAGTGCAGTCAACGTAATGCAGAAATAACCAGTAAAGGGCTGCTGTATGGTTTGAGGTTGGTAAACCATAAAATCCTCAAACCAGCTTCCGAACTACAAAAGAATCCTTAATTGGAGAGAGAATGAATTGACAGAACTACAAGAGGTCACTTGGGTGGTTAGGACACCTACCTCAGACGCCATACTATCGTTTTGATGAGTTTGAACTTTCAGTTTTAAAGTCTCCAGGATTTGCCCCCGATTCAAGATAGGATTTGCCCCCGATTCAAGATAAAGTAAACTGAAAGCTCTCTCAGCCTTGTAGCTGCAATGCTTGTAGGTGTAGCGACATATACCAACAAGACAATACCAGGAATGAAGGATGCACCTAGTGTATGATTTATGAGGGAAGCCAATTGAAACTCCTGATATTGCTACAGTTGTCATTGAGCAATAGGAAGGACAAGTGATAACCTCAAAAAATCATGGAGCAGGATTAGAACTTGATGGATGGGCATTTCAGAACAATGCTCAGAAAGTCTGAAAAGGAAGTGGTTAACGTCAACAAATAATCCTTTGCAGGATGTGGTTGTGAGATCGTTTGCAGGACTACCATTGTGACATCAAGAAGATCCAGCAGAAATCCATACAGAATGAGACCCCTGCCATGGACTATTATTGTGATCCCTTGCTACTGTTGTGATCTTTTTAAGTTCTAAGCTTCTCAAAATCAGACCTTTCTTGGACTACTGCAGGCCTTTTGCAGAACTATTGTGGTAATTGTTGTGTCATGGGATCTTGCACTATCATTAAATTGTTTGGATCCAACGTTAGGGCAGTTCTGAGGAAGTTTTCTAGTGTATAAACATAAACAACTAATAACAATAATGCTTTCTTAAGAACATTGACTATTTATAGAGCTTAAGAACTATGTTACCAGAAACGCAACGGAAGGCTTCCGTTTCCCGTTTTAACCGGCGAAGGGCCAAACGCCGTTTCCGTTGTGAACGGCCGTTTCTAGCTTGCCGTTTGCGTTTGGTGAGTTATTTGATTTTTAAACCTAACTTAAAATTTTAATAAAAATCCGTGCTTCTGTTTTTTGCGTTTCTATTTTTTTTCGTTGAAATTTTGGTGAGTTATTTGATTTTTAAACCTAACTTAAAATTTTTAACTTAAGTTGTGCCCTTTTCTTTATTTACTTAACGTTATTTAATGTGAATTTGTTTTATTTTTAAAATGTTTTATATTTATTCTTATTTTTATTTTTATTAGAAATAATAATTAAAGTTATAATATATAATTATATTTATAATTTTTGGATTTTTAAATTAATTTAGAAATATATTTTAAATATAAATATATATTTTAATTTTTATAATTATATTTATGAAAATATATATGTATATAAAATCCATTTCTTATATGCAACCTCTAGATGCTCCGTTTCGGTTGTCGTTTTCGTTTTTCGTTTCTGGTAACATAACTTTAGAAACCAGCTGTCAAAATCTGTAGAGGAGGACTCCCCTTCCACCTCAAGGCACCGCTTTCAGGGAGGCTAGATATGGTCAGTATAGGAACTCCCACAACAGGTCGCATCAAAGAGACTTCAAAAGAAGCCGGGGTAGAAGAAGAACTTTTCAGAAAGGAAGGAGGTTTTTTAACCAGAAGAATTACAAAGGAGGCCCTGACTTCCAAAACAGAACCAGTGGAGAGCAGTCAGAGAGAAGGGTATCTGAGGTTAGACCCAAAATCGTAGAGGTGATAAGAAAAAATTCTGTTGAGGTCTTGGTTTCACTGCCAGATGATGCTTTGAAGGAGAGACAAGAAATTCTAAAGGAAAAAGCCTTTATAGGTAAGGTAGTGAATACCCATTATGGTTATGATGATTTCCTAACTTGGGCAAAAGATTCTTGGGGTAAAATGGAAGAGATTGATTATCTAGGAAATGGGTCTTTTACTTTCATCTGTACCGACCAAATGCAGAGGGACAAAACCTTAGATAAGATTCTGTGGAAGTATGGAGATAATTGTGTTTACTGTCAACCGTGGAAAGCCAATTTTTCCTCAGGGACAGAGAAGATTCCTTTTTTACCCATGTGGGTTCAAATTTCAAATTTACCAACAGAATATAGAACTCCGGAAATTCTGAAATTGATAGGCGAATCCATGGGAGACTGTCAAGACATTGTTTTAAACAAAGAACCAAGTTGGACTTCAGATGTAAGATTAACGATTCTCATGAGGATGGCTAAAGAATTTCCCAAGAAGGTAAATATAGCAAGCACTGAAGGTGTTTGGGAACAGGACGTCTTCTTTGAGGTGCCATTGGATTTGGAGCAAGCTCTGGAGAACTCTTTAGATGGTGATCAAAGAGATAACAAGGATGTTCAATCCCTCAGTCAGGGCTTGAATATCCCTCAGGGGCTGGGAGCTTCTAGAATGGAGAATGTACCTTCACATGACCTTCAGGAAGAAGATTTTTCTCTTCAAATCCCGGAAAGGCCCTTGGAGAGTTTACCTCTTCAAGAGAAAGATCCTTTAGAGACTCATTGTCATTCAGACTATGTAGAACTTCAATCTATCTCTGCAGAGAATCTTCAAGAGTACCAGGAGTGTCTAAATGGTGAGAATGCTAAGGATCTTGGAAAAGAAGATGGCCTGGGCAAATCAAAAAAGGACCCATCTGAAGGGGTCTCAGGAAAACCTGCAGAGAATGGGGAAGGTTCTGAGCGTTCAGACATTAAATTGCAGGTATTGTATGAGAAAGCTATTTCAAAGTTTACAAATTATTTGTATGAAATATTGGCAGAGGAAGTTCTGCAAGAAGATGAGTCTCTCCTCGACACGTCCTCTCCAGGTATACATCAAACTCTTATGGCTGCCAAAAATGCAAAGAACACACCCTCTAGGAGGAGTTTAAGACAGAAGAAAGGAAAGGAACTTTATGAGATTCTAGGAAACATGGAAAAAGTTTCTCCCAAAACATCCAAAAAGAGGGGAGCAGGAAGCTCTCCTTAGGAGCAATGAAACTCCTCATGTGGAATGTTAGGGGCTTAAATACCCCTAACAAAAGACGTCTCATCAAGTCCCAACTTGATGGGGCAAGAGCAGATATATTGATGTTGCAAGATACTAAATTAGATGCTGATGCTGCATCTTTTTTCTTTAGCAAATGGAAAGATTGGGAAGCAGAAACACATCCATCTAATGGCTCCTCGGGTGGTTTAGCAATTCTATGGAATAAGAACTTACCAAAGTTTGAGGTAGTGGGCAACAGAGACCACTAGATCCTGGGGAAATTCCTGGGAGTTTTCTTTGGGAAAGACTTGTGGATTATGAATGTTTATGGTCCTTCAGGAGCAAACCAGAAATCCCATCTCTGGTCACACTTGTCAAAGCTCTTGCAAATGTTAATAAATGAGGTGGTCATTTTGGGCGGTGACTTCAATGTGTTTTTGGACGGGTCAAAAAAACAAGGTGGCTCTTCGGAGTCTTCTCAACTGATATCAGATTTTGGGGCCTTTGTTAACACTTGTTGCTTACAGGATTGTAGGTCGTCCAATGGGATCTTCACATGGTCAATAGAAGAAATGATGGTTCAGAAGTAGTAGAAAGGTTGGACAGGTTTCTTCTCTCTTCACAGTGTATTCTAGGAAACTTGAGCTTCTTTTCCTCTATCCTCCCATTTACAGGTTCTGACCACTTCCTGGTGAGCCTTTCTTTTGGAGGATCTCAAAATGGTATGAGTATTTTTTTTTTGGTTCCAAGAAATGTGGTTTAGGGGCCCTGATTTCATTCCCAATCTTCAAATTTGGTGGAAGCCAGCTCCTTTTGTAAAATGTTCTAGAATGTTTCAATTAGCCAAAAAATTAGAATTTGTTAAAAAGAAGATTCTAGAATGGAATAAGTCCCACTTCAAGAACATTTTTTCAGAGAAGAAAAGAATTTTAAGTGATCTATCACTAATTGAAGAAGAAATATTTCAAGGGGGGATGAACCAAGACTCTTTTCAAACAGATAAACTCCTCTACTCTTAGCTTGAAGAGGTTTTATTGAGAAAAGAAATCTTCTGATGTCAAAAATCTAGGGAACCCTGGTTGAAAGAGGGTGATAGAAATACTTCCTATTTTCACTTGTCAACTAAAGCTCGCAAGTAGAGTTCTAGGATTCACTGCATTAAGAAGGATGGCGGTTCATTCGTTCAGAACTTGGAAGAGATAAAAGAAGAGGCACGGTCTTTCTTCAAGCATCTTCTTTCCTCAAGCATTTCTCACTCCAGGATAGATTTCAACAGCTTCAACCTCCCTAAGAAACTTTCAGAAGAAGATAATCAAGAGCTTCAAAAGGATTTTATGGTAGAGGAAATAAAAGCTGTGGTTTTTTCTCTAAATGGGGATAAAGCTCTAGGTCCAACGGTTGGTCAGGCCCGTTTTTTCAAAAGTGCTGAGATTTTGTCGGTCAAGATGTTTTTCTAGCAGTCGAGGAGTCCATGAAGTTTGGCAATGTTCTCAAGGAGTTTAATCACACCTGGCTAGTTTTGATACCAAAGGTATGCTCGCCATCTTCTTTTGAAGAATTCAAACTAATCTCACTTTACAATTTCATTTACAAGGTCATTTCTAAAGTGGCAGCATTGAGATTGGCATGCATTCTCCCACAAATCATCTCAGATGGACAAGGAGGTTTTGTGCCTAGGAGAGAGACAGCAGAAGGAGCAATTCTTGCTCGCAAAATCCTACACTCAATCAACAAAGAAAGGTTACCCAGTATGGTGTTAAAGTTGGACATGTCCAAGGCATATGACAGGGTCGAATGGGACTTTCTCCATTTTGTTCTATCCTCTCTTGGCTTTTCTACACGCTGGTTAAAATGGGTCTTTTCTAGGATCAGAGGGGTAAATAGTTTAGTTCTGATTAATGGCAGTGAATCCCCCTATTTCCAAACTTCAAGGGTTTGAGACAGGGAGATCCCATATCCCCTTATCTCCTTATTTTGATGACTGAAGCACTGATTTTGTTGATAAGACAAGCAAACAATAACAGAATTTGGAAAGGAATAAAGGCTAAAGCTTTCAGCATCCCTGTGACTCATGCTCTTTTTGCCGATGATACCATTATTTTTGGTAAAGCTAGTACGAGAGAGGCTCTATCCATCAAAAGAATGCCAACTTTATATTGTGAATCTTCTAGCCAAATGATAAATCCTTTGAAGTCCAAAATTTACCTATTCAACATCCCACAAGATTAGCTTCCAGGTTTTTCAAATCTTTTTAATTTCAAATTGGAATCTTTTCGGGAAAATATCTAGGATTACCTCTCTTCAATGGATGACACACAAAAAGCTTATGGAGAGGAGTATTGGATAACTTATCACACAAGATACAAGCTTGGAAAGGAGGATGGCTCTCTCTAGCTGGTAGACTCATGCTACTCAAATCAGTCCTAACAGAAGTTCCAATTTATATGATGTCTTCTCTCCAAACTCCCAAAGGTATTGTAGATGAAATTGGCAAAATTTGCAAGAGATTCCTTTGGCAAGGAACTTCAGACACAAAAAAGATTCATCTTATTGTATGGGACAAGATATGCTCCCCGAAATCCCAAGGGGAAGCAGGTGTTATTAATCTGGAAATGCAAAACTTAGCATTGGGAGCAAAATTGGCATGGAAGATGTACAAGCATCCACATTTGAATTGGGTCAAGATGCTTCAGAAAAAGTATTTGGATAGCAAGGCTCTAGAAACAATTTTTACAATTTCTAATCCTCCAAAGGGCTCCTCCATGTGGACTTTTATTATCAAGTTTAGGCAGGTTATTCTTCCCAAGCTATCATGGATAGTTCACAATGGGAAAAAAACATCCTTTTGGGATGATCGATGGAATGGCTGTCCAAAATTTCTTCTCTAGGAAATTTTAGGGAGGCAATGGCCTATCTAAAAATATTTTGGGCTGAAAAAGTATGCTCATACTTCACGGTGGACTCAAGTTCAATTCCAATGAAGGCAAGTTGGAAGAGTTTCGAGAACTACAACTTTCCTCTTAATCAGAAAATGGCCCTTTCTAGGATATTAAAGGATCGTCCTATCTCCCTCTCATCTCAAGAGGATGAACTTATTTGGATAGGTGACAATTTGAGGAGATACAAGGCCCATTCAGGATATCAATCCCTATCAGCAAGGGCCAAAGTGGATTGGCCCTTCTATCTCTATTGGGCAGATCCAATTCTCCTAAGAGCAGGAACTTTCACATGGCTAGCAGTGAACAACAGGATTCTTACTCAAGATAGAATAGAAAAACTTTCCTTAGGTTCAAATTTCAATTGTATCTTTTGCCAAGATGAAAAAGAATTAGTAGACCATCTTCTCATACAATGTAATTTCAGTCACCAATGCTGGAAATATATTATGCAGATTTTGAACTGGTCATCCCCTTATCAGGCACATTGAGGGATTGGATAAAAAGTTGGCCACTTCTGAATAAGGAAGCTTATTTCCATGATTTGTGGGCGATATGCCCCTTTGTGTTAGTCTGGACCCTTTCGAAGGAGAGAAATTGTAGAATCTTTCGGAATTCTGCAAGGTCTTTTTCAGAAGTTTGTAATGAGATGGAATCTCTAGTGGTGGAAACAACTCTTGCAAAATTAAGACAGTGGATTCCAAAGAAGTCAAAATGGATCAGCTGGGATGCTCTAATGTCCAAAAAATGGAAAGGCTTACAAAACCTCCCACAAAGTACATTCCTTCAAGCTCCTAGCTCAAATATTGACAGACCCTCAGTCAAATGGATTCCGCGCTACCTACCCCTTTGTTAAAATCAATTTCGATGAAGCGAGTAGAGGTAAACCTAGGACTTCAGCCCTGGGATGTGTTATCAGAAATTATGAAGGAAAACTATTATGAGCAAAGGCCGCTAAACTCCCAGAAGGAACCAATAACAGAGCAGAAGCTTTGGCCCTTTTGAATGCTATCCAATTAGCTCAATCAAAGGTATATAAAGAAATTTCCTTAGAAGGGGATTCATTGGTAATCATTTCAGCTTTCCAATCTGGGAAGGTAGAGAACTGATATATCAAATACATTTTAGACCAAGTTAGGGAGGCTTTGAGTTCTTTTGATGCATTCTATATCTTTCATTGTTACAGAAAGGGAAATAAGGTGGCAGACTGGCTGGCAATTATGCCCTTGATCATACAGAAGAAATAATTTATTTTAATTCAGATCTTCATGAAGGTCTAGAAGCCTTAAAGTTTTTGTTGGCACAGGATGTAGGTTGCCCCTCTTTTCACAACAATCCAAATATAGGAGCTTCATAAGACTTGCTTCTAGTATCCCTTTAGGCTTTGGCTTGCTAGGGATGGGGCGGGTGGGCAGACTAGAGAAAGACACGGGGTCCTCAATTGATTATAGATCTCCCCTAACAAATTCCTCTAATGACATGACTTCCACATGGACTCTTGCGATGTCTTCTATTTTTTTGTTGTCTCGCCCGCTACCTTCCTCACCACCCCAAGGCGTCTTCCAACTGGCGGCACCTACTTCCTCGTCAATTTATTTCTCCCAATGGTTAAATGCATTAAATGAGGCCTTTACCTTGTATCCTAGTGGATTTCCTTGGTATTTCCTTCTACGTCACACGTCCTTCGTCCTCATTTTTTGTCCAACGTTCCCCTTGCCCCTGACAATGGCAACTCAGATATCCTGGTCCCTCGCTTTTGTCTATCAATTCACCTCTCAAGCTCCAATGTACGCTGCCACCGCTCGGTATGATCGCCTCTTTGCAGAAGTCTATTAAATGTAGGGGACGAAGTGGCCTTCAGTACAGGGGATGAATGTTGTCATCCATTCATGTCTATTCAATTGCAGCATTCATTTCGCAATTAATCCAGGAGGATTCTTTTTTGCCTTTTTGAATTCATCTCTTCCTCATTTGCGATATCCTCCACTTCTCTCTTCCTCTGTGTTCATCTGGTTTTTACTCTGTACTCGGGCGAATCCCTTGGATAGCTTGGATTGTTACTTGCATTACGATTTGGTGGAGTGTGCAAGTTATTAGGAGGAGTCGATGTAGTAACAGGATCTTGTGCCCAGTAATTCCGCTGATAAACCCTTTGTGGTGCATTGCCAGTAGATTGTTGAAAGGCCTGAACTTCATCTGCTCCTTGAGTTTGGGAACTGCCTTCGAATGGGGGAGGATAGTATGTATCATCAACAGGCCCATTGGCAGAGGCTTGCGGGAATCTCCCATTATATTCAGCCATGTCGTATTCCATCATGGGTGGAAAAGTAAAATCTTCAATCATCAAGGCTTGATTGTACCTCTGTGTGGGCATAATTTCATACCCGGTGACCGGAGGGTTCTCTGGCACCTGCGAGCCATGCATTTCTTGCTGAAAAATATCAGCAGCTATCTTAAATTCGTGACATTGAAGTTCTGAATGTTGATTGGTGTTATGCAACTTGCACCAAGTGGACAATGCAGCTTCTGCTAAGAAGACTTTCTCTGCTGGTTTTGGGTCAGAAACCGGCGGGTTATCAAGTGGTGAAGGTATAGCTCCGTTATTCGGTGCAGTGTTCCAAGTTCTATTCTGCCGTTGAAAGTCTTGATTATTTCCTCTGAAACCTTGATTATACCCTTGATTATATCCTGGGTTGTATCCTTGATTACCGCCCTGGTTTCCCTGGTATCCACCCTGATTGCCTTGGAAATTCCTCTGCAGATAGTTATTCTGATTTCTCAAATGTGTAACTTCAGTAGACAATTTCTTCACCTGATCAATTAGCTCTTTCATTTCATCCTTCTCATCCTGGGTCCTTGCAAAAGATGACGATCCTTGCAGATACACTGGCTTTTCAGGTGCAACTTGTGAAATTGGCACCCCTGGATGTAGGACTAATTGATTAGCAGGAGTGGGAACGGGAACTGGATTCATTACAGGTGTATGTTGAGCCAGTGCTTGATTAATTCCTTGGATTTGGTTAGGCATTGCCACATGCCCCAGATGATTGAGTGGCCCGTGAGTGTTCATGCCCAATTCTGTGTACACCTCGACAGCTTCAGCATATGCTCCTGTTAGAGTGGTAGGCGGGGCTGTTGCTCTTTTCACAAACATGGAAGTGAGGCAATCCAACATAGCATAATAATTCTCCATGGCTATTTCATTAGTGATGTCATATGGAGCTTGCAGTCAGGAATATGCTTTATGGAACCTGTGATTAAAAGAAGCAATAGGCTCATGTTCCTGCCTCCTTACTTCAATGAACTGCTTATAGAGTTCTGCCGGAGTAATGGGAATTTTGAATTTATCTAAGAAAGCAGTTTTCATCTGTTCCCAGGTAGTAATAGACCTAGCTGGTATGTTGACATGCCAAAAAGTAGCATCTCCTTCGAGAGAGTATGGAAATAGTCGGCACGCTACATCCTGATCCGTGATCCTCTGATTTACCAGAGTGCCTTCAAAGATCTTAATATGCTCTTCAGCCATCCTGCTTGGATCATTGACATGATATTTCGAGCAGAAATGTTCCAGGTTCTTGGGCATTTCATGGTAGTCTATAAAAGTTCCAAGGGGTGAGACATTTCCCAGGGGCCAAGCTTGTGCTGCCATTGAAACATTGGGTTGTCCTGGGCCTACTTGAGCAGCTCCTGGCTGAAGTGGAGTACCTATGGTGGTTGTAGTTAGGGTAAAATTGCAAATAGGATAAATGAAGAATCAACAATGATAAAACCCTAGCAATGCACAATGAAGCACAAGACAACATGAAAATTAAAATAAGAAATGTAAATGCAAACCGATCTGTACGCTATACTTGATTTATCTCCATTGCTCTTCTCCACCTCGCATGAGCATGCAAGATTTTGAAGGATTATTGTTGGAGGAATGTTGGGTGCTCACTTCTGCAGCATAACATTAAGATGAAGATGCTAGAATGAATGATAGATGAAGGATGCAAATGCTCTAATGATATTTCAATAGAATAATGTTACTTGAAGCTCCATGCATGCTAGAAGATTTGGCAGGATAAGGGTACTTGAGGCTCAATGCATGCTAATGGCTTGTGAGGGGTTTGATTTATAGGAAAGGCTTGGTTTCAATGGATGGTTGAGATTAAAAAGCTAATTGATTGATGTGGACGGCTAGGATTGATTCGGTTATCCCACTCTTCAAGGGAGTTGTAGTCATTTGACAAGTGTCAAGGAGAATAGGGCTCATGTGAAAGATAATAAATAAAAGGCTGTAGTACCACTTACCTTTTTAAATGAAAGAGGCACACATATCGGCTAAATGATAAGATAAATTAATTAAATAAATAAAATTTATTTAATTAATTGGAAAGTCAGCTTATAATGAGAACTTAATTCAAATAAAATATTTGAATTAGTTGGGATATGAGTTGGATATTAATTAAATAAATAAATTTATTTAATTAATTGGCTAAGTAGGATAAGGATGGGATTGAATGGGATTTTAATTAAATAAATAAAATTTATTTAATTAATTGGCTAATGGAATAAGTGGGGTTAAGAGTGGGATTTAGGACAAAATGCTACATGATGTTTAAGTGATGTTTTTGACAAGGTGTTGCTAGACATGAACAAAGTTGGGACAAATTTAGGTGTCTACAGTGGTTACTTGGATATTGCTCGGTTGAACAACTCCCTGATTCTGATTCTTTGGAGGTGGAGTCTGAAATAAATTTGAAATATCACCCCCACTTGGAGATCCTTGGCCCGATGAAGTCGCCTTCTTTCCTTTTTTCGACTTCGAAGGGAACCCCAACTCAGAAAACTCCTTGGATGCTCCTGGTGCAGACCTTAGAACTCTTTGGTGCCTTTCTGGCAAGAAAAAACCAATTCGCTCCAGGATGTTCTTCCTTCTTCCTTATCTGAAACAACTTGTTAAATAGCCCTCCTTCTAGTGCCAAAAATGTTGATGATTGTTTTTGAACAAGTCAACAATTAGAGTGAAATACTAAGTATCTGACTCCCTCTTGAGCAAAGCCTCTCGAATGCTGAATGAAGTGATCAAACAAGATGACTCCAAGGTTCCTTTCTGATGATTTTGTAAGAGATAGCTCAGTGACTAAGTATGATTTTGCTGTTAAACACCAAGGGACTTACGCAATTGTTCAAATAAACTATTGTTTCAATGATTACGGAAGCGAATACTGGAGAGTCTAAGTACTAGAACTAATGGCATATGATTTGGCGATTGATGTTCTTGGTTCTAATTCTAACTAAATGGTAAAAAAGGACAAAAGATGTAAGGTTTAGAAAAACTAATCTAATCCTAGATGTAAGGATGATTACTGCTCTAGGTGAAACCAAACTAGATCCTGCTTCGCCAAGATAAACAACTACACAAGATTGATGCAATCTTCTAGGGTGTACAAGATGTTTAAATCAGTTATGTTCATGAAAGATTCAACAAACATAAAGATCAAATTGATGTCCAATTTTGTTCAGACTAACCATGCACTGCAATTTGCAAGCGACAAACTACAAATGGTATGAACTTATAGATTTCACCACAAAGCAATAAAGAAACCTTCCATTAACTAACATAAACTTAAAGAAAACTTATAACTTAATGTTCGCTTGAAAATCTAAACCATGCAACACTCAGAAACACAAATAGAATCACCAAAGCAATGAATCTTTTATTATCTCAGAGAGCTCTTGCAACAATTTCAGAAATTTCCAACCATACAAATGAGAGCAACAAGAGCCCTTGTATAGACCTTAAAAGGAATGAAGGGTCAAGATCAATCGGCCAAGTCAGTGGACCAGATCAAGCCACATCACAAGTAGTTGTAATAAACTTCTCTTTATTAAATGAAAGAGGCCAGCTTTATTAAATGAAGGAGGTTATCTGTATTAAATGAGGGAGGCTATGAAGAAAAGAACAAAGGCACACCTCGCAAGAAGATAAGAATGATATATCATTATCTTATGAAGAATCCCCATGTGAATATCCATCACTAGAAGCTTGGCATTCAATGAACTTGGACACTATTTGCTTGACTTCCTCCACAGGTACACTTGGCGCATTCTGAATGGTTCCTTTAGCTTCAAGTACATCAATTGAATAAAGGCCAAGTGTCCTTTCCCAATCAGTTATTCTTGCTTTGTTGTCGCCAAGGTGGAGAGCAAGTGAAAATATACTATCAAGTCTCTCATCTGTAACATCATTTTCCTGAAAATAGAAAGCTTGAACTTGTTCTTTCAGATTCTCAAGGGTCATCTCCCCAAAAGGATTACAAATCTTCATCAAAGAAGCATGTATTCCATCCTGAATCCTTTGAAGCACACTTCTAACTCTCGACATATCTATTTCTATCTTATCCAGCAACTGTCCTTTGATGCGAAAGCCATAATACCAGGAAGAAAAGTTATATGTTTTACCTTCTTCAATCACTTCAGCATGTAACAACTCATCAACAGATGTTTCCATCAAGCTTTTCAAGTGTGGCAGGTATTGATCCTTGAGGTCTTTGAATTCAACACAAGATGTCATAAGTGCAAGTACCCTCTCCATAAGACTAGTAATCTTATCACTTACTTGCATAATATCTCTCAGATGTCTAAATGTAGCCTCCTTTGATCTTTTCATCCAATCCTTCATTTTGTGAGATGAAGACTTCAATTCTTCTAGGTGTTCAACTATTTCAGGAGGAAGGAGAGATGGAGGTGTAGTTACTCTTTCCTGTTGATGAATAGGATGCACTAAATGCTGAATGTATTGCTCTAAGGCTCAACATCTTTGCTCAGCTTTGATTCTGCCTTCTGTCTCTTGTCTTATGATAGCTCGAGCATTATCAATCGAATCCTGAAGCTCTTCTTCAACTTGCATTCTAGTCAAAGGACCCAGATTGATTGTATTGATGTCATAATCATCAGGTGTTACATCCTCTATATTCTTTTCAAGCCTAGGAACTGCTACATGCACTTTCCTTACTCTTGTTTCATCTTTAGTGATCTTTGAAAGGATATTTGCCTTCTTCTTTGGTTTCTCTTTTGACATGTCCAAGAGTAACTCATGAACTGGAAGGGGAGGACAGTTCTCAAGTTCACAATTTTCTCTGATTCTTTCCTGTAGCCACTCCGGCAATGATGAAAGATCTTGCTGCTGTTGTAATTGTCTTCTTTGTGTAGGAAATGATTCCTCTTCAGCCTCATCCTTATCCTCGGTATTAGCTTCATCGATGATCTCAGTATCATGTGGGCTAGAAGGCACTTCTTCCATTGGAGCTTCTGGAAGTACATTCTCAGCAGGTATCACTAAGTCTTGATTCAGTGGGATGTCACCTGGCTATCTAGAAGAAGCAATCTCAATACTTATCCTTTTCTTCTTTCTACTGGATTCTCCCTGAACAATCTCAAGCTGTTTTCTTTTCTTTCCCTGTCCTGAATCTTTTTCACTTCCTCTGCTTCGTGAATCTTTACTAGGTGTTTTATGTTGTTCTTGCTGATCCACTTCTCCCATCTTAGTATAAGTGAGTCTCTTTCCTTCATCAAGCAAGGCTTGTACTTGTTTGTTTATCTACTCTTCAGTGATAGCAATGATGGGTCTTATCAATCCTTCATCGTCAACCTTATCGCTATCTGCCCAATTGACTTCATAAGGCAAATTGCGGATCTTATCGTATTCATCTCCAAGAAGAGATCTTTCACCTTCTAACTGATCAGGAATTCTTAGTACCTTTGTAGCTCTTATCAGGTCCCATTTCAATCTTGAACACTTTTGTATCCTGATGTCATCATCATCTATAGCATCAGCCCAGTGATCCTCCAATTGTTCTTTATGCTTGTAAGAAGAATAAGACTGCTTGATAGCTCCATGTGGATCAAAGTTTTCTCTCCTTGAATCATGTGGATGCAGATGATAAGCCTCAACTTCTGAATGCTTAGCTGCCTGTAATGATGGATAAGAATAGTATCTACCTAGCTGAAGAGGAAACTGAACTCCTGCTTTCTTCCTTGCTTTCTGTATCTTATGAAACTCTAATAGTTGTCTTGAAACCTCTAGCAATACCATCCTATTTAAAGGATATCTAGGCAGTCTATATGGGAATGATGTAAATCCTTGAATCCTGATATAGGTGAACTTGTCATACTGGATGTAATACCTTCCATACTGCTTGATGAAGTTCCTGGCAGCACCTGTTAATCTTCTATGTAGTTCACCTCTCAACTTCCTCACTATGAACATGGCGAAAGCATCATTGAATCTCTTGTAGTGATTAATGTTCTTCAGGTGAAGCTGAGGATAACACTGATGCGAGAGAATCTGTCCCAGCTTTGTACCTACTTGCCCTTTAGCTGTTAGTCCTTCATAGACTACATTTCTTGCCAAGATATAAACAAGATAGGAAGTCATGAAGAAAGACTTCGTTTCATCAAAGTTTTCAAACTGTTCATCCAGGCAGTGGCTTATAAGACCAGCCCAGTCAATCATCTTGTTCTTTGTAAACATATGATCAAGATAAGTATACATCCATCCTTTGAAAGTAGATGATTGTGGCCTACCTGTTACTCCATTTAGAAACATGATCAGGTAAATTATCTCTTGCTTGAAGTCAGCCTTATGATACTTGGGGTCTTCTGAGTTGTATATCTTCATCGACGAATCATTCATCCACTTCTTCTTGATTTCTTGCATGTAAACCTTAGAGTTGCCTTCGAAAGTCATCTGAGCAGTTGTAGGCCATATGAAGACTCCTTTCACTTTCGGGATGTTGAAGATCTCTTGAATGGCTTCCCTTTGCAGGTAGGTGAGAACAGTTCCATCCTTTGCTATAATCTGTCTTTTCTCTTTATCATAATGCTGAACACACTCCAACACTAGCTCGGCACTTGGTAAGGCAGGTGGAAAGAAAGCTACTTGTACAATCCCGCTCTTCGCGATGGCTTTGATATCTTTGTTTCTGGTGATGGTGAGCAAGAAGTCCTTCACCTCCTCCAGGTTGACATGTCCCATGTTGGTGTCACCGACATCTTTCCACTGTGTTTCTAGGTTGGACTCTGGTATGTTGGACTTGGCATCCATCTTGATAAGGACTTGTCTTTCTTTGGCCGTCATTCCCATTTACCTACGAGACTAGACTCGAATAAGTGGATAATGGATTTTACGAATCTTCTACATCACTATTATCATGTTCTCATGTCTTAAATCAATTTTTCAAGTATAAGAGGTTTTATGAATGAAAAGTAACATATTCTAAGTCATTTTTCATCAAAACATTATCTAATTTTTGAATATAAATTTGCAAATAAGGTAATTTTACAAAGTAGAAGTGATCAAGATGTACCTTGTGTCCAATTTCTGACTTAAAAAATGCAAATTTCTAGGTTAAATGATGCAAATCAGTTAAAAAATGTCAAAAATTAGGAATAACAATGTAGGATCAGCCTTCTAAAAGCAGGTCTGCCCTGAAAATTCTACTTTTCCCTTGAAAATTCAATGCTTTCCTTATAAAATTTGCTAATCCTCTAAAAGTTCACTACCCCCTCTTAGAAATTCGTTGCTCCTAAGATGAAATTCGTTGCTCCTAAGATGAAATTCGCTGCTCCTTGCTTGTGATTTGCAAAAGGAATGATGAAAATACAAAGTGAGTGCTCACCTTATATAGGAGTTTTATCCTTATTAAATGAGGGCGGCTAGAGGCAAGTCGGCCTAGTTTGCACATTTAATATTTGTAACTTCAAAAATTTTGAAAATACCTTGGGCGCCAAACAGCTATACCTAAGGTAGGCGTTAAAAGAGATGAAGTCTATATGGGTGCCAAAAGTATTGGCTTCTACATTTCAAAGGTCTTCAAACACCTCTACTAGGCGCCAATTTCATCAAGATCTTCCTACATTCCAATGACTATTGCAAGGTGCAAAACTCATTCTAGGCGCCATGTCTTCTCAGGGTGCAAAATGGAGATCTAGGCGCTAATAGCCCTATGTTAAAACTCCAAGGCGCATATCCTAGTTTGAGCTTCGTTTGGAGTAGAAGTCTCTTTTGAACTTGAAGTTCATTGGAACTTGAGTATGATAGTTGAAGTGTCTTTGTTTGATGTAAAAGTTGATGACGTAATCCATCTTGATGACCCTTGAAGTGACCATCCTGGAGTGTAGACCTTGAAACTTTGAAGATTGAGAGATCTTGACTTGAAGCTTGGATGAAATCCACTTGATATGATTAACATGATGTCGTTGATGTTTACTTGCTCTCGACGATTCCTTGACTTCACCAACACCCTTCTCTCAAGGATGCAACTTGATGATCCTGAAGCATTCCAAGATGATGACTCCTTCAACTGTAGGCACTTGACACCTCAAGGACCAAGGTGATTCAACTTAGATCCTTCTTCCCTAAGTGCCAAAAACACCACCTTCCAATCTAGGTGCATTTTGATAGTTCATTCTCCTAGGCGCCAGAACTTATCTCTTATAACTTGACTTCACCTTAAGGCACACAAACTTAGTTTGGGTGCTCCAATATTACTCAAGGCATTCCAATTGAGGGTCCTAGACTTAGGCACAAAATGGACCATGTGATTTCAAAGTGATGTTATCTCTTCTGAGGTGCATATATTCCATCAAAGGTGTATTTACTCCTCTCTGAACTTGCTAGGCCCATACATCTACTCTAGGTGCAAGATTCTTTAAGACACTCAAAGGGATAAAAGGGTAGAGGTCTTTCAAGATATTAAGGTGCTCACCCTTAGAGCTAGGGTGCTACAACATTACTTAAGGCACTTACTCTCAACTCAAACCTTCAACTTAAACTCTTTCAACTCACACTCTCCAAGGCACTTACTTCTCTAAGGCGCTCCATCATCACACAAGGTGTTGTAATTTCAAAGGTGCTCACACATTGTTTTTCTCCTAGGTGCCAGAATTCCTAGGTGCTTACCATGTGACTCTCTTATACAAGGCGTAATTCTTCCTATACTATGATTGCTTTCTAAATGCCAATTGTCTTGATGTGAAGGTGCAAAGGCTACTCCAACTCACAGTGAGCGCCTAGTTTGAACAAGGAAGGATTGAACAAGGAGGAATAAAGCACTTAAAACTATCCAAACAATCAACTCCTTCCTAACATCTTCCATGTTCCGGAATACCTTGGCCAAAATGACACATAACAACCCCTGTGCAAAGCATCTGAGCTCAAAAAGAGGGGGTCCCCAGTCCAATGGGGTGATGTGTGATTTGGTCACAACATCTAGCGACTCCACTAGAAGAATGTTCCAGAACATTCCTAAGACAAGAATTCAATTCCCATTCAAAGAACAAATCAT
Source organism: Cunninghamia lanceolata (assembly GCA_027924645.1). Taxonomy (NCBI): domain Eukaryota; kingdom Viridiplantae; phylum Streptophyta; class Pinopsida; order Cupressales; family Cupressaceae; genus Cunninghamia; species Cunninghamia lanceolata. The sequence continues at coordinate 2,835,053 of BSBN01001670.1, read as the reverse complement.
CATCCTCGATCGTCAATTAGCCAAAATGAACTTAAATGGGAAAGGAATCATAAATTGGATCAAGACACTACATGTCATGATGTGTGATTAAGATAAGTTTCGTTTAAAATAGTTTCGCAAATGTTCCAAAGATAAACAAATGTCACGTTTCAACATTTCCATGTATACCCACACACCAGATCAAATAAATGCGACTACCTGATCACAGAATGAAAACCAATTGCCAGCGCGACTATCCATATCCGAGGTTTGAAGTGCAAGCACTTGTGTTCATTCCCATCCCTGAGAAGCCAGGATCATCTAAGTTAACCTGTCTCAAGCTAGGTAATTCATGAAAGCAGATGGAAGGATGAATAGGTACATATGATGGCATGCAATGATATTAATCGGGGTAATGAGAAACGGGGATAATATGCAAATGATCAGAAAATGGAATGACATGAAATGAAGGGGAATGCAATGAGACGTTGTGTTTCTACCATGATGCCTGTTTACCAGGTTTTCATCAAGGTACTTATCCAAGGCGCCTGTTTACCAGGTTTTCACCAGTGGACGAGATTTTTCTCTTTACTATTTTGCATTTTTTTTTAAGAATCACTGTCACACATGACGCCTGTTTACCAGGTTTTCACCGAGGTAACGAATGAAAAGAACTCAAGAGTCTGGATCTACAGATAACATGGTGGTCCATACAAGACCATGTCAATTTGTTGATACACACTTACTGATGTTGGCAGGAAATAGCAAAATGATAAGGTGAATGAAATAGTAGACTATGAGGTGAAAAGTGCATCAACACTAACCAGGTAAGTGGTAGAAGATGCTTGATGGTGGGACATAGCATGGATGGTAGAAATGGATAATATGTAGCGGAACGAAGCGGGATGGAACATGATCAACTTCTGTTCGTATCTACCTAAACTTTAAAGCTTGCAAGTGGAAAAGGATATATATATAATGGGAGAATGGGAATGGTGATTTGGAAATTAATAATGACATCTTCATGACCTTCACGAACTTGGAATTTCCTTTTTGAGTTTGGTTCGTGGGATGAAGTAATTTGGGGATGGAATGAAAATAGAATGGAAATGGACTTATCGGATGCGGAAGCCTCTTTGGATTCAGCTTCAAATACCCAAAAGCTTTATTTCTCAAGCATTTCTTGACTTGAAAGTATATCATAAAATCTTTTGAACATGCCGGGCTTAGGATTTTTGGCATCTGTATCATGAGGCATAGAGATCTTTGGATTTTTAGGAATCTCTTTGCTTGATGGGTAAAAGCATCCAAGTATTTATTAAATGGAAATATGGGGGGATGGGCGGAGGATTGCAAGCCTCTAGTTCAGACGACACTCACATTCATTAATCATGACTAGGAGATGGGTTAAAGGGATAAAGGATATGATAGTGTGATAGAAAGGCGAAGATAAGATGGATGATGGAAGGTATGGATAGTTACATGCCTTGAGACTTTGCATAGTAACGAAGGCGAAGTGGATATATGTAATAGATGGAATGGAAAACGATAGATTTGGATGGAACAGAGTAGGAATACCAACATCTTGACCTTGACTTGTATACAATGGCTATGGCCATTTGAAAAGGACATTAACATGGAAAGACTCCAATGATTCATAAGGACTTCAATTTATCCTTCTAGAGTATACAACGAACAATAGGATCATACAGATGATTCAGACATCAAACTTGAATTCATTATTGGATGAAGAATGCAACATGGATGGAGTTTTTTCTGCTTTGAAATGAAATGGACAAAGAGCGAAATGATGGATGGAAGTATGCGGGGATGCTTATTATGGAGCGAAATGGAAACATGAATTACCTTGAGATGTCACTCGATTCAGGTTCACAAAGACTTTCCTAGCAACTTTGGGATCATTAAGATGTGTAAGATATAAAACCTCAAAATACTTCAGTCAATACCAAACAATTGACTCATCTCCTAAGAACAAGCAGTCATCTATTTAACACTAGCGATGGAATCCATGGGAAATCCATCAATCCCAACTTAAGTTTCTCAAAGGAACAAATAAGAAGTCATAAAATTAGATTTGGCATTTTAAAATATTATGTTCAGAAAATGATAGTGTCAAGACACAATAGATGATTAGTGTCCCAGTCAAGTTCAGAATTTGCGTTGTCAACAAATTGAAAATTATGATCCATTCAATCCTAAGAATTTCATGAATAAATATTTAGGAAATGAGCTAGCATACTCTAGTGAAAGTATACCAAATGTCTTTGAGATATACATCATCTTATCAAAACTAGAACCCCTAGAACAACTACTCTAAACCAAAAGCAAAAACAACCAAACTAAACTATGTCAAGCAAGAAATTCTTGAGTCAAATGACATCAAGATGAGCAAATCTAGCCTAAGAAAACAAAACAATAGAAAGAAAATCCTATCTAACTATGTACAAACCAGCCCCTCAGGGATTTCATGGCTGGAAATAATGCTTGAGGAACTGCCCATTGATAGGCAATGGGACATCTTCTCCGGTCAAAATCTTCAACTTGAAAGCATTCTCTCCTAGAATCTCAGTGATCTGGTACGGACCTTTCCAGAGATAATCAAACTTGTCATGATCACCTCGCCGTTCATGTGCCTTGTCCCAATATAAAACAAGGTCAAAAATTCTTAAGGCTTTCACTTTCGCCTGACGATCAAACTAACGCTTAACCACTCCTTGATGCTTCATAAACTTATCTAAGGCAATGTCTCGCTTCTCTTCCAGATGCAGTAACTGTGATAATCTTGTTTGTACTCGTTCATCTTCATCTAAATAGTCTTGCATGAACTGCAAGGTTGGAATCCTTAATTGTATTGGGAAGATGGGATCCTGCCCATAAACCAAGTGATATGGAGAAGTGCCCAATGAAGACTTGACTCTAGTTCTGTCTGCCCAAAGAGCAAACTTCAGCTATGCATGCCAGTCTCTCAGATTCTTATCCAATAGCTTTTTGATTGCGTTCAAAAGGTACTTATTTGTGGATTCAGCCAAGCCATTACCCTGCGGGTAATAGTTTGATGAAAATTTCAGGGTTATTCCATATTCAAAGGCCCAATTAGAAAATCTGAGTGATGAAAACGCAGGACCATTGTCACATACGAGGGCGCTGGGATAGCCAAATCTGGTAATTATGTTCTCTTCTAGAAATTTGATCACTACATCGGAGGTGCAGAACTTCAATGCATGGGATTCCGTCCATCTACTACAATAATCTGTTGTAGTCAGGATATATCTATCCTGTGCAGAAGAAGGTGGGTTTATCATGCCGATAAAGTCTAGCCCCCACTTGGCAAAAGGCCTGAATTCAACAACTGGCTGTAAAGGCATTGCTGGGTTTCGTTCTCTTGAAGCTGCTACCTGACAAATGTGGCAAGTCTTGACATACTGATGAGCATCTTGAAATAGTTTCAGCCAGTAATAGCCTGCCCTCAGTATCTGATTTGCCATTGCCAGCTCACTACCATGACAAGTTCCAAACTTGTCATGAAATTGTTCCATAATACTTTTGGCTTCACTTCGACCAACACACCTCAGATAAATCCCTTCATGATTATGTCTGAATAAAACTGATCCTTGCAACATGAAGTGTTTGCTCCTGTATCTTAATGCTCTTCTCTATGTTGGGCTCATATGATCCGGACATTTCTGAGATAGCAGGTAATAGACAATATCATCATACCACTCATCCGGTGATACTGCTTCAAGTACATAAGCCTACTGAACCAATCCAGGGCCTTCGACTGCTATAGTCTGGGTCAGTGCTTGTCCTCTAACCAACTTCATTGGTTGAATTTTGATGTCGTACTCTTGGATGGTGGCGACCCAATTGCCTCTTCTTTTGCCTAGTTCATTTTGCATTAGTAGTGTCTGAACTACAGCATCCAGAACTATAGCATACACTCTACTCCGTAGGATATAGTGTCGAAATTTCTTGATAGCCTTTACTAGAGCGTACTCCTGTTTCTCCACTCCAGGGTATCTCAGCTCAGCATCTTTAAAGGGGGCACTCATAAATGCGATAGGGTGTTCATCTTTATCATCTATCCTCTGGGTCAAAATCCCTGCACAGGTGTGATCTAATGCAAAAGAATACAAATAAAATGGCTTCAAATAGTTTGGACTGATGAGAATAGGAGCCTTAGCAATTGCCTGCTTGATTTCTTTGAATGCTCTCTTTGCTTGAGGAGTCCATTCAACTTTCGCGTCCTTCTTCAACATATCAATCAAAGGCTTAACAATTTCAGCGAATCCAGTAATAAACTTCCTGACGAAGTTAATCTTGCCCAAGAAAGACTTCAATTCCTTTTTGCTGGCAGGCATGCTGATTCTTTTGATGGCCTCTACCTAATCTGGATCGATAGAGATGCCATGTTTTGATATTAGGTGGCCTAAGAGCTTTCCTTCTGTTACCCCAAAGATGCACTTTTTGGGATTTAAGGAAATTCCATATGTTCTGCAAGATTCAAACACACTCCTTAAATGTTCCACATGATCTGCTCTGACTTTCGAGAATACAGTAAGGTCATCCATATAGATGATAATGCATTTTCCAATAATATCTTTGAAGGCAATGTCCATAGCCCTCTGAAAAGTGGCTCCTGCATTGATTAGGCCAAAAGGCATCCTTCTGTATGCATATGTACCCCATTTGGTAGTGAAAGCGGTCTTTAACCGATCTTCTTCTTCAACCATGACCTAGTTATATCCTGAATATCCATCCAGAAAAGACATCATCTGCGAACCATTTACAATTTGAAGCACTTCGTCCAGTGAAGGCAAAGGATAATTATCTTTCTCTGATGCTTTGTTCATATTCCTGAAATCAACGCACAGCCTTATTTCTCCATTCTTTTTTCTGACAGGAACCAGGTTGGCGACCCAAGTCGAGTGCCTTACTGGAAATATTATCCTTGCCTGTAGTAGCTTCTTTACTTCTTGATAAATAAGTGGCTCCAACAAAGGATTAACTGGCCTCTGCCTCTGTCGGAATGGTCTGCTTCCCAGATTGAGAGGGATAGTATGCGTGATGATGGATGTGTCATATGTTTTCAAATCATCATACCCCCAAGCAATAACATCGTGAAACTCTCTCATGCTGTTGAGGATATTTTCTCTTTCTTCTGGTGTGCAAACTTTCCCTATGAAGACATTTTTTACCTCTTTGTATGTCCCCAGATTGACTACTTCACACTTATTTCCGTCTTCACTGCGGTAGGGAGGAGTGCCCAACTTGTCTGAGTCAAAGAGTCTCTCTAACTCAATCATACCCTTTGGGATGGTATTGTCCTTCATATTCATGATCCCATCTGGATCAAACTTAGCTTCAACTTCACTCTCATCGATGACCTGGGTGGTGAAAATGCCTGAATTAGTCAAGAAGTCCAGTATATGTTTGTCATCATCAAACACTTGAAAGTTTGTGACATTATCTGGTATTGATGGAACTGATGTCAATTCGACTGTAAACTTCTTTAACCCCTCCATAGCTAATGGCTCAAGAGAACTTGTGGCTTGTGCTAGTGCATTAGCTACTTGATTTGTTGATCTGTAAATTGACTTGATGTTAAATGCATCGAAGTCCTCAATCAAATCCCATACCCAGTTTCTATATTTCTTCAACCTCTTGTCATGACACACATTGTTTCCTTACCACCTGGATCGGCGCATCTGCCACCTGGATTGGCACATTTGCACTAAAAAAAATCAAATGACTTAACGAAATTAATCCAATTGGTACCTTGATTGATGCGTCAATTGATTAGCGATCTTTGAGATTGCCGAGAATCTAGTCGAGAGATGATATGCTGTTTTGATTAATTTGATATGTCAAGTCATTGATAGGATAGTTTGATTGTTATGAGTAGGCTTGCTTTGATATAGATTTTGTTGACAGTATGCTTTGCTTGGTTTGTAGGAGGATATTCGGAACGTCCTTACATCACGACTGCAGTTCCCGTTGCCATTGTTGCAGCGGTATATGTTGACTGAGATAGATCGCGAGGCTCTAGGTGCTATGGGTCTGCACTATGTTTGCTTTATGCCTGAGGTTCATGCCAACCAAGCTATGTTGATGGCAGTAGTGGAGCGATTCCACAGCGAGGATGGTACATTCCATCTACTGATGGGGGAGATGGTGGTTACTCTCGAGGATGTGTACCAGATTCTGCACCTCCTGATTCAGGAAGAGCTGGTTGAGTATGAGTCGCAATGGGATGATGACTTGGAGGAGTGTAGACATGTATTTGATGACCCAGAGTTGGTGGGGGAGGAGATTTCATCATAGGACATGCATGACTGCTATGACTACTTCCCAGGCATAGTGGCTGGACTGATCGGTGGCGTGATATGCCCCAATAGGAGGCCGCATGGCTTCCCGATTGGCTGGGGGAGGGTGCTAGAGAGCATGATCACAGATGGGACCCAATATGCGTGGGGTGTGTGTGTGCTTGCACACTTATATAGAGACATGCACTAGGTGGTTTACCACAGAGGAGCTAGTTTGTCAGTGGGTGTGTCGCTGTTGCAGTTTTGGTTGTGGGAGCACATTGCCATCACACGGCCGATATGTGTATTCCACAGGCAGAGGGGTGAGCCCTATAGTTATGGCTATGCGGGTGTGATTTCCCAGCACAGGTTGGGGAATTTGAAGTATTTGAGACATGCTTTTGATGGTGCGGATGTAGTGATCTGGCGCCCTTACATAGACTGCGAGGTATGGGATGATGAGGCAGATGAGCTTCCATATTGTTTCCAGATGTGGTGGCTTATTGGCAGGACTAGGTAAATTCTAGAGAGGCAGATTGTGACTAGAGTGCAGCGACAGTTTAGCTGAGTCCAGGGTAGACCACAGGGTGAGGAACGCTTTGCCAGGACTCATGCAGAGAGGTATAGGCGGGGTCCTGTGGCATGATATGAGGAGGCCTTGACAGACTTTCGGTAGATTCCTTACGTAGCTTGGCCCATGCGGAGGGAGATAGTGGACACTGGCATGATGCCAAACTATGAGGAGTGGTTCGCGGCACACCCATTCTTGAGATATTCAAGGCTAGGAGAGTTAGCTCCTCGTATAGACGAGGACAATTCAGACAGTGAGGGTGTAGCTAGCAAGGAGGGGAGGTTGGAGGAGGAGGAGGAGAGATCAGGGAGATGATGGGAGACTGAGACAGAGGCAAAGGGTCAGAGAGGGACTCACAGGCCAGCAGGTCGTTGGATAGGCACAGGTCCAGGTGCCAGTTTAGCCAGAGGTAGCACAGAGATAGATGCTGCCACCACAGCAGGTGGCATAGCTGACATAGGGATAGGGGCCAGCGCAACAGGTGGCACAGGCAGAGCAGGCTCCATAGCCTGATGTGCAGTAGCAGGTTATGGTTGCACTACAGAGCCAGGTTAGGTAGCTGAGGGCTCATCTAAGAGCAGCAGAGTCACGGAGAGAGTCAGATGCGACTCTGTTATTAGAGTTGACTAGAGAGAGAGACGCAGCCTTAGCTATCATGCGGGCTATGAGGGCAGAGAAAGATCCAGCCGTGATGGCCATGGGCACAGATGGGACATCTAGTTGTTTGGTTTCATAAGTGCAGTAGGCATAGGCATAGGTGGTCTAGGTGTAGAGTGAGCTTATTAGAGCCCAGGCACAGGCTCAGTACTATAGAGGGTTATATCATGGGGCAGTGGCAGCAAATCAGCATGCCCCTAGCTTCAGGAGCTCGTCAGAGGCATTCCAGCGGGCAGGTGGTTCCCAGTCTGTAGGCTCAGTGAAGGGTCCCCAATAGTCAGGGGGAGGCAGAGGAGAGGGCAGTATAGGGAGCAGTGTGCCACTACAGTAGGGTTAGACAGACATGATACTTGTACCATTTTTTGATGGATGTATACATTTGGATGGTTGAGATAGCCTGTATATGTACTATTTTTGCCCTAAGACATGTATCACCATTTTTGTTGTACCTTGTATACATTTTATGACATGACTCTGAGATACAGATAGATATTTTTGATATGTTGTACATTTGGATATGTTTATATGATGATGCAGTGATTGATGTTCTATATGCTCATGCTTTTCTGTTGTTGATATGCTTATGGAGGTGATCTATCTTATGATGTTGTGCCTATGTGATGCATACTAGATGGATTTTTGTATGATTTGATATTTAAAATGCAAATGTGATATGTTATGGATACGATGTATATAGCTCTATATGTATGTTGATGATGCTTTTGTTTATGTTTTTGATTCTTTTGAGATGATATATGGATGCAAAATGCATGTGGGTGACCTAATGGGCTTTATGATGTATGCAAATGATGTAATCATGTAAATTACTATCTCATGTGATGTGATATGCAATCTATGCTATGTTTTTGATATGTCCAAATGTACTCAATCTACACAGGTGATGATATAGAGAGGAGGAGGAAGAGATGAAGAAATACTGATTTTCATTTGATATACTGTAGGATTTTGTGATTGCATGGTTGATATGGGTATGGATATGGAATGGATGTGGATTTGTCATCTTGAGATTTTTGCAAGGTTGTTGCTTTCATCATTGGGCATTGTTTTGGTATTTTTCACTTTTTGAAGTGTTGTAAGGAAATACAAGCATCTAGGTATAATTAGACCGAGATGACCTGAGTACTTCTTACATGGATTTTGATATAGTAAGTTGATACAAGCATCTAGTCAAATTTGAATCTAGATGACCTGAGTACTTCTTGTGTTTCAATAGACAAGGATTGCCCCTTTTCATGTTTAGACCTCGGAGTCCTCGATGATCTTTTTGTTGATCATGTCGTTAGACAAAAGTCATCACATTACCATAGTTTAATCCACAAGAAGTAGACAAAGAAAAAGATTATGCCCCCATCATAGCATCTCTAGCTTTTTTGGCATCCTTGAGTAGCATAGGAAGACATAATGACAAAAAATTCAAGACCTTGTAAATTAACCTGTTTACAAAACATTCTTGCATTAGATGTGTCTTTTGCCATAATTGATATAGAATCAGTTTTAGTGTTTCGGCATGGTATCTTGCTCTGTTTTGGATAGGTTGATTTTTTGCGTCAAGACTCTTGGTTTGGGTAGCTTGCTTTTGCTGTGCTTACTTGTCTTAGTGAAAGGTATCACAATCCTTATTGGTATCCTCTTAGAATAGTGGCATTCAAGAATCCAAATCCACAACTAGGTCGAGGAGTTGCCCCCAGTTTAGACAAGGATTGACTTATTATGAGTGAGATGACAGATAGACATGGAGAGACAGACCCTAAGGGACTGACCTAGTGCCTCGGCGGCTCATTGCTAAATGGCCTTGCCTACGTGATGACGCAGAGGCAACGTAGTTGAGGGTAAACCCTAGCGGACCTAAGACCTAGGCGATGGCAAAGTGGGGCAGAAATAGCATGGACTCAGATTGACAGAAGGACTAGATATGGGACGGACGGGATAGTGGAGTGGAGAGGAGCCTCGGGGGCACATTGAGAATGGCCTTGCCTACGTGATAACTCAGAGGCGACATAGTTCGACAACAGTTCAAAGGACTGGTACAAGATGAACGATATGAGGGACATAAGAGACATGAAGTTAGAACAGATGGAGACTGGTACTATATTCGAAACCCATTCAGGATAGTCTATAGGCCTGATAAATCTAACATCTAAGAGTTTCTTTAGCTCTTCTTTCACCATGAGGGCCACATACGGATGCATCTTTCTAAGTTTTTGTTTGACTAGTTTAGCTCCTGGAGCTAGAGATAGATGATGCATGATAAGATTCAGATCTAGCCCTAGCATGTCAGCGTATGTCCATGCGAAGTTGATTTGTTTTCTCTTGAAAAAATCTATAAATGCTAGTTTTTCATGTTCTGTGAGAGCTTTTGCCATGTGGATCATTTTGGGCTCATCTCCTGTGCTGACATTGATTGGTTCTGCCGGTTCTATCAAGATCGACGATCTCTCCTGATGCATAAGATTGGGGAGAGGGTCAAGCCTTCCAACCTTTGGTGCCTCAGAGAGGTTTTCACGATTGAATACATCTTTATTTTTACTATTTTGATGATCTAACACTACCATGGAGTGGTTTTCACCGTTAGATCATTCTTTCATCTTGATATTTTTATGACTGAAAGGCTTGGCACTCTCTCCAAAATAGGCCTTCTCGTTGAGTTCAATAGCATAGCCAGTCCTGTGGTCTCCTGCAGGTATGTGATCTCTCAGCTCAAGGTAATCGATGATGGCGTCATCATTTTCAAAGGTGTCTAGTTCAGGGGTGGTACCTTCTAGGTCCTAGTCAATTAGTTCAGGGTGTACCAAAGGTAAGGGGTCATTAGGTTGGTCTGGTTCAATGGCATTGATGGTTAGGACAGAATTATTAAAGGCATGGACAAAGTTTGCGATGGTACCCTCTATTAGTGGATCCGTCAAGGGGGGTATCATTCCTTCCTCACGATTTTCACTATTGTTTCTATGCAGGTCGGACTCTAGAGGTCTAGCCCTTGGACCTTGTCTCTCATTGGCATGGGTCGGGTCGTACTCATGGACAATGTCAATATCCTTTTCATCACAAGACATCTTAGAGAGGCTATCCCACTCTTACTCATTAGAATCAGTTTCGCTCCCCATTTGCATTCTCTGAATTTGTTCAACCAGATTGCTAGTGGATGCTTCTAGTTGTTTGCCTTTGTTCTTGTTGGTTCTGTTGTTTCTTGATGGTCCAGTGTACCCTAGCCCTATAGTGTCTCGGGCTGTTAAGGTATGAGGTTGGATGGGTTCAATGATGCCATCCTCTCTTGAACCAAGTGGACCATGTCCTTCATATCCCATTCTCTGTAGCATTTGAAAGCCTTGACCATATTGTGTCGTTTGTATAATGGGATGGTTATGTTGTGTTGAGGAACTACCTTCATCTTTGTATAGCCACTGTAGGACATCTTTTTCATCACTTTCATCTTCTAGGCTTCCCCATTTCACAAATGGTCCTTTGGTGGTTCTCTCTACTTTGGGTGTCCTTAGGATGGGTCTCCCATAGGATCTAGGAGATAGAGGTAGTTGTGCCAAATAGAGGGATTAGGAGACCGTGCACTCACCCAAGCCCTTATCTTTGAGTTGGAGTTTTGGTTGAGACGCTCCTAAAGAGGAATCAAGTGTAGCTAGATCTACACGAGATGAAGAGGCGGTAGAAGAACGGTTGGTGGGGATCACTACTTCTAGTTTGGGCTGAATAGAGTTACAGTATTGAAAGGGGTTAGGGTCACCTTGGATGGTGATCTCTTGACCTTCATGTGGGAACTTGATACATTGATGGTATGTGGAAGGTACTACTTTCAAAGCGTGTATCCATGGTTGCCCAAGAAGAATGTTGTATGCTAGCTCCATGTCAAGGACTTGACAAGCTACATCTTTCACTACGGGGCCCACCCTGATTGGTAGGGTAACAATTCCTTTAGACGTTCTTTCTTCCTCATCATAGGCTTTTATGGTGATCTTTCTTTTTGGATCTATAGACTTCTCTAAAAACCCCAATGTAAGGATTAGCTTTAATGTACAAATATTCAAACCAGCCCCTCCATCTATTAGGACTCTTTTGATCTTGTGTTTGTGTATGAAAGCTTCCATATGGAGGGAGGCATTATGGGGTTGAGTGATTGACATATCATCCTTCTCAGTGAATGATAGGGAATGTGGTGAGGTGATGTGACTGACCATGGTTTGAAATTATTCTTCAGCTATGTTCGTGGGGATGAAGGCTTCTGCTAAGGCTTTCTCAAGTATGAACCTATGAGAAGGAGACAAACGCAAAAGTTTTAACATGGAGATGTGTGCAGGTGTTTTGTGGAGTTGATCCATGATACTGTATTGACTAGATGGGGGAGCGAAAGCTCCTCTAAGGGTGACCCTGTTACTACGGGTAGTAACATTGCAATCCGGATCCTTGTTGATAGTGATCACATTGATGTGTGAATCACCTTCTGAGATATGGTTAACAACATAGTCGAAGCCGACATTTGTGTAGTTTGCATTGTTAGAGCCACTATTATTTCTATTGGAAGGTCCTCCCTGCTCATAGTTAGGAAGAGGATCCTTGAATGCCTGATGATCGTTGTTGGAGGTATGTCTGTGAGATTGTCTATTAACGGATATTTTGTTTTGCTCTAATAATTCTTGGATTATATGCTTGAGTGCAATACAATCATTTGTCTTGTGCCCCCTATTTCGGTGGTATTCACAGAAGTCATTATCGTTCCACTAGTGGGGTTTGGCCTTTGGTTTGTACTCTTGTGCTGAGGGAAGCGTTATGAGATTGTTGGCGATTAGCTTCCGTAGGGTAGTTTCTAGTGACTCATCCAAAGGTGTGAACTTTCTCCTAGGTCAAAATTTGTTGAAACTAGATTTGGTATTTCTTTGTTTGTCTTGTGTGGGGTTAATTTGAGGTGTTGAGAGGTTGAAAATTGGTTGCTTAGGTGCCACATTTTTGGCATCTACTACCCCGTCATTCACAATGTTTTTATTTTTCATCTAGAATCTAGGTTTGTCATTATTGGTGTTAGTACTAGGAGTGTCTTTATAGAGCTTGATTTGACCTTTCGCGATTAGGGCTTTTTCTATGATGAGGACCATCTCAATGACTTTGCTAAAAGAAGTAGGACATTAGATTTGGATTTGGTAGCTCAGGTTCGTTTGCAGATTGTGGACGAAGATTTCTAGCATCTGTTTCTCTGGCATTTGGTGTGGGCAATTCCTTGCCAGTTGTCTCCATCTCTGTAAGAAGGCAGCGAAAGATTCTCCTCCTTTTTGTTTGGTGTTACAAAGATCCAATATTGTGGTGTCGTGCTTAATATTGTAAGAGAAGTGGGTGACAAATTTGTCTACAAGCTCATTGAAGGTTTTAATACCGGGTGGCAGTCTAGAGAACCATTCAATGGCTTGCCCACCTAGGCTTCGTGGGAAGAGTCGCATAAGGTAGGTGTCGTTATGTGCGACCTCGAGAAAAGCAGCGTTGAATTCTCTGATGTGATCCCTTGGGTCACCCTTTCCTCGATATTTGTCAAACTTAGGCACCTCAAATTTTGAGGGGAAAGGTATCATGACCAAGGCCCTATCAAAAGGATATGATGAAATAACCTCTAGGGTGTAATGTTTTGTCGATGCTCCCATTTTCATGTCCGAAATTTGTTGTTGGAGATCTTCATATTTTTGGTTTATTAGACTTAGGGCATCCAAGGATATAATTGTTGCTTTGCTCTTATCTGTGGGTATTTCATCATGTCTACTTCCTTCAGGGATTCTTTCTTCATCAGTTTCTTTGAGAGCCTCCACGTCATAATCCTTAGGGAGTTTGACTCCTAGACTTGCTAGATGTAAAAAGAATTTTGTTGGGTCTTGGGCAAGCACTTTTTCTAGTAGGCATTGGAATTTTGGATTATGCTGCATTTGAAGGATCTCCTCCATGGAAATTTCTTCATCACTTTCGTGACCATTGGGAACACTTTTCTCTACCATTTCTAACTGTTTTTGTTTTTGTAATCTTGTTAAGACCATGCAAGGTAGTAAAGAAATGGGATGGAGTGAAAAAGATTCTTGAGCAAGATGCTAGGATGATACAAGGTTTTACCAAGGTTCTTCTAAGATCTATGTGGTATCAAACAAGTTTGGGTATACAAAAGCTGTAGTCAAAGTAGGGATGTTAGAAATCTAAATACTTGATGTTGACTAGTCTTATATAAGCCACTAGTAGAGTGTCGAGAGAAAGGATAAGTAACCCTTGATATTGGACACTTACTAGGTTTGTTTGAGTATTGATTGTGATCTAGAATAATCTTGGTTCTAACCTTGTAGGAATTTGGGAATATTTGGTGAGATTTTGGATGAAAAAAGTAGATATGGTATGGAAAAGAAGAAGAAATGGTTGATTTGTAAGGTCTTAATCAGATTTTTGGAAACTGAATAGGTTTGGAGATGGTTTTTGAGAAGTTTTTGACAGTTTTGCTCTTGGAAGGTACTGAGTTTTGCTCTCTAGTTTAAATGCGCAACAGTTTAAATGCATCACAATAGAAGTCAAATGCACCAGGAGTCAGAGTAAATGCGTAACTCTGGTTTTTTTCAAATAAGCCGCAAAATATATCAAATGCGAAAAAAGTTGAAGTAAATGCACAGCTAGTCGAGGCAAATGCGCAATTCTGGTTTTGTTCAAATGTGCCATGGAATATATCAAATGCGTAAAAAGTCGAAGCAAATGCACCGCTAGTCAAGGCAAATGCGCAATTCTAGTCTCTTGAGGTTTTCATCTCAAAACATAATTTATTTTAAGTGGCTTGTTAGGGCTTGGCTTTAGCCTGTTACCACTCAGGGTTGTTCCACTTGGACAAGCGTGCATCCAAGGGAAGGCCCCCTAAAGGTTTAACAAATAGAATGATATGTCTGGCACTTTGATCACCCAGTTAAGGGGAGAGCATAAGCCTATTGTCATTCGCAAGCATAGAAAACACTTGTTAATCCAACCTAGTTAAAAGTAGAAAAACTAAATGGGCTACTCTACTTGTGCACTCACACGATTGTTAACTTGGAAATGTTTAGATCATAGCAATAATAATTTTTCCATTTGTTAACTTGGAAGTGATTAAGACATAGCAATGTTCATTTTCTTATTTGTTAAGATAGTAGTGGTCTAATCTAGGAAAATAAATGAACAATGCAAAGATAGCAATTGGCTTTAGTTACTTCCTTCCTAGTTATGAACTATGTGGAGTTTGTATGAAATGCACTTGGTTACTTTTCCCTTACTTAGCCTAAGTGAACTAGGTAAAGCATCTAAATGACCTAATCCAGCCATTAACCCTGCAAAACAACTGTTAGATCCAACGCACAAAATCAGAAACCCTAAAAATAGAAAGCAGAATCAAATGCGTCACACTACAATCTGAATGCGCAGAAACAGGACTCGCATGTGGCATTGTACAAAAGCACAAAAATAGAAGGTAAATGCACCAAAACGTGAGGTATATGCACAACTATATCAGATGTGTCATTTTACAATGTACATGCACAAAAAAATGGGTATAAGCGCAATTCTAGTAGATGTGTCGTTGTACAGAATGAATGCGCCAAAAGAATAGGTATATGCGCAACTAGTACGCAGGGGCCAAAACAGAGATCAGATGCACCTTTGCGGAGGACAGATGTGCCAGAATGTCATAAGTGCTGAAATAGAGGGTAGATGTGTCACTTGGGAGGTTAGATACGCCAGTTTTCTGCATGCACCAATTTAGGAGGTAAAAGCATTGTTTTAGAGGGCAGATGCACCGAAAGTTTCTGTCAGAACCCTGTACCTGCACCTGTATGGACCTGTCACTTAAAAACACTGAGTTTTTTTATTATATAGAGGGGCAAGGGCCCCACGGTGGGTGCCAAAATGTGAGGGGGAAAATAGTTTAATCAAATCAATGATAATAAGAACCCAAACATCTATGAAATCTGAAGATAAAAAAGGAGATTTAAAGTAATAAACAAGAACAACACTTACAACCTCTTTCACCTTGCATCTTCCATAGTTCACCTATCCTTCCTTGACCTTGATGTTGATGAATCCCTCAGAAGCTATTGCTCCCTTGCTTGTTGAAGGTGACAAGAATGGAAGACTGAGATATTCGTGTGGTTGAAGATGAGCTTCAAACACACTAACAAATTGACATGAAATGCTTATGGAAGTGGGGGTGCCAAAGGCGCGCCGATATCTCTGTAGCATAAGTTTCCACAAATGATCGATATGAAATGAAGAAGGAGAGGGTGGTATTTATAGAAAAGGTTGAGGGAAGATCAATGGTTTAGAAGAAAAAAAAGAGAAGATCAATGGAGGAGGGTTGTTGAGGAATGTGCAACAAATGGAAGAAAGACATGTGTCATTCGAAAAGCAGCTTTGTGAAGTTAACTCCTCTCTTGATGAGGATGAGATTTGATTTTCTTAATTTAGAATTTAGTTTTCTAATTTAAGAGAAAGTTTGTTTTAAACATGCTTTAAAACTGCTTTTGCTTTTGTATGACAAGAGGATAGTATTTTTAGAAGATAAGAATGATTTTTGAAGATAAGAATGCATAATTAAATACAAAGATTTATTTAATTATTCTGTAGATAAATGAGAGGAATAAAATATAAGAATATATTTTATTTTTGTGAAGATATTTGAGGAGTAAAATAAAATATAAAAAAATATTTTTCATTTAGTGGAGAATTTAGATTTTATTTTAAATAAAATTTGCATTTTATTTAAATTTGGAAGAATAAAAGGTTTTAATTAAATAATTAAAATTATTTAATTATTTAGCAGAATGAAGGTGATGTATATGAATTTAATTAATTAAATAAATGTGTTTATTTAATTAAATGAGAGGAAATGAATCAAATAAATAAATGAATTTATTTATTTATTGATAGAAGAATGTGAATGATGAAATAAATATAAAAATATTTATTTAAGTAGAGTCATGCCAATTTGCCGATGATGGCATGGTTCAGTGGTTAAGTCACTTAGGATGTAGTGGCGACCACCAAAGTTCAAACCCCCGCTAGGCCGACAAGCTCGCAAGGCTTTACGCCTTTGTTGGGCCAATGCGCTCGCGGGTCTGAAGTGTTCTTCCTAGGGGATGAGGTCCCCCAGTTGTGGCTTCACCGGTTCATTGCTCTAAGCAAAAGCATTTGCATGGAGCCAGAGGGCGTGTCGCACCAGCGTCACCGGTCATGTTAAAAAGTTTACCAGGTGCATTATCTTAAAAAAAAAAAAAAAGAGTCATGCCAATTTTAGGTGTATACAAAAGCAATTTATAAAGAATATTACTTTAATATTTTGTCTTACAATAGGTCCTACGGCTTTTCCTTCTGATTTGCCTAATCTTACCTCTTTTGATTTTCTTTTACAAAATAATAATACAAGACTTATTTTTGTCCATATCTTCCTAAAAGAAAGAAAACTAAAAAAAGAAATATATTGTTTTCTTTACTTTGTTTTAACTACATAAATAATAAATATTTATAACCAATTTATAGGATATTGCTTCAAATTTACAAAAAGAAAGAGGGCCCACCATTGTGAAGATTTCTTGAAAATTCCAAACTGGGTAAGTGACAAATTTAAAGGGTTTTTGTGCTTTATAATATTCTCATTTATGTCAGAAAATTTAAAAAACCCAGATCATATATTTTGAGATATGATTTAAATATGTGACTGCTATCTTCATTTTTTGGTGTATTGTGCCTATGACTATTCCTCAAAAAATGTACACTGGGTTGGTAAGAGATTTAAAGGGTTTTTTCATATTATTGTCGTCTCATCTTTATCCAAAAATCACAAAAAACCCAGATCATATTTGTTGACATATGATTAAAACACATGACAACTATCTTTATTTTGCAGGGTCTTTATGTGACACTATTGCTCTTTCAGACTCTTTCCACAATCCTCTTAAGACTTGGGGGCAGCATGATGAGCTCAACCCTTGTGAGAGCCCATTCTACTCCACATGCTATGATATGTCATTAGAAAGCTAAATGACTTATCCTATACCTGCACATGAAACAAATAGATTAGAATAAAACATTGAAATTCCATGATTGTTTCTTTCTCAGCTCTTCTTGCATGTGGATGATGTTCATTGATCAATGCATTATAAACAAAATGTTATGCCTCTTCTAATAGGACATAGAGATCTCATAACTGGAGTTTTAATAGGACCTTCCCACATTTTTGTAGGTTCATGTCGAGATTGGGAGCAGGAATAGAAGACAACTTTGAAGATTGAAGATCTTCAAGGAAATGATGGCTATGACCTTCTCTTTCTTATCCTAAACAACATTGCAATTATCACTAAAACATAATAACTATGCAAATAAATTATAACAGAAGAATGTTAACCTTCATTCTAAAAATGAATTTGTTGCATCAGCTCTGCCAATTTTGAGTTGTAAGTGAAAAATGCGTACAATAACTATAAGATATACATACATTATGCCTTCATTTGCATCCTTTTCTAAAATGTAAATGTGTGAACAATAGAAGTTTCTTTCTATGGATCTCATTAAGCCATCACAATCTCATGCTTTGTTGGTTGGTCAATCTAAGAGACAGAAAGAGTCAGGTCCTTCTAACAAGAAACAAAGAAATATAACAAAAATCCACACAGAGATTAAGCACAAAACTCATCTATGATGGAGAAGGGCCTACTTGTGTTTATTGTAAGAAAT
Source organism: Cunninghamia lanceolata (assembly GCA_027924645.1). Lineage (NCBI taxonomy): Eukaryota > Viridiplantae > Streptophyta > Pinopsida > Cupressales > Cupressaceae > Cunninghamia > Cunninghamia lanceolata. Next base: position 2,816,792 of record BSBN01001670.1, on the reverse strand, counting down.
CAAGGCAATTTATATGCACCAAATAAATGAGAGGGGGGGTGAATCAGCTGTCCCAAAAACTTAAACACTTTCTACAATTAAACATTCATCACTTATCCACAATTATTATGATTTAACAATGAGTGCATGAAAACAAAAACTTAACTATAGATACAACATCAAACACAAGAGACACCAGATTTTATGTGGAAAACCCCAAGGTGGGGAAAAACCATAGAGAACATTAGCTCTCAATATACGTTGCAATCTTGAAATAATGATGTTTAGGCTTGGTCACTCCACGGGCCTAAACATACTGGCTCACTGCCTCAACCCTAAACCTAGAAAGATTACAATAAGGGTTGTTAAACCCTACTGGTGGCTCACTGTCGGCTCACTACCTTGATGGTGAAAGCTTGCTTCCAATTAGGTTACACATGAAAACTGAATATTGCTTAAGCATCTGCCACTATGCTAGGTGCAGTCATTTAATAGCTAAATTCTAAATCCCAACTCTTCATATTCATTGATTTTTGTCACTACTCTATTATTCACATATTCCCATCACCCATGCGTTCTCTATTCTATTCTGCCTCTACTATTCTCAGTCTCTTTTCTACTCTGCCTTTTGGACCTTTCTTATTATCTTCCGATCTTCACTCAAGGACAAATTTTCCATGATTCAACTACAAGTATTTATACACTAAATCAACCTTGGAATGATCATCAAGATTGGCATTACAATCATCAACCATTGGAAGAATCTCCAAGGTCGGTATTACAAACATTGATAAAATAGGTCTTGACCTATTACAAAATTATGCAAGGGAGATGAAGTAAAAGGGCATGTGGATCATGCTTCACCTTAGCTAGGACTCAAACACAATCTTCCATGCTTCAACACATTTTCACAATCTTTAAGAGATCTTCGCAATTGCTAGGATCAACCAGGTCGGCCAAACTGGTTACACAACATACTATCTGGAAGTAATCTTCAAACACCTTCATAATTTTTCTGTTTCGACCAATGAAATGATAGGAACATGATCAGGAGGTATCCACAAGCATGTTATAATCATTAGGAGAAACCGCACAACCTTTAACCACTTTACCGATAAGAATCTTCCTACTAGAACACATGAACTTTGCTATCTTTGACTGTTATAAAAGAAAGACATCTTGCGGACCACCAAACCATGAACCATTGCAACTGTAGGAACTTGTCACATCCCAAACTTCCTTCTAGAACCATAGAGAAAGATACTTTATTATGGAGGAATGCGGAGCATAATACTTTTTCCCTGTCCCAACTAAACTCACTGAGAAAGCAGGTTTCTCTCTGGTGAGCACAATTCACTCAGATCTTCATGTGGAGAGTTCAAATCTGGAATGTAGCATCCTTAATCATACCTCTAACTTACTTCCAATCTACAGACTATAATCTTCAAGAAAAAAAATGTGGAGTAGTTTATAAGACTGTTCTTCAGCATACAACTCACTGTCTGTACTGCACTTCTCTATAACTCACTTATTTCTTTTGGAGAGGCTAATTTTATCAATATCCTCAACATACAAGTCTTCTAAACAAGTAATAGAATAATATACAGTTGACACCAATGACAACAATGATTTGTTGACATCAATGACAATACCGATTAGGCACATACTTGCACCAATCTCTCCCTTTTTCATTGATAGAAACATATGATGTGAAAAACTGCAACAGCCATCAAGACAAGATTCTCCCCCTTTCTCTTTACACACTTGCACTATTTTTTTCTACAAGATTCTCCCCCTTTTTCTTTACACATCTACACTCTTTGTCTCTCTAAGTTTTTTCACACGACTTCTCTCCCCTTTTGACATCAATGGCAAAGGGCACATACTTGCACTCTTCTACTCTGATCCAATCTCTCTTCTAAGCTTTCTTCAACTGATTGTTCCCCCTTATTTGATGCTTTCCCTGACTATAACTTTGGTTCTTCATGTGAAGTTCTCTCATTCATTCTTTGTCAATTCTCACCTTAGGATCTTACTACTACTATATTGTTTCCTCTATCAGCAACACTATAGTACTTACTGCTCTTTATTAGAAACTCATATTAACATCATCTACCTACTTCCCCTGAGAGGTAGCTTTATAATCCTCTTGACTTCAACAACCATCTCTGATTACTACCTGCACTGCTACACCTTTTTCTTTTTATTTCTCTAACTACTCCCCCTTAGGAGTACACATCAAACCATATCTAGCTCACATGCTATCACTTTCAGAGTAACATATCTTATCTTAAAGCTTTAGACTTGACTCTGACTGCAAGTTTTCTTCTGCAGGATTCCCTTATCATCAGTCTAGTTGAAACAATGTATTCTTCAACCCGGAATTCAATAAAGTGGTCATCACATCTGATTTGAAATCCTTATGTACTACAAAGTCTAGAGACAACTTAATAGCATCCATTTATGCCATCAGAGCAACATTTTCCACTTGCGAGTACCTTTTACACACAACATTGCCTTATTCCTCACCACTTCTCTATTCTCATTCAATTTAATCTCTGATCTTGAGACAAGTTCCCAAGTTTGATTCTTCATATTTTGCATTAATTCCTTTTTCCATTGCCTTGCATGCCTCATCCATAGATTCAATAAAGATTTACTTGTTCATCTAGAATTCTTTTTCTTTGCCAATGTACCTTAGATCTTTTTACCAAAGAACTGGTCTTCAATATGGTACTTCTACACAATCTCTAGGGATCTCAGGATTTCTTTCCAGAACTTCTTCTTCTTCAACTTGATTGTCTTCTTGTTCAATAGGTCCATTTGATTCATAGCTGCTCAAATATGATATTATTTCTCTGACTTTATCAACCTTCACATTGGCACTCTCAATGATCTTTCCCAGACTCTTATTGTAGCACTTTTGACTTGAATTTTGTATTGAATGTAGATAGCAGAATGTACATCTTTTCTCCAATATACATCCATTAGGTCAGCTTCCTTCATCATTAATCTATCAGCCTCTTGGACTGTCCTATACTTTCTTTCAACAACTTCATTCTACTTCCTAGTAGATGATTGTCTCTTTATCCCTAGTTATTTAAAGAAAATATTGAATTCATTTTATGTGAACTCACCTCCACTGTCAGACCTTAAGCATTAGATCCTCAGTTGTATCTCATTCCCAATCATTGCCTTAAAAGTTCATTTAGTTCATAATCATTCAACTCTAAGTTCATCTGTAGATTTTCAAACCATTTCCAAAGTAAACTGCTCTGTACTGAAAACAATCTTGAACTTCTGTTACTCATTATTCTCAAGCCAATTATCAAGATCAGACAAACTTATGGATGTAGATGTAATCATTGATCAATAAACATATGCCAAAACTACTTAATATTATCTTCAACAGTAGACCCAGGCAGACCAGAATATCAGAACCTTGCCTCTTGATTTAATTAGTTAGATACTTAGCCAAAATTCATGACCTATCATCTTGTTCCTTAAGTACATACATGGCCAATTCACCTGTCACGTCATAACACCCAATGTGCACCATATGAGACTCTAGAATTCATATCCAACAATCATCATTGACTTCTTAACATACCTTCAGAACCGCAAATCAAAATACTCAATAGTGGAAGAATGTGGACCAAAATACTCAGATCATTTACACTATTTTAGTGTTAACTCTATTCATCCGGACATAGACAATTCACCATGTGACTTTTAGAGGAAGTTAGAAATTTGAACACTGGAAAATATGTTCACTAAATATCTATGAACAACATACCTGAACAACATATAATGATCTTCAACTTCTGAGACATACTGATCCAATCTTTATCACTTACTTTGTATACTACTCATACTTAGTCATTGTGGGCTTCCGGATCAGAATCCTTTTATGTCTTGATCTACAGAGTTCCTTTCAAGTGACTTGCCATATAAATTTTCACATTATATCTTTGTGCTGAATCTCAGCACTAACTATCTGGCTAAGGGATTTAGAATTTTCAATACAACTCCCCCTGAGCCAAAGTTCCTAGTTTACTTCTCAGAGGAAGTATCTATTCCAGAATCTGGTGCAGACTCATCTCTAACTTCATTTACTTTTTTCTTGACCCAAACCTTGTTCATCTCCTTTTTGACTTTTTCCAGATCAACTTTTTCCACTAGTTTCTTCAATTCTTCTTGATTATCCTTCTTCATGTTCTTACTTCTATAAAATCTTACAATATGTCTAGGCTTGTTGCAATTGAAGCACATAGTATTTTTCTGACCATTGTTCCTTCCATTCATCCTTGACTTGCATAGGTTAGCCTTACACCCAAATTTATTGCATGTATAACAGTAAGCACTGAAGGATTCAATTGTCCTATTCTTTCCATAGTTGTTTCTCACTTGACTTCTACACTCATTATCCCTGTGTCCCATTTTATAGCATGCATAGCACCTAATAGAATTCTGACTCGCTTTACTTCTACATACAATTTCTCTATGACCAACTTTATTGCATGTGAAACATTTACCTTTGAAAGATTGATCATTCCTTCCATTGTTGAAACCTTTTCTAATATGATTTCTATATTCATTTTCTCTATGACCAATTTTCTTGTGATTGAAACACTGACTAGAGAATGATGGAATATTTTGATTCATTTTACTCCTACACTGAGTAGCCTTATGACCAAACTTATTGCATGAATTATAATAACCATTGAAAGATGAGTACCTTTGAGCATTTGGTTGCCTAACTGGTGGTCTTCTAGGTCTATTCCTTCGATTCTAAATATGTTTTTCTTTGTTCTTCTTGATCTCAGCATTTGTAAGTACCAAACTCATCCTATATCAAATAACATTAAACTCTGATTTCAAAAATACCAATGAATAAAAATTTTGAACTGATAGATGTAGGAAATGTGAAATTCTTCCAGAAGTGCTTAATGCATGATATCAAAATGTGATGAAACTTGAATTTAGTTTCCTAGAATCTTCAGGTTCTTCAAAGATTACAAATTTTAAATCTAGTGAAGAGAGAATGCATTACGAGGGAAGGTACATTATGTAAAATAACCAAGAAGAACAATAGATCAGTTCATACCTTAAGTCATGCATTACATCCTGCATTCTTTTTTGATAGCTTGCTTCTCCTCTAGTAACTGTATCCTTATCATCTGCACAAAATTAACTTAACAATCTCATGTTAACACAACTCAATAATAACTACTTAGAGAATTAAGATCATGATGCTAATTGTAGGACTCCCTACATCCAGGGGACCTAAGTACTGGGGGCATCCTTCACCATCCAAACTGCCTACATACCCTGTATCCACGGGATCAAGGCCCCCTCCTTAGGATGTGACTAATGCGAGGAATGTGAACATGTAGTTCTATTTTGCACTATGTTTGATGTAACTATGAGCGGGTACCCAGCCCTTTCTAGGGTTATTCGTGATAGTGATAGATTGTCATTGATGTCAAAAGTGTGTTGTTGCAGGACATCAGGAGGAGATAGTTGCTCATGACATTAGGAGGAGATAGTTGTTCATTGCTTGATCAGTTCACAAAGATGTGTGTTGGTTTGGTAGGAAGCTTCAGGTGTACATAATGTTCTTCTTGGTTAAAGTGACATGTGATGTAATATTGTGAGTTCATATGAAAGGATCAGATTAGAGAGAGATCATATGAAAGGATCAGAATAGAGATACTCAGGAATATCAAAGATGTCATATTTGGTTTGTTTGATCATTTCTTCACACAGAATGTTGAGTTGTTGCAATATTGATATTGTGAATTTATTCATGCTTCAGGGTCTTGGTTCATCATCTAATAAGGTCATAACAGGTTGTTAAGATCATATGTGAGGTCATGAAGAATAACTCAGAGATCAGGACATAAGGTTGGTTGTCACAGATTAAATTGATGTTGATTGATGAGCTTTACAATGATGAGATTTAGGATGCGCTTCTTGGTTCATACATCTTCAATGTTGGTCATTGTTAGCATGATGGTGTTGATATCTAAAATGGTCATTGATGAGCTCTATTTCTAAATCCCAAGTCTTCAAACTTATTCCTAAAACCTTAGTGTCATTGTGGTGCCCTAAAAACCTAAGTTCATTTCTTTTGCACCCATCATAAACAAAGTTTATTTTTGTTTTAATTTGATAATGACCTGCGAGTGCAGGTTATTTCACTTATGCCACCTGCCAGAGGGGTCTCTTGTCATAGTTTATGACCGGTCCCTTCTTGTTCGACCGACACCCTCGGTCTCTCCCATAAGTGTTTGGGCGGCCTATCAAAATGGATATGTTTAAACATGTTAAAAGCGCCAAAAAGAAAGCATCGAAATTTTTGTGAGGAGAAAGTTTCTAAAAAGGAATCTAGACTTAAATAAAAGTCATCAAATGTTAAGAGGAGAGCCCGAATGGAGAGGGAAAGTTTATTAAAGTTTTTTTTTGAGTTTTTTTTTTAAAAAAAAAACCATTGAAAATATCTTTTGAGCCCGATTTGTAAGGCAAAAGCCCGATTTAATGGAGTTTTTTTTTGGTATTTATAAAATTTCTATTTTAAAAATAAAAAAAAGCATGAGTTCAAATTAGGAAGTTTATGAGGAGATGGTCATTGCTTTTTAAAAGCAATTTTTTTTTAACTATTGAAGAATTTAGTAAAGATTGTTTATGAAAAATTGCAGAGAAGAATTTGAGGTGATTTTCTTTTGAAAGACAGATTGGATAAATAATTTGAATGCAGGATTTGCAGAGAAGGAGATAAAAATGAAAAGACTAAGAGATTTTATTTTTTCTCCTACAAGTCCTGATTGTAATGTTAGAGAATATGAAATGATCTTGCAGAGAAGTTTGATTGAAAAATTTGTAGAGCTATTTATGCAGATTGAAGAGTCATCTTCGAAGGAATATAAAGAGATTTTTTCTTTACAGGATTAAATGGTTTCAATGAAGGGGTTTGACTTCTTGCACATGGAGATCAGAAAGAGATTTTATTTTCTCTTTCAAGAGCAAATTGAAAAATCTTATTTCAATTAAAGATTTTTCTTAATTATTGTTTTAGATGATTTGTCTGTGCAGAGTAAGTTTCGAAATTTTTGAAGAAGATTTACAAGGGATAATTTGAGATGTCAAATAATATGAAAGGGTTCTAAAATGGATAGAGAAATAATATTTTCTTATTACAAGAGATTGATTTTTGAAATAAGGAAAAATTGCAGAGAGAAGGTGAAAAGTTTTTTCGTTTGCAGGTTCTTCGTTGAGAGAAGATGAAAATGTTCATACAGAAGAGAGAAGACGAAAAGATAATCAACTTGTATAAAGTTGTTTTTCAGGTGCATTGACGGATGAATTAAGAAGAATAGAGATGAAACATATAGTGTTGTGAAGTGTTGTTGAATGGATTAGAATATAGATCTGATATGCAGTGTTGTTGAATGGATTTTTGTGTGTGGAATTGAACAGAGAAATGAAAACATTTTCTAATAAATCCTTTTGAAGAGAAAAGAATAACGATAAAATGATACTGGGTTTGTAATGCAGAGATAATCAGCTGAATTGTTATGCAAGTGTGAAGGAATTGAGAATTGAATGGAAACAGAGTATCCCTCTGATTTGGTTTATAACTTCTATTGGTGATTTGGTTTGCCAGTGAGGCACTGTATTAGCCAGTGAGGCTTATAGGTCAGTGTGACCTTGATATTTGTCAGTGAGACAATTTGTATTGCCAGTGAGGCATGTTTTTTCAGTTAAGCCAGTGAGGCAATTCTGGAGTGGTTTTTCTACCCCTGGAGGGTTTTCCACTCGTGCAATTCTTGTGTCTTGATCTTCTTTCTGTGGTTGTATGTTTTACTCACGAGTTTTTGTTTTTCATTCTCAGTTATGTGCACATGTGTTTGAGAAATCAATGATATCTCTCTCTCCTTGTACTCTGCAAGTTAAAGTTTTTAAAAAGATTAGAAATTTCACACAACACTGATTCACCCCCCCTCTCAGTGTTGCCTTGACTCCTACAATTCCCTGCCCCAGACAGTTCTTCATCGGCTACCACCCACTCGGTGAAATAGGGACGGAAGTTAGTCTACTACCACAAACACCTAAAGGGGTGTTTGTCAGTTAGTCCTAGTGTGGAGGAATCCTTATAAGGTGTCTACCCATGAAATCTAATTTACTCCCCCAAGCCAACTTAGGTAATTTTCGTGACTAAGTCCATTCCTGATCCCCTAGTACTTCACCATGATCTGCGAGGGCGAGGTGAGAGCATATGATAGATAGTGTTTCTAGATTGGCCTACTGGCCCCATCTAACATTTCACATGTCCTCCCCAATCTATACTCATGTCTCAATAAACCTCATTTTCTGTTAGTATGCTTGAAGTGTTTTCCAAATGAGCATCATGGTAATCATTATTTCAATAGACTTTACCTAACTAAATTGAAAGAAGAACTTGCATAAAGAAAAGATACTAGTTTATAGGACATTAATGGGAACAACTAGCTTGAGCAAGTATCATATATAGAAAAATATCAACATATACAAAACTAATAGTGTTAAGACCACTCATAAAATTAGGGTTAACAGATAACTTTGTTCTTCAAATACAATTCCAAATATAATATGAACAAATTCTGAATAATCCTTGGGAAGCAATATGACTTTTGATGAATAGATAAACTTAACAAGCTTGCTAATTCATAAATCAGATATTATCTATATAATTTTATATTATGAAAAGAGTGTTATCGACCAAGGCAGCTCAAGCAAATTTTATATTTCATAGTTAGAATTCTAATCCCACATAATAATATTTATCTAATTCTTAGGATTCTTCTAACGATTTATAGAGTAGAAACAAGATTCAACGATGCGGCATCTTTGCATACATTCACAAACCAAATTACTCACTCATACTTTCACATTCCCAATTATTCATACAAATAATTCACTTCAAGTTATTCGTAAACATAAACTAGAAAGGATACTTAAGCTTTCAATGTAAGATGATATGATAATTAAGAAATGATTTTTAATATGGAACCTGTTTGTGAGAAAGATGCTATTAAGATTTGAATGCATCTTAGGTTCCCCTACTCATGATTATGGAAAAGGAGGTTATCCCAAATTATAGGGACATGATTAAATAGCAACATTGGAACAATAGTTTTCAAGGGTCAAGTCAAAGGGAACTTTTACATGGTATCATACTTCACCAATGCTATTTGTGTGACCATGAGTTTTCCTCCTCCCCTTACAAATTAGAGACTCACACTACAATCTCACTACACATTACTTTTAGAGAGCTTCATGACAATAATTATGGTAGTGTAATTGTAGTGGTAAGTGTACCCTATAGCATAATAGAATTCACAAGAAACATATGGTTCTTATGCACTTGATGCTAGCAGATAACTCAGAGGTATATTCAAAGAAAACTCTCATATAAGTTGAAGGTACAATAATTGATTCCCACATTATTTCAAAGGATGTGCTTCCATATGAAATATATTTTCAATGGTCCAATTCATTACATCAATATCAAGTAAAAGATAGGGAGAATTCTATCTAACCTATTAAAACTCATAGGTGAAAATTGCAGTTTCATGTCAATCCCTACAATTGGTAACATGATTAAGTTAAAACACCTCATAGATGTTATGATACTAAAGGGAGGATAAGGTAATAATTCCTCCTTTAGAAAAAAAAAGTTAAAGATCTCACATATAGACATGATGAGAAGCCCCTAGATGACAAGTATAATAGATAGGGTCTATTTGTTGAGGATGTAAGGATTGCTTGTGATGGACAAGTAAATCAATTCCACCAATACAATTAACATCGAGAAAATTTATTTATGAGCTAGATGGTAAATTATCTCTTATAGATCCACAAAAGAATAGTTATAAGCAAGGGCATTGCCAAGTAAGCTACTGTAAAAATTTTGTAGTGATTCAAAATTGATTTTGAGAGGTGTGAAGTTAGGGTACACCACTACTGGGTCCTCTTCCCTAAGCTACAAAGAAAATTTATCACAATTTGAAATCATTCAAGAGATAATTTGTGCATAAGTTTTTGTTAAGGTTGTAATGACTAAAAGTAGAAAATGGCTGATGGATGCTAGGTAGGAGTTGGTTCATGTACCAAATAGGTCAACTCAAGTGCTAAAGCAATACAACATATACACTTTTATTCCCTTAAAGTAATCCATTCAAATCTGGCCTTCAAATGCTAAGAAATATCATGGTTAAAGAGAGAAACATCATACACTAGATATATATAAAAATATAATACTTTCTAGAGTATTTTAGAAACTACCACAAATTTCCCCATGTATCTACATGCATTCATGTGTGACATGTGTAGGACACACACACGCATGTAGCCACAATCAAACCAACATGGATGTACACCGTGTGTACATGTACATTTTGCATTAGCTCTACATGGGCTTTAATTTAATAGTCATATGGCCATGCACAATTTTTTTTTAAAATAAAATCAAATCAATTTTTTTTAAGGTTGAATCAAATGGAAGGGAGAATTTTTAGTATACTGTAAATTCTAAAGGATTGTAGTAAATATATATATTTTAGCTTTTGATGCTTCTTCTTTACCCACAAACTCTCTCTCTCTCTCTCTCTCTATATATATATATATATAGATATATATCGTTCTTTCATGTAGTTAAACACTTTATGAGCATATATCAAACTTCTGTGCTTGACATACATGTTAATATGCTTATTCTGAAAAGTTGTGCCTGTGGCAAATGCAAATTGCCTGTGAGGGGTGAAAGAGTGGCCTTTTTTTTTACTTTGTGAAAGTGCGTTCTTGAAAATGTAGGTTATTAGATGAAAAATATTAAGTGTTTCACATTTGACAAAATCTCATACAGTGTTTCACCAAATGCAATGAACGAGCCTCCAACCTGTTCAATTCACATTTGCCAACGTGCTCCCAGCCCATGCCAAAATGGTGTGACTAGCTGTGTAAAGACCAACTCCTCAACCTTGGTGAGCACCCTGTGCCAATGTCTTCCCTGCTTGTGCCAAAATGGCGCTTAAGAACAGAGTATGGGTTTAGAGCATAACGGAAGGGGCAATTTTGGCTAGCACGTCAAAATCCTTCAAAGAACTGTCACCTCAGGGAATGCAATGATTGTAGGATTTCACAAGATGGTTTGAAAAAGGCTTTTTAAACTTTCAAGCAAATACAATTATCCGGTGTAAGGCCAAAAACCAAAACCTATGCCAAAGTCTTCCCTTCCTATGCCGAATGGGTGATTAAGAATAGGGTATGGACTTCTATCAAAGCATGATGGAAGGGGAAATTCTTTTCAGATATTATGATTGAAATTGCTCTGGTGGACCAATAAACACATCGTGGAAGTATAGGCAGAGCACGTGGGATCCCTAAAAAAAGTATGATCACAGGATATGCACAATATGGATTTGATAAAAATGCTTTAGAAACATTCAATTGGATTCCACGACCTGCCTACATCAATCATGACAGAAAGGAGATCTTTGTCAGATCTTGTCATTGAGAGTGACTTGGTAGACCTGCGTGTGAAATGGAAAAGTATAGACAATGCACTCGAACTGTTTGACAAAACACCTAAAAGAAATTACGGTCTCATAGACTGCAATGATCAAGGGATATGTGAACCGTTAGATGAAATCCCTCAAGAAGCATTGCCTCCTAAAATACAATGATTACAGGACCACACAAAATGGATTCGTTGAAACAGAGTTAGGGACTTTCAAGCCAATGGATTTGGCAGGCATAAAATTAGAAAGCAAAACCTTGGACAGCATACTATGCCCAAAATGGCACTCGAAACAGGGTATGGATGTCTATCCAAGCATAACGGGAGCAGTTTTGGTGAGAAGAGGTAATTGCAAGTGCCCTGGCCTATGTGAGAGCTTCAGAACAGGGTATGTAAGAAACACAAGATTTATTAGATGTAAAACACAGGCAATGTAAAGGTGTACAGAAAGCACGTGAATTGTATGAACCAAAATGACAACTTCATAAACTATCAACCATCACAATTAAAATTATGCATCAATTCTCTCTTACTAGACTACTATACACAACAAGCATACTAGTACAACAATTCATCTTAATAAAAAAAATAGAGAATTCAAAGGAAAGGAATCAAGATTGGGGAGAGGAGAGTTCTTACAGTTTACTCCAGCCCTCCAAACAAGAGATGAGTCCCCTCTTCCTTACAATTCTAGGCATTTTATAGAAAAAGTCCATTCTCCATCTCTATTTTTTAATGATCCTCCACTCTCTTTGTTTAATGGTAATGCATCCTCCACTCTCTTTGTTTAATGATAATGCATCCTCCACTTTCTTTGTTTAATGATAATTCATCCTCCACCTTCTTTGTTTAATGATAATGCATCCTCCACCTTCATTGTTTAATGATAATGCATCATCCACTTTTGTTATTTGAATGATAATCTTATCCTCAATTTTTTAATGGTGTCCATATTATTTGTATTTTTAATTTTCAAATTAGAATGCAAAAATTGAGTTGTGACATCCTTCTCCCCTAAATTTATGAATCGTCCCGATGCATATATGGTCAAAACATATACATATAGATATAACCATTGTTTACTCAGTATGCTTGCCTACCTTCATAGTCCATCCCACAACAAAGTAGTCTATCATAGAGTATCATCTAAATATAATTGTTGTATCATCTAAACATCAGTGAAGTTAGAGTTCATAATTAAAATTCTACTAGGTAACCTGATTGAGCATATCCTTGTAGCTTGTCCTCGAGTCCAGAATGTTGAATGTTCATTTGAATTTTACTGTGTCTAGAATAAACACTTGTAATTCCCTTTAAAATTTCCATCATCAAAGATAAATCAGCTTTCTAAGTGCGGTAAATAAAAATTTAGGTTCATTGATTCTCCCTTGGTAATCCAAATCATTATCAAAAATTTCAGTTACATTTGAAGTTTACTCCAACATGTACTAGAATCCAAGAGTAATGATGCACCACGGTAGATTAGAAGAATTATATTCTCTTAGTCAATCTGTGTACTCAAGAAATAGCCAATCCAGGCTAAAGTGTCCAAAACGGGACATACTGAAATAAAGCCAACCGGGCTCTTCTGTCCTTTAGGCAAATAGGTTCATATGGAACCAGGTCTAATGGACCTTATCGCTACCCGAAACGGGGTGGAACAAATGGTGGCAAAATGGCCTGGTGGTCAAATGGACCAAAACTCTATCCAATACGGGATAAGTAACCATGTAAAGACCAATTTCAGAACCTTACCAATATCTTCTGTTCCTCTCTCTGTTTCCAACAACTTTGAATTACACCTTTTGATTTTGCACAATTCTCCAAAATAACGGCCAAACGGCCTACACTGGTCAAACGGATCAAATCTTTATCTAATAGGAAAACACAACAGCCATATGGGATAAATAGGACAGGAATCATTATGCTCCAATCTGGGATGCATAAACATAATAGCCAAACAGGCTAAAGAGAACAGGTCCATGAGTCACTTCCTAGAGACCACAGTACCTGCCCAAGGACTGTACTGAGGATGTCAACCAGGGATACACAATATCAACTTGTACACACCTTAGTTTTGGCAAAGTCAGGTACAAGTAATCCACCCTGGGGATTCTTTTGAGTACTAGTGACTTCCATTATTCTAATATCATATAAACATTATACAGATCAACACTCAAGTGAAAAGTAACAAGTCTAGTGATCATGCATGTTGATTTATCAAAAACTTCTTCCAAACTTTCCATCCATCTCTCTTCGTGACTGTCACATCAATTAGTGCCACCTTAGGGCTTGTTATCTAAAAGAAGTGATAGCATCCCAAAATTGATAGTAGCTTCCCAAAATAGGAGTCCATGAATGTCATCAGTTTCTCAAAAGTCAATAGTTGTCTCTAGTACTCATCATATAGTCTCACCTCCAAGGAAAACCAATATCATTGATATCTTAGTGACAAGTAACCAAGATATAAAGATGGTTTTCAGGGCCCTCTCAAGAACCGCTCCACACGTTTCCTAATACCTTGTGTTTGTTTAAGGTGTTATCCTCCAAGAGGGAGATATGCAAGAAACAGACACATAGATCTAGGGGGTGGATGGATTATGACTATCCCATACCAGTCCCATCTGCAATCCCATCCTCACACTAGAATTTCCCCAGGTCACCTACTCCCCCATACAACCTGCCAGGGCCCTACCTATATATGGCAGTTTTACAGAAGTCACATTACTCCACACATGCCAGCAGTTGTAAAATTAAAAATGCCTCAAATCAAGAAGGATTAAGTGAAACAAGTCAATAAGTTAAATCCTCAATTAAAATAAAACAAGCCAAGAAGAAGTGAAGATCAAAGATAGCAACAACATCCCAAGTTCAACAAAGAACAAGTCCTTGAGGCAAAAGGACCATCTCAAAATTTAAATAAAGAAATAAAATACTGCGGCTTAACACTTAAGTAAAATCTTTATCACAAGAATAAATAATGCAACAATCTCATAAAATTTGCACATTAAAATCATCATGTAGCCTTACAACAAGACCACCTAAGGGGAGTACAGAATTTGGTGGACTTCTATCGCTCAAATAGCTGAATCGTACAGTGGTCTTAAACCACATAGAGAACAATGATAATTGCCATGTCATGTTAAGCATTCACCACAAAACTTGAAACAACCTTAACATACTTCTATATCAAAAATCCAAATGAATAGTCATATGACCCCATACAACCCAGGGCATGCCATTCTAAAAAGATTACGATGTGCCACAAGAGGAATTAGCCACAGAATATGATATTCACTTCACAAGTCTTACGGTTGTCATGTACCCAACTACTGTTGTCCCATTACGCATACCATTACTGACATCAAGCTATCCACTTCACCTTCTAGGGAGGGTTTACTTACAACCTTATCATTTCTTTTTCATGTTTCTATCCATGTTTATCATTAACTGGATGATCATTAGATCACAAGAGGGGGAATACTATTAGTCTTATCTCTTAATTCTACCCATGCTTTAGGTTAGTGGACCTTCAGGCCTAGTGTCCGAACCAAAAGCTCTGATACCACATGTAAGGACCTGACTCATCCTATATCAAATAACATTAAACTCTGATTTCAAAATTACCAATGAATAAAAATTTTGAACTGACAGATGTAGGAAATGTGAAATTCTTCCAGAAGTGCTTAATGCATGATATCGAAATGTGATGAAACTTGAATTTAGTTTCCTAGAATCTTCAGGTTCTTCAAAGATTACAAATTTTTAATCTAGTGAAGAGAGAATACATTACGAGGGAAGGTACATTATGTAAGATAACCAAGAAGAACAATGGATTACTTCATACCTTAAGTCATGCATTACATCCTGCATTCTTTTTTGATAGCTTGCTTCTCCTCTAGTAACTGTATCCTTATCATCTACACAAAATTAACTTAACAATCTCATGTTAACACAACTCAGTAATCACTACTCAAAGAATTAAGATCACGATGCTAATTGTAGGACTCCCTACATCCAGGGGACCTGAGTACTGGGGGCATCCTTCACCGTCCAGACTGCCTACATACCCTGTATCCATGGGATCAAGGCCCCCTCCTTAGGATGTGACTAACACAGGGATTGCGAACATGTAGTTCTATTTTACACTATGTTTGATGTAACTGTGAGCAGGTACCCAGCCCTTTCTAGGGTTATTCCCTGCCCCAGACAGTTCTTCGTCGGCTACCACCGACTTGGTGAAATAGGGACGGAAGTTAGTCTACTACCACAAACACCTAAAGGGGTGTTTGTCAGTTAGTCCTAGTGTGGAGGAATCCTTATAAGGTGTCTACCCATGAAATCTAATTTACTCCCCCAAGCCAACTTAGGTAATTTTCGTGACTAAGTCCGTCCCTGATCCCTTAGTACTTTCACCAAGATCTGCGAGGGCGAGGTGAAAGCATATGATAGATAACATTTCTAGATTAGCCTAGTTGCCCTATCTGACATTTCACATGTCCTCCCTGATCTATACTCACGTGTCAATAAGCCTCATTTTTTGTTAGTATGCTTGAAGTGTTTTCCAAATGAGCATCATGGTAATCATTATTTAAATAGACTTTACCTAACTAAATTGAAAGAAGAACTTGCATAAAGAAAAGATACTAGTTTATAGGACATTAACAGGAACAACTAGCTTGAGCAAGTATCATATATTGAACAATATCAACATATACAAAACTAATAGTGTTAAGACCACTCATAAAATTAGGGTTAACTGATAACTTTGTTCTTCAAATACAATTCCAAATACAATATGAACAAATTCTGAATAATCCTTGGGAAGCAATATGACTTTTGATGAATAGATAAACTTAACAAGCTTGCTAATTCATAAATTAGATATTATCTATATAATTTTATATTATGAAAAGAGTGTTATTGACCAAGGCAGCTCAAGCAAATTTTATATTTCATACTTAGAATTCTAATCCCACATCATAATATTTATCTAATTCTTAGGATTCTTCTAACAATTTATAGAGTAGAAACAAGATTCAACCATGCGGCGTCTTTGCATACATTCACAAACCAAATTACTCACTCATACTTTCACATTCCCGATTATTCATACAAATAATTCACTTCAAGTTATTCGTAAACATAAACTGGAAAGGATACTTAAGCTTTCAATGTAAGATGAAATGATAATTAAGAAATGATTTTTAATATGGAACCTGTTTGTGAGAAAGATGCTATTAAGATTTGAAAGCATCATAGGTTCCCCTACTCATGATTATGGAAAAGGAGGTTATCCCAAATTATAGGGACATGATTAAATAGCAACATTGGAACAATAGTTTTCAAGGGTCAAGTCAAAGGGAACTTTTACATGGTATCATACTTCACCAATGTTATTTGTGTGACCATGAGTTTTCCTCCTCCCCTTACAAATTAGAGACTCACTCTACAATCTCACTACACATTAATTTTAGAGAGCTTCATGACAATAATTATGATAGTGTAATTGTAGTGGTAAGTGTACCCTATAGCATAATAGAATTCACAAGAAACATATGGTTCTTATGCACTTGATGCTAGCAGATAACTCAGAGGTATATTCAAAGAAAACTCTCATATAAGTTGAAGGTACAATAATTGATTCCCACATTATTTCAAAGGATGTGCTTCCATATGAAATATATTTTCAATGGTCTAATTCATTACATCAATATTAAGTAAAAGATAGGGAGAATTCTATCTAACCTATTAAAACTCATAGGTGAAAATTATAGTTTCATGTCAATCCCTACAATTGGTAACATGATTAAGTTAAAACACCTCATAGATGTTATGATACTAAAGGGAGGATAAGGTAATAATTCCTCCTTTAGAAAAAAAAAAGTTAAAGTTCTCACATATAGACATGATGAGAAGCCCCTAGATGACAAGTACAATAGATAGGGTCTATTTGTTGAGGATGTAAGGATTGCTTGTGATGGAGAAGTAAATCAATTCCACCAATACCATTGACATCGAGAAAATTTATTTATGAGCTAGATGGTAAATTATCTCTTATAGATCCACAAAAGAATAGTTATAAGCAAGGGCATTGCCAAGTAAGCTACTGTAAAAATTTTGTAGTGATTCAAAATTGATTTTGAGAGGCATGAAGTTAGGGTACACCACTACTGGGTCCTCTTCCCTAAGCTACAAAGAAAATTTATCACAATTTGAAATCATTCAAGAGATAATTTGTGCATAAGTTTTTGTTAAGATTGTAATGACTGAAAGTAGCAAATGGCTGATGGATGCTGGGTAGGAGTTGGTTCATGTACCAAATAGGTCAACTCAAGTGCTAAAGCAATAAAACATATACACTTTTATTCCCTTAAAGTAATCGATTCAAATCTGGCCTTCAAATGCTAAGAAATATCATGGTTAAAGAGATAAACATAATACACTAGATATATATAAAAATATAATACTTCCTAGAGTATTTTAGAAATTGCCACAAATTTCCCCATGTATCTACATGCATTCATGTGTGACATGTGTAGGACAGACACACGCATGTAGCCTCAATCAAACCAGCATGGATGTACACCATGTGAACATGTACACTGTACATCAGCTCTGCATGGGCTTTAATTTAATAGTCATATGGCCGTGCACAATTTTTTTTTAAAATCAAATCAAATCAATATTTTTTAAGGTTGAATCAAATGGAAGGGAGAATTTTCAGTATACTGTAAATTCTAAAGGATTGTAGTAAATATATATATTTTAACTTTTGATGCTTCTTCTTTACCCACAAATTCTATATATATATATATATATATATATATATATATATATATATATATATATATATATCGCTCTTTCATGTAGTCAAACACTTTATGAGCATATATCAAACTTCTGCACTTGACATACATGTTAATATGCTTATTCTGAAAAGTTGTGTCTATGGCAAATGCAAATTGCCTATGAGGGATGAAAGAGTGGACTTTTTCTTTTTTACTTTGTGAAAGTGTGTTCTTGAAAATGGAGGTTATTAGACGAAAAATATTAAGTGTTTCACATTTGACAAAATCTCATACAGTGTTTCACCAAATGCAATGAATGAGCCTCCAACCCGTTCAATTCACATTTGCCAGCGTGCTCCCAGCCCATCCCAAAATGGCGTGACTGGCTATGTAAAGACCAACTCCTCAACCTTGGTGAGCACCTTGTGCCAACGTCTTCCCTGCCTGTGCCAAAATGGCGCTTAAGAATAGAGTATGGGTTTAGAGCATAACGGAATGGGCAATTTTGGCTAGCATGTCAAAATCCCTCAAAGAACTATCACCTCAGGGAATGCAATGATTGCAGGATTTCACAAGATGGTTTGAAAAAGGCTTTTAAAACTTTCGAGAAAATACAATTAGCCGGTGTAAGGCCAAAAACTAAAACCTATGCCAAAGTCTTCCCTTCCTGTGCCGAATGGGTGATTAAGAACAAGGTATGGACTTTTGTCAAAGCATGATGGAAGGGGAAATTCTTTTCAGATATTATGATTGAAATTGCTCTGGTGGACCAATAAACACATCGTGGAAGTATAGGCAGAGCATGTGGGATCCCTAAAAGAAGTATGATCGCAGGATATGCACAATATGGATTTGATAAAAATGCTTTAGAAACATTCAATTGGATTCCACGACCTGCCTACATCAATCATGACAAAAAGGAGATCTTTGTCAGATCTTGTCATTGAGAGCGACTTGGTAGACCTGCGTGTGAAATGGAAAAGTATAGACAATGCACTCAAACTGTTCGACAAAATGCCTAAAAGAAATTATAGTCTCATAGACTGCAATGATCCAGGGATATGTGAACCGTTAGACGAAATCCCTCAAGAAGCATTGCCTCCTAAAATACAATGATTACAGGACCACACAAAATGGATTCGTTGAAACAGAGTTAGGGACTTTCAAGCCAATGGATTTGGCAGGCGTAAAATTAGAAAGCAAAACCTTGGACAGCGTACTATGCCTAAAATGACACTCGAAACAGGGTATGGACGTCTATCCAAGCATAACGGGAGTGCTTTTGGTGAGAAGAGGTAATTACATGTGCCCTGGCCTATGTGAGAGCTTCAGAACAGGGTATGTAAGAAACACAAGCTTTATTAGATGTAAAACACAGGCAATGTAAAGGTGTACAGAAAGCACATGAATTGTATGAACCAAAATGACAACTTCATAAACTATCAACCATCACAATTAAAATTATGCATCAATTCTCTCTTACTAGAATAATATAAACAACAAGCATACTAGTACAACAATTCATCTTAATAAAAAAAAATAGAGAATTCAAAGGAAAGGAATCAAGATTGGGGAGAGGAGAGTTCTTATAGTTTACTCCAGCCCTCCAAACAAGAGATGAGTCCCCTCTTCCTTACAATTCTTGGCATTTTATAGAAAAAGCCCATTCTCCATCTCTATTTTTTAATGATCCTCCACTCTCTTTGTTTAATGGTAATGCATCCTCCACTCTCTTTGTTTAATGATAATGCATCCTCCACTCTCTTTGTTTAATGATAATGCATCCTCCACCTTCTTTGTTTAATGATAATGCATCCTCCACCTTCTTTGTTTAATGATAATGCATCATCCACTCTTGTTATTTTAATGATAATCTTATCCTCAATTTTTTAATGGTGTCCATATTATTTGTATTTTTAATTTTCAAATTAGAATGCAAAAATTGAGTTGTGACAGAATTCCTTTCTTGTTCTATTTTAGAACTTTCACCTTTCTCATATCCCAAGCCTTCTTTGACATTAGGACTCTTCTGACTAGCAATCATCTCATCAAGTTTTGCAGAGCTTCTATTAAACTTTTCTTCAAAATTTTTTGCTTTCTCCAGGTCTGACTTCAGGATCCAAATTTCCTCTTCAAGCTTAGCACATTTTTTTGATTTGTCTTCTACCAACAGATTTAGATCTTCTTCTTTTTCTCTTTCAACAACTTCCATTTTCAAATCATTCAAGGTTTCATTTACTGATATTAGTTGTTCAGTAACCTCCTTATATTTTTCTTTAAGCTTCTTGACTTGCTCTCTTAATTTTATGATACATTCATCTTCTTCTTTAACATTCTCCTTTAGATCTCTGATTTCTTCTTTAGTTCTTTCTAGGTCTTCAAGAGAAACCTTTATGTACATCTTCCCAGATCTACCTCAAGATGTTAAGCTTACTTTTGAGGAATTTGGCTCTGATACCAATTGTTGTTATGCGCTGGACAACGGAGGGGGGTGAATCAGTTGTCCCAAAAACTTAAACATTTTCTGCAATTAAAATCCACAATTATTATGATTTAACAATGAGTGCATAAAAACAGAAACTTAACCATGGATACAACATCAAATACAAGATACACCATATTTTATGTGGAAAACCCCAAGGTGGGGAAAAACCACAGAGAGGATTAACTATCAATATATATTACAATCTTGAAATAATGATGTTAAGGCTTGGTCACTCCATGGGCCTAAACATACTAGCTTACTACCATGAAGAACAACTAGGTCTAGTAGGCTCATTGCCTCAACCCTAAACCTAGCAAGATTATAATAAGGGCTTTTAAACCCTACTAGCGGCTCACTGCCTTGATGAAGAAAGCTTGCTTCCAATTAGGTTACACATGAAAATTGGATACTTCTTAAGCATCTGCCACTATGCCAAGTGTAATAATTTAATATCTAAATTCTGAATCCCAACTCTTCATACTCACTAATTTTTGTCACTGCTCTATTATTCACCTATTCCCATCACACCCATGCATTCTCTATTATGTTTTCCCTCTACTCTTCTCTACCACTTCTCTGCTCTTCCTTTTAGAACTTTCTTATTATCTTCCCATCTTTGCTCAAGGACAACTTTTCCATAATTCAACTAGAAGTATTTATACACTACATCAACCTTGGAATGATCATCAAGGTCTGCATTACAATCACCAACCATTGGAACAATCTCCAAGG
The DNA here is from genome assembly GCA_027924645.1 of Cunninghamia lanceolata. Lineage (NCBI taxonomy): Eukaryota > Viridiplantae > Streptophyta > Pinopsida > Cupressales > Cupressaceae > Cunninghamia > Cunninghamia lanceolata. The sequence goes on along the minus strand of BSBN01001670.1, from coordinate 2,795,245 downwards.
TTGGCATTACAAACATTTACAAAATATGTCTTGACCTATTACAACATTATGCAAGGGAGATGAAGTAAAAGTGCACGTGGATCACACTTCACCTTAGCTGGGACTCAAACATGATCTTCCACACTTCAACATGCTTTCACAATCTTCAAGAGATCTTTGTAATCATTGGGATCAACTAGGTTGGCCAAACTAGTTACACAACACACTATCCAGAAGTAATCTTCAAACGCCTTCATAATTCTTTCATGCAGACCAATGTAATGATGGGAACATGATCAAGAGGTATCCACAAGCATGTTATAATCATCAAGAGCAACCACACAACCTTTAACCACTTTATCCATAAGAATCTTCCCACCGAAACACATGAACTTTACTATCTTTGATTGTTATAAAAGAAAGATAGCTTACGGACCACCAAACCATGAACCATTGCAACTGTAGGAACTTATCATCATCCCAGACTTCCTTCTAGAACCACAAAGAAAAATACTTTATTGTGGAGGAATGCAAAGCAGAATACTTTCTCAGTATCGCAACTGAACTCACTAAAAAAGTAGGTTTCTCTCTGGTGAACACAATTCACTCAGAACTTCATGCGGAAGGCTCATATCTAGTGTAGCATCCTTAATCATACCTCTAACTTACTTCTAATCTGTAAACCACAATTTTCAAGTAGAAACAAATGTAGATCAGTTTACCGGACTGTTCTTTAGCATGAACTATTCTTCAACATACAACTCACTATCTATACTGCACTTCTTTGTAACTCACTTGTTTCTTCTAGAGAGGCTAATTTTCTCAATATCCTCAACATACAAGTCTTCTAAACAAGTAATAGAATAAGATATAGTTGACAACAATGATATGTTTACATCAATGAAAACACTGATTAGGCACATACTTGCAACAAAGGCATGATGAATATAATTGTTATAAGAAACAGATTGATGAATTGAAGCATCTTTTTACAAAGAATAGCATTCAATTGCTTGCATCTTCTTCTTCTTCTTCTACATATAAACAATCAAGATCTTCTAAAATAGGTCATGCAATAAAAGATAATAAGGAACACAAACAAAAAGGCAAAGCACTTTGTGTAAGTACAAGTTCTGGATCAAGTAAATTGCTTCTTGATTCTTTAGCCTCTCATCATATGGCTTCATCTTAGTCTATGTTCTCTACTTTTGAGCCTTGTAATATGACACCTATATTGATGGGTAATAACACATATATGAATGTAATTGGGAAAGGAACTATTAATATTGGTGAAGGTACTTTCAATGATGTACTTTGTGTGCCTTCTTTGACCAATAATCTTTCCATCTATCATATTACTCATAGTGGTGTAGGAAAGGTTGTGGAGTTCACACTTGATTTAGTTGTTATTACAGGCTTGGAGAGGACAAAGATTATTGCTACAGGGGTGGTTGATCATGCATCTATATCTTTTTTCTTTCTCTTCTGATGATAGTTTAGATCCTTTGGTTGATATTCACACTCCTTATGTGAATCATATTTCTGAGGAGAAGTTTGGTCACTTGAACCTTGGTATTCTTTCATCCTCTTTGGTTCTTGAGATTTGTGCTTCACTTCTATCTCCTCCACCTCCTACTTCTTCAGAGTTCCATGATTTAGTTCAACAAGATATTTATTGTCTTTCAAATACAGCTTTGTGGGATGAGTATTTGATATGTATTTTAAATTTGTTTTGTGAGTCCCATCTTGTAGACTTGGAAGACAATATCAAGGACATTCATCTCCTCTTTGATGTTATCTCTTATGGAGTTGCATCATCTTCTTTAGATGTGATGAGGAAACCTTCATATCCTCTTGTTCTTTATTCTGCTCTTCACTTATCATAGTTTATCATTAACCTGGAGTATCTTGACCAACATTTGAATGACTCTTCTTTGTATTTGAATCATGTTCTACATCAGTTTCCACCTAAACTAATATAACTAGTCTCAAAATAATATATGGATAATTCTCAAATTCATGCTCATTTGAGTATTCAAAATGATATTATAATAGCCTAGCATAACCCTCAACTATAATTATCAAAGCATGGATATAATTCATGAATATACAATCAATCATATAACTTATGATTAGCATCAATACATGATCAAACTCATTCCACTTCATCAACCCATTGCATACACACATACAAACCAACTATTTAAAAAGCATCTATCTCAAAGCACTATAAGGCATAAGAATCGTATTCAAGAAGAGTATGATGAGAGTTGCAGAATGGTTGGTCCTTGCAGATTCCCAAAAGTTTATCCTAATATCTAAATCTATCACTCATTACCATAGATTAGATCCATGGGTACAAAATTGACTTAGGTTGTTTTTATAGTCATAGATTTAAACCTCAAACTTTTAAATTCAAATTTTAAAGTCACACCTTACCAACTCCTTCCTACTAGCTATTGTGAGCTAGCCTAGACAATATTTTGTGTGGATTTATGTGTTATCTTGTTGTATTTAAAGGTATTAATTCATTCATTTGAAATATGCTAGAAACTAGGAATCTTTAAAAGATAATTCACATGAGAGCATAATAGAGTATCCTAATTACATCTCCAACTTGATTCATAATTCTAGGCCAATTGCACACTTTCTTTTTGTCTTCAATCATTGAACAATTCAATAAATTCCCCATATGTTTATGTAAAAATCACCATTACATTTTATATTTCTAAATTTCAATTTGAAAGTACATTTTGAATTGTACTTTCCTATCTTTTTTATGCCATTAGCTACTTGCAATCCTAAACTTCCTTTGAGGAGTACTTGTTTAATCCCTAACATGGCCACCCAATCCAATGAGATTGAGATCTATTTTGATGCTCATGTTGTGAACAACCAAGAGGATAATCAAGACTATGATCATGATGCTCATGTGGCAAACCAATATTTTGCAAATGATCTTTGCTAGTTTGGCCAATTTTGAAAATCCAACATACCTAACTGATATGGCTCACGTCAAGTTTACCAATAAGTCATTTGGAAGAGAGATCTTACAAGTTGTTAGTGCTAAATTTAATTCATCTATTGTGGTTAGTGTATCTACCTCCTCCCTCTCTTCCACCATTAATCCATCTTCTATCATTACTCCTTCCACCACCACCACTCATCGTCATGGTGTTATCCTTACATCTACTAGTGTCCCACCACATAGCATCTTCCATTTTCCACCTTCCAACCTCTATATTTCTCTCATCCTAACTACACTCCCCTTAATATACTCACAATTCATATGATGTATTACACCTCTATGCCTACTTCATCTAACACTAGCCAACCTACGGCCAATCCTCTTAGTCCACCCACTCCAACTTCTAGCACTCTATCCCATGCTATGTTTATCCCCTATACATGCCTTTTGTGAGGCCCAGATTTTGCATAGATTTATTTACTTACAATACTTTTGGATATGACATTTTATATTATTACCATTACACACAATGTTGTTATTAATATTATGTTACATTTGTATTTTATTGATTATTGATGATCTTGTATTTAATTATTAATTATGGTTTTAATTGTGTTATATAGAATTAGAAGTTTATAATTTTTTGTTACATGTTTATGATAGGTTCTTAACAAAGATAATTGTATATGTTAATATATTTTTTGGATGATTACATTTGGAAGGCTCCTAAGAAATCCACTATTGTGTTTTATCTGTGTGTTGTGTGATTATTTGCCCTTAAGTGATAATTTTACATAAAATAAAACTAGTATGAGCAGATTTTTTAAATATATTTTATAAATGTTTAAAGGTGGAGATAAGTGACGAGAAGGGAAACCTAACCCTAGTTTTATTTCCCTCTATTTATTTATATTCTGAATCTAGTTTGGGGGTTCGTCTTTATTTTTTCAAGAAAAGTTTTGAAGAAGAGAAAAAGGACAGAGCTAGCAAAAAACATTTGGATAGCAAGGTTTCCCCTAACTTTGTGGAGGTTCATCTTTCATTATCATCATAGAAATTTTTTATTTTTGCAGGAAAAGTTTTGAAAAAGAGAAAAAGGACAGAGCTAGCAAAAAAACATTTGGATAATAAGGTTTCCCCTAACTTTGTGGAAGCAAGAGGTAAGTTTTCATACCATTCTGAAAAGTAAGTAAATGAGTTATTTTAGATCAAAAAATAAATAGATTGGTTGTCTGTTTTTCTGAAGTATTTGTGTAAATGTGATTAAAAATATTTGGGTTATTTGGGGAGTTGATCTTTTCTTATTGGCTTAAGATCTGCCTGAAAAATATTTTCATTAGATGACGGCATGCCCTGATTTGGGTATAGTGAGTCCCATTGACTCTCCCTCTAATTTGGGTATAGTGAGTCCCATTGACTCTCCCTTTAATATGGATTTTGTGAAAATTAATTTGTTTGTGAGTTGGTATATGGGGTAGCTTGCTGTTGTGTTTTGTTGTGTGTGTGTTATGCGTGTAGTTTTCCTAGCTGTGTTGGGAGGTGAGGTGAGGTACCTTGGTCATGTGAACTTGTGAATATGTGATGTTGCAAATTTACACTTAATAGGGAAGATACATTCTATGAAAATGTTTGCTGTTAGTAAAAAAAAAAAAAAAAAAAATTGATGGAAATTAATTTCCCATGGCTTATTGTAAAGACCTCTTTGTCAATCCTATATAAACTGTGTATTTGAAGAGAACCTTCTATTCTTGTGATTGTGAGTATGGGTGTAACTAACAAAACCTTTTAAAAAAAAAGTGAGTAGAAGTACTAAATGGAAATAAATAATAGTTAATGACAGAAAATTAGATTGCTTTCATTAGTTTCTATTACTTGTCATGTCATTTTTTTAATGTAGGCATATACAGGAAATATAAGAAATTTGTGTGTATGCATTGTAGTTCTGTGTATCTTCTCTCAATTTGTGAATGTAAACCAATTTAATAAGCATCTAAAATTTATGTTTGTAGGAGTATAATGGAATTGAATTGGTCTGTTTTCTTCATTATTGCACATTGATCACTACAGAAAACTACAAGCAAATTTGTACATCTATGGAATTACTGTGTTATGTACCCTGTTTGTTCAGCTAGAAATAATTTATAGATAGCTAGAAATAATTTATAGATTAAGACATCTTACTGTGTTATGTACCCTGTTTGTTCAGCTAGAAATAATTTATAGATTAAAACTCTTGCTCATTACTGTGTTCATATATTCTTTATATTATCAATTGAATTTGTAGATTTTTATACAGAAGAACTCAGAAATCCAATTGATATATAACCTATATTTTTTCATCCCTGGTTATTTTACCATTTTTTTATAGATTAAAACTCTTGCTCATTACTATGTTCATTTGTTCATTACCTATATATATGTTTATTTATATTCTTGATGCTTGTATATTTTCTGTACAGATATATAAATATATTGACTGTACAGCTGTGGGAAGCGGCCAAGGAGGCCGTGGGAAAGCCCCACCGCTATGGCCCTCTTGTGGCAGCCGCCTCCGCTTTTACATCTTATTGTTTTTTTGTTTTATATAAAATTTATCTATTTTAATTTTTTTCGCCTTCCCCTCCCCTACAATTTATTAAATCTGTTTATGATACAGATTTAATCCTGTATTTCCTTAGACTCTATCAACATATAGAATTAATATATTCTGTTCAATTTCAATTCATAGATCCTGAAGCATCAACAATATACAGGGTATATTTGGTATACTGTGCAGATATATAATTAATTAAATAAACATTGCTTTCAGAAAATAAAAAAAGAAACCATAACAAAAAAAAATGATAGAACTAAAATAATTAAAACCTTCTGAAACTAGTCATATATAGATTATATGTGTAAACCCCACTAAGAAAACTTGGGGTTTCTGGATCTCAGATTTTCTGCAACCTTTTGTACCCTGCCATCAAACTCCAGCTAAATATATCTTCCTTCCTCTTAGCACCTACATGCATAATATCTTCCTGGTGAATCCTGCAGCTGCAATAAAAATGAGAGATGTAGATTAGGGAGAAAATTAAAACAAGGTAGTGTAAAACTTGAATTTTTATACACTTTTGATATCATTTTAGCAAGTTTTAATAGTTACTAAAATTACACCTCCACAACTCCCTATTTTCTAACTAACCTGATTTAAAATGAAATTAATGTGTAGTAGTTTAATTAGAATTTCAGATTTTGTTTTATGTGGAGAATCTTGTATGATATTTAAAATCAGAAAGTTATTTTATAATTATTAAATCATATGATTTTATTTAAATGTTAATTTTTTTCTTGTCTCTATGAAATGAAGTTTTATTTCAATTTAGAAATTAAAAGCTTTAGACTCTAATTTTATTAAAAATATAGAAATGTTATGATTATTTACTTATTTTATACAATTTAATTAAGCTAGGCCTTTTATTATTTAATTTCTTAAATATAAGATATTTAGGAAAATAGTCATCTCCTTTTCATAATTGTAATTATGGATTCTTTTATTTGGTCCATGACTACACTTAAATTATTCTGTTCATAAATTGCAATTAGGTTGCAATTAAAAATGACTTTAGATGTAAGATGGAACCTAGTGGAAAATTTAGACATTTAAACTAACCCTAGAACATATTAGACTAGCCATGTTAAGTTAGTGATACCTCAACCCTCTACTTTGAATACCTACTGAAAATTCATTCTATGAGTTGTTCCCTCTCTACCACCAGCTTTTGTTTCCTTTGACCTTCTCTTTGTGCGGCTTACATGCACTCGATTCAGTACAACTGTGTCATATGCATTTCATGTGCTTCTAAGAATAGAAATGGTTTTCTATTATTGTGTTATTTAAAAAAAAAAATTGCATTGTGTTTGTACCTATTCATACTTGTGTGTACGGGTGGGCATGACACATTTAAATACTTATCTTTCCTCTTCTATGCATATTTCCAAACCTATGGTATAATTTATCTTTCTTAGCTATCATACTTATTCTTATATACACCATAGTGGCCCCCAACCTTCATTAGTTATCTCCCATTTTCCATCCTAGATGTACTAATTCACAAGATAGATCAAGTAGAAAAAGAGTGGATGTTAAACCAAATGGACAAGATAGTTTGGACTTCAAGGATGATACACACACCCCTATCACATGAGATTGTTATACATGAACCCCTCCCTATGGGCTTTGCATCACCACAATTTTTAATATATGATGGCAAAGATGACACAAACACACATTTGACATTTTTATAGTTGCATGTGTAGACTTCCTATACCAGGATAAATTATTAACAAAGTTATTTCCATGGACAAGCTATAATCATATTTGTCCTTAGATTTCATAATAATAAATTTAATATCTAGACAAACCATGATGTATTATTAAAATTATAAAGTCATATAATCCTACACAAGAGTGCATCATTTATTAACATGTAATGATATTAAAGTATTCTATCAAAATGGGCCCAAAACTAAATAGAAATTGGCCTGGGTAAGATAATTTTTCCATTACAATAAGCCTAAAATAGGTGCATGTGCATGATTACATTTTGTGTTCAAGATTGGTTACAAGATAAATAATGTCCTCCTCGAATTATCCTTCTACTTATCTTTATTCTTCTAAAGGCAGCTTCATAGATCTATCAAAGGGTTCATCCCCTCATCTCCTTGATGTGCACTAGCTTGATGCATGTAGTAAACCTCCAAACCTTACGAATTGTGTTTCTTTTCATTCAAAATTGGGGCTTTACGATGGCAGCATTTCTCTTTCTAGATTTACAGTTTCTATGTTGGCCATTTGTAACTCATCTAGTTCTCTACTAGGGCATCATATGCAAAGATCTTGGGCTCTTCTTTGAAACACTGCTCTTCCCCTATGATGGCACACATGACTAACCTAACTAGAGTAGTCATAAGGTGTACTAGCTAATTTAGTACTAGGATGAACACCATTACGACCCTTTTATATATACACATCATATATTTACTTTCTTCACCCAACACAACATAACTATGCACCTAAATAAACAAGTATCCATGTATTCAATAAGTTCAATCCAACAATGTAATAAGGTCCATCATATATTTACTTTCTTCACCCAGCACCACATAACTACGCACCTAAATAAACAAGTATCCATGTATTCAATAAGTTCAATCCAACAATGTAATAAGGTCCATCATATATTTACTTTCTTCACCCAACACCACATAACTACGCACCTAAATAAACAAGTATCCATATATTCAATAAGTTCAATGCAACAATGTAATAAGGTCCAGTATAATTTTTGTACATATAATGTTTAAAAAACACTGCTGGGGCAATTACAACTTAATTCTTCACATAAGTAGGCTAAGTTCTGACAATTAAAAGGTTGACTGTTTACATATCTCAATGGGTTCTATGGAGGTTCAGAAATTCAGTCTGAGTATCAACAATTTTGTTGAGTTTGAGAGTTTCATAGTAGAGCTGTGAATTTTTCAAGTGCTGAGTTTTTCTATTTTGTATCTGTGTTCTGTGAACTTTTCTTTAAAGACATATTTGTGAAGGCTGTTATCAGAAATTCTAATTCTGGTTGTAAGCTATGTTCCCCTCTACTTTAATGAAAACAAAACTATAAATATTATCATCTAGAATAGAGGGATTTTCTTTTCTGCTCTAGATTTTCTCTTTCCTTAGGTATGTCCTATACCACACTATTGTATCCTTTTTGCAGAGATTTTGCATGAAATTCTCTACTTCTTGAATAGAAAATAATGTTGACAACATCCATGCTTTGTGATTGCATCTCCTTTCTATGAGTTATGGCTTACTCTCTGTAGTTGAGTTTGTTTAACATTGGCTTTATCTCAGTAAATGAAATGTAATCTTACCTTTCTACAGTTCACCTTTTGCCACCATAATCATTTAATGATTTTCATTTTGGCTTCACATTATAGAATTAGAATCAACAATTAGAACTATATGCCTATCTTTTCCTTTTTTGATCCCTTGGCTTTTTTCATGAAACATGAATTTTCTCACATATAAATTTTTTTACAATCAAAATTGTTAAACCTACTAGAACTTTGTGGACAAACAACTAATAAAATATTAAACCTACAGACTTTTGTTTAGAATGTTAATTGTGATATAATATAATAAATAATAATTAGTGTTGCTCTATTGTTATCCTTTTCGAAGGCAATTACTGTATTTGTACCATATGTATAGCAACTTGGCTTTGCTGCCAAGTCTATATAACTCCTTTTTATCTGGCAAACAAATATATTTTCTTACATAAGCCAATCTTGTTAAACCATTTACCAAATAATGGATCTAATAGAGAGTGAAGGCAGTTGATCAAAGAATTAAAACCTTCTCGGATCAAACCTACAGTGGTAGCACATCATAATAGTTGCTGTTTGCTGTTCGTAAATCATTGTTTCTGAACCAGTTATAGGGAAATGAGATTAAGGAAGTTTGACTATATTTTCTTTCTTTGCAATGAAAGAAATACACACAAATTTGAATGCCAGACTGTAGTAAGGTTGAATAAACTTTCTCTGTTTGCCTTATGCAGGGATTATTTGGCATAGAAGACATGCCCACAAGTGTGAGTAATGTGGCTTCCAGTGTGATCGACCTGAGTAGTGACGAGGAGGATTCACTTCAGGAGAAAACTCCAACAGAAATACAATTGCAATCGTCTATAGGAATTTTAAAAAATGAATGCTCTGGAAATTTGTGTAATACACAATTAGAACAGCCAATTTGTACCCAGACAGTTCAAGATGCTGCATTTTCAAGATCAGCTCGTCATGAATTCGACTGGTATTTCAAAGATACCAAACCTAACCTTGACAATAGGATTCAAAGAACTCTGTCATCTGTATCTTTAGCTAATGAACAACATGAAAGTGGATTGGAGCAGGATGGATCAAGGCAATCTAATGGCATTACATATTCTGCTCTTGGTTCGCCATCTCTGTAAGGAAATGAAGACCAACGGACACATTACTTTTCCCGCCAATTGCTTGTCCTTTCACATTCCTCTTGTGATGTATAACGAAGCATTATATATGCTTGATATCTCATTGTAAAACACAATTCGATTATCAATACAATTCCTCTGCTCAGTGTGGATGTAGCCAAGTTTGGTGAACCACGATAAATCTGGTGTCTCATTTTCTATTTGCTTTCTAATTACTTCTGTGCGCTGTTTTTACTTCTCTTTCTGCAATTGAGTTTTACTTTCAATCCTAACAATTGGTATCAGAGCTGTACGGTGATGGTATAGCTGATTGCGAAAATCGGTGTTGAATTTTCGAGCCATAGAGGAACCAAAGATTGAGAAGTTCTCCTGTCAGAATTTTGGACTGTGGAAAGTACATATGGAGTCTTTGCTGATAAAACAAGACCTCTCACTCGCGCTTGAAGGGTCAGCAAAGAAGCCAAGCTCAATGACGGATGAAGAGTGGGACAAGATGGATAAGAAGGCAAGAGCTACGATTTTCCTCTCGCTGTCCAGCAATGTGTTGTTTAATGTTTCAGCGGAGAAGGCTTCGAAGGTGCTGTGGGATAAACTCTGTAAGATGTATGAGATGGCTTCAGCATCCAATAAAGTTTTTATCATGAAAAAGATTTATAACCTGAAAATGAAAGAAGGCAGAATCATGTCAAACCATTTGAATGAGTTTAATACCTTACTTACCCAACTGACTTCGGTGGAGATAAAGTTGGAAGATGAAATTAAAGCAATCCTACTGCTATGCTCATTGCCCAACAGCTGGGAAGGTGTCGTGATGGCCATAAGTACTTCAGCTTCAGCCAAAACAAAATTGGTGTTTGATGACGTAGCAGCTACACTCCTTAGTGAAGATATGCGTAGAAAGAACCAAGAAATATCTTCCGGTGAAGCCTTAACCGCTGTTAGTAGAGGAAGGCCTCATAATAGAGGCAAAGACAATAACAGAAGAAGATCAAAATCAGCGAAGAGGTCAAAATCCAGAGGTAGAGTTGGTGACTGTTGGTTCTGCGGTAAGCCTGGTCACACCAAGAAAAATTGTTATTCCTATAAGAAGGCGCAAGAGAAGGTTAAAGACAGCGAGGTCAATGCTGTTTATGACAAGGGTGATAATATTTTGGTTTTGTCCATAAGTGAAACCACTTCAGATTCATGGGTTCTAGATTCGGGCGCATCCTTTCATGCCACCTCTTGCACGGATGCCTTTTCTAATTATCAAGGAGGACAGTTCAGGAAGGGTTACTTGGGGGATAACAATTCATTGGACATCATTGGTAAAGGTGATGTTCTCCTACAATCTAAAAATGGAAGCAAATGGCTTTTGCAAGATGTTAGGCATGTCCCAAAACTGAAAAAGAATCTGATTTCTATAACCCAATTGTTCTCACAAGGCTGCAATACTACCTTCTATCCAGATTCATGGAAGGTTACTAAAGGTGTCATGCAAATTGCCAAAGGAAATAGAGAGGGCAGTTTATATGTTTTTGAGAATGACTCTCAAGTGGGAGCTGCTATGACAGTGATGGACAATGAAACTGAGCTGTGGCATCAACGGCTTGGACATATGAGTAGAAAAGGTCTTGAAGTCATGATCAAAAGAGAACAACTACTGGGATTGAAATCCGTGGATTTGGATTTTTGCCAACATTGTCTCTATGGCAAGCAGAAGCGGATCAGCTTCATAAAGACGGGTAATGAGAAGAACACCTCACCTTTGGAGCTGGTTTATTCAGATGTTTTTAGGCCAACTGAGGTAACTTCTCTTGGAGGTGCTAATTATTTTTTAACTTTCCTTGATGATTGCACTAGGAATGTTTGGATTTTTATGCTTAACAAAAAATCTGAAGTGTTCAGCAAGTTCAAAATTTTTAAAGCTCTAGTTGAAAATCAGAGTGGGCATAATATCAAGTGTTTGCAAACTGATAATGGCGGCGAATTTTGTTCACTAGAGTTTGATAGTTTTTGTGCTGACAATGGTATTCGAAGAATCAAAGTTGTTCCTTATACACCGCAAGAAAATGGGGCTGTGGAGAGGCTAAACAGAACAATTTTGGAAAAAGCATGGTGTATGCTTTCCAATGCTAGACTGGGAAAAGAATTCTGGGCAGAAGCTTGCAACACAACAGTTTATCTCATTAATCGAGCTCCCTCATCTCGGTTAAATCTTGACATTCCCGAGGAAAGGTGGACGGGCAAGCGTATTTTTTATAGTCATCTACGGTTGTTCGGATGTAAAGCGTTTGCTCTTATTCCTCCTGAGAAATGATCCAAATTGGATCCCAAGTCGCAGAAGTGTATCTTTGTTGGGTATGGCGAGGATCAGTATAGATTCAGGTTGTGGGATCCTGTCGCCAAAAAGGTCACTCGCAGTCGGGATGTCGTCTTCAACGAAAGAGTTTTCCTAGGTTTGCACAGAGATAGTACATCTTCAAAAGAATATGTTAATATTGATTTGTTTGACAATGGTGCTTCTTTTACACAGCCATTAAATGGTGCCCCTGTTGTGCACTCTACCCAAGCCCATATCAACTCTCCTCCAATGTAAATGCAGCCTCCCTCACACACAATAGCTTGTCAAACCCAGTCTCAAACACAGCTCCTTTTAAATCCAATGCCTTTGGCACATTCCACGCAACCTCCTTTGGGTGAGTTGCTGCCCTCAACTATGAGTTCGCTGCCTTTGTGTTCAATGCAGCCCTCATCACATTGTCCACACCCCCCTTTGGATCTTATACCCCCCCTCTCCACGTCATTGCCAGCCCAGCAGCAAGTAGACGTTGGGCACCCATCTCTATTTTCAACGCAGCCTTCACTAAATCATACGCTGCCCCCAAACTCCAGTTCGCTGCCTTTACTTGCAACGCTGCCTCCAACATATACACTGCCTCCTCACACTATTTCGCTGCCTCCTCACACACATCTACAGTCAACTACACACCCGCAGCCTCCTTTTATTCCCTTGCTGCCTCTCTCATTTCCCACGCAGACTTTTAATAGTCAAGTGCTGCCTGCTAATGCCACGCTGCCCCTAAACTTAAGATCGCTGCCTCTAGGAGAAATGTAATCTCTGTTTGGTAATCCACCTTGCATTGGTACTTCGCAGCCTGTAAGTCATATGACGCCTAGCACAGGGGTTATACAACCTTCTTCACACAGGCAGGTGATTAGAGGTGATCTACAAACTCAGGCAATTTTGCCTGAATAGAGCACTATAGGTGCATAGCAACAGGGAAGTGTGCAGAGTCAGAGCTGTGAGGCCAATTTGCAAAATCAAATAGAAAATGTTCAAAGTCAGTTGCAAAACATGAATTTGGAGGACTCAAATTCGCAACAGGAGGTTTCTCAGTTAAGGAGGTCTACCCGGGAGAGGAGACGTCCTTCTAAATTTTCTGATTATGAGTTATTATATTCAGAGGAGGCACAGCCAGAATCATTGATTTCTGATCAACCTGAACCAGCTACCTATAAACAGGCTTGCAAGGCAGTTGATTCTTCGAAGTGGCAAGAGGCGATGCAAGATGAAATGCGTTCATTGCAGGCTAATAACACTTGGGATTTAGTGCCACTTCCGCCTAATCGAAGACCCCTAAAGAACCGCTGGGTATACAAGTTGAAAGAGGAAGATGGAGGCAACAAGCGCTATCGCGCTAGACTGGTTGTCAAGGGGTATGATCAACAGAAAGGCATAGATTTTAATGAGATTTTCTCACCAGTTGTGAGAATGACCACAATCCGGGCAGTTTTGGGTTTGGTTACAGATTGGGATCTTAAACTTGATCAGTTGGATGTTAAAACAGTGTTTTTATATGGTGATGTTGATGAAGAGCTGTACATGGAACAGCCGGAAGGATTTAAGAAACAGGGATGGAACATCTTTATTGCAGATTGAAGCACAGCTTGTATGGGCTCAAGCAAGCCCCGCGCCAATGGTATCTCAAGTTTGATCACTTTATGACTGAGCATAACTTCTTGAGATGTGAATCAGATCCTTGTGTCTACTATAAGCGACTTCCTAATGGTGAGTTTGTCATTCTCTTGCTCTATGTTGATGACATGTTGGTAGCCGGCACAAGTATGAAAATTATTTCTGAATTAAAGTCTCAATTAGCTAAGAGATTTGCTATGAAAGACTTAGGCCCAGCCAAGAAGATTCTTGGAATGACCATCACTAGGGATAGACAAAAGAAGGAGATCATGTTGTCACAAAAGGCGTACATTGACAAGGTTGTAGACAGATTTGGTATGGCTGATGCAAAGGTTGTTTCTACTCCTCTTGCTGCCCATTTTCGTTTATCTTCTGATTTGTGTCTAAAAACACAAGAGGATAAAGAGTTTATGCAAGGTGTTCCTTATACATCAGCTGTTGGTAGCATTATGTATGCTATGATCTCCACTCGTCTCGATATTGCTCATGCAGTGGGAGTTGTGAGCAGGTTCATGAGCAATCTCGGTAAGCCTCATTGGGAAGCTGTCAAATGGATATTAAGGTATCTTAAAGGTACTTCTGATTATGCTTTGTGTTTTGGTGGCAATAAGGCATAGCTACAAGGTTTCACTGATTCTGATCTTGCCGGAGATTTAGATAAGCGGAGATCTACTACTGGCTATGTTTTTATGTTTGCTGGAGCTGCCATTAGTTGGGTCTCAAGGCTGCAACATTCTGTTGCTCTTTCTTCTACTGAAGCTGAGTACATGGCTCTTTCCGAAGGTGCTAGGGAGATGATTTGGTTACAGCAGTTGTTTGGTGATTTGAAATGTCAACAAAGTGACTATGTTTTGTTTTGTGATAGTCGCAGCGCCATTTTTATGGCTCATAATCATTCATCTCAGCGTCGTTCTAAGCATATTGACATACATGCTCATTTCATTCGTCATGTAGTTGAAGAGGGCAAGTTACAAGTTGCAAAAATTCACAAAAAGGTCAATCCGGCAGACATTTTCACCAAGGTTGTTCCCAAAGAGAAGTTCGAATGTGCCAGGACTTCTCTTGGTCTAGTTAAGAAGAAGTAATCAGAAGTTTAGAGTAGGGCAATGATTGGCGAGTTGCAGCATCTGTTGACCTTCAAGTGGGAGATTGTAAGGAAATGAAGACCAACGTACACATTACTTTTCCCGCCAATTGCTTGTCCTTTCACATTCCTCTTGTGATGTATAACGAAGCATTATATATGCTTGATATCTCATTGTAAAACACAATTCGATTATCAATACAATTCCTCTGCTCAGTGTGGATGTAGCCAAGTTTGGTGAACCATGATAAATCTGGTGTCTCATTTTCTGTTTGCTTTCTAATTACATCTGTGCGCTGTTTTTACTTCTCTTTCTGCAATTGAGTTTTACTTTCAGTCCTAACAATCTCATCATGAAAGCTCTGCACAGCAAGCTTTTAGTGCAAGAGATATTCAGCAGATATTAAATCAGCAGGGAAGGCAGACCTTGCCAACATCTTCATCAAGGTCAAATTGTCTGCGCCAGCCAGGCCAGGAAATTCAAAACAGCACTGATACAATTGGAATAAATCACAGTGTGCAAGTAAACCATGAAAACACAAGAAATGTTGGAAGTATGCCTGCAGTTAGTTCTTCCACGTCAAATCAATCTCGTCATGTTTCTTCAAAGAGCAGTTTTCACCAATTTTGGAAAGCAGGAAGTTATGATGTTCGATATCCACAAAAAGAATCCATACCAGGTCCTTCTATACTTTTGGAAAATTTGCATGTTGCATATCTTTTTTATTATGAAAATATTGTCCTAGAAATTAGATATTAATTATCATACAGTTACCTGTTTTCTTATCTTCTGTGATCTTCGAACTAAGAATGTTGAGGTTCTAAGGAATGTCATGCATCTTTAGCACTGTTTCTGTGAAGCAATTTACATGATTCTATAGTAATCAGTTATGGCATGGATTTGGTACGTTCTTGCTAATGTGATGGAGTTAGACAACTTTAGATACTTTAATAATACTGACAATTATTTTCTTCTTTATGCAGGTGGAATGTTTCATGTTCGTGTACATCCGAAGTTCCTTCATTCTAATGCGACCTCCCATAAATGGGCATTTGGAGGTTTGCTTCTTATGCCACTCTTTCGAATGATAAATAATGTCTATTGACACTCTCTTTCCTTACGGTCATCTGTAGATCATTTTTTATTTATATTAGGATCCACTGCTTGAACTGTAACGTTCAATTTTTCAGTCAAGAGATTATCTTAGCCTTATTGAATAGTATGTTGTGAGATATTTTCTCCAAAGCTCTGTTCTTATGTTATAAAATAATATTTTCTGTGAAGACAAATCAATTAATGTCAGAAGTTATAGGAAATGATGAATCTATTGTTGTTGAAATAAAATATTGTTGTCTCAATAAAATAGTGAAATATAAATACAAGATATAGAACTGTTTGGAAATTGAAAATTCCAAAGTTACCCTTTTTGACTCATCTTAATTATGATGCCCTGAAAAGGCAAGGCATATTAGAAGATTCATTTGTATAAGTAACTATACAAAATGAGTGACTGAATGACAGGAAAATTTAAAATGAGAAAAAGAAAAATAAACAAAATGCTATGGCTATTTTACATGCTTATCATTATCTTCAAGGATGAAATATATGTTGAAGATTGTCAATACACAGTTGAATGATTTATTCCTCCTAATCAGCAAAGTTGTAATCTCAAGCTGCCACTTTTACCATATAATCTATGTGTCACTTGCACAAGGCCTAGTATTTCTATTTCGTGGTACCATTGAATGTGTAATGCATCCACCCAAAATGGGGTTCCCTGATGTTAATTCACACAACAAGGGTACCTTTTATCTAGACACAACATTATTAAAAATTATAGTATAAAAACTTGTGGATTACTTGTGAGTTGAAATAGAAAATGAGAAAACTTCCTATAAAGGCAAGTCTTGGTGAGTTTTTCTGAGTTTGAGCAAAAATTGGTTCTGCTGAGTTTTGCTGAGATGCGATTTATTAAATTATAACATGAATTATTGAAAATTTAAGAAAGGTAATCATAAAGCACAACAGGTGCTCTCCCCATCATTCAACATATTCATTCATCTCAGCATAACAATCAAATTCTCTTAGTCATAATGTACATGTATAATTTATTTCTAAATGCATTGTACATAGTTTTTTTACAAATCAAAAAATTATAAAAAAAAAATGTAACAACCAAATAAATCATTCCTATTAATTTTTTAACACTTTTAGAAGAACAAGCTACATGTACACAATAGGACATAGCATAACACTTCACTCCATAAGCCATCCAAAGAATAATTTTGTATCTGAAGAGGGATGGCTCACTATACAGCCATACGGCATCATAAAGTGGTCAACCCTACCATCACCAAGTCTAAGGGGATCTAAGAAATCACAATGCTCTCATTTCACTCTCCCAAGGGTACATAAAAGGGTCTAATAATAATCCAACTAGAATGACACTTAGGATAGACCCAGTCATGCAAGAAGCCACCTCATAATTATGTGGGGTTTTCCCTCTTTTTGCAGCAGAAAATGCCATAACAAACAACAGAAAATTTTCCCAAAAGAAACACAAAGGCATGCCCCTGGGATGCTAACAAGGAAGGAGGATGTTTTCAGCTGCATAATAAATTAATTTCCAAGTCCACTCATATTCTTCAACTCTTGTAGTCCTTATTCCTCCAACATCTTTCTATGGACCAGCAAGCAACTCTTCTAAGAACCCCAAGTCCAACAGGGAAATTAGCACCAGGGATCAAGAAACAACCTGTATAAGCTCCAAATCCTTCACATCCTTTTCCAAGGCACTAGCATAACAGCCTAAAATCAGTAAAATCCATGAAAATTGAATGGGATACAAACTAAGAAAGAGACAAGCCACCAAGAAAGACCATGAAGAAAATCACAACAAATTTTAGAAAACAGTCCACAACCAAACCGATCCACATGAAGTGAGAAGAAAAAATGATGCAATTTGCATGGCCAAGAGGACCTAACTTAAATCCACCACTTGAAAAAAATTGCACTTGCTCTTCTAGCTCCTCTCTCCTCCAACTCTCTTCCTTTCCAAATTTGTAATAAGTGTGTAAAAATGAAAAATTTTGACAGCCTATATAGAAAGAACCTCCTCCTTTGCAAGTGGAAAAGGGACATGTGCCCCTTTCCTTCCCTTTCTTGCGTGAGCCCCTTTATACAGTCTCCTAAGCTCCTAGGAGCTTACTCATGGCTAGAAAAGTCTCCCAACCAATTACCGACATAACCCCTAACTTATCCCCCTCAGGAAGCACCTTTCTAACCCTACCCACTTCTTAAAAGGGACAATAAAGTGTACTTCAACTTTTTATTTATTTTTTATTTTATTTTCTCCAACATCGGTAGCCTAGGACACAATTAATAAAGTGTGCATCTAAATGGACCCCTAAGTTCCTAACCACTAGTCCATCTAACTAACTAGTAATCACTAGCGTCTTAATTTAAAAGATAAAGGTGATTTTGGGAACAACGTGTGAGACTAACATGGCAATGTGGTTTAGGGGATCCTCTTATCTTCTCTTCATTCTTTCATTGCACTTGTAATATGTGCACCCATTGCACCCATCAATACATCCAATCAAGATAACATACATATAGAATCCTCAAATAGTGATTTAGTTTGTGCATATATCTATGTATGTTATCACCAAACATGTAGAATGCATCAAAATTGGATAATAGAATAATCATATCATGAGAAAGGAGCATCAGCAGATATGATTAGTTAACTATGATCCTATATTCTATTGATGATGATAATTGTCAATAAAGCATACTAAATCATTTGTGTTTCTTAATTACTAAGTGCAATCAGAGATAAACACAAAATAGCCTATACTCCTACAAAACACACATTTCATCTTCATAAATATAAGATACAAGAGATGGTCTAGATGTTGAATAAATCATAGAAGTTTAGAACAACAAAAGTTTCAGTCCATAGGTCAAAATGGAGAAACGTTGAGTGGGGCATAACATAATGAATGTCTTGGTTGACTGGTCCAACAATTCTTCTTCATCAATGTTTGTGAGGTTGGTTTGGGGATGATTTATTACTTCACTGCAAGTTTTTTTTTTTCCACAGATAGGGCAATGGAAAGAACTATTGAGCTTGTTAGAAGAACCTAATGATGGTTGTAATGATTGATTTGAATGAATAGAAGTTTCATAGAGTTGGGGCTCTTTGAAAGTCAGATTGTAGTTGTAATGATTGATTTGAGCGAATAGAAGTTCGGGCTCTTTGAAAGTCAAATTGTTGTATAGAAGTAAACTACAGGTGGATGGTAGCTGTGAGTTGAGAGGATACCTACAGAATATAGTTATTAGTTCTATGAATGGTGTAATTATTAGTTATTAGTTCTATCCATGTAAATACACATTTAAGTAGTCAAGCAAGCTTTTTAAGTTTTCCATTGACTCCATTCTACATCTTCTTTCAGAAGAATGGTCTATGGTATGGGTCTATGTAGATGGCATATGAATGCCTGCGAAGAGCTTATTCTTTGGAGTTCCAAATGATATATATTTTTCGTCTTACATGATATAGAAAAATTGTTCCTTACAACTATCAAGGTCATCAGAGAAAAATTGTTCCTTACAACTATCAAGGTCATCAGATAATGGATTCTAGTTGTAACATTCTTAGAGAGAAACTTGTGCAGATGTTTCATTAATAGAAATTTTGTATTTGGAAGAAAAGAAATCAAGCCTTTTTCATGTTGTGCAAAGCAGGGGATGTTGATTATGAGATCAGTTCCAAGACAATGGGAAAGCACTCTTTGGTTCAGATTTAAATCTTTTATATTTATTATGTGTTAATTTTGACTGATATTAACTTTACTTTAAGTTTACAGTTCTGATGATCAAGTTTATTGTTCTAAAGCTTTGTTATTATCAGAGAGTCTGCCATTTCAGTGTGGTTGTATAAGATCCATAGAAAGGCCAGTCCCCAGTTAGATACTATACTGGATATTCTATTGCTTCCCTGAGAACATTTTTAGTTAATCTACATAATGCTTCTGCAGTACCATTTTCTTTTTTTGGAAATTGATTTTGAAGTATGTCACATTGTAATGAGTTGATCCATCATATTACCTTACCCAGCTTTTTCCAAAGAAAATCAGGAATACAATTAAAACTCAAATTCGATGTGTTTCAACCTTTATACGATCTGTTTACATTCTGAATTTGCTATGATTCTAGAACTACATTTATCTATTATCCTGGAGGTATTCATTATGATTTCTTTTTCTCATTTCTGAAGCTAGTAATTATGCATGTTTCTTTCTTTGTACCTTCTTTTGTCAGAACTCTGACTCCCTCCTGTCAGATTAAGGGGCAAGTGTGTGATATCTATAATTTTAGAGGTGATATCTTTCCTTGTAAGGATAAATGGGAATATCACCAAGCCCAGACCGGCTCTAGGGATAAAGTGGCGCCAGTCTGGGTGTGTTATAACATGCTTTATTGTGCTGTGGGGATTTGAACTCGAATCATTCTCTTTATGAATGCACCAATTTACGATTATACAATTAACCTTTGACTGTTGCAAAAAAGTAATGTTACTCTATTGTATGGGGTGTACAATTATCTTTTTTTCTGTTTTGGTGACTATTTTTTCTTTGTTTTTCTCCATTTTGTAGTCATGTTTATTAGATTCAAATTTTGAATAAATAATGATGTTATCAAAATAATATGTTTAAAGGTGGTTCTTCCTTGTGACGTATTTCCCACTTTGTGGCCAATTGTTGGTATCTCAATTTACCTAATCTTTAGTATATATTTTGTTGAAATTTTATTCTAATGAGTTTTAATTTTTGTTTATCATTGCAGCTATTGCAGAGCTTCTTGATAATGCAATTGATGAGGTAATGTGGATTTGTACTTTTTTTTTTGGGTGAGATGAATTGCTGAGGCAGCTACAATCACTCGTTTGTGATAGTTACCACAGAGATGAGAGAAGTTCATAACTAATGTTTATTTTTTAAATATTTTGGTCAGTTTTGTTTGCTAAAGCATTGTCTCGATGATGACTATTTGTCAACTTGATGTATGATGTTTTGATGATACGATATTTTATATTTGAAGATTAGTGTTCTATTATTGTCTATATCAACTTGATATATGATGTTTTGATGATACGATATTTTATATTTGAAGATTAGTGTTCTATTATTGTCTATATCGTGGGTAGAAATTTCCCTATTGTGCTTCTTATTTTGGTCCAATAGCATTCAGATACATCATGGTGCAACTTATGTCAAAGTGGACCGGATTTTTAACCCTCGTGACTGCAATCATGCTTTACTTTTTCAGGGTGCGAACATTATTCTTAGCTTGCTATCACTATTTGTACAAATTGGTATTGTATTTACTTTTATGAGAACTTACTAGTTGAAATTATCACCTTGTATTTTCTTTTACAGATGATGGAGGGGGCATGGATCCTGATTGTATACGACAGTGCATGAACTTGGGATGTTCTATGAAGAACACAAACACTACCATAGGACAATGTAATTCCAAGGAAGATGAGCCACACCCGGCATTGCATAAAAAGCTCGAGTGTAGTTTTTGGAGGATAATCACATATCTATTAAATCAATTTAAGTGTTTATTGCATGACTAGGCATGGGCTGCTTTCATTGTTGAACTGATTTCTATCCATTTGTGTATGCAGATGGTAATGGCTTCAAAACAAGTACAATGAGATTGGGAGCAGATGCAATTGTTTTTACTCGGACAGCTTGTGGAAGGTGCTGTTTGTTTTTTATTGAAACAAGAATAATCTCAATCACATCATTGTTCTTCTTGAGATTATTCTTGCTAATATTAGACTGCTTTATGATATGTTTCTCTCCATTCACATCATTATTCTTCTTAATCACAAATCATCACATTATTATTCTTGCTAAGGAGTACAATAATAATCACAATCACATCAGTGTAATAATAATCTGAATATTATCATTTTAGAAAGAATGCTCCCAATCACATGATTGTTCTTCTCAATCACATAAGCAATATAAGGAGGACAATGTTGTAATTGAGATGTAATAATAATCTGAATATTATCATTTTAAAAAGAATGCTCTCAATCACATAAGCAGTATAAGGACAATGTTGTAATTGAGATTATTCTTGATATGTTTCTTTCCATGTTTTTCTCTACCAAGACTATTAAAATGTTCCATAAGATGATTGAGATTATTCTTGCTAACTTGAAGCTGCCTTATGATGTTCCATTTCAATGTATTTTCTTAGTATAATTATTGTAGAAAAATCCCCCTCATTTTGTAGTCTATTACACATTAATTTAGCGCAGTTTAGTCTTTGAGCATTCAATTCTAGTTTATTTTTAAGGGTTCGTATCCTGCACCTAGGATCATGTGTGAGAATTTAAACATTTACTTTGAAGAAATTGAAAGCATATGTACACATCCAGATGCCATTCACATTCTTGTTTTTTTTTTTAAATACTTTTTTAGGGTTTATGATTGTAATGGTAGTATCTACAAAGTTGTCTTTAATTAATTTCTTTTGGTTGTTGAATTTTTAATTTGGCAGCTCTTCAACTCAGAGTATTGGGATCCTTTCCTACACATTCTTGAGAAAGATGGAGCAAGATGACATTATAGTTCCTATGGTATGATATAATGTCAAGGTGAAATCAGAATATCTTTATTTGAAAATTACTATTGGATTTCATGCATTGTATATGTTTTGTAGGTTGATTTTGAGCTGCCAATGGGTCCCCAAACACCAAGAATGTTAGTTCGTTATACAACAGATATTTGGACAAAAAACTTGGCAACAATCTTACAGTGGTCTCCTTATACAACAGAAATTGAACTTATGAAGCAGGTACATGATTTATTCAAATGGTTATTTTGATAATTAAAAAATGCCATCAATGTCACATAAAGGTACAGCACAGTAGTTTATTCTCAGCTTAATGACTTAATGACTTACTTGCCAAATTTATTATTATATCAAGACTTGTATTTTTACAATCCTTTGAAAATTCATAACCTCTCTATGATCCTTGTTACCTCTTTTTGACAGTTTGATAACCTCTTTATGAGGTTTCTCCCACTTTCCCATCTGCATTGTTTATTGTTTGTGGAAATCAGTGTACTTGGAGAAATGCTTTCCTTCTCTTTGGCCCATGTGGTCCAGCAGAATTCTGAAATTTACTTATAATGTCCATCTATTCAGCAATACAAAATTATTATAGAGAAGAAAAAACTGTGTGCCAAAATCATCTGCAGTTTCATCCGTGAGTTTCCCCTCCAAAGCCAAAAAAAAATCCTCTTTGAAACGAGACCACCATCAACCTAAAAAGAGCTAACACACTAAAAAATAGGACTGATGCCTCAGAAAAGGTGGTAACAGAAAAACAGACCAAAAATAGGGAAATCTAAAAATATAAAAGAATCACTCCCAAGTCCCCTGCAGCAATAAGAAATCTAAAAATAGTGAAGTCTAGAGTATCTTCGGTTACATTAAAACTTATAGAAGTGTTGTGAGTTTAAGCAATCGGCCAATTCTTGTCATTGCAGACTATTTAAATACTCAACAACAATACAGAAATTGGTATACAAGAGCAATAAAAAAGTAGAGTCCAGACTGAACAAATTCTTGTTGTAGCATCGTCATTATCGTGAACACACAAAGTTTAAGAATGGGTTATCTTCATTATAATGACATATGATATAAATCCCTCCAAATATTAGGCCCGACTTTATGTAACATTGGAATTATTAAATTGATCTCCTTAATGTAACATTGGAATCATTAATTGCTCTCCTTTATTCGTATCAGCCAAATAACACTTGCGAATCACCTACATCAAAACTGTTCCACCATTACGTAAAATCTTGGGTTGCAAATTCCTTCTACCAAACTCATATGCAACTGTGCCCATTTTGCATGAATATTTCCCCAATCACTAGGCTTCCTCCTCTTATTGCTAAAGAACATCCTGCAAATACCATCCATGCAACTCCCTCTTTCAGCATAGCCACTGTCATGAATCATGATCATAGGTTCAGACAGTTGTTCACCCCTCTTCAAGACGATATACCCTCTGGGTAGTGGGCACCATGTCTTCTCAATAAGGGTTGGTTTACTGTTTCCAGCCAAGGACACATGGTCATAAAGCAAAGCTATAGCATGCAGGCTATATAGAAACCCATAGAACACTGAGTTAAACAAAAACAAAGATAAAAGTGTCTGGTACCATATAGAAACCCTTAGAACACTGCACAAAACAATCTTTGACCTAAATGCAAATGAAAAGATGGACCTATTATAGATTTCTCCACGCATCAGGCATTGCATGTACGCAGCAAGCTATAACTAACAGCTTAAATAAAACAAAAGTGACTCCTAAGTTTCCTTCAGCAAAGTATCCATTATTTACATCATATGTACACTGTTCAATTTTCATTGATGTACAACAAAGGAACAATACTTAGTATTTTGTCACTAGTCTGTTGTGGTTTGAAATATTCTATGTGTGTGTGGAAATCTTAGAGTCCATATTGATTTTGTCTTTTTGTTCTTTTTATAAGTGCAGGGACGGTTAACATGGAAAATGAATGTCTATATTTTGATTCTTTCATATGTTTTGCAGTTTGAAGACATTGGACCTCATGGAACAAAAGTAATCATTTACAATCTTTGGCTTAATGATGATGGCTTTATGGAGCTTGATTTTGATACAGACAAGGAAGTATGGCCCTATACTAGTGGATCTCTATTTGATACTATGCATTTAAGTCAGTACACAATGTTATTGGTTACATCGCTGGAGAGAAAACTGCCCATATTGAATTTTCTATCGTTATTTGTTGTATATTTTTTCCTAATAATCTTCTGAAGTAACTTGTATGCACTACTGTGTCTTTCATTGCCTTTCTGATATATGAATCATTCAATTCTATTTCTGTTATTAATTTCTGTCTTGCAGTGAGATTGAGAATGTTCTTTGTTTCTCAATTCAATCTAGATTACTGCATATTCCAAATTATTGCTATCCACTGTTGTTGGTGTTCAGGGTAAAGGCTGAAATCTGTTATTACTGTTGTCTTGGCATAAGTATAATTAACTAGTACTTTACTATGTGTTATTTCTACGTTGAATCTAGGATTCTAGACTATTCCCCGTGCTTTAAAGAGTTTCAATTTTATCTTATCCCCATATTCTAAGAAAAATTTCCATTATGAACATATGGGCTGTAAATACAAAGGAGCTAAACTCTCTTTTGTCTATAATAAAGAATTATTAATAAGTCTTAAACATGTGCAGATACGGAAAAGAAGTATTCTTGGATAGAAGCTATTTGAATTGGCTATGCACTAACATGATCCATTCCTATGTCTACTGAAACTGGTAGCCACTGACTAATCTGAAATCAGACAATTATTAGACAGTATTTTCGTTTGTTGACATACCGAAGGGTTTGGTGAAAAGACCTGAAAAGAGTGAAATGGAGACTAACATTTGGATGGACTGAAGTATAACATTTTAGTATGTAAATCATAGTTCGAAATTTTAGATGCAACAAGTACTCAAATAACTTTAAAAAGTACTTAAATTCCTTGAAAATAAACATAAATTTTATGGAAAATAGAGTCACAAAATGTATCAAATGAGTCTATAAAATGTTGTAGAAGATTTTTCTATATGATTTGAATACAAAATGAGTGCAATTTCAAATCATCATGCAAATACAACGATCAACCAATAAATATGACAATTTGCCTATCCATGCAAGTTAAAACAATTTACAATTTCCTCTTCCTCATGTATGATCTAGTGAAAATTTGGGGTCTATTCCTTATAGCTGGCTACGACTCCACTCTCATACTGGAAGGTTGTAGCTCCACCTTGAAAATGAATGGCAATGACTTCTTTTTGCCTCAAGTTTAACATCATCTATAATGATTGCATCCAATCCAATGTCTCCTCTTTTTGCAGCATGCTCCTTTGCTTGACTCTCAAAATCAACAATCTTGTCTTCTATAAACATGGGGGTGTCCTCATCTTGTGTAGTATGGATCAATTTCAGGGCATGCACAAAGCCAAAACTACCTTTTGGTCCCAACAAGATATAATGTGTTAGCATTAAGGCTCGGTAGTTGCCAAGCCTAGGCTTGGTCACTACTGATCCATAATGCGCTCACGTTATGGCTTTATAGAAATAAAAACTTAAAGTTAAATTCTCTTTCTCTTTTATTTCAAATCTACATATATTTTTTTATAATAAAAGACAATTGAGCAACCAATAAGAAAGAGTTTTAAGGTGTTAGTATGGTCAAGCAACAAGGTAGTGCAGAATTTAAGCCCATGTTAGACATACACTAGTACTATAGGCAATACTGGAAGAAAAAACAACAAATAGACAGATAGAGAGATAGACGAGGGGCGAGGGACAAGAAAAGATAGAGATAGAGGGAGAAATAGAAAGAGATAGAGGGGGGAGAGTGAGGGGGAGATGGAGAGAGAAAGAAGAGAGATAGAGGGATGGAGAGAGGGAGAGATAGAGGGAGGAAGGGATAAAGATAGAGGGAGACATAGAGAAGGAGATGGAGATAGAGAGGGAGAGATAGAGATAGAAATATATAAAGGGACATATAGAGAGAGATAGAGAGGACAGGAAAGAGAAAGGGGGAAGGGATATTGAAAGAGATAGGTAGAGAGAGGGAGAGATAGAGAGAGAGGTGGGGAGATAGAGAGGGAGAGATAGAGAGACATGGATAAGGAGAGATAGAGATAGAGGTAGAGGAGGAGGAAGAGAGAAAGAGAGATATGGAGAGATAGAGAAAGAGAGGATAGAGAGATATAGGGAGAGTCTCTTTCTACCTATCATTTATCACTCTATCTTTATCCTCCATATATATCTCTTTGTCTCCCTTTGTCTCTCTATCCTTCCTCTCTCTCTCTCTCTCCATATAGTATTAAGGGCATAGATCTTCAATCAAATCATGCCACATACATCTTGACCAGACACAATAGATTAGTATTAAACACATATCTTGATCAACACACAATTATAAAGAAACATTGCACTTACAAGAATATGAATTACACTTAGGATCAATGAATAGGTATATGAATAGGGGAGAAGATCTCATGGTGGATATATAGTGTAGTCATAGTTAGGAGGGTCCATAAAGTGAATAGTCTAGACTGTACAGCAAGAGTAAACATAACGGAAGCAACTCAATTATAGAATGCAAATGCTTACTTAGTCATTTAATATATCATAGATTCAAAATACAAACATGCCGATAACATACAGGCTTACAGATCAGGGTTCAAAGGCCTAATTATCTAGTTAAAATACATGCGCAAGATATAGCTTTGAAGCACCTTACAGAACAAAATCCTAAGACTAAAAATTCATATTATGATTCACTACTTTCCTAGGAATCTATTACATGATTATATATCATCTTTAGATCATAAGATTCCTCAACATTGGTCAAACAGATTACAAACTCCAATGAAAGAGATGTAACATGTGTACACAGATAGGTCAAACCTAAACTCATGGGAATCCTCCATGAGTGAATGAATCCATGTGTGGTTCTCAAGGAAGGTTGGGCACGTCCAAAAGTATCTTGAATGATGTATAATTTAGCTCCACAAGTCGTGAACATGCTCCCCAAGTCTTCTCCTTTAGTTGTCCATCTAAGATTCTCTAAATGCTTTGCTCTGAGAAAAATAGTCAATCTTTTGATAGCATTATCTTTCTGAAAATTGATCCAAATGATTTGAAATTTGGATATGATGTGCATGAAGATGTCTAGATTAAGTCCATCTCTGCAAGGTTTGAAATGAAACTATGGTAAAATGTGGACCAAAATACAGAAACTACTACTGACTGAACTGACTATACTAAATTGGGAAAATGAAAGAAACAAAATAAAATGCAAATATTTTTGGTTGATGCAAGATTGCTCTTGAACCAAGGATGCTCCTGTAGCATACACCTAGGGTTGTTGAAAAAGTGAGTCCCTCACTTTGTTGGGGCTAGAGGAAAACCAAGACGGTCCACCTTAGCCTGAGAAATCCAAGATGAATCTTCTTCTGGTCTACCTTTCCACTTTACCAAATTTTCCATATATTACTTTCCTCTGATACTATGTCCAATTCTACTATCCAAGATATCTTCAATCTTCTCTAGTGCTCATAATGGTAACTTCTTCTTCAAGTCCTCTTTAATGCTATCACTGAACTCTACTTCAGGATACTGATATAGGTCTTCAATGTTGAAAATAGGTGATATACTAATGTCTCCAGTAGCTCTACTTCCTATGCATTTCTTGAATCAAACTTTCTGAGTATTGTACATGGTCCAAACTTCTTCATCTTCAACTTGTTGTATGTCCCAACTGGAAATCTTTCTTTTCTTAGATATACCATAACTTCATCTCCAACTAAAAATTCATGTCTTCTCTTCTCATCTTCTTGTTCCTTATACTTACTATTCATCTTCTCAATTGTTTCTTAACTTGATTATATACTATCTCCATATGTCCTACAAATTTTCTACTCCTGCACTCCTGTTATCCTCCATTCTGATATCTCTCAACTCTGTTACTTCTCTAGGGTTAGTTCCTATCACAATCTCAAATGGTGTTCTTCCTGTACTCATGTTCACTAAATTATTATATGCAAACTCTGCTTGTGATAGAATCAAGTCCCAATTTCTTGCCTAATCTCCAACCAAGCATCTCAGCAAATTTCCCAAACTCCTACTCACTACCTCTTTGTGTCCATTAGTCTATGGATGAAATGTTGAACTGAACTTTAAGTTTGTCTTCATCTTCTTCTAAAGTGTCCTCCAAAAGTATCCAAGAAATCTTGTATCTCTATTTGAAATTATACTCTTAGGTAATCCATGTAATCTCACAATCTCTTTGAAAAATAGGTCAGCCACATGAACTGCATCAATTTTCTTCTTACAAGGAATGAAATGTGTCATCTTTGAAAATCCATCCACCACTACAAATATAGAAGCATGTCCCCTTTGTGTCTTCGACAATGAAATCATGCTTATGTCTTCCCAAGGTCTCTCTGGTATTGTCAAAGATTTGTACAATCTAGTATTCTGACTACTTCCTTTTGCAACTTGGCATACTCTATAGCTCTGCACAAACTTCCTTACTTCCTTATATATCTGAGGCCAAAAGTAGTTTTTACTTACCAAAGCCACTATCTTATCAATTCCAAAATGTCTTGCCAATCCACCACTGTGCTCCTCTTTTATCAGATTATCTCTCATTGAACTCCTAGGTATACAGAGCTAATTTCCTTTGAACAACATATCCTCCTGAATGAAAGACTCTAACCACTTCTATTTGTCACAATAGGTTCCTTACATGTTTTCCTAGGTTCTACAAAATCAAGGTCTTCTTCATACATGTTCTTCAATTCTTCAAATCCTAAGACTTCAACTCTCATCTTTGTCAGCAAATGCCTTCTTCTACTCAATGCATCTGCAACTTTGTTTGTTTTCCCACTCCTATGCTTTAGTACAAAAGTGTAACTCTATATGAACTCTATCCATCTCATATGTCTTTGATTCAACTTTCTTTGACTATTCAAATATTACAAAGTTTGATGATATATATACAACACAAATTTCTTAGGCAACAAATAATGTCTCCACTTCTTCAAGGCTTGAATTATGACATAGAACTAATCATAAACTGAATATCTTTTTCTTGCAGCATTCAACTTTTCACTAAAATATACTACAAGTCTTCCTTCTTGACTTCACACTACTCCAATTGCATTTCCACTTGCATCACAATCTACTTAAAATACCTTATTGAAATTTGGTAATGCTAACATAGGTTTCTCTATTACTTTCTACTTCAACAATTCAAAACTTTTATCTGCTCCTGATGTCTACTTAAAGTCTTTTCTATCACATCTCAGTTTCTTTGTCATAGGGTTACATATTGAATTGAAATTTCTAATCAACTTCTAGTAGAAACTGTCTAATCCATGAAATGATCTGACTTATCCAATGCTCTTAGGTGTAGACCACTCAACAATTGCTCTAACTTTCCTAGGGTCCATCTTTAATCCTTTATAGAAATCATAAATCCCAAATATACCAATTCTTTCTTCGTGAAACTATATTTCTTTATGTTTATCAACAATTTCTCTTCTCTCAACCTCTTCAATACTTGTCTCAAGTGCCACAAATGATGTTCTTTTGTCTTACTGAGAATCAGAATATCATCCAAACATACAATAACAAACTTAACCAAGAATTTCTTTAAAACTTCACTCATCAATCTCATGAAAGTACTCGATGCATATGTCAATCCAAAAGGCATCACTAACCACTCATATAATCCTTCATTTGTCTTCAAAGTAGTCATCCATTCATCTCCTTCTCTGATTATGATCTAATGGTATCCACTCTTCAAGTCTATCTTTGTAAAATATTTTGCTCCACTCAAACAATCCAAAATGTCATCCATCCTAGGTAATGGAAATCTATACTTAACTGTGATCTTGTTGATTGCTCTAGAGTCTGTACACATTCTCTATTCTCCATCTTTCTTCAATGCTAGCACTGCAAGTACTGCACAAGGACTCAATCTTTCTCCGATCAAACCTTTCCTCAACAATTCATGTATCTGTCTATTAAGTTCTTCATTCTCTACTGGTGTCATTCTGTGCATTGCTTTGTTAGGCAAACTAGCTCCAAGAATAAGATCCATGTGATGATTGATACTCCTGATTGGTGGTAATCCTTCAGGTATATTATCTGATATGATGTTTCATACTCTATCAGCAACTTAGTTATCTCCTCTGTCTATGATTTTTCAGTTTCTATCTTCAGGTTTTTTAGGTTTCTTAGGAATTAAAGCATAAAACATATTCTCATGTCTCAAACCAGCCAAAAATTTCCTTCCATTAATGGAATAGATTCTAGCAATCCCATATACTTCACTTTAGGTTCATCTTCCAAAGAAATCAAAGTAGTTCTCTTTCTATTTGATGCTATAGTGTAGGTGTTCTTTCTCCCATCATGTATAGATTTTCTATCAAACTACTATGGTCTACCCAACAAAATATGACATACATCCATAGGCATAATATCACACCAACATTCTTCACTCACCAGTACCTTATGATCATCCTGAATCCATGCTATTTGATATGGCTTAGGGTGGTTCAATCTTTCCAACTTCAACTTAGTCACCATCTCCTCTAAAACCAAATTACTAGAACCACCACTATCAATTACAACTTTACAACATTTACCTCTTAATTTACATCTAGTCTAGAACAAGCGTTTCCTCTGTAGTGGTTCCTCATTTTTCTTTGCTTGAAATAGTGCTCTTCTCATGACAAGTGATTCTCGTTTCTCAGGTTTACAACTGAGGTTCATGATCTAACAAGTTTTTCTTCCACATATACTGCTCTTCCACTGTTCTCTATCTTCTTTCTTGTACTTCCTTGATGACATTCAAATGCTCTGTGTCTTTCACCTCCAAACTTAAAATAGGTTCCTTTGAATGTTCTCCTATCAAGTCCTCTTCCACCTCTTTTGTATCCTTCACTCTGATGTGAATTAGGGTTTCCTCTGTAATAGAAAATTTTGTCATCTCTCCGATATACATTGCTATCTTTGTCCTCCTTCTTGAATGTGCCATCCTATCTGCTCTACTTTGTAAATGATCTTTCTCCTCCAAAATATGTTCCACCTCTCTAAAATTTACCTGCTTTACCTCTCTATCTTTGCTCATGTTTCTTGTTCAACTTTTCTTCAACTTTCAAGGAAAATTGATATGCTTCTTCCAATGTTGTCATCCTCACTAAACTGAGTTCTTCTTGAATGTTTAATCTTAATCTTTTGATGTATCTAGCAACTTTCTCCTTTCTTGCTTCACTATGTCCTATCCTTATGATCATCTTATGAAATTCTTCAGTATACTCCTTCACAAATTTCTCTTTTTGCATCTAGTTCTGCAATCTCTTCAACAATTCCAACTCATAGTCAGTAGGTATAAACTTATTCTTCAACTTTGTCACCATTCTATCCCACTTTATGATCTTCTCTTTCCCTCTTTTCTTTCTATCCAACTAAACTTATTTCCACCAAATAGTAGCATGTCCTTTCAACTTAGTTTTTGCAAATTTCACCTTCTCTAGATCTTCAATTTCTTCATATTCAAAGTATTATTCTAGGTCATTTATCAAATCAATCAGTTCCTCAAGATTTAAATTGTTAGTATAATTTTGTACCTTCAATCTAGGTCTTTTTCTAATCTTTGAAATAGCTCACAATATCTTCACTTGATTTGATTCATCTTCTTCTTCTAGGGTTTCTTCATTTTGATCAGTGGATTGAAATTCTTCATCATTAGCACTTTCAATATTAGGTCTAGGTGTAAGTCCTCTTCTTTGATCTTTTCAACAACATCCAAGCAAACTAACATTGTCTTCATCATTTCCATCATCTCATCCATTATTCCATCCATAGTACAAATAGCAAGTATTCTCCTTAGTGGCATCTCTTCCTTGGATCAAGTATAACTATATCAAATTTGGTGATTGGGATACAAGGTGACAACTGTGTCACAATCGGTGATCGATTGACAACACAAGTAGTCTATCTCAAATTTGGTGATCTATGCATAGCAAGATCTTATAGAATGCCTTCACAAATTTTGCTCACTTCACTCCCAACAGATTCAAACTTTTCTTTGATACCACTTGGTACAGTCATGGTTAGGAGGGTCCACAAAGTGAATAGTCTAGACTATGTAACAAGAGTAAACACAACAGAAGCAACTCAATTATAGAATAGAAATGCAGATTTAGTCATTTAGTTACATAGATTGAAAATACAAACATGCTAGTAGCATGCGGGCTTACAAATTAGTGTTCACAAGTCCAATTCTCCAATTACAATACATGCATAGTGTTGATTATTTTTAGACAAGTAAATAGTAGAGTAAAATACTGAGTATCCAACTCTCTCTTAAATAAAGCTTCTCGAATTCTAAACAAAGTGATCAATCAAGATAACTCCAAGGTTCCTGTTCCTATGATTTGTGATGGATGAACTTAGTGAATACATGTGATCTTGCTGATTACCACAAAGGGACTTATGCTAACTTCTTCATACTTCCTTTAGCTTAACTCTCCTTACAATGTGGATGAAGTATTCACAATGTATCAATGATTAAAAAAAGGGTAAAAGATAAGGTTTAGGGAGCTAATCTAAGGTCAATGAAGCAATGATGATGCATGAATAGACAAACTTCTTAATAAACCTAACTCCACTTTGCCAAGGGTGCCTACAACTACATGGACGCCAAGGGTGTCTACAACTACATGGAGTTGGTGCAATCTCCTAAGGTAAACAAATGGCTTTCAAAATATAATTACCCCTCCCTTGATGATGACGCATCACATGTGGTGCAATGAATGAGGAACTTGATCTTTGCTTGGATGCTCTTGCAATCATCCTCATCTAATTGTGGTGCACTAGTTGACGATTTTAATTTCTAGTTGATCAATCACTTGAAACTTGGAACTCATATCATATTGAAATGGTGCCTAGGATTACCACTTTGTCTTTTAGTTGAAGGATGCATTTGATAAACATTCCACCCAAGGTGCATTAGATGACAACTTTAATCTTCCCTTGAAGTTTCATCTTATGTAAACCACATCAGCCTTCTTGATCTAGGTGCAGCAGATAAGCATTTTGAATCTTCTTGAAACTTGTCTAAAATTTACAATCTATACCACTTCCTTCAAGGACATTGGATAAGGATCTTGGACTTCTCTTTAATTTTAATCTTAAAACCTATTGCTGATTCCTAGATGAAGGTGCATTAGTTCTGTCGTAGTAGATCATGATTTTGGATCCTCTTTTGAAAGCCTCTGAATTCTCAACAAGATTGCCACCTCCTTTGTCACATTGGATGCTGATTTTGATCCTTCATTTGAGAGTCTCTTATAAAACTTGAATTCATCTTTCTTCAAATGTGGCCCACCAAATCAGGCACACCAAATTAGCATTCTAAATCTTCTTGAAATGTATCAAATTTTGAACTTAAACCCCCTTTCAAAGATGGTGCAAGGGATGAGGTTTTTATCTTCCACTTAAAACCTTCATAAATCTTCCATTCAACCTCACTTATGAGTGGCACATTAGATGGAGGTTTTAAATCCTCTAAACACTGGCACATTGGACATCAACTTTGATCTCCCTTTGATTTGTACCAAGGTGGCGCACTAGATCCACATGTTGAATCCTCTTGATGGAATGTTCATAACACTTGACTCCATCCTCATTAATTGTGGCACATTAGATTGGGCACACTAGTAAAGTATTTTGATCTCTTCTCAAAAGTCTCTTGAAATTCTACATTCTTATCCCTTGGCGCATTGGATTGAGGTTTTAGATCCTCTATTGAATGCTTTGAAAACCTTAATTTTATCATCTTTCATAAGGGCACATTAGTTCAAGTGCATGAGATGAGGATTTTGGTTCATTTTGAAAGTTGCAACTCCATCATCAAAATAATCTTCCTCACCTTGGTCGCATTGGATCATGATTTTAATATCTTCTTCAAATTACACTTAAAACTTCACTCCAACCTTGGTGCAATGGATGGGTTGCATTGGATCCACATTTTGATCTCTATTTGAGAGTAGCGCACTGGATCAAGATTTTACACTCCCCTCATGTCTTGGCGTAGTGTATGGGAATTTTGATCTCCCTTCAGTACTTAGCCATTTTTTCAACTTTCTCAAGGTAAGGTATATTGAAAATATATTTAAGTATAAGAAATGAATTTCTTATATATTAAATATTTTTCAATATACCTTTCAGGATGTTTGAGATAGGTCTCGAATCCACTGGATTTAACATGTAGAATCTAGAATTTCGAGGATCCACCAGATTTCAGACTTAGTCAATTTTTTAGGATTTTTAGGATATCAGGATATCAGACTTAGTCATTTTCAGGATCTCAAACATGCATCAGGATATTATAATTTCTACCACAAGGCTATAGACTCAAAGACCACTGACTTCATCTTGCAACCAACCTAAGACATCATCCAAGACTCAAGCAAAGCATCAAAGATCAAAAAAAGGGGGAGTCCCCATTTGTAATGGGGCAATGTGTGATTAGGTCACAACATCTAGTGCCAATCCAATTAAATGTTCCTAAACATTTCAAAGATGAAGACTCAATCTAGACTCAGAAACTTCAGACACTCTTCCTCTACTCATCAACCAGTTAGATGACAAACTCAAAATGGAAAAGAATCATAGATTGGATCAAAACACTACATTTCTTGATGTGTGATTAAAGATAAGTTTCAATTAAAACAGCTTCTTAAATGTTCCAAAGATAAACAAAAATCAAGTTTCTACATTTTCACGTACTCCCACACACTAGATCAAATAAACACAACTACTTGATCAAAGAATCAAAACCAATTGCCAACACGACTATCTGTATTTGAGGATTCAAGTGTGAACACTTGCATTTGTTTTCATCCCTTAGAAACTAGGATCATCTAAGCTTACCTATCTCAAGTTAGGTAAATTCATTAAAAATGGATGAATGGAAATATATACATATGGATGAAATGGTAAATGAGGAGATGCAATGACACAAAATAGAACAATGACAGGGCAGGTGATATGGAAATGATCAGAAATGGAATGACATGAAGTGGGCGGGGGGGGGGGGGAATGTAATGAGACAGGGTGTCTCTACCATAACACCTGTTTCCTAGGTTTTTGTCATGGTACTTATCCAAGGTGCCACTGAAGGTGGCTTTCACCTGTGGACGAAAATTTTTTCTTTACTATTTTTTTTTTCATTTTTCTTTTTGTTTTCATTTTTTTTTTAGATAACCATTACATATGGTGCCTATTTGCCAAGTTTTCACCATAGTAATGGATGGAAAGAATTCCAGAGTCTGATTCTGCAGTTAGCATGATGGTCCAAACAAAACCATGTCAATTTATTATACTTATGGATGTTGGAAGAAAATGACAAAATGATATGGAAAAAGTGGATTATGATGCAGATTATGTAAAACAGGTAAGTGAAAAGTGTATCCAGACACAAACCCAGTGAATGATGGGATATATTGGATGGTGGAAAATGTAGTGGAAATGGAAGTGGAGTAAACGGAATGAAAACTATAATCAACACTTGTTCATATCGACTTAAACTTTGAAGCTTGCAAGTGGAGGGGAAATGAATAAAGGGACAGGGATGGTGATTAATAGACAGGTGAAAAGGTAACTTCATAACCAACATGAAATTAGAATTTTTCAGATACGGAAGCCTCTTTGGATTCGGATTCTTGGACTTAAGTACCTAGAGCTTTGCCTTTTCTATTTGGAAGTATGGAATGAAATAGCCTTTGAATATGCTTTGCTTTGATTGCTGGCATTTGTGCTAAGGCATAAACATTTATAGGATTTTCAGGAATTTAGTTGCTTGATGGGTAAAAGGCATCCAAAAATTTATTTTATGGAAATATGGGGGATGGGTGGAGGAATTGTAAGCTTCTCAATTAGATGACACTTACATTCATTGATCATGATTAGGAAATGGTTAAATGGATGAAGGAATAGGGTGGATGAAAATAGATAAAGTGACAAAAAGACGAATGGTGGAAGGTATGGATAGCTACATGCTTCTAGACTTTGCATGGGAATGGAAGTGGAATGGATACACATCCAATGGGTGAATGATAGAAAATGGTGGATCAATGCATAATGGATGGGAATACCAACATCTTAACTTTACTTACCTTGCAGTGAGCAAGGCTATATGAATAGATATTGACATGGATGAACTCCAAATGCTTCATTCATAAAGACTTCGATTTATTTTTTTGGAGTATGCAACAAACAATAGGACTGTACAAATAATTCAGACATCAGACTTGACATCATTATTTGATGGAAAGGGCAAAGTGGATGGAGGCTTTATTGCTTTCAAAAAGGGGGGATAAGCGGAATGAAATGTATGGAAGTATGCAAAGATGCTTATTATGGAACGAAGCAGAAACATGAATCACCTTGAGATTTTCACTTGATCCGGGCTCACAAAGACTTTCCTAGCAACTTTGGGGATTATTAAAATATGTAAAGTATAAAACCTCAAAATACTTCAGTCAATATAGAACAAATGATTCATCTTCCAAGAACAAGCAGTCATGCATTCTGACACTGGCAATGGAATCCACAAGAAATCCATCAGTCATGACCCATGTTTCTCAAAGGAACACATAAGAATTCATAAAATTTAGATTTGCATTTTAAAGTTTTATAATCAGAAGATAATGTTGTCAAGACACAATATATGATTAGTTTCCAAGTCAAGTCCAAAGTCTAACGAGATGATAAACGTGAAAGAAAAATGTTTTCAGACTCTAAGACTTTCATGAATGGATGTCTAAAAAATGAACTAACATACTATCACAGATTGAAACTAGAGTATGTGTGTTTAAGATAACATCACCTTCTTACAAATAGGAAACTCGACATGACAACCAACTAAACAACTAACACTAATCTACGAAAGCAAACAACAACAACTAAGTAAAGCGAACAACTACCAACAACTAAGCTAAGAAAAAGACAACAACAAGCAATCAAGCAACCTGAAAGAAAACTACTCTAATCAAACCAAGCAAACAAAGCAAAACTAAGTTAAGATAAACCAACACTTGAGTCAAATGACAGTAAGGGAGCAAATCTATTCTAAGATGCAACATGAAAAAAAAAATCCTACTCTAACTTAGTTATGTACAAGCAACTGAGGGATACAACCCAGGAGACCTAAGTATGTACACACCCTAACATGAATTTTCAGAATGAACAAGAGTAACAATGTGCAAGTGAATGTACGAATTTTTGCAAATTTATCTTTGAATTCAGAAAGAATATCTTGCACAATACATTTATCATATTCAGACAAAATTTCGCACACGATTATAAATTGTGGCAATTCAAAAGGACCATGATTTATCCAAACACAAGTTGCTTTTCCTGAATTTCCATAG
Source organism: Cunninghamia lanceolata (assembly GCA_027924645.1). Classification (NCBI taxonomy): domain Eukaryota; kingdom Viridiplantae; phylum Streptophyta; class Pinopsida; order Cupressales; family Cupressaceae; genus Cunninghamia; species Cunninghamia lanceolata. The sequence goes on along the minus strand of BSBN01001670.1, from coordinate 2,757,124 downwards.
TCAAACTCATATTTTCATACTCATCATTTAGAAATTCATAATCATCAATTCAAAAAATTTCCAATCAAGATCATGGAAAGATACAACCTGGTGTTCTTCATCATTAAAATCAAGGAGAGATACAACCTAATGGTCTTTGTCTAATTCATGCTTGTCGACTATCGATATGTCTGGAGGTCAAAGTTGGTGATGGATCATACCACTTGTGTTCGCAACATGCATTAGCTCTTCTTGAATCGTCAGCAGTGGGCTTAGCACCGACTCGAATTGCTTGTCAAATTTGATCTTTATTTCATCAACTTGGTCATCTTGGGATGACTTTGGCAGGAACTCTCATTATATTTGATCCATGGGAGCATCGAGCACCCATCTGAATTGTTGTTCATTTGATAGGTCTTCGATGAAGGCTTGGAGTGCTTCTTGCAATGCATCTAGTTGACTATCTTCCAACAACTCTTTCTGTACTTCATGTAACTCACTTTCAAGGATCTCCCTATGTAGCATGAATGAATGTTCCTCAAGGAATTCATCTTCTTGCAATGAACTTGAGTTATTTTCTTCTTTGATGGGGGAGTCAACATCTTGTTCATCACTGGCCTTCATTTGAATATCCTCTATTTCCTTTTCAACTTCAGCAGGCTCTTCGATGATGGCTTGGAGTGCTTCTTCCAACCTTAATTGTTCCTTTACTTGATGAATGGCTTCCTGACAAGATGAACATGTGAGTTTTGAATGAGCTATGTTATAAATTCTATACCAAGCATCTGGAATCAACATTTCTTTTGCTGGTAGATCCTTCTCAATGCTCAGTGTTTTCTTGATCATTTCCTTGAAGCTTGTGAAGAACTCTCTTTTGTCAAACAACACTTCAGGAAGCACCTTTGTGGGAACAATCAGATCATGTACTTGTGAAAAAGAAATTTTCCCTTGCAATGCTAATTCCATCCTTGATAAAAATGTCATGCAGTATAACTCCTCGTGTCCATTAATGTCGTGAATTCTACATCCTTTCCTTGATGCAAAGTCACTCAAACTCATAGGATGAAGTTGTGCATTCAAATTCAACCAAAGCTGAAGAATATCATTTTGAGAATGATCCACCTTGAACTGCCTTGAAATTTTTGAGAAATCCATGTCTTTATACTTTTGGTATTTTCAATTTTTTACTCCTTTTGTATTTTTGCTTTTCTACTTTTCTTTTTGCATTTTCTGGGATATAAGAGAGATCTCAAAATCTTGAATCTTTCCATCAAAGCCCACTTCAAACTTCAATCCACCATTTTGGAGTATCTAGTTGCTCTTGAAATGAAGAATATCCACATTCATGCCCTCCTTCTAGCACCAAAAATGTTGATGATTATTTTTAGACAAGTCAACATTAGAGTAAAATACTGAGTATCCAACTCTCTCTTGAATAAAGCTTCTTGAATGTTAAAAAAAGTGATCAATTGAGATAACTCCAAGGTTCCTGTTCTTATGATTTTTGATTGATGAACTCAGGGAATACATGTGATCTTGTTGATTATCACAAAGGGACTTACATTGACTTCTTCATACTTCATTTAGCTTATCTCTCCTTACAATGTGGATGAAGTATTCATGATGTATCAATGATAAAAAAGGGAAAAAAATAAGGTTTAGGGAGCTAATCTAAGGTCAATGAAGCAATGATGATGCATGAATAGACTAACTCCTTAATAAACCTATCTCCACTTTGCCAAGGGTACCTACAACTACATGGAGTTGGTGCAATCTCCTAAGGTAAACAAATGGTTTTCAAATCATGAAGGCTCATATAACCACCCATCGAATGGCATAGCTCAAACAAGCATCCATAACCAAACTTAAGCAAATGATGAGGCTCAGACTAGATTTACACAACACTTCGCCAGCGATGAATGTTAAAAGCATGGGCTAGGAATTGATCAAATATTCAATACAACACACATAACATCAATGAACTTCTAATCTACTTCTAATCTACTTTGAAACATCTCTTCATTCCATCAAGATATAGGAAACCATGTTATTCCACAAGACAACACTTAACACCAAATGAATTCAAATGTATTTGCATTAATCTTGAGAAATATTTACAACAACTTCAAGTCCTCTAAGAGAATTTTGAGAGTCTCTTCTATTCTACTACCTACAATCTAATAATTTACAAATGAGGCAACAAGCCCTTTATATAGAATCTAATAATTTACAAATGAGGCACATTTTTCAAGAAGATAAGGATAAGATAGAATCTTTTAGATTATCTTCCACATGGGCATCCTCTTTGTCTTCTTTCTTGTTGTAGATACATTGAATGAGGCTAAATGATGTGGTGAATTATGATTGGACTAATAATAGGTACATGCCACATTGGTGTCATCTCGGCAAACTTATGGATTTCAACTATTTATTCACTTTTCTCTATGGGCATATTCCCAAATTGTATCATCTTGTATGATGTCTTCGATGTGATTGCTTGAACTTGAATGTTTGGGAATACTTTGTTGATCTTGCCATGTTCATCTTCTTGTAAACTGGATGTGTATGATAGATGTTTCTCACTTGCTTAACACTAGGATTCTCCTTCTGCAGGGTATATGTCGATCCTCTTTCGGTGCATCTTGATAGAGAGTAGTAGGAGATGATGATGATGATGCTTCCTTCTTGATATGTAGAGTAGATGACTTCTCAAAGAGACTTGAATGTACCAAAGGAACTTGAAGCTTTATAGATTAATGTCTTTGCTTGATGATGCAAATGATGAAGAGTGTTGGTATGTTGGACTTGAAGTGATAACTTGGAGCAGCTTACTTCTATCTTCACTTCACTCCTAGCATAAAGGTGGTTCAAGCTTTTACTTCTTCGATGACTCCTTAGCTCAATCCTCACTCTTGCAATAAAAATAAAGAAGCAACATCAATCCTTTTGATAAACACTTGATTTCATAACACATAAGAATCATTTCATGCATTTCTAACTTATGCGCATTAGATGAGAAATTTGATCTTCGCTAGAAAGCAATCATAAAATTCAAATTAAGCATTATATATGGATGAGGCATTGGATGCCAATTTCACTCCTTCCCTAGAAACCTTCATAAAACTTGAATTTAATCTCCATCCAAAGTGGCGCACTGGTTGACAATTTCATGCTCTGGTTAAAATTTCACTTTTAAATCACTATTTTTTACTCCTTGTTCTAGGTGCATTGGATGAGGTTTTTGGTTTCTTCTTTGTTTTGGCACACTAGATGGGCACATTAGATGATGATTTTGGATCTCCATTGAAACTTCACTTCAAAATATAATTACCCCTCCCTTGATGATGGCACATCACATGTGGCGCAATGAATGAGGAACTTGATCTTTGCTTGGATGCTCTTGCAATCATCCTCATCTAATTGTGGCACACTGGTTGAGGATTTTAATTTCTGGTTGATTAATCACTTGAAACTTGAAACTCATATCATCTTGATATGGCACCTAGGCTTACCACTTTGTCTTTCACTTTAAGGATGCATTTGATAAACATTCCACCCAAGGCGCATCAGATGACAACTTTGATCTTCCCTTGAAGTTTCATCTTATGTAAACTACATCAACCTTCTTGATCTAGGTGCAGTAGATAAGTATTTTGAATCTTCTTGCAACTTGTCTAAAATTTGCAATCTATACCACTTCCTTCAAGTGCATTGGATAAGGATCTTGGACTTCTCTTAAATTTGTATCTTAAAACTTATTGTTGATTCCTAGATGAAGATGTATTAGTTCTGTCGCAACAGATCATGATTTTGGATCCTCTTTTGAAAGCCTCTAAATTCTCAACAAGATTGCCACCTCCTTTGTCACATTGGATGCTGATTTTGATCCTTCATTTGAAAGTCTCTTATAAAACTTGAATTCATCTTTCTTCAAATGTGGCCCACCAGATTAGGTGCACCAAATCAGCATTCTAAATCTTCTTGAAATGTATCAAATTTTGAACTTAAACCCCCTTTTAAAGATGGAACAATGGATGAGGTTTTTATCTTCCACTTGAAACCTTAATAAATCTTCCATTTAACCTCACTTATGAGTGGCACATTAGATGGAGGTTTTAAATCGTCTTAACACTGGTGCATTGGACGTCATCTTTGATCTCCTTTTGATTTGCACCAAGGTGGCGCAGTAGATGCACATGTTGAATCCTCTTGATGGAATGTTTATAACACTTGACTTCATCCTCATTAATTGTGGTGTATTAGATTGGGTGCACTAGTAAAGGATTTTGATCTCTTCTCAAAAGTCTCTTGAAATTCTACATTCTTATCCCTTGGTGCATTGGATTGAGGTTTTAGATCCTCCATTGAATGCTCTCAAAACCTTGATTTTATCATCTTTCATAAGGTTGCATTGGTTCAAGCACATGAGATGAGGATTTTGGTTCCTCTTGAAAGTTGCAACTCCATCATCAAAATAATCTTCCTCACCTTGGTTGCATTGGATCATGATTTTAATATCTTCTTCAAATTACACTTAAAACTTCACTCCAACCTTGGCGCAATGGATGGGTCGCATTGGATCCACATTTTGATCTCTAGTTGAGAGTGGTGCATTGGATCAAGATTTTGTGCTCCCCTCATGTCTTGGCACAGGAATTTTGATATCCCTTCAGTACTTAGCCATTTTTTCAACTTTCTCAAGGTAATGTATATTGAAAAATATATTTAGTATAAGAAATGAATTTCTTATACTTTAAATATTTTTCAATATACCTTTTAGGATGTTTGAGATAGGTCTTGAATCCACTGGATTTAACATGTAGAATCTAGAATTTGGGGGATCCACCAGATTTTAGACTTAGTCAAATTTTTAGAATATCAGGATATCAGACTTAGTCATTTTCAGGATCTCAAACATGCATCAGGATATTATGATTTCTACCACAAGGCTATAGACTCAAACACCACTGACTTCATCATGCAACCAACCTAAGACATCATCCAAGACTCAAGCAAAGCATCAGAGCTAAAAAAAGGGGGGGGTCCCCATTTGCAATGGGGTGATGTGTGATTAGGTCACAACACACAAGATATAGCTTTGAAGTACCTTAAAGAACAAAATCCTAAGACTAAAACTTCATATTATGATTCACTACTTTCCTAGCCATCTATTACATGATTATATACCATCTCCTGATCATAAGATTCCTCCGCATCGGCCAAATAGATTAAAAACTCCAATGAAAGATGTAATGTGTGTACATGGATAGATTGGACCTAAACTTATGTGAATCCTCCACAAGTGAATGAATCCATGTGCAGTTATTAGGGAAGGTCACCCACATCCCAAATCATCTTGAATGATGTGTAATTTAGATCCACAAGTCGTGAACATGCTCTGCAAGTCTTCTCCTTTAGCTATCTTGCCTAAGACTCTCTGAATGCTCTGCTATGAGAAAATAGTTGATCTTCTAATAGCAATATCTTTCTAGAAACTAATCCAAATGATCTAAAATTTGGATATGATGTGCATGAAGATGTCTAGATGCTAAGTCCATCTCTAGAAGGTCTGAAACAAAAATACAACAGAATATGGATGAAAATACAAAAACTGCTACTGACTGAACTAACTGTACTGGACTAAGAAAATGAAAGAAACAAAATGAAATGCAAATATTTTGGGTTGATACAAGATTTCTATTGAATTAGGGATGCCCTTACATTAATATACAAGTCAATCAAATTAAGACTAAGGGTACAAATCATGTGTGCTCAATTTAATTTTAGCCAGTGCTTCTAGGTTGCAACAATGATAGTCCATGCTCATAAATGGAACTAGGTCAACCTAAAGTGAATTTAGAAGCTTCTCCCACTCTTTGTCCAAGGGTGAATTGATCATCTATAAGAGTCTAAAGTGGCACTCTTGTTTAATGGTGCATTCATAGGATACCTCCTATGCTTGAGCCATAAATGTTTGTACAAGGACCTGAAGCTCTATCAATGTCTTGAAAACTAAGTGAACTTCTTTGATAAAATGAGCTAAGGACCACATGTTGAATATAGTTTATTCTTGGCTCTTCTCATTCACTAGTTCTAGAAATGTGGCTCTTCTCATTCACAAGGCTTAGGTGATGTGGCCTCCATTTTAGCCTTGTAATATGATCTTCACAAGACCTTGATGTGGTAAAGAGAAGCCACTAACTATTTGAGCTATTTAATTTGGACCTTTAACCTCTTGACCTCCTTTGATTCTTCTATTATATTCTTTAGGTCAACCTCCTTTTCTCTTAGGCCCTTGAGTGTCTAGTCCTAGGTGTCCACTTAATTATTTAGTTTTTCTATCTCATAATCTTCACTAGAGGCCTTTTCCTTTAGTGATCCTATTTCAATAGTATTGGCACTAGTTTTAGCCTTTTCATATATTAATTATACCTCCAAGTTTTCCACTTGATTTCATAATACATTCTTGGTGGTTGTCTTAGTTACCATCTATCTTTTCCCTAGTGCCAACTCTATTCTTGCTTTAGTCAATTTTGTTTTAATCTCTAGGAGTTGCTTCTACCTATGTATCTTTGGCTTCAACGGCTTTCTCTACAAGTTTGGTGACATAGCCTTCTAATGCCTTTATTTTCACTTCAAATGCTTTATGTACAAATTTTCAAAGTCTGAAGCACTTTATGTATAGCTTTTCTAACTATCTCTCTCTCTCTCGCCCCATCTCTATCTCTCTATCTCTTCCTCTTTTCTCCCTAGACCTATATATCTATATATTTCTCCCTCTATCTTTTAATATCTTTATCCTCCCTCTTTCTATCTCTCTCCCTCTCTAAAGCCTTTCAACAAATCCATTTTGTGCATATCCTGCAACCATGGTATTCCAGGAGAATGAAGATGCTACTACTGTTCTTGATAGTTGGGAGACTATTGAGGATGCCACCCCTAGGGAATTTTGGGGGAAATCAGATGATAAAGATCTTCCACCCTCTACTAGTGTTGATCTTGTTGCTTAGTGTTTTGTATGTCTTTCAATGTTAGACATTATGTTTTGATTGCGTTTTGAGGCTGTGACATATTTTTTATTCACCTTTTGAGGCTATGAATGCGTGGGTGTGACTTTTTACCACCCTACTTTTTTGTGTGTGTGAATGTGTACTATTTATTCCTTTAATATAATTTAAATAGGATGTACTATTTATTCATTAAAAAAAATTCCTAAGAGTTCTGATTATGAGTACAGTGATATTTCTAACTGCTAAGGGAAGATAAATAGCTAAAATTTCTATATTGTCGAGTCCAAGAGATTCTAAAGACATAAAGAGCTAAAGAATAGGTCCCTAGATTAGGGACATCTTAATGGAATCCTAGACTCTATCTATCTATCCTAGGGTTGGTTGAACATCTCTGTACTTTGTTCTGGGATTAAGGGGATGTAGTGGGATGGTCACTAAGGTTTGGTCACAATTTTGTGTTTCCTTGGATTAACTTGTTCATATTTTAGAATGTTTTTTCATGAGGCAAACTTAAAAACAAGATCTAAATGATTTTGCTTGTTTCATTGTCATTGGAAAAGTACCACTGTTATCTGTTGCTTTTGTTCCATGTAGTGTTCGATGTTGATATTGCATATTTCTATGTGTTTTATAGGATATAAAATTGCGAGGAGGTGGCAAACAATTCAACATTAAGAATTCACAATGGGAATTGCTCCAATCACACATTTCATACCGACTATCATATTCACTACGTGTAAGTATGACAACCTTTTTGATATTGTTATATGCAGGAATATATATTTTTAAATTCGTCAAGGTTACATCACATACTGTTAAGCTAAAGTATACATGGATTGAGTAAATATGTCCTTGTCTTATTATCAGGCCTATGCATCTATCCTTTATTTAAGGACGCCATCAAATTTCAAGATTATTTTGAGGGGGGTAATGGTTGAACATCACAGCATAGCTAATGATCTGAAATTTTTGAAAGTAGTAACTTACAAGCCACAATTTGGTGCTGGTATGAAAGAGGTAAAGAGGAATTTCTATTCTTTTGTACTTTGAGATGGCTGTTTGTATTTCATGTCATGAATAATAATGTTACTACTCTTCCTCGTCATTTTTGCTTTCCAAAGCACATTTACTAAAGAAGTACTTGTAACATATACATGATAAGAATGTGACCTTTTATGGATGTGCATTTTGTTGTCATTTTGATGTTCTTTCCACAAGATTAGATGAAAATTATTAGATTTATGGCTGCAGTTCTATTCTAATGCCTTTGTCATGTAGAGTTGTTGTGAATTTATCTGATGGATTTTTATAATATGTACATGGAGATCTGATTGATGTATCTAATTCAATTATATGCAGGTAGTAGTTCGAACAACCATAAGATTTACAAAAGAAGTTCCCTTTCTTGATATTGAAGGTTTCAATGTTTATCACAAGAATCGACTTATCATGGTTAGTAAAGAGCACCTTTACTTTAAAACAAACAATATGCATGTTCCATAAAATATTGGGGATAATTTGATAAACAGGAAAGAAATCTTTTCCATTTTAAACACTATATTTCTTCATTGTTTCTATTAGTCGGTAGTCATATGTAGCCTTTATTTGCTTCCACTATCAAATACCTGTCAAATTTATGTTTACTTTTGTTTTGAATATTGCTATCTAGTATTGTTGGGATTTACTGATAAATTTTATTCCTTTTTGTTAATGCTTTCTTACATAGCCCTTTTGGAAGCTTTGGCAAGGTAATAGGAGTAGAGAAAGAGGTATCATAGGTATGTATTTAAACTCTATTTAACCCTCTGCCAATGTGATGTAAATGAGCAAGATCTGTAGTAACATTATATTGAAAAATGAAAGTCCATATCATAGACGGAAGATTGTGCTAAAATTGATTATGTTGGTAATGTGATTATAACCCATTTCTGCATATTGTAAATTTTAATGTGTATAACAGGTATTCTTGAGGCAAACTTCATTGAGCCTGCACATGATAAATAGGACTTTGAAAGAACTGCAATCCTACTTTGGTTAGAAGCAAAACTCAAACAGATGACTCATAATTATTGGTATGTCATGATTATTTTTAAAATTATGGGTTGAAGTACTTCTCTAACACAATAATTTAATACTTATAGTGCATAATATTTCCACAAAGTCACGTTCTTCACAGCAGCTGGAGTCTTCCCTGTTGGCATTATTTGTTTGTTGTTACTGAAGTTCGAGTCCAGTTTTCTAATTTTGATTTTAATCAGGCGGCTACATTAGTGAACTTTCAAATATCTTATACATGTCAAGAGGTCGCACTATCATGAAATATTAGGAATTATATTTTAAGTTTGTAATATGAAGAAAAGTGGACTGGGACACCTCCTCGTACTCCCAGGGAGTACGCTCTCCCTCCCTTTCCATCTCTCCTTCCCCTAAATCCCAATTCTGGTTTCTTTATAAAAATATTGACACAGGATCTTCAAGAAACTTTTGAGATGTCCCCTTTTAATGTATATTTAATTACGTACAAGATTTGAAGTTATACATCAGAAAGAGATAATATGTAGAGGGAAGTGTACAGAAGGAATCACACAAATGTGAGTCTGTGCAGTCAAACGTAATGCAGAAATAACCAGTAAAGGGCTGCTGTATGGTTTGAGGTTGGTAAACCATAGAATCCTCAAACCAGCTTCCGAACTACAAAAGAATCCTTAATTGGAGAGACAATGAATTGACAGAACTACAAGAGGTCACTTGGGTGGTTAGGACACCTACCTCAGACGCCATACTATCGTTTTGATGAGTTTGAACTTTGAGTTTTAAAGTCTCCAGGATCTGCCCCCGATTCAAGATAAAGTAAACTGAAAGCTCTCTCAGCCTTGTAGCTGCAATGCTTGTAGGTGTAGCAACATATACCAACAAGACAATACCAGGAATGAAGGATGTACCTAGTGTAAGATTTATGAGGGAAGCCAATTGAAACTCCTGATATTGCTACAGTTGTCATTGAGCAATAGGAAGGACAAGTGATAACCTCAAAAAATCATGGAGCAGGATTAGAACTGGATGGATGGGCATTTCAGAACAATGCTCAGAAAGTCTGAAAAGGAAGTGGTTAACGTCAACAAGTAATCCTTTGCAGGATGTGGTTGTGAGATCCTTTGCAGGACTACCATTGTGACATCAAGAAGATCCAGCAGAAATCCAGACAGAATGAGACCCTTGCCATGGACTATTATTGTGATCCCTTGCTACTGTTGTGATCTTTTTAAGTTCTAAGCTTCTCAAAATCAGACCTTTCTTGGACTACTGCAGGCCCTTTGCAGAACTACTGTGGTAATTGTTGTGTCATGGGATCTTGCACTATCATTAAATTGTTTGGATCCAACGTTAGGGCAGTTCTGAGGAAGTTTTCTGCTGTATAACCATAAACAACTAATAACAATTATGCTTTCTTAAGAACATTGACTATTTATAGAGCTTTAGAACTATGTTACCAGAAACGCAACGGAAGGCTTCCGTTTCCCGTTTTAACGGGCGAAGGGCGAAACGCCGTTTCCGTTGTGAACGGCCATTTCTAGCTTGCCGTTTGCGTTTCTTCCCGTTGCCTTCTGTTTTTTGCATTTTCATATTTGATTTTAAGAAAGTTCTTAAAAGATTTAAATAAAAATCCGTGCTTCTGTTTTTTGCGTTTTTGCTTTTTTGGTTGAAATTTTGGTGAGTTATTTGATTTTTTAAACCTAACTTAAAATTTCAATAAAAATCCGTGCTTCTGTTTTTTTGCGTTTCTATTTTTTTTCGTTGAAATTTTGTTGAGTTATTTGATTTTTAAACCTAACTTAAAATTTTAAACTTAAATTGTGCCCTTTTCTTTATTTACTTAACGTTATTTAATATGAATTTGTTTTATTTTTAAAATGTTTTATATTTATTCTTATTTTTATTTTTATTAGAAATAATAATTAAAGTTAGAATATATAATTATATTTATAATTTTTGGATTTTTAAATTAATTTAGAAATATATTTTAAATATAAATATATATTTTAATTTTTATAATTATATTTATGAAAATATATATGTATATAAAATCCGTTTCTTATACGCAACCTCTAGATACTCCGTTTCGGTTGCCGTTTTCGTTTCTTGTTTCTGGTAACATAACTTTAGAAGCCAGCTGACAAAATCTGTAGAGGAAGACTGTCGTTCTAGTTCCTGCAAATGTCCCGTAAGACACCGGGAACCCCTTCGTGGGGTCAACGTTCTGGTACAAGCTCCTCAAAGGATTGGGGAGAAAGGGATCAACTATCAACACGATCAGCTCCTAGGTCTCAAACGGACAGAGCAGAAAAAGAGAAAAGAGTAAGTTTTTAAGAACAAACTTTAGTGAACAGGAGGACTCCCCTTCCACCTCAAGGCACCGCTTTCAGGGAGGCTAGATATGGTCAGTATAGGAACTCCCACAACAGGTCGCATCAAAGAGACTTCAAAAGAAGCCGGGGTAGAAGAAGAACTTTTCAGAAAGGAAGGAGGTTTTTTAACCAGAAGAATTACAAAGGAGGCCCTGACTTCCAAAACAAAACTAGTGGGGAGCAGTCAGAGAGAAGGGTATCTAAGGTTAGACTCAAAATCGCAGAGGTGATAAGAAAAAATCCTGTTGAGGTCTTGGTTTCACTGCCAGATGATGCTTTGAAGGAGAGACAAGAAATTCTAAAGGAAAAAGCCTTTATAGGTAAGGTAGTGAATACCCATTATGGTTATGATGATTTCCTAACTTGGGCAAAAGATTCTTGGGGTAAAATGGAAGAGATTGATTATCTAGGAAATGGGTCTTTTACTTTCATCTGTACCGACCAAATGCAGAGGGACAAAACCTTAGATAAGATTCTGTGGAAGTATGGAGATAATTGTGTTTACTGTCAACCGTGGAAAGCCAATTTTTCCTCAGGGACAGAGAAGATTCCTTTTTTACTCATGTGGGTTCAAATTTCAAATTTACCAGCAGAATATAGAACTCCGGAAATTCTGAAATTGATAGGCAAATCCATGGGAGACTGTCCGGACATTGTTTTAAACAAAGAACCAAGTTGGACTTCAGATGTAAGATTAACGATTCTCATGAGGATGGCTAAAGAATTTCCCAAGAAGGTAAATATAGCAAGCACTGAAGGTGTTTGGGAACAGGACGTCTTCTTTGAGATGCCATTGGATTTGGAGCAAGCTCTGGAGAACTCTTCAGATGGTGATCAAAGAGATAACGAGGATGTTCAATCCCTCAGTCAGGGCTTGAATATCCCTCAGGGGCTGGGAGCTTCTAGAATGGAGAATGTACCTTCACATGACCTTCAGGAAGAAGATTTTTCTCTTCAAATCCTGGAAAGGCCCTTGGAGAGTTTACCTCTTCAAGAGAAAGATCCTTTAGAGACTCATTGTCATTCAGACTTTGTAGAACTTCAATCTATCTCTGCAGAGAATCTTCAAGAGTACCAGGAGTGTCTAAATGGTGAGAATGCTAAGGATCTTGGCAAAGAAGATGGCCTGGGCAAATCAAAAAAGGACCCGTCTGAAGGGGTCTCAGGAAAACCTGCAGAGAATGGGGAAGGTTCTGAGCGTTCAGACATTAAATTGCAGGTATTGTATGAGAAAGCTATTTCGAAGTTTACAAATTCTTTGTATGAAGAATTGGCAGAGGAAGTTCTGCAAGAAGATGAGTCTCTCCTCGACACGTCCTCTCCAGGTATACATCAAACTCTTATGGCTGCCAAAAATGCAAAGAACACACCCTCTAGGAGGAGTTTGAGACAGAAGAAAGGAAAGGAACTTTATGAGATTCTAGGAAACATGGAAAAAGTTTCTCCCAAAACATCCAAAAAGAGGGGAGCAGGAAGCTCTCCTTAGGAGCAATGAAACTCCTCACGTGGAATGTTAAGGGCTTAAATACCCCTAACAAAAGACATCTCATCAAGTCCCAACTTGATGGGGCAAGAGCAGATATATTGATGTTGCAAGAAACTAAATTAGATGCTGATGCTGCATCTTTTTTCTTTAGCAAATGGAAAAATTGGGAAGCAGAAACACATCCATCTAATGGCTCCTAGGGTGGTTTAGCAATTCTATGGAATAAGAACTTACCAAAGTTTGAGGTAGTGGGTAACAGAGACCACTAGATCCTGGGGAAATTCCCGGGAGTTTTCTTTGGGAAAGACTTGTGGATTATGAACGTTTATAGTGCTTCAGGAGCAAACCAGAAATCCCATCTCTGGTCACACTTGTCAAAGCTCTTGCAAATGTTAAGAAATGAGGTGGTCATTTTGGGCGGTGACTTCAACGTGTTTTTGGACGGGTCAAAAAAACAAGGTGGCTCTTTAGAGTCTTCTCAATTGATATCAGATTTTGGGGCCTTTGTTAACACTTGTTGCTTACAAGATTGTAGGTCATCCAATGGGATCTTCACATGGTCAAATAGAAGAAATGATGGTTCAGGAGTAGTAGAAAGGTTGGATAGGTTTCTTCTCTCTTCACAGTGTATTCTAGGAAACTTGAGCTTCTTTTCCTCTATCCTCCCATTTACAGGTTCTGACCACTTCCTAATGAGCCTTTCTTTTGGAGGATCTCAAAAAGGTATGAGTATTTTTTTCCGGTTCCAAGAAATGTGGTTTAGGGGCCCTGATTTCATTCCCAATCTTCAAATTTGGTGGAAGCCAGCTCCTTTTGTAAAATGTTCTAGAATGTTTCAATTAGCCAAAAAATTAGAATTTGTTAAAAAGAAGATTCTAGAATGGAATAAGTCCCACTTCAAGAACATTTTTTCAGAGAAGAAAAGAATTTTAAGTGATCTATCACTAATTGAAGGGGGGATGAACCAAGACTCTTTTCAAATAGATAAACTCCTCTGCTCTTAGCTTGAAGAGGTTTTATTGAGAAAAGAAATCTTCTGATGTCAAAAATCTAGAGAACCCTGGTTGAAAGAGGGTGAAAGAAATACTTCCTATTTTCACTTGTCAACTAAAGCTCGCAAGCAGAGTTCTAGGATTCACTGCATTAAGAAGGATGGCAATTCATTCATTCAGAACTTGGAAGAGATAAAAGAAGAGGCACGGTCTTTCTTCAAGTATCTTCTTTCCTCAAGCATTTCTCACTATAGATTTCAACAGCTTCAACCTCCCTAAGAAACTTTCAGAAGAAGATAATCAAGAGCTTCAAAAGGATTTTATGGTAGAGGAAATAAAAGCTGTGGTTTTTTCTCTAAATGGGGATAAAGCTCTAGGTCCAATGGTTGGTCAGGCCCGTTTTTTCAAAAGTGCTAGGATTTTGTCGGTCAAGATGTTTTTCTAGCAGTCGAGGAGTCCATGAAGTTTGGCAATGTTCTCAAGGAGTTTAATCGCACCTGGCTAGTTTTGATACCAAAGGTATGCTCGCCATCTTCTTTTGAAGAATTCAGACTGATCTCACTTTGCAATTTCATTTACAAGGTCATTTCTAAAGTGGCAGCGTTGAGATTGGCATGCATTCTCCCACAAATCATCTCAGATGGACAAGGAGGTTTTGTGCCTAGGAGAGAGACAGCAGAAGGAGCAATTCTTGCTCACAAAATCCTACACTCAATCAACAAAGAAAGGTTACCCAGTATGGTGTTAAAGTTGGACATGTCCAAGGCATATGACAGGGTTGAATGGGACTTTCTCCATTTTGTTCTATCCTCTCTTGGCTTTTCTACACATGGTTAAAATGGGTCTTTTCTAGGATCAGAGGGGTAAATAGTTTAGTTCTGTTTAATGGCAGTGAATCCCCCTATTTCCAAACTTCAAGGGTTTGAGACAGGGAGATCCCATATCCCCTTATCTCTTTATTTTGATGACTGAAGCACTAATTTGGTTGATAAGACAAGCAAACAATAACAGAATTTGGAAAGGAAAAAGGCTACAGCTTTCAGCATCCCTATGACTCATGCTCTTTTTGTTGATGATACCATTATTTTTGGTAAAGCCAGTACGAAAGAGGCTCTATCCATCAGAAGAATGCTGACTTTATATTGTGAATCTTCTGGCCAAATGATAAATCCTTTGAAGTCCAAAATTTACCTATTCAACATCCCACAAGATCAGCTTCCAGGTTTTTCAAATCTTTTTAATTTCAAATTGGAATCTTTGCCGGGAAAATATCTAGGATTACCTCTCTTCAATGGACGACACACAAAAAGCTTATGGAGAGGAGTATTGGATAACTTATCACACAAGATACAAGCTTGGAAAGGAGGATGGCTCTCTCTAGCTGGTAGACTCACGCTACTCAAATCAGTCCTAACAGAAGTTCCAATTTATATGATGTCTTCTCTCCGAACTCCCAAAGGTATTCTAGATGAAATTGACAAAATTTGCAAGAGATTCCTTTGACAAGGAACTTCAGACACAAAAAAGATTCATCTTATTGCATGGGACAAGATATGCTCCCCGAATTCCCAAGGGGGAGCAGGTGTTATTAATCTGGAAATGCAAAACTTAGCATTGGGAGCAAAATTGGCATGGAAGATGTACAAGCATCCATATTTGAATTGGGTCAAGATGCTTCAGAAAAAGTATTTGGATAGCAAGGCTCTAGAAACAATTTTTACGATTTCTAATCCTCCAAAGGGCTCCTCCATGTGGACTTTTATTATCAAGTTTAGGCAGGTTATTCTTCCCAAGCTATCATGGATAGTTCACAATGGGAAAAAAACATCCTTTTGGGATGACAGATGGAATGGCTGTCCAAAAATTTCTTCTCTGGGAAATTTTAGGGAGGCAATGGCCTATCTAAAAAGATTTTGGGCTGAAAAAGTATGCTCATACTCCACGGTGGACTCAAGTTCAATTCCAATGAAGGCAAGTTGGAAGAGTTTCGAGAACTGCAACTTTCCTCTTGATCAGAAAATGGCCCTTTCTAGGATATTAAAGGATCGTCCTATCTTCCTCTCATCTCAAGAGGATGAACTTATTTGGACAGGTGACAATTCGGGGAGATACAAGGCCCATTCAGGATATCAATCCCTATCAGCAAGGGCCAAAGTGGATTGGCCCTTCTATCTCTATTGGGCAGATCCAATTCTCCTAAGAGCAGGAACTTTCACATGGCTAGCAGTGAACAACAGGATTCTTACTGAGGATAGAATAGAAAAACTTTCCTTAGGTTCAAATTTCAATTGTGTCTTTTGCCAAGATGACAAAGAATCAGTAGACCATCTTCTCATACGATGTAATTTCAATCACCAATGCTGAAAACATATTATGCAGATTTTGAACTGGTCATCCCCTTATCAGGCACATTGAGGGATTGGATAAAAAGTTGGCCACTTCTGAATAAGGATGCTTATTTCCATGATTTGTGGGCAATATGCCCCTTTGTGTTAGTCTGGACCCTTTCGAAGGAGAGAAATTGTAGAATCTTTCGGAATTCTGCAAGGTCTTTTTCAGAAGTTTGTAATGAGATGGAATCTCTAGTGGTGGAAACTACTCTTGCAAAATTAAGACAGTGGATTCCAAAGAAGTCAAAATGGACCAGCTGGGATGCTCTAATGTCCAAAAAATGGAAAGGCTTACAAAACCTCCCACAAAGTACATTCCTTCAAGCTCCTAGCTCAAATATTGACAGAGCCTCAGTCAAATGGATTCCGCGCTACCTACCACTTTGTTAAAATCAATTTCGATGGAGCGAGTAGAGGTAAACCTGGGACTTCAGCCCTGGGATGTGTTATCAGAAATTATGAAGGAAAACTGTTATCAACAAAGGCCGCTAAACTCCCAGAAGGAACCAATAACAGAGTAGAATCTTTGGCCCTTTTGAATGCTATCCAATTAGCTCAATCAAAGGGATATAAAGAAATTTCCTTAGAAGGGGATTCATTGGTAATCATTTCAGCTTTCCAATCTGGGAAGGTAGAGAACTGGTATATCAAATACATTTTAGACCAAGTTAGGGAGGCTTTGAGTTCTTTTGATGCATTCGATATCTTTCATTGTTACAGAGAGGGAAATAAGGTGGCGGACTGGCTGGCAAATTATGCCCTTGATCATACAGAAGAAAAAATTTATTTTAATTCAGATCTTCATGAAGGTCTAGAAGCCTTAAAGTTTCTGTTGGCACAGGATGTAGGTTGCCCCTCTTTTCACAACAATCCAAATATAGGAGCTTCATAAGACTTACTTCTAGTATCCCTTCAGGCTTTGGCTTGCTAGGGATGGGGCGGGTGGGCGAACTAGAGAAAGACACGGGGTCCTCAATTGATTATAGATCTCCCCTAACAAATTCCTCTAATGACATGACTTCCACATGGACTCTTGCGATTGCGATGTCTTCTGTTTTTTTGTTGTCTCGCCCGCTACCTTCCTCACCACCCTCCTCAATTTATTTCTCCCAATGGTTAAATGCATTAAATGAGGCCTTTACCTTCTATCCTAGTGGATTTCCTTGGTATTTCCTTCTACGTCACACGTCCTTCGTCCTCGTTTTTTGTCCAACGTTCCCCTTGCCACATTATCCCTCCCTGACATGGCAACTCAGATATCCAGGTCCCTCGCTTTTGTCTATCAATTCACTTCTCAAGCTTCAATGTACGCTGCCACCGCTCAGTACGATCGTCTCTTTGCAGAAGTCTATTAAATGTAGGGGACGAAGCGGCCTTCAGTACGGGGGATGAATGTTGTCATCCATTCATGTCTATTCAATTGCACCATTCATTTCGCAATTAATCCAGGAGGATTCTTTTTTGCCTTTTTGAATTCATCTCTTCCTCATTTGCGATATCCTCCACTTCTCTCTTCCTCTGTGTTCATCTGGTTTCTACTTGTGTTTTCGAGTAGCGTCCATATTGTTACAGGGCTTGCTTCCATGGAGGGCGAGGTTACAAACCTTCCAATCTTCTTTCCTCCCTTTCAGTGGGAGACGACAATTGAAGGGAGTGTGGGAATTGTGGACCTGAATACTGTCTTCCAGCTTGATTGTACGCTTGTCCAATTTGCAGTTCAGACGATTTGCAATCAGAGGTGGCTGCAAGGAACTCCAGAGAGGGAGATAAAATGGTCTGAGGTTGTGTGCGTTTTTCTTTCAAATCTCATGGATATAGTGCAGGATGCTCATTTCATTCTCCCCATAGCGATGGGTGTCATCAATCGTAGCTTGTTCAACGTGGAGAGGTGGAATGAAGCGATGGCTAACTATGACATCATGGTGGGTGACACCTGGGTTGGTCTGTTTCCTGCAGAGAAGCTCCACACCAGAAGGTCTTATGAATGCATATATGGGAAGATGCAGCATGGTCTTAGCTGTGGGTGTATCTGCTTGCTGGAGAGAGCCCTCAAAGGGCATGCCCATTCTGTGCCAAAGGCGGTTAGACAGAGGTGTAAGGATCTCTTCTTAGCAATAAGGTTCCTCCGTTTTCACGCAGCTGATCTGGCTCCACGCCATCGCAGACTCTCTGAAGAAGCGGAGGCAGAGGAACCCCCAGACCAGATAGACGACGAAGAGATGGCTGCAGTGGAGAGCGGTGTCCTGGGAGCGGTGGCTGGTGTCGAGGATTAAAGTTGTTTCCAGTGTTTTGTGTGACGGGTGACGTTTGGTAGCGTATGATTTTTTTTGTAGTCTTCTGTAGTTTTCGGTTTTATGCTTTTTGAGCAGATTTTCTTTATATCTGCTATGAGGGGTGAGGAAAAACTGATCCCCCTTCTTAATGTATCTACCTTATTACTCATATTATCAATATAGTTATAGTCTGGGGCTACACCCCTTATATTTTAAAAAAAAAACAATTATGCTTTCTTTGATGATTAATTAGGTATAAGAATGGATTAGATTAGTTGGATGCATATATATTTTTGTTTCTTCGATAGTGGTTAAAATCATGTTAATATTTGTAAACGAGGATGTCTATAGACTTCTTGTTTGACATGTGGTTTTCAGTTTTTTAAACTTTTTCATAGGATTGTTGCTTAAGTTTCTGATTTTTCTTGTGTATATTTGTTTGTACCATGCAGGAAAGAAAATTGTGGATTACTAGGATATCAAGCAAGTAGAGCCAGAGCTAATAATCGTCAAAAGTGATTCACATTCAATCGAAAATGCTCAACCATTAGCAAGCAGCAATCCACAAAATGATTTCTCTCCAATCCAGAATCCTTTCCCATCAGCAATATTTGCTTCTGGCCTCTTGCCTCAGCAAATTAGCAGACCAGATTTGCCCGTCTCAACAGTTCCTGGTAGTGATTTTCAGGTACATCTCATATGCTCAATGACTACAATTCCCTGAATAATTGCACTGGAATTTGCATTTGACTGATATATGGAAGACATCTAGGTAAAGTGATGATTACATTCCCATTGGTGGCGGATTTGAAGCTTCTAGGCCCTGTAATTGTTATCCTATGCAACCTAGTTACCATAAAACTGAAAAAATTAAAACATACTATGCCATTAGCACAGCTGTATTTTTATGTCGAAGCACATCTCTTAGGTGGTAATAGGAGATGTCATGTTTCCTTCTATCCTCCTAAAGCAGGGATAGACACTACTAACTCTATCAAAAGTGATTTGTAGTGATGTTTCTAAAAATTGCTAGACATTATTAAATTAGGTAAGAGGCCTGAACTAGGACTTTTTTTGGCAGCTCATAGAATGGCATGGGAAATACTTACATGCGATTCTGAAGAAATTAAGAGACATTTCTACCAGTTTCTCTTATCTTCTTGTTTGAAATTTGTAGAAATTGTCATCCTCTTTCCTATTAATCTCGCAGACATAGACTCGCAGACATAGACCAGCATATTGAATTTAAGAGAAATTTTTTTACAAGGTCATTTTTGAACGATTCACTTTCTATAAGATATACTAGAATAGGCAATAGCTTTGCATGGCCCACCTTTTCTAACTAAAATGCTCAATAACTGTATCCCATAATACTTCAAATGGATTTATGTTCGGAACAGGAAACCAAAGGGTTAAACGGTGAAAGTTAAAAAGCTACCCAAATTATGGTCAAATACAAATGTTTGTTATAATTCAAACTGCTGGCATTGAGATCTGTTCGTTTTATATCATCAAATTGAAAACAGATAGCTAGTATAAGAGACTATGTGAAAACATAAAAAATTTGCATATGTAGTTTTTTATATCCCGGCGTGTCTAACTGTGGGTTTTTGACTGCAGACTGCTGCCAATGGAAAAGAGCTGCAATCAGTGGCAGGAACTTCAAATAGCTTAGTGGAAAAAATATCGGATCAGAACATACAACTATTCATAAGGTAGTCTAAATTAAATTTATCCATAAGATAGTTCTCTTTATTGAGGGTTACTTTGGTTAGTTGCTTAGTTCAGTTATTTTATTCATACTTCTTATCAAGTAAACTGTTTAGCTGCTTAGTTCTGTTAAGTAGCTGTTTAACATTTAGTTTTACTCAATAAATCAGATCTCTCCATGCTTTCGTTGCCAAGTGTTTATTAATTCAGTTAGAGATACTTCTAATCTTCCCTATATTTGCTATACTGGGCTCTCTGTTTCTTTGAAAATTTAGGAGTTGCTTTCCAGCTGAAGGTTCCAGATTATTACTGCTGGACCAATTCTCCAAATTGCTTTAAGAAGTCCCTTCCTTGTCCTATCTAGCCAAGCCTCTATCCTCATTTTTTTCTGATTATGCGCCAGCCCACCAAATGTTTGTTTTTCTAAAGAATCAGGCCCACTTCCTACGCTACTCTTCAGTGCTGGAAGAGTTGATCTTCATTTTCCTTGTTTTCTTTGCACATTGAGAACCTAGAGGGAGGCCATGCTTTTGCTATAACGTTTCTTAATAACAAGAAAAGTTTTGGAAACGATATGGTTTGCCTTCTATTCTCTCTTCATTTAGTAATTTGCATGCCTGTATTTAATTCTCTCGAGGTTTGTTTTAAACCTAGAGTTTGTGTGTCCATATCAGTAATCTTGTTGTATTGTTTGGCTGTCATTATTGAAATATCTATTACTTTATTTCACGCATGCATACTCTTTGCTTTCTTGAACAAGATTTATGTTTGAGCTAGCTCATTGCTTGCAAAATATTGATTACCCGTACAAAGTTGAATTCATCCTTCTGGTTTTCAAAATATTGATATAAGGAAATAATTTTACCATAATTCTGCAGTTTGAAAAGTCTAATGTTATTGATTATTTGGATCAGGTGTGAGAAATCTCGTCAAAGACAGCTGGAGCTAAATCAGAAGGTAAGACCTTGTTGCAATTTTTACTTTTTCTGCCTTTGTTCTAACTTCTTTCTTGGAATGTGTTTGAGAGATAGTTGATTGGAACTGATAGTTCTCAAACTGGAATAATGAGAGTAAGAGTTATACATTATGTGTCTATTGCTTCTGACATTCGTAGCCTTTTTTGTTGAATAGATAAGAAATCTGGAGAGTGAATTGAAGAATGCCAAACACAAATTGATGGTACTTGCATCTAATGTGGATCTTCAGAAGAAGCAAAGACAAGCTGCCTTGTAAGTGTAGGTTGTATAGACCGTTAATTATGCATATTTTGGTGGATGGATAAGATTTTAATTTGAAGTCACATATTCTCGGAAAATAAGTTGCATATCTTCATAGGTTGATGTGCTTATTTTCTGTCCTCTTCTGCTACTCATTAAGGATATTTATTCAATTGTAGGGATGCACAGAGCTGTTGATAAGAGCCTTTGAAGAATCCCGATGGCTGAAGTGAAAACAAAATAACTTTAAGATTGAAATGCATTTAGAATTCTGTGAATTGCAGTCCTTTCCGGGGGAGCAAATTGTTGAAACAGTTTTTGTTTCTAATGCATACGGAAATATTATAAAGGAGTTTTATTCCAACTATTTTGTGTATCCAATTGAAAGGCTTGACTGATAGTTATGAGGATTTAAAGAGTTCACAATGAAATGAAGTGATGACATGAAAGATGCAACACAAATATAATATTTTTATCTTAGGAAACCCACTAAGTGGTGAAAAACCCACTTAGTAGAGGATATTGCTCTTTTATTAGTGTATTTTCTAGATGGACAAGTACAAGTCTATTACATTCTTTGGCAAGCCCTTCTATTTAAACTTTCTACCTCTAAGAGATACAATTCTTTAATTTTCCCCCTTTTGATCCAATAGATGGTTTTACACCATACTCTCCCCTTCTCTATGTACTTGTTGTTCAAACACCCCTCTTGTTGAATTGAAGGATTCTCTAATGGAATAGAAAATGGAAGAATCTGTTGTTTACTTCACATTCCATTTGGCTTCATATGGGTTGAAACTGTAGGTTGAGGACAAAATTGTAGGTGTGAGATTAACATCCAATTTATAGGGCTGGCCCTAGTTTTTTGTAAGGACCCGACTCATCCGAAATCAAATAACACTAAACTATAAATTCAGAAATACCAAGGGATAAAATTTTTGATCTAGCAGATGTAGGAAATGTGAAATTCTTCTAAGAAGTGTTTAATGCATGATATAGAAATGCGATGAAACTTGAAATTTAGTTTCCTAGAGTCATCAGGTTCTTAAAAGATCACCAATTTTAAATCTAGTGAAGAGAGAGTACATTACGAGAGAAGGTACATTATGTAAGATAACCTAGAAGAATAACGGATCAGTTCATACCTTGAGTCATGCATTACATTCCGCATTCATTTTCGATAGCTTGCTTCTCCTCTAGTAACTATATCCTTATCATCTGCACAAAATTAACTTAACAATCTCATGTTAACACAACTCAGTAATCACTACTCAGAGAATTAAGATCACGATGATAATTGTAGGACACCCTACATCTAGGGGACCTGAGTACTGGGGCATCCTTCACCGTCCAGACTGCCTACATACCTTGTATCCATGGGATCAAGGCCCCCTCCTTCGGATGTGACTAACATGGGGAATGCGAACATATAGTTCTATTTTGCACTATGTTTGATGTAATTGTAAGTGGGTACCCAGCCCTTTCTAGGGTTATTCCCTGCCCCAGACAGTTCTTCGTCAGCTGCCACCCACTCGGTGAAACAGGGACGGAAGTTAGTCCATTACCACAAACACTTAAGGGGTGTTTGTCAGTTAGTCCTAGTGTGGAAGAATCCCTATAAGGTGTCGACCCATGAAATCTAGCTTACTTTCCCAAGCCAAATTAGGTAATTTTCGTGATTAAGTCCGTTCCTAATTCCCTAGTACTTTCACCACGATCTGTGAGGGCGAGGTGAAAGCACATGATAGAAAGCATTTCTAGATCGGCCTAGTTACCCTTTTTTGACATTTCATATGTCCTCCCCGGTCTATACTTACATGTTAATAAACCTCATTTTCTGTAGTATGCTTGAAGTGTTTGCCAACTGAACATCATGGTAATCATTATTTCAATAGGCTCATCCTTTCTTTTTAGTTAATCTTCTTAATGAGATATCCGAGGAGATTTTCCCTTCCTGCGGATTTATATTCGACATGTCCCTTATTACTCCCCGATGATTTAGAGGGACGGTGCCCAGACGTCGTTGTTGCAGCTATGTTAGGCGTGAGGTATTTGGTTCAACGCGATGGTATTACCCGTAAACGTGACACAGAGGTACCGTAAATACCAAACACTATGGTTTGTTTTATGCTTGGACGTTTGTGTATTAGGTTTACCTATCTAGTTGAAAGAAAAATTGCATAATAACAATTAAAGAAATTGATAACAGATACTTTTCTGAAACATAATGCATGTAAAGTATAGGAAAGATACTTGATAATTTTGCTTATACAAAATAACCATGACTAGAAGGATATTAAATCAATTTCATGAAGTATAGATATTTATGTCAATTTATAATTAAACTATTCAAATGATAAAGTATGTAAGATTTAGTCTAGGTCCAACAAGAAATCCTTGATAAATCAACATGCTAAAACTACTATTTCAATAAATTCCTTTTATTAAATCAAATCCATTCCCTTTAAACAAATCCCATATCCAATTATCAAATAGACTTAACCTTATTATATACAAAAAATAAAATTGGCTTACTCTCAACACTTGCTAACAATTAATGCCGCTCATAATTTTAATAGATATAACCTTATACAAGTTCAATTTGCCAAAATGTTTGTCATGTTGGTATTCATGAATTCATCACAAAGTACTTGTTTTATCAACGCAAATGATCATAAGTTACCAAAGACATTATTTTTAAATAATTACTTCATCATGTAAGCAACTCCCTCATAATTATCTTTAGAAACCTTTTAAATACAACAATATGTGAATAAATGTACAAAATTTGAAGGAATAAATCTATCTCGCAAGAGTGTCATCATTAAGCACCTTATTATCATAACTAGCTAAGATAACTTTTTCATGATTTATATCATGGAATGGAGTCATCAAACGTGTGTCATTCTACCTTTGAACTGATTAAGGTAAAACATCTCCTATGCTCATGGATTTGTTATGAGAATGGTGTATTCAAAAGTATTCAAAATGGATTCAATGTCAAGGGGTCAAATTGTTGCGCGAAATAACAAAAAAATTATTACTTTCTAACGTCTCTTCAAAAGATTCCTTTCTATATAAGAAGGCTCTTACCTTAGTCTGTCATCAAGATATGTACACTTGCTCCTCACTTTGGTTCCCGACTATTTTTTTTTGTCCTAGAGAGTAAAATATTCATCAATCCTATCTAAAGTCACCTTGCTTTATACCGAGTTATCTTCCCAATCCACCTTCAAGCTGGTTTTTCTCCTGCATAAGAGAGTCACATTTATTGTTCTCCTTTCCTTTCGATCATTCAAGGTCCAATTGTCAGATCTTATTATTCATATCCTTAACCTCCTTTGTTGTTATTACAATGCTTGCAATTCACGTTAAAATTCCATCATCAAAGATAAATCAACTTTCTAAGTGCGGTAAATAGAAATTTAGGTTCATAGATTCTCCCTTGGTAATCCATCATTATCAAAAAAATTTACTCCAACATGTGCTAGAATCCAAGAGTAATAATGCACCACTATAGATTAGAAGAATTATATTCTCTTAGTCAATCTGAGTACTCAGGAAATAGCCAATCCGGGCTAAAGTGTCCAAAATAGGACATACTAAAATAAAGCCAACCGGGCTCTTCTGTCCTTTGGGCAAACTGGTAAATGCAGTTCAATCACACTGTTCTCTTCACTTTCATCTTCTAAAGAAACTTCTGTAACATCACGAAACATCACAAGGTTCAGGCCTAGATTTCAAGTTTTTTCATTTTCTTTTCTGCATGCTACAAATGACTTCTCCAACTGATAAACATGTTCTTTGAATCCTGTTACTGTTCTCCCTTTTCAATTCTTTCAAACTGTCTTCTGGTCCTCTCTCTATTTCCAACAACTTTGAATTACACCTTTTTATTTTGCACAATTCTCCAAAATAATGGCCAAATGGCCTACACTGGTCAAACGGATCAAATCTTTATCCAAACATAACAGCCATATAGGCTAAATAGGACAGGAATCATTATGCTCTGGCCAGAGACTTCTGACTCCCTCGGGATCAATACGGGTCCATGAGTCACTTCCTGGAGACCATAGTACCTGCCGAAGAACTGTGCTGAGGATGTCAACCAGGGATACACAATATCAACTTGTACACACCTCAGTTTCAGAAAAGCCGGGTACAAGTAATCCACCCCGGGGATTCTTTTGAGTACCAGTGACTTCTATTATTCTGATATTATATAAACATTATACAGATCAACACTCAAGTGAAAGGTAACAATTCTAGCAATCATGCATGCTAATTTATCAAAAACTTCTTCCAAGCTTTCCATCCATCTCTCTTTGCGACTGTCACATCAATTAGTGCCACCTTAGGGCTTGTTATCTAAAAGTAGTGATAGCATCCCAAAATTGATAGTAGCTTCCCAAAATAGGAGTCCATGAATGTCATCAGTTTCTCAAAAGTCAATAGCTGTCTCTAGTACTCATCATATAGTCTCACCTCAATATCATTGATTTCTTAGTGCCAAGTAACCGAGAAATAAAGATGGTTTTTAGGGCCCTCTCAAGAACCCCTCCACACATTTCGTAATACCTTGCATTTGTTTAAGGTGTTATCCTCTAAGAGGGAGGTATGCAAGAAATAGACACATAGATCTAGGAGGATGGATGGATTATGACTATCCCATACCAGTCCCATTTGCAACCCCATCCTCACAATAGAATTTCCCCAGGTCACCTACTCCCCCATACAACTTGCTAGGGCCCTACTTATATATGGCAGTTTTAGAGAAGTCACATTACTCCATACATGCCGGCAATTGTAAAATAAAAATGCCTCAAAACATAAAGGATTAAGTGAAACAAGTCCATCAAAATACATTAAAATAAAACAAGCCAAGGAGAAGTGAAGATCAAAAATAGAAACTATTGTAACATCCCAAGTTCAACAAAGAACAAGTCCTTGAGGCAAAAGGACCATAACAAAAAATAAAACACTGCGGCTTAACACTTAAGTAAAATCTTTAACACAAGAATAAATAATGCAACAATCTCATAAAATTTGCACATTACAAGCACCGTGTAGCCTTACAACAAGACCACCTAAGGGGAGTACGGAAACTGGGTAGACTTCTATCACTCGAATAGCTAAATCGTACAGTGGTCTTAAACCACATAGAGAACAATGATAATCATCATGTCACATTAAGCATTCCCCACACAACCTAAAATAACCTTATCATACTTCTATATTAAAAATCCACACGAATAGTCATATGCCCCCATACAACCTAGGGCATGTCATTCTAAAAAGATTACGATGTGCCACAAGAGGAATTAGCCACGAAATATGATATTCACTTCACAAGTCTTATGGCTGTCATGTACCCAACACATACCATTACTGTCATTAAGCCATCCACTTTGTCCTCTACGGAGGGTTTACTTACGACCTTCTCATTTCTTTTTCATGTTTCTATCAATGTTTATGAATAACTGGACTATCATTAGATCACAAGAGGGGGACTACTATTAGCCTTATGTCTTAATTCTGACCATGCTTGAGGTTAGCGGACCTTCAGGCCTAGTGTCCGAACCAAAAGCTCTGATACCACATGTAAGGACTCGACTCATCTAAAATCAAATAACACTAAACTCTAAATTCAAAAATACCGAGAGATAAATTTTTGATCTGGCAAATGTAGGAAATGTGAAATTCTTCTAAGAAGTGCTTAATGCATGATATAGAAATGCAATGAAACTTGAAATTTAGTTTCCTAGAGTCATCAGGTTCTTAAAAGATCACCAATTTTAAATCTAGTGAAGAAAGAGTACATTATGAGAGAAGGTACATTATGTAAGATAACCTAGAAGAACAACGGATCAGTTCATACCTTGAGTCATGCATTACATTTTGCATTCATTTTCGATAGCTTGCTTCTCCTCTAGTAACTATATCCTTATCATCTGCACAAAATTAACTTAACAATCTCATGTTAACACAACTCAGTAATCACTACTCAGAGAATTAAGATCACGATGCTAATTGTAGGACACCCTACATCCAGGGGACCTGAGTACTGGGGCATCCTTCGCCATCCAGACTGCCTACATACCCTGTATCCATGGGATCAAGGCCCCCTCCTTCAGATGTGACTAACGTGGGGAATGCAAACATGTATTTCTATTTTGGAGTATGTTTGATGTAACTGTGAGTGGTTACCCAGCCCTTTCTAGGGTTATTCCCTGCCCCAGACAGTTCTTCATCGGCTGCCACCCACTCGGTGAAAAAAGGACAGAAGTTAGTCCACTACCACAAACACTTAAGGAGTGTTTGTCAGTTAGTCCTAGTGTGGAGGAATCCCTATAAGGTGTCAACCCATGAAATCTAGCTTACTTTCCCAAGCCAAATTAGGTAATTTTCGTGACTAAGTCCATTCCTGATTCCCTAGTACTTTCACCACGATCTGCGAGGGTGAGGTGAAAGCACATGATAGAAAGCGTTTCTAGATCAGCCTAGTTACCCTTTTTTGACATTTCATATGTCCTCCCCAGTCTAAACTTACGTGTTAATAAACCTCATTTTCTGTAGTATGCTTGAAGTGTTTGCCAACTAAACATCATGGTAATCATTATTTCAATACGATCATCCTTTCTTTTTAGTTAGTCTTCTTAATGAGATATCCGAGGAGATTTTCCCTTCCTACGGATTTATATTCAATATGTCCCTTATTACTCCCCGATGATTTAGAGGGACTGTGCCCAGACGTCGTTGTTGCAGCTATGTTAGGCGTGAGGTACTTAGTTCAACGCGACGGCATTACCCGTAAACGTGACACAGAGGTACCGTAAATACCAAACACTGCGATTTGTTTTATGCTTGGACGTTTGTGTATTAGGTTTACCTATCTAGTTGAAAGAAAAATTGCATAATAACAATAAAAGAAATTGATAACAGATACTTTTCTGAAACATAATGCATGTAAAGTATAGGAAAGATACTTGATAATTTTGCTTATACAAAATAACCATGACTAGAAGGATATTAAATCAATTTCATGAAGTATAGATATTTATGTCAATTTATAATTAAACTATTCAAATGATAAAGTATGTAAGATTTAGTGTAGGTCCAACAAGAAATCCTTGATAAATCAACATGCTAAAACTACTATTTCAATAAATTACTTTTATTAAATCAAATCCATTCCCTTTAAACAAATCCCATATCCAATTATCAAATAGACTTAACCTTATTATATACAAAAAATAAAATTGGCTTACTCTCAACACTTGCTAACAATTAATGCCGCTCATAATTTTAATAGATATAACCTTATACAAGTTCAATTTGCCAAAATGTTCGTCATGTTGGTATTCATGAATTCATCACAAAGTACTTGTTTTATCAACGCAAATGATCATAAGTTACCAAAGACACTATTTTTAAATAATTACTTCATCATGTAAGCAACTCCCTCATAATTATCTTTAGAAACCTTTTAAATACAACAATATGTGAATAAATGTACAAAATTTGAAGGAATAAATCTATCTCGCAAGAGTGTCATCATTAAGCACCTTATTATCATAACTAGCTAAGATAACTTTTTCATGATTTATATCATGGAATGGAGTCATCAAACGTGTGTCATTCTACCTGTGAACTGATTAAGGTAAAACATCTCCTATGCTCATGGATTTGTTATGAGAATGGTATATTCAAAAGTATTCAAAATGGATTCAATGTCAAGGGGTCAAATTGTTGCGCAAAATAACAAAAAAATTATTACTTTCTAACGTCTCTTCAGAAGATTCCTTTCTATATAAGAAGGCTCTTACCTTAGTCTGTCATCAAGATATGTACACTTGCTCCTCACTTTGGTTCCCGACTATTTTTTTTTGTCCTAGAGAGTAAAATATTCATCAATCCTATCCAAAGTCACCTTGCTTTATACCGAGTTATCTTCCCAATCCACCTTCAAGCTGGTTTTTCTCCTGCATAAGAGAGTCACATTTATTGTTCTCCTTTCCTTTCGATCATTCAAGGTCCAATTGTCAGATCTTATTATTCATATCCTTAACCTCCTTTGTTGTTATTACAATGCTTGCAATTCACGTTAAAATTCCATCATCAAAGATAAATCAACTTTCTAAGTGCGGTAAATAGAAATTTAGGTTCATAGATTCTCCCTTGGTAATCCATCATTATCAAAAAAATTTACTCCAACATGTGCTAGAATCCAAGAGTAATAATGCACCACTATAGATTAGAAGAATTATATTCTCTTAGTCAATCTGAGTACTCAGGAAATAGCCAATCCGGGCTAAAGTGTCCAAAACAGGACATACTCAAATAAAGCCAACCGGGTTCTTCTGTCCTTTGGGCAAACTGGTAAATGCAGTTCAATCACACTCTTCTCTTCACTTTCATCTTCTAAAGAAACTTCTGTAACATCACGAAACATCACAAGGTTCAGGCCTAGATTTCAAGTTTTTTCATTTTCTTTTCTGCATGCTACAAATGACTTCTCCAACTGATAAACATGTTCTTTGAATCCTGTTACTATTCTCCCTTTTCAATTCTTTCAAACTGTCTTCTGTTCCTCTCTCTATTTCCAACAACTTTGAATTACACCTTTTTATTTTGCACAATTCTCCAAAATAATGGCCAAATGGCCTACACTGGTCAAACGGATCAAATCTTTATCCAAACATAACAGCCATATAAGCTAAATAGGACAGGAATCATTATGCTCTGGCCAGAGACTTCTGACTCCCTCGGGATCAATACGGGTCCATGAGTCACTTCTTGGAGACCATAGTACCTGCCCAAGAACTGTGCTGAGGATGTCAACCAGGGATACACAATATCAACTTGTACACACCTTAGTTTCGGAAAAGCTGGGTACAAGTAATCCACCCCGGGGATTCTTCTGAGTACCAGTGACTTCCATTATTCTGATATCATATAAACATTATACAGATCAACACTTAAGTGAAAGGTAACAATTCTAGCAATCATGCATGCTAATTTATCAAAAACTTCTTCCAAGCTTTCCATCCATCTCTCTTTGCGACTGTCACATCAATTAGTGCCACCTTAGGGCTTGTTATCTAAAAGTAGTGATAGCATCCCAAAATTGATAGTAGCTTCCCAAAATAGGAGTCCATGAATGTCATCAGTTTCTCAAAAGTCAATAGCTGTCTCTAGTACTCATCACATAGTCTCACCTCAATATCATTGATTTCTTAGTGCCAAGTAACCGAGAAATAAAGATGGTTTTTAGGGCCCTCTCAAGAACCCCTCCACACATTTCCTAATACCTTGCATTTGTTTAAGGTGTTATCCTCCAAGAGGGAGGTATGCAAGAAATAGACACATAGATCTAGGGGGGTGGATGGATTATGACTATCCCATATCAGTCCCATCTGCAACCCCATCCTCACAATAGAATTTCCCCAGGTCACCTACTCCCCCATACAACCTGCTAGGGCCCTACTTATATATGGCAGTTTTATAGAAGTCACATTACTCCATACATGCCGGCAGTTGTAAAATAAAAATGCCTCAAAACAAGAAGGATTAAGTGAAACAAGTCCATCAAAATACATTAAAATAAAACAAGCCAAGAAGAAGTGAAGATCAAAAATAGAAACTATTGTAACATCCCAAGTTCAACAAAGAACAAGTCCTTGAGGCAAAAGGACCATAACAAAAAATAAAACACTGCGGCTTAACACTTAAGTAAAATCTTTAACACAAGAATAAATAATGCAACAATCTCATAAAATTTGCACATTACAAGCACCGTGTAGCCTTACAACAAGACCACCTAAGGGGAGTACGGAAACTGGGTAGACTTCTATCACTCGAATAGCTAAATCGGACAGTGGTCTTAAACCACATAGAGAACAATGATAATCATCATGTCACATTAAGCATTCCCCACACAACCTAAAATAACCTTATCATACTTCTATATTAAAAATCCACACGAATAGTCATATGCCCCCATACAACCTAGGGCATGTCATTCTAAAAAGATTACGATGTGCCACAAGAGGAATTAGCCATGAAATATGATATTCACTTCACAAGTCTTATGGCTGTCATGTACCCAACACATACCATTACTGTCATTAAGCCATCCACTTTGTCCTCTACGGAGGGTTTACTTACGACCTTCTCATTTCTTTTTCATGTTTCTATCAATGTTTATGAATAACTGGACTATCATTAGATCACAAGAGGGGGACTACTATTAGCCTTATGTCTTAATTCTGACCATGCTTGAGGTTAGCGGACCTTCAGACCTAGTGTCCGAACCAAAAGCTCTGATACCACATGTAAGGACTCGACTCATCTAAAATCAAATAACACTAAACTCTAAATTCAAAAATACCAAGAGATAAATTTTTGATCTGGCAGATGTAGGAAATGTGAAATTCTTCTAAGAAGTGCTTAATGCATGATATAGAAATGCAATGAAACTTGAAATTTAGTTTCCTAGAGTCATCAGGTTCTTAAAAGATCACCAATTTTAAATCTAGTGAAGAAAGAGTACATTATGAGAGAAGGTACATTATGTAAGATAACCTAGAAGAACAACGGATTAGTTCATACCTTGAGTCATGCATTACATTCTGCATTCATTTTCGATAGCTTGCTTCTCCTCTAGTAACTATATCCTTATCATCTGCACAAAATTAACTTAACAATCTCATGTTAACACAACTCAGTAATCACTACTCAGAGAATTAAGATCACGATGCTAATTGTAGGACACCCTACATCCAGGGGACCTGAGTACTGGGGCATCCTTCACCGTCCAGACTGCCTACATACCCTGTATCCACGGGATCAAGGCCCCCTCCTTCAGATGTGACTAACGTGGGGAATGCAAACATGTAGTTCTATTTTGCACTATGTTTGATGTAACTGTGAGTGGTTACCCAGCCCTTTCTAGAGTTATTCCCTGCCCCAGACAGTTCTTCATCGGCTACCACCCACTCGGTGAAACAAGGACAGAAGTTAGTCCACTACCACAAACACTTAAGGAGTGTTTGTCAATTAGTCCTAGTGTGGAGGAATCCCTATAAGGTGTCGACCCATGAAATCTAGCTTACTTTCCCAAGCGAAATTAGGTAATTTTCGTGACTAAGTCCATTCTTGATTCCCTAGTACTTTAACCATGATCTGCGAGGGTGAGGTGAAAGCACATGATAGAAAGCGTTTCTAGATCAGCCTAGTTACCCTTTTTTGACATTTCATATGTCCTCCCCAGTCTAAACTTACGTGTTAATAAACCTCATTTTCTGTAGTATGCTTGAAGTGTTTGCCAACTGAACATCATGGTAATCATTATTTCAATAGGATCATCCTTTCTTTTTAGTTAGTCTTCTTAATGAGATATCCGAGGAGATTTTCCCTTCCTATGGATTTATATTCAACATGTCCCTTATTACTCCCTGATGATTTAGAGGGACGGTGCTCAGACGTCGTTGTTGCAGCTATGTTAGGCGTGAGGTACTTGGTTCAACGCGACGGCATTACCCGTAAACGTGACACAGAGGTATCGTAGATACCAAACACTGCAATTTGTTTTATGCTTGGACGTTTGTGTATTAGGTTTACCTATCTAGTTGAAAGAAAAATTGCATAATAACAATTAAAGAAATTGATAACAGATACTTTTCTGAAACATAATGCATGTAAAGTATAGGAAAGATACTTGATAATTTTGCTTATACAAAATAACCATGACTAGAAGGATATTAAATCAATTTCATGAAGTATAGATA
Organism: Cunninghamia lanceolata; assembly: GCA_027924645.1. Lineage (NCBI taxonomy): Eukaryota > Viridiplantae > Streptophyta > Pinopsida > Cupressales > Cupressaceae > Cunninghamia > Cunninghamia lanceolata. Next base: position 2,723,872 of record BSBN01001670.1, on the reverse strand, counting down.
TTTATGTCAATTTATAATTAAACTATTCAAATGATAAAGTACGTAAGATTTAGTCTAGGTCCAACAAGAAATCCTTGATAAATCAACATGCTAAAACTACTATTTCAATAAATTCCTTTTATTAAATCAAATCCATTCCCTTTAAACAAATCCCATATCCAATTATCAAATAGACTTAACCTTATTATATACAAAAAATAAAATTGGCTTACTCTCAACACTTGCTAACAATTAATGCCGCTCATAATTTTAATAGATATAACCTTATACAAGTTCAATTTGCCAAAATGTTTAATCTACTATCTAGTTTCCTTAATTACTTTGAATTGTATAATGCTATTTTTGCTTCTATCAAGAACATTATAGAAATTGTGCATTAGGGTACAATTGATCAAATATTGAAATCCGTGAAGTACCTATACACATATTTCATGGTTGTACAAAACTCTCTAACATTTATATTACCATTCGTGGCACTAGCAAGTATAATTTACCATTTGTATCTGTGTATTTACAAGTATGATTTCCGCAGTTGAAATGTATAATCTCGGGTTTACAAGTATGATTTCCGGAATTGAAAGGATTTTATATATTAGAAACTCTATCCAAGATAAATACATAATAATCTTGCGATTAAAATGGTGCACATTCACATGTGTAACTGATTTGTAAAATATTATCTTTCTAAAATATATATAATATTTCATATATTTCAATGTCAATTAGTGTGAAAATACCTATTGATTGGGTCAACTACTAAGATAAAGTAAATACCAATTTAATTTGACAGGAGTGAATACATGGATTAATCATTTGACAAAAGACAATCTTAAAATAAAAATTATTATTATTATTATTTTATGTGAGGAAAACATATGCATGTAACACAATGAAAGTTAGAATAATCCACATTCTTATTTTATACTCTTATCAACATTGCCATATAAAACTTATCTATTACATTCCTTTTAAATATTCCTTTATTACTTTCTTTATAAAATTTACACTCTTACACTCTACATTATTCACTTTTTCTACTCATTTGTTATCATCTTTTACTAAACTATTTTTTTTGTATATAATTTTTTTGTGGGAATAATTTTGCCATCCTTAAACTATGTCCCCATGTCCCCCTGTCCTATAAATGCTGCAATAACCTTCTTTCCATTATCCTTTCATTGATGCTCATATCCTATTACAAAGGTCTTGTTTTGGTAGAGACTTGTAGTATGCTATGAAAGGTCAACTAATCATGTTGGACAACTATTTGTTGAGTTAGGCTAAATGAGAATACTAATGTCTTTTATAAGTTGCAAATGGTAGTTTATTTCACATGCTCAGCATTTATGAACTCGGTGCAACAAATAATTTATTTATTTTTAATAGGAATTAGAACTATTATTAAAAGACTTAACAATTGCTTCATAAGAAGCATGCTGGTGACTCTTCCTTCTCACGTTCTGTGTGTTATTTTCCACATTATACTTCCATTTATGTAAAGATCAGATATAAATTGTATACATTGACATGGGATTTAGAGATATATGTCTGAGAGGAGGAAGAGAAAGAGTTTATGACCGTATGGCCATAGCCTGGGGATCTTCTTTGTCATGCTGGGGACTCAGATCCAGGCCAAATTTGATGACCGTATGGTCATATTTATGCATTTTCCCCCTAAATTTTAAAGAAAACTATATCCAATATAATTGGGAAGGTGTAAAGCCAAAACCCATAACCTTTGACAATGCCCTCCCTGCATGTGCACAAATTGAAGTTTGGGAACAGGGTATGGGCGTCATAAAAGCAAAATGGTAGGGAGAATTTGTCAGTTATTAAATTGGAAAGGCTCCGGTAGACATTTATGCAAAATGTGTAAGCACAATGAAGGCACGTCAACTGTTTGACAAAATACCTCAAAGAATTTGGACTGTAATGATTGCATATTAGACACAAAATGGATTTGTTAAAAAGGCTTTAGAAACTTTCAGGCAAATGCAAATCAGAAGAGGTAAAGTCAAATTCTACAACCTTGGTCAGCACCCTCCTTGCCAAAAACGGGGACTTTCGAACACGGCATGGTCATCCGTCAAAGCAGAATGAAAGGGGGTGGGAGTTGTCAGATATTATAACTGGGAATACTCTGGTAGACATATATATGCAAAATGAGGTAGCACAGACAAGGCACGTCTACTGTTTTCGCAAAATCCCTCAAAGAAATGTCCCTGGAACTGCAATGATTTCAGTATATGCACAATGTGGAATCATCAACAAGGAATATGAACCATTTGACCAAAATCTGGCAAGGAAGTGTGGTCTCATGACTGCAATGATCACAGGATACGCAGAAATATGAATTTTTTTGAAAAGGCTATAGAAACTTTCAAGAAAATGCATGAGTACAACCAAATTCCACAACCTTCGGCAACCTATTCCCTAAGTGTGTGAAAATGGGAACTTTGGAATAGGGTATGGATATTCCTCAAAGCATAAAGGATAGAGGATTTTGACAGCGTTGCAGTTGCAAATGTCCAGATAGACATGTATTCAAAATGTGGAAGCACAGAGTAGAGACATGAACTGTATGACACAATGCCTCAATGAGACGTCCTTTCAGGGGGCGCTGTACTATGCAGGATAAGCACGAAATGGATTTGCTGGAAGGGTTTCGAAACTTTTTAAGCTATTACAACTGGCTAGTGTAAAACCGAATCCCTCATCATTGCTAACGTCTTCCCTCCCTGAGTCTGCGTGGACCCTAGAACAGGGTGGAAATTCATCAAAACATAAATTAAGGTGGATTTTTGTTAGATATTATACTGGATATGCTCTGGTAGACATGTATGCAGGAGTGGAAGTCCAGACAAAGCACAAAAGCTAATTGATAATATGACTCAAAGGAATGTGATCTCACAGCACACCATGATAGCAGGATTGCACTGAAATGGATTTGTGAGAGAAGTTTTAGAAAACAAATGCAATCGGCAGTGTGTGAGAGCTCTGAAACAAGGCATGGTCATTTATTCGAACTACTCAAACGGGGAGACAAATGCAACTCACAATAAGATTTATGAAATTTAGTTTTCAAGGAAAAGAATTCTCTTTTACATAAATCTAGACTAATTAAATTATGCAAACAACATATAGAAATTCAACTATCTAGCACAAACTATCTCCCTGTCTCTTCCCTTTGATATCTCCATCCTATATATAGAAAACTCAGCCCTTGCCTAGGACTTTATTTTCCAAACACATGTTTGGAAAATCTGAAAGACTTTGGGGTCAAGTCTTCCTAATTAATTTCCCTCTCTTCATTTTCCAACTTGTCATTTAATTTTGTGGAAAAGGACTTTCCAATTTTTCCACTAGTCATAAATTTTTAGGAGAAAATTCCCATTTCATAAATTTGAGCCTTGATTTGAGAATGAGGGGGGGAAAGTTCCTCATTTATTGCTCTTTCTAGAAGTGTCCCCTCATTTATTTATTTAGAATTGGTCATTATTTTAAATGAAACTATATATATATGTATTTTTATTATTATTATTATTGGCTTTTATTTATAGCATTCCAATTTGAATTCAAATGTGGGTTGTGACATTTTTAGCCTTCTACATTGTTGTTTAAATCTAATTTTTATTTTATTTTTTGATTATTTACATCTAACATTCTAGGGTTGATTTACATTTAATTAGGGCTTGAGCTTTTATTGCTTGTTCTCTTTAATCCATACCCTCCCACCCTTGCTTACTGTATGCATTATTTCTAGATCATTTACCATGGACACTTATGAACCTTCATCTTATGATCATCTCTATGCACATATCAAAGATTATAAGGTATTTTCACTCTTTCTTGATTCATATCCTTCAATCCTTGACGATATTGCACCCTTTTTCCACATTGATGATGTTATGTGTTCCATGAGTGAGTTAATTTCATGCTTATTTAGCTTTTCATCTTCCATGGCCTTTGTTGGTGCTTTCCCATCCATTCTAGAGGACTTCAATTCATTTGTATACTTGATTCAAGATGATTTTACCCAATTTTGTGATAGATGATGATGATGTATCCCCACCTTCTAGAAATATATCTAGGGATAATATTTTGTGTAATGAGGTTACACATTCATTATCTATTCATGATGTCATTGAGTCTTGTGATGCTATTTTTCATACATCTCTTGATAGGTCCATTTAGATACCATTCGTTTCATGTTCCCTTAATGATGCATCTCATGAGGAGCCTATGATACTGATCTAAGTGAGCTACCTTCTTTTATACATGATGGTTTTCTTTATGATGATAGTTCTTTAGCATCTCGTGTTCATGATAAGACATTGCCTTGTGATACATGACATGACGATATTTGTGCTCTTAGTGTGAAATTAATGCTTAATCATTGATGGTACTAGTGATGCATCTTTACATGTCCAGACATTTTTTCTTACAAACTATGATTACATAGATGATAATCTATTATTGATGAGTGAATTTAGACCTAGTTTAATTACTGAAGCATTAAAATGGTTTAATACATCTTGTATACTAGTTCATTAATGATATTGGCACATGATTTCATTACACATTTTTCTTACCCTAAAGTGATTGAGGGTAGTGTGGATTTGTATTACATCTTTAGAAGCTTGGCCATTCTTTTTCATGCTATACTTGATTCTCCTCGACATAAATTTTTTGTTATTCCATGCTATACTTGACTCACCTAAGCCTAAGCTTGTATTCTAAGCTATCTCTAATTCACCTAAGCCTAAGCTTGTATTCTATGCCATAGCTAATTCACCTAGGCCTAAGCTTGTATTCCACACTATCGTTGATTCACCTAGGCCCAAGCTTCTATTCCATGAGGCACCTATTTCACAAGATTATCATATAGTTAGTCATACTTTATAAAGACTAATTATAGGACATAAAACTACATCTAATTAGCCAATTTTGTAGCCTAATAATTTTAATCTTCCGTCAATACCTAAGATAAAAAAGTATGCACATAAATAGTATGATATCATTGATCAAATTTAAAATACATAGGCCAAGATATATTTTTGGGACTTATTGCACACATCATCTACATATAGAGATACAGTACAAAAATCCTTGGAAAACATTCAAGTGAATTCGAATGCTCAACCATGAACAATTGCTTCCATGCTAGAATCTGTTGGTACTACAAAGAATGTCATCTTTGGTTTTATTGAGATTCCACCCAATTTGGTTTTTAGTGAGCACTTACGTTTGCGTATTGTGGTGAAATATAATGATCTTAATGTTAAACATACCTTCTTTGATAATAGATTTAGTTTGAATATATGTAGCGAGGAAAAGATGCATGTTCATTTGTCAAATTCAGAAAGCTTAGATGTTACCGTAAAAGGATTTGATAATATTGTTTGACTATTTATAGGTGTTATTATTCATCCTATCATTATAGGGCCACGCACTCTTAATACACCATTCCATGAGATGCTAAGGATATTAGCATATATATGTTATTGGGTCATCTTTGGATACATGATATGAGAAAATTACTCCCTACACTTAATTCATTATTTGAAATTCATTCATAAAAATAAGAGGTACATAATATGGGTATATAATTATCCATTTAGTCATTGCCAAATTGTTGAGGAAATTAAACTTGCAATCACATAGACTAGATCAACAAAAGAAGCACATACAAGGGGGGAAAATTTTGGAAGAAAAATAAAATTCTAAAGGAAAATCCAAAGTGGAACATATAGAAGAAGATTCCCCGCATAATGATGATGCCATTTTTAAAAATGATTGTAGTAGACAAGATCTCACACCTTTTATAAGAGAGTATAAGATTGATCCTAGAGATTTTCATATTTCTCTTCTTTCTATGAATCCATCTATTTATGGTTTTGTTCCTATTAAGCAACAAAATAAGAATAAAGAGTCAAATTCAAATTGTGTGCATGAAAACAATTTAGTGAGTAGTGCTCCTATCATTGATTCTTCTACTTTATCTATAACACTTGAAAAATTATACGGTACAAGATATGAAATAATGAAAAAGCTTTGCTACTAATTATTTTTTGAGCTGACTAAGTTACAAGAAAACAAAGGACATAAGGGTATTGGATATGTAACACAAGATGTTATTAAGAAATTGTTAAAAGATCACTAAAAGAAAAAAGAAGGATCAATTAGTGTCTTATGATTTAGATAAATTTGAGTTTTAGAGATATATATTTTTTGTACATGAGTACAAACTCTACAACATTTCATGATTTAGTTAAAGTTGATTCCTATACATTGTTTAATTCATATTGTGATAGAGGTCCCATTATTGTTTACATTGTTCAATAATTTAATAACATTTGAGTGTGTATTGCATGTTATCAGAAGCTTATCATTTGCATACACACACAAATTTATAGAAAAACAAAAAAGTAAACATCTAATCATACAACCATACATGTTATTAATCAATAAAAGGAAAATCATAACTATAGATCTCCTGTAAAAATGACTACAATCGTATGTCCAAAACAACACATCAAGGAGGTGGGGCATAGAGGATCCATCTTCAACATCACTTCTACCACTCCCCATGGACCTTATCCTTGTGGGTGATTTAGTCTTAGTCCTAGTATTTGACCTAGATCGACTACTTGATGCCATCATCCCTTGCAACCAATTAATCTCTCCATGTAGCCTCACAATCTCAACTTGTGATGAGATATACTTTTGAAAGATGGTTGTGTATACATCACCTAGAGGTGAGGGCATGGCCACTCTTGCATCTACTTTCTCCAGCTCCAATCATAGCTCATCTTTTTCTACCAGTAATACATCTCTCTATTTATATCCCATCTCAATTTTCTCGTAGCTTAGTGCACTCAAATGCAACTTCCATATAGGCTACTTGAGCTTAGATAACTAGATAAAAAAGGATGTAAAACAACTTGTATGTGCATGGTATTTCTCTATCTACTCCATTGGTTCCATGGCCACACCTCTAGTCAAATACTCCATAGTAGCATAAATGTACCTAACCCACTCACCCACCCTACTTGCACATCATGTATCACATGAGTAGGAATTTTATTATATATATCTCATATTATATGTCACGTACTTGGTTCTTTGGATACCAAACATCATCTCATTTTATTTGTTGTATTATGGCCACATCTAGTTCTATCTCTTCCTATCCCATTTCTACAACCTCCTCCCCCACCACCAACAATCTCCTGATGCTCATTTATAGCCATGAGTACCCACCTACTTCCCTTGCACTTCTAGTACTCAAGGGATCTAAGGGTTCTGAACACAACTTCTAGCAGTAATCTCTCCATAGAAATGATAAACCCACCTCATTAGTTGCAACTATCTCTGCAACATCATCCTTCACATCATCATCATTAGTAGGTGCATGTGTAGTAAATGGTGACAATTGCATCTCTCCTAGTCTATATAGAAACCTTTGATGTCAACTATATAATGGAGGATCAAGGGTCACATGCTTACTTAACTCAAACTTTTATAACACTAGCTCATAGTGAAATCTCTCTAAAACTATGGTTTTCCTCCTTGGAAATCAATGCGATTGCCTAATCCAGTTGAGTTGCCACATATCCCCTACCATTCATGCATACCTTTATAAGGTCTCCAAGTTACGACATCTACAACTAATCTATCAAAGATCCTCCACTCCTTCAGGGTATTGAATATATTGGTTAATATCTTTGGTTAGGAGCAATAAACATGTCTTAACACTAGATCTTAAAACTAATGTAAATAAAAATGATACTTACTCCCCTAGGAAAATTCTTATGGGAAAAACCCAATCTTAAATGTAGATCTCACTATATTAACCTTGAAAAAGTCTTATAATACAATGATAAGACCACATATGTGATGAATAGTTTCTCCCTACTAATATATTTATTTGTTTACACAAATTTGTATGTAATTTAAATTGAAATAAATTAGAATAAACATACAATTAACATATATAAATGTTTTAAAATAAATAAAGATATCTAAATAACATTGCATAAAGTTTATTAGGAATAAAATGCATATTTGTTCTTTTGTTGGACTGGTTGATCTATTCTCTTAGTGATTCTATACAAGATTTATCAAGTTTTGGCACCCTCTAGGAGGAGTCCATGAAATTAGAAGCATGTGCCCATGCACTATGCCCACACACCATAGCTCTAGTTAGGACAATCTTGGGCATCCTTTGTACCTAGAGTTGGACATACTCTACATGCCCTTCCCCAATATCCAACACTTGATCTTGATTAATCAAACAAGAAATTTTTCACAATACCCAATCACAACCACACTTCATATATATTTATAAGAGTTTTGGGTAGTTATTCAACCAACATACTTGTACATTCAGCAACACCCTTTTATAACAAATAGGGTATTACTTATTTTAATAAAACCATTTACATGTAACATTTTATTTTGTGTTTTTCACCCATATAAATAGAAAATATATATTTCTTTCAATCATTGGATTTTGAAAAAAGATTACACCCTCTTTATATTTTCATCCAATATAATAATACATATTATTATCACTTTTGGGTAAAAAGTATGTAACATTTCTCCCCTTGTAAATCACGGCTACCCTCTATCTCCATTCAAAATCAATAATGCTTAGTTAAGTAAATATGGATATTGATGTTTAATATAATTAAAAATTCCCAAGTAGCGTTCTTAGTGTCATTGTAAGTTTATTTTATTTTAACTTTATCTATAACTACTATAGCTATATTTAAAAAAATATATATCTAAAGTACGCCGAGATGGATCCAATGCATCATTTAATTAAATTATTTTTAAGTTATAATTGTAATTATTGTATACTTTAATAAATGTAATCAAAATAATATATTAAATTAGAATAATTAAATTTTATTTTTAGTTTTCATAACACATTTAATTTACAAATTATTGACATTATTGTGTGATAATTAATTTTAGAAAATGGTATCATATATTATTATAGTTATAAATACAGAAACCCAATATTTATAAATTAAGAAGAAAAATTATAATTAGTGTTGATAACACATTTAATTTATAAATTATTGACATTATTGTGTGATAATAAAATTTTAAAAAATGGTATCATATGCATTATTACAATTAGAAGAAGATTTATAAGAAATATTTTGAAATTGAAATTAACATTGAATAGAATGTTTAAATAGTTTGTAAACATTTGTGGATAAATAATGTGGCATTATCTCTTCTTGCAAATGTTCTATTGAGTGTGGCAAGATATAATGTAGTTTTGAAATATTACCCAAATATAGATTTCTAAATGTTTAACTTGTTGCATGAAATGGATTTTTTTATTGTTGTAGAATATTTGAATGTTGAGTTCTATATATTCTTTAACGGTGTTAGTTTTCTATGGGATTCCAAATGTTTGTTTTATTGAGGAACTTCCAATTCCTTCCATTTTTAAGAGGAATTCCAATTCCTTCTATTTTTAAGAGGAATTTGAACCCGATTTTGTATTAACATTTTGTTTGTCTAGTGTGGTTTGCAGATTTCTATTAATAATCAGGAGGTTATCATGTCAAACATTAATTAAAATTTTTAAGAAAAATATAACTCTAATTCTAGCCCTAGCCCTAACCCTAATTGTAACTCAGATGTTTTCCTTCATTTAATAACCCTAATTCTAACTCTAACCCTAATCTCAATTCAAACCCTAACCCTAATTATAACCATAACTTGATTCTAACATTAATCATAATTGTATCCCTAACCTTAACCACATTGATAAGTAATCCTAATTCTAATTCTAAACCTAACCCTAATCATAATTTATACGTTGCATAATTTAAGGTGCACTTTAAGTGCAATAATAATACGCAATGCCTAATCTAACCTTCTATAAATAATAAATAATAACAGTATTGTATCACTTCATAAATGGCTACATAGTGCCCTTACCAATTAAATTTATCTCTTCATTGATTTAATAAACTATCTAGGCTAAAAAAAAATATGTCAGCTCTATTATGTTTTTATGTACCTTAATGCCACTGGATCACTCCTCTCGTGTAGTTATTGAAATATTTTCAATAATTTAATCTAAATGATACCAAAAACCTTTTGTTTTTAAAGAATTAATTCCCATAGTTTTAATCCTAGCCTTATTGTAACATTAATCCTAACCCTAACTCTAATTCTAACCCTAATAATAACCTTAATTATGTCCCTAAAACTAATTTTAACCCTAACCCTCACCCCAATACTAACCCCAACAATAACCATAATTGTAACCCTAACTCTAATCCTAAATTTAATCATAACCCTAATACTATCCCTAACTGCAACCTTAATCTTAACCCTAATTCTAACCCTAACGCTCATCCCAATACTAACCCTAACCCTAACTCTAATTGTAACCCTAATTTTAACTCCTAACTCTAATCCTATACTTAATTGTAATTTTATCCGTTAGCCTAACCTTAATCCTAACCCTAACCATAACTTTAATCCTAATACTAATGCTAAGCCTAACTCTAATTCTAACCCTAACAATTATCCTAATTGTAACCCTAACTCTTGCCTCAATACTACCCTAATGCTAACCCTCATTTTAAGTCCTAACTCTAATCCTAAATGTAATTGTAATCCTAAATGTCATGCCAACTCTATGCCAACCCTAACTCTAATTCTAACCCTAACTGTGATTGTAATCTTAATCCTAATTCCAACCCTAAACCCTAAGCAATTCAAATTTGGTAAAAAAAAAAAATATTTCTGATCTTTTTTCATTTCTATGGCTATTTTTTCAAAACTTTCCCTAACCCTAACTCTAACCCAATTTTTTTAACTAATCCTAAGCCTAACCCAATTTTTTCCCAATTAAATTCTTATTTTTTGCAAAAAAAAATATCTTTTGTTTTGTCAGATTATTGCCAAGAACAATTTTTGCTACCATGGTAGTAATTTTTTTGTGTAATACAAACCACTTAGGTTTTCTAATTTTACTAATATATTTAAATTTTTAAAATTTAAAACTCCAACCTAACCCTGACTATAATTCAAACCCTAACCCTAACCTTAATCCTAATTGTAACTCTAACCCTAACTATAATTTGAACTTTGATCCCTAACCCTAACTATAACTCTAATTCTTACCCCAATTCTAATAGTATCCCACCTTAATTCTAACCTTAATTTTAATTGAGCCCTAACCCTAACTATAACTCTAATTCTTACCCCAATTCTAATAAAAAGTATGTAACATTTCTCCCCTTGTAAATCACGGTTACCCTTTATCTCCATTATAGTTCAAAATCAATAATGCTTAGTTAAGTAAATATGGATATTGATGTTTAATATAATTAAAAATTCCCAAGTAGCATTCTTAGTGTCATAGTAAGTCTATTTTATTTTAACTTTATCTATAATTATGTTTCTTAAACTTCTAGATTTTCATTTAACAATGCTTTTTTATTCAATTTTGAATTCACAATTAGGTTCAAAATAATACTTTACTAATCAATAAATATAGATATGTTTAATATACTAAACTCATGTGAAATACATTAAATGGATTTGTAATTTTGGTTTTAAAGCAAGTTTATGAGATACAACATCTATTTTTTCTAAAATTTTGAAAGGTACACAAAAATGAGGAGCTATTTTACCATATTTACGAAGTCTTAAAAACCCCTCTTTAGGTTTTACTCTAAGAAACAGTTGATCATCAACATCTCAACATCAAATGTTAGATAGATATTTTTGAATTAGCCAAATTTTATATCTGCCTTCATGTTTTGCTTATCCTTATTAATAATTTCTTCCATTTCTTATAGATTTTTATTTTCATACCAAATTTCATTGACATTAGACCATGAAGTAGGTGTATTGAAATTTTGACCATACATTGCTTCAAAGGGGGATGTTTTGATAGTTTAATGATATCCTTGGTTATATGCAAACTCATCTAAGTGTAAATAATCTTCCTATGACTCAATTTTATTTGTAGTACGTTCTTAACATGTCTTATAAGAATATCAATTTGTTCCATTTGTCCACCTAATTAAAGATGATACATAGTACTAAAAATTAAACTAATACCAAGTTTAGAGAAAAGAGATTTCCAAAAGGAAGAGATGAATCTAGGGTCTTGATAAAAAATAATATTCTTTGGAAGTTCATGTAATTAAATGATTTTTTAACAAATGGGCAATATCTGTAGTAGTAGATTTTATTTTTATAAGAAACCTCTATATACTCTAGGCATTTTCCCTTTATCCACTTTATCAAAAGAGATTTCCAAAAGGAAGTGATGAATCTGGGGTCTTGATCAAAAACAATATTCTTCGGAAGCCCATGTAATCAAATGATTTCTTTAACAAATGGGCAATATCTATAGTAGTAGATTTTATTTTTATAAGAAACCTCTACACACTCTAGGCACCTTCCCTTTATCCACTTTATCAGTGCCCCACCTCTATTTTATTAACTAGAGAATACTGGTGCCCTCCCTCTATTCCATAGAGCTCTAGGTTTGTCATTTTGGTTAGGATATTGTCATGACCTCTATGTGTATGAGGTAAGTCAGTGATAAACCTATACCAATTGACTCCCATTTGTAGTGAGGATTGGACAAAGGTTGTAAAAGACTAGGTGATTTGTATTGTTCATCCTTCACCTTTTGACAATTTAAACATTGTTTTACATATGTAAGAATTTTAGATTTCAATTTAGGCCAAAAATAGTTTCTTATGGTTGAAAGATATATTTTTTGAAATTTTGGATGTCCTATTATAGGCGTATCATGGGAATCCTTTAAGATTTGTTGTTTAATGCTAGATAAATAAAAAAAATACATAATCTTCCTTTGTAATAGAAAAGACCATTACTTCTCATCATATAAGATTCAAGCCAGAGATTAAGAAGTATAATTAAATAAACATTTCGTAATCCTTCATAAAGTAGTTGAAAAAAACATCAAAAGGTAATTCAGATTTAAAATCTCTTTAAAATTGACTTCTCAAGAGTTAAAGCATTTACACACAATCTTTTCCTACTCAAAGCATCGACTGCTACATTATTTTTACTTGGAACATATTGAATAATAAAATCATATTATGAGAATAGTTCCATCCATCTCCTTAGCCTCATATTTAATTTGGGGTTGACTACATAGTTGTTGCAAAGTATGGTGGTTAGTTTTTAAATTAATTTTGTTTTCCAACAAAGAATGTCACCAAAATTAGAAGGCATGGATGATACTAAGTAATTCTAAATCATGGATAATATAGTTCTTTTCAATAGGTAACAATTTTCTAGATTTATAGAAAACTACTTTGTTTTCCTTCTTTAAGACACCACCTATATGTGTACTACCTGCATTTGTAATTACAACAAAGGGTTTACTAAAATCTAGAATATAGTCCAAGGGGTTGAGCTTAATTGGTTGAAGCATTGGGTTCTCATTATGGAGATCCATGTTCAGATTCCCATAGGGACATTGAATGTAGAATTCTAATTCATGATGCATAAATGCTTGTATGAGCAATAAGGCACTTCAAATTTAAAAGTTCACATTAGATTTTGCATACAATTTATGTTTTCTTAAGGTTTATAGGGCATGTTCTTTTTCATTATTTGAATAGATCATAAAGGTTTATAGGGTGTATTCTTTTTCATTATTTGAATAGACCATAATGTCATCTAGAAAAATGATTAAAAAGACATCTAAATATGTGTATGATGTAGAAATGTGAAATAATAAACATAAATCAATCACAATGAAAATTCCTATTTCACAGTCTACATCACCTCAAAACATGAGAAAAGGAATATCAAAATCAAAGGAAAATAATGATATTTCACAGTCTACATCACCTCAAAACACGAGACAAGGAATATAAGAATCAAAGGAAAATAATGAAACAATGTTACCACAGTAGCCCTTGATACACCATGACGAATAATGGATAATCCTTTGCTTGTTTTGAGGTGATGTAGATTGTGAAAATAGGAGCTTTCATTATGATTGATTTTCATTTATTATTTCACATTTCTGCATCATATATTTCAATTTTAAAGGGTTAATAAACATTCCTTGTTTGGGTCAAGTGTGTGTGTGTGTGTATTCTCTCTCCTCATGCTGCAAGGTGATCTTGGAGATCAAAAACACCATTTGATTCACTTTGTCACCCTTTATTAGGAGGCTTGCCTTGGAGACACACCCACTCCAAGGGGGTGGATTGAACTCTAGTGAGTGTTTAGATGAAGTATAAAGAGCGGGAGCTGAATCAAAAGACACACCTCTTGGAAGTTAGAATTTTTATATCTGGGCTAAGTTCCCAAGAAATTTATACCTTGGGGAAGTGAAGATGAAGGGTTGGTTTTCCTCTTCTCTTGATTGCTTGACATTGTTTCACTTTCATATCATGGATTTGGGCCTCATGTACCTTGTGTATATCAAGGACTCCCTTAGAGACGTGTACATCCTAGTTTAAGACCTCTTGGCAACACCTGATTGATTAATTAGACTTGTTCATGTGTCTTGTGTGTCTTCATCTATTTCAACAATTAATTTTATCAGTTTTTAAAGTCAAGTTTTCAATTGTGTCTTCTTGTGTGTTTGATAAAATTCTTGCCAAAGCATCAAAACACAAACAAAATTTTCACTAGTATTTTTATCATAACCTAGTCCTTTAGTCAATAATGGAAGAAAAAACAACAAATAGAGAGATGGAGAGATAAATAGATAGAGAGATAGACAAGGGGAGAGGGACAAGGAAATAGAGAGAGAGAGAGAGAGAGAGAGAGAGAGAGAGAGAGAGGGATAAAGAAATGGAGGATAGAGAGATATAGGAAGAGTCTCTTTCTACCTATCCTCTATCTCTCTATCTCTATCCTCCATATATCTCTATCTCTCTATCCTCCATCTATCTCTCTTTCCTTATCTAACTATCTATTTTTAACTCTCCCTCTCCCTCTCTCTATATCTATCACTATCTCCTCTATCTATCTCTCTCCCTCTACCTATCCCTTTCTCTATCTCTCTCTTCCTCTCTCTCTCTCTCTCTCTAGATCATTTGGCTATAGATGCCTAAAATTGGACAAACCCCAATTACATAAATTACATTTGTGCATATATAGACCTTTTGTTGGCAAGAGACACTATATGGATTCATGGTTATTGTCATTGATGGCAACAAAGGTCATCCCACATATCCGCAAGTCATGATATATCTCTACCGGAAGTCAGATTGAAGATTGTTGTGGTCCGGTGAACAAGAACAGAGCATGTGGCAAGGTCCGACAGATTGGTCCGGATCTCTCAGAGGAAGTGTCTTGGCACAGTGCGGATCTGGGGAAGTCAAGAGGACTATCTTGAGTAGTATATTCCAAGGATTTAGCCTCCGGAGATGGACAAGGAAAAAGATATGAATAGTTGAGTACCGGATTCCTGAGAGACAGTGAAAACAGAGGAAGAACTGATTGACAGAGTATCAGACTACTTTCCGGATGTGTTACAGATGATGATAAAGGTTGCGGAGGCATGAATCATGTTTGGCCGACATAATTGATGATATCTACAAGTATATGCTTGATCCGCATTGCTTGGTGAGCAAGGATTCAGCCGACAGAACTAAGTTTGTAAGAAACTAGACTGTTCCGGATGCCGACTAGAAAGGTGATGAAATTACTTGTGCGGATATATATAGAGGATGGATTTAGTTGTAAAGTGTGTGAAATGTGGAGAGATATGCGAATAAGTCCAGAGAAAGAACAGAGGTAGCCAAAAGGGATCTGGTATGTGAAAGATAGCAGAACAAACGACAGAGGAAAGATGAAGTGCAGCAGATCAGTGTACTGAGCCTAACCGGAACTGAACTCCAGCATATGCAGATGCTTCCAATCAGTTCAAGACTGTGATTATCATCACTTTGTAGACAGTGTGTCTTCTTGTAGGCAGTGGGCCTCTTGTGAGCAGTGTGCTCGGGCAGTGAGCCCTAATTGGCAAGTGCCATTTTTGTAATTTCCTATTCTTCTAACAGAGAATATTTCTTGGGTTAATCACCCCGTGGTTTTCTCCCTTAACAGGGTTTCCACGTCAAAAATACTGTGTCATGTGTTTCTTACTTCATGGTTAATGTTTTGTGTTTGATTTTATGCTGCTTCAATTAAAAGGAAAGTTCAATAAGAGAAATAATTAGGATAACTGATTCACCCCCCCCCTCTCAGTTATCAACAATTGGTATCAGAGCTAAGTTCCTCCTAATAGAGCCTAACAGCTTGAGGAAGATCTGGGATTTCAAATGGATGCATATGGTTTAAGGGAGCAACTCAAGACTGCCCTTGAGGATCTTGAACAGTCAAATTCTGAAGTCAGTGAATTAAAGGAAAGACTCAAACAGGCTGATGAATTCATGAGAGAATTAAAAGACAAATTAAGTCTCTCTATGAAAAAGAGAAAGGAGCTGCTTCAACAGTTGGCAAGACAAAGTGAAGAAAGCAATACAAGTGAGGAATTGACTGAGCAAACCAAGTTATGTGAAAAGTTATCAAAAGAAGTCATTATGTTAAGACATGAAATGGAATCAGGAACTATAAAGTTTACTCAAGAGATTGAAGAAAAAAGAAAGGCTGAAGACAATCTAAGACAATCTCTTAAAGAAAAATCAGAAGAATGCCACCAGATGGACAGGATTATCAGACACCTTGAATCTGATCTTGAAGATTCCAAAGATAATGAAGGAAAACTTGAGGATCAAATTGCCTCTCTCAAAAGAGACCTTCAAACAGCAAATGAATATAAAGAGAAATTCAAGATAAGTTCTGCTCAACTTGAAGTTCTTCTTGGAAGTCAAAAGAGGACAGATGACAAGTATGGCTTGGGATATGAGAAAGGAGAAAGCTCCGGATCCGGTCAGAAGAATCTTGGATCAGAAAATCCAAGGAGCAGGCCTAGAAGACCTCCGGTAAGACAGCCAAATGCTCAAAGATATCCATCCTTCAATGGATACTGCCACAGCTGCAACCACTTTGGTCACAAAGCTAATCAGTGCAGAATGAGAATGAATCAGATTAATTCATCCTTCTTCGGACAGTGCTTCAACTGCAAAAGGTATGGACACAAATCCCATGAATGCAGAATTATGCAAGTAAACAAATCATTCAAAGGTAGATGCTTTACATGCAATAGAATAGGTCATATGGCTAATCAATGCAGATCAAGGGGATATCAGTTAAATATGCAAAGAAATGTTATTTGCCAAATCTGCAATAGGTCCGGTCATAATGCTAAAGTCTGCAGAAACAAGAATCAGGACAAAAGAGGTCCGGTGTATAATCAGAATCAAGACAAGGGTAAACAAAAGATGAATGCGGATGAAGTTAGGAATCAGATGAGCAAGATTTGGGTGAAGAAAAGCTCAGAGAATGTAGAGGTTGGATCCGCACCAGATTCTGGTGCTGATATTTCTTCCGGAAATTAAAAAGTGAGCTCAGGCTCAGGGGGAGACTCAAAGAAGATTCTGTTCCCCCAGCCAAACAAGTTGTGCCGGATGTGGCACAAGATGCGGATTAAAGGGTTTGTAGATATAAGTCCTGAGATGCTTCAGTCAAGTTTTCAGAGGTCCGCATGGAGTTATGAAGAAGCTGTGTTCGATTAAGTTAGACCTGTTCAGGGAGGTGCTCCGGTATGATAAAGGATTACAAAAAGGTCCGGAGAGATCCGGAAGTGCACGATCTTGTCTTGCGGATTGGACAGAGTGTTTGGGATGTTCTTGTAATATGTTACCTAGATTTATTCATGATTTAAAGATCCGGATGATATTCAGTGATCAATCCGGGATACTCCAAGCTGTCCAGACATGGTAAACCGGAATAATGCAGGTGAAGCATTTATTGCAGACAGATATTAGGGTTTGCGGAGCAATATAAAGGATTTCTCAAAAGTTATCTGCTCATTCTACACTTGAGAAGAAGCGAATAGTGGAGCTCTGCAACAAGGTTCATCAAGCACACCAAGGATCTCCTGCCAAAGCTATTGCATAAAGAAATCAATCCAACCACTCCGTGCAAACCGAAGGCGCATAAGGTATTCTTCGTTTTTCATTGCCTCACTGCAAATCTTTGAAGAATGGCTACTCCAAACATAGTTAAGATCTCTGATAGACCTCGCCCCTCATTCAAGAAACATCCCTACAAATCATTGGAGGTAGATCCACTAGGAGCCTTCTCTAGTGTTCCCCACGGAGTCTTACATACTGAAGATATTAGGGTTTACATACACGCAAACATTGAGGAATTTGGGGAATTCAAATTAAGAGACCTCTATCACAAGCAACTGATAGACAATGCTTTTGAGCTCAAACCAGAGTATAAGGGTATCCAGAAGAAACAATTTGAGCAATTCATTCATTTCCCTAGCTTTGAAGAAGATGAATGGGTCCGGTATGTACTGAGCAGGATGCATGACAACTTCCTTTGGCTAGATAGACCCTGTAAGATCACAAAAGAAGCAATTAGAGCAGTAACTGGTCTATACTCTTCCGGGGGGGTACCTATCCTCAAATCTGTCAAGAACAACGTTGTAACTGAGGCCACCGGATCAAAATATGATAAGAGGGCAATGACCATTGAAGATATTTCGGATCCGGATATCAAATATGCATCAATGATAATAGGATACAAGATCTATCACTCCAGCAGGGAGAATTCTGTATCCGGAACTGCAATATACACAGCATATGAAATGCTAAGAAAGAATGCAGATTATGATCTTTGTGAACTACTACTAAGCCAATTAATGGAAAATGTACAGAAAATCAAGAAAGACAAGAAGAACTCCTTTAAGTATGGTACTCTCATTGTATGTCTATTCTTTTACTTCATGAATGAGCTACCCGGAACAAGTGGATGGGTATGGCAGAATGACAAACCTGTTGCAGTCCAGATAAGAGACTATTTGCATGGACTTGGGGATGCAAAAGCGAGAAATACAGCTCTATGGGGATACTTCAAAAACTTTCAGAGCATGATGCAAGCAAGAGAGAGAATTCCCCAGTCTCTCATTGAGAAATACAAGGACTCAGTATGCTTTATGGTTGACACTGATCAGTGCCTAATGGAGGCAGTGGAGCCAAGGACTGTTTGGATCATGCCCATGGGGTATGAAGTTGATGAACAGATAGTAGAGCTGCATGTTCAACACATGCTAAGTCAGCCCAAAGATCCTAAGGCAGAAAGGTTTGGAACCTTTGAGGAGTTGAGTGTGAAATTACATGTAGAACTCAGGGAACCTGAGATTAAGAGAAAAGTGAGAAAAGAAGTAGAGCACATTGCTCAAGGCCTAGGCATCTCAAAAGAGGCACTTGATGCCAGCCGGGAAAAGAGAAGAAAGGCTGAGGAAGAAGAGAAAAGCAAAGAAAGTGCTCCGGTTGAAACCCCCACCCGGACCAGATCATCAAAGAGATCTGCACCTTCCACAACCAAAAGCTCAAAACCGGAAGTCCAGGCATCCGGTAAAAGATCCAAGACAAAAGCATCAAGGGCTTATGAAAGCCAAAAGGATGAAGAGGAAACAGAATCAGATGAGGAAGTAAGAGAAGTAAAGAAACAGAAGAAGAAAGGATCCGGTAAGTCCTCCACAGGCCAAGACAAGGATGAAATGGCAGATGTAACTGTTGAAAAGCCCACTCTGTCACTAGAGAGCATAATCAAGTCGGTCACGGTGGATGGAAACCTTCAACCAATGACTGAATCCTATGATGACTTCAGTGAGGCAGACCAAAAGACTCTGCAGGAAGCCACAGTTAAATATCTGAACACATACAATAAGGCTTTCATTGAGATCATATCTCTCATTCCTAAAAGCCTAGAGAAGGAAATGGAAGTAAGAAAGAATAATGCTCATGCCAAAGATCTTGAGATCCGGGAGCAGATAGCTATTCAGCTATATCCTCAAATTGATCCCAAGACAATGAACATGATCTTCAAGGACTGCAGAGATGAGTTCAGAAGTAAAGCCAGGATGAATCAGCTCATGCTTGGTGAGACTGACAAAGTGGCACAAGAGACAGAAGAGATCCTCCGGAAGGCCTTCAAAAGGTTCAATCTTCCTGTTGTAGAGGACTTAGGTGCAGAAACAGCTGCTGATTTGGAATCTTCTGTTCCGGAAGAAGTGAGCCCTGAACAGACAAGTGAGGACTTGGGACCCTCTGCTCCAGAAGAAGTGGCCCATGAACAAGCAAGCATCTCTCCTCCGGTTTCCCCTACAGTCTCCGGATCCAAAGAAGAAAAGCAATTGCAGGAGAAGGAAGCAGTGGTGACAGACAAAGAGGTTGACAGTTCTAAGACTGCAGAAGAAAAGAAACATCTGTCTCCGGCAAGAGACACTGCACAAACTGTTCAACAATTTTTGAACAAAGAAACTCTAGAGATTGATGAACCGGAGCTTCTAAAAGGTCCATTTGATTTTGACTCTCTCTCTCCGGTACAAACAATGAAGATAGCTTCATTTGCAAATGCCAAGGCAAATGAAAAGCTCCTGAAGTCTCATATGGAAGACTGTGAGTTGATAGAGGCTGCTTCCGGAGTACTTGTAAAGATCATGCCATCAATCCAGATAGATCCGACAGCCTCCACTTCCGGTAATCTAAAAACCTTAGTCAGCAGTATTGATACACATTTTAATTCTCTAGAAAAATCAGCTGAAGAAAAGGTCCGGAAGGAATTTTTGGATAAGAGATTTTCTGAAATATTAGAATTAATCTCTAAGGATAGGAAGATTGTAAGCATTGGAATAAAGAGCTTAGAAAATGCTCTTAAGGATGGCGGTGACATCTACAAATTTTGTATATCTTGGTCAAAGGCAACAGCAGCAATTGACAAGAAAATAAAAGAGGAACAGGACAAGCTTCAAAGCTTATCTCAAAGTTTTGATCCTCTCTCTTCCTCTATAATAAATCAAGAATGTCAGACTATTGCAGTCTTGAATGAAATAAAGAATCTTGAGAAGGAGAGGAAGAACATTACCAACCGGATGGGAGAACTTAGAAGGATTATAGTCCCTAAGTTGGAAACTATGCATGAGGCCATCAGTGATGCCCAGACCACCGCCCATACAAAAGATCCGACAGATCTCAGGCGGGCAGAAGCTTTTGCATTTTTGTTGAGTGGTCACATTTCAATCTTGGACAGAATGAAGCTAAGTTGGGCTACTGAAATGGTTCAACTGCAGACATCCTTTGCAGACATTCTGCAGTATATGTGAGTATGTAAATATGCGGCTATATATAGAAAATTTTTGAAAATTTTGGTGTGCGGACCCTACCCTTTGCCATTGATGTCAAAGGGGGAGTGAGGAGCAGTGAAAAATGAGGAATCCAACTCAGGGGGAGTTCCGGAAATTGTATATAAAGACAGAGCATCAGCAAAGGGGGAGCATAGTGTAAACACTTAGTCATTTTTCACTAAGTGTTGCCATCAATGCCAAAGGGGGAGATTGTTGGCAAGAGACACTATATGGATTCATGGTTATTGTCATTGATGGCAACAAAGGTCATCCCACATATCCGCAAGTCATGATATATCTCTACCGGAAGTCAGATTGAAGATTGTTGTGGTCCGGTGAACAAGAACAGAGCATGTGGCAAGGTCCGACAGATTGGTCCGGATCTCTCAGAGGAAGTGTCTTGGCACAGTGCGGATCTGGGGAAGTCAAGAGGACTATCTTGAGTAGTATATTCCAATGATTTAGCCTCCGGAGATGGACAAGGAAAAAGATATGAATAGTTGAGTACCGGATTCCTGAGAGACAGTGAAAACAGAGGAAGAACTGACTGACAGAGTATCAGACTACTTTCCGGATGTGTTACAGATGATGATAAAGGTTGCGGAGGCATGAATCATGTTTGGCCGACATAATTGATGATATCTACAAGTATATGCTTGATCCGCATTGCTTGGTGAGCAAGGATTCAGCCGACAGAACTAAGTTTGTAAGAAACTAGACTGTTCCGGATGCCGACTAGAAAGGTGATGAAATTACTTGTGCGGATATATATAGAGGATGGATTTAGTTGTAAAGTGTGTGAAATGTGGAGAGATATGCGAATAAGTCCAGAGAAAGAACAGAGGTAGCCAAAAGGGATCTGGTATGTGAAAGATAGCAGAACAAACGACAGAGGAAAGATGAAGTGCAGCAGATCAGTGTACTGAGCCTAACCGGAACTGAACTCCAGCATATGCAGATGCTTCCAATCAGTTCAAGACTGTGATTATCATCACTTTGTAGACAGTGTGTCTTCTTGTAGGCAGTGGGCCTCTTGTGAGCAGTGTGCTCGGGCAGTGAGCCCTAATTGGCAAGTGCCATTTTTGTAATTTCCTATTCTTCTAACAGAGAATATTTCTTGGGTTAATCACCCCGTGGTTTTCTCCCTTAACAGGGTTTCCACGTCAAAAATACTGTGTCATGTGTTTCTTACTTCATGGTTAATGTTTTGTGTTTGATTTTATGCTGCTTCAATTAAAAGGAAAGTTCAATAAGAGAAATAATTAGGATAACTGATTCACCCCCCCCCTCTCAGTTATCAACACCTTTGTGTCTCAATTCAAGTCATATAGTACTAAGGGCATAGATCTTCAATAAAATCATTCCACATACATATTGACCAAGCACAATAGATTAGCATTAAATACATATCTTTATCAACACACAATTATAGAGAAAAATTGCACTTGCAAGAATATTAATTCCATCTAGGATCAATGAATAGGGGAGATGTCATGGTGGATATAAAAGTCAATCAAATTAAGACCAAGTGTACAAATCATGTGTATTCAATTTACTTTTAGCCAATGCCAAGTAGGTTGCAACAAGAATAGTTCATGCTCATAAGTGGAAGTAGGTCAACCAAAAGAGAATCTAGAAGCTTCTCCCACTCTTTGTCCAAGGGCAAATTGATATTCTGTAAGAGTCTAAAGTGGCACTCAAGTTCAATGGTGCATTCATAGGATACCTCTTTTGATTGAGCCATAGATGTTTGTACAAGGACCTCTAGCTCTATCAATTTCTTGAGAACTAATTGAACCTCTTTGATAAAAGGAGCTAAGGACCACATGTTGAATATAGTTTCTTCTTGGCTCTTCTCATTCACTAGTTCTAGAAATTTGGATCTTCTCATTCACAAGGGTTAGATGATGTGGCCTCTATTTTGGCCTTGTAGTATGATCTTGACAAGACCTTGATGTGGTCAAGGGAATCCATTGACTATTTGAGCTCTTTAATTTTTTCCTTTAACCTCTTGACCTCCTCCTTTGATTCTTCTATTATATTCTTTAGGTCAGCCTCTTTTTCTCTTAGGCCCTTGAGTACCTAGGCCTAGGTGTCCACTTGATTATTTATCTTTTCTAGCTCATAATCTTGGCTAGAGGCCTTTTCCTTTAGTGATCCTATTTCAATAGCCTTGACACTAGTTTTAGCCTTTTCATGGATCAATTATACCTCCATGTTTTCCACCTACTTTGATAATGCATTCTAGGTGGTTGTCTTAGTTACTATCTATCTTTTCCCTACTGCCAACTCTAATCTTGGTTTAGTCAATTTTGTTTTAACCTCTAAGAGTTGTTATTTAGTTCCTTCTACCTATGTATCTTCAGCTTCAATGGCTTGCTCTACAACTGTGGTGACCTAGCCTTCTAATGCCTTTATTTTCACTTCAAATGCTTTAAGTAAATGTTTTCAAAGTCTAAAGCACTTTTTGTATAGATTCTCTCTGTGTGTGTGTGTGTGTGTGTGTCTGTCTGTCTCTCTCGATCTCTCGATCTCTCCCTCTTTTTTCCCTATATCTATATATCTATTGATTTATCCCTCTATTTGTTTATCTCTATATCCTCCCTCTCTATCTCTCTCCCTCTCTCCCTCACTAAAGGATTTTCAACAAATTCATTTTGTGAATATCCTGCAATCATGGCATTCCATGAGATCACATTTATTTTAGGTGTTCTATTAAACAATTCATGTTCCTTGTCTATGCTTCCACATTTTTCATACATGTCTCACAGGGTAGTTGCAACTACAACATTTGAAAAAATTCCCATATCCTTGATGTTTTGATGGATGTCCATACCCTATTCCAAATATCATATTTTGGCATAGGCAGCGAAGATGTTGGCAAAGGTTGAGGAATTTGAATTTACAATAGCTAATTGCATTTGCTTGAAAGTTTCTAAAGCCTTTTCAACAAATCCATTTTGTGCATATCCTACAGTAATGGCATTTCCATGAGACCACATTTCTTTGAGGCATTATGTCATGTCCCTTGCATATGCTTCCACATTTTGTATTCATGTCTCCTAGGGTAGTTGCAAATATAACATCTCATAAAATTCCCATATCCTTCATGCTTTGGTAGATGGCCATACCCTATTCCAAAGACCCATTTTGGCATAGGCAGGGAGGATGCTGGAAAAGGTTGTGAAATTTGGATTTGCATCCACCAATTGCATTTTCTTGAAAATTTCTAAAGCCTTTTCAACAAATCCATTTTGTACATATCCTGCAATCATAGCATTCCATTAGATGGCATCTCTTTGAGGTGTTTTGCCAAATAGTTCATGTGCCTTGTCTATGCTTCCACATTTTACATTCATGTCTTCTAGGGTAGTTGCAACTACAACATATGATGAAATTCTCATTCTTCATGCTTTGATGGATGTCCATACCATGTTCCAAAGATCTCATTTTGTCACAGGCAGGGAGGATGCTAGAAAAGGTTGAGGAATTTGGTTTTATGCCTACCAATTGCATTTACTTGAAAGTTTCTAAAGCCTTTTCAAAATAGTAACACCATGATAAAATGAGCATGTACATAAAGAATTTAAAAACATATCATGAATAAACAAGATGAAATTTACTTTTTATTTGGGTCAACATGAGAAAGGTAAGGACTATGTTAGAACTTTGTATAAATACCCCTAAAATGTCAAGAAGAGGAAAATGCAAAGAGTGATAGTGACATAGAGAAGATGGAACATGGGAGGTTACATACAAATAGATGAACTGGAAACACAGATAAAACTAAATATTTCATGAGTAAGATAGAGCATGAATGGTTGTTTCATAGTACTACAATGTTTGACATTTTGTCACTTATTATTTGCATTCACTTTATGATTTTGACAAAATGTTAGACATGTGGGAATAACCATAGATCATTCCTAAATTTCAACAAGTACTCTAATCTTCAATAACATGTTGAAGTAGAAATTGATGCAAGTGACTACATGCCATTGAGGTATGCTTAGTATGTTGAAGTCATTTGTAAAGGAAGTTATTTGTATGTATGCTTCGTATGTAGATATGCTTAGGAATTAGGAACAAATAGTAACACAATTATAAAATGAGCATGAGTATCTATAGAGGAGGAAAGAGATAGGGAGAGACAGAGAGAGGGAGAGAGGGGGGAGGAGATTGAGAGATATAGAGAGGAATAGATAGAGAGAAGAAGAGATGGGGGAGATGGGAGATAGAGAGGGAGATAGACAAGGGGAGAGAGATAGGGAGACAGGGGAGATTGATATATATACACACACACACACATACACACACACACACAGAGAGAGAGAGAGAGAGAGAGAGAGAGAGAGAGAGAGAGAGAGAGAGAGAGAGAGAGAGAGAGAGAGAGAGAGAGAGAGAGAGAGAGAGAGATGGGGGAGATAGAGAGAGGGATAGAGGGATAGATAATGAGAGGGGGAAAGAGATATAGAGAGAGAGGGAGAGATAGAGAGAGATGGAGTGGAGAGATGGGGGAGAGGGGAGATATAGAGAAGAAGAGATGGGTGGGAGGAGATATACAGAGACATGGATAGAGAGGGAGTGATAGAGAGGGCAAAGAGAAAGGGGATAGAGACATGTAGAGAGAGAGGGGGCAGATTGAGAGATGGAGGGGGGAGAGAGACATGGGAGATAGACATGGAGAGAGAAATAGGGGGAGATTGAGAGATATAGAGGGAGGGATATAGAGAGAAAGAGTGGAGAGAGGTGGGAATTTAAAGTGGGAGAGATGGACAGAGAAGAGAGAGGGGGAGGAGAGAGGGGGAGAGAGGGATAGGGGGAGAGAGAGACAGAGAGGGGAGATAGAGGAATGAGGGAGAGGGGAGATAGAGACTTAGGGATAGAGATGAAGCAATAAAGAGGGGTAAAGGGAATATGGGAGAGAAAGTGAGAGAGAGAGAGAGGCGAGATTGAGAGATATAGAGAGAGGATAGATAGAGAGAGAGATAGAGGGGAGAGATGGAGGAGAGAGGACACAAAGAGAGGAAGATATGGGGGAGATGGGAGATATATAGATAGATAGGGATAGAGAGGGAGAGATGGAGAGGGGGAAAATATAGGGGAGAGAGTTAGGGAGAGAGAGATAGGGGGAGAGAGACAGGAAGAGAAAGAGACGGTGAGATCGAGAGATATAGAGGGAGAGAAAGAGAGAGGGAGAGATGGAACAAAGGGGAGATAGAGTGGGAGAGGTAGAGAGGGAGAAAGATACAAGGGGAGAGAGATAGAGAGAAGGTGAGATTTAGAGATATAAAGAGAGGGAGAGATAGAGGGGAGAAAGGTGGGGATATAGACAGGGAGAGATAAATAGAGATAGAGAGAAGGGGAGAGAGATACAAGGGGGAGAGAGAGGAGATAGAGAGATAGAAAGGGGAGATAAAGAGAGAGAGATGGGGGAGACATGATATTGAGAGATACAAATAGAGAGGGAGATATAGAGGGGGAAAGAGATAGGGGAGAGAGATAGGGAGATAGAGAGGAGGAGACCAAGATATATATATATATATATATATATATATATATGGGAGAGATGGGGGAGAGTGGAGATAGAGAGATACATGGACAAAGAGGGAGAGATAGAGAAGGGGGGAGAGATAGGGGAGAGAAATAGGGAGAGAGAGGGGGGGGAACTGAGATTGAGAGATATCGATAAATAGAGAGAGGGGAGGTAGAGAGATAGGAATAGAGAGGGAGAGATAGAGAGGGGGAGAGAGAGGGAGATAAAGAGATAGGGATAGAGAGAGAGAGAGAGAGAGAGAGAGAGAGAGAGAGAGAGAGAGAGAGAGAGAGGGGGGAGATGGGGGAGGGGGGAGAGGGGGAGAGGGGAGATGGAAAGATACATATGAAGAGGGAGAGATAGATAGGGGGAAAGAGATAGGGGGAGAAAAATAGGGAGAGAGGGGGATATTTAGAGATATAAAGAGGGAGAGATAGTGATAGAGGGGACAGAGAGGTGGGGATATAGAAAGGGAGAGATATATAGAGATAGAGAGGGGGAGAGAAAGAGGGAGATATATGGAGAGAAATGTAGAGGGATGGAGAGAAATATAGAGAGATAGAGATAGAGGAGTAGATAGAGATATCTAGAGAGGACGAGAGCAAGAGAGAGAGAGAGGGAGATAGAGATATATTCCTCATCATCATCATATTTCTTAGACATGAGGCTACTATAGAGGGAAAGAAGATGGAGGGGTGACATTAGTTTTGTAAAGCATATTAACTAAACATCCAAAGGATTTCAAGAGATATAAAATGTGCTCGCATTATAATGTGAGGGCATTTTTGCCTGATTTATGAAATTCTAACCCTAATGGTTGTATTTCCCTTGGGAATCCAACTAAAAGGGTTGGACCTACCTTTTGGATGCATAAGTAGTTTTAAAAAAAAAACATAGAAAATAAACAAAATCCTGAGTGTGCTCTCCATCCAGTTTACACATTTTTCAATGTTAATATGAAAAAAATGCTAGTATGACTTCAAGTTTTTATTAGTTTTCTAACCATGTATTTTTTCTAAAATCTATACACATTAAGGTTTCCATATTCAATTTCTTTTTCTAATGTGTTCTCTTTTGCAGAAAATTTATGCATAGTACATTTCTAGTGTCATTTTTAACACGCTTATCGAAATTTAAAAAAATACATTGTTAGATTCTAGACTCTATTCTATAGACATTGATTTTCTTTATTTTTGATTAGTTTTCAAAAAAATTAGGGGGGAGCATGCTCAAATTTTTATTTGATGTCTCCACTTTGAAAATTCATAAAAGTCATATATTCATTAAAAAATTAATAGAAAAATTAGGCATAAACTACATCATGTTAGCTAATTTTCCACCAAAGTGATTTGTGAAATACATAAAAAAATGTCAACATCTTAGGGGGAGTGCACCGGGCACTATGTTATATTTTTCTAACAAAAATAGGAGCACTTTGTGTTCTCCCCCTATTTAAACCCCTTAATCTCCACCATTTTTAGAAAAAAATTAGTAGTTTAGAAAGTAGATTGTGAGCACTACAAATCTTGTTTTTATCACATCTATTTTTGAGCATGACTATCTTCAATTTCTATTCAAGATCAGTTTTTACTGATTTCAAATAAAAAATGACCACATATGACCCTCTTTTGGTCCCCCATTTCCATGCACATACCCCTCATCCAAGTTTATAGGCTCATGAGCAATTGTGTCCACTTTTGTTATGCAAGAGCAAAGGTTTTTTTGCACAAAATGAAGTCATTGAGGTGTTGTTGTGACAACTTGTTGTCCTTAATTATGTGATTGGACTCAAACAAACTCTAGTTTTGCTTAGATCCAAAAGCATTATGAGGTTGAGACAAATATAGAGGCCTACCCTTTGAATAGTTGGGGTATTTTCACTCCAATATTTCCACCAAGAAGCAACTACAAATATGATATTCAAAAGTTTGTAAGAAATATTTGTTAAAATTTATGAGTGAATACTCTAATTTTTTGTTATCCAGGGTATGTGTGGTTCTCCCTTGGATGGCTAGTGGGGAAGAAAAGAGTTAACCTACTTGTAATTTTGCAACTCCTCAATAATCAGGGCCCTTGCCTCAACCTTAAGTGTCATCCCCACAATTCACATTGAGAGGCCCTCTAACCTCTCCATTAACAACTATGAACTCCTTTGAGAAGAAAACTTTGGGTTGATGTAGTTTTTCATTGCATGAATGGGTTGGCGGAGTTGATTGTTCCACCTCTAATCAATGATCTTCCAAATAAATTCAAATTTTGCTTCCTATAGTAGTTTTTGGATGCCCCTTTCCATATTCTCATAAATGTATTCCATTTGGTTTGCTCTCCATCCATCAAGCGCAAAAGCCTCACTAAAGGCTACAACACCTACAAATAAATTAAGCTTACAATTAAAATAAATACTTAAAAAAAGTGAAATCAAAGGATTCAATTTTAATTCTAAATTGAAGTTTAAATTTACCTTGATGATCTCTATAGCTCTCTTTGCAAAGACAATTTTGTGACTTCTTTCCATTAGCCTTCTTTGAATATTATGAATCTAGCCCATGCTTGGCTCTCAAACCTCTGTTGTGTTGAAATGGAGGTTGTTGTAGAACTAGGAATTAACACAAATCATATTCATTTCTTATTTCTTCTTTTTCCATGTACTTTCAATTGAAGGTTTTGATCCAGTGTGTTTTGAGGAACCAAAAAATCCTAGTGATTGGACACTACTCAAGCTAGACAAGGTTGATGTGATGTGTAAGCATGGACCATGATTAGAGCCCAAAATCTATGTCATATCCACCTCTATTTCCTGCACCATATTACAATTCCCAATGCTGTTATAGCTGCATTTGTACTCATCCTCTCCAATTTCTTTTGATCTATCAATGAAAGGGTTGCTTTCATCTTTCATTCTACTTTGCCCTTCGCATTGGAAAACTTTGACATCATGACCAGCAATATGTGCAAGGTGGTATTTGAGGCAATTGATGCCTTCACTTATATTCAGCTCACATTAGTTGAAAATAGTAGTCCTCAAAGTCAGTCTAGGTGTACCATGTTTTCAAGTAGCGTTCTTTCTAGGATTGGGTTGGCTTCCAATTCTTGATGTTAGTGTATGCTAAGTGCAAACCTAGAATTCATAAAATCAGAAAAATACATTTTACTTTCCAAGAATTTCTTAGTCTGAGTTTTCTCATGTTTACTCATGAGTTTTTAGAGGTAGGTTTTTGACAAGTTTTGGTGCCAAAATCATAGTAGAGAAATGTGGGTTTGGATGCTTTTCCACAAAAAAAATGTATGCCTTGGACTATGAAAAACAATTGAACAAAAATCTCATCACAATTTGTCATTACTAATTATTGCTAGCGGTTGGATTGAAAAATTACTCACCTTGGGAGGACATCAAAAGAACAAGGCATGCATTTCTATAGGAAATTTTAGGGCATTTACATTCATGTTTTGCAATCGTAGGTTTTCCTAGTTATAGCAGTAAGAAAACCTACACTTGAAAGGGCAAAATCCACATGGCAAAGTATTGATCTGAGTATTTTTTATTGTTTTCAAAATTTTAAGTTGCCTAGCTTTTACCAAATCACATTTTTTTTGGTTTTACCAAGTCCAAGTCAAGCATGAGCCAAGTCAGAGCATGCACATTATGAACTTTTCTTTGAACTTTAAACATAAACCTTGTTGGCTAGATGGTAGTTAAAAAAACATCTTGTAAAACATAAAATATAATCACATGAAAACTGAACTGAATGGTTTTGTATTTTGAATATAAATGAACAACATTATAAATTGAAGCAAAATAATGTTATTTCATAACATAATTTGATAATTTGGACTAGTGAAAAAACTCAAACATTTTGGTTTATAAACAATGACACAGAATCAATGTTTTGGCTTCGTGTTATGAGAAAATTTGATTGGCTCTCACCATTACCTTAGACCCTTCTCTCCTTTCTCAAAAGTTGGCCAAAACTATATTCAGATTCCACTTTTGCATATCTTTGGGAAATAAGCCTAGCAATGATTCTCTGGCAAGTGTGGAAGAAAAGAAACTTCAAAATCTTTCGTAAATCAACCTCTTCTCTGGAAAAAGTGTGCAAAAATATCGACAAATCCATTTTAGAGGTGGCCATAGCCAAAGTTAGGAAAACATCCAACTCCAATCCTACTTGGATGGCATGGGATAATAATATGGTCATGAAATGGAAATTTTAGGAACTGGTCTCAAATGGCAACATTCTGGCCTCATCATCTAGAAAAGTGGACATGTTGAAGGTGAGATGGCTTCCTCCTCATGAAAGTATGTGGTGCAGGAGCACCCCATTACCATCAAGAAGCCCCCTATTATCATTTTAATTATTGTAAGGCCTAGTGCCAATTGTTCTGATTCGGACCAATGTGTCCCATATTGTAAGCCACATGGCACCTATTGTAAACGGACAGGAAGTATAGTAACTGTCTGAGTTGTAACTGTCTTGTAACGGATGGCAGAGGTGATGAATCGATTCAGATTCCACCGAAGTGTAACTGCCTTGGCTAGGTTCTTTATAAGCGTGTGTGCTTGAAGAGGATAGACAGAAGAGAGAGGGAGAAGACGAGAAAAGAAAAAGAAGCAATTTGTAATTTCTAAGTAGAAAAACAAAAGATTTTTGGTTTGGTCTCATCGTATTGTTTTTGGTTTGGGACCATTCCACTGGTTGAGGCTTCCGCCGAAACCAGTGGAATGACTTCCTAGGTTTTAATTTCCTTCCGTTTGATTTAGTCTAGAAATTTATCTGTCTATATGGTTATAGTAAGAAATCTACGTAGTTACAGCATAGATTAGAAATCTGTGTATGTTTATTTACTAAAAATGGTAACGGTGAAGACAGTTAGAACAAATCAGGAAGGAAGCCTCATGAGATATATAGAAGTGATCGCAGAAAGAAATCTCTGTGTGCATCGGCGTGAACCTTGGCATCAGGCTGAGGAGATGATTGTTTGGCTGAAGTGTTAAGTCACGACGAACCTCACCGTTGAACCATCGGAGTGAACCATCGTGCTGAACTGGTTCAAAGAAACGGTTCAACGAAGTTCATGAGTTCAACAGTTAAATGAACTCGTAGGTTCATTTGTTTCAAGCAAACGGTTCGAACGAATGGTTCAAAGTAACAGTTCAACCGAAAGGTTCAAGGCAGTGGTTCAATAAAATGGTTCAATGAAATGGTTCAAGGTAAAGGTTCATCAACGAGAGTCAAAGGCATCGGCTTAAGGAAATTATGTCCATCCGACAGTGAAAGTCTCATCGATAGCAACCTTGGTTGAAGGCACCGGCGTGAGCATAAGTATCAGGCTGAGAAATTGATCGTGGGCCGATGGTTGAAGGTCATACCAATTGGGAAGATTGTAGTGAGGTATCACCGACAAGAAATATCGGCGTGAAATGCACCGTCGGGGAATTTGTTAGAGGCTTCACCGATAGCGATGGGTCATGCCGATAGAAGGAGTGCATCAGCGTAAGTGTTCCCATCGGCGAGGTTGAGAAATGTTTGACCGAAGATGTGTGCCTCGCCGACAGTGCAGTTTGAAGAAGCCTTTGAGGCCATCAGAGTAAGTATGTATATCGGAGGACAACGGAGGAGTCACTCTGACAGTATAAGTCTGGGCGATGGATGTTAGCCATCGGAAAGAATAGCATGTCGGTGAAAGAAATTAGGAGGTGGCTGATAGATTAGGTCTAGCCAATGAGAAAATGGATGCATATTTTTGGTATTATGTGGTCTTAAGTAAGGGGTTATTAAAGAAAATGAAGCCTAAACCCTAGGTTGGTGGGTTTTAATGGGTTGTTTGCCCTGTTTAGTAAGTTATTGCCCGTTCCTCCACATCAGTATGGTCAAACTAAATTTTGACGGGGCATGTAGAGGAAACCCTGGACCATTGGGAACATGATGCATAATTAGATCTCATAATGGCAAACTTCTTATAGCTAAAGCCACCAAAATTCCCTTGGATACAAATCATATGGCCAAGGCTTGGGTGCTCCTTCATGGCCTTCAAATGGCCACAGAAGCTAGTATTGGAAACATCTAGGTGGAAGGAGATTCCATGAATATAATTAATAGGTTGAAGAATGTTAGATCAAATTTTTGGAAAGCATAATACATTTTATCTCAAGCCAAATTTAGTTTATAGAAATTTAACTCTTATCAAATTTCCCACTATTTTAGAGAGGCCAATCGGGTGGTAAATTGGATGGCTAACAAACCTATTGATAAAACATGTGATGAATGGCTACTCAATTCCATAGACAATGTTGTTCTAACTCAACTTCAATCATTGTTAGATGCAAATGCATTGTCCTCCCCTCTCAGCTTATATGGATGACTTGGTCTCTTCGTCATGTAGCTTCTAGATGGAAGAGGGGCATCTGAGGTGGAGTTAGAATGTCTAGTTGGACTTCATCAGAGATCAACTATTAGAATGGTAATAGTTTTAATGGAAAGGCCCTACCCTCCCTTGCTATATCTATTTTTTGATCTCCTAACGACTAGATTACAGCTAGAAATATACCCCCATTTTTATCCTAAATTTATGAGCTCCTTGTCAGCATAACTCTCCACTTGGAATTGAGTGCTCTCACTTTCATTGGGATGTGAAGCTATATTTATTTTTACTTAAATTATTGTTTTGACAAGGTTTCATCGATCCCCACCAACCTTCCCTATCTCTGTCCACATTCATCCCTCCCTTTATTATATGTACTTTGATAGGACGTGCCTTTAACTCCTCAAGGGAGTGTTAAATTCTCATTGCCATGGCCCCTCCTATCATTCTTTTTGTCGGTGCTCATTCTCTAGCTTGCTCTCCTTTTCTTTCTATGGTTGTTGTGCTTATTTTGCATGCAAGTAGCTATGGATATTGAGGAGTTTTTATGAACCAACGCATACATTTTCCCCTGCACTCTTGAGATCCGGTGATTAGAGGGAAAGTTGGCTTCTTGGTTCTGACATTTGAGTTCGACTGCACCCTCTCACAATTTTCTATGAGAAATATCTATGGGCAGAAATGGCTAGATGGCGTGGAAGAGAGGGAGATAAGGTGGTCAGATGTAGTGTCCATCTTCATTTCCAACCTTATGGATATAACCCTGGATCATAAGTAGGTGCTCCCAATTGCCATGAGAGTGTGGATAGATGGAATGCAGCTCTAGAAAACTATGATATCATGGCAGGTGAAGCGATGATAGGAGGCATTTTCTCTTTGCACCAACTCTATATGAGGAAGACATATGAATGTTTACAAAAAATTATATAGCTGGGCCTAATTTGTGGATGCATTAACAAGCTCGAAAGAGCTCTCAATGGTCGTAGTTTCACCATCCAAAAAGTTACAAGGAATAGGTGCAAAGAAGCATTTATTGCCATCAGGTTTCATAGGTCTCATGCCCTAAATCAGGCACCTCATCTACCAAAGACCCCTGGTGATATGGATGAAGACACAGAGGTGGAAGAGAGTTCACCTCAAGAGGATGAAAATGAACCTGTAGTGGCTGCTAGTGCTATTGAGGGGCCTATGGGTTAGAGAGTCTTTAAGGGTGGTTTCTTGTTTTGATTCTCTAATGGATGTGTTTATTTCCTTGAATTTGTTCCCTTGCTCATTCTATTTTCGGCCATGTGTTAGTCCACTTTTGGCTATGTCTCAATGCTATGTATTGTTTCATTATAGTTTTGGGGTTTTTGACTTCTGTCACCCTATCTTCTGCTACTTTTATGAAATATGTTAAAGTATGATTAATATATGTAAATCTAACATTTAGGAAAGAAATAAGATTTTTGAAATGCTTGGGAAAATAACAATTTGATACAATTATGAAATTATAGAATTTTACTCTTCAAATTATCTCCAAACTCATTTGATCACTCAAACAAGGTTGTAAATGTAGTGTGAGGAAATTGCAAGGGTTAGATTTGCTTGAAAAGGAAATATAATTGATTTTTTATGATGTTTTTGGCATGTTTCCATGTCTACCCATAGGTCCACTACATGTGGGGAGTCTGCATTACAGACTCATGGAATGCTCACCACTTTGCAAACCTAGTAAGACTCTTTGGTGAGTTGTTGCTGAATTACTTGGCCAACAAAAACACTCATGATCACTAAGTTCTAGATCTATGATGTAAATGTTATCCTATTTTCCCCCTTGGCCAAATATCTAAGATCCATGAGATCCTGGTTTTTCCACTTCTGAGGATGCGAGGAAAAGTATAAAAAATGGTATGTCCCAAAAATCTTGAGTTTTCCTTGTGTTTTTAGTGTAGTCAAAGTTTCAAAGTTCAGAGTTCTATCCCTCATCCTTGCATCCTCATCATCTCTGAAATCTGCCTTGTTCTTTGCAAATTGCCTAATTGTTCAGTGTTTTTTGGAGGCTAGAGTTCAAACTTGCCCTCTTGTCTGGAAGTCTCCAAGAAGGGTGCAATTCTAAGTGATAACAGTAAATATTGCCCTTTTTGTATTTATAGAACATGGTAACTACATAGTAAATATTGTCCCTTTGCTCTATATATTGGAGCACGATAATTGTGTTGTACATTGTTTTCCCTTTATTATATGTATAAAAGGGACAATTAGAAAATGAGCTAAAAAAATCAATTATTTTTGAAGACCTACTATCAATCTGTGAGGTAGATTGAGCAATGTTTCTAGCAAACAACCAGATAGCATAAGAGATCTCAAAGAGCTTCGAATTGCTTACTGTTGAAGTTCCCAAGTTGAGCATCTCCTAAAGTGGAACATTTAGTGATACTTGTTTTTTGAATATGTCAACCTTTATAATAATTAAAAGAGACAAGGTTGTTCTAGAAGAACCATACAATCTTAATGGGTTCTTTGGTTGCATGGAAAAGATATGTCTTATGTTCTAATATCAAGGAACATCTGCCCACTATTAAGTCATTAAGAATACAATTATTAGGTCGCCAAGTACAATTTTACTATCAAACATATTATGTAGACCATTGGACTATAAAAAATATTGTTGAAATGGAACTTAGGCTATGAAAGGCATTTTAGATCACATAATCTATGGTAGAAAATCCATTTGAATAGATATAGTCTGACCATTCTTAGTTGTTGTTTATAATTTTCTTAAGTAGTATATTGGTAATGATCATCCATTGAAGCCAAGGTTTAGATTCATATGGATTGAATTATGAAAGTATCTAATTACAATGTTTTTTACTTATATAGTATGAGGTTGAAGATGCCTTGTTTGTTGAATGGGCAAGACAACTAAGAGGGGGGTAAATCAATTGTAACTTATAATTCCAAAACCTTTATACACATTTAGATCCACACAAATTAAACTAACCCTTAAACTATAGGGAAAATTAACCATGAAAGAAAACAATAGAATCAAATCAACATTATACACAAGAGAGCACTCGATTTATGTGGAAAACCCAAGAAAGGAAAACCCATGGTGAAGATTAGCTCACAATATAATGTAATATCAACACCAAAATACAATAGGCTCAATGCCAAAAGGCTCACTACCAGAGGGCTCATTGCCCAAAATAAAGGCTGACTACCAAAGGCTCATTTCCAGAATATAAAAGAAGATAGAGAAGATTGTTACATGGAGAAAACTATCTCAATGCAATAGAGAAGTCCACCATAACACCATCATCACCTCCACAGTCTCACAAAGGAACTGTAGACACCTTTTGCTCATTGCATCCATTAATCTAACACATGAAAGCTCACACTGCACAAATTCACACTCTATGACTCTGTATTTCACATCTCTTACATCAAGCTCATCTATCTTGTCATCATTCATCAAATTAACACTTATTTATATCATCTTCAAACTTAAGAACATTCTCCAAGGTCGGCACAATACCTTGCTCATGCAAATTCAAATTAGGTTGGCACCTGAAAATTCTCACAGTGGAAAGGAATGAAGAAAGACCACAGCACACCTCAGTTTGAACCTAAATCCATCCATACATGCCACTCCATGCTTCCATAATCAATACAACAACTCCACAATTAGTGAAAACACCCAAGGTTGGCCAAAACTGTGTTAACACAATAAACTTTTAGGTAGACACTTCCTCAAAGACAAATATTACTTTTTGGACCATACATTAAGCTTTAACACAATCTAGAGTATTCCAAAAACATCCTGAAACATCTTGAAATCTAGAAAACTCATCTACAACAACTTTCACCTAAAGAACAAACTTATCCTATTTTTCCAGACTGCTCAAATATCTCTGTCATGCACTGTAACTCGAGAAATCAATTTTTGTGGCATCAAATCTCAAACAACTTCAACTAGAGACATATATGAACCTTATAGGCATATTTCCAAAACTATAAGACCAAACACCAATATGTGGAGAAATGCAGAGTATAACATGTTCTCTCGGACCTTCTTCAAAATAGAGTTCACATTGGTGAACACAACTTCTTTTATAGGACGAACCAATAAGCCAAATTCTAAATTAAGCATCTCTAAACATCTCTTAACAACATATCTAAACCACACAAGCAAATATTCAACATAGAAGAAATGTGGATCAAAATCAAAACACCACTCTGTAAGCCAGGACACTTCTACAACACATTGTTTCCTTTATTAATCAAATTTTCTCAAAAGCACTTGGATACCCAACACCAATAGCACTTTAACAACATCATTAGCACTTCCTCAACCATTACTAATTGTTCATACTCACACTCTTGCAATTGCAATATGGTCTTGCTCAATTAGTTGACACCAATGACAACATAGGCTTGTTGACATCAATGACAACATAAACTACACATACTTGCCACAATCTCCCCCTTTGTCATTGATGGCAACACATAATGTGAAAAACCATCAAGACAAAAGTGACCTCAACACTGAAACATTACTGACTCTTTTCCTTCCTCTTTTTCACCCCCTTAGATTGCTACTCTCTTTGTTATCTGACTCATTCTTTTTCACAGTGAATTCTCTCCCCCTTTGACATCAATGGGAAAGGGGAGCACAACTCTTTCTTATTCTATCTCTCCCTTTTTTTTATTACACATACTTGCACTTGCCTACTACTACTTTGTAACATCTTTTTCTTTTACTGCTCTACCTACTCCCCTAACTGATACAACCAACAAAGCTACTACCTACTCACCCTGAGAGTTAGCCTCCAACATCAATCCATAACAAAGAATGAGCCTTGAGATTCATTGGACTTCATTCTCTGCAACCATCTCTCTCAAAAAGTGATACCAGATTGAGATATGCTTAGTCCTTAAATGCATCACCAAATTCTTTGAAATGTTAATAGCACTTGTATTATCACAGAGGATATGAATTGGTTCATCATATACAACTCTGATATCCTTCAAGGTTTGCCTCATCCACAACACCTATGTGCAATAAGATGCTACTACAATATATTCTGATTCTGCATTAGATAAAGACACTAAATCTTATTTCTTGCTTAGCCATGACACCAATCTGCATCCAAGAAAGAATGCACCACCACTTGTACTTTTCCTATCATCCACACAACTGGCTCAATTTGCATCTATGTAAGCACTTAGAATAAAATTAATACCCATTGGATACCACAAGCCATGATCTGGAGTACCCTTTAAATATCAGAATATCCTCTTCATTGTTGCAACATGTGACTCTCTAGGATCTTCTTGAAATCTATCCACAAGACAAACTACATGCATAATATTTGGTTTAGTAGTAGTTAGATGGAGCAATCCTCCAATCATTGATCTATACCTTCTTTGATCAATCTTAGGAGATCCATCATTCTTGCTTAGCTTGCAACTAGTAACCATAGGAGTACATACTGGCTTAGAATCTTTCATCCCAAAATTCTTCAACATTTCTTTGACATACTTTGATTGTGAAATGAAAATACCCTTATTTGTCTGATTGATCTATAACCCAAGGAAG
The DNA here is from genome assembly GCA_027924645.1 of Cunninghamia lanceolata. Classification (NCBI taxonomy): domain Eukaryota; kingdom Viridiplantae; phylum Streptophyta; class Pinopsida; order Cupressales; family Cupressaceae; genus Cunninghamia; species Cunninghamia lanceolata. The sequence goes on along the minus strand of BSBN01001670.1, from coordinate 2,685,100 downwards.
AAGTTTATTATCCCACACATTGACATTTTAAATTTTTTCTGCATTTCATTTGTAAAGCTCGTACACATACCTTGATTTCCACCAAAGATTATATCATCTACATACACTTCCATAATTAGAATTTGATCTTCTTCTACTTTGATATATAGATTTCTATTTGTTGTACCCTTCTTGAAGCCTTACTACAATAGATATCTTTCCATTCTTGCATACCAAGCCCTATGTGCTTGTTTAAATCTATATAGTGCCTTCTTTAGCCCATGAACCATACTTGGTTTATCTGATAATTGAAATTCTTTCAATTATTCTATATAGACTTCTTCTTCCAACTCACCATTCAAGAAAGCAAACTTCACATCCATTTGATATAATTTAAAATCCTTATGTGCTTCAAAAGACAAAAACATCTTGATAGCTTCCATTTTGGCCACCGAAGCATATGTTTCTCCAAATTCTATTCCTTATACTTGTGAGTAGCCTTTACACAAGCCTTGCATTGTACCTTACCACTTCACGATTCTCATTCATCTTGTTTTGGTATACCCACTTAGTTCCAATCACATTTTTGTTTTCTAGTCTTGGGACGAGTTCCCAAGTCTAATTCTTTTCAATCTGCATCAGTTCTTCTTCCATAGCCTTGATCCAATACTCATCTTTGCATGCTTCAATCACTATTTTAGGTTTAACCTTAGAAATTAAACATATATTTACTTGTTCTTCAACAAATCTCTTTCTTGTCAGTACACCTTTGCTCTTGTCAGCAATGATCTATTCTTCAGAATGACACCTTTGCACATACCTAGGGGTCTTAGGAACCTTTTCCAGAGCTTCTTCTTCAAACTGCACATCCTTTTCTTTAGTTTTTTCTTCTTCACTACATGAAGACTCATCTAATTCATATCCATCCACCTCTGAGTTCATCTATAGGTCTTCATCAACTTTGACATTTGCACTCTCAACAATTTTCCTTAGCATCTTGTTATAGCACCGGTAAGTTTTTCTTTTGTTAGAATATCAAAGGAAGATACCTTCATCGGATCTTGCATCAAACTTTCCCAAGTTTTCTTCATCTCTTTTGATGTAGCATTTACTTCCAAACACTTTGAAATATTTGACAGTAGGAAGCCTTCCATACCACAGCTCATAAGGGGTCTTTTAGCTATTTGATCTTACTTGCACTCTATTCTGTATATAAACTGTAGTATGAATTGCTTGTCTCCATTAGACTTCTGATAGATTTTCTTCTTTTATCATTGTCCTTGTAGCTTCTCTAATAGTCCTATTATTCCTTTCAACCACTCCATTCTACTGAGGAGTCCTAGGGGCAGATAAGTGCCTCTTTATTCCTTGATTCTCACAAAACATGCTGAACTCATTAGAAGTGAATTCTCCACCTCTGTTAGACCTCAAGCATTTGATTTTCATATCCATTTCATTTTCAACCATTGCTTTGAATGCTTTAAACTTATCTAGGGATTCTGGTTTTTCTTTAAGAAAAGTAACCCATGTCATTCTAGAATAATCATCAATTAATATGTACCAATTCCAACAGTTAGGTAGATGATTGATCTTTGACTTTGAAACTTCCTCTTGCTTGTTTTCCAACCTGACACTCCTTATATACAACATTGATAGGCTTTGTAATCTTTAGCAAAGCTCTCACAGCTTGAACTGAACTTATTCTCACTAGGCTATCAAAATTGATGTGACACAGTCTTCTATGCCATAGCCAACTCTCACTGATCTGAGTCATGAAACAATAACCATCAACACCTTTGAGCTGATAGAAATTTCCTCCAGTTCTCCTTTTAGCAGATATTATAGTTCTAGAATTTTTTCTAATCTAAACATAAGATTGTATCCCTTACTACACATTTGTCCAACACTTAAGATATTATGTCTTAAACCCTTGACATAAAAAATATCATCTGTGTTATTCTTACCATCAAAACTGATTGAACCTCTTCCACAAATCTTAGTAGAAGTATCATCACCAAGCCTAACTAGTCTTCCATCATATTTTTAAAGTTTAACAAACTTACTCTTATCACTAGTCATATGACTTGAGCATGCACTATCAATGATCCAGTAGTTCTTTTCTTGTCTAATATGAAAAGTAGATATCAAGGTGTCTTCATCATTAGTACCTATCTCCAGAGCACTTTCCTTCACACATCCCTCAGAGTTAGTAGAGATATTATCATCCTTTAAATCTATGAACAAGAATTCATTGTCCTCCTCATTTTCATAATTGGATTCATCATCAAATATACTTGCATCTTTTCTAACATAATATCTTTTACATTCTTCTTACAAAGTTAGCTTCCAAATCATTAGAATCCTCCTGATATGATTCCATAGTCTTTTCTAATTCACCATCTTTAAAGACAGTCTCAACTTTTGTACTACTTGTAGCAAATTCTCTCATTTCAAAAGTAGTTAAAGTACCAAGCAACTGATCTTTTGCAAATTGATCCAGATTTTGTAATTGTTTAATAGCAGAAACTTTATGACTGTAAGTTTTGGGAAGTGTTCTGAGTACCTTCAAAATCACTTCTTTTTGTACTAGTTCTCCACCAAGACCTCTGATGCCATTGACAACTGCATCCACCTTCTGTAAGTAGCTTGTGATATTTTAATCTTTAGACATTTGCATGGTCTCAAACATGATCTTTAGATTCTACATCTTAGCTATCTTGACTTTGACATCTCCTTCATAAATGCTTTTCAATTTTTGTCAAATTTCATTAGCAATTTTTAGATTCATAACCTTTACCAATTTAGAATTAGTAAAACTACCTAAAATAGCATGCCTTCCTTTATCATTGGTTTTACAAGCCTTGACCTCCTTGGCAGTACATGGACCATTTTTAGGTATAGTGTATGTAGACTCAATAGACTTCCAGATTTCATATCCAAGAGAAATCAAATAACCTTCCATCCTTACCTTCTAAAATGCATAGTCTGATCCATCTAACAGGGGAACATCTTTCTTGTAAGCCATCCTGAATCTACCTTGAGAGGTTAATCTTTCTTCCAAGGAACATTGCTCTAATTCCAATTGTTGAATGCACAAGACAACTGAGAGGGGGGTGAATCAGTTGTAACTTATAATTCCAAGACCCTTATACATATTTAGATCGACACAAATTTAACTAACCCTTAAACTGTTGTGAAGATTAACCATGAAAGCAAACAACATATTCAAATCAACATTATACACAAGAGAACACCAGATTTACATGCAAAACCCAAGAAGGGAAAAGCCACGGCAAGGATTAGTTCACAATATAATATAATATCAACACTGAAATACAATAGCCTCACTGTTGGAAGACTCACTACCAAAAGGCTCACTGCCATAATAGAAAAGAAGATAGAGAAGATTGTTACATGGAGAAAACTATCTCAATGTAATACAGAAGTCCACCACAACACCATCTTCACCTCCATGGTCTCACAAAGGAATTGTAGACACCTTCTACTCACTGCATCCAGTAATCTAACAAATGAAAGCTCACACTATGAAAATTCGCACTCTATGATTCTGTATTTCACATCTCTTACATCATGCTCATCTATCTTGTCATCCTTCATTGACTTAACACTTATTTATATCATCTTCAAACTTAAGAACATTCTTCAAGGTTGGCATAGTACCTTGCTCATGCAAATTCAAATTAGGTTGGCACCAAAGCATTCTCGCAGTGGAAATGAATGAAGGTGGACCACAACACACCTTAGATTGAACCTAAATCTATCCATACACACCACTCCACACTTCCATAATCAACACAACAACTCTATAATTAGTGAAAACACCCAAGGTTGGCCAAACCTATGTTAACACAATAAAATTTTAAGTACACGCTTCCTCAAAGCCAAATACTACATTGTAGACCATACACCAAGCTTTAACACAATCTAGAGTATTCCAAAAGCATCCTAAAACATCTTGAAATCCAACAAACTCCTCCACAACAACTTTCACATGAAGAACAAACTTATCTTATTTTCCTAGACTGCTCGAATATCTCTGTCATGCACTGTAACTCAAGAAATCAATTTCGGAGCACCATATCACAAACAACTTCAACTGGAGACATATATGAACCTTATAAGCATATTTCTAAAACCACAAGACCAAACACCAATCTGCAGAGAAATGCGGAGCATAACACGTTCTCTCAAACCTTCTTCAAAACAGAGTTCACATTGGTGAACACAACTTCCTTTATAAGACGAACCAACAAGACAAATTCTAAATTAAGCATCTCTAAACATCTCTTAACAACATATATAAACCACACATGCAAATATTCAACATAGAAGAAATGTAGATCAAAACCAGAACACTACTCTGTAAGCCAAAACACTTCTACAACACACCGTTTCCTTTATTAGTCAAATTTTCTCAAAAGCACTTGGAAAACCAACACAAAAGCACTTTAACAACATCATTAGCACTTCCTCAACCATTACGAACTGCTCCTTCTCACACTTTTGTAATTGCAATATGGTCTTGCTCAACCAGTTGACACCAATAACAACATAGGCTTGTTGACATCAATGACAATCCTAAATACACATACTTACAACACTGATATATATAGGTTTTTGTTCTCATTGATTAGGAACAATTTAAAGTTCCAGAAGGAAATCAAAAAATCTGAAGCAACTAGGGTTATTTTGTAATACAAATTGGAAAGATGGATTAGTACATTTAGGCAAATTCATGGTGAGAGGTCAAGCAATCAAGTGTAGTCATTTTCTAGATCAGAAATCCTTAACTTGAAATGAGGATTTGTCACCACAGTTGGAAAACTTGAGGTGTATAGTAGCTCAATGTATAAAATGTTATAAATGGTCATAGATTCTATTTCTTGATGCATTTTGCAATTTTTAAATTTAAATGGGAAAACATGGGATCCTGTATAAATGAATTCATTAAATAAATCTATGAGGGTCTTATCATGAAGGATGATGTTCTAGAAAATAAATTTGAGATAAGTGTGTGAAGAGTGAAAGATAGTTTATGTTTAGGAAACTTGAACTAGCAACCAGTTATCTCTCAGTTTTACTTTTCAATATTCCCAAGAGTTCTAATTATGAGTACAATCATATTTCTAACTGCTGAGGGAAGATAAATAGCTAAAATTTCTACATTATCGAGTCCAAAAGATTCACAAGACATATAGAGCTAAAGAATGGGTCCCTAGATTAGGGACATCTTGATGGAATCCTAGACTCTCACTATCTATCCTGAGGTTGGTTGAACATCTCTATACTTTGTTCTGGTATTAAGGGGATGTAGTGGGATGGTCACTGAGGCTTGGTCATAGGTTTGTGTTTCCTTGGAGAATAATTGTTCATATTTTAGAATGTTTTTTCATGAGACGAACTTAAAAACAATCTTTAAATGATTCTGCTTGTTTGATTGTTGCTCAAAAAGTACCAATGTTGTCTATTGCTTTGGTTCCATGTAGTGTCTGATGTTGGTATTGCATATTTCCATGTATTTTACTAGATATAAAATTGCGAGGAGGTGGAAAACAATTCAACATTAACAAGTTCCAATGGGAATTGCTCTAATCACACATTTCATACTGACTGTCATATTCACTATGTGTAAATATGACAACTTTTTTTATTTTGTTATATGGAGGAATATTTTTTTAATTCTTCAAGATTATATTACATACCGTTAAGCTGGAGCAGACATGGATTGAGTGAATATGTCTTTGTCTTATTATCAGGCCTATGTATCTATCCTTTATTTAAGGATGCCATCAAATTTCAAGATTATTTTGAGGGGGGTACTTGTTGAACATCACAGCATAGCCGATGATATGAAATTTTTGAAAGTAGTAATTTACAGGGCATAACTCAGTGCTGGTATGAGAGAGGTAAAGAGGAATTTGTATTCTTTTATACTTTGAGATGGTTGTTTGTATTTTATGTCATGAATAATAATGCTACTATTCTTCCTCATCATTTTTGTATTCCAAAGCACAATTACATCTTGTCATGAAGATTTTAATCTTTTACTAAAGAAGTACTTGTAATATATACATGATAAGAATGTGAGCTTTTATGGATCTGCATTTTGTTGTCATTTTTATGTCTTTTTAACTCTTTCCATATGATTAGATGAAAATTATTACATTTATAGGTGCAGTTCTATTATAATGCCTTTGTCATCTAGAGTTGTTCTATGAATCTATCTGATGGGTTTTTATAATATGTGCATGGAGATCTGAGTGATGTATCTGTTCCAATTTTATGCAGGTAGTAGTTGAAACAACCATAGGATTTGTTCACAAGAATTGACTTATCATGGTTAATAAAGAGAACCTTTATTTTAAAACAAACAATAGGCATGTTCCATAAAATATTCGTGATAATTTGATAAATAGGAAAGAATTCTTTTCCATTTTACACTATATTTCTTCATTGTTTCGATTAGTCGGAAGTCATATGTAGCCTTTATTTGCTTCCACTATGAAATACCTGTCAAATCTACATTTAGTTTTGTTTTAAATATTGTTGTCTATTATTTGCTTCCACTATGAAATACCTGTCAAATCTACATTTAGTTTTGTTTTAAATATTGTTGTCTAGCATTGTTTGGATTTACTGATAAGTTTTATTCCTTTTTTTTAATGCTTTCGTACACAGCTGTTTTGGAAGGTATGGCAAGATAATAGCAGTAAAGGAAGAGATGACATAGGTATGTATTATAACTCTATTTAACACTCTGCCAATGTGATGTTAGTGGACCAAGATTTGTGGTAAAACTATATTTAAAAATGAAAGGACATATCATGGACGGAAGATTGTGCTAAGATTGATTATTTTGGTAATGTGATTATAGCCCATTTCTGCATATTGTAAATTTTAATGTGTATAACAGGTGTTCTTGAGGCAAACTTCATTGAGCTTGCACATGATAAACATGAATTTGAAAGAACTGCAATCCTACTTCAGTTAGAAGCGAAACTTAAACAGATGGCTCATGATTATTGGTATGTCTTAAATCCACAGTTTGTAATTGTTTTTAAAATTATGGGTTTAAGTACTTCTTTAACACAATAATATAGTGCATAATATTTCCACAATGTTATGAGTCACGTTCTTCACAGCTGCTGGAGTCTTCCCTGTTTGTATTATTTGCTTGTTGTTACTGATGTTGGAGTCCAGTTTTCTAATTTTGATTTCAATCAGTTGGCTACATTATGTGAACTTTCAAATATCTTACCAAGAGGTCGCACTATCATGAAATATTAAGAATTATATTTTAAGTTTGTAATATGAAGAAAAGTGGATTGGGACACCTCCTCATACTTACTTTGGGGGATGAAGGGAGTATGCTCCCTCTCCCTTTCCATCTCTCCTTCCTCTCAATCTCAAATTATACATCAGAAGGAGATAATATGTAGAGGAAAGTGTACAGAAGGAATCACACAACTGTGAGTCTGTGCAGTCAACGTAATGTAGAAATAACCAGTAAAGGGCTGATGTATGGTTTGAGGTTCGTAAACCATAAAATCCTCAAACCAGCTTCCGAACTACAAAAGAATCCTCAATTAGAGAGACAATGAATTGACAGAACTACAAGAGGTCACTTGGGTGGTTAGGACACCTACCTCAGACCCCACACTATCGTTTTGAAGAGTTTAAGTTATAAAGTCTCCAAGATCTGCCCTCGATTCAAGATAAAGTAAACTTGAAGCTCCTTTAGCCTTGTAGCTGCAATACATGTATGTGTAGTAACATCTACCAACAAGACAATACTAGGAATGGAGGATACACCTAGTGAAAGATTTAGGAGGGAAGCCAATTGAAACTCTCGATATTGCTACAGTTGTCATTGAGCAATAGGAAGTACAAGTGACAACCTCAAAAAATGATGGAGCATAATTAGAACTTGATGGATGGGTGTTTCAGAACAATGCTCAGAAAGTCTGAAAAGGAAGTGGTTAATGTCAACAAATAATCCTTTGCAGGATGTGGTTGTGAGATCCTTTGCAGGACTACCATTGTGACCTCAAGAAGATCAAGCAGAAATCCATATAGAATGAGCCCCCTGCCATGGACTATTATTGTGATCCCTTGCTACTGTTGTGATCTTTTTAAGTTCTAAGCTTCTCAAAATCAGATCTTTCTTGGACTGCTTCAGGCCCTTTGCAGGACTACTATGGTAATTGTTGTGTCATGGGATCTTGCACTGTCATTAAATTGTTTCGATCCAACTTTAGGGCAGTTCTAAAGAAATTTACTAGTGTATAACCATAAACAACTAATAACCATAAATGATTATGCTAGTGTATAAGAATGAATTAGATTAGTTGGATGCGTTAACATATATTTTTGTTTATTCGATAGTGGTTAAAATTATGTCAATATTTGTAAATGAGGATGTCAATAGAGTTCTTGTTTCACATGCATTGGTTTTCAGTTTTTCAAACTTTTGCATACAATTATTGTTTAATTTTCTAATTTTTCTTGTGTATATTTGTTTGTACCATGCAAGAATGAAAATTGTGGATTACTAGGATATCAAACAAGTAGACCTAGAGCTAAAATTCATCAAAGTGATTCACGTTCAATAGAAAATGCTCAGCCATTAGCAAGCAGCAATCCACAAATTGATTTCTCTCTAATCCAGAATTCTCGCCCATTAGCGAGAATTGCTTCTGATTTTTTGCCTCAACAAATTAACAGACCAAACTTGCCCGTCTCAACAGTTCCTGGTAGTGATTTTCAGGTACATTCCTAATGCTCAATGACTACAATTCACTGAATAATTGCACTGAAATTTGTAATTGAAGAAAATTCTATTATAGTTTCCATGTAGATGGGAACATTCATGGAGAATCATCTAGGAGTATTCCATGAATGTTACCATTATGCATTCAAGGATTTTCTAGTTTTGTACAAATACATTTCCTTTTACTTTAGGAATTTTCCTTTGGTAGGCTGTAAGACATTCCTACCAGTTTCTCTCAATTCATGGAAAGCAACTTATTTTGTTGTTTGAAATTTGTACAAATTGTCATCCTCTTTCCTATTAATCTTGCAGACATAGACCAGCATATTGAATTTAAGAGAAAATTTATTCACAAGGTCATTTTTGAATGATTCACTTTCTATAAGATATACTGGAATAGACAATAGTTTTGCAAGGCCCACCTTTTCTATCTAAAATTCTCAATAACTGTATCCCATTATACTTCTAATGGATTTATATTCCTAACAGGAAACTAAAGGGTTAAAAGGTGAAGGTTAAAAAGATACCCAAATTATGGTCAAATACAAATGTTTGTTATAATTGAAACTGCTGGCATTAAGATCTGCTGATTTTATACCAGCAAATTGAAAATAGATAGATAGTATAAGAGACTATGAGAAAACATAAAAAAATTGCATGTGTAGTTTTTGTATTTCCCGGCGTGTCTAACTTTGGGATTTTGACTGCAGACTGCTGCCAATGGAAAAGAGTTACAATCAGTGGCAAGAACTTCAAGTAGCTTAGTGGAAAAAATATCCGATCAGAATATACAACTATTCATAAGGTAGTCTAAATTAAGTTTATTCATGTTGGGTACGTGTGAAGCCCAATTGTAACGGCTTTCTCTTGTAACCGATGCCTCTACTTGTAACCAACTCATCTTCTTGTGATGACAGGACCTTCTTGTAACGACTGTCTCTTCTAGATTGCAGGCTATGCATTTGGTATCTTCTCTGCAAGAAGTAGGAATGAACGTAGGCAATATAACATATTGAGGTTTGTTGGAGCAATGTACTGTATGAAAAACAAGAGTATTAATAAATAGAGAATCCTCTATTTTGTGGACATAGCCATTTAAAATGGTGAACCTCATTAATTTTCTAGTGTCCTCTGTTTTATTTTTTGAGTGTGTGTTCTATTGTTAAAGATCTACAATCTTTATTTTCTGTGTTTTTTAAATTTACAGTTGGTATCAGAGCCTAGTTTGAACCAAGGAGGAGTTTTGAAGAAAATTCAACAGATATGGAAGAAAGGCCCAACTGGGATGATTGGGTTCAAGCTCTCATGTCTATGTGCCATGGCCATGAAGAGAGTCATGATGAAGTGGGAGCTATTCATTAGATGTTTTTGGATGAATTAAATGATGAAGCTGATTCTATTATTGAGGAGTTTCTTGGCATGTTAGAACCTAGCAGTGACATTGAGGAGATGCAAGAAATACAAAGTGTTGTGTCTCAATCTAGAGAAGAGGAAGAGGAAACATAAATATTTTATTTTGCGGATAATGACGTTTCTTTTTTCAAGTTACAGCAGGAGGTTGTATATTCAAACACAATGTGTTTAAGGAATGGTCTATCTGTAAAGAAAAAGGTTAGATTTAATTTGCCAATGGAAATAGATGATTTGGCTATTGTAGAGGATTTGCATGTTCTAGTAGAAGCTGAGAATAGTGATACCTAGAATGGTGGAGCTGTGGACATGGAGTCTATTGGTTTGGAGGAGGCAGAGGAGGGTTTTAGCATTGCCAAGCTCCCGCCTTTTGTTGCCTCTGGCAGTGCACTGTTTGGTTTTGGGCATCAGAGCCTGAGACTACCTGCAAACCCTTTAGAGGCCTCTGCAAAGGTGTTTGTGATGGGGACTAGGTCATCTGAATTAGGGGAATCTGGGGTTGGTGATAACCCTAAAGAATTATAGTAGGGTTTGGCTTTAGCAAAGTTGCGAGCTGCTGAGGTTGCTAATGGCGGTGCCTTCGAGGCTGTGATTCGTGAGCTGGTTAACTTGCTAGAGATTGTAGATGACATAATTGCTACCAAATCTATGCAAGATGGTGATTCTGTGAGGTGCTTGTAGGAGAATCTCAACAAGGAATTCAAGAGCAAGGAGTTGCTGGAGAGTGCAATGGAGGTCCCTGTGAGTCATAAAAAAGCAGAGGAGTCTCTCCCTTCTCAAATGCAAGATTTGCAAATTGACGGTTCCCTTAAAAAAGAAAATAATAATTATGGGGGAGTAGAAAATTTTAAACAAGACTCTTCTAAGGTGAGACAAAGTGTGTCTAGAACTGTTTGCAGATCTGAAAGATCTTAAGTGTCAGGGACTTCCAGTTAGCTCCAGTTCGGTTAGGCCGTTGGGATTTGATTATTGTAGACAATCTAGGGTTGATCTTGAGCTATAAATATGTAACATTAGTAATAGATCGAGAGGCAAATTCATTCAGAGATAGTTTTACTACAGATTTTTCTATCAAAGATTTACTAGAAGTTTGAGACTTTCTGCTGTGACCAGTGAATATCATTTGCCTTTATTTTGGTTGTTCTCAATTCAGAGGGTGGATGTAACTGTGCATGTATCTGTGCCTCTTATATTGCTAGAAAATTAATGAGAAAGATAGAGTTCTGTGCCTTGGTTGATATTTTCTGTGTCATTGTAAATTGTCTATTTGTGAGCCTTTGAGTTTATTGATTATATCTGTTTATGCTAATCATGCAACATTTGCTCTTTAACGTAACTAAATCTTGAGAATAGCTTCAATGTGCTTAAGTTGAGAGAGATACTTTATTCAGGCACATCGCCATAGATAGATTTGCTTTAACTGTATCTTTAATTTTGTTAATTTCTACCCTTTTTCCCAAAACCCCCATTGAAGAATGGAAGAGCTAGCTTCCTTAAAACTTGGAGGTTGTTTCTGAGAAGTATTCCTGTTGGAATCGTTTGCCGTTGTACCAAAAGCTTGAGCTATCAACACTCGCTACAAATGCCAGAGTTAACCCAGATCCACAGGAGGCTCACTGCCATGTCACGAATCCTGAGGTTAGCGTTGAATGCCTCACTGACAAGGGGGCAACTCACTACCAACAATCACCCCTCAACGCAACCTGAGGGATTCAAACCTGTGAGCCATGGCTCTAATACCAATTGTTGGAATCGTTTGTCGTTGCGCCAAAAGCTCGAGCTGTCAACACTCGCTACAAATGCCAGACTTAACCCAGATCCACGGGAGGCTCACTACCATGTCATGAATCCCAAGGTTAGCATTGAATGCCTCACTGACAAGGGGGCAGCTCACTGCCAACAATTCCCACGTCTCAGAACTTCCCATGTTGCTGCTGGATTACACCCACAGATTTATGCATCAACAGAAACCATGGCCTGGTACAGTTTCAAGTGAATGTTGCCAGTAAGGTAAAGACTCAAACATATGAATCTCGCAACCCTGTATAGTGTTAGAGAAGGGTTTTTATTTTTACAATTTTTGAAAATGAAAAAGCAATATAGTTTCATCACCTTTTACTTTTAGAAAATGGAGAAAAACCTTGTTTGTGCTGTCAAAATTTGTCGCTTGAGAAGGCTTTCCTCTCTTCATACATAGAAATTCACTTGGGTTTGAATAGAATGACAAATGTAGAGGAAAATGAAGAGGTTTGAACCCATGAAAGAGAAAGGATGCTAAGAAGTAAGAGAAATGAAAGTATTTGGCCGTGGCACATAAAATATATGGAGAACAAAGTGCCATCAAGATATAATCTATTCATGATCAAAGAGATAATGCCAAACATAAGACAAAGATGAGTGTATATCATGCTGAGTGAAACATACAAAACATAGCCACAACTTTGCATAAGGAAACCTTTCTGGAGCTCAAATCGAGCATCATATCAATAGAAAATGAATACAGAAGGGTGAAAAAAACACTCACTGTTACTGTAGAGAAATGCATTCAAACTCTTACCATCAAGCTTTAGAGATACAACAAATGGTGTCCTTGAATACAGAGGAGAGCAAAAAAAGATAAACACAGTGAAATACATCAGAAGATGGTCTTGGCCACAGCTAATAGAGCCAAATAAAGCTTCAAAATGCAAAGCTATATTATGTTTTGTGACAGAAAAGAACTTACCTTTTCTCTTCCTATGAAAAATCAACAAGGAAGATTCTAGAGAATAGCAATGATGGTGAAGAATCAAGCTCAAGGGATCAAACCCTAGCTCATCATGGTAGTGGCTCAGAAGAACTCTTGTCATAAAAAGTCAAAATTGCAAATGAGCCTGATAATTTAGGGCTTCAAGTGTTTTATTTTAGGGTTCCATATTGCCCTAAGTTGATGTGATATTTTTATCACATTGATTTAAAAAATTAGAAGCCTCAACTATACCCTTGGGGTATCATTTGTCCCCTATGCATGTTTCATTGTCTAGGCTTTATGCCTTAAGTCCCTTTGCCACATATGCCTAATATGCCTTAGGATTTTTTGTAAAACAAATGGAGGACAAACTTTAGGCATTTTTTTTTAATTCAAACATTCAAGTATGCCTTCAAACTTTTATGATATTTATAGAAAATCAAATGCCCAAATAGAGAGATGTATCATACTTGGCTAAATAATCATATAAGCCTTGTATTATTTTTTGTAAAGAGTCAAATCAAGACAAATTAGGAGATAAAACTATAAAATCTATTGTGAAACATTATTAAAGCAATGCTTTTAAAAATTTCTTGAATAGTTGTTATTAAATGTAGTTAAAGCAGAGTGAATATAGAACAAATCTTTCCATTCTAGATTTGCTTTCTTCTGGGTGAAATTAAGCAAAATATGGACAACATGGAGCTTTTATTGATCAGCTAAAGCCTGAGTTTTAGGTGTTTTTGGTGGGACCACTTTGCAGAGCATTGTGACAGCTTTTACACTTAATTTGGACCAGTTTTGGCTACTTTTTTGGAGGCTTTTTCTTGGAGATCAAAAATAGATCAAGATGGCTGTTTGTGAGTGAGATCATTGGAATAAGTAAAAATTCTGGTAAAGTATCATTAAGTTTTAGGATTTCATTTTCGCCTATCTTTTTAACCCTTTCCTCAGTAAGTCATTTAGATTAGGTGAAGTTACCAAGGGAACCAACTCACTCTGGACGTTCACTCCAAGTTGTAGGCAACCCATAGGCCTAGGCGTGTTCCCATGTGTCAATAGGTAGCTAAGTTGATAGCTTAGCAATTGGGTACATACTTTGTTGATAACAGATTTTGGCATTACCCAGTGGGACTCTAAAATTTGCTTTAAGAGAAGTTTTCCAAGTTTTAAAAGTGATATTCTGGTACATGCAGCAATGTTTCCGGCCTTTGGAGGCTTCAAGATATACCTAGCGACTCCATTTTTTTAGTTTTGCATGTAGATCTAGTGAAACCATCTTATGAAAAGAGTACAAACTAGATCTAGTCCTGCTCTGTTTGATTATTTGCAATTATCTCCACCATGAAGGAGGGGTAGGACAGCAAGTAGAATTTTTTATTCATCGAAAAGGTCAAGATCTACACCTCTGAGACTCAATGTTCCAACTCTAGTATAGAGAAGCAAGAGTCCTGTGCTAATATTACAAATACCAATGATTCCTAGAAATTTTGCATTTACACCTTTCAATGGGGGCAACCCATTAAATATTTCTTAGCATGATGACATTCCAGTTGCAGCCCTCAAAAGTCTATCATTTTTTACTAGAGTGGATCATACCACTCTTATTGAGCATATCCAAGATGTGGAAACATTGTGCTCTATGCATAATATCACCCAGGAAAATCTAGCACTAAGGATTTTTGCTGCATCACTGAAAGCGAAAGCTTTCTAGTGGTTTAGAGGACTCACAATAGGCTCAATCATGTCATGGGATGATTTGGGAGATGGTTTGCATCAACATTTTCAGGATAAGTTTGATCATTTGTTGTTATTGGAGCATCTGAGTACCATTAAAAGAGCTCCTCATGAGCACCTGGTATATTTTAACTACCATTTCCAGAGGACTTGGGATAGGATTCCTGCAATGGTAAAGCCTACCCCACAACATGCATTTTTATTCTTCGTTAAGGCTTTAAATAGTGAAATATCTGTAATGATTTAGTCTATGGGAGGGTTTACCCTTCCTAATGCTTTGGAGATAGCTATTAGAGCAAAAAATTGCCTTATTCAAGCAGGAAAAATAGCCCCAAGGCCACCTTTGCCCATTTTTCCTGAAATCCAACCACCTGTACCTATGGCTATACCTCCTTTAGCTACTGTCCCACTAGTTCTAGCAATAGAATATCAAGTTGCGGCTCAAGAAACTATTGTTCCAGCCCAATCCCAAGAGTTTCAAGAGATCAAGAGCATACTAAAAAACTTTGGGAATGAATCAGTGAGTATCAAAAAGCAAGTTGGACAAGAGCATAAGCCCTATCAAGTTCCATATTATCAAAATAGGCCACCTTTTCAAGCTGATTCTCAAGGCCAAAGGAGAAATTTCAATCCTAGACCTTTCTAGTCCAATAATCCTAATGCTTCTAGCTCTTCAAAAGAGCTCATGCCTACTTAGAACAATATAGCACAAGAATGTGACTGGTGCTATCCATGTCACCAGCCTCATAACCAAGCTGCATGTACAAACGGTATGAGGAATCAGGCTCTTATGGTGTAGAAAAGTTATGGTGATTCAAAAGGTGTTGCAAATGAAATTTTAGTTCAACAAGATAACTCTGATGTGGCTTTAATGAATTGGCAAGGCACTGAATTTTGTGGTGTAAGTTATCCCCAAGGTCAAAATCAACTAAATGTACCAGTTTTAGCCAACACAAGAACAAAGAAGATGGTTGTTGATTTAGATAAGCAAGATGGAAATGTACAATAGCAGCCTTCTAAAGATAAATCTCAAGTTGTCCCTGCAACACAACAAAAGATGTAGATTCTGCAAAGAGGTCAAGTTGTATCTAGGAAGGATCAGCCTAAGGTGCAATTATAGCCTTTACAAAGGAAAAATGATGATGTTGCTATTAAAGGACAACAAAAGGTGAGTCATGTTTCATTCAATGTTGTAGAACACCTTAAGAAGGCTACAGTTAACATGTTGGTAATGGATGAATTCCATATTCCTAGTCAAAAGAATCTTCTACAAGATGTTTTTGTTGAGCTTTCTATTTTTGATGGTACTAACCAAGAAAAAGCCAAAGTTGTACTTGCCAACAACCCAAAAATTAATAACAAGCAGTAACAAACTCAAGAGGTAAAGCCTCCTTTTTATGTAAGTTTAATCATTGGGGATAAGCTTGTTTATAACTGCATGATAGATTCCGGGGCAAGCAGTTCTTTAGTTCAACTAGATGGATCTTCGATTAAGACTACTGGGGTGATTAAAAATTTACCTCTTACCTTGCATGCCTATCCCAATTTTACAATCCATCAAGATGTTCATGTTATCGACCTACCACCTCATTTTGCCTTTTGCCTCTCTAGGGAGTTTACTTCTAGGTTGGGTAGGGTTTTATCTTCTGATTGGTCCTATCTATTTTTGAAAACAAGGTATGGTATGAAAGTAACCATAAAATCTAAGCCTCTAGCCAAGGATCATATTAAACTATATGTACCTAGCCCTATAAATACTAACCTCTACATCACCCATGGGAAGGAGGATCAATCCGTGACCCTAGACCCCAACACACCTATTGAGGATGTAACTCTAGATGAGTGAGCAGTCGAGGATCATGAAGATCACCTTTTCTATCACACCGTTGAGGTAGGATTAGGCATTTTATATGATTCATGAGTCTAATGCATTAATTCCACATCTAGTCAAGGATCAAAGTTATCCTAAATGAAAAGAGAATCAGCTTTGGAAGTTGTATTTTGATGGTTGAAGAAGCAAAATGGGTGCAGGTGGAGGAGCCATGCTGGTTTCACCTGATGGAGATAAGTACTATTTGGCATTAAAGTTTGCCTTTAGCTATACAAATAATATAGTTGAATATGAGGCACTTAACCATGGCCTAAAATGGGCCAGAAAGAAAGGTATCAAGTGCTTACAAGTTTATGGTGATTCTGAGTTAATTGTAAATCAAGTTAGAAATTTAAATGTTACCAAAAATGATTTTCTCAAGAAGTATAAGCATCGGGTTTGTGATCTAATAGAGGATTTTGATGCTTTAAATCTGCGTTCTATTCCTCAAAATCAAAATAAATATGCAGATAAGCTTCCTGCTATAGGATCTCAGTTTGACATTCTGACTGATATTCATAGTATAGATGTACAACAGTATGTAAAAGTGGTTGTAAGACCATTTGTACCAGACAACAATGTAAGCTGGAAAGTTTTTGATAGTGAAATGTTTTGCTAAACAAAGAACTAAAATGGGTGGTGGGGTTTCCTCTATTAAATCTAGCTTTCTATCCTCCAAGGAACCCCAGGCTAAAGCCATTAACACAAAGGGTAAAGGTGTGGCCAAGGTAGATCATTCAGAAAAGAATCTTGAGAAAAAAATTTAAGGACCCTCCAAAGAAGGCTATGTGCATGAAGTTAAGGAGGAGGAATATTGTGACCTCAGACCCTGAGCCCAAAATTGAGATTGTTAACATTGAGGCCCGCAATAAACCTGACCTCAGGAGTAAGAAGGAACCTAAAGTAAATGAGAACATTCAAACTACGTTCAAGGATACTTCCCAGCCTGGAGGTAGTAAAGGTAGAGGTAATATCGAGGATCAAAATGATAGGGTTAGCTTTTCTCTTGATATCTTTGGTACAGAGGAAGAAAGCCCAACCAAAGGAAAAATGAAAATTAGTGACCACTATATCAACCAGAATGATAACCTTAAAGATCTTGAACCCCCTACCAAAAAGATGAAGGGGACCCTTATACACTTTCATGGGGCTAACAAGAAGGATTGTATCTCTTGCAGCCATCTAGTGGAGAAGGTTGCCACCCTCTATTAGGCTCTTGAACTTCAAAATCAGGCTTTAAAATGGTAGTTGGCTCAGCTTCACCATGCCAAGAGAAAAATTCAACACCTTGAAGTCATTACTCAACTGGAAACTATAGAATGGCCCAAGGAGAGCAAGAATGAGTTGTGGGATCAAGTGGATAATTTGGCCAGAAAATTTGAGTAGTGGGAAAAGATGGAAGATGAGATTGTGATGATAAAAGATAACCAGGAGAAACTCAAGAAGAATGTGGCAGAGTTGGTGAACTTTAGTACAGAGACTGTGAAAAAATCTGCTACAACCCTTTATGTGCTTAAGCAAGAGCTGGAAAAATGTAAATCCATCAGGGAAGTTAGAACATGTAAGGAAGCTTAGGATGTGCAAAATCAGAGCATGGTTGGCCTGACCAACAGGACTAGGGATAAGAACAAGAACAACAAAGGCAAGTAGGTCAGCTTGGAGATTGAGGTGACCTAGGGTAAGGAGATCAAGATTCAAGATATGCATGACTGGGACAAGGAGGAGAACATGTTTGAGGACAAGATGGAATTCCTTAATAGAGAATGGTGGGCTATTAGCAGCCTGAAATCTATGGCTAAGCAGTAGCTTAGCCTGTTGTTGGTTCTTCTAGGTTTAGCTGGATCTGCTGGCCCTTTTTGCTTGCTTTTCTATTTTTTCTTATTTTTCATTGTTTTACTTCTTGTGACACTTGTTCGTCTCGCCTTTTTGGCTTATGTACATGGGTTCGAGCCCTTCCCGGTTACTTTTATCAAAGCTATCACATTTCTTTTTCACATTGCTCTTTCCCCCCTTTGATATCAATGACAAAGGACAAAATATTTGCATTTCTCATTCTCCTCATTTGACATTAATCATTCTTTTTACCACTACTCTACTACAACTTCCTTTCTTTTACTACTCTACATACTCCCCTTAGGAACACACACCAAACTGCATCAATCAACAATCATTGCATAATGACAACTCTCACTCCTCCATACTGCAACAACCAATAATTCCACTACCTAGTCTCCATGAGAGGTAGCCACCAGCATTAGTCTAGATCAAGGAATGAATCTTGAGATCCACTAGACTGATGCATCTCCTTATGCATCTAGTTCAAAGAAGGAGGGGCAATAACCCCCAACTTCTCCTAAAGATACTCAAAAGTATCCTTAGGAAGAGCCTTAGTGAATATGTCAGTAACCTGATCCTTTGTAGGCACATATCTAAGCTTCACTTCATTCTCTACAACCTTCTCTCTCAAAAAGTGATACCGGATTGAGATATGCTTTGTCCTTGAATGCATCACTAGATTCTTTGTGTTTAGGGTGAAAAAGTAGGTTTCTCTTAAACAAGGTTAAGTCCTATTCTTTCACCTAACTAAACATTAGGAAGATAAGAATCGAGATTGGGATCAAGCTATTGATTACTTGTCTATTTCCTAATGCTAATTAGGTCTTATTAAGGTGTCTAACTAAGGTTTTATCAAGAGTCTTTATTCACTAGTCAAGTAAACCCTAATTAAACCTTATAACAAAAATTAACAAAATTCAAATATGAAGTGGGCAAAACAGATTCTAGAAACACAAAGAATAAGGTTTAGAGATCATGCACACAAAAATTGAGAGCTAACTGGACTAGGGCACTCGCTCATTAGTCCTACAACTTTTCGTCCGTGAAAATCTTCCACACCAGCTATACGATGACCTCAAAGAGCTTCCAGATCTCAAAAATTTTCCCTAGTTGGACTAGGGTGCCCACTCATTAGTCCCAAAAGTGTCCGGATCCAAAATTCTAAAATTCAGTGACAACTATATTCACGATATCTATCTTCCTGTTGCTCCTTTTTGCCATATCCTTTAAAACATGATCTGCACCTACAAAATGAGGAGAAAGATGCTGTGGCTATAATGGATCTTGCCTTAGTCAAGGCCCATTTTTGGTATTCCTACCTCAATAATAGCTAGAGATAATGATTTGCAGAAGTGTGTGTAAACCTAACAAAGTGTATGCAGAAATATCAAACCCTAGATGTCTCAATCAAGGGAAGATAAATAAGTTTCTTCAATTCAATAAACACATACAACTTCACCTCAAGGAGATGAAAGCAAATGAAGACTTGTATGAACAAGAAGGTGAATCAGCAATGTTCATGAAGGTTCTCCAAGCTCGATGTTGGAGGCTTCAACCCTTCTCCCGATCATGCAAAAGGTGTACAAACCCTAGCAAGAGAAAGATAGTCTCAAGATCTTGATTCCTAATCTCCATCCATTGTCTCCATGATAGCAAAATCAAATCACTTTCAAGAGTTTCAACAAATCACTGATCTTCAATGGCAATTTCAGTAGAGTTTTGGCATAAATCTTGCATAAAGGTCATGTGTGATGAAATGATTTTCAAATGTCTTTTTATATCTAACCTTAGGAAATTCAAATTTTGAAATAATGTCTCAATATTGCGTGAAAAAAAAAATTTGAAAACGGAATCCCATGGTGTATGGCAAGAATTGACACCCCGTCAAGATTCAAAATCCCAAAAATGGGGCAAGACTAGGGCATGGGTACTTGAGTCCAATCCCCCAAATTTCTGATCAGATCTATATTTAGGGGGTACTAGGGACCCATAATCCAAATTCTCTTTCTAGGTACCATCAATAGTCATCTCGAAAAATGAACATTTTACAACTAGAGACCAGCCAATCAGGGTTTTAAGAAGGCCAAAAACAAAGAGGTTTAGAGGTCACCAAAGGTGAGGAGATAAACCGAGGGAAATTGTACCATTCCATACAGGAGGATAATTTCTGACGTAACATTTAGCCACACTTTAGTGGCCATAAGACACTAAGTGGATATGCAACTAAAAGAGAGTAAATACATCAATCATGAAAAGAATAACCAAAAGGATACTATAGGGGAAGACAAATTGTTGTCACTGAGAAGGAAGAAGCCCCCAAGTCTGCAATCCTGCAAGGCCACAAAGTTAGGAATTGCAACCTGCAAAAGAACACTTGTTAGAAAATCAAAATCAAATCAACTTGCAACCACCACTAATGAATCAGTACATAAACACTAAGGGGGTTGAGTGATGAGACATGATGAGGGAGGAAATCAAGGGAGATATATGTCCCCCTTGTTTTTGCTTGCTTAGTCCAAAAAGGAGAAACAAGGAGATATCAACATGCCTCAATTTTGAGGGAAACTTGATGAGAAAGGTTTAATGAGGGTTGTTTGAAGAAACAACACATAAGCACAACACATTGGGTGAGATAGAGAGTGGAACTAGGATTCCAATGCAACAAACGACACAGAAATCTAAGTTTGACAGCTCAAGATAGAGGCTCAAGAGTGAAATAGATCAATATTGCACCTAGTTAGGGATAGGAATTCTCATCCAGTTACTTTATGTAAAGGGAGTTTTTACTTAGCACTTACTCATTCTTGTGTCTTGTCATTGTTTAGAGGAGATAGAGAGAAGGAAAAGAGGAGGACAACCATGCCGAGATGACGCCTGTATTAGCCCCCACGACTAGAGATGTTCTGATCCCAAGTGGCAGAGACGCATTTCAAGGCCAAGGTAGGGTCCTAATCATATGCTGCTATATTGTGCCAAGGGAGGCATCATGGACAGGGGTCCCTAGTAGGGGCACTCGGGTCCACCTAGGGCACTAGAGTCTCACTGGGGCACCCTAGTCCCTTAGGGGCGCTAGTGTCCCTCTGGGGTGCCCAGGTCTTCTTGGGGTGCCCAAGTCCACAGAGGACAAGGGCCCTAGGTATAGGCACTTGTTACTATTTTAGATAGTAGTACCATGTCTAACACAAAGAGAGAGCACTTGCAAGTGGTGGGCTTATGGTGGGTGTTTGATATGCTGACAATCAGATTTCATTGCAACATGTTGATGGCATTGATGTAGAGGTGGAATGTAAATACATCCACATTCCACTTGCCTATAGGAGAGATGACTATCACACTGGAGGATGTATACAAGATCCTACAACTATCTATCTGAGGAGAGATAGTGAGGGTCATGAGACATTGCACAGTGGAGTATACTCGCGAGAGTCAGTTGTATTGTCTGGGTCACATAGTTTAGTGGGCAGAGCAAAGACATATTTAGCTTCGACTTCTAGAGTAGGGATGCGGTGACATCCCATTGGTTCAAAGGATCATGATAGTCACTATTGTACTAGCTATCACACTAGAGGGATGAGGCAATCACCTTCATGGGGTCTCGTTCACACCATTAGAGCGATGGAGGAGCACCAGACTATATATGTGTGGGGGAGCAGTATGCTTGCGCACCTCTATCGTGACTTGGGATGGTATGTCCATTATGAGATACACAATCTAATGATCTACACTTTATTATAGGTTTGGGCTTTTGAGCATATCAGGTGCAAATGACTGACAAGGTTTCCTATAGAGTCAGCATTCACCCATCCACGTGTTCATGACTATCCACTAGTCAGATGTTGAAGAAATGGTGATCTATTATACTGGAGAGTTGTCTTTGATAGATTGGAGCCTAGCAATATTATCTAGAGACCGTATCATGGCTATATCTTATGGCCTGGCCAACTGAGACAGTTAGTGAGGATGCAGAAGGATCGGTTGATGGTCGGTTGCCTTGATCACATTATGGTTTGGTTCTATTTTGATAGGGTGGCATGATAGTTCAGATAGGTACAAGATGTTTCTATAGTGCGTCTGAGCTATGTGCGCACTATGCACAACGCAGTTAGGGTGAACAATGCCCAACAATTGATAGTAGTAGATATACTTCTTAGTGATGATGATGGTCTTGGGGATGCAGCACCAGTATCAAATATAGAGGATGTTGGTTGTACCCGAGCATATTAGACCTAGTGGCATACAACTTAATCTGCTCCTATCTTTCCTCCAGGTCACCCTACAAGTGATGCTCAACCTTGGGCCAGTCACACTAGTGACATAGGGGTAGAAGATGATGTGTCTTACTTTGTAGGATACTACAATCTCAAGGAGGATGTGGAGGATGATGATGATGAGGAAGAGGTTCCATCGTAAGAGGTAGCCACTGACGAGGAGACTAACTCAAGATGATGGTCTAGAGCTTGTGGTCCAGTCCCTAAAGGTGTTGAGAGACTGAGTTAGAGTGTGAAGGGGGAGTGTAGTAGGTTTGTGTCCCCAGCTATAGATTAGACTACAGAGCTTGTGACACCTTCATTGATTTAAGAACCATCCTGGCAAGATGGAGATATAGGTTAGCTTGGTTTCATTAGTTTGATGATATTTATGTTTATTGTTTATAATGGTTATGCAGAAGTCTAATATCCATCTTATTTCTATTTTATAGTTGGGATTGATGCTTGGCAAGACTTTGTGAGTCATGTCATAATGGACATAGTACCTTTAGATGTATTTGAGTAGTGGGTGCGGGTGGGGTATTCACCATGGCCATCCGCTGGGCAACATGTGGAGATATTTATGCCTTTTGTCAAATATAGGATGGCTATAGAGGCCATTCCAGAGTAGTCTACATAGGAGAGAGAGAAGTTACTTCAGAGAGCTGAGCACATCAAGGATGAGCTTCAAGCACAGCAAGAGAAGATGGTAGCGATACCTACATCAAAGAGAGAGCCAGTCATCAGTGAGTTCTTACTACTTGAGGTCTGTCAGGTGAGAGCTAATAGAGACAGGGCTCAAGCTGAGAGAGACCAGTACCATCAGATGTACCAGGAGGCACATGAGGAGGTGATAGGGCTAAGAGGTGAGATCAAGGGTTACAATCGCGGAGTGTCTCTAGGAGTCATTCATGATCCATAGCAACACATTGTCAAGCCTCTGTCACGTGCACACCATGAGGGCCTGAGGGTACAGGTGACTGAGGTTCAGCTATATGATATGTATATATTATGCACTATGACATCCCATTTTTTTATGAGGCATAGTCAATTTAGATGTATATTTAAAATTTATGATGGTATATATATGATGTTCACTTTTCTGTCTATGTGTAATGCTTTTAATCTATATCACACGTGATTTTTGTACAATGCAACTAGTGATGACTATTGAAGGCTAATATGGAAATGTAATTAATGCTAATGTGACATACTAACAATTCTTTGTAGAACATATATTAATAGACACAATGATTAAAATTTTACATATTGCATTGATTTCAATAAAGTACCAAATCTCCAACATCAAATGAACGTTGTATAACATGTTCATTATACAATTGTTGTATGCTTTTTTGATGATCCTTGAGGTGCTCAAGATCATTTATTCATCTTTCATCAAGCATCTCAAGTTATTACAATCTTTTCTCACATTCGGTATCATCATTAATAATGTCTCTGAAGGAAATTCTCAATGAAGGAATTTCTAACTCCAAGGGCATTATTGCATTTGCGCCATAAACAAGGTTATACAATGTATTGCCAATAGCCATACGAATGCTTGTTCTATAGGCCCATAATGCATAGGATAAATGAATGTGCCAATCCTTTTGATGTTTGTTAATAGTTTTTCGTAAAATCTATCCAATAATTTTATTTGAAGCTTCTACTTGGCCATTTGATTGAGGATAATAAGGTGTAGAGAAGTGATGTTGAATATGATATTTTTTGAGAAATTTCTTCACATCCTTGTTCTAAAATGGTGTACCATTGTCAGAAATGAGGGAGGAAGGTATTCCAAATTGAGAAATAATGTTATCTTGTATAAACTGACAAATTACGTCAGTAGTCGTGGATCATAAAGGGACAACTTCGACCCACTTTGTGATGTAATTAGTGCTAGTAATGATGAATGTATGCCCTTGAGAGGAGGGTGGAGAGATTTTGCCAATTAGGTCCAAGCCCCAAATAGAAAATGGCCAAGGTGAAACTTGGGCATGAAGTTCTTGAGCGGGAGCTCAGATTAGGTGCTTATGTTGTTGACATTGCAAGCATTTCTTGACATAAGCAAAGGAATCTTGTCCCATGTGCTGCCAATAATAACCCATTCGTAACAATTTTTGTATCAAGGATTTTCCCCCAAAATGTCCTCCACAGGCACTAGAGTGAGCTTCCTCTAAAGCTATCAAGATTTCTTAATTACTTAAACATCAGAGTAAAACTCCATTATAGCTTCATCTATATAACACATTCAACACAATAATGTATCGCGCTGCTAGTTTACATAGACAGATTTAGGCATTCTTAGATGTTGAATTAGGAATGGTTCCATCACACAAATAATTGAATATATAGGAGAACCATTCGTCAATATATGTATTATCACTTCATTCTAAATTTGCAACTATAAGATCTTCAATTGTCGGTGTTTAAAAATTATGGATAATGAAAGAAAATTCCTCAAGAGAATCATCAGGGGATATAAGGTAAGTTGCACTTTCCATTGCATCCACATGTCGATTATCTTTCCTAGGAATAATATTTATTGAAAATGATGTGAATCGTTTTAAGAGAGATAGTGCAAACTCACGATACTAAGATCATTTGTCATGCTTGGTTTGATATGATCCAGTTATTTGTCGTACAATAAGATGTGAGTCACTATATATTGTAATATTTTTGATATTAAGAGCCAAGGCAGCATGAAGTGCTACAATGAGAGCTTCATACTTGGCAATGTTGTTTGTGCATGAGAAATCTAGGTGGTAAGACATAGGAATCGACTTACCTGCAGGGGGTATTAATATAACACTAGCACCAGAGCCGGTTTGACATCTTGATCCATCGAAGTACAATTCCAATTTATCATCCTCAGTAATTGCTAAAATTTGCTCATCGAGAAATATGTCCTAATGTTGTGTAGTAAAAGGTGAAGGACCTTCAACTAACTAATCAATAAATGCTTACCCTTTAATTGCTTTCTGAGAAATGAACTTAAGATTGAATTTAGTTAAAAACATAACCCATTTAGCAACATGACCCGACAAGTCTATTTTTGTAAAAAAGGTGTTTCAAAGGGTCAAATTTTATCATCACATGTATTTCAGCATTCAAAAGATAATGTCAAAGCTTCTGTGTTGCAAACACTAAAGCTAGACAATGCTTCTTGATAACAATCTATCACACTTCATAATTGAGCAAAGTTCGGCTGATATAATAGATAGCGCATTCTTTGCCTTCAGCATTATGTTGCACTAACAAGACTGCCATGGCATTATTAGATGTTGAGATAGACAATAGGAAAGGTTTGTCAGGTATAGCAGGTTGTAAAATAGAAGGATTAGCTAAATAAGCCTTTAAATCTTTGAAAGCTTTTTGACATTCAGAATTCCATTGAAACTTCAAATCCTTCTTCAGTAATTACGTAAAAGGGTGTGTCCTATCCGCAAGTTGTGAAACAAATTGGCGGATGGCATGTATCTTCCCTTGCAAACTTCAAAGTTGGGAGATGTTTTTAGGTATTGGCATATTAACAGTTGTGTCAATCTTCTTCGTATCCACTTCAGTTCCTTGATTTGAAACAATAAACCCTAATAGTTTTCCACTGTCTACACCAAAAACACACTTACGAGTATTTAATCACATGTTGTATTTCCTTATGCGCTCAAAGATTTGTCAAAGATTCATAGCATGATCTTGGCGATGAATGGAGTTCACCAAGATGTCATCGACATAATCTTCTAAAATAATGTGCATGTAATCATGAAATATAAGGGTCATGGCACGTTGGTAAGTAGCTCCTGCATTCTTAAGTCCAAAGGGCATGACTACCCAACAAAATGTACCCTAAGGTGTTATAAATGTTGTTTTATACTAATCTTGAGGGTTAATTAAAATTTGATCATATCCTGAAAAACCATCCATGAAAGAGAGTAATTCATGGCCAGCTATAGAATCAACAATCATATCAATGTTGGGAAGTGCAAAATCATCTTTCAAAGATGCAAGATTCAAATCTCAAAAATCTATACACATTCTTATATGACAATCAGGTTTAGAGATGACAAAAATGTTCAAGATCCAAGGTGAATAGTCAATAGGGCAGATAAAGCCATCTTGTAGAAGCTTTTCTATCTCAGCTTTGACATGTAATGCAACCTTAGGATTCATCTTACAAATATTTTGTTTAAATGGCGTAACATCTGGTTTCAAGATGATATTATGTGTTATAATATGAGGATCAATACTAGGCATATCTAAATAGTTCCAAGTAAACAGTTCAGAAAATTCATGTAATAACTTGGTCATTTCTTCTTTCTCTTCTATTTGTAAGCAATCACCAATAGGGATAACTTTTTCAGTATTATCTTTCTCCATGAAAACA
Organism: Cunninghamia lanceolata; assembly: GCA_027924645.1. Classification (NCBI taxonomy): domain Eukaryota; kingdom Viridiplantae; phylum Streptophyta; class Pinopsida; order Cupressales; family Cupressaceae; genus Cunninghamia; species Cunninghamia lanceolata. Next base: position 2,658,118 of record BSBN01001670.1, on the reverse strand, counting down.
TCAATAGTCTTTCCATTAAGTAGAGTAGTGTGGTCTAGAAGATCAGGTGATTGTGGTATGCCTTCAAATTCTTCATCAAACTTTAGAGTGGCATTTATCATGCTAGTAGTTTTTCCAAAATATGCACTATTGTTCAAACAATAAGGTAAGCCATGTTTATGATGGTAATAAGGAATATTGTCATAAGCACCTAAGAATATCATTATCGCTTCGTCTATTGAAAATATATCCAAAGGAATTTCTCCTAGAGGACAACTAGTGTCAATCATCTTAGGAAATATCAAGTTAAGTGTTGATATTGTATTCACATTAAGAGTAGGACGTCTATAGGATTTAGATTCTTTGAAAGGATTATATCCAATGCCACTTGAGTAATATTATGAAGCGGATTCTATAGGGACTTTGATTCCTTGTTGATTAATACCACAACCATTACCTACATAATCACATTTTTTATAAAGGATCTGAAATCCTTGACCATAAAGAGAAGACATTTCTTTGGAAGAAGGTGGAGCTTCATAGGTTTCATAATCGGTAGTGTAAGTAAAAGTATTATCTGAATTTGTCACCAAAGAATCTTTATTCTTCACATTCAAAGCATGAGAGGACATCGATGCAATATTTGATGTTTCGGGGACAGGGTTATTAACTTTATATTCTCCCATGGAAGAAGATGTAAAATTTAATGAACCCCAATCATCACCAAGAAATGCATTCAACTATTTGGACTCTTGCACAACATTGTCTAAGGCAAGAGAAGTTGACTAATCAACTTTCAAATTATTTAAAATTTTAGGACAAATGACTTGTTTTTGTGAGTCAATTTGCAAACAATTATTAGGTTTAGGATCAGCATGAATAGTGTGCAACTTATCTTTGCATAAAAATTTAATTGAACGATGTAAAGTAGAAGGAACTACCCCAATGCATGGATCCAAGGTCTACTAAGAATCATGTTGTAAGATAGAGAACAAGGCATGACATGATTCAGAGTAGGCACAATCACAGGTCCTACCTGTACCAGAAGAGTTATAGTGCCCACAGATTGTTGTCCAACATTATCAAAGCCACAGATACTAATTGTTTCCAGTTTAATCAAAGACTATCAACTTTAATCTTATGCAATAAGTTAAGGTCACAAACATTAAGAGCTGATCCATTATCAATCATAACTCTCTTAACCAATGTCTTATTTATTGTAATAAAGATAATTAAAGGATCATACTGATTCTAAACTTCAAGAGATGGCAACTCATGTTGTTGAAACAAAATGTCTATTTTTGTTGCATGCATACAATCTAATAGAGCTTCTACATCATTTGGATTGACAATGGGTGGAATAATCACCTTTTGTAAAGCTTCTTGGAGCATTCCATGGTAACTAGGAGAAGTTTGTATAAGTTCCCAAAGAGATATATTAGGAGGAGTAGCATGAAGTTGCTCTACAAGATCATAATTTTGACTAACCTTATGTGTTAAATGAGGTGCTTGAGGAAGCATAGGTTGAGAAGCTGGTAAAGATATCAGAATGCTCAGTTGTTTTTTTATTTTATTATTATTTCAAGTGTTATATGCATGAGAAACCATATTATGATTAAGTGGTTGTAAATTTTAATGTGCTATTTATTTAGCATAGTTGTAAATGTGATCAAAAGGTCGAGAAGAAGGTGGAAGACCTCTAACGATGAGCACCCATTTAGAAGATGGCTTAACCGCATCTAAACATAAGGTGACCACAATTTTTTAGTTTCCTAGATGGCTTAACGATGGTTTAGAAGTTGTAGTGGAATGTACAAATAAACTAAGTAATTTGATAAGATTTTTCTATGTTTTGTTTCAAAACGTCTGGATTCTTTGTCTCATTTATTAGATGCAAGTATACAAATTTTAGTTTATTACAGGTCACAAGCTTGAGCAAGATTATTCATGCCTTTTTGTGAAATACTTATGTGGTGAATCTGATTAATTTGGTTTGTAAGAGCAGGTTTATTGAGAATGTTTGTGAGTTATATTGCAGTTTTAAATCAAAATATTGGTGCATCCCCCCCTTTAGGATAGATTTTGTATTTCACTTTTTTATTTATTAAATTTTCTTCTTTCACTTTTCTCCATCAAGTCACAGATTTAAATGGGCTTTTAAAAGGGAGCTGACTCTTCTAAAGGTTCATTCTCAAAACAGACAGACCCACATCTAAGAGCATTCCCATGTTGCATGGGATTTCCACGCTTATAAAGGCTTAGCATTTAAGATGCAATCCTTTATGACAACACTAAACATTAGATCCCTTAAGGATAATTATCCTCTTCCAAGTATGGATCATATTTTGCAAAATGTGGTTGGTTCAAAACTTATTTCTATGATGGATGGATTCTCAGGCTACAATCAAGTACTAGTCAAGGAGTCAAAATAGTACAAGACAACATTCACCACTCCTTGGTGAACATATTTTTATTTGAGAATACCATTTGGGTTGAAGAATGCAGGATCGACACTTCAAAGAGAAATGGATGTGGCCTTTGCAAGCCTCATTGATGAAATCATGGTTGTCTACCAAGATGATCTTATTACATTCTCTAAAGATAGGAATGATCATTGCAAGCATTTGCAAATGATTTTTGAGAGATGTTTGGAGTATGGGATCTTTTTGAATCCCAAGAAATACCAATTTGGAGTAGAAGAAGGAAAGATGTTGGGGCATATTGTGTCAAGGGATGGGGTTAGAATTGATCCTAAAAGAGTTAAGGCCATTAACCTCATCTCTTAGCCTAACAAAGTCAAGGCTGTTCAATCCTTCTTTGGGCAGATCAACTTTGTGAGGTGATTTGTCCCTAACTTTGCTGAGAAGACCAAAGCAATTTCCAAGATGCTTAAGAAGTGAAATTCCATCACATGGGAAAAGGAACTAGCTAAGACTTTTGTTGATATAAAGGAGGCCCTAAAGAATGCACTAGTGTTGGTAAGACCAGACTATTCCAAGCCCTTCCAGCTCTTCTCTTTTGCTTAATTTTATACTATTGATGTTGTATTATTGCAAAAGAATAGTGATGGATTTGAGAAACTAATAGGATTCTTTAACAAGTCCTTATAGGCTATTGAATTGAATTATTCCATAATGGAGTGGCATGCCTATGCATTTGTTAAGGCCATGAAAAAATTCAGATCTTATTTCACAGGTGCCAAGATCATAGCATATGTACCACACACAACAATAAAAGATATATTTATGCAACAAGAAGCTTCAAGTAAAAGTTGTGGATGAATCAATAGGATCCAAGACTATGACATGGATATAAATGTCACAAATCTAGTTAGAGGCCAAGGATTACCTAAGCTAATGGCTAATTATAATCTTGAAGCAATATAAGTGAATGAAACAGAGGTAGATGTTGCTCCTCATTATAGATTTTTTGACAACATGTGGTATAAAATGTGGTATTTTATCTTGAAACATGATTTGTCATCCTGTATAGATGAAAATCAGAAAAGAACCCTAAAGCTAAAATCTCATAGGTATGTCCTGTTCCATAATGAGCTAATCTATAATGTAAAGCATGTGGTATTGAGAAAAATGACATTTCATTAATCTATAATGTATTGAACAAACTTGGTCCCGAATATGCAACTTTTGTTTCTATCTTTCATACTCATAGGGTAACTGTTATCAATCAAGTATGCACCTTGCTAAGCTCACAAAAGACTTAGCTACCTATTGACACATGGAAACACTCTCAGGATGTGGGTTTCCTATAGGAGAGTGAATCTCTAGAGTGAGCTGATTCTAAGATCTTTCTAAACTAATCACTTGTCTAAGAAAAGGGATGAGGAATAACTGGAATGAAATTCTATTTTATCTAAAGATGATCTAAAAATCTAAAATTTTACGCACAAACAACTCTCAAGCATGTAACCTCCTCAATTTCACCTAATTCCAACAATCCAAAAGTACTTTGTATGAAGGTTTAATTAAAACACAACACACAACTTGGATTAGATGGGCAATAGCTACACAAATTTCAATAACATCGAGCCATAATCATAGGATTAGACATCACAATCATAGTGAAAACATCAAATCAAAGTTATAAAAGAGGCAACAAATGTAAAACAAGAATGCTTTGCTGTATTGAACTGAAAGGGGTACATCTAACTCTGAAAAATATGAGCCAAGATCAGTTTACAAACTCTCTGCCTGTGCTCAAGAGAGAAGAAACAAATATATCAACTGAGATAAACTAAGTCTTTCTCCCCTATTTATAACTCCAAAAATCTCCCAAAGAAAAAGATAAGAAATCTTCCTAGAATAGCAAATTTGATCCATTTTCAAGCTCCACTGAAAAGCCAAAAATAAATCTTTCAAATCACCTCCAATCTGTATATGAAAGCTGCCAAAATCTTCCTCAAAGTAGACCTCACCAAAATCTACTTTAAAACAAGCTTTATTTACTTAATAAAAGCTTAGTTTTTTTTTATTGTCCTTATCTACCTCAAAATAAAGCAAATTCAGAAAAAGATATTTGATTTGCTTTAATAGTTTTAACTACATAAAATGATGAAATATTAAAAGCAATTTATAAAGAAGATTACTTTATTATTTGTCTTACAATAGGTCATGCAACTTTTCCTTCTGATTTGCCTAATCTTACCTCTTTTGATTTTCATTTACAAAATAATAATACAAGGCTTGTTTTTGTCCATATCTTCCCAAAAGAAAGCAAACTAAAAAAAGAAAGCTATTGTTTGCTTTACTTTGTTTTAACTGCATAAATAATAAATATTTAGAAGCAATTTATAGGATATTGTTTTAATATCATTTTACAATAATTTTTTACAGCTTCAAATTTGCAAAAAGAAAGAGGGCCCACCATTGTGAAGATTCCTTGAAAATTACAAACTAAGTAAGTGAGACATTTAAAGGGTTTTTGTACTTTATAATCTTCTCATTTTTGTCCAAAAATCTTAAAAACCTAGATCATATTTTTTTAGATATGATTTAAACACGCAACTGCTATCTTCATTTTATTATGTATTGTGCCTATGACTATTCTTCAAAAATTGCAAACTATGTTGGTGAGACATTTTAAGGTTTTTTCATATTATTGTTGTCTAATCTCTATCCAAAATCTCAAAAACCTAGATCATATTTTTTGAGATATGATTAAAACACATGACAACTGTCTTTATTTTGTAGGGTCTTTATGTGACACTGTTGCTCTTTCAGACTCTTTCCACAATCCTCTTAAGACTTGGGTACAGCATGTTGAGCTCAACCCTTGTGGGAGCCCATTCTACTCCACATGTTATGATATGCCATCAGAAAGCTACATGACTTATCGTATACCTACACATGAAACAAATAGATTAAAATAAAATATTGAAATTCCATGATTGTTTCTTTCTTAGCTGTTCTTGGATATGGATGATGTTCATTGATCAATGCATTATAAACAAAGTGTTATGCCTCTTCTAATAGGATATAGAGATCTCATAACCAGAGATCTAATAGGACCTTCCCACATTTTTGCAGGTTCATGTTGAGATCGGGAGTAGGAATAGAAGACAACTTTGAAGATTGAAGACATTGAAGGCAATGATGGCTATGACCTTCTCTTTCTTATCCTGAACAACACTGCAATTATCACTGAAACACAATAACTATGCAAATAAATTATAACATAAGAATGTTAACCTTCACTCTAAAAATGAATTTGTTGCATCAGCTCTGCCAATTTTGAGCTATAAGTAAAAAATGGTAATATTTTTAGTGATTTCCGCTATATACTTGTCTGCTAAGCATCGAATCAGTTGCCTTAAGTATCCATTGCTCATTAAGTCATACTCTGCTCTTCTCAAACTCAGACACACTAAAGTTCAACTCTCCAACCAGTTCAAACAGTAGCAAAAAACTGAAAACAAACTAAACTTTAGCAAACTAATAGGCTCTGATGGCCATAAAACCTATGCAGCAGCACTTAGGGAAACAAAAATACTGAAAGCAAATGTGCACGAGGACTTATTAATTGCAACTCTACTCTACAACATACAAAGGTAGTGCTTATCCTTAGAGGCAATGTTTGAGGTGCATCCCATTAACTGGGATAGACAGCACCTCTCCACTTAAGTTGGATAGCTAAAATGCATTATTTTCTTTGCACTTTGTGATTACATAAGGCCCATCCCAAATTGCATCGAATTTGGAATGCTTTCTAGGTCTACTTCTTAGTTCATTCCATTTGAACACCAAATCACCAAAAATAAAGCTCCTCGGTCTTGCCCTATTATCAAAAGCATTCTTCATTTGAGCTTGATGTATATCAAGCTTCTTCAAGGCCTCTTTCCTGACTTCTTATAACTCCATAAGCTGAGCTAGCCTAACTACTAAAGGTTGTTCCTCTAGAAGCTCATGCTCTTTGATGAAATTCAAAGTTGCTAATTCAACTGAAACAAGCAATCTAGCCTCCTTACCATAAGTAATTACATATGGAGAATAACCAGTAGCTCTCTTGGGTGTAATTCTGTCAGCCCAAAGAGCCAACTTCAACTTCTCATGCCATGTTCTTTGGTTGTCTTCAACAATCTTTTTGATGATCCTTATCAGATTTTTGTTGCTAGATTTGTCCTGCCCATTACCCTATGGCTAATAGTTAGAAGAAGTATTCAAAAAGATATTATTTTTGATAGACCAATCTAAAATTCTCAATCCAATGAAAGCTAAACCATTATCTGAGATGATTGAATCTAGTGTACTGAACTTGATACTAGATCTTGATAGAAAATTAGAACAACAGATTCATTTGCTTCTTTTAAAGCAACAACCTCGGTCCACTTGGTGAAATAGTCTGTGGCAGTCAAGATCCACTTGTGGCCTACACTTGAAGGTGAGTTTATTGGTCCTATAAAATCCAGACCCCATTTTACAAATGGTTGTTCAACTTTAATAGGATGCAGAGGTAAGGCAACAAGCCTTTGTTTACCGGCAAACAATGAACACTTCTCACATCTTCTCACCCAAACAAAAGAATCCTTAAACAAGTTAGGCCAATAATAACCAGCTTGCATAATCTTCAAAGCAGTTGTTCTAGCTACAAAGTGACCTCCTGAAGGTTCATTCTGAAATTCTTCTAACAGCTTGTCAACTTGATTAGGTCTAATACATCTTAAAAATACACCATTAAAATCTCTCCTATTTAAAATACCATTAATGATAGCATAAGGAGTAGCTTGTAGCTTGAAATACCTTCTTCCTACCCTATCCAAACTTTTGGGGCATTGACCAGACTGTAAATAATGCATCACCTATTGTACCCAGCTGATTGTAGGAGCTGGTACAGTGGTTGGTAGATTGTTATTCAGTACTATTTATGTGTCCTCTGCATGTTCTTGACTATTTTCTTCACTTCCAGTAAGCTGTTTGCATAAGCCCCTGCCTCTAATCAACTTGGTCACTTTGATATAAACATCAAATTGCATAACTTTGGTTATCCAACCAGCTCTCTTGTCATTTATATCTCTATTTAATAAAAAATCTTGATAGTAGGATGAGCAACCAATAAATGAATTTTTTTATTAGACAACATATGTGTCTAAATTTCTTGAGGCTAACAACAAAAAAAACATGTTTTCCACAAAAGAGTACTTTACCTCATAGTCATGCAATATCTGGCTGAAAAATACTATTAGCTACTCTAATCCTTCATCATTTTGCTGACATAACATTATAGAGATGGTGTCAGCTCCTCCAAAAGCATACAAAATAAAATCCCTCTCATAATTAGGATTAATGAGAGTAGGGACAGTAGTGAGGGCTTCTTTAATCTACTCGAAGCTTTCTTTTCCCTCCTTAGTCTAGCTGAATGGCACAATCTTCTTCAACATGGCCGTAAGAGGTTTTAACAAAGTTGCAATGTTTGGAATGAATCTTCTCATAAAATTAATTCTGCCAAGAAGGTTTTGCAAGCCTTTCTTATGTGCAGGCAGTGGTACATCTAGAATGGCTAAAACTCTCTCAGGGTCAATAGAAATACCTTGTTTTGAAACAATATGGCTGAGAAGTTTACCTTCATGAACTAAAAATATGCACTTTTGGGGGTTCAATGAAACCCCAAACTCCTTGCACCTCTGAAAAATCTGCTTCAAGTGGTTAAAATGATCATTAGGATTTTTAGAAAAAATAGTTATGTCATCTAAATACACTAGCACTATTTTGTTCATAAGGCCATGGAAGGTCATGTCCATTACCCGTTGAAAGGTTACCCCTACATTGGACAAACCGAATGGCATCTTCCTATATGCCATGGTACCCCACTTAGTCATGAATGTTGTTTTATATTGGTCTTCCTCTTTGACTAGAATCTGGTTGTAACCTGAGTAACCATCTAATAAGGAATATCTATCAAAACCAGAAATAGTTTGCAATATTTGTTCCATGGAAGGAAGAGGGTAGTGGTCTTTCAATGAGGCCTGATTTAGATCACAAAAATCGACACAAAGTTAGATTTCTCCATTCTTTTTTTCTACTAGGACCAAATTGGAAACCTAGGAGGTATGTTTTATTGGGAATATGATACTGCTCTCAATCAGTTTATTTAACTTAGCCTTCATTAAATGCTCAAGTTTTGGATTCAGGGGTCTTTGTTTCTACATAACAGGTTTGGCATTAGGCTCTAATTCAATGGTATGCTAGGCTAAAATGGGATCAAACCCCCTTAAGTATTTATACTCCCATGCAAAAACATCACAAAAATCTTGGCATAACTAAATAAATGACTATTGTTCACTTTCATGCATACCTTTCCAAGCTTCAACAACTTATCTTTAAAAATCTCCACTGCCTCATAGTGTTATTGTTTCACCGTCATGCTGCACTCGTCCTTTCTAAACTGATCATTTGAGTTAAACACTAATTCTACTGTCACCAGTCCCTTGGGCAGCTTGTTGGATCTCAACTGTACAATTTGGTCTTCAAATTGTTGTTGGTATTTATGTTGATTATCAACTGCAAATTCAGCCTTTGCACTTAAAAAACTTAAGATCTGCTCATCACTGTCAAATACTTGCTAGGAAACACTATTGTCAGGTACAGAAGGCCTGACAACTACTTTGACATATGGCTATACTTCAATGTTCTAAATCTGATCAGGGACCTCAAATTGAGATCCCAAAGATGCAAGCTTATCTTCATACTTATTTTGGTTTCTAGGAATCGAAAACAGATTAAATGCATCAAAAAATTCAATTGAATCCCACACTCTATGCTTGTACTTTTTGAGTAGGTCATTTTTAGTAGCATTTAGATTCCTAACCTAATTAACAATCAATTTAGAATCTCATAAACTTGTACAGATTTGATACCTCTTTTTCGAGCCCACTCTAAACCATGGATCAGGGCCTCATACTTAGCCACATTGTTTGTGCAACTGAAGGTGAACCTCAAGGCTGCATAGTATTTGTCTCCTTCAGGGGAGATTAATATATTCCCTCCATCGACACCTATTTTGGTCCTTGATCCATCAAAGTACAGCTTCCATAGCTGGTCTTCTTGCTATTCCAACTGACTTTGGTCCTTAATCAGATTAGGAATCACTGCATCAGGGTCCTATATCATATAGATGCCTAATCCTACCTCATTCGCATGATGGAAAGGATCACTTTCATGATCTTCAGCTACCCAATCATCTATGTTTATGTCTTCTATAGGTGCATTGGGATCTAGGCTCATGGGTTCATCCTACTACCCATGGGTGATGTAGAGGTTAGTGTTTATTGGGCTGGGAACATAGGGATCAACATGGTCCTTTGCAAGTGGTTCAGACTGTATGGTTACTTTCATACCATATCTCGTTCTGAAAAACAAGTGGGACCGATTAGAAGATAGAAACCCACCCAATTTAGTAGTGAATTCCCTAGAAAGGCATATTGCAAAACTAGGTGGCAGATTAATGATGTAAATGTCCTGATGGATGGAAAAATTAGAACAAGCATGCGGTGTAAGTGGCAGATTTTTTATTGTTCCTACAGTACTAAGTGCAGACCCATCTAACTAGACAACTCCTTTTGCAAGGGGCTCATAAATCAATCCTAATGAATCAGGTAGATTTTTGGGCATGACTAAATTGCTTGCCCCAGAGTCTATCATGTAGTTATGAACAAGTTTGTCACCAATAATCAGACTTAAGTAAAAGGGAGGAGGTTTTACCTCATTTGTTGGCTGTCCACTCTTGATTTCTAAGCTGTTGGCAAGTACAACTTTCATTTTTCCTTGATTAGAACACTCAGAAATTGAAAGTTCAGCCAATGCTTTTTGTAGCAGATTTTTTTGGCCAGGAATGCACAATGCATCCATAACTGACATGCTCATTGTAGCTTTCTTAAGATGATCTACTATGTTGAAAGAAACAAGATTTACCTTTTGCTATCCTTTTACAATAGCAGCATCATTATGCCTTTGTGAAAGTTGTTGTTGTACTTTGGACTGATCCTTTACTGGTATAGTTTGATCCCTTTGCAGAATTTGCACTTTTTGCTGTAGTATATGGGTAGTTTGTGATGGAAAAGTTTGAAATGTATCTCTCACAGGCTATTGTTGTACCACTGTAGCTTGCTGATTAAGGTCTACATCCCTTTGTTTTGACCTTGTGTTGGCTAAAATAGGTGTATGTTGTTGATTTTGGCTTTGATGGTAATTTATACCATAGAAATCACTCTCTTGCCAGTTCATCAAGGCCACATCAACATTATTCAGCTGAGATGAAACTTCACCAGGGGCACCTTCTGAACTTGCATAACTATTATGTACCTTGAGTGCTTGATTTCTTACTTCATTTGTGCACATAGCTTGATTATGCGGTTGGTGACATGGATAACACCAGTCACTATTTTGGGCTAAGTTATTCTGTGTGGGTACAAGCTCCCTTGGGGTCCTAGCAATATTTGGGTTGTACGATAGGAAAGGTTGAGGGTTGTAGTTTCTTCTTTGACCCTGAGGATCAGCTTGAAACAACTGCCTATATTATTGAATGGGCTGATACGGGGCTTGGTAAGTCTTAGTTTCTTAACCAATCTATTTTTTAATATTAACAAATTCATTGCCAAAGGTTTTGCCCATGGACTGAATCATGCCTTACAACTCTTGGATTTCTTGGAGGTGAGCTGGGGCATGATTTTCTTGGTTGTAGGTTGACAAGTTATTGCTGGAATAGGTGGGACAGTAGCCAAACGAGGCACTGCTATTGGCATAGATGGCTGGATTTCTAGGGAAATGGGTAGGGTAGGCCTCGGGGCTATCTTCCCTGCTTGGATGATGCAGTTTTCTACTCTAACAACAATCTCAAAAGAATCAGGAAGGGTGGTTCCTCCCATAGACTAGATCATTACAAAAATTTCACTATTCAAAGCTTTAAGGTAAAACAAAAATGCATGCCTTAGTAAGGGTTTTACTAGTGCGAGGATTTTGTCCCAGGTTCTATAAAATCAATAGTTGAAATCTGTCATGTGTTCATGGGGTGCCCTTTTGATGGTGCTCAACTGCTCCAAAAATGAGAGATGATCAGATTTGTCTTCAAAGTGCTTGTGTAATCCATCTCCCAGTAGATCCCACGATGTTATTAAATTTTCAGCAAGTCCTCTAAGCCATTGCAAGGCTTTCCCTTTCAATTATGCAGCCAAAAGTCTGATTACCACATTTTCTTGGGTGACATTGTGTATGGAACAAACGGTTGCCACATCCTGAATGTGCTTAGCAGCTGTAGTATGGTCTTCTCCGGTGAAATATGGCAGTCCTTTAAGGGCTGCGACTAAAATATCATCACATTGAGCAAGTTACAGTGGGTTGCCTCTATTAAAGGTGGCAAATGCATACTGCCTAGCCATTATGGGTATTTGAACTATCAGCACCGGACTTCTGCTTCTTCATGTTGAAGTTAGAGGTATTGATTTTGATCTCCTCGCCGAATTGACTATTCTTCTTACTGATCTACCTCTTCTTCTTGGTGGTGACAGTTGTAAATACTCAAAAGGATTAGAACTGGATCTAGCTTTCATAAGTTGATAACACTAATCTACATGCAAGATAAGAGATAACGAGTTGCCAGGTATATTGTGAAAGCCTCCAAAGGTTGGAATATTATTGCATATACTAGAACAATAGCTGTGAGGGTATAAAACTTCTTTGAAATCACTTTCAGAGTCCCATTGAGTGTGCCAAAAACTGTTATCAATCAAGTATGCACTCTGCTAAGCTCACAGAAGACTTAGCTACCTGTTGACACATGGAAACACTCTCAAGATGTGGGTTTCCTATAGTGAGAGTGAATCTCCAGAGTGGGTTTGTTCTCCTTAAGATTTTTCTAAACTAATCACTTGTCTGAGAAAAGGGATGACGAATAACTGGAATAAAATTCTATTTTATCTAAAGATGATCTAAAAATCTAAAATTTTACCCACAAAAAACTCTCAAGCATGTAACCTCCTCAGTTTCACATAAGTCCAACAATCTAAAAGTACTTTGTATGAAAGTTTAATTAAAACACAACACACAACCTAGATTAGATGGGCAATAGATACTCATATTTCAATAACATCAAGACATAATCAGAGGATTAGACATCATAATCACAGTGAAAACATCAAATCAAAGTTATAAAAGAGGCAACAAATGTGAAACATGAATGCTTTGCTGTATTGAACTGAAAGGGGTGCATCTAACTCTAAAAAATATGAGCCAAGATCAGTTTACAAACTCTCTGCCTGTGCTCAAGAGAGAAGAAACAAAGATATCAACTGAGAAAAACTAAGTCTTTCTCCCCTATTTATAACTCCAAAAATCTCCCAAAGAAAAAGTTGAGAAATCTTCCTAGAATAGAAAATTTGATCCATTTTCGAGTTCCACTAAAAATCCAAAAATAAAGCTTTCAAATCACCTCCAATCTGTATATGAAAGCTGTGAAAATCTTCCTCAAGGTAGACCTCACCAAAATCTGCTTTAAAACAAGCTTTATTTACTCAATAAAAACTCAATTTTTTTAATTTTTATTGTCCTCATCTGCCTCAAAATAAAGCAAATCTAGAAAAAAATATTTGATTTGCTTTAATAGTTTTAACTACATAAAATGACAAAATATTAAAAGTTGTGAGGGGGAAAATAGTTTAATCAAATCAATGATAATAATAACCCAAACATCTATGAAATTTGAAGATAAAAAAAGAAGATTTAAAGTAATAAACAAGAACAACACTTACAACCTCTTTCACCTTGCATCTTCCATAGTTTGCCTATCCTTCCTTGACCTTGATGTTGATGAAGCCCTCAGAAGCTATTGCTCCCTTGCTTGTTGAAGGTGACAAGAATGGAATGGCTGAGATATTCATGTGGTTGAAGATGAGCTTCAAACACACTAACAAATGGATATGAAATGCTTATGGAAGTGGGGGTGCCAAAGGCGCGTCGGTATCTCTGCAACATAAGTTTGCATAAATGATCGATATGAAATGAAGGAGAGGGTGGTATTTATAGAAAAAGGTGAGGGAAGATCAATGGTTTAGAAGAAAAAGGGAAGATCAATGGAGGAGGGTTGTTGAGGAACATGCAACAAATGGCAAAAAGTGGCTTTGTGAAGTTAACTCCTCTCTTGATGAGGATGAGATTTGATTTTCTTAATTTAGAATTTATTTTTTTAATTTAAGAGAAAGTTTGTTTTAAAGATACTTTAAAACTACTTTTGCTTTTGTATGACAAGAGGATAGTATTTTTAGAAGATAAGAATGATTTTTGAAGATAAGAATGCATAATTAAATAAAAAGATTTATTTAATTATTTTGTAGATAAATGAGAGGAATAAAATATAAGAATAAATTTTATTTTTGTGAAGATATTTGAGGAATAAAATAAAATATTAAAAAATATATTTTATTTAGTGGAGAATTTAGATTTTATTTAAATAAAATTTGCATTTTATTTAAATTTGGAAGAATAAAAGGTTTTAATTAAATAATTAAAATTATTTAATTATTTAGCAGAATGAAGGTGATGTATATGAATTTAATTAATTAAATAAATGTGTTTATTTAATTAAATGAGAGGAAGAGGTTATTCCACTTGACACAATGAAGCCGATGATGGCATGGTTCGGTGGTTAAGTCACTAGAATGTAGTGGCGGCCACCAGAGTTCAAACCCCCGCTGGGCCAACGAGCTCGCAGGGCCAACGAGCTCGCAAGGCTTTACGCCTTCGCTGGGCCAATGAGCTCGCGGGTTTGAAGTGTTCTTTCTAGGGGATGAGGTCCCCCAGTTGTGGCCTCACCGGTTCATTGCTCCGGGCAAAAGCATTCACGTGGAGCCGGAGGGCGTGTCGCACCAGCGTCGCCGGTCACGTTAAAAAGTTTACCAGGCACATTTTAAAAAAAAAAAAAAAAATTAAATGAGAGGAAATGAATCAGATAAATAAATGAATTTATTTATTTATTGATAGAAGAATGTGAATGATGAAATAAATATAAAAATATTTATTTAAGTAGAGTCATGCCAATTTTAGGTGTATACATTTTGCCCCTCTTTGATGCAATGTGTTTAACCACGTTGTTTCAAATAAATTTTTTTTTTGACGGTGATACATGCCCCAGTTTGCCCCTTGTACAAGTTTAATGACAGGATGCCCCCTCAGGGGATTGAACGAGAAGAAGGCAGAAGGCGTGAGATAGACAATCTCACGAAGAAGAAAGTGAAAAACGAGTTTAGGATGGAGAAAGACGGGATATGGTTCGGAGAAAACGACATGGGAAGTAGCCACAGTTGTCATGCAGTTAGGTGTGGGTTATTTGCTATATAAAGGAGCTGGGTCCACATATTTTAATTATTTGTACACTTGCCCATAGTTGATTAGTCCTCTAGAGAGCTTAGGAGAGCATGGCAGCCAGACTGATGGATATTCCTCGCGAGGAGCACCGGTTTGAGCGGATTCGATGGTTCAATCGGCCAGTGGAGGTAAGACCCCCAGTATGTATTTCTTCAAAACTTGTCAAAAGTCAATTTTTATGCATATTAATGGCTAGGAAAACCAACTAGGACAGATGAACCGAAACACTCTTTTGGCGCATATGACCTCCAAAGTGACACATCTGTTGCCTTATGGCGCATTTGAGCTTTGAAGCGGCGCATTTGATAGTATTGCGCTTTTGATGGTTTTGCGCATTTGAGTCATGAATTGGCACATTTATCGGGGAATAGCACATGTGACCTAAGGATTGGCACATGTGCCAGAAGGGCGCATACAAGCCCTTGATTGGTGCATTCACGGGGAAGTGGTGCATGTGATATGGATCGGCGCATCTGCCACCTGGATTGGCGCATTTACACTAAAAAAAATCAAATGACTTAACGAAATTAATCTAATTGGTACCTTGATTGATGCGTCAATTGATTAGCGATCTCTGAGATTGCAGAGAATCTAGTTGAGAGATGATATGCTATTTTGATTAATTTGATATGTCAAATCATTGATAGGATAGTTTTATTGTTATGAGTAGGCTTGCTTTAATATGGATTTTGTTGATGGTATGCTTTGCTTGGTTTGTAGGAGGATATTCAAAACGTCCTTACGTCACGAGAGCAGTTCCCATTGCCGTTGTTGCAGTGGTATATGTTGACTGAGATAGATCGTGAGGCTCTAGGTGCTATGGGTCTGCACTATGTTTGCTTTATGCCCGAGGTTCATGTGAACCGGGCTATGTTGATGGCAGCGGTGGAGCGATTCCACAGCGAGGATGGTACTTTCCATCTACTGACAGGGGAGATGGCGGTTACTCTCGAGGATGTGTACCAGATTCTGCACCTCCCAATTCAGGGAGAGCTGGTTGAGTATGAGTCGCAATGGGACGATGGCTTGGAGGAGTGTAGACGTGTATTTGATGACCCAGAGTTGGTGGGGGAGGAGATTTCGTGGCAGGACATGCATGACTACTATGACTACTTCCCGGGCATAGTAGCTGGACTGATCGGTGGCATGATATGCCCCGGTAGGAGGTTGCATGGCTTCCCATCGGCTAGGGGAGGGTGCTAGAGAGCATGATCACAGATGGGACCTGGTATGCATGGGGTGTGTGTGTGCTTGCACACTTATATAGAGACATGTACCAGGTGGTTTATCATAGAGGAGTTAGTTTGTTAGCGGGTGTGTCGCTATTGCAGTTTTGGTTGTGGGAGCACATTGCCATCACACGGCCGATATGTGTATTCCACAGGCAGAGGGGTAAGCCCTATAGTTACGGCTATGCGGGTGTGATTTCCTAGCACAAGTTGGGGAAGTTGGAGTATTGGAGACATGCTTTTGATGGCACGGATGCAGTGATCTGGCGCCCTTACATAGACTATGAGGTATGGGACGATGAGGTAGATGAGCTTCCATATTGTTTCCAGACGTGGTAGCTTATTGGCAGGACTAGGTACATTCTGGAGAGGTAGATTATGAGTAGAGTGCAGTGACAGTTTGGCTAAGTCCAGGGCAAACCACAAGGGGAGGCACGCTTTGCCAGGACTCATGCAGAGAGGTATAGGTGGGGTCCTGTGGCATCATATGAGGAGGCCTTAACAAACTTTCGGTAGATTCCTTACGCAGCTTGGCCCATGCCGAGGGAGATAGTGGACGCTGGCATGATGCCAAACTACGATGAGTGGTTCGCGGCACACCCATTCTTGAGATATTTAGGGCCAGGAGAGTTAGCTCCTCGTATAGACGAGGACGACTCAGACGGAGAGGGTGCAGCTGGCAGGAGGAGGGGAGGACGGAGGAGGAGGAGGAGAGATCAGGGAGATGATGGGAGACTGAGACATAGGCAGAGGGTCAGAGAGGGACTTGCAGGCCAGTAAGCCGTTGGACAGGCACAGGTCCAGGTGCCAGTTTAGCCAGAGGTAGCACAGAGATAGATGCCGTTGCCACAGCAGGTGGCACAGCCGACACAGGGATAGGTGCTAGTGCAACAGGTGGCATAGGTAGAGCAGGCTCCACAGCCTGATGTGCAGTAGCAGGTTATGGTTACACTATAGAGCTAGGTTAGGCAGCTGAGGGCTCATGTGAGAGTAGCAAGGTCACGGAGAGAATCAGATGCGACTCTGTTGTCAGAGTTGACTAGAGAGAGAGACACAGCCTTAGCTAGCATGTGGGCTATGAGGACAGAGAGAGATGTAGCAGTGATGACCATGGGCACAGATGGGACACCTAGTTTTTTGGTTTCATAGGTGCAGCAGGCATAGGCACAGGTGGTCTAGGTGCAGAGTGAGCTTACTAGAGCCCAAGCACATGCTTAGTACTATAGAGGGTTATATCATGGGGCAGTGGTAGTGGATTAGCGTGCCCCTAGCTTCAGGAGCCAGTCAGAGGCATTCCAGCAGGCAAGTAGTTCCCGGTCTGTAGGCTCAGTGAGGGGTCCCCAGTAGTCAGGGGGAGGCAGAGGAGAGGGTAGTGCAGGGAGCAGTGTGCCACGACAATAGGGTTAGACAGACATGATACTTGTACCATTTTTTGATTGGATGTATACGTTTGGATGGTTGAGATAGCCTGTATATGTACTATTTTTGCCGTAAGACATGTATCACCATTTTTGTTGTACCTTGTATACATTTTATGACATGACTCTGAGATACGAACAAATATTTTTGATATGTTGTACATTTGGATATGTTTATATGATGATGTAGTGATTGATGTTCTATATGCTCATGCTTTTCTATTGTTGATATGCTTATAGAGGTGAACTATCTTATGATGTTGTGCCTATGTGATGCATACTAGATGGATTTTTGTATGATTTGATATGTAAAATGCAAATGTGATATGTTATGGATACGATGTATACAGCTCTATATGTATGTTGATGATGCTTTTGTTTATGTTTTTGATTCTTTTGAGATGATATATGGATGCAAATGTGGGTGACCTAATGGGCTTTATGATGTATGCAAATGATGTAAACATGTAAATTACTATCTCATGTGATGTGATATGCAATCTATGCTATGTTTTTGATATGTCCAAATGTACTCAATCTACACAGGTGATGATATAGAGAGGAGGAGATAGAGATGAAGAAATACTAACTTTCATTTGATATACTACAGGATTTTGTGATTGCATGGTTGATATGGGTATGGATATGGAATGGACGTGGATTTGTCATCTTGAGATTTTTGCAAGGTTGTTGCTTTCATCATTGGGCATTGTTTTGGTATTTTTCACTTTTTGAAATGTTGTAAGGAAATACAAGCATCTAGGTATAATTAGACCAAGATGACCTGAGTACTTCTTACATGGATTTTGATATAGCAAGTTGATACAAGCATCTAGTCAAACTTGAATCTAGATGACCTGAGTACTTCTTGCATTTCAACAGACAAGGATTGCCTCTTTTCATGTTTAGACCTCGGAGTCCTAGATGATCTTTTTGCTGATCATGTCGTTAGACAAAAGTCATCACATTACCATAGTTTAATCCACAAGCAGCAGACAAAGAAAAAGATTATGCCCCCATCATAGCATCTCTAGCTTTTTTGGCATCCTTGAGTAGCATAGGAAGACATAATGACAAAAATTCAAGACCTTGTAAATTAACCTGTTTACAAAACATTCTTGCATTAGATGTGTCTTTTGCCATAATTGATATAGAATCAGTTTTAGTGTTTCAGCATGGTATCCTGCTCTGTTTTGGATAGGTTCATGTTTTGTGTCAAGACTCTTGGTTTGGGTAGCTTGCTTTTGCTGTGCTTGCTTGTCTTAGTGAAAGGTATCACAATCCTTATTGGTATCCTCTTAGAACAGTGGCATTCAAGAATCCAAATCCGCAACTAGGTTGAGGAGTTACCCCCAGTTTAGACAAGGATCAACTTATTATGAGTGAGATGATAGACAAACATGGAGAGACGGACCCTAAGGGACTGACCTAGTGCCTCGGGGGCTCATTGCTAAATGGCCTTGCCTACATGATGACACAGAGGCAATGTAGTTTGGGGTAAACCCTAGCCGACCTAAGACCTAGGTGATGGCAAAGTGGGGCAGAAATAGCACGGACTCAGATTGACAAAAGGACTAGATATGGGACGGACGGGATAGTGGAGTGGAGAGGAGCCTTGTGGGCATATTGAGAATGGCCTTGCCTACATGATAACTCAAAGGTGACGTAGTTCGACAATAGTTTAAAGGACTGGTTCAAGATGAACGATATGAGGGACATAAGAGACATGAAGTCAGAACAGATGGATGAAGTAGTTTGTCGCAGATAGCGCCTATTTACCAGGTTTTCACCACTTGCTTTTTATTTGCACGAGAAGCAAAAAGTACACATGACACCTGTTTGCCAGGTTTTCACCATGGTACCTATCCTAGGCACCTGTTTGCCATGTTTTCACCGTAGGATGATTTTTTTTGTCTATTTTCTCATTTTTTTGATTTTTTTTTTGCTCTTGTTTTTTATCACTTTTTCAATTTTTTTGGATTTTTTTAGGACTCCCTTACATTGGGGTTTTCAGGTATAGAACTTGCGAAGGTGCATGCTGTTGATAGGATCATCAAATAATTCACCTTCAGACATAGCCAATTGATATGCCCTTGATCCATAAGCTGTGATGATGACATAGGGACCTAGCTAGTTAGGTTCAAACTTTCCTTTCTTTTCACTCTCTTGTTGATTTCTGGGATTTTCTTTTAGGACTAGGTCACCGACTTGGAATATTTGGGGCTTTACTCTATGATTGTAGCTTCTGGACATGCATTGCTGATATGCTTTCAGGTGGTTAAAGGCCTATTGCCTTCTCTCTTCAAAGAACTCTAACTCTTGAAGTCTTCATTCTGTATTCTTCATTTGATATGAGGCCTTTTAATGAGACTCGCAAGGATGGGATCTCAACTTCAATGGGCAAGATAGCTTTAGATCCATAGACTAGGGAGTATAGTGTTACACCTGTGGGTGTGCAGATGCTTATGCGGTAGGACCACAGTGTGGGATTTAGTTTGACATGCCAATCATGACCAGCATCATTGACAGTCTTCCTTAGTATTTTTAAAATGGTTTTATTTGATGCCTCAGCCTGGCCGTTGCCTTGTGGGTAATAGGGGGTTGAAAAGTGATGCTGGATATGGAATTTGTCGCATAGTTCCCTGACATCTTAGTTTTTGAAGGTTCATCCGTTATCTATGATAATGGACGAAGGGACACCATAATGACAAATGATATAGTTCAGAACAAAAGAGGCAATCTGCTTGCCTGTGATGTTGGCTAAGGGCACAACTTCAATCCACTTCGTGAAGTACTCTGTGGCAGTGATAATGAATTTTTGGCCACTTGAGGAGGGAGGATGAATCTTGCCCACTAAGTCTACTCCCCACTGATAGAAAGGCCAAGGAGTTATTAATGGCTACAGCTCCTGTGTTGGTGCATGTATCAGGTTCCCATGGATTTGGCATTTCTTGCACTTCTTTATAAAATGATAGGAATCTTATTCCATGGTTGGCCAGTAGTACCCCATGTGTATGAGTTTCTTGGCTAGGGTAGGGCCACTAGAGTGGGTCTCACATATACTATCGTGTATTTCACTCAGGGCAGTTTGATATTCCTCACTATCAAGACACCTAAGGAGAGTACCATCGAGACCTCGGTGATATAAGGTATTGGCGACAATGGCATACCAGGATGCCTGACGGATGAAGGTTCTCTTTTGGTTACTGGAGAGATTAGGTGGGAGGGTATTCTCTTTAAGATAGGAAAAGATCTTTCCGTAGAGGGGGGAATCAGCTCCAACAATGTGGCAGATGATATGGGACTCAGGGTTGTCGTATGCAGGACAGGACACTGGCTCTACCAAAACTCATAACGTGATTGACTTTCTGGAATGTCGAGGAGAGAGGTGATCGTGGCCTTAGCATCTGTAGCTTTGTTTTCAATCCTTGGTATCTTCTCAAAAGAGATCTTGATGAAGTATTCTTTGAAGTCATCTACCATTCTCTTGTAAGGGATTAGTTTCTCATCTTTTGTTTGGTAGTCATCATTCACTTGATTTATGACTAGCTATGAATCACCATATACTTGAAGTTCTTTGATGTTCCATTCAACTGCTAGCTTGATACCAATGACTAGGGCTTCATACTCTGCCATGTTATCAGTGTAGGGAAACATTAATCTATATGATTTAGGGATTGTATCACTGTTAGGTGTGATTAATAAGATACCTGCCCTCGATCCATGTTGGGTGTATGAGCCATCGAAGTACATTTTCCAGGTTGCTGTATTTATGTGGAAGATAGATTCATCTGGAAACTCAAAGCTCAGAGGGCTGTTATCTGTTAGAGGTGCATCTGCCAGTTGATCTGCTAGTACTTGTCCATTTATTGCTTTCCCATCTACGTATTCGATATCGAACTCGCTGAGAAGCATGACCCATTTGGACAATCTACCTGTTAAAGCTACCTTGTTGAGTAGGTATTTGAGTGGATCAATCTTCGCCACTAGTTTGATAGAATGTGACAACATGTAATGTCTCCATTTTTGTGAGGCGAAGACCACCGCTAGACATGCTCTTTCGATAGGTGTGTATTGTAATTCATACCTGACGAGTGTTTGACTAATGTAGTAGATAGCTTGTTCTTTCCCATCATAGTTTTACTGTGCAAGGAGAGCTCCTAGAGCGGTTGGTGTAGCTGAGATATACAGTAGCAGAGGCTTGCCCTGAATTGGTGGCATCAATACCGGTGGTTTCATGAGATATTCCTTTAATTTTTGAAATGCCTGTTCACATGACTCATTCCATTTGAAGGGGACATTCTTGTGTAGAAGGTGGGAAAATGGGTGGCACTTGTCTACCAATTGAGAGATGAATCTTCTGATAGATTGCAATTTTCCCTATAGGGATCTTAGTTGAGTCAGATTCTTAGGAGGTGGCATCTCCATGATTGCTTTCACCTTAGCTAGATCAACTTCGATATCGTTTCTAGACACTATGTATCCAAGTAGTTTGCCTAATGTAACCCCAAACACACATTTTTTTGGATTGAGATGCACATTAAACTGTTCTAACCTATTGAAGATCTTGTCTAGTACTCCTAAATGGCTTTCTCTTGTGAGTGATTTTGCCAGAATGTCATCGACGTAGTCTTCCATTATAGTATGCATCATGTCATGGAAGATTGTTGTCATGGCTCTCTAATATGTTGCCCCAGCATTTTTCAGACCAAATGGCATGACACACCAATAGTAGGTGCCCCAAGGACATGTAAATTTCTGTCTTGAGTTGGTCTTCAGGTGCGATCTTTACCTGGTTATATCCCAAGAAACCATCCATGAGTGACAACATAGTGTACCCTGTCATGAGATCTACAATCATGTCTATGTTTGGCAAGGGGATGTCATCTTTTGGACAAGCTTTGTTCAGGTCCCTAAAATCATTGCATATTCAGACTCTGCCATCTAGTTTAGCCACTGGTACTATAGTCAAAACCCATTCAAGATAGTCTATAGGCCTGATAAATCTGACATCTAAGAGTTTCTTTAGCTCTTCTTTCACCATGAGGGCCACATGCGGATGCATCTTTCTAATTTTTTGTTTGACCAGTTTCGCTCCTAGAGCTAGAGATAGATGATGCATGATAAGATTTGGATCTAGCCCTGGCATGTCAATGTATGTCCATCTCAGAGAGGCTATCCGACTCATACTCATTAGAATCAGTTTCTCTCCCCATTTGCATTCTCTGAATTTGTTCAACTAGATTGCTAGTGGATGCTTCTAGTTGTTTGCCTTTGTTCTTGTTGGTTCTATTTTTTCTTGATGGTCTAGTGTACCCTAGCTCTGTAGTGTCTTGGGCTGTTAAGGTATGAGGTTGGATGGGTTCAGTGATGCCATCCTCTCTTGAACCAAGTGGACCATGTCCTTCATACCCCATTCTCTGTAGCATTTGAAAACCTTGACCATATTGTGTCGTTTGTATAATGGGATGGTTATGTTGTGTTGAGGAACTACCTTCATCTTTGTATAGCCACTGTAGGACATCTTTTTCATCACTTTCATCTTCTAGGCTTCCCCATTTCACAAATGGTCCTTTGGTGGTTCTCTCTGCTTTGGGTGTCCTTAGGATGGGTCTCCATAGGATCTAGGAGATAGAGATAGTTGTGCCAAACAAAGGGATTGGGAGACCATGTACTCACCCAAGCCCTTATCTTTGAGTTGGAGTTTAGGTTGACATGCTCCTAAAGAGGAAGCAAGTGTAGTTGGATCTACACGAGATGAAGAGGCGGTAGAAGCATGGTTGGTGGGGATCACAACTTCTGGTTTGGGCTGAATAGAGTTGTAGTATTGAAAGGGGTTAGGGTCACCTTGGATGGTGATCTCTTGACCTTCATGTGAGAACTTGATACATTGATGGTATGTGGAAGGTACTACTTTCAAAGCATGTATCCATGGTTTCCCAAGAAGGATGTTGTATGCTAGCTCCATGTCAAGGAATTGAAAAGCTACATCTTTCACTATGGGGCCCACCCTGATTGGTAGGGTAACAATTCCTTTAGACGTTCTTTCTTCCTCATCATAGGCTTTTAAGGTGATCTTTCTTTTTGGATCTATAGCCTTCTCTAAAAACCCCAATGTAAGGATTACCTTTAATGTACAAATATTCAAACTAGCCCCTCCATCTATTAGGACTCTTTTGATCTTGTGTTTGTGTATGAAAGCTTTGATATGGAGGGAGGTGTTATGGGGTTGAGTGATTGACATATCATCCTTCTCAGTGAATGATAGGGAATGTGGTGAGGTGATGTGACCGACCATGGTTTGGAATTGTTCTTTAGCTAAGTTCGTGGGGACGGAGGCTTCTGCTAAGGCTTTGTCAAGTATGGACCTATGAGAAGGAGACAGACGCAGAAGTTCTAACATGGAGATGTGTGCAGGTGTTTTGTGGAGTTGATCCACGATACTGTATTGACTAGACGGGGGAGTAGAAGCTCCTCTAAGGGTGACCCTGTTACTACGGGTAGTAACATTGCAATCCAGATCCTTGTTGATAGTGATCACATTGATGTGTGAATCACCTTCTGAGATATGGTTAAAAACATAGTCGAAGCCAACATTTGTGTAGTTTGCATTGTTAGAGCCACTGTTATTTTTGATGGAAGGTCCTCCCTGCTCATAGTTAGGAAGACGATCCTTAAATGCCTGATGATCGCTGTTGGAGGTATGTCTGTGAGATTGTCTATTAACGGATATTTTATTTTGCTCTATTAAGTCTTGGATTATATGCTTGAGTGCAATACAATCATTTGTCTTGTGCCTTGTGTTTCAGTGGTATTCACAGAAGTCATTGTCGTTCCACCAGTGGGGTTTGACATTTGGTTCGTACTCTTGTGCTGAGGGAAGTGTTATGAGATTGTTGGTGATTAGCTTCCATAGGGTAGTTTCCAGTGACTCATCCAAAGGTGTGAAATTTCTCCTAGGCTGAAATTTAGTGAACCTAGATTTGGTATTTCTTTGTTTGTCTTGTGTGGGCTTAATTTGAGGTGTTGAGAGGTTGAAAATTGGTTGCTTAGGTGCTGCATTTTTGGCATCTACTACTCTGTCATTCACAATGTTTTTATTTTTTGTCTAGAATCTAGGTGTGTCATTGTTGGTGTTAGTACTAGGAGTGTCTTTATAGAGCTTGATTTGACTTTTCACAATTAGGGCTTTTTCTATGATGAGGCCCATCTCAATGACCTTGCTAAAAGAAGTAGGACATTGGATTTGGATTTGGTAGCTTAGGTTCATTTGTAGATTGTGGATGAACATTTCTAGCATCTGTTTCTCTGGAATTTGGTGTGGGCACTTGCTTGCCAGTTGTCTCCATCTCTGTAAAAAGGCAGCGAAAGATTCTCCTCCTTTCTGTTTGGTGTTACAAAGATCCAATATTGAGGTATCGTGCTCAATATTGTAAGAGAAGTGGATGACAAATTTGTCTACAAGCTCATTAAAGGTTTTAATACCAGGTGGTAGTCTAGAGAACCATTCCATGGCTTGCCCACCTAGGCTTCGTGGGAAGAGTCACATAAGGTAGGTGTCGTTATGTACGACCTCGAGACAAGTAGCGTTGAATTCTCTGATGTGATCCCTTGGGTCACCCTTTCCTCGATATTTGTCAAACTTTGGCACCTCAAATTTTGAGGGGAAAGGTATCATGACCAAGGCCCTATCAAAAGGATATGATGAAATATCCTCTAGGGTGTAATGTTTTGTCGATGCTCCCATTTTCATGTCTGAAATTTGTTGTTGGAGATCTTCATATTTTTGGTTTATTAGACTTAGGGCATCCAAGGAGACAATTGTTGCTTTGCTCTTATCCGTGGGTATTTCATCATGTCTACTTCCTTGAGGGATTCTTTCTTCGTCAGTTTCTTTGAGAGCCTCCACGTCATAATCCTTAGGGAGTTTGACTCCTAGACTTGCTTAATGTAAAAAGAATTTTGTTGGGTCTTGGGCAAGCACTTTTTCTAATAGGCGTTGGAATTTTGGATTATGCTGCATTTGAAGGATCTCCTCCATGGAAATTTCTTTGTCACTTTCGTGACCATTGGGAACACCTTTCTCTGCCATATCTAACTGTTTTTGTTTTTGTAATCTTGTTAAGACCATGCAAGGTAGTAAAGAAATGGGATGGAGTGAAAAAGATTCTTGAGCAAGATGCTAGGATGATACAAGGTTTTACCAAGGTTCTTCTGAGATCTATGTGGTATCAAACAAGTTTGGGTATACAAAAGCTATAGTCAAAGTAGGGATGTTAGAAATCCAAATACTTGATGTTGACTAGTCTTATATAAGCCACTAGCAGAGTGTCGAGAGAAAGGATAAGTAACCCTTGATATTGGACACTTACTGGGTTTGTTTGAGTATTGATTGTGATCTAGAATAATCTTGGTTCTAACCTTGTAGGAATTTGGGAGTATTTGGTGAGATTTTGGATGAAAAAGGCAGATATGGTATGGAAAAGAAGGAGAAATGGTTGATTTGTAAGGTCTTAATCAGATTTTTGGAAACTGAATAGGTTTGGAGATGGTCTTTGAAAAGTTTTCGACAATTTTGCTCTTGGAAGGTACTAAATTTTGCTCTCTGGTTTAAATGTGCAATAGTTTAAATGCATCACAATAGAAGTCAAATGCGCCAGGAGTCAGAGTAAATGCATAACTCTAGTTTTTTTCAAATGCGCCACGGAATATATCAAATGCAAAAAAAGTTGAAGTAAATGTGCCGCTAGTCGAGGTAAATGCACAATTCTGGTTTTGTTTAAATGCGCCGCGGAATATATCAAATGAGCAAAAATTTGAAGCAAATGCGCTACTAGTCAAGGCAAATGCACAATTATGGTTTCTTGCTTGGATTTTCAAAGTTTTCGAACTGTTTTCAGGATTTTTCAGCTTTTTGGTTTGAAAAACTTGGTGTTCTGATGTTCAATTAAGGCAAAAGCACAACAAACACATAGAATTTTTCCATGATTTTTATCTTTTTATATTTTTTGTATTTTTTGGACTATTTTGGCTCAAGACAATTACAACCTAGGCTGGATATGACAATATTCATTGAATCCTCTAGCTGTGCCACTCAAAGCGTGTAGCTCTAGAATCTGGTAGTACCAGCTCCCCTCCATGGTACTCACATCTCACGCATACCAGATTCAGGTTTCCTTAGGCTCGTACCCACACCAAACCTTAGGATTGTCCCTACTACCTCTACTAAGAGTCACTTGAATCGAGGCCACTTCAAGAGCTCTACCCTTTGCACAAACAAATAGGGCTTTTTGGCTTGCTACACAATTGGTTCTTAGTCAGGGAAACCATTTGAGTGGTTACACGTGCGGCGGTGCTACTCTTCATTATGGAGTCTCCCAGCCTCAAAGGGTTATGCCTTAGAGGGTTTTGAGGGAGGTTAGCCATTGGTGTAACACAGCAACACTCATTGCTTGAGGTTTTCACCTCAAAACACAATTTATTTTAAGTGGCTTGGTAGGGCTTGGCTTTAGCCTATTACCACTCAGGGTCGTTCCCACTTGGATAGGCGTGCATCTAAGGGCAGGCCCCCCTAAAGGTTTAACAAATAGAATGATAAGTCTGGCACTTTGATCACCCAGTTAAGGGGAGAGCATAAGCCTATTGTCATTCGCAAGCATAGAAAACACTTGTTAATCCAACCTAGTTAAAAGTAGAAAAACTAAATGGGCTACTCTACTTGTGCACTCACATGATTGTTAACTTGGAAGTGTTTAGATCATAGCAATATTAATTTTCCCATTTGTTAACTTGGAAGTGATTAAGACATAGCAATGTTCATTTTCCCATTTGTTAAGATAGCAGTGGTCTAATCTAGGAAAATAAATGAACAATGCAAAGATAGCAATTGGCTTTAGTTACTTCCTTCCTAGTTATGAACTATGTGGAGTTTGTATGAAATGCACTTGGTTACTTTTCCCTTACTTAGCCTAAGTGAACTAGGTAAAGCATCTAAATGACCTAATCCAGCCATTAACCCTGTAAAACAACTATTAGATCCAACACACAAAATTAGAAACCCTAAAAATAGAAAGCAGAATCAAATGCGCTGCACTGCAGTTTGAATGCGCAGAAACAGGACTCGCATGCGGCATTGTACAAAAGCGCAAAAATAGAAGGTAAATGCACTGAAATGTGAGGTATATGTGCAACTATATTAGATGCGTCATTTTACAATGTAAATGTGCAAAAAAATGGGTATAAGCGCAATTCTGATAGATGCATCGTTGTGCAGAATGAATGCACCAAAAGAACAGGTATATGCACAACTAGTATGCAGGGGCCAAAATAGAGATCAGATGCGCTGTTGCGGAGGACGGGTGCACCAAAATGTCATAAGCACTGAAACAGAGGGTAGATGTGTCACTTGGGAGGTCAGATACGCCAATTTTCTGCATGCACCAATTTGGGAGGTAAAAGCGTCGTTTTAGAGGGCAGATGCGCCAAAAGTTTCTGTTAGAACCCTGTACCTGCACCTGTATGGACCTGTCACTTAAAAACACTGATTTTTTTGATTAGATAGAGGGGCAAGGGCCCCACGGTGGGTGCCAAAATGTGAGGGGGAAAATAGTTTAATCAAATCAATGATAATAAGAACCCAAACATCTATGAAATCTGAAGATAAAAAAAGGAGATTTAAAGTAATAAACAAGAACAACACTTACAACATCTTTCACCTTGCGTCTTCCATAGTTCACCTATCCTTCCTTGACCTTGATGTTGATGAAGCCCTCAGAAGCTATTGCTCCCTTGCTTGTTGAAGGTGACAAGAATGGAATGACTGAGATATTCGTGTGGTTGAAGATGAGCTTCAAACACACTAACAAATGGATATGAAATGCTTGTGGAAGTGGGGGTGCCAAAGGCACGCCGGTATCTCTATAGCATAAGTTTTCACAAATGATCGATATGAAATGAAGAAGGAGAGGGTGGTTTCTATAGAAAAAGGTGAGGGAAGATCAATGGTTTAGAAGAAAAAAAGAGAAGATCAACGGAGGAGGGTTGTTGAGGAATGTGCAACAAATGGAAGAAAGACATGTGTCATTCAAAAAGCAACTTTGTGAAGTTAACTCCTCTCTTGATGAGGATGAGATTTGAT
The DNA here is from genome assembly GCA_027924645.1 of Cunninghamia lanceolata. NCBI lineage: Eukaryota > Viridiplantae > Streptophyta > Pinopsida > Cupressales > Cupressaceae > Cunninghamia > Cunninghamia lanceolata. The sequence goes on along the minus strand of BSBN01001670.1, from coordinate 2,629,488 downwards.
TTTCTTAATTTAGAATTTATTTTTCTAATTTAAGAGAAAGTTTGTTTTAAACATGCTTTAAAACTGCTTTTGCTTTTGTATGACAAGAGGATAGTATTTTTAGAAGATAAGAATGAATAATTAAATAAAAAGATTTATTTAATTATTTTGTAGATAAATGAGAGGAATAAAATATAAGAATATATTTTATTTTTTTGAAGATATTTGAGGAATAAAATAAAATATAAAAAAATATATTTTATTTAGTGGAGAATTTAGATTTTATTTTAAATAAAATTTGCACTTTATTTAAATTTGGAAGAATAAAAGGTTTTAATTAAATAATTAAAATTATTTAATTATTTAGCAGAATGAAGGTGATGTATATGAATTTAATTAATTAAATAAATGTGTTTATTTAATTAAATGAGAGGAAATGAATCAGATAAATAAATGAATTTATTTATTTATTGATAGAAGAATGTGAATGATGAAATAAATATAAAAATATTTATTTAAGTAGAGTCATGCCAATTTTAGGTGTATACAAAAGCAATTTATAAAGAATATTACTTTAATATTTGTCTTACAATAGGTCCTACAACTTTTCCTTCTCATTTGCCTAATCTTACCTCTTTTGATTTTCTTTTACAAAATAATAATACAAGACTTATTTTTGTCCATATCTTCCTAAAAGAAACAAAAACTAAAAAAGAAATATATTGTTTTCTTTACTTTGTTTTAACTGCATAAATAATAAATATTTATAACCAATTTATAGGATATTGCTTCAAATTTACAAAAAGAAAGAGGGCCCGCCATTGTGAAGATTTCTCTCAAATTCCAAACTGGGTAAGTGATAAATTTAAAGGGTTTTGTCTCTTTATAATATTCTCATTTATGTCCAAAAATATCAAAAACCCAGATCATATATTTTGAGATATGATTTAAATATGCGATTGCTATCTTCATTTTTTGATGTATTGTGCCTATGACTATTCCTCAAAACATGTACACTGGGTTGGTAAGAAATTTAAAGGGTTTTTTCATATTATTGTCATCTCATCTTTATTAAAAATTTGTAAAAACCTAGATCATATTTGTTGAGATATGATTAAAACACATGACAACTGTCTTTATTTTGTAGGGTCTTTATGTGACACTATTGCTCTTTCTGACTCTTTCCACAATCCTCTTAAGACTTGGGGGCAGCGTGATGAACTCAACCCTTGTGAGAGCCCATTCTACTCCACATGCTCTGATATGTCATCAGAAAGCTACATGACTTATCCTATACCTGCACATGAAATAAACAAATTAGAATAAAACATTGAAATTCCATGATTGTTTCTTTCTCAGCTCTTCTTGCATGTGGATGATGTTCATTGATCAATGCATTATAAACAAAATGTTATGCCTCTTCTAATAGAATATAGAGATCTCAGAACCAGAGTTCTAATAGGACCTTCCCACATTTTTGCATGTTCATGTCGAGATTGGGAGCAGGAATAGAAGACAACTTCGAAGATTGAAGATCTTCAAGGAAATGATGGCTATGACCTTCTCTTTCTTATCCTAAACAACACTGCAATTATCACTGAAACACAATAACTATGCAAATAACTTATAACAGAAAAATGTTAACCTTCATTCTAAAAATGAATTTGTTGCATCAGCTCTGCCAATTTTGAGTTGTAAGTGAAAAATGGGTACAATAACTATAAGATATACATACATTATGCCTTCATTTGCATCCTTTTCTAAAATGTAAATGTGTGAACAATAGAAGTTTCTTTCTATGGATCTCATTAAGCCATCACAATCTCATGCTTTGTTGGTTGGTCAATCTAAGGGACAGAAAGAGTCAGGTCCTTCTAACAAGAAACAAAGAAATATAACAAAAATCCACACAGAGATTAAGCATGAAACTCATCTAAGAAGGAGAAGGGCCTACTTGTGTTTATTGTAAGAAATCAAGGCAATTTATATGCACCGAACAAATGAGAGGGGGGTGAATCAGTTATCCCAAAAACTTAAACACTTTCTGCAATTAAACATTCATCACTTATCCACAATTATTATGATTTAGCAATGAGTGCATGAAAAAAAAAACTTAACTATGGATACAACATCAAACACAAGAGACACCAGATTTTACGTGGAAAACCCCAAGGTGGGGAAAAACCATAGAGAACATTAGCTCTCAATATACGTTGCAATCTTGAAATAATGATGTTCAGGCTTGGTCACTCCACGGGCCTAAACATACTAGCTCACTGCCTCAACCCTAAACCTAGAAAGATTACAATAAGGGTTGTTAAACCCTACTGGTGGCTCACTGTTGGCTCACTACCTTGATGGTGAAAGCTTGCTTCCAATTAGTTTACACATGAAAATTGAATATTGCTTAAGCATCTGCCACTATGCTAGGTGCAGTCATTTAATAGCTGAATTCTAAATCCCAACTCTTCATATTCACTAATTTTTGTCAATGCTCTATTATTCACATATTCCCATCACACCTATGTGTTCTCTATTCTATTCTGCCTCTACTATTCTCAGTCTCTTTTCTACCCTGCCTTTTGGACCTTTCTTATTATCTTCCCATCTTCACTCAAGGACAACTTTTCCATGATTCAACTACAAGTATTTATACACTAAATTAACCTTGGAATGATCATCAAGATTGGCATTACAATCATCAACCATTAGAACAATCTCCAAGGTCGGCATTACAAACATTGATAAAATAGGTCTTGACCTATTACAAAATTATGCAAGGGAGATGAAGTAAAAGGGGCATGTAGATCATTCTTCACCTTAGCTAGGACTCAAACACAATCTTCCATGCTTCAACACATTTTCACAATCTTTAAGAGATCTTTGCAATCGCTAGGATCAACCAGATTGGTCAAACTGGTTACACAACATGCTATCCAGAAGTAATCTTCAAACACCTTCATAATTCTTCTGTTTCGACCAATGAAATGATAGGAACATGATTAGGAGGTATCCACAAGCATGTTATAATCATTAGGAGCAACCGCACAACCTTTAACCACTTTACCGATAAGAATCTTCCTACTAGAACACATGAACTTTACTATCTTCGACTGTTATAAAAGAAAGACATCTTGCGGACCACTAAACCATGAACCATTGCAACTGTAGGAACTTGTCACATCCCAAACTTCCTTCTAGAACCATAGAGAAAAATATTTTATTATGGAGGAATGCGGAGGATAATACTTTTTCCCTGTCCCAACTGAACTCACTAAGAAAGTAGGTTTCTCTCTGGTGAGCACAATTCACTCAGATCTTCATGTGGAGAGTTCAAATCTGGAATGTAGCATCCTTAATCATACCTCTAACTTACTTCCAATCTACAGACTATAATCTTCAAGAAAAAAAATGTGGAGTAGTTTATAAAACTATTCTTCAGCATACAACTCACTGTCTGTACTGCACTTCTCTGTAACTCACTTGTTTCTTTCAGAGAGGCTAATTTTATCAATATCCTCAACATACAAGTCTTCTAAACAAGTAATAGAATAATATATAGTTGACACCAATGACAATAATGATATGTTGACATCAATGACAGTACCGATTAGGCACATACTTGCATCAATCTCTTCCTTTTTCATTGATAGAAACATATGATGTGAAAAACTGCAACAGCCATCAAGACAAGATTCTCCCCCTTTCTCTTTACACACCTACACTATTTTTTTCTACAAGATTCTCCCCCTTTCTCTTTACACATCTACACTCTTCATCTCTCTAAGTTTTTTCACATGACTTCTCTCCCCTTTTGACATCAATGGCAAAGGGCACATACTTGCACTCTTTTGCTCTGATCCAATCTCTCTTATAAATATTCTTCAACTGACTGCTCCCCCTTACTTGATGCTTTCCCTGACTATAACTTTGGTTCTTCATGTGAAGTTCTCTCATTCATTCTTTGTCAATTCTCACCTTAGGATCTTACTGCTACTATATTGTTTCCTCTGTCAGCAACACTATAGTACTTACTGCTCTATATTAGAAACTCATATTAACATCATCTACCTACTTCCCCTGAGAGGTAGCTTTATAATCCTCTTGACTTCAACAACCATCTCTGATTACTACCTGCACTGCTACACCTTTTTCTTTTTATTTCTCTAACTACTCCCCCTTAGGAGTACACATCAAACCGTATCTAGCTCACATGCTATCACTTTCGGAGTAACATATCTTATCTTAAAGCTTTAGACTTGACTCTAACTGCAAGTTTTCTTCTGCAGGCTTCCCTTATCATCAGTCTAGTTGAAACAATGTATTCTTCAACCTGGAATTCAATAAAGTGGTCATCACATCTGATTTGAAGTCCTTATGTACTACAAAGGCTAGAGACAACTTAATAGCATCCACTTATGCCATCAGAGCAACATTTTCCACTTGTGAGTACCTTTTACACACAACATTACCTTATTCCTCACCACTTCTCTATTCTCATTCAATTTAATCTCTGATCTTGAGACAAGTTCCCAAGTTTGATTCTTCATATTTTGCATTAATTCCTTTTTCCATTGCCTTGCATACCTCATCCATAGATTCAATAGAGATTTACTTGTTCATCTAGAATTCTTTTTCTTTGCCAATGTACCTTAGATCTTTTTACCAAAGAACTGGTCTTCAATATGGTACTTCTACACAATCTCTAGGGATCTCAGGAATTCTTTCCATAACTTCTTCTTCTTCAACTTGATTGTCTTCTTGTTCAATAGGTTCATTTGATTCATAGCTACTCAAATCTGATATTATTTCTCTGACTTTATCAACCTTCACATTGGCACTCTCAATGATCTTTCCCAGACTCTTATTGTAGCACTTTTGACTTGAATTTTGTATTGAATGTAGATAGCAGAATGTACATCTTTTCTCTAGTATACATCCATTAGGTCAGCTTCCTTCATCATTAATCTATCAGCCTCTTGGACTGTCCTATACTTTCTTTCAACAACTTCATTCTACTTCCTAGTAAACGATTGTCTCTTTATCCCTAGTTATTTAAAGAAAATATTGAATTCATTTTATGTGAACTCACCTCCACTATCAGACCTTAAGCATTAGATCCTCAACTGTATCTCATTCCCAATCATTGCCTTGAAAGTTCATTTAGTTCATAATCATTCAACTCTAAGTTCATCTGTAGATTTCAAACCATTTCCAAAGTAAACTGCTATGTACTAAAAACAATCTTGAACTTCTGTTACTCATTATTCCAAAGTCAATTATCAAGATCAGACAAACTTATGGATGTAGATGTAATCACTGATCAATAACCATATGCCAAAACTGCTTAATATTATCTTCAACAGTAGACCCAGGCGGACCAGAATATCAGAGCCTTGCCTCTTGATTTTATTAGTTAGATACTTATCCAAAATTCATGACTTGTCATCTTGTTCCTTAAGTACATACATGGCCAATTCACCATCACATCATAACACCCAATGTGCACCATATGAGACTCTAGAATTCATATCCAACAATCATCATTGACTTCTTAACATACCTTCAGAACCGCAAATCAAAATACTCAATAGAGAAAGAATGCAGACCAAAATACTCAGATGAGTTACATTATTTTAGGGTTAACTCTATTCATCCAGACATAGACAATTCACCATGTGACTTTCAGAGGAAGTTAGAAATTTGAACACTAGAAAATATATTCACCAAATATCTATGAACAACATACCTGAACCACATATAATGATCTTCAACTGCTGAGACATACTGATCCAATCTCTATCACTTACTTTATATACTACTCATACTTAGTCACTTTGGGCTTCCGGATTAGAATCCTTTTATGTCTTGATCTACAGAGTTCCTTTCAAGTGATTTGCCATATAAATTTTCACATTATATCTTTGTACTGAATCTCAGCACTGACTATCTGGCTAAGGGATTTAGAATTTTCAATACAACTCCCCCTGAGCTAGAGTTCCTACTTTACTTCTCGAAGGAAGTATCTGTTCCAAAATCTGGTGTAGACTCATCTCTAACTTCATTTACTTTTTTCTTGACCCAAACCTTGTTCATCTCCTTTTTGACTTTTTCCAGATCAACTTTTTCCACTAGTTTCTTCAATTCTTCTTGATTATCCTTCTTCATGTTCTTACTTCTGTAAAATCTTGCAATATGTCTAGGCTTGTTGCAATTGAAGCACATAGTATTTTTCTAACCATTGTTCCTTCCATTCATCCTTGACCTGCATAGGTTAGCCTTACACCCAAATTTATTGCATGTATAATAGTATCCACTAAAGGATTCAATTGTCCTATTCTTTCCATAGTCGTTTCTCACTTGTCTTCTACACTCATTATCCCTATGTCCCATTTTATAGCATGCATAGCACCTAATAGAATTCTGACTCACTTTACTTCTACATACAACATCTCTATGACCAACTTTATTGCATGTGAAACATTTACCTTTGAAAGATTGATCATTCCTTCCATTGTTGAAACTTTTTTTAATATGATTTCTATATTCATTTTCTCTATGACCAATTTTCTTGTGATTAAAACACTGACTAGAGAATGATGGAATATTTTGATTTATTTTACTCCTACACTGAGTAGCCTTATGACCAAACTTATTGCATGAATTATAATAACCATTGAAAGATGAGTACCTTTGAGCATTTGGTTGCCTAACTGGTGGTCTTCTAGGTCTGTTCCTTCGATTCTAAATTTGTTTTTCTTTCTTCTTCTTGATCTCAGCATTTGTCAGGACCCGACTCATCCTATATCAAATAACATTAAACTCTAATTTCAAAAATACCAATGAATAAAAATTTTGAACTGACAGATGTAGGAAATGTGAAATTCTTCCAGAAGTGCTTAATGCATGATATCGAAATGCGATGAAACTTGAATTTAGTTTCCTATAATCTTTAGGTTCTTCAAAGATTAAAAATTTTAAATCTAGTGAAGAGAGAATACATTGCGAGGGAAGGTACATTATGTAAGATAACCAAGAAGAACAACGGATCAGTTCATACCTTAAGTCATGCATTACATCCTGCATTCTTTTTTGATAGCTTGCTTCTCCTCTAGTAACTATATCCTTATCATCTACACAAAATTAACTTAACAATCTCATGTTAATACAACTCAATAATCACTACTTAGAGAATTAAGATCTCGATGCTAATTGTAGGACTCCCTACATCCAGGGGACCTGAGTACTAGGGGCATCCTTCACCGTCCAGACTGCCTACATACCCTGTATCCACGGGATCAAGGCCCCCTCCTTAGGATGTGACTAATGCGGGGAATGCAAACATGTAGTTCTATTTTGCACTATGTTTGATGTAACTGTGAGTCGGTACCCAGCCCTTTCTAGGGTTATTCCCTACCCCAGACAAATCTTTGTCAGCTGCCACCCACTCGGTCAAACAGGGACGGAAGTTAGTCTACTACCACAAACACCTAAAGGGGTGTTTTTCAGTTAGTCCTAGTGTGGAGGAATCCTTATAAGGTGTCTACCCATGAAATCTAATTTACTCCCCCAAGCCAACATAGGTAATTTTCGTGACTAAGTCCATTCCTGATCCCCTAGTACTTTCACCATGATCTGTGAGGGCGAGGTGAGAGCATATGATAGATAGTGTTTCTAGATCAGCCTAGTTGCCCTATCTAACATTTCACATGTCCTCCCCGATCTATACTCGCGTGTCAATAAACCTCATTTTTTGTTAGTATGCTTGAAGTGTTTTCCAAATGAGCATCATGGTAATCATTATTTCAATAGACTTTACCTAAATAAATTGAAAGAAGAACTTTAATAAAGAAAAGATACTAGTTTATAGGACATTAACGGGAACAACTAGCTTGAGCAAGTATCATATATAGAACAATATCAACATATACAAAACTAATAGTGTTAAGACCACTCATAAAATTAGGGTTAACTGATAACTTTGTTCTTCAAATACAATTCGAAATAAAATATGAACAAATTCCAAATAATCATTGGGAAACAATATGACTTTTGATGAATAGATAAACTTAACAAGCTTGCTAATTCATAAATCAGATATTATCTATATAATTTTATATTATGAAAAGAGTGTTATCGACCAAGGCAGCTCACGCAAATTTTATATTTCATACTAAGAATTCTAATCCCACATAATAATATTTATCTAATTCTTAGGATTCTTCTAACAATTTATAGAGTAGAAACAAGATTCAACCATGCGACATCTTTGCATACATTCACAAACCAAATTACTCACTCATACTTTCACATTCCTGATTATTCATACAAATAATTCACTTGAAGTTATTCGTAAACATAAACTGGAAAGGATACTTAAGCTTTCAATGTAAGATGATATGATAATTAAGAAATGATTTTTAATATGGAACTTGTTTGTGAGAAAGATGCTATTAAGATTTGAATGCATCTTAGGTTCCCCTACTCATGATTATGGAAAAGGAGGTTATCCCAAATTATAGGGACATGATTAAATAGCAACATTGGAACAATAGTTTTCAAGGGTCAAGTCAAAGGGAACTTTTACATGGTATCATACTTCACCAATGCTATTTGTGTGACCATGAGTTTTCCTCCTCCCCTTACAAATTAGAGACTCACTCTACAATCTCACTACACATTACTTTTAGAGAGCTTCATGACAATAATTATGATAGTGTAATTGTAGTGGTAAGTGTACCCTATAGCATAATAGAATTCACAAGAAACATATGGTTCTTATGCACTTGATGCTAGCAGATAACTTAGAGCTATATTCAAAGAAAACTCTCATATAAGTTGAAGGTACAATAATTGATTCCCACATTATTTCAAAGGATGTGCTTCCATATGAAATATATTTTCAATGGTCTAATTCATTACATCAATATTAAGTAAAAGATAGGGAGAATTCTATCTAACCTATTAAAACTCATAGGTGAAAATTACAGTTTCATGTCAATCCCTACAATTGGTAACATGATTAAGTTAAAACACCTCATAGATGTTATGATACTAAAGGGAGGATAAGGTAATAATTCCTCCTTTAGAAAAAAAAAGTTAAAGATCTCACATAGAGACATGATGAGAAGCCCCTAGATGACAAGTACAATAGATAGGGTCTATTTGTTGAGGATGTAAGGATTGCTTGTGATGGAGAAGTAAATAAATTCCATCAATACCATTGACATCGAGAAAATTTATTTATGAGCTAGATGGTAAATTATCTCTTATAGATCCACAAAAGAATTGTTATAAGCAAGGAAATTGCCAAGGAAGCTACTGTAAAAATTTTGTAGTGATTTGAAATTGATTTTGAGAGGCATGAAGTTAGGGTGCACCACTACTGGGTCATCTTCCCTAAGCTACAAAGAAAATTTATCACAATTTGAAATCATTCAAGACATAATTTGTGTATAAGTTTTTGTTAAGGTTGTAATGACTGAAAGTAGCAAATGGCTGATGGATGCTGGGTAGGAGTTGGTTCATGTACCGAATAGGTCAACTAAAGTGCTAAAGCAATACAAGATATACACTTTTATTCCCTTAAAGTAATCCATTGAAATCTGGCCTTCAAATGCTAATAAATATCATGGTTAAAGAGAGAAACATCATACACTAGATATATATAAAAATATAATACTTCCTAGAGTATTTTAGAAACTGCCACAAATTTCCCCATGTATCTACATGCATTCATGTGTGACATGTGTAGGACACACACACGCATGTAGCCACAATCAAACCAGCATGGATGTACACCATGTGAACATGTACACTATGCATCAGCTCTGCATGGGCTTTAATTTAATAGTCATATGGCTGTGCACATTTTTTTTAAAAAATAAAATCAAATCAATTTTTTTTAAGGTTGAATCAAATGGAAGGGAGAATTTTTGGTATACTGTAAATTCTAAACGATTGTAGTAAATATATATATTTTAGCTTTTGATGCTTCTTCTTTACCCACAAACTGTATATATATATATATATATATATATATATATATATACATATATATATCATTCTTTCATGTAGTCAAACCCTTTATGAGCATATATCAAACTTCTGTGCTTGACATACATGTTAATATGCTTATTCTAAAAAGTTGTGCCTGTGGCAAATGCAAATTGCTTGTGAGGGATGAAAGAGTGGACTTTTTATTTTACTTTGTGAAAGTGTGTTCTTGAAAATGTAGGTTATTAGATGAAAAATATTAAGTGTTTCACATTTGACAAAATCTCATACAGTGTTTCACCAAATGTAATGAACGAGCCTCCAACCCATTTAATTCACATTTGCCAGCGTGCTCCCAGCCCGTGCCAAAATGGCGTGACTGGCTGTGTAAAGACCAACTCCTCAACCTTGGTGAGCACCCTATGCCAATGTCTTCCTTACCTATGCCAAAATGGCGCTTAAGAACAGAGTATGGGTTTAGAGCATAACGGAAGGGGCGATTTTGGCTAGCACGTCAAAATCCTTCAAAGAACTGTCACCTTAGGGAATGCAATGATTGCAGGATTTCACAAGATGGTTTGAAAAAGGCTTTTAAAACTTTCAAGCAAATACAATTAGCCGGTGTAATGCCAAAAACCAAAACCTATGCCAAAGTCTTCCCTTTCTGTGCTGAGTGGGTGATTAAGAACATGGTATGGACTTCTGTCAAAGCATGATGGAAGGGGAAATTCTTTTCAGATATTATGATTGAAATTGCTCTAGTGGACCAATAAACACATCGTGGAAGTATAGGCAGAGCATGTGGGATCCCTAAAAGAAGTATGATCGTAGGATATCCACAATATGGATTTGATAAAAATGCTTTAGAAACATTCAATTGGATTCCATGACCTGCCTACATCAATCATGATAGAAAGGAGATCTTTGTCAGATCTTGTCATTGAGAGTGACTTGGTAGACCTGCGTGTGAAATGGAAAAGTATAGACAATGCACTCAAACTATTCGACAAAATGCCTAAAAGAAATTACGGTCTCATAGACTGCAATGATCAAGGGATATGTGAACCGTTAGACGAAATCCCTCAAGAAGCGTTGCCTCCTGAAATACAATGATTACAGGACCACACAAAATGGATTCGTTGAAACAGAGTTAGGGACTTTCAAGGCAATGGATTTGGCAGGTATAAAATTAGAAAGCAAAACCTTGGATAGCGTACTGTGCCCAAAATGGCACTCGAAACAGGGTATGGACGTCTATCCAAGCATAACGGGAGGGCTTTTGGTGAGAAGAGGTAATTGCAAGTGCCCTGGCCTATGTGAGAGCTTCAGAACAGGGTATGTAAGAAACACAAGCTTTATCAGATGTAAAACACAGGCAATGTAAAGGTGTATAGAAAGCAAGTGAATTGTATGAACCAAAATGACAACTTCATAAACTATCAACCATCACAATTAAAATTATGCATCAATTTTCTCTTACTAGACTACTATAAACAACAAGCATACTAGTACAAAAATTCATCTTAATAAAAAAAATAGAGAATTCAAAGGAAAGGAATCAAGATTGGGGAGAGGAGAGTTCTTACAGTTTACTCCAGCCCTCCAAACAAGAGATGAGTCCCCTCTTCCTTACAATTCTAGGCATTTTATAGAAAAATTCCATTCTCCATCTCTATTTTTTAATGATCCTCCACTCTCTTTGTTTAATGGTAATGCATCCTCCACTCTCTTTGTTTAATGATAATGTATCATCCACTTTCTTTGTTTAATGATAATGCATCCTCCACCTTCTTTGTTTAATGATAATGCATCCTCCACCTTCTTTGTTTAATGATAATGCATCATCCACTCTTGTTATTTTAATGATAATCTTATCCTCAATTTTTTAATGGTGTCCATATTATTTGTATTTTTAATTTTCAAATTAGAATGCAAAAATTGAGTTGTGACATCCTTCTCCCCTAAATTTATGCATCGTCTCGATGCATATATGGTCAAAACATATACATATAGATATAACCATTGTTTACTATCAGTATGCTTACCTACCTTCATAGTCCATCCCACAACCAAGTAGTCTATCATAGAGTATCATCTAAATATAATTGTTGTATCATCTAAACATCAGTGAAGTTAGAGTTCATAATTAAAATTCTACTAGGTAACCTGATTGAGCATATCCTTGTAGCTTGTCCTCAAGTCCGGAATGTTGAATGTTCATTTGAATTTTACTGTGTCTAGAATAAACACTTGTAATTCCCTTTAAAATTTCCATCATCAAAGATAAATCAACTTTCTAAGTGCGGTAAATAAAAATTTAGGTTCATTGATTCTTCCATGGTAATCTAGATCATTATCAAAAATTTCAGTTACATTTGAAGTTTACTCCAACATGTGCTAGAATCGAAGAGTAATGATGCACCATGGTAGATTAGAAGAATTATATTCTCTTAGTCAATCTGTGTACTCAGGAAATAGCCAATCCAGGCTAAAGTGTCCAAAATGGGACATACTGAAATAAAGCCAACTGGGCTCTTCTATCCTTTAGGCAAACAGGTTCATACGGAACCAAGGCTAATAGACATTATCGCTACCCGAAACGGGGTAGAACAAATGGTGGTAAAATGGCCTGTGGTCAAACGGACCAAAACTCTATCCAATATAGGATAAGTAACCATGTAAAGACCAATTTTAGAACCTTACCAATATCTTCTGTTCCTCTCTCTATTTCCAACAACTTTGAATTACACCTTTTGATTTTGCACAATTCTCTAAAATAATGGTCAAACGGCCTACACTGGTCAAACGGATCAAATCTTTATCCAATAGGAAAACACAACAGCCATACGAGCTAAATAGGACAGGAATCATTATGCTCCAATCTGGGATGCATAAACATAATAGCCAAATGGGCTAAAGAGAACAGGAATCATTATGCTCCAATCCGGGATGCATAAACATAATAGCCAAATGGGCTAAAAAGGATAGGAATCATTATGCTCTGGCAAGAGACTTTTGACTCCTTCAGGATCAATATGGGTCCATGAGTCACTTCCTGGAGACCACAGTACCTGCCCAAGGACTGTGCTGAGGATGTCAACCAGGGATACACAATATCAACTTGTACACACCTCAGTTTTGGCAAAGCCAGGTACAAGTAATCCACCCTAGGGATTCTTCTGAGTACCAGTGACTTCCATTATTCTGATATCATATAAACATTTAACAGATCAACACTCAAGTGAAAAGTAACAAGTCTAGAGATCATGCATGCTGATTTATCAAAAACTTCTTCTAAACTTTCCATCCATCTCTCTTCGCGACTGTCACATCAATTAGTGCCACCTTAGGGCTTGTTATCTAAAAGTAGTGATAGCATCCCAAAATTGATAGTAGCTTCCCAAAATAGGAGTCCATGAATGTCATCAGTTTCTCAAAAGTCAATAGCTGTCTCTAGTACTCATCATATAGTCTCACCTCTAAGGAAAACCAATATCATTGATATCTTAGTGACAAGTAACCAAGATATAAAGATGGTTTTCAGGGCCCTCTCAAGAACCCCTCCACACGTTTCCTAATACCTTGCGTTTGTTTAAGGTGTTATCCTCCAAGAGGGAGATATGCAAGAAACAGACACATAGATCTAGGGGGATGGATGGATTATGACTATCCCATACTAGTCCCATCTGCAACCCCATCCTCACACTAGAATTTCCCCAGGTCACCTACTCCCCCATACAACCTGCCAGGGCCCTACCTATATATGGCAGTTTTACAGAAGTCACATTACTCCACACATGCCAGCAGTTGTAAAATTAAAAATGCCTTAAATCAAGAAGGATTAAGTGAAACAAGTCAATAAGTTAAATCCTCAATTAAAATAAAATAAGCCAAGAAGAAGTGAAGATCAAAGACAGCAACAACATCCCAAGTTCAACAAAGAACAAGTCCTTGAGGCAAAAGGACCATCTCAAAATTTAAATAAAGAAATAAAATACTGTGGCTTAACACTTAAGTAAAATCTTTATCACAAGAATAAATAATGCAACAATCTCATAAAATTTGCACATTAAAATCATCATGTAGCCTTACAACAAGACCACCTAAGGGGAGTACATAACTTGGTGGACTTCTATCACTCAAATAGCTGAATCATACAGTGGTCTTAAACCACATAGAGAACAATGATAATTGCCATGTCACGTTAAGCATTCGCCACAAAACTTGAAACAACCTTATCATACTTCTATATCGAAGATCCAAATGAATAGTCATATGACCCCATACAACCCAGGGCATGCCATTCTAAAAAGATTACGATGTGCCACAAGAGGAATTAGCCATGAAATATGATATTCACTTCACAAGTCTTACAGTTGTCATGTACCCAACTACTGTTGTCCCGTTACGCATACCATTACTGACATCAAGCTATCCACTTCACCTTCTAGGGAGGGTTTACTTATGACCTTATCATTCCTTTTTCATGTTTCTATCCATGTTTATCATTAACTGGACGATCATTAGATCGCAAGAGGGGGAATACTATTAGTCTTATGTCTTAATTCTGCCCATGCTTTAGGTTAGCAGACCTTCAGGCCTAGTGTCCGAACCAAAAGCTCTGATACCACATGTAAGGACCCGACTCATCCTATATCAAATAACATTAAACTCTGATTTCAAAAATACCAATGAATAAAAATTTTGAACTGACAGATGTAGGAAATGTGAAATTCTTCTAGAAGTGCTTAATGCATGATATCGAAATGCAATGAAACTTGAATTTAGTTTCCTAGAATCTTCAAGTTCTTCAAAGATTACAAATTTTAAATCTAGTGAAGAGAGAATACATTACGAGGGAAGGTACATTATGTAAGATAACCAAGAAGAACAACTGATCAGTTCATACCTTAAGTCATGCATTACATCCTACATTCTTTTTTGATAGCTTGCTTCTCCTCTAGTAACTGTATCCTTATCATCTGCACAAAATTAACTGAACAATCTCATGTTAACACAACTCAGTAATCACTACTCAGAGAATTAAGATCACAATGCTAATTGTAGGACTCCCTACATCTAGGGGACCTGAGTACTAGGGGCATCCTTCACCATCCAGACTACCTACATACCCTGTATCCACGGGATCAAGGCCCCCTCCTTAGGATGTGACTAACGCGGGGAATGCGAACATGTAGTTCTATTTTGCACTATGTTTGATGTAACTGTGAGTGGGTACCTATCCCTTTCTAGGGTTATTCCTTGCCCCAGACAGTTCTTCGTCAGCTGCCACCCACTCGGTCAAACAGGGACGGAAGTTAGTCTACTACCACAAACACCTAAAGGGGTGTTTTTCAGTTAGTCCTAGTGTGGAGGAATCCTTATAAGGTGTCTACCCATGAAATCTAATTTACTCCCCCAAGCCAACTTAGGTAATTTTCGTGACTAAGTCCATTCCTGATCCCCTACTGCTTTCACCACGATCTGTGAGGGCGAGGTGAGAGCATATGATAGATAGCATTTCTAGATGGGCCTAGTTGCCCTATCTAACATTTCACATGTCCTCCCCGATCTATACTCACGTGTCAATAAACCTTATTTTCTGTTAGTATGCTTGAAGAGTTTTCCAAATGAGCATCATGGTAATCATTATTTCAATAGACTTTACCTAACTAAATTGAAAGAAGAACTTGCATAAAGAAAAGATACTAGTTTATAGGACATTAACAGGAACAACTAGCTTGAGCAAGTATCATATATAGAACAATATCAACATATACAAAACTAATAGTGTTAAGACCACTCATAAAATTAGGGTTAAATGATAACTCTGTTCTTCAAATACAATTCCAAATACAATATGAACAAATTCTGAATAATCCTTGGGAAGCAATATGACTTTTGATGAACAGATAAACTTAACAAGCTTGCTAATTCATAAATCATATATTATCTATATAATTTTATATTATGAAAAGAGTGTTATCGACCAAGGCAGCTCAAGCAAATTTTATATTTCATACTTAGAATTCTAATCCCACATAATAATATTTATCTAATTATTAGGATTCTTCTAACAATTTATAGAGTAGAAACAAGATTCAACCATGTGGCATCTTTGCATACATTCACAAATCAAATTACTCACTCTTACTTTCACATTCCTGATTATTCATACAAATAATTCACTTCAAGTTATTCGTAAACATAAACTGGAAAGGATACTTAAGCTTTCAATGTAAGATGATATGATAATTAAGAAATGATTTTTAATATGGACCCTATTTGTGAGAAAGATGTAATTAAGATTTGAATGCATCTTAGGTTCCCCTACTCATGATTATAGAAAAGGAGGTTATCCCAAATTATAGGGACATGATGAAATAGCAACATTGGAACAATAGTTTTCAAGGGTCAAGTCAAAGGGAACTTTTACATGGTATCATACTTCACCAATGCTATTTGTGTGGCCATGAGTTTTCCTCCTCCCCTTACAAATTAGAGACTCACTCTACAATCTCACTACACATTACTTTTAGAGAGCTTCATGACAATAATTATGATAGTGTAATTGTAGTGGTAAGTGTACCCTATAGCATAATAGAATTCACAAGAAACATATGGTTCTTATGCAATTGATGCTAGCAGATAATCAAAGCTATATTCAAAGAAAACTCTCATATAAGTTGAAGGTACAATAATTGATTCCCACATTATTTCAAATGATGTGCTTCCATATGAAATATATTTTCAATGGTCTAATTCATTACATCAATATTAAGTAAAAGATAGGGAGAATTCTATCTAACCTATTAAAACTCATAGGTGAAAATTACAGTTTCATGTCAATCCCTACAATTGGTAACATGATTAAGTTAAAACACCTCATAGATGTTACAATACTAAAGGGAGGATAAGGTAATAATTCCTCCTTTAGAAAAAAAAAGTTAAAGATTTCACATATAGACATGATGAGAAGCCCCTAGATGACAAGTACAATAGATAGGGTCTATTTGTTGAGGATGTAAGGATTGCTTGTAATGGAGAAGTAAATCAATTCCACCAATACCATTGACATCGAGAAAATTTATTTATGAGCTAGATGGTAAATTATCTCTTATAGATCCACAAAAGAATTGTTATAAGCAAGGGCATTACCAAGTAAGCTATTGTAAAAATTTTGTAGTGATTCGAAATTGATTTTGAGAGGCATGAAGTTAGGGTACACCACTACTGGGTCCTCTTCCCTAAGCTACAAAGAAAATTTATCACAATTTGAAATCATTCAAGAGATAATTTGTGCATAAGTTTTTGTTAAGGCTGTAATGACTGAAAGTAGCAAATGGCTGATGGATGCTGGGTAGGAGTTGGTTCATGTACCAAATAGGTCAACTAAAGTGCTAAAGCAATACAAGATGTACACTTTTATTCCCTTAAAGTAATCCATTCAAATTTGGCCTTCAAATGCTAAGAAATATCATGGTTAAAGAGAGAAACATCATACACTAGATATATATAAAAACATAATACTTCCTAGAGTATTTTAGAAACTGCCACAAATTTCCCCATGTATCTACATGTATTCATGTGTGACATGTGTAGGACACACACACGCATGAAGCCACAATCAAACCAGCATGGATGTACACCATGTGAACATGTACACTGTGCATCAGCTTTGCATGGGCTTTAATTTAATAGTCATATGGCTATGCACAATTTTTTAAAGGTTGAATCAAATGGAAGGGAGAATTTTCAGTATACTGTAAATTCTAAAGGATTGTAGTAAATATATATATATTAGCTTTTGATGCTTCTTCTTTACCCACAAACTCTATATATATATATCGTTCTTTCATGTAGTCAAACACTTTATGAGCATATATCAAACTTCTGTGCTTGACATACATGTTAATATGCTTATTCTGAAAAGTTGTGCCTGTGGCAAATGCAAATTGTCTATGAGGGATGAAAGAGTGGACTTTTTTTTTTTACTTTGTGAAAGTGCGTTCTTGAAAATGCAGGTTATTAGATGAAAAATATTAAGTGTTTCACATTTGACAAAATCTCATATAGTGTTT
The DNA here is from genome assembly GCA_027924645.1 of Cunninghamia lanceolata. Lineage (NCBI taxonomy): Eukaryota > Viridiplantae > Streptophyta > Pinopsida > Cupressales > Cupressaceae > Cunninghamia > Cunninghamia lanceolata. Next base: position 2,611,432 of record BSBN01001670.1, on the reverse strand, counting down.
CACCAAATGCAATGAACGAGCCTCCAACCCATTCAATTCACATTTGCCAGCGTGCTCCCAGCCTGTGCCAAAATGGCATGACTGGCTGTGTAAAGACCAACTCCTCAACCTTGGTGATCACCTTGTGCCAATGTCTTCCCTGCATGTGCCAAAATGGCGCTTAAGAATAGAGTATGGGTTTAGAGCATAACGGAAGGGGCAATTTTGGCTAGCATGTTAAAATCCTTCAAAGAACTGTCACCTCAGGGAATGCAATGATTGTAGGATTTCACAAGATGGTTTGAAAAAGGCTTTTAAAACTTTCAAGCAAATACAATTAGCCGATGTAAGGCCAAAAACCAAAACCTATGCCAAAGTCTTCCCTTCCTATGCTGAATGGGTGATTAAGAACAGGGTATGGACTTCTATCAAAGCATGATGGAAGGGGAAATTCTTTTCAGATATTATGATTGAAATTGCTTTGGTGGACCAATAAACACATCGTTGAAGTATAGGTAGAACACGTGGGATCCCTAAAAGAAGTATGATCGTAGGATATGCACAATATGGATTTGATAAAAATGCTTTAGAAACATTCAATTGCATTCCATGACCTGCCTACATCAATCATGACAGAAAGGAGATCTTTGTCAGATCTTGTCGTTGAGAGCGACTTGGTAGACCTGCATGTGAAATGGAAAGGTATAGACAATGCACTCGAACTGTTCGACAAAATGCCTAAAAGAAATTACGGTCTCATAGACTACAATGATCAAGGGATATGTGAACCATTAGATGAAATCCCCCAAGAAGTGTTGCCTCCTAAAATACAATGATTATAGGACCACACAAAATGGATTCATTGAAACGGAGTTAGGGACTTTCAAGCCAATGGATTTGGTAGTCGTAAAATTAGAAAGCGAAACCTTGGACAATGTACTATGCCCAAAATGGCACTCAAAATAGTGTATGGACGTCCATCCAAGCATAATGGGAGGGCTTTTGGTGAGAAGAGGTAATTGCAAGTGCCCTAGCCTATGTGAGAGCTTCAGAACAGGGTATGTAAGAAACATAAGCTTTATCAGATGTAAAACACAGGCAATGTAAAGGTGTATAGAAAGCACATGAATTGTATGAACCAAAATGACAACTTCATAAACTATCAACCATCACAATTAAAATTATGCATCAATTATCTCTTACTAGACTACTATAAACAACAAGCATACTAGTACAACAATTCATCTTAATAAAAAAAATAGAGAATTCAAAGGAAAGGAATCAAGATTGGGGAGAGGAGAGTTCTTACAGTTTACTCCAGCCCTCCAAACAAGAGATGAGTCCCCTCTTCCTTACAATTCTAGGCATTTTATAGAAAAAGTCCATTCTCCATCTCTGTTTTTTAATGATCCTCCACTCTCTTTGTTTAATGGTAATGCATCCTCCACTCTCTTTGTTTAATGATAATGCATCCTCCACTTTCTTTGTTTAATGATAATTCATCCTCCACCTTCTTTGTTTAATGATAATGCATCCTCCACCTTCTTTGTTTAATGATAATGCATCATCCACTCTTGTTATTTTAATGATAATCTTATCCTTAATTTTTTAATGGTCTCCATTTTATTTGTATTTTTAATTTTCAAATTAGAATGCAAAAATTGAGTTGTGACAGCATTCCTTTCTTGTTCTATTTTAGAACTTTCACCTTTCTCATATCCCAAGCCTTCTTTGACATTAGGACTCTTCTGACTAGCAATCTTCTCATCAAGTTTTGTAGAGCTGCTATTAAACTTTTCTTCAAAATTTTTTGCTTTCTCTAGGTCTGACTTCAGGATCCAAATTTCCTCTTCAAGCTTAGCACATTTTTTTGATTTGTCTTCTACCAACAGATTTAGATCTTCTTCTTTTTCTCTTTCAACAACTTCCATTTTCAAATCATTCAAGGTTTCATTTGCTAATATTAGTTGTTCAGTAACCTCCTTATATTTTTCTTTAAGCTTCTTGACTTGCTCTCTTAATTTTATGATACATTCATCTTCTTCTTTAACATTCTCCTTTAGATCTCTGATTTCTTCTTTATTTCTTTCTAGGTCTTCAAGAGAAACCTTTATGTACATCTTCCCAGATCTACCTCAAGATGTTAAGCTTACTTCTGAGGAATTTGGCTCTGATACCAATTGTTGTTATGCATTGGACAACGGAGGGGGGTGAATCAGTTGTCAGAAAAACTTAAACACTTTCTACAATTAAAATCCACAATTATTATGATTTAACAATGAGTGCATAAAAATAGAAACTTAACCATGGATACAAGATCAAATACAAGATACACCATATTTTACGTGGAAAACCCCAAGGTGGGGAAAAACCACAGAGAGGATTAGCTATCAATATATATTGCAATCTTGAAATAATGATGTTCAGGCTTGGTCACTCCATGGGCCTAAACATACTAGCTTACTGCCATGAAGAACAACTAGGTCTAGCGGGCTCATCGCCTCAACCCTAAACCTAGCAAGATTACAATAAGGGCTTTTAAACCCTACTAGCGGCTCATTGCCTTGATGAAGAAAGCTCGCTTCCAATTAGGTTACACATGAAAATTCGATACTTCTTAAGCATCTGCCACTATGCCAAGTGCAATAATTTAATATCTGAATCCGAACTCTTCATACTCACTAATTTTTGTCACTGCTCTATTATTCACCTATTCCCATCACACCCATGCGTTCTCTATTATGTTTTGCCTCTACTCTTTTCTACCACTTCTCTGCTCTTCCTTTTAGAACTTTCTTATTATCTTCCCATCTTTGCTCAAGGACAACTTTTCCACAATTCAACTAGAAGTATTTATACACTACATCAACCTTGGAATGATCATCAAGGTCTGCATTATAATCACCAACCATTGGAACAATCTCCAAGGTTGGCATTACAAACATTTAAAAAATATGTCTTGACCTATTACAACATTATGCAAGGGAGATGAAGTAAAAGTGCACGTGGATCATGCTTCACCTTAGCTGGGACTTAAACACGATCTTCCACACTTCAACATGCTTTCACAATCTTCAAGAGATCTTTGTAATCATTGGGATCAACTAGGTTGGCCAAACTAGTTACACAACACACTATCCAGGAGTAATCTTCAAACACCTTCATAATTCTTTCATGTGGACCAATGTAATGATGGGAACATGATCAAGAGGTATCCACAAGCGCGTTATAATCATCAAGAGAAACCACACAACCTTTAACCACTTTATCCATAAGAATCTTCCCACTGAAACACATGAACTTTACTATCTTTGATTGTTATAAAAGAAAGATAGCTTATGGACCACCAAACCATGAACCATTGCAACTGTAGGAACTTATCATCATCCCAGACTTCCTTCTAGAACCATAGAGAAAAATACTTTATTGTGGAGGAATGCAGAGTAGAATACTTTCTCGCTGTCACAACTAAACTCATTAAAAAAGTAGGTTTCTCTCTGGTGAACACAATTCACTCAGATCTTCATGCGGAGGTCTCATATCTAGTGTAGCATCCTTAATCATACCTCTAACTTACTTCCAATCTGTAAACCACAATTTTCAAGTAGAAATAAATGTAGATCGGTTTACCGGACTATTCTTTAGCATGAACTATTCTTCAACATACAACTCACTATCTATACTGCACTTCTTTGTAACTCACTTGTTTCTTCTGGAGAGGCTAATTTTCTCAATATCCTCAACATACAAGTCTTCTAAACAAGTAATAGAATAAGATATAGTTGACAACAATGGTATGTTTACATCAATGAAAACACCGATTAGGCACATACTTGCAACAAAGGCATGATGAACATAATTGTTATAAGAAATAGATTGATGAATTGAAGTATCTTTTTACAAAGAATAGCATTCAATTGCTTGCATCTTCTTCTTCTTCTTCTACATATAAACAATCAAGATCTTCTAAAATAGGTCATGCAATAAAAGATAATAAGGAACACAAACAAAAAGGCGAAGCGCTTTGTGTAAGTACAAGTTCTGGATCAAGTAAATTGCTTCTTGATTCTTTAGCCTCTCATCATATGGCTTCCTCTTAGTCTATGTTCTCTACTTTTGAGCCTTGTAATATGACACCTATATTGATGGGTAATAACACATATATGAATGTAATTGGGAAAGGAACTATTAATATTGGTGAAGGTACTTTCAATGATGTACTTTGTGTGCCTTCTTTGACCAATAATCTTTTCATATATCATATTACTCATAGTGGTGCAGGAAAGGTTGTGGAGTTCACACTTGATTTAGTTGTTATCATAGGCTTGGAGAGAACAAACATTATTGCTACAGGGGTGGTTGATCATGCATCTTGGTTATATATCTTTTTTGTTTCTCTTCTAATGATAGTTTAGATCCTTTGGTTGATATTCACACTCCTTATGTGAATCATATTTCTGAGGAGAAGTTTGGTCACTTGAACCTTGGTATTCTTTCATCCTCTTTGGTTCTTGAGATTTGTGCTTCACTTCTATCTCCTCCACCTCCTACTTCTTCAGAGTTCCATGATTTAGTTCAACAAGATATTTATTGTCTTTCAAATACAGCTTTGTGGGATGAGTATTTGATATGTATTTTAAATTTGTTTTGTGAGTCCCATCTTGTAGACTTGGAGGACAATATCAAGGACATTCATCTCCTCTTTGATGTTATCTCTTATGGAGTTGCATCGTCTTCTTTAGATGTGATGAGGAAACCTTCATATCCTCTTGTTCTTTATTCTGCTCTTCACTTATCATAGTTTATCATTAACCTGGAGTATCTTGACCAACATTTGAATGACTCTTCTTTGTCTTTGAATCATGTTCTACATTAGTTTCCACCTAAACTAATATAACTAGTCTCAAATTCATGCTCATTCAAGTATTCAAAATGATATTATAATAGCCTAGCATAACCCTCAACTATAATTATCAAAGCATGGATATAATTCATGAATATACAATCAATCATATAACTTATGATTAGCATCAATACATGATCAAACTCATTCCACTTCATCAACCCATTGCATACACACATACAAACCAACTATTTAACAAGCATCTATCTCAAAGCACTATAAGGCATAAGAATCGTATCCAAGAAGAGTATGATGAGAGTTGCAAAATGGTTGGTCCTTGCACGTTCCCAAAAGTTTATCCTAATATCTAAATCTATCACTCATTACCATAGATTAGATCCATGGGTACAAAATTGACTTAGGTTGTTTTTATAGTCATAGATTTAAACCTCAAACTTTTAAATTCAAATTTTAAAGTCACACCTTACCAACTCCTTCCTACTAGCTATTGTGAGCTAGCCTAGACAATATTTTGTTTGGATTTATGTGTTATCTTGTTGTATTTAAAGGTATTAATTCATTCATTTGAAATATGCTAGAAACTAGGAATCTTTAAAAGACAATTCACATGAGAGCATAATAGAGTATCCTAATTACATCTCCAACTTGAATCATAATTCTAGGCCAATTGCACACTTTCTTTTTGTCTTCAATCATTGAACAATTCAATAAATTCCCCATATGTTTATGTAAAAATCACCATTACATTTTATATTTCTAAATTTCAATTTGAAAGTACATTTTGAATTGTACTTTCCTATCTTTTTTATGCCATTAGCTACTTGCAATCCTAAACTTCCTTTGAGGAGTACTTGTTTAATCCCTAACATGGCCACCCAATCCAATGAGATTGAGATCTATTTTGATGCTCATGTTGTGAACAACCAAGAGGATAATCAAGACTATGATCATGATGCTCATGTGGCAAACCAATATTTTGCAAATGATCTTTGCTAGTTTGGCCAATTTTGAAAATCCAACATACCTAACTGATATGGCTCACATCAAGTTTACCAATAAGTCATTTGGAAGAGAGATCTTACAAGTTGCTAGTGCTAAATTTACTTCATCTATTGTGGTTAGTGTATCTACCTCCTCCCTCTCTTCCACCATTAATCCATCTTCTATCATTACTCCTTCCACCACCACCACTCATCATCATGGTGTTATCCTTACATCTACTAGTGTCCCACCACATAGCATCTTCCATTTTTCCACCTTCCAACCTCTATATTTCTCTCATCCTAACTACACTCCCCTTAAGATACTCACAATTCATATGATGTATTACACCTCTATGCCTACTTCATCTAACACTAGCCAACCTATGGCCAATCCTCTTATTCCACCCACTCCAACTTCTAGCACTCTATCCCATGCTATGTTTATCCCCTATACATGCCTTTTGTGAGGCCCAGATTTTGCATGGATTTATTTACTTACAATACTTTTGGATTTGACATTTTATATTATTACCATTACACAAAATGTTGTTATTAATATTATGTTACATTTGTATTTTATTGATTATTGATGATCTTGTATTTAATTATTAATTATGGTTTTAATTGTGTTATATAGAATTAGAAGTTTATAATTTTTTGTTACATGTTTATGATAGGTTCTTAACAAAGATAATTGTATATGTTAATACATTTTTTCGATGATTACATTTGGAAGGCTCCTAAGAAATCCACTATTGTGTTTTATCTGTGTGCCATGTGATTATTTTCCCTTAAGTGATAATTTTATATAAAATAAAACTCGTATGAGCGGATTTTTTAAATATATTTTATAAATGTTTAAAGGTGGAAAAAAATATTTAAAAAATAAGTGACGAGAAGGGAAACCTAACCCTAGTTTATTTCTCTCTATTTATTTATATTCTGAATCTAGTTTGGGGGTTCGTCTTTGATTATCATCATAGAAAATTTGTATTTTTTCAGGAAAAATTTTGAAGAAGAGAAAAAGGACAGAGCTAGCAAAAAACATTTGGATAGCAAGGTTTCCCCTAACTTTGTGGAGGTTCGTCTTTCATTATCATCATAGAAATGTTTTATTTTTTCAGGAAAAGTTTTGAAAAAGAGAAAAAGGACAGCTAGCAAAAAAACATTTGGATAACAAGGTTTCCCCTAACTTTGTGGAAGTAAGAGGTAAGTTTTCATAGCATTCTGAAAAGTAAGTAAATGAGTCATTTTAGATCAAAAAATAAATAGATTGGTTGTCTGTTTTTCTGAAGTATTTGTGTAAATGTGATTAAATATATTTGGGTTATTTGGGGAGTTGATCTTTTCTTATTGGCTTAAGATCTGTGGGAAAAATATTTTCATCATTATATGACCGCATGCCCTGATTTGGGTATAGTGAGTCCCATTGACTCTCCCTCTAATATGAATTTTGTGAAAATTAATTTGTTTGTGAGTTGGTTTATGGGGTAGCTTGCTGTTGTGTTTTGTTGTGTGTGTGTTATACCAGTAGTTTTCCTAGCTCTGTTGGGAGGTGAGGTGAGGTACCTTGGTCATGTGAACTTGTGAATATGTGATGTTGCAAATTTACACTTAATAGGGAAGATACATTCTATGAAAATGTTTGCTGTTAGTAAAAAAAAAAAAAAAATTGATGGAAATTAATTTCCCATGGCTTATTGTAAAGACCTCTTTGTCAATCCTATATAAACTGTGTATTTGAAGAGAACCTTCTATTCTTGTGATTGTGAGTATGGTTGTAACTAACAAAACCTTTTAAAAAAAAAGTGAGTAGAAGTACTAAATGGAAATAAATAATAGTTAATGACAGAAAATTAGATTTCTTTCATTAGTTTCTATTACTTGTCATGTCATTTTTTTAATGTAGGCATATACAGGAAATATAAGAAATTTGTGTGTATGCATTGTAGTTCTGTGTATCTTTTCAATTTGTGAATTTGTGAATGTAAACCAATTTAATAAGCATCTAAAATTTATGTTTGTAGGAGTATAATGGAATTGAATTGGTCTGTTTTCTTCATTATTGCACATTGATCACTACAGAAAACTACAAGCAAATTTGTACATCTATGGAATTACTATGTTATGTACCCTGTTTGTTCAGCTAGAAATAATTTATAGATTAAGACATCTTACTGTGTTATGTACCCTGTTTGTTCAGCTAGAAATAATTTATAGATTAAAACTCTTGCTCATTACTGTGTTCATATATTCTTTATATTATCAATTGAATTTGTAGATTTTTATATAGAAGAACTCAGAAATCCAATTGATATATAACTTATATTTTTTCATCCCTGTTTATTTTACCATTGTTTTATAAATTAAAACTTTTGCTCATTACTATGTTCATTTGTTATTTATTTGAACTGTATACAGATTCATATGCACATGCATATATTCCTATATATATGTTTATTTATATTCTTGATGCTTGTATATTTTCTGTACAGATATATAAATATATTGACTGTACAGCTGTGGGAAGCGGCCAAGGAGGCCGTGGGAAAGCCCCACCGCTATGGCCCTCTTGTGGCAGCCGCCTCCGCTTTTACATCTTATTGTTTTTTTGTTTTATATAAAATTTATCTATTTTAATTTTTTCCCCTCCCCCTCCCCTACAATTTATTAAATCTGTTTTTGATATAGATTTAATCCTGTATTTCCTTAGACTCTATCAACATATAGAATTAATATATTCTGTTCAATTTCAATCCATAGATCCTGAAGTATCAACAATATACAGGGTATATTTGGTACACTGTGCAGATATATAATTAATTAAATAAACATTGCTTTCAGAAAATAAAAAAAGCAACCATAACAAAAAAAATGATAGAACTAAAATAATTAAAACCCTCTGAAACTAGTCATATATAGATTATATGTGTAAACCCCACTAAGAAAACTTGGGGTTTCTGGATCTCAGATTTTCTGCAACCTTTTGTACCCTGCAATCAAACTCCAGCTAAATATCTCTTCATTCCTCTTAGCACCTACATGCATAATATCTTCCTGGTGAATCCTGCAGCTGCAATAAAAATGAGAGATGTAGATTAGGGAGAAAATTAAAACAAGGTAGTGTAAAACTTGAATTTTTATACTCTTTTGATATCATTTTAGCAAGTTTTAATAGTTACTAAAATTACACCTCCACAACTCCCTATTTTCTAACTAACCTGATTTAAAATGAAATTAATGTGTAGTAGTTTAATTAGAATTTCAGATTTTGTTTTATGTGGAGAATCTTGTATGATATTTGAAATCAGAAAGTTATTTTATAATTATTAAATCATATGATTTTATTTAAATGTTAATTTTTTTCTTGTCTCTATGAAATGAAGTTTTATTTCAATTTAGAAATTAAAAGCTTTAGACTCTAATTTTATTAAAAATATAGAAATGTTATGATTATTTACTTATTTTATACAATTTAATTAAGCTAGGGCTTTTATTATTTAATTTCTTAAATATAAGATATTTAGGAAAATAGTCCTCTCCTTTTCATAATTATAATTATGGATTCTTTTATTTGGTCCATGACTACACTTAAATTATTCTGTTCATAAATTGCAATTAGGTTGCAATTAAAAATGACTTTAGATGTAAGATGGAACCTAGTAGAAAATTTAGACATTTAAACTGACCCTAGAACATATTAGACTAGCCATGTTAAGTTAGTGATACCTCAACCCTCTACTTTGAATACCTACTGAAAATTCATTCTATGAGTTGTTCCCTCTCTACATTGTTGAGACAATGCCGCTAACCATTAGGTGGTCATCGCTTATATTCTAGGTTGTTGTGATGGGGATTTCTCACCCGCTTTTGTTTCCTTTGACCTTCTCTTTGTGCGGCTTACATGCACTCAATTCAGTACAATTGTGTCATATGCATTTTATGTGCTTCTAAGAATAGAAATGGTTTTTTATTATTGTGTTATTTTAAAAAAAAAAATTGCATTGTGTTTGTACCTATTCATACATGTGTGTACGGGTGGGCATGACACATTTAAATACTTATCTTTCCTCTTCTATGCATATTTCCCAACCTATGGTATAATTTATCTTTCTTAGCTATCATACTTATTCTTATATACACCATAGTGGCCCCCAACCTTCATTAGTTATCTCCCATTTTCCATCCTAGATGTACTAATTCACAAGATAGATCAAGTAGAAAAAGAGTGGATGTTAAACCAAATGGACAAGATAGTTTGGACTTCAAGGATGATACACACACACCCCTATCGCATGAGATTGTTATACATGAACCCCTCCCTATGGGCTTTGCATCACCACAATTTTTAATATATGATAGCAAAGATGACACAAACACAAATTTGACATTTTTATAGTTGCATGTGTAGACTTCCTATACGAGGATAAATTATTAACAAAGTTATTTCCATGGACAAACTATAATCATATTTGTCCTTAGATTTCATAATAATAAATTTAATATATAGACAAACCATGATGTATTATTAAAATTACAAAGTCATATAATCCTACACAAGAGTGCATCATTTATTAACATTAAGGTATTCTATCAAAATGGGCCCAAAACTAAATAGAAATTGGCCTGGGTAAGATAATTTTTCCATTACAATAAGCCTAAAATAGGTGCATGTGTATGATTACATTTTGTGTTCAAGATTGGTTACAAGATAAATAATGTCCTCCTCGAATTATCCTTCTACTTATGTTTATTCTTCTAAAGGCAGCTTCATAGATCTATCAAAGTGTTCATCCCCTCATCTCCTTGATGTGCACTAGCTTGATGCATGTAGGAAACCTCCAAACCTTACGAATTGTGTTTCTTTTCATTCAAAATTGGGGCTTTACGATGGCAGCATTTCTCTTTCTAGATTTACAGTTTCTATGTTGGCCATTTGTAACTCATCTAGTTCTCCTACATGTGAGTTCTCTACTAGGGCATCATATGCAAAGATCTTGGGCTCTTCTTTGAAACGCTGCTCTTCCCCTATGATGGTACACATGACTAACCTAACTAGAGTAGTCATAAGGTGTACTAGCTAATTTAGTACTAGGATGAACACCATTACAACCCTTTTATATATACACATCATATATTTACTTTCTTTGCCCAACACAACATAACTATGCACCTAAATAAACAAGTATCCATGTATTCAATAAGTTCAATCCAACAATGTAATAAGGTCCATCATATATTTACTTTCTTCACCCAACACCACATAACTACGCACCTAAATAAACAAGTATCCATGTATTCAATAAGTTCAATCCAACAATGTAATAAGGTCCATCATATATTTACTTTCTTCACCCAACACCACATAACTACGCACCTAAATAAACAAGTATCCATGTATTCAATAAGTTCAATGCAACAATGTAATAAGGTCCAGTATAATTTTTTTACATATATTGTTTAAAAAACACTGCTGGGGCAATTACAACTTAATTCTTCACATAAGTAGGCTAAGTTCTGACAATTAAAAGGTTGACAGTTTACATATCTCACTGGGTTCTATGGAGGTTCAGAAATTCAGTTTGAGTATCAACAATTTTGTTGAGTTTGAGAGTTTCATAGTAGAGCTGTGAATTTTTCAAGTGCTGAGTTTTTCTATTTTGTATCTGTGTTCTGTGAACTTTTCTTTAAAGACATATTTGTGAAGGCTGTTATCAGAAATTCTAATTCTGGTTGTAAGCTATGTTCCCCTCTACTTTAATGAAAACAAAACTATAAATATTATCATCTAGAATAGAGGGATTTTCTTTTCTGCTCTAGATTTCTCTTTCCTTAGGTATGTCCTATACCACACTATTGTATCCTTTTTGCAGAGATTTTGCATGGAATTCTCTGCTTCTTGAATAGAAAATAATGTTGACAACATCCATGCTTTGTGATTGCATCTCCTTTCTATGAGTTATGACTTACTCTCTGTAGTTGAGTTTGTTTAACATTGGCTTTATCTCAGTAAATGAAATGTAATCTTACCTTTCTACAGTTCACCTTTTGCCACCATAATCATTTAATGATTTTCATTTTGGCTTCACATTATAGAATTAGAATCAACAATTAAAACTATATGCCTATCTTTTCCTTTTTTGATCCCTTGGCTTTTTTCATGAAACATGAAATTTCTCACATATAAATTTTTTTACAATCAAAATTGTTAAACCTGCTAGAACTTTGTGGACAAACAACTAATAAAATATTAAACCTACAGACTTTTGTTTAGAATGTTAATTGTGATATAATATAATAAATAATAATTAGTGTTGCTCTATTGTTATCCTTTTCGAAGGCAATTACTGTATTTGTACCATCTGTATAGCAACTTGGCTTTGCTGCCAAGTCAATATAACTCCTTTTTATCTGGTAAACAAATATATTTTCTTACATAAGCCAATCTTGTTAAACCATTTACCAAATAATGGATCTAATAGAGAGTGAAGGCAGTTGATCAAAGAATTAAAGCCTTCTCGGATCAAACCTACAGTGGTAGCACATCATAATAGTTGCTGTTTGCTGTTAGTAAATCATTGTTTCTGAACCAGTTATAGGGAAATGAGATTAAGGAAGTTTGACTATATTTTCTTTCTTTGCAATGAAAGAAATACACACAAATTTGAATGCCAGACTGTAGTAAGGTTGAATAAACTCTCTGTTTGCCTTATGCAGGGATTATTTGGCATAGAAGACATGCCCACAAGTGTGAGTAATGTGGCTTCCAGTGTGATCGACCTGAGTAGTGACGAGGAGGATTCACTTCAGGAGAAAACTCCAACAGAAATACAATTGCAATCGTCTATAGGAATTTTAGAAAATGAATGCTCTGAAAATTTGTGTAATACACAATTAGAACAGCCAATTTGTACCCAGACAGTTCAAGATGCTGCATTTTCAAGATCAGCTCCTCATGAATTCGACTGGTATTCAAAGATACCAAACCTGATTCAAAGAACTCTGTCATCTGTATCTTTAGCTAATGAACAACATGAAAGTGGATTGGAGCAGGATGGATCGAGGCAATCTAATGGCATTACATATTCTGCTCTTGGTTCGCCATCTCATCATGAAAGCTCTGCACAGCAAGCTTTTAGTACAAGAGATATTCAGCAGATATTAAATCAGCAGGGAAGGCAGACCTTGCCAACATCTTCATCAAGGTCAAATTGTCTGGGCCAGCCAGGCCAGGAAATTCAAAACAGCACTGATACACTTGGAATAAATCACAGTGTGCAAGTAAACCATGAAAACACAAGAAATGTTGGAAGTATGCCTGCAGTTGGTTCTTCCATGTCAAATCAATCTCGTCATGTTTCTTCAAAGAGCAGTTTTCACCAATTTTGGAAAGCAGGAAGTTATGATGTTCGATATCCACAAAAAGAATCCATACCAGGTCCTTCTATACTTTTGGAAAATTTGCATGTTGCATATCTTTTTTATTATGAAAATATTGTCCTAGAAATTAGATATTAATTATCATACAGTTATCTGTTTTCTTATCTTCTGTGATCTTCGAACTAAGAATGTTGAGGTTCTAAGGAACGTCATGCATCTTTAGCACTGTTTCTGTGAAGCAATTTACATGATTCTATAGTAATCAGTTATGGCATGGATTTGGTACGTTCTTGCTAATGTGATGGAGTTAGACAACTTTAGATACTTTAATAATACTGACAATTATTTTCTTCTTTATGCAGGTGGAATGTTTCATGTTCGTGTACATCCGAAGTTCCTTCATTCTAATGCGACCTCCCATAAATGGGCATTTGGAGGTTTGCTTCTTATGCCACTCTTTCGAATGATAAATAATGTCTATTGACACTCTCTTTCCTTACGGTCATCTGTAGATCATTTTTTATTTATATTAGGATCCACTGCTTGAACTGTAACGTTCAATTTTTCAGTAAGAGATTATCTTAGCCTTATTGAATAGTATGTTGTGAGATATTTTCTCCAAAGCTCTGTTCTTATGTTAAAAAATAATATTTTCTGTGAAGACAAATCAATTAATGTCAGAAGTTATAGGAAATGATGAATCTATTGTTGTTGAAATAAAATATTGTTGTCTAAATAAAATAGTGAAATATAAACACAAGATATAGAACTGTTTGGAAATTGAAAATTCCAAAGTTACTCTTTTTGACTCATCTTAATTATGATGCCCTGAAAAGGCAAGGCATATTAGAAGATTCCTTTGTATAAGAAACTATACAAAATGAGTGACTGAATGACAGGAAAATTTAAAATGGGAAAAAGAAAAATAAACAAAATGCTATGGCTATTTTACATGCTTATCATTATCTTCAAGGATGAAATATATGTTGAAGATTGTCAATGCACAGTTGAATGATTTATTCCTCCTAATCAGCAAAGTTGTAATCTCAAGCTGCCACTTTTACCATATAATCTATGTGTCACTTGCACAAGGCCTAGTATTTCTATTTTGTGGTACCATTGAATGTGTAATGCATCCACCCAAAATGGGGTTCCCTGATGTTAATTCACACAACAAGGGTGCCTTTTATCTAGACACAACATTATTAAAAATTATAGTATAAAAACTTGTGGATTACTTGTGAGTTGAAATAGAAAATGAGAAAACTGCCTATAAAGGCAAGTCTTGGTGAGTTTTTCTGAGTTTGAGCAAAAATTGGTTCTGCTGAGTTTTGCTGAGATGCGATTTTTGAAATTATAACATGAATTATTGAAAATTTAAGAAAGGTAATCATAAAGCACAACAAGTGCTCTTCCCATCATTCAACATATTCATTCATCTCAGCATAACAATCGAATTCTCTTAGTCATAATGTACATGTATAATTTATTTCTAAATGCATTGTACATAGTTTTTTTACAAATCAAAAAATTATAAAAAAAAATGTAACAACCGAATAAATCATTCCTAATAATTTTTTAACACTTTTAGAAGAACAAGCTACGTGTACACAATAGGACATAGCATAACACTTCACTCCATAAGCCATCCAAAGAATAATTTTGTATTTGAAGAGGGATGGTTCACTATACAGCCATACGGCATCATGAAGTGGTCAACCCTACCATCACCAAGTCTAAGGGGATCTAAGAAATCACAATGCTCTCATTTCACTCTCCCGAGGGTACATAAAAGGGTCTAATAATAATCCAACTAGAATGACACTTAGGATAGACCCAGTCACGCAAGAAGCCACCTCATAATTATGTGGGGCTTTTCCTCTTTTTGCAGCAGAAAATGCCATAACAAACAACAGAAAATTTTCCCAAAAGAAACACAAAGGCATGCCTCTGGGATGCTAACAAGGAAGGAGGATGTTTTCAGCTGCATAATTAATTAATTTCCAAGTCCACTCATATTCTTCAACTCTTGTAGTCCTTATTCCTCCAACATCTTTCTATGGACCAGCAAGCAACTCTTCAAAGAACCCCAAGTCCAACAGGGTAATTAGCACCAGCGATCAAGAAACAGCTTGTATAGGCTCCAAATCCTTCACATCCTCTTCCAAGGCACTAGCATAACAGCCTGAAATTAGTAAAATCCATGAAAATTGAATGGGATACAAACTAAGAAAGAGACAAGCCACCAAGAAAGACCATGAAGAAAATCACAACAAATTTTAGAAAACAGACCACAACCAAACCGAATTTGCATGGCCAAGAGAACCTAACTTAAATCCACCACTTGAAAAAAATTGCACTTGCTCTTCTAACTCCTCTCTCCTCCAACTCTCTTCCTTTCCAAATTTGTAATAAGTGTGTAAAAATGAAAAATTTCCGCATATATAGAAGGAACCTCCTCCTTTGCAAGTGGAAAAGGGACATGTGCCCCTTTCCTTCCCTTTCTTGCATGAGCCCCTTTATACAGTCTCCTAAGCTCCTAGGAGCTTACTCATAGCTAGAAAAGCCTCCCACCCAATGACCCACATAACCCCTAACTTATCCCCCTCAGGAAGTACCTTTCTAACCCTACCCACTTCTTAAAAGGGACAATAAAGTGTACTTCAACTTTTTATTTATTTTTATTTTATTTTCTCCAACATCGGTAGCCTAGGACACAATTAATAAAGTGTGCATCTAAATGGACCCCTAAGTTCCTAACCACTAGTCCATCTAACTAACTAGTAATCACTAGCGTCTTAATTTAAAAGATAAAGGTGATTTTGGGAACAACATGTGAGACTAACATGGCAATGTGGTTTAGGGGATCCTCTTATCCCCTCTTCATTCTTTCATTGCACTTGTAATATGTGCACCCATTGCACCCATCAATACATCCAATCAAGATAGCATACATATAGAATCCTCAAATAGTGATTTAGTTTGTGCATATATCTATGTATGTTATCACCAAACATGTAGAATGCATCAAAATTGGATAATAGAATAATCATATCATGAGAAAGGAGCATCAGCAGATATGATTAGTTAACTAGGATCCTATATTCTATTGATGATGATAATTGTCAATAAAGCATACTAAATCATTTGTGTTTCTTAATTACTAAGTGCAATCAGAGATAAACACAAAATAGCCTATACTCCTGGAAAACACACATTTCATCTTCATAAATATAAGATACAAGAGATGGTCTAGATGTTCAATAAATCATAGAAGTTTAGAACAACAAAAGTTTCAGTCCATAGGTCAAAATGGAGAAAACGTGGAGTGGGGCATAACATAATGAATGTCTTGGTCGACTGGTCCAACAATTCTTCTTCATCAATGTTTGTGAAGTTGGTTTGGGGATGATTTATTACTTCACTGCAAGTTTTTTTTTTTTTTTTTTCCACAGATAGGGCAATGGAAAGAACTATTGAGCTTGTTAGAAGGACATAATGATGGTTGTAATGATTGATTTGAACGAATAGAAGTTTCATAGAGTTGGGGTTCTTTGAAAGTCAGATTGTAGTTGTAATGATTGATTTGAACGAATAGAAGTTGGGGCTCTTTGAAAGTCAAATTGTTGTATAGAAGTAAACTACAGGTGGATGGTAGCTGTGAGTTGAGAGGATACCTACAGAATATAGTTATTAGTTCTATGAATGGTGTAATTATTAGTTATTAGTTCTATCCACATAAATACACATTTATGTAGTCAAGCAAGCTTTTTAAGTTTTCCATTGACTCCATTCTACATCTTCTTTCAGAAGAATGGTCTATGGTATGGGTCTATGTAGATGGCATATGAATGCCTGCGAAGAGCTTATTCTTTGGAGTTCCAAATGATATATATTTTTCTTCTTACATGATATAGAAAAATTGTTCCTTACAACTATCAAGGTCATCAGAGAAAAATTGTTCCTTACAACTATCAAGGTCATCAGATAATGGATTCTAGTTGTAACATTCTTAGAGAGAAACTTGTGCAGATGTTTCATTAATAGAAATTTTGTATTTGGAAGAAAAGAAATCAATCCTTTTTCATGTTGTGCAAAGCAGGGGATGTTGATTATGGGATCAGTTCCAAGACAATGGGAAAGCACTCTTTGGTTCAGATTTAAATCTTTTATATTTATTATGTGTTAATTTTGACTGATATTAACTTTACTTTAAGTTTACAGTTCTGATGATCAAGTTTATTGTTCTAAAGCTTTGTTATTATCAGAGAGTCTGCCATTTCAGTGTGGTTGTATAAGATCCATAGAACGGCCAGTCCCCAGTTAGATACTATACTGGATATTCTATTGCTTCCCTGAGAACATTTTTAGTTAATCTACATAATGCTTCTGCAGTACCATTTTCTTTTTTTGGAAATTGATTTTGAAGTATGTCACATTGTAATGAGTTGATCCATCATATTACCTTACCCAGCTTTTTCCAAAGAAAATCAGGAATACAATTAAAACTCAAATTCGATGTGTTTCAACCTTTATACGATCTGTTTACATTCTGAATTTGCTATGATTCTAGAACTACATTTATCTATTATCCTGGAGGTATTCATTATGATTTCTTTTTCTCATTTCTGAAGCTAGTAATTATGCATGTTTCTTTCTTTGTACCTTCTTTTGTCAGAACTCTGACTCCCTCCTGTCAGATTAGGGGGCAAGTGTGTGATATCTATAATTTTAGAGGTGATATCTTTCCTTGTAAGGATAAATGGGAATATCACCAAGCCCAGACCGGCTCTAGCGATAAAGTGGCGCCAGTCTGGGTGTGTTATAACATGCTTTATTGTGCTGTGGGGATTTGAATTCGAATCATTCTTTTTATGAATGCACCAATTTACATTTATACAATTAACCTTTGACTGTTGCAAAAAAGTAATGTTTTTGATAATAGAATGCGGCAAAACAAGGGGCCGAACCCTTACAAAAAGCAGACAGGCCATAAAGGTAGCAAGCACAAAAAGTGCCTTAAACCAGAACAATCAAAACAGAAAACCCATCATAACCAGCACACCTAGCCGATAACCATGATAGTAAAAACAGAGTAGTAGAGAAGCAAAGTAGCAACAAAATATAAACAGAAACTAAGGAGGCAAATTCTCTCCTTGCTTAACCATGGACTTAACAATGTCATCCAAATTCTTAGCAAGATCATCATTGTCAGCATTGACAGGCACCCCCAGGTTTTTCAGCACAGAAATGTTAAGGAAAATAGAACTCCTGAGCACAGTGGAGAGATTTTGCTCCAGCTTCTCGATACGAGCCCTCAGACCCTCCAGATCAGCCCCCAGACCAGCATCAGTGTCCATATCATCATCAGCCTCTTCCACGAACATTTCACGCGCTTCGTCAACATTGTCGGCAGAGTCATCAACTTCCTCAGTGGTAGCCCCCGTATCATGAGTCTCCTACTTGCCTTCAGCTTCCCCAGATATGTCCTGAACCTCAATTTCCTTATCCTCTCCCCCCTGGGTGGATTCTTCCAAACTGCTCTCAGAGTACTCAATTAGTTTTGTTTTAAGAGCAGGTTTGCCAGTGATACGCCCGGACCGCCTAACACTAGAGGGGAGACTATCTTTAAAAACCTTGGCAGAAGAACGAGACCTGCTCTAGCCCACCAGGGTCCTACTAGGATTTTGAGGGGTCCCAACCATAGCCCTACCAGTGCTTATATCCCCAGCAATAGTCTTTCTCTTTTTGCCCTTCGTACTGACAGTAGAACCCGGAGTGTCAGTAGGAATATCCTCAGGAGTGGAGAAGGCAACGTCTTTGGTCTTAGTAGGAACAGGGGATGGCCTGGGTTCATCACCAGGAGTATCCCTAGGGTTAGAGGAGGGTTCCCCACTGTTGGTTTGAATGGACTTAGCGGGTTCAAGGGCAAGATGATAATTATAGAGGTAGAGAATAAGGCCTTGGTGAAGAGGGATGGGTCTTTTAGCAGGGTTTTTTCCCAGTTTAGCCCTTACCCTAAGGACAGAATGTTCAAGGGAGGAAAGCAGATAAAATGGAAAGCTAATATGAACATTGCGACGGAAATGATTTAAAAGGGGGAGGTGGTAGTTATATAACCTGGTGAAGCGCCCCTCCAGGGTGAAGTACTTCATGAGGAGAAAACAAACACCGTCCCACGGCTCGGGTAGCTTGGCTCTGTCAAATCCCCCTTGATAAGCGACTAATTCTTCTCCATCTCCAAGGAAGAGCTTCTGACTAGAAAGGTCCGCAATTTTAGTTTTCCTCTGCAGTTTCAAGCCCTGGGTAGACATACTAGTGGCCATAGCGATCACTCTTTTAGAAATTTCAAAGCTAATGCCGCCCACTAAAACCCACCAATTCTACCAAGACCTGGCAAATTGTTCAGAGATATTTTCGTTATAACCATTGAGCCACTCTAGATAGGGACTAATCCCACCCTCTTTGCAATAATGCTAGACCACCAAGTTGTCTTTGAACTCACAGCAAGAGACGAGCTCGGCTTTGATTCGGTCTCCACCCATGTTGGAATTACAAAGTATGTCACAAAAACCCCCAATCTCCTCAGTCATGTTTACAGTAGCATTATTGGCATGATCAAGTCTAATAATGTGGGTGATAACACCACACGCATTATCATAAATATGAGATACCTTGCAATGCTTACTCATCCCATACTTAATCATAATCACACGGTGTACGCCATGATGATCCAGCCGCCCGCTTGCCTTATGAAAGCAAGGAGCGGAAATGACAATGGAGAAGGTACAAAAGTACCCGTACTTCAAGAACCACGTCAGCCCCCTCCCAAAGAGCTGACAATATGAGCTGGCTTTCCAACAAATCTAACTCATCAATACCCTAACACTTCTTTAAGAATGAGCGCCTTAAGATTACGAGGGATATGATCAAATTGGTGCCAAAACTGCTAATTTGAATACCGTTGTCCCAGATCGGCACAGGCGTCTGCAACTCCATTGCCCTCACGGTAAATATGGGAGATATTCACACTGGGAATCTTCTATGGGAGATATTCACACTGAGAATCTTCTGCAGGAGAATCTGTATATCCCTAATAACATCTTTCAACTTGATGCCAACAGCCGACACATTATTGATTGCATCAATCACGATTTTTGAGTCCCCCTGGATGTACAAATCCCTGATACCAAGGGATATGGCCAATTTAATCCCCCAAAGAAGAGCCATGGCCTCAGCATAGTTATTGGTTTGACAGCCTAGACCGCTAGCATAGACAGCAAACAAGTAATGTTACTCTATTGTATGGGGTGTACAATTATCTTTTTTTCTGTTTTGGTAACTACTTTTTCTTTGTTTTTCTCCATTTTGTAGTCATGTTTATTAGATTCAAATTTTGAATAAATAATGATGTTATCAAAATAATATGTTTAAAGGTGGTTCTTCCTTGTGACTTCCCACTTTGTGGCCAATTGTTGGTATCTCAATTTACCTAATCTTTAGTATATATTTTAATTTTTGTTTATCATTGCAGCTATTGCAGAGCTTCTTGATAATGCAATTGATGAGGTAATGTGAATTTGTACTTTTTTTTTGGGTGAGATGAATTGCTGAGATAGCTACAATCACTCGTTTGTGATAGTTACCACAGAGATGAGAGAAGTTCATAACTAATGTTTATTTTTTAAATATTTTGGTCAGTTTTGTTTGCTAAAGCATTGTCTCGATGATGACTATTTGTCAACTTGATGTATGATGTTTTGATGATACGATATTTTATATTTGAAGATTAGTGTTCTATTATTGTCTATATCAACTTGATATATGATGTTTTGATGATACAATATTTTATATTTGAAGATTAGTGTTCTATTATTGTCTATATCGTGGGTAGAAATTTCCCTATTGTGTTTCTTATTTTGGTCCAATAACATTTAGATACATCATGGTGCAACTTATGTCAAAGTGGACCAGATTTATAACCCTCGTAACTGCAATCATGCTTTACTTTTTCAGGGTGCGAACATTATTCTTAGCTTGCTATCACTATTTGTACAAATTGGTATTGTATTTACTTTTATGAGCACTTACTAGTTGAAATTATCACCTTGTATTTTCTTTTGCAGATGATGGAGGGGGCATGGATCCTGATTGTATATGACAGTGCATGAACTTGGGATGTTCTATGAAGAACACAAACACTACCATAGGACAATGTAATTCCAAGGAAGATGAGCCACACCCGGCACTGCATAAAAAGCTCGAGTGTAGTTTTTGGAGGATAATCACATATCTATTAAATCAATTTAAGTGTTTATTGCATGACTAGGCACGGGCTGCTTTCATTGTTGAACTGATTTCTATCCATTTGTGTATGCAGATGGTAATGGCTTCAAAACAAGTACAATGAGATTGGGGGCAGATGCAATTGTTTTTACTCGGACAGCTTGTGGAAGGTGCTGTTTGTTTTTTATTGAAACAAAAATAATCTCAATCACATCATTGTTCTTCTTGAGATTATTCTTGCTAATATTAGACTACTTTATGATATGTTTCTCTCCATTCACATCATTATTCTTCTTAGTCACAAATCATCACAATATTATTCTTGCTAAGGAGTACAATAATAATCACAATCACATCAGTGTAATAATAATCTGAATATTATCATTTTAGAAAGAATGCTCTCAATCACATGATTGTTCTTCTCAATCACATAAGCAATATAAGGAGGACAATGTTGTAATTGAGATGTAATAATAATCTGAATATTATCATTTTAGAAAGAATGCTCTCAATCACATAAGCAGTATAAGGACAATGTTGTAATTGAGATTATTCTTGATATGTTTCTTTCCATGTTTTTCTCTACCAAGACTATTAAAATGTTCCATAAGATGATTGAGATTATTCTTGCTAACTTGAAGCTGCCTTATGATGTTCCATTTCAATGTATTTTCTTAGTATAATTATTGTAGAAAAATCCCCCTCATTTTGCAGTCTATTGCACATTAATTTAGTGCAGTTTAGTCTTTGAGCATTCAATTCTAGTTTATTTTTAAGGGTTCGTATCCTGCACCTAGGATCATGTGTGAGAGTTTAAACATTTACTTTGAAGAAATTGAAAGCATATGTACAAATCCAAATGCCATTCACATTCTTGTTTTTTTTTTAAATACTTTTTTAGGGTTTATGATTGTAATGGTAGCATCTACAAAGTTGTCTTTAATTAATTTCTTTTGGTTGTTGAATTTTTAATTTGGCAGCTCTTCAACTCAGAGTATTGGGATCTTTTCCTACACATTCTTGAGAAAGATGGAGCAAGATGACATTATAGTTCCTATGGTATGATATAATGTCAAGGTGAAATCAGAATATCTTTGTTTGAAAATTACTATTGGATTTCATGCATTGTATATGTTTTGTAGGTTGATTTTGAGCTGCCAATGGGTTCCCAAACACCAAGAATGTTAGTTCGTTATACAACAGATATTTGGACAAAAAACTTGGCAACAATCTTACAGTGGTCTTCTTATACAACAGAAATTGAACTTATGAAGCAGGTACATGATTTATTCAAATGGTTATTTTGATAATTAAAAAATGCCATCAATGTCACATAAAGGTACAGCACAGTAGTTTATTCTCAGCTTAATGACTTAATGACTTACTTGCCAAATTTATTATTATATCAAGACTTTATTTTTACAATCCTTTGAAAATTCATAACCTCTCTATGATCCTTGTTACCTCTTTTTGACAGTTTGATAACCTCTTTATGAGGTTTCTCCCACTTTCCCATCTGCATGGTTTATTGTTTGTGGAAATCAGTGTACTTGGAGAAATGCTTTCCTTCTCTTTGGCCCATGTGGTCCAGCAGAATTCTGAAATTTACTTATAATGTCCACTTGGAGAAATGCTTTCCTTCTCTTTGGCCCATGTGGTCCAGCAGAATTCTGAAATTTACTTATAATGTCCATCTATTCAGCAATACAAAATTATTATAGAGAAGAAAAAACTGTGTGCCAAAATCATCTGCAGTTTCATCCGTGAGTTTCCCCTCCAAAGCCAAAAAAAAATCCTCTTTGAAACGAGACCACCATCAACCTAAAAAGACCTAACACACTAAAAAATAGGACTGATGCCTCAGAAAAGGTGGTAACAGAAAAACAGACCAAAAATAGGGAAATCTAAAAATATAAAAGAATCACTCCCGAGTCCCCTGCAGCAATAAGAAATCTAAAAATAGTGAAGTCTAGAGTATCTTCGGTTACATTAAAACTTATAGAAGTGTTGTGAGTTTAAGCAATCGGCCAATTCTAGTCATTGCAGACTATTTAAATACTCAACAACAATACAGAAATTGGTATACAAGAGGAATAAAAAAATAGAGTCCAGACTGAACAAATTCTTGTTGTAGCATCGTCATTATCGTAAACACACAAAGTTTAAGAATGGGTTATCTTCATTATAATGACATATGATATAAATCCCTCCAACTATTAGGCCCGACTTTATGTAACATTGGAATTATTAAATTGATCTCCTTGATGTAACATTGGAATCATTAGTTGCTCTCCTTTATTCGTATCAGCCAAATAACACTTGCGAATCACCTACATCAAAACTGTTCCACCATTACGTAAAATCTTGGGTTGCAAATTCCTTCTACCAAACTCATATGCAACTGTGCCCATTTTGCATGAATATTTGCCCAATCACTAGGCTTCCTCCTCTTATTGCTAAAGAACATCCTGTAAATACCATCCATGCAACTCCCTCTTTCAGCATAGCCACTGTCATGAATCATGATCATAGGTTCAGACAGTTGTTCACCCCTCTTCAAGACGATACACCCTCTGGGTAATGGGCACCATGTCTTCTCAATAAGGGTTGATTTACTGTTTCCAGCCAAGGACACATGGTCATAAAGCAAAGCTATAGCATGCAGGCTATATAGAAACCCATAGAACACTGTGTTAAACAAAAACAAAGATAAAAGTGTCTGGTACCATATAGAAACCCTTAGAACACTGCACAAAACAATCTTTGACCTAAATGCAAATGAAAAGATGGACCTATTATAGATTTCTCCACGCATCAGGCATTGCATGTACGCAGCAAGCTATAACTAACAGCTTAAATAAAACAAAAGTGACTCCTAAGTTTCCTTCAGCAAAGTATCCATTATTTACATCATATGTACACTGTTCAATTTTCATTGATGTACAACGAAGGAACAATACTTAGTATTTTGTCACTAGTCTGTTGTGGTTTGAAATATTCTATGTGTGTGTGGAAATCTTAGAGTCCATATTGATTTTGTCTTTTTGTTCTTTTTATAAGTTCAGGGACTGTTAACATGGAAAATGAATGTCTATATTTTAATTCTTTCATATGTTTTGCAGTTTGAAGACATTGGACCTCATGGAACAAAAGTAATCATTTACAATCTTTGGCTTAATGATGATGGCTTTATGGAGCTTGATTTTGATACAGACAAGGAAGTATGGCCCTATACTAGTGGATCTCTATTTGATACTATGCATTTAAGTCAGTACACAATGTTATTGGCTACATCGCTGGAGAGAAAACTGCCCATATTGAATTTTCTATCCTTATTTGTTGTATATTTTTTCCTAATAATCTTCTGAAGTAACTTGTATGCACTACTGTGTCTTTCATTGCCTTTCTGATATATGAATCATTCAATTCTATTTCTGTTATTAATTTCTGTCTTGCAGTGAGATTGAGAATGTTCTTTGTTTCTCTATTCAATCTAGATTACTGCATATTCCAAATTATTGCTATCCACTGTTGTTGGTGTTCAGGGTAAAGGCTGAAATCTGTTATTACTGTTGTCTTGGCATAAGTATAATTAACTAGTACTTTACTATGTGTTATTTCTACGTTGAATCTAGGATTCTAGACTATTCCCCGTGCTTTAAAGAGTTTCAATTTTATCTTATCCCCATATTCTAAGAAAAATTTCCATTATGAACATATGGGCTGTAAATACAAAGGAACTAAACTCTCTTTTGTCTATAATAAAGAATTATTAATAAGTCTTAAACATGTGCAGATACGAAAAAGAAGTATTCTTGGATAGAAGCTATTTGAATTGGCTATGCACTAACATGATCCATTCCTATGTCTACTAAAACTGGTAGCCACTGACTAATCTAAAATCAGACAATTATTAGACAGTATTTTCGTTTGTTGACATACCGAAGGGTTTGGTGAAAAGACCTGAAAAGAGTGAAATGGAGACTAACATTTGGATGGACTGAAGTAAAACATTTTAGTATGTAAATCATAGTTCGAAATTTTAGATGCAACAAGTACTCAACTAACTTTAAAAAGTACTTAAATTCCTTAAAAATAAACATAAATTTTATGGAAAATAGAGTCACAAAATGTATCAAATGAGTCTATAAAATGTTTTAGAAGATTTTTCTATATGATTTGAATACAAAATGAGTGCAATTTCAAATCATCATGCAAATACAACGATCGACCAATAAATATGACAATTTGCCTATCCATGCAAGTTACAACAATTTACAATTTCCTCTTCCT
This sequence comes from Cunninghamia lanceolata, assembly GCA_027924645.1. Lineage (NCBI taxonomy): Eukaryota > Viridiplantae > Streptophyta > Pinopsida > Cupressales > Cupressaceae > Cunninghamia > Cunninghamia lanceolata. The sequence goes on along the minus strand of BSBN01001670.1, from coordinate 2,585,647 downwards.
CATGTATGATCTAGTGAAAATTTGGGGTCTATTCCTTATAGCTGGCTACGACTCCACTCTCATACTAGAAGGTTGTAGCTCCACCTTGAAAATGAATGTCAATGACTTCTTTTTGCCTCAAGTTTAACATCATCTGTAATGATTGCATCAAATCCAATGTCTCCTCTTTTTGCAGCATGCTCCTTTGCTTGACTCTCAAAATCAACAATCTTGTCTTCTATAAACATGGGGGTGTCCTCATCTTGTGTAGTATGGATCAATTTTAGGGCATGCACAAAGCCAAAACTACCTTTTGGTCCCAACAAGATATAATGTGTTAGCATTAAGGCTCAGTAGTTGCCAAGCCTAGGCTGCGCTCACGTTATGGCTTTATAGAAATAAAAACTTAAAGTTAAATTCTCTTTCTCTTTTATTTCAAATCTACATAGATTTTTTATAATAGAAGACAATTGAGAAACCAATAAGAAAGAGTTTTAAGGTGTTAGTATGGTCAAGCAACAAGGTAGTGCAGAATTTAAAATACTGGAAGAAAAAACAACAAATAGAGAGATAGAGAGATAGACGAGGGGAGAGGGACAAGGAAAGATAGAGATAGAGGGGGGAGAGTGAGGGGGAGATGGAGAGAGAAAGAAGAGAGATAGAGGGATGGAGAGAGGGAGAGATAGAGGGAGGAAGGGATAAAGATAGAGGGAGACATAGACAAGGAGATGGAGATAGAGAGGGAGAGATAGAGATAGAAATATATAGAGGGACATATAGAGAGAGATAGAGAGGACAAAAAAGAGAAAGGGGGAAGGGATATTGAGAGAGATAGGTAGAGAGAGGGAGAGATAGAGAGAGAGGTGGGGAGATAGAGAGGGAGAGATAGAGAGACATGGATAAGGAGAGATAGAGATAGAGGTAGAGGAGGAGAAAGAGAGAAAGAGAGATATGGAGAGATAGAGAAAGAGAGGATAGAGAGATATAGGGACAGTCTCTTTCTACCTATCATTTATCACTCTATCTTTATCCTCCATATATATCTCTTTGTCTCCCTTTGTCTCTCTATCCTTCCTCTATCTAGCTATCTATTTTCATCTCTCTCTCTCTCTTTCTCTCTCTCTCTCTCTCTCCATATAGTATTAAGGGCATAGATCTTCAATCAAATCATGCCACATACATCTTGACCAAACACATAGATTAGTATTAAACACATATCTTGATTGGCACACAATTGTAAAGAAACATTGCACTTACAAGAATATGAATTACACTTAGGATCAATGAATAGGTATATGAATAGGGGAGAAGATCTCATGGTGGATATATAGTGTAGTCACAGTTAGGAGGGTCCATAAAGTGAATAGTCTAGACTATACAGCAAGAATAAACATAATGGAAGCAACTCAATTATAGAATGCAAATACATACTTAGTCATTTAATATATCATAGATTCAAAATACAAACATGCCGATAACATACAGGCTTACAAATCAGGGCTCAAAGGCCTAATTATCTAGTTAAAATACATGCGCAAGATATAGCTTTGAAGCACCTTATAGAACAAAATCCTAAGACTAAAAATTCATATTATGATTCACTACTTTCCTAGGAATCTATTACATGATTATATATCATCTTTAGATCATAAGATTCCTCAACATTGGCCAAACAGATTACAAACTCCAATGAAAGAGATGTAACATGTGTACACAGATAGGTCGAACCTAAACTTATGGGAATCCTCCATGAGTGAATGAATCCATGTGTGGTTCTCAGGGAAGGTTGGGCACATCCAAAAGTATCTTGAATGATGTGTAATTTAGCTCCACAAGTCATGAACATGCTCCCCAAGTCTTCTCCTTCAGTTGTCCATCTAAGATTCTCTGAATGCTTTGCTCTGAGAAAAATAGTCAATCTTTTGATAGCAATATCTTTCTGAAAATTGATCCAAATGATTTGAAATTTGGATATGATGTACATGAAGATGTCTAGATTAAGTCCATCTCTGCAATGTTTGAAATGAAACCATGGTAAAATGTGGACCAAAATACAGAAACTACTACCGACTGAACTGACTATACTAAATTGGGAAAATGAAAGAAACAAAATAAAATGCAAATATTTTTGGTTGATGCAAGATTGCTCTTGAACCAAGGATGCTCCTATAGCATACACCCAGGGTTGTCGAAAAAGTGAGTCCCTCACTTTGTTGGGGCTAGAGGAAAACCAAGACGGTCCACCTTAGCCTGAGAAATCCAAGATGAATCTTCTTCTGGTCTACCTTTCCACTTTACCAAATTTTCCATATATTGCTTTCCTCTGATATTATGTCCAATTCTACTATCCAAGATGTCTTCAATCTTCTCTAGTGCTCATAATGGTAACTTCTTCTTCAAGTCCTCTTCAATGCTATCACTGAACTCTACTTCAAGATACTGACATAGGTCTGCAATTTTGAAAATAGGTGATATACTAATGTCTCCAATAGCTCCACTTCGTATGCATTTCTTGAATCAAACTTTCTGAGTATCGTACATGGTCCAAACTTCTTCATCTTCAACTTGTATGTCTCAATTGGAAATCTTTCTTTTCTTAGATATACCATAACTTCATCTCCAACTAAAAATTCATGTCTTCTCTTCTCATCTACTTGTTCCTTATACTTACTATTCATCTTCTCAATTGTTTCTTAACTTGATTATATACTATCTCCATATGTCCTACAAATTTTCTACTCCTGCACTCCTCTTATCCTCCATTCTAATATCTCTCAACTCCGTTACTTCTCTAGGATTATTTCCTATCACAATCTCAAATGGTGTTCTTCCTGCACTCATGTTCACTAAATTATTATAGGCAAACTCTGCTTGTGATAGAATCAAGTCCCAATTTCTTGCCTAATCTCCAACCAAGCATCTCAGCAAATTTCCCAAACTCCTACTCACTACCTCTTTTGTCCATTAGTCTATGGATGAAATGTTGAACTGAACTTTAAGTTTGTCTTCATCTTCTTCTAAAGTGTCCTCCAAAAGTATCCAAGAAATCTTGTATCTCTATTTGAAATTATACTCTTAGGTAATCCATGTAATCTCACAATCTCTTTGGAAAATAGATCAGCCACATGAACTACATCAATTTTCTTCTTACAAGGTATGAAATGTGTCATCTTTGAAAATCTATCCACCACTACAAATATAGAAGCATGTCCCCTTTGTGTCTTCGACAATGAAATCATGCTTATGTCTTCCCAAGGTCTCTCTGGTATTGTCAAAGATTTGTACAATCTAGTATTCTCACTACTTCCTTTTGCAACTTCGCATACTCTATAGCTCTGCACAAACTTCCTTACTTCCTTATATATCTAAGGCCAAAAGTAGTTTTTACTTACCAAAGCCACTATCTTATCAATTCCAAAATGTCTTGCCAATCCACCACTGTGCTCCTCTTTTATCAAATTATCTCTCATTAAACTCCTAGGTATACAGAGCTAATTTCCTTTGAACAACATATCCTCCTGAATGAAAGAATCGAACCACTTCTATTTGTCACAATAGGTTCCTTACATGTTTTCCTAGGTTCTACAAAATCAAGGTCTTCTTCATACATGTTCTTCAATTCTTCAAATCCTAACACTTCAACTCTCATCTTTGTTAGCAAATTCCTTCTTCTACTCAATGCATCTAAACTTTGTTTGATTTCCCATTCCTATGCTATAGTACAAAAGTGTAACTCTGTATGAACTCTATCCATCTCATATGTCTTTGATGAAACTTTCTTTGACTATTCAAATATTGCAAAGTTTGATGATCTATATACAACACAAATTTCTTAGGCAACAAATAATGTCTCCACTTCTTCAAGGCTTGAATTATGACATAGAACTAATCATAAACTGAATATCTTTTTCTTGCAGCATTCAACTTTTCACTGAAATATACTACAAGTCTTCCTTCTTGACTTCACACTAGTCCAATTGCATTTCCACTTGCACCACAATCTAGTTAAAATACCTTATTGAAATTTGGTAATGCTGACACAGGTTTCTCTATTACTTTCTACTTCAACAATTCAAAACTTTTATCTGCTCCTGATGTCTACTTAAAGTCTTTTCTATCACATCTCAGTTTCTTTGTCATAGGGTTACATATTGAATTGAAATTTCTAATCAACTTCTAGTAGAAACTAGCTAATCCATGAAATGATCTAACTTATCCAATGCTCTTAGGTGTAGACCACTCAACAATTGCTCTAACTTTCCTAGGGTCCATCTTCAATCCTTTATAGAAATCGTAAATCCCAAATATACCAATTCTTTCTTCGTGAAACTATATTTCTTTATGTTTATCAACAATTTCTCTTCTCTCAACCTCTTCAATACTTGTCTCAAGTGCCACAAATGTTCTTCTTTTGTCTTACTGAGAATTAGAATATCATCCAAACATACAAAAACAAACTTAACCAAGAATTTCTTTAAAACTTCACTCATCAATCTCATGAAAGTACTCGATGCATATGTCAATCCAAAAGGCATCACTAACCACTCATACAATCCTTCATTTGTCTTCAAAGTAGTCATCCATTCATCTCCTTCTCTGATTCTAATCGAATGGTATCCACTCTTCAAGTCTATCTTTGTAAAATATTTTGTTCCACTCAAACAATCCAAAATGTCATCCATCCTAGGTAATGGAAATCTATACTTAATTGTGATCTTATTGATTGCTCTAGAGTCTATACACATTCTCCATTCTCCATCTTTCTTCAGTGCTAGCACTACAAGTACTGCACAAGGACTTAATCTTTCTCCGATCAAACCTTTCCTCAACAATTCATGTATCTGTCTATTTAGTTCTTCATTCTCTACTGGTGTCATTCTGTGCATTGCTTTGTTAGGCAAACTAGCTCTAGGAATAAGATCCATGTGATGATTGATACTACTGATTGGTGCTAATCCTTCAGGTATATTATCTGATATGATGTTTCATACTCTATTAGCAACTTAGTTATCTCCTCTGTCTATGATTTTTTAGTTTCTGTCTTCAGGTTTTTTAGGTTTCTTAGGAATTAAAGTATAAAACATATTCTCATGTCTCAAACCAGCCAAAAATTTCCTTCCATTAACCAAATAGATTCTAGCAATTCCATATACTTCACTCTAGGTTCATCTTCCAAAGGAATCAAAGTAATTCTCTTTCTATTTGATACTATAGTGTATGTGTTCTTTCTCCATCATGTATAGATTTTCTATCATACTACCATGGTCTACCCAACAAAATATGACATACATCCATAGGCTGGCATAATATCACACCAACATTCTTCACTCACCAGTACATTATGATCATCCTAAATCCATGCTATCTGATATGGCTTAGGGTGGTTCAATCTTTCCAACTTTAACTTAGTCACCATCTCCTCTGAAACCAAATTACTAGAACCACCACTATCAATTACAACTTTACAACATTTACCTCTTAATTTACATCTAGTCTAGAACAAGCATTTCCTTTGTGGTGGTTCCTCATTTTTCTCTGCTTGAAATAGTGCTCTTCTCATGACAAGTGATTCTCGTTTCAAAAGTTTACAACTGAGGTTGATGATCCGACAAGTTTTTCTTCCACATATACTGCTCTTCCACTGTTCTCTATCTTCTTTCTTGTACTTCCTTGATGACATTCAAATGCTCTGTGTCTTTCACCTCCAAACTTAAAATAGGTTCCTTTGAATGTTCTCCTATCAAGTCCTCTTCCACCTCTTTTGAATCCTTCACTCTTATGTGAATTAGGGTTTCCTCTGTAATAGAAAATTTTGTCATCTCTCCGATATACATTGCTATCTTTGTCCTTCTTCTTGAATGTGCCATCCTGTCTACTCTACTTTGTAAATGATCTTTCTCCTCCAAAATATGTTCCACCTCTCTGAAATTTACCTCCTTTACCTCTCTATCTTTGCTCATGTTTCTTGTTCAACTTTTCTTCAACTTTCAAGGAAAATTGATATGCTTCTTCCAATGTTGTCATCCTCACTAAACTAAGTTCTTGTTGAATGTTTAATCTTAGTCTTTTGATGTATCTAGCAACTTTCTCCTTTCTTGCTTCACTATGTCCTGTCCTTATGATCATCTTATGAAATTCTTTAGTATACTCCTTCACAAATTTCTCTTTTTGTGTCTAGTTCTGCAATCTCTTCAACAATTCCAACTCATAGTCAGTAGGTATAAACTGATTCTTCTCTTTCCCTCTTTTTTTTCTATCCCACTAAACTTGATTCCACCAAATAGTAGCATGTCCTTTCAACTTAGTCTTTGCAAATTTCACCTTCTCTAGATCTTCAATTTCTTCATATTCAAAGTATTATTCTAGGTCATTTATCAAATCAATCAGTCCCTCAGGATTTAAATTGTTAGTATAATTTTGTACCTTTAATCTAGGTCTTTTTCTAATCTTTGAAATAGTTGACAATATCTTCACTTGATTTGATTCATCTTCTTCTTCTAGGGTTTCTTCATTTTGATCAGTGGATTGAAATTCTTCATCATTAGCAGTTTCAATATTAGGTCTAGGTGTAAGTCCTCTTCTTTGATCTTTTTCAACAACATCCAAGCAAACTAACATTGTCTTCATCATTTCCATCATCTCATCCATTATTCCATCCATAGTACAAATAGCAAGTATTCTCCTTAGTGGCATCTCTTCTTTGGATCAAGTGTAACTATATTAAATTTGGTGATCAGGATACAAGGTGACAACTGTCTTACAATCGGTGATCGATTGACTGAATGATGTGGCGAATTATGATTGGACTGATAATAGATACATATCACATAGGTACCACCTCAACAAACTTGTGGATTTCAACTATTTATTCACTTTGCTCTATGGTCATATTCCCAAATTGTATCATCTTGTATGATGTCTTCAATGTGATTGCTTGAACTTGAATGTTTGGGAATACTTTGTTGATCTTGCATTGGTCATCTTCCTATAAACTGGATGTGTATGATAGATGTTTCTCACTTTCTTAACACTGGGATTCTCCTTCTACAGGGTATATGTTGATCCTCTTTTGGTGCATCTTGATAGAGAGTAGTAGGAGATGATGATGATCATGCTTCCTTCTTGATATGTAGAGTAGATGACTTTTCAAAGAGACTTGAATGTACTGGAGGAACTTGAATCTTTCTAGATGAATGTCTTTGCTTGATGATGCAAATGATGAAGAGTGTTTGTATGTTGGACTTGAAATGATCACTTGGAGCAGCTATCTTCTATCTTCACTTCACTCCTAGCATAAAGGTGGTTCAAGCTTTTACTTCTTCGATGACTTCTTAGCTCAATCCTCGCTCCTGCAACACAAACAAAGAAGCAACATCAATCCTTTTGATAAACACTTGATTTCAAAACACATAAGAATCATTTCATGCATTTCTAACTTATGCGCATTAGATGATAAATTTGATCTTTGTTAGAAAGCAATCATAAAATTCAAATTAAGCATCATATATGGATGAGGCATTGGATGCCAATTTCACTCCTTGCCTAGAAACCTTCATAAAACATGAATTTAATCTCCATCCAAAGTGGCTCACTGGTTCACAATTTCATGCTCTGGTTAAAATTTCACTTTTCAATCTCTATTTTTTACTCCTTGTTCTAGGTGCATTGGATGAGGTTTTTGGTTTCTTTTTAGTTTTGGAGCACTAGATGGGCACATTAGATGATGATTTTGGATCTCCATTGAAACTTCACTTCAAAATATAATTACCCCTCCCTTGATGATGGTGCATCACATGTGGTACAATGAATGAGGAACTTGATCTTTGCTTGGATGCTCTTGCAATCATCCTCATCTAATTGTGGTGCACTGGTTGACGATTTTAATTTCTGGTTGATCAATCACTTGAAACTTGGAACTCATATCATATTGAAATGGTGCTGTTGGTGATTGTTTTGATGCAATCATAACAATAAGTTAAAATTCACATATAATGAACTGAAACTATACTTGAAAGATAAGAAGGAATCATTTAAGATTCACTTAATCCCAAGTCTACAATGGTTCTGTTGGTCAAATTCAGTTGGTCAATGTGAAGCTGTAATGTTCAAGGGGCCTTACGTAGTTTAGGGTTTCTTTGTGGTTTACTGGACTCAAGCTATGCAAAAAGATCATGAGATATGTCAATACTTTTTCATTCCTTTGCATAAAAGTGTTACTGTGCTGCAAAGCTTTAGATGGTTGTCTTGAATTATTGCAGCCTTCCTCTTTATATATTTATGAAAACTTGTCTACTTTTAACTCTGTTGTTCATGCTTCTTCAAATATGAGACAAATTTCCTTCAAATTTCTACGTTTTTAGCTAAATATTTCAGATGGGTTGGGAAAAGTTAGAAAGATCTAATCTAAACCTTATTTACTCTACCAAAGGATCTAATTGTTCTGTTATGGACTTTATAAATCATACTGCAATTTGATCAAATCCACAGTAAAAACCTTAAATGTAAGTTCTGAGCATTTTCACAAACATACATTTAAAATTGCAAGCTCTCAAAGAAAATATTTCAAAACACAAAGAAGAGCAGGAGAACACTCAGAAGATAGATGCAGAACTCTAGATTCTATTATATTAAAAACAAACAGTCATACATGATTTACAATGTCAGAATGACTCTTAGTTTCATTGATCAAACTACAGAGAACTTACAAGCTTTACAAATACAATAAGGAAGCCAGATGTTCCATGCACACCTTATTGCAGACAACAGGTGACCTCCTTCTTCTACTTCTAAACTATGCTAAGCTAAAATCCCTGTGTTTTCCTAAAAATCTCTGTTGTAAAGTATTACAATGTATTAAGGCACAATATATAGACTTTTTGATTGTCCTCAATACAGTCCAAAACCCTAATGGCTAAGCCATGGTTCAAACCCTAAGTTACAACATTAAATGGTGCAGAACCAACTTCCCAAAAATATCTCTAAATATGTGTCAAATCTGGGCGAAAATATGCCCCTTTCTGAAACCCTAACAGTTCAAAAGTAAATTATGCAACCTACCATCATCATGTTTTATCTGCATTTAGGGTCTTCTCATTGATGTCCCTTGACTTTCTGCACTTCATCCTCATCTTCTTTTTACTTCTGAAATCTAATTCTCCTCCCAGGACGTCATCACCATTAAGTTTCAGCTACTCCTTCCAGCTGCAAGCCTACAAAAAAAAGATCAGCCATAAGGACCATTGATTATAAGCAACCACTTTTCAATCACCTGTTAGATCCAAGTGGGGTCGAGAAAAAATCATGGCTATTGGGTCAAAACCTGCAAAAAACGCGTTCATACTACGCAAACTGTGTCAAAAACTACCGGGTCAACCATCGCAGACCAGAAATGATGCAAATGCAGGGTCAAAGTGTGTCGAAAAACCCTAAAAGACATCGCTAAACGTTTCCCGCCTATCGGGGCCAAAAAACCTTATCGACGGGCCCTAAAAACTACCCACCGACTTCCTGTGTCTGGCCAAAAAATGGCCCCTTATATCCCTTTATTAGAAACGGTGCCCTCAGAGAGTGACACGTGGCGCGCTTTGCATGAGGGGCTTATGAAACTATTGCTTTGTGCGGAAGGCGACGTGTGGCAGCTTCCGCGGGACTCTTAAGATACTAAAAAATTGTTTCAAAACTACCCCAGAGACACCTTGATTACCTTTTGAAACTCTTACTCCCACGCGAGACACGTGTCACTACCTGCGCCCTCCATTTAAAATCTAATGGGGCTGTTGAAACTATTGCAGAAAATGACACTTGTCACGTTCCGCGCTCCCGTAAAAAAAAGTTGAGACACTTAGAAACCCTTGCTGGGACCTGTGAAGCCTGCGGGAGATGACACTTGTCGGCCTCTGTGCTGCTGTGAGGGACTTTCGAAACTCATGAACCTCCCGTGGAAAGTGACACTTGTCACTTTCCACGCGTCTGTTGCAACTCTTAGAAACTATCGAGGCACTTTTGAAATTGTTGGCGGAAGGTGCCACATGGCATCTTCCGCGCAGCCATTGAAACTTTAAGGGGCTCTGCGGAGGCTGACACATGGCACACTCCGCACTGTCCTTGCAACTGCTAGAAACTTTTTAAGGAAACCATCAGGAAACTTTGAAGGTCTTGCAGATAGTGACACTTGTCACTCTTCGCGCTGCTTGTTTGAAACATATGAGACTTCCCACGGCTATTGAAACTTTAGAAACTATCGCAGAAGGCACCACGTGGTGTCTTCCATGCAACACTTGAAACTGTTTAGAAATTTTCAGAAACTTTTGGAGACCGGTGGATTTTTTAAATTTAAAAGGGGCTATTGCGGAAGGTGACAAGTGGCACCTTCCGTGCAACACTGGAAACTCTTTGAAACCGATGTAAAACTCATGCGGAATGTGACACTTGTCACACTCCGTGTAGCTGCTAAAATGCTTAGGAAAATTTTAATGAAACATTTGAAACTTTGAATTATTTAAACCTGATAGTGCATTTTTACCAAAATGGGCATAACTTGAAAAATATGGCAAATTTTAAGACGGTTCAAAAAGCAACCCTAGCTCATTTTTGACAAGGAACCCAACCATACCATGCACTGGCACTCAAAATGCATTTTCTCACTAATTTTATCAAAGTTTGCAAATTTCACTCTCTTTTCCCTTACCACCAAGGATAGACCCACAAAAATAGAAGCAAAAAGCAAAGCCATAGTAGGGGTCCCTATTTTGCTAAGAAGTAAAATGGGGCATGTTGTGAACATCACAACAACTAGCAACCAAACAAAACAACCAAATTCAAGGCATTCAAGAAAACTAGATGAAATAAATGCATAACTTCCGACTATCCATCTTTGTAAATTATTATTCAACTTGAGACCTAAGGCATTCAATAAGGGTGCATGAATTTTCATTTTTAGTTTAATTATGTGCACTTGATTAATAAGCCTCATCTTGAAGATTGGTTGAACAAACCAGTGACTGATATTAGCCTACATACGTGAGGATATTCCCTCATAGCCAACTAGATAGAGCCTTGCTGCCAGCGAGCATCTATAGCCCCGGCAAGGTTATCGTTACAATTCTCCTAAGTAGAGCTCCACTGCCAGTGAGCATCTACAGCCCCGGTAGAGTTACTTAGATGGCTTAATCTAGATTTTCAGTATAGTCTGCTTTATTTATTTTTTATTTTTTATTTTCTGATTTTGAAAGAGATTTCACAAGATATAGCAATTTGTAGCTTCATGATGCAAGGAGTGGACACTTGCTGAAATTAAGCTGAGAATTGTAATGGTAGCAAGGGTGACCTCTGATTTTTCACCTAATAGCTACACTGGTATGTTCAACAAACCCAAGGATTTTAGGTGTGTCATCGTGAGAAACTTGCCTCGAATTCTCAATCACATTTATTGAATATGAAATTTTAGAAGATAAATAACCCTCTACATTCATGACAGTCACAAAAGGTTATGCACAAATTGCAAATAATTAACCTGAATATCCTAAATTTATACTGTTTTCAATGGTTGCTAGCTTGCTCTTTAATACTCTAAAGTAAAATAAAGATCCCTGTTGAGGAGACAACAAACAAACTAACCAAACAGACTGTACAAAAAGCAAAAAAGAAGAAAAAACTATACAAACAGAAACAAAACAACAAACAAAAAACAAAACTATACAAACAACCAACCTACAAAGGGGAACAACAGAAAAAGAAAGCAACAAAAAGAAGAAATCAGCAAAGGAAAAGAAAGGAAACGAAACAACTACCCTACCAAACTATATACAAGCCTCTACAAGGCAAACAGAACCCAGGAAAAGATCCCAAAACATCCCTACTTGCATATTTCTTTAGATTGTGTAGGAGTAACAGGGTATTAGTTATGGTTCTTAACTTAGCAAATTTATCTTTAAATTCTAAAAAAAAATCTTGTATTCTACATTCATTGTGTTTATCATAATAGCTCTCAACTATCAGCAATTGGGGCAGCCCATCATTTTCATGATTAATCCATATGCATGTCGTATCTCTTAAATTTCCATAATCAAAGTAACATTTATCATGGTTTACTAAGGAAAGGAAAGAGACAACTTGATGTATTTTTAGCTCTTTTGGACATGTTTGTTCATTGATAGCTGGTCCCCCTTTCAACCTTGTACTTTCATTATTTGGCTCCATGTCTGGTCTTACTTTTTCAAATTGAAAGATGAATGACTCAAGATGTATCATTTCTTCATCTTTATCCATCTTTGTCCCTTCATTCTGGATGTTTAGTTTATCCTTAAATTCAACACCTCTTTCAATGTTCTCATTAGTTTCCTGCACATCAGCACTTAAATGAGTATCTTGATCATCATAATCTGATATACAGAAATTAATCATTTCTAAATCACTTGAGAGTAAAGGTGGGACAACATCTTTAGATTGACAGGAATACTCCCCTATTTCATTTTCAACATGGCATGGGGGTGATGTCGGATTGTGCACAGCAACTCCAAAATTTTCTGTATTTTCAATTTTCAAGAATTGGTCATCAACTGACTCACATTTATCATCCAGTGTGGAGTCTAATTCTATTAACCTGCAAGAATCTTGAATTTGATCATTTAATTTAAAGAAGTCAGTCGTAACACTAGGATTTACTTTCCTTTCTATGACTTCATCAGTTGCTGTAATGGGAACTTCATCAGTTTTAGTGCACTTTAATTTTGCTAATGCTTGTTTACATTTCTTTGCTAAATCATTTTCGTTAAAACTTTTCAAGTCAGAGCTAGAGATTTCCTCTTGACAAATATTCCTTAGTAATTCCATATATTTATCAAATGTATCAAGATGAACCTCACTTTCCTTTTCCTTTTCATTAAATCCTCTTTGCTTATTATCTAGAAAAGGGACATGAGCTGTGATTTCCTCTCTGCATTTTTTTGGATATTTATACCTTTCACTAACTTTCATCACAGCTGGACCTTGACAAAAAGACAGATTGTTTTTCTTACCACCACATAATTCCAGCAAGAGATTTTACTATCCTTTATTTCTAGCATTGGTTCCATCTTTGTATTCTCTGAACATTTAATGACCACTGATGCTGTATCCTCTTGTTGCTCCATAATCTCCTCATTTTCCTGCCAACTTTTAGCCTTATACACATCTGAGAGAGAGATTAGTCCTTTTAAATATAAATCTAACCTTGTAAGAAAAGCCAGACAATTAATTCCACCATGCTCTGTGGACTTATGTATCCTACACCTTCCAAATAAACCATAGCTATATAAATTTTTAGGATAAAGCTGTCTATTTAAAGTTTCCTGAAATAAAGGAATGTCAACTTGAAAATTGTCCCTATATGAGTCCATTGAAAATGGGACCTTCTTTTCACCCTTTTAGGCTTTTTTTGGAATTTTATGAGATCTAACATATCTCAGAATATAGCATTTACTCAGAAATTTAACCCTAAACCAAATCAGGCCCTCCTTCTAGCACCAGAAAACTGTTGGTGATTGTTTTGATGCAATTATAACAATAAGTTAAAATTCACATATGATGAACTGAAACTATACTTGAAAGATAAGATGAAATCATTTAAGATTCACTTAATCCCAAGTCTACAATGGTTCTGTTGGTCAAATTCAGTTGGTCAATGTGAAGCTGTAATGTTCAAGGGGCCTTACATAGTTTAGGGTTTCTTTGTGGTTTACTGGACTCAAGCTATGCAAAAAGATCATGAGATATGTCAATACTTTTTCATTCCTTTGCATAAAAGTGTTACTATGTTGCAAAGCTTTAGATGGTTGTCTTGAATTATTGCAGCCTTCCTCTTTATATATTTATGAAAACTTGTCTACTTTTAACTCTGTTGTTCATGCTTCTTCAAATATGAGACAAATTTCCTTCAAATTTCTAGGTTTTTAGCTAAATATTTCAGATGGGTTGGGAAAAGTTAGAAAGATCTAATCTAAACCTCATTTACTCTACTGAAGGATCTAATTGTTTTGTTATGTACTTTATAAATCATACAGCAATTTGATCAAATCCACAGTAAAAACCTTAAATGTAAGTTCTGAGCATTTTCACAAACATACATTTAAAATTGCAAGCTCTTAAAGAAAATATTTCAAAACATAAAGAAGAGCAGGAGAACACTTAGAAGATAGATGCAGAACTCCAGATTCTATTGTATTAGAAACAAATAGTCATACATGATTTACAATGTCGGAATGACTCTTAGTTTCATTGATCAAACTACAGAGAACTTACAAGCTTTACAGATACAATAAGGAAGCTAGATGTTCCACGCACACCTTATTGCAGACAACAGGTGACCTCCTTCTTCTACTTCTAAACTATGCTAAGCTAAAATCCCTGTGTTTTCCTAAAAATCCCTATTGTAAAGTATTACAATGTATTAAGGCACAATATATAGACTTTCTGATTGTCCTCAATACAGCCCAAAACCCTAATGGTTAAGCCATGGTTCAAACACTAGGTTACAACATTAAATGGTGCATAACCAACTTCCCAAAAATATCTCTAAATGTGTCAAATCTAGGCAAAAATATGCCCCTTTCTGAAACCCTAGCAGTTCAGAAGTAAATTCTGCAACCTACTGTCATCATGTTTTATCTACATTTTGGGTCTTCTCATTGATGTCCCTTGACTTTCTGCACTTCATCCTCATCTTCTCTTTACTTCTGAAATCTGATTCTCCTCCCAAGACGTCATCGCCATTAAGTTTCAGCTACTTCCAACTACAAGCCTGCAAAAAAAAGATCAGCCATAAGTACCATTGATTATAAGCAACCACTTTTGAAACACCTATTATATCCAAGTGGGGCTGAGCAAAAATCGCAGCTATCAGGTCAAAACCTGCAAAAAATGCATTCATACTGTGCAAACTATGTCAAAAACTACCGGGTCAACCATCGCAGACTAGAAATGATGCAAACATAGGGTCAAAGTGTGCCGAAAAACCCTAAAAAACCTATCACTAAATGTTTCCCGCCTATCAGCGCCAAAAAACCTTATCGGCGGGCCCTAAAAACTACCCACCAACTTCCTGTGTCTGGCTAAAAAATGGCCCCTTATATCCCTTTATTAGAAACAGTGCCCTCAGAGAGTGACATATGGCGCGCTCTGCACGAGGGGCTTATGAAACTATTGCTTTGTGCGGAAGGTGATGCGTGGCAGCTTCTGCGGGACTCTTAAGATACTAAAAAATTGTTGCAAAATTGCCCCAGGGACACCTTGATTACTTTTTGAAACTCTTACTCCCACGCGAGACACGTGTTGCTACCCGCACGCTCCATTTAAAATCTAAAGGGGTTGTTCAAACTACTGCGGAAAGTGACACTTGTCATGTTTCGTGCTCCCGTAAAAAAAAGTTGAGACACTTAGAAACCCTTGCTGGGACCTGTGAAGCCTGCAGGAGATGACACTTGTCGGCCTCCATGCCGCTGTGAGGGACTTTCGAAACTCATGAACCTCCCACAGAAAGTGACACTTGTCACTCTCCGTGCATCCATTGCAACTCTTAGAAACTATCGGGGCACTTTTGAAACTGTTGGCAGAAGGCACCATGTGGCGTCTTCAGTGTAGCCGTTGAAACTTTAAGGGGCTCTGCGGAGGGTGACACATGGCACACTCCGCACTGACCTTGCAACTGCTAGAAACTTTTTAAGGAAACCATTGGGAAACTTTGAAGGTCTTGTGGATAGTGACACTTGTCACTCTCCGCGTTGCTTGTTTGAAACATATGAGACTTCCCGCAGCTATTGAAACTTTAGAAACTATCACGGAAGGCACCACATGGTGTCTCCCGCGCAACACTTGAAACTATTTAGAAACTTTCAGAAACTTTTGGAGACCGGCAGATTTTTTAAATTTAAAAGGGGCTATTGTGGAAGGTGACAAGTGGCACCTTCTGCGCAACACTGGAAACTCTTTGAAACCGCTGCAAAACTCATGTGGAATGTGACACTTGTCATGCTCCGCATAGCTACTGAAACACTTAGGAACATTTTAACGAAACATTTGAAACTTTGAATTATTTAAACCTGATAGTGCATTTTTACCAAAATGGGCATAACTTGAAAAATATGGTGAATTTTAAGACGGTTCAAAAAGCAACCCTAGCTTATTTTTGATAAGGAATCCAACTATACCATGCACTAGCACTCAAAATGTATTTTTTCACTAATTTTATCAAAGTTTGCAAATTTCACTCTCTTTTCCCTTACCACCAAGGACAGACCCACAAAAACAGAAGCAAAAAGCAAAGACACAACAAGGGTCCCTATTTTTCTAAGGAGTAAAATGGGGCGTGTTGTGAACATCACAATAGGTGCCTAGGATTATGACTTTGTCTTTCACTTCAAGGATGTATTTGATAAACATTCCACCCAAGGCGCATTAGATGACAACTTTGATCTTTCCTTGAAGTTTCATCTTATGTAAACCACATCAGCCTTCTTGATCTAGGTGCAGCAGATAAGCATTTTGAATCTTCTTGAAACTTGTCTAAAATCTACAATCTATACCACTTCCTTCAAGGACATTGGATAAGGATCTTGGACTTCTCTTAAATTTTAATCTTAAAACTTATTGCTGATTCCTAGATGAAGGTGCATCGGTTCTGTCGTAGCAGATCATGATTTTGGATCCTCTTTTGAAAGCCTCTGAATTCTCAACAAGATTGCCACCTCCTTTGTTGCATTGGATGTTGATTTTGATCCTTCATTTGAGAGTCTCTTATAAAACTTGAATTCATCTTTCTTCAAATGTTGCCCACC
Source organism: Cunninghamia lanceolata (assembly GCA_027924645.1). NCBI lineage: Eukaryota > Viridiplantae > Streptophyta > Pinopsida > Cupressales > Cupressaceae > Cunninghamia > Cunninghamia lanceolata. Next base: position 2,568,860 of record BSBN01001670.1, on the reverse strand, counting down.
AAATCAGGTGCACCAGATTAGCATTCTAAATCTTCTTGAAATGTATCAAATTTTGAACTTAAACCCCCTTTCAAAGATGGCGCAAGGGATGAGGTTTTTATCTTCCACTTAAAACCTTCATAAATCTTCCATTCAACCTCACTTATGAGTGGCACATTAGATGGAGGTTTTAAATCCTCTAAACACTAGTGCATTGGACATCAACTTTGATCTCCCTTTGATTTGTACCAAGGTGGCACACTAGATCCACATGTTGAATCCTCTTGATGGAATGTTCATAACACTTGACTCCATCCTCATTAATTGTGGCACATTAGATTGGGCACACTAGTAAAGTATTTTGATCTCTTCTCAAAAGTCTCTTGAAATTCTACATTCTTATCCCTTGGCACATTGGATTGAGGTTTTAGATCCTCTATTGAATGCTTTGAAAACCTTGATTTTATCATCTTTCATAAGGGCACATTAGTTCAAGCGCATGAGATGAGGATTTTGGTTCATTTTGAAAGTTGCAACTCCATCATCAAAATAATCTTCCTCACCTTGGTCGCATTGGATCATGATTTTAATATCTTCTTCAAATTACACTTAAAACTTCACTCCAACCTTGGTGCAATGGATGGGTCGCATTGGATCCACATTTTGATCTCTAGTTGAGAGTAGCGCACTGGATCAAGATTTTGCGCTCCCCTCATGTCTTAGCGTAGTGTATGGGAATTTTGATCTCCCTTCAGTACTTAGCCATTTTTTCAACTTTCTCAAGGTAAGGTATATTGAAAAATATATTTAAGTATAAGAAATGAATTTCTTATATATTAAATATTTTTCAATATACCTTTCAGGATGTTTGAGATAGGTCTTGAATCTACCAGATTTAACATGTAGAATCTAGAATTTGGAGGATCCACTAGATTTCAGACTTAGTCAATTTTTCAGGATTTTCAAGATATCAGGATATCAGACTTAGTCATTTTTAGGATCTCAAACATGCATCAGGATATTATGATTTCTACCACAAGGCTATAGACTCAAACACCACTGACTTCATCATGCAACCAACCTAAGACATCATCCAAGACTCAAGCAAAGCATCAAAGATCAAAAAAAGGGGGGGTCCCCATTTGTAATGGGGCAATGTGTGATTAGGTCACAACATCTAGCACCAATCCAAATAAATGTTCCTAAACATTTCGAAGACGAAGACTCAATCTAAACTCAGAAACTTCAGACACTCTTCCTCTACTCATCAACCAGTTAGACGATGAACTCAAAATGGAAAAGAATCATAGATTGGATCAAAACACTACATTTCTTGATGTGTGATTAAAGATAAGTTTCAATTAAAATAGCTTCTTAAATGTTCCAAAGATAAACAAAAATCAAGTTTCTACATTTCCACGTACTCCCACACACTAGATCAAATAAACACAACTCCCTGATCAAAGAATCAAAACCAATTGCCAATGTGACTATCTGTGTTTGAGGATTCAAGTGTGAACACTTGCATTTGTTTCCATCCCTTAGAAACTAGGATCATCTAAGCTTACCTATCTCAAGTTAGGTAAATTCATTAAAAATGGATGAATGGAAATATATACATATGAATGAAATGGTAAATGAAGAGATGCAATGACACAGAACAGAACAATGATAGGGCAGGTGATATGAAAATGATCAGAAATGGAATGACATGAAGTGGGGGGGGGGAATGTAATGAGACAGGGTGTCTCTACCTTAACACCTGTTTCCCAAGTTTTTGTCATGGTACTTATCCAAGGTGCCACTGAAGGTGGTTATCACCTGTGGAAGAAAATTTTTTCTTTACTATTTTTCATTTCTTTTTCATTTTTTTTTTAGATAACCATTACATATGGCGCCTATTTGCCAGGTTTTCACCATAGTAATGGATGGAAAGAATTCCAGAGTCTAATTCTACAGTTAGTATGATGGTCCAAACAAAACCATGTCAATTTATTATACTTATGGATGTTGGCAGAAAATGACAAAATGATACGGAAAAAGTGGATTATGATGCAGATTATGTAAAACAGGTAAGTGAAAAGTGTATCCAGACACAAACCCAGTGAATGATGGGATATATTGGATGGTGGAAAATGTAGTGGAAATGGAAGTGGAGTAAATGGAATGAAAACCATAATCAACACTTGTTCATATCGACTTAAACTTTGAAGCTTGCAAGTGGAGGGGAAATGAATAAAGGGACGGGAATGGTGATTAATAGACAGGTGAAACAGTAACTTCATAACCCACACAAACTTAGAATTTTTTAGATACAGAAGCCTCTTTGGATTCGGATTCTTGGACTTAAGTACCCAGAGCTTTGCCTTTTCTATGTGGAAGTATGGAATGAAATAGCCTTTGAATATGCTTTTCTTTGATTGCTGGCATTTGTGCTAAGGCATAAAGATTTATAGGATTTTCAGGAATTTAGTTGCTTGATGGGTAAAAGGCATCCAAAAATTTATTTTATGGAAATATGGGGGATGGGTGGAGGAATTGTAAGCTTCTCAATTAGACGACACTTACATTCATTGATCATGATTAAGAAATGGTTAAATGGATGAAGGAATAGGGTGGATGAAAATAGATAAAGTGATGAAAAGACGAATGGCGGAAGGTATGGATAGCTACATGCTTCTAGACTTTGCATGGGAATGGAAGTGGAATGGATACACATGCAATGGGTGAATGATAGAAAATGGTGGATCAATGCGTAATGGATGGGAATACCAACATCTTAACTTTACTTACCTTGTAGTGACCAAGGCTATATGAATAGATATTGACATGGATGAACTCCAAATGCTTCATTCATAAGGACTTCAATTTATCCTTTTGGAGTATGCAACGAACAATAGGACTGTACAAATAATTCAGACATTAGACTTGAATTCATTATTTGATGGAAAGGGCAAAGTGGATGGAGGCTTTATTGCTTTCAAAAAGGGGCGATAAGTGGAATGAAATGGATGGAAGTATGCAAAGATGCTTATTATGGAGTGAAGCAGAAACATGAATTACCTTGAGATTTTCACTTGATCTAGGCTCACAAAGACTTTCCTAGCAACTTTGGGGATTATTAAAATATGTAAAGTATAAAACCTCAAAATACATCAGTCAATATAGAACAAATGATTCATCTTCCAAGAACAAGCAGTCATGCAATTGACACTGGCAATGGAATCCATAGGAAATCCATCAGTCATGACCCATGTTTCTCAAAGGAACACATAAGAATTCATAAAATTTAGATTTACATTTTAAAGTATTATGATCAGAAGATAATGTTGTCAAGACACAATATATGATTAGTTTCCAAGTCAAGTCCAAAGTCTAACGAGATGATAAACATGAAAGAAAAACATTTTCAGACTCTAAGACTTTCATGAATGGATGTCTATAAAATGAACCAACATACTATCACAGATTGAAACTAGAGTATGTGTGTTTAAGATAACATCACCTTCTTACAAATAAGAAACTCGACATGACAACCAACTAAACAACTAACACTATTCTATGAAAGCAAACAACAACAACTAAGTAAAGCGAACAACTACCAACAACTAAGCTAAGAAAAAGACAACAACAAGCAATCAAGCAACCTGAAAGAAAACTACTCTAATCAAACCAAGCAAACAAAGCAAAACTAAGTTAAGACAACCCAACACTTGAGTCAAATGACAGCAAGGGAGCAAATCTATTCTAAGATGCAACATGAAAAAAAAAATCCTACTCTAACTTAGCTATGTACAAGCAACTGAGGGATACAACCCAGGAGACCTAAGTATGTACACACCGTAACATGATTTTTCAGAATGAACAAGAGTAACAATGTGCAAGTGAATGTATGAAGTTTTGTAAATTTATCTTTGAATTCAAAAAGAATATCTTGCACAATACATTTCTCATATTCAGACAAAATTTTGCACAAGATTATAAATTGTGGCAATTCAAAAGGACCATGATTTATCCAAACACAAGTTGCTTTTCCAGAATTTCCATAGTCAAACTCATATTTTTCATACTCATCATTTGGAAATTCATAATCATCAAATTCAAAAAATTTCCAATCAAGATCATGGAAAGATACAACCTGGTGTTCTTCATCATTAAAATCAAGGAGAGATACAACCTGATGGTCTTTGTCTGGAAGTAAAAATTCATGCTTGTTGACTATCGATATGTCTAGAGGTCAAAGTTGGTGATGGATCATACCACTTGCATTCACAACATGCATTAGCTCTTCTTGAATCGTCAGTAGTGGGCTTAGCACCGACTCGAATTGCTTGTCAAATTTGATCTTCATTTCATCAACTTGGTCATCTTGGGATGACTTTGGCAGGAACTCTCATTGTATTTGATCCATGGGAGCATCGAGCGCCCCTCTGAATTGTTGTTCATTTGATAGGTCTTTAATGAAGGCTTGGAGTGCTTCTTGCAGTGCATCCAATTGACTATCTTCCAACAACTCTTTCTATACTTCATGTAACTCACTTTCAAGGATCTCCCTATGTAGCATGAATGAATGTTCCTCAAGGAATTCATCTTCTTGCAATGAACTCAAGTTATTTTCTTCATTGATGGGGGAGTCAACATCTTGTTCATCACTGGCCTTCATTTGAATATCCTCTATTTCCTTTTCAACTTCAGCAAGCTCTTCGATGATGGCTTGGAGTGCTTCTTCTGACCTTAATTGTTCCTTCACTTGATGAATGGCTTCCTGACAAGATGAACATGTGAGTTTTGAATGAGCTGTGTTATGAATTCTATACCAACCATCTGGAATCAACATTTCTTTTGTCGGTAGGTCCTTCTCAATGCTCAGTGTTTTCTTGATCATTTCCTTGAAGCTTGTGAAGAACTCTCTTTTGTCAAACAACACTTCAAGAAGCACCTTTGTGGGAACAATCGGATTATGTACCTATGAAAAAGAGATTTTCCCTTGCAATGCTAATTCCATCCTTGATAAAAATGTCATGCAGTATAACTCCTCGTGTCCATTAATGTCATGAATTCTACATCCTTTCGTTGATGCAAAGTCACTCAAACTCTTAGGATGAAGTTGTGCATTCAAAGTCAACCAAAGCTGAAGAATATCATTTTGAGAATGATATACCTTGAACTGCCTTGAAATTTTTGAGAAATCCATGTCTTTATACTTTTGGTATTTTCAATTTTTTACTCCTTTTGTATTTTTGCTTTTCTACTTTTCTTTTTGCATTTTCTGGGATATAAGAGAGATCTCAAAATCTTGAATCTTTCTGTCAAAGCCCACTTCAAACTTCAATCCACCATTTTGGAGTATCTAGTTGCTCTTGAAATGAAGAATATCCATATTCATGCCCTCCTTCTAGCACCAAAAATGTTGATGATTATTTTTAGACAAGTCAACAATAGAGTAAAATACTGAGTATCCAACTCTCTCTTGCATAAAGCTTCTCGAATGTTAAAAAAAGTGATCAATCGAAATAACTCCAAGGTTCCTGTTCTTATGATTTGTGATCGATGAACTCAGGGAATACATGTGATCTTGTTGATTATCACAAAGGGACTTACACTGACTTCTTCATACTTCATTTAGCTTATCTCTCCTTACAATGTGGATGAAGTATTCATGATGTATCAATGATAAAAAAAGGGAAAAAGATAAGGTTTAGGGAGCTAATCTAAGGTTAATGAAGCAATGATGATGCATGAATAGACTAACTCCTTAATAAACCTATCTCCACTTTGCCAAGGGTGCCTACAACTACATGGAGTTGGTGCAATCTCCTAAGGTAAACAAATGGTTTTCAAATCATGAAGGCTCATATAACCACCCATCGAATGGCATAGCTCAAACAAGCATCCATAACCAAACTTAAGCAAATGATGAGGCTCAGACTAGATTTACACAACACTTCACCAGTGATGAATGTTAAAAGCATGGGCTAGGAATTGATCAAATATTCAATACAACACACATAACATCAATGAACTTCTAATCTACTTTGAAACATCTCTTCATTCCATCAAGATACAGGAAACCATGTTATTCCACAAGACAACACTTAACACCAATTGAATTCCAATGTACTTGCATTAATCTTGAGAAATATTTACAACAACTTCAAGTCCTCTCAGAGAATTTTGAGAGCCTCTTCTATTCTACTACCTACAATCTAATAATTTACAAATGAGGCAACAAGCCCTTTATATAGAGGTCTAGGATTACAATGAGTGGCTTAGATCAATTCAGATAGCCAAGGGCTCAAATCATGCCACCTCAGTAGGTAGTTACAACAACTTGCTATTTTTAATACATAAGAGAGGCAATGCAGGCACATTTTCCAAGAAGATAAGGATAAGATAGAATCTTTTAGATTATCTTCCACATGGGCATCCTCTTTGTCGTCTTTCTTGTTGTAGATACATTGAATGTGGCTAAATGATGTGGTGAATTATGATTGGACTAATAATAGGTAAATGCCACATAGGTGTCATCTCAGCAAACTTATGGATTTCAACTATTTATTCACTTTTCTCTATGGGCATATTCCCAAATTGTATCATCTTGTATAATGTCTTCGATGTGATTGCTTGAACTTGAATGTTTGGGAATACTTTGTTGATCTTGCTGTGTTCATCTCCTTGTAAACTGGATGTGTATGATAGATGTTTCTCACTTACTTAACACTGGGATTCTCCTTCTGTAGGGTATATGTTGATCCTCTTTTGGTACATCTTGATAGAGAGTAGTAGGAGATGATGATGATGATGCTTCCTTCTTGATATGTAGAGTAGATGACTTCTCAAAGAGACTTGAATGTACCAGAGGAACTTGAAGCTTTATAGATGAATGTCTTTGCTTGATGATGCAAATGATGAAGAGTGTTGGTATGTTGGACTTGAAGTGATCACTTCGAGTAGCTATCTTCTATCTTCACTTCACTCCTAGCATAAAGGTGGTTCAAGCTTTTACTTCTTCAATGACTCCTTAGCTCAATCCTCACTCTTGCAACACAAACAAAGAAGCAACATCAATCCTTTCGATAAACACTTGATTTCATAACATATAAGAATCATTTCATGCATTTCTAACTTATGCGCATTAGATGAGAAATTTGATCTTCGCTAGAAAGCAATCATAAAATTCAAATTAAGCATTATATATGGATGAGGCATTGGATGCCAATTTCACTCCTTCCCTAGAAACCTTCATAAAACTTGAATTTAATCTCCATCCAAAGTGGCGCACTGGTTGACAATTTCATGCATTGGTTAAAATTTCACTTTTAAATCACTATTTTTTACTCCTTGTTCTAGGTGCATTGGATGAGGTTTTTGGTTTCTTCTTTGTTTTGGTGCACTAGATGGACACATTAGATGATGATTTTGGATCTCCATTGAAACTTCACTTCAAAATATAATTACCCCTCCCTTGATGATGGCGCATCACATGTGGCGCAATGAATGAGGAACTTGATCTTTGCTTGGATGCTCTTGCAATCATCCTCATCTAATTGTGGCGCATTTTTAAGATACCCAACTAGTTCTACTAAAATTTTTCCTTAACATAGATAAATTTACTTGTACTTAGCTTATCAACTACTCAACACTTTATGACAAACATCAAAGATAGCTACTTGAATGATTCAAATTTGAAGCTGGGTACTTGTCTTTTGCTTGATTCAATCTTATTGCAAATGTCTTATTACATAGATAATGCTTTCAATAGCATGCAATTACAACTTATTCAATGGAAATACAAAAGAAAGGCCTTGAAGCCTTGATGATTACAGTGGGCGCCTATACTTGATCAATTCAATTGAACTCAATGATGTCAACTGAATGTCAACATCTCACAATATCACAAGGGAGCATCACCTTGCTTGTTGAGGGAGCATCACCCCAACACTTGAAACTCGTAGGCCTCAAGATTACAAGCTCAACAGCTTAGCAGAGAGAATTTTTCTCAAATGAACAGATGCCAAATGAATGAGAGAGCTCCTCCTTTTATAGGCCTTCCAAAGGCGATGAAGGCACATTTTTCAATGCACAAAGAGGAACCAAGGCACGTTTCCCAAGAAGCATATCCAAGGGAATATTCCAACTGATGACTCATTCTGAGTTAGCAAGCTCATCTAGAGACCTTGACACGGATCCAAATGCTATCCTTCTGACCAATGGGCATTCAGGTAGTTGTAACAACCTTAACCACTTCTTGAAACACTTAGGCGCAGTTTAAGGGTTCTTCTGACTGGGGCGCTAGCTGTGGAGGATCTCACCAGGGAGTGCGCCTAAGTCATAAGTTCTCATCCTTGGATGATACTGCCTTAAGAAGTGAACTCCTCTGGATTCATACTTAAACATTTGAAGATTTGGAATGTTCAACTCATCACCTCACAGGGTAGGCGCATATTTGAAGGATTTACAGAGGTTTTGGCGCCTAAGTTCTAACTTGTCATCTTTCAAGGAAATTTGAAGACTTCAAATGAACATAACATTGTCCCCTTGATGGAGCGCCTTGCATCTAAACTGGTCTTGGGAGCTTCCATCCATCTTAGGTACACCTTTGAGGTCATTTTGACTGGTATCTACGCCTAGCATCTTCATGAAGATGTTCAACACTATTCAAACTTTCAAACACTAGCAATTAAACCTTTTGAAGTTCCTTTTAATCTAGCACCCTCATACAGAACATTAACATCTTGTCAAAGTCTGCAACTTCACCTAGGCGCATTTATTGGCAGGAAAGAACCTAGATTGGTGCCTTACCTTGAAAGGCTTATCTTCTATACAAATGCTCACTTCTGGAGTCTTGAAATCAAAACAAAATACTTCCCTGACCAAGCGCCCTGACCTCTTGAGGAGTCTGGAGAGCATATTCCTACTTAGGCACATTTTCAAGGTCATTGAATCCTATCTTGGTGCCTAAGATCACTGCATCAAACAACTTGATTGCCATTGAACATCAAACTATCATCTAACATAGGGCACTATTTTAGGGTTTGCTCTGTCATGATCTAGCGCCTAGGCGCCTTTAGGAGATTACTTCAACAAGAAATGGCGCCTTGTCACTTGGGCATATGTTTGATATGGAGGGGTGCTCAACTGAAAGTCCACTACCTTTGATGCCTTGAAATCTTGCCTTCACCAGTGACTTCTTGACTAGGGCGCATATCTAGAGTGCCAGAGACCAACGCCTAAGCACCCACAAGGGTTTCTTTGAACAAGAGATGGCGCCTTTATCCTTAGGTGCCTATTTGAAGTTATACCACCATCTTGGCATCTTAAAACTCCTTCTTCAACTTGGGTGCAAATTCAGTGTCATGGAATCATACATTGGCGCCTTGATGCTCTAGGCGCTCATGATGGCAACCTGATGCTAGCGCCTCACTTAGAAAACTTCATCATGTTGATTAATCAACCATTTCCACTGGATCTTTTGAAGGTGAGATTTCACTTGAACAATGAATTCACCATTGGCAAAGGAGTCTAGGCGCAATATGAGGACTAGGCGCACTTTAAGTTTTGTGAAGGTTAGGAAGTGCGCCTAACTCACTTAGACCACTTCAGTGATTCCACACTCAACTAGAGGATCCTGCAAGTTCAATAGGTTCACATCATATCCTTAGATGACTCCATCTTCTTGATTACATCCTTCAAAACCCAAGGCGCATATTTGGTAGGTCCAACATGACATGGGCACCCAAGCATGAAACTGCATTCCAAACCTGCTTAGCTTAACTCAAAACTAGGCGCCAGGATGGAGAAGGTTAAATCAAAAGGAGCGCCTGGAAAACATGATCACTGGAGTTGATGAAACCACTCCCAGACTTAGTCAAATTTCAAGTTTCTGACTTTGCTCCTGCAAAACAAAAAGGTTAAGTTAGTCAAAAACCAGTTCATTCCCTCATTATTTAGAATTAGCCTCCGGGAATGAGGAATAGGTTAATCCATTCTTAACTTGATGATCAAGCCAGAAACGGGGACATGACAGTCTCCCCTTCCTGGGATTGCTTGTCCTCAAGCAATTGAAGGTTAGGATGCTCTAGGATCTTCTCTCCTTCCCAAGTAGCATCCTCCATTGGCAACCCTTTCCACTTCACGAGATATTCTCTTATGCTTCAGTTGCAAAGTTTCTTCTCCCTTATATCTACCACATTTTCAGGTGCAAGTGCAAGCATTCCTTCTTCATCAAGTGGTGGAAGTTCATCAGTTGAAACCACATGTTGACCTAGTGCCTTTTTGAGACACGACACATGAAATACATTGTGGATACGGCTTCCTACTGGCAAGTCTAGTTCATATGCCACTTCTCCTACTCTTCTCAACACCTTGTAGGGTCCATAAAACCTTGGTTTCAATTTCTCTGCACCTGACCTCTTCAAAGTACTCTGTCTATACGGTTGAAGGCGCAAAAACACCATGTCACCTACTTCAAAGTGTCACTCAACTCGGTGTTTGTCGGCATATAACTTTTGTTGATTTTGAGCTCTTTGCAAATTGTCCTTCAAGACTCTCAAAATATCTTGAGTATCTTTCATCAATTCACTAGCCCTGGGAGCTCTACTGTCATCCAATGCCAGATCAACAAATGAAACAGCTTCATATCCATACAAAGCTCGGAAGGGAGTCATGCCAATCGACATGTGAAAAGTAGTGTTGTAGCAGTATTCACCCAGATCAAGCCACTTAATCCAAGCACGCTAATGATCAGACACATAGTTTCGCAAGTATCCCTCAAGCCATTTATTTACAATTTCAGTCTACCCATCGGTTTGAGGATGATAGCTAGTGCTTGGTGTCAAGTCAGTACCAGCTAGTCGAAATAGCTCTCGCCAAAACTGTAAGGAAAGCACAGGTGCGGAAAATAGCTTCCCTAATGTTAATTCCCAGGGGACAGTGTAGACCAGTCACTTTTGAAATTACAATAACACAGATGAATACACAAGAGAAACCAAAATAGACAATAGTTAGAACACAGACACACAGAATTACGTGGGAAAACCCTTACGGGTAAAAAACCCACCACCACAAGAAAACAATCTTTATTACAGTAAGATATACAGTTACAATAAAGAACTCAGCTTCTTGCTCTGGTGTTTGATTCTCGACATCATACACAGTTCATCTCCCTGTACAGTTACAGAACGAACCTTTATTCAAGTCTCACCATCATAATACCAACGACACCTATAGACATATCATTCTATTTCCAATCTGCAAGAACAAGAGTCGTTACAGACTTCTGCTCTAACTGATAGAACAAATTCCTCATACGTCGCTGCCATCTAACCGTCACAACGGTTCATATTTCAGTGAGGCGTTTAGTCCCACATGTACCAAGTCGCAAAGGACTTTGCAGTTTATAACCGCCAACAGGCGAAAGAGTATTGTCAGCAATTTTGTTGCCGCCTCAGACTTCACCTCCCACCGATGAGCATTGTCTCCCCGATCACCAAGGTTACCATCGGTATGACATTCTCCATCGGCAAAAGATCTAGCCCTCGCTCCGACAGAGGTTTGTCTCACCGATACCAATAAGACTTCCATCAGGATGTCCGCAGTACATCGGCCCAACACCTTTAGCCGACGGGTATTCTCTTGCCGATAGACACCATCGGAGTGACTACTCCTGTCGGAGTAACTCTACAGAGTTTGGCCGATAGGCCCTTGTCTTGCCGACGACCGTAACCTTCGTCGGAGTGACTACTCCTGTCGGAGTAACTCCACAAAGTTTGGCCGATAGGCCTTGTCTTGCCGACGACCATATCCTTCGTCGGAGTGACTACTCCTGTCGGAGTAACTCCACAAAGTTTGGCCGATAGGCCTTGTCTTGCCGACGACCATATCCTTCGTCGGAGTGACTACTCCTGTCGGAGTAACTCCACAAAGTTTGGCCGATAGGCCTTGTCTTGCCGACGGTTGAATGCTTCCATCGGGGTGACACTCAGCATCGGACAAACCTTCGATGCTTATTCCGACGGCCCTTGTCTCACCGATGCCAATGGTCTTCAACACGGTCCTGCCGATAGTGCTTCGTCACAGCGATGCCGACATCGCATATCCTCAGATCAATGAACCAAGGAACAGTTGAACTAAAATTCATTGAACCTACCAAATGAACTCTAGAAAGGTTCAACAAAGAGGTTCAAAACATAGGTTCAACTAAGAGGTTCAAGTAGTAATTTGAGACACAAGTTCTCTTCAATCTCCCACTTGTCGAAGACATTACTGCTACCTCTTAGTCCTCATTCGATTATTGAGAACTATGGGCCCGAAGACCCATTTCATCTGAGCACCATTTGAACTTGGCTGTGTTCACTGGTTTAGTTAAGGCATCTGCAACATTTTCCAAAGTGTCAACCTTTTCCAGCTTCACCTTCCTGTCTTCCACCATATCACGAACAAAGTGATATTGGACATCAATATGTTTTGTCCTAGCATGAAATGTAGGATTCTTTGCCAAACATATGGCACTTTGACTGTCACAATGAATTTGTATTTGCCCTGCATTAAAACCAACATCAGAACACAACCTTTTCAACCAAACAGCTTCTTGGCATGCACGAGTGGCTGCCATGTACTCTGCCTCTGTTGTGGACAAAGCGACTACAGCCTGTCGCTTGCTCATCCAACTGATAGCACCACCATGTAACATGAACACGTATCCACTGGTGGATCTCCGACTGTCAATGTCCCCTGCCCAATCAGAATCAACATATCCCTGAATACTGATAGATCTCTTAGACCCTTCTGAGTTTCCATGATAACAAATAGCATAGTCAGAAGTTCCCTTCAAATACCTCATAACTCTTTTCACAGCATCCCAATGTGATCTGCCTGGATTCGCCATAAATCGGCTCAAAACTCCCACTGCTTGGGCAATGTCTGGTCTGGTACAGACCATTGCATACATTAAACTGCCAACAGCACTTGCATAAGGTACTCTCTTCATGTCATCAATTTCATTTGAAGATTCTGGACAATCTTCAACAGATAATTTCGTTCCCTGCAAAACTGGAACAACTAACTGTTTAGAATCAGACATATGAAACTTATCAAGAACATTGGTAATATACTTCCTCTGGCTGAGCCAAATTTTTCTCTTAGATCTGTCCCTTTTGATCTCCATTCCCAGAATGTACTTTGCTGCCCCCAGATTTTTCATTTCAAATTTCAAGGACAACTGAGATTTTAATTCTGAGATCATCCCCTTACCATTGCCAATGAACAACATGTCATCCACATATAGTGCAATTATAAGAATCTGGTCACCTTCAGTTTTATAATAGACACAATGATCAGATTTAGATCTCACATACCCCAAGGATAAAACATACGTATCAAACTTTTGATACCACATTCTGGGAGACTGTTTCAAACCATAAAGAGACTTTTTAAGTTTGCATACCAGATGTTCTTTACCTTTTTCCACAAAATACTCTGGCTGAGACATATAAATTTCTTCTTCAAGGTCTCCATGAAGAAACGCTGTTGTCACATCCATCTGCTCAATTTCAAAATCATATGCTGCTGCAAGTGACAACAGAAATCTAATGGATGTCAACTTAGCTACAGGAGAAAAGATTTCTCCATAATCAATACCTTCCTTTTGGGAATACCCCTTAGCAACCAGTCTTGCCTTGTACTTCTCAATACTACCATCTGGACCATATTTCTTCTTAAATACCCACTTACAGCCTACAGGTTTTCTTCCTTCAGGCAAGGGCACCAGATCCCAGGTTCCATTCTTCTCCAATGATGTCATTTCACTATGCATGGCTTCCAACCAGGAATCTGAATCAGGTACACTAATAGCTTCTTTCACAGTCCTAGGTTCATCAGTATTAGTAAGTAAAGCATAGGCACAAGTTGAATCAGGTACTGAAAATCCATACCTATTTGGTTGTCTTCTTTCACGTATAGATCTCCTCACAGGTTGAGGTGCAGGTTCAGGTTCTTGTTCTGGATCAGAATCTTCGGAGCTACTTGAACTCTTATCTGAACCATCTACACTTGGTGCTTGTTGTTCCTCTTTTACAGGAGTCAGAGGAACATTCACAACACTCTTTTCTTTCTTTTCTTCTGTCTTTTCTGGCTGAGGATCAACAACCAATGGTTTCAGCTCTCTGAAAATTACATTCCTGCTGTAGATTACCTTTTCAGTTTCAGGATTCCAAAGCTTGTATCCTTTAATACCGACTCCATAGCCAACAAAGATACATTTAACTGCCTTGTTATCCAACTTAGATCTTTTAACTTCAGGAATATGAGCGTATGCCTCACAGCCAAAGACTCGAATATGTCTTAGAGAGGGCTTCTTACCAGACCATGCTTCCATAGGTGTCTTATCAACCAATGCTGATGTAGGAGAATGATTCAGCAAGTAACAAGCTGTAGCAACTGCCTCAGCCCAGAACCTCTGTTCAAGACCAGCATAACTCAACATACTTCTTGCTTTCTCCATCAACGATCGATTTAACCTTTCAGCAACTCCATTCTGTTGTGGAGTATAAGGTGTAGTTTTATGCCTTTTAATTCCATGGTCTACACAATACTTATCAAAATCCGCATTGCAATATTCACCACCGTTATCTGTTCTCAAGCATTTTAGTTTTCTACCAGTCTGATTTTCCACAAGAGTTTTAAATTCTTTAAATCGACTGAACACTTCTGATTTGTTTTTCAAAAAATATACAAATGCCCTTCTTGAATAATCATCAATGAATGATACATAGTATCTTGATTTAGATAAAGAAGGAACATCAACTGGACCAAAAACATCAGAATGCACATAGTCCAGAACACCAGAAGATTTATGAGAACTAGAGTAAAATGAAACACAGTTTTGCTTTCCATATATACAATGTTCGCAGAAATCGAACTCCAGATTACAATCAATCAGCCCATCTACCAGATTTTTGTTTTTCAAGGTTTTTAAACCTTTCTCACCTATGTGACCAAGTCTATGATGCCAGAGCATTGTTTTCTCTGCAGGAAGTTTAACTTCCATAGAATTTACGTCATGTGTTACAATAGTAGCCTTTTCAGATTTTGCAGAGACATTATTACAGCATACTGGTTTAGCATCTAACCTATACAGAGTTCCAATGCGTTCACCTTTTGCCAGAACAATAGAACCTCTAGTCATCTTACAGCCACCATTCACAAAAGTAACTTGCACTCCAACATCATTAAGTTTACTAACAGAAAGTAAATTTCGAGCCAGACCTGGTATATGAAGAACTTCATTCATTCCCTTTATTCTGCCATCCGGGAACTGGATTCTGACTCGACCTCGGCCAACAATTTCCAGTGTTGAATCACTAGCCAGGAACACCTTGCCACCAGCATAGGGTTCATACTTTGTGAACCACTCTCTATGAGATGTCATATGAAAGGATGCTCCTGAATCAATCAGCCAAACATCTTCAGAAGCAGGTGTTGCCAGAGCAGCAATGAAAGCATCAGCATCACTGTGTGAAGACTCAGAGTCAGAGAAGTTCTTCTTCTTCTTTTTCTCCTCTTTGCAGTCTTTCTTGACATGACCTTTCTGTCCACAATTCCAGCACTTTACCTTGGACTTCTTGCCAGGAGATTTTGATTTCCCCTCTGATTTAGACTTAGACTTCTTGTCCTTCTTCTTGCCTCTTTCCTTTGATCTACCACGAACTGACAGAGCCTCTTTGGCCATTCCAGAAGATTTCCTCCGCATCTCTTCAGACAACAAAGAGGCAACAATAGTTTCCTGAGAAAACGTAGTTGTTGTACTTCCAATAGCCATCACCAGATGGTCCCACGAGTCAGGTAAGGAACATAACAGAAGCATACAGCGATCTTCCTCTTCTATTTTTACACCTATAGATGTCAACTGAGCAACAATCATATTGAATGCACTCAGATGTTCTGCTACAGATGCACCTTCATCCATCTTCAGAGAATACAATTTCTTTCTGAGGAAAAGTTTATTTACCAAGGACTTGCCCTGATAAATATTATTCAACTTTTTCCACAAATCACTTGCAGATTTCTCCTCATGGATGTTCAATAGAACAGAGTCAGATAAACTCAGTCTTATCAGTCCTTTGGCTTTTCTGCATATCAGTTCCCAATCTTCTTGCTTCATGCCTGTAGATTGAACTCCAGACACAGCAACCCAAAGATCTCTATAGACTAACATGTCTTCAACTTTAAGTTTCCACAACTCAAAGTTTGTGCCATTGAATTTCTCAATGTCTATTTTGTCTGATGTACTTGCCATCTCTATTTAATTTAAAAAATAACTTTCTACAGAACTCCCACACAACAGAATTAACACAAAAAACCCAAACTACCGACAAGGATAACACAACGGGCCAGGCTCTGATACCACTTGTAAGGAAAGCACAGGTGCGGAAAACAGCTTCCCTAATGTTAATTCCCAGGGGACAGTGTAGACCAGTCACGCACTTGTAAGGAAAGCACAGGTGTGGAAAACAGCTTCCCTAATGTTAATTCCCAGGGGACAGTGTAGACCAGTCACTTTTGAAATTACAATAACACAGATGAATACACAAGAGAAACCAAAATAGACAATAGTTAGAACACAGACACACAGAATTACGTGGGAAAACCCTTACGGGTAAAAAACCCACCACCACAAGAAAACAATCTTTATTACAGTAAGATATACAGTTACAATAAAGAACTCAGCTTCTTGCTCTGGTGTTTGATTCTCGACATCATACACAGTTCATCTCCCTGTACAGTTACAGAACGAACCTTTATTCAAGTCTCACCATCATAATACCAACGACACCTATAGACATATCATTCTATTTCCAATCTGCAAGAACAAGAGTCGTTACAGACTTCTGCTCTAACTGATAGAACAAATTCCTCATACGTCGCTGCCATCTAACCGTCGCAATGGTTCATATTTCAGTGAGGCGTTTAGTCCCACATGTACCAAGTCGCAAAGGACTTTGCAGTTTATAACCGCCAACAGGTGAAAGAGTATTGTCAGCAATTTTGTTGCCACCTCAGACTTCACCTCCCACCGATGAGCATTGTCTCCCCGATCACCAAGGTTACCATCGGTATGACATTCTCCATCGGCAAAAGATCTAGCCCTCGCTCCGACAGAGGTTTGTCTCACCGATACCAATAAGACTTCCATCAGGATGTCCGCAGTACATCGGCCCAACACCTTTAGCCGACGGGTATTCTCTTGCCGATAGACACCATCGGAGTGACTACTCCTGTCGGAGTAACTTTACAGAGTTTGGCCGATAGGCCCTTGTCTTGCCGACGACCGTAACCTTCGTCGGAGTGACTACTCCTGTCGGAGTAACTCCACAAAGTTTGGCCGATAGGCCTTGTCTTGCCGACGACCATATCCTTCGTCGGAGTGACTACTCCTGTCGGAGTAACTCCACAAAGTTTGGCCGATAGGCCTTGTCTTGCCGACGACCATATCCTTCGTCGGAGTGACTACTCCTGTCGGAGTAACTCCACAAAGTTTGGCCGATAGGCCTTGTCTTGCCGACGGTTGAATGCTTCCATCGGGGTGACACTCAGCATCGGACAAACCTTCGATGCTTATTCCGACGGCCCTTGTCTCACCGATGCCAATGGTCTTCAACACGGTCCTGCCGATAGTGCTTCGTCACAGCGATGCCGACATCGCATATCCTCAGATCAATGAACCAAGGAACAGTTGAACTAAAATTCATTGAACCTACCAAATGAACTCTAGAAAGGTTCAACAAAGAGGTTCAAAACATAGGTTCAACTAAGAGGTTCAAGTAGTAATTTGAGACACAAGTTCTCTTCAAAAACACACTGATGAACCAGCTATCTCGATCACTGACTATAGTTTTAGGCAGGCCATGTAGTCGAAAAACTTCACGGAAGAATAAATCAGCTACTTGCAATGCTAATGACTCAACTGGAATTGCAAAGAAGTGAGCAAACTTGGTTAATCTGTCCACAACTACATATATACAGTCTCTTCCATTCAGCTTCGGAAGACCTGTGATGAAGTCCATATAAATACTCTCCCACTTATGTTCAGGAATTGGCATTGGTTGGAGTAATCCTGCTGGAAATGTATGCTCTGACTTATTCTGTTGACAAGTCAGACACTCCCTGACATACTGTAGCACTTCTTCCTTCAGACCCTTCCAAGTGAATCTTTCCCTGATCTGTCTGTAGGTCTTGAAGTAACCAGGGTGTCTTGCAAGTGGAGCATCATGATATGTCTACAAAATCTGTCGCTTCAGCTCTGATTCAAGGGTCAGATATATTCTGTCTTTGTAATAGATGATTTCATCAATCACCTTGTACCTATCATCCTGAATGATTCCATCCATGATCTCACAAGTAAATTTTGATTTAGAATACTCAACTAGAAGCTGAGCCTTCCAATCCACTGAAACTTTGCTTAGGGCACAAACAACAGGTCTTCTAGATAGGGCATCAACAACCACATTCTTCTTGCCTTTCACATATTTAATGTCAAAATCATATGCCTGTATCTTCACAACCCACTTCTGCTGTCTTTCATTCAAATCTTTTTGCCCTAGGAAGTATCTCAAACTGTTGTGATCAGTCCTGACCACAAACTTAGATCCAACTAGATATTGGCAGAACTTAGCCAAAGCATGCATGATTGCCAGCATCTCTTTGTCATAAGTTGAGTACAATCTTTCTGTATCCTTCAACTTCCTACTCTCGAATGCGATGGGATGTCGATCTTGCATCAAAACAGCTCCAATGCCTTCTCCTGAAGCATCACATTCTAGAACAAAGGACTTAGTAAAATCTGGCAAAGCCAATACTGGTGTTGTACTCATTACTTCCTTCAACTTATCAAATGCAGCTTGAGCTTCTATTGACCAAATGAAAGCTTTTTTCTTTGTTAAATTTGTCAAAGGTGCAGCAAGCTGTGAAAATCCCCTAACAAATCTTTTGTAATAGTTGCAGAGGCCAAGGAATCCTCTTAGTTCAGATACGTTCCGGGGAACTGGCCAGTTGTGAATGGCTTCAATCTTTTCCTCTTGAACTTTCACACCATTTGCTCCTATTACATGACATAGGTACAAAATTTCCTTCAATCCAAAATCACACTTAGACATTTTTGCATACAGAGATTGATTCTCCATGACATTCAATACTTCATCTAAGTGTTAGAGATGCTCTTCTCATGTCTTGCTGTAGATCAAGATGTCGTCGAAGAAAACCAATAGGTACTTCCTCAACTGCTTATTAAATACATGATTCATGCAGGACTGGAAAGTTGCTGGTGCATTTGTCAGTCCAAACGGCATCACCATAAATTCATAGTGTCCATAATGGCATCTGAATGCTATCTTTGGAATGTCCTCTTCTCTGACACGAATTTGATGGTAGCCAGATCGAAGATCTATCTTTGAGAAATAGACTGCTCCATGCAGCTTATCAAGGAGTTCATCAATCCTAGGTATTGGATACCTATTTTTGATGGTCTTCTTGTTCAATGTGTGATAGTCAACACACATCCACATTGTTCCATCTTTCTTCTTCACTAGCACCATAGATGATGCAAATGGACTTGATGATGGCCTTATGTGCCCCATATCGATCAATTCTTTGATTGTCTTCTCAATTTCAATCTTGAAATGCCTTGGATGTCGATAGGGTGCAATATTAACAGGTTTAGCCCCATCCTCCAATTCAATTACATGTTCAAAACCTCTATCAGGAGGTATTCCTGGAGGTATGTCCCTAAACACCTTACCATGCTTATCCAACATGACCTGAATATCTGCAGGATAAATTTCTTCAGCAGAGAGGATTTGATTGTCCTTGATGCAAACTTGTGCTGCCCATTCAATGTCATTATGCCTGAATAATGCTTCCATTCGTTTTGCTGAGACAACTTTGGGATTTCCATCAAATACTAACTTCAGTTTAATCTTCTTTCCTTCATGCATGAATTCTAACTCCATCTTCTAAAAATCTTGGACAATTCTTCCAAGTGAATGCAACCATTGTACTCCAAGCACTACATCAATATGCCCAAGTCCAACCACATAGAAATCATCCCGTAAAGAATAATCTCCCATTTGAATTTGCAGTTGGGACACTTTTCGGGTATAACTCATTAGGAATCCATCGGCAACAGCTATTTGAAATCCTTCGAAGTCTTCAACTGTGAGACCCTGCCTTGCTACCAAACCTTCATCTATGAAGTTGTGAGTAGCACCACTGTCGATGAGACAAGTGACTCTCTGACCTTTCACAACTCCTCTAATGCGAAAGGCATGATACTTAGGTACTACTGAGATAGTTGCTAATGTTATTTTGTCAGATGTTTCTTCTGAAACAACATTAAGAGTTGGTTGTACCTCCTCTTCATCCTAAGTGGATTCTTCTTCACTCAGTGACTCTTCTTCACTTCCATCATCGGATACAACTTCGATCAGATGAGCTTTACCTTTACCAAGGCATCTGTGTCCTGGTTCCCAAGGTTGTTTACAAGAAAAGCAGAGTTTCTTCCTTCTTAGCTCGTCTCTTTCAGCTGCAGATGGACCTTGAGTCATCTTTTGAGGAAAAGAGGATCTCCTTTGAGTAGAGCTAACACCTTTATAGAACTTCTTCTTAGGCTGATATACAGAAGTAGTATCAAGATCTAGAGCAAAATCAATTGCTTCTTCCAAATTTGCTGGCCTTTGTACCTTTACCAATGGCTTGATCTGATTGTTCAATCCCTCAATGAATAGCATAGTGATTCTTCAGTCAGTCATATTAGGTACCATCACTGCGATCTTCTGAAAGTTATTAACATACTGCACAACCCTTCCTTCTTGCTTGAGTTGAGCTAGTTTGCGATAGTACACTTCGGTGTCTTTTCTGTCAAACCTCTGAATCAACTTGGTTACAAACTCATCATAGGAATTTATCCTATCATGATGTTGAGAGACTAGGCCATGATGCCACCATTCATAAGCCAAACCTTCAAGATGCATTGTTGCAAATTGAATTGCCTTCTTCTCTGTCAAAGGCTTAAGTGAAAGGTATGTATCCAGCTTGTTTACCCAAGCCCTAGCACTGAGCTTACCACTTCCATCAAAGGTAGGAATGGGAACTCGATTCAAGGCTTCTTTATACTCCTTTGTATCGTCATCCCTTCTAGGACGAAAGCCTCTAGTTCTACCTCGCCTGTCTCTATCTTCCCTCTTCTGTCGGCAATATTCATTGAAAGTCATCATATCTCAAACATGTTCGGAAGTCTGGCATAAAGATCTGCAAAGAGAGCTATCTCATCCTCAAAATTGTTTGGTTCTTCTTCATCAAACTCTTCATCATCTTCATTGTCCTGTTCAGGTGGTGGTGGAAGGAAGGTTGGTCTTAAAGGCCTATCAACTGTAGGAGTTCGTGTGCGAACTCTTCTACCTACTACACTACCAGCATCATCATCAACATGTCGTTCTTGTCTCTCATGTCTAGCTGCATCCCTATGGCCTGGTCCAGCTGCTTCACCCTGATTCATGTTTTGAAGGGTTTGTAAGACTTGTTGCAGAATTTTGAGCTGTTTGTTGATGTCCAACAGCCATGTTCCTAAACATCTCTCTAGCTTCATGTTCACCATCAGCAGGTGGACTTCTACTTCTTCTTTCCTCAGCCATGTTAACCTGTCTAGCTACAATTGCTTCTGAAAGAGTATCCTGTTGTGGGTAAGGATGAGTCCACTGGAACTGCCTTCATTGTTCACACGCAATGTATCTCCTTGTTCTATCACTTTGTTGATTACCTTCTTGCATGAAAACCCAAAGGCTGGCAGGATCCAAGCTCTGATACCACTGTAAGATACCCAACTAGTTCTACTAAAATTTTTCCTTAACTTAGATAAATTTACTTGTTCTTAGCTTATCAACTACTCAACACTTTATGACAAACATCAAAGATAGCTACTTGAATGATTCAAATTTGAAGCTAGGTACTTGTCTTTTGCTTGATTCAATCTTATTGCAAATGTCTTATTACATAGATAATGCTTTCAATAGCATGCAATTACAACTTATTCAATGGAAATACAAAAGAAAGGCCTTGAAGCCTTGATGATTACAATGGGCGCCTATACTTGATCAATTCAATTGAACTCAATGATGTCAACTGAATGTCAACATCTCACAATATCACAAGGGAGCATCACCTTGCTTGTTGAGGGAGCATCACCCCAACACTTGAAACTCGCAGGCCTCAAGATTACAAGCTCAACAGCTTAGCAGAGAGAATTTTTGTCAAATGAACAGATGCCAAATGAATGAGAGAGCTCCTCCTTTTATAGGCCTTCCAAAGGCGATGAAGGCACGTTTTTCAATGCATAAAGAGGAACCAAGGCACGTTTCCCAAGAAGCATATCCAAGGGAATATTCCAACTGATGACTCATTCTGAGTTGGCAAGCTCATCTAGAGACCTTGACACGGATCCAAATGCTATCCTTCCGACCAATGGGCATTCAGGTAGTTGTAACAACCTTAACCACTTCTTGAAACACTTAGGCACAGTTTAAGGGTTCTTCTGACCGGGGCGCTAGCTGTGGAGGATCTCACCAGGGAGTGCGCCTAAGTCATAAGTTCTCATCCTTGGATGATACTGCCTTAGGGAGTGAACTCCTCTGGATTCATACTTAAACATTTGAAGATTTGGAATGTTCAACTCATCACCTCACAGGGTAGGCGCATATTTGAAGGATTTACAGAGGTTTTGGCACCCAAGTTCTAACTTGTCATCTTTCAAGGAAATTTGAAGACTTCAAATGAACATAACATTGTCCCCTTGATGGAGCGCCTTGCATCTAAACTGGTCTTGGGAGCTTCCATCCATCTTAGGCGCACTTTTGAGGTCATTTTGACTGGTATCTGCGCCTAGCATCTTCATGAAGATGTTCAACACTATTCAAACTTTCAAACACTAGCAATTAAACCTTTTGAAGTTCCTTTTAATCTAGCGCCCTCATATAGAACATTAACATCTTGTCAAAGTCTGCAACTTCACCTAGGTGCATTTATTGGCAGGAAAGAACCTAGATTGGCGCCTTACCTTGAAAGGCTTATCTTCTATGCAAATGCTCACTTCTGGAGTCTTGAAATCAAAACAAAATACTTCCCTGACCAAGCCCCCTAACCTCTTGAGGAGTCTGGAGAGCATATTCCTACTTAGGCGCATTTTCAAGGTCATTGAATCTTTTCTTGGCGCCTAAGATCACTGCATCAAACAACTTGATCGCCATTGAACATCAAACTATCATCTAGTATAGGGCGCTATTTTAGGGTTTGCTCTGTCATGATCTAGCGCCTAGGCACCTTTAGGAGATTACTTCAACAAGAAATGGCACCTTGTTACTTGGGCATATGTTTGATATGGAGGGGTGCTCAACTGAAAGTCCACTACCTTTGATGCCTTGAAATCTTGCCTTCACCAGTGACTTCTTGACTAGGGCGCATATCTAGAGTGCTAGAGACCAACACCTAAGCACCCACAAGGGTTTCTTTGAACAAGAGATGGTGCCTTTATCCTTAGGCGACTATTTGAAGTTATACCACCATCTTGGCATCTTAAAACTCCTTCTTCAACTTGGGTGCAAATTTAGTGTCATGGAATCATACATTGGCGCCTTGATGCTCTAGGCGCTCATGATGGCAACCTGATGCTAGCGCCTCACTTAGAAAACTTCATCATGTTGATTAATCAACCATTTCCACTGGATCTTTTGAAGGCGAGATTTCACTTGAACAATGAATTCACCATTGGCAAAGGAGTCTAGGCGCAATATGAGGACTAGGCGCACTTTGAGTTTTGTGAAGGTTAGGAAGTGCGCCTAACTCACTTAGACCACTTCAGTGATTCCACACTCAACTGGAGGATCCTGCAAGTTCAATAGGTTCACATCATATCCTTAGATGACTCCATCTTCTTGATTACATCCTTGAAAACCCAAGGCGCATATTTGGTAGGTCCAACATGACATGGGCGCCCAAGCATGAAACTGCATTCCAAACCTGCTTAGCTTAACTCAAAACTAGGCGCCAGGATGGAGAAGGTTAAATCAAAAGGAGCGCCTGGAAAACATGATCACTAGAGTTGATGAAACCACTCCCAGACTTAGTCAAATTTCAAGTTTCTGACTTTGCTCCTGCAAAACAAAAAGGTTAAGTTAGTCAAAAACCAGTTCATTCCCTCATTATTTAGAATTAGCCTCCGAGAATGAGGAATAGGCTAATCCATTCTTAACTTGATGATCAAGCCAGAAATGGGGACATGATAGC
This sequence comes from Cunninghamia lanceolata, assembly GCA_027924645.1. NCBI lineage: Eukaryota > Viridiplantae > Streptophyta > Pinopsida > Cupressales > Cupressaceae > Cunninghamia > Cunninghamia lanceolata. Next base: position 2,544,554 of record BSBN01001670.1, on the reverse strand, counting down.
ATTGGTTGAGGCTTTTAATTTCTAGTTGATTAATCACTTGAAACTTGAAACTCATATCATCTTGATATGGCACCTAGGCTTACCACTTTGTCTTTCACTTTAAGGATGCATTTGATAAACATTCCACCCAAGGCGCATCAGATGACAACTTTGATCTTCCCTTGAAGTTTCATCTTATGTAAACTACATCAACCTTCTTGATCTAGGTGCAGTAGATAAGTATTTTGAATCTTCTTGAAACTTGTCTAAAATTTGCAATCTATACCACTTCCTCAAGTGCATTGGATAAGGATCTTGGACTTCTCTTAAATTTGTATCTTAAAACTTATTGTTGATTCCTAGAGGAAGGCGTATTAGTTCTGTCACAACAGATCATGATTTTGGATCCTCTTTTGAAAGCCTCTAAATTCTCAACAAGATTGCCACCTCCTTTGTCGCATTGGATGCTGATTTTGATCCTTCATTGGAAAGTCTCTTATAAAACTTGAATTCATCTTTCTTCAAATGTGGCCCACCAGATCAGGCGCACCAGATCAACATTCTAAATCTTCTTGAAATGTATCAAATTTTGAACTTAAACCCCCTTTTAAAGATGGCACAATGGATGAGGTTTTTATCATCCACTTGAAACCTTCATAAATCTTCCATTTAACCTCACTTATGAGTGGCACATTAGATGGACGTTTTAAATCTTCTAAACACTGGCGCATTGGACATCAACTTTGATCTCCCTTTGATTTGCACCAAGTTGGCACAGTAGATGCACATGTTGAATCCTCTTGATGGAATGTTTATAACACTTGACTTCATCCTCATTAATTGTGGTGCATTAGATTGGGCGCACTAGTAAAGGATTTTGATCTCTTCTCAAAAGTCTCTTGAAATTCTACATTCTTATCCCTTGGTGCATTGGATTGAGGTTTTAGTTCCTCCATTGAATGCTCTCAAAACCTTGATTTTATCATCTTTCATAAGGGCTCATTGGTTCAAGCACATGAGATGAGGATTTTGGTTCCTCTTGAAAGTTCCAACTCCATCATCAAAATAATCTTCCTCACCTTGGTCGCATTGGATCATGATTTTAATATCTTCTTCAAATTACACTTAAAACTTCACTCCAACCTTGGCGCAATGGATGGGTCGCATTGGATCCACATTTTGATCTCTGGTTGAGAGTGGCACACTGGATCAAGATTTTGTGCTCTCCTCATGTCTTGGCACATTGTATGGGAATTTTGATCTCCCTTCAGTACTTAGCCATTTTTTCAACTTTCTCAAGGTAAGGTATATTGAAAAATAAATTTAAGTATAAGAAATGAATTTCTTATACTTTAAATATTTTTCAATATACCTTTCAGGATGTTTGAGATAGGTGTCGAATCCACTGGATTTAACATGTAGAATCTAGAATTTGGGGGATCCACTAGATTTCAGACTTAGTCAAATTTTCAGGATATCAGGATATCAGACTTAGTCATTTTCAGGATCTCAAACATGCATCAGAATATTATGATTTCTACCACAAGGCTATAGACTCAAACACCATTGACTTCATCATGCAACCAACCTAAGACATCATCCAAGACTCAAGCAAAGCATCAGAGCTAAAAAAGGGGGGGGACGGGTCCCCATTTGCAATGGGGTGATGTGTGATTAGGTCACAACACACAAGATATAGCTTTCAAGTACCTTAAAGAACAAAATCCTAAGACTAAAACTTCATATTATGATTCACTAATTTCCTAGGCATCTATTACGTGATTATATACCATCTCCTGATCATAAGATTCCTCCGCGTCGGCCAAACAGATTACAAACTCCAATGAAAGAGATGTAATGTGTGTATATGGATAGATTAGACCTAAACTTATGTGAATCCTCCACAAGTGAATGAATCCATGTGCAGTTATTAGGGAAGGTCACCCACATCCCAAAGCATCTTGAATGATGTGTAATTTAGATCCACAAGTCATGAACATGCTCTACAAGTCTTCTCCTTTAGCTATCTGCCTAAGACTCTCTGAATACTCTGCTATGAGAAAATAGTTGATCTTCTAATAGCAATATCTTTCTGGAAACTGATCCAAATGATCTGAAATTTGGATATGATGTGCATGAAGATGTCTAGATGCTAAGTACATCTCTAGAAGGTCTGAAACAAAACTACAATAGAATATGGATGAAAATACAAAAACTGCTACTGACTGAACTAACTGTACTGGACTAGGATAATGAAAGAAACAAAATGAAATGCAAATATTTTTGGTTGATACAAGATTTCTCTTGAATTAGGGATGCCCTTACATTAATATACAAGTCAATCAAATTAAGACTAAGGGTACAAATCATGTGTGCTCAATTTAATTTTAGCCAGTGCTTCTAGGTTGCAATAATGATAGTCCATGCTCATAAATGGAACTAGGTCAACCTAAAGAGAATTTAGAAGCTTCTCCCACTCTTTGTCCAAGGGTGGATTGATCATCTATAAGAGTCTAAAGTGGCACTCTTGTTTAATGGTGCATTCATATGATACCTCCTATGATTGAGCCAGAAATGTTTGTACAAGGACCTGAAGCTCTATCAATGTCTTGAAAACTAAGTGAACTTATTTGATAAAATGAGCTAAGGACCACATGTTGAATATAGTTTATTCTTGGCTCTTCTCATTCACAAGGCTTAGGTGATGTGGCCTCCATTTTAGCCTTGTAATATGATCTTCACAAGACCTTAATGTGGTAAAGTGAAGCCACTAACTATTTGAGCTATTTAATTTGGACCTTTAACCTCTTGACCTCCTTTGATTCTTCTATTATATTCTTTAGGTCAACCTCCTTTTCTCTTAGGCCCTTGAGTGTCTAGTCCTAGGTGTCCACTTAATTATTTAGTTTTTCTATCTCATAATCTTCACTAGAGGCCTTTTCCTTTAGTGATCCTATTTCAATAGTATTGGCACTAGTTTTAGCCTTTTCATATATTAATTATACCTCCAAGTTTTCCACTTGATTTCATAATACATTCTTGGTGGTTGTCTTAGTTACCATCTATCTTTTCCCTAGTGCCAACTCTATTCTTGCTTTAGTCAATTTCATTTTAATCTCTAGGAGTTGCTTCTACCTATGTATCTTTAGCTTCAACGGCTTTCTCTACAAGTTTGGTGACATAGCCTTCTAATGCCTTTATTTTCACTTCAAATGCTTTAAGTATGTACAATTTTTCAAAGTCTGAAGCACTTTATGTATAGCTTTTCTAACTATCTCTCTCTCTCGCCCCATCTCTATCTCTCTATCTCTTCCTCTTTTCTCCCTAGACCTATATATCTATATATTTCTCCCTCTATCTTTTAATATCTCTATCCTCCCTCTTTCTATCTCTCTCCCTCTCTAAAGCCTTTCAGCAAATCCATTTTGTGCATATCCTGCAATCATGGTATTCCAAGAGAATGAAGATGCTACTACTGTTCTTGACATTTGGGAGACTATTGAGGATGCCACTCCTAGGGAATTTTGCGGGAAATCAGATGATAAAGATCTTCCACCCTCTGCTAGTGTTGATCTTGTTGCTTAGTGTTTTGTATGTCTTTCAATGTTAGACATTATGTTTTGATTACGTTTTGAGGTTGTGACATATTTTTTATTCACCTTTTGAGGCTATGAATGCGTGGGTGTGACTTTTTACCACCCTACTTTTTTTGTGTGTGAATGTGTACTATTTATTCCTTTAATATAAGTTAAATAAGATGTACTATTTATTCATTAAAAAAAATTCCTAAGAGTTATGATTATGAGTACAGTGATATTTCTAACTACTAAGGGAAGATAAATAGCTAAAATTTCTATATTGTCGAGTCCAAAAGATTCTAAAGACATAAAGAGCTAAAGAATAGATCCCTAGATTAGGGACATCTTGATGGAATCCTAGACTCTATCTATCTATCCTAGGGTTGGTTGAACATCTCTGTACTTTGTTCTGGGATTAAGGGGATGTAGTGGGATGGTCACTGAGGCTTGGTCACAATTTTGTGTTTCCTTGGATTAACTTGTTCATATTTTAGAATGTTTTTTCATGAGACAAACTTAAAAACAAGATTTAAATGATTTTTCTTGTTTCATTGTCGTTGGAAAAGTACCACTGTTATCTGTTGCTTTTGTTCCATGTAGTGTTCGATGTTGATATTGCATATTTCTATGTGTTTTATAGGATATAAAATTGCGAGGAGGTGGAAAACAATTCAACATTAAGAATTCACAATGGGAATTGCTCCAATCACACATTTCATACCGAGTGTCATATTCACTATATGTAAGTATGACAACCTTTTTGATATTGTTATATGCAGGAATATATATTTTTTAATTTGTCAAGGTTACATCACATACTGTTAAGCTAACGTATACATGGATTGAGTGAATATGTCCTTGTCTTATTATCAGGCCTATGCATCTATCCTTTATTTAAGGATGCCATCAAATTTCAAGATTATTTTGAGGGGGGTAATGGTTGAACATCACAGCATAGCTAATGATCTGAAATTTTTGAAAGTAGTAACTTACAAGCCACAATTTGGTGCTGGTATGAAAGAGGTAAAGAGGAATTTCTATTCTTTTGTACTTTGAGATGGCTATTTGTATTTCATGTCATGAATAATAATGCTACTACTCTTCCTCGTCATTTTTGCTTTCTAAAGCACATTTACTAAAGAAGTACTTCTAACATATACATGATAAGAATGTGACCTTTTATGGATGTGCATTTTGTTGTCATTTTGATGTTCTTTCCACAAGATTAGATGAAAATTATTACATTTATGGCTGCAGTTCTATTCTAATGCCTTTGTCATGTAGAGTTGTTGTGAATTTATCTGATGGATTTTTATAATATGTACATGGAGATCTGATTGATGTATCTAATTCAATTATATGCAGGTAGTAGTTTCAACAACCATAGGATTTACAAAAGAAGCTCCCTTTCTTGATATTGAAGGTTTCAATGTTTATCACAAGAATCGACTTATCATGGTTAGTAAAGAGCACCTTTACTTTAAAACAAACAATATGCATGTTCCATAAAATATTGGGGATAATTTGATAAATAGGAAAGAAATCTTTTCCATTTTAGACACTATATTTCTTCATTGTTTCTATTAGTCGGTAGTCATATATAGCCTTTATTTGCTTCCACTATCAAATACCTGTCAAATTTACGTTTACTTTGTTTTGAATATTGCTATCTAGTATTGTTGGGATTTACTGATAAATTTTATTCCTTTTTGTTAATGCTTTCTTACATAGCCCTTTTGGAAGCTTTGGCAAGGTAATAGGAGTAGAGAAAGAGGTATCATAGGTATGTATTTAAACTCTATTTAACCCTCTGCCAATGTGATGTAAGTGAGCAAGATCTGTAGTAACATTATATTGAAAAATGAAAGGGCATATTATGGACGGAAGATTGTGCTAAAATTGATTATTTTGGTAATGTGATTATAACCCATTTCTGCATATTGTAAATTTTAATGTGTATAATAGGTGTTCTTGAGGCAAACTTCATTGAGCCTGCACATGATAAACAGGACTTTGAAAGAACTACAATCCTACTTCGGTTAGAAGCAAAACTCAAATAGATGACTCATAATTATTGGTATGTCATGATTATTTTTAAAATTATGGGTTGAAGTACTTCTCTAACACAATAATTTAATACTTATAGTGCATAATATTTCCACAAAGTCATGTTCTTTACAGCAGCTAGAGTCTTCCCTATTGGTATTATTTGTGAAGACATGCATTCAATGCATTCACAACCACTGTCACATGCATTCACAACACTTCAGTTCCACCGTCACACTCTAGTTCCACCCCAGCTTTTCTCTTTAATTAGTTTGCATAATAAAAACTTTTGTGGCAGTTACAATAGGCGTAGACTCTTTGTTTTTTAGTTATTGCATTTTTTACTGTACTTGTATGCAGTCTCCTTTCAGCGATAGGATTGTTAGCTCATGCAACGTAGAATAAACAGCATTTCTATGCAGCAGTTTAACTCCATATTTTTAGTCAGTTTTCAACGGTGCAGAGCCTGCTTTGTTTTTTATTTATGTACTCTGTATTTTTCAGAATTATTACAGTAGATCAATACAATACAATTCATTTATCTCATGCTGTTGTTCACTCACTATGAGCAGATTATTTGTTCACTGTTTTTTTTGTTTTCTATTTTTTTGAGCAGTTACAGTATAGTGTAAGAGCCATTATTATAAGTTTAAAATCTTTAATTGGTATCAGAGCCTGTTGCAAATTTTTTTTTACAGGCAGTTGTAGGTTAACGGTTCTCTCCAAGCATTATCAGAATGGCAAATGGTGGCAATTTTCCATTCCAGCTTCCACTATTTACCGGAGACAACTACGAATACTGGAATATAAAGATGAAGACCCTACTATTATCCCAAGATCTCTAGGAATTAGTAGAAGTGGGATACACAGAACCTGTAGACCAGAATGCTTTGAATGTGTTAACAGCAAATCAAAGAAATCAGTTGAAAGAAAAGAAGAAAAAGGACAATCGAGCTCTCTTTACCATCCAATCCGCATTAGATATGTCAATTTTTCCCCGTATAGCTGGTATGACGAAGTCAAAGGATGCATGGGAGGCCCTACAAACTGCATACCAAGGATCTGACAAAGTAAGACTGGTAAGACTTCAAACCCTTCGAAGAGATTTTAAAAATTTAAGGATGAAAGAAGCTGAGTCTATTCAAGAGTTTATCACTAGGGCTCAAAGTATTGTGAATCATCTTAAAACTCAAGGGGAAACTGTCACAAAGCAAAAAGTTGTAGAAAAGATTTTGAGATCCCTTCCTCCAAAATTTGATCCAGTGGTCATAGCCATTGAAGAAAGTAAAGATCCAACTACATTCAAAGTTGCAGAGTTGATAGGTTCTTTGCAGTCTCACGAGGAGTGTATGCAGCGTTCTACAGAGAGTTTTGTACAAGCTTTCCAGTCTATAGTAAGAATTGAAGAAAAATCTACAACTCCTTTTTCTCCATCAAATATGTCTCAAGGGGAGCCTTCTATTAGTAGAGGACATGGTAAAGGAAGAGGAAGAAGTTCTATGGATTGGAGAAGCATCCAATGTAGATATTGTGAAAGGTATGGACACTATGAATCTGAATGTAGAAAGAAAAAATTTGATTTGAATAAGTCAAGAGCCAACTATACTGAAGAGTCTTTTGAAGATGCAACACACTCCACATTTTTCACTTGCAATTTGGCAAAAGAACCTCAAAAGGATGTGTGGTTTCTGGATAGCGGTTGCTCAAATCATATGACAGGTAAATTTGACCTCTTTGTCAAATTAGATGAATCTGTAAGAAGTCAAGTAAAATTTGGTGATGATAAAGAGGTTGATGTAATGGGAAAAGGTACTCTTGCAATGAAAACTAAGCAAGGAGAAATTGCTTTTATTCATGACACCTTGCATGTGCCCAAATTACAGCATAATCTTTTAAGTATTGGGCAGCTTGTTACAAAAAATTATAAGGTTGTGTTTGAAGATAACTGCTGCACAATATTTGATAAATCAGCTAACCATCATCTTGTAGCAAAGGCTTGTATGACAGAGAATAGATTATTTCCTCTCACATTAGTGTTTGCTAATATGCATGCCCTCAAGGCAACCACAGATGATTCGTGGTTATGGCACCAATGGTATGGTCATTTGAATTTTCAAGGATTAAGTTTACTTCATAAGAAATATATGGTGAGAGGACTTCCTACAATTCAGGAAAAAGAAGAAGTTTGTTCAGGGTCTGCACTTGGCAAGCAGCATCGAGACAGTTTTCCGGTGAACCAATCATGGAGGGCAAAATCTCCTCTAGAGCTTGTACATTCTGACATTTGTGGTGACATGCAAGAGGAATCTTTGGGTAAGAATATTTATTTTTTGACATTCATTGATGATTTCTCATGCCACACATGGGTTTATTTTCTTAAGCAGAAATCTGAAGCATTTGAATGCTTCAAGCACTTTAAGGCTATGGCAGAAAATCAAAGCGAGTATTCTCTCAAAATACTCAGAACAGATAGAGGGGGAGAATTCACTTCCAAATAGTTTGCTGATTTTTGTAACACTCATGGTATTCAAAGACAGCTCACAGCAGCTTATACTCCCCAACAGAATGGTATTGCAAAAAGGAAGAACCGTACCATTATGGAGATGGCACGAAGCATGTTGAAATCCAAAAACCTTCCTAATTGCTATTGGGGAGTTGCAGTAGCAACCGCAGTTTATATTTTGAACTGAAGCCCAACAAAGTTGCTTCAGAATATCACTCCAAAGGAAGCCTAGAGTGGACACAAGCCCTCAGTAGCTCACTTTCGTATATTTGGTTTCCCCACATATGTTCATGTTCTTGTTTAGAAGCGGAAGAAGTTAGATGCAAAATCACAACTTTGTATCTTTGTGGGCTATTCAGATTCCATGAAAGGATATAAATTCTATAACCCTGACACAAAGCAATGGATCATTAGTTGGGATGTGGTTTTTGATGAAGGGGGAGTATGGCAATGGCAAAAAGGATTTCAGCAAACTACACCACTAATCATGGGTATTGAAGATGATCAAGTCCCTCCTCTCCCCACAAGCTCAAGTGGAAGTTCAAGCCCCAGTTCACCAAGTTCACCAAGCTCTCCAAGTTCCTCTTTAGGTGATAGTTCCAATCCACAATCAAGTCCAAACTCTTCAAGAAAGGTACGAAGTTTAAATGAAATTTATCAAAGGAGTTCTGATGTGAATCCAGTTGTCAATTTTGCTTTGTTTAGTACCATTCAAGTTGAGCCTTCTGTGTATGCAGATGCTGTGAAAGAACAAGTATGGAATGATGCTACGAATGAAGAGATGCATGCCATTGATAGGAACACTACATGGGAACCAGTGCAACTTCCGAAAGACAAACAGGTAATTGGTGTCAAATAGATTTATAAGGTGAAATATCATGCTGACGGTTCCGTGAAAAGACACAAGGCAAGATTAGTTGCCAAGGGATTTGCACAAACACCTGGAGTAGATTATTCAGAGACTTTCGCTCTAGTTGCAAGATTTGCTACAGTAAAGATTATATTGGCTATTGCTGCACAACACAAGTGGCCAGTCTATCAAATGGATGTAAAATCAGCTTTCCTGAATGGTTATATTGATGAGGAAGTCTATGTGGAACAACCTATTGGTTATGAAATCTCAGGAAAAGAACATTTAGTTTTACAAGTTGAAAAAGGCTCTCTATGGGTTGAAGCAAACACCCCGTGCTTGGTATGCAAGGATTGATAGTTATTTTTTGAAGAAAGGATTTATTAGAAGTCCCTCAGAGCCAACCCTCTATATCCAACATCTTGGTAATGATATTCTAATTGTTTGCCTTTATGTTGATGATCTCATTTATACAGGTACTAGCCCATCTCTCATGGAGAAATTTCAAGCAGAAATGAAACAAGAATTTGAGATGTCAGATCTGGGACTCATGCATTATTTTCTTGGAGTGGAGGTGCAACAACACTCTAAAGGTATATCTATTTCTCAAACCAAGTATGTGGCTGATTTATTGAAGCGGTTTAGAATGATGTCATGCACTGCAGTTGCAACCCCTGTAGGCCTTGATGAAAAGTTAACCAAGGACGATGCAAGTTCCAAAGTGGATGCTACTTTATACAAAAGTGTGGTTGGGAGCCTCATGTACCTCACTACAACAAGACCTGATATTATGTATGCTGTGAGCCTCATCTCTCATTTCATGCAAGATCCACATGAGTCTCATTGGCGTGCTGCAAAGAGAATTTTGATGTATGTGAGTGGTACACACAATTTTGGCATTCATTATTCTCCCACTGATAAGTTTGAGCTAGTTGGGTACACAGATTCTGATTGGGCTGGTTCAGTGGATGATAGAAAATCAACATCTGGTTATATTTTCTCACTTGGTTTTGTTGGCAAGAAACACTATATGGAATCATGGTTGTTGTCATTGATGGCAACAAAGGTCATCCCACATATCCGCAAGTCATGGTGTGTCTCTACCGGAAGCCAGAATGAAGACTGTTGTGGTCCGGTGAACAAGAACAGAGCATGTGGCAAGGTCCGACAGATTGGTCTGGATCTCTCAGAGGAAGTGTCTTGGTACAGTACAGATTTGGGGAAGTCAAGAGGACTACCTTGAGTGGTATATTCCAAGGATATAGCCTCTGGTGATGGACAAAGAAAAAGTTATGAATAGTTGAGTACCAGATTCCTGAAAGACAATGAGAATAGAGGAAGAACTGACTGACAGAGCATCAGAATATTTTTCGGATGTGTTACTGTTGATGGTAAAGGTTGTGAAGGCATGAATCATGTTTGGCCGACATGATTAATGATATCTACAAGTATATGCTTGATCCGCATTGCTTGGTGAGCAAGGATTCAGCTGACAGAATAGAGTTTGTAAGAAACTAGACTGTTCCAGATGCCGACTAGAAAGGTGATGAAATTACTTGTGCGGATATATATAGAGGATGGATTTAGTTGTGAAAAGGGTAATTGTGTGATGGTGTATGCGAATAAGTGCAGAACAGAGCAGAAGTAGTAAGAAAGATCCGGTATGTGAAAGGATAGTAGAATAAAGAACAGAGGAAAGATGAAGTGCAGCAGATCAGTGTACTGAGCCTAACCGGAACTGAACTCCAGCATATGTAGATGCTTCCAATCAGTTCAAGTATTATATAACATTCTTTTGTAGACAGTGTGTCTCTTTGTAGGCAGTGTGCCTCTTGTGAGCAGTGTGCTCGGGCAGTGAGCCCTAATTGGCAAGTGCCATTTTGTAATTCCTTATTGTTCTAACAGAGAATAATCTTTAGGTTAATCACCCTGTGGTTTTCTCCCTTAACAGGGTTTCCACGTCAAAAATACTGTGTCATGTGTTTTTCATTTCATGGTAATGTTTGTTTGTTTGATTCAATGCTGCATTGATTAATAAGAAAGTTCAGAAGAAGAAATAATTAGGATAACTGATTCACCCCCCCCTCTCAGTTATCAACAATTGGTATCAGAGCTAAGTTCCTCCTAATAGAGCCTAACAGCTTGAGGAAGATCTGGGAGTTCAAATGGATGCATATGGTTTAAAGGAGCAACTCAAGACTGCCCTTGAGGATCTTGAACAGTCAAACTCTGAAGTCAATGAATTAAAGGAAAGACTCAAACAGGCTGATGAATTCATGAGAGAATTAAAGGACAAATTAAGTCTCTCTATGAAAAAGAGAAAGGAGCTGCTCCAACAATTGGCAAGACAAAGTGAAGAAAGCAATACAAATGAAGAATTGACTGAGAAAACCAAGTTATGTGAAAAATTATCAAAAAAGTCATTATGGTAAGACATGAAATGGAATCAGGAGTTATAAAGTTTACTCAAGAGATTGAAGAGAAAAGAAAAGTTGAAGACAATCTAAGACAATCTCTTAAGGAGAAATCATAAGAATGCCATCAGATGGACAGAATTATCAGACATCTTGAATCTGATCTTGAAGATGCCAAAGATAATGAAGAAAAACTTGAGGATCAAATTATCTCTCTCGAAAGAGACCTTCAAACAGCAAATGAATATAAAGAGAAATTCAAGATAAGTTCTGCTCAACTTGAAGTTCTTCTTGGAAGTCAAAAGAGGACAGATGACAAGTATGGTTTGGGATATGAGAAAGGAGAAAGCTCCAGATCCGGTCAAAAGAATTTTGGATCAGAAAATCCAAGGAATAGGCCTAGAAGATCTCCGATAAGACAGCCCAATGCTCAAAGATATCCATCCTTCAATGGATACTGCCACAGCTGCAACCATTTTGGTCACAAAGCTAATCAGTGCAGAAAGAGAATGAATCAGATTAATTCATCCTTCTCTGGACAGTGCTTTAACTGCAAAAGGTATGGACACAAGTCTCATGAATGCAGAAATATGCAAATAAACAAATCATTCAATGGTAGATGCTTTGCATGCAATAGAGTAGGTCATATGGCTAATCAATGTAGATCAAGAGGTTATCAGTCAAATATGCAAAGAAATGTTATTTGCCAAATCTGTAATAGGTCCAGTCATAATGCTAAAGTCTGCAGAAGCAAGAATCAGGACAAAAGAGGTCCGGTGTATAATCAGAATCAAGACAAGGGTAAACAAAAGATGAATGCAGATGAGGTTAGGAATCAGATGAGCAAGATTTTGGTAAAGAAAAGTTTAGAGAATACAGAAACTGGATCCGCACCAGATTCTAGTGCTGATATTCCTTCCAGAAATTAAAAAGTGAGCTCTGGCTCAGGGGGAGACTCAAAGAAAATTCTGTTCCCCCAGCCAATCAAGTGGTGCTGGATGTAACACAAGATGTGGAGTAAAGGGTTTGAAGATATAAGTCCTGAGATGATCCAGACAAGATTTTAGAGGTCCGCATGAAGATGTAAAGAAGTTGTGATCAATCAAGTAAGACCTATTCCGGGAGATGCTCTGGAATGACAGAGGACTACAAAAGGGTCCGGAGAGATCCGGAAGTACATTATTTTACTCTGCGGACTGGACAGAATGTTTGGGATGTTCTTGTAATGTGTAATCTCGATTTATTCATGATTGAAAGATCCACATGATGTTCATAGATCAGGACTGATCTGGGATACTCCAAGCTATCCGAATAAGGCAAACCGGAATAATATAGGTCGAGCATTTATTGCCATCAGATATTAGGGTTTGCGGAGCAATATAAGGAATTTCTCATAAATCATTTGCTCATTCTGCACTCAAGAAGAAGCAAAAAGTGGAGCTCTGCAACAAGATTCATCAAGCACACCAAAGATCTCCTACCGAAGTCATTGCATAAAGAAATCAATCCAACCACTCCGTGCAAACCGAAGGCGCATAAGGTATTCTCCGTTTTCATTATCTCACTGTAAATCTTTGAAGAATGGCTACTCTGAATATAGTTAAGATCTCTGATAGACCTCGCCCCACATTCAAGAAACATCCATACAAATCTTTGGAGGTAGATCCACTAGGAGCCTTCTCTAGTGTTCCGCATGGTGTATTACATACGGAGGACATTAGGGTTTACATCCATGCGAATTTTGAAGACTTTAGAGAATCAAAACTTATGGATATCTATCACAAACAATTGATAGATGACTCCTTTGAGATCAAACCTCAGTACAAAGCCATCCGGGACAAACACTTTGCACAATGCATTCATTTCCCCTGTTTTGAAGAAGATGAATGGGTCCGGTATGTACTAAGTAGAGTACATGACAACTTCCTATGGTTGAACAGGCCCTTCAAGATCACCAAAGATGCAATTAGGGCTGTAACCAGTCTGCACTCATCCAGTGGATTACCTGTTCTCAAGTCTGTCAAAAATCAGACAGTTAGTGATGCAACTGGATCCAAGTTTGACAAGAGAGCTATGACAGTTGATGACATCACTGAACCGGATGTGAAATTTGCATCTATGATAATTGGTTACAAAATCTATCACTCCAGTAGGGAAAATTCAGTACCAGGAACTGCAATCTACACAGCTTATCAAATGTTAAAGGAGAATGCAGACTATGACTTGTGTGAGCTTCTTGTAAACCAACTTTTTGAAAATCTGCAGAAGATTAAGAAGGACAAGAAAAACTCCTTCAAGTATGGCAATCTGATCCTTTGTCTCTTCTTTTACTACATGAATGAACTTCCCAGATCCAGTGGATGGATATGGCAGAATGACAGACCGGTTGCCATCCAAATCAGAGACTATTTGCATGGACTTGGGGATGCTAAAGCAAGAAACACAGCTCTATGGGGATATTTCAAGAACTTCCAAAGCATGATGCATGCAAGAGAAAGAATACCCCAATCCCTTGTTGAAAAGTACAAAGACACAGTATGCTTCATGGTAGAAACAGATCAGTGTCTAATGGAGGCAGTAGAACCAAGAACTATATGGATCATGCCCATGGGGTATGAAGTGGATGAACAGATAGTGGAACTGCATGTTCAACACATGCTAAGTCAGCCCAAAGATCCAAAGGTAGAAAGGTTCGGAACATTTGAGGAACTAAGTATCAAAATTCATGTTGAACTCCAAGAACCGGAAATCAAAAGGAAGGTGAGAAAAGAAGTAGAGAATATTGCTCAAGGCCTAGGCATTCCAAAGGAGGCACTTGATGCCAACCGGGAAAAGAGGAGAAAGGCTGAGGAAGAAAAGAAAGAGGAAAAAAAGAAAAGTAAAGAAAGTGTTCCGGTTGAAACTTCCACCCAGACCAGATCATCAAAAAGATCTGCACCTCCCACAACTAAAAGTTCAAAACCGGAAGTCCAGGCATCCGGTAAAAGATCTAAGACAAAAGCCACAAGGGCTTATGAAAGCCAAAAGGATGAAGAGGAAACTGAGTCAGATGAGGGAGTAAAAGAAATAAAGAAGCAGAAGAAGAAAGGATCCGGGAAACCCTCCACAGGCCAAGACAAGGAAGAAATGGTAGAGGAATTTGCTGAAAAGCCCACTCTATCCCTAGACAGTGTAGTCAAATCAGTCACTGTGGATGGGAACCTTCAACCAGTAGCTGAATTCTATGATGACTACAATGAGGTAGATCAAAAGATCCTGCAGGAAGCTACAATCAGGTACCTGAACATTTACAATAAAGCTTTTATTGAGATTATCTCCGAAATTCCTAAGAGTCTAGAGAAGGAACTAGAAATAAGAAAGAACAATGCCATGGCAAAAGACCTTGAGATCAGAGAACAGATAGCTATTCAGCTATATCCTTCAATTGATCACAAAACAATGAACATGGTATTCAAAGACTGCAAGGATGAATTTAGGAGCAAAGCAAGGATGAATCAGCTTATGCTTGGTGAGACAGACAAGGTAGCCAAGGACACTGAAGAGATTCTCCAAAAAACCTTCAAAAGGTTTAATCTTCCTGTTGTAGAGGACTTAGGTGCAGAAACAGCTGTGGACTTGGAATCATCTACTCCGGAAGAAGTGGCCCTTGAACAGACTAACATCTCTCCTCCGGTTTCCCCTACAGTCTCCGGATCCCAAGAAGAAGAGAAACTACAGGAGAAAGAAGCAGCAGTTAAATAAAAAGAGGTTGACAGCACCAAGGATGCAGAGAAAGAGAAGACCCCAACAGAGAAAACCACAACTGAAAGTGGTAAGAGTAAGGAAGGAGAAAAGATTCCAAAGGACAAAACTACAAAAGAGAAGAAACATCTGTCTCCGGCAAGAGACACTGCACAAACTGTTCAAGAATTCTTGACAAAAGCCACTATAGAAATTGATGAACCGGACCTGCTAAAAGGACCATTAGATTTTGACTCTTTGTCACCAGTGTAAACAATGAAAATAGCCTCATTTGCAAATGAGAAAGTCAAAGAGAAACTACTGAAATCTCACATGGAAGACTGTGAGCTTATGGAGGTAGCATCTGGAGTGCTGGAAAAGATCATGCCATCTTTTCAGAAGGATCCCACAGCCTCCTCTTCCGGTAATCTCAAAACCTTAGTCAACAGTGTTAGTACACATTTTGAATCTCTAGAAAAATCAGCTGAAGAAAAGGTCCGGAAGGAGTTTTTGGATAAAAAGTTCTCCGAGGTTCAGGGTTTGATCATTAATGATAGGAGAAACATGAACATCGGGATAAAGAGCTTAGAAAATGCTCTTAAGGATGGCAGTGAAATATACAAATTTTGTATCTCCTGGTCCAAGGTAACAGTGGACATTGAGAAGAAAATAAAAAAGCAAGAGGACACACTACTAAGCTTGTCTCAAAGTTTTGATCCTCTTTCTTCCTCTATAACAAATCAAGAATGTCAGACTATTGCAGTCTTGAGTAAAATCAAGAAATTGGAGAAGGAAAGGAAAAATAGAATAAGCAGGTTGAGTGAGCTCAGGGGGTTAATTGTCCCTAAGCTAGAGGCCATGCATGAGGCCATAGCAGAAGCTCAAATCACAGCCCAGACAAGTGATCCGAAAGATCTAAAAAGGGCAGATGCATTTGCATTTTTGTTGAGTGGTCACATTTCAATTTTGGATAGAATGAAGCAAAGTTGGGCTACAGAACTGATCCAACTGAAGACATCTTTTACAGACATTCTTCAGTTTATGTGAGTATGTAAATATGCGGCTATGTATAGAAAATTTTTGAAAATTTTGGTATGCGGACCCTACCCTTTGCCATTGATGTCAAAGGGGGAGTGAGGAGCAGTGAAAAATGAGGAATCCAACCAAGGGGGAGTTCCAGAAATTGTATATAAAGATAGAACATCAGCCAAGGGGGAGCATAGTGTAAACACTTAGTCATTTTTCACTAAGTGTTGCCATCAATGCCAAAGGGGGAGATTGTTGGCAAGAAACACTATATGGAATCATGGTTGTTGTCATTGATGGCAACAAAGGTCATCCCACATATCCGCAAGTCATGGTGTGTCTCTACCGGAAGACAGAATGAAGACTGTTGTGGTCCAGTGAACAAGAACAGAGCATGTGGCAAGGTCCGACAGATTGGTCCGGATCTCTCAGAGGAAGTGTCTTGGTGCAGTGCGGATTTGGGGAAGTCAAGAGGACTACCTTGAGTGGTATATTCCAAGGATATAGCCTCCGGTGATGGACAAAGAAAAAGTTATGAATAGTTGAGTACCAGATTCCTGAAAGACAATGAGAATAGAGGAAGAACTGACTGACAGAGCATCAGAATATTTTCTGGATGTGTTACTGTTGATGGTAAAGGTTGTGAAGGAATGAATCATGTTTGGCCGACATGATTAATGATATCTACAAGTATATGCTTGATCCGCATTGCTTGGTGAGCAAGGATTCAGCTGACAGAACAGAGTTTGTAAGAAACTAGACTGTTCCGGATGCCGACTAGAAAGGTGATGAAATTACTTGTGCGGATATATATAGAGGATGGATTTAGTTGTGAAAAGGGTAATTGTGTGATGGTGTATGCGAATAAGTGCAGAACAGAGCAGAAGTAGTAAGAAAGATCCGGTATGTGAAAGGATAGCAGAATAAAGAACAGAGGAAAGATGAAGTGCAGCAGATCAGTGTACTGAGCCTAACCGGAACTGAACTCCAGCATATGTAGATGCTTCCAATCAGTTCAAGTATTATATAACATTCTTTTGTAGACAGTGTGTCTCTTTGTAGGCAGTGTGCCTCTTGTGAGCAGTGTGCTCGGGCAGTGAGCCCTAATTGGCAAGTGCCATTTTGTAATTCCTTATTGTTCTAACAGAGAATAATCTTTGGGTTAATCACCCTATGGTTTTCTCCCTTAACAGGGTTTCCACGTCAAAAATACTGTGTCATGTGTTTTTCATTTCATGGTAATGTTTGTTTGTTTGATTCAATGCTGCATTGATTAATAAGAAAGTTCAGAAGAAGAAATAATTAGGATAACTGATTCACCCCCCCCTCCTCTCAGTTATCAACAGGTTTTGGAGTTGTCTCCTGGAGTAGTAAAAAGCAGGCAATCGTGGCTCTCTCTTCTGCAGAAGCAGAGTATATTGCAGCAGCAGCAGCTAGTTGCCAAGCCATATGATTAGAAGAATTTTGGAAGATCTACAATTGGTTCAAGACCATGCAACCACTATTTATTGTGATAACAGCAGTACCATTGCAATGACAAAAAATCCAGTGTTTCATGCTAGATCGAAGCACATTGAGATCAGGCATCATTTCATACACGATTTAGTTCAAGATGGGATCGTGGAATTATAGTTTTGCCCTACATCTGAACAAGTTGCTGATATTTTTACCAAAGCACTACCTACAGCCACCTTTGTTGCTTTGAGGAAACAATTAGGACTCATCCCCATTGTTCATGCAGGGGGAGATTGAAGACATGCGTACAATGCATTCACAACCACCGTCACATGCATTCACAACACTTCAGTTCCACCGTCACACTCTAGTTCCACCCCAGCTTTTCTCTTTAATTAGTTTGCATAATAAAAACTTCTGTGGCAGTTACAATAGGCGTAGACTCTTTGTTTTTTAGTTATTGCATTTTTTACTGCAGTTGTATGCAGTCTCCTTTCAGCGATAGGATTGTTAGCTCATGCAACGCAGAATAAACAACATTTCTATGCGGCAGTTTAACTCCATATTTTTATTCAGTTTTCAACGGTGCAGAGCCTGCTCTGTTTTTTATTTATGTACTCTGTATTTTTCAGAATTATTACAGTAGATCAATACAATACAATTCATTTATCTCATGCTGTTGTTCGCTCACTATGAGCAGATTATTTGTTCACTGTTTTTTTTTGTTTTCTATTTTTCTGAGCAGTTACAGTATAGTGTAAGAGCCATTATTATAAGTTTAAAATCTTCAATTTGTTTGTTGTTACTGAAGTTCGAGTCCAGTTTTCTAATTTTGATTTTAATCAGGCGGCTACATTAGTGAACTTTCAAATATCTTATACATGTCAAGAGGTCGCACTATCATGAAATATTAGGAATTATATTTTAAGTTTGTAATATGAAGAAAAGTGGAGTGGGACACCTCCTCGTACTTATCTTAGGGAGATAAAGGGAGTACGCTCCCCCTCCCTTTCCATCTCTCCTTCCCCTAAATCCCAATTCTGGTTTCTTTATAAAAATATTGACACAGGATCTTCAAGAAACTTTTGAGATGTCCCCTTTTAATGTATATTTAATTACGTACAAGATTTGAGGTTATACATCAGAAAGAGATAATATGTAGAGGGAAGTGTACAGAAGGAATCACACAACTGTGAGTCTGTGCAGTCAACGTAATGCAGAAATAACCAGTAAAGGGCTGCTGTATGGTTTGAGGTTGGTAAACCATAAAATCCTCAAACCAGCTTCCGAACTACAAAAGAATCCTTAATTGGAGAGACAATGAATTGACAGAACTACAAGAGGTCACTTGGGTGGTTAGGACACCTACCTCAGACGCCATACTATCGTTTTGATGAGTTTGAACTTTGAGTTTTAAAGTCTCCAGGATCTGCCCCCGATTCAAGATAAAGTAAACTGAAAGCTCTCTCAGCCTTGTAGCTGCAATGCTTGTAGGTGTAGCAACATATACCAACAAGACAATACCAGGAATGAAGGATGCACCTAGTGTAAGATTTATGAGGGAAGCCAATTGAAACTCCTGATATTGCTACAGTTGTCATTAAGCAATAGGAAGGACAAGTGATAACCTCAAAAAATCATGGAGCAGGATTAGAACTTGATGGATGGGCATTTCAGAACAATGCTCAGAAAGTCTGAAAAGGAAGTGGTTAACGTCAACAAATAATCCTTTGCAGGATGTGGTTGTGAGATCCTTTGCAGGACTACCATTGTGACATCAAGAAGATCCAGCAGAAATCCATACAGAATGAGACCCCTGCCATGGACTATTATTGTGATCCCTTGCTACTGTTGTGATCTTTTTAAGTTCTAAGCTTCTCAAAGTCAGACCTTTCTTGGACTACTGCAGGCCCTTTGCAGAACTACTGTGGTAATTGTTGTGTCATGGGATCTTGCACTATCATTAAATTGTTTGGATCCAACGTTAGGGCAGTTCTGAGGAAGTTTTCTAGTGTATAACCATAAACAACTAATAACAATTATGCTTTCTTAAGAACATTGACTATTTATAGAGCTTTAGAACTATGTTACCAGAAACGCAACGGAAGGCTTCCGTTTCCCGTTTTAACGGGCGAAGGGCGAAACGCCATTTCCGTTGTGAACGGCTGTTTCTAGCTTGCCATTTGCGTTTCTTCAATCCGTGCTTCTGTTTTTTGCGTTTTTGTTTTTTTCGTTGAAATTTTGGTGAGTTATTTGATTTTTAAACCTAACTTAAAATTTTAATAAAAATCTGTGCTTCTGTTTTTTGCGTTTCTATTTTTTTTCGTTGAAATTTTGGTGAGTTATTTGATTTTTAAATTTAACTTAAAATTTTAAACTTAAGTTGTGCCCTTTTCTTTATTTACTTAACGTTATTTAATATGAATTTGTTTTATTTTTAAAATGTTTTATATTTATTCTTATTTTTATTTTTATTAGAAATAATAATTAAAGTTAGAATATATAATTATATTTATAATTTTTGGATTTTTAAATTGATTTAGAAATATATTTTAAATATAAATATATATTTTAATTTTTATAATTATATTTATGAAAATATATATGAATATAAAATCCGTTTCTTATACGCAACCTCTAGATACTCCGTTTCTTGTCATGTTGCTGTTTCGGTTGCCGTTTTCGTTTCTCGTTTCTGGTAACATAACTTTAGAAGCCAGCTGACAAAATCTGTAGAGGAAAACTGTCGTTCTAGTTCCTGCAAATGTTCTGTAAGACACCCGGAACCCCTTCGTGGGGTCAACATTCTGGTACAAGCTCCTCAAAGGATTGGGGAGAAAGGGATCAACTATCAACACGATCAGCTCCTAGGTCTCAAACGGACAGAGGAGAAAAAGAGAAAAGAGTAAGTTTTTCAGAACAAACTTTAGTGAACAGGAGGACTCCCCTTCCACCTCAAGGCACCGCTTTCAGGGAGGCTAGATATGGTCAGTATAGGAACTCCCACAACAGGTCGCATCAAAGAGACTTCAAAAGAAGCCGGGGTAGAAGAAGAACTTTTTAGAAAGGAAGGAGGTTTTTTAACCAGAAGAATTACAAAGGAGGCCCTGAGTTCAAAAACAGAACCAGTGGGGAGCAGTCAGAGAGAAGGGTATCTGAGGTTAGACCCAAAATCGCAGAGGTGATAAGAAAAAATCCTGTTGAGGTCTTGGTTTCACTCCCAGATGATGCTTTGAAGGAGAGACAAGAAATTCTAAAGGAAAAAACCTTTATAGGTAAGGTAGTGAATACCCATTATGGTTCTGATGATTTCCTAACTTGGGCAAAAGATTCTTGGGGTAAAATGGAAGAGATTGATTATCTAGGAAATGGGTCTTTTGCTTTCATCTGTACCGACCAAATGCAGAGGGACAAAACCTTAGATAAGATTATGTGGAAGTATGGAGATAATTGTGTTTACTGTCAACCGTGGAAAGCCAATTTTTCCTCAGGGACAGAGAAGATTCCTTTTTTACCCATGTGGGTTCAAATTTCAAATTTACCAGCAGAATATAGAACTCCAGAAATTCTGAAATTGATAGGCGAATCCATGGGAGACTGCCAAGACATTGTTTTAAACAAAGAACCAAGTTGGACTTCAGATGTAAGATTAACGATTCTCATGAGGATGGCTAAAGAATTTCCCAAGAAGGTAAATATAGAAGCACTGAAGGTGTTTGGGAATAGGACGTCTTCTTTGAGGTGCCATTGGATTTGGAGCAAGCTCTGGAGAACTCTTCAGATGGTGATCAAAGAGATAACGAGGATGTTCAATCCCTCAGTCAGGGCTTGAATATCCCTCAGGGGCTGGGAGCTTCTAGAATGGAGAATGTACCTTCAGGAAGAAGATTTTTCTCTTCAAATCCTGGAAAGGCCCTTGGAGAGTTTACCTCTTCAAGAGAAAGATCCTTTAGAGACTCATTGTCATTCAGGCTTTGTAGAACTTCAATCTATCTCTGCAGAGAATCTTCAAGAGTACCAGGAGTGTCTAAATGGTGAGAATGCTAAGGATCTTGGAAAAGAAGATGGCCTGGGCAAATCAAAAAAGGACCCGTCTGAAGGGGTCTCAGGAAAACCTGCAGAGAATGGGGAAGGTTCTGAGCGTTCAGACATTAAATTGCAGGTATTGTATGAGAAAGCTATTTCGAAGTTTACAAATTCTTTGTATGAAGAATTGGTAGAGGAAGTTCTGCAAGAAGATGAGTCTCTCCTCGACACGTCCTCTCCAGGTATACATCAAACTCTTATGGCTGCCAAAAATGCAAAGAACACACCCTCTAGGAGTTTAAGACAGAAGAAAGGAAAGGAACTTTATGAGATTCTAGGAAACATGGAAAAAGTTTCTCCCAAAACATCCAAAAAGAGGGGAGCAGGAAGCTCTCCTTAGGAGCAATGAAACTCCTCACGTGGAATGTTAGGGGCTTAAATACCCCTAACAAAAGACGACTTGATAGGGCAAGAGCAAATATATTGATGTTGCAAGAAACTAAATTAGATGCTGATGCTGCATCTTTTTTCTTTAGCAAATGGAAAGATTGGGAAGTAGAAACACATCCATCTAATGGCTCCTCCGGTGGTTTAGCAATTCTATGGAATAAGAACTTACCAAAGTTTGAGGTAGTGGGCAATAGAGACCACTGGATCCTAGGGAAATTCCTGGGAGTTTTCTTTGGGAAAGACTTGTGGATTATGAACGTTTATGGTCCTTCAGGAGCAAACCAGAAATCCCATCTCTGGTCACACTTGTCAAAGCTCTTGCGAATGTTAAGAAATGAGGTGGTCATTTTGGGCGGTGACTTCAACGTGTTTTTGGACGGGTCAGAAAAACAAGGTAGCTCTTCGGGGTCTTCTCAATTGATATCAGAATTTGGGGCCTGTTGATGGTTGTTTTTCAACAAGTCAACAATAGGGTGAAATACTAGGTATCTGACCCTCTCTTGAGCAAAGCCTCTCGGATGCTGAACTAAGTGATCAAACGAGATAACTCCAAGGTTCCTTCTAATAATGTTTTAATTTCAGTAAGAGACAGCTCAATGATTTAAGTATGATTCTGCTGTTAATCAACAAAGGGACTTACACAATTGTTCGCGTAACTTGTTGTTTCAAAGACTATGGAAGCAATTACTAGAGGATCTAAGTACTGCAACTGACGCGGATGATTTAGCAATGGACGTTCTGATCCTAATCCTAACTGATTGATAAAAAAGGGCAAAAGATATAGGGTTGAGAAATGCTAATCTAATCCTAAATGGAAGGACGCTTACTGCTTAGAGTGAAGTCGAACCAAATCTTGTTTCGCCAAGATGAAACAACTAGACAAGAGAGGTGCTATCTTCAAAGGTATGCAAGATATTTAAATCAATTATGCTCATGAAAATTCAACAGGCATAAAGATCGAATTGACGCTCAATTGTAAAAACTTCACTACAAGGCAATAAAACAACCTTTCACTCACTAACTTATACTTAAAAAAGAAAACTTGTAACTTAACTTAATATTCGTGTGAAAATTGAAACCATGCAAACACTCAGAAATATAAATAGAATCACCAAATCAATGAGTCCTTTATAATCTCAGAGAGCTCTTACAACAATTTCAGAATTTCCAACCCATTACAAATGAGAGCAATGAGAGCTCTTTTATAGTCCTCAAAGGAGAGAAGGGTCAAGATCGATCGGCGAAATCAGCGGATCAGATCAAGCCACATCACAAGTAGTTATAACAAACTATCCTTTATTAAATGAATGAGGTTAACTTTATTAAATATAGGAGGTTACTCATATTAAATGAAAGAAGTCATGAAAGAGAGAACAAAGGCACGCTTTCCAAGAAGATAAGGAAGCCACATCATCAAGGTGAGTACTATGTAGTAGTACTATGAGATACAACGAATCTGGACACAATTGGAACAATGTCTTCCATTGGTACACTTGTCGCTGCCTTAATGGATCCTTCTGCCACTGCTACATCTGCCTCATAGACGCCAAGTGTCTTCTCCCAGTCGTTTATCCAAGACTTATTTTCCCCAAGACGATATGCAAGTGTGAATATACTATCTAGTTGACCTTCATCAAGTCCATCATATTGAAAGTAGAATGCCTTAACTTGTTGCTTCATGTTCTCAATAGTAACATTTCCATAAGGATTACAAATTGTTGTCAAAGCAGTGTACATATGATTTTCTGTTCTTAGAAGAACACTTCTTATCCTGGACATATCTACTTCAATATTATCAACTAGTTGCCCCTTGTTGTGAAAGGAGAAATACCAAGTGACAAAGTCATGTGGAGTATCTCTATCAATCACCTTATCATGTATTAAATCTTCTACTGGAGCTTCCATTAAACTTTTGAGTTGTGGCATGTATTGCTCTTTGATTGGTTTAAACTCAGCACAACTTTCCAATAAAACTTGGACTCGACTTTGGAGCTTAATGACTCTGTCATACACTTGCACAATTTCTTCAAGGTAAGTATAGGCCTTGTCTTCTGTCTTTTCTATCCATCCCTTCATCATCTGAGATGAAGTTCTCATGTTTTCAACTTGGGATACTGTTTCCTGTGGAAGAATGGACGGAGGAATTGCAGTAGCTTCCTTCTGTTGAATAGGCTGCATGACTTGTTGGATGTAATGCTTCAATGTACTAAAGTCTTGTTCAACTTTCATCTTTGCTTCTCTTTCCTATTTCAACATGCTTCTCACATTGTTTACTGATTCTTGTAATTCCTCCTCAACTTGTTCCCTTGTGATTGGACCCATACCAAAGGTAGTCAAATTATAATCCTCAGGTGCCATGTTTTCTATCTCCTTGTCACTTCTAGGAACAGCTATGTGGACCTCTCTGTTTCCAGCAGAATCTTGAGTGATTTTAGAAAGGATTGTTGCTTTCTTCTTCTGATTACTCTTTTGTACATTTACAAGCAATTCCTCAACTGCAGTAGGCTGATAAGTCTCTACAATTGTGCTTTCTTCAATCCTTTGTCTCAACCAAGGTGGGAAAGTAGAAAGATCTCGTTGTCCATGAGCTTGATTGTGTTGAACACGAGCTACTTCCTCATCAGATTCAGCTTGTCCTACTTCATCCTGACCAAGATCATCATTCTCTTCTATTATGACAGTGGGGCTTGATTGAATCTCTTCTGACGGAATCAAGGCAACTTCTTCTATTACTTCTATCTCTTGTATTGGATTCTGAACAACTGAAGCTCCTTCCTGTGGATTAGATGAAGTAGAGGGATTACTCTTCTTCTGAGGTCTTCGGCTTGATTCCCCTTGATCTTGACTAGGTCTTTTCCTCTTTCTAGCTAAATTATTGCTTTGATCATTCCCACTATGTTGTGGTTGGCTATGTGTACTATGTTGCTTTGGTTCTTCCTCATTCATCTTATTGTAGGTGAGAACTTGACTTTCATCACTCATCTCCTGCAATAGTTGATTGATACACACCTGTGTCATGGCTAAGACCGGCTTTATCAAATCTTCTTCGGATGCATCCCTCTTTGACCAATCAATTGTATAAGGCAAATCCTTTATCTTGTCAAATTCATCTATTAGCAAAGTATCATCTTTGGTGAATTGGTCTGGAATCCTGAATACTTTGGTGGCTCTGACTAAATCCCAGTCGAGTCTCGAACTTTGAAGAGTTCGGAGATCATCTTCATCTTGGGCACTGGCCCAGTGGTCTTCCAACTGCTTGATATGTTTGAATTCTCTGTTGTATTTCCAGCAAACTTGGAAAGGGTCAAAGTTAGGCCTCTTGGTGCCATGAGTTTGCAAATGGTAAGCCTGTAGCTCTATTTCAGAATACTCAGCTGCTGATAAGGATGGACATTCCAGATTTTGTCCAAGACGAAGTGGAAATTGGATTCCTCCTTTCTTCTTCAACTTCTGCAACCTGATGAGTTCTAGGAGTTGTCTTGTAACCTCTAACATCACCATCCTGTTGGTTGGATACCTTGGCAATCTGTATGGATATGATGTGAATCCTTGGATCCTTAAGTAAGTGTACCTTTCATGTTGAGTATACCAGTGTCCATATGCTGAAATGAATTCTCTCGCTGCATTAGACAACCTTTTATGAAATTCTCCCCTCAGTTTCTTCATTATGAACATAGCAAATGCATCATTGAACCTTGTATAATGATTGATACTCTTGAGGTGCAACTGAGGATAACATTGATGTGATAGATATTTGTTAGGTCCAATGCCGACTTCTCCTTTTTTGGTTAAACCTGAGTAGACTTCATTTCTGGCAAGAAGATACACTATATAGGAACTCATATAACAAGTCTTAGTCTTAGCAAAATTGAGGAACTGCTCATGTATACTCTGACTGATAAGTCCAGCCCAATCAATCATTTTCCCTTTGAGAACTGACTTGATGAAAGAGTACATCCAAGGCTGAAAGGTAGCAGATTGAGGCATTCCTGTCATTCTGTTTAGAAACATGATTAGATATCCAATTTCAGGATGAAAATCTGACTTATGGAACTGTGGAGGATTATTCATATTGAACTTCATGGCTGGATTGGCCATCCACTCTCTCCTTATCTCTTGTAACTTTATCTTGGTGTCGACATCATACTCCTGCTGGCCTTGTTGTATTGAGATGCTGATCATCCTCTCCTTGGTTGGAATGTTGAAAGTCTCTTCAACTGCTTCCTTTTGCAAATAGGCTAGTATCGTTCCATCCTTGGCTATAATTTGCCTTGTATTTACATCATACTTTTTGACACATTCGATGATCATCTCCAGACACGGCAAAGCTGGCGGAAAACAAGCAGCTTCAATGGCTCCACTTCTCATGATGGCTCGAGCGAGACTTCCTCCGTTGGGTTCTTCAAGGACTGACTTGATATCTTCCAAGTTGCTGCTTCCCATATTCGTATCGCTTACATTTGTCCACCTTGAGACGAGCTTTGATTCAGGAATCTTCCCTTTGGCATCCATCCGGATCTTGGCTTGTCGCTCCTTGGAAGTCATTGCCATTATTCTGCAGACTTGACGCGAATAAGTGATTGCAAAAGATTTTACTTCAGCAACTTTAGTGGATTAAATTATGAAATTTTCCTTTATAATTATGAAATATCACTATTAAATTCAAAGAATCTATGAAAAATCATAAAAATCCACTTATCCTTCAAGAATTTTATCAATATTTGAACAATTTCAAGGCATCTAATGAAAGAAAAATAAGAAAATCAGATCAGAAAAAACTCAGATCAGACTTACTTGATGAGCTGTTTTATATTTGATACCTTGCAATTTGATCCACCACTTGGCAAAATTTGATAAAAATCAAATTTATACTTGTAAAAAAAACTTCTTATTGCTGCTCCTTGAAGAAAATTCTGCTCTTGGAGAACAAATCTGCTCTTGACAATAATAAAAGTGAAAAGGAAATGAGGCATATATATATAATTTACTTTAAAAAACCTTTCCTTTTCTCTAGGCCGACCTCATGCACAAACATTTAATTTAGTTTTAATCTTTATTAAATGAATGTATTTTCACGTTTCCCGAGGCAACAATCATTAAATGTTTGTAACTTCTCCTTGTTGGACGCATTAGATAAAGGCGTGGTGATCTTCTTCTTGTTGGCGTTTTCTTCTTCTCTCCTTCAAGCGCATGGGATGAGGAATTCAAATCCTCTTGACATTTCGGATTAGTTGAAGGTCTTCGAGGCCTTCTTTATCTTCCTTGAATTCGCATTGGATGATGTTTAGTTTTTTAATTGCTCAATGAGGTGGCGCATTGGATGGAGGGTAGAGAATCTCTTCTAAGATTTTCGCATTAGATGAAGTTTATTGATTCTTCTTCATATCCTTTGGAGTTTGTATTTGAGTTTCTCTTCATATTTCGCATTGGATGGGCATAGCGGAGTCCCCTTCTTTGGAATGTCATGATCTTCTTATCTTGTCGCACCGAATGAAACTCTAACACTTGCTTTCAGCATTTCGCATTAGATGACCCTTTGATGATCCTCCTTTCATGCTTCGCATTAGATAGTGGATTAGTGTTCTCTTGTTTTAAGTCGCACTAGATCAAGTTTAGAGAATCTTCAAGGATTTCGCATTAGTTCAAGATATAGGATTCCTCTCAAACATTTCGTATTGGATGAAGAATCGAAATCCTCTTAACATTTGGCGCTTTGGATTAAGGTGTAGAATCCCCTTCTCCTCTTTCGCATTAGATTGCACTTAGTTTTACTTATTCAATGAGGTAGCGCATTAGATCATGTTCATTGGATAGCTAGGTTGAAGTCTTGCCTTGAAGCGGGTTATGTATGATGTATGGCGCATTGGTCAGACTTTTAGAATCCTCTTGAAACGTATCTCACATTGTCTTGGCGTTGCATATTGGATGATCTTGCCATGGGCGCAAGGGTTCAAGTTTCCAAATCCTATGAATAGCACATTGGTTAAGCTTGTAGGACTCTTGTAAAGTTTTCCCTCAAAAATCGCATTAGATCAAATATAACGAATCCTCTAGAGTGTGGGCGCACTAGATGAAGGTGTAGGATCCTGTGGAGTTCTCACTCTACCTTAAAGGAGACCTCATGATGTTGGCACATTGCTTAGACAATTTAGATTCTCTGGACTCTAGCGCATTGGATAGCCTTGGAAAATGATCTTTGAAATCTATTGAGCGCATTACTTCATGTTTTAGATTCCTCTGGAGTGATCTCTCAAGTGTCTTATTAGATCATGCTTTAGAAGTCGCACTGGATCATGCTTTAGGCGCATCACTTCATGAACTCAAATCCCCAGGAATTGGCGCACTAGATCAAAGGAAAAGATCCTTAGGTTTTGGCGCATCACTTAGACATTTCAAAACTTCAAACCTACCTCTCCCTTCTTGGTGGCGCATCACTTCAAGGATTGAAATCCTCTGACATTTTCATTAAAATTCGCTCCAAGATTTGCTTTAAAACTTACTTTTTCTCTTTCGCACTAGTTGAAGGTATTGAAATCTCCATTTTTTCCTCCGAAATGACCTTTTAGTTTGGGCGCACTAGTTGAGTGATCGAAATCCTCTTATATTTTCGCATTGGATCAAAGTTTTGATGGGTGCACTGGATCAAGTTTTCAAATCCTCTGGCTCAAGTGTCTTCTCCTTCGTGATTTTGCGCCCAGATTTGCGCCATCTAAGTGTCCAGTCGCATTAGATCAAGATTTTGAATCCTCTGACTTCGTCAAGTATTTTCAGGATCGCGCGAATAAAGGTATATTGAAAAATATATTTAAGTATAAGTTTAGAGATGTTTGAGATAGGTCCCGAATCCACCAGATTTAAGATGCAAAATATAGAATTTGGAGGATTCACCAGATTTCAGACTTAGCCATTTTCAGGATTTTCAAGATTTCAGGCTCCAGTCGTAGTCTTCTCAGGGTCTCAAACATTTTGAAAGATTAACCTCAAAACTCAATGTCTAGATAGGATTTGATCATTATTGCAAGTTTATCTACCCTTAATCGTGAACCAAAGATCATAGGCAAGGAAATTGTTACCGAGCCGGCAAAGGAAAACGAGTCAGGACATCATAAAAATCTCGGCAAAACTCACTGAAACTCATTGGAAACTCACTGAAAAGCTCAGAGCTCAAAAAAAAGGGGGGTCCCTATTCCTAATGGGGTGATGTGTGATTTGGTCACAACAGGGCCTTTGTTAACACTTGTTGCTTACAGGATTGTAGGTCGTCCAATGGGATCTTCGCATGGTCAAATAGAAGAAATGATGGTTCAAGAGTAGTAGAAAGGTTGGATAGGTTTCTTCTCTCTTCACAATGTATTCTAGGAAACTTGAGCTTCTTTTCCTCTATCCTCCCATTTACAGGTTCTAACCACTTCCCGGTGAGCCTTTCTTTTGGAGGATCTCAAAAAGGTATGAGTATTTTTTTCCAGTTCCAAGAAATGTGGTTTAGGGGCCCTGATTTCATTCCCAATCTTTAAATTTGGTGGAAGCCAGCTCCTTTTGTAAAATGTTCTAGAATGTTTCAATTAGCCAAAAAATTAGAATTTGTTAAAAAGAAGATTCTAGAATGGAATAAGTCCCACTTCAAGAACATTTTTTCAGAGAAGAAAAGAATTTTAAGTGATCTATCACTAATTGAAGAAGAAATATTTCAAGGGGGGATGAACCAAGACTCTTTTCAAACAGATAAACTCCTCTACTCTTAGATTGAAGAGCTTTTATTGAGAAAAGAAATCTTCTAATGTCAAAAATCTAGAGAAACTTGGTTGAAAGAGGGTGATAGAAATACTTCCTATTTTCACTTGTCAACTAAAGCTCGCAAGCAGAGTTCTAGGATTCACTGCATTAAGAAGGATGGCGGTTCATTCATTCAGAACTTGGAAGAGATAAAAGAAGAGGCACCGTCTTTCTTCAAGCATCTTCTTTCCTCAAGCATTTCTCACTCCAGGATAGATTTCAACAGCTTCAACCTCCCTAAGAAACTTTCAGAAGAAGATAATCAAGAGCTTCAAAAGGATTTTATGGTAGAGGAAATAAAAGCTGTGGTTTTTTCTCTAAATGGGGATAAAGCTCTAGGTCCAACGGTTGGTCAGGCCCGTTTTTTCAAAAGTGCTGGGATTTTGTCGGTCAAGATGTTTTTCTAGCAGTCGAGGAGTCCATGAAGTTTGGCAATGTTCTCAAGGAGTTTAATCGTACCTGGCTAGTTTTGATACCAAAGGTATGCTCGCCATCTTCTTTTCAAGAATTCAGACTGATCTCACTTTACAATTTCATTTACAAGGTCATTTCTAAAGTGGCAGTGTTGAGATTGGCATCCATTCTCCCACAAATCATCTTAGATGGACAAGGAGGTTTTGTGCCTAGGAGAGAGACAGCAGAAGGAACAATTCTTGCTCGCAAAATCCTACACTCAATCAACAAAGAAAGGTTACCTAGTATGGTGTTAAAGTTGGACATGTCCAAGGCATATGACAGGGTCGAATGGGACTTTCTCCATTTTGTTCTATCCTCTCTTGGCTTTTCTATGTGCTAGTTAAAATGGGTCTTTTCTAGGATCAGAGGGGTAAATAGTTTAGTTCTGATTAATGGCAGTGAATCCCCCTATTTCCAAACTTCAAGGGTTTGAGATAGGGAGATCCCATATCCCCTTATCTCTTTATTCTGATGACTGAAGCACTAATTTGGCTGATAAGACAAGCAAACAATAACAGAATTTGGAAAGGAATAAAGGCTAAAGCTTTCAGCATCCCTGTGACTCATGCTCTTTTTGCTGATGATACCATTATTTTTGGTAAATCCAGTACGAGAGAGGCTCTATCCATCAAAAGAACGCTGACTTTATATTGTGAATCTTCTAGCCAAATGATAAATCCTTTGAAGTCCAAAATTTACCTATTCAACATGCCACAAGATCAGCTTCCAGGTTTTTCAAATCTTTTTAATTTCAAATTGGAATCTTTGCCGGGAAAATATCTAGGATTACCTCTCTTCAATGGACAACACACAAAAAGCTTATGGAGAGGAGTATTGGATAACTTATCACACAAGATACAAACTTGGAAAGGAGGATGGCTCTCTCTAGCTGGTAGACTCACGCTACTCAAATCAGTCCTAACAGAAGTTCCAATTTATATGATGTCTTCTCTCCAAACTCCCAAAGGTATTCTAGATGAAATTGGCAAAATTTGCAAGAGATTCCTTTGGCAAGGAACTTCGGACACAAAAAAGATTCATCTTATTGCATGGGACAAGATATGCTCCCCGAAATCCCAAGGGGGAGCAGGTGTTATTAATCTGGAAATGCAAAACTTAGCATTGAGAGCAAAATTGGCATGGAAGATGTACAAGCATCCGCATTTGAATTGGGTCAAGATGCTTCAGAAAAAGTATTTGGATAGCAAGGCTCCAGAAACAATTTTTACGATTTCTAATCCTCCAAAGGGCTCCTCCATGTGGACTTTTATTATCAAGTTTAGGCAGGTTATTCTTCCCAAGCTATCATAGATAGTTCACAATGGGAAAAAAACATCCTTTTGGGATGACCGATGGAATGGCTGTCCAAAAATTTCTTCTCTAGGAAATTTTAGGGAGGCAATGGCCTATCTAAAAAGATTTTGGGCTGAAAAAGTATACTCATACTTCACGGTGGACTCAAGTTCAATTCCAATGAAGGCAAGTTGGAAGAGTTTCGAGAACTGCAACTTTCCTCTTGATCAGAAAATGGCCCTTTCTAGGATATTAAAGGATCATCCTATCTTCCTCTCATCTCAAGAGGATGAACTTATTTGGATAGGTGACAATTCGGGGAGACACAAGGCCCATTCAGGATATCAATCCCTATCAGCAAGGGCCAAAGTGGATTGGCCCTTCTATCTCTATTGGGCAGATCCAATTCTCCTAAGAGCAGGAACTTTCACATGGCTAGCAGTGAACAATAGGATTCTTACTGGGGATAGAATAGAAAAGCTTTCCTTAGGTTCAAATTTCAATTGTGTCTTTTGCCAAGATGAAAAAGAATCAGTAGACCATCTTCTCATACGATGTAATTTCAGTTACCAATGCTGGAAACATATTATGCAGATTTTGAACTGGTCATCCCCTTATCAGGCACATTGAGGGATTAGATAAAAAGTTGGCCACTTCTGAATAAGGATGCTTATTTCCATGATTTGTGGGCGATATGCCCCTTTGTGTTAGTCTGGACCCTTTCGAAGGAGAGAAATTGTAGAATCTTTCAGAATTCTGCAAGGTCTTTTTCAGAAGCTTGTAATGAGATGGAATCTCTAGTGGTGGAAACAACTCTTGCAAAATTAAGACAGTGGATTCCAAAGAAGTCAAAATGGACCAGCTGGGATGCTCTAATGTCCAAAAAATGGAAAGGCTTACAAAACCTCCCACAAAGTAGATTCCTTCAAGCTCCTAGCTCAAATATTGACAGAGCCTCAGTCAAATGGATTCCGTGCTACCTACCCCTTTGTTAAAATCAATTTCGATGGAGCGAGTAGAGGTAAACCTGGGACTTCGGCCCTGGGATGTGTTATCAGAAATTATGAAGGAAAACTATTATCAGCGCTAAATTCCCAGAAGGAACCAATAACAGAGCAGAAGCTTTGGCCCTTTTGAATGCTATCCAATTAGCTCAATCAAAGGGATATAAAGAAATTTCCTTAGAAGGGGATTCATTGGTAATCATTTCAGCTTTCCAATCTGGGAAGGTAGAGAACTGGTATATCAAATACATTTTAGACCAAGTTAGGGAGGGTTTGAATTCTTTTGATGCATTCGATATCTTTCATTGTTACAGAGAGGGAAATAAGGTGGCGGACTGGCTGGCAAATTATGCCCTTGATCATACAGAAGAAATAATTTATTTTAATTCAGATCTTCATGAAGGTCTAGAAGCCTTCAGGTTTCTGTTGGCACAGGATGTAGGTTGCCCCTCTTTTCACAACAATCCAAGTATAGGAGCTTCATAAGACTTGCTTCTAGTATCCCTTCAGGCTTTGGCTTGCTAGGGATGGGGCGGGTGGGCGGACTAGAGAAAGACACGGGGTCCTCAATTGATTATAGATCTCCCGTAACAAATTCCTCTAATGACATGACTTCCACATGGACTCTTGCGATGTCTTCTGTTTTTTTGTTGTCTCGCCCGCTACCTTCCTCACCACCCCAAGGCGTCTTCCAACTGGCGGCACCTACTCCCTCCTCAATTTATTTCTCCCAATGGTTAAATGCATTAAATGAGGCCTTTACCTTCGATCCTAGTGGATTTCCTTGGTATTTCCTTCTACGTCACACGTCCTTCGTCCTCGTTTTTTGTCCAACGTTCCCCTTGCCACATTATCCCTCCCTGACAGGGCAACTCAGATATCCAGGTCCCTCGCTTTTGTCTATCAATTCACCTCTCAAGCTCCAATGTACGCTGCCACCGCTCGGTACGATCGCCTCTCTGCAGAAGTCTATTAAATGTAGGGGACGAAGCGGCCTTCAGTACGGGGGATGAATGTTGTCATCCATTCATGTCTATTCAATTGCAGCATTCATTTCGCAATTAATCCAGGAGGATTCTTTTTTGCCTTTTTGAATTCATCTCTTCCTCATTTGCGATATCCTCCACTTCTCTCTTCCTCTGTGTTCATCTGGTTTTTACTTGTGTTTTCAAGTAGCGTCCATATTGTTACAGGGCTTGCTTCCATGGAGGGCGAGGTTACAAACCTTCCAATCTTCTTTCCTCCCTTTCAGTGGGAGACGACAATTGAAGGGAGTGTGGGAATTGTGGACCTGAATACTGTCTTTCAGCTTGATTGTACGCTTGTCCAATTTGCAGTTCAGACGATTTGCAACCAGAGGTGGCTGCAAGGAACTCCAGAGAGGGAGATAAATGGTCTGAGGTTGTGTGCGTTTTTCTTTCAAATCTCATGGATATAGTGCAGGATGCTCATTTCATTCTCCCCATAGCGATGGGTGTCATCAATCGTAGCTTGTTCAACGTGGAGAGGTGGAATGAAGCGATGGCTAACTATGAATGCTCCACACCAGAAGGTCTTATGAATGCATATATAGGAAGATGCAGCATGGTCTTAGCTGCGGGTGTATCTGCTTGCTGGAGAGAGCCCTCAAAGGGCACGCCCATTCTGTGCCAAAGGTGGTTAGACAGAGGTGTAAGGATCTCTTCTTAGCAATAAGGTTCCTCTGTTTTCATGCAGCTGATCTGGCTCCACACCATCGCAGACTCTCTGAAGAAGTCAAGGATGCATCAGAAGCGGAGGCAGAGGAACCCCCAGACCAGATAGACGACGAAGAGATGGCTGCAGTGGAGAGCGGTGTCCTGGGAGAGGTGGCTGGTGTCGAGGATTAAAGTTGTTTCCAGTGTTTTGTGTGACGGGTGACGTTTGGTAGCGTATGATTTTTTTTGGTGTTAGTCTTCTGTAGTTTTCGGTTTTATGCTTTTTGAGCAGATTTTCTTTATATTTGCTATGAGGGGTGAGGAAATACTGATCCCCCCTCTTAATGTATCTACCTTATTACTCATATTATCAATATAGTTATAGTCTGGGGCTACACCCCTTATATTTAAAAAAAAAAAACAATTATGCTTTCTTTGATGATTAATTAGGTATAAGAATGGATTAGATTAGTTGGATGCATTAACATATATTTTTGTTTCTTCGATAGTGGTTAAAATCATGTTAATATTTGTAAACGAGGATGTCTATAGACTTCTTGTTTGACATGTGGTTTTCAGTTTTTTAAACTTTTGCATAGGATTGTTGCTTAAGTTTCTGATTTTTCTTGTGTATATTTGTTTGTACCATGCAGGAAAGAAAATTGTGGATTACTAGGCTATCAAGCAAGTAGAGCCAGAGCTAATAATCGTCAAAGTGATTCACATTCAATCGAAAATGCTCAACCATTAGCAAGCAGCAATCCACAAAATGATTTCTCTCCAATCCAGAATCCTCTCCCATTAGCAATATTTGCTTCTGGCCTTTTGCCTCAGCAAATTAGCAGACCAGACTTGCCCATCTCAACAGTTCCTGGTAGTGATTTTCAGGTACATCTCATATGCTCAATGACTACAATTCCCTGAATAATTGCACTGGAATTTGCATTTGACTGATATATGGAAGACATCTAGGTAACGTGATAATTGATTACATTCCCATTGGTGGCGGATTTGAAGCTTCTAGGCCCTGTAATTGTTATCCTATGCAACCTAGTTACCATAAAACTGAAAAAATTAAAACATACTATGCCATTAGCACAGCTGTATTTTTATGTCGAAGCACATCTCTTAGGTGGTAATAGGAGATGTCATGTTTCCTTCTATCCTCCTAAAGCAGGGATAGACACTACTAATTCTATCAAAAGTGATTTGTAGTGATGTTTCTAAAAATTGCTAGACATTATTAAATTAGGTAAGAGGCCTGAACTAGGACTTTTTTTGGCAGCTCATAGAATGGCATGGGAAATACTTACATGCGATTCTGAAGAAAGTAAGAGACATTTCTACCAGTTTCTCTTATCTTCTTGTTTGAAATTTGTAGAAATTGTCATCCTCTTTCCTATTAATCTCGCAGACATAGACCAGTATATTGAATTTAAGAGAAATTTTTTTTACAAGGTCATTTTTGAATGATTCACTTTCTATAAGATATACTAGAATAGGCAATAGCTTTGCATGGCCCACCTTTTCTAACTAAAATGCTCAATAACTGTATCCCATAATACTTCAAATGGATTTATGTTCGGAACAGGAAACTAAAGGGTTAAAAAGTGAAAGTTAAAAAGCTAACTCTAATCCTAACCCTAACTCTAATTCTAACCCTAATAATAACCTTAATTATGTCCCTAAAACTAATTTTAACCCTAACCCTCACCCCTATACTAACACCAACAATAACCATAATTGTAACCCTAACTCTAATCCTAAATTTAATCATAACCCTAATACTATCCCTAATCGTAACCTTAATCCTAACCCTAATTCTAACCCTAACGCTCATCCCAATACTAACCCTAACCCTAACTCTAATTGTAACCCTAATTTTAACTCCTAACTCTAATCCTATACGTAATTGTAATTTTATCCATTAGCCTAACCTTAATCCTAACCCTAACCATAACTTTAATCCTAATACTAATGCTAAGCCTAACTCTAATTCTAACCCTAACAATTATCCTAATTGTAACCCTAACTCTTGCCTCAATACTACCCTAATGCTAACCCTAATTTTAAGTCCTAACTCTAATCCTAAATGTAATCGTAATCCTAAATGTCATGCCAACTCTATGCCAAACCTAACTCTAATTCTAACCCTAACTATGATTGTAATCTTAATCCTAATTCCAACCCTAAACCCTAAGCAATTCAAATTTGGTAAAAAAAAAAAAATTCTGATCTTTTTTCATTTCTATGGCAATTTTTTCAAAACTTTCCCTAACCCTATTTCATACCAAATTTCATTGACATTAGACCATGAAGTAGGTGTATTGAAATTTTGACCATACATTGCTTCAAAGGAGGATGTTTTGATAGTTTAATGATATCCTTGGTTATATGCAAACTCATCTAAGTGTAAATAATCTCCCTATGAATCAATTTTATTTGTAGTACGTTCTTAACATGTCTTATAAGAATATCAATTTGTTCCATTTGTCCACCTAATTAAAGATGATACATAGTACTAAAAATTAAACTAATACCAAGTTTAGAGAAAAGAGATTTCCAAAAGGAAGAGATGAATCTAGGTTCTTGATAAAAAATAATATTCTTAGGAAGTTCATGTAATCAAATGATTTTTTAACAAATGGGCAATATCTATAGTAGTAGATTTTACTTTTATAAGAAACCTTTATACAATCTAGGCATCTTCCCTTTATCCACTTTATCAAAAGAGATTTCCAAAAGGAAGTGATGAATCTGGGGTCTTGATCAAAAACAATAT
Source organism: Cunninghamia lanceolata (assembly GCA_027924645.1). NCBI lineage: Eukaryota > Viridiplantae > Streptophyta > Pinopsida > Cupressales > Cupressaceae > Cunninghamia > Cunninghamia lanceolata. The sequence continues at coordinate 2,507,523 of BSBN01001670.1, read as the reverse complement.
TCTTCGGAAGTCCATGTAATCAAATGATTTCTTTAGCAAATGGGCAATATCTATAGTAGTAGATTTTATTTTTATAAGAAACCTCTACACACTCTAGGCACCTTCCCTTTATCCACTTTATCAGTGCCGCACCTCTATTTTATTAACTAGAGAATACTGGTGCCCTCCTTCTATTCCATAGAGCTCTAGGTTTGTCATTTTGATTAGGATATAGTCATGACCTCTATGTGTATGAGGTAAGCCAGTGATAAACCTATACCAATTGACTCCCAATTGTAGTGAGGATTGGACAAAGGTTGTAAAAGACTAGGTGATTTGTATTGTTCATCCTTCACCTTTTGACAATTTAAACATTGTTGTACATATGTAAGAATTTTAGATTTCAATTTAGGCCAAAAATAGTTTCTTATGGTTGAAAGATATATTTTTTGAAATTTTGGATGTCCTATTATAGGCATATCATGGGAATCATTTAAGATTTGTTGTTTAATGCTAGATAAATAAAAAAATACATAATCTTCCTGTGTAATAGAAAAGCCCATTACTTCTCATCATATAAGATTCAAGCCAGAGATTAAGAAGTACAATTAAATAAACATTTCGTAATCCTTCATAAAGTAGTTGAAAAAAACATCAAAAGGTAATTCAGATTTAAAATCTCTTTAAAATTGACTTCTCAAGAGTTAAAGCATTTACACACAATCTTTTCCTACTCAAAGCATCGATGCTACATTATTTTTACTTGTAACATATTGAATAATAAAATCATATTATGAGAATAGTTCCATCCATCTCCTTAGCCTCATATTTAATTTGGGGTTGACTACATAAATGTTGCAAACTATGGTGGTTAGTTTTTAAATTAAAGTTGTTTTCCAACAAAGAATGTCACCAAAATTAGAAGGCATGGATGATACTAGGTAATTCTGAATCATGGATAAGATAGTTCTTTTCAATAGGTAACAAATTTCTAGATTTATAGAAAACTACTTTGTTTTCATTCTTTAAGACACCACCTATATGTGTACTACCTGCATTTGTAATTACAACAAAGGGTTTACTAAAATCTAGAATATAGTCCAAGGGGTTGAGCTTAATTGGTTGAAGCATTGGGTTCTCATTATGGAGATCCATGTTCAAATTCCCATAGGGACATTGAATGTAGAATTCTAATTCATGATGCATAAATGCTTGTATGAGCAATAAGGCACTTCAAATTTAAAAGTTCACATTAGATTTTGCATGCAATTTATGTTTTCTTAAGGTTTATAGGGCATGTTCTTTTTCATTATTTGAATAGATCATAAAGGTTTATAGGGTGTATTCTTTTTCATTATTTGAATAGATCATAATGTCATCTAGAAAAATGATTATAAACACATCTAAATATGTGTATGATGTAGAAATGTGAAATAATAAACATAAATCAATCACAATGAAAATTCCTATTTCACAGTCTACATCACCTCAAAACATGAGAAAAGGAATATCAAAATCAATCACTTCAAAACACGAGAAAAGGATTATCAAAATCAAAGGAAAATAATGAAACAATGTTACCACAGTAGCCCTTGATGCACCATGACGAATAATGGATAATCCTTTGCTTGTTTTGAGGTGATGTAGATTGTGAAAATAAGATCTTTCATTATGATTGATTTTCATTTATTATTTCACATTTCTGCATCATACATTTCAATTTTTAAGGGTTAATAAACATTCCATGTGTGGGTCAAGTGTGTGTGTGTGTGTATTCTCTCTCCTCGTGCTGCAAGGTGATCTTGGAGATCAAAAACACCATTTGATTCACTTTGTCACACTTTATTAGGAGGCTTGCCTTGGAGACACACCCACTCCAAGGGGGTGGATTGAATTCTAGTGAGTGTTTAGATGAAGTATAAAGAGTGGGAGCTGAATCAAAAGACACACCTCTTGGAAGTTAGAATTTTGACATCTAGGCTAAGTTCCCAAGAAATTTATATCTTGGGGAAGTGAAGATGAAGGGTTGGTTTTCCTCTTCTCTTGATTGCTTGACATTGTTTCACTTTCATATCATGGATTTGGGCCTCATGTACCTTGTGTCTATCAAGGACTCCCTTAGAGACGTATACATCCTAGTTTAAGACCTCTTGGCAACACCTGATTGATTAATTAGACTTGTTCATGTGTCTTCTGTGTCTTCATCTATTTCAACAATTAATTTTATCAGTTTTGAAAGTCAAGTTTTCCATTGTGTCTTCTTGTGTGTTTGATAAAATTCTTGCCAAAGCATCAAAACACAAACAAAATTTTCACTAGTATTTTTGTCATAGCCTAGTACTTTAGTCAATAATGGAAGAAAAAAACAACAAATAGAGAGATGGAGAGATAAATAGATAGAGAGATAGACAAGGGGAGAGGGACAAGGAAATAGAGAGAGAGAGAGAGAGAGAGAGAGAGAGAGAGAGAGAGAGAGAGAGAGAGAGAGGAGAGGGAGAGGGAGAGGGAGAGGGAGAGGGGAGGGATAAAGAAAGGGAGGATAGAGAGATATTGGGAGAGTCTCTTTCTACCTATCCTCTATCTCTCTATCTCTCTATCCTCCATCTATCTCTCTTTCCTTATCTAACTATCTATTTTTAACTCTCCCTCTCCCTCTCTCTATATCTATCACTATCTCCTCTATCTATCTCTCTCCCTCTACCTCTATCTCTCTCCCTCTACCTATCCCTTTCTCTATCTCAACCTTCCTCTATCTTCCCCTCTCTCTCTCTAGATCATTTGGCTATAGATGACTAAAATTGGCTAAAAGACAAACCCCAATTACATAAATTACATTTGTGCATATATAGACCTTTGTGTCTCAATTCAAGTCATATAGTACTAAGGGCATAGATCTTCAATCAAATCATTCCACATACATATTGACCAAGCACAATAGATTAGCATTAAATACATATCTTGATCAACACACAATTATAGAGAAAAATTGCACTTGCAAGAATATTAATTCCATCTAGGATCAATGAATAGGGGAGATGTCATGGTGGATATAAAAGTCAATCAAATTAAGACCAAGGATACAAATCATGTGTATTCAATTTACTTTTAGCCAATGCCAAGTAGGTTGCAACAAGAATAGTTCATGCTCATAAATGGAAGTAGGTCAACCAAAGGAGAATCTAGAAGCTTCTCCCACTCTTTGTCTAAGGGCAAATTGATATTCTGTAAGAGTCTAAAGTGGCACTCAAGTTCAATGGTGCATTCATAGGATACCTCTTTTGATTGAGCCATAGATGTTTGTACAAGGACCTCTAACTCTATCAATTTCTTGAGAACTAATTGAACCTCTTTGATAAAAGGAGCTAAGGACCACATGTTGAATATAGTTTCTTCTTGGCTCTTCTCATTCACTAGTTCTAGAAATTTGGATCTTCTCATTCACAAGGGTTAGATGATGTAGCCTCTATTTTGGCCTTGTAGTATGATCTTGACAAGACCTTGATGTGGTCAAGGGAATCCATTGACTATTTGAGCTCTTTAATTTCTTCCTTTAACCTCTTGACCTCCTCCTTTGATTCTTCTATTATATTCTTTAGGTCAGCCTCTTTTTCTCTTAGGCCCTTGAGTATCTAGGCCTAGGTGTCCACTTGATTATTTATCTTTTCTAGCTCATAATCTTGGCTAGAGGCCTTTTCCTTTAGTGATCCTATTTCAATAGCCTTGACACTAGTTTTAGCCTTTTCATGGATCAATTATACCTCCAAGTTTTCCACATACTTTGATAATGCATTCTAGGTGGTTGTCTTAGTTACTATCTATCTTTTCCCTACTGCCAACTCTAATCTTGGTTTAGTCAATTTTGTTTTAACCTCTAGGAGTTGTTATTTAGTTCCTTCTACCTATGTATCTTCAGCTTCAATGGCTTGCTCTACAACTGTGGTGACCTAGCCTTCTAATGCCTTTATTTTCACTTCAAATGCTTTAAGTAAATGTTTTCAAAGTCTAAAGCACTTTTTGTATAGATTCTCTCTCTCTCTCTCTCTCTATGTGTGTGTGTGTGTGTCTGTCTGTCTCTCTCGATCTCTCGATCTCTTGATCTCTCCCTCTTTTTTCCCTATATCTATATATCTATCGATTTATCCCTCTATTTGTTTATCTCTATATCCTCCCTCTCTATCTCTCTCCCTCTCTCCCTCACTAAAGGATTTTCAACAAATTCATTTTGTGCATATCCTGCAATCATGGCATTCCATGAGATCACATTTATTTTAGGTGTTCTATTAAACAATTCATGTTCCTTGTCTATGCTTCCACATTTTTCATACATGTCTCACAGGGTAGTTGCAACTACAACATTTGAAAAAATTCCCATATCCTTGATGTTTTGATGGATGTCCATACCCTATTCCAAATATCATATTTTGGCACAGGCAGGGAAGATGTTGGCAAAGTTTGAGGAATTTGAATTTACAATAGCTAATTGCATTTGCTTGAAAGTTTCTAAATCCTTTTCAACAAATCCATTTTGTGCATATCCTACAGTAATGGCATTTCCATGAGACCACATTTCTTTGAGGCATTATCTCATGTCCCTTGTATATGCTTCCACATTTTGTATGCATGTCTCCTAGGGTAGTTGTAAATATAACATCTGATAAAATTCCCATATCCTTCATGCTTTGGTAGATGGACATACCCTATTCCAAAGACCCATTTTGGCACAGGCAGGGAGGATGCTGGAAAAGGTTGTGAAATTTGGATTTGCATCCACCAATTGCATTTTGTTGAAAATTTCTAAAGCCTTTTCAACAAATCCATTTTGTACATATCCTGCAATCATAGCATTCCATTAGATGCCATCTCTTTGAGGTGTTTTGCCAAATAGTTCATGTGCCTTGTCTACACTTCCACATTTTACATTCATGTCTTCTAGGGTAGTTGCAACTACAACATCTGATGAAATTCTCATTCTTCATGCTTTGATGGATGTCCATACCATGTTCCAAAGATCTCATTTTGTCATAGGTAGGGAGGGTGCTAGAAAAGGTTGAGGAATTTGGTTTTATGCCCACCAATTGCATTTACTTGAAAGTTTCTAAAGCCTTTTCAAAATAGTAACACCATGATAAAATGAGCATGTACATAAAAAATTTAAAAACATATCATGAATAAATAAGATGAAATTTACTTTTTATTTGGGTCAACATGAGAAAGGTAAGGACTATGTTAGAACTTTGTATAAATACCCCTAAAATGTCAAGAAGAGGAAAATACAAAGAGTGATAGTGACATAGAGAAGATGGAACATGGGAGGTTACATACAAATAGATGAACTGGAAACACAAATAAAACTAAATATTTCATGAGTAAGATAGAGCATGAATGGTTGTTTCATAGTACTACAATGTTTGACAATTTGTCACTTATTATTTGCATTCACTTTATGATTTTGAGTGAGAGAACAAAATGTTAGACATGTGTGAATAACCATAGATCATTCCTAAATTTCAACAAGTACTCTAATCTTCAATAACATGTTGAAGTAGAAATTGATGCAAGTGACTACATGCCATTGAGGTATGCTTAGTATGTTGAAGTCATTTGTAAAGGAAGTTATTTGTATGTTTGCTTTGTATGTAGATATGCTTAGGAATTAGGAACAAATAGTAACACAATTATAAAATGAGCATGAGTATCTATAGAGGAGGAAAGAGATAGGGAGAGACAGAGAGAGGGAGAGAGGGGGGAGGAGATTGAGAGATATAGAGAGAAATAGATAGAGAGAAGAAGAGATGGGGGAGATGGGAGATAGAGAGGGAGATAGACAAGGGGAGAGAGATAGGGCGACAGGGGAGATTGATATATATATATATATACACAGAGAGAGAGAGAGAGAGAGAGAGAGAGAGAGAGAGAGAGAGAGAGAGAGAGATGGGGGAGATAGAGAGATAGGGATAGAGGGATAGATAATGAGAGGAGGAAAGAGATATAGAGAGAGGGAGAGATAGAGAGAGATGGAGGGGAGAGATGGGGGAGAGGGGAGATATAGAGAAGAAGAGATGGGTGGGAGGAGATATACAGAGACATGGATAGAGACATGTAGAGAGAGAGGGGGCAGATTGAGAGAGGGAGGAGGGAGAGAGACATGGGAGATAGACATGGAGAGAGAAATAGGGGGAGATTGAGAGATATAGAGAGAAAGACGGGAGAGGTGGGAATTTAAAGTGGGAGAGATGGACAGAGAAGAGAGAGGGGAAGAGAGAGGGGGAGAGAGGGATAGGGGGAGAGAGAGAGACAGAGAGAGGAGATAGAGGAATAGGGGAGAGGGGAGATAGAGACTTAGGGATAGAGATGAAGCAATAAAGAGGGGTAAAGGGAATATAGGAGAGAAAGTGAGAGATAGAGAGGCGAGATTGAGAGATATAGAGAGAGGATAGATAGAGAGAGAGAGAGAGAGAGAGAGAGAGAGAGAGGGGGGGGGAGAGAGATGGAGGAGAGGGGACACAAAGAGAGGAAGATATGGGGGAGATGGGAGATATATAGATAGATAGGGATAGAGAGGGAGAGATGGAGAGGGGGGAAATATAGGGGAGAGAGTTAGGGAGAGAGAGATTGGGGGAGAGAGACAGGAAGAGAAAGAGACGGTGAGATTGAGAGATATAGAGGGAGAGAAAGAGAGAGGGAGAGATGGAACAAAGGGGAGATAGAGTGGGAGAGGTAGAGAGGGAGAAAGATACAAGGGGAGAGAGATAGAGAGAAGGTGAGATTTAGAGATATAAAGAGAGGGAGAGATAGAGGGGAGAAAGGTGGGGATATAGACAGGGAGAGATAAATAGAGATAGAGAGAAGGGGAGAGAGATACAAGGGGAGAGAGAGAGAGAGAGAGGAGATAGAGAGATAGAAAGGGGAGATAAAGAGAGAGAGATGGGGGAGACATGATATTGAGAGATACAAATAGAGAGGGAGATATAGAGGGGGAAAGAGATAGGGGAGAGAGATAGGGAGATAGAGAGGGGGAGACCAAGATATATATATATATATATATATATATATATATATATATATATATATATATATATATATATATATATATATATATATATATATATGGGAGAGATGGGGGAGAGTGGAGATAGAGAGATATATGGACAAAGAGGGAGAGATAGAGAAGGGGGGAGAGATAGGGGAGAGAAATAGGGAGAGAGAGAGGGGGGACTGAGATTGAGAGATATAGATAAATAGAGAGAGGGGAGGTAGAGAGATAGGAATAGAGAGAGAGAGAGAGAGAGAGAGAGAGAGAGAGAGAGAGAGAGAGAGATGGGGGAGGGGGGAGAGGGGAGATGGAAAGATACATATGAAGAGGGAGAGATAGATATGGGGAAAGAGATAGGGGGAGAAAAATAGGGAGAGATGGGGATATTTAGAGAGGGAGAGATAGTGATAGAGGGGATAGAGAGGTGGGGATATAGAAAGGGAGAGATATATAGAGATAGAGAGGGGGAGAGAAAGAGGGAGATATATGGATAGAAATGTAGAGGGATGGAGAGAAATATAAAGAGATAGAGATAGAGGAGTAGATAGAGATATCTAGAGAGGACGAGAGCAAGAGAGAGAGAGAGGGAGATAGAGATATATTCCTCATATTCATCATATTTCTTAGACATGAGGCTACTATAGAGGGAAAGAAGATGGAGGGGTGACATTAGTTTTGTAAAGCATATTAACTAAACATCCAAAGGGTTTCAAGAGATATAAAATGTGCTTGCATTATAATGTGAGGGTATTTTTGCCTGATTTATGAAATTCTAACCCTAATGGTTGTATTTTCCTTGGGAATCCAACTAAAAGGGTTGGACCTACCTTTTGGATGCATAAGTAGTTTTTAAAAAAAAACATAGAAAATAAACAAAATCCTGAGTGTGCTCTCCATCCAGTTTACACATTTTTCAATGTTAATATGAAAAAAATGCTAGTATGACTTCAAGTTTTTATTAGTTTTCTAACCATGTATTTTTTCTAAAATCTATAAACATTAAGGTTTCCATATTCAATTTCTTTTTCTAATGTGTTCTCTTTTGCAGAAAATTTACACATAGTACATTTCTAGTGTCATTTTTAACACGCTTATCGAAATTTAAAAAAATACATTGTTACATTCTAGACTCTATTCTATACACATTGATTTTCTTTATTTTTGATTAGTTTTCAAAAAAATTAGGGGGGAGCATGCTCAAATTTTTATTTGATGTGTCCACTTTTAAAATTCATAAAAGTCATATTTTCATTAAAAAATTAATAGAAAAATAAGGCATAAACTACATGATGTTAGCTAATTTTCCACCAAAGTGATTTGTGAAATACATAAAAAAATGTCAACATCTTAGGGGGAGTGCACCAGGCACTATGTTATATTTTTCTAACAAAAATAGGAGCACTTTGTGTTCTCCCCCTATTTAAACCCCTTAATCTCCACCATTTTTAGAAAAAAATTAGTAGTTTAGAAAGTAGATTGTGAGCACTACAAATCTTGTTTTTATCACATCTATTTTTGAGCATGACTATCTTCAATTTCTATTCAAGATCAGTTTTTACTAATTTCAGAGAAAAAATGACCACATATGACCCTTTTTGGTCCCCCATTTCCATGCACATACCCCTCATCCAAGTTTATAGGCTCATGAACAATTGTGTCCACTTTTGTTGTGCAAGAGCAAAGGTTTTTTTGAACAAAATGAAGTCATTGAGGTGTTGTTGTGACAACTTGTTGTTCTTATTTGTGTGATTGGACTCAAACAAACTCTAGTTTTGCTCACATCCAAAAGCATTATGAGGTTGAGACAAATATAGAGGCCTACCCTTTGAATAGTTGGGGTATTTTCACTCCAATATAACCACCAAGAAACAACTACAAATATGATATTCAAAAGTTTGTAAGCAATATTTGTTAAAATTTATGAGTGAAGACTCTAATTTTTTTTTATCTAGGGTATGTGTGGTTCTCCCTTGGATGGCTAGTGGGGAAGAAAAGAGTTAACCTACTTGCAATTTTGCAACTCCTCAATAATCAGGGCCCTTGCCTCAACCTTAAGTGTCATCCCCACAATTCACATTGAGAGGCCCTCTAATCTCTCCATTAACAACTATGAACTCCTTTGAGAAGAAAACTTTGGGTTGATGTAGTTTTTCATTGCATGAATGGGTTGACAGAGTTGATTGTTCCACCTCTAATCAATGATCTTCCAAATAAATTCAAATTTTGTTTCCTATAGTAGTTTTTGGATGCCCCTTTCCATATTCTCATAAATGTATTCCATTTGGTTTGCTCTCCATCCATCAAGTGCAAAAGCCTCACCAAAGGCTACAACACCTACAAATAAAATAAGCTTGCAATTAAAATAAATACTTAAAAAAAGTGAAATCAAAGGATTCAATTTTAATTCTAAATTGAAGTTTAAATTTACCTTGATGATCTCTATAGCTCTCTTTGCAAAGACAATTTTGTGACTTCTTTCCATTAGCCTTCTTTGAATATTATGAATCTAGCCCATGCTTGGATCTCAAACCTCTATTGTGTTGAAATGGAGGTTGTTGTAGAACTAGGAATTAACACAAATCATATTCATTTCTTTTTTCTTCTTTTTCCATGTACTTTCAATTGAAGCTTTTGATCCAGTGTGTTTTGAGGAACCAAAAAAACCTAGTGATTGGACACTACTCAAGCTAGACAAGGTGGATGTGATGTGTAAGCATGGACCATGATTAGAGCCCAAAATCTATGTCATATCCACCTCTATTTCCTGCACCATATTACGATTCCCAATGCTGTTATAGCTGCATTTGTACTCATCCTCTCCAATTTCTTTTGATCTATCAACGAAAGGGTTGCTTTCATCTTTCATTCTACCTTGCCCTTCGCATTGGAAAACTTTGACATCATGACCAGCAATATGTGCAAGGTGGTATTTGAGGCAATTGATGCCTTCACTTATATTTAGCTCACATTAGTTGAAAATAGTAGTCCTCACAGTCAGTCTAGGTGTACCATGTTTTCAAGTAGTGTTCTTTCTAGGATTGGGTTGGCTTCCAATTCTTGATGTCAGTGTATGCTAAGTACAAACCTAGAATTCATAAAATCAGAAAAATACATTTTACTTTCCAAGAATTTCTTAGTCTGAGTTTTCTCATGTTTACTCATGAGTTTTTAGAGGTAGGTTTTTGACAAGTTTTGGTGCCAAAATCGTGCTAGAGAAATGTGGGTTTGGATGCTTTTCCACAAAAAAAAAGTATGCCTTAGACTATGAAAAACAATTGAACAAAAATCTCGTCACAATTTGTCATTACTAATTATTGCTAGCGGTTTGATTGAAAAATTACTCACCTTGGGAGGACATCAAAAGAACAAGGCATGCATTTCTATAGGCAATTTCAGGGCATTTACATTCATGTTTTGCAATTGTAGGTTTTCCTAGTTATAGCAGTAAGAAAACCTGCACTTGAAAGGGCAAAATCCACATGGCAAAGTCTTGATCTGAGTATTTTTTATTGTTTTCAAATTTTTAAGTTGCCTAGCTTTTACCAAATCACAATTTTTTTGGTGTTGCCAAGTCCAAGTCAAGTATGAGCCAAGTCAGAGCATGCACATTATGAACTTTTCTTTGAACTTTAAACATAAACATTGTTGGCTAGATGGTAGTTTAAAAAACATCTTGTAAAACATAAAATATAATCACATGAAAACTGAACTGAATGGTTTTGTATTTTGAATATAAATGAACAACATTATAAATTGAAGCAAAATAATGTTATTTCATAACATAATTTGATAATTCAAACTAGTAAAAAAACTCAAACATTTTGGTTTATAAACAATGACACAGAATCAATGTTTTGGCTTCGTGTTATGAGAAAATTCGATTGGCTCTCACCATTACCTTAGACCCTTCTCTCCTTTCTCAAAAGTTGGCCAAAACTATATTCAGATTCCACTTTTGCATGTCTTTGGGAAATAATCCTAGCAATGATTCTCTGGCAAGTGTGGAAGAAAAGAAACTTCAGAATCTTTCATAAATCAACCTCTTGTCTGGAAAAAGTGTGCAAAAATATCAAAAATCCATTTCAGAGGTGGCCATAGCCAAAGTTAGGAAAACATCCAACTCCAATCCTACTTGGATGGCATGGGATAATAATATGGTCATGAAATGGAAATTTTTGGAACTAGTCTCAAATGGCAACATTTTGGCCTCATCATCTAGAAAAGGGGACATGTTGAAGGTGAGATGGCTTCCTCCTCATTAAAGTATGGTCAAACTAAATTTTGACAGGGCATGTAGAGGAAACCCTGGACTGTTGGGAACATCATGCATAATTAGATCTCATAATGGCAAACTTGTTATAGCTAAAGCCACCAAAATTCCCTTGGATACAAATCATATGGCCAAGGCTTGGGTGCTCCTTCATGGCCTTCAAATGGCCACATAAGCTAGTATTGGAAACATCTAGGTGGAAGGAGATTCCATGAATATAATTAATAGGTTGAAGAATGTTAGATCAAATTCTTGGAAAGCATAATACATTTTATCTCAAGCCAAATTTAGTTTATAAAAATTTAACTCTTATCAGATTTCCCACTATTTTAGAGAGGCCAATCAGGTGGTAAATTGGATGGCTAACAAACCTATTGATAAAACATGTGATGAATGGCTACTCAATTCCACAGACAATGTCGTTCTAACTCAACTTCAATCATTGTTAGATGCAAATGCACTGTCCTCCCCTCTTAGCTTATATGGATGACTTGGTCTCTTCATCATGTAGCTTCCAGATGGAAGAGGGGCATCTAAGGTGGAGTTAGAATGTTAGTTGGACTTCATCAGAGATCGACTATTAGAATGGTAATAGGTTTAATGGAAAGGCCCTACCCTCCCTTGCTATATCTATTTTTTGATCTCCTAATGACTAGATTACAGCTGGAAATATACCCCCATTTTTATCCTAAATTTATGAGCTCCTTGTCAGCATAACTCTCCACTTGGCATTGAGCACTCTCACTTTCATTGGGATGTGAAGGTACATTTATTTTTACTTAAATTGTTGTTTTGACAAGGTTTCATTGATCCCCACCAACCTTCCCTATCTCTGTCCACGTTCATCCCTCCCTTTATTATATGCACTTTGACAGGACGTGCCTTTAACTCCTCAAGGGAGTGTTAAATTCTCATTGCCATGACCCCTCCTGTCATTCTTTTTGTCGGTGCTCATTCTCTAGCTTGCTCTCCTTTTCTGTCTGTGGTTGTTGTGCTTATTTTACATGCAAGTAGCTATGGATATTGAGGAGTTTTTTATGAACCAACGCATACATTTTCCCCTGCACTCTTGAGATCTGGTGATTAGAGGGAAAGTTGGCTTCTTGGATCTAACATTTGAGTTCGACTGCACCCTCTCACAATTTTCTATGAGAAATATCTATGGGTAGAAATGGCTAGATGGCATGGAAGAGAGGGAGATAAGATGGTTAGGTGTAGTGTCCAAGGTTTGTGAGAGCTTCCTCAAAGTTATCCCCATACACAATTAAGTCATCCATGTAGACCTCCATGCATTTATTAGCTAGTTCAGCAAAAATAGCTAGAACCAGTCTCTGAAATGTAGCTGGGGCGTTGCATAGCCCAAAGGAAAGAACTTTGTAAGAAAAGGTTCCCCAAGAGCATGTGAAGGTGGTTTTGTCTTGGTCTTCAAGTGCTACTTTGATTATACCCACTGAATCCATCTAGAAAAGAAAAATACTTTCTCCCAGCAAGGTTGTCCAAAACTTGGTCAATAAATGGTAAGGGAAAGTAGTCCTTTTTTGTGGCCTTGTTGAGTTCTCTATAATCAATACACACCCTCCATTTCCCATTCTTTTTAGGCACAATGACAAGGGGTGAGACCCATTGACTGTCTGAGATTGGATATATGAACCCTGCCTGGAGTAATTTTTCTATTTTAGTTTTGACAATGTCCTTTAAAGCAGGATTGAATCTTCTTTGTGGTTGCCTGACAGGTTTAATATCCTTAGTGTAGATATGATGGGTACAGATCTCAGGAGGTATGCCTTTCATATCTTGGTATTCCTAGGCAAAAGATGCTGAGTGGGAGACCAAAAGCTGGATAAGTTTTTCTTCCTGACTTACTGTTAACTGAGTATTTATATTAAGTGTTTTCCCTGGCAGAATCATGACCTATTTTGTGATTTGATCCATAGATGTGGTGGGTCCATACATTGGTGTCATGGTATTGGGAGGACAAGAATGTGGGAGTAACATGTGGAAGGTGGCTAAGTCCCTGTAAAAGGTTTTCCCACAAGGAATAATGTTGGCAAGGGTACAATGAGAAGAAATAAGAAGTTCTCTCTGAGGATCTTGGGCGAGTTCCATCACATCTTTATTGATTAGGATGTGAGTGAAGTCTTCCATTGTATCATAGTATACTTCTTCTTCTAATTCTCACAGATGTTCCCTAATGGTTACCATAGCTAATGAGGCACTGTTGTCCATGTTCTCTGGTTCATCCACCCATACTCTTCTTGTGTAATGCACCGATGGTTTAGCTGGAGGATACGGAGATATTTTCTTTAGATCTATCCCATTAGAAATTACCATATCTCTAGTTTGACAATCAATAGATGTTGCTATAGTAGCTAGCCATGGTCTTCCTAAAATCAGCAGATAAGCATTTCTCTGGTTTCTAGGTTCTAGTATTAATAAATCCACTAGGAATTCCCATGAATCTATCACAACAGGTACATCAGTGATTACTCCTTTTGGAACAGCTACTGACTGATCAACAAGTTGAAGAATTGTAGTTGTGGATTGGATACCTAATAGAGCTAACTTGTCCATTGTATGAACTATCATCACATTAATTGCTACTCCTAAATCAACCAAAATATTTGAAATTTCTACCCCCGAGATGAAAACAGTTATGACAGGATTTCCAGGGTCTCCATATTTTGGGAGGAGAATTTCTCCCATCAATAGATCCACTACTTTTCCTTCCACTTGTATTGTGGAGGGAAAGCTTTTCTTTATGCCCTGTGTTTTGATACAATACTGTTTAATGAACTAATTTAGTTCTGGTACATCTCTGATTACCTGGAGAAGAGGAATTTCAATGTTTAGCTGCTTGATTTCTTGTAAAAGTTTTGATTCCAGATTGGTTTGGATTTGTTTTTGTGGAATCTTTCTTTGGGGAGCATTCTGTTTAAGACGTTCTGGGTATGGTGCTAGCTTTTCCATCTCCGGAGCATCTCCAAAGCTCTTATCAGAATTGTATTCAAGACTGTTCTCTAGAGCTAGCCTTTTAGGAGTAACTCCGTAGTTCTCTATGGATGATTTTTCTAGCACTTTCTCATTAGTAATCTCCTCTAGGGGTTGATTAGATGGATTTTTAGGTTCCTCGTCATTAGTTATTTCAACTATAGTTGGAGGAGAAGGTCTTGGGAATGCTTTCCTAGAATGCAGCTGGAGATTATTTGAATATATAGCATTAACTCCAGCTAGATTTTCTTGCTCTATCATGTAGATAGCTGCTCCCTATTTATTCCGTGGGTTTGGTATAGGCTAAGCTGGTAAAGGTGGTTGACTAACTGGTTCATCTTGTGTTTGACCTTGTGTGTTGGAGGATCCAGTTAGTAAAGCCTACTGTTGAGGTTGGAAATGTCTAGGTTGTCCTTGGTATTGTTGATGATATCCCTGTTGAGGACCCCATTGAGGTTGCATGTTTTGTGATCCAAATTGTGGTGGCCACTGTTGATTTCCCCAAGGCTGATTTTGCCAGTTTTGGTTTTGCCAATGTTGACTTGGCCAATCTTGCTGTCCCCAAGGAGGATTATTTTGAGGGCCATGCCAAGTTGGATTCCACTGATTATTTCCCCAATTAGAAGGACCCCTGTAAGAGGATTGGTTTGGATACTGATTATAAGGGAAATTTTTGGTTTGTTTTTGTCCCACATAGTTCAACTCCTCTTCAATCACAGCATTCTTTTTACTCAATGTTTTCAAGGCTGGAAGTTGACTACACTGACTGGTAGGATGTTCCCTATCATAGATCTGACAAATCTCTAATTTGTCCATGGGGCATTCTCTCAATAGGTGTTTGTTTCTACACCTAGGACAATAGATGGAGAGCAGTTCAATTGCTCTAATTTGATCAGTTGTTCTAGTTTTTGCTTGAATCCCATCTAATGTGGTATTTAGTTGGACCAGAATGTCTATTTTTAGATGTACAATTTCCTACATCAACTGTCCTATTTCATTCTTCCCTTTAAATGTTTTGGATGACCTTACTCCATCTTGGGTTCTGGAATAGTTCCTGTAGAGTTCCTCTATATCAGGTATTTCCATTTTGTTAATGTTCCTTTTTCCCATTAGGTCCAATGCCTGTTTTGATTCTTTATCTAATCCTTTTATAAACAGGGTTCTAGCCAAGGAGTGATCCACTAGATTGCCATACCTTCTCAAGGCAAAATTAAACCTATCCACATAGTCTTCTAAGGATTCTTCCTCCTCCTGCCTAATTTTAAACAATTCTTTATTTTTATTACTAGATCTGCAATAATCTTGGTATTTTTCCAAAAACTCTGTTTCCATTTAATCCCAAGAACGGATAGAATCCTGGGGTAAACCCATAAACCATCTCATCGCAGAATCTTTCAGGGTTGAAGGGAACAGTTTGAGTTTCTGGTTATCTGATCCATAATCATAAGTTTGGCAGACTACTTTAAATTCAAACAAGAACTGATCTGGATCCTCAGAAGAAAGTCCTCTGAAATTTGGCAGATGTGCTGGTGAGATATTTTTCATAGGAGCATTGTCTCTAGAAGCCAAAACAATAGGATAAGAGAAGGTTCTTGGAGCCTGATTTTCCTCTTCCCTATGATTATCATTTTCCATGTTTAGTACTGGTTCCTCTTCCTGAGGCTCTAGGAAATTAGGTTCTACCAAAGGATCTGCCTCAACTTTTTGTTGTAATTCCTAGATATAATTGGCAAGTGGAATGTCTGGAGGATCTAAGGGATTGCTGTTTTGAAGTGTAGGTTCCAAATTTAGATCTAGGTTTCCTTCTTCAACAAGATTTTGTACCACCTCACTGCTTTCCCCTATGGTGTGTTGTTGGGGTGTCTGCTTAATATATCTTCCTTTTAGATCTCTAGCTCTAACCATACAGATCTATTCTAAAAAAATGTTTTAATTCAATGTCCCTAATTAACACAAACTTATCCCCGGCAACGGTGCCAAAAATGACAAGGTGTCGCTGTACCTTATCATTTAATCTATTTTCAAATGTCAAAAACCAGGGTTGTGTCCATGGCTGTCTGCAACTAGGGATTCTATAGTTACCATTTTATAGCTAATCCTAATTTAACAAAAGAGATTAATCTATCTGCTTGTTGAATAAATGTAATGAATGCTGGAAAATAGAATAAAATAGGAAATTTGCTTAAAGCCAAGAAACAATAACATGCATCTATCTATTAAAATAGGAAACACCTTTATAAGAGAAAACTGAAACAATAAAATAGTTGTACTAGCCTCCTGCCTGAGTGGTGAGAGTGGGCCCTTGCTCCACACCCTTGAGGCTGAAGGCTATAGCAGGAAATCAGCACAAAAGATGATCACAACTAAATTCAGTCCAATTCATTCATTTCTGCATTCATGAAAATATGGCTATCACAGAACTGAGACCTCCGAGAGTCAGAATAATTTTATCATTGTTGTTCTTCTATTATTTCTGAGAGTATATATAAAAATGAGTGATGATATATCACTGAACTTATCTACCAGTCTTTCTATGAGATGACACCATCTCTTTATTGTACATAACTATCTAACTTATGAAAAATCACCATGTGAGAAAGGTAGACTTGAGTGGAACAGAAGTCCACTCAGAGGTCTAAGTTTAAGTCTTAATACACTTGGGCATCAAAGCCCTAGAAATAAGGATATTGGATTAGTTCAATTCATAACTCATGCAAAATCTTTGAAAAAATAAAACTTCAGCAGTTTAACTAATAGTTGACCCTTCACCACTCAGGTGATGATTTGAGTGAAGTGAGGGGTATTAAGATCGCTGCTGAAAGTGTCTGGTTGGTAGCTCTACTTGGAAACATGCCCTGTTCTCAGGAGGCACTGGAGATAGTTATTCCTGTCTACAGGTCCAGAGATACTCCAGACTCTCGCAGAGCTCCAGAGAGGCATTCCCCATATCTTCAAAACTTCAGGTGTCATGGTTCTTTGTTATTGTCTCCAGAGATTATTGAAGATGATCTCTGGAGATGCACAAAATCGCTGTTCATAGCACCTACACCTATTGATTCAAAAAGAGAGAGAAGTTTTGCATTTTTCCATCAATTCCATGCACATTAGTCACTTAATCAGAAATTCTAATCTTAAGTAATCTATCTTAATTAATCACAAAATAGAACAATCTTGTTAACTTATTTGGGTGCAGACACTAGGAAGATGAACTAAGGGAGGGGAAAAAGAGAGGCAAAAATATGTATTTCATGAGTGCAATTTGGCACTCATCAAAAGGACATATCATGGATGGAAGATTGTGCTAAGATTGATTATTTTGGTAATGTGATTATAGCCCATTTCTGCATATTGTAAATTTTAATGTGTATAACAGGTGTTCTTGAGGCAAACTTCATTGAGCTTGCACATGATAAACATGAATTTGAAAGAACTGCAATCCTACTTCAGTTAGAAGCAAAACTCAAATAGATGGCTCATGATTATTGGTATGTCTCATATCCACAGTTTGTAATTGTTTTTAAAATTATGGGTTTAAGTACTTCTTTAACAAAATAATATAGTGCATAATATTTCCACAATGTTATGAGTCACGTTCTTCACAGCTACTGGAGTCTTCCCTGTTGGTATTATTTGCTTGTTGTTACTGATGTTGGAGTCTAGTTTTCTAATTTTGATTTCAATCAGTTGGCTACATTATGTGAACTTTCAAATATCTTACCAAGAGGTCGCACTATAATGAAATATTAAGAATTATATTTTAAGTTTGTAATATGAAGAAAAGTGGACTGGGACACCTCCTCATACTTACTTTGGGGGATGAAGGGAGTATGCTCCCCCTCCCTTTCCATCTCTCCTTCCTCTCAATCTCAAATTATACATCAGAAAGAGATAATATGTAGAGGAAAGTGTATAGAAGGAATACACAACTATGAGTCTGTGTAGTCAACGTAATGTAGAAATAACCAGTAAAGGGCTGATGTATGGTTTGAGGTTGGTAAACCATAAAATCCTCAAACCAGCTTCTGAACTACAAAAGAATCCTCAATTGGAGAGATAATGAATTGACAGAACTACAAGAGGTCACTTGGGTGGTTAGGACACCTACCTCAGACCCCACACTATTGTTTTGAAGAGTTTAAGTTATAAAGTCTCCAAGATCTGCCCTTGATTCAAGATAAAGTAAACTTGAAGCTCCTTCAACCTTGTAGCTACAATACATGTATGTGTAGTAACATCTACCAACGAGACAATACTAGGAATGGAGGATACACCTAGTGAAAGATTTAGGAGGGAAGCCAATTGAAACTCCTGATATTGCTACAATTGTCATTGAGCAATAGGAAGTACAAGTGACAACCTCAAAAAATGATGGAGCATAATTAGAACTTGATGGATGGGTGTTTCAGAACAATGCTCAGAAAGTCTGAAAAGGAAGTGGTTAACGTCAACAAATAATCCTTTGCAGGATGTGGTTGTGAGATCCTTTACAGGACTACCATTGTGACCTCAAGAAGATCAAGCAGAAATCCATATAGAATGAGCCCCCTGCCATGGACTATTATTGTGATCCCTTGCTACTGTTGTGATCTTTTTAAGTTTTAAGCTTCTCAAAATTAGATCTTTCTTGGATTGCTTCAGGCCCTTTGCAGGACTACTATGGTAATTGTTGTGTCATGGGATCTTGAACTGTCATTAAATTGTTTTGATCCAACTTTAGGGAAGTTCTAAGGAAATTTGCTAGTGTATAACCATAAACAACTAATAACCATAAATGATTATGCTAGTGTATAAAAATGAATTATATTAGTTAGATACATTAACATATATTTTTGTTTATTTGATAGTGGTTAAAATTATGTTAATATTTGTAAATGAGGATGTCAATAGAGTTATTCTTTCACATGCATTGGTTTTCATTTTTTCAAACTTTTGCATACGATTATTGTTTAGTTTTCTAATTTTTCTTGTGTATATTTGTTTGTACCATGTAGGAATGAAAATTATGGATTACTAGGATATCAAACAAGTAGACCTAGAGCTAAAATTCATCAAAGTGATTCACATTCAATAGAAAATGCTTAGCCATTA
Source organism: Cunninghamia lanceolata (assembly GCA_027924645.1). NCBI lineage: Eukaryota > Viridiplantae > Streptophyta > Pinopsida > Cupressales > Cupressaceae > Cunninghamia > Cunninghamia lanceolata. Next base: position 2,488,165 of record BSBN01001670.1, on the reverse strand, counting down.
GCAAGCAGCAATCCACAAATTGATTTCTCTCCAATCTAGAATCCTTGCCCATTAGCAAGAATTCCATCTAATTTTTTGCCTCAGCATATTAACAGACCAAACTTGCCCATCTCAACAGTTCCTGTAGTGATTTTCAAGTACAATCCTAATGCTCAATGACTACAATTCACTGAATAATTGCACTAAAATTTGTAATTGATGAAAATTCTATTATAGTTTCCATGTAGATGGGAACATTCATGGAGAATCATCTAGGAGTATTCCATGATTGTTACCATTATGCATTCAAGGATTTTCTAGTTTTGTAAAAATACATTTCCTTTTACTTTAGGAATTTTCCTCTGGTAGGCTGTAAGACATTCCTACTAGTTTCTCTCAATTCATGGAAAGCAACTTATTTTGTTGTTTGAAATTTGTAGAAATTGTCATCCTCTTTCCTATTAATCTTGCAGACATAGACCAACATATTGAATTTAAGAGAAAATTTATTCACAAGGTCATTTTTGAACGATTCACTTTCTATATGATATACTGGAATAGATAATAGTTTTGCAAGGCCCACCTTTTCTATCTAAAATTCTCAATAACTGTATCCCATTATACTTCTAATGGATTTATCTTCCTAACAGGAAACTAAAGGGTTAAAAGGTGAAGGTTAAAAAGATACCCAAATTATGGTCAAATACAAATGTTTGTTATAATTCAAACTGCTGGCATTGAGATCTACTTGTTTTATACCAGCAAATTGAAAACAGATAGATAGTATAAGAGACTATGAGAAAACATAAAAAAATTGCATGTGTAGTTTTTGTATTTCCCGACGTGTCTAACTTTGGGATTTTGACTGCAGATTGCTGCTAATGGAAAAGAGTTACAATCAGTGGCAGGAACTTCAAGTAGCTTAGTGGAAAAAATATCCGATCAGAATATACAACTATTCATAAGGTAGTCTAAATTAAGCTTATTCATGTTGGGTACATGTGAAGCCCAATTATAATGGCTTTCTCCTGTAACCGATGCCTCTGCTTGTAACCAACTCATCTTCCTGTGATGACAACACCTTTTTGTAATGGCTGTCTCTTCTAGATTGCAAGCTATGCATTTGGTATCTTCTCTACAAGAAGTAGGAATGAACGTTGGCAATATAATATATTGAGGTTTGTTGGAGCAATGTACTGTATGAAAAACTAGAGTATTAATAAATAGAGAATCCTCTATTTTATGGACATAGCCATTTAAAATGGTGAACCCGATTAATTTTCTAGTGTCCTCTATTTTATTTTCTGAGTGTGTGTTCTATTGTTAAAGATCTACAATCTTTATTTTCTGTGTTTTTTAAATTTATAGTTGGTATCAGAGCCTAGTTTGAACCAAGGAGGAGTTGTGAAGAAAATTTAGCAGATATGGAAGAGAGCCCCAACTGGGATGATTGGGTTCAAGCTCTCATGTCTATGTGCCATGGCCATGAAGAGAGTCATGATGAAGTGGGAGCTATTCATTAGATGTTTTTGGATGAATTAAATGATGAAGCTAATTCTATTATTGAGGAGTTTCTTGGAATGTTAGAACCTAGCAGTGACATTGAGGAGATGCAAGAAATATAAAGTGTTGTGTCTCAATCTAGAGAAGAGGAAGAGGAAAAAGAAATATTTTATTTTGCTGATAATGACGTTTCTTTTTTCAAGTTACAGCAGGAGGTTGTATATTCAAACACAATGTGTTTAAGGAATGCTCTATTTGTAAAGAAAAAGGTTAGATTTAATTTGCCAATGGAAATAGATGATTTGGCTATTGTAGAGGATTTGCATGTTCTGGTAGAAGCTGAGAATAGTGATACCTAGAATGGTGGAGCTGTGGACATGGAGTCTGTTGGTTCAGAGGAGGCAGAGGAGGGTTTTAGCATTGCCAAGCTCCCTCCTTTTGTTGCCTCTAGCAGTGTACCGTTTGGTTTTGGGCATCAGAGCCTGAGACTACCTGCAAACCCTTTGGAGGGCTCTGCAAAGGTGTTTGTGATGGGGACTAGGTCATCTTAATTAGGGGAATCTGGGGTTGGTGATAACCCTACGAAATTGCAGTAGGGTTTGGCTTCAGCAGAGTTGGGAGTTACCGAGGTTGCTAATGGCGGTGCCTTGGAGGCTGCGATTCATGAGCTGGTTAACTTGCTAGAGACTGTAGATGACATAATTGCTGCCAAATCTATGCAAGATGGTGATTTTGTGAGGTGCTTGTAGGAGAATCCCAACAAGGAATTCAAGAGCAAGGAGTTGCTGGAGAGTGCAATGGAGGTCCCTGTGAGTAATAAAAAAGCAGAGGAGTTTCTCCCTTCTCAAATGCAAGATTTGCAAATTGACGGTTCCCCTAAAGAAGACAATAATAATTATGGGGGAGTAGAAAATTTTAAACAAGACTCTTCTAAGGTGAGACAAAGTGTGTCTAGAACTGTTTGTAGATTTGAAAGATCTTAAGTGTCAGGGACTTCCAGTTAGCTCCAGTTCGGTTAGGCCATTGGGATTCAATTATTGCAGACAATCTAGGGTTGATCTTGAGCTATAAATATGTAACATTGGTAATAGATCGAGAGGCAGATTCATTCAGAGATAGTTTTGCTATAGATTTTTCTGTCAGAGATTTACTAGAAGTTTGAGACTTTCTATTGTGACCAGCAAATATCATTTGCCTTTATTTTGGTTGTTCTCAATTCAGAAGGTGGATGTAATTGTGCATGTATTTGTGCCTCTTATATTGCTGGAAAATTAATGAGAAAGATAGAGTTCTGTGCCTTGGTTGATATATTCTGTGTCATTGTAAATTGTCTATTTGTGAGCCTTTGAGTTTATTCATTATATCTATTTATGTTAATCATGCAACATTTGGTCTTTAACGTAACTAAATCTTGAGAATAGCTTCACTGTGCTAAAGTTGAGAGAGATACTTTATTCAGGCACATCGCCATAGATAGCTTTGCTTTAACTGTATCTTTAATTTTGTTAATTTCTACCCTTTTTCCCAAAACCCCTATTGAAGAATGGAAGAGCCAGCTTCCTTAAAACCTAGAGGTTGTTTCTGAGAAGCATTCCCATGTCTCAGAACTTCCCATATTGCTGCTAGATTACACCCACAGATTTATACATCAACAGAAACCATGGCCTGGTACAGTTTCAATTGAATGTTGCCAGTAAGGTAAAGACTCAAACATATGAATCTTGCAACCCTGTATAGTATTAGAGAAGGGTTTTTATTTTTACAATTTTTGAAAATGGAAAAGCAATATAGTTTCATCACCTTTTACTTTTAGAAAATGGAGAAAAACCTAGTTTGTGCCATCAAAATTTGTCGCTTGAGAAGGATTTCCTCTCTTCATACATAGAAATTCACTTGGGTTTGAATAGAATGACAAATGTAGAGGAAAATGAAGAGGTTTGAAGCCATGAAAGAGAAAGGATGCTAAGAAGTAAGAGAAATGAAAGTATTTGGCCATGGCACATAAAATATATGGAGAACAAAGTGCCATCAAGATATAATCTATTCATGATCAAAGAGATAATGCCAAACATAAGCCAAAGATGAGTGTATATCATGCTGAGTGAAACATACAAAACATAGCCACAACTTTGCATAAGGAAAGCTTTCTAGAGCTCAAATTGAGCATCAAATCAATAGAAAATGAATACAGAGCTTGAAGGGTGAAAAAAACACTCACTGTTACTATAGAGAAATGCATTCGAACTCTTACCATCAAGCTTTAGAGATACAACAAATGGTGTCCTTGAATACAAAGAAGAGAGCAACAAGAGATAAACAAAGTGAAATACATTAGAAGATGGTCTTGGCCACAGCTAATAGAGCCAAATAAAGCTTCAAAATGTAGAGCTATATTATGTTTTGTGACAGAAAAGAACTTACCTTGTCTCTTCCTATGAAAAATCAACAAGGAAGATTCTAGAGAATAGAAATGATGGTGAAGAATCAAGCTCAAGGGATCAAACCCTAGCTCATCATGGCAGCGGCTCAAAAGAACTCTTGTCATAAAAAGTCAAAATTGCAAATGAGCCCGATAATTTAGGGCTTCAAGTGTTTTGTTTTAGGGTTTCGTATTGCCCTAAGTTGATGTGATATTTTTATCACATTGATTTAAAAAATTAGAAGCCTCAACTAATACCCTCGGGGTATCATTTGTCCCCTATGCATGTTTCATTGTCTAGGCTTTATGCCTTAAGTCCCTTTGCCACATATGCCTAATATGCCTTAGGATGTTTTGCAAAAAAAATGGAGGACAAACCTTAGGCATTTTTTTTTAATTCAAACATTCAAGTATGCCTTCAAACTTTTATGATTTTTATAGAAAATCAAATGCCCAAATAGAGAGATGTATCATACTTGTCTAAATAATCATATCAGCCTTGTATTATTTTTTTTGTAAAGAGTCAAATCAAGACAAATTAGGAGATAAAACTATAAAATCTATTGTGAAACATTATTAAAGCAATGCTTTTAAAAATTTCTTGAATAGTTGTTATTAAATGTAGTTAAAGCAGAGTGAATATAGAACAAATCTTTCCATTCTAGATTTGCTTTCTTCTGGGTGAAATTGAGCAAAATATGGACAACATGGAGCTTTTATTGATCAGCTAAAGCCTGAGTTTTAGGTGTTTTTTGGTGGGACCACTTTGGAGAGCATTGTGACAGCTTTTACACTTAATTTGGACCAGTTTTGGCTACTTTTTTGGAGGCTTTTTTTTGGAGATCAAAAATAGATCAAGATGGTTGTTTGTGAGTGAGATCATTGGAATAAGTAAAAATTTTGCTAAAGTATCATTAAGTTTTAGGATTTCATTTTCACCTATATATTTAACCCTTTCATCAGTAAGTCATTTAGATTAGGTGAAGTTACCAAGGGAACCAACTCACTCTGGACGTTCACTCCAAGTTGTAGGCAACCCACAGGCCTAGGCGTGTTCCCCATGTGTCAATAGGTAGCTAAGTTGATAGCTTAGCAATTGGGTACATACTTTGTTGATAACAGGTTTTGGCATTACACAGTGGGACTCTAAAATTTGCTTTAAGAGAAGTTTTCCAAGTTTTAAAGGTGATGTTTTGGTACATGCAGCAATGTTTCCAGCCTTTGGAGGCTTCAAGATATACCTAGTGACTCCATTCTTTTAGTTTTGCATGTAGATCTAGTGAAACCATATTATGAAAAGAGTACAAACCAGATCTAGTCCTGCTCCATTTGATTATTTGCAATTATCTCCACCAAGAAGGAGGGGTAGAACAGCAAGTATAATTTTTTATTCATCGAAGAGGTCAAGATCTACACCTCTGAGACTCAATCTTCCAACTCTAGTATAGAGAAGCAAGAGTCCTGTGCTAATAGTACAAATACCAATGATTCTTGGAAATTTTGCATTTACACCTTTCAATGGGGGCAACCCATTAAATATTTCTTAGCATGATGACATTCCAGTTGCAGCCCTCAAAAAGTCTATCATTTTTTACTAGAGTGGATCATACCACTCTTATTGAGCATATCCAAGATGTGGAAACATTGTGCTCTATGCATAATATCACCCAGGAAAATGTAGCACTAAGGATTTTCACTGCATCCCTGAAAGGGAAAGCTTTCTAGTGGTTTAGAGGACTCACAATAGGCTCAATCATGTCATGGGATGATTTGGGAGATGGTTTGCATCAACATTTTCAGGATAAGTTTGATCATTTGTTGTTATTGGAGCATCTGAGTACCATTAAAAGAGCTCCTCATGAGCACCTGGTATATTTTAACTACCATCTCTAGAGGACTTGGGATAGGATTCCTACAATGGTAAAGCCTACCCCACAACATGCATTTTTATTCTTCGTTAAGCCTTTAAATAGTGCAATATCTGTAATGATTTAGTCTATGGGAGTTTACTCTTCCTAATGCTTTGGAGATAGCTATTAGAGCAAAAAATTGCCTTATTCAAGCAGGAAAAATAGCCCCAAGGCCACCTTTGCCCATTTTTCCTGAAATCCAACCACCTGTACCTATGGCTATACCTCCTTTAGCTATTGTCCCACCAGTTCTAGCAATAGAATATCAAGTTGCAGCTCAAGAACCTATTGTTCCAACCCAATCCCAAGAGTTTCAAGAGATCAAGAGCATACTAAAAACCTTTGGGAATGAATCAGTGAGTATCAAAAAGCAAGTTGGACAAGAGCATAAGCCCTATCAAGTTCCATATCAGCAAAATAGGCCACCTTTTCAAGTTGATTCTCAAGGCCAAAGGAGAAATTTCAATCCTAGACCTTTCTAGTCCTATAATCCTAATGCTTCTAGCTCTTCAAAAGAGCTCATGCCTGCTCAGAACAATATAGCACAAGAATGTGACTGGTGCTATCCATGTCACCAGCCTCATAACTAAGCTGCATGTACAAATGGTATGAGGAATCAGGCTCTTATGGTGTAGAAAAGTTATGGTGATTCAAAAGGTGTTGCGAATGAAATTTTAGTTCAACAAGATAACTCTGATGTGGCTTTAATGAATTGGCAAGGCATTGAATTTTGTGGTGTAAGTTATCCCCAAGGTCAAAATCAACTAAATGTACCAGTTTCAGCCAGCACAAGAACAAAGAAGAGGGTTGTTGATTTAGATAAGCAAGATGGAAATGTACAATAGCAGCCTTCTAAAGATAAATCTCAAGTTGTCCCTACAACACAACAAAAGATGTAGATTCTGCAAAGAGGTCAAGTTGTATCTGGGAAGGATCAGCCTAAGGTGCAATTATAGCCTTTACAAAGGAAAAATGATGATGTTGCTGTTGAAGGACAGCAAAAGGTGAGTCATGTTTCATTCAATGTTGTAGAACACCTTAAGAAGGCTATAGTTAACATGTCGGTAATGGATGAATTACATATTCCTAGTCAAAAGAATCTTCTACAAGATGTTTTTGTTGAGCTTTCTATTTCCGATGGTACTAACCAAGAAAAAGCCAAAGTTGTACTTGCCAACAACCCAAAAATTAATAACAAGCAGCAACAAACTCAAGAGGTAAAGCCTCCTCCTTTTTATGTAAGTTTAATCATTGGGGATAAGCTTGTTTATAACTGCATGATAGATTCTGGGGCAAGCAGTTCTGTAGTTCAACTAGATGGATCTTTGATTAAGACTACTGGGGTGATTAAAAATTTACCTCTTACCTTGCATGCCTATCCCAATTTTACAATCCATCAAGATGTTCATGTTATCGACCTACCACCTCATTTTTCCTTTTGCCTCTCTAGGGAGTTTACTTCTAGGTTGGGTGGGTTTTTATCTTCTGATTGGTCCTATCTATTTTTCAAAACAAGGTATGGTATGAAAGTAACCATAAAATCTAAGCCTCTAGCCAAGGATCATATTGAACTATATGTCCCTAGCCCTATAAATACTAACCTCTACATCACCCATGGGAAGGAGGATCAATTTGTGAGCCTAGACCCCAACACACCTATTGAGGATGTAAATCTAGATGAGTGGGCAGTCGAGGATCATGAAGATAACCTTTTCTGTCACACTGATGAGGTATGATTAGCCATTTATATGATTCATGAGCCTAATGCATTAATTCCACATCTAGTCAAGGATCAAAGTTATCCTGAATGGAAAGAGAATCAGCTTTGGAAGCTATATTTTGATGGTTGAAGAAGCAAAATGGGTGCAGGTGGAGGAGCCTTGCTGGTTTCACCTGATGGCGATAAGTGCTATTTGGCATTAAAGTTTGCCTTTAGCTATACAAATAATATAGTTGAATATGAGGCACTTAACCACGGCCTAAAATGGGCCAGAAAGAAAGCTATCAAGTGCTTACAAGTTTATGGTGATTTTGAGTTAATTGTAAATCAACTTAGAAATTTAAATGTTACCAAAAATGATTTTCTCAAGAAGTATAAGCATCGGGTTTGTGATCTAATAGAGGATTTTGATGCTTTAAATCTGTGCTCTATTCCTCGAAATCAAAATAAATATGCAGATAAGCTTCCTGCTATAGGATCTCAGTTTGACATTCTGACTGATATTCATAGTATAGATGTACAACAGTATGTGAAAGTGGTTGTAAGACCATTTGTACCAGATAACAATGTAAGCTGGCAAGTTTTTGATAGTGAAATGTTTTGTTAAACAAAGAACTAAAATGGGTGGTGGGGTTTCCTCTATTAAATCTAGCTTTCTATCCTCAAAGGAACCCTAGGTTAAAGCCATTAACACAAAGGGTAAAGGTGTGGCCAAGGTAGATCGTTCGGAAAAGAATCTTGAGAAAAAAATTTGAGGACCCTCCAAAGAAAGCTATGTGCATGAAGTTAAGGAGGAGGAATATTGTGACCTCAGACCCTGAGCCTAAAATTGAGATTGTTAACATTGAGCCCCCCAATAAACCTCACCTCAAAAGTAAGAACGAACCTAAAGTAAATGAGAACATTCAAATTACGTTCAAGGATACTTCCCAGCCTGGAGGTAGTAAAGGTAGAGGTAATATTGAGGATCAAAATGATAGGGTTAGCTTTTCTCTTGATATCTCTGGTACAAGGGAAGAAAGCCCAACCAAAGGAAAAAAGAAAATTAGTGACCAGTATATCAACTAGAATGATAACCTTAAAGATCTTGAACCCCCTACCAAAAAGATGAAGGGAACCCTTAGACACTTTCATGGGGATAACAAGAAGGATTGTATCTCTTGCAGCCATCTGGTGGAGAAGGTTGCCACCCTCTATTAGGCTCTTGACCTTCAAAATTAGGCTTTAAAATGGTAGTTGGTTTAGCTTCACCATGCCAAGACAAAAATTCAACACCTTGAAGTCATTACTCAACTGGAAACTATAGAATGGCCCAAGAAGAGAAAGGATGAGTTGTGGGATCAAGTGGATAATTTGGCCAGAAAGTTTGAGAAGTGGGAAAAGATGGAAGATGAGATTGTGATGATAAAAGATAACTAGGAGAAACTCAAGAAGAATGTGGTGGAGTTGGTGAACTTTAGTATAGAGACTGTGAAAAAATCTGCTACAACCCTTTATGTGCTTAAGGAAGAGCTGGAAAAATGTAAATCCATGAGGGAAGTTAGAACATGTAAGGAAGCTTAGGATGTGCAAAATTAGAGCATCGTTGGCCCGACCAATAGGACTAGGGATAAGAACAAGAACAACAAAGGTAAGTAGGTCATCTTGGAGATTGAGGTGACCTAGGGTAAGGAGATCAAGGATCAAGATATGCATGACTGGGACAAGGAGGAGAACATGTTTGAGGACAAGATGGAATTCCTTAATAGAGAATGGTAGGCTATTAGCAGCCTGAAATCTATGGCTAAGCAGTAGCTTAGCCCGTTGTTGGTTCTTCTGGGTTTAGCTGGCTCAGCTGGCCCTTTTTGCTTGCTTTTCTATTTTTTCTTATTTTTCATTGTTTTACTTCTTGTGACACTTGTTCGTCTCACCTTTTTGGCTTATGTACATGGGTTCGAGCCCTTCCCAGTTACTTTTATCAAAACTTTCACATTTCTTTTTCACATTGCTCTTTCCCCCCTTTGACATCAATGACAAAGGACAAAATATTTGCATTTCTCATTCTCCTCGTTTGACATTAATCATACCTTTTACCACTACTCTACTACAACTTCCTTTCTTTTACTACTCTACATACTCCCCTTAGGAACACACACCAAACTGCATCAATCAACAATCATTGCATAATGACAACTCTCACTCCTCCATACTACAACAACCAATAATTCCACTACCTAGTCTCCATGAGAGTTAGCTACCAGCATCAGTCTAGATCAAGGAATTAATCTTAAGATCCACTAGACTGATGTATCTCCTTATGTATCTAGATCAAAGAAGGAGGGGCAATAACCCCCAACTTCTCCTAAAGATACTCAAAAGTATCCTTAGGAAGAGCCTTAGTGAATATGTCAGTAACCTTATCCTTTGTAGGCACATATCCAAGCTTCACTTCATTCTCTACAACCTTCTCTCTCAAAAAGTGATACCAGATTGAGATATACTTTGTCCTTGAATGCATCACTAGATTCTTTGTGTTTAGGGTGAAAAAGTAGGTTTCTCTTAAACAAGGTTAAGTCCTATTCTTTCACCTAACTAAACATTAGGAAGACAAGAATCAAGCTTGGGATCAAGCTATTGATTACTTGTCTGTTTCCTAATGCTAATTAGGTCTGATTAAGGTGTCTAACTAAGGTTTTATCAAGTGTCTTTATTCACTAGTCAAGTAAACCCTAATTAAACATTATAACAAAAATTAACAAAATTCAAATATGAAGTAGGCAAAACAGATTCTAGAAACACAAAGAATAAGGTTCAGAGATCATGCACACAGAAATTGAGGGCTAACTGGACTAGGGCACTCGCTCATTAGTCCTGCAACTTTTCGTCCATGAAAATCTTCCACACCAGCTATACGGTGACCCCGAAGAGCTTCCAGATCTCAAAAATATTCCCTAGTTGGACTAGGGTGCCCACTCATTAGTCCTGAAAGTGTCGGGATCCAAAATTCTGAAATTTAGTGACAACTATATTCATGATATCTATCTTCTTGTTGCTCCTTTTTGCCTTATCCTTTAAAACATGATCTGCACCTACAAATGAGGAGAAAGATGCTGTGGCTATAATGGATCTTGCCTTAGTCAAGGCACATTTTCAGTATTCCTACCTCAAGAATAGCTAGAGATAAAGATTTGTAGAAGTGTGTGTAAACCTAACAAAGTGTATGCAGAAATATCAAACCCTAGATGTCTCAATCAAGGGAAGATAAATAACTTTCTTCAATTCAATAAACACATACAACTTCACCTCAAGGAGATGAAAACAAATGAAGACTTGTATGAACAAGAAGGCAAATCGGCAATGTTCATGAAGGTTGTCCAAGCTTGATGTTGGAGGCTTCAACCCTTCTCCCAATCATGCAAAAGGTGTACAAACCCTAGCAAGAGGAAGATAATCTCAAGATCTTGATTCCTAATCTCCATCCATTGTCTCCATGATAGCAAAATCAAATCACTTTCAAGAGTTTCAACAAATCACTGATCTTCAATGGCAATTTCAGTAGAGTTTTGGCATAAATCTTTCATAAAGGTTGTGTGTGATGAAATGATTTTCAAATGTCTTTTTATATCTAACCTTAGGAAATTCAAATTTTGAAATAACGTCTCAATATCGCGTGAAAACAAAAATTTGAAAACGGAATCCCATGGTGTATGGCGAGAGTTGACACCCCACCAAGATTCAAATTCCCAAAAATGGGGCAAGACTAGGGCATGGGCACTTGAGTCCAGTCCCACAAATTTTTGATCAAATCTAGTTTAGGGGGTCCTAGGGACCCATAATCCAAATTCTCTTGCTAGGTACCATTAATAGTCATCTTGAAAAATGAACATTTTACAACTAGAGACCAGTCAATCAGGGTTTTAAGAAGGCCAAAAACAAAGAGGTTCAGAGGTCACCAAAGGTGAGGAGATAAACCAGGGGAAATTGTACCATTCCATACAGGAGGATAATTTCTGACGTAACATTTAGCCACACTTTAGTGGCCATATGACACTAATTGGATATGCAACTAAAAGAGAGTAAATACATCAATCATGAAAAGAATAACCAAAAGGATACTGTAGGGGAAGACAAATTGTTGTCACTGAGAAGGAAGAAGCCCCCAAGTCTGTAATCCTGCAAGACCACAAAGTTAGGAATCACAACCTGCAAAAGAACACTTGTCAGAAAATCAAAATCAAATCAACTTGCAACCACCACTAATGAATCAGTACATAAACACTAAGGGGGTTGAGTGATGAGACATGATGAGGGAGGAAATCAAGGGAGATATATGCCCCCCTTGTTTCTGCATGCTTAGTCCAAAAAGGAGAAACAAGGAGATATCAACATGCCTTAATTTTGAGGGAAACTTGATGAGAAATGTTTTATGAGGGTTGTTTGAAGAAACAACACATAAGCACAACACATTGGGTGAGATAGAGAGCAGAACCAGGATTCCAATGCAACAAACGATACAGAAATCTAAGTTTGACAGCTCAAGATAGAGGCTCAAGAGTGAAATAGATCAATATTGCACCTAGTTAGGGATAGGAATTCTCATCCAGTTACTTTATGTAAAGGGAGTTTTTACTTAGCACTTACTCCCTCCTTAGTCCAGCTGAATGGCACAATCTTCTTCAACATGGCCGTAAGAGGTTGTAACAAAGTTGCAATGTTTGGAATGAATCTTCTCACAAAATTAATTCTGCCAAGAAAGCTTTGCAAGCCTTTCTTATGTGTAGGTAGTGGTACATCTAGAATGGCTGAAACTCTCTCAGGGTCAATAGAAATACCTTGTTTTGAAACAATATGGCTAAGAAGTTTACCTTCATGAACTAAAAATATGCACTTTTTGGGGTTCAATGAAACCCCAAACTCCTTGCAACTCTGAAAAAACTGCTTCAAGTGGTCAAAATGATCATTAGGATTTTTAGAAAAAATAGTTATGTCATCTAAATACACTAGCACTATTTTGTTCATAAGGCCATGGAAGGCCATGTCCATTACCCATTGAAAGGTTACCCCTACATTGGACAAACTGAATGGCATCTTCCTATATGCCATGGTACCCCACTTAGTCATGAATTTTGTTTTATATTGGTCTTCCTCTTTGACTAGAATCTGTTTGTAACCTGAGTAACCATCTAACAAGGAATATCTATCAAAACTAGAAATAGTTTGCAATATTTGTTCCATGGAAGGAAGAGGGTAGTGGTCTTTCAATGAGGCCTGATTTAGATCACAAAAATTGACACAAAGTTAGATTTCTCCATTCTTTTTTTTTACTGGGACCAAATTGGAAACCCAGGAGGTATGTTTTATTGGTAATATGATACTGCTCTCAATCAGTTTATTTAACTTAGCCTTCATTAAATGCTCAAGTTTTGGATTCAGGGGTCTTTGTTTCTACATAACAGGTTTGGTATTAGGCTCTAATTCAATGGTATGCTGGGCTAAAATGGGATCAAACCCCCTTAAGTATTTATACTCCCATGCAAAAACATCACAAAAATCTTGGCATAACTAAATAAATGACTATTGTTCATTTTCATGCATACCTTTCCGAGCTTCAACAACTTATCTTTGAAAATCTCCACTGCCTCATAGTGTTCTTGTTTCACCGTCATGCTGCACTCGTCCTTTCTAAACTGATCATTTGAGTTAAACACTAATTCTATTGTCACCAGTCCCTTGGGCAGCTTGTTGGATCTCAACTATACAATTTGGTCTTCAAATTGTTGTTGGTATTTATGTTGATTATCAGTTGCAAATTCAGCCTCTGCACTTAAAAAACTTAAGATTTGCTCATCACTGTCAAATACTTGCTAGGAAACACTATTGTTAGGTACAGAAGGCCTAACAACTACTTTGACATATGGCTATACTTCAATGTTCTAAATTTGATCAAGGACCTCAAATTGAGATCCCAAAGATGCAAGCTTATCTGCATACTTATTTTGGTTTCTAGGAATTGAAAATAGATTAAATGCATCAAAAAATTCAATTGAATCCCACACTCTATGCTTGTACTTTTTGAGTAGGTCATTTTTAGTAGCATTTAGATTCCTAACCTAATTAACAATCAATTCAGAATCTCATAAACTTGTACAGATTTGATACCTCTTTTCCAGGCCCACTCTAAACCATGGATCAGGGCCTTGTTGTGTGGTTACACAACACGCCCCATTTTGACTTGGCAAAACAGGGACCCAACTTTTCTTTTGGCTTGTGTTCTTTGCTTTCTGGCGGTTTGGTAAAATCAGTCATGTTCATCATCATGTGGAGTCAAGATGAGGTAAGCCCCAATATGAGGTCAGTTTGTCAAAACTCGCATTTCATATATATGACCACATATTCTGAAAGAGCATTAAAATTCATGCAGGTTTGCTTTTTACATCACCTTGATATTGATCAGGATGTGAGAGTTATGAACAGTCAAAATCTTGGTCAAACCTGATATTCACAAGAAGAGGGTCATATTTTATAAACTCGGTTTTGCTATATGAAGAACATCATCATCAGATTTGAAACGCCCCCCCGATAATATCCTACGGTTCAAATATCTGGACGTCAACTTTAAGTGATCGTAAGTTTTCCCCGTCGAGCGGTCTTTTGTATCACGAGCATCATGTTTTTGAAAGTAACCTGATATTCGTTAATATCATCCTGATGCAAAATATCACCCTTAACAAATATCCTGATGACGTCATCCGAAGACGATAAACAAAGAAACAAACATCCTGATGACATCATCATCATATTTACATTTCAACAGGATATTTCGTAAACATGATCCTATTCACCCAATATGACGATTGCGTCATAAGACATTTCCAATACAAAGAACAAATATCATGATGACATCATCCTGATATTCCGAAAGGAGAATGAGTAAAGTTTAAAGGTCATTGTCATATTTTGAAATATCACCCGATGGACCGAAATATCCTCCTGATGTGCTAAAAGGAAAACAAAGGTGCGTTGTCACCCGAATTTTGTCGCGATAACAATTTCAAGACTAGGGACGATGATATTGAAACTCAACCTGATATTTGTGAAATATCATCCTGCCCTCATGATATCTTGTCATATGAATATCCTCCTGTTCCCTTTGCCGCCATTGCCATTAAATGCGCGCAGATTTGGTAGGTGATTCCCGCCGAGCCCGGAACCCAATGAAACGTCTGGCGAGATCCTGAGTTTTCGCACGAATGATCAAAGATTGCGATCTAACTTGCCAGAGTTACCCTAATTTTGCCCTAACTGTGAGTTTAAAAGGTAATTCGACCGCCATTATTACATTCACCTGTGTTAAAATTGTTTTACAGAGCACCAGCCTCCATATCTGCATAACAGCTGCCGTTGCGTGATTCGAGCCCACAGACAGAAGGACGAAGGTGATCAGCAGCCGAAGTAAGTGCGTCTCAATGATATACTGGTATAGAAAGAAATCTGCATAACCAGGTAAGTGAACTGAAACCCTCATCATGTTGTTTCTAAATAATGCTGTAAGTTCTGGTTATGTATCCGTATGAGTAGGCAATGTGAAATTGATGCAGTAGGCATGAAATTGGCAATATGTATACATGCATATCCTGTTGTGAGAAGAAATGATTGTTAATTGCAGGTACCCATGGCTGAAAAGCACTCAGTCAAGAATCAGGAAGAATTCAGCCGGCCTATGTTCTCTTCACAGAGAGGGGTCCTGTTCAAATTTGGGGCAATTGCAGATACCCATCAGGGGATTACCAACCTGGAAGCTTGGTCAGCCAAGCTGAATGATGGACAAGATAAGAGTCCAGTATTGGACGCCGTGTTTGTATCCGGCATGTGGAACGCTGCTGGCTTCCCCTACTCCATGGAATCTCCGGAGCTGGTTATTGAGTGCGCCCGGAATTACAACCCTCAGACGAGGCAGGTGGTGAAGCATGGGAGAGTGTATGCAGACCTATCCATCAAAGGTCTATCCCAGACATTTGGACTGCCAATGGGCAGCAAGGTAAAGAGTGTAGACTTGAAGAAGTCTAAAAGAGAATATGAGGCCAACAAGAAGACGGCCAGAAAGAACATGTATGCTTGGCGGGCCGAGAACAGCACATATAATGCAGCGGCCAAGCTCCCTGTGCACATGTTCAAGTTTGATTTTAATGAGGAATATCAATATGTGATTGCCCTACGGAACAGGGTGACTGGCCAGTCTGATACTGGAGAATTCAGGGACTGGATGTACGGCATAATAATGATGTGCCTATATGCAAACATCAAGCCACTATGGGGCCAAATCATAAGTGATGCTCTGCATGAGCAGCTGCTGAACCTGGGAGGTTCAGATTGTGCCTTCTATATGACCTCTTACATTGTTTATTCCTGTGCATACAGAGGTACGTTTGATGCCTTAACCACAGATGGGAAGCTAACAGGCACAAATGTAGCCTATATATGGGATCATCATCCCCAGCTGCAAAGAACCAATTATATCAAGGACTACAAACTAGTCAATGATGCATTCTCTATGCATCTGGTAAGGACCATGGAAGATGACAGGACAAAAAGACTGAGCATGGAAGCTCAGGAGGCAGTATACAGGCATGGGGCATGGTACATCCAATTTGCCACCTTTTCCTACATCAGGATAGAAGGTTTTGAAGGACATCCCCTGATGCTGCCAAGATATCCTACTGATGCAGTAGTTCTAATGGAATTTATCAGGCAGGGCTCCACCATCATACAGACTTATAAGGATGCCAAGAAGCTGCCACCAATTTTGTTCCCAGTCAGCATCGGCAACTATATCTGCCCTGACTCGGATCATATTAAGAAGGTGATGGTCACTCTGAACAAAATGAATCTGCTACCCTTCCCAGTAACGAGACCATATGATCCTTACGGTCGAATACAGAAGATCCTAGGAAAGCCTATTCACCAAAGGCAACTAGAAGATTTTTGGGCTGACTGCGAAGATGAGGCAGAGGCCAGGAGGAGGAGGTATCAGAGGTTGACTCTGAACCAGATCAGGACATTTGACTGCATACCCCTCCCTCAGCAGTTGAAGAGTGATGATGGCAGGATCATGGCAGATGAATATGAGCAGAAGAAGATATACAATGATACCATTTCTGCCCCTGACCTCACCATGCAGGAGGATATGTCCTTGGACCCATTCTTTGCCAGAACCATACACTTGACCCAAGCTTGGGTAGATGCACAGGTAGAGGCATTGAAGAAAAAAGGTGTTGCCATCACGGTGGACAACAAAAGGAAGGGGCAGGACATCCCCACAGACGAATATGATGACTTCCTGCTGGAGAAACGGAAGACTAAGGGAGAGAAGATTCCTCCACCACAGCAGTCAAGCAAGAGAGCCCCAAGGGGCAAGAAGGTAGAAAAGGGACCCAAAGGGGTCAAAATTGAAAGGGCAGTGTTTACAGCTGAGGAAGCAGTAGGAGCAGGATCAGAATCAGATTCTCCTCCCAAGCCCAAGAAAGCCAAGACAGCAGAGGCTGGAACCACAGAGACCCAAGAAGTGGGTCAATCATCCAGACAACCAGGCAAGGATATCCTCATGGAGGAAGAGCCTGACGAAGAGGAGGAAGCTCCACTAGTAATTAGAAGAAAGAGGAGAGCTCCGCAGGTGCTGGTTCCTACCGCGCCTAAGAAAACAAGAACCTCCATGAGAGGTGAGATGAGTCATCCCCCAGTGCAAGTACAAGGGGTAGGTAGTGAAGTGCAGAAGGAACTTCAGCACAATGTTCCACTTCCTACCATTGTCAAGTTCAAAACAGAACTTGCAGAAGAGCAACAAAAGGAAACATCTTAGGCACAAGCAGAAAAGCATGTCTCGCTAGACGAGACAATAAACTTGTCTGATGATGAGGTGGTACAGGATGTAGCTGCACAAGAAATGGAAGCACTTGCGGCTGCTGGCATCAGTGTGACTCCTCACAAGCCTCTATCTATCCAATCAACACTTGAAGAGATGAAACAGGCAGAGGCGGAGCAAGAAAAGAGCCCAAGACTAGAGAAGAGCTCGGAGCAGGTAGCTCAGGACATAGGGCTGGACACACTGATCGCCGAGGTGGCAGATCCTGTAGTGGTCGACTTAACACAGAAGCAGGATGCAAGTCCTGAACAGCCAACAGGATCACCTGATAAGGGCCACCTAACAGAGGAGATAAAGATGGCAGAAGCAGAAGGCCATGCTATGGAATCAGGCCAATGAAGCCCACAAGATACATCAGCAGGACCTGCTATAGTAGAGGTCCGAGAAGAAAAGGCTGATGATGAGAAGAAAGAAGCGATAGAGGATCCTGCTGATAAGGTGCAAGAGGTGGATGTTGTAGGTACAGAACAGATAACAGCTGCGGAGCAGATGCCATCACCTCAAGCAGATCCTACAATATCAAAGGTGGTCGACATACCACTAGAAGTAGAAAAGCGAAGTGAGGATGACCAACCTCCACAAGGGGAAGAACTAGGGACAGATGAAATAATGAAGGAAAAGGATCATGATCATCATGATCTACCTATAGGTACACCGCCAGGTTCCCCACACAGAGAAGATGCTCCCCCGGAAAAAGAAGTTCCTCAATAGGAGGAGGCGCCTCAAGATCAATAGCAGCAAGGCGAGCATCAAGAGCCAGAAAAATAAAAGTCACCATCTCCACAACACATGTTGGTGGAAACAGGAGATAGAGGTGAACAACATCATGATGCCGAGAAGTATGATCAGGTGCCTCCATGGTTAGAAAAAGAAGTGAATGCTGAGGAGGAGCTGGAGATTTAGGAATTCGACGTCTCCACCCTGTTCGCCGCGGATATAATGAAGCCTAGGAGAAAGGCCAGAATGACTTCGGCCATCAAAAGAGATCCGGCGACAGGGAGAAGGACCGCACAAATTGCCGTGCCTATAGTAGAGAAAGAGAAAGGCAAAATCACTGTGGATGAGTTCCAGATAAGCACAGTTGATTTGGGTTTTGCCAATGAAGAGCAGGAAGGTCAGGAGGGAAAGGATGTTATAGACTCTCTAATTCAGAAGGTGAAAAGAGAGAAGGAGAAGAATAAGCAACATAAAGAGCACATTGCTCAGTTGCATGCATACATTAAAGGCTTGACCACTCCTGAAGATACCACAGCTGAAGCTGCAGTCCCATTGACTGCCATTTCTCAGGAGGAGGTAAGTAAACTGGACCTCATGAAACATGAGGCGTCTGTAATCACAAAATGGGTGTCATCCACATTGGATGATGCTATTGAAATAATGAAAGTTTCTTTTAAGAGATGGAACATATTGAGTGACTCCAAAACCAAGGTAGACAGGTTGCAGGTGCAGACTGGGAAAAGGTCTTATAAACTGGAGAAAGTCCTCAGCCTGTTGGATGAAATAAGGCAGATAAATCGACAACTACTTATCAGTAAGCAGGTGTTAAATAATAATACTACATTATTAGTGGATATCTGGTATAAGGATGTACAGTTCGAATGCGGAGTCCTCAAGAGATGCAATATTAAGCTGAGGGAGATCAGCATGAGGCTACGCGATTTAATGGGCATTGAAGAAGACATGCTCGAAACATTAGAGGGCAAGGTGGAAGGGAAGATAGAGAATCAGGATGAAGATTCTACCCTCAAGGCTCTACGTAATAACTTCCAGGTGGAAGATGATGGTCTGCTAGTCCATTTGACAGAAGAGATAATAAATAAAATGATGAGGATCAAGGTCAAGATGGAGACCTATAATGAAACACTGCAGGACAGAAAGAATAAACTGGATAACAGCAGGGATAGGTATGAAGCACACAAACATGCCATTATCAAGGCAAAGACTCAAGATGGCGGAGGAATAGACCAAGTTGTGCATTCATATGAACAAATCCAGAGCAGCATGTAGCCCCATATGCAGCAGCGTCATCATCCGGATAGCGAAAGTTCAGAGAGCGATGCACATGATGATGACCCGCATGCATCAGATGAAGAGCATGATGAAGATACATCATGAAAGGGGGAATATCTTGCGTATGCAGTATAGATAGTTGCCAGCTGGCAACTTGTGCCTTTTTGTAAAATTGACAAGTCATGAAGTGATGACCGTTGATTTGTATTGATAAATCAGATCCGTGGATCTTTTGTAACGGATTCCTCACCTTATTCTATAAAAGGTGGTGGAATGCCTTGTTATATTCATTCGAAACTTAATTGAAATTTGATTGCTGAAATATTCAGGACTTATTTCAAAGCTGCTGTATATGTACATGTCTTTTGCATACTTAATGAAAGAGAAGAGTATTCCGATTACAAATCTTCGTAAATCTTGAGTAATCTGTGTCTGAATTCTGGATATGTGCTTTGATTTGCTGCGTCCCTTGGAGTGCTCATCATGTTGCATGTATTGTTTTCATTCATTATCCTCTGAAGTTTGCATCAACTGTATCTAGCTGTGGAATGTCCTGGTGAACATATGGTTTGATTTCTTCTCCTCATGATAGTATCAAGCATGTATGTGGATCAAAAGCTAAAGGTTCAACTTAATTAGGAGTATTTCTTTTAATTTCTTTCAATTTCAGAGCATCTCACTATCACAATTGCAAATAAACTGATAATCTTAAGCAAACAACCCAAAATATGCAGACATCTCGTAGATAATCGTAAATACTTAGCATATTTGAACACTAAGCATGCACAATTGAAAATATCATGCAAAGATCTAGGTATTTTAGCTCTTTTCATCAAATACTCGCATAATTTGACTTCTCTGTAAAGAATTTCTGCAGGAACGTCATGATGATGGTGCATTTTCACGTAAGGCCCCAAAATGGAAACAGCAACTCACATTAACCACTGCGTAACGTCAGTCGATTAAGACCTAATCACCGGAGACTTGGGATCATGAATTCTCTGAATTCACTGTATCTTTCAAGATGAATAAAGGTTAATGTGTACTTTTATTCTATGTTTGTTTGTGACTAACATCATGACCAACATAAATTGGCGCTAGAAGGAGGGCAGAACTGGAAAAGACACCACTGCTTCAGTCATCATTCATTTTATGCAGGTCCCTCGCTCCTAACGCAACATAAGATCACGCTCATCATCAGTATTTTTAGGTTTGATGACATATAAGAGTAAGGTAACCTCAGATCGCTCGTGAATTTCAGTAAATTACGTAAATATTTGCTGTGACAAGTTTGTATATGCACATTCTATGTAAAGATTTCCAGATCTCACATAAATATTGCAAGCTTTACAGTAGATCTCTCTAAATTCACTAATATTGGCCAAAGATACGTAAATTTGTTCAAGCTTTGAGAATTTGAGCCTTAAACATGTGAGATCTTGTGTTACGGGTCAGAATATCCCAATATCCTGTCATATTTGCAGTGTCTTCGCAAATATTTCGTAAATATCCAGTCTGATTTGCCATCTGACTGCAAATATCACCTCATCCAGTGAAATTTAACCAATATTTGCAAAGTTTCAGCCAATTTGCCTCCAAATCGAGAAATCCTGGCTCACAGGATAAATACCAGGTCCAGACCTAGTGAAATTTTTGAAGAATTGCCTGTTAGAGGTTTCAGACCTAGGACTGTAGACATTCACCATACTCCAGGGTCTGGTACGTCTAGAGCTTCACCGGGACCTCCTCCTGTGACCCCTGTCGGTTTGCAAATACCTTCCGGTATATCCGCGACACCTCCTGTTCAGACCCAGGGTATACCTTTAGTTCAACTTCAGCCAACTGCACCACCAGTTCAGCCCCCTCAGGTTGCAATGTCTTTCTTTGCAGCAGAGTCACCCTTGACCTTTAATGCATATCACGAGTTACCAAAGAATCCGGACAAACTTTGTCCAAAATATCATCCTTATCAAGATGCTGATGATCATATCAGGACGTTTAAAGAAGCGTGCTGCAGAGCCAGAATAGAACATCAGGACGTGGTGTGCAGATTATTCCCTTTTTCCTTGGGGGAAGAGGCTTATAATTGGTTCATTAGTCTTGGTCAATCTTCTGTCGGTTCGTGGGCTGTCTTAAAGAAAGCCTTTCTTGACAGGTTCAAGCTCCCTATTGATCCATCCATGAATTACCACATGTTTGCCACAATCAAGAGATTTGAGAATGAGCCTATTGCCAATTTCAATGTTAGGTTCTAGAAAATGTTGTCCAAGCTAGTTGCCCCATATGTGGTGGCTGATGCTGCTGCTAGGAGTATCTATTATTCAGCCCTGGATCCATTAACCTCCATGTTCATCAGAAGAACACATCCTGAGATCACTACATTGACAGGAGCTTTTCAAGAAGCTATCAAGGTAAATCAGCAGTTGATACCTGCTCCTACTCCAAATATAGCATTCCCTACTTTGCCTGGCGTGCAATCACAATATCCAGCACCATATCCTGCAGCTTATCCTTCACAATATCCTGCACAATAACCAAATGGGGCAGTGATACCCCCAACAGTCATGCCTGCACCTTTGCAAGTACCTCCATTGAGTATTATGCCTCCTCCTAACGGAAATGGCCAATTGCCACAATATCCTGCACATGCTCAGACACCTCAGGGTACAGATCTATCCAACAATAACCATGGATCTTCCTTTTTTAAGCCTCAGACCGAAAATGTAGTGGCCAAAGCTCAAGAAGAGAAGGAAGAAATCAAAGAAATTTTTGCTCAACTGAGAAAACTCACCACAGAAGTAACATATTTGAGAAACCAAGGGTTTTATTCACAGTCAGGTCAGAATAGGAGTTATTCCAATGACAGACCAAACTACCTTGACAGAGGATATAACAACAATAACTTCAACAATAGTGCTGGAAACAATAATAATCCTCCTAGACAGCCCAGAATGTGGAACTCTAGGCCAAATAATGGCTCATTACCATCACCCCTAGACAATCAGCCTCCTGGTGAAGCCAAACAGACTACCAGAGTCAATCTTGCTAAAGCAACCCTTACCAATTGGTGCAGGATTCACAATACAAATGCACATGCAGAATTAGATTGTCCACAATTTAGGATTGCTGCCAGCATCTTTCAGACTGAAGTGTCTAACACTTCTGGAAATCCACCTCAGGCAGAAGGAAATGAAATAGTTCCTTGTGGATATGACTCAGCTTTTGTGCTAGAAACGTACACAAATCAGCCTCATCAGGATTATAATCAGACCTGTGAAGAATCTGCCTTAACCTTTGAAACAAACTATGTCTTCCCCTTTGAGGATGAAAATGAACCTACAAGAGAGCATGAGGAAGTACATGCATATCAACAACAATACCCTGGTAAGCACAATTATAACCTGAGGAGTAATGCCAACAGACCTACTGGTCCATTGACATCATCTCTACCTCCAAACAACTTCAACACACCTCCTGATCCTAAGGCTAGCAATAACCCTGGGTTCCCTAAGGTGAATGCTCAATACTTGTCTCCTCAAAACACAGTAACAAAAGTCGTAAATGCACCTCATGAGTCTGACAAGTTAGTCAGCTATTTGGCTGATGAAATGAAGAAAATCAAGATCAGCCTGTCCCTATCTGAGCTATTGAAAACTCCTGCCATCAAAAGGGCATTCATGAAGTCACTAGATGATCCTGCTCCTAAAGAGGATAATCATCTTTCAAGTCAATCCAATGGCAAAGATCATGCTGCTAAAGATAATACTATCAAGTCTAAGATGTCAGCTACAGTCCAAGCCGCTGAAACCTCCCACATGACTTTGTATAGAGATAAAACTGAATCACCCCCGTTTCTCCTCACCATAAGAATGTTCAGCAAGAACTTGCACAACTGTTTAGTTGATTCAGGAGCCTCAACGAATATTATGCCTTTGTCAATATGCAACGCATTAGGACTGCATCCTGCTAAATCCTTAAAGAAGGTCACTCAACTTGACAAGACAGAAGTAAGTGTAGTGGGAGAACTCACTCACATTCACATGCAGCTAGCCTCTGATCCTAGGATACAGTATTACATTGACATTTAGGTAGTTGACATACCTGATACATATGGGATGTTGCTTAGCCGAGACTGGTCTAAAACGCTTAACGGATATATGTCCACAGACTTCAGTCACATGTGGTTACCATGGAAAGGTATACCTAATCAGATCAGGATTGATGCTGAGCCTAGGATGAAACATATGATCACGGAATATAACAAAACAAATGAGATCATGTACGTAAACACAGAACCCAGAATTTATTGCATCAGGTCGCAAACTGTCAAAATAGAAGAGATCCTGATGCTTGATGTTCATCATCATCATGATAATGATTATCATGAGGACATGCTGAGTATGGAATTTGGTAATAATCCAGATAATGAGAAGGAAATAGATCGCTTCAGAGATTTTGAGATGCATTTATCTACTCAGGTAAAACGTTGCCAATTATTGAATATACCTGCTAATGATATTTTGATTGATGGATGGTGCAGATTACATGGCGAAGCACACTCAGAAAAGACTTGTGAACCATGCTTAGACATGATGATACTGGAGCAGACGTATAGTGAAGCATCATCATCATATTCCGAGGTGAGTGCTACATTTGATGATGATGATGATACTAATTCTTATTTGTCTTCTGCAGGAACAGAAGAGTCAACAGATCATGATGAAGATCATATCCTAAGAATAGAAGAGATCCTGGTGTCCGATCAGATAAATGGTGCAGACAAAGAAAAGATTACTCCTGGTAGCGATTGCTTCATGGAACCAAATTATGAGTTGTCTGATGAAGACAAAGGTAGTGACCTGATGAAGTTCGAAGAATTTCTGGTAAAAGAAATAGAAAAAATGACACAACAGTGTAAATCTCCTCAGGAGGTTTTAATTAAAGGTTGGTGTAGGCTGCATGGGGCGCCTCACTCAAAAACAACTTGCTCACTGTGTTTAGACATTTTGAAGAAGCATGCAGCTGTATGTGCTGAACATCATCCTCCGGCTGAGATGGAAGAGAAAATAGAAAAGCCATCAGGCTCACCAAATAAAGGACAGAAGAAACTTGAAGATGACATCCCCAAGTTAAAGTGGATATCAGGCGGAGCAGCAGCCAGAGCTGCAAAGAAGAAAGAAAGTTCAAGTAAATATCCTGCTGAAGACAAATGTCCTGCTGAAGATAAGCCTTGGATCCTGAGGTTTGATGGATCCAAATCTAAGCAAGGTGCTGGGGTAGGAATTGACCTTATTGATCCATCAGGGAAGTCCTATTTAGCAGCTTACAGATTACAGTTCCCCTGCACCAATAATGTCGCAGAGTATGAAGCTCTGATTCATGGACTGTTGTTTGCCCATAAGAAGAAAGTGAAGATCCTGCATGTCTTTGGAGATTCAGAACTAGTTGTGAGACAAGTAAGAGGAATTTACTCTTGTAATTACAGAAAGCTATCAAATTACAGACATCAAGTGTGGGACCTGATTGAAGACTTTGATGCCTTTAATATCGTTCACGTACCAAGAGAACAGAACCAGAGGGCAGATGCACTTGCCCAGGCCGCCAGTATGTTGGAACCGCTGTCTATATCTGGTCTAAAGAGATTTTCAGTAGAATTGGTGTCAGTACCTTCAGTACCCGACAATGTGACTAATCTCCAGGTGTTTGATGATGATCAGCACATCCTGGACTTCATATCAAACAGAGACATATTTGAAGCTCAGATTATAGATGAGAATGGTATGGAAGATCATGTCTGGGAAGAAGATGAGATATTAGAATTACCTAGCAACACAATTCCCAAAGGTATGATTGAATTAGAAAGAGCCTTTGATCTAGATAGTATGCTTAAACATAAAGATCTGCCTAAGGCGGATGGAGGTCAATATTCACAGGTGAATATTGGACAAGCTGATGACAAGAGAAATGTCTTATTGGGTAAGGTTTGTACACCAGAAGAGTTAGAAGGAATAACTCAGGCCCTTAAGGATTACATACATGTAATTGCATGGACTTATGACGAGCTAAAGACATATGACACTTCTGTCATAACTCATACTATACCTCTCAAGCCGGATGCAAAACCTTTCAGACAGAAGCAGAGGCCAGTCAATGCTCTGCTTGAGCCCATCATCCTTGAAGAAGTTAAGAAATTGTTAAATGCCCGGATAATATTTCTTGTGAGGCACTCCACTTGGGTGGCGAATCTTGTGCCAGTCAGAAAGAAGAATGGAGACATCAGATTATGTGTAGATTTCAGGAACCTGAACAGAGCATCAGAAAAGGATAATTATCCTTTGCCCTCTTTGGATGAAGTTCTACAGATTGTAAATGGAGCCAAAATGATGTCCTTCTTAGATGGTTTTTCAGGGTACAACCAAGTAATGGTTGATAAAATTGACAGATTAAAAACTGCCTTCACCACAAAGTGGGGTATATTTGCATATAGACGTATGCCATTTGGACTTATAAATGCTGGAGCTACATTCCAGCGAGCAATGGACATAGCCTTCAGAGGCTTAGTAGGAAAATGTATAGTCATCTACATGGATGACTTGACAGTGTTCTCTAAGGAAAGGGGAAATCATGTTGCTGATCTCAGAAGTGTACTGAAGAAATGTGAAGAATATGGAATATCTTTGAATCCTAAGAATTGCATATTCGGAGTCACAACAGGAAAGTTACTAGGCCACCTGATCACAGAAGATGGAATTATCATTGATCCTGATAGGGTGGAATCCATTACGAAGTTACAACTTCCAGGAAGCAAAAAGGAACTTAAATCTTATTTTGGTAAGATAAATTTTGTGAGGAAGTTCATCACTGGTTTTGCTGAGATTGTCAGACCACTGAATGCCATGTTGAAAAAAGATGCACAAATTGAGTGGACACCAGAAGCCAAGGCTGCCTTTGAAGATATAAAGAAGGCCATTTCAGATGCTCCTGTCCTCATTAGTCCAGATTATACAAGAGATTTCTACATCTACTCATTTGCCTCAGAACATACCTCTGCAGCAGTGTTAACTCAAAGAAATGAAGAGAAAGAAGAGAAACCAATTGCCTTCATGAGCTGTCCTTTCAGGGACGCTGAGTTGAGATATGTAGATGTTGAAAGATAGGCACTTGCATTAGTCAGAGCAGTAAAGAAATTCAGACATTACATACTAAGAAGTAAAGTGATTGCTGTGGCACCAGATGCAGCAGTAAAGATGCTGCTGATGCAGAGTGAACCTGGTGAAAAAAGGGCCAAATGGATTATTGTATTACAAGAATATGACATGGAGATCACACCAATGAAGCTAGTAAGAGGACAAGCTCTGAGCCAGATGATATCTGAAATTGATCCAAACATCATCAGCCAGCAGTATGTGATCAATGAGAAAGACAATAGAGAATGGTATTCAGACATCAGGCACATCCTGATCACTAGAAGATGTCCTTCAAGAATGCAAGCTTCACAGAGAAGAGCTTTAAAGATAAGATCCCAGAAGTATATGATGAAGGGAGGAACCCTGTTTAAGAAGAATTATGAAGGGATATACCTGAGATGCTTAGAGAAACCAGAAGCAAATAAAGTTTTAACAGAGTTACATGACAAGTTTGGAACGGCACACAGATCAACGTTGGCCACAACACATGCAATCCTCAGAGCAGGATATTACTGGCCTACAATTTTTAAAGACACGGCTGATCATGTTAAATGTTGTCATGTTTGCTAGGTTGCTGCCAGCAGAGAGAAATATGCTGCACAACCGTTGCAGCCAGTGATGGAAGAGCGCCCATTTGCACAGTGGGGCATGGATTTCATAGGACCGATCAATCCTCTGTCTTCCTCAGGCCATAGGTATGTCCTGACGATTACTGATTATTGTACCAGATGGACTGAGGCTACCAGCAGCAAAACCTGTACTGTAGATGATGTCATCAAATTTCTGGAAAGCAACATTATCACCAGGTATGGAACTCCCTATGCATTGGTAAGTGATAACGGTTCTGCCTTCATTTCCACCAAATTGTCAAGTTGGGCTTTTGATCATGGGATCATACTTAAGTTTTCATCCAACTATTATCCCCAGGGAAATGGATTAGCAGAATCCACCAACAAGAATTTACTGAGTATCATAAGAAAATTGATAGAGAAAAATCCCAGGGAATGGAACTCATTTCTGAAATATGCCTTATGGGTAGACAGAACTAGAATGAAAATTGCATTAGGAAACTCACCCTTTCAACTAGTATATGGGGTAGATCCTATCCTCCCTGTAAACTTGAAAATTCCTACTCTGCAGTTTGCCCAAGAGTATCTAGGCATAGATAATAAACAGGAAGTTAGGTTGCTTCAGTTGATGCACCTAGAAGAAAAACGAAGTCAAGCGATTGACCAATTTGCAAAACATCAGGCTGTTGTCAAACGCTGGTTTGACAAAAGAGCCAGAATTAAAGCTTTCAGGATATCCAATTTAGTCCTGATGTGGGATAAAGCCCATGAAAAGAAAGGTGATCATGGTAAGTTTGATAGATTATGGATAGGTCCCTTTCAGATTTCTGAAATTTTAGGAGACAACACTTATAGGCTCAAGAACCTGACAGGTGAGGATGTCCCATTGCCAGTCAATGGACAATTCCTCAAACATTATTTCCAGGCCTGAATGACTTCATGACAGTCATATGTATCATATTGTATATTTGTATAGTTGTTTGTACAGTTTGTTTGTTGTTGTTGTTGTTTTGTTGGTTGGGACCTTGTTCTGGTAAGTCAGGATGATGCACTTCATCACCCTAAGAAAATAATTAAATTGTTGAGATTCAAATGATGAGATCACATTTAAACATAGGTTATGATTCATTCTAGGAAGTATTCATGATTAGGTTTGTGATGTCTTTTCATCAGGGTGCTTTTTCTTGGTCAAAGTGAATCCATCACAATGAAACACCTAACAGCCTTGGGTTTGTTGAACACACTAGTATAGGTGTTAAGTGAAAAATCTAAAGGGACTCCCTTGCTACCAATACAATCTCCAACCTAAAGCTGCAAGTGACTATACCTTCTACAAATGAGTTGACATAATGATATCAGATATAAATTTTTAAAGAAAATCAGAAAAGAAATAAAATTAGGCCATCTAAGTAACTCTACCGGGGCTATAGACGCCTGCTGGCAGTGGGGCTCTACTTAGGGAGATTGTATAGATAACCTTGCCGGGGCTATAGGCGCCTGCTGGCAGCAAGGCCCTATCCAGGTTGGCTATGAGGGATGATCCCCAACTATGTAGTTTAACACCAGTTACTTATGTTTTCAACTTACTTTCAAGATGAGGATAATTAATCATATGCACACACCTAATCCTTTGTTAGCTTTATCACCATAATGAAATTTTATCATTCAGAGGATTATGATGCTTACACTTAGACAGAATTAGAACACTATAGATGAATGTGATCACATCACTTGAATCATTGGAATTTGTTTATTTTCTTTGGTGGCAAGTTGTTGTGTGGTTACACAACACGCCCCATTTTGACTTGGCAAAACAGGGACCCAACTTTTCTTTTGGCTTGTGTTCTTTGCTTTCTGGCAGTTTGGTAAAATCAGTCATGTTCATCATCATGTGGAGTCAAGATGAGGTAAGCCCCAATATGAGGTTAGTTTGTCAAAACTTGCATTTCATATATATGACCACATATTCTGAAAGAGCATTAAAATTCATGCAGGTTTGCTTTTTACATCACCCTGATATTCATCAGGATGTGAGAGTTATGAACAGTCAAAATCTTGGTCAAACCTGATATTCGCAAGAAGAGGGTCATATTTTATAAACTCGGTTTTGCTTTATGAAGAACATCATCATCATATTTGAAACGCCCCCCGATAATATCCTGCGGTTCAAATATCCGGACGTCAACTTTAAGTGATCGTAAGTTTTCCCCGTCGAGCGGTCTTTTGTATCACGAGCATCATGTTTTTGAAAGTAACCCGATATTCGTTAATATCATCCTGATGCAAAATATCACCCTTAACAAATATCCTGATGACGTCATCCGAAGACGATAAACAAAGAAATAAACATCCTGATGACATCATCATCATATTTACATTTCAACAGGATATTTCGTAAACATGATCCTGTTCACCCAATATGACGATGGCGTCATAAGACATTTCCAATACAAAGAACAAATATCATGATGACGTCATCCTGATATTCCGAAAGGAGAATGAGTAAAGTTTAAAGGTCATCATCATATTTTGAAATATCACCCGATGGACCGAAATATCCTCCTGATGTGCTAAAAGGAAAACAAAGGTGCGTTGTCACCCGAATTTTGTCGCGATAACAATTTCAAGACTAGGGAGGATGATATTGAAACTCAACCTGATATTTGTGAAATATCATCCTGCCCTCATGATATCTTGTCATATGAATATCCTCCTGTTCCCTTTGCCGCCATTGCCATTAAATGCGCACAGATTTGGTAGGTGATTCCCGCCGAGCCCGGAACCCAATGAAACGTCTGGCGAGATCCTGAGTTTTTGCACGAATGATCAAAGATTGCGATCTAACTTGCCAGAGTTACCCTAAGTTTGCCCTAACTGCGAGGTTAAAAGGTAATTCGACCGCCATTATTACATTCACCTGTGTTAAAATTGTTTTACAGAGCACCAGCCTCCATATCTGCATAACAGCTGCCGTTGCGTGATTCGAGCCCACAGACAGAAGGACGAAGGTGATCAGCAGCCGAAGTAAGAGCGTCTCAACGATATACTGGTATAGAAAGAAATCTGCATAACCAGGTAAGTGAACTGAAACCCTCATCATGTTGTTTCTAAATAATGCTGTAAGTTCTGGTTATGTATCCGTATGAGCAGGCAATGTGAAATTGATGCAGTAGGCATGAAATTGGCAATATGTATACATGCATATCCTGTTGTGAGAAGAAATGATTGTTAATTGCAGGTACCCATGGCTGAAAAGTGCTCAGTCAAGAATCAGGAAGAATTCAGCCGGCCTATGTTCTCTTCACAGAGAGGGGTCCTGTTCAAATTTGGGGCAATTGCAGATACCCATCAGGGGAGTACCAACCTGGAAAGCTTGGTCAGCCAAGCTGAATGATGGACAAGATAAGAGTCCAGTATTGGATGCCGTGTTTGTATCCGGCATGTGGAACGTGTTGTGATGTTCACAACACGCCCCATTATGCTCCTTAGCAAAATGGGGACCCCTGCTGATGTCTTGCTTTTTGCTTCTGCTTGTGTTTTTTCTGCTTTCTGGCGGTCTGGTAAAAATGAAGGTCAGGTGCATCATCATCATGATATTGCATGAGGTAGGTCATCATCATGAGGTCAGTTTGTTAAAGATCATATTTTGTTGCTGTGACCTCATATTTAGGAAGAGCTTGAAATTCCATGCAGGTTTGCCTTTTACTTCACTCGAAAATTCTTCCATATGTGAAAGTTATGCATGGTCAAAGTTTTGGTCAAACCTGATATTCGTAGGAGGATCATCATATTTATTTTTATATCCTAAGTCATGTTGACAGGATCATCATGATCTTGGTCTATCACCCGATAAAAATCATGCAGTCGCAACATCCGGACGTCAATCTTAGGTGGTAGTGCTTTTTACCCGTCAAATGGCCTTATGCGCATTAAGGGACATCATCATCATATTTGACCCCCCCCCGATAATATACTGAAGCCCAAATATCATGATGATATCAACTTTAAGTCAAGGTAATTTCCCCGTCGAGCGGTCTTTATATCGCGAGCATCATCATGATATCTTTGCATCGCCTAAAACTAAAATATCATGCTGATAGTATAAGATCACCCTAACTTAGAAAATCCACCTTCGGCATATTTGCATGCGCATGTTATAATCCTATCGGAGGGTCATCATCATGATATTTGCCGAGGTTCGATTTATGATGACGACGACTTCATATCCTCCTGGTCTCCTTTCGCAACATCATGATCATCATCCTGATCTTTCACAAGAAGGTCATATTCGCTGAAATTTGCTAAGTGATGGAGACATCATCATGATAATTCGACAAAGAGGATCATCATCTTCATATCCTCCTGATCTCCGGTTAGCGAAATATCATGATGATCACCCTATTTATTAAGAAGTGGTCAATATTGCATTCCTCAACAGCATGATCATATTTTACAATATCACCCTGGGGCAAATATCATGATGACCTCAACTTATCCTTGTGCTCCGAAAACAAAGTATGATGATGACGTCATCATCATATTGTTTTATCCTGTCCTATTGTCAAGATCATCATGATCTTGTTTGTTCACCTGATATTTCGCAAAGTCCTCCTGCCGATAAAATACAACCTTTTGCAAATATCCTGATGATCCTCATCATCATCACATTTTCCCTTCGACAGGATTTTTCCAAACATGATCCGGTTGGCGAAATATCATGATGACGTCATGTTTTAAGTTTACGAAGGCCCCGAAATATGATGGTGACGTCATCCCGATTTGTAAACGAGGAACCAAATATCCTGATGATCATCATCATCACATTTTTTCCCTTCAATAGGATATTTTTCCGAAACACGATCCGTTTGCTGAAATATGATGATGACGTCTTATTCTATGTTCGACAGAGGCTAATATCCTGATGATCATCATCATCACATTTTTTCCTTCAAACAGGATATTTTTTTCAAGCACGATCCGTTTGCCGAAATATGATGATGACGTCTTATTCCAAGTTCGACAAAAGCCCTAAATATCATGATGATCATCTTCATCATGCTGATCTTTCGAGAGGGTTGCCTTGGCCGCAAAAGGATCATATTATGTTCATCATCCTGATCATGCTCCTTGAGTGACCCGATATCACAGTTAGCCCCCTGATCTTTGCCGAATTATGATGATGATGTCATCCTTAGCATTTCAATGAAGCTCGAATATCATGATGACGTCACCATCATTTTCCTCTCCTCAACAGCATGATCATATTCGCATCCTCCTATTCTTCTTCAACAATATGATGATGATGATGTTGTTCTTTTCCCCGATATGCAGAAGCGAAACATCATGATGACATTCATCTGGACCTTCAGGAGGGAATGCATCATATTTCCAGAATATCATAATGATGGGGTATATCGACTAACCTGTTTTTTGACGCACCGACAGAGGTATACATGCCGATGGGCGGGAAATGAGGCGGTGGACATTTTAAAGTGTTTTTTTGGCGCCTCTGGCATTTTTTGGTCAGCGATGATTGACCCGTGAG
Source organism: Cunninghamia lanceolata (assembly GCA_027924645.1). Lineage (NCBI taxonomy): Eukaryota > Viridiplantae > Streptophyta > Pinopsida > Cupressales > Cupressaceae > Cunninghamia > Cunninghamia lanceolata. Next base: position 2,455,425 of record BSBN01001670.1, on the reverse strand, counting down.
CTTTTAGCAGTCTGAACGCATTTTGATGCGTTTTGGGCGGATTTCTGGACCCGATTTCTGTGATTTTGCACCGTCACCTGGTTTTGAACGCTTATTTTAATTTCATGCTATTTTTATGATAAATGTGAAACTTATTGCTTGTCTTGTCTTGCAGGCTTGCAGTTGAGGAAGCAGCTGGAAGGTCAACACAGTGACCTCATGGAGGAAAGAAGATCTGATCTCAGGAGCAAGAAGATAGAGATGAAGTGCGAAAGTCAAAGCCATTCAAGTGAAAGACAGAGTTGCAGCTGGCGGCGTTACTACAACAGACAAATAGAAGTTATTACCCAGCTGCCGGAACTTCTCAGAAGGGGCAATATTTCGCCCAGATTTGACACTGCTCAGAGATATTTTTGAGAACTGGTTCACCTGTATTTATTGCTGTAACCAAGGGTTTGAACCAGGGGTTCAGTTAGGTTTTTTGCTGTAGTGAGGACAATCAGGATGTCTTTATATTGTGCCTCTCTACACTGTAGTACTTTACAACAGGGATTTTAGGAAAGCAATAGTGGCTACAACAGAATTTCTTTTTTAGGAACATACAGCAAGTTAGAATAGTTTAGAAGTAGAAGAAGGAGGTCGCCTGTTTGTCTGCAGTAAGGTGCGCGTGGAATGTCTGGCTGCCTTACTGTATCTGTAAAGCTTGTAAGTTCTCTGTAGTATGATCAATGAAACTAAGAGTCATTCCTACATTGTAAATCATGTATGACTATTCGTTTCTAATACAATAGAATCTGGAGTTCTGCATCTATCTTCTGAGTGTTCTCCTGCTCTTCTTTGTGTTTTGAAATATCTTCTTTGAGAGCTTGCAATTTTAAATGTATGTTTGTGAAAATGCTCAGGACTTACATTTAGGGTTTTTACTGTGGATTTGATCAAACTACTGTGGTATTTACATAGTGCATAACAGAAACACTTGGATCCTTCGGTAGATTAGATGAAGCTTAGATTAGATCTCTCTAACTTTTCCCAACCCATCTGAAATATTTAGCTGAAAACGTAGAAATCCAAAGGAAATTGTCTCAAAATTTGAAGATGCATGCATAACAGAGTCTAAGTAGACAGTTTTCATAAGTGCATGAAGAAGGAAGCTGCAAAAAAATTCAAGAAAACCCTCTGAAACTTGCAGCACAGCATCACTTTTATGCAAAGGAATGAAAAGTATTGACATATCTCATGATCTTTTTGCATATTCTTAGGCCAGTAAACCACAAAACAAACCTAAACTACGTAAGGCCCCTTGAACATTACAGCTTCACATTGACCAACTGAACTTGACCAACCGAACCATTGTAGACTTGGGATTAGTTGAATCACCAAATGATTCCTTCTTGTCTTTCAAGTATAGTTACAGTTCATGTCATGTGAATTTTAACTTATTGTTATGATTGCATCAAAACAGTCATCAACAGTTTTTTGGCGCTAGAAGGAGGGCCTGCCTGAGTTAGGTTTCATTTCAAATTGGCTAACGACAGTAACAGAGTGACTAGGTCTAGGTCCAGTTCAGGAGATATATTTGTGCAACTACCTGATACAAGGCGAAGTAAAAGCCCTTTAATTTGGAATCCAAAGATATCGCAAGCAGGAAGTTCATCTGGAACACCTCCTGGGTCACCTTTTAACATCCGTAGTATTGTAAGTCCTGACAGATCGCTGTTCAGATCTTTAAATCTTGGTTCAGGCACTCCTGGAGGTCTTAATCCTCCTCTAAATCCTAATCCACCAATCAATCCAGGTATTTCTGCAGGTTCAAGTCAAGCTCAAACACCTGCAATGGCTTATTTCGATGTCAATTCTCCCATATTCTTCAATGATTATCATGACATGCCAAAAAATCCGGAAAAGATATGTCCCAAATACCAGTTGCATCAAGACCCAGAAGATCATATTAGAATATTTAAGGAAGCATGTTTTAGGGCTATGTTAGAGCACGAGGATGTTGTGTGTAGGTTGTTTCCTTACACCTTTAATGAGCAGGCCTCTAGCTGGTACGTAAACTTACCCAATGGTTACATTTCTTCCTGGGCACTTATGGAAGAAGCATTTCTGTCAAGATTTAGAGGACCCATTGACCCTTGTGCTTTGTATCATAAGTTGGCTGCTATAAAACGAGGTGAGGGAGAGCTAATTGATAATTTCAATGACAGATTTCAAAAGGCCTATTCTAGGCTAGTAGCTCCTTATACCATAGATGATGCTCCCTTGTTGGCTATGTACTATGCTGCCTTGGATCCTTTAACTGCCATGTTTGTCAAAAGGAAACCTGACATAGATTCAATATCCAAAGCCTATAAAGAGGCAGCCTCAGTGAACCAAGAAATGAGACATACAACCTACAGTCCATTTGGAGGAAATTTTGGGGTGCAGAATCAGGCACACCCATGGAATGGAGTCCCTGTGCAGCATGCTCCACTAATAAATCCGGTTCCTTCTTACACACCTGTGTATAATCCTACTCCAATCCAGGCTATAACTCCTTACACGGCTAGTACTTCCAATAACAGTCAAAATAATGGTCAGCCTTTTTTCCAACTTCCTAGGGATGTAATTGTGGCAAAAGCACAAGAGGATAGGGAAGACATCAAAGAGATTATTGCACATTTGAAAAGATTAACAACCGAAGTGACACAGCTAAGAAATGAGAATCTCTATGGCAGAAGCAACCAAAACTACAATCCCCATCAAAATCACAACCAAGGCCAAAATCAGAATTATAGTCTCAATCAAAATCAGCAGTACAATCAGAACCAAAACTACAATCAGCATCAAGGCCCCAGTCAGGGGCAACCAATGCAAAATAGGGGGCCAGTGATAGATAATAGGACCTGGGGCAATAATAACAAGAACCAGAATCAACCTAGGCCACCCAAGACATGGAACACTGGGCCCAACAACGGTACTCTGGCTTCTCCTTTTGAGAATACAGATAATCATGGTGCAAAACAAATAACTAACATACAAATGGCCAATATAGCACCCAAAAATTGGTGCAGATTTCACAATACTAATGCCCATGCTGAGCATGACTGTCCACAGTTCCACTTGGCAGCTAGTATTTTCAACGTAGATGTACAGCCTCCTACCTCTGAATTTCTCATTCCTAAGGGTAATGAGGTAGTACCCTCAGAATATGACATAGCATTAGTCTTAGAAACGTTTACCTTTGCAACTGCAGAAGAGAAGGGGGATGAATTGCTAGAGGATGAACCATACTGTTGTGAAAGTCTTTATCCCGAATCAGCCTTTGTGTTAAATGCTTTTCAGTTTCCTTTTGAATATGAAAATGAGATATTAAAGGAAACAGAGGAGGTGCAGGCCTTTCAACAGACAAATAAAAGCCACACCTACAATTTGAGGAACAACCCTAGGCCGGGAGGACCTTTCACCACTTCCACTCCCCCGAATAACATTAATACACCCCCAGATCAGAATGCTAGCAACAATCCTGCCATACTTAAAGCTAGTCAGCACACAAATAACGGAACAGCAGTGCAAAAGGATCAAACAAGTAAGACAGAAGCAGTAGAGACAACAAGACTAATGAATTACTTATCAGAGGAAATAAAGAAAATGAAGGTCAGCATACCTCTAAATGAATTATTGAAGACCCCAGGGATCAGAAATGCTTTTTTAAAATCCCTGGATACATCCATGACAAACATGGTGTCTGCTGATATAACTGTTCCTAGTAGTGATTCACCACCTAAGGAGAAAGGTAAGAAAGTTGAGCAGCCTTCCAACACAAACGTAGTAATACATGCGGATAAGAGGGATACTCAACCTTTCTTGTTAACTGTTAGGTTATGTGGGAAGAATATACACAATTGCCCTTAGGTTATTCTGGTGCTTCAGCCAACGTAATGCCCTTAGGAATATGTAAAACTCTCGGGCTGACTCCCACCAAATCTGCCAAGGTGGTCACACAATTAGATAAGACCGAGGTTAGTGTGATAGGAGAACTCATGAACATACAAGTGCAGTTAGCTTTAGACCCTAGGGTGAGCCAAATCATTGACATTCAAGTAGTGGATATACCCGTAAATTATGGAATGTTGCTAAGTAGGGATTGGTCCAAGACATTAAACGGATATATGGCTACTGACTTTTCACACATGTGGTTACCATGGAGAGGCATCCCAAACCAGATCAGAATAGAGGCAGAGCCCAGAATGAGACATATGATAACAGAGTATAATCGAACTAATGAAATCTTATATGCTGCTGTTGAACCAGGTGTCTATAGAGTTACCAACAATGGGATGCAGATTGAAGAGATTATGATGTTAAACATTAGAAAGAAGTGTGTCAGCAATAGAACAGCACTATTCATTGAGTCTGACAGAAATTCTTCAGATGAGGAAAACAATGCAATAGACAAATTTGGTCACGCCATTAGACAAGAGGTGGAAGAGTGCGTTACACACAATCTCCCAGTCCAATGTAAGTTATATAAAAATAGGTGTAGAGTCCATGATAGGCAACATTCTGAGGAGAATTGTGAAATATGCAAAGACATCATTGAATATGAATACAAGAAGTGCATAGGGAAGATAGAGTCACAAGAGAAAAATGAGCATCCTGATCCAACACAGAGAAATGTTCAGGATAATATAAGTGCCCTGACCCCAGATTTAGGAAAAGAAATAGAGGACAAGGGTAGTTATCTTTCTGAGCTGCAAACTACAAACACACATATGCAAGATAACCAAACGGAAAAACCCATGATAAACGAGACAACACCTCACAGACAATAAAAGAGACAAAGTATGCCAAGGTAAAAGATCAGAAAAGTAAAGATGGCATGTGGACATTAAAATGTGATGGTTCCAAATCAAAATAGGGCGCAGGTGCAGGTATTGAACTCATAAATCCTCAAGGTAAATCACATTTGGCAGCATATAGATTACAATTTTCCTGCACTAATAATATTGCTGAATATGAGGCCCTAATTTTAGGACTTGTCATGGCCATCAGGAAAGGGGTAAAAACCATCAGAATATTTTCAGACTCTGAATTAGTAGTCAGACAAGTGAGGAAACTATATGCCTGCAATTATAAGAAGATGATCAGTTACAGACATAGAGTTTGGGGTTTAATGGATTCATTTGATGCTGTTAACATAGAGCATATTCCTAGAGAGCTAAACCACAGGCCAGATGTGTTAGCAGTTGCTGCTAGTACATTAGAACCATTGACACTGTCAGGATTAAGACAATTTGCTGTTGAGCTAGTTAACGTGCCCAATATACCAGACAACGTTACGCACTTTCAGGTATTTGGAGGGGATCAGCAAATTATTGATTTTCTGACTTGTGATGAGGCATTTGAGGCCCAAATTATTGATGAACAAGAAAGGCCTGAAGTAACATGGGACGAAGAAGATATGATCAACTTAAAGAGCAACTTCTTGCCAAAAGGAGTAATTGAATTAGAACACATCTTTGACTTCGACGGAATAATAAGACAGAAAGACTTACCCAAAACAGAAGGGGGTAAGTGTGATTTACATAACTTAGGGACTGAGCTAAATCCACAAAATGTACTAATTGGGAAAGCTTGCTCTGAGAAAATCAGAAAGGAGGTTCTGGATGTTCTGAAAAAATATAAACATGTCATAGCATGGACTTATGAAGACTTGAAAACATTTGATGAGTCCATCATAACTCACGTCATTCCTTTAAGAAAAGAAGTCAAACCATTTAGGCAGAAACAGAGGCCTGTAAACGCCATTCTAGAGCCTTTAATCTTTGAGGAAGTTAAAAAATTGCTGTCCGCTAGAATAATTTTTCCAGTCAGACATTCTGTCTGGGTAGCTAACTTAGTACCAGTAAGGAAGAAAAACAGAGACATTAGGTTGTGCGTAGACTTTAGAAATTTGAACAAGGCTTCTGAAAAGGATAATTATCCTTTGCCCCCAATAGATGAAGTACTGCAAGCAGTAAATGGCGCAAAGATGATGTCTTTTTTAGATGGTTTTTCAGGTTATAACCAGGTTTTAATTGACAGAGAAGATAGACTAAAAACCACCTTCACTTGCAAATGGGGAAATTATGCATATAGAAGAATGCCTTTTGGACTAATTAATGCAGGTGCCACTTTTCAGAGGGCCATGGACGTTGCTTTCCGTGGATTATCAGGTAAGTGCATTGTTGTGTATATGGATGATTTAACTGTGTATTCAAGGGATGCATCCACCCACGCTGAGGACCTCAGAAAAGTACTCCAGCGATGTGAAAGGTATGGGATTTCCCTTAATCCAAAGAAATGTATATTTGGCGTAACTGAAGGTAAATTATTAGGCCATGTCATTTCTGAAAATGGAATTTCAATTGATCCAGATAGAATAGAATCCATAAAAAATTTGCAAATACCAAACAGTAGGAAAGAATTGAAATCATTTTTTGGTAAAATTAACTTTGTTCGGAAGTTTATAATAGGTTTTGTAGAGATTGTGCAGCCGTTGAATGCCATGTTAAAGAAAGATGCATAGATGGAATGGACGCCAGTAGCCAAAGCCACATTTGAAGATATCAAGGAGGCAATTTCTAATGCCCCTGTATTGGCAAGTCCAGACTACACATGCCCGTTTTACATCTACTCCTTTGCATCTTCTCATTCTGTCGCTGCTGCCTTGACACAGAAAGGTGAAAATAATGACGAGAGGCCCATAGCATTTATGAGTGCGCCTCTGAAGGATGCACAGCTGAAGTATCTAGATATCGAAAGACAGGCATTCGCATTAGTAAAGGCTATGAAAAAATTCAGACACTATATTCTGCGTAGCCAGATTAAAGCCATAGTACCAGATGCAGCAGTAAAGATGTTGCTAATGCAAAACGAGCCTGGAGAAAAAAGAGCCAAATGGATCACCACACTGCAAGAATTTGACATGGAGATCATTCCCGCAAAGCTGGTCAGAGGGCAGGCGTTGGTGCAGACAATAGCAAACATGGATCCAAATCTGATAAAATAGCAATATGTATTGAATTCCCAGGACGCATCAGGCTGGTACGATGATTTAAGCACCTTCCTGATAGCTGGGAAGTACCCAGGCAAGATGAAGGCTTCTCAGAGGAGAGCTTTGAAGATTAAGGCACAGCATTATATGGTGCAAGGAGGTCTTCTATTTAGGAAGAACCATGATGGAATTTATTTGAGATGCATAAACAGAACTGAAGCTGATAAAGTGTTGACAGAACTACATGATAAGTACGGAACCAGTCATGGTTCCCATTTAGCTACAGCACACAAAATATTGAGAGCGGGCTATTACTGGCCCACTATATTCAAAGATACTAAGAGTCACATCAGAAGCTGCCACACCTGTCAGACTGCAGCAGACAAAGGAAGAAATCTGGCCAATCCACTGCAGCCTGTGATCGAGTCCAGACCGTTTGCACAATGGGGCTTGGATTTTATCGGAGTCATTAATCCCCCATCTTCTGCAGGACACAAGTTTATATTGATGGTGACAGACTATTGTACAAGGTGGACTGAGGCCACCTGTTGCAAATTTTCCACAACTGAGGTAGTTATCAAGTTCCTTGAAGAAAACATCATCACCAGGTTTGGAACACCCTATTCATTGGTATGTGATAACGGCCCTGCTTTCTCTTCTTTAAAATTTTCTAAATGGGCATTTGAATATGGGATCATTCTAAGGTTTTCTTCGAATTATTACCCTCAAGGTAATGGACTGGCTGAATCAACAAACAAAATCTTATTAGACATCATCAAGAGGTTAATTGCCAAAAGTCCTAGAGAGTGGAATACCCTATTAAGATATGCATTATGGGTAGACAGGACCAAGTTCAAAACAACTTTAGGTAGCACACCTTATCACTTAGTTTATGGGACTGATCCCATACTCCCGGTTAATCTGAGAATACCAACCTGGAAGTTTGCCAATGAATATCTAGGCTTTGACAACCATAGGGAAGCCAGAATAGTGCAAATGTTGCAACTAGAGGAGAAAAGAGGTCAAGCCCTCGAGAAGTTTGCCAAACACCAAGCAGTTGTTAAGAGGTGGTTTGACAAAAGGGCAAGAGTCAAAACATTTAGGATATCAGACTTAGTGTTGTGCTGGGACAAAGCACATGAAAAGAAAGGAAGCCATGGAAAATTCGATAAATTATGGCTGGGTCCATTACAAATTTTAGAAATAATAGGAGATAACACCTTTAGACTTAAGACCTTGACTGGAGAAGATGTGCCATTACCAGTTAATGGCCAGCATTTGAAACACTACTTCCAGGCTTGAAGGTCAGGATGAGGCAGTCCTTTCTTTCCTAATGTAAAGTGCTGTAGATAATGTACAGTTCTGCTTTTGCTGTTTTCTTTTGGGTTGGCTGTTTGTATAGCTTGTCCTCTGTTTGTTTTTGCTTTTTGTTTCTGTCTGTTTGTACAGTTTTTTCTGTTGTTTTGTTGTTTGTACAGCCTGTTTGTTTGGTTTCTTTGTTGTCTCCTCAGCAGGGATCTTTATTTTACTGTAGAGTATTAAGGAGCAAAACTAGCAACCATTCAAAACAGTATATAATTTAGGATATTCAGGTTAACCATTTGTAATTTACACATAACCTGTCACTGTCATGAATGTAGAGAGTTGTTCATCTTCTGAAGTTTCGTATTCAATAAATGTGATTGAGAATTCGAAGCAGGTTTCTCACGATGACACACCTAAAATCCTTGGGTTTGTTGAACCTACCAGTGTAGATATTAGGTGAAAAATCAGAGGTCACCCTTGCTACCATTACAATTCTCAGCTTAATTTCAGCAAGTGTCCACTCCTTGCATCATCATGAAGTTACAAATTGCTATATCTTATGAAATCTTTCAAAATTAGAAAACAAAAATAAATAAATAAATAAATAAATAAAGCGGATTATACTGAAAATCTAGATTAAGCCATCTAAGTAACTCTACCGGGGCTATGGACGCTCGCTGGCAGTGGGGCTCTACTTAGGAGAATTGTAACGATAACCTTGCCGGGGCTATGGACGCTCGCTGGCAGCAAGGCTCTATCCGGTCGGCTATGAGGGAATATCCTCACCTACGTAGGCTAATGTCAGTCACTGGTTCGTTCAACCGATCTTCAAGATGAGGATAATTAATCACATGCACACAACTAAACTGAAAATAGAAATTCATGCATCTTTATTGAATACTTTGAGTCTCAAGCTGAATAGTAATTTGCAGGAAAAGATAGTTGGAAGTTATGAGTTCATTTCATCTAGTTTCCTTGAACACTCTGAATTTAATTGTTTTGTTTTGGTTGCTAGTTGTTGTGATGTTCACAACACGCCCCATTATGCTCCTTAGCAAAATGGGGACCCCTGCTGATGTCTTGCTTTTTGCTTCTACTTGTGTTTTTTCTGCTTTCTGGCGGTCTGGTAAAAATGAAGGTCAGGTGCATCATCATCATGATATTGCATGAGGTAGGTCATCATCATGAGGTTAGTTTGTCAAAGTTCATATTTTGTTGCTGTGACCTCATATTTAGGAAGAGCTTGAAATTCCATGCAGGTTTGCCTTTTACTTCACTCAAAAATTCTTCCATATGTGAAAGTTATGCACGGTCAAAGTTTTGGTCAAACCTGATATTCGCAGGAGGATCATCATATTTATTTTTATATCCTAAGTCATGTTGACAGGATCATCATGATCTTGGTCTATCACCCGATAAAAATCATGCAGTCGCAACATCCGGACGTCAATCTTAGGTGGTAGTGCTTTTTACCCGTCAAATGGCCTTATGCGCATTAAGGGACATCATCATCATATTTGACCCCCCCCGATAATATCCTGAAGCCCAAATATCATGATGATATCAACTTTAAGTCAAGGTAATTTCCCCGTCGAGTGGTCTTTATATCACGAGCATCATCATGATATCTTTGCATCGCCTAAAACTAAAATATCATGCTGATAGTATAAGATCACCCTGACTTAGAAAATCCACCTTCGGCATATTTGCATGCGCATGTTATAATCCTATCGGAGGGTCATCATCATGATATTTGCTGAGGTTCGATTTATGATGACGACGACTTCATATCCTCCTAGTCTCCTTTCGCAACATCATGATCATCATCCTGATCTTTCACAAGAAGGTCATATTCGCTGAAATTCGCTAAGTGATGGAGACATCATCATGATAATTCGACAAAGAGGATCATCATCTTCATATCCTCCTGATCTCCGGTTAGCGAAATATCATGATGATCACCCTATTTATTAAGAAGTGGTCGATATTGCATTCCTCAATAGCATGATCATATTTTACAATATCACCCTGGGGCAAATATCATGATGACCTCAACTTATCCTTGTGCTCCGAAAACAAAGTATGATGATGACGTCATCATCATATTGTTTTATCCTGTCCTATTGTCAAGATCATCATGATCTTGTTTGTTCACCTGATATTTCGCAAAGTCCTCCTGCCGATAAAATACAACCTTTTGCAAATATCCTGATGATCCTCATCATCATCACATTTTCCCTTCGACAGGATTTTTCCAAACATGATCCGGTTGGCGAAATATCATGATGACGTCATGTTTTAAGTTTACGAAGGCCCCGAAATATGATGGTGACGTCATCCCGATTTGTAAACGAGGAACCAAATATCCTGATGATCATCATCATCACATTTTTTCCCTTCAACAGGATATTTTTCCGAAACACGATCCGTTTGCCGAAATATGATGATGACGTCTTATTCTATGTTCGACAGAGGCTAATATCTTGATGATCATCATCATCACATTTTTTCCTTCAAACAGGATATTTTTTTCAAGCACGATCTGTTTGCCGAAATATGATGATGACGTCTTATTCCAAGTTCGACAAAAGCCCTAAATATCATGATGATCATCTTCATCATGCTGATCTTTCGAGAGGGTTGCCTTGGCCGCAAAAGGATCATATTATGTTCATCATCCTGATCATGCTCCTTGAGTGACCCGATATCACAGTTAGCCCCTTGATCTTTGCCGAATTATGACGATGACGTCATCCTTAGCATTTCAATGAAGCCCGAATATCATGATGACGTCACCATCATTTTCCTCTCCTCAACAGCATGATCATATTCGCATCCTCCTATTCTTCTTCAACAATATGATGATGATGATGTTGTTCTTTTCCCCGATATGCAGAAGCGAAACATCATGATGACATTCATCTGGACCTTCAGGAGGGAATGCATCATATTTCCAGAATATCATAATGATGGGGTATATCGACTAACCTGTTTTTTGACGCACCGACAGAGGTATACATGCCGATGGGCGGGAAATGAGGCGGTGGACATTTTAAAGTGTTTTTTTGGCGCCTCTGGCATTTTTCGGTCAGCGATGGTTGACCCGTGAGCTTTTAGCAGTCTGAACGCATTTTGACGCGTTTTGGGCGGATTTCTGGACCCGATTTCCGCGATTTTGCACCATCACCTGGTTTTGAACGCTTATTTTAATTTCATGCTATTTTTATGATAAATGTGAAACTTATTGCTTGTCTTGTCTTGCAGGCTTGCAGTTGAGGAAGCAGCTGGAAGGTCAACACAGTGACCTCATGGAGGAAAGAAGATCTGATCTCAGGAGCAAGAAGATAGAGATGAAGTGCGAAAGTCAAAGCCATTCAAGTGAAAGACAGAGTTGCAGCTGGCGGCGTTACTACAACAGACAAATAGAAGTTATTACCCAGCTGCCGGAACTTCTCAGAAGGGGCAATATTTCGCCCAGATTTGACACTGCTCAGAGATATTTTTGAGAACTGGTTCACCTGTATTTATTGCTGTAACCAAGGGTTTGAACCAGGGGTTCAGTTAGGTTTTTTGCTGTAGTGAGGACAATCAGGATGTCTTTATATTGTGCCTCTCTACACTGTAGTACTTTACAACAGGGATTTTAGGAAAGCAATAGTGGCTACAACAGAATTTCTTTTTTAGGAACATACAGCAAGTTAGAATAGTTTAGAAGTAGAAGAAGGAGGTCGCCTGTTTGTCTGCAGTAAGGTGCGCGTGGAATGTCTGGCTGCCTTACTGTATCTGTAAAGCTTGTAAGTTCTCTGTAGTATGATCAATGAAACTAAGAGTCATTCCTACATTGTAAATCATGTATGACTATTCGTTTCTAATACAATAGAATCTGGAGTTTTGCATCTATCTTCTGAGTGTTCTCCTGCTCTTCTTTGTGTTTTGAAATATCTTCTTTGAGAGCTTGCAATTTTAAATGTATGTTTGTGAAAATGCTCAGGACTTACATTTAGGGTTTTTACTGTGGATTTGATCAAACTACTGTGGTATTTACATAGTGCATAACAGAAACACTTAGATCCTTCGATAGATTAGATGAAGCTTAGATTAGATCTCTCTAACTTTTCCCAACCCATCTGAAATATTTAGCTGAAAACGTAGAAATCCAAAGGAAATTGTCTCAAAATTTGAAGATACATGCATAACAGAGTCTAAGTAGACAGTTTTCATAAGTGCATGAAGAAGGAAGCTGCAAAAAAATTCAAGAAAACCCTCTGAAACTTGTAGCACAGCATCACTTTTATGCAAAGGAATGAAAAGTATTGACATATCTCATGATCTTTTTGCATATTCTTAGGCCAGTAAACCACAAAACAAACCTAAACTACGTAAGGCCCCTTGAACATTACAGCTTCACATTGACCAACTGAACTTGACCAACCGAACCATTGTAGATTTGGGATTAGTTGAATCACCAAATGATTCCTTCTTGTCTTTCAAGTATAGTTACAGTTCATGTCATGTGAATTTTAACTTATTGTTATGATTGCATCAAAACAGTCATCAACAGAACGCTGCTGGCTTCCCCTACTCCATGGAATCTCTGGAGCTGGTTATTGAGTGCGCCCAGAATTACAACCCTCAGACGAGGCAAGTGGTGAAGCATGGGAGAGTGTATGCAGACCTATCCATCAAAGGTCTATCCCAGACATTTGGACTGCCAATGGGCAGCAAGGTAAAGAGTGTAGACTTGAAGAAGTCTGAAAGAGAATATGAGGCCAACAAGAAGACAGCCAGAAAGAACATGTATGCTTGGCGGGCTGAGAGCAGCACATATAATGCAGCGGCCAAGCTCCCTGTGCACATGTTCAAGTTTGATTTTAATGAGGAATATCAATATGTGATTGCCCTACCGAACAGGGTGACTGGCCAATCTGATACTAGAGAATTCAGGGACTGGATGTATGGCATAATAATGATGTGCCTATATGCAAACATCAAGCCACTATGGAGCCAAATCATAAGTGATGCTCTGCATGAGCAGCTGCTGAACCTGGGAGGTTCAGATTGTGCCTTCTATATGACCTCTTACATTGTTTATTCCTGTGCATACAGAGGTACGTTTGATGCCTTAACCATAGATGGGAAGCTAACAGGCACAAATGCAGCCTATATATGGGATCATCATCCCCAGCTGCAAAGAACCAATTATATCAAGGACTACAAATTGGTCAATGATGCATTCTCTATGCATCTGGTAAGGACCATGGAAGATGACAGGACAAAAAGACTGAGCATGGAAGCTCAGGAGGCAGTATACAGGCATGGGGCATGGTACATCCAATTTGCCACCTTTTCCTACATTAGGATAGAAGGTTTTGAAGGACATCCCCTGATGCTGCCAAGATATCCTACTGATGCAGTAGTTCTAATGGAATTTATCAGGCAGGGCTCCACCATCATACAGACTTATAAGGATGCCAAGAAGCTGCCACCAATTTTGTTCCCAGTCAGCATCGGCAACTATATCTGCCCTGACTCGGATCATATTAAGAAGGTGATGGTCACTCTGAACAAAATGAATCTGCTACCCTTCCCAGTAACGAGACCATATGATCCTTACGGCCGAATGCAGAAGATCCTAGGAAAGCCTATTCACCAAAGGCACCTAGAAGATTTTTGGGCTGACTGCGAAGATGAGGCAGAGGCCAGGAGGAGGAGGTATCAGAGGTTGACTCTGAACCAGATCAGGACATTTGACTGCATACCCCTCCCTCAGCAGTTGAAGAGTGATGACGGCAGGATAATGGTAGATGAACATGAGCAGAAGAAGATATACAATGATACCATTTCTTCCCCTCACCTCACCATGCAGGAGGATATGTCCTTGGACCCATTCTTTGCTAGAACCATACACTTGACCCAAGCTTGGGTAGATGCACAGGTAGAGGCATTGAAGAAAAAAGGTGTTGCCATCACGGTGGACAACAAAAGGAAGGGGCAGGACATCCCCACAGACGAATATGATGACTTCCTGCTGGAGAAACGGAAGACTAAGGGAGAGAAGATTCCTCCACCACAGCAGTCAAGCAAGAGAGCCCCAACGGGCAAGAAGGTAGAAAAGGGACCCAAAGGGGTCATAATTGAAAGGGCAGTGTTTACAGCTGAGGAAGTAGCAGGAGCAGCATCAGAATCAGATTCTCCTCCCAAGCCCAAGAAAGCCAAGACAGCAGAGGCTGGAACCACAGAGACCCAAGAAGTGGGTTAATCATCCAGACAACCAGGCAAGGATATCCTCATGGAGGAAGAGCCTGAAGAAGAGGAGGAAGCTCCACTAGTAATTAGAAGAAAGAGGAGAGCTCCGCAGGTGCTGGTTCCTACCGCGCCTAAGAAAACAAGAACCTCAATGAGAGGTGAGATGAGTCATCCCCCAGTGCAAGTACAAGGGGTAGGTAGTGAAGTGCAGAAGGAACTTCAGCACAATGTTCCACTTCCTACCATTGTCAAGTTCAAAAGAGAACTTGCAGAAGAGCAACAAAAGGAAACATCTCAGGCACAAGCAGAAAAGAATGTCTCGCTAGACGAGACAATAAACTTGTCTGATGATGAGGTGGTGCAGGATGTAGCTGCACAAGAAATGGAAGCACTTGCGGCTGCTGGCATCAGTGTGACTCCTCACAAGCCTCTATCTATCCAATCAATGCTTGAAGAGATGAAACAAGCAGAGGCGGAGCAAGAAAAGAGCCCAAGACCAGAGAAGAGCCCGGAGCAGGTAGCTCAGGACATAGGGCTGGACACACTAATCGCTGAGGTGGCAGATCCTGTAGTGGTCGACTTAACACAGAAGCAGGATGCAAGTCCTGAACAGCCAACAGGATCACCTGATAAGGGCCACCTAACAGAGGAGATAAAGATGGCAGATGCAGAAGGCCATGCTATGGAATCAGGCCAACGAAGCCCACAAGATACATCAGCAAGACCTGCTATAGTAGAGGTCCGAGAAGAAAAGGCTGATGATGAGAAGAAAGAAGCGATAGAGGATCCTGCTGATAAGGTGCAAGAGGTGGATGTTGCAGGTACAAAACAGATAACAGCTCCGGAGCAGATGCCATCACCTCAAGCAGATCCTACAATATCAAAGGTGGTCGACATACCACCAGAAGTAGAAAAGCGAAGGGAGGATGACCAACCTCCACAAGGGGAAGAACTAGGGACAGATGAAATAACGAAGGAAAAGGATCATGATCATCATGATCTACCTACAGGTACACCGCCAGGTTCCCCACACAGAGAAGATGCTCCCCCAGAAAAAGAAGTTCCTCAACAGGAGGAGGCGCCTCAGGATCAACAGCAGCAAGGCGAGCATCAAGAGCCGGAAAAAGAAAAGTCACCATCTCCACAACACATGTTGGTGGAAACAGGAGATAGAGGTGAACAGCATCATGATGCCGAGAAGTATGATCAGGTGCCTCCATGGTTAGAAAAAGAAGTGAATGCTGAGGAGGAGCTGGAGATTCATGAATTTGACGTCTCCACCCTATTCACCGCGGATATAATGAAGCCTAGGAGAAAGGCCAGAATGACTTCGGCCATCAAAAGAGATCCGGCGACAGGGAGAAGGACCGTACAAATTGCTGTGCCTGCAGTAGAGAAAGAGAAAGGCAAAATCACTGTGGATGAGTTCCAGATAAGCACAGTTGATTTGGGTTTTGCCAATGAAGAGCAGGAAGGTCAGGAGGGAAAGGATGTTATAGACTCTCTAATTCAGAAGGTGAAAAGAGAGAAGGAGAAGAATAAGCAACATAAAGAGCACATTGCTCCGTTTTATGCATACATTAAAGGCTTGACCACTCCTGAAGATACCACAGCTGAAGCTGCAGTCCCATTGACTGCCATTTCTCAGGAGGAGGTAAGTAAACTGGACCTCATGAAACATGAGGCGTCTGTAATCAGAAAATGGGTGTCATCCACATTGGATGATGCTATTGAAATAATGAAAGGTTCTTTGAAGAGATGGAGCATATTGAGTGACTCCAAAACCAAGGTAGACAGGTTGCAGGTGCAGACTGGGAAAAGGTCTTATAAACTGGAGAAAGTCCTCAGCCTGCTGGATGAAATAAGGCAGATAAATCCACAACTGCTTATCAGTAAGCAGGTGTTAAATAATAATACTACATTATTAGTGGATATCTGGTATAAGGATGTACAGTTCAAATGCGGAGTCCTCAAGAGATGCAATATTAAGCTGAGGGAGATCAGCATGAGGCTACGCGATTTAATGGGCATTGAAGCAGACATGCTCGAAACATTAGAGGGCAAGGTAGAAGGGAAGATAGAGAATCAGGATGAGGATTCTACCCTCAAGGCTCTGCGTAATAACTTCCAGGTGGAAGATGATGGTCCGTTAGTCCATTTGACAGAAGAGATAATAAATAAAATGATGAGGATCAAGGTCAAGATGGAGACCTATAATGAAACACTGCAGGACAGAAAGAATAAACTGGATAACAGCAGGGATAGGTATGAAGCACACAAACACACCATTATCAAGGCAAAGACTCAAGATGGTGGAGGAATAGACCAAGTTGTGCATTCATACGAACAAATCCAAAGCAGCATGCAGCCCCATATGCAGCAGCGTCATCATCCGGATAGCGAAAGTTCAGAGAGCGATGCACATGATGATGACCCACATACATCAGATGAAGAGCATGATGAAGATACATCATGAAAGGGGGAATATCTTGCGTATGCAGTATAGATAGTTGCCAGCTGGCAACTTGTGCCTTTTTGTAAAATTGACAAGTCATGAAGTGATGACCGTTGATTTGTATTGATAAATCAGATCCGTGGATCTTTTGTAACGGATTCCTCACCTTATTCTATAAAAGGTGGTGGAATGCCTTGTTATATTCATTCGAAACTTAATTGAAATTTGATTGCTGAAATATTCAGGACTTATTTCAAAGCTGCTGTATATGTACATGTCTTTTGCATACTTAATGAAAGAGAAGAGTATTCCGATTACAAATCTTTGTAAATCTTGAGTAATCTGTGTCTGAATTCTGGATATGTGCTTTGATTTGTTGCATCCCTTGGAGTGCTCATCATGTTGCATGTATTGTTTTCATTCATTATCCTCTGAAGTTTGCATCAACTGTATCTAGCTGTGGAATGTCTTGGTGAACATATGGTTTGATTTCTTCTCCTCATGACAGTATCAAGCATGTATGTGGATCAAAAGCTAAAGGTTCAACTTAATTAGGAGTATTTCTTTTAATTTCTTTCAATTTCAGAGCATCTCACTATCACAATTGCAAATAAACTGATAATCTTAAGCAAACGACCCAAAATATGCAGACATCTCGTAGATAATCGTAAATACTTAGCATATTTGAACACTAAGCATGCACAATTGAAAATATCATGCAAAGATCTAGGTATTTTACCTCTTTTCATCAAATACTCGCATAATTTGACTTCTCTGTAAAGAATTTCTGTAGGAACGTCATGATGATGGTGCATTTTCACGTAAGGCCCCAAAATGGAAACAGCAACTCACATTAACCACTGAGTAACGTCAGTCGATTAAGACCTAATCACCGGAGACTTGGGATCATGAATTCTCTGAATTCACTATATCTTTCAAGATGAATAAAGGTTAATGTGTACTTTTATTCTATGTTTGTTTGTGACTAACATCATGACCAACAGGCCTCATACTCAGCCACATTGTTTGTGCAACTGAAGGTGAACCTCAAGGCTGCATAGTATTTGTCTCCTTTAGGGGAGATTAATATATTCCCTCCATTGGCACCTATTTTGGTCCTTGATCCATCAAAGTACAGTTTCCAAAGCTGGTCTTCTTACTATTCCAACTGACTTTGGTCCTTAATCAGATTAGGAATCAATGCATCAGGTTCCTGTATCATATAGATGCCTAATCCTACCTCATTCACATGATGGAAAGGATCACTTTCATGATCTTCAGCTACCCAATCATCTAAGTTTATGTCTTCTATAGGTGTATTGGGATCTAGGCTCATGGGTTCATCCTACTGCCCATGGGTGATGTAGAGGTTAGTGTTTATTGGGCTGGGAAGATAGGGCTCAACATGGTCCTATGCAAGAGGTTCAGACTGTATGGTTACTTTCATACCATATCTCATTCTAAAAAACAAGTGGGACTGATCAGAAGATAGAAACCCACCCAATTTAGTAGTGAATTTCCTAGAAAGGCATATTGCAAAACTAGGTGGTAGATCAATGATGTAAATGTCCTGATGGATGAAAAAATTAGAACAAGCATGTGGTGTAAGTGGTAGATTTTTTATTGTTCCTACAGTACTAAGTGCAGACCCATCTAACTAGACAACTCCTTTTACAAGGGGCTCATAAATCAATCATAGTGAATCAGCTAGATTTTTGGGCATGACTGAACTGCTTGCCCCAGAGTCTATCATGTAGTTATGAACAAGTTTGTCACCAATAATCAGACTTAAGTAAAAGGGAGGAAGTTTTACCTCGTTTGTTGGCTGTCCACTCTTGATTTCTGAGCTATTGGCAAGTACAACTTTGGTTTTTCCTTGATTAGAACACTCAGAAATTGAAAGTTCAGCCAATGCTTTTTGTAGCAGATTCTTTTGGCCAGGAATGCACAATGCATCCATAACTGACATGCTCATTGTAGCTTTCTTAAGATGATCCACTATGTTGAAAGAAACAAGATTTACCTTTTGCTATCCTTTTACAACAGCAGCATCATCATGCCTTTGTGAAAGCTGTTGTTGTACTTTGGACTAATCCTTTACTGGTATAGTTTGATCCCTTTGCAGAATTTGCACTTTTAGCTGTGGTATATGGGTAGTTTGTGATGGAAAAGTTTGAAATGTATCTCTCACAGGCTGTTGTTGTACCACTGTAGCTTGCTGATTAAGGTCTGCAGCCCTTTGTTTTGACCTTGTGTTGGCTGAAACAGGTGTATGTTGTTGATTTTGGCTTTGATGGTAATTTATACCATAGAAATCACTCTCTTGCTAGTTCATCAAGGCCACATCAACATTATTCAGCTGAGATGAAACTTCACCAGGGGCACCTTCTGAACTTGCATAACTGTTATGTACCTTGAGTGCCTGATTTCTTACTTCATTTGTGCATGTAGCTTGATTATGCAGTTGGTGACATGGATAACACCAGTCACTATTTTGGGCTAAGTTATTCTATGTGGGTACAAGCTCCCTCGAGGTCCTAGCAATATGTGGGTTGTAAGATAGGAAAGGTTAAGGGTTTTAGTTTCTTCTTTGACCCTAAGGATCAGCTTGAAACGACTGCCTATATTATTGAATGGGCTGATACGGGGCTTGGTAAGTCTTAGTTTCTTTACCAATCTATTTTTTAATATTAACAAATTCATTGCCAAAGGTTTTGCCCATCGATTGAATCATGCCTTACAACTCTTGGATTTCTTGGAGGTGAGCTAGGGCATGATATTCTTGGTTGTAGGTTGACAAGTTATTGCTGGAACAGGTGGGACAGTAGCCAAACAAGGCATGTGATTGGCACAGATGGCTGGATTTCTATAAAAATGGGTAGGGTGGGCCTTGGGGCTATCTTCCCTGCTTGGATGAGGTAGTTTTATACTCTAACAGCAATCTCAAAAGAATCAGGAAGGGTGGTTCCTTCCATAGACTAGATCATTACAAAAATTTCACTATTCAAAGCTTTAAGGTAAAACAAAAATGCATGCCTTGGTAAGGGTTTTACTGTTGCGAGGATTTTGTCCCAAGTTCTATAAAATTGATAGTTGAAATCTGCCATGTGTTCGTGGGGTGCCCTCTTGATGGTGCCCAACTGCTCCAAAAATGAGAGATGATCAGATTTGTCTTCGAAGTGCTTGTGCAATCCATCTCCTAGTAGATCCCACGATGTTATTAAATTTTCAGCAAGTCCTCTGAGCCATTGCAAGGCTTTCCCTTTCAATTATGCAGCCAAAAGTCTGATTACTACATTTTCTTGGGTGACATTGTGTATGGAACAAATGGTTGCCACATCCTGAATGTGCTTAGCAGCTGTAGTATGGTCTTCTCTGGTGAAATATGGCAGTCCTTTAAGGGCTGCGACTGGAATATCATCACATTAAGCAAGTTACAGTGGGTTGCCTCTGTTAAAGGTGGCAAATGTGTACTGCCTAGCCATTATGGGTATTTGAACTATTAGCACCAGACTTCTGCTTCTTCATGTTGAAGTTAGAGGTGTTTGTTGATGCTTAGAATTGCGCTATTTCCAACACCAACATGGGAAACTCTGAGATGTGGGAATGTTCCTCAGAGTAACCTCTAGATTTTAAAGAAGCTGGCTCTTCTTTATCTCAAAAGTGATTTGGGAAAAGGGATAGAATTAAACAGAATAACAAATGCAACTAAAAAGAAAACTAAACTATGGCGATGCGCCTGAAGGTGATTTTGTTTCTCAACAATAAGCACAGTGAAACTACTATTAGGATTTAGTTACATTAAAGAGCAAACAATGCATGATCAATGTACAAGATGAAAAAAAAATAGAATCGAAGGCTCACAAATTAGAAGATTTTTGTAATGACACAGAAAATATCAGCGAAGGCATAGAACTCTATCTTTTATTAATTTTTCAGTCACATAAAAGGCACAGAATCATGCACAGTTATACAAACTCTCTGAATCAAGAAAACAGAACAAAGGCAAATGATATTACTACCCACAACACAAGATCTTCAAACTTCTCTAACAATCTGTGATGCAGAAAAATCTCTATATCTCCTGTGTTATATTTTAAACTGCGATCTAAACCCATATTTATAGCATAGAACTAGCTCAAAGATTGCCCGCACGATCAAATCTCAATGGCCTAACTGAACTGGGACTTAACTGGAAGTGTCTGACAGAAAATATATTTCAGATCTGAAACGGTTAGCCACTCTGCAAGTTCATTGGCTGAAATAGATACATGTAACTCCACTTACTTGAATCAGGTAGGAACACCTGGCAGTTTCTAATAGTCTTTGCGACTATAAACCCTTGGGACAGCTGGCATTCATACACACCCCTTTCTTGAAACTCCTTCATCTTTCCAGAACAATAGGAAACTAACACATGGCATTCTCCGCGTGACTTACTTGATAAACTGTTTCATTACTCGGGAGACACTGGAAAATGACACTTGGCAGTGTCCGCAACCCGTGCAAAAGATATGTGGTGATGTTTGCTTTACTTAGAGTCTTTACTATGGCTTTATATTAGGAGTGTTTGGGCTTTGCCATCTGTCATGGTCCGTTGTCTTGAGCCTTTAATCACTTACCAAAAATGGGACCCACCATACCTCTCGACCGAGCAGCTTCAAAAAGAAATAGGGACAGGTGGTGCCTTCCGTGGATCTTAGAAACATATACGTGGTAGCTTTCGCATAACTTAGAGAGACTGTAGATCCCTTTAGGGAGTTCTGTGGAAGATGACACATGGCGGCTTCTGCTGAACTTTGTGAAACATAATAGAAACAATTAAGACGCATCAGGTCCGCGGATGGTGACACATGTCGCACTCCACTGAAACTTTAGAAACATTAACGGGGCCCACCAACAGTCTTTACTTAGTAATGAAACAAAAAGGGAACCCACGGATGTCAACACTTGGTGCACTCCACAGAAACTATATGGGACACGCGGCACCTCCCGTGTAACTTTAAGAAACTTTTAAGAAACTCTCCGCATCTGCCACTTGGTGCCTTCCACGCTCACTAAAGCTTTAAAAAGGGACCCGCCACATTATGAGAAACATTAAAGGGATGTTTGAAACTTATAAGAAACTGAAACCGATGTCGACACTTGGTGCACTCCGCCTCAATGCAAAAGATACATGGCACTCTCTGCGCCACTTTAAGAAACTTTATAATGTGTCCCGGGTGCTGACACTTGGCAGCTTCCACTACATCTCTGGGACTTAGGCAAAATTTACAAAATAAAACCCGCGCCCGCGCTCAGTGTCAAAAACCTCACTGCCAAAACTGAAACGCAAAGAAACAAAACTGGAGCTCGCACAACTAAAACTCAAAAAACAAAATGTAGAGTATCTTACTCTACAGTTCTTGGCGACCTCGAGGACTTTTGAGCCTGCTCAAAAAGAATCCAAAAATGTGTATATATATAGCAAAATTTACATATTTTGCAAGGCCATCTGATATACAGACCACTCGGCATCAGATAGTCCCTATTTGTTCTGCAAATCTTGGAAGGCTAAATCTAGGTTGATAATGTCCTTATGTGAAAACCCTACAAAACATGGACTACAGCTTTCAATTGGAAATCAAGCTGGGCCATGGGGATCAAAACAACTTCCACTTCTGACATTGTTGAAGCATCTGTTAGACCCTAGAAAACTGACTGGTCATTTTGTCTGGCTAGCAATAGAGGCTTGATTTCATCAACCATTAATACAGTGTTTCTATCAGGAAAAGGGGAGGGAAGACCCAATTGCACCAGGTCTTTAATATGTTTCTTCATGTCCTTCACTCCCCCCTTAACCACATCTAGGAGCTCCTAGCAAGTAATTGCAGCAGAGTTGCAACTGAAAACCTCATTCACCCGTTTGGTAGCAATCATTCTGTCACTGATCCCTGCTGCCAATAATGCTTCATCAGATGTGTCATACAGTTTCCCCAGTAGTAGTTGAGAATCTGAAACTCTCATGGAAATAATGGACAAAGTGGCCTGAACTGAAGTCTCTACCTTTTCACACTATTGCTGTGCATGTAGTAGGAAAGTTAAAGAGGGTTTGAGCTAGATAATCTCCTCAGAGATTCTTGCCCACACTGATGCATATAGCTCCTTAACCAGGTTCAACACTCCTGCATTTTGTGGCCTATTTGCCAACTCAAGGGTCAACTGTTTTGCTGTTTGTTGCTCGGCCTGAAGTTGAGCCTGTATGGCAGCGACATTGTTCTGTTCCTTCAACAGCTGCTGTTGGAACTGTGTGGCTTGTTGAGAGGAATCCTGATGCCTCTTCTGCAATGTGGCCTTTTCCTGCTTCAGGGTAGTCACTACAGACTTCACCTGGATCAGCTCTTCCTTTAAAGAAGCATTTTGGCTCTGTGTAGCCTGATGAATCTGACATGAAACAGTATTTTGCAACTGTTTAGTGAGATCTTCTATTTCATCATTTTTCAATTTGAGCTCAGCTGTCAGGGTGCCATTATGTGCCTTTTCTTAAGCCCGATCAGCCTCCACCTTCTGCAACTTCCTTGATAACTTCAAATAGTCAGTGGCTACAGCAAAAGTGGTTTCATTTAGCAGCTCTACCCTGTCTTGTGGCCTAAAAAGTGACATGTCTATGGCCACTGCACTCATTGTATAATCTTGGGGCTGCATCTACTCATTAGGTCTAACTACATTTGGTGACAAATGAGTCACAGTTAGCTACTGCTGGATTGGGTCAAATAGTGACCTCATGTGTGGTACAGCGTGAGCTTTATTGTCCTTCTTTTTTTTTGTCTATTTGGGCTTCCCTAGCTTTCTTAGCAGTGTTTGCTTGAGCTTGGAAGGTAGGGGGAGATGAAATATACCCGCCCGCAAAAGGATGACCCTGTGGCAAGCCATAGGGGATAGCCAAATGTTAGCTAGGGGAAACCTGAGGAGGTATTCTCTTAGGAAAAGAAGGGGAGAAGGGAGGTAATAATGTGGCCTGTAATGACATGGCCTGAGTAGTGACAGGTGGGGAAAACTGGGAAATTAGCACAGTAGAGGTGGCAGGAGAAAATATTTGGCTAGTTGGGATTGCCACCCCTATGGATGAAGAAAAAGACTGAGAAGAAGAGGGAGAAGAAGCACGTACCTGAGGAGCAATAGATGTACTCAATGGTTGTTGATTTGAAATTAG
This sequence comes from Cunninghamia lanceolata, assembly GCA_027924645.1. NCBI lineage: Eukaryota > Viridiplantae > Streptophyta > Pinopsida > Cupressales > Cupressaceae > Cunninghamia > Cunninghamia lanceolata. Next base: position 2,431,230 of record BSBN01001670.1, on the reverse strand, counting down.
TGAGTTAGTCAGCCATTGAGTAGGCAATCTGCTATAAGAAATCTAGCTAAAACTCCTGAGACTTGTCCACGGTCTTCATTCTGAATAAAATGGTGAGTTGCCAATCATAGACAGTGATGTCTTCCTTCATCCTGAAGATAAATGCCATCATGGATAGTGCTTCCTGACTGGCTTGTGTAAATTGTGCCCTTCCTATTGGTAGCACTGGCATTTGAGTGTTTTCATCTCCCAGCTGCATCTCTGAATTAAGAAACCTTAATTGATACTAGACGTTTGCCCATGTCTTCTGCATTTTGACAATGGTGGGATACATGGCTGTGCTGTCATAGTATAGGGCCAACATGTCCCTAATAGCCTTTGGTGTAATTTGCACCATGAAGGGTCCCTTTTGAATGGTACATGAGGGTGCATGAAACAATTCTGCGCATACCTCAATCAGGTCGGGGCATAAATGCACGCTTGGGACCACAAATTTCGCCAATTGAGAAGTCCATATCCACATTCTGAATGTTTCAAATTGTTTAGCCTTGGCCTTCAGGAGACATCTTTGGTGTGCTCCCTCTCGTAGAGCTTTGCCAAACTTTTGAAGGGCTGGTTCAGCAATACTGTCTGCAAAATCCTACACCTTAGCTGGGTCAACTGCATAACCAACCTCGAGAACCCTAGTCCTTGGATAGGTCTTTAAGGGTTGTGTAGGGGCTGAAGCATGTGATTTGCTAGCAAGAAGCCTGTCAACAAACTCATAAATCCTGAGCCCCTACTATGAAGACTGTGCCTCTGCCATCTCTGTGTTTGCTGGAAACTGTAGAACTTACTTGTAACAAGGATGGAAGCTTCGCAACAGGGAAGACACACTTAGGAAGTAGGTTTTGCTATGAATTAAAAATGCAGGCAACAGGGAAGACACTTAGCAGAAGTAGAAACAAATGAAACTCAGTTAAGCTTTAACTCATGTTGTTGGGGTATTTTAATGACACATCAAGTCTCATAAATGGCATTAAAAATGGAAAACCGTTAGTAAATCTTATAAAATCCGCGTGGGACAAAGTGTCAGACACGTCATAAAAGCGGCTGCGCTACAAGTACTTTTTAGGGAATTTTGGGGATTTGAGAAGTTTAATGAATGTGAGAGTTTCAAAGCTTTAAGAGACTTGAGCCGTGGCCATGTGTTTATAAAACACTTATTCAAAGAAAGAGTGGGAAAAACAAAGCAACAATGAAAAGGAAACTATCTAACTATAATACACAGGAAAAACACTGGTTAATTGAAATGCTTCAAGTAGATCCCATTCACAGGAATCTCCATAGGTTCACCCTCCATTGTTTCAAGTTCAAAAGAATTCTGCTATTTACAGGAATGAATCTTGAAGGGGCCGGTCCATAATGACTCAAATTTGTTGTGTTGACCCGGCTTAGCAACTCTCTCATCCCATTTCAAAACAACTGATCCTACTTCAAAATGAGGATTTGAAGTCTTCTTATCAAAATAGTCTTTGATTATTTTCTGATGTTTCATTAATGATTCATGTGCCATATCCCTCTTTTCTTGAACTTCTAGGAGCTCAGCAAATCTGACCTACATGGGACCATTCTCTTCAATCTCAATGTGTTTCAATAATTGGAGAGTAGGAATCTCTAAGCTCAGGGGCATTATGGTAGGCTTGCCATAGACTAATTCATATGGGGACATTTTTTTCACTTGTTTAGGCATAATCTTATCAGCCCATAGTGCTGTATTAAGCACTTTATGCCACTCTTTGTGATGATCAACACCTATCCTCTTGATAAGTATAATCAGATTCTTGTTAGTTGATTCTGCCAGATAATTACCCTGAGGATAATAATTTGAGGAGGTTTTCAGGTAGATTCCATACTTTGGTGCAAAGTCAGATATTTTTGCCCCTAAAAATGCCTTAGCATTATCTGAAATTATAGTACGAGGAGGCCCAAAGCGAGTAGTGATACCCTCCAGAAAGTCTAGGATCACCTTTTCTGTTGCTTCTTTTAGTGGCACTACCTCACTCCATCTGGTAAAATAATCTATGGCAGTTAGAATCCATTTATGTCCCATACTTGACACTGGATTGATCATTCCAATGAAGTCAAGACCCCATTGAGCAAAAGGTTCATCAATGATTATAGGACTAAGGGGCATTGCTACATTCCTTCTCTTCCCTACATAATACTGACAAGATTGGCATTCTTTGACCAGTTGATAACAGTCTATGAATAAAGTGGGCCAGAAGTAACCTGCCTGACTTATCTTTATAGCTATGGTTCTTGCAGAAAAGTGTCCACCTGACACTCCGTGGTGCATTTCATGTAGTATTCTTTGGGCTTCACCTTTGTCTATGCATCTTGAAAGTATGCCATTAGTATTTCTTCTAAAAAGAACTTGGTCAATTAAAACAAAATGAACTCCCTATTGCCTATAGTATCTCCTCTTGTCCTGAGAGAGCTCTTTTGGGTAAATCCCATGTTTCATAAACTGGATCCTATTTGTGACCCAAGAATTCTGATCAACTTCTTGTATCCTCAATACATTTTCCTTTTCTATTTCTTCAGTTATCATTTTTTCCATATCTTGAACCATATACTGGCACAAACCCTTGCCTCTGACAAGTTTAGTTGGTCTGACCTCCACATCATATTCAAGAATCTTTTTTATCTAGTTTGCTCTTTTCTCAGTGATTTCTCCTTCCATAATGTATTCTCTAACACTCGGATGAGCCACTAGTATCAAAATCTTATTACCTGTGACCATGTGTCTAAATTTCTTGATGGCTTTTACCATAGCATATGCTTGTTTCTCTACAAAGTTATACCTGCCTTCATACTCCCTATGAGTCCTTGAGAAAAAGGCTATTGGATGCTCTCCCTCTTGTTGATCATCTTTCTGTGTTAGGATAGCAACAACATTGAATTCTCCTCCATAGACATACATTATCAAAGACTTAGAGAAGTCAGGGTTCCTCAATACTGGGGCTATTGAAATTGCTTTCTTGACCTCTTCAAAAGCCTGTCTCCCTTCTGTAGTCCATTTGAACACCAGGTCTTTCTTTAGTAGTAGGGTAATTGGTCTTATTAGGCCTGCAAAGTCTGATATGAACCTACTGACAAAATTAATCTTTCCCAAGAAGGACTGAACTACTTTCTTGTTTACTGGCAGAGATAGGTTCATTATGGCAGTGACTCTCTCTAGATCTATAGAGACTCCTTCCTTTGACACTATATGCCCTAATAGTTTACCTTGAGGTACTGCAAAAATGCATTTCTTAGGATTTAGAGATATTCCAAACTCTTGGCATTTCTTAAAAACTGCTTCTAGATGGTCAAAATGATCTGCAACATTTTTAGAGAAAACAGTGAGGTCATCTAGGTAAATTAGAATGATTTTATTGATAAGCTCTCCAAATGCTACATCCATTGCCCTCTGAAATGTATCTCCGGCATTTGAAAGACCAAAAGGCATCTTTGCATAGGCAAATGTTCCCCATTTTGTGGCAAAAGCAGTCTTATGTTGGTATTCATCAGCCAACCAAATCTGATTGTATCCAGAGAAACCATCTAGCAAGGAAAATCTCTTTGATCCAGCCACAGTCTATAAAATTTGTTCCATAGAGGGCAAGGGGTAGTGATCCTTCAAGGATGCTCTATTTATATCTTTGAAATCCACATAGAGCCTTATATCCCCATTCTTTTTTCTGACTGGTACTAGGTTGGATACCCAAGTTGAGTGTTTGATTGGGAAAATGATCTTTGATTCTAATAGTTTCTGCAACTCATCCACCATCAGAGGTTCAATCCTAGGGTTCACTGGCCTCTGCTTCTGTCTAACCAGTTTAGATCCTTCAGTCAGCTCTATAGTGTGTTGAATGATATTTCTATCATAACCATGGAGATCTTCATAGGTCCAGGCTATGACCCTATCATATTTCTCACATAAATCAATTAACCTTTTTCTTTCCTGTTGAGTGGCAGAATTTCCAACCTTCAATTTTCTCCCCTCACTAACCTGAATCTCAGAGTAGTCTTCTTTGTTTGCTTGAAATCTCTTCTTTTCTATGCTGGCATCTTTAGGGTCAAACAAGTTTTCCAGGGTAATTAGTCCTTTAGGGAGCTTTTTTGACTTCAGTTGAATGATCTGATCACCATATGCCTCTTCAATTTTGGGTTGTAACTGATCAGCAAATTCTCCTGACTATTGCAAAAATGAGAGTACTTGAAAATCATTTTCAAAAACTTGCCAATTTTCATCATTGTCTGGAATGGTTGGCCTCACAATTACTTTGACTGACTCATTATTGACCATTAGATCAGTTATTGGATCAAACTATGAACCAATTTGTGCCATCCTATCTGCCTTAGAATTTTAGGCTCTAGGGACTACTTCTATATTGAAGGCTTCAAAATTTTCTATTAAGTCCCAAATTCTGTGCCTATAGGATCTCATCCTTACATTTTTGGCTACTGCCTTCTCTCTTATTTGTTTCACCACTAGTTCTGAATCTCCTTTGACTATCAGATTCTTTACTCCTTTCCTTTTGCCAATATAAGTCCATGCACTAAAGATTCATACTCAGCATCATTATCAGTACAGGTGAAATGAAAGTGAATGGATCTTAAAATCTTTTCACCATTAGGGGCAGTAAGACAAATTCCTGCTCCAGCTCCATTTTTACTTCTAGCCCCATCAAAATATAGGGTCCAGATTCTTGAGTCATTTATGGATTCTTGGGTCTGAGAGGGCTCATTTCTTAAGACATTAGGGATCTCCTGGTCTTCTTCAAATATAACATAAGTGCCCAACCCTGTTAAGTCATAATTTCCAAAGGGGTCACTTTGCATCATGGTTAAAAATTGGTTATCCTCTTCTTGCTGATCATATTAAGTCCAATCCCCTATTTCTTCAACAAAAACTCTTTCCTCTTTATTTAGCATGGCATGGGCTGCTTCTAACTTTGGGGTTGGTTCATTAGTGATATGGTCCTTTGACAATGGTTCTGACAGTACCTTCATTTTAGTCCCATATTTGGTTCTTAGGATGAGGTGAGACCAATCAAGTGACATATAACCTCCTAGCTTGGCTGTAAAATCTCTAGATAGGCATAAGCCAAAAACAGGAGGAATATCTATGACTACAACATCTTGATTTACAATTATATTGGGATAGGTATACAACTGTAATGGAAGTTGTTTAATTTTCCCTATTGTTTGCATAGACTTCCCATCTAACTGCATAACTCCTTTTGTAAGTGGCTCATATTTTATTTTCAAAGCATTTGCTATTTGCTTTGGCATCACTGTGGTGCTAGCCCCAGAGTCTATCATTGCATTGTGCAACAGTTTCTTCCCAACTATTAAAGTTAAATAAAAGGGATCTGGCTTGGATTTACTTACCTCTGGTGCATTGTTCAGAAGGGTTGTTGTCTGTAGGGGAACAGTCTCTTTGAATTTTTCTTTATCAGTAGGTCCTCCTTTGGTACCAGTCTATCTAGGCACTGCTTGGCCCTGTAGAGCTTCTTGCAACAGTGTCTTTTGCTCAGGAATGGCTAACATGTCCCATATTGACACATGGGCTGGAGTCCTCTTTAGCTGATCCACCACATTCACAGGTCCTAGTGCTTGGGTTCTTGGATAATAAGGGTACCTTGCTTTTTCTTGAACTTGTCAAGAAACTACTTGGTTTTGCACTGGCTGAGGTATTTCTTGTCTAGTAGCTGTATTTTGATGATCTTGAAATGGTGGAATCCCCATAATTTCATTATTTGTGACTCTAGGCTATTCCATCATCCTTCTCTTGGCTCTAGTATAGTAATTTGATTGTACCAATGGCTTCTTAGAAGTTGAAGCTTCATTTAAGAATATTGACTCTTCATCTTCAATCCATGAGAACAAAGCATGCTCAGGGGCTATTTCTTCTTCTTGCTGTAAAGACATCCCTTGCATCTGAGCCACCAGGACTGAATTTTGCATACCAGGGGATTAGTAGGTTTGAGTGTCAAAAGTATTTGCAAATTGTCCATCGACTCTTCTTTGCTCTACTATCTTTTGCTGTAGATTACCCTTGGGACAGTCTCTGGGCATATGAGCATCATTACAAGGGAAACACTAGGCATTGGTGCCATCTACATAATTATTTTGCCCTGGGACAATCTCTCTATTTGGATTAGGAGGAACAGTCTGCAAGGGTGTAGGAACTGTAACTAATTGGTTTGATGGCTGAGGGTTAGTTTGCCTTTGGGGACCTTGATACTGATTTGGCTATGGAGGAGGTCTATTCCCTTGATAGCCTTGATATTGGGGTCTGGGATAAGGATTCTGCTGTCTTTTTAGGTTAATTATTTCATTAGAAAATGTTCGTAGGATGTTCTTGACATCATCCATCTCAGAGGACTGGGCAGGGACTATAGCTTTAGCAGGTTGTTGGGGAAACGTATACATGGACACAGGTGTGGTAATGGGGTTAGGAGCTTCTTGAGGCAATGGTAGGGTAATCTCTGGAAACATAGGCATGAGGGGCCTTGGGGGCAATTTTCCAGCATTTATCAAATTGTTTTCAGCTCTGATTGCATAGTCATAGGCTTCTGGCAGAGTTTGGCCTCCAAGTGATTGAATCATTACTGCTATATCTAAATTTAGGGCTTTAAGATAAAATACTATAGCCATACCTGGTAATGGTCTTGCTGTAGCAGGAATCCTTTCCCAAGTCTTCTGAAATCTGGAATTGAAGTCAGTCATTGCTTCTTGTGGTGCCCTCTTGATGGTAATCAGTTGTTGTAACAAAGAAGATTTATCACCCATCTCTTTGAATCTTGCAAAGAAAGCATCTCCAAGCTGATCCCATGTAGATATTGAATTTGGGGTCAAAGACCTGTACCAATCCAGAGCCTTCCCCTTAAAAGAGGCTACTAACAGTCTTATAGCCACATTTTGCTATGTGATCACATGTATTGCATAGACATCAGACACATCTTGTAGATGCTCTTCAGGTGTTTTGAAATCCTCCCCATTGAATTTGGGCAGAGCCTTTAGGGCATTTGCTGGAATAGGATCCCAAGTGGTTGGTGGTACTGGGAGAATCAGAGCACTGCCGGTGTTCCAATTTGCATAATTCCTTGGGGCTATAGGTGCTCCCATGTTTGCACTTAATGTTGCTGTAAACTGATTTACCCTTCTTCTTGGATTAGTTAAATGGTGGTAAAAGAATCCCTGGGTTCACAGCAGATTGAGCTGTTGTCATAGGTCCACAGCTCTGACTCCTTGTGACTCTCTGGTTCAAACAGTCTTGAAAGAAACTTCAAGAAATTATCCCATCGGGCGAGCCAAAAACTGTTGATGCTTAGAATTGCGCTGTTTCCAACACCAACATGGGAAACTCTAAGATGTGGGAATGTTCCTTAGAGTAACCTCCAGATTTTAAAGAAGTTGGCTCTTCTTTATCTCAAAAGTGTTTTGGGAAGAGGGATAGAATTAAACAGAATCACAAATGCAACTGAAAAGAAAACTAAACTATGGCAATGCGCCTTTCTCAACAATAAGCACAGTGAAACTACTTTTAGGATTTAGTTACATTAAAGACCAAACAATGCATGATCAATGTAAAAGATGAAAAACAAATAGAATCAAAGGCTCACAACTTAGAAGATTTTTGTAATGACATAGAAAATATTAGCGAAGGCACAGAACTCTATCTTTTATTAATTTTCCAGTCACATAAAAGGCATAGAATCATGCACAGTTATACAAACTCTCTGAATCAAGAAAATAGAACAAAGGCAAATGATATTACTGGCCACAACACAAGATCTTCAAACTTCTCTAACAATCTATGATGCAGAAAAATCTTTATATCTCCTATGTTATATTTTAAACTGCGATCCGAACCCATATTTATAGCATAGAATTGGCTTAAAGATTGCCCGCACGATCAAATCTCAATGGCCTAACCGAATTGGGACTTAACTAAAAGTGTCTGACAGAAAATATATTTCAGATCTGAAATGGTTAGCCACTCTAAAAGTTCATTGGCTGAAACAGATACATGTAACTCCACTTACTTGAATCAGGTAGGAACACCTAGTAGTTTTTGATAGTCTTTGTGACTATAAACCCTTGGGACAGCTGGCATTCATACACGCCCCTTTCTTGAAACTCCTTCATCTTTCCAAAACAATAGGAAACTAACACATGGCATTCTCCGCGTGACTTACTTGGTAAACTGTTTAATTACTCGAGAGACACCGGAAAACAACACTTGGCAGCGTCTGCGGCCCCTGCAAAAGATACGTGGTGATGTCTACTTTACTTAGAGTCTTTACTGTGGCTTTATATTAGGAGTGCTCAGGCTTTTCCATCTATCATGGTCCGTTGCCTTAAGCCTTTAATCACTTACCAAAAATGGGACCCACCATATCTCTCGACCGAGTAGCTTCAAAAAGAAATAGGGACAGGTGGCGCCTTCCCTGGATCTTAGAAACATATACGTGGTAGCTTTCGCGTAACTTAGAGAGACTATAGATACCTTTAGGGAGTTCTGCGGAAGATGACACATGGTGGCTTCTGCTGAACTTTGTGAAACATAATAGAAACAATTAAGATGCATCAGGTCACGCGGATGGTGACACATGTCACACTCTGCTGAAACTTTAGAAACATTAACGAGGCCCACCAATAGTCTTTACTTAGTAATGAAACAAAAAGGGAACTTGTGGATGTCAACACTTGGCGCACTCCACAAAAACTATATGGGACACGCGGGTCCTCCCGTGTAACTTTAAGAAACTCTCCGCATCTACCACTTGGTGCCTTCCGCACTCACTGAAGCTTTAAAAAGGGACCTGCCACATTATGAGAAACATTAAAGGGACATTTGAAACTTATAAAAAATTGAAATGGATGCCGACACTTGGTGCACTCCGCCTCAATGCAAAAGATACGTGGCACTCTCCGTGCCACTTCGAGAAACTTTATAATGTGTCCCAGGTGCTGACACTTGGCAGCTTCTGCTACATCTCTGGGACTTAGGCAAAATTTACAAAATAAAACCTGCGCCCATGCCCTGTGTCAAAAACCTCACTGCCAAAACTGAAACGCAGAGAAACAAAACTGGAGCTCGCACAACTAAAACTCAAAAAACAAAATTTAGAGTATTTTACTCTACAATGTTGATTTTGATCTCCTTCCTGAATTGGCTATTCTGCTTACTAATCTACCTCTTCTTCTTAGTGGCAACAGTTGTAAATACTTAAAAGGATTAGAATTGGATCTGGTTTTCATATGTTGATAACACTAATCTACATGCAAGATCAGAGATAACAAGTTGCCAGGTATATTGTGGAAGCCTCCAAAGGTTGGAATATTATTGCATATACTAGAACAATAGCTATAATGGTATAAAACTTCTCTGAAATAACTTTCAGAGTCCCACCGGGTGTGTCAAAAACTGTTATCAATCAAGTATGCACCCTGCTAAGCTCACAAAAGACTTAGCTACCTGTTTGACACATGGAAACACTCTCAAGATGTGGGTTTCCTATAGTGAGAGTGAATCTCCAGAGTGGCTTGGTTCTCCTTAAGATCTTTCTAAACTAATCACTTGTCTGAGAAAAGGGATGACAAATAACTGGAATAAAATTCTATTTTATCTAAAGATGATCTAAAAATCTAAAATTTTACCAACAAACAACTCTCAAGCATGTAACCTCAGTTTCACATAAGTCCAACAATCTAAAAGTACTTTGTATGAAAGTTTAATTAAAACACAACACACAACCTGGATTAGATGGGCAATAGATACTCATATTTTAGTAACATCAAGACATAATCAGAGGATTAGAGATCATAATCACGGTGAAAACATAAAATCAAAGTTATAAAAGAGGCAACAAATGTGAAACATGAATGCTTTGCTGTATTGAACTAAAAGGGGCGCATCTAACTCTAAAAAATATGAGCCAAGATCAGTTTACAAACTCTTTGCCTGTGCTCTAGAGAGAAGAAACAAAGATATCAACTGAGAAAAACTAAGTCTTTCTCCCCTATTTATAACTCCAAAAATCTTCCTTTGAAAAAGCAGAGAAATCTTCCTAGAATAGAAAATTTGATCCATTTTCAAGTTCCACTAAAAAGCCAAAAATAAAGCTTTCAAATCACCTCTAATCTATATATGAAAGCTGTGAAAATCTTCCTCAAGGTAGACCTCACCAAAATCTGCTTTAAAACAGGCTTTATTTTCTCAATAAAAGCTCAATTTTTTTTTTATTGTCCTCATCTGCCTCAAAATAAAGCAAATCTAGAAAAAAATATTTGATTTGCTTTAATAGTTTTAACTACATAAAATGACAAAATATTAAAAGTTGTGAGGGGGAAAATAGTTTAATCAAATCAATGATAATAAGAACCCAAACATCTATGAAATCTGAAGATAAAAAAAGGAGATTTAAAGTAATAAACAAGAACACTTACAACCTTTTTCACCTTGCGTCTTCCATAGTTCGCCTATCCTTCCTTGACCTTGATGTTGATGAAGCCCTCAGAAGCTATTGCTCCCTTGCTTGTTAAAGGTGACAAGAATGGAATAGCTGAGATATTCATGTGGTTGAAGATGAGCTTCAAACACACTAACAAATGGATATGAAATGCTTATGGAAGTGGGCGTGCCAAAGGCGCGCCGGTATCTCTGCAGCATAAGTTTGCACAAATGATCGATTTGAAATGAAGGAGAGGGTCGTATTTATAGAAAAAGGTGAGGGAAGATCAATGGTTTAGAAGAAAAAGGGAAGATCAATGGAGGAGGGTTGTTGAGGAATGTGCAACAAATGGAAGAAAGACATGTGTCATTTGAAAAGCGGCTTTGTGAAGTTAACTCCTCTCTTGATGAGGATGAGATTTGATTTTCTTAATTTATAATTTATTTTTTTAATTTAAGAGAAAGTTTGTTTTAAAGATGCTTTAAAACTGCTTTTGCTTTTGTATGACAAGAGGATAGTATTTTTAGAAGATAAGAATGATTTTTGAAGATAAGAATGCATAATTAAATAAAAAGATTTATTTAATTATTTTGTAGATAAATGAGAGGAATAAAATATAAGAATATATTTTATTTTTGTGAAGATATTTGAGGAATAAAATAAAATATAAAAAAATATATTTTATTTAGTGGAGAATTTAGATTTTATTTAAATAAAATTTGCATTTTATTTAAATTTGGAAGAATAAAAGGTTTTAATTAAATAATTAAAATTATTTAATTATTTAGCAGAATGAAGGTAATGTATATGAATTTAATTAATTAAATAAATGTGTTTATTTAATTAAATGAGAGGAAATGAATCAGATAAATAAATGAATTTATTTATTTATTGATAGAAGAATGTGAATGATGAAATAAATATAAAAATATTTATTTAAGTAGAGTCATGCCAATTTTAGGTGTATACATTTTGCACCTCTTTGATGCAAATGTGTTTTATCACGTTGTTTCAAAGAAAAAGAATTTTCGGCGGTGATACATGCCCTAGTTTGCCCTTGGTACAAGTTTAATGACATAATGCCCCCTGAGGAGATTGGATGAGAATAAGGCAGAAGGCGTGAGACAGACAATCTCACAAAGAAGAAAGTGAAAAACAAGTTTAGGATGGAGAAAGACGGGATATGGTTCAGAGAAAACGACATGGAAAGTAGCCACAGTTGTCACGCAGTTAGGTATGGGTCATTTGCTATATAAAGGAGCTGGGTCCACATATTTTAATCATTTGTACACTTGCCCATAGTTGATTAGTCCTCTAGAGAGCTTAGGCAAGCATGGCAGCCAGACAGATGGATATTCCTCGTGAGGAGCACCGGTTTGAGTGGATTTGACGGTTCGATTGGCCAGTGGAGGCAGGACCCCCGGTGTGTATTTCTTCAAAACTTGTCAAAAGTTGATTTTTATGCATATTAATGGCTAGGAAAACCAACTAGGATAGATGCACCAAAACACTCTTTTGGTGCATATGACCTCCGAAGTGACACATCTGTTCCGTTATGGTGCATTTGAGCTTTGAAGCGGTGCATTTGATAGTATTGCACTTTTGATTCCGAAAGTGTTTCTTTTGATGGTTTTGCGCATTTAAGTCATGAATTGGCGCATTTATCAGGGAATGGCGCATGTGACCTAAGGATTGGTGCATGTACCAGAATGACGCATACAAGCTCTTGATTGGCACATTCACAGGGAAGTGGCACATGTTATATGGATCGGCGCATCTGCCACCTGGATTGGCACATTTGCACTAAAAAAATCAAATGACTTAACGAAATTAATCCAATTGGTACCTTGATCGATGAGTCAATTGATTAGTGATCTTTGAGATTGCTGAGAATCTAGTCGAGAGATGATATGTTGTTTTGATTAATTTGATAGGTTAAGTCATTGATAGCATAGTTTGATTGTTATGAGTAGGCTTGCTTTGATATGGATTTTGTTGACGGTATGCTTTGCTTGGTTTGCAAGAGGATATTCGGAACATCCTTACATCACGAGAGCAGTTCCCGTTGCCATTGTTGCAGCGGTATATGTTGACTGAGATAGATCACGAGGCTCTAGGCGCTATGGGTCTGCACTATGTTTTCTTTATGCCTGAGGTTCATGCGAACCGAGTTATGTTAATGGCAGTGGTGAAGCGATTCCACAATGAGGATGGTACATTCCATCTACCGACGGGGGAGATGGCGGTTACTCTCGAGGATGTGTACTAGATTCTACACCTCCCGATTCAAGGAGAGCTGGTTGAGTATGAGTCGCAATGGGACGATGGCTTGGAGGAGTGTAGACATGTATTTGATGACCCAGAGTTGGTGGGGGAGGAGATTTTGTGGCAGGACATGCATGACTGCTATGACTACTTCCCAGGCATAGCGGCTGGACTAATCGGTGGCGTGATATGCCCCGATAAAAGGTCACATGGCTTCCTGATCGGCTGGGGGAGGGTGCTCGAGAGTATGATCACAGACGGGACCCAGTATGCGTGGGGTGTGTGTGTGCTTGCACACTTATATAGAGACATGCACCAAGTGGTTTATCATAGAGGAGCCAGTTTGTCAACGGGTGTGTCGCTATTGCAGTTTTGGTTGTGGGAGCACATTGCCATCACACAGTCGATATGTGTATTCCACAGGCAGAGGGGTGAGCCCTATAGTTACGGGTATGCGGGTGTGATTTCCCAGCACAGGTTGGGGAAGTTGGAGTATTGGAGACATGCTTTTGATGGTGCGGATGCAGTGATCTAGCGCCCTTACATAGACTGCGAGGTATGGGACGATGAAGCAGACGAGCTTCCATATTGTTTCCAAACATGGTGGCTTATTGGCAGGACTAGGTACATTCTGGAGAGGCAGATTATGAGTAGAGTGCAGCGACAGTTTGGCTGAGTCTAGGGTAGACCACAGGGGGAGGCACGCTTTGCCAGGACTCATGCAAAGAGGTATAGGTGGGGTCCTGTGGCATCATATGAGGAGGCCTTGACAGACTTTCAGTAGATTCCTTACGTAGCTTGGCCCATGCGGAGGGAGATAGTGGATGCTGGCATGATACCAAACTACGAGGAGTGGTTCACGGCACACCCATTCTCGAGATATTTAGGGCCAGGAGAGTTATCTCCTTGTATAGACGAGGATGATTTAGATGGTGAGGGTGCAGCTAGCAGGAGGAGGGGAGGACGGAGCAGGAGGAGGAGAGATCAGGGAGATGATGGGAGAACTAGACAGAGGCAGAGGGTCAGAGAGGGACTTGCAGGCCAGCAGGCCATTGGACAGGCACAGGTCCAGGTGCCAGTTCAGCCAGAGGTAGCACAGAGATAGATGCCGCCGCCACAGTAGGTGGCATAGCTGACACAGGGACAGGTGCCAGCGCAACAGGTGGCATAGGCAGAGCAAGCTCCACAACCTGATGTGCAGCAACAGGTTATGGTTACACTACAGAGCTAGGTTAGGTAGCTGAGGGCTCATTTGAGAGCAGCAGAGTCATAGAGAGAGTCAGATGCGACTCTATTATCAGAGTTGACTAGAGAGAGAGACGCAGCCTTAGCTAGCATGCAGGCTATGAGGGCAGAGAGAGATGTAGCCGTGATGGCCATGGGCATAGATGGGACATCTAATTTTTTGGTTTCATAGGTGCAGTAGGCATAGGCACAGGTGGTCCAGGTGCAGAGTGAGCTTACTAGAGCCCAGGCACAGGCTTAGTACTATAGAGGGTTATATCATGGGGCAGTGGTAGCGGATCAGCGTGCCCCTAGCTTCAAGAGCCAGTCAGAGGCATTCTAGCAGGTAGGTGGTTCCCAGTCTATAGGCTCAGTGAGGGGTCCCCAGTAGTTAGGGGGAGGCAGAGGAGAGGGCAGTGCAGGGAGCAGTGTGCCACGACAGTAGGGTTAGACAAACATGATACTTGTACCATTTTTCAATTGGATGTATACATTTGGATGGTTGAGATAGCCTGTATATGTACTATTTTTGCCCTAAGACATGTATCACCATTTTTGTTGTACCTTGTATACATTTTATGACATGACTCTGAGATACGGATAGATATTTTTGATATGTTGTACATTTGGATATGTTTATATGATGATGCAATGATTGATGTTCTATATGCTCATGCTTTTCTGTTGTTGATATGCTTATGGAGGTGATCTATCTTATGATGTTCTGACTATGTGATGCATACTAGATGGATTTTTGTATGATTTGATATGTAAAATGCAAATGTGATATGTTATGGATACGATGTATACAACTCTATATGTATGTTGATGATGCTTTTGTTTATGTTTTTGATTCTTTTGAGATGATATATGGATGCAAAATGCATGTGGGTGACCTAATGGGCTTTATGATGTATGCAAATGATGTAATCATGTAAATTACTATCTCATGTGATGTGATATGCAATCGATGCTATGTTTTTGATATGTCCAAATGTACTCAATCTACACAAGTGATGATATAGAGAGGAGGAAGAAGAGATGAAGAAATACTGACTTTCATTTGATATACTACAGGATTTTGTGATTGCATGGTTGATATGGGTATGGATATGGAATGGATGTGGATTTGTCATCTTGAGATTTTTGCAAGGTTGTTGCTTTCATCATTGGGCATTGTTTTGGTATTTTTCACTTTTTGAAATGTTGTAAGGAAATACAAGCATCTAGGTATAATTAGACCGAGATGACCTAAGTACTTCTTACATGGATTTTGATATAGCAAGTTGATACAAGCATCTAGTCAAACTTGAATCTAGATGACCTGAGTACTTTTTGCGTTTCAATGGACAAGGATTGCCCCTTTTCATGTTTAGACCTCAGAGTCCTCAATGATCTTTTTGCTAATCATGTTGTTAGACAAAAGTCATCACATTACCATAGTTTAATCCACAAGCAGCAGACAAAGAAAAAGATTATGCCCCCATCATAGCATCTCTAGCTTTTTTGGCATCCTTGAGTAGCATAGGAAGACATAATGACAAAAATTCAAGACATTGTAAATTAACCTATTTACAAAACATTCTTGCATTAGATGTGTCTTTTGCCATAATTGATATAGAATCAGTTTTAGTGTTTCGGCATGGTATCCTGCTCTGTTTTGGATAGGTTGATGTTTTGCGTCAAGACTCTTGGTTTGGGTAGCTTGCTTTTGCTGTGCATGCTTGTCTTAGTGAAAGGTATCACAATCCTTATTGGTATCCTCTTAGAACAGTGGCATTCAAGAATCCAAATCCACAACTAGGTCGAGGAGTTGCCCCCAGTTTAGACAAGAATCAACTTATTATGAGTGAGACGACAGATAGACATGGAGAGACAGACCCTAAGGGACTGACCTAGTGCCTCAAGGGCTCATTGCTAAATGGCCTTGCCTATGTGACGATGCAGAGGTAACGTAGTTCAGGGTAAACCCTAGTGGACCTAAGACCTAGGCAATGGCAAAGTGGGGTAGAAATAGCACGGACTCAGATTGACAGAAGGACTAGATATGGGACGGATGGGACAGTGGAGTGGAGAGGAGCCTTGGGGGCGCATTGAGAATGGCCTTGCCTATGTGATAACTCAGAGGTGACGTAGTTCGACAATAGTTCAAAGGACTAGTTCAAGATGAACGATATGAGGGACATAAGAGACATGAAGTCAGAATAGATGGAGGAAGTGGTTTGTCGCAGATAGCGCCTGTTTACCAAGTTTTCACCGCTTGCTTTTTATTTGCACGAGAAGCTAAAAGTACACATGACGCCTATTTGCCAGGTTTTCACCATGGTACCTATCCTAGGCACCTGTTTGCCATGTTTTCACCGTAGGACAATTTTTTTGTCTATTTTCTCATTTTTTTGATTTTTTTTTGCTCTTGTTTTTTATCACTTTTTCAAAATTTTTGGATTTTTTCAGGACTCCCTTACATTGGGGTTTTCAAGTATAGAACTTGCGAAGGTGCATGCTATTGATAGGATCGTCAAATAATTCACCTTCAGACATAGCCAATTGATATGCCCCCAATCCATAAGCTATTATGATGACATAGGGACCTAGCCAATTAGGTTCAAACTTTCCTTTCTTTTCTCTCTCTTGTTGATTTCTGGGATTTTCTTTTAGGACTAGGTCACCGACTTAGAATATTCAAGGCTTTGCTCTATGATTGTAGCTTCTGGACATACGTTGTTGATATGCTTTTAGGTGGTTAAAGGCCTATTGCCTTCTCTCTTCGAAGAACTCTAACTCTTGAAGTCTGGTCACTCTATATTCTTCATCTGATATGAGGCCTTTTAATGAGACTCGCAAGGATGGGATCTTGACTTCAATGGGCAAGATAGCTTCAGATCCATAGACTAGGGAGTATGGTGTTGCACCTGTGGGTGTACAGATGCTTGTGCGGTAGGCCCACAGTGCAAGATTCAGTTGGACATGCCAATCATGACTGGCATCATCGACAGTCTTCTTTAATATTTTCAGAATGGTTTTATTTGATGCCTCATTCTGGCTTTTGCCTTGTGGGTAATAGGGGGTTGAAAAGCGATGTTGGATATGGAATTTGTCGCATAGTTCCCTAACATATTAGTTTTTGAAGGGTCGTCCGTTATCCGTGATAATGGACGAAGGGACACCATAACAACAAATGATATAGTTTAGGATAAAAGAGGCAATCTACTTGTCTGTGATGTTGGCTAAGGGCACAGCTTCAATCCACTTCATGAAGTACTCTGTGGCAGTGATAATAAATTTGTGGCCGCTTGAGGAGGGAGGATGAATATTGCCCACTAAGTCTAGTCCCCACTGATAAAAAGGCCAAGGAGTTGTTAATGGTTGTAGCTCCTGTGTTGGCGCATGTATCAGGTTCCCGTGGATTTGGCATTTCTTGCACTTCTTTATAAAATGATAGGAATCTTATTCCATGATTGGCTAGTAGTACCCCATGCGTATGAGTTTCTTGGCTAGGGTAGGGCCACTAGAGTGGGTCCCACATATACCGTCGTGTATTTCGCTTAGGGCGGTTTGATATTCCTCACTATCAAGACACCTAAGGAGAGTACCATCGAGACCTCGGTGATATAAGGTATTGGTGACAATGGCATACTGGGATGCCTGACAGATGAAGGTTCTCTTTTGGTTACTGGAGAGATTGGGTGGGAGGGTATTCTCTTTAAGATAGGCAAAGATCTTTCCGTAGAGGGGGGAATCGGCTCCAACAATGTGGCAGATGATATGGGACTCAGGGGTGTCGTATGCAGGATAGGACACTAGCTCTACCAAGAACTCATAACGTGATTGACTTTCCAGAATGTTGAGGAGAGAGGTGATCGTGGCCATAGCATCTGTAGCTTTGTTTTCAATCCTTGGTATCTTCTCAAAACAGATCTTGATGAAGTATTCTTTGAAGTCATCTACCATTCTCTTGTAAGGGATTAGTTTCTCATCTTTTGTTTGGTAGTCATCATTCACTTGACTTATGACTAGCTGTGAATCGCCATATACTTGAAGTTCTTTGATGTTCCATTCAACTGCTAGCTTGATACCAATGACTAGGGCTTCATACTCTACAATGTTGTCAGTGCAGGGAAACATTAATCTGTATGATTTAGGGATTGTATCACCATTAGGTGTGATCAATAAGATACCTGCCCTTGATCCATGTTCGGTGTATGAGCCATCGAAGTACATTTTCCAGGTTGCTGTATTTATGTGGAAGATAGATTCATCTGGAAACTCAAAGCTCAGAGGGTTGTCATCCATTAGAGGTGCATCTACTAGTTGATCTGCTAGTACTTGTCCCTTTATTGCTTTCCTGTCTACGTATTTGATATCAAACTCGCTAAGAAGCATGACCCATTTGGACAATCTACCTGTTAAAGCTACCTTGTCGAGTAGGTATTTGAGTGGATCGATCTTCGCCACCAGTTTGAAAGATTTTTACAACATGTAATGTCTCCATTTTTGTGAGGCGAAGACCATCACTAGACATGCTCTTTCGATAGGTGTGTATTGTAATTCATACCTGATAAGTGTTCGACTAATGTAGTAGATAGCCTGTTCTTTCCCATCATAGTTTTGTTGTGCAAGGAGAGCTCCTAGAGCGGTTGGTGTAGCTGAGATATATAGTAGCAGAGGCTTGCCATGAGTTGGTGGCATCAATACCAGTGGTTTCATGAGATATTCCTTTAATTGCTGAAATGCCTATTCACATGACTCATTCCATTTGAAGGGGATATTCTTGTGTAGAAGGTGGGAAAATGGGTGGCACTTGTCTGCCAATTGAGAGATGAATCTTCTGATAGATTGCAATTTTCCCTGTAGGGATCTTAGTTGAGTCAGATTCTTAGGAGCTGGCATCTCCATGATGGCTTTCACCTTAGCTGGATCGACTTCAATACTGTTTCCAGACACTATGTATCCAAGTAGTTTTCCTGATGTAACCCCGAACACACATTTTTTTGGATTGAGATGCACATTAAACTATTCTAACCTATTGAAGATCTTGTCTAGTACTGCTAGATGGCTTTCTCTTGTGAGTGATTTCGCCAGAATGTCATCGACGTAGTCTTCCATTATAGTGTGCATCATGTCGTGGAAGATTGTTGTCATGGCTCTCTGATATGTTGCCCCAGCATTTTTCAGACAAAATGGCATGACACATCAACAGTAGGTGCCCCAAGGACATGTAAATGCTGTCTTGTGTTGGTCTTTAGGTGTGATCTTTATCTGGTTATATCCCAAGAAACCATCCATGACTGAAAACATAGTGTGCCCTGCCGTGAGATCTACAATCATGTCTATGTTTGGCAGGGGGAAGTCATCTTTTGGACAAGCTTTGTTCAGGTCCCTGAAATCATTGCATATTCAGACTCTGCCAACTGGTTTAGCCACTGGTACTATATTCAAAACCCATTCAGGATAGTCTATAGGCCTGATAAATCTAACATCTAAGAGTTTCTTTAGCTCTTCTTTCACCATGAGGGCCACATGCAGATGCATCTTTCTGAGTTTTTGTTTGACCGGTTTAGGTCCTGGAGCTAGAGATAGATGATGCATGATAAGATTTGGATCTAGCCCTGGCATGTCAGCGTATGTCCATGTGAAGTTGATTTGTTTTCTCTTGAAAAAATCTGTAAATGCTAGTTTTTCATGTTTTGTGAGAGCTTTTACCATGTGGATCATTTTGGGCTAATCTCCTATGCTAACATTGATTGGTTTTGTCGGTTCTATCAAGATTGATGATCTCTCCTGATGCGTAAGATTGGGGAAGGGTCAAGCCTTCCAACTTTCGGTGCCTTAGAGGGATTGGGAGACCGTGTACTCACCCAAGCCCTTATCTTTGAGTTGGATTTTAGGTTGAGACGCTCCTGAAGAGGAAGCAAGTGTAGCTGGATCTACACAAGATGAAAAGGTGGTAGAAGTACGGTTGGTGGGGATCACAACTTCTGGTTTGGGCTGAATAGAGTTGCAGTATTGAAAGGGGTTAGCGTCACCTTGGATGGTGATCTCTTGACCTTCATGTGGGAACTTGATACATTGATGGTATGTGGAAGGTACTACTTTCAAAGCATGTGTCCATGGTTGCCCAAGAAGAATGTTGTATGCTAGCTCCATGTCAAGGACTTGACAAGCTACATCTTTCACTACAGGGCCCACCCTGATTGGTAGGGTAACAATTCCTTTAGATGTTCTTTCTTCCTCATCATAGGATTTTATGGTGATCTTTCTTTTTGGATCTATAGCCTTCTCCAAAAACCCCAATGTAAGGATTAGCTTTAATGTACAAATATTCAAACCAGCCCCTCCATCTATTATGACTCTTTTGATCTTGTGTTTGTGTATGAAAGCTTCGATATGGAGAGAGGCGTTATGGGGTTGAGTGCTTGACATATCATCCTTCTCAGTGAATGATAGGGAATGTGGTGAGGTGATGTGACCAACCATGGTTTGGAATTGTTCTTCAGCTAAGTTCGTGGGGACGAAGGCTTCTGCTAAGGCTTTGTCAAGTATGGACCTATGAGAAGGAGACAGACGCAGAAGTTCTAACATGGAGATGTGTGCAGGTGTTTTGTGGAGTTGATCCATGATACTGTATTGACTAGATGAGGGAGCGGAAGCTCCTCTAAGGGTGGCCTTGTTACTATGGGTAGTAACATTGCAATCTAGATCCTTGTTGATAGTGATCACATTGATGTGTGAATCACCTTCTGAGATATGGTTAACAACATAGTCAAAGCTGACATTTGTGTAGTTTGCATTGTTCGAGCCACTATTATTTCTGTTGGAAGGTCCTCCCTGCTCATAGTTAGGAAGAGGATCCTTGAATGCCTGATGATCACTGTTGGAGGTATGTCTGTGAGATTGTTTGTTAACGGATATTTTGTTTTGCTCTATTAAGTCTTGGATTATATGCTTGAGTACAATACAATCATTTGTGTTGTGCCCCTTGTTTCAGTGGTATTCACAGAAGTCATTGTCATTCCACCAGTGGGGTTTGACCTTTGGTTCATACTCTTGTGCTGAGGGAAGCGTTATGAGATTGTTGGTGATTAGCATCCGTAGGGTAGTTTCTAGTGACTCGTCCAAAGGTGTGAACTTTCTCCTAGGCCAAAATTTGGTGAACCTAGATTCGGTATTTCTTTGTTTGTCTTGTGTGGGGTTAATTTGAGGTGTTGAGAGGTTGAAAATTGGTTGCTTAGGTGCCGCATTTTTGGCATCTACTACCCCATCATTCACAATGTTTTTATTTTTCATCCAGAATCTAGGTTTGTCATTGTTGGTGTTAGTACTAGGAGTGTCTTTATAGAGCTTGATTTGAACTTTCACGATTAGGGCTTTTTCTATGATGAGGCCCATCTCAATGACCTTGCTAAAAGAAGTAGGACATTGGATTTGGATTTGGTAGCTTAGGTTTGTTTGCAGATTGTGGACGAACATTTCTAGCATCTATTTCTCCAGCATTTGGTGTGGGCACTTGCTTGCCAGTTGTCTCCATCTCTATAAGAAGGCAGTGAAAGATTCTCCTCCTTTCTGTTTGGTGTTACAAAGATCCAATATTGAGGTGTCGTGCTCAATATTGTAAGAGAAGTGGGTGACAAATTTGTCTACAAGCTCATTGAAGGTTTTAATACTGGGTGGCAGTCTAGAGAACCATTCCATGGCTTGCCCACCTAGGCTTCATGGGATGAGTTGCATAAGGTAGGTGTCATTATGTGCGACCTCAAGACAAGTAGCATTGAATTCTCTGATGTGATCCCTTGGGTCACCCTTTCCTCGATATTTGTCAAACTTAGGCACCTCAAATTTTGAGGGGAAAGGTATCATGACCAAGGACCTATCAAAAGGATATGATGAAATATCCTCTAGGGTGTAATGTTTTGTCGATGCTCCCATTTTCATGTCTGAAATTTGTTGTTGGAGATCTTCATATTTTTGGTTTATTAGACTTAGGGCATCCAAGGAGACAATTGTTGCTTTGCTCTTATCCGTGGGTATTTCATCATGTCTACTTCCTTCAGGGATTCTTTCTTCGTCAGTTTCTTTGAGAGCCTCCACGTGATAATCCTTAGGGAGTTTGACTCCTAGACTTGCTAGATGTAAAAAGAATTTTGTTGGGTCTTGGGCAAGCACTTTTTCTAGAAGGCGTTGGAATTTTGGCTTATGCTGCATTTGAAGGATCTCCTCCATGGAAATTTCTTCGTCACTTTCATGACCCTTGGGAACACTTTTCTCTGCCATTTCTAACTGTTTTTGTTTTTGTAATCTTTTTAAGACCATGCAAGGTAGTAAAGAAATGGGATGGAGTGAAAAATATTCTTGAGCAAGATGCTAGGATGATACAAGGTTTTACCAAGGTTCTTCTGAGATCTATGTGGTATCAAACAAATTTGGGTATACAAAAGCTGTAGTCAAAGTAGGGATGTTAGAAATCCAAATACTTGATGTTGACTAGTCTTATATAAGCTACTAGTAGAGTGTCAAGAGAAAGGATAAGTAACCCTTGATATTAGACACTTACTAGGTTTGTTTGAGTATTGATTGTGATCTAGAATAATCTTGGTTCTAACCTTGTAGGAATTTGGGAATATTTGGTGAGATTTTGGATGAAAAAAGTAGACATGGTATGGAAAGAAGAAGAAATGGTTGATTTGTAAGGTCTTAATCAGATTTTTGGAAACTGAACAGGTTTGGAGATGGTTTTTGAAAAGTTTTCGACAGTTTTACTCTTGGAAGGTACTGGATTTTGCTCTCTGGTTTAAATGTGTAACAGTTTAAATGCATCACAATAGAAGTCAAATGGGCCAGGAGTTAGAGTAAATGCGTAACTCTGGTTTTTTTCAAATGCACCGCGGAATATATCAAATGCAAAAAAAGTTGAAGTAAATGCGCCGCTAGTTGAGGCAAATGTGCAATTCTGGTTTTGTTCAAATGCGCCACGGAATATATCAAATGCGCAAAAAGTTGAAGCAAATGTGCCGCTAGTCGAGGCAAATGCGTTATTCTGGTTTCTTTTTTTTTTAAAGAATTAATTCCCATAGTTTTAATCCTAACCCTAACTCTAATTCTAACCCTAATAATAACCTTAATTATGTCCCTAAAACTAATTTTAACCCTAACCCTCACCCCAATACTAACCCCAACAATAACCATAATTGTAACCCTAACTCTAATCCTAAATTTAATCATAACCCTAATACTATCCCTAATCGTAACCTTAATCCTAACCCTAATTCTAACCCTAATGCTCATCCCAATACTAACCCTAATCCTAACTCTAATTGTAACCCTAATTTTAACTCCTAACTCTAATCCTATACGTAATTGTAATTTTATCCATTAGCCTAACCTTAATCCTAACCCTAACCATAACTTTAATCCTAATACTAATGCTAAGCCTAACTCTAATTCTAACCCTAACAATTATCCTAATTGTAACCCTAACTCTTGCCTCAATACTACCCTAATGCTAACCCTAATTTTAAGTCCTAACTCTAATCCTAAATGTAATCATAATCCTAAATGTCATGCCAAATCTATGCCAACCCTAACTCTAATTCTAACCCTAACTATGATTGTAATCTTAATCCTAATTCCAACCCTAAACCCTAAGCAATTCAAATTTGGTAAAAAAAAAAAAAATTTCTGATCTTTTTTCATTTCTATGGCAATTTTTTTCAAAACTTTCCCTAACCCTATTTCATACCAAATTTCATTGACATTAGACCATGAAGTAGGCGTATTGAAATTTTGACCATACATTTCTTCAAAGGGGGATGTTTTGATAGTTTAATGATATCCTTGGTTATATGAAAACTCATCTAAGTGTAAATAATCTTCCTATGACTCAATTTTATTTGTAGTACGTTCTTAACATGTCTTATAAGAATATCAATTTGTTCCATTTGTCCACCTAATTAAAGATGATACATAGTACTAAAAATTAAACTAATACCAAGTTTAGAGAAAAGAGATTTCCAAAAGGAAGAGATGAATCTAGGGTCTTGATAAAAAATAATATTCTTTGAAAGTTCATGTAATCAAATGATTTTTTAACAAATGGGCAATATCTGTAGTAGTAGATTTTATTTTTATAAGAAACCTCTATACACTCTAGGCATCTTCCCTTTATCCACTTTATCAAAAGAGATTTCCAAAAGGAAGTGATGAATCTGGGGTCTTGATCAAAAACAATATTCTTCGGAAGTCCATGTAATCAAATGATTTCTTTAACAAATGGGCAATATCTATAGTAGTAGATTTTATTTTTATAAGAAACCTCTACACACTCTAGGCACCTTCCCTTTATCCACTTTATCAGTGCCCCACCTCTATTTTATTAACTAGAGAATACTAGTGCCCTCCTTCTATTCCATAGAGCTCTAGGTTTGTCATTTTGGTTAGGATATAGTCATGACCTCTATGTGTATGAGGTAAGCCAGTGATAAACCTATACCAATTGACTCCCATTTGTAGTGAGGATTGGACAAAGGTTGTAAAAGACTAGGTGATTTGTATTGTTCATCCTTCACCTTTTGAAAATTTAAACATTGTTGTACATATGTAAGAATTTTAGATTTCAATTTAGGCCAAAAATAGTTTCTTATGGTTGAAAGATATATTTTTTGAAATTTTGGATGTCCTATTATAGGCGTATCATGGGAATCCTTTAAGATTTGTTGTTTAATGCTAGATAAATAAAAAAATACATAATCTTCATGTGTAATAGAAAAGCCCATTACTTCTCATCATATAAGATTCAAGCCAGAGATTAAGAAGTACAATTAAATAAACATTTCGTAACCCTTCATAAAGTAGTTGAAAAAAACATCAGAAGGTAATTCAGATTTAAAATCTCTTTAAAATTGACTTCTCAAGAGTTAAAGCATTTACACACAATCTTTTCCTACTCAAAGCATCGACTGCTACATTATTTTTACATGGAACATATTAAATAATAAAATCATATTATGAGAATAGTTCCATCCATCTCCTTAGCCTCATATTTAATTTGGGGTTGACTACATAAATGTTGCAAACTATGGTGGTTAGTTTTTAAATTAAAGTTGTTTTCCAACAAAGAATGTCACCAAAATTAGAAGGCATGGATGATACTAAGTAATTCTGAATCATGGATAAGATAGTTCTTTTCAATAGGTAACAAATTTCTAGATTTATAGAAAACTACTTTGTTTTCGTTCTTTAAGACACCACCTATATGTGTACTACCTGCATTTGTAATTACAACAAAGGGTTTACTAAAATCTAGAATATAGTCCAAGGGGTTGAGCTTAATTGGTTGAAGCATTGGGTTCTAATTATGGAGATCCATGTTCAAATTCCCATAGGGATATTGAATGTAGAATTCTAATTCATGATGCATAAATGCTTGCATGAGCAATAAGGCACTTCAAATTTAAAAGTTCACATTAGATTTTGCATACAATTTATGTTTTCTTAAGGTTTATAGGGCATGTTCTTTTTCATTATTTGAATAGATCATAAAGGTTTATAGGGTGTATTCTTTTTCATTATTTGAATAGATCATAATGTCATCTAGAAAAATGATTATAAACACATCTAAATATGTGTATGATGTAGAAATGTGAAATAATAAACATAAATCAATCACAATGAAAATTCCTATTTCACAGACTACATCACCTCAAAACATGAGAAAAGGAATATCAAAATCAATCACTTCAAAACACAAGAAAAGGAATATCAAAATCAAAGGAAAATAATGAAACAATGTTACCACAGTAGCCCTTGATGCACCATGACGAATAATGGATAATCCTTTGCTTGTTTTGAGGTGATGTAGATTGTGAAAATAGGATCTTGCATTATGATTGATTTTCATTTATTATTTCACATTTCTGCATCATACATTTCAATTTTTAAGGGTTAATAAACATTCCTTGTGTGGGTCAAGTGTGTGTGTGTGTGTGTGTATTCTCTCTCCTCGTGCTACAAGGTGATCTTGGAGATCAAAAACACCATTTGATTCACTTTGTCACCCTTTATTAGGAGGCTTGCCTTGGAGACACACCCACTCCAAGGGGGTGGATTGAACTCTAGTGAGTGTTTAGATGAAGTATAAAGAGTGGGAGCTGAATCAAAAGACACACCTCTTGGAAGTTAGAATATTGACATCTGGGCTAAGTTCCCAAGAAATTTATATCTTGGGGAATTGAAGATGAAGGGTTGGTTTTCCTCTTCTCTTGATTGCTTGACATTGTTTCACTTTCATATCATGAATTTAGGCCTCATGTACCTTGTGTATATCAAGGACTCCCTTAGAGACGTGTACATCCTAGTTTAAGACCTCTTGGCAACCCCTAATTGATTAATTAGACTTGTTCATGTGTCTTTTGTGTCTTCATCTATTTCAACAATTAATTTTATCAGTTTTGAAAGTCAAGTTTTCCATTGTGTCTTCTTGTGTGTTTGATAAAATTCTTGCCAAAGAATCAAAACACAAACAAAATTTTCACTAGTATTTTTGTCATAGCCTAGTACTTTAGTCAATAATGGAAGAAAAAAACAACAAATAGAGAGATGGAGAGATAAATAGATAGAGAGATAGACAAGGGGAGAGGGACAAGGAAATAGAGAGAGAGAGAGAGGGAGAGAGGGAGAGGGAGAGGGAGAGGGATAAAGAAAGGGAGGATAGAGAGATATAGGGAGAGTCTCTTTCTACCTATCCTCTATCTCTCTATCTCTCTATCCTCCATCTATCTCTCTTTCCTTATCTAACTATCTATTTTTAACTCTCCCTCTCCCTCTCTCTATATCTATCACTATCTCCTCTATCTATCTCTCTCCCTCTACCTCTATCTCTCTCCCTCTACCTATCCCTTTCTCTATCTCAACCTCTCTCTCTCTCTCTCTAGATCATTTGCTATAGATTCCTAAAATTGGCTAAAAGACAAACCCCAATTACATAAATTACATTTGTGCATATATAGACCTTTGTGTCTCAATTCAAGTCATATAGTACTAAGGGCATAGATCTTCAATCAAATCATTCCACATACATATTGACCAAGCACAATAGATTAGCATTAAATACATATCTTGATCAACACATAATTATAGAGAAAAATTTCACTTGCAAGAATATTAATTCCATCTAGGATCAATGAATAGGGGAGATGTCATGGTGGATATAAAAGTCAATCAAATTAAGACCAAGGGTACAAATCATGTGTATTCAATTTACTTTTAGCCAATGCCAAGTAGGTTGCAACAAGAATAGTTCATGCTCATAAATGGAAGTAGGTCAACCAAAGGAGAATCTAGAAGCTTCTCCCACTCTTTGTCCAAGGGCAAATTGATATTCTGTAAGAGTCTAAAGTGGCACTCAAGTTCAATGGTGCATTCATAGGATACCTCTTTTGATTGAGCCATAGATGTTTGTACAAGGACCTCTAGCTCTATCAATTTCTTGAGAACTAATTGAACCTCTTTGATAAAAGGAGCTAAGGACCACATGTTGAATATAGTTTCTTCTTGGCTCTTCTCATTCACTAGTTCTAGAAATTTGGATCTTCTCATTCACAAGGGTTAGTTGATGTGGCCTCTATTTTGGCCTTGTAGTATGATCTTGACAAGACCTTGATGTGGTCAAGGGAATCCATTGACCATTTGAGCTCTTTAATTTTTTCCTTTAACCTCTTGACCTCCTCCTTTGATTCTTCTATTATATTCTTTAGGTCAGCCACTTTTTCTCTTAGGCCCTTGAGTATCTAGGCCTAGGTGTCCACTTGATTATTTATCTTTTCTAGCTCATAATCTTGGCTAGAGGCCTTTTCCTTTAGTGATCCTATTTCAATAGCCTTGACACTAGTTTTAGCCTTTTCATGGATCAATTATACCTCCAAGTTTTCCACTTGCTTTGATAATGCATTCTAGGTGGTTGTCTTAGTTACCATCTATCTTTTTCCTACTGCCAACTCTAATCTTGGTTTAGTCAATTTTGTTTTAACCTCTAGGAGTTGTTATTTAGTTCCTTCTACCTATGTATCTTCAGCTTCAATGGCTTGCTCTACAACTGTGGTGACCTAGCCTTCTAATGCCTTTATTTTCACTTCAAATGCTTTAAGTAAATGTTTTCAAAGTCTAAAGCACTTTTTGTATAGATTCTCTCTATGTGTGTGTGTGTGTGTGTGTGTGTGTGTGTCTGTCTGTCTCTCTCAATCTCTCCCTCTTTTTTCCTTATATCTATATATCTATCGATTTATCCCTCTATTTGTTTATCTCTATATCCTCCCTCTCTATCTCTCTCCCTCTCTCCCTCACTAAAGGATTTTCAACAAATTCATTTTGTGCATATCCTGCAATCATGGCATTCCATGAGATCATATTTATTTTAGGTGTTCTATTAAACAATTCATGTTCCTTGTCTATGCTTCCACATTTTTCATACATGTCTCACAGGGTCGTTGCAACTACAACATTTGAAAAAATTCCCATATCCTTGATGTTTTGATGGATGTCCATACCCTATTCCAAATATCATATTTTGGCATAGGCAGGGAAGATGTTGGCAAAGGTTGAGGAATTTGAATTTACAATAGCTAATTGCATTTACTTGAAAGTTTCTAAAGCCTTTTCAACAAATCCATTTTGTGCATATCCTACAGTAATGGCATTTCCACAAGACCACATTTCTTTGAGGCATTATGTCATGTCCCTTGTATATGCTTCCACATTTTGTATTCATGTCTCCTAGGGTAGTTGCAAATATAACATTTGATAAAATTCCCATATCCTTCATGCTTTGGTAGATGGCCATACCCTATTCCAAAGACCCATTTTGGCACAGGCAAGGAGGATGCTGGAAAAGGTTGTGAAATTTGTATTTGCATCCACCAATTGCATTTTCTTGAAAATTTCTAAAGCCTTTTCAACAAATCCATTTTGTACATATCTTGCAATCATAGCATTCCATTAGATGGCATCTCTTTGAGGTGTTTTGCCAAATAGTTCATGTGCCTTGTCTATGCTTCCACATTTTACATTTATGTCTTCTAGGGTAGTTGTAACTACAACATCTAATGAAATTCTCATTCTTCATGGTTTGATGGATGTCCATACCATGTTCCAAAGATCTCATTTTGTCACAAGCAGGGAGGGTGCTAGAAAAGGTTGAGGAATTTGGTTTTATGCCCACCAATTGCATTTACTTGAAAGTTTCTAAAGCCTTTTCAAAATAGTAACACCGTGATAAAATGAGCATGTACATAAAGAATTTAAAAACATATCATGAATAAATAAGATGAAATTTACTTTTTATTTGGGTCAACATGACAAAGGTAAGGACTATGTTAGAACTTTGTATAAATACCCCCAAAATGTCAAGAAGAGGAAAATGCAAAGAGTGATAGTGACATAGAGAAGATGGAACATGGGAGGTTACATACAAATAGATGAACTGGAAATACAAATAAAACTAAATATTTCATGAGTAAGATAGAGCATGAATGGTTGTTTCACAGTACTACAATGTTTGACATTTTGTCACTTATTATTTGCATTCACTTTATGATTTTGAGTGAGAGAACAAAATGTTAGACATGTGTGAATAACCATAGATCATTCCTAAATTTCAACAACAAGTACTCTAATCTTCAATAACATGTTGAAGTAGAAATTGACGCAAGTGACTACATGCCATTGAGGTATGCTTAGTATGTTGAAGTCATTTGTAAAGGAAGTTATTTGTATGTATGCTTCATATGTAGATATGCTTAGGAATTAGGAACGAATAGTAACACAATTATAAAATGAGCATGAGTATCTATAGAGGGGGAAAAAGATAGGGAGAGACAGAGAGAGGGAGAGAGGGGGGAGGAGATTGAGAGATATAGAGAGGAATAGATAGCGAGAAGAAGAGATGGGGGAGATGGGAGATAGAGAGGGAGATAGACAAGGGGAGAGAGATAGGGAGATAGGGGAGATTGATATATATATATATATATAGAGAGAGAGAGAGAGAGAGATGGGGGAGATAGAGAGATAGGGATAGAGGGATAGATAATGAGAGGGGGAAAGAGATATAGAGAGAGAGGGAGAGATAGAGAGAGATGGAAGGGAGAGATGGGGGAGAGGGGAGATATAGAGAAGAAGAGATGGGTGGGAGGAGATATAGAGAGACATGGATAGAGAGGGAGTGATAGAGAGGGCAAAGAGAAAGGGGATAGAGACATGTAGAGAGAGAGGGGGCAGATTGAGAGAGGGAGGGGGAGAGAGACATGGGAGATAGACATGGAGAGACATATAGGGGGAGATTGAGAGATATAGAGGGAGGGATATAGAGAGAAAGAGGGGAGAGAGGTGGGAATTTAAAGTGGGAGAGATGGACAGAGAAGAGAGAGGGGAAGAGAGAGGGGGAGAGAGGGATAGGGGGAGAGAGAGACAGAGAGGGGAGATAGAGGAATGGGGGAGAGGGGAGATAGAGACTTAGGGATAGAGATGAAGTAATAAAGAGGGGTAAAGGGAATATGGGAGAGAAGGTGAGAGAGAGAGAGAGAGGCAAGATTGAGAGATATAGAGAGAGGATAGATAGAGAGAGAGATAGAGGGGAGAGATGGAGGAGAGGGGACACAAAGAGAGGAAGATATGGGGGAGATGGGAGATATATAGATAGATAGGGATAGAGATGGAGAGGGGAAAAATATAGGGGAGAGAGTTAGGGAGAGAGAGTTAGGGGGAGAGAGACAGGGAGAGAAAGAGACGGTGAGATCGAGAGATATAGAGGGAGAGAAAGAGAGAGGGAGAGATGGAACAAAGGGGAGATAGAGTGGGAGAGGTAGAGAGGGAGAAAGATACAAGAGGAGAGAGATAGAGAGAAGGTGAGATTTAGAGATATAAAGAGAGGGAGAGATAGAGGGGAGAAAGGTGGGGATATAGATAGGGAGAGATAAATAGAGATAGAGAGAAGGGGAGAGAGATACAGGGGGAGAGAGAGAGGAGATAGAGAGATAAAGAGAGAGAGATGGGGGAGACATGATATTGAGAGATACAAATAGAGAGGGAGATATAGAGGGGGGAAGAGATAGGGGAGAGAGATAGGGAGATAGAGAGGGGGAGACCAAGATATATATATATATATATGGGAGAGATGGGGGAGAGTGGAGATAGAGAGATACATGGACAAAGAGGGAGAGATAGAGAAGGGGGGAGAGATAGGGGAGAGAAATAGGGAGAGAGATAGAGGGGGGGACTGAGATTGAGAGATATAGATAAATAGAGAGAGGGGAGGTAGAGAGATAGAAATAGAGAGGGAGAGATAGAGAGGGGGAGAGAGAGGGAGATAAAGAGATAGGGATAGAGAGAGAGAGAGAGAGAGAGAGATAGAGAGGGGGAGATGGGGGAGGGGGGAGGGGGGAGAGGGGAGAGGGGGAGAGGGGAGATGGAAAGATACATATGAAGAGGGAGAGATAGATAGGGGAGAAAAATAGGGAGAGAGGGGGATATTTAGAGATATAGAGAGGGAGAGATAGTGATAGAAGGGACAGAGAGGTGGGGATATAGAAAGGGAGAGATATATAGAGATAGAGAGGGGGAGAGAAAGAGGGAGATATATGGAGAGAAATGTAGAGGGATGGAGAGAAATATAGAGAGATAGAGATAGAGGAGTAGATAGAGATATCTAGAGAGGACAAGAGCAAGAGAGAGAGAGAGATAGAGATATATTCCTCATCATCATCATATTTCTTAGACATGAGGCTACTATAGAGGGAAAGAATATGGAGGGGTGACATTAGTTTTGTAAAGCATATTAACTAAACATCCAAAGGATTTCAAGAGATATAAAATGTGCTCGCATTATAATGTGAGGGCATTTTTGCCTGATTTATGAAATTCTAACCCTAATGGTTGTATTTTCCTTGGGAATCCAACTAAAAGGGTTGGACCTACCTTTTGGATGCATAAGTAGTTTAAAAAAAAAACATAGAAAATAAACAAAATTCTGAGTGTGCTCTCCATCCAGTTTACACATTTTTCAATGTTAATATGAAAAAAATGCTAGTATGACTTCAAGTTTTTATTAGTTTTCTAGCCATGTATTTTTTCTAAAATCTATAAACATTAAGGTTTCCATATTCAATTTCTTTTTCTAATGTGTTCTCTTTTGCAGAAAATTTATGCATAGTACATTTCTAGTGTCATTTTTAACACGCTTATCAAAATTTAAAAAAATACATTGTTAGATTCTACACTCTATTCTATACACATTGATTTTCTTTATTTTTGATTAGTTTTCAAAAAAATTAGGGGGGAGCATGCTCAAATTTTTATTTGATGTGTCCACTTTGAAAATTCATAAAAGTCATATATTCATTAAAAAATTAATAGAAAAATTAGGCATAAACTACATGATGTTAGCTAATTTTCCACCAAAGTGATTTGCGAAATACATAAAAAAATGTCAACATCTTAGGGGGAGTGCACCAGGCACTATGTTATATTTTTCTAACAAAAATAGGAGCACTTTGTGTTCTCCCCCTATTTAAACCCCTTAATCTCCACCATTTTTAGAAAAAAATTAGTAGTTTAGAAAGTAGATTGTGAGCACTATAAATCTTGTTTTTATCACATTTATTTTTGAGCATGACTATCTTCAATTTCTATTCAAGATCAGTTTTTACTGATTTCAAAGAAAAAATGACCACATATGACCCTCTTTTGGTCCCCCATTTCCATGCACATACCCCTCATCCAAGTTTATAGGCTCATGAGCAATTGTGTCCACTTTTGTTGTGCAAGAGCAAAGGTTTTTTTGCACAAAATGAAGTCATTGAGGTGTTGTTGTGACAACTTGTTGTTCTTATTTGTGTGATTGGACTCAAACAAACTCTAGTTTTTCTCATATCCAAAAGCATTATGAGGTTGAGACAAATATAGAGGCCTACCCTTTGAATAGTTGGGGTATTTTCACTCCAGTATTTCCACCAAGAAGCAACTACAAATATGATATTCAAAAGTTTGTAAGCAATATTTGTTAAAATTTATGAGTGAAGACTCTAATTTTTTGCTATCTAGGGTATGTGTGGTTCTCCCTTGGATGGCTAGTGGGGAAGAAAAGAGTTAACCTACTTGCAATTTTGCAACTCCTCAATAATTAGTGCCCTTGCCTCAACCTTAAGTGTCATCCCCACAATTCACATTGAGAGGCCCTCTAACCTCTCCATTAACAACTATGAACTCCTTTGAGAAGAAAACTTTGGGTTGATGTAGTTTTTCATTGCATGAATGGGTTGGAGGAATTGATTGTTCCACCTCTAATCAATGATCTTCCAAATAAATTCAAATTTTGCTTCCTATAGTAGTTTTTGGATGCCCCTTTCCATATTCTCATAAATGTATTCCATTTGGTTTGCTCTCCATCCATCAAGCGCAAAAGCCTCACCAAAGGCTACAACACCTACAAATAAATTAAGCTTACAATTAAAATAAATACTTAAGAAAAGTGAAATCAAAGGATTCAATTTTAATTCTAAATTGAAGTTTAAATTTACCTTGATGATCTCTATAGCTCTCTTTGCAAAGACAATTTTGTGACTTCTTTCCATTAGCCTTCTTTGAATATTATGAATCTAGCCCATGCTTGGCTCCCAAACCTCTGTTGTGTTGAAATGGAGATTGTTGTAGAACTAGGAATTAACACAGATCATATTCATTTCTTTTTTCTTCTTTTTCCATGTACTTTCAATTGAAGGTTTCGATCCAGTGTGTTTTGAGGAACCAAAAAAACCTAGTGATTGGACACTACTCAAGCTAGACAAGGTGGATGTGATGTGTAAGCCATGATTAGAGCCCAAAATCTATTTCATATCCACCTCTATTTCTTGCACCATATTACGATTCCCAATGCTGTTATAGCTGCATTTGTACGCATCCTCTCCAATTTCTTTTGATCTATCAATGAAAGGGTTGCAATCGTAGGTTTTCCTAGTTATAGCAGTAAGAAAACCTGCACTTGAAAGGGCAAAATCCACATGGCAAAGTCTTGATCTGAGTAGTTTTTATTGTTTTCAAATTTTTAAGTTGCCTAGCTTTTACCAAATCACAATTTTTTTGGTTTTGCCAAGTCCAAGTCAAGCATGAGCCAAGTCAGAGCATGCACATTATGAACTTTTCTTTGAACTTTAAACATAAACCTTGTTGGCTAGATGGTAGTTAAAAAAACATCTTGTAAAACATAAAATATAATCACATGAAAATTGAACTGAATGGTTTTGTATTTTGAATATAAATGAACAACATTATAAATTGAAGCAAAATAATGTTATTTCATAACATAATTTGATAATTTGAACTAGTGAAAAAACTCAAACATTTTGGTTTATAAAGAATGACACAGAATCAATGTTTTGGCTTCGTGTTATGAGAAAATTCGATTGGCTCTCACCATTACCTTAGATCCTTCTCTCCTTTCTCAAAAGTTGGCCAAAACTATATTCAGATTCCACTTTTGCATGTCTTTGGGAAATAAGCCTAGAAATGATTCTTTGGCAAGTGTGGAAGAAAAGAAACTTCAGAATATAATTAATAGGTTGAAGAATGTTAGATCAAATTCTTGGAAAGCATAATACATTTTATCTCAAGCCAAATTTAGTTTATAGAAATTTAACTCTTATCAGATTTCCCACTATTTTAGAGAGGCCAATCGGGTGGTAAATTGGATGGCTAACAAACTTATTGATAAAACATGTGATGAATGGCTACTCAATTCCACAGACAACGTCATTTGAACTCAACTTCAATCATTGTTAGATGCAAATGCACTGTCCTCCCCTCTCAGCTTATATGGATGACTTGGTCTCTTCGTCATGTAGCTTCCAGATGGAAGAGGGGCATCTGAGGTGGAGTTAGAATGTCTAGTTGGACTTCATCAGAGATCCACTGTTAGAATGGTAATAGGTTTAATGGAAAGGCCCTACCCTCCCTTGCTATATCTATTTTTTGATCTCCTAACAACTAGATTACAGCTGGAAATATACCCCCATTTTTATCCTAAATTTATGAGCTCCTTGTCAGCATAACTCTCCACTTGGCATTGAGCACTCTCACTTTCATTGGGATGTGAAGCTACATTTATTTTTACTTAAATTGTTGTTTTGACAAGGTTTCATCGATCCCCACCAACCTTCCCTATCTCTGTCCACCTTCATCCCTCCCTTTATTATATGCACTTTGATAGGACGTGCCTTTAACTCCTCAAGGGAGTGTTAAATTCTCATTACCATGGCCCCTCCTGTCATTCTTTTTATCAGTGCTCATTCTCTAGCTTTCTCTCCTTTTCTACCTATGGTTGTTGTGCTTATTTTGCATGCAAGTAGCTATGGATATTGAGGAGTTTTTATGAACCAATGCATACATTTTCCCCTGCACTCTTGAGATCCAGTGATTAGAGGGAAAGTTGGCTTCTTGGATCTAACATTTGAGTTCGACTGCACCCTCTCACAATTTTCTATGAGAAATATCTATGGGCAGAAATGGCTAGATGGCATGGAAGAGAGGGAGATAAGGTGGTCAGATGTAGTGTCCATCTTCCTTTCCAACCTTATGGATATAACCCTGGATCATAAGTAGGTGCTCCCAATTGCCATGGGAGTGTGGATAGATGGAATGCAACTCTAGAAAATTATGATATCATGGTAGGTGAAGCAATGATAGGAGGCATTTTCTCTTTGTACCAACTCTATATGAGGAAGACATATGAATGTTTATAAAAAATTATACAATTGGGCTTAATTTTTGGATGCATTAACAAGCTCGAAAGATCTCTCAATGGTCATAGTTGCACCATCCCAAAAGTTACAAGGAATAGGTGCAAAGAAGCATTTATTGCCATCAAGTTTCATAGGTCTCATGCCCCGAATCAGGCACCTCATCTGCCAAAGACCCCTGGTGATATGGATGAAGACACAGAGGTGGAAGAGAGTTCACCTCAAGAGGATGAAAATGAACCTGTAGTGGCTGCCAGTGCTATTAAGGGGCCTATGGGTTGGAGAGTCTTTAAGGATGGTTTCTTGTTTTGATTCTCTAATGGATGTGTTTATTTCCTTCAATTTGTTCCCTTGCTCATTCTATTTTCGGCCATGTGTTAGTCCACTTTTGGCTATGTCTCGATGCTATGTATTGTTTCATTATAGTTTTGGGGTTTTTGACTTCTGTCACCCTATCTTCTGCTACTTTTATGAAATATGTTAAAGTATGATAAATATATGTAAATCTAACATTTAGGAAAGAAATAAGATTTTTGAAATGCTTGGGAAAATAACAATTTGATACAATTATGAAATTATAGAATTTACTCTTCAAATTGCCTCCAAACTCATTTGATCACTCAAACAAGGTTGTAAATGTAGTGTGAGGAAATTGCAAGGGTTAGATTTTCTTGAAAAGGAAATATAATTGATTTTTTATGATGTTTTTGGCATGTTTCCATGTCTACCCATAGGTCCACTACATGTGGGGAGTCTGCATTGTAGA
Organism: Cunninghamia lanceolata; assembly: GCA_027924645.1. Lineage (NCBI taxonomy): Eukaryota > Viridiplantae > Streptophyta > Pinopsida > Cupressales > Cupressaceae > Cunninghamia > Cunninghamia lanceolata. The sequence continues at coordinate 2,394,730 of BSBN01001670.1, read as the reverse complement.
CTCATGGAATGCTCACCACTTTGCAGACCTAGTAAGACTCTTTGATGAGTTTGTTGCTGAATTACTTGGCCAACAAAAACACTCATGATCACTAAGTTCTGGATCTATGATGTAAATGTTATCCTATTTTCCCCCTTGGCCAAATATATAAGATCCATGAGATCCTGGTGTTTCCACTTCTGAGGATGCAAGGAAAAGTATAAAAAATGGTATGTCCGAAAAATCTTGAGTTTTCCTTGTGTTTTTAGTGTAGTCAAAGTTTCAAAGTTCAGAGTTCTATCTCTCATCCTTACATCCTCATCGTCTCTAAAATCTTCCTTGTTCTTTGCAAATTGCCTAATTGTTTAGTGTTTTTTGGAGGCCGGAGTTCAAACTTGCCCTCTTGTCTAGAAGTCTCCAAGCAGGGTGCAATTCTAAGTGATAATAGTAAATATTGCCCTTTTTGTATTTATAGAACATGGTAACTACATAGTAAATATTGTCCCTTTGCTCTATATATTGGAGCACGATAATTGTGTTGTACATTGTTTTCCCTTTATTATATGTATAAAAGGGACAATTAGAAAATGAGCTAAAAAAATCAATTATTTTTGAAGACCTACTATCAATCTGTGAGGTAGATTGAGCAATGCTTTTAGCATACAACCAAATAGCATAAGAGATCTCAAAGAGCATCGAATTGCTTACTGTTGAAGTTCCCAAGTTTAGCATCTCCTAAAGTGGAACATTTGGTGATACTTGTTTTTTGAATATGTCAACCTTTATAATAATTAAAAGAGACAAGGTTGTTCTAGAAGAACCATACAATCTTAATGGGTTCTTTGGTTGCATGGAAAAGATATGTCTTATGTTCTAATATCAAGGAATATCTGCCCACTGCTAAGTCATTAAGAATACAATTATTAGGTCACCAAGTACAATTTTACTATCAAACATATTATGTAGACCATTGGACTATAAAAAAATATTGTTGAAATGGACCTTAGGCTATGAAAGGCATTTCAGATCACATAATCTATGGTAGAAAATCCATTTGAATAGATATAGTCTGACCATTCTCAGTTGTTGTTTATAATTTTCTTAAGTACTATATTGGTAATGATCATCCATTGAAGCCAAGGTTTAGATTCATATGGATTGAATTATGAAAGTATCTAATTACAATGTTTTTTACTTATATAGTATGAGGTTTAAGATGCCTTGTTTGTTGAATGGGCAAGACAACTAAGAGGGGGGTAAATCAATTGTAACTTATAATTCCAAAACCCTTATACACATTTAGATCCACACAAATTAAACTAACCCTTAAACTATTGTGAAATTTAACCATGAAAGAAAACAATAGAATCAAATCAACATTATACACAAGAGAGCACTTGATTTATGTGGAAAACCCAAGAAAGGAAAAACCATGGTGAAGATTAGCTCACAATATAATGTAATATCAACACCAAAATACAATAGGCTCAATGCCAAAAGGGTCACTACCAGAGGGCTCATTGCCCAAAATAAAGGCTCACTACCAAAGGCTCATTTCTAGAATAGAAAAGAAGATAGAGAAGATTGTTACATGGAGAAAACTATCTCAATGCAATAGAGAAGTCCACCATAACACCATCATCACCTCCACAATCTCACAAAGGAATTGTAGACACCTTTTGCTCATTGCATCCATTAATCTAACACATGAAAGCTCACACTGCACAAATTCACACTCTATGACTCTGTATTTCACATCTCATACATCAAGCTCATCTATCTTGTCATCGTTCATTGACTTAACACTTATTTATATCATCTTCAAACTTAAGAACATTCTCGAAGGTCGGCACAATACCTTGCTCATGCAAATTCAAATTAGGTTGGCACCCAAAAATTCTCACAGTGGAAAGGAATGAAGAAAGACCACAACACACCTCAGTTTGAACCTAAATCCATCCATACATGCCACTCCATGCTTCCATAATCAACACAACAACTCCACAATTAGTGAAAACACCCAAGGTTGGCCAAAACTGTGTTAACACAATAAACTTTTAGGTACACACTTCCTCAAAGACAAATATTGCTTTTTGGACCATACATTAAGCTTTAACACAATCTAGAGTATTCCAAAAACATCCTGAAACATCTTGAAATCTAGAAAACTCCTCTGCAACAACTTTCACCTAAAGAACAAACTTATCCTATTTTTCCAGACAGCTCAAATATCTCTGTCATGCACTGTAACTCGAGAAATCAATTTTTGTGGTGTCAAATCTCAAACAACTTCAACTAGAGACATATATGAACCTTATAGGCATATTTCCAAAACTATAAGACCAAACACCAATATGTGGAGAAATGCAGAGTATAACACATTCTCTCGGACCTTCTTCAAAATAGAGTTCACATTGGTGAACACAACTTCCTTTACAGGATGAACCAACAAGCCAAATTCTAAATTAAGCATCTCTAAACATCTCTTAATAACATATCTAAACCACACAAGCAAATATTCAACATAGAAGAAATGTGGATCAAAATCAAAACACCACTCTGTAAGCCAGGACACTTCTACAACACATTTTTTCCTTTATTAATCAAATTTTCTCAAAAGCACTTGGATACCCAACACCAAAAGCACTTTAACAACATCATTAGCACTTCCTCAACCATTACTAATTGTTCATACTCACACTCTTGCAATTGCAATATGGTCTTGCTCAACTAGTTGACACCAATGACAAAATAGGCTTGTTGACATCAATGACAACCCGAACTACACATACTTGCAACAATCTCCCCCTTTGTCATTGATGGAAACACATAATGTGAAAAACCATCAATACAAAAGCAACCTCAACACTGAAACATTACTGACTCTTTTCCTTCCTCTTTTTCACCCCCTTAGATTGCTACTGTCTTTGTTAACTGACTCATTCTTTTTCACATTGAATTCTCTCCCCCTTTGACATCAATGGGAAAGGGGAACACAAATCTTTCTTATTCTATCTCTCCCTTTTTTTTATTACACATACTTGCACTTGCCTACTACTACTTTGCAACATCTTTTTCTTTTACTGCTCTACCTATCCCCCCAACTGATACAACCAACAAAGCTGCTACCTACTCACCCTGAGAGTTAGCCTCCAACATCAATCCATAACAAAGAATGAGCCTTGAGATTCATTGGACTTCATTCTCTGCAACCATCTCTCTCAAAAAGTGATACCGGATTGAGATATGCTTAGTCCTTAAATGCATCATCAGATTCTTTGAAATGTTAATAGCACTTGTATTATCACAGAGGATATGAATTGGTTCATCATATACAACTCTAATATCCTTCAAGGTTTGCCTCATCCACAACACCTATGTGCAATAAGATGCTGCTACAATATATTCTGATTCTGCATTAGATAAAGACACTAAATCTTATTTCTTGCTTAGCCATGACACCAATCTACATCCAAGAAAGAATGCACCACCACTTGTACTTTTCCTATCATCCACACAACCAACTCAATTTGCATCTATGTAAGCACTTAGAGTAAAATTAGTACCCATTGGATACCATAAGCCATGATCTAGAGTACCCTTTAAATATCATAATATCATCTTCATTGCTGCAACATGTGACTCTCTAGGATCTTCTTGAAATCTATCCACAAGACAAACTGCATGCATAATATTTGGTTTAGTAGTAGTCAGATGGAGCAATCCTCCAATCATTGATCTATACCTTCTTTGATCAATCTTAGGAGATCCATCATTCTTGCTTAGCTTGCAACTAGTAACCATAGGAGTACATACTGGCTTAGAATCTTTCATCCCAAAATTCTTCAACATTTCTTTGACATACTTTGATTGTGAAATGAAAATACCCTTATTTGTCTGATTGATCTATAACCCAAGGAAGAAGTTCATTTTCCCACACATTGATGTTTTAAATTCTTTCTGCATTTCATTTGTAAAGCTCTTACACATACCTTGATTTCCACCAAAGATTATATCATCTACATACACTTCCATAATTAGAATTTGATCTTCTTCTACTTATATATATAGATTTCTATTTGTTGTACCCTTCTTGAAGCCTTACTGCAATAGATATCTTTCCATTCTTGCATACCAAGCCCTAGGTGCTTGTTGAAATCCATATAGTGCCTTCTTTAGCCTGCAAACCATATTTGGTTTATCTGATAATTGAAATTCTTTCAATTATTCTATGTAGACTTCTTCCAACTCACCATTAAAGAAACCAAACTTCAGATCCATTTGATATACTTTGAAATCCTTATGTGCTTCAAAAGACAAAAACATCTTGATAGCTTCCATTTTGGCCACCGAAGCATATGTTTCTCCAAATTCTATTCCTTATACTTGTGAGTAGCCTTTACACAAGCCTTGCCTTGTTCCTTACCACTTCACCATTCTCATTCATCTTGTTTTGGTATACCCACTTAGTTCCAATCACATTTTTGTTTTCTAGTCTTGGGACAAGTTCCCAAGTCTAATTCTTTTCAATCTGCATCAGTTCTTCTTCCATAGCCTTGATCCAATACTCATCTTTGCATGATTCAATCACTATTTTAGGTTCAACCTTAGAAATTAAACATATATTTACTTGTTCTTCAACAAATCTCTTTCTTGTCAGTACACCTTTGCTCTTGTCACCAATGATCTATTCTTCAGAATGACACCTCTGCACATACCTAGGGGTCTTAAGAACCTTTTCCAGAGCTTCTTCTTCAAACTGCACATCCTTTTCTTTAGTTTTTTCTTCTTCACTACATGAAGACTCGTCTAATTCATATCCATCCACCTCTGAGTTCATCTATAGATCTTCATCAACTTTGACATTTGCACTCTCAACAATCTTCCTTAGCATCTTGTTATAGCACCGGTAAGCTTTTCTTTTGTTAGAATATCAAAGGAAGATACCTTCATCGGATCTTGCATCAAACTTTCCCAAGTTTTATTCATCTCTTTTGATGTAGCATTTACTTCCAAACACTTTGAAATATTTGACAGTAGGAAGCCTTCTATACCATAGCTCATAAGGGGTCTTTGAGCTATTTGATCTTACTTGCACTCTGTTCTGTATATAAACTGTAGTATGAATTGCTTCTCTCCATTAGACTTCTGATAGATTTTCTTCTTTTATCATTGTCCTTGTAGCTTCTCTAACAGTCCTATTATTCCTTTCAACCACTCCATTCTACTGAGGAGTCCTAGGGGCAGATAAGTGCCTCTTTATTCCTTGATTCTCACAAAACATGCTGAACTCATTAGAAGTGAATTCTCCACCCTGTCAGACCTCAAGCATTTGATTTTCATATCCATTTCATTTTCAACCATTTCTTTGAATGATTTAAACTTATCTAGGGCTTCTGGTTTTTCTTGAAGAAAAGTAACCCATGTCATTCTAGAATAATCATCAATTAATATGTACCAATTCTAATTGTTAGGTAGATGATTGATCTTTGACTTTGAAACTTCCTCTTGCTTGTTTTCCAACCTGACACTCCTTATATACAACATTGATAGGCTTTGTAATCTTTAGCAAAGCTCTCATAGCTTGAACTAAACTTATTCTCACTAGGCTATCAAAATTGATGTGACACAGTCTTCTATGCCATAGCCAACTCTCACTGATCTGAGTCATGAAACAATAACCATCAACACCTTTGAGCTGATAGAAATTTCCACTAGTTCTCCTTTTAGCAGCTATTATAGTTCTAGAATTTTTTCTAATCTCACAACCACCATCCTAAAACATAAGATTGTATCCCTTAGTACACATTTGTCCAACACTTAACAGGTTATGTCTTAAACGCTTGACATAAAAAACATCATCTGTGTTATTCTTACCATCAAAACTGATTGAACCTCTTCCACAAATCTTGGTAGAAGTATCATCACCAAGCCTAAATAGTCTTCCATCATATTTTTAAAGTTTAACAAACTTACTCTTATCACTAGTCATATGATTTGAGCATCCACTATCAATGATCCAATAGTTCTTTTCTTGTCTAATATGAAAAGTAGATATCAAGGTGTCTTCATCATTAGTACTTATCTCTAGAGCACTTTCCTTCACACATCCCTCAGAGTTAGTAGAGATATTATCATCCTTTAAATCTATGAACAAGACTTCATTGTCCTCCTCATTTTCATAATTGGATTCATCATCAAATATACTTGCATCTTTTCTAACATAATATCTTTTCTTAAACACCTTACTTTTGTTCTCCCTATTTTTGTTTTTCAAAATTCTTTCTAGTCATCTTGAAGCATAAAGACCTATCTTCCCACAATTGAAACACTTGAAAGGCAACTTACCACTATACTTACCAGTCCCCTTTTTCATTCTTCATACAAAGTTAGCTTCCAAATCATTAGAATCCTCCTGATATGATTCCATAGTCTTTTCTAATTCACCATCTTTAAAGATAGTCTCAACTTTTGTACTACTTGTACCAAATTCTCTCATTTCAAAAGTAGTTAAAGTACCAAGCAACTGATCTTTTGTAAATTGATCTAGATTTTGTAATTTTTTAATAGCAGAAACCTTTAAAATCACTTCTTTTTGTACCAATTCTCCACCAAGACCTCTGATGCCATTGACAACTTCATCCACCTTCTGTAAGTAGCTTGTGATATTTTAATCTTTAGACATTTGCATGCTCTCAAACATGATCTTTAGATTCTACATCTTAGCTATTTTGACTTTGACATCTCCTTCATAAATGCTTTTCAACTTTTCTCAAATTTCATTAGCAATTTTTAGATTCATAACCTTTACCAATTCAGAATTAGTAAAGCTACCTAAAATAGCATGCATTCCTTTATCATTGGTTTTATAATCCTTGACCTCCTTGGCAGTACATGGACCATTTTTAGGTATAGTGTATGTAGACTCAATAGACTTCCAGATTTCATATCCAAGAGAAATCAAATAACCTTCCATCCTCACCTTCTAAAATGCATAGTCTGATCCATCCAACAGGGGAACATCTTTCTTGTAAGCCATCCTGAATCTACCTCAAGAGGTTAATCTTTCTTCCAAGGAACATTGCTCTAATTCCAATTGTTGAATGCACAAGACAACTGAGAGGGGGGTGAATCAATTGTAACTTATAATTCCAAAACCCTTATACATATTAGATCGACACAAATTTAACTAACCCTTAAACTGTTGTGAAGATTAACCATGAAAGCAAACAACATATTCAAATCAACATTATACACAAGATAACACCAAATTTACATGAAAAACCCAAGAAGGGAAAAGCCACGGTGAGGATTAGTTCACAATATAATATAATATCAACACTGAAATACAATAGCCTCACTGTTGGAAGACTCACTGCCAAAAGGCTCACTACCATAATAGAAAAGAAGATAGAGAAGATTGTTACATGGAGAAAACTATCTCAATGTAATATAGAAGTCCACCACAACACCATTTTCACCTCCATGGTCTCACAAAGGAATTGTAGACACCTTCTACTCACTGCATCTAGTAATCTAACAAATGAAAGCTCACACTATGAAAATTCGCACTCTATGATTCTGTATTTCACATCTCTAACATCATGCTCATCTATCTTGTCATCCTTCATTGACTTAACACATATTTATATCATCTTCAAACTTAAGAACATTCTTCAAGGTTGGCATAGTACCTTGCTCATGCAAATTCAAATTAGGTTGGCACCAAAGCATTCTCGTAGTGGAAATGAATGAAGGTGGACCACAACACACCTTAGATTAAACCTAAATCCATCCATACACACCACTCAACACTTCCATAATCAACACAACAACTCTGTAATTAGTGAAAACACCCAAGGTTGGCCAAACCTATGTTAACACAATAAAATTTTAAGTACACGCTTCCTCAAAGCCAAATTCTACTTTGTAGACCATACACCAAGCTTTAACACAATCTAGAGTATTCCAAAAGCATCCTAAAACATCTTGAAATCCAACAAACTCCTCCACAACAAATTTCACATGAAGAACAAACTTATCCTATTTTCCCAGACTGCTCAAATATCTCTGTCATGCACTGTAACTCAAGAAATCAACTTTCGGAGCACCAGATCACAAACAACTTCAACTGGAGACATATATGAACCTTATAAGCATATTTCTAAAACCACAAGACCAAACACCAATCTACGAAGAAATGCGGAGCATAACACATTCTCTCAGACCTTCTTCAAAATAGAGTTCACACTGGTGAACACAACTTCCTTTACAGGATGAACCAACAAGCCAAATTCTGAATTAAGTATCTCTAAACATCTCTTAACAACATATATAAACCACACATGCAAATATTCAACATAGAAGAAATGTAGATCAAAACCAAAACACTACTCTATAAGCCAAAACACTTCTACAACACACCATTTCCTTTATTAGTCAAATTTTCTCAAAAGCACTTTAACAACATCATCAGCACTTCCTCAACCATTATGAACTGCTCCTTCTCACACTTTTGTAATTGCAATATGGTCTTGGTCAACCAGTTGACACCAATAACAACATAGGCTTGTTGACATCAATGACAACCCTAACTACACATACTTACAACATTGATATATATAGGTTTTTGTTCTCATTGATTAGGAACAATTTAAAGTTCCAGAAGGAAATAAAAAAATCTCAAGCAACTAAGGTTATTTTGTAATACAAATTGGAAAGATGGATTAGTACATTTAGGCAAATTCATGGTGAGAGGTCAAGCAATCAAGTGTGGTCATTTTCTAGATCATAAATCCTTAACTTGAAATGAGGATTTGTCACCACAGTTGGAAAACTTGAGGTGTATAGTAGCTCAAGGTATAAAATGTTATAAATGGTCATAGATTCTATTTCTTGATGCATTTTGCAATTTTTAAATTTAAATGGGAAAACATGGGATCCTATATAAATGAATTCATTAAATAAATCTATGAGGGTCTCATCGTGAAGGATGATGTTCTAGAAAAGAAATTTGAGATAAGTGTGTGAAGAGTGAAAGACAGTTTATGTTTAGGAAACTTGAACTAGCAACCAGTTATCTCTTAGTTTTACTTTTCAATATTCCCAAGAGTTCTGATTATGAGTACAATCATATTTTTAATGGCTGAGGGAAGATAAATAGCTAAAATTTCTACATTATCGAGTCCAAAAGATTTACAATACATATAGAGCTAAAGAATGGGTCCCTAGATTAGGGACATCTTGATGGAATCCTAGACTCTCACTATCTATCCTGGGGTTGGTTGGACATCTCTATACTTTGTTATGGTATTAAGGGGATGTAGTGGGATGGTCACTGAGGCTTGGTCACAAGTTTGTGTTTCCTTGGAGAATAATTGTTTATATTTTAGAATGTTTTTTCATGAGATGAACTTAAAAACAATCTTTAAATGATTCTTCTTGTTTGATTGTTGCTCAAAAAGTACCAATGTTGTCTGTTGCTTTGGTTCCATGTAGTGTCTGATGTTGGTATTGCATATTTCCATGTATTTTATAGGATATAAAATTGCGAGGAGGTGGAAAACAATTCAACATTAACAAGTTCCAATGGGAATTGCTCCAATCACACATTTCATACTGACTGTCATATTCACTACGTGTAAGTATGACAACTTTTTTTATTTTGTTACATGCAAGAATATTTTTTTTAATTCTTCAAGATTATATTACATACCGTTAAGCTGGAGTAGACATGGATTGAGTGAATATGTCTTTGTCTTATTATCAGGCCTATGTATCTATCCTTTATTTAAGGATGCCATCAAATTTCAAGATTATTTTGAGGGGGGTACTTGTTGAACATCACAGCATAATCGATGATATGAAATTTTTGAAAGTAGTAATTTATAGGGCATAACGCAGTGCTGGTATGAGAGAGGTAAAGAAGAATTTGTATTCTTTTATACTTTGAGATGGTTGTTTGTATTTTATGTCATGAATAATAATGCTACTACTCTTCCTCGTCATTTTTGTATTCCAAAGCACAATTACATCTTGTCATGTAGATTTTAATCATTTACTAAAGAAGTGCTTGTAATATATACATGATAAGAATGTGAGCTTTTATCGATGTGCATTTTGTTGTCATTTTTATGTCTTTTTAACTCTTTCTGTATGATTAGATGAAAATTATTACATTTATAGGTGCAGTTCTATTATAATGCCTTTGTCATCTAGAGTTGTTCTATGAATCTATCTGATGGGTTTTTATAATATATGCATGGAGATCTGAGTGATGTATCTATTCCAATTTTATGTAGGTAGTAGTTGAAACAACCATAGGATCTGTTCACAAGAATCGACTTATCATGGTTAGTAAAGAGAACCTTTTATTTTAAAATAAACAATAGGCATGTTCCATAAAATATTGGTGATAATTTGATAAATAGGAAGGAATTCTTTTCCATTTTACACTATATTTCTTTATTGTTTCGATTAGTCAGAAGTCATATGTAGCCTTTATTTGCTTCCATTATGAAATACCTGTCAAATCTACATTTAGTTTTGTTTTAAATATTGTTGTCTAGCATTGTTTGGATTTACTAATAAGTTTTATTCTTTTTTGTTAATGCTTTCTTACATAGCCATTTTGGAAGGTATGGCAAGATAATAGCAGCAAAGGAAGAGATGACATAGGTATGTATTATAACTCTATTTAACACTTTACCAATGTGATGTTAGTGGACCAAGATTTGTGGTAAAACTATATTTAAAAATGAAAGGTGACAAGGTGTCGCTGTACCTCATCATTTAATCTATTTTCAGATGTCAAAAACTAGGGCTGTGTCCATGGCTATCTACAACTAGGGATTCTATAGTTACCAGTTTATAGCTAATCTTAATTTAACAAAAGAGATTAATCTATCTGCTTGTTGAATAAATGTAATGAATGCTGGAAAACATAATAAAACAGGAAATTCGCTTAAATCAAAGAAACACTAACATGCATCTATCTATTAAAACAGGAAACACCTTTATAAGAGAAAACTAAAATAATAAAATAGTGGTACTAGCCTCCTGCTTGAGTGGTGAGAGTGGGTCCTTGCTCCACACCCTTGAGGTTGAAGGCTATAGTAGCAAATCAGCACAAAAAATGATCACAACTAAATTCAGTCCAATTCATTCATTTCTGCATTCATGAAAATATGGCTATCACAGAACTAAGACCTCTGAGAGTCAAAATAATTTTATCATTGTTGTTCTTCTACTATTTCTGAGAGTATATATAAAAATGAGTGATGATATATCACTGAACTTATCTATCAGTCTTTCTATGAGATGACACCATCTCTTTATTGTACTTAACTATCTAACTTATGAAAAATCACCATGCGAGAAAGGTAGACTTGAGTGGAACAGAAGTCCACTTAGAGGTCTAAGTTTAAGTCTTAATACACTTGGGCATCAAAGCCCTGAAAATAAGGATATTGGATTAGTTCAATTCGTAACTCATGCAAAATATTTGAAAAGATAAAACTTCAGCAGTTTAACTAATAGTTGACCCTTCACCACTTAGGTGATGATTTGAGTGAAGTGAGGGGTATTAAGATTGCTGCTAAAAGTGTCTGCTTGGAAATATGCCCTATTCTCAGGAGGCACCGGAGATAGCTGTTCCTATTTGCAGCTCCGGAGATACTCCAAACTCTCGCAGAGCTCCGGAGAGGCATTCCCCATATCCTCAAAACTTCAAGTGTCATGGTTCTTTGTTATTGTCTCCAGAGATTATTGAAAATGATCTCCAGAGATACACAAAATCGTTGTTCCTGGCACCTACACCTGTTTATTCAAAAAGAGAGAGAAGTTCTGCATTTTTCCATCAATTCCACGCACATTAGTCACTTAATCAGAAATTCTAATCTTAAGTAATCTTTCTTAATTAATCACAAAATAGAACAATCTTGTTAACTTATTTGGGTGCAGACACTAGGAAGATGAATTGAGGGAGGGGAAAAAGAGAAGCAAAAAGATGTATTTCATGAGTGCAATTTGGAACTCATCATCCCCCCCATACCTAAGGTTTGGCAGGTCCTCCTACTTTTCACATTCTAGATTTATTTTGGCAAAGCAGCCTGACAGTCAGTCTATAATCCTGAAGATAGGTGGTCCAAGTGGTTCTGTTGGTGTTATCATTTCCTCTGTACTTATCAACTTGTTTCAACTAGTTCTTCAATTTTTCATCTTCCAGCTGATCTGCCCAGAGAAGGAGTGGTTCAATTATCAGAGGGGGCCTAAACTGTTCACCTATCCATTCCTATTTATGTGTATCCATCAGTTTGGATATCAACTTTGCCTTTCGCATGAATAATCTTAGGTTTGTAGGGGTGACCACCTCTCTAAGTTCCTACTCTGGGGTCAAAATATTCCATCTCCTCTTTGCCACAACAAGTACAAAATTTGCTGAGTTAACCAAAAAAAGACCAAAGTCAATGGAGCATTCCTGAAAACTTTTCAAGTATAATGGCAACATTCTGGTTGCATTTTCAGGATGATAGATAAGGGACCTGAATTGGGTTTGAAGAGCAAAAGGATTAGGACATTCTTTCCTGATGAAGAGATCTATTTTTAAATCTTTTTGAAGATGATCTTCCATCCTTTTGTTCCAAATCTGGTGGTTTCTCATTAGGGACATGAATGCCTTATACTGGCATTCTCCCACAAAGTGATTAATAATGAAGGATATATCATTAATATAGAATCCATGCAGGTATAATTCACATAGGAAGTTTTTGTCCTCATCATTGCTCCTGATGTAAGCTGCCATGAATCCTTCTGCTGTTTCGGTATCCTCAGTTATGTCAGACAGGACTAAGGAGAGTTTCCTTTGTAGTACCCTCTCCTGTAAGAACATTGAATAGCTGGCACTTGGAGGCCTACAGGATAGAATTTATGAGGAAAGGGAGACCATTTTAATGATTTTGCCTTCCAAAGTTGGTATTCTTTCTGCTTTGGCAGTGACTGCCCTTTGTAATTGTAACATCAGCTTAGAGGCCTCAAATTCTCTACACCTTTTCTCCCAATGAAACAGGGCTTTGGGAATGTCAATGGGGATTGGACCCACATAAGCATCTATTTGAATTTCCTACTCATTGGTTGCCCTTGGGCCAAACAATTCTTGAATATATTCTTCTTGGTCATCCAGGCTATTATTGTCCCAAGTTAACTATTTATCTAGGCTTTGTACATTTTCAATCAGTGCCACCATTATTGTGAGGCCATTGTCTCTGGCCATGGTGAGCTCAGAAACCTTCTATGCTGCTTCTTTTTCTTTTTCTTACATCCATTTGGCTGCCTCACATTTCTGTGCTTCCAATTCTGCCTCTTTCTCCTCGATGATTTTATCCTTGCTTTGGAGGTCTGTTTGGATATTTGCAATAGTTTGTTTTAGTTCCATCTCCACCTCTTCTCTGACCTTCTTGAGGTTAGTAATAATCAAATTCTTTCCCCAGAGCATTCTTTTTAAATTTTCAATTTCTTCCATCAATTACTATTCTGTTGTGCTTTCTAGATCTTCTTGGTCAGAGGGATGAGATAGAGTTTTTGCCTCTATTTTCTGTGGCTATCAGCTGATTATCAATGTTATCCATGGCCATCTACCCTGCTCTTCCTAATGTATCTATTTTCCCTGTTCCTCCTTCTTCAGTCTTCCTGTCTTGAGGATCTTCTACTATTGCTGGCACTGATGAAGGCCTAGCTTTATCCTCACATGTTCTCAATTCCAGGAGTGCCTCAGCGAGCAAGGTAGTATCCTTCTCAACTTGTGAGAGTTGTCTCTTCCTTTTGCTTCTCCAGAGCAAAGGTGGGGTTGGTGCCTCCGGAGCAGGTCTCCCTTCCTCAGAATCTGAAGAGATAGTAAAAGTTTGTAAGTTTCCTATCTCTGGAGCGCATGGTGGTATTGAAACTGGACTTGACTCCACATGAACAGATGGTACTGGAGAATTTTCACTTTGCTTCCTCTTCCTGACCAGAGGGATCTCATCTGAATCATGGGATGGTTCTTCAACCCACCACTTTTCCTCAATTCCCTACCCTGACTTTTCCTCTGTTAATTCCTTAGGCCAAGATTCCTCAGGTAGAGTCATCTTTCACCTGACTGACCGAGTCATGTATAGGGGTCATGTAGGAGTAGGTTCTACAGTTTCTTTGTCTTTCCTCTTTTTGTCAAGAACAGGGGTTGCAGATGAAGTGGCCTCTTATGAGGGTGACTTCCCTTTGTGAACAACTGTGGAGGAGGCTGAAGGCTCAGTTTCCTCATCTTGGTGAGAAGGGGAACTCTCACCTTCTAGTTGTGCTATCTCTGGTTCTCTAACCTAGGGGTTGTGTTTGAGAAAGTTTTGCAATAGCTCTTCTCCATCGGCCTGAGATAGGAAGTGGTACTTGACTACCGAAAAGATGAGGCCATGATGTTTCATGGGTCCCTTATTCTACTGATATCTCTTTGCAGTTGCCCTGATGGTAGAATATAGGAAATTAGAGATATTTATGCTATACTCAGGGTGCTTATTTCCATGTCTGAGAAAAACCAGCATTTTCATTATTGGCCCTAAAACTATAGAGAATTGGCCATCACAAGTAAAGTACTTCATTAACTAGGTAGAAACAGATGCCCAAGGGTTTGGGAGTGTGGACCTCAAAATTCCTTTGACTTCATTCTTATTCATATGTAACTGAATAGCAAGTTCACCACGAACAGAAAATTTCTAATTAACTCAGTGTATAAGGTTTTCAGGTGGTAGAACCTCTCACCTTGTTTGGGAAGTCCAAAAATGTGGTTGATAGTTGCTAAGGAGAGATTGATTTGGTTTCCTCTCATAGTTGTCTGGTTGTCTCTTAAATTCCTAAGGAATTTGTCCACAATATCCTCCTGAAACCCTTCAAATTTGTCTAGGAAATCTAACCATCCAGCAGCCCTTAAAATGTTTGATGTAGCTGCATCCTTCAGAAGACCCACAGTATTCTCTGGCTCAGACTTTTTCTTGATTCCCATTGCTGAATTAATGCCACCTTCTGTGTTATTCTTTTACCTCCCCAATTGCAGTCTATCTTTCCCTCTTATCTCTGTGGGCTCTGGAGTATTGTTCAAATTACTCTGTAGACTCCAGAGAATTGTTTAATTTACCTTATGCTTCAGTCTATTCTGGAGGTTTGAATGAGGGATGCTATTTTTTCAGGCTGGGCTTATGCAGATGGGTTAAGGGACCAAGGCAGCCATAAATGTAGCAGACTGACAAGGTACTCTGGAGGTAAGGTGGCATTAAGGTATAAATGGCGGCATGCTTGGATGTGAAGAAGGAAATGATGGCGGAAGGATGTGTCATCGTGGCAGCACCCAAAACAGAAAGACGGGATAGTTACTAATAATGATTAATTAAAAACAGATGTACCTAGATCAGTTTTAATGATGAGGTGATGTACATGGGAGAAATGCTGCGTCATTTTGGAAACTGCACGCATTGTGGCAATTGAGCAGCAGCTTGAGATGACATCCACTTCCCACTTGCACATGACCTACAATCATTGCGCTAAGTGGCTCAAAAATCTACGCCCTTAGGTGATGTCAGTGCTGGCTCGTACACTCCTGCAAATTATTATTATTCTAATTTAATTAATCTTTGTGATGAAGTAGAGGATGAGTCATGACGACCTCATCATATGATTTATCTACTTTACCACCTGGAGAGGTGGGTCCCTCCCTTATTATGGAGATTGACGGTGTTATTAATAGAGCACCGAAGGTGCTCCTAATTGGAAAGCACCAGAGGTGCTCCCATTTGAGAAGCGCTGGAGGTGCTCCTAATTGAAAAGCACCAGAGGTGCTCCCGCTTGAGAAGCGTCGGAGATGCATTGGGCCAACTTCTGTCAACTGATCATATTCGGAGCTTAATTATTTCAACTACCCTGAAGAAAGGAACCACCATTTTACTGATTTTCAACTCCCTTGGTTGAGAAAGACAGCCATTTACTAGTTTTCCATCTTTCTCTCTCTTTTTTTTTAAAGCAGCCATTGCTAGTTTTCAACATCCTTTTTTTTTTATAGAAGGCAGCCATTGCTAGTTTTCAACCTCCTTTTTTTTTCACAGAGTAATTCAATCCAACACTGTGACAGAGGAGGTATCCCCTATATTAAAACATAGATTATTCAAAAACTCTTCTTTAGTAGATGGTCTTTTGTAGAGCCTGATTCTGTGACCATTTACTAGAAATGTGTCTGTGCTCCCATCAATTGGTTGCAATAATACAGTTCCATTTTCAAACACGTCTTTTATTTGATAAGGACCTAGCCAGTGAGTCTGTAATTTCTCTTTGAATTCTTTGAATTTAGAATCATAAAGGAGAATCCAATCTCCTTGTTGAAATGTCCTCCTCTTAATGTGTTGGTCATGCCATTGCTTCCTCTGGTATTGAACCAGTTCTGTTTGCTGAATTGCTTCTGTCCGAATCTCATCCAACTCATTGAGTTGAAGAATTCTGTTCTACTAAATTATAGACAATGGCAGACCAACATCTAATATAGTTTTAAGTGTCTGGAGTTCAAATTCTATAGATAATATAGGCTTTTTCCCATAAACCAATTCATATGGTGAAAATTTTGTTGTGGACTTCTAAGTGGTGTTGTAAGCCCAAACTGCTTCAGGTAATCTACTAGCCCAATCTTTTCTGTACATTGCCACTGTCCTTGTTAGAATATTCTCAAGTTCTCTATTAGTTACTTCTACCTGCCCATTTGCTTGAGGATGGTAAGGTGAAGATTTTCTGTGCTTGACTTGGTATAAATCTGTGAATGCCTTGATTACCTATGAAGTAAACTAAGGTCCCCTGTCTAATACTATTGATCTTGGGGCTCCAAATCTTAAGAAAATTTTATTGTAGAGGAAATCAGCAACTTTTTCTTCTCTTGCAAATTGTAATGCTTGAACCTCAGCCCACTTAGTGACATAGTCTGTGCACACTAGAATATACTCCTTGCCTGATGATGGTGGTGAAATTGGTCCCACAAAGTCTAGACCCCATTGCTCAAATGGTTCCATCATGACTTGAGGATGTAGTAGCGTTTCCTGGGTAAAGGTTGGCTGCCCCATCCTTTGGCACTGGTCACAGTGCTGCACATACTTCTTTGTGTCTTTATGAAGAGAAGGCTAGTAGTAACCAGCTCCAAGGATCTTGTGGACTGTCTTGTGGAAAGAGTAGTGGCCACCAAATGGTTCATCATGACATGCTCTCAACACATCAAAAGTCTCATCAACCTTTAAGCACCTACGTAGAATGAAATCAGGACCACATTTAAATAGTAAACCATTCAACCATTTGTAGGATAAACTTTCTTTAACTAAATGTTTTCTTTGTTTTGAAGTAAAATGGGATGGATACAAGCCTGTAGCTAAAAGATTAGCTATGTTAGCAAACCAAGGTGCAGTAGTGGATATGGCAAAAAGATGTTCATCTGGGAATTTGTCCTCCACTGGTTGGTCTTCTCCTCCTATATGCAATCTTGACAGAAAATCAACAACCAAATTAAACTTCCCTAGATTATCAACTATGGTAATATCAAATTCCTACAATAGCAATAACCACCTGATGATCCTTGCACCTACTACTTGCTTATTCATTAGGTACTTGATAGCTGCATGATCAGTGTGCACAAATATTTTATATCTAGTGATATAATGCCTGAATTTGTTTATAGCATAGATAATTGCCAAGAATTCTTTTTCAGTTGTTGTATAATTTCTTTCTATAGGGGTACGGTTTTTTCTGATGTAATAAATGCATGCATACTTTCTCCTTCCTCCTTTTGTCCTAAAACTACCCCAATGGAATCATTTGAAGCATCAGTTTGTATGTGAAATGGTAAAGTCCAATTAGGTCCCCTCAAGACTGGTGTGATAGTAAGCTTCTCCTTCAAAGTTTCAAATGTTGATTGATAGTCTTTTGTCCACAGAAATTCTATTTCTTTGTTAAGCAAGGTAAACAGGGGGGCAGCGATTCTACTAAAATTTTCTATGAACCTCCTATAGTAGCCTGCATGACCTAGAAAACTTCTGACATCAGTCTGATTTTTGGGTGAAGGCAACTATGTGATTACTTCTATCTTGTTCTGATCCACTCTGATCCCTTTTTCTAAAATGTGGTGTCCCAAAACAATTCCTTCCTCCACCATCATAAAACATTTCTCATGGCTAAGGGACATTTGATTTTTATCACAGCATTTTAGTACTTTTCCAAGGTTTGTGAGAGCTTCCTCAAAGTTATCCCCATACACAGTAAAGTCATCCATGTGGACCTCCATGCATTTATTAGCCAGTTCAGGAAAAATAGCTAGAACCAGTCTTTGAAATGTAGTTGGGGCATTGCATAGCCCAAAGGGAAGAGCTTTGTAAGCAAAGGTTCCCCAAGAGCATGTGAAGGTGGTTTTGTCTTGGTCTTCAGGTGCTACTTGAATTTGATTATACCCACTGAATCCATCTAGAAAAGAAAAATACTTTCTCCCAGCAAGGTTGTTCAAAACTTGGTCAATAAATGGTAAGGGAAAGTAGTCCTTTTTTGTGGCCTTGTTGACTTCTCTATCATCAATACACACCCTCCATTTCCCATTCTTTTTAGGCATAATGACAAGGGGTGAGACCCATTGACTGTCTGAGATTGGATATATGGACCTTGCCTGGAGTAATTTTTCTATTTCAGTTTTGACAATGTCCTTTAAAGTAGGATTCAATCTTCTTTGTGGTTGCCTCACAGGTTTAATATCCTCAATGTAGATATGATGGGTACAGATCTCAGGAGGTATGCCTTTCATATCTTGGTATTCCCAGGCAAAAGATGCTAAGTGGGAGACCAAAAGCTGGATAAGTTTTTCTTCCTGACTTGTTGTTAACTAAGTATTTATATTAAGTGTTTTCCCTGGCAGAATCATGACCTGTTTTGTGATTTGATCCATACATGTGGTGGTTCCATACATTGGTGTCATGGTATTGAGAGGACAAGAATGTGGGAGTAACATGTGGAAGGTGGCTAAGTCCCTGTAAAAGGTTTCCCCACAAGGAATAATGTTGGTAAGGGTACAATGAGAAGAAATAAGAAGTTCTCTCCGAGGATCTTGGGCAAGTTCCATCACATCTTTATTAATTAGGATGTGAGTGAAGTCTTCCATTGTATCATAGTATACTTCTTCTGCTAATTCTCCCAGATGTTCCCTAATGGTTACCATAGCTAATGAGGCACTGTTGTTCATGTTCTCTGGTTCATCCACCCATACTCTTCCTATGTAATGCACTGATGGTTTAGCTAGAGGATACAAAGATATTTTCTTTAGATCTATCCCATTAGAAATGACCATATCTCCAGTTCGACAATCAATAGATGTTGCTGCAGTAGCCAGCCATGGTCTTCCTAAAATCAGCGGATAAGCATTTCTCTGGTTTCTAGGTTCTAGTATTAAGAAATCCACTAGGAATTCCCATGAATCTATCACAACAAGTACACCAGTGATTACTCCTTTTGGAATAGCTACTGACTGATCAGCAAGTTGAAGAATTGTAGTTGTGGATTGGATACCTGATAGAGCTAACCTGTCCATTGTATGAACTATCATCACATTAATTGCTGCTCCTAAATCAACCAAAACCTTGGAAATTTCTACCCCCGAGATGAAAACAGTTATGACAGGATTTCCAAGGTCTCCATATTTTGGGACGATAATTTCTCCCATCAATAGATCCACTACTTTTCCTTCCACTTGTATTGTGGAGGGAAAGCTTTTCTTTCTGCCCTGTGTTTTGATACACTACTGTTTAATGAACTGATTTAGTTCTGGTACATCTTTGATTCCCTGGAGAAGAGGAATTTCAACGTTTAGCTGCTTGATTTCTTGTAAAAGTTCTTATTCCAGATTGGTTTGGATTTGTTTTTGTGGAATCTTTCTCTGGGGAGCATTCTGTTTAAGCCGTTCTGGGTATGGTGCTAGCTTTTCCATCTCCAGAGCATCTCCGGAGCTTTTATCAGAATTGTGTTCAAGACTATTCTCCGGAGCCGGCCTTTTAGGAGTAACTCTGGAGTTGTCTGTGGATGATTTTTCTAGCACTTTCTTGTTAGTAATCTCTTTTGGGGGTTGATTAGATGGGTTTTCAGGTTCCTCTTCATTGGTTATTTCAACTATATTTGGAGGAGAAGTCTTGGGAATGCTTTCCCAGAATGCAGCTGGAGATTATTTGAATATATAGCATTAATTCCAGCCAGATTTTCTTGCTCTGTCATGTAGATAGCTACTCCCTGTTTATTCTGTGGGTTTGGTATAGGCTGAGCTGGTAAATGTGGTTGACTAACTGGTTCATGTTCATCTTGTGTTTGACCCTGTGTGTTGGAGGATCCAGTTAGTAAAGCTTGCTGTTGAGGTTGGAAACGTCAAGGTTGTCCTTGGTATTGTTGATGATATCCCTGTTGAGGACCCCATTGAGGTTGCATGTTTTGTGATCCAAATTGTGGTGGCCACTGTTGATTTCCCCAAGGTTGATTTTGCCAGTTTTGGTTTTGCCAATGTTGACTTGGCCAATCCTACTGTCCCCAAGGAGGATTATTTTGAGGGCCATGCCAAGTTGGATTCCACTGATTATTTCCCCAATTAGAAGGACCTCTGTAAGAGGATTGGTTTGGATACTGATTATAAGGGAAATTTTTGATTTATTTTTGTCCCACATAGTTCAACTCCTCTTCTATCACAACATTCTTTTTACTCAATCTTTTCAAGGCTGGAAGTTGACTACACTGACTGGTAGGATGTTCCCTATCACAGATCTGACAAATCTTTGATTTGTCCAAGGGGCATTCTCTCAACAAGTGTTTGTTTTTACACCTAGGACAATAGATGGAGAGCGGTTCAGTTGCTTTGTTTTGATCAGTTGTTCTGGTTTTTGCTTGAATCCCATCCAATGTGGTATTTAGTTGGACTAGAATGTCTATTTTTAGATTTGCAATTTCCTCCATCGACTGTCCTATTTCATTCTTCCCTTTAAGGGTTTTGGATGACCTTACTCCATCTTGGGTTCTGGAATAGTTCCTACAGAGTTCCTCTATATCAGGTATTTCCATTTTGTTAATGTTTCCTTTTCCCATTAGGTCCAGTGCCTGTTTTGATTCTTTATCCAATCCTTTTATAAACAGGGTTCTGGCCAAGGAGTGATCCACTGGATTGCCATACCTTCTCAAGGCAAAATTAAGCCTATCCACATAGTCTTCTAAGGATTCTTCCTCCCCCTGCCTAATTTTAAACAATTCTTCATTTTTATTACTGGATCTACAATAATCTTGGTATTTTTCTAAAAACTCTATTTCCATTTGATCCCAATAATGGATAGAATCTTGGGGTAAACCCATAAACCATCTCATCATAGAATCATTCAGGGTTGAAGGGAACAATTTGAGTTTCTGGTTATCTGATCCATAATCATAAGTTTGGCAGACTACTTTGAATTCAAACAAGAACTGATCTGGATCCTCAGAAGAAAGTCCTCTGAAATTTGGCAGATGTGCTGGTGAAATATTTTTCATAGGAGCATTGTCTCTAGCAGCCAAAACAATAGGATAAGAGAAGGTTCTTGGAGCCTGATTTTTCTCTTCCCTATGATTATCATTTTCCATGTTTAGTACTGGTTCTTCTTCCTGAGGCTCTAGGAAATTAGGTTCTACCAAAGGATCTGCCTCAACTTTTTGTTGTAATTCTTGGATATAATTGGCAAGTGGAATGTCTGGAGGATCTAATGGATTGTTGTTTTGAAGTGTAGGTTCCAAATTAAGATCTAGGTTTCCTTCTTCAACAAAATTTTGTACCACCTCACTACTTTCCCCTATGGTGTGTTGTTGGGGTGTCTACTTAGTATATCTTCTTTTTAGATCTCTACCTCTAACCATACAGATCTATTCTAAAAAACTGTTTTAACTCAGTGTCCCTAATTAACACAAACTTATCCCCAGCAATGGCACCAAAAATGACAAGGTCTCGTTGTACCTCATCATTTAATCTGTTTTCAGATGTCAAAAACTAGGGCCGTGTCCATGGCTGTCTGCAACTAGGGATTCTATAGTTACCAGTTTATAGCTAATCCTAATTTAACAAAAGAGATTAATCTATCTGCTTGTTGAATAAATGTAATGAATGCTGGACAAAAGAATAAAATAGGAAATTCGCTTAAAGCAAAGAAACAATAACATGCATCTATCTATTAAAATAGGAAACACCTTTATAAGAGAAAACTAAAACAATAAAACAGTGGTACTAGCCTCCTACCTGAGTGGCAAGAGTGGGCCCTGGCTCCACACCCTTGAGGTTGAAAGCTATAGCAGGAAATCAACACAAAAAATGATCACAACTAAATTTAGTCCAATTCATTCATTTCTGCATTCATGAAAATATGGCTATCACATAATTGAGACCTTCGAGAGTTAGAATAATTTTATCATTGTTGTTCTATATATAAAAATGAGTGATGATATATCACTGAACTTATCTACCAGTCTTTCTATGAGATGACACCATCTCTTTATTGTACTTAACTGTCTAACTTATGAAAAATCACCATGCGAGAAAGGTAGACTTGAGTGGAACAGAAGTCCACTCAGAGGTCTAAGTTTAAGTCTTAATACACTTGGGCATCAAAGCCCTAAAAATAAGGATATTGGATTAGTTCAATTTGTAACTCATGCAAAATCTTTTAAAAGATAAAACTTTAGCAGTTTAACTAATAGTTGACCCTTCACCACTTAGGTGATGATTTGAGTGAAGTGAGGGGTATTAAGATCGCTGCTGAAAGTGTCTGGCCGGCAGCTCTGCTTGGAAACATGCCCTGTTCTTAGGAGGCACCGAAGATAGTTGTTCCTATCTGCAGCTCTGGAGATACTCCAGACTCTCGCAGAGCTCCGAAGAGGCATTCCCCATATCTTCAAAACTTCAGGTGTCATGGTTCTTTGTTATTGTCTCCAGAGATTATTGAAGATGATCTCTGAAGATGCACAAAATCGCTGTTCCTAGCACCTACACCTATTGATTCAAAAAGAGAGAAATTTTGCATTTTTCCATCAATTCCATGCACATTAGTCACTTAATTAGAAATTCTAATTTTAAGTAATCTATCTTAATTAATCACAAAATATAACAATCTTGTTAACTTATTTGGGTGTAGACACTAGGAAGATGAACTGAGGGAGGGGAAAAAGAGAGGCAAAAAGATGTATTTCATGAGTGCAATTTGGCACTCATCAAAAGGACATGTCATGGACGGAAGATTGTGCTAAGATTGATTATTTTGGTAATGTGATTATAGCCCATTTCTGCATATTGTAAATTTTAATGTGTATAATAGGTGTTCTTGAGGCAAACTTCATTGAGCTTGCACATGATAAACATGAATTTGAAAGAACTACAATCCTACTTCAGTTAGAAGTGAAACTCAAATAGATGGCTTATGATTATTGGTATGTCTCATATCCACAGTTTGTAATTGTTTTTAAAATTATGGTTTTAAGTACTTCTTTAACACAATAATATAGTGCATAATATTTCCACAATGTTACGAGTCACGTTCTTCATAGCTACTGGAGTCTTCCCTGTTGATATTATTTGCTTGTTGTTACTGATGTTGGAGTCCAATTTTCTAATTTTGATTTCAATCAGTTGGCTACATTATGTGAACTTTCAAATATCTTACCAAGAGGTCGCACTATCATGAAATATTAAGAATTATATTTTAAGTTTGTAATATGAAGAAAAGTGGATTGGGACACCTCCTCATACTTACTTTGGGGGATGAAGGGAGTATGCTCCCCCTCCCTTTCCATCTCTCCTTCCTCTCAATCTCAAATTATACATCAGAAAGAGATAATATGTAGAGGAAAGTGTACAGAAGGAATCACACAACTGTGAGTCTGTGCAGTCAACGTAATGCAAAAATAACCAGTAAAGGGCTGATGTATGGTTTGAGGTTGGTAAACCATAAAATCCTCAAACTAGCTTCTGAACTACAAAAGAATCCTCAATTGGAGAGACAATGAATTGACAGAACTACAAGAGGTCACTTGGGTGGTTAGGACACCTACCTCAGACCCCACACTATCGTTTTGAAGAGTTTAGGTTATAAAGTCTCCAAGATCTGCCCTCTATTCAAGATAAAGTAAACTTGAAGCTCCTTCAGCCTTGTAGCTGCAATACATGTATGTGTAGTAACATCTACCAACAAGACAATACTAGGAATGGAGGATAAACTGGTGAAAGATTTAGGAGGGAAGCCAATTGAAACTCCCAATATTGCTACAGTTGTCATTGAGTAATAGGAAGTACAAGTGACAACCTCAAAAAATGATGGAGCATAATTAGAACTTGATGGATGGGTGTTTCAGAACAATGCTCAGAAAGTCTAAAAAGGAAGTGGTTAACATCAACAAATAATCCTTTGCAGGATGTGGTTGTGAGATCCTTTGCAGGACTACCATTGTGACCTCAAGAAGATCAATCAGAAATCCATATAGAATGAGCCCCCTTCCATGGACTATTATTGTGATCCCTTGCTACTGTTGTGATCTTTTTAAGTTCTAAGCTTCTCAAAATTAGATCTTTCTTGGACTGCTTCAGGCCCTTTGTAGGACTACTATAGTAATTTTTGTGTCATGGGATCTTGCACTGTCATTAAATTGTTTCGATCCAACTTTAGGGCAGTTCTAAGGAAATTTGCTAGTGTATAACCATAAACAACTAATAACCATAAATGATTATGCTAGTGTATAAGAATGAATTAGATTAGTTAGATGCGTTAACATATATTTTTGTTTATTCGATAGTGGTTAAAATTATGTTAATATTTGTAAATGAGGATGTCAATGGAGTTCTTGTTTCACATGCATTGGTTTTCAGTTTTTCAAACTTTTGCATATGATTATTGTTTAATTTTCTAATTTTTCTTGTGTATATTTGTTTGTACCATGCAAGAATGAAAATGTGGATTACTAGGATATCAAACAAGTAGAGCTAGAGCTAAAATTCATCAAAGTGATTCATGTTCAATAGAAAATGCTCAGCCATTAGCAAGCAGCAATCCACAAATTGATTTCTCTCCAATCCAGAATCCTCACCCATTAGCGAGAATTGCTTCTGATTTTTTGCCTCAACAAATTAACAGACCAAACTTGCCTGTCTCAACAGTTCCTGGTAGTGATTTTTAGGTACATTCCTAATGCTCAATGACTACAATTCACTGAATAATTGCACTGAAATTTGTAATTGAAGAAAATTCTATTATAGTTTCTATGTAGATGGGAACATTCATGGAGAATCATCTAGGAGTATTCCATGAATGTTACCATTATGCATTCAAGGATTTTCTAGTTTTGTACAAATACATTTCCTTTTACTTTAGGAATTTTCCTCTAGTAGGTTGTAAGACATTCCTACCAGTTTCTCTCAATTCATGGAAAGCAACTTATTTTGTTGTTTGAAATTTGTAGAAATTGTCATCCTCTTTCCTATTAATCTTGCAGACATAGACCAGCATATCGAATTTAAGAGAAAATTTATTTACAAGGTCATTTTTGAATGATTCACTTTCAATAAGATATACTGGAATAGACAATAGTTTTGCAAGGCCCACCTTTTCTATCTAAAATTCTTAATAACTGTATCCCATTATACTTCTAATGGATTTATATTCCTAACAGGAAACTAAAGCGTTAAAAGGTGTAGGTTAAAAAGATACCCAAATTATGGTCAAATACAAATGTTTGTTATAATTCAAACTGCTGGCATTGAGATCTGCTGGTTTTATACCAGCAAATTGAAAACTGATAGGTAGTATAAGAGACTATGAGAAAACATAAAAAAATTGCATGTGTAGTTTTTGTATTTCCCGGCGTGTCTAACTTTGGGATTTTGATTGCAGATTGCTGCCAATGGAAAAGAGTTACAATCAATGGTAGGAACTTCAAGTAGCTTAGTGGAAAAAATATCCGATCAGAATATACAACTATTCACAAGGTAGTCTAAATTAAGTTTATTCATGTTGGGTATGTGTGAAGCCCAATTGTAACGGCTTTCTCTTGTAACCGATGCCTCTGCTTGTAATCAACTCATCTTCCTGTGATGACAGCACCTTCTTGTAACGGCTATCTCTTCTAGATTGCAGGCTATGCATTTGGTATCTTCTCTGCAAGAAGTAGGAATGAACGTTGGCAATATAATATATTGAGGTTTGCTGGAGCAATGTACTGTATGAAAAACCAGAGTATTAATAAATAGAGAATCCTCTATTTTGTGGACGTAGCCATTTAAAATGGTGAACCCCATTAATTTTCTGGTGTCCTCTGTTTTATTTTGAGTGTGTTATGTTGTTAAAGATCTGCAATCTTTATTTTCTGTGTTTTCTAAATTTACAGCTGGTATCAGAGCCTAGTTTGAACCAAGGAGGAGTTGTGAAGAAAATTCAGTAGATATGGAAGAAAGCCCCAACTGGGATGATTGGGTTAAAGCTCTCATGTCTATGTGCCATGGCCATGAAGAGAGTCATGATGAAGTGGGAGCTATTCATTAGATGTTTTTGGATGAATTAAATGATGAAGCTGATTCTATTATTGAGGAGTTTCTTGGCATGTTAGGACCTAGCAGTGACATTGAGGAGATGCAAGAAATACAAAGTGTTGTGTCTCAATCTAGAGAAGAGGAAGAGGAAAAAGAAATATTTTATTTTGTTGATAATGACGTTTCTTTTTTCAAGTTACAGCAGGAGGTTGTATATTCAAACACAATGTGTTTAAGGAATGGTCTATCTGTAAAGAAAAAGGTTAGATTTAATTTGGCAATGGAAATAGATGATTTGGCTATTGTAGAGGATTTGCATGTTCTGGTAGAAGCTGAGAATAGTGATACCTAGAATGGTGGAGCTGTGGACATGGAGTCTATTGGTTCGGAGGAGGCAGAGGAGGGTTTTAGCATTGCCAAGCTCCTACCTTTTGTTGCCTCTGGCAGTGCACCGTTTGGTTTTGGGCATCAGAGCTTGAGACTACCTACAAACCCTTGGGAGGGCTTTGCAAAGGTGTTTGTGATGGGGACTAGGTCCTCTGAATTAGGGGAATCTGGGGTTGGTGATAACCCTACGGAATTGTAGTAGGGTTTGGCTTCAGCAGAGTTGGGAGCTGCCAAGGTTGCTAATGGCGGTGCCTTGGAGGCTGTGATTCGTGAGTTGGTTAACTTACTAGAGACTATAGATGACATAATTGTTGCCAAATCTATGTAAGATGGTGATTCTGTGAGGGGCTTACAGGAGAAAGATAGAGTTCTGTGCCTTGGTTGATATTTTCTGTGTCATTGTAAATTGTCTATTTGTGAGCCTTTGAGTTTATTCATTATATCTGTTTATGTTAATCATGTAACATTTGCTCTTTAATGTAACTAAATATTGAGAATAGCTTCACTATGCTTAAGTTGAGAGAGATACTTTATTCAAGCGCATCACCATAGATAGATTTGCTTTAACTGTATCTTTAATTTTGTTAATTTCTACCCTTTTTCCAAAAACTCCCATTGAAGAATGGAAGAGCCAGCTTCCTCAAAACCTAGAGGTTGTTTCTGAGAAGCATTCCCACGTGTCAGAACTTCCCATGTTGTTGCTGGATTACACCCACAGATTTATGCATCAACAAAAACCATGGCCTGGTACAGTTTCAAGTGAATGTTGCCAGTAAGGTAAAGACTCAAACATATGAATCTCGCAACCCTCTATAGTGTTAGAGAAGGGTTTTTATTTTTACAATTTTTGAAAATGGAAAAGCAATATAGTTTCATCACCTTTTACTTTTAGAAAATGGAGAAAAATCTAGTTTGTGCCATCAAAATTTGTCGCTTGAGAAGGCTTTCCTCTCTTCATACATAGAAATTCACTTGGGTTTGAATAGAATGACAAATGTAGAGGAAAATGAAGAGGTTTGAACCCATGAAAGAGAAAGGATGCTAAGAAGTAAGAGAAATGAAAGTATTTGGCCATGGCACATAAAATATATGGAGAACAAAGTGCCATCAAGATATAATCTATTCATGATCAAAGAGATAATGCCAAACATAAGACAAAGATAAGTGTATATCATGCTGAGTGAAACATACAAAACATAGCCACAACTTTGCATAAGGAAAGCTTTCTGGAGCTCAAATCGAGCATCATATCAATAGAAAATGAATATAGGGCTCGAAGGGTGAAAAAAACACTCACTATTACTATAGAGAAATGCATTCAAACTCTTACCATCAAGCTTTATAGATACAACAAATGGTGTCCTTGAATACAGAGAAGAGAGCAACAAAAGATAAACAAAGTGAAATACATCAGAAGATGGTCTTGGCCATTGCTAATAGAGCCAAATAAAGCTTCAAAATGCAGAGCTATATTATGTTTTGTGATAGAAAAGAACTTACCTTGTCTCTTCCTATGAAAAATCAACAAGGAAGATTCTAGAGAATAGCAATGATGGTGAAGAATCAAGTTCAAGGGATCAAACCCTAGCTCATCATGGCGGTGGCTCAGAAGAACTCTTGTCATAAAAAGTCAAAATTGCAAATGAGCCTGATAATTTAGGGCTTCAAGTGTTTTGTTTTAGGGTTCCTTATTGCCCTAAGTTGATGTGATATTTTTATCACATTGATTTAAAAAATTAGAAGCCTCAACTAATACCCTCGGGGTATCATTTGTCCCCTATGCATGTTTCATTGTCTAGCCTTTATGCCTTAAGTCCCTTTGCCACATATGCCTAATATGCCTTAGGATTTTCTGCAAAACAAATGGAGGACAAACCTTAGGCATTTTTTTTAATTCAAACATTCAAGTATGCCTTCAAACTTTTATGATTTTTATAGAAAATCAAATGCCCAAATAGAGAGATGTATCATACTTGGCTAAATAATCATATAAGCCTTGTATTATTTTTTTTGTAAAGAGTCAAATCAAGACAAATTAGGAGATAAAACTGTAAAATCTATTGTGAAACATTATTAAAGCAATGCTTTTAAAAATTTCTTGAATAGTTGTTATTAAATGTAGTTAAAGCAGAGTGAATATAGAACAAATCTTTCCATTCTAGATTTGCTTTCTTCTAGGTGAAATTGAGCAAAATATGGACAACATGGAGCTTTTATTGATCAGCTAAAGCCCGAGTTTTAGGTGTTTTTGGTGGGACCACTTTGGAGAGCATTGTGACAGCTTTTACACTTAATTTGGACCAGTTTTGGCTACTTTTTTGGAGGCTTTTTCTTGGAGATCAAAAATAGATCAAGATGGCTGTTTGTGAGTGAGATCATTGGAATAAGTGAAAATTCTAGTACAGTATCATTAAGTTTTAGGATTTCATTTTCACCTATCTTTTTGACCCTTTCCTCAGTAAGTCATTTAGATTAGGTGAAGTTACCAAGGGAACCAACTCACTCTGGATGTTCACTCCAAGTTGTAGGCAACCCACAGGCCTAGGTGTGTTCCCATGTGTCAATAGGTAGCTAAGTTGATAGCTTAGCAATTGGGTACATACTTTGTTGATAATAGATTTTGGCATTACCCAGTGGGACTCTAAAATTTTCTTTAAAAGAAGTTTTCTAAGTTTTAAAGGTGATGTTCTGGTACATGCAGCAATGTTTCCAGCCTTTGGAGGCTTCAAGATATACCTAGCAACTCCATTTTTTTAGTTTTGCATGCAGATCTAGTGAAACCATCTTATGAAAAGAGTACAAACTAGATCTAGTCCTACTCCATTTGATTATTTGCAATTATCTCCACCAAGAAGGAGGGGTAGGACAACAAGTAGAATTTTTTATTCATCGAAGAGGTCAAGATCTACACCTCTGAGACTCAATCTTCCAACTCTAGTACAGAGAAGCAAGAGTCCTGTGCTAATTGTACAAATACCAATGATTCCTAGAAATTTTGCATTTACACCTTTCAATGGGGGCAACCCATTAAATATTTCTTAGCATGATGACATTCCAGTTGTAGCCCTCAAAAGTCTATCATTTTTTACTAGAGTGGATCATACCACTCTTATTGAGCATATCCAAAATGTGGAAACATTGTGCTCTATGCATAATATCACCCAGGAAAATGTAGCACCAAGGATTTTCACTACATCACTGAAAGGGAAAGCTTTCTAGTGGTTTAGAGGACTCACAATAGGCTCAATCATGTCATGGGATGATTTGGGAGATGGTTTGCATCAACATTTTTAGGATAAGTTTGATCATTTGTTATTATTGGAGCATCTAAGTACCATTAAAAGAGCTCCTCATAAGCACCTGGTATATTTTAACTACCATTTCCAGAGGACTTGGGATAGGATTCCCGCAATGGTAAAGCCTACCCCACAACATGCATTTTTATTCTTCGTTAAGGCTTTAAATAGTGAAATATCTATAATGATTTAGTCTATGGGAGGGTTTACTCTTCCTAATGCTTTGGAGATAGCTATTAAAGCAAAAAATTGCCTTATTCAAGTAGGAAAAATAGCCCCAAGGCCACCTTAACCTATTTTTCCTGAAATCCAACCACCTGTACCTATGGCTATACCTCCTTTAGCTACTGTCCCACCAGTTCTAGCAATAGAATATCAAGTTGTAGCTCAAGAAATTGTTGTTCCAACCCAATCCCAAGAGTTTCAAGAGATCAAGAGCATACTAAAAACCTTTGGGAATGAATCAGTGAGTATCAAAAAGCAAGTTAGACAAAAGCATAAGCCTTATCAAGTTCCATATCAGCAAAATAGGCCACCTTTTCAAGCTGATTCTCAAGGCCAAAGGAGAAATTTCAATCCTAGACCTTTCTATTCCTATAATCCTAATGCTTCTATCTCTTCAAAAGAGCTCATGCCTGCTCAGAACATTATAGCACAAGAATGTGACTGGTGCTATCCATGTCACCAGCCTCATAACCAAGTTGCATGTACAAATGGTATGAGGAATTAGACTCTTATGGTGTAGAAAAGTTATGGTGATTCAAAAGGTGTTGCGAATGAAATTTTAGTTCAACAAGATAACTCTGATGTGGCTTTAATGAATTGGCAAGGCACTAAATTTTGTGGTGTAAGTTATCCCCAAGGTCAAAATCAACTAAATGTACCAGTTTCAGCCATCACAAGAACAAAGAAGAGGGTTGTTGATTTAGATAAGCAAGATGGAAATGTACAATAGCAGCCTGCTAAAGATAAATCTCAAGTTGTCCCTGCAACACAACAAAAGATGTAGATTCTGCAAAGAGGTCAAGTTGTTTCTGGGAAGGATCAACCTAAGGTGCAATTATAGCCTTTATAAAGGAAAAATGATGATGTTGCTGTTAAAGGATAGCAAAAGGTGAGTCATGTTTCATTCAATGTTGTAGAACACCTTAAGAAGGCTACAGTTAACATGTTGGTAATGGATGAATTACATATTCCTGGTCAAAAGAATCTTCTACAAGATGTTTTTGTTGAGCTTTCTATTTATGATGGTACTAACCAAGAAAAAGCCAAAGCTATACTTGCCAACAACCCAAAAATTAATAACAAGTAGTAACAAACTCAAGAGGTAAAGCCTCCTCCATTTTATGTAAGTTTAATCATTGGGGATAAGCGTGTTTATAACTACATGATAGATTCTGGGGCAAGCAATTCTGTAGTTCAACTAGATGGATCTACGATTAAGACTACCGGGGTGATTAAAAATTTACCTCTTACCTTGCATGCCTGTCCCAATTTTACAATCCATAAAGATGTTCATGTTATCAACCTACCACCTCATTTTTCCTTTTGCCTCTCTAGGGAGTTTACTTCTAGGTTGAGTGGGTTTTTATCTTTTGATTGGTCCTATCTATTTTTCAAAACAAGGTATGGTATGAAAGTAACCATAAAATCTAAGCCTCTAGCCAAGGACCATATTGAACTATATGTCCCTAGCCCTATAAATACTAACCTCTACATCACCCATGGGAAGGAGGATCAATCCGTGACCCTAGACCCCAACACACCTATTGAGGATCTAAATCTAGATGAGTGGGCAGTTGAGGATCATGAAGATCACCTTTTCTGTCACACTAATGAGGTAAGATTAGGCATTTATATGATTCATGAGCCTAATGCATTAATTCCACATCTAGTCAAGGATCAAAGTTATCCTGAATGGAAAGAGAATCAGCTTTGGAAGCTGTATTTTGATGGTTGAAGAAGCAAAATGGGTGTAGGTGGAGGAGCCATGCTGGTTTCACTTGATGGAGATAAGTACTATTTGGCATTAAAGTTTGCCTTTAGCTATACAAATAATATAGTTGAATATGAGGCACTTAACCACGGCCTAAAATGGGCCAGAAAGAAAGGTATCAAGTGCTTACAAGTTTATGGTGATTCTGAGTTAATTGTAAATCAAGTTAGAAATTTAAATGTTACCAAAAATGATTTTCTCAAGAAGTATAAGCATCGGGTTTATGATCTAATAGAGGATTTTGATGCTTTAAATCTGCGTTCTATTCCTCTAAATCAAAATAAATATGCAGATAAGCTTCCTGCTATAGGATCTCAGTTTGACATTCTGACTAATATTCATAGTATAGATGTACAACAATATGTAAAAGTGGTTGTAAGACCATTTGTACCAGATAACAATGTAAGCTGGCAAGTTTTTGATAGTAAAATGTTTTGCTAAACGAAGAAGTAAAATGGGTGGTGGGGTTTCCTCTATTAAATCTAGCTTTCTATCCTTCAAGGAACCCCAGGCTAAAGCCATTAACACAAAGGGTAAAGGTGTGGCCAAGGTAGATCGCTCGGAAAAGAATCTTGAGAAAAAAATTTAAGGACCCTCCAAAGAAAGCTATGTGCATGAAGTTAAGGAGGAGGAATATTGTGACCTCAGACCCTGAGCCCAAAATTGAGATTGTTAACATTGAGCCCCCCAATAAACCTCACCTCAAAAGTAAGAAGGAACCTAAAGTAAATGAGAACATTCAAACTACGTTCAAGGATACTTCCCAGCCTAGAGGTAGTAAAGGTAGAGGTAATATTGAGGATCAAAATGATAGGGTTAGCTTTTCTCTTGATATCTCCGGTACAGAGGAAGAAAGCCCAACCAAAGGAAAAAAGAAAATTAGTGACCAATATATCAACCAGAATGATAACCTTAAAGATCTTGAACCCCCTACCAAAAAGATGAAGGGAACCCTTATACACTTTCATGGGGATAACAAGAAGGATTGTATCTCTTGCAGCTATCTAGTGGAGAAGGTTGCCACCCTCTATTAGGCTCTTGACCTTCAAAATCAGGCTTTAAAATGGTAGTTGGCTCAGCGTCACCATGCCAAGACAAAAATTCAACACCTTGAAGTCATTACTCAACTGGAAACTATAGAATGGCCCAAGGAGAGCAAGGATGAGTTGTGGGATCAAGTGGATAATTTGGCCAAAAAGTTTGAGAAGTGGGAAAAGATGGAAGATGAGATTGTGATCATAAAAGACAACCAGGAGAAACTCAAGAAGAATGTGGTAGAGTTGGTGAACTTTAGTACAGAGACTGTGAAAAAATCTTCTACAACCCTTTATGAGCTTAAGGAAGAGCTGGAAAAACGTAAATCCATGAGGGAAGTTAGAACATGTAAGGAAGCTTAGGATGTGTAAAATCAGAGCATGGTTGGCCTGACCAATAGGACTAGGGATAAGAATAAGAACAACAAAGGCAAGTAGGTCAGCTTGGAGATTGAGGTGACCTAGGGTAAGGAGATCAAGATTCAAGATATACATGACTGGGACAAGGAGGAGAACATGTTTGAGGAGAAGATGGAATTCCTTAATAGAGAATGGTAGGCTATTAGCAGCATGAAATCTATGGCTAAGTAGTAGCTTATCCCGTTGTTGGTTCTTCTGGGTTTAGCTGGCTCTACTAGCCCTTTTTGCTTGCTTTTCTATTTTTTCTTATTTTTCATTGTTTTACTTCTTGTGACACTTGTTCGTCTCGCCTTTTTGGCTTATGTACATGGGTTCGATCCCTTCCCGGTTACTTTTATCAAAACTATCACATTTCTTTTTCACATTGCTCTTTCCCCCCTTTGACATTAATGACAAAGGACAAAATATTTGCATTTCTCATTCTCCTCATTTGACATTAATCATACTTTTTACCACTACTCTACTACAACTTCCTTTCTTTTACTGCTCTAAATACTCCCCTTAGGAACACACACCAAACTGCATCAATCAACAATCATTGCATAATGACAACTCTCACTCCTCCATACTACAACAACCAATAATTCCACTACCTAGTCTCCATTAGAGGTAGCCACCAGCATCAGTCTAGATCAAGGAATGAATCTTGAGATCCACTAGACTGATGCATCTCCTTATGCATCTAGTTCAAATAAGGAGGAGCAATAACCCCCAACTTCTCCTAAAGATACTCAAAAGTATCCTTAGGAGGAGCCTTAGTGAATATGTCAGTAACCCGATCCTTTATAGGCACATATCTGAGCTTCACTTCATTCTCTACAACCTTCTCTCTCAAAAAGTGATACTGGATTGAGATATGCTTTGTCCTTGAATGCATCACTAGATTCTTTGTGTTTAGGGTGAAAAAGTAGGTTTCTCTTAAACAAGGTTAAGTCCTATTCTTTCACCTTACTAAACATTAGGAAGACAAGAATCGAGCTTGGGATCAAGCTATTGATTACTTGTTTGTTTCCTAATGCTAATTAGGTTTGATTAAGGTGTCTAACTAAGGTTTTATCAAGTGTCTTTATTCACTAGTCAAGTAAACCCTAATTAAACCTTATAACAAAAATTAACAAAATTCAAATATGAAGTAGGCAAAATAGATTCTAGAAACACAAAGAATAAGGTTCAGAGATCATGCACATAGAAATTGAGGGCTAACTGGACTAAGGCACTCGCTCATTACTCCTGCAACTTTTCGTCCGTGAAAATCTTCCACACCAGCTATATGGTGACCCCGAAGAGCTTCCAGATCTCAAAAATTTTCCCTAGTTGGACTAGGGTGCCCACTCATTAGTCCCGAAAGTGTTAGGATCCAAAATTTTGAAATTCAGTGACAACTATATTCACGATATCTATCTTCCTATTGCTCCTTTTTGCCGTATCCTTTAAAACATGATCTGCACCTACAAAATGAGGAGAAAGATGATGTGGCTATAATGGATCTTGCCTTAGTCAAGGCCCATTTTCGGTATTCCTACCTCAAGAATAGCCAGAGGTAAAGATTTGCAGAAGTGTGTGTAAACCTAACAAAGTGTATGCAGAAATATCAAACCCTAGATGTCTCAATCAAGGGAAGATAAATAACTTTCTTCAATTCAATAAACACATACAACTTCACCTCAAGGAGATGAAAACAAATGAAGACTTGTATGAACAAGAAGGCGAATCGGTAATGTTCATGAAGGTTCTCCAAGCTCGATGTTGGAGGCTTCAACCCTTCTCCAGATCATACAAAAGGTGTACAAACCCTAGAAAGAGAAAGATAGTCTCAAGATCTTGATTCCTAATCTCCATCCATTGTCTCCATGATAGCAAAATCAAATCACTTTCAAGAGTTTCAACAAATCACTGATCTTCAATGGTAATTTCAGTAGAGTTTTGGCATAAATCTTGCATAAAGGTTGTGTGTGATGAGATGATTTTCAAATGTCTTTTTATATCTAACCTTAGGAAATTCAAATTTTGAAATAACGTCTCAATATCACGTGAAAACAAAAATTTGAAAATGAAATCCCATGGTGTATGGCGAGAGTTGACACCCTGCCAAGATTCAAATTCCCAAAAATGGGGCAAGACTAGGGCATGGGCACTTGAGTCCAGCCCCCCAAATTTCTGATCAAATATGTATTTAGGGGGTCCTAGGGACTCATAATCCAAATTCTCTTTCTAGGTACCATCAATAGTCATCTCAAAAAATGAACATTTTACAACTAGAGACTAGCCAATCAGGGTTTTAAGAAGGCCAAAAATAAAGAGGTTCAGAGGTCACCAAAGATGAGGAGATAAACCGAGGGAAATTGTACCATTCCATACAGGAGGATAATTTCTGACGTAACATTTAGCCACACTTTAGTGGCCATACAACACTAAGTGGATATGCAACTAAAAGAGAGTAAATACATCAATCATGAAAAGAATAACCAAAAGGATACTGTAGGGGAAGACAAATTGTTGTCACTGAGAAGGAAGAAGCCCCCAAGTCTGCAATCCTGCAAGACCACAAAGTTAGGAATCGCAACCTGCAAAAGAACACTTGTCAAAAAATCAAAATCAAATCAACTTGCAACCACCACTAATGAATTAGTACATAAACACTAAGGGGGTTGAGTGATTAGACATGATGAGGGAGGAAATCAAGGGAGATATATGCCCCCCTTGTTTCTGCTTGCTTAGTCCAAAAAGGAGAAACAAGGAGATATCAACATGCCTCAATTTTGAGGGAAACTTGATGAGAAATGTTTTATGAGGGTTGTTTGAAGAAACAACACATAAGCACAACACATCGGGTGAGATAGAGAGCAGAACCAGGATTCCAATGCAACAAATGACATAGAAATCTAAGTTTGACAGCTCAAGATAGAGGCTCAAGAGTGAAATAGATCAATATTGCACCTAGTTAGGGATAGGAATTCTCATCCAGTTACTTTATGTAAAGGGAGTTTTTACTTAGCACTTACTCATTCTTGTGTCTTGTCATTGTTTAGAGGAGATGGAGAGAAGGAAAAGAGGAGGACAACCATGCCGAGATAACGCCCGTATTAGCCCCCATGACTAGAGATGGTCTGATCCCAAGTGGCAGAGAGGCATTTTAAGCCCAAGGTAGGGTCCTAACATATGCTTCTATCATCTTTCTATTTTGTTTTACTTGTTTTTATCATATATCGTGCCAAGGGAGGCATCATGGACAGGGGTCCCTAGTGATGACTGTTTAAGGCTAATATGGAAATGTAATTAATGCCAATGTGACATACTAACAATTCTTTGTAGAACATATATTAATAGACACAATGATTAAAATTTCACATATTGCATTGATTTTAATAAAGTACCAAATCTCCAACATCAAATGAACATTGTATAACATGTTCATTATACAATCATTGTATGCTTTTTTGATGATCCTTGAAGTGCTCAAGATCATTTATTCATCTTTGATCAAGCATCTCAAGTTCTGACAATCTTTTCTCATGTTCAGTATCATCATTAATAATGTCTCTGAAGAAAATTCTCAATGAAGGAATTTCTAACTCTAAGGGCATTATTGCATTTGTGCCATAGACAAGGTTATACAGTGTATTGCTAGTAGCCATACGAATGCTTGTTCTATAGGCCCATAATGCATAGGATAAATGAATGTGCCAATCCTTTTGATGTTTGTTAATAGTTTTTCGTAAAATCTATCCAATAATTTTATTTGAAGCTTCTGCTTGGCCATTTGATTGAGGATAATAAGGTGTAGAGAAGTGATGTTGAATATGATATTTTTTGAGAAATTTCTTCACATCCTTGTTCTAAAATGGTGTACCATTGTCAAAAATGAGGGAGGAAGGTATTCCAAATTGAGAAATAATGTTATCTTGTATAAACTGACAAATTACGTCAGTAGTCGTGGATCATAAAGGGACAACATCGACCCACTTTGTGAAGTAATTAGTGCTAGTAATGATGAATGTATGCCCTTGAGAGGAGGGTGGAGAGATTTTGCCAATTAGGTCCAAGCCCCAAATAGAAAATGGCCAAGGTGAAACTTGGGCATGAAGTTCTTGAGCGGGAGCTCGGATTAGGTGCTTATGTTATTGACATTGCAAGCATTTCTTGACATAAGCAAAGGAATCTTGTCCCATGTGCTGCCAATAATAACCCATTCATAACAATTTTTGTATCAAGGATTTTCCCCCAAAATGTCCTCCACAGGCACCAGAGTGAGCTTCCTCTTAAGCTGTCGAGATTTCTGAATTACTTAAACATCAGAGTAAAACTCCTTTATAGCTTTATCTATATAATGCATTCAACACAATAATGTATCGTGCTGCTAGTTTACATAGACGGATTTAGGCATTGTTAGATGTTGAATTAGGAATGGTTCCATCACACAAATAATTGAATATATAGGAGAACCATTTGTCAATATATGTATTATCACTTCATTCTAAATTTGCAACTACAAGATCTTCAATTGTTGGTGTTTTAAGATTATGGATAATGAAAGAAAATTCCTCAAGAGAATCATCAGGGGATATAAGGAAAGTTGCACTTTCCATTGCATCCACATGTCGATTATCTTTCCTAGGAATAATATTTATTGAAAATGATGTGAATTGTTTTAAGAGAGATAGTGCAAACTCATGATACTGAGATAATTTGTCATGCTTGGTTTGATATGATCCAATTATTTGTCGTACAATAAGATGTGAGTCACTATATATTGTAATATTTTTTATATTAAGAGCCAAGGTAGCATGAAGTCCTACAATGAGAGCTTCATACTTGGCAATGTTGTTTGTGCATGAGAAATCTAGGTGGTAAGACATAGGAATCGACTTACCTGCAGGGGGTATTAATATAACACTAGCACCGGAGCCAGTTTGGCATCTTGATCTGTCAAAGTACCATTACCATTTATCATCCTCAGTAATTGCTAAAATTTGGTCATCAAGAAATATGTCCTAATGTTGTGTAGTAAAAGGTGAAGGACCTTCAACTAACTAATCAATAAATGCTTACCCTTTAATTGCTTTCTGAGAAATGAACTTAAGATCAAATTTAGTTAAAAACATAACCTATTTAGCAACATGACCCGACAAGTCTGTTTTTGCAAAAAAGGTGTTTCAAAGGGTAAAATTTTATCATCACATGTATTTCAGCATTCAAAAGATAATATCAAAGCTTCCGTGTTGCAAACACTAAAGCTAGGCAATGCTTCTTGATAACAATCTATCACACTTCATAATCGAGCAAAGTTCGGCTGATATAATAGATAGTGCATTCTTTGCCTTCAGCATTATGTTGCACTAACAAGACTGCCAGGGCATTATTAGATGTTGAGATAGACAATAGGAAAGGTTTGTCAAGTATAGCAGGTTGTAAAATGGAAGGATTAGCTAAATAAGCCTTTAAATCTTTGAAATCTTTTTGACATTCAGAATTCCATTGAAACTTCAAATCCTTCTTCAGTAATTACGTAAAAGGGTGTGTCCTGTCCACAAGTTGTGAAACAAATTGGCAGATGGCATGTATCTTCCCTTGCAAACTTTGAAGTTGGGAGATGTTTTTAGGTATTGGCATATTAACAATTGTGTCAATCTTCTTCATATCCACTTCAATTCCATGATTTGAAACAATAAACCCTAATAGTTTTCCACTGTCTACACCAAAAACACACTTATGAGTATTTAATCACATGTTGTATTTCCTTATGCGCTCAAAGATTTGTCGAAGATTCATAGCATGATCTTGGCTATGAATGGACTTAACCAAGATGTCATCGACATAATCTTCTAAAATATTGTGCATGTAATCATGAAATATAAGGGTCATGGTGCATTGGTAAGTAGCTCCTGCATTCTTAAGTCCAAAGGGCATGACTACCCAACAAAATGTACCCCAAGGTGTTATAAATGTTGTTTTATACTAATCTTGAGGGTTAATTAAAATTTGATCATATCCTAAAAAACCATCCATGAAAGAGAGTAATTCATGGCCAGCTATAGAATCAACAATCATATCAATGTTGGGAAGTGGAAAATCATCTTTCAAAGATGCAAGATTCAAATCTCAAAAATTTGTACACATTCTTATATGACCATCAGGTTTAGCGATGACAAAAATGTTCAAGATCTAAGGTGAATAGTCAATAGGGCAGATAAAGCCATCTTGTAGAAGCTTTTCTATCTCAACTTTGACAAGTAATGCAACCTTAGGATTCATCTTACAAATATTTTGTTTAAATGGCATAACATCTAGTTTCAAAATGATATTATGTGTTATAATCTGAGGATCAATACTAGGCATATCTGAATAGTTCCAAGCAAACAGTTTAGAAAATTCATGTAATAACTTGGTCATTTCTTCTTTCTCTTCTATTTGTAAGCAATCACCAATAGGGATAACTTTTTCAGTATTATCTTTCTCCATCAAAACATCAATAGTCTTTCCATTAAGTAGAGTAGTGTGGTCTAGAAGATCAGGTGATTGTGGTATGTCTTAAAATTCTTCATCAAACTTTAGAGTGGCATTTATCATGCTAGTAGTTTTTCCAAAATATGCACTATTGTTCAAACAATAAGGTAAGCCATGTTTATGATGGTAACAAGGAATATTGTCATAAGCACCTAAGAATTTCATTATCACTTCGTCTATTGAAAATATATCCAAAGGAATTTCTCCTAGAGGACAACTAGTGTCAATCATCTTAGGAAATATCAAGTTAAGTGTTGATATTGTATTCACATTAAGAGTAGGACGTCTATGGGATTTAGATTCCTTGAAAGGATTATATCCAATGCCACTTGAGTAATATTACGAAGCAGCTTCTATAGGGACTTTGATTCCTTGTTGATTAATACCACAACCATTACCTACATAATCACATTTTTTATAAAGGATCTGAAATCCTTAACCATAAAGAGAAGATGTCACAACTCAATTTATTTTGCAAAACAAGAGTAGAGGATGCATGGATTTTTCTATAAATTGCAAGGATTTGATGAAGAAGGATCATCATCTCTAGTTTTGGGAGTGCTAGAGAAAACTGTAAGAGTTCTCCTCCCCTCATTTTGTTTTCTTTTGAAAGTTTTGTTCTTGAATGTTTGTATATGAAGTTTTAGATTTGAAATTCATTTTGGTGATATGTTTAGATAATTGCAATTTGCAAACTGTGTATAAGTATTGATGACTAGGAATGTTTTTAGAATTTATCTTTACACCTGTCAATTGCATTTGCTTGAATACACGCACACACGGATGTCCATACCCTCTTTGTAAGCTTCATGCCTACTAGTTATATTAGATTGAACATTTCTAAAAGCCTTTTCATCAAATCCATTTCGTGCATAGCCTGTAGTCCACGTGCTTTGTCTATACTCCCATGATTTGCATACTGGTCCACCAGAGCAATTCCAATTCTAATATCTGAAAAGAATTTACATACCCTGTTCGTAATCGCCATTGGGCACAGGCAAGGAGGTCTTTGGCAAAGGTTTTAGATATTGGTGATTCTGACAAATAGGTCATGCGCATTGTACATGCTTCCTGGGGTATTTGTAACTACAACATCAATGAAGTTGTCGGTCCTTTATGCTTTGATGTATGTCTATGCCCTGTTTAATAGCATCCATTTTGGCATAGCCAAGGAGGACATTAACAAAGGTTGTGAAATTTGGCCCCACGCCTACCAATTGCATTTGCTTGAAAAGTTTCTAGAGCCTTTTGAACAAATCCATTTTGTGAATACCCTGCGATCAGTACAGTCCATGAAACCAAATTTCTTTGGGTATTCTATCAAACAGTTTATGTACTTTGTGCATTCTTCTACATTTTGCATACACGTGCACCGGTGCACTGCAACTACAACATGAGATGAAACTTATCTTTCCTTTATGCTTGATGTATGTCCATACCCTACATTGAAGCTCCCATTTTGGCACAGTCAGCGAACATTTTGGCAAAAGTTTGGAATTTTGCTCTACGTCTACCCATTGCATTTGCTTAATAGTTTTTAAAGTCTATTCAACAAACCCACTTTGACCATATCCTACTATCATGACATCCCATGAAATCACATTTCATCTAGTCATTTTGTCAAATAGTTGATGTGCCCTATCTGTGCACCCTCATCTTGCATAAATGGTTATCAGGTCACTTACAACCCCAACATCTGACAAATTTCCCCTCTGTTATGCTTTGATAGAAGCCTATACCCTATTTAAAAGCCACTATTTTGGGCACTGGAAGGAGGACGTTGGGGTAGATATATCAAAGCCTCTGATCCCATATTTCAAAGCCTTTAGACACTAACATAATCCTTTGAGCATAATATCAAACCTTCAAGCAAATAAAAACATCTAACAACCTTTTGGGCATCAGTATACTTTTCTTGAATAAGGCTCTCTTGAAGATTGATGTTTGTTGACATGAGTAGATTGAATTCACACATAACTCCAAAAGTAATAACACTAATAGATGTGGGAATGCTAATGTTGTGTGAGAGTTTAGCAAATGTCAATTCCTTGTTATAGAATGATTGCTTTGTTGTTGCATGTGTTCTTAGCATGTATTCCATTATTCAATCTAATCTTTCTATATGGCCATCAGTTTGTGGAATATGTTTCCTTCATACATGTTTTACCATAATCATCCAAGCTCTATTATAGCTCTGATCAATTGACTGCAAGACCAAATAAACTGTACGAGTCCTACAAAAGTTGGGATATTATGTTCTTGTTCAAATTATATGTATTTTCAGTAGGATTTGCTTGTATTCGTACTTAGGTAAGAGTACCCAAGGTGGTAAGATCTATAGAATAAGGGGTCATAGTGTTGTTCTGTAATAAACAACTTCTACTCTCACTCTTTAAAACTATAAAACATTATAACTATTTGATTGAGTATGGACTGTCTACTGTTGTAATAGAGTCATTTTTTTTATTTTTATTTTTTGTAAATATAAGTATCATGATAAAGAATAAATAAATCCTTTACCTTGCCTTGTCAATCACTCACGAAATGCATCTTTCTCCCTATGAAATTAGATATGTAACAATGATAAGAGTTTAAAAAAAAAAGAGACAGTCAACCCATGTGGATTGGATTTTGATGTAAGATTATATATTAATTATTTATGAGATTTAGTTTAGGCTCAAGGAAAGATAGATATATTTGTTACCAAGTGTATAGTATAAATGTGATTTCAAATTCTAGTAAACACTTCATTTTACCATTTGAGTCATGCAATCATTATTACATTTATCTTGATAGTTTAACCCTATATTGTAATAATATCACTTCAAATACTAAGTAAGTCCATAAAATTATTTACATGGAAGCCGCAAACACAATAAACCCCAAGGTTGGGCTATGAGTATTTCAGACTCTTCTGTATGTGAATTTTATGATTAACTCTATCTCACTCAAGTTACCATATTTTAATTTTGTATGCCAATGTCTCTAGGAGACCCACAAGTAGTAATATAGAAATTAGTCACTAGAGATCCTTTAAACAACTATGGAATATGAGTATAGTTACTTTTAGGTTGACTATACACTTGGGGCATAAGTTTTTATTGAAGAGCACAATTTTGGGGAATATGATTTTAGGAAACATACTTGTCATTCTTCTTCTCATTTCTCTATAAATTGGATGTATTGTATAGAGGTTTTAAGGGTCTTTTATAGATTGAGCACTATTATGATATCAAAATGTTGCTAGACTAAGAAGTTAGTTGGGTTATACATTAATGTAACAGATTTATTAATGAATCTTAGTATGTATATGGTGGCGGACTTTGTTCTTGAAAGGTTTTTCTATATGTGCATCTAGTGTTTTAAACATGTTTGCTGATTTTCTTAAATATATGTTCCTACATGCTTACTCATGTGAAATTAATTATTAATCACATGCTACCTTTATTAGTTCACTATTCACTTTTCAATCTTTTGCTATAGTAGTTTACTCTATGTCTCAATAGATGGACTATCAAAAGTAATGCATTATATAACTAGC
Organism: Cunninghamia lanceolata; assembly: GCA_027924645.1. NCBI lineage: Eukaryota > Viridiplantae > Streptophyta > Pinopsida > Cupressales > Cupressaceae > Cunninghamia > Cunninghamia lanceolata. The sequence continues at coordinate 2,350,986 of BSBN01001670.1, read as the reverse complement.
AACTTAAAACTTACTCACCTACATCGGCAAGAAGGGTTGTAAAAGAAATCTATCAAATTTATGGAATGTATAATAGGGACACTAGAATGACTCATAAATTTTGGGAACTCCTTAGATAGCTATAGGAATAACTATCAAGTTTAGGATTACCTACCATCTAGAGACTAACATCCAATTGGAATGAGTCAATTAAGTTGTAGAAGGTCTTTTGAATAGATAGTACATTGAACAAAATATATATATGGGAACAATATCTTTCATTAGTGGAGTTTCTTACAACAAATAAGGCCACTTGTCCATTGGTATAAATTCATGACCATATGTTCATAACATGCTTCAGCTACGATTATTAAGGATAGAGTACTGATAGGGCTAGAAATGTTGAAGGAGATGGACTTGCAAAGTTAAGTATATTAGTTTTCTTCACAAATATGTGTTTAAGGATTCAAGTGTTTGTATATTAATTATAGCTTGTTATTTACATTAGATGGTACTTTTGAATAGAGAAATTTAGCATTTTATTTATTGTGCAATAATTGATGTAACAACATCTATTGATTTCTCAAATGTTTTGAAAGAGTTTTATTCCTTTATAGAAAATCTTGTTCTTGTAACAATATAATGTAATTGGGTTACTTATTAAGTAATAATGCATGTTATGAGTAGAATTAAGATTATACATCTTTTATTGTATTAAGTTGGTAAATATAGATGATGATTTAAATAATGATTACCATGATGCTCATTTGGAAAAATACTTCAAGCTACTAACAGAAAATGAGACTTATTGACACGTGAGTATAAATCGGGGAGGACATGTGAAATGTCTGATAGGGCAACTAGGCTAATCCAGAAATGCTATCTATCATATTCTTTCACCTCGCCCTCGTAGATCATGGTGAATGTACTAGGGGATTAGGAATGGACTTAGTCACGATAATTATCTAATTTGGCTTGGGGAAGCAAATTAGATTTCATGGGTAGATACCTTATAGGGATTCCTCCACACTAGGACTAACTGACAAACACCCCTTTCGGTGTTTGTGGTAGTGGACTAACTTCTGTCCCTGTTTCACCGAGTGGGTGGCAGCTGACAAAGAATTGTCTGGGGTAGGGTACCCGCTCACAGTTACACCAAACATAGTGTAAAATAGAACTACATGTTCTCATTCCCCACGTTAGTCACATCCGAAGGAGGGGGCCTTGATCCCGTGGATACAGGGTATGTAGGTAGTCTGGACTGCGAAGAATGCCCCAAGTACTCAGGTCCCCTGGATGTAGGGTGTTCTACAATTAGCATCGTGATCTTAATTCTCTGAGTAGTGATTACTAAGTTGTGTTAACATGAGATTGTTAAGTTAATTTTGTGTAGATGATAAGGATATAGTTACTAGAGGAGAAGCAAGCTATCAAAAAAGAATGCAAGATGTAATGCATGACTTAAGCTATGAACTGATCCATTGTTCTTCTAGGTTATCTTCCATAATGTACCTTCTCTTGTAATGTACTCTCTCTTTACTAGATTTAAAATTGGTGATCTTTTAAGCCTGATGATTCTAGGAAACTAAATTTCAAGTTTCATCACATTGCTATAACTACATTAAGCACTTCTGGAAGAATTTCACATTTCCTACATTTGTCAGATCAAAATTTTTATTGATTGGTATTTTTGAAATCAGAGTTTAATGTTATTTGATTTAGGATGAGTTGGGTCCTTACATGTGGTATTAGAGCTTTTGGTTTAGACACTAGGCCTGAAGGTCTACTAACCGAAAGCATGGTTGAAATTAAGACATAAGGCTAATAGCATTTCCCCTCTTGCGATCTAATGATCATCCAGTTAATGATAAGCATGGATAGAAACATGAAAAAGAAATGATAAGGTCGTAAGTAAACCCTACCTAGAAGGTGAAGTGGATAGCTTTATGTCAGTAATGGTATGTGTAACAGGACAACAGTAGTTGGGTACATGACAACCATAAGACTTGTGAAGTGAATATCATATTCTGTGGCTAAATCCTCTTGTGGCACATCATAATCTTTTTAGAATGGCATGCCCTAGGTTGTATGGGGTCATATGACTATTCATTTGGATTTTTGATATAGGAGTATGATAAGGTTGTTTCAAGTTTTGTGGCAAATGCTTAACATGACATGGCGATTATCATTGTTCTCTATGTGGTTTAAGACCACTGTACGATTCAGCTATTTGAGCAATAGAAGTCCATCAAGTTCTGTACTCCCCTTAGGTGGTCTTGTTGTAAGGCTACACGGTGCTTGTAATGTGTAAATTTTATGAGATTGTTGCATTATTTATTCTTGTGTTAAAAATTTTACTTAAGTGTTAAGCTGTAGTATTTTATTTCTTTATTTAAATTTTGAGATGGTCCTTTAGCCTCAAGGACTTGTTCTTTGTTGAACTTGGGATGTTGCAATAGTTGCAGTCTTTGATCTTCACTTCTTCTTGGCTTGTTTTATTTTAATTGAGGATTTAACTTATTTCACTTAATCCTTCTTGATTTGAGGCATTTTTAATTTTACAACTGCTAGCATGTGTGGAGTAATGTGACTTCTAAAAAACTGCCATATATAGGTAGGGCCCTGGCAGGTTGTATGGGGGAGTAGGTGACCTGGGGAAATTCTATTGTGAGGATGGGGTTGCAGATGGGACTGGCATGGGACAGTCATAATCCATCCATCCCCCTAGATCTATGTGTATGTTTCTTGCATATCTCCCTCTTGGAGGATAACACCTTAAACAAATGCAAGGTATTAGGAAACGTGTGGAGGGATTCTTGAGAGGGCCCTGAAAACCATCTTTATTTCTTGGTTACTTGTCACTAAGATATCAATGATATTGGGTTTCCTTGGAGGTGAGACTATATGATGAGTACTAGAGACAGCTATTGACTTTTGAGAAACTGATGACATTCATGGACTCCTATTTTGGGAAGCTACTATCAATTTTGGGATGCTATCACTACTTTTAGATAACAAGCCCTAAGGTGGCACTAATTGATGTGACAGTTGCGAAGAGAGATGGATGGAAAGTTTGGAAGAATTTTTTGATAAATCAACATGCATGATCGCTAGAATTGTTACCTTTCACTTAAGTGTTGATCTGTATAATGTTTATATGATATCAGAATAATGGAAGTCACTGGTACTCAGAAGAATCCCTGGGGTGGATTACTTGTACCTAGCTTTACCGAAACTGAGGTGTGTACAAGTTGATATTGTGTATCCCTGGTTGACATCCTCAGCACAGTCCTTGGGCAGGTACTGTGGTCTCCACGAAGTGACTCATGGATCCATATTGATCCCGAAGGAGTCAAAAGTCTCTGGCCAGAGCATAATGATTCCTGTCCTCTTTAGCCCATTTGGCTATTATGTTTATGCATCCCGGATTGGAGCATAATGATTCCTGTCCTCTTTAGCCCATTTGGCTGTTGCATCCCGGATTGGAGCATAATGATTCCTATCCTATTTAGCCCGTATGGCTATTGTGTTTTCCTATTGGATAAAGATTTGATCCATTTGACCAGTGTAGGCCGTTTGGCCATTATTTTGGAGAATTGTGAAAAATCAAAAGGTGTAATTCAAAGTTGTTGGAAACAGAGAGAGGAACAAAAGATGGTTTGAAAGAATTGAAAAGGGAGAACAGTAACAGGATTTAAAGAATATGTTAATCAGTTGGAGAAATCACTTGTAGCATGCAAAAAAGAAAATGAAAACTTGAAATCTAAGCCTGAACCTTGTGATGTTTTGTAATGTTACAGAAGTTTCTTTAGAAGATGAAAGTGAAGAGAACAGTGTGACTAAACTACATTTACCAGTTTGCCCAAAGGACAGAAGAGCCCGGTTAGCTTTATTTTAGTATGTCCCATTTTGGACACTTTAGCCCGGATTGGCTATTTCCTGAGTATACAGATTGACTAAGAGAATATAATTTTTCTAATCTACCGTGGTGCATCATTACTCTTCGATTCTAGGACATGTTGGAGTAAAATGTAACTAAAATTTTTGATAATGATCTGGATTACCAAGGGAGAATCAATGAACCTAAATTTTTATTTACCGCACTTAGAAAGTTGATTTATCTTTGATGATGGAAATTTTAAAGTGAATTACAAGTGTTTATTCTAGACACAGAAAAATTCAAATGAATATTCAACATTTCAGACTTGAGGACAAGCTGCAAGGATATGCTCAATCAATTGCCATCCACTACTCATCTCGATCTCACAGCATTATGTAGAGAGGCACTGCACACTTTGCTTAAAGTACACAACCCCTAGGATGACATAACATTACATGAGACTTTCTAAATTAGTTACTTGGATAATACTCCTTGTTATCTTTATCTATGTTAAACTCTTTAACCTACCTTGTTGAAGGATAGAATTTAAAGTAGGAAAGTATATTTATTTCTATAAGTTTTGATCTTATTTCTAACATGCATCGAGATGATGCATAAATTTAGGGGAGAAGGATGTCACAACTCAATTTATTTTGCAAAACAAGAGTGGAGGATGCATGGATTTTTCTATAAATTGCAAGGATTTGATGAAGAAGGATCATCATCTCTAGTTTTGGGAGTGCTGGAGAAAACTGTAAGAGTTCTCCTCCCCTCATTTTGTTTTCTTTTGAAAGTTTTGTTCTTGAATGTTTGTAGATAAATTTTTAGATTTGAAATTCATTTTGGTGATATGTTTAGATAATTGCAATTTGCAAACTATGTATAAGTTTTGATGACTGGCAAATGTTTTTAGAATTTATCTTTACACCTGTCAATTGCATTTGCTTGAATACACGCACAGACGAATGTCCATACCCTGTTTCTAAGCTTCATGCCTACCAGTTATATTGGCTTGAACATTTCTAAAAGCATTTTCATCAAATCCATTTTGTGCATTTCCTGTAGTCCACGTGCTCTGTCTATACTCCCATGATTTGCATACTGGTCCACCAGAGCAATTCCAATTCTAATATCTGAAAAGAATTTACATACCCTGTTCGTAATCGCCATTGGGCATAGGCAAGGAGGTCTTTGGCAAAGGTTTTAGATATTGGTGATTCTGACAAATAGCTCATGTGCATTGTACATGCTTCCCAGGACATTTGTAACTACAACATCAATGAAGTCGTCGGTCCTTTATGCTTTGATGTATGTTTATGCCATGTTCAATAGCATCCATTTTGGCATAGTCAGGGAGGAGATTAACAAAGGTTGTGAAATTTGGCCCCACGCCTACCAATTGCATTTGCTTGAAAAGTTTCTAGAGCCTTTTGAACAAATCCATTTTGTGAATACCCTGCGATCAGTACAGTCCATGAAACCACATTTCTTTGGGTATTCTATCGAACAGTTTATGTGCTTTGTGCATTCTTCTACATTTTGCATACACGTGCACCAGGGCACTGCAACTACAACTGAGATGAAACTTATCTTTCCTTTATGCTTGATGTATGTCCATACCCTGCATCAAAGCTCCCATTTTGGCATAGTCAACGAAGACGTTGGCAAAAGTTTGGAATTTGGCTCTACGTCTACCCATTGCATTTGCTTGATAGTTTTTAAAGTCTATTCAACAAACCCACTTTGACCGTATCCTGCTATCATGACATCCCATGAAATCACATTTCATCTAGTCATTTTGTCAAACAGTTGACGTGCCCTGTCTGTGCACCCTCATCTTGCATAAATGGTTATCGGGTCACTTGCAACCACAACATCTAACAAATTTCCCCTCTGTTATACTTTGATAGAAGTCTATACCCTATTTAAAAGCCACCATTTGGGCACTGGAAGGAGGACATTGGGGTAGATATATCAAAGCCTCTGATACCATATTTCAAAGCCTTTAGACACTGACATAATCCTTTGAGCATAATATCAAACCTTCAAGCAAATAAAAACATCTAACAACCTTTTGGGCATCAGTATACTTTTCTTGAATAAGGCTCTCTTGAAGATTGATGTTTACTGACATGAGTAGATTGAATGCACACATAACTCCAAAAGGAATCACACTAATAGATGTGGGAATGCTAATGTTGTGTGAGAGTTTAGCAAACTTCAATTCCTTGTTATAGAATGATTGCTTTGTTGCTGCATGTGTTCTTAGCATGTATTCCATTATTCAATCTAATCTTTCTATACGGCCATCAGTTTGTGGAATATGTTTCCTTCATACATGTTTTGCCATAATCATCCAAGCTCTATTATAGCTCTGATCAATTGACTGCAAGACCAAATAAATTGTACGAGTCCTACAAAAGTTGGGATATTATGTTCTTGTTCAAATTATATGTATTTTCAGTAGGATTTTCTTGTATTCGTACTTAGGTAAGAGTACCCCATCTGGTAAGATCTATAGAATAAGGGGTCATAGTGTTGTTCTGTATTAAACAACTTCTACTCGCACTCTTTAAAACTATAAAACATTATAACTATTTGATTGAGTATGGACTGTCTATTGTTGTAATAGAGTCATTTATTTTATTTTATTTATTTGTAAATAAAAGTATCATAATAAAGAATAAATAAATCCTTTACCTTGCCTTGTCAATCACTCACGAAATGCATCTTTCTCCCTATGAAATTAGATATGTAACAATGATAAGAGTTTAAAAAAAAAGAGAGACAATCAACCCATGTGGATTGGATTTTGATGTAAGATTATTTATTAATTATTTATGAGATTTAGTTTAGGCTCAAGAAAAGATAGATATATTTGTTACCAAGTGTATAGTATAAATGTGATTTCAAATTCTAGTAAACACTTCATTTTACCATTTGAGTCATGCAATCATTATTACATTTATCTTGATAGTTTAACCCTAGATTGTAATAATATCACTTCAAATACTAAGTAAGTCCATAAAATTATTAACGTGGAAGTCGTAAACACAATAAACGCCAAGGTTGGGCTATGAGTATTTCAGACTCTTCTGCATGTGAATTTTATGATTAACTCTATCTCACTCAAGTTACCATATTTTAATTTTGTATGCCAATGTCTCTAGGAGACCCACAAGTAGTAATATAGAAATTAGTCACTAGAGATCCTTTAAACAACTATGGAATATGAGTATAGTTACTTTTAGGTTGACTATACCCTTGGGGCATAAGTTTTTATTGAAGAGCACAATTTTGGGGAATATGATTTTAAGAAACATACTTGTCATTCTTTTTCTAATTTCTCTATAAATTGGATGTATTGTATAGAGGTTTTAAGGGTCTTTTATAGATTGAGCACTATTATGATATCAAAATGTTGTTAGACTAAGAAGTTAGTTGGGTTATACATTAATGTAATAGATTTATTAATGAATCTTAGTATGTATATGGTGGCGGACATTGTTCTTGAAAGGTTTTTCTATATGTGCATCTAGTGTTTTAAACATGTTTGCTGATTTTCTTAAATATATGTTCCTACATGCTTACTCATGTGAAATTAATTATTAATCACATGCTACCTTTATTAGTTCACTATTCACTTTTCAATCTTTTGCTATAGTAGTTTACTCTATGTCTCAATAGATGGACTATCAAAAGTAATGCATTATATACCTTGCAACTTAAAACTTACTCACCTATATCGGCAAGAAGGGTTGTAAAAGAAATCTATCAAATTTATGGAATGTATAATAGGGACACTAGAATGACTCATAAATTTTGGGAACTCCTTAGATAGCTATAGGAATAACTATCAAGTTTAGGATTACCTACCATCTAGAGACTAACATCCAATTGGAATGAGTCAATTAAGTTGTAGAAGGTCTTTTGAATGGATAGTACATTGAACAAAATATATATATGGGAACAATATCTTTCATTAGTGGAGTTGCTTACAACAAATAAGACCACTTGTCCATTGGCATAAATTCATGACCATATGTTCATAACATGCTTCGGCTAGGATTATTAAGGATAGAGTATTGATAGGGCTAGAAATGTTGAAGGAGATGGACTTGCAAAGTTAAGTATATTAGTTTTCTTCACAAATATGTGTTTAAGGATTCAAGTGTTTGTATATTAATTATAGCTTGTGATTTACATTAGATGGTACTTTCGAATAGAGAAATTTAGTATTTTCTTTATTGTGCAATAATTGACTTAATAACATCTATTGATTTCTCAAACGTTTTGAAAGAGTTTTATTCCTTTATAGAAAATCTTGTTCTTGTAAAAATATAATGGAATTGGGTTACTTATTAGGTAATAATGCCTGTTATGAGTAGAATTAAGATTATAGATCTTTTATTGTATTAAGTTGGTAAATATAGATGATGATTTAAATAATGATTACCATGATGCTCATTTGGAAAAATACTTCAAGCTACTAACAGAAAATGAGACTTATTGACACGCGAGTATAAATCGGGGAGGACATGTGAAATGTTTGATAGGGCAACTAGGCTGATCCAGAAATGCTATCTATCATTTTCTTTCACCTCGCCCTCGCAGATCATGGTGAAAGTACTAGGGGATCAGGAACGGACTTAGTCACGATAATTATCTAATTTGGCTTGGGGAAGCAAATTAGATTTCATGGGTAGATACCTTATAGGGATTCCTCCACACTAGGACTAACTGACAAACACCCCTTTAGGTGTTTGTGGTAGTGGACTAACTTCCGTCCCTATTTCACCGAGTGGGTGGCAGCTAACGAAGAACTGTCTGGGGCAGGGTACCCGCTCACAGTTACACCAAACATAGTGCAAAATAGAACTACATGTTCGCATTTCCCGCGTTAGTCACATCTGAAGGAGGGGGCCTTGATCCCATGGATATAGGATATGTAGGTAGTCTGGACGGCGAAGGATGCCCCTAGTACTCAGGTCCCCTGGATGTAGGGTGTTCTACAATTAGCATCATGATCTTAATTCTCTGAGTAGTTGAGTACATGAGATTGTTAAGTTAATTTTGTGTAGATGATAAGGATACAGTTACTAGAGGAGAAGCAAGCTATCGAAAAAGAATGCAGGATGTAATGCATGACTTAAGGTATGAACTGATCTGTTGTTCTTCTAGGTTATCTTCCATAATGTACCTTCTCTCATAATGTACTCTCTCTTTACTAGATTTAAAATTGGTGATCTTTTAAGAACCTGATGATTCTAGGAAACTAAATTTCAAGTTTCATCGCATTGCTATAACATACATTAAGCACTTTTGGAAGAAATTCACATTTCCTACATCTGTCAGATCAAAATTTTAATTCATTGGTATTTTTGAAATCAGATTTTAATGTTATTTGATTTAGGATGAGTCAGGTCCTTACAGAAGAAATTTCTTTGGAAGAAGGTGGAGCTTCATAAGTTTCATAATTGGTAGTGTATGTAAAAGTATTATCTGAATTTGTCACCAAAGAATCTTTATTCTTCACATTCAAAGCATGAGAGGACATCGATGTAATATTTGATGTTTCGGGGATAGGGTTATTAACTTTATATTCTCCCATGGAAGAAGATGTAAAATTTAATGAACCCCAATCGTCACCAAGAAATGCATTCGATTGTTTGGACTCTTGCACAACATTGTCTGAGGCAAGAGAAGTTGACTAATCAACTTTCAAATTATTTAAAATTTTAGGACAAATGACTTGTTTTTGTGAGTCAATTTGCAAACAATTATCAGGTTCAGGATCAGCATGAATAGTGTGCAACTTATCTTTGCATAAAAATTTAATTAAACGATGTAAAGTAGAAGGAACTGCCCCAGTGCATGGATCCAAGGTCTACTAAGAATCATGTTGTAAGATAGAGAACAAGGCATGACATGAATCAAGGTAGGCACAATCACAGGTCCTACCTGTACCAGAAGAGTTATAGTGCCCACGGATTGTTGTCCAACATTATCAAAGCCATAGATACTAATTGTTTCTAATTTAATCAAAGATGTATCAACTTTAATCTTATGCAATAAGTTAAGGTCACAAACATTAAGAGCTGATCCATTATCAATCATAACTCTCTTAACCAGTGTCTTGTTTATTGTAATGAAGATAATTAAAGGATCATACTGATTCTGAACTTCAAGAGATGGCAACTCATGTTGTTGAAACAAATGTCTATTTTTGTCACATGCATACAATCTAATAGAGCTACTACATCATTTGGATTGACAACAGGTGGAACAATCACCTTTTGTAAAGCTTCTTGGAGCATTCCATGGTAACTAGGAGAAGTTTGTATAAGCTCCCAAAGAGATATATTAGGAGGAGTAGCACAAAGTTGCTCTACAAGATCATAATTTTGACTAACCTTATGTGTTAAATGAGGTGCTTGAGGAAGCATAGGTTGAGAAGATTGTAAAGATATCGGAATGCTCAGTTGTTGTTTTTTTTTATTATTATTCTGAGTGTTATATGCATGAGAAACCATATTATGATTAAGTTGTAAATTCTAATGTGCTATTTATTTAGCATAGTTGTAAATGTGATCAAGAGGTCGAGAAGAAGGTGGAAGACCTCTAACAATGAGCACCCATTTAGAAGATGGCTTAACCGCATCTAAACATAAGGTGACCACAATTTTTTAGTTTCCTAGATGGCTTAACGATGGTTTAGAATTCGTAGTGGAATGTACAAATAAACTGAGTGATTTGATAAGAGTTTTCTATGTTTTGTTTCAAAACCTCTGGATTCTTTTTCTCATTTATTAGATGCAAGTATACAAATCTTAGTTTATTACAGGTGACAAGCTTGAGCAAGATTATTCATGCCTTTTTGTGAAATACTTATGTGGTGAATCTGATTAATTTGGTTTGTAAGAGCAGGTTTATTAAGAATGTTTGTGAGTTATATTGCAGTTTTAAATCAAAATATTGGTGCATCCCCCTCTTTAGGATAGATTTTGTATTTCACTTTTTTGTTTATTAAATTTTCTTCTTTCGCTTTTCTCCATCAAGTCACAGATCTAAAGGGGCTTTTAAAAGGGAGCTGACTCTTCTAGAGGTTCATTCTCAAAATAGACAGACCCACATCTAAGAACATTCCCATGTTGCATGGGATTTCCATGCTTATAAAGGCTTAGCATTTAAGATGCAATCCTTTATGACAACACTAAACATTAGATCCCTTAAGGATAATTATCCTCTTCCAAGTATGGATCATATTTTGCAAAATGTGGTTGGTTCAAAACTTATTTCTATGATGGATGGATTCTCAGGCTACAATCAAGTACTAGTCAAGGAGTCAAAATAGTACAAGACAACATTCATCACTTCTTGGTGAACATATTTTTATTTGAGAATACCATTTGGGTTGAAGAATGCAGGATTGACACTTCAAAGAGAAATGGATGTGGCCTTTGCAAGCCTCATTGATGAAATCATGGTTGTCTACCAAGATGATCTTATTACATTCTCTAAAGACAGGAATGATCATTGCAAGCATTTGCAAATGATTTTTGACAGATGTTTGGAGTATGGGATCTCTTTGAATCCCAATAAATACCAATTTTGAGTAGAAGAAGGAAAGATGTTGGGGCATATTGTGTCAAGGGATGGGCTTAGAATTGATCCTAAAAGAGTTAAGGCCATTAACCCCATCTCTTAGCCTAAGAAAGTCAAGGGTGTTCAATCCTTCTTTGGGCAGATCAACTTTGTGAGGTGATTTGTCCCTAACTTTGCTGAGAAGACCAAAGCAATTTCCAAGATGCTTAAGAAGTGAAATTTCATCACATGGGAAAAGGAACTAGCTAAGGCTTTTGTTGATATAAAGGAGGCCCTAAAGAATCCACCAGTGCTGGTAAGACCAAACTATTCCAAGCCCTTCCAGCTCTTCTCTTTTGCTTAATTTTATACTATTGATGTTGTATTATTGCAAAAAATAGTGATGGATTTGAGAAACTAATAGGATTTTTTAGCAAGTCCTTATAGGCTATTGAATTGAATTATTCCATAATAGAGTAGCATGCCTATGCATTGGTTAAGGCCACAAAAAAATTCAGATCTTATTTCATAGGTGCCAAGATCATAGCATATGTACCACACACAACAGTAAAAGATATATTTATGCAACAAGAAGCTTCAAGTAAAATTTGTGGATGAATCAATAGGATCCAAGACTATGACAAGGATATAAATGTCACAAATCTAGTTAGAGGCCAAGGATTAGCTAAGCTAATGGCTAATTATAATCTTGAAGCAATATAAGTGAATGAAACAGAGGTAGATGTTGCTCCTCATTGTAGATTTTTTGACAACATGTGGTATTTTATCTTGAAAACATGATTTGTCATCCTGTATAGATGAAAATTAGAAAAGAACCCTCAAGCTAAAATCTCATAGGTATGTCATGTTCCATAATGAGCTAATCTATAATGTAAAGCATGTGGTATTGAGAAAAATGACATTTCATTAATCTATAATGTATTGAGCAAACTTGGTCCTGAATATGCAACTTTTGTTTCTATCTTTCATACTCATAGGATAACTGTTATCAATCAAGTATGCACCTTGCTAAGCTCACAAAAGACTTAGCTACCTGTTGACACATGGAAACACTCTCAGGATGTGGGTTTCCTATAGCAAGAGTGAATCTCCAGAGTGAGCTGATTCTAAGATCTTTCTAAACTAATCACTTGTCTGAGAAAAGGGATTAGGAATAACTAGAATGAAATTCTATTTTATCTAAAGATGATCTAAAAATCTAAAATTTTACCCACAAACAACTCTCAAGCCTGTAACCTCCTCAATTTCACCTAAGTCCAACAATCCAAAAGTACTTTGTATGAAGGTTTAATTAAAACACAACACACAAGCTAGATTAGATGGGCAATAGCACACAAATTTCAATAACATCGAGCCATAATCATAGGATTAGACATCATAATCATAGTGAAAACATCAAATCAAAGTTATAAAAGAGGCAACAAATGTAAAATAGGAATGATTTGCTATATTGAACTGAAAGGGGTACATCTAACTCTGAAAAATATGAGCCAAGATCAGTTTACAAACTCTTTGCCTGTGCTCAAGAGAGAAGAAACAAAGATATCAACTGAGATAAACTAAGTCTTTCTCCCCTATTTATAACTCCAAAAATCTCCCAAAGAAAAAGCTAAGAAATCTTCCTAGAATAGAAAATTTGATCCATTTTCAAGCTCCACTGAAAAGCCAAAAATAAATCTTTCAAATCACCTCCAATCTGTATATGAAAGCTGCCAAAATCTTCCTCAAAGTAGACCTCGCCAAAATCTACTTTAAAACAAGCTTTATTTACTCAATAAAAGCTCAATTTTTTTTTTATTGTCCTCATCTGCCTCAAAATAAAGCAAATTCAGAAAAACATATTTGATTTGCTTTAATAGTTTTAACTACATAAAATGATGAAATATTAAAAGCAATTTATAAAGAAGATTACTTTAATATTTGTCTTACAATAGGTCATGCAGCTTTTCCTTCTGATTTGCCTAATCTTACCTCTTTTGATTTTCATTTACAAAATAATAATACAAGGCTTATTTTTGTCCATATCTTCCCAAAAGAAAGCAAACTAAAAAAAGAAAGATATTGTTTGCTTTACTTTGTTTTAACTACATAAATAATAAATATTTATAAGCAATTTATAGGATATTGTTTTAAATAACATTTTATAATAATTTTTTACAGCTTCAAATTTGCAAAAAGAAAGAGGGCCCACCATTGTGAAGATTCCTTAAAAATTACAAACTAAGTAAGTGAGGCATTTAAAGGGTTTTTGTACTTTATAATCTTCTCATTTTTGTCCAAAAATCTTAAAAACCCAGATCATATTTTTTTAGATATGATTTAAACACGCAACTGCTATCTTCATTTTATTATGTATTGTGCCTATGACTGTTCCTCAAAAATTGCAAACTGTGTTGGTGAGGCATTTAAGGGTTTTTTCATATTATTATCATCTAATCTCTATCTAAAATCTCAAAAACCTAGATCATATTTATTGACATATGATTAAAACACAAGACAACTATCTTTATTTTGTAGGGTCTTTATGTGACACTGTTGCTCTTTCAGACTCTTTCCACAATCCTCTTAAGACTTGGGGGCAACATGTTGAGCTCAACCCTTGTGGGAGCCCATTCTACTCCACATGCTATGATATGCCATCAAAAAGCTACATGACTTATCCTATACCTACACATGAAACAAATAGATTAAAATAAAACATTGAAATTCCATGATTGTTTCTTTCTCAGCTGTTCTTGGATATGGATGATGTTCATTGATCAATGCATTATAAACAAAGTGTTATGCCTCTTCTAATAAGATATAGAGATCTCATAACCAGAGATCTAATAGGACCTTCCCACATTTTTGTAGGTTCATGTTGAGATCAGGAGCAGGAATAGAAGACAACTTCGAAGATTGAAGACATTGAAGGCAATGATGGCTATGACCTTCTCTTTCTTATCCTGAACAACACTGCAATTATCACTGAAACACAATAACTATGCAAATAAATTATAACATAAGAATGTTAACCTTCACTCTAAAAATGAATTTGTTGCATCAACTCTGCCAATTTTGAGCTGTAAGTAAAAAATGGTAATATTTTTGGTGATTTCTGCTATATGCTTTTTTGCTAAGCATCGGATCAGTTGCTTTAAGTATCCATTGGTCATTAAGTCATACTCTGCTCTTCTCAAACTCAGACACACTAAAGTTTAGCTCTCCAACTAGTTTAAACAGTAGCAAAAAACTAAAAACAAACTAAACTTAAGCAAACTAATAGGCTCTGATGGCCAGAAAACCTATGCAGCAGCACTTAGGGAAACAAAAATACTGAAAGCAAATGTGCATGAGGACTTATTAATTGCAACTCTACTCTACAACATACAAAGGTAGTACTTATCCTTAGAGGCAATGTTTGAGGTGCATCCCATTAACTGGGATAGATAGCACCTCTCCACTTAACTTGGATAGCTAAAATGCATTATTTTCTTTGCACTCTGTGATTACATAAGGCCCATCCCAAATTGCATCAAATTTGGAATGCTTTCCAGGTTTGCTTCTCAGTTTATTCCATTTGAACACCAAATCACCAACAATAAAGCTCCTCGGTCTTGCCCTATTATCAAAAGCATTCTTCATTTGAGCTTGATGTATATCAAGCTTCTTCAAGGCCTCTTTCCTGACTTCTTATAACTCCATAAGCTGAGCTAGCCTGACTACTAAAGGTTGTTCCTCTAGAAGCTCATGCTCTTTGATGAAATTCAAAGTTGCTAATTCAACTGAAACAAGCAATCTAGCCTCCTTACCATAAGTAATTACATATGGAGAATAACCAGTAGCTCTCTTGGGTGTAATTCTGTTAGCCCAAAGAGCCAACTTCAACTTCTCATGCCATGTTCTTTAGTTGTCTTCAACGATCTTCTTGATGATCCTTATCAGATTTTTGTCGCTAGATTCGTCCTACCCATTACCCTGTGGCTAATAGTTAGAAGAGGTATTCAAAAAGATATTATTTTTGATAGACCAGTATAAAATTCTCAATCCAATGAAAGCTAAACCATTATCTAAGATGATTGAATCTAGTGTACCAAATCTTGATACTAGATCTTGATAGAAACTTAGAACAACAGATTCATTTGCTTCTTTTAAAGCAACAACCTTGGTCCACTTGGTGAAATAGTCTATGGCAGTCAAGATCCACTTGTGGCCTGCACTTGAAGGTGATTTTATTGGTCCTATAAAATCCAAACCCCATTTTGCAAATGGTTGTTCAACTTTAATAGGATGCAGAGGTAAGGCAACAAGCCTTTGTTTACCGAAAAACAATGAACACTTCTCACATCTTCTCACCCAAACAAAAGAATCCTTAAACAAGTCAGGCTAATAATAACTAGCTTGCATAATCTTCAAAGTAGTTGTTCTAGCTGCAAAGTGACCTCCTGAAGGTTCATTCTGAAATTCTTCTAATAGCTTGTCAACTTGATTAGGTCCAATACATCTTAAAAATACACCATTAAAATCTCTCCTATATAAAATACCATTAATGATAGCATAAGGAGTAGCTTGTAGCCTGAAATACCTTCTTCCTACCCTATCCAAACTTTCAAGTCATTGACCAGACTGTAAATAATGCATCACCTGCTATACCCAGCTGATTGTAGGAGCTGGTACAAGGGCTGGTAGATTGTTATTCAGTACTGTTTCTGTGTCCTCTGCATGTTCTTGACTATTTTCTTCACTTTCAGCAAACTATTCACATAAGCCCTTGCCTCTAATCAAGTTGGTCACTTTGATATAAACATCAAATTGCATAACTTTGGTTATCCAACCAGCTCTCTTGTCGTTTATATCTCTATTTAATAAAAAATCTTGATAGTAGGATGAGCAACCATTAAATGATTTTTTTTATTAGACAACATATGTGTCTAAATTTCTTGAGGCTAACAACAAAAAAAACATGTTTTTCCACAAAAGAGTACTTTACCTCATAGTCATGCAGTACCTGGCTGAAAAATACTATTGGCTACTCTAATCCTTCATCATTTTGCTGACATAATATTGCAGAGATGGTGTCAGCTCCTCCAAAAGCATACAAAATAAAATCCCTCTCATAATTAGGATTAATGAGGGTAGGGACAGCAGTGAGGGCTTCTTTAATCTACTCGAAGCTTTCTTTTCTCTCCTTAGTCCAGCTGAATGGCACAATCTTCTTCAACCTGGCTGTAAGCGGTTGTAACAAAGTTGCAATGTTTGGAATGAATCTTCTCAAAAAATTAATTCTGCCAAGAAAGCTTTGCAAGCCTTTCTTATGTGCAGGTAGTGGTACATCTAGAATAGCTAAAACTCTCTCAGGGTCAATAGAAATACCTTGTTTTGAAACAATATGGCCGAGAAGTTTACCTTCATGAACTAAAAATATGCACTTTTTGGTGTTCAATGAAACCCCAAACTCCTCGCACCTCTGAAAAATCTGCTTCAAGTGGTCAAAATGATCATTAGGATTTTTAGAAAAAATAGTTATGTCATCTAAATACACTAGCACTATTTTGTTCATAAGGCCATGGAAGGCCATGTCCATTACCCGTTGAAAGGTTACCCCTACATTGGACAAACTAAATGGCATCTTCCTATATGCCATGGTACCCCACTTAGTCATGAATGTTGTTTTATATTGGTCTTCCTCTTTGACTAGAATCTGGTTGTAACCTGAGTAACCATCTAACAAGGAATATCTATCGAAACCAAAAATAGTTTGCAATATTTGTTCCATGGAAGGAAGAGGGTAGTGGTCTTTCAATGAGGCCTGATTTAGATCACAAAAATCGACACAAAGTTAGATTTCTCCATTCTTTTTTTTTACTGGGACCAAATTAGAAACCCAGGAGGTATGTTTTATTGGGAATATGATACTTCTCTCAATCAATTTATTTAACTTAGCCTTCATTAAATGCTCAAGTTTTGGATTCAGGGGTCTATGTTTCTACATAACAGGTTTGGCATTAGGCTCTAAGTCAATGGTATGCTGGGCTAAAATGGGATTAAACCCGCTTAAGTATTTATACTCCCATGCAAAAACATCACAAAAATCTTGGCATAACTAAATAAATGACTATTGTTCACTTTCATGCATACCTTTCCAAGCTTCAACAACTTATCTTTGAAAATCTCCACTAGCTCATAGTGTTCTAGTTTCACCGTCATGCTGCACTCATCCTTTCTAAATTGATCATTTGAGTTAAACACTAATTCTACTGTCACCAGTCCCTTGGGCAGCTTGTTGGATCTCAACTATACAATTTGGTCTTCAAATTGTTGTTGGTATTTATGTTGATTATCAGCTGCAAATTCAGCCTCTGCACTTAAAAAACTTAAGATTTGCTCATCACTGTCAAATACTTGCCAGGAAACACTATTGTCAGGTACAGAAGGCCTGACAACTACTTTGACATATGGTTATACTTCAATGTTCTGAATCTGATCAGGGACCTCAAATTGAGATCCCAAAGATGCAAGCTTATCTGCATACTTATTTTGGTTTCTAGGAATCAAAAATAGATTAAATACATCAAAAAATTCAATTGAATCCCACACTCTATGATTGTAGTTTTTGAGTAGGTCATTTTTAGGAGCATTTAGATTCCTAACCTAATTAACGATCAATTCAAAATCTCATAAACTTGTACATATTTGATACCTCTTTTTCAGGCCCACTCTAAACCATGGATCAAGGCCTCATACTCAGCCACATTGTTTGTGCAACTGAAGGTGAACCTCAAGGCTGCATAGTATTTGTCTCCTTCAGGGGAGATTAATATATTCCCTCCATCGGCACCTATTTTGGTCCTTGATCCATCAAAGTACAGATTCCAAAGCTGGTCTTCTTGCTGTTCCAACTGACTTTGGTCCTTAATCAGTTTAGGAATCACTGCATCAGGTTCCTGTATTATATAGATGCCTAATCCTACCTCATTCGTGTGATGGAAAGGATCACTTTCATGATCTTCAACTACCCAATCATCTAAGTTTATGTCTTCTATAGGTGCATTGGGATCTAGGCTCATGGGTTCATCCTACTGCCCATGGGTGATGTAGAGGTTAGTGTTTATTGGGCTGGGAACATAGGGCTCAACATGGTCCTTGGGAAGTGGTTCAGACTGTATGGTTACTTTCATACCATATCTCGTTCTGAAAAACAAGTGGGACAGATCAGAAGATAGAAACCCACCCAATTTAGTAGTGAATTCCCTAGAAAGGCATATTGCAAAACTAGGTGGTAGATCAATGATGTAAATGTCCTGATGGATGCAAAAATTAGAACAAGCATGCGATGTAAGTGGCAGATTTTTTATTGTTCCTACAGTACTAAGTACAGACCCATCTAACTAGACAACTCCTTTTGTAAGGGGCTCATAAATCAATCCTAGTGAATCAGCTAGATTTTTTAGCATGACTAAACTGCTTGCCCCAGAGTCTATCATGTAGTTATGAACAAGTTTGTCACCAATAATTAGACTTAAGTAAAAGGGAGGAGGTTTTACCTCGTTTGTTGGCTTTCCACTCTTGATTTTTGAGCTGTTGGCAAGTACAACTTTGGTTTTTCCTTGATTAGAACACTCAGAAATTGAAAGTTCAACCAATGCTTTTTGTAGTAGATTCTTTTGGCTAGGAATGAACAATGCATCCATAACTGACATGCTCATTGTAGCTTTCTTAAGATGATCTACTATGTTGAAAGAAACAAGATTTACCTTTTGCTATCCTTTTACAATAGTAGCATCATCATGCCTTTGTCAAAGCTGTTGTTGTACTTTGGACTGATCCTTTAATGGTATAGTTTGATCCCTTTACAGAATTTGCACTTTTTGCTGTGGTATATGGGTAGTTTGTGATGGAAAAGTTTGAAATGTATCTCTCACAGGCTGTTGTTGTACCACTGTAGCTTGTTGATTAAGGTCTGCAGCCCTTTGTTTTGACCTTGTGTTAGCTAAAACAGGTGTATGTTGTTGATTTTGGCTTTGATGGTAATTTATACCATAGAAATCACTCTCTTGCCAGTTCATCAAGGCCACATCAACATTATTCGGCTGAGATGAAACTTCACTAGGGGCACCTTCTAAACTTGCATAACTGTTATGTACCTTGAGTGTCTGATTTCTTACTTCATTTGTGCACGTAGCTTGATTATGCAGTTGGTGACATGGATAACACCAGTCACTATTTTGGGCTAAGTTATTCTATGTGGGTACAAGCTCCCTCAAGGTCCTAACAATATTTGGGTTGTAAGATAGGAAAGGTTGAGGGTTGTAGTTTCTTCTTTGACCCTGAGGATCAGCTTGAAATGACTACCTATATTATTGACTGGGCTGATATGGGGCTTGGTAAGTCTTAGTTTCTTGACCAATCTATTTTTTAATATTAACAAATTAATTGCCAAAGGTTTTGCCCATGGACTGAATCATGCCTTACAACTCTTGGATTTCTTGGAGGTAAGCTAGGGCATGATTTTCTTGGTTGCAGGTTGACAAGTTATTGCTGGAACAGGTGGGACAGTAGTCAAATGAGGCACTGCTATTGGCACAGATGGCTGGATTTCTAGGAAAATGGGTAGGGTAGGCCTTGGGGCTATCTTCCCTGCTTGGATGAGGTAGTTTTCTACTCTAACAGCAATCTCAAAAGAATCAAGAAGGGTGGTTCCTCCCATAGACTAGATCATTACAAAAATTTCACTATTCAAAGCTTTAAGGTAAAACAAAAATACATGCTATGGTAAGGGTTTTACTATTGTGAGGATTTTGTCCCAAGTTCTATAAAATCGATAGTTAAAATCTGCCATGTGTTCGTGGGGTGCCCTTTTGATGGTGCTCAACTACTCCAAAAATGAGAGATGATCAGATTTGTCTTCAAAGTGCTTGTGCAATCCATTTCCCAGTAGATCCTGTGATGTTATTAAATTTCCAGCAAGTCCTCTGGGCCATTGCAAGGCTTTCCCTTTCAATTATGCAGCTAAAAGTCTGATTACCGCATTTTCTTGGGTGACATTGTGTATGGAACAAATGGTTGCCACATCCTGAATGTGCTTAGCAGCTGTAGTATGGTCTTCACTAGTGAAATACGGCAGTCCTTTAAGGGCTGCGACTGGAATATCATCATGTTGAGCAAGTTACAGTGGGTTGCCTCTGTTAAAGGTGGCAAATGCATACTGCCTAGCCATTATGGGTATTTGAACTATCAGCACCAGACTTCTGCTTCTTCATGTTGAAGTTAGAGGTGTTGATTTTGATCTCCTCGCTGAATTGGCTATTCTGCTTACTAATCTACCTCTTCTTCTTGGTGGTGACAATTGTAAATACTCAAAAGGATTAGAACTGGATCTAGTTTTCATAAGTTGATAACACTAATCTACATGCAAGATCAGAGATAACGAGTTGCTAAGTATATTGTGAAAGTCTCCAAAGGTTGGAATATTATTGCATATACTAGAACAACAGCTGTGAGGGTATAAAACTTCTCTGAAATCACTTTTAGAGTCCCACCGAGTGTGCCAAAAACTGTTATCAATCAAGTATGCACCCTGCTAAGCTCACAGAAGACTTAGCTACCTATTGACACATGGAAACACTCTTAAGATGTGGGTTTCCTATAGTGAGAGTGAATCTCCAGTGTGGGTTGGTTCTCCTTAAGATCTTTCCAAACTAATCACTTGTCTAAGAAAAGGGATGACGAATAACTGGTATAAAATTCTATTTTATCTAAAGATGATCTAAAAATCTAAACTTTTACCCACAAACAACTCTCAAGCATGTAACCTCCTCAGTTTCACATACTTTGTATGAAAGTTTAATTAAAACAGAACACACAACCTAGATTAGATGGGCAATAGATACTCAAATTTCAATAACATCAAGACATAATCAGAGGATTAGACATCATAATCACAGTGAAAACATCAAATCAAAGTTATAACAGAGGCAACAAATGTGAAACATGAATGCTTTGCCGTATTGAGCTGAAAGGGGTGCATCTAACTCTAAAAAATATGAGCCAAGATCAGTTTACAAACTCTCTATCTGTGCTCAAGAGAGAAGAAACAAAGATATCAACTAAGAAAAACTAAGTCTTTCTCCCCTATTTATAACTCCAAAAATCTCCCAAAGAAAAAGCAGAGAAATCTTCCTAGAATAGAAAATTTGATCCATTTTCGAGTTCCACTAAAAAGCCAAAAATAAAGCTTTCAAATCACCTCCAATCTGTATATGAAAGCTGTGAAAATCTTCCTCAAGGTAGACCTCACAAAAATTTGCTTTAAAACAAGCTTTATTTTCTAAATAAAAGCTCAATTTTTTTTATTTTTATTGTCCTCATCTGCCTCAAAATAAAGCAAATCTAGAAAAAAATATTTGATTTGCTTTAATAGTTTTAACTACATAAAATGATAAAATATTAAAAGTTGTGAGGGGGAAAATAGTTTAATCAAATCAATGATAATAAGAACCCAAACATCTATGAAATCTGAAGATAAAAAAAGGAGATTTAAAGTAATAAACAAGAACAACACTTACAACCTCTTTCACCTTGCATCTTCCATAGTTTGCCTATCCTTCCTTGACCTTGATGTTGATGAAGCCCTCAGAAGCTATTGCTCCCTTGCTTGTTGAAGGTGACAAGAATGGAATGGCTGAGATATTCATGTGGTTGAAGATGAGCTTCAAACACACTAACAAATGGATATGAAATGCTTATGGAAGTGGGGGTGCCAAAGGCGCGCCGGTATCTCTGCAGCATAAGTTTGCACAAATGATGCATATGAAATGAAGGAAAGGGTGGTATTTATAGAAAAAGGTGAGGGAAGATCAATGGTTTAGAAGAAAAAGGGAAGATCAATGGAGGAGGGTTGTTGAGGAATGTGCAACAAATGGAAGAAAGACATGTGTCATTCGAAAAGCAGCTTTGTGAAGTTAACTCCTCTCTTGATGAGGATGAGATTTGATTTTCTTAATTTAGAATTTATTTTTTTAATTTAAGAAAAAGTTTGTTTTAAAGATGCTTTAAAACTGCTTTTGCTTTTGTATGACAAGAGGATAGTATTTTTAGAAGATAAGAATGATTTTTGAAGATAAGAATGCATAATTAAATAAAAAGATTTATTTAATTATTTTGTAGATAAATGAGAGGAATAAAATATAAGAATATATTTTATTTTTGTGAAGATATTTGAGGAATAAAATAAAATATAAAAAATATATTTTATTTAGTGGAGAATTTAGATTTTATTTAAATAAAATTTGCATTTTATTTAAATTTGGAAGAATAAAAGGTTTTAATTAAATAATTAAAATTATTTAATTATTTAGCAGAATGAAGGTGATGTATATGAATTTAATTAATTAAATAAATGTGTTTATATAATTAAATGAGAGGAAATGAATCAGATAAATAAATAAATTTATTTATTTATTGATAGAAGAATGTGAATGATGAAATAAATATAAAAATATTTATTTAAGTAGAGTCATGCCAATTTTAGGTGTATACATTTTGCCCCTCTTTGATGCAATGTGTTTTATCACGTTGTTTCAAAGAAAAAGAATTTTCGGCGGTGATACATGCCCCAATTTGCCCCTGGTACAAGTTTAACGACAGGATGCCCCCTTAGGAGATTGGACGAGAAGAAGGCAGAAGGCGTGAGACAGACAATCTCACGAAGAAGAAAGTGAAAAATAAGTTTAGGATGGAGAAAGACGGGATATGGTTCAGAGAAAATGACATGGGAAGTAGCCACAGTTGTCATGCAATCAAGTATGGGTCATTTGCTATATAAAGGAGCTGGGTCCACATATTTTAATCATTTGTACACTTGCCCATAGTTGATTAGTCTTCTAGAGAGCTTTGGAGAGCATGGCAGCCAGACAGATGGATATTCCTCACGAGGAGCACCGGTTTGAGCGGATTCGACGATTCGATCGGCCAGCGGAGGCAGGACCCCCAGTATGTAGTTCTTCAAAACTTGTCAAAAGTCAATTTTTATGCATATTAATGGATAGGAAAACCAACTAGGACAGATGCGCTGAAACACTCTTTTGGCGCATATGACCTCCGAAGTGACACATCTGTTGCATTATGGTGCATTTGAACTTTGAAGCGGTACATTTGATAGTAATGCACTTTTGATTCCGAAAGTGGCACTTTTGATGGTTTTGCGCATTTGAGTCATGAATTGGCGCATTTATCAGGGAATGGCGCATGTGACTTAAGGATTGGCGCATGTGCTAGAACGGCACATACAAGCCCTCGATTGGCACATTCACGGGGATGTGGTGCATGTGATATGGATCGGCGCATCTGCCACCTGGATTGGTGCATTTGCACTAAAAAAAATCAAATGACTTAACGAAATTAATCCAATTGGTACCTTGATTAATGCGTCAATCGATTAGCGATCTCTGAGATTACCGAGAATCTAGTCGAGAGATGATATGCTATTTTGATTAATTTGATATGTCAAGTTATTCATAGGATAGTTTGATTGTTATGAGTAGGCTTGCTTTGATATGGATTTTGTTGACGGTATGCTTTGCTTGGTTTGCAGGAGGATATTTGGAACATCCTTACGTCACGAGAGCAGTTCCTGTTACCATTGTTGTAGTGGTATATGTTGACTGAGATAGATCGCGAGGCTCTAGGTGCTATGGGTCTACTCTATGTTTGCTTTATGCCAGAGGTTCATGTGAACCGGGCTATGTTGATGGCAACGGTGGATCAATTCCATAGCGAGGATGGTACATTCCATCTACCAATGGGGGAGATGGCAGTTACTCTCGAGGATGTGTACCGGATTCTGCACCTCCCAATTTAGGGAGAGCTGGTTGAGTATGAGTCACAATGGGACAATGGCTTGGAGGAGTGTAGGCGTGTATTTGATGACCCAGAGTTGGTGGGGGAGGAGATTCATGGCAAGACATGCATGACTGCTATGACTACTTCCCAGGCATAGTGGCTAGACTGATCGGTGGCATGATATGCCCCGATAGGAGATCGCATTACTTCCTGATCGGCTGGGGGAGGGTGTTGGAGAGCATGATCACAGACAGGACCCGGTATGTGTGGGGTGTGTGTGTGTTTGCACACTTATATAGAGACATGCACCAGGTGGTTTATCACAGAGGAGCCAGTTTGTCAGCGGGTGTGTCACTGTTGTAGTTTTGGTTGTGGGATCACATTGCCATCACACGGTCGATATGTGTATTCCACAGGCAGAGGGGTGAGCCCTATAGTTACGGCTATGCGGGTGTGATTTTCCAACACAGGCTGGGGAAGTTGGAGTATTGAAGACATGCTTTGATGGCACGGATGCAGTGATCTGGCACCCTTACATAGACTGCAAGGTATGGGATGATGAGGCAGACGAGCTTTCATATTGTTTCCAAACGTGGTGGCTTATTAGCAGGACTAGGTACATTCTGGAGAGGTAGATTGTGAGTAGAGTGCAGCGACAGTTTGGCTGAGTCCAGGGCAGACCACAGGGGGAGGCACGCTTTGCCAGGACTCATGCAGAGAGGTATAGGTGGGGTCCTATGGCATCATATGAGGAGGCCTTGATAGACTTTCAGTAGATTCCTTACGTAGCTTGGCCCATGCGGAGGGAGATAGTGGACGCTGCAATGATGCTAGACTACGAGGAGTGGTTCGTGGCACACCCATTCTTGAGATATTCAGGGCCAGGAGAGTTAGCTCCTCGTATAGACGAGGATGATTCAGATGGTGAGGGTGTAGCTGGCAGGAGGAGGGGAGGACGAGAGATCAGGGAGATGATGGGAGATTGAGACAAAGGTAGAGTGTCAGAGAGGGACTTGTAGTCCAGTAGGCCATTGGACAGGCACAGGTCCAGGTGCCAGTTCAACCAGAGGTAGCACAGAGATAGATGCCGCTGCCATAGCAGGTGGCATAGCTGACACAGGGACAGGTGCTAGCGCAACAGGTGGCACAGGCAGAGCAGGCTCCATAGCCTGATGTGTAGTAGCAGGTTATGGTTGCACTACAGAGCCAGGTTAGGCAACTGAGGGCTCATCTAAGAGCAGTAGAGTCATAGAGAGAGTCATATGCGACTCTATTATTAGAGTTGACTAGAGAGAGACATGCAGCCTTAGCTAGCATGCGGGCTATGAGGGCAGAGAGAGATGCAGCCATGATGGCCATGGGCACAGATGGGACATCCAATTTTTTGGTTTCACAAGTGCAACAGGCATAAGCACAGGTGGTCCAGGTGCAGAGTGAGCCTACTAGAGCCTAGGCATAGGCTCAGTACTATAGAGGGTTATATCATGGGGCAGTGGCAGCAGATCAACATGCCCCTAGCTTCAACAGCCAGTCAGAGGCATTCCAGCGGGTAGGTGGTTCCCGGTCTGTAGGCTCAGTGAGGGGTCCCCAGTAGTTAGGGGGAGGTAGAGGAGAGGGTAGTGCAGGGAGCAGTGTGCCACGACAATAGGGTTAGACAGACATGATACTTGTACCATTTTTCGATTGGATGTATACATTTGGATGGTTGAAATAGCCTGTATATGTACTATTTTAGCCCTAAAACATGTATACATTTCGTGACATGACTCTGAGATACGGACAGATATTTATGACATGACTCTGAGATACGGACAGATATTTTTTATATGTTATACATTTGGATATGTTTATATGATGATGTAGTGATTGATGTTCTATATGCTCATGCTTTTCTGTTGTTGATATGCTTATGGAGGTGATCTATCTTATGATGTTGTGCCTATGTGATGCATACTAGATGGATTTTTGTATGATTTGATATGTAAAATGCAAATGTGATATGTTATGGATACGATGTATACAGCTCTATATGTATGTTGATGATACTTTTGTTTATGTTTTTGATTCTTTTGAGATGATATATGGATGCAAAATGCATGTGGGTGACCTAATGGGCTTTATGATGAATGCAAATGATGTAATCATGTAAATGACTATCTCATGTGATGTGATATGCAATCTATGCTATGTTTTTGATATGTCCAAATGTACTCAATCTACACAGGTGATGATATAAAGAGGAGGAAGAAGAGATGAAGAAATACTGACTTTCATTTGATATACTGCAAGATTTTGTGATTGCATGGTTGATATGGATATGGATATGGAATGGATGTGGATTTGTCATCTTGAGATTTTTGCAAGGTTGTTGCTTTCATCATTGGGCATTGTTTTGGTATTTTTCACTTTTTGAAATGTTGTAAGGAAATACAAGCATCTAGGTATAATTAGCAAGATGACCTGAGTACTTCTTACATGGATTTTGATATAGCAAGTTGATACAAGCATCTAGTCAAACTTGAATCTAGATGACCTAAGTACTTCTTGCATTTCAACAGACAAGGATTGCCCCTTTTCATGTTTAGACCTTAGCATCCTCAATGATCTTTTTGTTGATCATGTCATTAGACAAAAGTCACCGCATTACCATAGTTTAATCCACAAGCAGTAGACAAAGAAAAAGATTATGCCCCATCATAGCATCTCTAGCTTTTTTGGCATCCTTGAGTAGCATAGGAAGACATAATGACAAAAATTCAAGACCTTGTAAATTAACCTGTTTACAAAACATTCTTGCATTAGATGTGTCTTTTGCCATAATTGATATAGAATCAGTTTTAGTGTTTCAGCATGGTATCCTGCTTTGTTTTGGACAGGTTGATGTTTTGCGTCAAGACTCTTGGTTTGGGTAGCTTGCTTTTGCTATGCTTGCTTGTCTTAGTGAAAGGTATCACAATCCTTATTGGTATCCTCTTAGAACAGTGGCATTCAAGAATCCAAATCCGCAACTAGGTCGAGGAGTTGCCCCCAGTTTATACAAGGATCGACTTATTATGAGTGAGATGATAGACAGACATGGAGAAACAGACCCTAAGGGACTGACCTAGTGCCTCGGGGGCTCATTGCTAAATGGCCTTGCCTATGTGACAACGCAGAGGCAACGTAGTTGAGGGTAAACCCTAGCGGACCTAAGACCTAGGTGATGGCAAAGTGGGGTAGAAATAGCACAGACTCAGATTGACAGAAGGACTAGATATGGGACGGACGGGACAGTGGAGTGGAGAGGAGCCTCGGGGGCGCATTGAGAATGGCCTTGCCTATGTGATAACTCAGAGGTGATATAGTTCGACAACAGTTCAAAGGACTGGTTCAAGATGAATGATATGAGGGACACAAGAGACATGAAGTCAGAACAGATGGAGGAAGTGGTTTGTCACAGATAGCACCTGTTTACCAGGTTTTCACCACTTGCTTTTTATTTTCATAAGAAGCTAAAAGTACACATGACGCCTATTTGCCAGGTTTTCACCATGGTACCTATCCTAGGCGCTTGTTTTCCATGTTTTCACTGTAGGACGATTTTTTTGTCTATTTTCTCATTTTTTTGATTTTTTTTGCTCTTATTTTTTATCACTTTTTCAATTTTTTTGGATTTTTTCAGGACTCCCTTACATTGGGGTTTTCAGGTATAGAACTTGCGAAGGTGCATGCTGTTGATAAGATTGTCAAATAATTCACCTTTAGATGTAGCCAATTGATATGCCCCCGATCCATAAGCTGTGATGATGACATAGGGACCTAGCCAATTAGGTTCAAACTTTCCTTTCTTTTCTCTCTCTTGTTGATTTCTGGGATTTTCTTTTAGGGCTAGGTCACCGACTTGGAATATTCAGGGCTTTACTCTATGATTGTAGCTTCGGGACATGCGTTGCTGATATGCTTTCAGGTGGTTAAAGGCCTATTGCCTTCTCTCTTCGAAGAACTCTAACTCTTGAAGTCTAGTCACTCTGTATTCTTCATCTGATATGAGGACTTTTAATGAGACTCACAAGGATGGGATCTTGACTTCAATGGGCAAGATAGCTTCAGATCCATAGACTAGGGAGTATGGTGTTGCACCTGTGGGTGTGTGGATGCTTGTGCGGTAGGCCCACAGTGCAGGATTCAGTTGGACATGCCAATCACGACCAACATCATTGAGAGTCTTCTTTAGTATTTTCATAATGGTTTTATTTGATGCCTTAGCCTGGTCGTTGCCTTGTGGGTAATAGGGGGTTGAAAAGCGATGCTGGATATGGAATTTGTCACATTTTTTCCTGACATCTCAGTTTTTGAAGGGTCATCCGTTATCCGTGATAATGGACGAAGGGACACCATAATGACAAATGATATAGTTCAGGATAAAAGAGGCAATCTACTTGCCTATGATGTTGGCTAAGGGCACAACTTCAATCCACTTCGTGAAGTACTCTGTGGCAGTGATAATGAATTTGTGGCCACTTGAGGAGGGAGGATGAATCTTGCCCACTAAGTCTAGTCCCCACTGACAGAAAGGCCAAGGAGTTGTTAATGGCTGCAGCTCCTATGTTGGTGCATGTATCAGGTTCCCATGGATTTGGCATTTCTTGCACATCTTTATAAAATGATAGGAATCTTATTCCATGGTTGGCCAGTAGTACCCCATGTGTATGAGTTTCTTGGCCAGGGTAGGGCCACTAGAGTGGGTCCTGTATATACTGTCGTGTATTTTGCTTAGGGCAGTTTGATATTCCTCACTATCAAGACACCTAAGGAGAGTACCATCAAGACCTTGATGATATAAGGTATTGGCGACAATGGCATACCGGGATGCCTAACAGATGAAGGTTCTCTTTTGGTTACTGGAGAGATCGGGTGGGAGGGTATTCTCTTTAAGATAGGCAAAGATCTTTTCGTAGAGGGGGGAATCAGCTCCAACAATGTGGCAAATGATATGGGACTCAGGGGTGTCGTATGCAGGACAGGACACTGGCTCTACCAAGAACTCATAACGTGATTGACTTTCCGGAATGTCGAGGAGAGAGGCGATCATGGCCATAGCATCTGCAGCTTTCTTTTCAATCCTTGGTATCTTCTCAAAATAGATCTTGATGAAGTATTCTTTGAAGTCATCTACCATTCTCTTGTAAAGGATTAGTTTCTCATCTTTTGTTTGGTAGTCATCATTCACTTGATTTATGACTAGCTGGGAATCACCATATACTTGAAGTTCTTTGATGTTCCATTCAATTGCTAGCTTGATACCACTAACTAGGGCTTCATACTCTACCACATTGTCAGTGTAGGGAAACATTAATCTATATGCTTTAGGGATTGTATCACCATTAGGTGTGATCAATAAGATACCTACCCCCGATCCATGTTGGGTGTACGAGCCATCGAAGTACATTTTCTAGGTTGTTGTATTTATGTGGAAGATAGATTCATCTAGAAACTCAAAGCTTAGAGGGCTATCATCCGTTAGAGGTGCATCTGCCAGTTGATCTGCTAGTACTTGTCCCTTTATTGCTTTCCTGTCTATGTGTTTGATATCAAACTCGCTGAGAAGCATGACCCATTTGGATAATCTACCTGTTAAAGCTTCCTTGTTGAGTAGGTATTTGAGTGGATCGATCTTCGCCACCAGTTTGATAGAATGTGACAACATGTAATGTCTCCATTTTTTTGAGGCGAAGACCACCGCTACACATGCTCTTTCGATAGGTGTGTATTGTAATTCATACCCGACGAGTGTTCGACTAATGTAGTAGATAGCCTATTCTTTCCCATCATAGTTTTGTTGTGCAAGGAGAGCTCCTAGAGCGGTTGGTGTAGCTGAGATATACAGTAGCAGAGGCTTGCCCTAAATTGGTGGCATCAATACCAGTGGTTTCATGAGATATTCCTTTAATTGCTGAAATGCCTGTTCACATGACTCGTTCCATTTGAAGGGGACATTCTTGTGTAGAAGGTGGGAAAATGGGTGGCACTTGTCTGCCAATTGAGAGATGAATCTTCTGATAGATTGCAATTTTCCCTGTAGGGATCTTAGTTGAGTCAGATTCTTAGGAGGTGGCATCTCCATGATGGCTTTCACCTTAGCTGGATCGACTTCGATACCATTTCTAGACACTATGTATCCAAGTAGTTTGCCTGATGTAACCTCGAACACACATTTTTTTGGATTGAGATGCACATTAAATTATTCTAACCTGTTGAAGATCTTGTCTAGTACTGCTAGATGGCTTTCTCTTGTGAGTGATTTTGCCAAAATGTTGTCAACGTTGTCTTCCATTATAGTGTGCATCATGTCATGGAAGATTGTTGTCATGGCTCTCTGATATGTTGCCCCAGCATTTTTCAGACCAAATGGCATGACACACCAACAGTAGGTGCCCCAAGGACATGTAAATGCCGTCTTGTGTTGGTCTTCGGGTGCGATCTTTATCTGGTTATATCCCAAGAAACCATCCATGAGTGACAACATAGTGTGCCCTGCCATGAGATCTACAATCATGTCTATGTTTGGTAGGGGGAAGTCATCTTTTGGAAAAGCTTTATTCAGGTCCCTAAAATCATTGCATATTCAGACTCTGCCATCTAGTTTAGCCACTGGTACTATATTCGAAATCCATTTAGGATAGTCTATAGACCTAATAAATTTGACATCTAAGAGTTTCTTTAGCTCTTCTTTCAGCATGAGGGCCACATGTGGATGCATCTTTCTGAGTTTTTGTTTGACCGGTTTAGCTCCTGGAGCTAGAGATAGATGATGCATGATAAGATTCAGATCTAGCCCTGGCATGTCAGCATATGTCCATGCGAAGTTGATTTGTTTTCTCTTGAAAAAATCTGTAAATGCTAGTTTTTTGTGTTCTATGAGAGCTTTTGCCATGTGAATCATTCTGGGCTCATCTCCTGTGCTGACATTGATTGGTTCTGCCGGTTCTATCAAGATCAATGATCTCTCCTGATGCATAAGATTGGGGAGAGGGTCAAGCCTTCCAACCTTCAGCACCTCAGAGTAGTTTTCACCGTTGGATACGTCTTTATTTTTACTATTTTGATGATCTAACACTGTCGTGGAGTGGTTTTCACTGTTACATCGTTCTTTCATCTTGATATTTTTATGACTAAAAGGCTTGGCACTCTCTCCAAAATAGGCCTTCTCGTTGAGTTCAATAGCGTAGCCAGCCCTGTGGTCTCCTGCAGGTATGCGATCTCTCAGCTCAAGGTAATCAATGATGGCGTCATCGTTTTCCAAGGTGTCTAGTTTAGGGGTGGTACCTTCTAGGTCCTAGTCGATTAGTTCAGGGTGTACCGAAGGTAAGGGGTCATTAGGTTGGTCTGGTTTAATGGCATTGATGGTTAGGACAGAATTATTAAAGGCATGGACAAAGTCTGCGATGGTACCCTCTATTAGTGGATCCATCAAGGGGGGTATCATTCCTTCCTCGCAATTTTCACTATTGTTTCTATGCGGCTCAGACTCTAGCGGTCTAGCCCTTGGACCTTGTCTCTCGTTTGTATGGGTCGGGTCGTACTCATGGACAACATCAATATCCTTTTCATCACAAGACATCTTAGAGAGGCTATCCCACCATACTCATTAGAATCAGTTTCGCTCCCCATTTGCATTCTCTGAATTTGTTCAACCAGATTGCTAGTGGATGCTTCTGGTTGTTTGCCTTTGTTCTTGTTGGTTCTGTTGTTTCTTGATGGTCCAGTGTACCCTAGCCCTGTAGTGTCTCGGGCTGTTAAGGTATGAGGTTGGATGTGTTCAGTGATGCCA
Source organism: Cunninghamia lanceolata (assembly GCA_027924645.1). Lineage (NCBI taxonomy): Eukaryota > Viridiplantae > Streptophyta > Pinopsida > Cupressales > Cupressaceae > Cunninghamia > Cunninghamia lanceolata. Next base: position 2,318,893 of record BSBN01001670.1, on the reverse strand, counting down.
TCTTCTCTTGAACCAAGTGGACCATGTCCTTCATACCGCATTCTCTGTAGCATTTGAAAGCCTTGACCATATTGTGCCATTTGTATAATGGGATAGTTATGTTGTGTTGAGGAACTACCTTCATCTTTGTATAGCCACTATAGGACATCTTTTTCATCACTTTCATCTTCTAGGCTTCCCCATTTCACAAATGGTCCTTTGGTGGTTCTCTCTGCTTTGGGTGTCCTTAGGATGGGTCTCCCATAGGATCTAGAAGATAGAGGTAGTTGTGCCAAACAGAGGGATTGGGAGACCATGTACTCACCCAAGCCCTTATCTTTGAGTTAGAGTTTAGGTTGAGATGCTCCTAAATAGGAAGCAAGTGTAGCTAGATCTACACGAGATGAAGAGGCGGTAGAAGCACGGTTGGTGGGGATCACAACTTCTGGTTTGGGCTGAATAGAGTTGCAGTATTGAAAGGGGTTAGGGTCACCTTGGATGGTGATCTCTTGACCTTCATGTGGGAACTTGATACATTGATGGTATGTGGAAGGTACTACTTTCAAAGCGTGTATCCATGGTTGCCCAAGAAGAATGTTGTATGCTAGCTCCATGTCAAGGACTTGACAAGCGACATCTTTCACTACGGGGCCCACCCTGATTGGTAGGGTAACAATTCCTTTAGATGTTCTTTCTTCCTCATCATAGGCTTTTATGGTGATCTTTCTTTTTGGATCTATAGCCTTCTCTAAAAACCCCAATGTAAGGATTAGCTTTAATGTACAAATATTCAAACCAGCCCCTCCATCTATTAGGACTCTTTTGATCTTGTGTTTGTGTATGAAAGCTTCGATATGGAGGGAGGTGTTATGGGGTTGAGTGATTGACATATCATCCTTCTCAGTGAATGATAGGGAATGTGGTGAGGTGATGTGACTTACCATGGTTTGGAATTGTTCTTCAGCTAAGTTCAAGGGGATGGAGGCTTCTGCTAAGGCTTTGTCAAGTATGGACCTATGAGAAGGAGACAGACGCAGAAGTTCTAACATGGAGATGTGTGCAGGTGTTTTGTGGAGTTGATCCACAATACTGTATTGATTAGACGGGGGAGCGGAAGCTCCTCTAAGGGGGACCCTATTACTACGGGATTGCAATGTTACTACGGGTAGTAACATTGCAATCTGGATCCTTGTTGATAGTGATCACATTGATGTGTGAATCACCTTCTGAGATATGGTTAACAACATAGTCAAAGCTGATAGTTGTGTAGTTTGCGTTGTTAGAGCCACTATTATTTCTATTGGAAGGTCCTCCCTGCTCATAGTTAGGAAGAGGATCCTTGAATGCCTAATAATCATTGTTGGAGGTATGTCCATGAGATTGTCTATTAATGGATATTTTGGTTTGCTCTATTAAGTCTTGGATTATATGCTTGAGTGCAATACAATCATTTGTCTTGTGCCCCCTATTTCGATGGTATTCATAGAAGTCATTGTCATTCCACCAGTGGGGTTTGACCTTTGGTTCGTATTTTTGTGCTGAGGGAAGCGTTATGGGATTGTTGGCGATTAGCTTCCGTAGGGTAGTTTCTAGTGACTCATCCAAAGGTGTGAACTTTCTCCTAGGCCAAAATTTGGTGAACCTAGATTTCATATTTCTTTGTTTGTCTTGTGTGGGATTAATTTGAGGTGTTGAGAGGTTGAAAATTGGTTGCTTAGGTGCCACATTTTTGGCATCTACTACCCTGTCATTCACAATGTTTTTATTTTTCGTCTAGAATCTAGGTTTGTCATTGTTGGTGTTAGTACTAGGAGTGTCTTTATAGAGCTTGATTTGACCTTTCGTGATTAGGGCCTTTTCTATGATGAGGCCCATCTCAATGACCTTGCTAAAAGAAGTAGGACATTGGATTTCGATTTGGTAGCTTAGGTTCATTTGCAGATTGTGGACGAACATTTCTAGCATCTGTTTCTCTGGCATTTGGTGTGGGCACTTGCTTGCCAATTGTCTCCATCTTTGTAAGAAGGTAGTGAAAGATTCTCCTCCTTTCTGTTTGGTGTTACAAAGATCCAATATTGAGGTGTCGTGCTCAATATTGTAAGAGAAGTGGGTGACAAATTTGTCTACAAGCTCATTGAAGGTTTTAATACTGGGTGGCAGTCTAGAGAACCATTCCATGGCTTGCCCACCTAGGCTTCATGGGAAGAGTCACATAAGGTAGGTGTCGTTATGTGTGACCTCGAGACAAGCAGCGTTGAATTCTCTGATGTGATCCATTGGGTCACCCTTTCCTCGATATTTGTCAAACTTAGGCACCTCAAATTTTGAGGGGAAAGGTATCATGACCAAGGCCCTATCAAAAGGATACGATGAAATATCCTCCAGGGTGTAATGTTTTGTCGATGCTCCCATTTTCATGTCTGAAATTTGTTGTTGGAGATCTTCATATTTTTGGTTTATTAGACTTAGGGCATCTAAGGAGATAATTGTTGCTTTGCTCTTATCCATGGGTATTTCATCATGTCTACTTCCTTTAGGGATTCTTTCTTCATCAGTTTCTTTGAGAGCCTCCACATCATAATCCTTAGGGAGTTTGACTCCTAGACTTCCTAGATGTAAAAAGAATTTTGTTGGGTCTTGGGCAAGCACCTTTTTTAGTAGGCGTTGGAATTTTGGATTATGCTGCATTTGAAGGATCTCCTCCATGGAAATTTCTTCGTCACTTTCGTGACCATTGGGAACTCTTTTCTCTACCATTTCTAACTATTTTTGTTTTTGTAATCTTGTTAAGACCATGCAAGGTAGTAAAGAAATGGGATGGAGTGATAAAGATTCTTGAGCAAGATGCTAGGATGATACAAGGTTTTACCAAGGTTCTTCTGAGATCTATGTGGTATCAAACAAGTTTGGGTATACAAAAGCTGTAGTCAAAGTAGGGATGTTAGAAATCCAAATACTTGATGTTGACTAGTCTTATATAAGCCACTAGTAGAGTGTCGAGAGAAAGGATAAGTAACCCTTGATATTGGACACTTACTATGTTTGTTTGAGTATTGATTGTGATCTAGAATAATCTTGGTTCTAACCTTGTAGGAATTTGGGAATATTTGGTGAGATTTTGGATGAAAAAAGTAGATATGGTATGGAAAAGAAGGAGAAATGGTTGATTTGTAAGGTCTTAATTAGATTTTTGGAAACTGAACAGGTTTGGAGATGGTTTTTGAAAAGTTTTCGATAGTTTTGCTCTTGGAAGGTATTGAATTTTGCTCTCTGGTTTAAATGCATCACAATAGAAGTCAAATGCACTAGGAGGAGTAAATGTATAACTCTGGTTTTTTTCAAATGTGCTGCGGAATATATCAAATGCGAAAAAAGTTGAAGTAAATGCGCCGCTAGTCGAGGCAAATGCACAATTCTGGTTTTATTCAAATGTGCCACGAAATATATCAAATGTGTAAAAAGTCAAAGCAAATGCGCTGCTAGTTGAGGCAAATGCGCAATTCTAGTTTCTTGCTTGGATTTTCAAAGTTTTTGAACTGTTTTCAGGATTTTTCAGCTTTTTGGCTTGAAAAACTTGGTGTTCTGATGTTCAATTATGGCAAAAGCATAGCAAACACATAGAATTTTTCCAGGATTTATATCTTTTGATATTTTTTTGTATTTTTTGGACTATTTTAGCTCAAGACAATTACAACCTAGGCTAGATATGACAATATTCATTGAATCCTCTAGCTGTGCCACTCAAAGCGTGTAGCTCTAGAATCTGGTAGCACCAGTTCCCCTCCACGGCACTCACTTCTCACGCATACATGATTTGGGTTTCCTTACGCTCGTACCCACATCGAACCTTAGGATTGTCCCTGCTACCTCTACTAAGAGTCACTTGAATCGAGGCCTCTTCAAGAGCTCCACCCTTTGCATCAACAAATACGGGTTTTTGGCTGGCTACACAATTGGTTCTTAGTCAGGGCAACCGTTCGAGTGGTTACATGTGCGGCGGTGCTACTCTTCGTTATGGAGTCTCCCAGCCTCAAAGGGTTACGCCTTAGCGGGTTTTGGGGGAGGTTGGCCGTCAGTGTAACACAACAGCACTCATTGCTTGAGGTTTTCACCTCAAAACACAATTTATTTTAAGTGGCTTGGTAGGGCTTCGCTTTAGCCTATTACCATTCAAGGTCGTTCCCACTTGGACAGGCGTGCATCCAAGGGCAGGCCCCCCTAAAGGTTTAACAAATAGAATGATAAGTCTGGCACTTTGATCACCTAGTTAAGGGAAGAGCATAAGCCTATTGTCATTCGCAAGCATAGAAAACACTTGTTAATCCAACCTAGTTAAAAGTAGAAAAACTAAATGGGCTACTCTACTTGTGCACTCACACGATTGTTAACTTGGAAGTGTTTAGATCATATCAATGTTAATTTTCCCATTTGTTAACTTGGAAGTGATTAAGACATAGCAATGTTAATTTTCCCATTTGTTAAGATAGCAGTGGTCTAATCTAGGAATATAAATGAACAATGCAAAGATAGCAATTGGCTTTAGTTACTTCCTTCCTAGTTATGAACTATGTGGAGTTTGTATGAAATGCACTTGGTTACTTTTCCCTTACTTAGCCTAAGTGAACTAGGTAAAGCATCTAAATGACCTAATCCAAACATTAACCCTGCAAAACAATTGTTAGATCCAATGCACAAAATTAGAAACCCTAAAAATAGAAAGCAGAATCAAATGCGCCACACTACAGTTTGAATGCGCAGAAATAGGACTCACATGCGGCATTGTACAAAAGTGCAAAAATAGAAGGTAAATGTGCCAAAACGTGAGGTATATGCGCAACTATATCAGATGCGTCATTTTACAATGTAAATGCGCAAAAAAAAGGGTATAAGCGCAATTTTGGTAGATGCGTCGTTGTGCAGAATGAATGTGCCAAAAGAACAGGTATATGTGCAACTAGTACGTAGGGGCCAAAATAGAGATCAGATGTGCCATTGCGGAGGACAGATGTGCCAAAATGTCGTAAGCACCGAAATAGAGGGTAGATGCGTCACTTGGGAGGTTAGATACGCTAGTTTTCTGCATGTGCCAATTTGGGAGGTAAAAGCATCATTTTATAGGGCAAATGCACTGAAAGTTTCTGTCAGAACCCTGTACCCGCACCTGTACAGACCTGTCACTTAAAAACATTAATTTTTTTAATTAGATAGAGGGGCAAGGGCCCCACTGTGGGTGCCAAAATGTGAGGGGGAAAATAGTTTAATCAAATCAATGATAATAAGAACCCAAACATCTATGAAATCTGAAGATAAAAAAAGGAGATTTAAAGTAATAAACAAGAACAACACTTACAACCTCTTTCACCTTGTCTCTTCCATAGTTCACCTATCCTTCCTTGACCTTGATGTTGATGAAGCCCTCATAAGCTATTGCTCCCTTGCTTGTTGAAGGTGACAAGAATGGAATGACTGAGATATTCGTGTGGTTGAAGATGAGCTTCAAACACACTAACAAATGGATATGAAATGCTTATCGAAGTGGGGGTGCCAAAGGTACACCGGTATCTCTGTAGCATAAGTTTCCACAAATGATCGATATGAAATGAAGAAGGAGAGGGTGGTATTTATAGAAAAAGATGAGGGAAGATCAATGGTTTAGAAGAAAAAAAGAGAAGATCAACGGAGGAGGGTTGTTGAGGAATGTGCAACAAATGGAAGAAAGACATGTGTCATTTGAAAAGCAGCTTTGTGAAGTTAACTCCTCTCTTGATGAGGATGAGATTTGATTTTCTTAATTTAGAATTTATTTTTCTAATTTAAGAGAAAGTTTGTTTTAAACATGCTTTAAAACTACTTTTGCTTTTGTATGACAGGAGGATAGTATTTTTAGAAGATAAGAATGATTTTTGAAGATAAGAATGCATAATTTTTTTTTTTTTTTTTTTTTTTTTTAAAGATAATGCGCCTAGTAAACTTTTTAACGTGACCAGCGACGCTGGTGCGACACGCCCTCCGGCTCCACGCGAATGCTTTTGCCCGGAGCAATGAACCGGTGACGCCACAACTGGGGGACCTCATCCCCTAGGAAGAACACTTCAAACCCGCGAGCTCATTGGCCCAGCGAAGGCGTAAAGCCTTGCGAGCTCGTTGGCCCAGCGGGGGTTTGAACTCTGGTGGCCGCCACTACATCCTGAGCGACTTAACCACCGAACCATGCCATCATCGGCAGATAAGAATGCATAATTAAATAAAAAGATTTATTTAATTATTTTGTAGATAAATGAGAGGAATAAAATATAAGAATATTATTTATTTTTGTGAAGATATTTGATGAATAAAATAAAATATAAAAAAATATATTTTATTTAGTGGAGAACTTAGATTTTATTTTAAATAAAATTTGCATTTTATTTAAATTTGGAAGAATAAAAGGTTTAAATTAAATAATTAAAATTATTTAATTATTATGAATCAGATAAATAAATGAATTTATTTATTTATTGATAAAAGAATGTGAATGATGAAATAAATATAAAAATATTTATTTAAGTAGAGTCATGCCAATTTTAGGTGTATACAAAAGTAATTTATAAAGAATATTACTTTAATATTTGTCTTACAATAGGTCCTACAACTTTTCCTTCTAATTTGCCTAATCTTACCTCTTTTGATTTTCTTTTACAAAATAATAATACAAGACTTATTTTTATCCATATCTTCCTAAAAGAAAGAAAACTAAAAAAAGAAATATATTGTTTTCTTTACTTTGTTTTAACTACATAAATAATAAATATTTATAACCAATTTATAGGATATTGCTTCAAATTTACAAAAAGAAAGAGGGCCGCCATTGTGAAGATTTCTTGCAAATTCCAAACTGGGTAAGTGATAAATTTAAAGGGTTTTTTCTCTTTATAATATTCTCATATATGTCTAAAAATATCAAAAACCCAGATCATATATTTTGAGATATGATTTAAATAGATGACTGCTATCTTCATTTTTTGGTGTATTGTGCCTATGACTATTCCTCAAAACATGTACACTGGGTTGGTAAGAAATTTAAAGGGTTTTTTCATATTATTGTCATCTCATCTTTATCCAAAAATCGCAAAAATCTAGATCATATTTGTTGAGATATGATTAAAACACATGACAACTGTCTTTATTTTGCAGGGTCTTTATGTGACACTATTGCTCTTTCAGACTCTTTCCACAATCTTCTTAAGACTTGGGGGCAGCATGATGAGCTCAACCCTTGTGAGAGCCCATTCTACTCCACATGTTATGATATGTCATCAGAAAGCTACATGACTTATCCTATACCTGCACATGAAACAAACAGATTAGAATAAAACATTAAAATTCCATGATTGTTTCTTTCTTAGCTCTTCTTGCATGTGGATGATGTTCATTGATCAATGCATTATAAACAAAATGTTATGCCTCTTCTAATAGGATATAGAGATCTCATAACCGGAGTTCTAATAGGACCTTCCCACATTTTTGCAGGTTCATGTCGAGATTGGGAGCAGGAATAGAAGACAACTTCGAAGATTGAAGATCTTCAAAGAAATGATGGCTATGACCTTCTCTTTCTTATCCTGAACAACACTGTTATTATCACTGAAACACAATAACTATGCAAATCACTTATAACAGAAGAATGTTAACCTTCATTCTAAAAATGAATTTGTTGCATCAGCTCTGCCAATTTTGAGTTGTAAGTGAAAAATGGGTACAATAACTATAAGATATACATACATTATGCCTTCATTTGCATCCTTTTCTAAAATGTAAATGTGTGAACAATAGAAGTTTCTTTCTATGGATCTCATTAAGCCATCACAATCTCATGCTTTGTTGGTTGGTCAATCTGAGGGACAGAAAGAGTCAGGTCCTTCTAACAAGAAACAAAGAAATATAACAAAAATCCACACAGAGATTAAGCACGAAACTCATCTAAGAAGGAGAAGGGCCTACTTGTGTTTATTGTAAGAAATCAAGGCAATTTATATGCACCGAACAAATGAGAGGGGGGTGAATCAGCTGTCCCAAAAACTTAAACACTTTCTGCAATTAAACATTCATCACTTATCCACAATTATTATGATTTAACAATGAGTGCATGAAAATAAAAACTTAACTATGGATACAACATCAAACACAAGAGACACCAGATTTTATGTGGAAAACCCCAAGGTGGGGAAAAACCATAGAGAACATTAGCTCTCAATATACATTGCAATCTTGAAATAATGATGTTCAGGCTTGGTCACTCCACGGGCCTAAACATACTGGCTCATTGCCTCAACCCTAAACCTAGAAAGATTACAATAAGGGTTGTTAAACCCTACTAGTGGCTCACTATCGGCTCACTACCTTGATGGCGAAAGCTTGCTTCCAATTAGGTTACACATGAAAACTGAATATTGCTTAAGTATCTACCACTATGCTAGGTGCAATCATTTAATAGCTGAATTCTAAATCCCAACTCTTCATATTCACTAATTTTTGTCACTGCTCTATTATTCACATATTCCCATCACACCCATGAGTTCTCTATTCTATTTTGCCTCTACTATTCTCAATCTCTTTTCTACTTTGCCTTTTGGACCTTTCTTATTATCTTCCCATCTTCACTCAAGGACAACTTTTCCATGATTTAACTACAAGTATTTATACACTAAATCAACCTTGGAATGATCATCAAGATTGGCATTACAATCATCAACCATTGGAACAATCTCCAAGGTTGGCATTACAAACATTGATAAAATAGGTCTTGACCTATTACAAAATTATGCAAGGGAGATGAAGTAAAAGGGCATGTGGATCATGCTTCACTTTAGCTGAGACTCAAACACAATCTTCCATGCTTCAACACATTTTCAAAATCTTTAAGAGATCTTTGCAATCACTAGGATCAACTAGGTTGGCCAAACTGGTTACACAACATGCTATCCGGAAGTAATCTTCAAACGCCTTCATAATTCTTCTATTTCGACCAATGAAATGATAGGAACATGATCAGGAGGTATCCACAAGCATGTTATAATCATTAGGAGCAACCACACAACCTTTAACCACTTTACCGATAAGAATCTTCCTACTAGAACACATGAACTTTACTATCTTCGACTGTTATAAAAGAAAGACATCTTGCAGACCACCAAACCATGAACCATTGCAATTGTAGGAACTTGTCACATCCCAAACTCCCTTCTAGAACCGTAGAGAAAAATACTTTATTATGGAGGAATGCGGAGAAAAATACTTTTTCCCTGTCCCAACTGAACTCACTGAGAAAGCAGGTTTCTCTCTAGTTAGCACAATTCACTCAGATCTTCATGTGGAGAGTTTAAATCTGGAATGTAGCATCCTTAATCATACCTCTAACTTACTTCAAATCTACAGACTATAATCTTCAAGAAAAAAAATGTGGAGTAGTTTATAAGACTGTTCTTCAGCATACAACTCATTGTCTGTACTGCACTTCTCTATTACTCACTTGTTTCTTTCGGAGAGGCTAATTTTATCAATATCCTCAACATACAAGTCTTCTAAACAAGTAATAGAATAATATATAGTTGGCACCAATGACAACAATGCTATGTTGACATCAATGACAATACCGATTAGGCACATACTTGCATCAATCTCTCCCTTTTTCATTGATAGAAACATATGATGTGAAAAACTGCAACAGCCATTAAGACAAGATTCTCCCCCTTTCTCTTTACACACCTGCACTATTTTTTTCTACAAGATTCTCCCCCTTTCTCTTTACACATCTACACTCTTTGTCTCTCTAAGTTTTTTCACACGACTTCTCTCCCCTTTTGACATCAATGGCAAAGGGCACATACTTGCACTCTTCTGCTCTGATCCAATCTCTCTTCTAAACTTTCATCAACTGACTGCTCCCCCTTACTTGTTGCTTTCCCTGACTATAACTTTGGTTCTTCATGTGAAGTTCTCTCATTCATTCTTTGTCAATTCTCACCTTAGGATCTTACTGCTACTATATTGTTTCCCCTGTCAGCAACGCTATAGTACTTACTGCTCTTTATTAGAAACTCATATTAACATCATATACCTACTTCCCCTGAGAGGTAGCTTTATAATCCTCTTGACTTCAACAACCATCTCTGACTACTACCTGCACTGCTACACCTTTTTCTTTTTTATTTCTCTAACTACTCCCCCTTAGGAGTACACATCAAACCATATCTAGCTCACATGCTATCACTTTTGGAGTAACATATCTTATCTTAAAGCTTCAGACTTGACTCTGACTGCAAGTTTTCTTTTGTAGGCTTCCCTTATCATCAGTCTAGTTGAAACAATGTATTCTTCAACCTAGAATTCAATAAAGTGGTCGTCACATCTGATTTGAAATCCTTATGTACTATAAAGGCTAGAGACAAATTAATAGCATCCATTTATGCCATCAGACCAACATTTTCCACTTGCGAGTACCTTTTACACACAACATTGCCTTATTCCTCACCACTTCTCTATTCTCAATCAATTTAATCTTTGATCTTGAGACAAGTTCCCAAGTTTGATTCTTCATATTTTGCATTAATTCCTTTTTCGACTGCCTTGCATACCTCATCCATAGATTCAATAGAGATTTACTTGTTCATCTAGAATTCTTTTTCTTTGCCAATGTACCTTAGATCTTTTTACCAAAGAACTGGTCTTCAATATGGTACTTCTACACAATCTCTAGGGATCTCAGGAATTCTTTCCAGAACTTCTTCTTCTTCAACTTGATTGTCTTCTTGTTCAATAGGTCCATTTGATTCATAGCTACTCAAATATGATATTATTTCTCTGACTTTAGCAACCTTCACATTGGCACTCTCAATGATCTTTCCTAGACTCTTATTGTAGCACTTTTGACTTGAATTTTGTATTGAATGTAGATAGTAGAATGTACATCTTTTCTCCAGTATACATCCATTAGGTCACCTTCCTTCATCATTAATCTATCAGCCTCTTGGATTGTCCTATACTTTCTTTCAACAACTTCATTCTACTTCCTAGTAGACGATTGTCTCTTTATCCCTAGTTATTTAAAGAAAATATTGAATTCATTTTATGTGAACTCACCTCCACTGTCAGACCTTAAGCGTTAGATCCTCAGTTGTATCTCATTCCCAAATCATTGCCTTGAAAGTTCATTTATTTCATAATCATTCAACTCTGAGTTCATCTGTAGATTTTCAAACCATTTCCAAAGTAAACTGCTCTGTACTGAAAACAATCTTGAACTTCTGTTACTCATTATTCTCAAGCCAATTATCAAGATCAGACAAACTTATGGATGTAGATGTAATCACTGATCAATAACCATATGCCAAAACTGCTTAATATTATCTTCAACAGCAGACCTAGGCGGACCAGAATATCAGAGCCTTGCCTCTTGATTTTATTAGTTAGATACTTAGCCAAAATTCATGACCTGTCATCTTGTTCCTTAAGTACATACATAGCCAATTCACCTGTCACATCATAACACCCAATGTGCACCATATGAGACTCTAGAATTCATATCCAACAATCATCATTGACTTCTTAACATACCTTCAGAACCGCAAATCAAAATACTCAATAGCAGAAGAATGCGGACCAAAATACTCAGATGATTTACACTATTTTAGGGTTAACTCTATTCATCCGGACATAGACAATTCACCATGTGACTTTCAGACAAAGTTAGAAATTTGAACACTGGAAAATATGTTCACCAAATATCTACGAACAACATACCTGAACCACATATAATGATCTTCAACTACTGAGACATACTGATCCAATCTCTGTCACTTACTTTGTATACTACTCATACTTAGTCACTTTGGCCTTCTGGATCAGAATCCTTTTATGTCTTGATCTACAGAGTTCCTTTCAAGTGTTTTGCCATATAAATTTTCACATTATATCTTTGTGCTAAATCTCAGCACTGACTATCTGGCTAAGGGATTTAGAATTTTCAATACAACTCCCCTTGAGCCAGAGTTCCTAGTTTACTTCTCGGAGGAAGTATCTGTTCCAGAATCTAGTGCAGACTCATCTCTAACTTCATTTACTTTTTTCTTGACCCGAACCTTGTTCATCTCCTTTTTGACTTTTTCCAGATCAACTTTTTTCACTAGTTTCTTCAATTCTTCTTGATTATCCTTCTTCATGTTCTTACTTCTGTAAAATCTTGCAATATGTCTAGGCTTGTTGCAATTGAAGCACATAGTATTTTTCTGACCATTGTTCCTTCCATTCTTCCTTGACCTGCATAGGTTAGCCTTACACCCAAATTTCTTGCATGTATAACAGTGTCCACTGAAGGATTCAATTGTCCTATTCTTTCCATAGTTGTTTCTCACTTTACTTCTACATTCATTATCCCTGTGTCCCATTTTATAGCATGCATAGCACCTAATAGAATTCTGACTCACTTTACTTCTACATACAACATCTCTATGACCAACTTTATTGCATGTGAAACATTTACCTTTGAAAGATTGATCATTCCTTCCATTGTTGAAACCTTTTTTAATATGATTTCTATATTCATTTTCTCTATGACCAATTTTCTTGTGATTGAAACACTGACTAGAGAATGATGGAATATTTTGATTCATTTTACTCCTACACTGAGTAGCCTTATGACCAAACTTATTGCATGAATTATAATAACCATTGAAAGATGAGTACCTTTGAGCAATTGGTTGCCTAACTGGTGGTCTTCTAGGTCTGTTCCTTCGATTCTAAATTTGTTTTTCTTTGTTCTTCTTGATCTCAGCATTTGTAAGGACCTGACTCATCCTATATCAAATAACATTGAACTTTGATTTCAAAAATACCAACGAATAAAAATTTTGAACTGACAGATGTAGGAAATGTGAAATTCTTCCAGAACTGCTTAATGCATTATATTGAAATGCAATGAAACTTGAATTTAGTTTCCTAGAATCTTTAGGTTCTTCAAAGATTACAAATTTTAAATCTAGTGAAGAGAGAATACATTACGAGGGAAGGTACATTATGTAAGATAACCAAGAAGAACAATGGATCAGTTCATACCTTAAGTCATGCATTACATCCTACATTCTTTTTTGATAGCTTGCTTCTCCTCTAGTAACTGTATCCTTATCATCTGCACAAAATTAACTTAACAATCTCATGTTAACACAACTCAGTAATCACTACTCAGAGAATTAAGATCACGATGCTAATTGTAGGACTCCCTACATCCAGGGGACCTGAGTACTGGGGGCATCCTTCGCCGTCCAAACTGCCTACATACCCTGTATCCACGGGATCAAGGCCCCCTCCTTAGGATGTGACTAACGCGGGGAATGTGAACATGTAGTTCTATTTTGCACTATGTTTGATGTAACTATGAGTGGGTACCTAGCCCTTTCTAGGGTTATTCCCTGCCCCAGACAGTTCTTCGTCAGCTGCCACCCACTTGGTGAAATAGGGATGGAAGTTAGTCTACTACCACAAACACCTAAAGGGGTGTTTGTCAGTTAGTCCTAGTGTGGAGGAATTCTTATAAGGTGTCTACCCATGAAATCTAATTTACTCCCCCAAGCCAACTTAGGTAATTTTCATGACTAAGTCCGTTCCTGATCCCCTAGTACTTTCACCATGATCTGCGAGGGTGAGGTGAGAGCATATGATAGATAGCATTTCTAGATCGGCCTAGTTGCCCTATCTGACATTTCACATGTCCTCCCTGATCTATACTCGCATTTCAATAAACCTCATTTTCTGTTAGTATGCTTGAAGTGTTTTCCAAATGAGCATCATGGTAATCATTATTTCAATAGACTTTACCTAACTAAATTGACAGAAGAACTTGCATAAAGAAAAGATACTAGTTTATAGGACATTAACGGGAACAACTAGATTGAGCAAGTATCATATATAGAACAATATCAACATATACAAAACTAATAGTGTTAAGACCACTCATAAAATTAGGGTTAACTGATAACTTTGTTCTTCAAATACAATTCCAAATACAATATGAACAAATTCTGAATAATCCTTGGGAAGCAATATGACTTTTGATGAACAGATAAACTTAACAAGCTTGCTAATTCATAAATCAGATATTATCTATATAATTTTATATTATGAAAAGAGTGTTATCGACCAAGGTAGCTCAAGTAAATTTTATATTTCATACTTAGAATTCTAATCCCACATAATAATATTTATCTAATTCTTAGGATTCTTCTAACAATTTATAGTGTAGAAACAAGATTCAACCATGTGGCGTCTTTGCATACATTCACAAACCAAATTACTCACTCATACTTTCACATTCCCGATTATTCATACAAATAATTCACTTCAAGTTATTCGTAAACATAAACTAGAAAGGATACTTAAGCTTTCAATGTAAGATGATATGATAATTAAGAAATGATTTTTAATATGGAACCTGTTTGTGAGAAAGATGCTATTAAGATTTGAATGCATCTTAGGTTCCCCTACTCATGATTATGGAAAAGGAGGTTATCCCAAATTATAGGGACATGATTAAATAGCAACATTGGAACAATAGTTTTCAAGGGTCAAGTCAAAGGGAACTTTTACATGGTATCATACTTCACCAATGCTATTTGTGTGACCATGAGTTTTCCTCCTCCCCTTACAAATTAGAGACTCACTCTACAATCTCACTACACATTAACTTTAGAGAGCTTCATGACAATAATTATGATAGTGTAATTGTAGTGGTAAGTGTACCCTATAGCATAATAGAATTCACAAGAAACATATGGTTCTTATGCACTTGATGCTAGTAGATAACTCAGAGCTATATTCAAAGAAAACTCTCATATAAGTTGAAGGTACAATAATTGATTCCCACATTATTTCAAAGGATGTACTTCCATATGAAATATATTTTCAATGGTCTAATTCATTACATCAATATTAAGTAAAAGATAGGGAGAATTCTATCTAACCTATTAAAACTCATAGGTGAAAATTACAGTTTCATGTCAATCCCTACAATTGGTAACATGATTAAGTTAAAACACCTCATAGATGTTATGATACTAAAGGGAGGATAAGGTAATAATTCCTCCTTTAGAAAAAAAAAGTTAAAGATCTCACATATAGACATGATGAGAAGCCCCTAGATGACAAGTACAATAGATAGGGTCTATTTGTTGAGGATGTAAGGATTGCTTGTGATGGAGAAGTAAATCAATTCCACCAATACCATTGACATCAAGAAAATTTATTTATGAGCTAGATGGTAAATTATCTCTTATAGATCCACAAAAGAATAGTTATAATCAAGGGCATTGCCAAGTAAGCTACTGTAAAAATTTTGTAGTGATTCAAAATTTATTTTGAGAGGTGTGAAGTTAGGGTGCACCACTACTGGGTCCTCTTCCCTAAGCTACAAAGAAAATTTATCACAATTTGAAATCATTCAAGAGATAATTTGTGCATAAGTTTTTGTTAAGGTTGTAATGACTGAAAGTAGCAAATGGCTGATGGATGCTGGGTAGGAGTTGGTTCATGTACCAAATAGGTCAACTCAAGTGCTAAAGTAATACAAGATATACACTTTTATTCCCTTAAAGTAATCCATTCAAATCTGGCCTTCAATGCTAAGAAATATCATGGTTAAAGAGAGAAACATCATACACTAGATATATATAAAAATATAATACTTCCTAGAGTATTTTAGAAACTGCCACAAATTTCCCCATGTATCTACATGCATTCATGTGTGACATGTGTAGGACACACACACGCATGTAGCCACAATCAAACCAGCATGGATGTACACCGTGTAAACATGTACACTGTGCATCAACTCTGCATGGGCTTTAATTTAATAGTCATATGGCCATGCACAATTTTTTTTTTAAATAAAATAAAATCAGTTTTTTTTAAGGTTGAATCAAATGGAAGGGAGAATTTTCAGTATACTGTAAATTCTAAAGGATTGTAGTAAATATATATATTTTAGCTTTTGATGCTTCTTCTTTACCCACAAACTCTCTCTCTCTCTCTCTCTCTATATATATATATATATATATATATATATATATATATATATATATATATATCGTTCTTTCATGTAGTCAAACACTTTATGAGCATATATCAAACTTCTGCGCTTGACATACATGTTAATATGCTTATTTTGAAAAGTTGTGCCTATGGCAAATGCAAATTGCCTGTGAGGGATGAAAGAGTGGACTTTTTTTTTTTACTTTGTGAAAGTGCGTTCTTGAAAATGTAGGTTATTAGATGAAAAATATTAAGTGTTTCACATTTGACAAAATCTCATACAGTGTTTCACCAAATGCAATGAACGAGCCTCCAATCCATTCAATTCACATTTGCTAGTGTGCTCCCAGCTCGTGCCAAAATGGCGTGACTGGCTGTGTAAAGACCAACTCCTCAACCTTGGTGAGCACCCTGTGCCAACGTCTTCCCTGCCTATGCCAAAATGGCGCTTAAGAACAGAGTATGGGTTTAGAGCATAACGGAAGGGGCGATTTTGGCTAGCACGTCAAAATCCTTCAAAGAACTATCACCTCAGGGAATGCAATGATTGTAGGATTTCACAAGATGGTTTGAAAAAGGCTTTTAAAACTTTCGAGCAAATACAATTAGCCGGTGTAAGGCCAAAAACCAAAACCTATGCCAAAGTCTTCCCTTCCTATGCCGAATGGGTGATTAAGAACAGGGTATGGACTTCTGTCAAAGCATGATGGAAGGGGAAATTCTTTTCAGATATTATGATTGAAATTGCTCTAGTGGACCAATAAACACATCATGGAAGTATAGGCAGAACACATGGAATCCCTAAAAGAAGTATGATCGCAGGATATGCACAATATGGATTTGATAAAAATGCTTTAGAAACATTCAATTGGATTCCACGACCTGCCTACATCAATCATGACAGAAAGGAGATCTTTGTCAGCTCTTGTCATTGAGAGCGACTTGGTAGACCTGCATGTGAAATGGAAAAGTATAGACAATGCACTCAAACTGTTCGACAAAATGCCTAAAAGAAATTACGGTCTCATAGACTGCAATGATCAAGGGATATGTGAATCGTTAGATGACATCCCTCAAGAAGCATTGCCTCCTGAAATACAATGATTACAAGACCACACAAAATGGATTCGTTGAAATGGAGTTAGGGACTTTCAAGCCAATGGATTTGGCAGGCGTAAAATTAGAAATCAAAACCTTGGACAGCGTACTACGCCCAAAATGGCACTCAAAATAGGGTATGGACATCTATCCAAGCATAATGGGAGGGCTTTTAGTGAGAAGAGGTAATTGCAAGTGCCTTGGCCTATGTGAGAGCTTCAAAACAGGGTATGTAAGAAACACAAGCTTTATCAGATGTAAAACATAGGCAATGTAAAGGTGTACAGAAAGCACGTGAATTGTATGAACCAAAATGACAACTTCATAAACTATCAACCATCACAATTAAAATTATGCATCAATTCTCTCTTACTAGACTACTATAAACAACAAGCATACTAGTACAACAATTCATCTTAATTAAAAAAATAGAGAATTCAAAGGAAAGGAATCAAGATTGGGGAGAGGAGAGTTGTTATAGTTTACTCCAGCCCTCCAAACAAGAGATGAGTCCCCTCTTCCTTACAATTCTAGGCATTTTATAGAAAAAGTCCATTCTCCATCTCTGTTTTTTAATGATCCTCCACTCTTTTTGTTTAATGGTAATGCATCCTCCACTCTTTTTGTTTAATGATAATGCATCCTCCACTTTCTTTGTTTAATGATAATGCATCCTCCACCTTCTTTGTTTAATGATAATGCATCATCCACTCTTGTTATTTTAATGATAATATTATCCTCAATTTTTTAATGGTGTCCATATTATTTGTATTTTTAATTTTCAAATTAGAATGCAAAAATTGAGTTGTGACTTTCACCTTTCTCATATCCCAAGCCTTCTTTGACATTAGGACTCTTCTGACTAGCAATCATCTCATCAAGTTTTCTAGAGCTGCTATTAAACTTTTCTTCAAATTTTTTTGCTTTCTCCAGGTCTGACTTCAGGATCCAAATTTCCTCTTCAAGCTTAGCACATTTTTTTGATTTGTCTTCTACCAACAGATTTAGATCTTCTTCTTTTTCTCTTTCAACAACTTCCATTTTCAAATCATTCAAGGTTTCATTTGCTGATATTAGTTGTTCAGTAACCTCCCTATATTTTTCTTTAAGCTTCTTGACTTGCTCTCTTAATTTTATGATACATTCATCTTCTTCTTTAATATTCTCCTTTAGATCTCCGATTTCTTCTTTAGTTATTTCCTGGTCTTCAAGAGAAACCTTTATGTACATCTTCCCATATCTACCTCAAGATGTTAAGCTTACTTCCGAGGAATTTGGCTCTGATACCAATTGTTGTTATGCGCTGGACAACGAAGGGTGGTGAATCAGTTGTCCCAAAAACATAAACACTTTTTGCAATTAAAATCAACAATTATTATGATTTAACAATGAGTGCATAAAAACAGAAACTTAACCATGGATACAACATCAAATACAAGATACACCATATTTTACCTGGAAAACCCCAAGGTGGGGAAAAACCACAGAGAGGATTAGCTATCAATATATATTGCAATCTTGAAATAATGATGTTTAGGCTTGGTCACTCCATGGGCCTAAACATACTAGCTTACTGCCATGAAGAACAACTAGGTCTAGCAGGCTGATTGCCTCAACCCTAAACCTAGCAAGATTACAATAAGGGATTTTAAACCCTACTAGCGGCTCACTACCTTGATGAAGAAAGCTTGCTTCCAATTAGATTACACATGAAAATTGGATACTTCTTAAGCATCTGCCACTATGCCAAGTGTAATAATTTAATATCTAAATTATGAATCCCCACTCTTCATACTCACTAATTTTTGTCACTGCTCTATTATTCACCTATTCCCATCACACCCATGCGTTCTCTATTATGTTTTGCCTCTACTCTTCTCTACCACTTCTCTGCTCTTCCTTTTAGAACTTTCTTATTATCTTCCCATCTTTGCTCAAGGACAACTTTTCCACAATTCAACTAGAAGTATTTATACACTACATCAACCTTGGAATGATCATCAAGCTCTGCATTACAATCACCAACCATTGGAACAATCTCCAAGGTTGGCATTACAAACATTTACAAAATATGTCTTGACCTATTACAACATTATGCAAGGGAGATGAAGTAAAAGTGCACGTGGATCATGCTTCACCTTAGCTAGGACTCAAACACGATCTTCCACACTTCAACATGCTTTCACAATCTTCAAGAGATCTTTGTAATCGTTGGGATCAACTAGGTTGGCCAAACTAGTTACACAACACACTATCCAGAAGTAATCTTCTAACGCCTTCATAATTCTTTCATGCGGACCAATGTAATGATGGGAACATGATCAAGAGGTATCCACAAGCACGTTATAATCATCAAGAGAAACCACACAACCTTTAACTACTTTATCCATAAGAATCTTCCCACCGAAACACATGAACTTTACTATCTTCGATTGTTATAAAAGAAAGATAGCTTATGGACCACCAAACTATGAACCATTGCAACTGTAGGAACTTATCATCATCCCAGACTTCCTTCTAGAACCACAGAGAAAAATACTTTATTGTGGAGGAATGCAGAGCAGAATACTTTCTCGCTGTCGCAACTGAACTCAATAAAAAAGTAGGTTTCGCTCTGGTGAACACAATTCACTCAGATCTTCATGCGGAGGGCTCATATCTAGTGTAGCATCCTTAATCATACCTTTAACTTACTTCCAATTTGTAAACCATAATTTTCAAGCAGAAATAAATGTAGATTAGTTTACCGGATTGTTCTTTAGCATGAACTATTCTTCAACATACAACTCACTATCTATACTGCACTTCTTTGTAACTCACTTGTTTCTTCTGGAGAGGCTAATTTTCTCAATATCCTCAACATACAAGTCTTCTAAACAAGTAATAGAATAAGATATAGTTGACAACAATGATATGTTTACATCAATGAAAACATTGATTAGGCACATACTTGCAACAAAGGCATGATGAACATAATTGTTATAAGAAATAGATTGATGAATTGAAGCATCCTTTTACAAAGAATAGCATTCAAGTGCTTGCATCTTCTTCTTCTTCTTCTACATATAAACAATCAAGATCTTCTAAAATAGGTCATGCAATAAAAGATAATAAGGAACACAAACAAAAAGGCGAAGTACTTTGTGTAAGTACAAGTTCTGGATCAAGTAAATTGCTTCTTGATTCTTTAGCCTCTCATCATATGGCTTCATATTAGTCTATGTTCTTTACTTTTGAGCCTTGTAATATGACACCTATATTGATGGGTAATAACACATATATGAATGTAATTGGGAAAGGAACTATTAATATTGGTGAAGGTACTTTCAATGATGTACTTTGTGTGCCTTCTTTGACCAATAATTTTTCCATATATCATATTACTCATAGTGGTGCAGGAAAGGTTGTGGAGTTCACACTTGATTTAGTTGTTATTACAGGCTTGGAGAGTACAAAGATTATTGCTACATGGGTGGTTGATCATGCATCTCGGTTATATATCTTTTTTGTTTGAATCATATTTCTGAGGAGAAGTTTGGTCACTTGAACCTTGGTATTCTTTCATCCTCTTTGGCTCTTGAGATTTGTGCTTCACTTCTATCTCCTCCACCTCCTACTTCTTCAGAGTTCCATGATTTAGTTCAACAAGATATTTATTGTCTTTCAAATACAGCTTTGTGGGATGAGTATTTGATATGTATTTTAAATTTGTTTTGTGAGTCCCATCTTTTAGACTTGGAGGACAATATCAAGGACATTCATCTCCTCTTTGATGTTATCTCTTATGGAGTTGCATCATCTTCTTTAGATGTGATGAGGAAACCTTCATATCCTCTTGTTCTTTATTCTGCTCTTCACTTATCATAGTTTATCATTAACCTGGAGTATCTTGACCAACATTTGAATGACTCTTCTTTGTCTTTGAATCATGTTCTACATCAGTTTCCACCTAAACTAATATAACTAGTCTCAAAATAATATATGGATAATTCTCAAATTCATGCTCATTCGAGTATTCAAAATGATATTATAATAGCCTAGCATAACCCTCAACTATAATTATCAAAGCATGGATATAATTCATGAATATACAATCAATCATATAACTTATGATTAGCATCAATACATGATCAAACTCATTCCACTTCATCAACCCATTGCATACACACATACAAACCAACTATTTAACAAGCATCTATCTCAAAGCACTATAAGGCATAAGAATCATATTCAAGAAGAGTATGATGAGAGTTGCAGAATGGTTGGTCCTTGCACATTCCCAAAAGTTTATCCTAATATCTAAATCTATCACTCATTACCATAGATTAGATCCATGGGTACAAAATTGACTTAGGTTGTTTTTATAGTCATAGATTTAAACCTCAAACTTTTAAATTCAAATTTTAAAGTCGCACCTTACCAACTCTTTCCTACTAGCCATTGTGAGCTAGCCTAGACAATATTTTGTGTGGATTTATGTGTTATCTTGTTGTATTTAAAGGTATTAATTCATTCATTTGAAATATGCTAGAAACTAGGAATCTTTAAAAGATAATTCACATGAGAGCATAATAGAGTATCCTAATTACATCTCCAACTTGAATCATAATTCTAGGCCAATTGCACACTTTCTTTTTGTCTTCAATCATTGAACAATTCAATAAATTCCCCATATGTTTATGTAAAAATCACCATTACATTTTATATTTCTAAATTTCAATTTGAAAGTACATTTTGAAGTGTACTTTCCTATCTTTTTTATGCCATTAGCTACTTGCAATCCTAAACTTCCTTTGAGGAGTACTTGTTTAATCCCTAACATGGCCACCCAATCCAGTGAGATTGAGATCTATTTTGATGCTCATGTTGTGAACAACCAAGAGGATAATCAAGACTATGATCATGATGCTCATGTGGCAAACCAATATTTTGCAAATGATCTTTGCTAGTTTGGCCAATTTTGAAAATCCAACATACCTAACTGATATGGCTCACGTCAAGTTTACCAATAAGTCATTTGGAAGAGAGATCTTACAAGTTGTTAGTGCTAAATTTACTTCATCTATTGTGGTTAGTGTATCTACCTCCTCCCTCTCTTCCACCATTAATCCATCTTCTATCATTACTCCTTCCACCACCACCACTCATCATCATGGTGTTATCCTTACATCTACTAGTGTCCCACCACATAGCATCTTCCATTTTTTCACCTTCCAACCTCTATATTTCTCTCATCCTAACTACACTCCCATTAAGATACTCACAATTCATATGATGTATTACACCTCTATGCCTACTTCATCTAACACTAGCCAACCTACGGCCAATCCTCTTAGTCCACCCACTCCAACTTCTAGCACTCTATCCCATGCTATGTTTATCCCCTATACATGCCTTTTGTGAGGCCCAGATTTTGCATGGATTTATTTACTGACAATACTTTTGGATATGACATTTTATATTATTACCATTACACACAATGTTGTTATTAATATTATGTTACATTTGTATTTTATTGATTATTGATGATCTTGTATTTAATTATTAATTATGGTTTTAATTGTGTTATATAGAATTAGAAGTTTATAATTTTTGGTTACATGTTTATGATAGGTTCTCAACAAAGATAATTGTATATGTTAATACATTTTTTGGATGATTACATTTGGAAGGCTCCTAAGAAATCCACTATTGTGTTTTATCTGTGTGCCGTGTGATTATTTGCCCTTAAGTGATAATTTTATATAAAACAAAACTCGTATGAGCGGATTTTTTAAATATAAAAGATAAGTGACGAGAAGGGAAACCTAACCCTAGTTTTATTTCTCTCTATTTATTTATATTCTGAATCTAGTTTGGGGGTTCGTCTTTGATTATTGATAGCAAGGTTTCCCCTTAGCAAGGTTTCCCCTAACTTTGTGGAGGTTCGTCTTTCATTATCATCATAGAAATTTTTTATTTTTGCAGGAAAAGTTTTGAAAAAGAGAAAAAGGTCAGAGCTAGCAAAAAAACATTTGGATAACTAGGTTTCCCCTAACTTTGTGGAAGCAAGAGGTAAGTTTTCATACCATTCTGAAAAGTAAGTAAATGAGTCATTTTAGATCAAAAAATAAATAGATTGGTTGTCTGTTTTTCTGAAGTATTTGTGTAAATGTGATTAAAAATATTTGGGTTATTTGGGGAGTTGATCTTTTCTTATTGGCTTAAGATCTACCGGAAAAATATTTTCATTATATGATGGCATGCCCTGATTTGGGTATAGTGAGTCCCATTGACTCTCCCTCTAATATGGATTTTGTGAAAATTAATTTGTTTGTGAGTTGGTTTATGGGGTAGCTTGCTGTTGTGTTTTGTTGTGTGTGTGTTATGCGAGTAGTTTTCCTAGCTCTGTTGGGAGGTGAGGTGAGGTACCTTGGTCATGTGAACTTGTGAATATGTGATGTTGCAAATTTACACTTAATAGGGAAGATACATTCTATGAAAATGTTTGCTGTTAGTAAAAAAAAAAAAAAATTTGATGGAAATTAATTTCCCATGGCTTATTGTAAAGACCTCTTTTTCAATCCTATATAAACTGTGTATTTGAAGAGAACCTTCTATTCTTGTGATTGTGAGTATGGTTGTAACTAACAAAACCTTTTTTAAAAAAAGTGAGTAGAAGTACTAAATGGAAATAAATAATAGTTAATGACAGAAAATTAGATTTCTTTCATTAGTTTCTATTACTTGTCATGTCATTTTTTTAATGTAGGCATATAGAGGAAATATAAGAAATTTGTGTGTATGCATTGTAGTTCTGTGTATCTTCTCAATTTGTGAATGTAAACCAATTTAATAAGCATCTAAAATTTATGTTTGTAGGAGTATAATGGAATTGAATTGGTCTGTTTTCTTCATTATTCCACATTGATCACTACAGAAAACTACAAGCAAATTTGTACATCTATGGAATTACTGTGTTATGTACCCTGTTTGTTCAGCTAGAAGCAAATTTGTACATCTATGGAATTACTGTGTTATGTACCCTGTTTGTTCAGCTAGAAGCAAATTTGTACATCTATGGAATTACTGTGTTATGTACCCTGTTTGTTCAGCTAGAAATAATTTATAGATTAAAACTCTTGCTCATTACTGTGTTCATATATACTTTATATTATCAATTGAATTTGTAGATTTTTATACAGAAGAACTCAGAAATCTAATTGATATATAACCTATATTTTTTCATCCCTGTTTATTTACCATTGTTTTATAGATTAAAACTCTTGCTTATTACTATGTTCATTTGTTATTTATTTGAACTGTATACAGATTCATATGCACATGCATATATTCCTATATATATGTTTATTTATATTCTTGATGCTTGTATATTTTCTGTACAGATATATAAATATATTGACTGTACAGCTGTGGGAATCGGCCAAGGAGGCCGTGGGGAAGCCCCACCGCTATGGCCCTCTTGTGGCAGCCGCCTCCGCTTTTACATCTTATTGTTTTTTTGTTTTACATAAAATTTATCTATTTTAATTTTTTTCCCCTCCCCTTCCCCTACAATTTATTAAATCTGTTTTTGATACAGATTTAATCCTGTATTTCCTTAGACTCTATCAACATATAGAATTAATATATTCTGTTCAATTCCAATCCACAGATCCTGAAGCATCAACAATATACAGGGTATATTTGGTATACTGTGCAGATATATAATTAATTAAATAAACATTGCTTTCAATAAAAAAAGCAACCATAACAAAAAAAAAATGATAGAACTAAAATAATTAAAACCCTCTCAAACTAGTCATATATAGATTATATGTGTAAACCCCACTAAGAAAACTTGGGGTTTCTGGATCTCAGATTTTCTGTAACCTTTTGTACCCTACAATCAAACTCCAACTAAATATCTCTTCCTTCCTCTTAGCACCTACATGCATAATATCTTCCTGGTGAATCCTGCAGCTGCAATAAAAATGAGAGATGTAGATTAGGGAGAAAATTAAAACAAGGTAGTGTAAAACTTGAATTTTTATACAAATTTGATATCATTTTAGCAAGTTTTAATAGTTACTAAAATTACACCTCCACAACTCCCTATTTTCTAACTAACCTGATTTAAAATGAAATTAATGTGTAGTAGTTTAATTAGAATTTCAGATTTTGTTTTATGTGGAGAATTTTGTATGATATTTAAAATCAGAAAGTTATTTTATAATTATTAAATCATATGATTTTATTTAAATGTTAATTTTTTTCTTGTCTCTATGAAATGAAGTTTTATTTCAATTTAGAAATTAAAAGCTTTAGACTCTAATTTTATTAAAAATATAGAAATGTTATGATTATTTACTTATTTTATACAATTTAATTAAGATAGGCCTTTTATTATTTAATTTCTTAAATATAAGATATTTAGGAAAATAGTCATCTCCTTTTCATAATTGTAATTATGGATTCTTTTATTTGGTCCATGACTACACTTAAATTATTCTGTTCATAAATTGCAATTAGGTTGCAATTAAAAATGACTTTACATGTAAGATGGAACCTAGTGGAAAATTTAGACATTTAAACTAACCCTAGAACATATTAGACAAGCCATGTTAAGTTAGTGATACCTCAACCCTCTACTTTGAATACCTACTGAAAATTCATTCTATGAGTTGTTCCCTCTCTACCACCCACTTTTGTTTCCTTTGACCTTCTATTTGTGTGGCTTACATGCACTCGATTTAGTACAATTGTGTCATATGCATTTCATGTGCTTCTAAGAATAGAAATGGTTTTCTATTATTGTGTTATTTTTTTAAAAAAAATTGCATTGTGTTTGTACCTATTCATACTTGTGTGTACGGGTGGGCCTGACACATTTAAATACTTATCTTTCCTCTTCTATGCATATTTCCCAACCTATGGTATAATTTATCTTTCTTAGCTATCATACTTATTCTTATATACACCATAGTGGCCCCCAACCTTCATTAGTTATCTCCCATTTTCCATCCTAGATGTACTAATTCACAAGATAGATCAAGTAGAAAAAGAGTGGATGTTAAACCAAATGGACAAGATAGTTTGGACTTCAAGGATGATACACACACACCCCTATCACATGAGATTGTTATACATGAACCCCTCCCTATGGGCTTTGCATCACCACAATTTTTAATAGATGATGGCAAAGATGACATAAACACACATTTGACATTTTTATAGTTGCATGTGTAGACTTCCTATACCAGGATAAATTATTAACAAAGTTATTTCCATGGACAAACTATAATCATATTTGTCCTTAGCTTTCATAATAATAAATTTAATATCTAGACAAACCATGATGTATTATTAAAATTATAAAGTCATATAATCCTACACAAGAGTGCATCATTTATTAACATGTAATGATATTAAAGTATTCTATCAAAATGGGCCCAAAACTAAATAGAAATTGGCCTAGGTAAGATAATTTTTCCATTACAATAAGCCTAAAATAGGTGCATGTGTATGATTACATTTTGTGTTAAAGATTGGTTACAAGATAAATAATGTCCTCCTCGAATTATCCTTCTACTTATATTTATTCTTCTAAAGGCAGCTTCATAGATCTATCAAAGGGTTCATCCCCTCATCTCCTTGATGTGCACTAGCTTGATGCATGTAGGAAACCTCCAAACCTTACAAATTCTGTTTGTTTTCATTCAAAATTGGGGCTTTATGATGGTAGCATTTCTCTTTCTAGATTTACAGTTTCTATGTTGGCCATTTGTAACTCATCTAGTTCTCCTACATGTGAGTTCCCTACATGTGAGTTCTCTACTAGGGCATCATATGCAAAGATCTTGGGCTCTTCTTTGAAACACTGCTCTTCCCCTATGATGGCACACATGACTAACCTAACTAGAGTAGTCATAAGGTGTACTAGCTAATTTAGTACTAGAATGAACACCATTACGACCCTTTTATATATACACATCATATATTTACTTTCTTCACCCAACACAACATAACTATGCACCTAAATAAACAAGTATCCATGTATTCAATAAGTTCAATCCAACAATGTAATAAGGTCCATCATATATTTACTTTCTTCACCCAACACCACATAACTACGCACCTAAATAAATAAGTATCCATGTATTCAATAAGTTCAATCCAACAATGTAATAAGGTCCATCATATATTTACTTTCTTCACCCAAAACCACATAACTACACACCTAAATAAACAAGTATCCATGTATTCAATAAGTTCAATGCAACAATGTAATAAGGTCCAGTATAATTTTTTTACATATAATGTTTAAAAAACACTGCTGGGGCAATTACAACTTAATTCTTCACATAAGTAGGCTAAGTTCTGACAATTAAAAGGTTGACTGTTTACATATCTCACTGGGTTCTATGGAGGTTCAGAAATTCAGTCTGAGTATCAACAATTTTGTTGAGTTTGAGAGTTTCATAGTAGAGCTGTGAATTTTTCAAGTGCTGAGTTTTTCTATTTTGTATCTGTGTTCTGTGAACTTTTCTTTAAAGACATATTTGTGAAGGCTGTTATCAGAAATTCTAATTCTGGTTGTAAGCTATGTTCCCCTCTACTTTAATGAAAACAAAACTATAAATATTATCATCTAGAATAGAGGGATTTTCTTTTCTGCTCTAGATTTTCTCTTTCCTTAGGTATGTCCTATACCACACTATTGTATCCTTTTTGCAGAGATTTTGCATGGAATTCTCTGCTTCTTGAATAGAAAATAATGTTGACAACATCCATGCTTTGTGATTGCATCTCCTTTCTATGAGTTATGGCTTACTCTCTGTAGTTGAGTTTGTTTAACATTGGCTTTATCTCAGTAAATGAAATGTAATCTTACCTTTCTACAGTTCACCTTTTGCCACCATAATCATTTAATGATTTTCATTTTGGCTTCACATTATAGAATTAGAATCAACAATTAGAACTATATGCCTATCTTTTCCTTTTTTGATCCCTTGGCTTTTTTCATGAAACATGAATTTTCTCACATATAAATTTTTTTACAATCAAAATTGTTAAACCTGCTAGAACTTTGTGGACAAACAACTAGTAAAATATTAAACCAACAGACTTTTGTTTAGAATGTTAATTGTGATATAATATAATAAATAATAATTAGTGTTGCTCTATTGTTATCCTTTTCGAAGGCAATTACTGTATTTGTACCAGATGTATAGCAACTTGGCTTTGCTGCCAAGTCAATATAACTCCTTTTTATCTGGCAAACAAATATATTTTCTTACATAAGCCAATCTTGTTAAACCATTTACCAAATAATGGATCTAATAGAGAGTGAAGGCAGTTGATCAAAGAATTAAAACCTTCTCGGATCAAACCTACAGTGGTAGCACATCATAATAGTTGCTGTTTGCTGTTAGTAAATCATTGTTTCTGAACCAGTTATAGGGAAATGAGATTAAGGAAGTTTGACTATATTTTCTTTCTTTCCAATGAAAGAAATACACACAAATTTGAATGCCAGACTGTAGTAAGGTTGAATAAACTTTCTCTGTTTGCCTTATGCAGGGATTATTTGGCATAGAAGACATGCCCACAAGTGTGAGTAATGTGGCTTCCAGTGTGATCGACCTGAGTAGTGACGAGGAGGATTCACTTCAGGAGAAAACTCCAACAGAAATATAATTGCAATCGTCTATAGGAATTTTAAAAAATGAATGCTCTGAAAATTTGTGTAATACACAATTAGAACAGCCAATTTGTACCCGGACAGTTCAAGATGCTGCATTTTCAAGATCAGCTCGTCATGAATTCGACTGGTATTTCAAAGATACAAAACCTAACCTTGACAATAGGATTCAAAGAACTCTGTCATCTGTATCTTTAGCTAATGAACAACATGAAAGTGGATTGGAGCAGGATGGATCGAGGCAATCTAATGGCATTACATATTCTGCTCTTGGTTCGCCATCTCATCATGAAAGCTCTGCACAGCAAGCTTTTAGTGCAAGAGATATTCAGCAGATATTAAATCAGCAGGGAAGGCAGACCTTGCCAACATCTTCATCAAGGTCAAATTGTCTGGGCCAGCCAGGCCAGGAAATTCAAAACAGCACTGATACACTTGGAATAAATCACAGTGTGCAAGTAAACCATGAAAACACAAGAAATGTTGGAATTATGCCTGCAGTTAGTTCTTCCATGTCAAATCAATCTTGTCATGTTTCTTCAAAGAGCAGTTTTCACCAATTTTGGAAAGCAGGAAGTTATGATGTTCGATATCCACAAAAAGAATCCATACCAGGTCCTTCTATACTTTTGGAAAATTTGCATGTTGCATATCTTTTTTATTATGAAAATATTGTCCTAGAAATTAGATATTAATTATCATACAGTTATCTGTTTTCTTATCTTCTGTGATCTTCGAACTAAGAATGTTGAGGTTCTAAGGAACGTCATGCATCTTTAGCACTGTTTCTGTGAAGCAATTTACATGATTCTATAGTAATCAGTTATGGCATGGATTTGGTACGTTCTTGCTAATGTGATGGAGTTAGACAACTTTAGATACTTTAATAATACTGACAATTATTTTCTTCTTTATGCAGGTGGAATGTTTCATGTTCGTGTACATCCGAAGTTCCTTCATTCTAATGCGACCTCCCATAAATGGGCATTTGGAGGTTTGCTTCTTATGCCACTCTTTCGAATGATAAATAATGTCTATTGACATTCTCTTTCCTTACGGTCATCTGTAGATCATTTTTTATTTATATTAGGATCCACTGCTTGAACTGTAACGTTCAATTTTTCAGTCGAGATTATCTTAGCCTTATTGAATAGTATGTTGTGAGATATTTTCTCCAAAGCTCTGTTCTTATGTTATAAAATAATATTTTCTGTGAAGACAAATCAATTAATGTCAGAAGTTATAGGAAATGATGAATCTATTGTTGTTGAAATAAAATATTGTTGTTTAAATAAAATAGTGAATATAAATACGAGATATAGAACTGTTTGGAAATTGAAAATTCCAAAGTTACCCTTTTTGACTCATCTTAATTATGATGCCCTGAAAAGGCAAGGCATATTAGAAGATTCCTTTGTATAAGAAACTATACAAAATGAGTGACTGAATGACAGGAAAATTTAAAATGGGAAAAAGAAAAATAAACAAAATGCTATGGCTATTTTACATGCTTATCATTATCTTCAAGGATGAAATATATGTTGAAGATTGTCAATGCACAGTTGAATGATTTATTCCTCCTAATCAGCAAAGTTGTAATCTCAAGCTGCCACTTTTACCATATAATCTATGTGTCACTTGCACAAGGCCTAGTATTTCTATTTTGTGGTACCATTGAATGTGTAATGCATCCACCCAAAATGGGGTTCCCTGATGTTAATTCACACAACAAGGGTACCTTTTATCTAGACACAACATTATTAAAAATTATAGTATAAAAACTTGTGGATTACTTGTGAGTTGAAATAGAAAATGAGAAAACTGCCTATAAAGGCAAGTCTTGGTGAGTTTTTCTGAGTTTGAGCAAAAATTGGTTCTGCTGAGTTTTGCTGAGATGCGATTTTTTAAATTATAACATGAATTATTGAAAATTTAAGAAAGGTAATCATAAAGCACAATAGGTGCTCTTCCCATCATTCAACATATTCATTCATCTCAGCATAACAATCAAATTCTCTTAGTCATAATGTATGTGTATAATTTATTTCTAAATGCATTGTACATAGTTTTTTTACAAATCAAAAAATTATTAAAAAAAATGTAACAACCGAATAAATCATTCCTAATAGTTTTTTAACACTTTTAGAAGAACAAGCTACATGTACACAATAGGACATAGCATAACACTCCACTCCATAAGCCATCCAAAGAATAATTTTGTATCTGAAGAGGGATGGCTCACTATACAGCCATACGGCATCATAAAGTGGTCAACCCTACCATCACCAAGTCTAAGAGGATCTAAGAAATCACAATGATCTCATTTCACTCTCCCAAGGGTACATAAAAGGGTCTAATAATAATCCACCTAGAATGACACTTAGGATAGACCCAGTCACGCAAGAAGCCACCTCATAATTATGTGGGGTTTTCCCTCTTTTTGCAGCAGAAAATGCCATAACAAACAACATAAAATTTTTCCAAAAGAAACACAAAGGCATGCCCCTGGGATGCTAACAAGGAAGGAGGATGTTTTCAGCTGCATAATTAATTAATTTCCAAGTCCACTCATATTCTTCAACTCTTGCAGTCCTTATTCCTCCAACATCTTTCTATGGACCAGCAAGCAACTCTTCTAAGAACCCCAAGTCCAACAGGGTAATTAGCACCAGGGATTAAGAAACAGCTTGTATAGGCTCCAAATCCTTCACATCCTCTTCCAAGGCACTAGTATAACAGCCTGAAATCAGTAAAATCCATGAAAATTGAATGGGATACAAACTAAGAAAGAGACAAGCCACCAAGAAAGACCATGAAGAAAATCACAACAAATTTTAGAAAACAGTCCACAACCAAACCGATCCACATGAAGTGAGAAGAAAAAATGATGCAATTTGCATGGCCAAGAGGACCTAACTTAAATCCGCCACTTGAAAAAAATTGCACTTGCTCTTCTAGCTCCTCTCTCCTCCAACTCTCTTCCTTTCCAAATTTGTAATAAGTGTGTAAAAATGAAAAATTTCAGCCTATATAGAAGGAACCTCCTCCTTTGCAAGTGGAAAAGGGACATGTGCCCCTTTCCTTCCCTTTCTTGCCTGAGCCCCTTTATACAGTCTCCTAAGCTCCTAGGAGCTTACTCATGGCTAGAAAAGTCTCCCAACCAATGACTGACATAACCCCTAACTTATCCCCCTCAGGAAGCACCTTTCTAACCCTACCCACTTCTTAAAAGGGACAATAAAGTGTACTTCAACTTTTTATTTATTTTTTATTTTATTTTCTCCAACATCGGTAGCCTAGGACACAATTAATAAAGTGTGCATCTAAATGGACCCCTAAGTTCCTAACCACTAGTCCATCTAACTAACTAGTAATCACTAGCGTCTTAATTAAAAAGATAAAGGTGATTTTGGGAACAACATGTGAGACTAACATGGCAATGTGGTTTAGGGGATCCTCTTATCCCCTCTTCACTCTTTCATTGCACTTGTAATATGTGCACCCATTGCACCCATCAATACATCCAATCAAGATAACATACATATAGAATCCTCAAATAGTGATTTAGTTTGTGCATATATCTACGTATGTTATCACCAAACATGTAGAATGCATCAAAATTGGATAATAGAATAATCATATCATGAGAAAGGAGCATCAGCAGATATGATTAGTTAACTAGGATCCTATATTCTATTGATGATGATAATTGTCAATAAAGCATACTAAATCATTTGTGTTTCTTAATTACTAAGTGCAATCAGAGATAAACACAAAATAGCCTATACTCCTGGAAAACACACATTTCATCTTCATAAATATAAGATACAAGAGATGGTCTAGATGTTCAATAAATCATAGAAGTTTAGAACAACAAAAGTTTCAGTCCATAGGTCAAAATGGAGAAAATGTGGATTGGGGCATAACATAATGAATGTCTTGGTTGACTGGTCCAACAATTCTTCTTCATCAATGTTTGTGAGGTTGGTTTGGGGATGATTTATTACTTCACTGCAAGTTTTTTTTTCTTTTTTTCTTCCACAGATAGGGCAATGGAAAGAACTATTGAGCTTGTTAGAAGGACCTAATGATGGTTGTAATGATTGATTTGAACGAATAGATAATGATTGATTTGAACGAATAGAAGTTGGGGCTCTTTGAAAGTCAAATTGTTGTATAGAAGTAAACTACAGGTGGATGGTAGCTGTGAGTTGAGAGGATACCTACAGAATATAGTTATTAGTTCTATGAATGGTGTAATTATTAGTTATTAGTTCTATCCATGTAAATACACATTTATGTAGTCAAGCAAGCTTTTTAAGTTTTCCATTGACTCAATTCTACATCTTCTTTCAGAAGAATGGTCTATGGTATGGGTCTATGTAGATGGCATATGAATGCCTGTGAAGAGCTTATTCTTTGGAGTTCCAAATGATATATATTTTTCTTCTTACATGATATAGAAAAATTGTTCCTTACAACTATCAAGGTCATCAGATAATGGATTCTAGTTCTAACATTCTTAGAGAGAAACTTGTGCAGATGTTTCATTAATAGAAATTTTGTATTTGGAAGAAAAGAAATCAAGCCTTTTTCATGTTGTGCAAAGCAGGGGATGTTGATTATGAGATCAGTTCCAAGACAATGGGAAAGCACTCTTTGGTTCAGATTTAAATCTTTTATATTTATTATGTGTTAATTTTGACTGATATTAACTTTACTTTAAGTTTACAGTTCTGATGATCAAGTTTATTGTTCTAAAGCTTTGTTATTATCAGAGAGTCTGCCATTTCAGTGTGGTTGTATAAGATCCATAGAAAGGCCAGTCCCCAGTTAGATACTATACTGGATATTCTATTGCTTCCCTGAGAACATTTTTAGTTAATCTACATAATGCTTCTGCAGTACCATTTTCTTTTTTTGGAAATTGATTTTGAAGTATGTCACATTGTAATGAGTTGATCCATCATATTAGCTTACCCAGCTTTTTCCAAAGAAAATCAGAAATACAATTAAAACTCAAATTCGATGTGTTTCAACCTTTATACGATCTGTTTACATTCTGAATTTGCTATAATTCTAGAACTACATTTATCTATTATCCTGGAGGTATTCATTATGATTTCTTTTTCTCATTTCTGAAGCTAGTAATTATGCATGTTTCTTTCTTTGTACCTTCTTTTGTCAGAACTCTGACTTCCTCCTGTCAGATTAAGGGGCAAGTGTGTGATATCTATAATTTTAGAGGTGATATCTTTCCTTGTAAGGATAAATGGGAATATCACCAAGCCCAGACCGGCTCTAGGAATAAAGTGGCGCCAGTCTGGGTGTGTTATAACATGCTTTATTGTGCTGTGGGGATTTGAACTCGAATCATTCTCTTTATGAATGCACCAATTTACGATTATACAATTAACCTTTGACTGTTGCAAAAAAGTAATGTTACTCTATTGTATGGGGTGTACAATTATCTTTTTTTCTGTTTTGGTGACTACTTTTTCTTTGTTTTTCTTCATTTTGTAGTCATGTTTATTAGATTCAAATTTTGAATAAATAATGATGTTATCAAAATAATATGTTTAAAGGTGGTTCTTCCTTGTGACATATTTCCCACTTTGTGGCCAATTGTTGGTATCTAAATTTACCTAATCTTTAGTATATATTTTGTTGAAATTTTATTCTAGTGAGTTTTAATTTTTGTTTATCATTGCAGCTATTGCAGAGCTTCTTGATAATGCAATTGATGAGGTAATGTGGATTTGTACTTTTTTTGGGTGAGATGAATTGCTGAGGCAGGTACAATCACTCGTTTGTGATAGTTACCACAGAGATGAGAGAAGTTCATAACTAATGTTTATTTTTTAAATATTTTTGTCAGTTTTGTTTGCTAAAGCATTGTCTCGATGATGACTATTTGTCAACTTGATGTATGATGTTTTGATGATACGATATTTTATATTTGAAGATTAGTGTTCTATTATTGTCTATATCAACTTGATATATGATGTTTTGATGATACGATATTTTATATTTGAAGATTAGTGTTCTATTATTGTCTATATCGTGGGTAGAAATTTCCCTATTGTGTTTCTTATTTTGGTCCAATAACATTCAGATACATCATGGTGCAACTTATGTCAAAGTGGACCGGATTTATAACCCTCGTGACTGCAATCATGCTTTACTTTTTCAGGGTGCGAACATTATTCTTAGCTTGCTATCACTATTTGTACAAATTGGTATTGTATTTACTTTTATGAGCACTTACTAGTTGAAATTATCACCTTGTATTTTCTTTTGCAGATGATGGAGGGGGCATGGATCCTGATTGTATATGACAGTGCATGAACTTGGGATGTTCTATGAAGAACACAAACACTACCATAGGACAATGTAATTCCAAGGAAGATGAGCCACACCCGGCATTGCATAAAAAGCTCGAGTGTAGTTTTTGGAGGATAATCACATATCTATTAAATCAATTTAAGTGTTTATTGCATGACTAGGCATGGGCTGCTTTCATTGTTGAACTGATTTCTATCCATTTGTGTATGCAGATGGTAATGGCTTCAAAACAAGTACAATGAGATTGGGAGCAGATGCAATTGTTTTTACTCGGACAACTTGTGGAAGGTGCTGTTTGTTTTTTATTGAAATAAGAATAATCTCAATCACTTCATTGTTCTTCTTGAGATTATTCTTGCTACTATTAGACTGCTTTATGATATGTTTCTCTCCATTCACATCATTATTCTTCTTAGTCACAAATCATCACAATATTATTCTTGCTAAGGAGTACAATAATAATCACAATCACATCAGTGTAATAATAATCTGAATATTATCATTTTAGAAAGAATGCTCTCAATCACATGATTGTTCTTCTCAATCACATAAGCAATATAAGGAAGACAATGTTGTAATTGATATGTAATAATAATCTGAATATTATCATTTTAGAAAGAATGCTCTCAATCACATAAGCAGTATAAGGACAATGTTGTAATTGAGATTATTCTTGATATGTTTCTTTCCATGTTTTTCTCTACCAAGACTATTAAAATGTTCCGTAAGATGATTGAGATTATTCTTTCTAACTTGAAGCTGCCTTATGATGTTCCATTTCAATGTATTTTCTTAGTATAATTATTGTAGAAAAATCCCCCTCATTTTGTAGTCTATTGCACATTAATTTAGTGCAGTTTAGTCTTTGAGCATTCAATTCTAGTTTATTTTTAAGGGTTCGTATCCTGCACCTAGGATCATGTGTGAGAGTTTAAACATTTACTTTGAAGAAATTGAAAGCATATGTACACATCCAGATTGGTGCAGGAGCACCTACCTGACAGCTGGCCTCCATGAGGTAGTTAGTTTGTTTTAGGTCTTGTTAATGTTTTCAAGAAGGTCTTATAAGACCAATGCATGTAATAAGGTCATGTTGACCATACTTTGCTATTTTTAGATAGTTTGTTATGACAGTTGTTATGCTGTAGGTCCGGTTGGATCTCCCAGCCGCCTGGAGAGAGTTCCCAGCCGCTTGGAGTCGAGTGGTAGTACTCGCAGGAGATCCTATATATGCATAAGGATCGGTTGGTTTTAGATCATCGATAGTATTGTATTGCATTGAGCAGAGGAGTCGGATTGTAGAGAGAGACTGAATTTTGTATTGCATCTTTTGAAATCAATAAAGATCCTGTTTGTGTTCATCTTCTGTTTGATCTCCATTGTGAAGTCGATCTGCTGTTTTGGTGGCTTCATGGATTCGCTGATCCATTCCACCGGTTGATTTGTCAAATCGGTGGAATGGCTGTGTACAGTAGGTTAGGATGTAGTTTGTATTTTGTGTTTGTTCGCATGCAAGTGTGCAGGATCGCAGTCGAGATGTGTTGAGAACCCTAGCATGGGTATGTGCTAGGTCGAGCTGATAGTTAGAGTTTGGAAGATCACCCTGAAAGTAGATCGGGTCATCCCAGGAGGTTCGGCGGATCAAAATTCGCTAAGGTTGGAGAAATTCGTTACAACGACATCATCAAGATATTTCTGTGTATATCCTGCAGTTACTTTGGGCGTCATCCGAGTAAAGGGAGGTGAGCATGATGCAATCGGTTGCATAAGGTGAAGATGCGTCGGGGTGATCATCATCAGGAGTTGCCGAGGAGGAGCATATCGGCATAAGGTAGAAGATCGGGTTGATAAAACGATCGCGAGCCGATAAGGTTAAGTTTGGCCGACAGCAGGCTATTGAAGGAGTTGCATATGACGTCATCGTCATCAGGATATATGGGAGGAACCGGATGTTCTATATCCTGCTGATGAACATGATGTTGAACATCATGATGCTGAAGGTAGTAGTTGTCGGTGAGATGAATAGTAAACGTCAGGAGGATGTTCGCGCCTACCGAATATGATGATGCTGCCGATAGTCGGATATGATGGTGCTGCGGACATGCGAAAGGACAAAGGCTTGTTTGCAGGAGGATATCGGTCGGCAGAGTAAATATGATGATGCTGACAGTGTAAAGGGAAATATGATGATGATGATGAAGGGTTGCGGACATCCATGCTGTATGTCAAGGTTATAGTGTGGATGCCTCTGCATCATAGTGGTATCAGAGCTCAGCAAAAGGTCTGGGCTGTTGTGTGTTGATTCTGTCACCGAAAGGGCAGAGGTAGAGTTGATTCTGTCACTGAAAAGACAGAGGTAGAGGAGTGACAGGTTGACAAAATGCCTCCGAAAGGTAGTAGTACTGCAAGGGAATTGCAGGAGATGAAGGAAAAACATGCTAGAGAGATGAGGAAGATGAAGGAGCTTGCTGAAGCACTTCAAGCCAGGCTTGTAGCCCTGGAAAAGAACAAAAAGAGGGAAGTGGAAGACAGTGAGTCTGAAGAAGATGAAGATGCTGTTGAAGAGTATGAAGAGGTAGCTGAAGATCTGGATGCTGAAGACCAGAGATTAACAAAACTATTAAAGGCAGTGCAGAGTAATAAACCTAAGGTAAAGGTTGATGTTTCCAAGTATAATGGAAGTTTGAAAGAAGATGAGTTACTGGATTGGATTGCTGCACTTGATAATCACTTTGAATGTGAAGATGTTGCTGAGGATCAGAAGGTAAAGATTGCAAAGACCAAGTTAGGAGGTCATGCTTTGGTATGGTGGGATTATGTACAATCCAAGAGAAGGAAACAAGGGAAGTCAAAGATCACTTCATGGGATAAGATGGTAGCAAGGATCAAAGGTAAATTCTTGCCTAAGGATTATGAGGTTCAGATGTTTAAGAAGCTGCAATTTTTAAGGCAGAAGGAAATGGATGTGAAGGCATATACTGAGGAGTTTTATAAGTTGAGTATGAGATCTGGTCATCATGAGAATGAGGTAGAAAAGGTGGCTAGGTACTTGGCTGGTTTGAGATTGAACATACAGGATGAGTTAGTTTTAGCTAACCCTAAGAATGTGGAGGATTGTTACCAAATGGCAATCAGGATTGAAGAAAAGATGAATAGGAGACAAGATAAGTCCATGAGAGGAAGAGGCAGCAATATGAGGGGAAGAGGAGCAGCCCCTACACCAAGGCAAACCAATGAGGGTCAAGAAGACACTGGTAAAGGACAGGGACAGTCTGATTTCAGAGGTGGATGGAAAGGTAATAGAGGCAGATTTGGAGGTGGTAGAGGTTCTACTACATTTTCAGGAAAGTGTTACACCTATTGTGAGTTTGGTCATCCATTTTTCAAATGTCCAGAAAGCAAAGGTTCATCATCCAGAGATGATAGAACGAATGACAAGAGAGTGCAACTTGTGCAAGAAGAGAAAGTAGAGCAAAGTGTGCAAAATTCAAACACTTATCAAGATAGAGTTCCTGACAATTATGGGTATCCTGAGGAGGGAGAAGCATTGATGCTAAGGAGAGTTAGTTTGCAGGCATCAAAGGATATGATGCAAAGAAGAGCTCTTTTCAAGACCACATGCAAGAGCAAAGGTAAAGTATGTAAGGTTGTCATTGATACTGGTTCAACAGACAACATGGTATCTCAGGAAATGGTGGATAAACTGCATTTGGAAAGGATTCCACATCAAAACCCTTATAAGGCATCTTGGGTGAGTGATAGTCAATCACTTTTTGTCTATGAACAGGCATATGTGGATTTTCAGATTGGAGCATATCAGGATAGAGTTTTGTGTGACATATTGCCCATGGACTGTTGTCACCTACTGTTAGGTAGACCATGGCAATTTGACAGAAGGGTACTGTATGATGGGTATGCTAATACCTACACCATCAAGAAAGATGGGAAGACTATTAAGTTGATGCCATTGCAGGCAAATGCTGCAGTACAGAAGGTAGCCCAAATCATTTTAGTGGGAAAGAAGGAATTTGTACAGAAGCCTATAGGAGCAGGCATAAAGGCAGTTGAGGACACTGCAGGGAAAGGAGTTGTTCAGGACAACAGGTTGAAGAAAGTTTCAGTTGTGACTGACAGAGGTCAGCAGCAGGTTCAGAAACAGGTTTGCACACAGCAACCAATTGAGAGGAATGACAAGGATGTTGTCATAGTTGGGACTATTGTTTGTCCTATAAAGGTTGAAAGAAAGACAGAGTTGAACATTACAGAAGTTCAAGAGGCAGTTCAGACAGAGGTTCTGGTCAGACAACCTGACAAACACAGGGTATGTGAGAGAAGGGCCTACATTGACAGGCATGAGGATTTACTTGCCCGAAAGCAAGTTACAGTTCAGAAGTCTTGGAGAAGCCAAGAGACCGCAGAGGATAAAGCTGGAACAGGGCAGAATATTGCAAAGGCAAAGTGTAAAGGTGGAGGACTTCCACATCCTAAACTCATGGGACATGAGTTCTTTTCTGTTGGGGAGTATGGTGCAGGAGCACCTACCTGACAACTGGCCTCCATGAGGCAGTTAGTTTGTTTTAGGTCTTGTTAATGTTTTCAAGAAGGTCTTATAAGACCAATGCATGTAATAAGGTCATGTTGACCATACTTTGCTATTTTTAGATAGTTTGTTATGACAGCTATTATGCTGTAGGTCCGGTTGGATCTCCCAGCCGCCTGGAGAGAGTTCCCAGCCGCTTGGAGTCGAGTGGTAGTACTCACAGGAGATCCTATATATGCATAAGGATCGGTTGGTTTTAGATCATCGATAGTATTGTATTGCATTGAGCAGAGGAGTCGGATTGTAGAGAGAGACTGAATTTTGTATTGCATCTTTTGAAATCAATAAA
Organism: Cunninghamia lanceolata; assembly: GCA_027924645.1. Taxonomy (NCBI): domain Eukaryota; kingdom Viridiplantae; phylum Streptophyta; class Pinopsida; order Cupressales; family Cupressaceae; genus Cunninghamia; species Cunninghamia lanceolata. The sequence continues at coordinate 2,278,843 of BSBN01001670.1, read as the reverse complement.
GATCCTGTTTGTGTTCATCTTCTGTTTGATCTCCATTGTGAAGTCGATTTGCTGTTTTGGTGGCTTCATGGATTCGCTGATCCATTCCACCGGTTGATTCGTCGAATCGGTGGAATGGCTGTGTACAGTAGGTTAGGATGTAGTTTGCATTTTGTGTTTGTTCACATGCAAGTGTGCAGGATCGCAGTCAAGATGTGTTGAGAACCCTAGCATGGGTATGTGCTAGGTCGAGCTGATAGTTAGAGTTTGGAAGATCACCCTGAAAGTAGATCGGGTCATCCCAGGAGGTTCGGCGGATCGAAATTCGCTAAGGTTGGAGAAATTCGTTACAACGGCATCATCAGGATATTTCTGTGTATATCCTGCAGTTACTTCGGGCGTCATCCGAGTAAAGGGAGGTCAGCATGATGCAATCGGTTGCATAAGGTGAAGGTGCGTTGGGGTGATCATCATTAGGAGTTGCCGAGGAGGAGCGTATTGGCATAAGGTAGAAGATCGGGTTGATAAAACGATCGCGGGCCGATAAGGTTAAGTTTGGCCGACAGCAGGATATTGAAGGAGTTGCATATGACGTCATCATCATCAGGATATATGGGAGGAACCGGATGTTCTATATCCTGCTGATGAACATGATGTTGAACATCATGATACTGAAGGTAGTAGTTGTCGGTGAGATGAACAGTGAACGTCAGGAGGATGTTCGCGCTGCCGAATATGATGATGCTGCCAATAGTCGGATATGATGGTGCTGCGGACATGCGAAAGGATGAAGGCTTGTCTGCAGGAGGATATCGGTCAACAGAGTAAATATGATGATGCTGATAGTGTAAAGGGAAATATGATGATGATGATGAAGGGTTGCGGACGTCCATGTTGTATGTCAAGGTTATAGTGTGGATGCCTCTGCATCACAGATGCCATTCACATTCTTGTTTTTTTTTTTAAATAATTTTTTAGGGTTTATGATTGTAATGGTAGCATCTACAAAGTTGTCTTTAATTAATTTCTTTTGGTTGTTGAATTTTTAATTTGGCAGCTCTTCAACTCAGAGTATTGGGATCCTTTCCTACACATTCTTGAGAAAGACGGAGCAAGATGACATTATAGTTCCTATGGTATGATATAATGTCAAGGTGGTATGATATAATGTCAAGGTGAAATCAGAATATCTTTGTTTGAAAATTACTATTGGATTTCATGCATTGTATATGTTTTTTTGGTTGATTTTGAGCTGCCAATGGGTCCCCAAACACCAAGAATGTTAGTTCGTTATACAACAGATATTTGGACAAAAAACTTGGCAACAATCTTACAGTGGTCTCCTTATACAACAGAAATTGAACTTATGAAGCAGGTACATGATTTATTCAAATGGTTATTTTGATAATTAAAAAATGCCATCAATGTCACATAAAGGTACAGCACAGTAGTTTATTCTCAGCTTAATGACTTAATGACTTACTTGCCAAATTTATTATTATATCAAGACTTGTATTTTTACAATCCTTTGAAAATTCATAACCTCTCTATGATCCTTGTTACCTCTTTATGAGGTTTCTCCCACTTTCCCATCTGCATTGTTTATTGTTTGTAGAAATCAGTGTACTTGGAGAAATGCTTTCCTTCTCTTTGGCCCATGTGGTCCAGCAGAATTCTGAAATTTACTTATAATGTCCATCTATTCAGCAATACAAAATTATTATAGAGAAGAAAAAACTGTGTGCCAAAATCATCTGCAGTTTCATCCGTGAGTTTCCCCTCCAAAGCCAAAAAAAAGTCCTCTTTGAAACGAGACCACCATCAACCTAAAAAGACCTAACACACTAAAAAATAGGACTGATGCCTCAGAAAAGGTGGTAACAGAAAAACAGACCAAAAATAGGGAAATCTAAAAATATAAAAGAATCACTCCCGAGTCCCCTGCAGCAATAAGAAATCTAAAAATAGTGAAGTCTAGAGTATCTTCGGTTACATTAAAACTTATAGAAGTGTTGTGAGTTTAAGCAATCGGCCAATTCTTGTCATTGCAGACTATTTAAATACTCAACAACAATACAGAAATTGGTATACAAGAGCAATAAAAAAATAGAGTCCAGACTGAACAAATTCTTGTTGTAGCATCGTCATTATCGTGAACACACAAAGTTTAAGAATGGGTTATCTTCATTATAATGACATATGATATAAATCCCTCCAAATATTAGGCCCGACTTTATGTAACATTGGAATTATTAAATTGATCTCCTTAATGTAACATTGGAATCATTAATTGCTCTCCTTTATTCGTATCAGCCAAATAACACTTGCGAATCACCTACATCAAAACTGTTCCACCATTACGTAAAATCTTGGGTTGCAAATTCCTTCTACCAAACTCATATGCAACTGTGCCCATTTTGCATGAATATTTGCCCAATCACTAGGCTTTCTCCTCTTATTGCTAAAGAACATCCTGCAAATACCATCCATGCAACTCCCTCTTTCAGCATAGCCACTGTCATGAATCATGATCATAGGTTCAGACAGTTGTTCACCCCTCTTCAAGACGATACACCCTCTGGGTAGTGGGCACCATGTCTTCTCAATAAGGGTTGGTTTACTGTTTCCAGCCAAGGACACATGGTCATAAAGCAAAGCTATAGCATGCAGGCTATATAGAAACCCATAGAACACTGTGTTAAACAAAAACAAAGATAAAAGTGTCTGGTACCATATAGAAACCCTTAGAACACTGCACAAAACAATCTTTGACCTAAATGCAAATGAAAAGATGGACCTATTATAGATTTCTCCACGCATCAGGCATTGCATGTACGCAGCAAGCAATAACTAACAGCTTAAATAAAACAAAAGTGACTCCTAAGTGTCCTTCAGCAAAGTATCCATTATTTACATCATATGTACACTGTTCAATTTTCATTGATGTACAACAAAGGAACAATACTTAGTATTTTGTCACTAGTCTGTTGTGGTTTGAAATATTCTATGTGTGTGTGGAAATCTTAGAGTCCATATTGATTTTGTCTTTTTGTTCTTTTTATAAGTGCAGGGACTGTTAACATGGAAAATGAATGTCTATATTTTGATTCTTTCATATGTTTTGCAGTTTGAAGACATTGGACCTCATGGAACAAAAGTAATCATTTACAATCTTTGGCTTAATGATGGCGGCTTTATGGAGCTTGATTTTGATACAGACAAGGAAGTATGGCCCTATACTAGTGGATCTCTATTTGATACTATGCATTTAAGTCAGTACACAATGTTATTGGCTACATCGCTGGAGAGAAAACTGCCCATATTGAATTTTCTATCCTTATTTGTTGTATATTTTTTCCTAATAATCTTCTGAAGTAACTTGTATGCACTACTGTGTCTTTCATTGCCTTTCTGATATATGAATCATTCAATTCTATTTCTGTTATTAATTTCTGTCTTGCAGTGAGATTGAGAATGTTCTTTGTTTCTCTATTCAATCTAGATTACTGCATATTCCAAATTATTGCTATGCACTGTTGTTGGTGTTCAGGGTAAAGGCTGAAATCTGTTATTACTGTTGTCTTGGCATAAGTATAATTAACTAGTACTTTACTCTGTGTTATTTCTACGTTGAATCTAGGATTCTAGATTATTCCCCGTGCTTTAAAGAGTTTCAATTTTATCTTATCCCCATAGTCTAAGAAAATTTTCCATTATGAACATATGGGCTGTAAATACAAAGGAACTAAACTCTCTTTTGTCTATAATAAAGAATTATTAATAAGTCTTAAACATGTGCAGATACGAAAAAGAAGTATTCTTGGATAGAAGCTATTTGAATTGGCTATGCACTAACATGATCCATTCCTATGTCTACTAAAACTGGTAGCCACTGACTAGTCTGAAATCAGACAATTATTAGACAGTATTTTCGTTTGTTGACATACCGAAGGGTTTGGTGAAAAGACCTGAAAAGAGTGAAATGGAGACTAACATTTGGATGGACTGAAGTAAAACATTTTAGTATGTAAATCATAGTTCGAAATTTTAGATGCAACAAGTACTCTCAACTAACTTTAAAAGTAATTAAATTCCTTAAAAATAAACATAAATTTTATGGAAAATAGAGACAAAATGTATCAAATGAGTCTATAAAATGTTGTAGATGATTTAGTGCAATTTAAAATCATCATGCAAATACAATGATCGACCAATAAAAATGACAATTTGCATATCCATGCAAGTTACAACAATTTACAATTTCCTCTTCCTCATGTATGATCTAGTGAAAATTTGGGGTCTATTCCTTATAGTTGGCTACAACTCCACTCTCATATTGGAAGGTTGTAGCTCCACCTTGAAAATGAATGGCAATGACTTCTTTTTGCCTCAAGTTTAACATCATCTGTAATGATTGCATCCAATCCAATGTCTCCTCTTTTTGCAGCATGCTCCTTTGCTTGACTCTCAAAATCAACAATCTTGTCTTCTATAAACATGGGGGTGTCCTCATCTTGTGTAGTATGGATCAATTTCAGGGCATGCACAAAGCCAAAACTACCTTTTGGTCCCAACAAGATATAATGTGTTAGCATTACGGCTCAATAGTTGCCAAGCCTAGGCTTGGTCACTACTGATCCATAATGCACTCACGTTATGGCTTTATAGAAATAAAAACTTAAAGTTAAATTCTCTTTCTCTTTTTTTCAAATCTACATATATTTTTTATAATAAAAGACAATTGAGCAACCAATAAGAAAGAGTTTTAAGGTGTTAGTATGGTCAAGCAACAAGGTAGTGCAGAATTTAAGCCCATGTTAGACATACACCAGTACTATAGGCAATACTGGAAGAAAAAACAACAAATAGAGAGATAGGGAGATAGACGAGGGGAGAGGGACAAGGAAAGATAGAGATAGAGGGAGAAATAGAAAGAGATAGAGGGGGAGAGTGAGGGGGAGATGGAGAGAGAAAGAAGAGAGATAGAGGGATGGAGAGAGGGAGAGATAGAGGGAGGAAGGGATAAAAATAGAGGGAGACATAGAGAAGGAGATGGAGATAGAGAGGGAGAGATAGAGATAGAAATATATTGAGGGACATATAGAGAGAGATAGAGAGGACAGGAAAGAGAAAGGGGGAAGGGATATTGAGAGAGATAGGTAGAGAGAGGGAGAGATAGAGAGAGAGGTGGGGAGATAGAGAGGGAGAGATAGAGAGACATGGATAAGGAGAGATAGAGGTAGAGGAGGAGGAAGAGAGAAAGAGAGATATGGAGAGATAGAGAAAGAGAGGATAGAGAGATATAGGGAGAGTCTCTTTCTACCTATCATTTATCACTCTATCTTTATCCTCCATATATATCTCTTTGTCTCCCTTTGTCTCTCTATCCTTCCTCGATCTAGCTATCTATTTTCATCTCTCTCTCTCTCTCTCTCTCTCTCTCTCTCTCTCTCTCTCTCTCTCTCTCTTCATATAGTATTAAGGGCATAGATCTTCAATCAAATCATGCCACATACATCTTGACCAAACACAATAGATTAGTATTAAACACATATCTTGATCGGCACACAATTATAAAGAAACATTGCACTTACAAGAATATGAATTACACTTAGGATCAATGAATAGGTATATGAATAGGGGAGAAGATCTCATGGTGGATATATACTGTAGTCACAGTTAGGAGGGTCCATAAAGTGAATAGTCCAGACTGTACAGCAAGAGTAAACATAACGGAAGCAACTCAATTATAGAATGCAAATGCATACTTAGTCATTTAATATATCATAGATTCAAACTACAAACATGCCGATAACATACAAGCTTACAGATCAGGGCTCAAAGGCCTAATTATCTAGTTAAAATACATGTGCAAGATATAGCTTTGAAGCACCTTACAGAACAAAATCTGAAGACTAAAAATTCATATTATGATTCACTACTTTCCTAGGAATCTATTACATGATTATATATCATCTTTAGATCATAAGATTCCTCAACATTGGCCAAACAGATTACAAACTCCAATGAAAGAGATGTAACATGTGTACACAGATAGGTCAAACCTAAACTTATGGGAATCCTCCATGAGTGAATGAATCCATGTGTGGTTCTCAGGGAAGGTTGGGCACGTCCAAAAGTATCTTGAATGATGTGTAATTTAGCTCCACAAGTCGTGAACATGCTCCCCGAGTCTTCTCCTTTAGTTGTCCATCTAAGATTCTCTAAATGCTTTGCTTTGAGAAAAATAGTCAATCTTTTGATAGTGATATCTTTCCAAAAATTGATCCAAATGATTTGAAATTTGGATATGATGTGCATGAAGATGTCTAGATTAAGTCCATCTCTGCAAGGTTTGAAATGAAACCATGGTAAAATGTGGACCAAAATATAGAAACTACTACTGACTGAACTGACTATACTAAACTGGGAAAATGAAAGAAACAAAATAAAATGCAAATGTTTTTGGTTAATGCAAGATTGCTCTTGAACCAAGGATGCTCATGTAGCATACACCCAGGGTTGTTGAAAAAGTGAGTCCCTCACTTTGTTGGGGCTAGAGAAAAACCAAGACGGTCCACCTTAGCCTGAGAAATCCAAGATGAATCTTGTTCTGGTCTACCTTTCCACTTTACCAAATTTTCCATATATTGCTTTCCTCTGATACTATGTCCAATTCTACTATCCAAGATGTCTTCAATCTTCTCTAGTGCTCATAATGGTAACTTCTTCTTCAAGTCCTCTTCAATGCTATCACTGAACTTTACTTCAGGATACTGATATAGGTCTGCAATGTTGAAAATAGGTGATATACTAATGTCTCCAGTAGCTCCACTTCGTATGCATTTCTTGAATCAAACTTTCTAAGTATCATACAAGGTCCAAACTTCTTCATCTTCAACTTGTTGTATGTCCCAACTGGAAATCTTTCTTTTCATAGATATACCATAACTTCATTTCCAACTAAAAATTCATGTCTTCTCTTCTCATCTGCTTGTTCCTTATACTTACTATTCATCTTCTCAATTGTTTCTTAACTTGATTATATACTATCTCCATATGTCCTACAAATTTTCTACTCCTGCACTCCTCTTATCCTCCATTCTGATATCTCTCAACTCTGTTACTTCTCTAGGGTTAGTTCCTATCACAATCTCAAATGGTGTTCTTCCTGTACTCATGTTCACTAAATTATTATATGCAAACTCTGCTTGTGATAGAATCAAGTCCCAATTTCTTGCCTAATCTCCAACCAAGCATCTTAGCAAATTTCCCAAACTCCTACTCACTACCTCTTTGTGTCCATTAGTCTATGGATGAAATGTTGAACTGAACTTTAAGTTTGTCTTCATCTTCTTCTAAAGTGTCCTCCAAAAGTATCCAAGAAATCTTGTATCTCTATTTGAAATTATACTCATAGGTAATCCATGCAATCTCACAATCTCTTTGAAAAATAGGTCATCCACATGAACTGCATCAATTTTCTTCTTACAAGGTATGAAATGTGTCATCTTTAAAAATCTATCCACCACTACAAATATAGAAGCATGTCCCCTTTGTGTCTTCGACAATGAAATCATGCTTATGTCTTCCCAAGGTCTCTTTGGTATTGTCAAAGATTTGTACAATCTAGTATTTTGACTACTTCCTTTTGTAACTTGGCATACTCTATAGCTCTGCACAAACTTCCTTACTTCCTTATATATCTGAGGCCAAAAGTAGTTTTTACTTACCAAAGCCACTATCTTATCAATTCCAAAATGTCTTGCCAATCCACCACTGTGCTCCTCTTTTATCAGATTATCTCTCATTGAACTCCTAGGTATACAGAGCTAATTTCCTTTGAACAACATATCCTCCTGAATGAAAGACTCTAACCACTTCTATTTGTCACAATAGCTTCCTTACATGTTTTCCTAGGTTCTACAAAATCAAGGTCTTCTTCATACATGTTCTTCAATTCTTCAAATCCTAACACTTCAACTCTCATCTTTGTCAGCAAATTCCTTCTTCTACTCAATACATCTACAACCTTGTTTGATTTCCCACTCCTATGCTTTAGTACAAAAGTGTAACTCTGTATGAACTCTATCCATCTCATATGTCCTTGATTCAACTTTCTTTGACTATTCAAATATTGCAAAGTTTGATGATCTATATACAACACAAATTTCTTAGGCAACAAATAATGTCTCCACTTCTTCAAGGCTTGAATTATGACATAGAACTAATCATAAACTAAATATCTTTTTCTTGCAGCATTCAACTTTTCACTGAAATATACTACAAGTCTTCCTTCTTGACTTCACACTACTCCAATTTCATTTCCACTTGCATCACAATCTACTTAAAATTCCTTATTGAAATTTGGTAATGCTAACACAGGTTTCTCTATTACTTTCTACTTCAACAATTCAAAACTTTTATCTACTCCTGATGTCTACTTAAAGTCTTTTTTATCACATCTCAGTTTCTTTGTCATAGGGTTACATATTGAATTGAAATTTCTAATCAACTTCTGGTAGAAACTAGCTAATCCATGAAATGATCTGACTTATCCAATGCTCTTAGGTGTAGACCACTCAACAATTGCTCTAACATTCCTAGGGTCCATCTTCAATCCTTTATAGAAATCATAAATCCCAAATATACCAATTCTTTCTTCATGAAACTATATTTCTTTATGTTTATCAACAATTTCTCTTCTCTCAACCTCTTCAATACTTGTCTCAAGTGCCACAGATGTTCTTCTTTTGTCTTACTGAGAATTAGAATATCATCCAAACATACAATAACAAACTTAACCAAGAATTTCTTTAAAACTTCACTCATCAATCTCATGAAAGTACTCGATGCATATGTCAATCCAAAAGGCATCACTAACCACTCATACAATCCTTCATTTGTCTTCAAAGTAGTCATCCATTCATCTCCTTCTCTGATTCTGATCTAATGGTATCCACTCTTCAAGTCTATCTTTGTAAAATATTTTGCTCCACTCAAACAATCCAAAATGTCATCCATCCTAGGTAATGGAAATCTATACTTAACTGTGATCTTGTTGATTGCTCTAGAGTCTGTACACATTCTCCATTCTCCATCTTTCTTTAGTGCTAGCACTGCAGGTACTACACAAGGACTTAATCTTTCTCTGATCAAACCTTTCTGCAACAATTCATGTATCTGTCTATTCAGTTCTTCATTCTCTACTTGTGTCATTCTGTGCATTGCTTTGTTAGGCAAACTAGCTCCAGGAATAAGATCCATGTGATGATTGATACTCCTGATTGGTGGTAATCATTCAGGTATATTATCTGATATGATGTTTCATACTCTATCAGCAACTTAGTTATCTCCTCTGTCTATGATTTTTTAGTTTCTGTCTTCAGGTTTTTTAGGTTTCTTAGGAATTAAAGCATAAAACATATTCTCATGTCTCAAACCAGCCAAAAATTTCCTTCCACTAACCAAATAGATTCTAGCAATCCCATATACTTCACTCTAGGTTCATCTTCCAAAGGAATCAAAGTAATTCTCTTTCTATTTGATGCTATAGTGTAGGTGTTCTTTCTCCCATCATGTATAGATTTTCTATCATACTACCATGGTCTACCCAACAAAATATGACATACATCCATAGGCATAATATCACACCAACATTCTTCACTCACCAGTACCTTATGATCATCCTAAATCCATGCTATCTGATATGGCTTAGGGTGGTTCAATCTTTCCAACTTCAATTTAGTCACCATCTCCTCTGAAACCAAATTACTAGAACCACCACTATCAATTACAACTTTACAACATTTACCTCTTAATTTACATCTAGTCTGGAACAAGCGTTTCCTCTGTGGTGGTTCCTCATTTTTCTCTGCTTGAAATAGTGCTCTTCTCATGACAAGTGATTCTCGTTTCTTAGGTTTACAACTGAGGTTGATGATCCGACAGGTTTTTCTTCCACATATACTGCTTTTCCACTGTTCTCTATCTTCTTTATTGTACTTCCTTGATGACATTCAAATGCTCTGTGTATTTCACCTCCAAAGTTAAATTAGGTTCCTTTGAATGTTCTCCTATCAAGTCCTCTTCCACCTCTTTTGTATCCTTCACTCTGATGTGAATTAGGGTTTCCTCTGTAATAGAAAATTTTGTCATCTATCCGATATACATTGCTATCTTTGTCCTCCTTCTTGAATGTGCCATCCTGTCTGCTCTACTTTGTAAATGATCTTTCTCCTCCAAAATATGTTCCACCTCTTTGAAATTTACATCCTTTACCTCTCTATCTTTGCTCATGTTTCTTGTTCAACTTTTCTTCAACTTTCAAGGAAAATTGATATGCTTCTTCCAATGTTGTCATCCTCACTAAACTGAGTTCTTCTTGAATGTTTAATCTTAGTCTTTTGATTTATCTAACAACTTTCTCCTTTCTTGCTTCACTACGTTCTGTCCTTATGATCATCTTATGAAATTCTTCAGTACACTCCTTCACAAATTTCTCTTTTTGTGTCTAGTTCTGCAATCTCTTCAACAATTCCATCTCATAGTCAGTAGGTATAAACTGAGTCTTCAACTTTGTCACCATTCTATCCCACTTTATGATCTTCTCTTTCCCTCTTTTCTTTCTATCCAACGAAACTTATTTCCACCAAATAGTAGCATGTCCTTTCAACTTAGTCTTTGCAAATTTCTCCTTCTCTAGATCTTCAACTTCTTCATATTCAAAGTATTATTCTAAGTCATTTATCCAATCAATCACTTCCTCAGGATTCAAATTGTTAGTATAATTTTGTACCTTCAATCTAGGTCTTTTTCTAATCTTTGAAATAGCTCACAATATCTTCACTTGATTTGATTCATCTTCTTCTTCTAGGGTTTCTTCATTTTGATCAGTGGATTGAAATTCTTCATCATTAGCACTTTCAATATTAGGTCTAGGTGTAAGTCCTCTTCTTTAATCTTTTTCAACAACATCCAAGAAAACTAACATTGTCTTCATCATTTCCATCATCTCATCCATTATTCCATCCATAGTACAAATAGCAAGTATTCTCCTTAGTGGCATCTCTTCCTTGGATCAAGTGTAACTATATCATATTTGGTGATCAGGATACAAGGTGACAACTGTCTCACAATCAGTGATCGATTGACAACACAAGTAGTCTATCTCAAATTTGGTGATCTATTCATAGAAAGATCTTATAGAACGCCTTCACAAATTTTGCTCACTTCACTCCCAATAGATTCTAACTTTTCTTTGATACCACTTGGTACAATCACGATTAGGAGGGTCCATAAAGTGAATAGTCTAGACTATGCAACAAGAGTAAACACAACAGAAGCAACTCAATTATAGAATACAAATGCAGATTTAGTCATTTAGTTACATAGATTGAAAATACAAACATGCTAGTAGCATGCGGGCTTACAAATTAGTGCTCACAAGTTCGATTCTCCAATTACAATACATGCATAGTGTTGATGATTGTTTTTAGACAAGTCAACAATAGAGTAAAATACTGAGTATCCAATTCTCTCTTGAATAAAGCTTCTCGAATGCTAAACAAAGTGATCAATCGAGATAACTCCAAGGTTCCTATTCTTATGATTTGTGATGGATGAACTTAGTGAATACATGTGATCTTGCTGATTATCACATAGGGACTTATGCTAACTTCTTCATACTTCCTTTAGCTTAACTCTCCTTACAATGTGGATGAAGTATTCACGATGTATCAATGATTAAAAAAAGGGAAAAAGATAAGGTTTAGGGAGCTAATCTAAGGTCAATGAAGCAATGATGATGCATGAATAGACAAACTTCTTAATAAACCTAACTCCACTTCGCCAAGGGTGCCTACAACTACATGGAGTTGGTGCAATCTCCTAAGGTAAACAAATGGTTTTCAAATCATGAAGGATCATATAAGCACTCATCGAATGGTGCAACCCAAACAAGCATCCATAACTAAACTTAAGCAAATCATGAGGCTTAGACTAGCTTTACACAACACTTCACCAGTGATTAATGTTAAAAGCACGAGCTAGGAATTGATCAAATATTCAATACAACATACATAACATCAATGAACTTCTAATCTACTTTGAAACATCTCTTCATTCCATCAAGATACAAGAAACCATGCTATTCCACAAGACGACTCTTAACACCAAATGAATTCCAATGTCTTTGCATTAATCTTGAGAAATATTTACAACAACTTCAAGTCCTCTCAGAGAATTTGAGTCTCTTCTATTCTACTCTTCTATTCTACTACCTACAATCTAATAATTTAAAAATGAGGAAACAAGGCCTTTATATAGAGGTCCAGGATTACAATGAATGACTTAGATCAATTCAGATAGCCAAGGGCTTAGATCATGCCACCTCAGTAGCTAGTTACAAGAAATTGCTATTTTTAGTACATAAGAGAGGCAATCAAGGCACATTTTCTAAGAAGATAAGGATAAGATATAATCTTTTAGAGTATCTTCCACATGGGCGTCCTCTTTGTCTTCTTTCTTGTTGTAGATACATTGAATGTGACTGAATGATGTGGCGAATTATGATTGGACTGATAATAGGTACATATCACATAGGTGCCACCTTAGCAAACATGTGGATTTCAACTGTTTATTCACTTTGCTCTGTGGTCATATTCCCAAATTGTATCATCTTGTATGATGTCTTCAATGTGATTGCTTGAACTTGAATGTTTGGGAATACTTTGTTGATCTTGCATTGGTCATCTTCCTATAAACTGGAAGTGTATGATAGATGTTGCTCACTTTCTTAACACTGGGATTCTCCTTCTGCAGGGTATATGTTGATCCTCTTTTGGTGCATCTTGATAGAGAGTAGTAGGAGATGATGATGATGATGATGCTTCCTTCTTGATATGTAGAGTAGATGACTTCTCAAAGAGACTTGAATGTACTGGAGGAACTTGAATCTTTCTAGATGAATGTCTTTGCTTGATGATGCAAATGATGAAGAGTGTTTGTATTTTGGACTTGAAATGATCACTTGGAGCAGCTATCTTCTATCTTCACTTCACTCCTAGCATAAAGGTGGTTCAAGCTTTTACTTCTTTGATGACTCCTTAGCTCAATCCCCGCTCCTGCAACACAAACAAAGAAGCAACATCAATCCTTTTGATAAACACTTGATTTCAAAACACATAAGAATCATTTCATGCATTTCTAACTTATGCGCATTAGATGGTAAATTTGATCTTTGTTAGAAAGCAATCATAAAATTAAAATTAAGCATCATATATGGATGAGGCATTGGATGCCAATTTCACTCCTTGCCTAGAAACCTTCATAAAACATGAATTTAATCTCCATCCAAAGTGGCTCACTAGTTGACAATTTCATGCTCTGGTTAAAAATTCACTTTTCAATCTCTATTTTTTACTCCTTGTTCTAGGCGCATTGGATGAGGTTTTTGGTTTCTTTTTAGTTTTGGCGCACTAGATGGGCACATTAGATGATGATTTTGGATCTCCATTGAAACTTCACTTCAAAATATAATTACCCCTCCCTTGATGATGGCGCATCACATGTGGTGCAATGAATGAGGAACTTGATCTTTGCTTGGATGCTCTTGCAATCATCCTCATCTAATTGTAGTGCACTGGTTGATGATTTTAATTTCTGGTTGATCAATCACTTGAAACGTGGAACTCATATTATATTGAAATGGTGCCTAGGATTACCACTTTGTCTTTCACTTGAAGGATGCATTTGATAAACATTCCACCCAAGGTGCATTAAATGACAACTTTGATCTTCCCTTGAAGTTTCATCTTATGTAAACCACATCAGCCTTCTTGATCTAGGTGCAGCAGATAAGCATTTTGAATCTTCTTGAAACTTGTCTAAAATTTACAATCTATACCACTTCCTTCAAGGACATTGGATAAGGATCTTGGACTTCTCTTAAATTTTAATCTTAAAACTTATTACTAATTCCTAGATGAAGGTGCATCAGTTCTGTCGTAGCAGATCATGATTTTGGATCCTCTTTTGAAAGCCTCTGAATTCTCAACAAGATTGCCACCTCCTTTGTCGCATTGGATGCTGATTTTGATCCTTCATTTGAGAGTCTCTTATAAAACTTGAATTCATCTTTCTTCAAATGTAGCCCAACAAATCAGGCGCACCAAATTAGCATTCTAAATCTTCTTGAAATGTATCAAATTTTGAACTTAAACCCCCTTTCAAAGATGGTGCAAGGGACGAGGTTTTTATCTTCCACTTAAAACCTTCATAAATCTTCCATTCAACCTCACTTATGAGTGGCGCATTAGATGGAGGTTTTAAATCCTCTAAACACCGGCGCATTGGACATCAACTTTGATCTCCCTTTGATTTGTACCAAGGTGGCGCACTAGATCCACATGTTGAATCCTCTTGATGGAATGTTCATAGCACTTGACTCCATCCTCATTAATTGTGGCACATTAGATTGGGCGCACTAGTAAAGTATTTTGATCTCTTCTCAAAAGTCTCTTGAAATTCTACATTCTTATCCCTTGGCGCATTGGATTGAGGTTTTAGATCCTCTATTGAATGCTTTGAAAACCTTGATTTTATCATCTTTCATAAGGGCACATTAGTTCAAGTGCATGAGATGAGGATTTTGGTTCATTTTGAAAGTTACAACTCCATCATCAAAATAATCTTCCTCACCTTGGTCGCATTGGATCATGATTTTAATATCTTCTTCAAATTACACTTAAAACTTCACTCCAACCTTGGTGCAATGGATGGGTCACATTGGATCCACATTTTGATATCTAGTTGAGAGTGGCACACTGGATCAAGATTTTGCGCTCCCCTCATGTCTTGGCGTAGTGTATAGGAATTTTGATCTCCCTTCAGTACTTAGCCATTTTTTCAACTTTCTCAAGGTAAGGTATATTGAAAAATATATTTAAGTATAAGAAATGAATTTCTTATATATTAAATATTTTTCATATATTAAATATATTTTTCAATATACCTTTCAGGATGTTTGAGATAGGTCTTGAATCCACCGGATTTAACATGTAGAATCTAGAATTTGGAGGATCCACCAGATTTCAAACTTAGTCAATTTTTCAGGATTTTCAGGATATCAGGATATCAGACTTAGTCATTTTCAGGATCTCAAACATGCATCAGGATATTATGATTTCTACCACAAGGCTATAGACTCAAACACCACTGACTTCATCATGCAACCAACCTAACACATCATCCAAGACTCAAGCAAAGCATCAAAGATCAAAAAAAGGGGGGGTCCCCATTTGTAATGGGGCAATGTGTGATTAGGTAATAACATCTAGTGCCAATCCAAATAAATGTTCTTGAACATTTCAAAGATGAAGACTCAATCTAGACTCAGAAACTTCAGACACTCTTCCTCTACTCATCAACTAGTTAGATGATGAACTCAAAATGGAAAAGAATCATAGATTGGATCAAAACACTACATTTCTTGATGTGTGATTAAAGATAAGTTTCAATTAAAACAACTTCTTAAATGTTCCAAAGATAAACAAAAATCAAGTTTCTACATTTCCACGTACTCCCACACACTAGATCAAATAAATACAACTACTTGATCAAAGAATCAAAACCAATTGCCAATGCGACTATCTATATTTGAGGATTCAAGTGTGAACACTTGCATTCATTTCCATCCCTTAGAAACTAGGATCATCTAAGCTTACCTATCTCAAGTTAGGTAAATTCATTAAAAATGGATGAATGGAAATATATACATATGGATGAAATGGTAAATGAGGAGATGCAATGACACAGAACAGAATAATGACAGGGCAGGTGATATGAAAATGATAAAAAATGGAATGACATGAAGTGGGGGGGGGGAATGTAATGAGACAAGGTGTCTCTACCATAACACCTATTTCCTAGGTTTTTGTCATGGTACTTATCTAAGGTGCCACTGAAGGTGGTTTTCACCTGTGGATGAAAATTTTTTCTTTACTATTTTTTTTTCTTTTTTTTTTAGATAACCATTACATACAGCACCTATTTGCTAGGTTTTCACCATAGTAATGGATGGAAAGAATTCCAGAGTCTGATTCTGTAGTTAGCATGATGGTCCAAACAAAACCATGTCAATTTATTATACTTACGGATGTTGGCAGAAAATGACAAAATGATACGGAAAAAGTGGATTATGATGCAGATTATGTAAAATAGGTAAGTGAAAAGTGTATCCAGACACAAACCCAGTGAATGATGGGATATATTGGATGGTGGAAAATGTAGTGGAAATGGAAGTGGAGTAAATGGAATGAAAACCATAATCAACACTTGTTCATATCGACTTAAACTTTGAAGCTTGCAAGTGGAGGGGAAATGAATAAAGGGACGGGACTGGTGATTAATAGACAGGTGAAATGTTAACTTCATAACCCACACGAACTTAGAATTTTTCAGATACGGAAGCCTCTTTGGATTCAGATTCTTAGACTTAAGTACCTAGAGCTTTGCCTTTTCTATTTGGAAGTATGGAATGAAATAGCCTTTGAATATGCTTTGCTTTGATTGCTGGCATTTGTGCTAAGGCATAAAGATTTATAGGATTTTCAAGAATTTAGTTGCTTGATGGGTAAAAGGCATCCAAAAATTTATTTTATGGAAATATGGGGGATGGGTGGAGGAATTGTAAGCTTCTCAATTAGATGACACTTACATTCATTGATCATGATTAGGAAATGGTTAAATGGATGAAGGAATAGGGTGGATGAAAATAGATAAAGTGACGAAAAGACGAATGGTGAAAGGTATGGATAGCTACATGCTTCTGGACTTTGCATGGGAATGGAAGTGGAATGGATACACATGCAATGGGTGAATGATAGAAAATGGTGGATCAATGCGTAATGGATAGGAATACCAACATCTTAACTTTACTTACCTTGCAGTGACCAAGGCTATATGAATAGATATTGACATGGATGAACTCCAAATGCTTCATTCATAAGGACTTCAATTTATCCTTTTGGAGTATGCAATGAACAATAGGACTGTACAAATAATTCAGACATCAGACTTGAATTCATTATTTGATGGAAAGGGCAAAGTGGATGGAGGCTTTATTGCTTTCAAAAAGGGGGGATAAGTGGAATGAAATGGATGGAAGTATGCAAAGATGCTTATTATGGAGCAAAGCAGAAACATGAATTACCTTGAGATTTTCACTTGATCCAGGCTCACAAAGACTTTCCTAGCAACTTTGGGGATTATTAAAATATGTAAAGTATAAAACCTCAAAATACTTCAGTCAATATAGAACAAATGATTCATCTTCCAAGAACAAGTAGTCATGCAATCTGACACTGGCAATGGAATCCACAGAAAATCCATCAATCATGACCAATGTTTCTGAAAGGAACACATAAGAATTCATAAAATTTAGATTTGCATTTTAAAGTATTATGATCAGAAGATAATGTTGTCAAGACAAAATATATGATTAGTTTCCAAGTCAAGTCCAAAGTCTAATGAGATGATAAACGTGAAAGAAAAATGTTTTCAAACTCTAAGACTTTCATGAATGGATGTCTAAAAAATGAACTAACATACTATCACAGATTGAAACTAGAGTATGTGTGTTTAAGATAACATCACCTTCTTACCAATAGGAAACTCAACATGACAACCAACTAAACAACTAACACTAATCTACGAAAGTAAACAACAACAACTAAGTAAAGCGAACAACTACCAACAACTAAGCTAAGAAAAAGACAACAACAAGCAATCAAGCAACCTAAAAGAAAACTACTCTAATCAAACCAAGCAAACAAAGCAAAACTAAGTTAAGACAAACCAACACTTGAGTCAAATGACAGCAAGGGAGCAAATCTATTCTAAGATCCAACATGAAAAAAAAAATCCTACTCTAACTTAGCTACGTATAAGCAACTGAGGGATACAACCCAGGAGACCTAAGTATGTACACACCCTAACATGATTTTTCAGAATGAAGAAGAGTAACAATGTGCAAGTGAATGTATGAAGTTTTTCAAATTTATCTTTGAATTCAAAAAGAATATCTTGCACAATACATTTCTCATATTCAGACAAAATTTTGCACAAGATTATAAATTGTGGCAATTCAAAAGGACCATGATTTATCCAAACACAAGTTGCTTTTCCTGAATTTCCATAGTCAAACTCATATTTTTCATACTCATCATTTGGAAATTCATAATCATCAAATTCAAAAAAATTCCAATCAAGATCATGGAAAGATACAACCTAGTGTTCTTCATCATTAAAATCAAGGAGAGATACAACCTGATGGTCTTTGTCTGGAAGTAAAAATTCATGCTTGTTGACTATCAATATGTCTGGAGGTCAAAGTTGGTGATGGATCATACCACTTGCATTCACAACATGCATTAGCTCTTCTTGAATCGTCAGCAGTGGGCTTAGCACCGACTCGAATTGCTTGTCAAATTTGATCTTCATTTCATCAACTTGGTCATCTTAGGATGACTTTGGCAGGAACTCTCATTGTATTTGATCCATGGGAGCATCAAGCACCCCTCCGAATTGTTGTTCATTTGATAGGTCTTCGATGAAGGCTAGGAGTGCTTCTTGCAATGCATCCAATTGACTATCTTCCAACAACTCTTTCTGTACTTCGTGTAACTCACTTTCAAGGATATCCCTATGTAGCATGAATGAATGTTCCTCAAGGAATTCATCTTCTTGCAATGAACTCGAGTTATTTTCTTCTTTGATGGGGGAGTCAACATCTTGTTCATCGCTGGCCTTCATTTGAATATCCTCTATTTCCTTTTCAACTTCAATAGGCTCTTCGATGATGGCTTGGAGTGCTTCTTCCGACCTTACTTGTTCCTTCACTTGATGAATGGCTTCCTGACAAGATGAACATGTGAGTTTTGAATGAGCTATGTTATGAATTCTGTACCAACCATCTGGAATCAACATTTCTTTTGCCGATAGGTCCTTCTCAATGCTCAGTGTTTTCTTGATCATTTCCTTGAAGCTTGTGAAGAACTCTCTTTTGTCAAACAACACTTCAGGAAGCACCTTTGTGGGAACAATCGGATCATGTACCTGTGAAAATTTTTTTTCCCTTGCAATGCTAATTCCATTCTTGATAAAAATGTCATGCAATATAACTCCTCGTGTCCATTAATGTCGTGAATTCTACATCCTTTCCTTGATGCAAAGTCACTCAAACTCTTAGGATGAAGTTGTGCATTCAAAGTCAACCAAAGCTGAAGAATATCATTTTGAGAATGATCCACCTTGAACTGCCTTGAAATTTTTGAGAAATCCATGTCTTTATACTTTTGGTATTTTCAATTTTTTACTCCTTTTGTATTTTTGCTTTTCTACTTTTCTTTTTGCGTTTTCTGGGATATAAGAGAGATCTCAAAATCTTGAATCTTTCTGTCAAATCCCACTTCAAACTTCAATCCACCATTTTGAAGTATCTAGTTGCTCTTGAAATGAAGAATATCCATATTCATGCCCTCCTTCTAGCACCAAAAATGTTGATGATTATTTTTAGACAAGTCAACAATAGAGTAAAATACTGAGTATCCAACTCTCTCTTGAATAAAGCTTCTCGAATGTTAAAAAAAGTGATCAATTGAGATAACTCCAAGGTTCCTGTTCTTATGATTTGTGATCGATGAACTCAGGAAATACATGTGATCTTGTTGCTTATCACAAAGGGACTTACGCTGACTTCTTCATACTTCATTTAGCTTATCTCTCCTTACAATGTGGATGAAGTATTCATGATGTATCAATGATAAAAAAAAAGGGAAAAAGATAAGGTTTAGGGAGCTAATCTAAGGTCAATGAAGCAATGATGATGCATGAATAGACTAACTCCTTAATAAACCTATCTCCACTTTGCCAAGGGTGCCTACAACTACATGGAGTTGGTGCAATCTCTTAAGGTAAACAAATGGTTTTCAAATCATGAAGGCTCATATAACCACCCATCGAATGGCATAGCTCAAACAAGCATCCATAACCAAACTTAAGCAAATGATGAGGCTCAGACTATATTTACACAACACTTCACCAGTGATGAATGTTAAAAGCATGGGCTAGGAATTGATCAAATATTCAATACAACACACATAACATCAATGAACTTCTAATCTACTTTGAAACATCTCTTCATTCCATCAAGATACAGGAAACCATGTTATTCCACAAGACAACACTTAACACCAAATGAATTCCAATGTATTTGCATTAATCTTGAGAAATATTTACAACAACTTCAAGTCCTCTTAGAAAATTTCGAGAGTCTCTTCTATTCTACTACCTACAATCTAATAATTTACAAATGAGGCAATAAGCCCTTTATATAGAGGTCTAGGATTACAATGAGTGGCTTAGATCAATTCAGATAGCTAAGGACTCAGATCATGCCACCTCAATAGGTAGTTACAACAACTTGCTATTTTTAATACATAAGAGAGGCAATGCAGGCACATTTTCCAAGAAGATAAGGATAAGATAGAATCTTTTAGATTATCTTCCACATGGGCGTCCTCTTTGTCTTCTTTCTTGTTGTAGATACATTGAATGCGGCTAAACGATGTGGTGAATTATGATTGGACTAATAATAGGTATATGCCACATAGGTGTCATCTCAACAAACTTATGGATTTCAACTATTTATTCACTTTTCTCTGTGGGCATATTCCCAAATTGTATCATCTTGTATGATGTCTTTGATGTGATTGCTTGAACTTGAATGTTTGGGAATACTTTGTTGATCTTGCCATGTTCATCTTCTTGTAAATTGGATGTGTATGATAGATGTTTCTCACTTGCTTAACATTGGGATTCTACTTCTGCAGGGCATATGTTGATCCTCTTTCGATGCATCTTGATAGAGAGTAGTAGGAGATGATGATGATGATGATGATGCTTCCTTCTTGATACGTAGAGTAGATGACTTCTCAAAGAGACTTGAATGTACCAGAGGAACTTAAAGCTTTATAGATGAGTGCCTTTGCTTGATGATGCAAATCATGAAGAGTGTTGGTATGTTGGACTTGAAGTGATCACTTGGAGCAGCTATCTTCTATCTTCACTTCACTCCTAGCATAAAGGTGGTTCAATCTTTTACTTCTTCGATGACTCCTTAGCTCAATCCTCACTCTTGCAACACAAACAAAGAAGCAACATCAATCCTTTCGATAAACACTTGATTTCATAACACATAATAATCATTTCATGCATTTCTAACCTATGCGCATTAGATGAGAAATTTGATCTTCGCTAGAAAGCAATCATAAAATTTAAATTAAGCATTATATATGGATGAGGCATTGGATGCCAATTTCACTCCTTCCCTAGAAACCTTCATAAAACTTGAATTTAATCTCCATCCAAAGTGGTGTACTGGTTGACAATTTCATGCTCTGGTTGAAATTTCACTTTTAAATCACTATTTTTTACTCCTTGTTCTAGGTGCATTGGATGAGGTTTTTGGTTTCTTCTTTGTTTTGGCACACTAGATGGGCACATTAGATGATGATTTTGGATCTCCATTGAAACTTCACTTCAAAATATAATTACCCCTCCCTTGATGATGGTGCATCACATGTGGTGCAATGAATGAGGAACTTGATCTTTGCTTGGATGCTCTTGCAATCATCCTCATCTAATTGTGGCGCACTGGTTGAGGATTTTAATTTCTGGTTGATTAATCACTTGAAACTTGAAACTCATATCATCTTGATATGGCACCTAGGCTTACCACTTTCTCTTTCACTTTAAGGATGCATTTGATAAACATTCCACCCAAGGCACATCAGATGAAAACTTTGATCTTCCCTTGAAGTTTCATCTTATGTAAACTACATCAACCTTCTTGATCTAGGTGCAGTAGATAAGTATTTTGAATCTTCTTGAAACTTGTCTAAAATTTGCAATCTATACCACTTCCTTCAAGTGCATTGGATAAGGATCTTGGACTTCTATTAAATTTGTATCTTAAAACTTATTGTTGATTCCTAGATGAAGGCGTATTAGTTCTGTTGCAACAGATCATGATTTTGGATCCTCTTTTGAAAGCCTCTGAATTCTCAACAAGATTGCCACCTCCTTTGTTGCATTGGATGCTGATTTTGATCCTTCATTTGAAAGTCTCTTATAAAACTTGAATTCATCTTTCTTCAAATGTGGCCCACCAGATCAGGCGCACCAGATCAGCATTCTAAATCTTCTTGAAATGTATCAAATTTTGAACTTAAACCCCCTTTTAAAGATGGCACAATGGATGAGGTTTTTATCTTCCACTTGAAACCTTCATAAATCTTCCATTTAACCTCAATTATGAGTGGCACATTAGATGGAGGTTTTAAATCATCTTAACACTGGTGCATTGGACATCAACTTTGATCTCCCTTTGATTTGCACCAAGGTGGCGCAATAGATGCACATGTTGAATCCTCTTGATGGAATGTTTATAACACTTGACTTCATCCTCATTAATTGTGGCGCATTAGATTGGGCACACTAGTAAAGGATTTTGATCTCTTCTCAAAAGTCTCTTGAAATTCTACATTCTTATACCTTGGCGCATTGGATTGAGGTTTTAGATCCTCCATTGAAATCTCTCAAAACCTTGATTTTATCATCTTTCATAAGGGCGCATTGGTTCAAGCACATGAGATGAGGATTTTGGTTCCTCTTGAAAGTTGCAACTCCATCATCAAAATAATCTTCCTCACCTTGGTCGCATTGGATCATGATTTTAATATCTTCTTCAAATTACACTTAAAACTTCACTCCAACCTTGGCGCAATGGATGGGTCGCATTGGATCCACATTTTGATCTCTGGTTGAGAGTGGCACACTAGATCAAAATTTTGTGCTCCCCTCATGTCTTGGCACAGTGTATGGGAATTTTGATCTCCCTTCAGTACTTAGCCATTTTTTCAACTTTCTCAAGGTAAGGTATATTGAAAAATATATTTAAGTATCAGAAATGAATTTCTTATACTTTAAATATTTTTCAATATACCTTTCAGGATGTTTGAGATAGGTCTCAAATCCACTAGATTTAACATGCAAAATCTAGAATTTGGGGGATCCACCAGATTTCAGACTTAGTCAAATTTTTAGGATATCAGACTTAGTCATTTTCAGGATCTCAAACATGCATCAGGATATTATGATTTCTACCACAAGGCTATAGATTCAAACACCACTAACTTCATCATGCAACCAACCTAAGACATCATCCAAGACTCAAGCAAAGCATCAGAGCTTAAAAAAGGGGGGGGGTCCCCATTTGCAATGGGGTGATGTGTGATTAGGTCACAACACATAAGATATAGCTTTGAAATACCTTAAAGAACAAAATCCTAAGACTAAAACTTCATATTATGATTCACTACTTTCCTAGGCATCTATTACGTGATTATATACCATCTCCTGATCATAAGATTCCTCCGTGTCTGCCAAATAGATTACAAACTCCAATGAAAGAGATGTAATGTGTGTACATGGATAGATTGGACCTAAACTTATGTGAATCCTCCACAAGTGAATGAATCCATGTGTAGTTATTAGGGAAGGTCACCCACATGCCAAAGCATCTTGAATGATGTGTAATTTAGATCCACAAGTCATGAACATGCTCTACAAGTCTTCTCCTTTAGCTATCTGCCTAAGACTCTCTGAATGCTCTGCTATGAGAAAATAGTTGATCTTCTAATAGCAATATCTTTCTGGAAACTAATCCAAATGATCTGAAATTTGGATATGATGTGCATGAAGATGTCTAGATGCTAAGTCCATCTCTAGAAGGTCTGAAACAAAACTACAATAGAATATGGATGAAAATACAAAAACTGCTACTGACTAAACTAACTGTATTGGACTAGGAAAATGAAAGAAACAAAATGAAATGCAAATATTTTTGGTTGATACAAGATTTCTCTTGAATTAGAGATGCCCTTACATTAATATACAAGTCAATCAAATTAAGACTAAGGGTACAAATCATGTGTGCTCAATTTAATTTTAGCCAGTGCTTCTAGGTTGCAACAATGATAGTCCATGCTCATAAATGGAACTAGGTCAACCTAAAGAGAATTTAGAAGCTTCTCCCACTCTTTGTCCAAGGGTGGATTGATCATCTATAAGAGTCTAAAGTGTCACTCTTGTTTAATGGTGCATTCATAGGATACCTCCTATGCTTGAGCCATAAATGTTTGTACAAGGACCTGAAGCTCTATCAATGTCTTGAAAACTAAGTGAACTTCTTTGATAAAATGAGCTAAGGACCACATGTTGAATAGAGTTTATTCTTGGCTCTTCTCATTCACAAGGCTTAGGTGATGTGGCCTCCATTTTAGCCTTGTAATATGATCTTCACAAGACCTTGATGTGGTAAAGGGAAGCCACTAACTATTTGAGCTATTTAATTTGGACGTTTAACCTCTTGATCTCCTTTGATTCTTCTATTATATTCTTTAGGTCAACCTCCTTTTCTCTTAGGCCCTTGAGTGTCTAGTCCTAGGTGTCCACTTAATTATTTAGTTTTTCTATCTCATAATCTTCACTAGAGGCCTTTTCCTTTAGTGATCTATTTCAATAGTATTGGCACTAGTTTTAGCCTTTTCATATATTAATTATACCTCCAAGTTTTCCACTTGATTTCATAATACATTCTTGGTGGTTGTCTTAGTTACCATCTATCTTTTCCCTAGTGCCAACTCTATTCTTGCTTTAGTCAATTTCGTTTTAATCTCTAGGAGTTGCTTCTACCTATGTATCTTTAGCTTCAATGGCTTTCTCTACAAGTTTGGTGACATAGCCTTCTAATGCCTTTATTTTCACTTCAAATGCTTTAAGTATGTACAAATTTTCAAAGTCTGAAGCACTTTATGTATAGCTTTTCTAACTATCTCTCTCTCTCACCCCATCTCTATCTCTCTATCTCTTCCTCTTTTCTCCCTAGACCTATATATCTATATATTTCTCCCTCTATCTTTTAATATCTCTATCCTCCCTCTTTCTATCTCTATCCCTCTCTAAAGCCTTTCAACAAATCCATTTTGTGCATATCCTGCAACCATGGTATTCCAGGAGAATGAAGATGCTACTACTGTTCTTGACAGTTGGGAGACTATTGAGGATGCCACCCCTAGGGAATTTTGGGGGAAATCAGATGATAAAGATCTTCCACCCTTTGCTAGTGTTGATCTTGTTGCTTAGTGTTTTGTATGTCTTTCAATGTTAGACATTATGTTTTGATTGCGTTTTGAGGCTGTGACATATTTTTTATTCACCTTTTGAGGCTATGAATGCGTGGGTGTGACTTTTTACCACCCTACTTTTTTTTGTGTGTGAATGTGTACTATTTATTCCTTTAATATAAGTTAAATAGGATGTACTATTTATTCATTAAAAAAAATTACTAAGAGTTCTGATTATGAGTACAGTTATATTTCTAACTGCTAAGGGAAGATAAATAGCTAAAATTTCTATATTGTCGAGTCCAAAAGATTCTAAAGACATAAAGAGCTAAAGAATAGGTCCCTAGATTAGGGACATCTTGATGGAATCCTCGACTCTATCTATCTATCCTAGGGTTGATTGAACATCTCTGTACTTTGTTCTCGGATTAAGGGGATGTAGTGGGATGGTCACTGAGGCTTGGTCACAATTTTGTGTTTCCTTGGATTAACTTGTTCATATTTTAGAATGTTTTTTCATGAGACAAACTTAAAAACAAGATTTAAATGATTTTGCTTGTTTCATTGTCGTTGGAAAAGTACCACTGTTATCTGTTGCTTTTGTTCCATGTAGTGTTCGATGTTGATATTGCATATTTCTATGTGTTTTATAGGATATAAAATTGCGAGGAGGTGGCAAACAATTCAACATTAAGAATTCACAATGGGAATTGCTCCAATCACACATTTCATACCGACTGTCATATTCACTACGTGTAAGTATGACAACCTTTTTGATATTGTTATATGCAGGAATATATATATTTTAATTCGTCAAGGTTACATCACATACTGTTAAGCTAAAGTATACATGGATTGAGTGAATATGTCCTTGTCTTATTATCAGGCCTATGCATCTATCCTTTATTTAAGGATGCCATCAAATTTCAAGATTATTTTGAGGGGGGTAATGGTTGAACATCACAGCATAGCTAATGATCTGAAATTTTTGAAAGTAGTAACTTACAAGCCACAATTTGGTGCTGGTATGAAAGAGGTAAAGAGGAATTTCTATTCTTTTGTACTTTGAGATGGCTGTTTGTATTTCATGTCATGAATAATAATGCTACTACTCTTCCTCGTCATTTTTGCTTTCCAAAGCACATTTACTAAAGAAGTACTTGTAACATATACATGATAAGAATGTGACCTTTTATGGATGTGCATTTTGTTGTCATTTTGATGTTCTTTCCACAAGATTAGATGAAAATTATTACATTTATGGCTGCAGTTCTATTCTAATGCCTTTGTCATGTAGAGTTGTTGTGAATTTATCTGATGGATTTTTATAATATGTACATGGAGATCTGATTGATGTATCTAATTCAATTATATGCAGGTAGTAGTTCCAACAACCATAGGATTTACAAAAGAAGCTCCCTTTCTTGATATTGAAGGTTTCAATGTTTATCACAAGAATAGACTTATCATGGTTAGTAAAGAGCATCTTTACTTTAAAACAAACAATATGCGTGTTCCATAAAATATTGGGGATAATTTGATAAATAGGAAAGAAATCTTTTCCATTTTAGACACTTTATTTCTTCATTGTTTCTATTAGTCGGTAGTCATATGTAGCCTTTATTTGCTTCCACTATCAAATACCTGTCAAATTTACGTTTACTTTTGTTTTGAATATTGCTATCTAGTATTGTTGGGATTTACTGATAAATTTTATTCCTTTTTGTTAATGCTTTCTTACATAGCCCTTTTGGAAGCTTTGGCAAGGTAATAGGAGTAGAGAGAGAGGTATCATAGGTATGTATTTAAACTCTATTTAACCCTCTGCCAATGTGATGTAAGTGAGCAAGATCTGTAGTAACATTATATTGAAAAAAGAAAGGGCATATCATGGACGGAAGATTGTGCTAAAATTGATTATTTTGGTAATGTGATTATAACCCATTTCTGCATATTGTAAATTTTAATGTGTATAACAGGTGTTCTTGAGGCAAACTTCATTGAGCCTGCACATGATAAACAGGACTATGAAAGAACTGTAATGCTACTTCGGTTAGAAGCAAAACTCAAACAGATGACTCATAATTATTGGTATGTCATGATTATTTTTAAAATTATGGGTTGAAGTACTTCTCTAACACAATAATTTAATACTTATAGTGCATAATATTTCCACAAAGTCACGTTCTTCACAGTAGCTGGAGTCTTCCCTGTTGGTATTATTTGTTTGTTGTTACTGAAGTTCGAGTCCAGTTTTCTAATTTTGATTTTAATCAGGCGGCTACATTAGTGAACTTTCAAATATCTTATACATGTCAAGAGGTCGCACTATCATGAAATATTAGGAATTATATTTTAAGTTTGTAATATGAAGAAAAGTGGACTGGGACACCTCCTTGTACTTATCTTAGGGGGATAAAGGGAGTACTTTCCCCCTCCCTTTCCATCTCTCCTTCCGCTAAATCCCAATTCTGGTTTCTTTATAAAAATATTGACACAGGATCTTGAAGAAACTTTTGAGATGTCCCCTTTTAATGTATATTTAATTACGTACAAGATTTGAAGTTATACATCAGAAAGAGATAATATGTAGAGGGAAGTGTACAGAAGGAATCACACAACTGTGAGTCTGTGTAGTCAACGTAATGCAGAAATAACCAGTAAAGGGCTGCTGTATGGTTTGAGGTTGGTAAACCATAAAATGCTCAAACCAGCTCCGAACTACAAAAGAATCCTTAATTGGAGAGACAATGAATTGACAGAACTACAAGAGGTCACTTGGGTAGTTAGGACACCTACCTCAGACGCCATACTATCGTTTTGATGAGTTTGAACTTTGAGTTTTAAAGTCTCCAGGATCTGCCCCCGATTGAAGATAAAGTAAACTGAAAGCTCTCTCAGCCTTGTAGCTGCAATGCTTGTAGGTGTAGCAACATATACCAACAAGACAATACCAGGAATGAAGGATGCACCTAGTGTAAGATTTATGAGGGAAGCCAATTGAAACTCCTGATATTGCTACAGTTGTCATTGAGCAATAGGAAGGACAAGTGATAACCTCAAAAAATCATGGAGCAGGATTAGAACTTGATGGATGGGCATTTCAGAACAATGCTCAGAAAGTCTGAAAAGGAAGTGGTTAACGTCAACAAATAATCCTTTGCAGGATGTGGTTGTGAGATCCTTTGCAGGACTACCATTGTGACATCAAGAAGATCCAGCAGAAATCCATACAGAATGAGACCCCTGCCATGGACTATTATTGTGATCCCTTGCTACTGTTGTGATCTTTTTAAGTTCTATGCTTCTCAAAATCAGACCTTTCTTGGACTACTGCAGGCCCTTTGCAGAACTACTGTGGTAATTGTTGTGTCATGGGATCTTGCACTATCATTAAATTGTTTGGATCCAACGTTAGGGCAGTTCTGAGGAAGTTTTCTAGTGTATAACCATAAACAACTAATAACAATTATGCTTTCTTAAGAACATTGACTATTTATAGAGCTTTAGAACTATGTTACCAGAAACGCAACGGAAGACTTCCGTTTCCCGTTTTAACGGCGAAGGGCGAAACGCTGTTTCCATTGTGAACGGCTGTTTCTAGCTTGCCGTTTGCGTTTCTTCCCGTTGCCTTCTGTTTTTTGCATTTTCATATTTGATTTTAAGAAAGTTCTTACAAGATTTAAATAAAAATCTGTGCTTCTGTATTTTGAGTTTTTGTTTTTTTCGTTGAAATTTTGGTGAGTTATTTGATTTTTAAACCTAACTTAAAATTTTAATAAAAATCCGTGCTTCTGTTTTTTGCGTTTCTATTTTTTTTCGTTGAAATTTTGGTGAGTTATTTGATTTTTAAACCTAACTTAAAATTTTAAACTTAAGTTGTGCCCTTTTCTTTATTTACTTAACGTTATTTAATATGAATTTGTTTTATTTTTAAAATGTTTTATATTTATTCTTATTTTTATTTTTATTAGAAATAATAATTAAAGTTAGAATATATAATTATATTTATAATTTTTGGATTTTTAAATTAATTTAGAAATATATTTTAAATATAAATATATATTTTAATTTTTATAATTATATTTATGAAAATATATATGTATATAAAATCCGTTTCTTATACGCAACCTCTAGATACTCCATTTCTCGTCATGTTGCCTTTCAGTTGCCATTTTCGTTTCTCGTTTCTGGTAACATAACTTTAGAAGCCAGCTGACAAAATCTGTAGAGGAAGACTGTCGTTCTAGTTCCTGCAAATGTCCCGTAAGACACCCAGAACCCCTTCGTGGGGTCAACATTCTGGTACAAGCTCCTCAAACGGACAGAGGAGAAAAAGAGAAAAGAGTAAGTTTTTCAGAACAAACTTTAGTGAACATGAGGACTCCCCTTCCACCTCAAGGCACCGCTTTCAGGGAGGCTAGATATGGTCAGTATAGAAACTCCCACAACAGGTCGCATCAAAGAGACTTCAAAAGAAGCCGGGGTAGAAGAAGAACTTTTCAGAAAGGAAGGAGGTTTTTTAACCAGAAGAATTACAAAGGAGGCCCTGACTTCCAAAACAGAACCAGTGGGGAGCAGTCAGAGAGAAGGGTATCTAAGGTTAGACCCAAAATCGCAGAGGTGATAAGAAAAAATCCTGTTGAGGTCTTGGTTTCACTACTAGATGATGCTTTGAAGGAGAGACAAGAAATTCTAAAGGAAAAAGCCTTTATAGGTAAGGTAGTGAATACCCATTATGGTTCTAATGATTTCCTAACTTGGGCAAAAGATTCTTGGGGTAAAATGGAAGAGATTGATTATCTAGGAAATGGGTCTTTTGCTTTCATCTGTACCGACCAAATGCAGAGGGACAAAACCTTAGATAAGATTCTGTGGAAGTATGGAGATAATTGTGTTTACTGTCAACCGTGGAAAGCCAATTTTTCCTCAGGGACAAAGAAGATTCCTTTTTTACCCATGTGGGTTCAAATTTCAAATTTACCAGCAGAATATATAACTCCGAAAATTCTGAAATTGATAGGCGAATCCATGGGAGACTATCAAGACATTGTTTTAAACAAAGAACCAAGTTGGACTACAGATGTAAGATTAACGATTCTCATGAGGATGGCTAAAGAATTTCCCAAGAAGGTAAATATAGCAAGCACTGAAGGTGTTTGGGAACAGGACGTCTTCTTTGAGGTGCCATTGGATTTGGAGCAAGCTCTGGAGAACTCTTCAGATGGTGATCAAAGAGATAACGAGGATGTTCAATCCCTCAGTCAGGGCTTGAATATCCCTCAGGGGCTGGGAGCTTCTAGAATGGAGAATGTACCTTCACATGACCTTCAGGAAGAAGATTTTTCTCTTCAAATCCTGGAAAGGCCCTTGGAGAGTTTACCTCTTCAAGAGAAAGATCCTTTAGAGACTCATTGTCATTCAGACTTTGTAGAACTTCAATCTATCTCTGTAGAGAACCTTCAAGAGTACCAGGAGTGTCTAAATGGTGAGAATGCTAAGGATCTTGGAAAAGAAGATGGCCTGGGCAAATAAAAAAAGGACCCGTCTGAAGGGGTCTCAGGAAAACCTGCAGAGAATGGGGAAGGTTCTGAGCGTTCAGACATTAAATTGCAGGTATTGTATGAGAAAGCTATTTCGAAGTTTACAAATTCTTTGTATGAAGAATTGGCAGAGGAAGTTCTGCAAGAAGATGAGTCTCTCCTCGACACGTCCTCTCCAGGTATACATCAAACTCTTATGGCTGCCAAAAATGCAAAGAACACACCCTCTAGGAGGAGTTTAAGACAGAAGAAAGGAAAGGAACTTTATGAGATTCTAGGAAACATGGAAAAAGTTTCTCCCAAAACATCCAAAAAGAGGGGAGCAGGAAGCTCTCCTTAGGAGCAATGAAACTCCTCACGTGGAATGTTAGGGGCTTAAATACCCCTAACAAAAGACGTCTCATCAAGTCCCAACTTGATGGGGCAAGAGCAGATATATTGATGTTGCAAGAAACTAAATTAGATGCTGATGCTGCATCTTTTTTCTTTAGCAAATGGAAAGATTGGGAAGCAGAAACACATCCATCTAATGGCTCCTTGGGTGGTTTAACAATTCGATGGAATAAGAACTTACCAAAGTTCAAGGTAGTGGGCAACAGAGACCACTGGATCCTGGGGAAATTCCCGGGAGTTTTCTTTGGGAAAGACTTGTGGATTATGAACGTTTATGGTCCTTCAGGAGCAAACCATAAATCCCATCTCTGGTCACACTTGTCAAAGCTCTTGCAAATGTTAAGAAATGAAGTGGTCATTTTGGGCAGTGACTTCAACGTGTTTTTGGACGGGTCAGAAAAACAAGGTGGCTCTTCGGGGTCTTCTCAATTGATATCAGATTTTGGGGCCTTTGTTAACACTTGTTGCTTATAGGATTGTAGGTCGTCCAATGGGATCTTCACATGGTCAAATAGAAGAAATGATGGTTCAGGAGTAGTAGAAAAGTTGGACAGGTTTCTTCTCTCTTCATAGTGTATTCTAGGAAACTTGAGCTTCTTTTCCTCTATCCTTCCATTTACAGGTTCTGACCACTTCTTGGTGAGCCTTTCTTTTGGAGGATCTCAAAAAGGTATGAGTATTTTTTTCCGGTTCCAAGAAATGTGGTTTAGGGGCCCTGATTTCATTCCCAATCTTCAAATTTGGTGGAAGCCAGCTCCTTTTGTAAAATGTTCTAGAATGTTTCAATTAGCCAAAAAATTAGAATTTGTTAAAAAGAAGATTCTAGAATGGAATAAGTCCCACTTCAAGAACATTTTTTCAGAGAAGAAAAGAATTTTAAGTGATCTATCACTAATTGAAGAAGAAATATTTCAAGGGGGATGAACCAAGACTCTTTTCAAACAGATAAGCTCCTCTGCTCTTAGCTTGAAGAGGTTTTATTGAGAAAAGAAATCTTCTGATGTCAAAAATCTAGAGAAACCTGGTTGAAAGAGGGTGATAGAAATACTTCCTATTTTCACTTGTCAACTAAAGCTCGCAAGCAGAGTTCTAGGATTCACTGCATTAAGAAGGATGGCGGTTCATTCATTCAGAACTTGGAAGAGATAAAAGAAGAGGCACGGTCTTTCTTCAAGCATCTTCTTTCCTCAAGCATTTCTCACTCCAGGATAGATTTCAATAGCTTCAACCTCCCTAAGAAACTTTTAGAAGAAGATAATCAAGAGCTTCAAAAGGATTTTACGGTAGAGGAAATAAAAGTTGTGGTTTTTTCTCTAAATGGGGATAAAGCTCTAGGTCCAACGGTTGGTCAGGTTCATTTTTTCAAAAGTGCTGGGATTTTGTCGGTCAAGATGTTTTTCTAGCAGTCGAGGAGTCCATGAAGTTTGGCAATGTTCTCAAGGAGTTTAATCGCACCTGGCTAGTTTTGATACCAAAGGTATGCTTGCCATCTTCTTTTGAAGAATTCAGACTGATCTCACTTTGCAATTTCATTTACAAGGTCATTTCTAAAGTGGCAGCGTTGAGATTGGCATCCATTCTCCCACAAATCATCTCAGATGGACAAGGAGGTTTTGTGCCTAGGAGAGAGACAGCAGAAGGAGCAATTCTTGCTCGCAAAATCCTACACTCAATCAACAAAGAAAGGTTACCCAGTATGGTGTTAAAGTTGGACATGTCCAAGGCATATGACAGGGTTGAATGGGACTTTCTCCATTTTGTTCTATCCTCTCTTGGCTTTTCTACGCGCTGGTTAAAATGGGTCTTTTCTAGGATCAGAGGGGTAAATAGTTCAGTTCTGATTAATGGCAGTGAATCTCCCTATTTCCAAACTTCAAGGTTTGAGACAGGGAGATCCCATATCCCCTTTTCTCTTTATTCTGATGATTGAAGCACTAATTTGGTTGATAAGACAAGCAAACAATAACAGAATTTTGAAAGGAATAAAGGCTAAAGCTTTCAGCATCCTTGTGACTCATGTTCTTTTTGCTGATGATACCATTATTTTTGGTAAAGCCAGTACGAGAGAGGCTCTATCCATCAAAAGAACGCTGACTTTATATTGTGAATCTTCTAGCCAAATGATAAATCCTTTGAAGTCCAAAACTTACCTATTCAACATCCCACAAGATCAGCTTCTAGGTTTTTCAAATCTTTTTAATTTCAAATTGGAATCTTTGCCGGGAAAATATCTAGGATTACCTCTCTTCAATGGACGACACACAAAAAGCTTTTGGAGAGGAGTATTGGATAACTTATCACACAAGATACAAGCTTGGGAAGGAGGATGGCTCTCTCTAGCTGGTAGACTCACGCTACTCAAATCAGTCCTAACAGAAGTTCCAATTTATATGATGTCTTCTCTCCAAACTCCCAAAGGTATTCTAGATGAAATTGGCAAAATTTGTAAGAGATTCCTTTGGCAAGGAACTTCAGACACAAAAAAGATTCATCTTATTGCATGGGACAAGATATGCTCCCCCAAATCCCAAGGGGGAGCAAGTGTTATTAATCTGGAAATGCAAAACTTAGCATTGGGAGCAAAATTGGCATGGAAGATGTACAAGCATCCGCATTTGAATTGGGTCAAGATGCTTCAAAAAAAGTATTTGGATAGCAAGGCTCCAGAAACAATTTTTACGATTTCTAATCCTCCAAAGGGTTCCTCCATGTGGACTTTTATTATCAAGTTTAGGCAGGTTATTCTTCCCAAGCTATCATGGATAGTTCACAATGGGAAAAAAACATCCTTTTGGGATGACCGATGGAATGGCTATCCAAAAATTTCTTCTCTTGGAAATTTTAGGGAGGCAATGGCCTATCTAAAAAGATTTTGGGCTGAAAAAGTATGCTCATACTTCACGGTGGACTCAAGTTCAATTCCAATGAAGGCAAGTTGGAAGAGTTTCGAGAACTGCAACTTTCCTCTTGATCAGAAAATGGCCCTTTCTAGGATATTAAAGGATCGTCCTATCTTCCTCTCATCTCAAGAGGATGAACTTATTTGGATAGGTGACAATTCGGGGAGATACAAGGCCCATTCAGGATATCAATCCCTATCAGCAAGGGCCAAAGTGGATTGGCCCTTCTATCTCTATTGGGCAGATCCAATTCTCCTAAGAGCAAGAACTTTCACATGGCTAGCAGTGAACAATAGGATCCTTACTGGGGATAGAATAGAAAAACTTTCCTTAGGTTCAAATTTCAATTGTCTTTTGCCAAGATGAAAAAGAATCAGTAGACCATCTTCTCATACGATGTAATTTCAGTCAACAATGCTGGAAACATATTATGCAGATTTTGAACTGGTCATCCCCTTTTCAGACACATTGAGGGATTGGATAAAAAGTTGGCCACTTCTGAATAAGGATGCTTATTTCCATGATTTGTGGGCGATATGCCCCTTTGTGTTAGTCTGGACCCTTTCGAAGGAGAGAAATTGTAGAATCTTTCGGAATTCTGCAAGGTCTTTTTCAGAAGTTTGTAATGAGATGGAATCTCTAGTGGTGGAAACAACTCTTGCAAAATTAAGACAGTGGATTCCAAAGAAGTCAAAATGGACCAGCTAGGATGCTCTAATGTCCAAAAAAATGGAAAGGCATACAAAACCTCCCACAAAGTACATTCCTTCAAGCTCCTAGCTCAAATATTGACAGAGCCTCAGTCAAATGGATTCCGTGCTACCTACCCCTTTGTTAAAATCAATTTCGATGGAGCGAGTAGAGGTAAACCTGGGACTTCGGCCCTGGGATGTGTTATCAGAAATTATGAAGGAAAACTGTTATCAGCAAAGGCCGCTAAACTCCCAGAAGGAACCAATAACAGAGCAGAAGCTTTGGCCCTTTTGAATGCTATCCAATTAGCTCAATCAAAGGGATATAAAGAAATTTCCTTAGAAGGGGATTCATTGGTAATCATTTCAGCTTTCCAATCTGGGAAGGTAGAGAACTGGTATATCAAATACATTTTAGACCAAGTTAGGGAGGCTTTGAGTTCTTTTGATGCATTCGATATCTTTCATTGTTACAGAGAGGGAAATAAGGTGGCGGACTGGCTGGCAAATTATGCCCTTGATCATACAGAAGAAATAATTTATTTTAATTCAGATCTTCATGAAGGTCTAGAAGCCTTAAAGTTTCTGTTGGCACAGGATGTAGGTTGCCCCTCCTTTCACAACAATCCAAATATAGGAGCTTCATAAGACTTGCTTCTAGTATCCCTTCAGGCATTGGCTTGCTAGGGATGGGGCGGGTGGGCGGACTAGAGAAAGACACGGGGTCCTCAATTGATTATAGATCTCCCGTAACAAATTCCTCTAATGACATGACTTCCACATGGACTCTTGCGATGTCTTCTGTTTTTTTGTTGTCTCGCCCGCTACCTTCCTCACCACCCCAAGGCGTCTTCCAACTGGCGGCACCTACTCCCTCCTCAATTTATTTCTCCCAATAGTTAAATGCATTAAATGAGGCCTTTACCTTCTATCCTAGTGGATTTCCTTGGTATTTCCCTCTACGTCACACGTCCTTCGTCCTCGTTTTTTGTCCAACGTTCCCTCCCTGACATGGCAACTCAGATATCCAGGTCCCTCGCTTTTGTCTATCAATTCACCTCTCAAGCTCCAATGTATGCTGCCACCGCTCGGTACGATCGCCTCTTTGCAGAAGTCTATTATATGTAGGGGACGAAGCGGCCTTCAGTACGGGGGATGAATGTTGTCATCCATTCATGTCTATTCAATTGCAGCATTCATTTCGCAATTAATCCAGGAGGATTCTTTTTTGCCTTTTTGAATTCATCTCTTCCTCATTTGAGATATCCTCCACTTCTCTCTTCCTCTGTGTTCATCTGGTTTTTACTTGTGTTTTCGAGTAGCGTCCATATTGTTACAGGGCTTGCTTCCATGGAGGGCGAGGTTACAAACCTTCCAATCTTCTTTCCTCCCTTGTGTGGAATTGTGGACCTGAATACTGTCCTTCAGCTTGATTGTACGCTTGTCCAATTTGCAGTTCAGACGATTTGCAATCAGAGGTGGCTGCAAGGAACTCCAGAAAGGGAGATAAAATGGTCTGAGGTTGTGTGCGTTTTTCTTTCAAATCTCATGGATATAGTGCAGGATGCTCATTTCATTCTCCCCATAGCGATGGGTGTCATCAATCGTAGCTTGTTCAACGTGGAGAGGTGGAATGAAGCGATGGCTAACTATGACATCATGGTGGGTGACACCTGGGTTGGTCTTTTTCCTGCAGAAAAGCTCCACACCAGAAGGTCTTATGATTGCATATATAGGAAGATGCAGCATGGTCTTAGCTGCGGGTGTATCTGCTTGCTGGAGAGAGCCCTCAAAGGGCACGCCCATTCTGTGCCAAAGGCGGTTAGACAGAGGTGTAAGGATCTCTTCTTAGCAATAAGGTTCCTCCGTTTTCACGCAGCTGATCTGGCTCCACGCCATCGCAGACTCTCTGAAGAAGTGAAGGAGGCAGAGGAACCCCCAGACCAGATAGACGACGAAGAGATGGCTGCAGTGGAGAGCGGTGTCCTGGGAGCGGTGGCTGGTGTGACGGGTGACGTTTGGTAGCGTATGATTTTTTTTGGTGTTAGTCTTCTGTAGTTTTCGGTTTATGCTTTTTGAGCAGATTTTCTTTATATCTGCTATGAGGGGTGAGGAAATACTGATCCCCCCTCTTAATGTATCTACCTTATTACTCATATTATCAATATAGTTATAGTCTGGGGCTACACCCCTTATATTTAAAAAAAAAAACAATTATGCTTTCTTTGATGATTAATTAGGTATAAGAATGGATTAGATTAGTTGGATGCATTAACATATATTTTTGTTTCTTCGATAGTGGTTAAAATCATGTTAATATTTGTAAACGAGGATGTCTATAGACTTCTTGTTTGACATGTGGTTTTCAGTTTTTTCAACTCTTGCATAGGATTGTTGCTTAAGTTTCTGATTTTTCTTGTGTATATTTGTTTGTACCACGCAGGAAAGAAAATTGTGGATTACTAGGATATCAAGCAAGTATAGCCAGAGCTAATAATCGTCAAAGTGATTCACATTCAACCGAAAATGCTCAACCATTAGCAAGCAGCAATCCACAAAATGATTTCTCTCCAATCCAGAATCCTCTCCCATTAGCAACATTTGCTTCTGGCCTTTTGCCTCAGCAAATTAGCAGACCAGACTTGCCCGTCTCAACAGTTCCTGGTAGTGATTTTCAGGTACATCTCATATGCTCAATGACCACAATTCCCTGAATAATTGCACTGGAATTTGCATTTGACTGATATATGGAAGACATCTAGGTAACGTGATAATTGATTACATTCCCATTGGTGGCGGATTTGAAGCTTCT
The DNA here is from genome assembly GCA_027924645.1 of Cunninghamia lanceolata. NCBI lineage: Eukaryota > Viridiplantae > Streptophyta > Pinopsida > Cupressales > Cupressaceae > Cunninghamia > Cunninghamia lanceolata. The sequence continues at coordinate 2,241,277 of BSBN01001670.1, read as the reverse complement.
AGGCCCTGTAATTGTTATCCTATGCAACCTAGTTACCATAAAACTGAAAAAATTAAAACATACTATGCCATTAGCACAGCTGTATTTTTATGTCGAAGCACATCTCTTAGGTGGTAATAGGAGATGTCATGTTTCCTTCTATCCTCCTAAAGCAGGGATAGACACTACTAATTCTATCAAAAGTGATTTGTAGTGATGTTTCGAAAAATTGCTAGACATTATTAAATTAGGTAAGAAGCCTGAACTAGGACTTTTTTTGGCAGCTCATAGAATGGCATGGGAAATACTTACATGCGATTCTGAAGAAATTAAGAGACATTTCTACCAGTTTCTCTTATCTTCTTGTTTGAAATTTGTAGAAATTGTCATCCTCTTTCCTATTAATCTCGCAGACATAGACCAGCATATTGAATTTAAGAGAAATTTTTTTTACAAGGCCATTTTTGAACGATTCACTTTCTATAAGATATACTAGAATAGGCAATAGCTTTGCATGGCCCACCTTTTCTAACTAAAATGCTCAATAACTGTATCCCATAATACTTCAAATGGATTTATGTTCGGAACAGGAAACCAAAGGGTTAAAAGGTGAAAGTTAAAAAGCTACCCAAATTATGGTCAAATACAAATGTTTGTTATAATTCAAACTGCTGGCATTGAGATCTGTTCGTTTTATATCATCAAATTGATAACAGATAGCTAGTATAAGAGACTATGTGAAAACATAAAAAAATTTGCATATGTAGTTTTTTATATCCTGGCGTGTCTAACTGTGGGTTTTTGACTGCCAATGGAAAAGAGCTGCAATCAGTGGCAGGAACTTCAAATAGCTTAGTGGAAAAAATATCGGATCAGAACATACAACTATTCATAAGGTAGTCTAAATTAAATTTATTCATAAGATAGTTCTCTTTATTGAGGGTTATTTTGGTTAGTTGCTTAGTTCAGTTATTTTATTCATACTTCTTATCAAGTAAACTGTTTAGCTGCTTAGTTCTGTTAAGTAGCTGTTTAACATTTAGTTTTACTCAATAAATCAGATCTCTCCATGCTTTCGTTGCCAAGTGTTTATTAATTCAGTTAGAGATACTTCTATTCTTCCCTATATTTGCTATACTGGGCTCTCTGTTTCTTTGAAAATTTAGGAGTTGCTTTCCAGCTGAAGGTTTCAGATTATTACTGCTGGACCAATTCTCCAAATTGCTTTAAGAAGTCCCTTCCTTGTCCTATCTAGCCAAGCCTCTATCCTCATTTTTTTCTGATTATTATGCGCCAGCCCACCATATGTTTGTTTTTCTAAAGAATCAGGCCCACTTCCTACGCTACTCTTCAGTGCTGGAAGAGTTGATCTTCATTTTCCTTGTTTTCTTTGCACATTGAGAACCTAGAGGGAGGCCATGCTTTTGCTATATCGTTTCTTAATAACAAGAAAAGTTTTGGAAACGATATGGTTTGCCTTCTATTCTCTCTTCATTTAGTAATTTGCATGCCTGTATTTAATTCTCTCGAGGTTTGTTTTAAACCTAGAGTTTGTGTGTCCATATCAGTAATCTTGTTGTATTGTTTGGCTGTCATTATTGAAATATCTATTACTTTATTTCACGCATGCATACTCTTTGCTTTCTTGAACAAGATTTATGTTTGAGCTAGCTCATTGCTTGCAAAATATTGATTACCCGTACAAAGTTGAATTCATCCTTCTGGTTTTCAAAATATTGATATAAGGAAATAATTTTACCATAATTCTGCAGTTTGAAAAGTCTAATGTTATTGATTATTTGGATCAGGTGTGAGAAATCTTGTCAAAGACAGCTGGAGCTAAATCAGAAGGTAAGACCTTGTTGCAATTTTTACTTTTTCTGCCTTTGTTCTAACTTCTTTCTTGGAAATGTGTTTGAGAGATAGCTGATTGGAACTGATAGTTCTCAAACTGGAATAATGAGAGTAAGAGTTATACATTATGTGTCTATTGCTTCTGACATTCGTAGCCTTTTTTCTTCAATAGATAAGAAATCTGGAGAGTGAATTGAAGAATGCCAAACACAAATTGATGGTACTTGCATCTAATGTGGATCTTCAGAAGAAGCAAAGACAAGCTGCCTTGTAAGTGTAGGTTGTATAGACCGTTAATTATGCATATTTTGGCGGATGGATAAGATTTTAATTTGAAATCACATATTCTCGGAAAATAAGTTGCATATCTTCATAGGTTGATGTGCTTATTTTCTGTCCTCTTCTGCTACTCATTAAGGATATTTATTCAATTGTAGGGATGCACAGAGCTGTTGATAAGAGCCTTTGAAGAATCCCGATGGCTGAAGTGAAAACAAAAGAACTTTAAGATTGAAATGCATTTAGAATTCTGTGAATTGCAGTCCTTTCCGGGGGAGCAAATTGTTGAAACAGTTTTTGTTTCTAATGCATACGGAAATATTATAAAGGAGTTTTATTCCAACTATTTTGCCTATCCAATTGAAAGGCTTGACTGATAGTTATGAGGATTTAAAGAGTTCACAATGAAATGAAGTGATGACATGAAAGATGCAACACAAATATAATATTTTTATCTTAGGAAACCCACTAAGTGGTGAAAAACCCACTTAGTAGAGGAAATTGCTCTTTTATTAGTGTATTTTCTAGATGGACAAGCACAAGTGTATTACATTCTTTGGCAAGCCCTTCTATTTCAACTTTCTGCCTCTAAGAGATACAATTCTTTAATTTTCCCCCTTTTGATCCAATAGATGGTTTTACACCATACTCTCCCCTTCTCTATGTACTTGTTGTTCAAACACCCCTCTTGTTGAATTGAAGGATTCTCTAATGGAATAGAAAATGGAAGAATCTGTTGTTTACTTCACATTCCATTTGGCTTCATATGGGTTGAAACTGTAGGTTGAGGACAAAATTGTAGGTGTGAGATTAACATCCAATTTATAGGGCTGGCCCTAGTTTTTAACCTTCTACATTGTTGTTTAAATCTAATTTTTATTTTATTTTTTGATTATTTACATCTAACATTCTAGGGTTGATTTATATTTAATTAGGGCTTGAGCTTTTATTGTTTGTTCTCTTTAATCCATACCCTCCCACCCTTGCTTACTGTATGCATTATTTCTAGATCATTTACCATGGACACTTATGAACCTTAATCTTATGATCATCTCTATGCACATATCAAAGATTATAAGGTGTTTTCACTCTTTCTTGATTCATATCCTTCAATCCTTGATGATATTGCACCCTTTTTCCACATTGATGATGTTATGTGTTCCATGAGTGAGTTAATTTCATGCTTATTTAGCTTTTCATCTTCCATGGCCTTTGTTGGTGCTTTCCCATCCATTCTAGAGGACTTCAATTCATTTGTATACTTGATTCAAGATGATTTTACTCCATTTTGTGATAGATGATGATGATGTATCCCCACCTTCTAGAAATATATCTAGGGATAATATTTTGTGTAATGAGGTTACACATTCATTATCTATTCATGATGTCATTGAGTCTTGTGATGCTATTTTTCATACATCTCTTGATAGTTCCATTTAGATACCATTCGTTTCATGTTCCCTTAATGATGCATCTCACGAGGAGCCTACGATACTGATCTAAGTGAGCTACCTTCTTTTATACATGATGGTTTTCTTTATGATGATAGTTCTTTAGCATCTCATGTTCATGATAAGACATTGCCTTGTGATACATGACATGATGATATTTGTGCTCTTAGTGTGAAATTAATGCTTAATGATTGATGGTACTAGTGATGCATCTTTACATGTCCAGACATTTTTTCTTACAAACTATGATTACATAGATGATAATCTATTATTGATGAGTGAATTTAGACCTAGTTTAATTACTGAAGCATTAAAATGGTTTAATACATCTTGTATACTAGTTCATTAATGATATTGGCACATGATTTCATTACACATTTTTCTTACCCTAAAGTGATTGAGGGTAGTGTGGATTTGCATTACATCTTTAGAAGCTTGGCCATTCTTTTCACTTGATATTCATATGACTTATTCTTCTCCTCCACTAGGATGTCGTTGGTTTTTCATGCTATACTTGATTTTCCTCTGCATAAATTTTTTGTTATTCCATGCTATACTTGACTCACCTAGGCCTAACCTTGTATTCTAGGCTACCTCTAATTCACCTAGGCCTAAGCTTGTATTCTATGCTATATCTAATTCACCTAGGCCTAAGCTTGTATTCCACACTATCGTTGATTCACCTAGGCCCAAGCTTCTATTCCATGAGGCAACTATTTCACAAGATTATCATGTAGTTAGTCATACTTTATAAAGACTAATTATAGGACATAAAACTACATCTAGCCTAATAATTTTAATCTTCCGTCAATACCTAAGATAAAAACGTATGCACATAAATAGTATGATATCATTGATCAAATTTAAAATACATAGGCCAAGATATATTTTTGGGACTTATTGCACACATCATCTACATATAGAGATATAGTACAAAAATCCTTGGAAAACATTCAAGTCAATTCAAATGCTCAACCATGAACAATTGCTTCCATGCTAGAATCTGTTGGTACTACAAAGAATGTCATCTTTGGTTTTATTGAGATTCCACCCAATTTGGTTTTTAGTGAGCACTTACGTTTGCGTATTGTGGTGAAATATAATGATCTTAATGTTAAACATACCTTCGTTGATAATAGATTTAGTTTGAATATATGTAGCGAGGAAAAGATGCATGTTCGTTTGTCAAATTCGGAAAGCTTAGATGTTACCGTAAAATGATTTGATAATATTGTTTGACTATCTATAGATGTTATTATTCATCCTATCATTATAGGGCCACACACTCTTAATACACCATTCCATGAGATGCTAAGGCTATTAGCATATATATGTTATTGGGTCATCTTTGGATACATGCTATGAGAAAATTACTCCCTACACTTAATTCATTATTTGAAATTCATTCATAAAAATAAGAGGTACACAATATGGGTATATAATTATCCATTTAGTCATTGTCAAATTGTTGAGGAAATTAAACTTGCAATCACATAGACTAGATCAACAAAAGAAGCACATACAAGGGGGGAAATTTTTGGAAGAAAAATAAAATTCTAAAGGAAAATTCAAAGTGGAATGATTGTAGTAGACAAGATCTCACACCTTGTATAAGAGAGTATAAGATAGATCCTAGAGATTTTCATATTTCTCTTCTTTATATGAATCCATCTATTTATGGTTTTGTTCCTATTAAGCAACAAAATAAGCATAAAGAGTCAAATTCAAATTGTGTGCATGAAAACAATTTAGTGAGTAGTGCTCCTATCATTGATTCTTCTACTTTATCTATAACACTTGAAAAATTATATGGGACAAGATATGAAATAATGAAAAAGCTTTGCTACTAATTATTTTTTGAGCTGACTAAGTTATAGGAAAACAAAGGACATAAGGGTATTGGATATGTAACACAAGATGTTATTAAGAAATCATTAAAAGATCACTAAAAGAAAAAAGAAGGATCAATTAGTGTCTTATGATTTAGATAAATTTGAGTTTTAGAGATATATATTTTTTGTACATGAGTACAAACTCTACAACATTTCATGATTTAGTTAAATTACGAGGTTTCTTCCTATACATTGTTTAATTCATATTGTGATAGAGGTCCCATTATGGTTTACATTGTTGAATGATTTAATAACATTTGAGTGTGTATTGCATGTTATCAGAAGCTTATCATTTGCATACACACACAAATTTATAGAAAAACAAAAAAGTAAACATCTAATCATACAACCATACATGTTATTAATCAATAAAAGGAAAATCATAACTATAGATCTCATGTAAAAATGACTACAATTGCATGTCCAAAACAACACATCAAGGAGGTGGGGCATAGAGGATCGATCTTTGACATCACTTCTACCACTCCCCATGGACCTTATCCTTGTGGGTGATTTAGTCTTAGTCCTAGTATTTGACCTAGATCGACTACTTGATGCCATCATCCCTTGCAACCAATTAATCTCTCCATGTAGCCTCACAATCTCAACTTGTGATGACATATACTTTTGAAAGATGGTTGTGTCTACATCACCTAGAGGTGAGGGCATGGCCACTCTTGCATCTACTTTCTCCAACTCCAATCATAGCTCATCTTTTTCTACCAGTAATACATCTCTCTATTTATATCCCATCTCAATTTGCTCGCAGCTTAGTGCACTCAAATGCAACTTCCATAGAGGCTACTTGAGCTTAGATAACTAGATAAAAAAGGATGTAAAACAACTTGTATGTGCATGGTATTTCTCTATCTACTCCATTGGTTCCATGGCCACACCTCTAGTCAAAAACTCCATAGTATCATAAATGTACCTGACCCACTCACCCACCCTACTTGCACATCATGTATCACATGAGTGGGAATTTTATTATATATATCTCATATTATACGTCACATACTTGGTTCTTTGGATACCAAACGTCATCTCGTTTTATTTGTTGTATTACGGCCACCTCTAGTTCTATCTCTTCCTATCCCATTTCTACAACCTCCTCCCCCACCGCCAACAATCTCCTGATGCTCATTTATAGCCATGAGTACCCACCTACTTCCCTTGCACTTCTAGTACTCAAGGGATCTAAGGGTTTTGAACACAACTTCTACCAATAATCTCTCCATAGAAATGATAAAGCCACCTCATTAGTTGCAACTATCTCTACAACATCATCCTTCACATCATCATCATTAGTAGGTGCATGTGTAGTAAATGGTGACAATTACATCTCTCCTAGTCTATATAGAAACCTTTGATGTCAACTATATAATGGAGGATCAAGGGTCACATGCTTACTTAACTCAAACTTTTATAACACTAGCTCATAGTGAAATCTCTCTAAAACTATGGTTTTCCTCCTTGGAAATCAATGTGATTGCCTAATCCAGTTGAGTTGCCACCTATGCCCTACCATTCATGCATACCTTTATAAGGTCTCCAAGTTACGACATCTACAACTAATCTATCAAAGATCCTCTACTCCTTCAGGGTATTCAATATATTGGTTAATATGTTTGGTTAGGAGCAATAAACATGTCTTAACACTAGATCTTAAAACTAATATAAATAAAAATGATACTTACTCCCCTAGGAAAATTCTTATGGGAAAAACCCAATCTTAAATGTAGATCTCACTATATTAACTTTGAAAAAGTCTTATAATACAATGATAAGACCACATATGTGATGAATAGTTTCTCCTTACTAATATATTTATTTGTTTACACAAATTTGTATGTAATTTAAATCGAAATAAATTAGAATAAACATAAATTAACATATATAAATGTTTTAAAATAAATAAAGATATTTAAATAACATTGCATAAAGTTTATTAGGAATAAAATGCATATTTGTTCTTTTGTTGGACTGGTTGATCTATTCTCTTAGTGATTCTATACAAGATTTATCAAGTTTTGGCACTCTCTAGGAGGAGTCCATGAAATTAGATGCATGTGCTCATGCACTATGCCCACACACCATAGCTCTAGTTAGGACAATCTTGGGCATCCTTTGTACCCAGAGTTGGACATACTCTACATGCCCTTCCCCAATATCCAACACTTGATCTTGATTAATCAAACAAGAAATTTTTCACAATACCCAATCACACCCACACTTCATATATATTTATAAGAGTTTTGGGTAGTTATTCAACCAACATACTTGTACATTCAGCAACACCCTTTTATAACAAATAGGGTATTACTTATTTTAATAAAACCATTTACATGTAACATTTTATTTTGTGTTTTTCACCCATATAAATAGAAAATATATATTTCTTTCACTCATTGGATTTTGAAAAAAGATTACACTCTCTTTATATTTTCATCCAATATAATAATACATATTATTATCACTTTTGGGTAAAAAGTATGTAACATTTCTCCCCTTGTAAATCACAGCTACCCTCTATCTCCATTCAAAATCAATAATGCTTAGTTAAGTAAATATGGATATTGATGTTTACTATAATTAAAAATTCCCAAGTAGCATTCTTAGTGTCATTGTAAGTCTATTTTATTTTAACTTTATCTATAACTAGTATAGCTATATTTAAAAAAATATATATCTAAAGTACGCCGAGATGGATCCAATGCATCATTTAATTAAATTATTTTAAGTTATAATTGTAATTATTGTATACTTTAATAAATGTAATCAAAATAATATATTAAATTAGAATAATTAAATTTTATTATTAGTTTTCATAACACATTTAATTTACAAATTATTGACATTATTGTGTGATAATTAATTTTAGAAAATGGTATCATATATTATTACAGTTATAAATACAACATCTATAAATACAGAAACCCAATATTTATAAATTAAGAAGAAAAATTATAATTAGTATTGATAACACATTTAATTTATAAATTATTGACATTATTGTGTGATAATAAAATTTTAAAAAATGGTATCATATGCATTATTACAATTAGAAGAAGATTTATAAGAAATATTTTGAAATTGAAATTAACATTGAATAGAATGTTTAAATACTTTGTAAACATTTGTGGATAAATAATGTGGCATTATCTCTTCTTGCAAATGTTCTATTGAGTGTGGCAAGATATAATGTAATTTTGAAATATTACCCAAATATAGATTTCTAAATGTTTAGCTTGTTGCATGAAATGGATTTTTTTATTGTTGTAGAATATTTGAATGTTGAGTTCTATATATTGTTTAACGGTGTTAGTTTTCTATGGGATTCCAAATGTTTGTTTTACTGAGGAACCTCCAATTCCTTCTATTTTTAAGAGGAATTTGAACCCGATTTTGTATTAACGTTTTGTTTGTCTAGTGTGGTTTGTAGATTTCTATTAATAATCAGGAGGTTATCATGTCAAACATTAATTAGAATTTTTAAGAAAAATATAACTCTAATTCTAGCCCTAGCCCTAACCCTAATTGTAACTCAGATGTTTTCCTTCATTTGATAACCCTAATTCTAACTCTAACCCTAATCTCAATTCAAACCCTAACCCTAATTATAACCATAACTTGACTCTAACATTAATCATAATTGTATCCCTAACCTTAACCACATTGATAAGTAATCCTAATTCTAATTCTAAACCTAACCCTAATCATAATTTATACGTTGCATAATTTAAGGTGCACTTTAAGTGCAATAATAATACGCAATGCCTAATCTAACCTTCTATAAATAATAACAGTAATTCTAATTCTAAACCTAACCCTAATCATAATTTATACGTTGCATAATTTAAGGTGCACTTTAAGTGCAATAATAATACGTAATGCCTAATCTAACCTTCTATAAATAATAAATAATAACAGTATTGTATCACTTCATAAATGGCTACATAGTGCCCTTACCAATTAAATTTCTCTCTTCATTGATTTAATAAACTATCTAGGCTAAAAAAAATTATGTCAGCTCTATTTTGTTTTTATGTACCTTAATGCCACTGGATCACTCCTCTCGTGTAATTATTGAAATATTTTCAATAATTTAATCTAAATGATACCAAAAACCTTTTTTTTTTTAAAGAATTAATTCCCATAGTTTTAATCCTAGCCTTATTGTAACATTAATCCTAACCCTAACTCTAATTCTAACCCTAATAATAACCTTAATTATGTCCCTAAAACTAATTTTAACCCTAACCCTCACCCCAATACTAACCCCAACAATAACCATAATTGTAACCATAACTCTAATCCTAAATTTAATCATAACCCTAATACTATCCCTAACCATAACCTTAATCCTAACCCTAATTCTAACCCTAATGCTCATCCCAATACTAACCCTAACCCTAACTCTAATTGTAACCGTAATTTTAACTCCTAACTCTAATCCTATACTTAATTGTAATTTTATCCATTAGCCTAACCTTTATCCTAACCCTAACCATAACTTTAATCCTAATACTAATGCTAAACCTAACTCTAATTCTAACCCTAACAATTATCCTAATTGTAACCCTAACTCTTGCCTCAATACTACCCTAATGCTAACCCTAATTTTAAGTCCTAACTCTAATCCTAAATGTAATCGTAATCCTAAATGTCATGCCAACTCTATGCCAACCCTAACTCTAATTATAACCCTAACTATGATTGTAATCTTAATCCTAATTCCAACCCTAAACCCTAAGCAATTCAAATTTGGTAAAAAAAAAATATTTCTGATCTTTTTTTATTTCTATGGCTATTTTTTCAAAACTTTCCCTAACCCTAACTCTAACCCAATTTTTTTAACTAATCCTAAGCCTAACCCAATTTTTTCCCAATTAAATTCTTATTTTTTGGAAAAAAAAAATCTTTTGTTTTGTTAGATTATTGCCAAGAACAATTTTTGCTACCATGGTAGTAATTTTTTTGTGTAATACAAACCACTTAGGTTTTCTAATTTTACTAATATATTTAAATTTTTAAAATTTAAAACTCCAACCTAACCCTGACTATAATTCAAACCCTAACCCTAACCTTAATCCTAATTGTAACTCTAACCTTAACTATAATTTGAACTTTGAGCCCTAACCCTAACTATAACTCTAATTCTTACCCCAATTCTAATAGTATCCCACCTTAATTATAACCTTAATTTTAATTGAGCCCTAACCCTAACTATAACTCTAATTCTTACCCCAATTCTAATAAAAAGTATGTAACATTTCTCCCCTTGTAAATCACGGTTACCCTTTATCTCCATTATAGTTCAAAATCAATAATGCTTAGTTAAGTAAATATGGATATTGATGTTTAATATAATTAAAAATTCGCAAGTAGCATTCTTAGTGTCATAGTAAGTCTATTTTATTTTAACTTTATCTATAATTATGTTTCTTAAACTTCTAGATTTTCATTTAACAATGCTTTTTTATTCAATTTTAAATTCACAATTAGGTTCAAAATAATACTTTACTAATCAATAAATCTAGATTTTCATTTAACAATGCTTTTTTATTCAATTTTAAATTCACAATTAGGTTCAAAATAATACTTTACTAATCAATAAATATAGATATGTTTAATATAGTAAACACATGTGAAATACATTAAATGGATTTGTAATTTTAGTTTTAAAGCAAGTTTATGAGATACAACATCTATTTTTTCTAAAATTTTGAAAGGTACACAAAAATGAGGAGCTATTTTACCATATTTACAAAGTCTTAAAAACCCCTCTTTAGGTTTTACTCTAAGAAACACTTGATCATCAACATCAAATGTTAGATAGATATTTTTGAATTAGCCAAATTTTATATCTGTCTTCATGTTTTGCTTATCCTTATTAATAATTTCTTCCATTTCTTATAGATTTTTATTTTCATACCAAATTTCATTGACATTAGACCATGAAGTAGGTGTATTGAAATTTTGACCATACATTGCTTCAAAGGGGGATGTTTTGATAGTTTAATGATATTCTTGGTTATATGCAAACTCATCTAAGTGTAAATAATCTTCCTATGACTCAATTTTATTTGTAGTACGTTCTTAACATGTCTTATAAGAATATCAATTTGTTCCATTTGTCCACCTAATTAAAGATGATACATAGTACTAAAAATTAAACTAATACCAAGTTTAGAGAAAAGAGATTTCCAAAAGGAAGAGATGAATCTAGGGTCTTGATAAAAAATAATATTCTTTGGAAGTTCATGTAATCAAATGATTTTTTAACAAATGGGCAATATCTGTAGTAGTAGATTTTATTTTTATAAGAAACCTCTATACACTCTAGGCATCTTCCCTTTATCCACTTTATCAAAAGAGATTTCCAAAAGGAAGTGATGAATTTGGGGTCTTGATCAAAAACAATATTCTTCGGAAGTCCATGTAATCAAATGATTTCTTTAACAAATGGGCAATATCTATAGTAGTAGATTTTATTTTTATAAGAAACCTCTACACACTCTAAGCACCTTCCCTTTATCCACTTTATCAGTGCCCCACCTCTATTTTATTAACTAGAGAATACCGGTTCCCTCCCTCTATTCCATAGAGCTCTAGGTTTGTCATTTTGGTTAGGATATAGTCATGACCTCTATGTGTATGAGGTAAGCCATTGATAAACCTATACCAATTGACTCCCATTTGTAGTGAGGATTGGACAAAGGTTGTAAAAGACTAGGTGATTTGTATTGTTCATCCTTCACCTTTTGACAATTTAAACATTGTTGTACATATGTAAGAATTTTAGATTTCAATTTAAGCCAAAAATAGTTTCTTATGGTTGAAAGATATATTTTTTGAAATTTTGGATGTCCTATTATAGCGTATCATGGGAATCCTTTAAGATTTGTTGTTTAATGCTAGATAAATAAAAAAAATACATAATCTTCCTTTGTAATAGAAAAGACCATTACTTCTCATCATATAAGATTCAAGCCAGAGATTAAGAAGTACAATTAAATAAAAATTTCGTAATCCTTCATAAAGTAGTTGAAAAAAACATCAAAAGGTAATTCAGATTTAAAATCTCTTTAAAATTGACTTCTCAAGAGTTAAAGCATTTACACACAATCTTTTCCTACTCAAAGCATCGACTGCTACATTATTTTTACTTGGAACATATTGAATAATAAAATCATATTATGAGAATAGTTCCATCCATCTCCTTAGCCTCATATTTAATTTGGGGTTGACTACATAAATGTTGCAAACTACGGTGGTTAGTTTTTAAATTAAATTTGTTTTCCAACAAAGAATGTCACCAAAATTAGAAGGCATGGATGATACTAAGTAATTCTGAATCATGGATAAGATAGTTCTTTTCAATAGGTAACAATTTTCTAGATTTATAGAAAACTACTTTGTCTTCATTCTTTAAGACACCACCTATATGTGTACTACCTGCATTTGTAATTACAACAAAGGGTTTACTAAAATCTAGAATATAGTCCAAGGGGTTGAGCTTAATTGGTTGAAGCATTGGGTTCTCATTATGGAGATCCATGTTCAAATTCCCATAGGGACATTGAATGTAGAATTCTAATTCATGATGCATAAATGCTTGTATGAGCAATAAGGCACTTCAAATTTAAAAGTTCACATTAGATTTTGCATACAATTTATGTTTTCTTAAGGTTTATAGGGTGTGTTCTTTTTCATTATTTGAATAGATCATAAAGGTTTATAGGGTGTATTCTTTTTCATTATTTGAATAGATCATAATGTCATCTAGAAAAATGATTATAAACACATCTAAATATGTGTATGATGTAGAAATGTGAAATAATAAACATAAATCAATCACAATGAAAATTCCTATTTCACAGTCTACATCACCTCAAAACATGAGAAAAGGAATATCAAAATTAAAGGAAAATAATGATATTTCATAGTCTACATCACCTCAAAACACGAGAAAAGGAATATCAAAATCAAAGGAAAATAATGAAACAATGTTACCACAGTAGCCCTTCAAAGGAAAATAATGAAACAATGTTACCACAGTAGCCCTTGATGCACCATGACGAATAATGGATAATCCTTTGCTTGTTTTGAGGTGATGTAGATTGTGAAAATAGGATCTTTCATTATGATTGATTTTCATTTATTATTTCACATTTCTGCATTGTACATTTCAATTTTTAAGGGTTAATAAACATTCCTTGTGTGGGTCAAGTGTGTGTGTGTGTGTTCTCTCTCCTCGTGCTGCAAGGTGATCTTGGAGATCAAAAACACCATTTGACTCACTTTGTCACCCTTTATTAGGAGGCTTGCCTTGGAGACACACACACTCCAAGGGGGTGGATTGGACTCTAGTGAGTGTTTAGATGAAGTATAAAGAGCGGGAGCTGAATCAAAAAACACACTTCTTGGAAGTTAGAATTTTGACATCTGGGCTAAGTTCCCAAGAAATTTATACCTTGGGGAAGTGAATATGAAGGGTTGGTTTTCCTCTTCTCTTGATTGCTTGACATTGTTTCACTTTCATATCATGGATTTGGGCCTCATGTACCTTGTGTATATCAAGGACTCCCTTAAAGACGTGTACATCCTAGTTTAAGACCTCTTGGCAACACTTGATTGATTAATTAGACTTGTTCATGTGTCTTGTGTGTCTTCATCTATTTCAACAATTAATTTTATCAGTTTTGAAAGTCAAGTTTTCCATTGTGTCTTCTTGTGTGTTTGATAAAATTCTTGCCAAAGCATCAAAACACAAACAAAATTTTCACTAGTATTTTTGTCATAACCTAGTACTTTAGTCAATAATGGAATAAAAAAACAACAAATAGAGAGATGGAGAGATAAATAGATAGAGAAATAGACAAGGGGAGAGAGACAAGGAGAGAGAGAGAGAGAGAGAGAGAGAGAGAGAGAGAGAGATAAAGAAAGGGAGGATAGAGAGATATAGGGAGTCTCTTTCTACCTATTCTCTACCTCTCTATCTCTATCCTCCATATATCTCTATCTCTCTATCCTCCATCTATCTCTCTTTCCTTATCTAACTATCTATTTTTAACTCTCCCTCTCCCTCTCTCTATATCTATCACTATCTCCTCTATCTATATCTCTCCCTCTACCTCTATCTCTCTCCCTCTACCTATCCCTTTCTCTATCTCAACCTTCCTCTCTCTTCCCCCCTCTCTCTCTCTCTAGATCATTTGGCTATAGATGCCTAAAATTGGCTAAAAGACAAACCCCAATTACATAAATTATATTTGTGCATATATAGACCTTTGTGTCTATTCAAGTCATATAGTACTAAGGGCATAGATCTTCAATCAAATCATTCCACATACATATTGACCAAGCACAATAGATTAGTATTAAATACATATCTTGATCAACACACAATTATAGAGAAAAATTGCACTTGCAAGAATATTAATTCCATCTAGGATCAATGAATAGGGGAGATGTCATGGTGGATATAAAAGTCAATAAAATTAAGACCAAGGGTACAAATCATGTGTATTCAATTTACTTTTAGCCAATGCCAAGTAGGTTGCAACAAGAATAGTTCATGCTCATAAATGGAAGTAGGTCAACTAAAGGAGAATCTAGAAGCTTCTCCCACTCTTTGTCCAAGGGCAAATTGATATTCTATAAGAGTCTAAAGTGGCACTCAAGTTCAATGGTGCATTCATAGGATAACTCTTTTGATTGAGCCATAGATGTTTGTACAAGGACCTCTAACTCTATCAATTTCTTGAGAACTAATTGAACCTCTTTGATAAAAGGAGCTAAGGACCACATGTTGAATATAGTTTCTTCTTGGCTCTTCTCATTCCCTAGTTCTAGAAATTTGGATCTTCTCATTCACAAGGGTTAGATGATGTGGCCTCTATTTTGGCCTTGTAGTATGATCTTGACAAGACCTTGATGTGGTCAAGGGAATCCATTGACTATTTGAGCTCTTTAATTTTTTCCTTTAACCTCTTGACCTCCTCCTTTGATTCTTCTATTATATTCTTTAGGTCAGCCTCTTTTTCTCTTAGGCCCTTGAGTATCTAGGCCTAGGTGTCCACTTGATTATTTATCTTTTCTAGCTCATAATCTTGGCTAGAGGCCTTTTCCTTTAGTGATCCTATTTCAATAGCCTTGACACTAGTTTTAGCCTTTTCATGGATCAATTATACCTCCAAGTTTTCCACCTGCTTTGATAATGCATTCTAGGTGGTTGTCTTAGTTACTATCTATCTTTTCCCTACTGCCAACTCTAATCTTGGTTTAGTCAATTTTGTTTTAACCTCTAGGAGTTGTTATTTAGTTCCTTCTACCTATGTATCTTCAACTTCAATGGCTTGCTCTACAACTGTGGTGACCTAGCCTTCTAATGCCTTTATTTTCACTTCAAATGCTTTAAGTAAATGTTTTCAAAGTCTAAAGCACTTTTTGTATAGATTCTCTCTCTCTCTCTCTCTCTCTCTCTCTCTCTCTCTGTGTGTGTGTGTGTGTGTGTGTGTGTCTATCTCTCTCGATCTCTCGATCTCTCCCTCTTTTTTCCCTATATCTATATATCTATTGATTTATCCCTCTATTTGTTTATCTCTATATCCCCCCTCTCTCCCTCACTAAAGGATTTTCAACAAATTCATTTGTGCATATCCTGCAATCATGGCATTCCATGAGATCACATTTATTTTAGGTGTTCTATTAAACAATTCATGTTCCTTGTCTATGCTTCCACATTTTTCATACATGTCTCACAAGGTAGTTGCAACTACAACATTTGAAAAAATTCCCATATCCTTGATGTTTTGATGGATGTCCATACCCTATTCCAAATATCATATTTTGGCATAGGTAGGGAAGATGTTGGCAAAGGTTGAGGAATTTGAATTTACAATAGCTAATTGCATTTTCTTGAAAGTTTCTAAAGCCTTTTCAACAAATCCATTTTGTGCATATCCTACAGTAATGACATTTCCATGAGACCACATTTCTTTGAGGCATTATGTCATGTCCCTTGTATATGCTTTCACATTTGGTATTCATGTCTCCTAGGGTAGTTGCAAATATAACATTTGATAAAATTCCCATATCCTTCATGCTTTGGAAGATGGCCATACCCTATTCCAAAGACCCATTTTGGCACAGGCAAGGAGGATGCTGGAAAAGGTTGTGAAATTTGGATTTGCATCCACCAATTGCATTTTCTTGAAAATTTCTAAAGACTTTTCAACAAATCAATTTTGTACATATCCTGCAATCATAGCATTCCATTAGATGGCATCTCTTTGAGGTGTTTTGCCAAATAGTTCATGTGCCTTGTCTATGCTTCCACATTTTACATTCATGTCTTCTAGGGTAGTTGCAACTACCACATCTGATGAAATTCTCATTCTTCATGCTTTGATGGATGTCCATACCATGTTCCAAAGATCTCATTTTGTCACAGGCAGGGAGGGTGCTAGAAAAGGTTGAGGAATTTGGTTTTATGCCCGCCAATTGCATTTACTTGAAAGTTTTTAAAGCCTTTTCAAAATAGTAACACCATGATAAAATGAGCATGTACATAAAGAATTTAAAAACATATCATGAATAAATAAGATGAAATTTACTTTTTATTTGGGTCAACATGAGAAAGGTAAGGACTATGTTAGAACTTTGTATAAATACCCCTATAATGTCAAGAAGAGGAAAATGCAAAGAGTGATAGTGACATAGAGAAGATAGAACATGGGAGGTTACATACAAATAGATGAACTGGAACACAAATAAAGCTAAATATTTCAACAACAAGTACTCTAATCTTCAATAACATGTTGAAGTAGAAATTGATGCAAGTGACTACATGCCATTGAGGTATTCTTAGTATGTTGAAGTCATTTGTAAAGGAAGTTATTTGTATGTATGCTTCGTATGTAGATATGCTTAGGAATTAGGAACAAATAGTAACACAATTATAAAATGAGCATGAGTATCTCTAGAGAGGGAAAGAGATAGGGAGAGACAGAGAGAGGGAAAGAGGGGGGAGGAGATTGAGAGATATAGAGAGGAATAGACAGAGAGAAGAAGAGATGGGGCAGATGGGAGATAGAGAGGGAGATAGACAAGGGGAGAGAGATAGCAAGACAGGGGAGATTGATATATATATATATATATATATATATATAGAGAGAGAGAGAGAGAGAGAGAGAGATAGGGATAGAGGGATAGATAATGAGAGGGGGAAAGAGATATAGAGAGAGAGGGAGATATAGAGAGACATGGATAGAGAGGGAGTGATAGAGAGGGCAAAGAGAAAGCGGATAGAGACATGTAGAGAGAGAAGGGGCAGATTGAGAGAGGGAGGGGGGAGAAAGACATGGGAGATAGACATGGAGAGAGAAATAGGGGGAGATTGAGAGATATAGAGGGAGGGATATAGAGAGAAAGAGGGGAGAGAGGTGGGAATTTAAAGTGGGAGAGATGGACAGAGAAGAGAGAGGGGAAGAGAGAGGGATAGGGGGAGAGAGAGACAGAGAGGGGAGATAGAGGAATGGGGGAGAGGGGAGATAGAGACTTAGGGATAGAGATGAAGCAATAAAGAGGGGTAAAGGGAATATGGGAGAGAAAGTGAGAGAGAGAGAGAGAGAGAGAGAGAGAGAGAGAGAGAGAGAGAGAGAGAGAGAGAGAGAGAGAGAGAGAGAGGGGAGAGATGGAGGAGAGGAAGATATGGGGGAGATGGGAGATATATAGATATATAGGGATAGAGAGGGACAAATGGAGAGGGGGAAAATATAGTGGAGAGAGTTAGGGAGAGAGAGATAGGGGGAGAGAGACAGGAAGAGAAAGAGACGGTGAGATCGAGAGATATAGAGGGAGAGAAAGAGAGAGGGAGAGATGGAACAAAGAGGAGATAGAGTGGGAGAGGTAGAGAGGGAGAAAGATACAAGGGGAGAGAGATAGAGAGAAGGTGATATTTAGAGATATAAAGAGAGGGAGAGATAGAGAGGGAGATATAGAAGGGGAAAGAGATAGGGGAGAGAGATAGGGAGATAGAGAGGGGGAGACCAAGAGAGATATAGAGAGAGGTATATATATATATATATATATATATATATATATATATATATATATATATATATATATATATATATATATATATATATATATATATATATATATATATATATATATATATATATATATATATATATATATATATATATATATATATATATATATGGGAGAGATGGGGGAGAGTGGAGATAGAGAGATACATGGACAAAGAGGGAGAGATAGAGAAGGGGGGAGAGATAGGGGAGAGAAATAGGGAGAGAGAGAGAGAGAGAGGGGGGACTGAGATTGAGAGATATAGATAAATAGAGAGAGGGGAGGTAGAGAGATAGGAATAGAGAGGGAGAGATAGAGAGGGGGAGAGAGAGGGAGATAAAGAGATAGGGATAGAGAGAGAGAGAGATAGAGAGGGGGAGAGAGAGGGGGAGATGGGGGAGGGGGGAGAGGGGAGATGGAAAGATACATATGAAGAGGGAGAGATAGATAGGGGGAAAGAGATAGGGGGAGAAAAATAGGGAGAGAGGGGGATATTTAGAGATATAGAGAGGGAGAGATAGTGATAGAGGGGACAGAGAGGTGGGGATATAGAAAGGGAGAGATATATAGAGATAGAGAGGGGGAGAGAAAGAGGGAGATATATGGAGAGAAATGTAGAGGGATGGAGAGAAATATAGAGAGATAGAGATAGAGGAGTAGATAGAGATATCTAGAGAGGACGAGAGCAAGAGAGAGAGAGAGGGAGATAGAGATATATTCCTCATCATCATCATATTTCTTAGACATGAGGCTACTATAGAGGGAAAGAAGATGGAGGGGTGACATTAGTTTTGTAAAGCATATTAACTAAACATCCAAAGGATTTCAAGAGATATAAAATGTGCTCGCATTATAATGTGAGGGCATTTTTGCCTAATTTATGAAATTCTAACCCTAATGGTTGTATTTTCCTTGGTAATCCAACTAAAAGGGTTGGACCTACCTTTTGGATGCATAAGTAGTTTTTAAAAAAAACATAGAAAATAAACAAAATCCTGAGTGTGCTCTCCATCCAGTTTACACATTTTTCAATGTTAATATGAAAAAAATGATAGTATGACTTCAAGTTTTTATTAGTTTTCTAACCATGTATTTTTTCTAAAATCTATAAACATTAAGGTTTCCATATTCAATTTCTTTTTCTAATGTGTTCTCTTTTGCAGAAAATTTATGCATAGTACATTTCTAGTGTCATTTTTAATACACTTATCGAAATTAAAAAAAATACATTGTTAGATTCTAGACTCTATTCTATACACATTGATTTTCTTTATTTTTGATTAGTTTTCAAAAAATTTAGGGGGGAGCATGCTCAAATTTTTATTTGATGTGTCCACTTTGAAAATTCATAAAAGTCATATATTCATTAAAAAATTAATAGAAAAATTAGGCATAAACTACATGATGTTAGCTAATTTTCCACCAAAGTGATTTGTGAAATACATAAAAAAATGTCAACATCTTAGGGGGAGTGCACCAGGCACTATGTTATATTTTTCTAACAAAAATAGGAGCACTTTGTGTTCTCCCCCTATTTAAACCCCTTAATCTCCACCATTTTTAGAAAAAAATTAGTAGTTTAGAAAGTAGATTGTGACCACTACAAAGCTTGTTTTTATCACATCTATTTTTGAGCATGACTATCTTCAATTTCTATTCAAGATCAGTTTTTACTGATTTCAGAGAAAAAATGACCACATATGACCCTCTTTTGGTCCCCCATTTCCATGCACATACCCCTCATCCAAGTTTATAGGCTCATGAGCAATTGTGTCCACTTTTGTTGTGCAAGAGCAAAGGTTTTTTGCATAAAATGAAGTCATTGAGGTTTTATTGTGACAACTTGTTGTTCTTATTTGTGTGATTGGACTCAAACAAACTCTAGTTTTGCTCACATCCAAAAGCATTATGAGGTTGAGACAAATATAGAGGCCTACCCTTTGAATAGTTGGGGTATTTTCACTCCAATATTTCCACCAAGAAGCAACTACAAATATGATATTCAAAAGTTTGTAAGCAATATTTGTTAAAATTTATGAGTGAAGACTCTAATTTTTTGTTATCCAGGGTATGTGTGGTTCTCCCTTGGATGGCTAGTGGGGAAGAAAAGAGTTAACCTACTTGCAATTTTGCAACTCCTCAATAATCAGGGCCCTTGCCTCAACCTTAAGTGTCATTCCCACAATTCACATTGAGAGGCCCTCTAACCTCTCCATTAACAACTATGAACTCCTTTGAGAAGAAAACTTTGGGTTGATGTAGTTTTTCATTGCATGAATGGGTTGGCGGAGTTGATTGTTCCACCTCTAATCAATGATCTTCCAAATAAATTCAAATTTTTCTTCCTATAGTATTTTTTGGATGACCCTTTCCATATTCTCATAAATGTATTCCATTTGGTTTTCTCTCCATCCATCAAGCGCAAAAGCCTCACCAAAGGCTACAACACCTACAAATAAATTAAGCTTACAATTAAAATAAATACTTAAAAAAAGTGAAATCAAAGGATTCAATTTTAATTCTAAATTGAAGTTTAAATTTACCTTGATGATCTCTATAGCTCTCTTTGCAAAGACAATTTTGTGACTTCTTTCCATTAGCCTTCTTTGAATATTATGAATCTAGCCCATGCTTGGCTCCCAAACCTCTGTTGTGTTGAAATGGAGGTTGTTGTAGAACTAGGAATTAATACAAATCATATTCATTTCTTTTTTCTTCTTCTTCCATGTACTTTCAATTGAAGGTTTTGATCCAGTGTGTTTTGAGGAACCAAAAAAACCTAGTGATTGGACACTACTTAAGCTAGACAAGGTGGATGTGATGTGTAAGCATGGACCATGATTAGAGCCCAAAATCTATGTCATATCCACCTCTATTTCCTGCACCATATTACGATTCCCAATGCTGTTATAGCTGCATTTGTACTCATCCTCTCCAATTTCTTTTGATCTATCAATGAAAGGGTTGCAATTGTAGGTTTTCCTAGTTAAGAAAACCTGCACTTGAAAGGGCAAAATCCACATGGCAAAGTCTTGATCTGAGTAGTTTTTATTGTTTTCAAATTTTTAAGTTGCCTAGCTTTTACCAAATCACAATTTTTTTGGTTTTGCCAAGTCCAAGTCAAGCATGAGCCAAGTCAGAGCATGCACATTATGAACTTTTCTTTGAACTTTAAACATAAACCTTGTTGGCTAGATGGTAGTTAAAAAAGCATCTTGTAAAACATAAAATATAATCACATGAAAACTGAACTGAATGGTTTTGTATTTTGAATATAAATGAACAACATTATAAATTGAAGCAAAATAATGTTATTTCATAACATAATTTGATAATTCAAACTTTTTCTTCTCTTGCAAACTATAATGCTTGAACCTCAGCCCACTTAGTAACATAGTCTGTGCACACTAGAATATACTCCTTGCCTGATGATGGTGGTGAAATTGGTCCCACAAAGTCTAGACCCCATTGCTCAAACGGTTCCATCATGACTTGACGATGTAGCAGCATTTCCTGGGTAAAGGTTGGCTACCCCATCCTTTGGCACTGGTCACAGTGCTGCACATACTTCTTTGTATCTTTATGAAGAGAAGGCTAGTAGTAACCAGCTCCAAGGATCTTGTGGATTGTCCTGTGGAAAGAGTAGTGGCCACCAGATGGTTCATCATGACATGCTCTCAACACATCAAAAGTCTCATCAGCCTTTAAGCACCTGCATAGAATGAAATCAGGACCACATTTAAATAGTAAACCATTCAACCATTTGTAGGATAAACTTTCTTTAACTAAATGTTTTCTTTGTTTTGAAGTAAAATGGGATGGATAAAAGCTTGTAGCTAAAAGATTAGCTATGTTAGCAAACCAAGGTGCAGTAGTGGATATGGTAAAAAGATGTTCATCTGGGAATTTGTCCTCCACTAGTTGGTCTTCTCCTCCTATATGCAATCTTGACAGAAAATTAGCAACCAAATTAAACT
This sequence comes from Cunninghamia lanceolata, assembly GCA_027924645.1. Lineage (NCBI taxonomy): Eukaryota > Viridiplantae > Streptophyta > Pinopsida > Cupressales > Cupressaceae > Cunninghamia > Cunninghamia lanceolata. The sequence goes on along the minus strand of BSBN01001670.1, from coordinate 2,218,747 downwards.
TCCCTGGATTATCAACTATGGTAATATCAAATTCCTGCAATAGCAATAACCACCTAATGATTCTTGCACCTACTACTAGTTTATTCATTAGGTACTTGATAGCTGCATGATCAGTGTACACAAATATTTTATATCTAGTGATATAATGCCTGAATTTGTTTATAGCATAGATAATTGCCAAGCATTCTTTTTCATTTGTATAATTTCTTTCTGCAGGGGTAAGGTTTTTTCTGATGTAATAAATGGCATGCATACTTTCTCCTTCCTCCTTTTGTCCTAAAACTGCCCCAATGGATTCATTTGAAGCATCAGTTTGTATGTGAAATGGTAAAGTCCAATTAGGTCCCCTTAAGACTAGTGTGACAATAAGCTTCTCCTTCAAAGTTTCAAATGCTGATTGATAGTCTTCTGTCCACAGAAATTTTGTTTCTTTGTTAAGCAGGGTAAACAGGGGGGCAGCGATTCTGCTAAAATTTTCTATGAACCTCCTATAGTAGCCTGCATGACCCAGAAAACTTTTGACATCAGTCTGATTTTTGGGTGAAGGCAACTATGTGGTTACTTCTATCTTGTTCTGATCCACTCTGATCCCTTTTTCTGAAATGTGGTGTCCCAAAACAATTCCTTCCTCCACCATCATAAAACATTTCTCATGGCTAAGGGACAGTTGATTTTTATCACAGCATTTTAGTACTTTTCCAAGATTTGTGAGAGCTTCCTCAAAGTTATCCCCATACATAGTAAAGTCATCCACCTCCATGCATTCATTAGCCAGTTTAGCAAAAATAGCTAGAACCAGTCTCTAAAATGTAGCTGGCGCATTGCATAGCCCAAAGGGAAGAACTTTGTAAGCAAAGGTTCCCCAAGAGCATGTGAAGGTGGTTTTGTCTTGGTTTTCAAGTGCTACTTGAATTTGATTATACCCACTAAATCCATCTAGAAAAGAAAAATACTTTCTCCCAGCAAGGTTGTCCAAAACTTGGTCAATAAATGGTAAGGGAAAGTAGTCTTTTTTTGTGGCCTTGTTGAGTTCTCTATAATCAATACACACCCTCCATTTCCCATTCTTTTTAGGCACAATGACAAGGGGTGAGACCCATTGACTATCTGAGATTGGATATATGAACCCTGCCTGGAGTAATTTTTCTATTTCAGTTTTGACAATGTCCTTTAAAGTAGGATTCAATCTTCTTTGTGGTTGCCTGACAGGTTTAATATCCTTAGTGTAGATATGATGGGTACAGATCTCAGGAGGTATGTCTTTCATATCTTGGTATTCCCAGGCAAAAGATGCTGAGTGGGAGACCAAAAGATGGATAAGTTTTTCTTCCTGACTTGCTGTTAACTAAGTATTTATATTAAGTGTTTTCCCTGGCAGAATCATGACCTGTTTTGTGATTTGATCCATAGATGTGGTGGGTCCATACATTGGTGTCATGGTATTGAGAGGACAAGAATGTGGGAGTAACATGTGGAAGGTGGCTAAGTCCCTGTAAAAGGTTTCCCCACAAGGAATAATGTTGGCAAGGGTACAATGAGAAGAAATAAGAAGTTCTCTCTGAGGATCTTGGGCGAGTTCCATCACATCTTTATTGATTAGGATGTGAGTGAAGTCTTCCATTGTATCATAGTATACTTCTTCTTCTAATTCTCCAAGATGTTCCCTAATGGTTACCATAGCTAATGAGGCACTGTTGTCCATGTTCTCTGGTTCATCCACCCATACTCTTCTTGTGTAATGCACCGATGGTTTAGCTGGAGGATACAGAGATATTTTCTTTAGATCTATCCCATTAGAAATGACCATATCTCCAGTTTGACAATCAATAGATGCTGCTATAGTAGCCAGCCATGGTCTTCCTAAAATCAACGGATAAGCATTTCTCTGGTTTCTAGGTTCTAGTATTAAGAAATCCACTGGAATTCCCATAAATCTATCACAACAGGTACATCAGTGATTACTCCTTTTGGAATAGCTGCTGACTAATCAGCAAGTTGAAGAATTGTAGTTGTGGATTGGATACCTGATAGAGCTAACCTGTCCATTGTATGAACTATCATCACATTAATTGTTGCTCCTAAATCAACCAAAACATTTGAAATTTCTACCCCCGAGATGAAAACAGTTATGAGAGGATTTCCAGGGTCTCCGTATTTTGGGAGGAGAATTTCTCCCATCAATAGATCCACTACTTTTCCTTCCACTTGTATTGTGGAGGGAAAGCTTTTCTTTCTGCCTTGTGTTTTGATACAATACTGTTTAATGAACTGATTTAGTTCTGGTACATCCCTGATTGCTTGGAGAAGAGGAATTTCAATGTTTAGTTGCTTGATTTCTTGTAAAAGTTCTGATTCTAGATTGGTTTGGATTTGTTTTTGTGGAATCTTTCTCTAGGGAGCATTCTGTTTAAGCCATTTTGGGTATGGTTCTAGCTTTTCCATCTCCAGAGCATCTCTAGAGCTCTTATCAGAATTGTGTTCAAGACTGTTCTCCAAAGCTGGCCTTTTAGGAGTAACTCCAAAGTTGTCTATGGATAATTTTTCTAGCACTTTCTCATTAGTAATCTCCTCTGGGGGTTGATTAGATGGATTTTCAAGTTCCTCGTCATTGGTTATTTCAACTATAGTTGGAGGAGAAGGTCTTGGGAATGCTTTCCCAGAACGCAGCTGGAGATTATTTGAATATATAGCATTAATTCTAGCTAGATTTTCTTGCTCTGTCATGTAGACAACTGCTTCCTGTTTATTGGACGTGGGTTTGGTATAGGCTGAGCTGGTAAATGTGGTTGACTAACTAGTTCATCTTGTGTTTGACCCTGTGTGTTGGAGGATCCAGTTAGTAAAGCTTGCTGTTGAGGTTGGAAACATCTAGGTTGTCCTTGGTATTGTTGATGATATCCCTGTTGAGGACCCCATTGAGGTTGCATGTTTTGTGATCCAAATTGTGGTGGCCACTGTTGATTTCCCCAAGGTTGATTTTGCTAGTTTTGGTTTTGCCAATGTTGACTTGGCTAATCCTGTTGTCCCCTAGGAGGATTATTTTGAGGGCCATGCCAAGTTGGATTCCACTGATTATTTCCCCAATTAGAAGGACCCCTGTAAGAGGATTGGTTTGGATATTGATTATAAGGGAAATTTCCAGTTTGTTTTGTCCCACATAGTTCAACTCCTCTTCTATCACAGCATTCTTTTTACTCAATCTTTTCAAGGCTGGAAGTTGACTACACTGACTGGTAGGATGTTCCCTATCACAGATCTGACAAATCTCTGATTTGTCCAAGGGGCATTCTCTCAACAGGTGTTTGTTTTTACACCTAGGACAATAGATGGAGAGCGGTTCAGTTGCTTTGTTTTGATCAGTTGTTCTAGTTTTTGCTTGAATCCCATCTAATGTGGTATTTAGTTGGATCGGAATGTCTATTTTTAGATTTGCAATTTCTTCCATCAACTGTCCTATTTCATTCTTCCCTTTAAAGGTTTTGGATGACCTTACTCCATCTTGGGTTCTGGAATAGTTCCTGCAGAGTTCCTTTATATCAGGTATTTCCATTTTGTTAATGTTCCCTTTTCCCATTAGGTCCAGTGCCTGTTTTGATTCTTTATCCAATCCTTTTATAAATAGGGTTCTGGCCAAGGAGTGATCCACTGGATTGCCATACCTTCTCAAGGCAAAATTAAACCTATCCACATAGTCTTCTAAGGATTCTTCCTCCCCCTGCCTAATTTTAAACAATTCTTCATTTTTATTACTAGATCTGCAATAATCTTGGTATTTTTCTAAAAACTCTATTTCCATTTGATCCCAAGAACGGATAGAATCCTGGGGTAAACCCATAAACCATCTCATCGCAGAATCTTTTAGGGTTGAAGGGAATAGTTTGAGTTTCTAGTTATCTAATCCATAATCATAAGTTTGGCAGACTACTTTGAATTCAAACAAGAACTGATCTGGATCCTCAGAAGAAAGTCCTCTAAAATTTGGCAGATGTGCTGGTGAGATATTTTTCATAGGAGCATTGTCTCCAGTAGCCAAAACAATAGGATAAGAGAAGGTTCTTGGAGCCTGATTTTCCTCTTCCCTATGATTATCATTTTCCATGTTTAGTACTAGTTCTTCTTCCTAAGGCTCTAGGAAATTAGGTTCTACCAAAGGATCTGCATCAACTTTTTGTTGTAATTCCTGGATATAATTGGCAAGTGGAATGTCTGGAGGATCTAAGTGATTGTTGTTTTGAAGTGTAGGTTCCAAATTAAGATCTAGGTTTCCTTCTTCAACAATATTTTGTAACACCTCACTGCTTTCCCCTATGGTGTGTTGTTGGGGTGTCTGCTTAATATATCTTCCTTTTAGATCTCTAGCTCTAACCATATAGATCTATTCTAAAAGAACTATTTTAACTTAGTGTCCCTAATTAACACAAACTTATCTCCAGCAATGACACTAAAAATGACAAGGTGTCGCTGTACCTCATCATTTAATCTATTTTCAGAAGTCAAAAACTAGGGCTGTGTCCATGGCTATCTGCAACTAGGGATTCTATAGTTACCAGTTTATAGCTAATCCTAATTTAACAAAAGAGATTAATCTATCTACTTGTTGAATAAATGTAATGAATGCTGGAAAACAGAATAAAATAGAAAATTTGCTTAAAGCAAAGAAACAATAACATGCATCTATCCAATAAAACAGGAAACACCTTTATAAGAGAAAACTAAAACAATAAAATAGTGGTACTAGCCTCCTGCCTGAGTGGTGAGAGTGGGCCCTTGCTCCACACCCTTGAGGCTGAAGGCTATAGCAGGAAATCAGCACAAAAGATGATCACAACTAAATTCAGTCCAATTCATTCATTTCTGCATTCATGAAAATATGGCTATCACAGAACTGAGACCTCCGAGAGTCAGAATAATTTTATCATTGTTGTTCTTCTACTATTTCTGAGAGTATATATAAAAATGAGTGATGATATATCATTGAACCTATCTACTAGTCTTTCTATGAGATGACACCATCTCTTTATTGTACTTAACTATCTAACTTATGAAAAATCACCATGCGAGAAAGGTAGACTTGAGTGGAATAGAAGTCCACTCAGAGGTCTAAGTTTAAGTCTTAATACACTTGGGCATCAAAGCCCTGAAAATAAGGATATTGGATTAGTTCAATTCGTAACTCATGCAAAATCTTTGAAAAGATAAAACTTTAGCAGTTTAACTAATAGTTGACCCTTCACCACTCAGGGGATGATTTGAGTGAAGTAAGGGGTACTAAAATTGCTGCTGAAAGTGTCTGGTCGGCAGCTCTACTTAGAAACATGCCCTGTTCTCAGGAGGCACCGAAGATAGTTATTCCTGTCTGCAGCTCCGAAGATACTCCAGACTCTCACAGAGCTCTGGAGAGGCATTCCCCATATCTTCAAAACTTCAGGTGTCATGGTTCTTTGTTATTGTCTCTAAAGATTATTGAAGATGATCTCCAGAGATGCACAAAATTGCTGTTCCTGGCACCTACACCTGTTGATTCAAAAAGAAAGAGAAGTTTTGCATTTTTCCATCAATTCCACGCACATTAGTCACTTAATCATAACTTCTAATCTTGAGTAATCTATCTTAATTAATCACAAAATAGAACAATCTTGTTAGCTTATTTGGGTGCAGACAGTAGGAAGATGAACTGAGGGAGGGGAAAAAGAGAGGCAAAAAGATGTATTTCATGAGTGCAATTTGGCACTCATCAAAAGGACATATCATGGATGGAAGATTGTGCTAAGATTGATTATTTTGGTAATGTGATTATAGCCCATTTCTGCATATTGTAAATTTTAATGTGTATAACAAGTTTTCTTGAGGCAAACTTCATTGAGCTTGCACATGATAAACATGAATTTGAAAGAACTGCAATCCTACTTCAGTTAGAAGTGAAACTCAAATAGATGGCTCATGATTATTGGTATGTCTCATATCCACAGTTTGTAATTGTTTTTAAAATTATGGGTTTAAGTACTTCTTTAACACAATAATATAGTGCATAATATTTCCACAATGTTATGAGTCACGTTCTTCACAGCTGCTGGAGTCTTCCCTATTGGTATTATTTGCTTGTTGTTACTGATGTTGGAGTCCAGTTTTCTAATTTTGATTTCAATCAGTTGGCTACATTATGTTAACTTTCAAATATCTTACCAAGAGGTCGCACTATCATGAAATATTAAGAATTATATTTTAAGTTTGTAATATGAAGAAAAGTGGACTGGGACACCTCCTCATACTTACTTTGGGGGATGAAGGGAGTATGCTGCCCCTCCCTTTCCATCTCTCCTTCCTCTCAATCTCAAATTATACATCAGAAAGAGATAATATGTAGAGGAAAGTGTATAGAAGGAATCACACAACTATGAGTCTGTGTAGTCAACGTAATGTAGAAATAACTAGTAAAGGGCTGATGTATGGTTTGAGGTTGGTAAACCATAAAATCCTCAAACCAGCTTCCAAACTACAAAAGAATCCTCAATTGGAGAGACAATGAATTGACAGAACTACAAGAGGTCACTTGGGTGGTTAGGACACCTATCACAGACACCACACTATCATTTTGAAGAGTTTAAGTTATAAAGTCTCCAAGATCTACCCTTGATTCAAGATAAAGTAAACTTGAAGCTCCTTCAGCCTTGTAGCTGCAATACATGTATGTGTAGTAACATCTACCAACAAGACAATACTAGGAATGGAGGATACACCTAGTGAAAGATTTAGGAGGGAAGCCAATTGAAACTCCCGATATTGTTACAGTTGTCATTGAGCAATAGGAAGTACAAGTGACGACCTCAAAAAATGATGGAGCATAATTAGAACTTGATGGATGGGTGTTTCAGAACAATACTTAGAAAGTCTGAAAAGGAAGTGGTTAATGTCAACAAATAATCCTTTGCAGGATGTGGTTGTGAGATCCTTTGCAGGACTACCATTGTGACCTCAAGAAGATCAAGTAGAATTCCATATAGAATGAGCCCCCTGCCATGGACTATTATTGTGATCCCTTGCTACTGTTGTGATCTTTTTAAGTTCTAAGCTTCTCAAAATCAGATCTTTCTTGGACTGCTTTAGGCCCTTTACAGGACTACTATGGTAATTGTTGTGTCATGGGATCTTGCACTGTCATTAAATTGTTTCGATCCAACTTTAGGGTAGTTCTAAGGAAATTTGCTAGTGTATAACCATAAACAACTAATAACCATAAATGATTATGCTAGTGTATAAAAATGAATTAGATTAGTTGGATGCGTTAACATATATTTTTGTTTATTCGATAGTGGTTAAAATTATGTTAATATTTGTAAATGAGGATGTCAATAGAGTTCTTGTTTCATATGCATTGGTTTTCAATTTTTCAAGCTTTTGCATATGATTATTGTTTAATTTTCTAATTTTTCTTGTGTATATTTGTTTGTACCATGTAGGAATGAAAATTGTGGATTACTAGGATATCAAACAAGTAGACCTAGAGCTAAAATTCATCAAAGTGATTCACATTCAATAGAAAATGCTCAGCCATTAGCAAGCAGCAATCCATAAATTGATTTCTCTCCAATTCAGAATCCTCGCCCATTAGCGAGAATTGCTTCTGATTTTTTGTCTCAGCAAATTAACAGACCAAACTTGCCCGTCTCAACATTTCCTGGTAGTGATTTTCAGGTACATTCCTAATGCTCAATGACTACAATTCACTAAATAATTGCACTGAAATTTGTAATTGAAGAAAATTCTATTATAGTTTCCATGTAGATGGGAACATTCATGGAGAATCATCTAGGAGTATTCCATGAATGTTACCATTATGCATTCAAGGATTTTCTAGTTTTGTACAAATACATTTCCTTTTACTTTAAGAATTTTCCTCTAGTAGGTTGTAGGACATTCCTACCAGATTCTCTCAATTCATGGAAAGCAACTTATTTTGTTGTTTGAAATTTGTAGAAATTGTCATCCTCTTTCCTATTAATCTTGCAGACATAGACCAGCATATTGAATTTAAGAGAAAATTTATTCACAAGGTCATTTTTGAACGATTCACTTTCTATAAGATATACTGGAATAGACAATAGTTTTGCAAGGCCCACCTTTTCTATCTAAAATTCTCAATAACTGTATCCCATTATACTTCTAATAGATTTATATTCCTAACAGGAAACTAAAGGGTTAAAAGGTGAAGGTTAAAAAGATACCCAAATTATGGTCAAATACAAATGTTTGTTATAATTCAAACTACTGGCATTGAGATCTGCTGGTTTTATACCAGCAAATTGAAAACAGATAGGTAGTATATGAGACTATGAGAAAACATAAAAAAATTGCATGTGTAGTTTTTGTATTTCCCAGTGTGTCTAACTTTGGGATTTTGACTGCAGACTGCTGCCAATGGAAAAGAGTTACAATCAATGGCAGGAACTTCAAGTAGCTTAGTGGAAAAAATATCCAATCAGAGTATACAACTATTCATAAGGTAGTCTAAATTAAGTTTATTCATGTTGGGTACGTGTGAAGCCCAATTGTAATGGCTTTCTCTTGTAACCGATGCCTCTGCTTGTAACCAACTCATCTTCCTGTGATGACAACACCTTCTTGTAATGGCTATCTCTTCTAGATTGTAGGCTATGCATTTGGTATCTTCTTTGCAAGAAGTAGGAATGAACGTTGGCAATATAATATATTGAGGTTTGCTGGAGCAATGCACTGTATGAAAAACTAGAGTATTAATAAATAGAGAATCCTCTGTTTTGTGGACATAGCCATTTAAAATGGTGAACCCCATTAATTTTCTGGTGTCCTTTGTTTTATTTTCTGAGTGTGTGTTCTGTTGTTAAAGATCTGCAATCTTTATTTTTTGTGTTTTTTAAATTTACAGTTGGTATCAGAGCCTGGTTTGAACCAAGAAGGAGTTGTGAAGAAAATTCAATAGATATGGAAGAGAGCCCTAACTGGGATGATTGGGTTCAAGCTCTCATGTTTATGTGCCATGGCCATGAAGAGAGTCATGATGAAGTGGGAGCTATTCATTAGATGCTTTTGGATGAATTAAATGATGAAGCTGATTCTATTATTGAGGAGTTTCTTGGCATGTTAGAACCTAGCAGTGACATTGAAGAGATGCAAGAAATACAAAGTGTTGTGTCTCAATCTAGAGAAGAGGAAGAGGAAAAAGAAATATTTTATTTTGCTGATAATGACGTTTCTTTTTTCAAGTTACAGCAGGAGGTTGTATATTCAAACACAATGTGTTTAAGGAATGGTCTATCTATAAAGAAAAAGGTTAGATTTAATTTGCCAATGGAAATAGATGATTTGGCTATTGTAGAGGATTTGCATGTTCTGGTAGAAGCTGAGAATAGTGATACCCAGAATGGTGGAGCTGTGTGGTGCAGGAGGTTCAATTTACATTTCTTTTTCAAATATAATATTTTGTGCCCTTGTTAATTTTGGTTTTTTTCCTAAGGATTTGAAATCCATTTCTTGTTTTGTAATAAAGACTTAGTCATTTGTTTGACTAGTCTAATTTGGAGTTATCTTAGACCTATTTTCTAGGAGGTTTTCACTTCAGAAACTTGTTTTTATGACAAACTACCTTTTCCATCGATTTACTACTTTCATAGGCAGTTGTACGGATAGAATAGGAAGTGCAAGAGTTGGGGAAACTTCCTATAAACTTGAATCTATATAAACATGCCAAAAATATAGAAGGAAGGAGTTTTTATGAAGAGAAAACTGTGTTTTTCTATTTTTTTCTGTGAAAACAGTCTTTGTACGGCCAAGTACGGATTGCTAAGGAAGTGAATTTTTTAAAATGCTTTAGATCTTGGACGTGGATCTCATTTGCAAGTAATTTTGGTCTTTGAAACATTTGGTGGTGTTAGTTTCATCTCTTTTTGTAAATATGGGTTAAACCCTCTTTCCCTAGGGTTTTGAGGTAAAATAGAGTTCTTTTCCTCTATCTTCTGAAGGTGAACAGTCATCTTTTGATGGGATGGAGGAAATTATAGTAGTTTTCATGTTTTTGATGTTTGATAGGTTGTTCTCCTTCTTTCATAGTGGTTGGTATGTCTCTATCTAGTCAAAACAGTGACTAGTTAGTGAAGAAAAGGCATTGGACAGAAAGTGTAGAAGAAAACAGTCATAAGGTTGATAAAATGGAGTGGTTCTTTGTGTTTTAGGAGGGATACAGACCTGCAAAAGAGTCCTACACTCCAGACAAGGGACCCTTAATGCACCTCTTTCCCATTATCTTAAATCAGACAATCCTTAGAAGGCAAATAACAATTGTTGACAGAAAAAATAGTTTGCTGTCATGCACGTGGGTACAGTACGGTCTGAAGGTTTGATGGATGGTAAAGACCTTAATTTGGTATTTGGTTCATGCACCAAGAAATGAAGGTCATAGGAGGTTTGTGAGTGACTAACATGGTGTTAAATGTCTCCTTGTTTGCAAAAATAACCTACTTTCTAACATTGTTTCATTGAAGACAGTCAAACAGCTGTACTTCTTCTGTCAGAGCAGTACTATGGTGGGGTGTCAAGTCAGTGGAACCTGTCTTTGTAAATGCATGTGATGTTTTGATCTTTGTTGGGAAGGAGTGGTTGTAGATTGAGTCTTCTCAAAGGCTACAAGAAGAAGTGGTCACTTTAAAACTATCATAGGATAGTCAACCTCCTATTTGCTTTCCTCTGCCCTTTAAACACAATGTGGGCCTGCACATAAGTAGTTGGTTGTTTTCTCACACCCAATGTTGAGTATGCATTAAGCATTGAGGGTCACTTGAAGTCTTGGAAGGGTGTTGAAGGCTTAAGTCCTTGTTTATGCTACAAGAGAAGGGCTTCCTCTTTAACTCTGTCAAAAGACAGTCATTTGGTAAACAGTCCTATATAATTTATGGTTTTTTTGTCAAAAAAACTCTTGTTAGTGCTGTCCTCAGTAAATATATGTGAAGATTATGGTGGGTAGGGAAATCAATAGTAGCTTTGTTCATAAAGGTACATGATAGAAGCTTCCTTGTCACTGTCAAAAGACAGTCATACAGAAACTTGCTGTCCACTGTTGTATTAGGAGTGGAATGAGAGTTTTTTGGTTAGTTTCATGCCTGTCATAAGTCAGTATATGTTGATTTGTGTTGTTGATCATGTTGGTAGAGGTGTGGGTAAGAAGTTGTGAGTCAAACCAAGGTGGTTGTGTAGAAAGGTGGGATTGAGTAGTAACTCTCCAAGGTAAGAGTTGGATAGCCTGTGAGGAGGACACTAGATAGTGGTCCTAGGCTAGATAAATCTCTGTATTAGCCTTGTGTAGGCTTTATTTTCACAAACACCGTGGTAAACCTTGTAGAAGGAAGTTAAGTTCATTGAGTGAACTACAACCTTTCTACCTTCCTCTGCATCATATTGGTATCAGAGCCAATATTCTGATTGAAGAAAGTTTATGTCAGAAGAGGAAATTGAAACAGAGGCTAGTACAATGTCTCCCAAGACAATGAGCCAAGATGCCATCAAGAAGTTGGTGGAAGAGATGGTTGAAGCAAGACTTCAAGAAGCAAAACTACAGGAAGAGAAGAAGTCGAAGGGCAAGACCAAAGAAGAAGGAAGTTCTTCAGACACAAATGAAGAAATAGAGGTAGAAGAGGATCCTTAGGAGTAGGATATGTCTGCAGATCAGAAAGCCTTCTTGAATGCACTTAAGGGTGCTCATGTAGATAGTGGTGATCCCAAGATGGAGGTGCCTACCTTCCATGGCAAGTTGGATGGAGATGTCCTCACCGACTAGATAGAAGCTATGTGTAACTTCTTTGATTACAAGGAGTTCAATGATAGCAAAAGGTCAAGTTTACCAAGACAAGGCTAAGAGGTTTTGCACTTGTATGGTGGAACTATATGCAGGGTGAGAGGGAGAAGATTGGGAAAAGTCCCATCACTAAATGGAGCAGAATGGTGGCTATGCCTAGAAGCAAGTTCATGCCACCTAACTATGAGATTCAAATCATAAGGAGATTTTAGAATTTGAGGCAAAAAGATATGGATGTGGCTGCCTGCACAGAAGAATTTCATAGACTCAGTATGAGGGCCAATCATAATGAAGATGAAAAAGGGATGGTGGCTAGGTACCTGAATGGACTAAAATACAATCTGCAAGATGAGATAAGTTTGGTGTTACCAAAGACAGTGGATGAATGTTTCCTGTTGGCCTCCAGAGCTGAGGAAAAGCTGAGAAGGAAGGGTGACCAAAGTGCCAGAGGTAGAGGTGGTAGAAATCAAAGAGGTAGAGGCAATTTTGGCCGTGGACAGTTCAACAAAACTGAAAATAACAGCCAATAAGAAACACAATCAGCAATAGAGCATAGAGGAGGTTTCAGACGTGGTAGAAATCATAATGGTAGAGGCAGAAATGGTGGAGGTGGTAGAGGACCAGGAGTCTTCACTGGAAGATGTTATGGCTGTAACCAAGTTGGCCATACAATGAACAAATGCCCAGGGAAAGCTAGCAACTCTCATGACAGTGGGAAGAGAAATCAGTTAGTGAAAGATGATAACTGTGAAAGTGTGAATTCACCAATGGGAAGTGCTACACCTATTTTAGATGGAGAGAGTATGATGATAAAAAGATCTATGTTGAAGATGCCATTGAAGAAAGAACCCCCTCAGAGAAAGAATCTTTTCAAAACCCAAGGCCTAGCCTATGGGAAACTTTGCAAATTCATAGTGGATTTAGGGTCTACTAAGAATGTGGTATCCACTGAGATGGTTGAGAAGTACAAGTTGAAGAGGCTACCTCATATCAGTTCTCACAAGATTTCTTGATTGAACAAGAACCAAAGTTTCATGGTGGAGGAACAAGCTTGGGTTGAATTTGCAATTGGTGACTACAAGGACAAAGTGCTATGTGAAATCATTCCTATGGATGCATGTCACCTACTTCTTGGTCGTCCATGGCAGTATGATGTTAAAGCTCAGCATGATGGTGAGAAGAACACTTATGTCATCACCAAGAATGGAAGGCCATTCAAAATGGATCCTTTGTTGGAGCAGCCTAGGGGAAAGGAAAATAACAGCAATGTCATGTTGGTAAATGGAAATGAGTTCTTAAACATTTTGAAGGAGAATGACAACCAGGGGTATGCCTTGGTCATGAAGCCCAAGAGTGGATCAGATTAGCAAGATCAAAAATAGAAGGAGATTCCATTGGAAGTACACCAACTTCTGGATAAGTATCAAGACCTTGTGGTAGAGGAAGTTCCCAACTCCTTACCACCCATGAGGAATATTAGTCATCAAATTGACTTAATACCTGGTGCTACGTTGCCTAACAAGGCTACATATAAACTGACACCACAGCAAAATGAAGAGGTGGCAAGGCAAATTCAAGATCTCCTAGAGAAAGGGCTGATTAGGAAGAGTCTAAGTCCTTGTGCAGTTCCAAGTGTACTTGCTCCTAAGAAGGATGGAAAGTGGAGGCTATGCACAAATTCTAGGGCCATAAACAAGATCACCATAAGATACAGATTTCCAATGCCAAGGATTGAAGATCTCCTGGATTACCTGGGAGGATCATGCTATTACTCAAAGATTGATTTGAAATCTGGATATCATCAAATCTGGATCAGACAAGGAGATGAATGGAAGACCGCTTTCAAGACCAATGAAGGTCTTTATGAATGGCTTGTTATGCCATTTGGTCTTAGCAATGCACCAAGTACATTTATGCACCTGATGAATGAGGTATTAGTTGAATTCATTGGTAAATTTGTTATTGTTTATCTTGATGACATACTAATCTTTAGTAGGACAAGAGAAGACCATGTGAAGCATGTTGGACAAGTGTTGGCGAAGCTGCATGAGCACAAGTTGATGATCAACTTAGACAAATGTGAGTTCATGAAAATTGAACTTGTATACCTGGGATTTATCATTTCTAATGGCTATTTGAAGATGGATCCCTCTAAGGTTGAGGCTATTATCAGTTGGCCTACCCCAAAAATAGTGGGAGATGTGAGAAGTTTCCATGGATTGGCAACTTTCTATAGGAAGTTTATCAGAGGTTTCAGTTACATTAGTGCTCCCATCCTCAACACCATCAAGGGTGGAGTCAAATGTAGATTCCAGTGGACGAAGGAAGCTGATGATAGTTTTGAGTTGTTGAAAACAAAGGTGGCTGAGTTACCTACCTTAGTACTCCCTGATTTTGATAAGGTATTTGTTGTTGAGTGTGATGCAATTCAGCAAGCTATTGGTGCTGTTCTTAGCCAGGAAGGACATCTAGTGGCATTCTTCTCAAAAAAGTTGAATGAAGCCAAGCAAAGGTATTCTACCTATGACTTAGAACTCTATGCAATGGTGCAAGCTCTTAAGAAATGAAGACATCATTTGCTGCCCAAGGAATTTATTGTGTTTACTGACAATCATGCTTTAAGCTTTCTTAACAGTCAAGAAAAATTGAACCATAGACATGTTAAATGGATGGAATAGCTACAAGTTTATACCTTCACAATTAAGCACAAAAGAGGTGTCTCTAATAAGGTGGCTGATGCATTGAGTAGGAGGTTGCTTCTTGTTCATGAAATTCAGTTAGAAAGCATGGGTATTGACTGTTTAAAAGAGCTATATAAAGAAGATTTTGATTTCAAAGAGGCTTATGATGTTTGTGTGAACTTGGCTAACACATTCCATGGAGAGTATGCAGATTTTGTTTTGCAGGAAGGCCTCTTGTTTAAGGGCAATTTGCTGTGTGTCCCTAAGTGCTCTATGCGAGACAACATCATCAAGGAGAAGCATAATGGTTCTTTAGGAGGACATTTTGGCATGGACAAGACACTAGAACAAGTCACAAGGTTCTACTTTTGGCCAAAGGTACAATCAGATGTGAGAAAATATGTATCTAGTTGTGCAATCTATTAAAGAGCCAAAGGGGTGTCTTCAAATGTAGGTCTATACTAGCCCCTTCCCATTCCCAATAGACCTTGGGAAAGTATCAGCATAAATTTTGTGCTTGGGTTACCCAGGACAGCCAGAGGGGTGGATAGTGTGTTTGTCATTGTTGATAGGTTCAGCAAGATGGCTCATTTTGTGCCATGTAAATGAACAAATGATGCATCTCATGTTGCATGTCTATTTTTCAGAGAAGTAGTAAGGATACATGGTTTACCATTGTCCATTGTAACTGACAGATATTCTAATTTTGTAGGTCACTTCTAGAGGACCTTGTGGAAGAAGCTGGGCACACAATTGTCCTTTTCATCAGCCTACCATCCACAAACTGATGGTCAGACTGAGGTGGTTAATAGATCACTTGGAAACCTTCTCAGGTGCCTTACAAAGCAGCATGGCTTGGCATGGGACTTGGTTATCAGTCAGGCTGAATATGCCTACAATGATTCAAGGAATAGGAGCACTGGTAAAAGTCCTTTCGAGATAGTTTATGGCTTTCATCCAAGAGGGCCACTTGAGCTGAAGGATCTCCAAGGTTGGGATAGAAGGAGTGCACTTGGTGAAGAGTTTGCTGCCTCCATGAAAACAGTTCATGATCAATTCAAGTTGCAACTAGAAAAATTAGTCACAAAGTACAAAGAAAAGGCAGATTTGAAGAAAAGAGAAGTACAGTTCAAAGTTGGTGACTTAGTCATGGCATATCTAAAGAAAGAGAGGTTGCCAAAGGGTCAGCCAACTAAACTCCTGATGAAGAAGATTGGGCCATGCAGGATAGTGCACAAATTCGGTCCAAATGCATATGAGATTGAGCTACCAGATGGCCTGGGTATCTCTCCAATTTTCAATGTTTGTGATCTTTTTCCTTTTAGACCTCCATTACCTGATGAAAGTGGATCAGATGTGGTGACTGAAGATGCTGATTGGATCAAGGATTTGCCTCCAAGCAAACCTTTATAGTTGGAGTGCATTCTGGATTCCAAAGTTATCAAGAAGACTCGGAGAGGAGTCTATAAGGACTACTTGGTGAAATGGAAGGATCTTCCTGATTTAGAGGCCACCTAGATGACTACAGCAGATATTCTGAAGCATGGCATGACACTTCAATAATTGGCAACTCAAGGGACTTGAGTTTTTCTCACAGGGGGAGTATGGTGCAGGAGCTTCAATTTACATTTCTTTTTCAAATATAATATTTTGTGACCTTGTTAATTTTGGTTTTTTTCCTAAGGCTTTGAAATCCATTTCTTGTTTTGTAATAAAGACTTAGTCATTTATTTGACTAGACTATTTTGGAGTTCTCTTAGACCTATTTTCTAGGAGGTTTTCACTTTAGAAACTTGTTTTTATGACAAACTACATTTTCCATCGATTTACTACCTTCATAGGTAGTTGTACGGATAGAATAGAAAGTACAAGAGTTGGGGAAACTTCCTATAAACTTGAATCTGTATAAACATGCCAAAAATATAGAAGGAAGGAGTTTTTATGAAGAGAAAATTGTGTTTTTCTATTTTTTCTGTGAAAACAGTCTTTGTACGGCCAAGTACGGATTGCTAAGGAAGTGAATTTTTTAAAATGCTTTAGATCTTGGACGTGGCTCTCATTTGCAAGTAATTTTGGTCTTTGAAACGTTTGGTGGTGTTAGTTTCATCTCTTTTTGTAAATACTGGGTTAAACCCTCTTTGCCTAGGGTTTTGAGGTAAAATGGAGTTCTTTTCCTCTATCTTCTGAAGGTGAATAGTCATCTTTTGATGGGATGGAGGAAATTATAGTAGTTTTCATGTTTTTGATGTTTGATAGATTGTTCTCCTTCTTTCATAGTGGTTGGTATGTCTCTATCTAGTCAAAACAGTGACTAGTTAGTGAAGAAAAGGCATTAGACAGCAAGTGTAGAAGAAAACAGTCATAAGGTTGATAAAATGGAGTGGTTCTTTGTGTTTTAGGAGGGATATATACCTGCAAAAGAGTCCTACACTCGAGACAAGGGACCCTTAATGCACCTCTTTCCCATTATCTTAAACCAGACAATCCTTAGAAGGCAAATAACAATTGTTGATAGAAAAAATAGTTTGCTGTCATGCATGTGGGTATAGTATGGTCTGAAGGTTTGATGGATGGTAAACACCTTAATTTCGTATTTGGTTCATGAACCAAGCAATGAAGGTCATAGGAGGTTTGTGAATGACTAAAATGGTGTTAAATGTCTCCTTGTTTGCAAAAATAACCTACTTTCTAACATTGTTTCATTGAAGACAGTCAAACAACCGTACTTCTTCTGTCAGAGCAGTACTGTGGTGGGGTGTCAAGTCAGTGGAACCTATCTTTGTGAATACATGTGATGTTTTGATCTTTGTTGGGAAGGAGTGGTTGTAGATTCAGTCTTCTCAAAGGCTACAAGAAGAAGTGGTCACTTTAAAACTGTCATAGGACAGTCAACCTCCTATTTGCTGTCCTCTGCCCTTTAAACACAATGTGGGCCTGCACATAAGTAGTTGGTTGTTTTCTCACATCCAATGTTGAGTATGCATTAAGCATTAAGGGTCACTTGAAGTCTTGGAAGGGTGTTGAAGGCTTAAGTCCTTGTTTACGCTACAAGAGAAGGGCTTCCTCTTTAACTCTGTCAAAAGACAGTCATTTGGTAAACAGTCCTATATAATTTATGGTTTTTTTGATAGAAAAAATCTTGTTAGTGCTGTCCTCAGTAAATATATGTGAAGATTATGGTGGGTAGGGAAATCAACAGTAGTTTTGTTCATAAAGGTACATGATAGAAGCATCCTTGTCACTGTCAAAGGATAGTCATACAAAAACTTGCTATCCACTATTGTATTAGGAGTGGAATGAGATTTTTTTGGTCAGTTTCATGCCTGTCATAAGTCAGTATATGTTGATTTGTGTTGTTGATCATGTTGGTAGAGGTGTGGGTAAGAAGTTGTGAGTCAAACCAAGGTGGTTGTGTAGAAAGGTGGGATTGAGTAGTAACTCTCCAAGGTAAGAGTTGGATAGCTTGTGAGGAGGACACTAGATAGTGGTCCTAGGCTAGATAAATCTCTGTATTAGCCTTGTGTAGGCTTTATTTTCACAAACACCGTGGTAAACCTTGTAGAAGGAAGTTAAGTTCATTGAGTGAACTACAACCTTTCTACCTTCCTCTGCATCACTGTGGACATGGATTCTATTGGTTTGGAGGAGTCAGAGGAGGGTTTTAGCATTGCCAAGCTCCCACCTTTTGTTGCCTCTGGCAGTGCACCATTTGGTTTTCGGCATCAGAGCCTGAGACTACCTACAAACCCTTCCGAGGGCTCTGCAAAGGTGTTTGTGATGGGGACTAGGTCATCTAAATTAGGGGAATCTGGGGTTGGTAATAACCCTATGGAATTGTAGTAGGGTTTGGCTTCAGCAGAGTTGGGAGCTGCCGAGGTTGCTAATGGCGGTGCCTTGAAGGCTGTGATTCGTGAGCTGGTTAACTTGCTAGAGACTATAGATGACATAATTGCTGCCAAATCTATGCAAGATGGTGATTCTGTGAGGTGCTTGCAGGAGAATCCCAACAAGGAATTCAAGAGCAAGGAGTTGCTGGAGAGTGCAATGGAGGTCCTTGTGAGTAATAAAAAAGTAGAGGAGTCTCTCCCTTCTCAAATGCAAGATTTGCAAATTGACGGTTCCCCTAAAGAAGACAATAATAATTATGGGGGAGTAGAAAATTTTAAACAAGACTCTTCTAAGGTGAGACAAAGTGTGTCTAGAACTATTTGCAGATCTGAAAGATCTTAAGTGTTAGGGACTTCCAGTTAGCTCTAGTTCTGTTAGGTTGTTGGGATTCGATTATTGCAGACAATCTAGGGTCGATCTTGAGCTATAAATATGTAACATTGGTAATAGATCGAGAGGCAGATTCATTCAGAGATAGTTTTGCTACAGATTTTTCTGTCAGAGATTTACTAGAAGTTTGAGACTTTCTGCTATGACTAGCGAATATCATTTGCCTTTATTTTGGTTGTTCTCAATTCAGATGGTTGATGTAACTGTGCATGTATCTGTGCCTCTTATATTGCTGGAAAATTAATGAGAAAGATAGAGTTCTGTGCCTTGGTTGATATTTTCTGTGTCATTGTAAATTGTCTATTTGTGAGCCTTTCAGTTTATTCATTATATTTGTTTATGTTAATCATGCAACATTTTCTCTTTAACGTAACTAAATCTTGAGAATAGCTTCATTGTGCTTAAGTTGAGAGAGATACTTTATTCAAGTGCATCACCATAGATAGATTTGCTTTAACTATATCTTTAATTTTGTTAATTTCTACCCTTTTTCCCAAAACCCCCATTGAAGAACAGAAGAGCCAGCTTCTTTAAAACCTGAAGGTTGTTTCTGAGAAGCATTCCCACATCTCAGAACTTCCCATGTTGCTACTAGATTACACCCACAGATTTATGCATCAACAAAAACCATGGCCTGGTACAGTTTCAAGTGAATGCTTCCAGTAAGGTAAAGACTCAAACATATGAATCTTGCAACCCTGTATAGTGTTAGAGAAGGGTTTTTTATTTTTACAATTTTTGAAAATGGAAAAGCAATATAGTTTCATCACCTTTTACTTTTAGAAAATGGAGAAAAACCTAGTTTGTGCTGTCAAAATTTGTCGCTTGAGAAGGCTTTCCTCTCTTCATACATAGAAATTCACTTGGGTTTGAATAGAATGATAAATGTAGAGGAAAATGAAGAGGTTTGAACTCATGAAAGAGAAAGGATGCTAAAAAGTAAGAGAAATGAAAGTATTTGGCCGTGGCACATAAAATATACGGAGAACAAAGTGCCATCAATATGTAATCTATTCATGATCAAAGAGATAATGCCAAACATAAGACAAAGATGAGTGTATATCATGCTGAGTGAAACATACAAAACATAGCCACAACTTTACATAAGGAAAGCTTTCTGGAGCTCAAATCGAGCATCATATCAATAGAAAATGAATACAGAGCTTGAAGGGTGAAAAAAACACTCATTGTTACTATAGAGAAATGTATTCAAACTCTTACCATAAAGCTTTAGAGATACAACAAATGGTGTCCTTGAATATAGAGAAGAGAGCAACAAAAGATAAACAAAGTGAAATACATCAGAAGATGGTCTTGGCCACAGCTAATAGAGCCAAATAAAGCTTCAAAATGTAGAGCTATATTATGTTTTGTGAAAGAAAAGAACTTACCTTGTCTCTTCCTATGAAAAATCAACAAGGAAGATTCTAGAGAATAGCAATGATGGTGAAGAATCAAGCTCAAGGGATCAAACCCTAGCTCATCATGGTGGTGGCTCAGAAGAACTCTTGTCATAAAATGTCAAAATTGCAAATGAGCCCGATAATTTAGGGCTTCAAGTGTTTTGTTTTAGGGTTCCATATTGCCCTAAGTTGATGTGATATTTTTATCACATTGATTTAAAAAATTAGAAGCCTCAACTAATACCCTCAGGGTATCATTTATCCCCTATGCATGTTTCATTGTCTAGGCTTTATGCCTTAAGTCCCTTTGCCACATATGCCTAATATGCCTTAGGATTTTTTGCAAAACAAATGAAGGATAAACCTTAGGCATTCTTTTTTAATTCAAACATTCAAGTATGCCTTCAAACTTTTATGATTTTTATAGAAAATCAAATGCCCAAAATCATACTTGGCTAAATAATCATATAAGCCTTGTATTATTTTTTTTGTAAAGAGTCAAATCGAGACAAATTAGGAGATAAAACTGTAAAATCTATTGTGAAACATTATTAAACCAATGCTTTTAAAAATTTCTTGAATAGTTGTTATTAAATGTAGTTAAGGCAGAGTGAATATAGAACAAATCTTTCCATTCTAGATTTGCTTTCTTCTGGGTGAAATTGAGCAAAATATGGACAACATGGAGCTTTTATTGACCAGCTAAAGCTTGAGTTTTAGGTGTTTTTGGTGGGACCACTTTGGAGAGCATTGTGACAGCTTTTACACTTAATTTGGACCAATTTTGGATACTTTTTTGGAGACTTTTTCTTAGAGATCAAAAATAGATCAAGATGGTTGTTTGTGAGTGAGATCATTGGAATAAGTAAAAATTCTCATAAAGAATCATTAAGTTTTAGGATTTCATTTTCACCTATCTTTTTAACCCTTTCCTTAGTAAGTCATTTAGATTAGATGAAGTTACCAAGGGAATCAACTCACTCTGGACGTTCACTCCAAGTTGTAGGCAACCCACAGGCCTAGGCATGTTCCCATGTGTCAATAGGTAGCTAAGTTGATAGCTTAGCAATTGGGTACATACTTTGTTGATAACAAATTTTGGCATTACCCAGTGGGACTCTAAAATTTGCTTTAAGAGAAGTTTTCCAAGTTTTAAAGGTGATGTTCTGGTACATGCAGTAATGTTTCTAGCCTTTGGAGGCTTCAAGATATACCTAGTGACTGCATTTTTTTAGTTTTGCATGCAGATCTAGTGAAACCATCTTATGAAAAGAGTACAAACTAGATCTAGTCCTGCTCTGTTTGATTATTTGTAATTATCTCCACCAAGAAGGAGGGGTCGGACAGCAAGTAGAATTTTTTATTCATCGAAGAGGTCAAGATCTACACCTCTGAGACTCAATCTTCCAACTCTAGTACAGAGAAGCAAGAGTCATGTGCTAATAGTACAAATACCAATGATTCCTAGAAATTTTGCATTTACACCTTTCAATGGGGGCAACCCATTAAATATTTCTTAGCATGATGACATTCCAGTTGCAGCCCTCAAAAGTCTATCATTTTTTACTAGACTGGATCATACCACTCTTATTGAGCATATCCAAGATGTGGAAACATTGTGCTCTATGCATAATATCACCTAGGAAAATGTAGCACTAAGGATTTTTCCTACATCACTGAAAGGGAAAGCTTTCTAGTGGTTTAGAGGACTCACAATAGGCTCAATCATGTCATGGGATGATTTGGAAGATGGTTTGCATCAACACTTTCAGGATAAGTTTGATCATTTGTTGTTATTGGAGCATCTGAGTACCATTAAAAGAGCTCCTCATGAGCACCTGGTATATTTTAACTACCATTTCCAGAGGACTTGGGATAGGATTCCCGCAATGGTAAAGCCTACCCCACAACATGCATTTTTATTCTTTGTTAAGGCTTTAAATAGTGAAATATCTGTAATGATTTAGTCTATGGGAGGGTTTACTCTTCCTAATGCTTTGGAGATAGCTATTAGAGCAAAAAATTGCCTTATTCAAGCAGGAAAAGTAGCCCCAAGGCCACCTTTGCCCATTTTTCCTAAAATCCAACCACCTGTACCTATGGCTATACCTCCTTTAGCTACTGTCCCACCAGTTCTAGCAATAGAATATCAAGTTGCAGCTCAAGAAACTATTGTTCCAGCCCAATCCCAAGAGTTTCAAGAGATCAAGAGCATACTAAAAACCTTTGGGCATGAATCAGTGAGTATCAAAAAGCAAGTTGGACAAGAGCATAAGCCCTATCAAGTTCCATATCAGCAAAATAGGCCACCTTTTCAAGCTGATTCTCAAGGCCAAAGGAGAAATTTCAATCCTAGACCTTTCTAGTCCTATAATCCTAATGCTTCTAGCTCTTCAAAAGAGCTCATGCCTGCTCAAAACAATATAGCACAAGAATGTGACTGGTGCTATCCATGTCACCAGCCTCATAACCAAGCTGCATGTACAAATGGTATGAGGAATCAGGCTCTTATGGTGTAGAAAAGTTATCGTGATTCAAAAGGTGTTGCGAGTGAAATTTTAGTTTAACAAGATAACTCTGATGTGGCTTTAATGAATTGGCAAGGCACTAAATTTTGTGGTGTAAGTTATCCCCAAGGTCAAAATTAGCTAAATGTACCAGTTTCAGCTAGCACAAGAACAAAGAAGAGGGTTGTTGATTTAGATAAGCAAGATGGAAATGTACAATAGAAGCCTGCTAAAGATAAATCTCAAGTTGTCCCTACAACACAACAAAAGATGTAGATTCTACAAAGAGGTCAAGTTGTATCTGGGAAGGATCAGCCTAAGGTACAATTATAGCCTTTACAAAGGAAAAATGATGATGTTGCTGTTAAAGGACAGCAAAAGGTGAGTCATGTTTCATTCAATGTTGTAGAACACCTTAAGAAGGCTACAGTTAACATGTCAGTAATGGATGAATTACATATTCCTGGTCAAAAGAATCTTCTACAAGATGTTTTTGTTGAGTTTTCTATTTCTGATGGTACTAACCAAGAAAAAGCCAAAGTTGTACTTGCCAACAACCCAAAAATTAATAACAAGCAGCAACAAACTCAAGAGGTAAAGCCTCCTCCTTTTTATGTAAGTTTAATCATTGGGGATAAGCTTGTTTATAACTGCATGATAGATTTTGGGGCAAGCAGTTCTATAGTTCAACTAGATGGATCTTCAATTAAGACTACCGGGGTGATTAAAATTTACCTCTTACCTTGCATGCCTGTCCCAATTTTACAATCCATCAAGATGTTCATGTTATCAACCTACCACCTCATTTTTCCTTTTGCCTCTCTAGGGAGTTTACTTCTAGGTTGGGTGGGTTTTTATCTTCTGATTGGTCCTATATATTTTTCAAAACAAGGTATGGTATGAAAGTAACCATAAAATCTAAGCCTCTAGACAAGGATCATATTGAACTATATGTCCCTAGCCCTATAAATACTAACCTCTACATCACCCATGGGAAGGAGGATCAATCCGTGACCCTAGACCCCAACACACCTATTGAGGATGTAAATCTAGATGAGTGCGCAGTCGAGGATCATGAAGATCACCTTTTCTGTCACACTGATGAGGTAGGATTAGGCATTTATATGATTCATGAGCCTAATGCATTAATTCCACATCTAGTCAAGGATCAAAGTTATCCTGAATGGAAAGAGAATCAGCTTTGGAAGCTGTATTTTGATGGTTGAAGAAGCAAAATGGGTGCAGGTGGAGGAGCCATGCTGGTTTCACCTGATGGAGATAAGTACTATTTGGCATTAAAGTTTTCCTTTAGCTATACAAATAATATAGTTGAATATGAGGCACTTAACCATGGCCTAAAATGGGCCAGAAAGAAAGGTATCAAGTGCTTACAAGTTTATGGTGATTCTGAGTTAATTGTAAATCAAGTTAGAAATTTAAATGTTACCAAAAATGATTTTCTCAAGAAGTATAAGCATCGGGTTTGAGATCTAATAGAGGATTTTGATGCTTTAAATCTGCGTTCTATTCCTTGAAATCAAAATAAATATGTAGATAAGCTTCCTACTATAGGATCTCAGTTTGACATTCTGACTGATATTCATAGTATAGATGTACAATAGTATGTAAAAGTGGTTGTAAGACCATTTGTACCAGATAACAATGTAAGCTGGCAAGTTTTTGATAGTGAAATGTTTTGCTAAACAAAGAACTAAAATGGGTGGTCGGGTTTCCTCTATTAAATCTAGCTTTCTATCCTCCAAGGAACCCCAGGCTAAATCCATTAACACAAAGGGTAAAGGTGTGGCCAAGGTAGATCATTCGGAAAAGAATCTTGAGAAAAAAATTTAAGGACCCTCCAAAGAAAGCTATGTGCATGAAGTTAAGGAGGAGGAATATTGTGACCTTAGACCCTGAGCCCAAAATTGAGATTGTTAACATCGAGCTCCCCAATAAACCTCAGCTCAAAAGTAAGAAGGAACCTAAAGTAAATGAGATCATTCAAACTACGTTCAAGGATATTTCCCAGCCTGGAGGTAGTAAAGGTAGAGGTAATATTGAGGATCAAAATGATAGGGTTAGCTTTTCTCTTGATATCTCGGGTATAGAGGAAGAAAGCCCAACCAAAGGAAAAAAGAAAATTAGTGACCAATATATCAACCAAAATGATAACATTAAAGATCTTGAACCCCCTACCAAAAAGATGAAGGGAACCCTTATACACTTTCATGGGGATAACAAGAAGGATTGTATCTCTTGCAGCCATCTGGTGGAGAAGGTTGCCACCCTCTATTAGGCTCTTGACCTTCAAAATCAGGCTTTAAAATGGTAGTTGGCTCAACTTCACCATGCCAAGACAAAAATTCAACACCTTGAAGTCATTACTCAACTAGAAACTATAGAATGGCCCAAGAAGAGAAAGGATGAGTTGTGGGATCAAGTGGATAATTTGGCCAGAAAGTTTGAGAAGTGGGAAAAGATGGAAGATGAGATTGTGATGATAAAAGATAACCAGGAGAAGCTCAAGAAGAATGTGGCAGAGTTGGTGAACTTTAGTACAGAGACTGTGAAAAAATCTGCTACAACCCTTTATGTGCTTAAGGAAGAGCTGGAAAAACATAAATCCATGAGGGAAGTTAGAACATGTAAGGAAGCTTAGGATGTGCAAAATCAGAGCATGGTTGGCCTAACCAATAGGACTAGGGATAAGAACAAGAACAACAAAGGCAAGTAGGTCAGCTTGGAGATTGAGGTGACCTAGGCTAAGGAGATCAAGATTCAAGATATGCATGACTGGGACAAGGAGGAGAACATGTTTGAGGACAAGATGGAATTCCTTAATAGAGAATGGTAGGCTATTAGCAGCCTGAAATCTATGTCTAAGCAGCAGCTTAACCCGTTGTTAGTTCTTCTGGGTTTAGCTGGCTCTGCTGGCCCTTTTTGCTTGCTTTTCTATTTTTTCTTATTTTTCATTGTTTTACTTCTTGTGACACTTGTTCATCTCACCTTTTTGGCTTATGTACATGGGTTTGAGCCCTTCCTGGTTACTTTTATCAAAACTATCACATTTCTTTTTCACATTGCTCTTTCCCCCCTTTGACATCAATGACAAAGGACAAAATATTTGCATTTCTCATTCTCCTCATTTGACATTAATCATGCTTTTTACCACTACTCTACTGCAACTTCCTTTCTTTTACTACTCTACATACTCCCCTTAGGAACACACACCAAACTGCATCAATCGACAATCATTGCATAATGACAACTCTCACTCCTCCATACTACAACAACCAATAATTCCACTGTCTAGTCTCCATGAGATGTAGCCACCAACATCAATCTAGATCAAGGAATGAATCTTGAGATCCACTAGACTGATGCATCTCCTTATGCATCTAGTTCAAAGAAGGAGGGGCAATAACCCCCAACTTCTCCTGAAGATACTCAAAAATATCCTTAGGAAGAGCCTTAGTGAATATGTCAGTAACCTGATCCTTTGTAGACACATATCTAAGCTTCACTTTATTCTCTACAACCTTCTCTCTCAAAAAGTGATACCGGATTGAGATATGCTTTGTCCTTGAATGCATCACTAGATTCTTTGTGTTTAGGGTGAAAAAGTAGGTTTCTCTTAAACAAGGTTAAGTCCTATTCTTTCACCTAACTAAACATTAGGAAGACAAGAATCGATCTTGGGATCAAGCTATTGATTACTTGTCTATTTCCTAATTCTAATTAGGTCTGATTAAGGTGTCTAACTAAGGTTTTATCAAGTGTCTTTATTCACTAGTCAAGTAAACCCTAATTAAACCTTATAACAAAAATTAACAAAATTCAAAAATGAAGTAGGCAAAACAGATTCTAGAAACACAAAGAATAAGGTTTAGAGATCATGCACATAGAAATTGAGGGCTAACTGGACTACGGCACTCGCTCATTAGTCCTGCAACTTTTCGTCCATGAAAATCTTCCACACCAGCTATACAGTGACCCTGAAGAGCTTCTAGATCTCAAAAATTTTCCCTAGTTGGACTAGGGTGCCCACTCATTAGTCTCGAAAGTGTCAGGATCCAAAATTCTAAAATTCAATGACAACTATATTCATGATATCTATCTTCCTGTTGCTCCTTTTTGCCGTATCCTTTAAAACATGATCTGCACCTACAAAATGAGGAGAAAGATGCTGTGGCTATAATGGATCTTGCCTTAGTCAAGGCCCATTTTCAGTATTCCTACCTCAAGAATAGCTAGAGATAAAGATTTGCAGAAGTGTGTGTAAACCTAACAAAGTGTATGCAGAAATATCAAACCCTAGATGTATCAATCAAGGGAAGATAAATAACTTTCTTCAATTCAATAAACACATACAACTTCACCTCAAGGAGATGAAAATAAATGAAGACTTGTATAAACAAGAAGGCGAATCAGCAATGTTCATGAAGGTTCTCCAAGCTCGATGTTGGAGGCTTCAACCCTTCTCCCGATCATGTAAAAGGTGTACAAACCCTAGCAAGAGAAAGATAGTCTCAAGATCTTGATTCCTAATCTCCATCCATTCTCTCGATGATACCAAAATCAAATCACTTTCAAGAGTTTCAACAAATCATTGATCTTCAATGGAAATTTTAGTAGAGTTTTGGCATAAATCTTGCATGAAGGTTGTGTGTGATGAAATGATTTTCAAATGTCTTTTTATATCTAACCTTAGGAAATTTAAATTTTGAAATAACGTCTCAATATTGTGTGAAAACAAAAATTTGAAAATAGAATCCCATGGTGTATGGCGAGAGTTGACACCCCGCCAAGATTCAAATTCCCAAAAATGGGGCAAGACTAGGGCATGAGCACTTGAGTCCAGTCCCCCAAATTTCTGATCAGATTTGTATTTAGGGGGTCCTAGGGACCCATAATCCAAATTCTCTTTCTAGGTACCATCAATAGTCATCTAAAAAAATGAACATTTTACAACTAGAGACCAGCCAATCAGGGTTTTAAGAAGGCCAAAAACAAAGAGGTTCAGAGGTCACCAAAGGTGAGGAGATAAACCAAGGGAAATTGTACCATTCCATACAGGAGGATAATTTCTGATGTAACATTTAGCCACACTTTAGTGGCCATATGACACTAAGTGGATATGCAACTAAAAGAGAGTAAATACATCAATCATGAAAAGAATAACCAAAAGGATACTATAGGGGAAGACAAATTGTTTTCACTGAGAAGGAAGAAGCCCCTAAGTCTGCAATCCTGCAAGACCACAAAGTTAGGAATTGCAACCGACAAAAGAACACTTGTCATAAAATCAAAATCAAATCAACTTGCAACCACCACTAATGAATTAGTACACAAACACTAAGGGGGTTGAGTGATGAGACATGATGAGGGAGGAAATCAAGGGAGATATATGCCCCCCTTGTTTCTACTTGCTTAGTCCAAAAAGGAGAAACAAGGAGATATCAACATGCCTCAATTTTGAGGGAAACTTGATGAGAAATGTTTTATGAGGGTTGTTTGAAGAAACAACACATAAGCACAACACATTGGGTGAGATAGAGAGCGGAACCAGGATTCCAATGCAACAAACGACATAGAAATCTAAGTTTGACAGCTCAGGATAGAGGCTCAAGAGTGAAATAGATCAATATTGCACCTAGTTAGGGATAGGAATTGTCATCCAATTACTTTATGTAAAGGGAGTTTTTACTTAGCACTTACTCATTCTTGTGTCTTGTCATTGTTTAGAGGAGATAGAGAGAAGGAAAAGAGGAGGACAACCATGCCGAGATGACGCCCGTATCAGCCCCCATGACTAGAGATGGTCTGATCCCAAGTGGCAGAGAGGCATTTTAAGGCCAAGGTAGGGTCCTAATCATATGCTTCTATCATCTTTCTATTTTGTTTTACTTGTTTTTATCATATATCATGCCAAGGGAGGCATCATGGATAGGGGTCCCTAGCAGGGGTGCTCGGGTCCACCTAGGGCGCCAGAGTCTCATTGGGGCACCCTAGTCCCTCAGGGGCGCTAGTATCCCTCTAGGGTGCCCAGGTCTTCTTGGGGTGCCCAAGTCCACAGAGGACAAGGGCCCTAGGTACAGGCACTTGTTACTATTTTAGATAGTAGTTTTTGGTTTGATGAGGAAATACTGATAATACCACTTGCTTTTTGACCTATAGGATGTCTCGGAGACACAAGAGCACACAAGTAGTCACCTGATAGCACTACTTTAAGAGAGTGCTAGTACCATGTCTAACACAAAGAGAGAGCACTTACAAGTGGTGGGCTTATGGTGGGTGTTTGATATGCTGACAATCAGATTTCATTGTAACATGTTGATGGCATTGATGTAGAGGTGGAATGTAAATACATCCACATTCCACTTGCCTACAGGAGAGATGACTATCACACTGGAGGATGTATACAAGATCCTGCAACTATCTATCTGAGGAGAGACAGTGATGGTCATGAGACATTGCACAGTGGAGTATACTCGCAAGAGTCAGTTGTATTGTCTGGGTCACATAGTTTCATGGGCAGAGCGAGGACATATTTAGCTTCGACTTCTAGAGCAGGGATGCAGTGACATCCCGTTGGTTCGAAGGATCATGATAGTCACTATTGTACTAGCTATCACACTAGATGGATGAGGCAATCACCTTCATGGTGTCTTGTTCACACCATTAGAGTGATGGAGGAGCACTAGACTGTATATGCGTGGGGGAGCAGTATGCTTGCGTACCTCTATCATGACTTGGGATGGTATGTCCATTATGAGATACACAATCTAATAATCTACACTTTATTAAAGGTTTGGGCTTTTGAGCATATTAGGTGCAAATGATTGACAAGGTTTCCTATAGAGTCAGCATTCACCCATCCACGTGTTCATGACTATCCACTAGTTAGATGTTGGAGAAATGGTGATCTATTATACTGGAGAGTTGTCTTTGATAGATTGCAGCCCAGCAATATTATCTAGAGACCGTATCGTGGCTATATCTTATGGCCTGGCCAACTGAGACAGTTAGTGAGGATGCAGAAGGATCGGTTGATGGTCGGTTGCCTTGATCACATTGTGGTTTGGTTCTATTTTGATAAGGTGGCATGATAGTTCAGATAGGTACAAGATGTTCCTATAGTGCGTCTGAGCTATGTACGCACTGTGCACAACGCAGTCAAGGTGAACAATGCCCAACAACTGATAGTAGCAGATATACTTCTTAGTGATGATGATGGTCTTGGGGATGCAACACTAGTATCAAATATAGAGGATGTTGGTTGTACCCAAGCATATTAGACCTAGTGGTATATAGCTCAATCTGCTCCTATCTTTCCTCCCGGTCACCCTACAGGTGATGCTCAACCTTGAGCTGGTCACACTAGTGACACAGGGGTAGAGGATGATGTGTCTTACTTTGTAGGATATTACAATCTCAAGGAGGATGTGGAGGATGATGATGATGAGGAGGAGGTTCCATCATAAGAGGTAGCCACTGACAAGGAGACTAACTCAAGATGACGGTCTAGAGCTTGTGGTCCAGTCCCTACAGGTATTGAGAGACCAAGTTAGAGTGTGAAGGGGGAGTGTAGTAGGTCTATTTCCCCAGCTATAGATTAGACTATAGAGCTTGTGACACCTTCAGTGATTTAAGAACCATCTTGGCAAGATGGAGATATAGGTTAACTTGGTTTCATTAGTTTGATGATATTTATGTTTATTATTTATGATGGTTATGCAGAAGTCTAATATATCCATCTTATTTCTATTTTGCAGTTGGGACTGACGCTTTGCAAGACTTTGTGAGTCATATCATAATGGACATAGTACCTTTAGATGTATCTGAGTAGTGGGTGCAGCCTGGGTATTCACCATGGCCATCCACTGGGCAACATGTGGATATATTTATGCCTTTCGTCAAATATAGGACAGCTATAGAGGCCATTCCAGAGTAGTCTACATAGGAGAGAGAGAAGTTACTTTAGAGAGCTGAGCACATCAAGGATGAGCTTCAAGCACAGCGAGAGAAGATGGTAGAGGTACCTACATCGAAGAGAGAGCCAGTCATCAATGAGTTCTTACTACTTGAGGTCCATCAGGTGAGAGCTAACAGAGACAGGGCTCAAGCTGAGAGAGACTAGTACCATCAGATGTACTAGGAGGCACACGAGGAGGTGATAGGGCTAAGAGGTGAGATCAAGGGTTACAATCATGGAGTGTCTCTAGGAGTCATTCATGATCCATAGCAACACATTGTCAAGCCTCTGTCACGTGCACACCATGAGGGCCTGAGGGTATAGGTGACTGAGGTTCAGCTATATGATATGTATATATTATGTACTATGACATCCCATTTTTTTATGAGGCATAGTCAATTCAGATGTATATTTAAAACTAATGATGGTATATAAATGATGTTCACTTTTCTGTCTATGTGTAATGCTTTTAATCTATATCACACGTGATTTTTGTACAATGCAACTAGTGATGACTATTGAAGGCTAATATGGAAATGTAATTAATGCCAATGTGACATACTAACAATTCTTTGTAGAACATATATTAATAGACACAATGATTAAAATTTCACATATTGCGTTGATTTTAATAAAGTACCAAATCTCCAACATCAAATGAATGTTGTATAACATGTTCATTAGACAATTGTTGTATGCTTTTTTGATGATCCTTGAGGTGCTCAAGATCATTTATTCATCTTTCATCAAGCATCTCAAGTTCTTACAATCTTTTCTCATGTTCGGTATCATCATTAATAATGTCTCTAAAGAAAATTCTCAATGAAGGAATTTCTAACTCCAAGGGCATTATTGCATTTGCGCCATAGACAAGGTTATACAGTGTATTGCCAGTAGCCATACGAATGCTTGTTCTATAGGCCCATAATGTATAGGATAAATGAATGCACCAATCCTTTTGATGTTTGTTAATAGTTTTTCATAAAATCTATCCAATAATTTTATTTGAAGCTTCTGCTTGGCCATTTGATTGAGGATAATAAGGTGTAGAGAAGTGATGTTGAATATGATATTTTTTGAGAAATTTCTTCACATCCTTGTTCTAAATGGTGTACCATTGTCAGAAATGAGGGAGGAAGGTATTCCAAATTGAGAAATAATGTTATCTTGTATAAACTGACAAATTACGTCAGTAGTCGTGGATCATAAAGGGACAACTTCAACCCACTTTGTGAAGTAATTAGTGCTAGTAATGATGAATGTATGCCCTTGAGAGGAGGGTGGAGAGATTTTACGAATTAGGTCCAAGCCCCAAATAGAAAATGGCCAAGGTGAAACTTGGGCATGAAGTTCTTGAGCGGGAGCTCGGATTAGGTGCTTATGTTGTTGACATTGCAAGCATTTCTTGACATAAGCAAAGGAATCTTGTCCCATGTGTTGCCAATAATAACCCATTCGTAACAATTTTTGTATCAAGGATTTTCCCCCAAAATGTCCTCCACAGGCACCAGAGTGAGCTTCCTCTAAAGCTGTCGAGATTTCTGAATTACTTAAACATCAGAGTAAAACTCCATTATAGCTTCATCTATATAACACATTCAACACAATAATGTATCGTGCTGCTAGTTTACATAGACGGATTTAGGCATTCTTAGATGTTGAACTAGGAATGGTTCCATCACACAAATAATTGAATATATAGGAGAACCATTCATCAATATATGTATTATCACTTCCTTCTAAATTTGCAACTATAAGATCTTCAATTGTCAGTGTTTTAAGATTATGGATAATGAAAGAAAATTCCTCAAGAGAATCATCAGGGGATATAAGGGAAGTTGCACTTTCCATTGCATCTGCATGTCAATTATCTTTCCTAGGAATAATATTTATTGAAAATGATGTGAATTGTTTTAAGAGAGATAGTGCAAACTCACGATACTGAGATAATTTGTCATTCTTGGTTTGATATGATCCAGTTATTTGTCATACAATAAGATGTGAGTCACTATATATTGTAATATTTTTGATATTAAGAGCCAAGGCAGCATGAAGTCATACAATGAGAGCTTCATACTCGGCAATGTTGTTTGTGCATGAGAAATCTAGGTGGTAAGACATAGGAATCGACTTACCTACAGGGGGTATTAATATAACACTAGCACCAGAGCTGGTTTGAAATCTTGATCCATCGAAGTGCAATTCTCATTTATCATCCTCAGTAATTGCTAAAAGTTGGTCATCAAGAAATATGTCCTAACATTGTGTAGTAAAAGGTGAAGGACCTTCAACTAACTAATCAATAAATGCTTACCCTTTAATTGGTTTCTGAGAAATGAACTTAAGATCGAATTTAGCTAAAAACATAACCCATTTAGCAACATGACCCGACAAGTCTATTTTTGCAAAAAAGGTGTTTCAAAGGGTCAAATTTTATCATCACATGTATTTCAGCATTCAAAAGATAATGTCAAAGCTTCTGTGTTGTAAACACTAAAGCTAGGCAATGCTTCTTGATAACAATCTATCACACTTCATAATCGAGCAAAGTTCAGCTGATATAATAGATAGCGCATTCTTTGCCTTCAGCATTATGTTGCACTAACAAGACTGCCAGGGCATTATTAGATGTTGAGATAGATCATAGGAAAGGTTTGTCAGGTATAGCAGGTTGTAAAATAGAAGGATTAGTTAAATAAGTTGTTGATGGTGGTTTTAGCACATAGCAACGCAGGTGTGATTGCTGATTTCACACCTCTCTTGAAAAGTATCTTACCCTAAGTAAGACTACTCCAAGGATAATACAGCTAGGTCTTAGCTTGCTTGGAATCTCTCAATGGTTACATTCTAGCTGTACCTACAAAGGGGTCTTACATGCAATCTGCAAATCTTCAGGTTTGGGACAGCAAATACACATAAACCCTATTATGATTTTCAGTTGATAAACCAAGATAAAGTGCTGTGGAAACTTCTAGTCTAAAAAATAATCAGTGGGCTTAAAGAAAATGCAAAAGGTTTAGGGTTTTAGAAGGATCCTAAGTGACATTCATGATGCAAGGGTTATCTTCAGTAGACAAATATTCCCAAACTTTAAACTAGTTTTTTGAACTACCAAACTGAAATGGGTGTTACAGTACTGTAGAAAATGGTGCTATCTTCAATGGAAGTCGAAAGATTTTTAGACTACATTCATTTGTTAAATACCCAATAAATGGCGCAACTTAACTCATAAAATGCAGTTGAACTTCAGCACAAATAATAAGCCCAGACTAACTTTACACAGCTATTTACCATCAACAAACAACTAAAAGTATGGACTTGGAACATTCATCAAATACTATAGCAAACCATTAACATCATAAAAGCACAACTAATCTAACTATGG
Source organism: Cunninghamia lanceolata (assembly GCA_027924645.1). Taxonomy (NCBI): domain Eukaryota; kingdom Viridiplantae; phylum Streptophyta; class Pinopsida; order Cupressales; family Cupressaceae; genus Cunninghamia; species Cunninghamia lanceolata. The sequence continues at coordinate 2,184,697 of BSBN01001670.1, read as the reverse complement.
GAGAGCAAGAAGCAAACCATGAAAACCACAATGAATCAACACAAGATACAAATTCTCAGAAATACCGCAAAAACTTGCTTTGTATTAATTCAAATGGCACAAAGTCAACAATTTGGCATCAAAATCTCTCTTACAAAAAGTGGAAATGGCAGCCCTTTATATAGAAAGTAGCATACCCTAGCTCTCAAATGAATGGTGGAGATTAACTCAACACCGATAGTCCAGATTACATGGCATTTAATGAGATACATCAGTTTGTTACATTTTCAGATTTGCCTTTGTCTTGTAGGAAAATGACAAAATACAGGTTGCAAATACATTGAATCTGGACAAAATGGATACCCATTTGGTTATACATGATGAAAATTCAATTTTCAAGGCCTAATAAAGCTAAAATAGAGTCACATGACACTTGAAAACTTGAGCTGATGTGGATCCACGGGATTCCAAGTGCTGACTGGATCAAAAAGGAGTATTTGGCACTTTATTAGTGAAGATATATCCAATTGGATGCTTGCTGGACTAATTATTGATGACTGGCCTGCTGGGACAGCTGTATGCATGTCTTGGTGATCCGATCCAAGGTCATTTGAGTGGCATTTTGGGGAAAATATCAAAAATATAATTTTTGGTATTTTCTACATCGTAGTAAATTGCATTTTCAGAGGCCTTCGGAGCGGAATGGGGGCTCAAAACCTATCGGCAACTTGGTGTTAAGCCTAAGCAGCCGGCAGCTCAAACTAGACAATCGGTTTATCTTTCCAACGAGTCCAAGAAGTTTAAATTCTAATAAAATAGCTAGGAGTTATGACCCCCGGACTGGATCTGCAGGAACAACAATGATTTGGCATGATCTTCTATGTCTTTTAGCTCCTGAGACTCATCTTTATCATCTTGGACATTATACTGACTTCCTTTCGCATGTGCAGCAGCAATTTGGTTGATAGAATGTCGATTCTGCATCTCTGGATCAGTACTGCATATCTGCGTGTACATCCTTCCAGGACGGCTCCAGTTGGCTCCTTTGTGTTCTCCAAGACCTACAATTCACAATGCAAAGCATCAATTTCATCTTAACAAGTCATTTTTCATCAATTTGGATCAAACCATGTCCATTTGCAGTCACGAATCAGTCAAAAACAACTCATTGTCAATGTTGCCTTCTTATAGACAACTTCATAAATCTAGTGATTTTTGCATGATTTTCTGCATTTTTCATCATTTTTGAGTACTCATTTGGCCAATATATCTAGGAAGTTTTTGCATTCATTAGGATCCATTTGCAGACTTTAATTTCATGTTTTTCTAGCATTTTCTGTAAAAAGTGGGATTTTTGGGGTTATCCGACCTTTCATATGCAATAGCATTAATTATCGTAAAACGTGCCAAAAATCCACACAAACTTGATAAAATGTTCATCATGATATGACAAATAGATATGCAATTCAAACCCATCAAGAAAATCCCATTTACACCTTAAAAAACCCAATTTTTGGCCCAAAATACCAAAAAACGCTGATTTGGGGTTGTTCGACCTCAGCGGGGATTTTAGGTTCATCTGACCTTTGAGTGGATTTTGGGGTTGTCCAACCTTAATGTGGATTTTGGGTTTGTCCGACCTTAGCATAGATTTTGGGTTCATCTGACCTTTGATGGCTTGCAAGTCGGTCGGAGGTCATTTTAGCGCAAGTCGGTTGACCATGATTTTAGCGCTAGCTTTGATAGATGCCTGCGGCGGGGATTTTGGTCCCGACCGACTTAATAGTGGTTTGAAGGAAGTTAGTCGGAGGTCATTTTAGTGCAAGTCGGTTGACCATGATGTTTGTACAGAAGTCCGCGAGTGAGGTTTTTAGTACCGAAAGTCGGTAGCAACTATTTTTAGCGCAAAGTCAGTGGATTCAATATTTAGCGCTAAGGTCGGTAGAGGCTATTTTTAGTACTTTTTGCAGTTGGGGTCAATTTTAGCGCTAGATTTCAAATTTAAATATTTTTAAATATACTTTCAGGATGTTTGAGATAGGTTCCAGATCCATAGGATTTCATATGCAGATTCTAGAATTTTGTGGTTCCATCAGATTTCAGACTTAGCCATATTTCAAGATCTTCAAGGTTTCAGACTTAGCCAAATCAGGGCTTCATGACCATGCATCGGGGTGAAAGCACATGAACCCCTTAGTGAAATCTAATGGAATTTGACACAGTTTTGCAACTGTAAGATCTAGAAACTAAGAATTTCAACATGACACATCCTGCAAAAGTAATCTCAAGGGCAATATTCAGTAACATAGGATTTTTGAGCAAAATGCAATAACACCCAATTCCAATGCAGAAGGCAACAAATGGCTATTTTTTAAGCACAAGACCACTCAAGATACTTCCAAATCAATCATGAAAAACATCAAATGACTCCAAACATGAAAAATACTAAAATTTGAAGCAAATCATGCACTCTAAGCACAAATCCACCTTCTCATCATCATAAGTGACAAACGTTGAGACTTCAAACCAAAGCAAAAGAGGGGGTCTCCATTTGGCAAAATGGGGCGTGTGTGTAAGGCACAACATAAGCCTTTAAATCTTTGAAAGCTTTTTGACATTTAGAATTCCATTGAAACTTCAAATCCTTCTTCAATAATTGCATAAAAGGGTGTGTCCTATCCGCAAGTTGTGAAACAAATTGGTGGATAGCATGTATCTTCCCTTGCAAACTTTGAAGTTGGGAGATGTTTTTAGGTATTGGCATATTAACAATTGTGTCAATCTTCTTTGTATCCACTTCAGTTCCATGATTTGAAACAATAAACCCTAATAGTTTTCCACTATCTACACCAAAAACACACTTACGAGTATTTAATCACATGTGGTATTTCCTTATGCACTCAAAGATTTGTCAAAGATTCATAGCATGATCTTGGCAATGAATGAACTTCACCAAGATGTCATCGACATAATCTTCTAAAATAATGTGCATGTAATCATGAAATATAAGGGTCATGGCACGTTGGTAAGTAGCTCCTGCATTCTTGAGTCCAAAGGGCATGACTACCCAACAAAATGTACCCTAAGGTGTTATAAATGTTGTTTTATACTAATCTTGAGGGTTAATTAAAATTTGATCATATCTTGAAAAACCATCCATGAAAGAGAGTAATTCATGGCCAGCTATAGAATCAACAATCATATCAATGTTGGGAAGTGGAAAATCATCTTTCAAATATGCAAGATTCAAATCTCAAAAATCTATACACATTCTTATATGACCATCAGGTTTAGTGATGACGAAAATGTTCAAGATCCAAGGTGAATAGTTAATAGGGCAGATGAAGCCATCTTGTAGAAGCTTTTCTATCTCAGCTTTGACAAGTAATGCAACCTTAGGATTCATCTTACAAATATTTTGTTTAAATGGTGTAACATCTGGTTTCAAGATGATATTATGTGTTATAATCTGAGGATCAATACCAGGCATATCTAAATAGTTCCAAGCAAATAGTTCAGAAAATTCATGTAATAACTTGGTCATTTCTTCTTTCTCTTCTATTTGTAAGCAATCACCAATAGGGATAACTTTTTCAGTATTATCTTTCTCCATGAAAACATCAATAGTCTTTCCATTAAGTAGAGTAGTGTGGTCTAGAAGATCAGGTGATTGTGGTATGTCTTCAAATTCTTCATCAAACTTTAGAGTGGCATTTATCATGCCAGTAGTTTTTCCAAAATATGCACTAATGTTCAAACAATAAGGTAAGCCATGTTTATGATGGTAACAAGGAATATTGTCATAAGCACCTAAGAATTTCATTATCGCTTTGTCTATTGAAAATATATCCGAAGGAATTTCTCCTAGAGGACAACTAGTGTCAATCATCTTAGGAAATATCAAGTTAAGTGTTGATATTGTATTCACATTAAGAGTAGGACATCTACGAGATTTAGATTCCTTGAAATGATTATATCCAATGCCACTTGAGTAATGGTACGAAGCGGATTCTATAGGGACTTTGATTCCTTGTTGATTAATACCACAACCATTACCTACATAATCACATTTTTTATAAAGGATCTAAAATCCTTGACCATAAAGAGAAGACATTTCTTTGGAAGAAGGTGGAGCTTCATAAGTTTCATAATCGGTAGTGTAAGTAAAAGTATTATATGAATTTGTCACCAAAGAATCTTTATTCTTCACATTCAAAGCATGAGAGGACATCGATGCAATATTTGATGTTTTAGGGACAGGGTTATTAACTCTATATTCTCCCATGGAAGAAGATGTAAAATTTAATGAACCCCAATCGTCACTAAGAAATGCATTCGATTGTTTGGACTCTTGCACAACATTGTCTGAGGCAAGAGAAGTTTACTAATCAACTTTCAAATTATTTAAAATTTTAGGACAAATGACTTGTTTTTGTGAGTCAATTTGCAAACAATTATCAGGTTCAAGATCAGCATGAATAGTGTGCAACTTATCTTTGCATAAAAATTTAATTGAACGATGTAAAGTAGAAGGAACTACCCCAATGCATGGATCCAAGGTCTACTAAGAATCATGTTGTAAGATAGAGAACAAGGCATGACATGAATCAGGGAAGGCACAATCATAGGTCCTACCTGTACCAAAAGAGTTATAGTGCCCATGGATTGTTGTCCAACATTATCAAAGCCAAAGATACTAATTGTTTCCAATTTAATCAAAGATGTATCAACTTTAATCTTATGCAATAAGTTAAGGTCACAAACATTAAGAGCTGATCCATTATCAATCATAACTCTCTTAACCAATGTCTTGTTTATTGTAATGAAGATAATTAAAGGATCATACTAATTCTGAACTTCAAGAGATGGCAACTCATGTTGTTCAAACAAAATGTCTATTTTTGTTGCATGCATACAATCTAATAGAGCTAATACATCATTTGGATTGACAATGGGTGGAACAATCACCTTTTGTAAAGCTTCTTGGAGCATTCCATGGTAACTAGGAGAAGTCTGTATAAGCTCCCAAAGAGATATATTAGGAGGAGTAGCACGAAGTTGCTCTACAATATCATAATTTTGACTAATCTTATGTGTTAAATGAGGTGCTTGAGGAAGCATAGGTTGAGAAGCTGGTAAAGATATCGGAATGCTTAGTTGTTTTTTTTTATTATTATTTCGAGTGTTATATGCATGAGAAACCATATTATGATTAAGTTGTTGTAAATTCTAATGTGCTATTTATTTAGCATAGTTGTAAATGTGATCAAGAGGTTGAGAAGAAGGTGGAAGACCTCTAACAATGAGCACCCATTTAGAAGATGGCTTAACCGCATCTAAACATAAGGTGACCACAATTTTTTAGTTTCCTAGATGGCTTAACGATGGTTTAGAAGTCGTAGTGGAATGTACAAATAAACTGAGTGATTTGATAAGAGCTTTCTATGTTTTGCTTCAAAACCTCTAGATTCTTTGTCTCATTTATTAGATGCAAGTATACAAATTTCAGTTTATTACAAGTCACAAGCTTGAGCAAGATTATTCATGCCTTTTTGTGAAATACTTATGTGGTGAATCTGATTAATTTGGTTTGTAAGAGCAGGTTTATTGAGAATGTTTGTGAGTTATATTGCAGTTTTAAATCAAAATATTGGTGCATCCCTCCCTTTAGGATAGATTTTATATTTCACTTTTTTGTTTATTAAATTTTCTTCTTTCACTTTTCTCCATCAAGTCACAGATTTAAAGGGGCTTTTAAAAGGGAGCTGACTCTTCTAGAGGTTCATTCTCAAAATAGACAGACCCACATCTGAGAGCATTCCCATGTTGCATAGGATTTCCACGCTTATAAAGGCTTAGCATTTAAGATGGAATCCTTTATGACAACACTAAACATTAGATCCCTTAAGGATAATTATCCTCTTCCAAGTATGGATCATATTTTGCAAAATGTGGTTGGTTCAAAACTTATTTCTATGATGGATGGATTCTCAGGCTACAATCAAGTACTAGTCAAGGAGTCAAAATAGTACAAGACATCATTGTCCACTCCTTGGTGAACATATTTTTATTTGAGAATACCATTTGGGTTGAAGAATGCAGGATCGACACTTCAAAGAGAAATCGATGTGGCCTTTGCAAGCCTCATTGATGAAATCATGGTTGTCTACCAAGATGATCTTATTACATTCTCTAAAGATAGGAATGATCATTGCAAGCATTTGCAAATGATTTTTGATAGATGTTTGGAGTATGGGATCTCTTTGAATCCCAAGAAATACCAATTTGGAGTAGAAGAAGGAAAGATGTTGGGGCATATTGTGTCAAGGGATGGGGTTAGAATTGATCCTAAAAGAGTTAAGGCCATTAACCTCATCTCTTAGCCTAAGAAAGTCAAGGGTGTTCAATCCTTCTTTGGGCAGATCAACTTTGTGAGGTGATTTTTCCCTAACTAGAATGAAATTCTATTTTATCCAAAGATGATCTAAAAATCTAAAATTTTACCCACAAACAACTCTCAAGCATGTAACCTCCTCAATTTCACCTAAATCCAACAATCCAAAAGTACTTTGTATGAAGGTTTAATTAAAACACAACACACAACCTAGATTAGATGGGCAATAGCTACACAAATTTCAATAACATCGAGCCATAATCATAGGATTAGACATCATAATCATAGTGAAAACATCAAATCAAAGTTATAAAAGAGGCAACAAATGTAAAACAGGAATGCTTTGCTGTATTGAACTGAAAGGGGTAAATCTAACTCTGAAAAATATGAGCCAAGATCAGTTTACAAACTCTCTGCCTGTGCTCAAGAGAGAAGAAACAAACATATCAACTAAGATAAACTAAGTCTTTCTCCCCTATTTATAACTCTAAAAATCTCCCAAAGAAAAAGCTAAGAAATCTTCCTAGAATAGCAAATTTGATCTATTTTCGAGCTCCACTGAAAAGCCAAAAATAAATCTTTCAAATCACCTCCAATCTGTATATGAAAGCTGCCAAAATCTTCCTCAAAGTAGACCTTACCAAAATCTACTTTAAAACAAGCTTTATTTACTCAATAAAAGCTCAGTTTTTTTTTATTGTCCTCATCTGCCTCAAAATAAAGCAAATTTAGAAAAAGATATTTGATTTGTTTTAATAGTTTTAACTACATAAAATAATGAAATATTAAAAGCAATTTATAAAGATGATTACTTTAATATTTGTCTTACAATAGGTCATGCAGCTTTTCCTTCTGATTTGCCTAATCTTATCTCTTTTGATTTTCATTTACAAAATAATAATACAAGGCTTATTTTTGTCCATATCTTCCCAAAAGAAAGCAAACTAACAAAAGAAAGATATTGTTTGCTTTACTTTGTTTTAACTACATAAATAATGAATATTTATAAGCAATTTATAGGATATTGTTTTAAATATCATTTTACAATAATTTTTTACAGCTTCAAATTTGCAAAAGAAAGAGGGCCCAACATTGTGAAGATTTCTTGAAAATTACAAACTAAGTGAGACATTTAAAGGGTTTTTGTACTTTATAATCTTCTAATTTTTATCCAAAAATCTTAAAAACCTAGTTCATATTTTTTTAGATATGATTTAAACACGCAACTGCTATCTTCATTTTATTATGTATTGTGCCTATGATTGTTCCTCAAAAATTGCAAACTGTGTTGGTGAGACATTTAAAAGTTTTTTCATATTATTGTTGTCTAATCTCTATCCAAAATCTCAAAAACCTAGATCATATTTTTTGAGATATGATTAAAACACACGACAACTGTCTTTATTTTGTAGGGTCTTTATGTGACACTGTTGCTCTTTCAGACTCTTTCCACAATCCTCTTAAGAATTGGGGACAACATGTTGAGCTCAACCCTTGTGGGAGCCCATTCTACTCCATATGCTATGATATGCGATTAGAAAGCTACATGACTTATCCTATACCTACACATGAAACAAATAGATTAAAATAAAACATTGAAATTCCATGATTGTTTCTTTCTCAGCTATTCTTGGATATGGATGATGTTCATTGATCAATGCATTATAAACAAAGTGTTATTCCTCTTCTAATAGGATATAGAGATCTCATAACCAGAGATCTAATAGGACCTTCCCACATTTTTGTAGGTTCATGTTGAGATCGGGAGCAGGAATAGAAGACAACTTTGAAGATTGAAGACATTGAAGGCAATGATGGCTATGACCTTCTCTTTCTTATCCTGAACAACATTGCAATTATCACTGAAACGCAATAACTATGCAAATAAATTATAACATAAGAATGTTAACCTTCACTCTAAAAATGAATTTGTTGCATCAGCTCTACCAATTTTGAGCTGTAAGTAAAAAATGGTAATATTTTTGGTGATTTCTGCTATATGCTTGTTTGCTAAGCATCGGATCCGTTGCCTTAAGTATCCATTGGTCATTAAGTCATACTCTGCTCTTCTCAAACTCAGACACACTAAAGTTCAACTCTCCAACCAGTTCAAATAGTAGCAGAAAACTGAAAACAAACTAAACTTAAGCAAACTAATAGGCTCTGATGGCCAGAAAACCTACGTAGCAGCACTTAGGGAAACAAAAATACTGAAAGATGTGCATGAGGACTTATTAATTGCAACTCTACTCTACAATATACAAAGGTAGTACTTATCCTTAGAGGCAATGTTTGAGGTGCATCCCATTAACTGGGATAGACAGTACCTCTCCACTTAACTTGGACAGCTAAAATGCATTATTTTCTTTGCACTCTATGATTACATAAGGCCCATCCCAAATTGCATCGAATTTGGAATGCTTTCTAGGTCTGCTTCTCAGTTCATTCCATTTGAACACCAGATCACCAAAAATAAAGCTCCTCAGTCTTGCCCTATTATCAAAAGCATTCTTCATTTGAGCTTGATGTATCAAGCTTCTTCAAGGCCTCTTTCCTGACTTCTTATAACTCCATAAGCTGAGCTAGCCTGACTACTAAAGGTTGTTCCTCTAGAAGCTCATGCTCTTTGATGAAATTCAAAGTTGCTAATTCAACTGAAACAAGCAATCTAGCCTCCTTACCATAAGTAATTACATATGGAGAATAACTAGTAGCTCTCTTGGGTGTAATTCTGTCAGCCCAAAGAGCCAACTTCAACTTCTCATGCCATGTTCTTTGGTTGTCTTCAACAATCTTCTTGATGATCCTTATCAGATTTTTGTTGCTAGATTCATCCTGCCCATTACCCTATGGCTAATAGTTAGAAGAAGCATTCAAAAAGATATTATTTTTGATAGACCAATCTAAAATTCTCAATCCAATGAAAGATAAACCATTATCTGAGATGATTGAATCTAGTTTACCGAATCTTGATACTAGATCTTGGTAGAAACTTAGAACAACAGATTCATTTGCTTCTTTTAAAGCAACAACCTTGGTCCACTTGGTGAAATAGTCTGTGGCAGTCAAGATCCACTTGTGGCTTGCACTTGAAGGCAAGTTTATTGGTCCTATAAAATCCAGACCCCATTTTGCAAATGGTTGTTCAACTTTAATAGGATGTAGAGGTAAGGCAACAAGCCTTTGTTTACCGGCAAACAATGAACACTTCTCACATCTTCTCACCCAAACAAAAGAATCCTTAAACAAGTCAGGCCAATAATAACCAACTTGCATAATCTTCAAAGTAGTTGTTCTAGCTGCAAAGTGACCTCCTGAAGGTTCATTCTGAAATTCTTCTAACAGCTTGTCAACTTGATCAGGTCCAATACATCTTAAAAATACACCATTAAAATCTTTCCTATATAAAATACCATTAATGATAGCATAAGGAGTAGCTTGTAGCCTAAAATACCTTCTTCTTGCCCTATCCAAACTTTTGGGACATTGACCAAACTATAAATAATGCATCACCTACTGTACCCAGCTGATTGTAGGAGCTGGTACAGTGGCTGGTAGATTGTTATTCAATACTGTTTCTGTGTCCTCTGCATGTTCTTGACTATTTTCTTCACTTTCAGCAAGCTGTTCGTATAAGCCCTTGCCTCTAATCAACTTGGTCACTTTGATATAAACATCAAATTGCATAACTTTGGTTATCCAACCAGCTCTCTTGTCGTTTATATCTGTATTTAATAAAAAATCTTGATAGTAGGATGAGTAACCATTAAGTCAATTTTTTTATTAGACAACATATGTGTCTAAATTTCTTGAGGCTAACAACAAAAAAAATATGTTTTTCCACAAAAGAGTACTTTACCTCATAGTCATGCAGTACCTGGCTGAAAAATACTATTGGCTACTCTAATCCTTCATCATTTTGCTGACATAACATTGCAGAGATAGTGTCAGCTCCTCCAAAAGCATACAAAATAAAATCCCTCTCATAATTAGGATTAATGAGGGTAGGGGTAGCAGTGAGGGCTTCTTTAATCTGCTCGAAGCTTTCTTTTCCGTCCTTAGTCCATCTAAATGGCACAATCTTCTTCAACATGGCCGTAAGAGGTTGTAACAAAGTTGCAATGTTTGGAATGAATCTTCTCACAAAATTAATTCTGCCAAGAAAGCTTTACAAGCCTTTCTTATGTGCAGGTAGTGGTACATCTAGAATGGCTGAAACTCTCTCAGGGTCAATAGAAATAGCTTGTTTTGAAACAATATGGCCGAGAAGTTTACCTTCATAAACTAAAAATATGCACTTTTTGGGGTTCAATGAAACCCCAAACTCCTTGCACATCTGAAAAATCTTCTTCAAGTGGTCAAAATGATCATTAGGATTTTTAGAAAAAATAGTTATGTCATCTAAATACACTAGCACTATTTTGTTCATAAGGCCCTGGAAGGCCATGTCCATTACCCGTTGAAAGGTTACCCCTACATTGGACAAACTGAATGGCATCTTCCTATATGCCATGGTACCCCACTTAGTCATGAATGTTGTTTTATATTGGTCTTCCTCTTTGACTAGAATCTGGTTGTAACCTAAGTAACCATCTAACAAGGAATATCTATCAAAACCAGAAATAGTTTGCAATATTTGTTCCATGGAAGGAAGAGGGTAGTGGTCTTTCAATGAGGCCTGATTTAGATCACAAAAATCGACACAAAGTTAGATTTCTCCATTCTTTTTTTTACTAGGACCAAATTGGAAACCCAAGAGGTATGTTTTATTGGGAATATGATACTGCTCTCAATCAGTTTATTTAACTTAGCCTTCATTAAATGCTCAAGTTTTGGATTCAGGGGTCTTTGTTTCTACATAATAGGTTTGGCATTAGGCTCTAATTCAATGGTATGCTGGGCTAAAATGGGATCAAACCCCCTTAAGTATTTATACTCCCATGCAAAAACATCACAAAAATCTTGGCATAACTAAATAAATGACTATTGTTCACTTTCATGCATACCTTTCCAAGCTTCAACAACTTATCTTTAAAAATCTCCACTGCCTCATAGTGTTCTTGTTTCACCGTCATGCTGCACTCGTCCTTTCTAAACTGATCATTTGAGTTAAACATTAATTCTACTATCACCAGTCCCTTGGGCAGCTTGTTGGATCTCAACTATACAATTTGGTCTTCAAATTGTTGTTGGTATTTATGTTGATTATCAGCTGCAAATTTAGCCTATGTACTTAAAAAACTTAAGATTTGGTCATCACTGTCAAATACTTGCCAGGAAACACTATTGTTAGGTACAGAAGGCCTGACAACTACTTTGACATATGGCTATACTTCAATGTTCTGAATCTGATCAGGGACCTCAAATTGAGATCCCAAAGATGCAAGCTTATCTGCATACTTATTTTGGTTTCTAGGAATCGAAAACAAATTAAATGCATCAAAAAATTCAATTGAATCCCACACTCTATGCTTGTACTTTTTGAGTAGGTCATTTTTAGTAGCATTTAGATTCCTAACCTAATTAACGATCAATTCAGAATCTCATAAACTTGTACAGATTTGATACCTCTTTTCCGGGCCCACTCTAAACCATGGATCAGGGCCTCATACTCAGCCACATTGTTTGTGCAACTGAAGGTGAACCTCAAGGTTGCATAGTATTTGTCTCCTTCAAGGGAGATTAATATATTCCCTCCATTGGCGCCTATTTTGGTCCTTGATCCATCAAAGTACAGCTTCCAAAGTTGGTCTTCTTGTTGTTCCAATTGACTTTGGTCTTTAATCAGATTAGGAATCACTGCATCAGTTTCCTGTATCATATAGATGCCTAATCCTACCTCATTCATGTGATGGAAAGGATCACTTTCATGATCTTCAGCTACCCAATCATCTAAGTTTATGTCTTCTATAGGTGCATTGGGATCTAGGCTCATGGGTTCATCCTACTGCCCATGGGTGATGTAGAGGTTAGTGTTTATTGGGCTGGGAACATAGGGCTCAACATGGTTCTTTGCAAGTGGTTCAGACTGTATGGTTACTTTTGTACCATATCTTGCTCTAAAAAATAAGTGGGACCGATCAGAAGATAGAAACCCACCCAATTTAGTAGTGAATTCCCTAGAAAGGCATATTGCAAAACTAGGTGGTAGATCAATGATGTAAATATCCTGATGGATGGAAAAATTAGAACAAGCATGCGGTGTAAGTGGCATATTTTTTATTGTTCCTACAGTACTAAGTGCAGACCCATCTAACTAGACAACTCCTTTTGCAAGGGGATCATAAATCAATCCTAGTGAATCAGCTAGATTTTTGGGCATGACTGAACTGCTTGCCCCAGAGTCTATCATGTAGTTATGAACAAGTTTGTCACCAATAATCAAACTTAAGTAAAAGGGAGGAGGTTTTTCCTCATTTGATGGCTGTCCACTCTTGATTTCTGAGCTGTTGGCAAGTATAACTTTGGTTTTTCCTTGATTAGAACACTCAGAAATTGAAAGTTCAGTCAATGCTTTTTGTAGCAGATTCTTTTGGCCAGGAATGCACAATGCATCCATAACTGACATGCTCATTGTAGCTTTCTTAAGATGATCCACTATGTTGAAAGAAACAAGATTTACCTTTTTCTATCCTTTTACAACAGCAGCATCATCATGCCTTTGTGAAAGCTGTTGTTGTACTTTGGACTAATCCTTTACTAGTATAGTTTGATCCCTTTGCAGAATTTGCACTTTTTGTTGTGGTATATGGGTAGTTTGTGATGGAAATGTTTGAAATGTATCTCTCATAGGCTATTGTTGTACCACTGTAGCTTGTTGATTAAGGTCTATAGCCCTTTGTTTTGACCTTGTGTTGGTTGAAACGGGTGTATGTTGTTGGTTTCAGCTTTGATGGTAATTTATACCATAGAAATCACTCTCTTGCCAGTTCATCAAGGCCACATCAACATTATTCCGCTAAGATGAAACTTCACCAGGGGCACCTTCTGAACTTGCATAACTGTTATGTACCTTGAGTGCCTGATTTCTTGCTTCATTTGTGCATGTAGCTTGATTATGCGGTTGGTGACATGGATAACACCAGTCACTATTTTGGGCTAAGTTATTCTATGTGGGTACAAGCTCCCTCGAGGTCCTAGCAATATTTGGGTTGTAAGATAGGAAAGGTTGAGGGTTGTAGTTTCTTCTTTGACCTTGAGGATCAGCTTGAAACGACTGCCTATATTATTGAATGGGCTGATACAGGGCTTGGTAAGTCTTAGTTTCTTGACCAATCTATTTTTTAATATTAACAAATTCATTACCAAAGGTTTCTCCCATGGACTGAATCATGCCTTACAGCTCTTGGATTTCTTGGAGGTGAGCTGGGGCATGATTTTCTTGGTTGTAGGTTGACAAGTTATTGCTAGAACAGGTGGGACAGTAGCCAAACGAGGCACTGCTATTGGCACAGATGGCTGGATTTCTAGGAAAATGGGTAGGTTAGGCCACGGGGCTATCTTCCCTGCTTGGATGAGGCAGTTTTCTACTCTAACAGCAATCTCAAAAGAATCACGAAGGGTGGTTCCTCCCATAGACTAGATCATTACAAAAATTTCACTATTCAAAGCTTTAAGGTAAAACAAAAATGCATGCCTTGGTAAGGGTTTTACTATTGCGAGGATTTAGTCCCAGGTTCTATAAAATCAATAGTTGAAATTTGCCATGTGTTCGTGGGGTGCCCTTTTGATGGTGCTCAACTACTCCAAAAATGAGAGATGATTAGATTTGTCTTCGAAGTGCTTGTGCAATCCATCTCCCAGTAGATCCCACGATGTTATTAAATTTTCAGCAAGTCCTCTGAGCCATTGTAAGGCTTTCCCTTTCAATTATGTAGCCAAAAGTTTGATTACCACATTTTCTTGGGTGACATTGTGTATGGAACAAATGGTTGCCACATCCTGAATGTACTTAGCAGCTGTAGTATGGTCTTCTCCAGTGAAATATGGCAGTCCATTAAGGGCTACGACTGGAATATCATCACATTGAGCAAGTTACAGTGGGTTGCCTCTGTTAAAGGTGGCAAATGCATACTGCCTAGCCATTATGGGTATTTGAACTATCAGCACCGGACTTCTGCTTCTTCATGTTGAAGTTAAAGGTGTTGATTTTGATCTCCTTGCCAAATTGGCTATTCTGCTTACTGATCTACCTCTTCTTCTTGGTGGCGACAGTTGTAAATACTCAAAAGGATTAGAACTGGATTTGATTTTCATAAGTTGATAACACTAATCTACATGCAAGATCAGAGATAATGAGTTGCCAGGTATATTGTGAAAGCCTCCAAAGGTTGGAATATTATTGCATATACTAGAACAACAGCTGTGAGGGTATAAAACTTCTTTGAAATCACTTTCAGAGTCCCACCAGGTGTGCCAAAAACTGTTATCAATCAAGTATGCACCTTGCTAAGCTCACAGAAGACTTAGCTACCTATTGACACATGGAAACACTCTCAAGATGTGGGTTTCCTATAGTGGGTTGGTTCTCCTTAAGATCTTTCTAAACTAATCAATTGTCTGAGAAAAGGGATGACGAATAACTGGAATAAAATTCTATTTTATCTAAAGATGATCTAAAAATCTAAAATTTTACCCACAAACAACTCTCAAGCATGTAACCTCCTTAGTTTCACATAAGTCCAACAATCTAAAAGTACTTTGTATGAAAGTTTAATTAAAACACAACACACAACCTGGATTAGATGGGCAATAGATACTCATATTTCAATAACATCAAGACATAATCAGAGGATTAGGCATCATAATCATAGTGAAAACATCAAATCAAAGTTATAAAAGAGGCAACAAATGTGAAACATGAATGCTTTGCTGTATTGAACTGAAAGGGCGCATCTAACTCTAAAAAATATGAGCCAAGATCAGTTTACAAACTCTCTACCTGTGCTCAAGAGCAAAGAAAAAAAGATATCAACTGAAAAAAACTAAGTCTTTCTCCCCTATTTATAACTCCAAAAATCTCCCAAAGAAAAAGCTGAGAAATCTTCCTAGAATAAAAAATTTGATCCATTTTTGAGTTCCACTAAAAAGCCAAAAATAAAGCTTTCAAATCACCTCCAATCTGTATATGAAAGCTGTGAAAATCTTCCTCAAGGTAGACCTCACCAAAATCTGCTTTAAAACAAGCTTTATTTGCTCAATAAAAGCTCAGTTTTTTTAATTTTTATTGTCCTCATCTGCCTCAAAATAAAGCAAATCTAGAAAAAAATATTTGATTTGCTTTAATAGGTTTAACTACATAAAATGACAAAATATTAAAAGTTGTGAGGGGGGAAATAGTTTAATCAAATCAATGATAATAAGAACCCAAACATCTATGAAATCTGAAGATAAAAAAAGGAGATTTAAAGTAATAAACAAGAACAACACTTACAACCTCTTTCACCTTGCATCTTCCATAGTTTGCCTATCCTTCCTTGACCTTGATGTTGATGAAGCCCTTAGAAGTTATTGCTCCCTTGCTTGTTGAAGGTGACAAGAATGGAATGGCTAAAATATTCGTGTGGCTGAAGATGAGCTTCAAACACACTAACAAATGGATATGAAATGCTTATGGAAGTGGGGGTGCAAAAGGCACGCCGGTATCTTTGTAGAATAAGTTTGCACAAATAATCGATATGAAATGAAGGAGAGGGTGGTATTTATAGAAAAAGGTGAGGGAAGATCAATGGTTTAGAAGAAAAAGGGAAGATCAACGGAGGAGGGTTGTTGAGGAACGTGCAACAAATGGAAGAAAGACATGTGTCATTTGAAAAGCGGCTTTGTGAAGTTAACTCCTCTCTTGATGAGGATGAGATTTGATTTTCTTAATTTAGAATTTATTTTTTTAATTTAAGAGAAAGTTTGTTTTAAAGATGCTTTAAAACTGCTTTTGCTTTTGTATGACAAGAGGATAGTATTTTTAGAAGATAAGAATGATTTTTGAAGATAAGAATGCATAATTAAATAAAAAAATTTATTTAATTATTTTGTAGATAAATGAGAGGAATAAAATATAAGAATATATTTTATTTTTGTGAAGATATTTGAGGAATAAAATAAAATATGAAAAAATATATTTTATTTAGTGGAGAATTTAGATTTTATTTAAATAAAATTTGCATTTTATTTAAATTTGGAAGAATAAAAGGTTTTAATTAAATAATTAAAATTATTTAATTATTTAGCAGAATGAAGGTGATGTATATGAATTTAATTAATTAAATAAATGTGTTTATTTAATTAAATGAGAGGAAATGAATCAGATAAATAAATGAATTTATTTATTTTTTGATAGAAGAATGTGAATGATGAAATAAATATAAAAATATTTATTTAAGTAGAGTCATGTCAATTTTAGGTGTATACATTTTGCCCCTCTTTGATGCAATGTGTTTTATCACGTTGTTTCAGACAAAAAGAATTTTTGGCGGTGATACATGCCCCAATTTGCCCCTGGTACAAGTTTAACGACAGGATGCCCCCTCAGGAGATTGGATGAGAAGAAGGCAGAAGGCTTGACATAGACAATCTCATGAAGAAGAAAGTGAAAAACGAGTTTAGGATGGAGAAAGATGGGATATGGTTCGGAGAAAATGACATGGTAAGTAGCCATAGTTGTCATGCAGTTAGGTATGGGTCATTTTCTATATAAAGGAGTTGGGTCCACATATTTTAATCATTTGTACACTTGCCCATAGTTGATTAGTCCTCTAGAGAGCTTAGGAGAGCATGGCAGCCAGACAAATGGATATTGCTCACGAGGAGCACCGGTTTGAGCGGATTCAACGGTTCGATCGGCCAGCGAAGGCAGGACCCCCGGTATGTATTTCTTCAAAACTTGTCAAAAGTTAATTTTTATGCATACTAATGGCTAGGAAATCCAACTAGGACAGATGTGCCGAAACACTCTTTTGGTATATGTTGTAGCGGTATATGTTGACTGAGATAGATCGCAGGCTCTAGGCACTATGGGTCTGCACTATGTTTGCTTTATGCTCGAGGTTCATGCGAATTGAGCTATATTGATGGCAGCGGTGGAGCGATTCCACAGTGAGGATGGTACATTCCATCTATCGACGGGGGAGATGGCAGTTACTCTCGAGGATGTGTACCAGATTCTGCACCTCCTGATTCAGGGAGAGCTAGTTGAGTATAAGTCACAATGGGGCGATGCCTTGGAGGAGTGTAGACATGTATTTGATGACCCAGAGTTGGTGGGGGAGGAGATTTCGTGGCAGGACATGCATGACTGCTATGACTACTTCCCGGGCATAGTGGCTGGACTGATCAGTGGCATGATATGCCCTGATAGGAGGTCGCATGGCTTCCCGATCGGCTGGGGGAGGGTGCTGGAGAGCATGATCACAGACGGGACCCCATATGTATGGGGTGTGTGTGTGCTTGCACACTTATATAGAGACATGCACCAGGTGATTTATCACAGAGGAACCAATTTGTTAGTGGGTGTGTCACTGTTGCAGCTTTGGTTGTGGGAGCACATTGCCATCACATGCCCGATATGTGTATTCCACAGGCAGAGGGGTGAGCCCTATAGTTACGGCTATGCAGGTGTGATTTCCCAGCACAGGTTGTGGAAGTTGGAGTATTCAAGCATGCTTTTGATGGGGTGGATGCAGTGATCCGGCGCCCTTACATAAACTGTGAGGTATGGGACGATGAAGCAGATGAGCTTCTGTATTGTTTCCAGACGTGGTGGCTTATTGGCAGGACTAGGTACATTCTGGAGAGGCAGATTGTGAGTAGAGTGCAGCAATAGTTTGGCTGAGTCCAGGGCAGACCATAGGGGGAGGCACGCTTTGCCAGGACTCATGCAGAGAGGTATAGGTGGGGTCCTGTGGCATCATATGAGGAGGCCTTGATAGACTTTCAGCAGATTCCTTACGCAGCTTGGCCCATGCGGAGGGAGATAGTGGACACTGGCATGATGCCAAACTACGAGGAGTGGTTTGTGGCACACCCATTCTCAAGATATTCAGGGCTAGGAGAGTTAGCTCCTCATATAGACGAGGATGATTCAGATGGTGAGAGTGTAGCTGGCAGGAGGGGGGGAGGATGAAGGAGGAGGAGGAGAGATCAGGGAGATGATGGGAGACTGAGACTGAGGCAGAGGGTCAGAGAGGGACTTGCAGGATAGTAAGCCATTGGACAGGCATAGGTCCAAGTGCCAGTTCAGCCAGAGGTAGCACAGAGATAGATGCCGCCACCACAGCAGGTGGCACAGCTGACATAGGGACAGGTGCCAGCGCAATAGGTGGCACAGGCAGAGCAGGCTCCACAGCTTGATGTGCAGTAGCAGGTTATGGTTGCACTACAGAGCCAGGTTAGGCAACTGAGGGCTCATCTGAGAGCAGTAGAGTCACAGAGAGAGTCAAATGTGACTCTGTTATCAGAGTTGACTAGAGAGAAAGATGCAACCTTAGCTAGCATGCGGGCTATGAGGGCAGAGAGAGATGCAGCCGTGATGGCCATGGGCACAGATGGGACATCCAATTTTTTGGTTTCACAGGTGCAACAGGCATAGGCACAGGTGGTCTAGGTGCAGAGTGAGCTTACTAGAGCCCAAGCATAGGCTCAGTACTATAGAGGGTTATATCATGGGGCAGTGGCAGCAGATTAGCGTGCCCCTAGCTTCAGGAGCCAGTCAGAGGCATTCCAGCAGGTAGGTGGTTCTCAGTCTGTAGGCTCAGTGAGGGGTCCCCAGCAATCAGGGGGAGGTAGAGGAGAGGGCAGTGTAGGGAGCAGTGTGCCATGGCAGTAGGGTTAGACAAACATGATACTTGTACCATTTTTCGATTGGATGTATACATTTGGATGGTTGAGATAGCCTGTATATGTACCTTGTATCACCATTTTTGTTGTACCTTGTATACATTTTATGACATGACTCTGAGATATAGACAGATATTTTTGATATGTTGTACATTTGGATATGTTTATATGATGATGCAGTGAATGATGTTCTATATGCTCATGCTTTTCTGTTGTTGATATGCTTATGGAGGTGATCTATCTTATGATGTTGTGCCTATGTGATGCATACTAGATGGATTTTTGTATGATTTGATATGTAAAATGCAAATGTGATATGTTATGGATATGATGTATACAGCTCTATATGTATGTTGATGATGCTTTTGTTTATGTTTTTGATTCTTTTGAGATGATATATGGATGCAAAATGCATGTGGGTGACCATGGGCTTTATGATGTATGCAAATGATGTAATCATGTAAATTACTATCTCATGTGATGTGATATGCAATCTATGCTATGTTTTTGATATGTCCAAATGTACTCAATCTACACAGGTGATGATATAGAGAGGAGGAAGAAGAGATGAAGAAATACTGACTTTCATTTGATAGACTGCAGGATTTTTTGATTGCATGGTTGATATGGGTATGGATATGGAATGGATGTGGATTTGTCATCTTAAGATTTTTACAAGGTTGTTGCTTTCATCATTGGGCATTGTTTTGGTATTTTTCACTTTTTGAAATGTTGTAAGGAAATACAAGCATCTAGGTATAATTAGACCGAGATGACCTGAGTACTTCTTACATGGATTTTGATATAGCAAGTTGATACAAGCATCTAGTCAAACTTGAATCTAGATGACCTGAGTACTTCTTGCATTTCAACAGACAAGGATTGCCCCTTTTCATGTTTAGACCTCGGAGTCCTCGATGATCTTTTTGCTGATCATGTCATTAGACAAAAGTCATCCCATTACCATAGTTTAATCCACAAGCAGCAGACATAGAAAAAGATTATGCCCCCATCATACCATCTCTAGCTTTTTTGGCATCCTTGAGTAGCATAGGAAAACATAATGACAAAAATTCAAGACCTTGTAAATTAACCTATTTACAAAACATTCTTGCATTAGATGTGTCTTTTACCATAATTGATATAGAATCAGTTTTAGTGTTTCGGCATGGTATCCTGCTCTATTTTAGATAGGTTGATGTTTTGCATCAAGACTCTTGGTTTGGGTAGCTTGCTTTTGCTGTGCTTACTTGTCTTAGTGAAAGGTATCACAATCCTTATTGGTATCCTCTTAGAACAGTGCCATTCAAGAATCCAAATCCGCAACTAGGTCGAGGAGTTGCCCCCAGTTTAGACAAGGATCGACTTATTATGAGTGAGATGACAGACAGACATGGAGAGACAAACCCTAAGGGATTGACCTAGTGCCTCGAGGGCTCATTGCTAAATGGCCTTGCCTACGTGACAACGCAGAGGCAACATAGTTTGGGGTAAACCCTAGTAGACCTAAGACCTAGGTGATGACAAAGTGGGGCAGAAATAGCACGGACTTAGATTGACAGAAGGACTAGATATGGGATGGATGGGACAGTGGAGTGGAGAGGAGCCTCGGGGGCGCATTGAGAATGGCTTGGCCTACGTGATAACTCAGAGGCGATGTAGTTTGACAATAGTTCAAAGGACTAGTTCAAGATGAACAATATGAGGGACACAAGAGACATGAAGTCAGAACAGATGGAGGAAGTGGTTTGTCACAGATAGCGCATGTTTACCAGGTTTTCACCACTTGCTTTTTATTTGCACGAGAAGCTAAAAGTACACATGATGCCTATTTGCCAGGTTTTCACCATGGTACCTATCCTAGACACCTGTTTGCCATGTTTTCACCGTAGGATGATTTTTTTGTCTATTTTCTCATTTTTTTGATTTTTTTTTTGCTCTTGTTTTTTATCACTTTTTCAATTTTTTTGGATTTTTTCAGGACTCCCTTACATTGGGGTTTTCAGGTATAGAACTTGCGAAGGTGCATGCTGTTGATAGGATCGTCGAATAATTCACCTTTAGACGTAGCCAATTGATATGCCCCTGATCCATAAGCTGTGATGATGACATAGGGACCTAGCCAGTTAGGTTCAAACTTTCCTTTCTTTTCTCTCTCTTGTTGATTTCTGAGATTTTCTTTTAGGACTAGGTCACCGACTTGGAATATTTGGGGCTTTACTCTATGATTGTAGCTTCTGGACATATGTTGCAGATATGCTTTCAGGTGGTTAAAGGCCTATTGCCTTCTCTCTTCAAAGAACTCTAACTCTTGAAGTCTGGTCACTCTGTATTCTTCATCTAATATGAGGCCTTTTAATGAGACTCGCAAGGATGGGATATTGACTTCAATGGGCAAGATAACTTCAGATCCATAGACTAGGGAGTATTGTGTTGCACCCGTGGGTGTGCGGATGCTTGTGTGGTAGGCCCACAATGCAGGATTCAGTTGGACATGCCAATCACGACTGGCATCATTGACAGTCTTCTTTAGTATTTTTAGAATGGTTTTATTTGATGCCTCATCCTAGTCATTGCCTTGTGGGTAATAGGGGGTTGAAAAGCGATGCTGGATATGGAATTTGTCGCATAGTTCCCTAACATCTTGGTTTTTGAAGGGTCATCCGTTATCCGTGATAATGGATGAAGGGACACCATAACGACAAATGATATAGTTTAGGATAAAAGAGGCAATCTACTTGCATGTGATGTTGGCTAAGGGCATAGCTTCAATCCACTTCGTGAAGTACTCTGTGGCAGTGATAATGGATTTGTGGCCGCTTGAGGAGGGAGGATGAATCTTGCCCAATAAGTCTAGTCCCCACTGACAGAAAGGCCAAGGAGTTGTTAATGGCTGCAGCTCCTGTGTTGGTGCATGTATCAAGTTCCCGTGGATTTGGCATTTCTTGCACTTCTTTATAAAATGATAGGAATCTTATTCCATGGTTGGCTAGAAGCACCCCATGTGTATGAGTTTCTTGGCTAGGGTAGGGCCACTAGAGTGGGTCCCACATATAGTATCGTGTATTTTGCTTAGGGCACTTTGATATTCCTCACTATCAAGACACCTAAGGAGAGTACCATCGAGACCTCAGTGATATAAGGTATTGGTGATAATGGCATACCGGGATGCCTAACGGATGAAGGTTCTCTTTTGGTTACTGGAGAGATCAGGTGGGAGGGTATTCTCTTTAAGATAGGCAAAGATCTTTCCGTAGAGGGGGGAATCAGCCCCAACAATGTGGCAGATGATATGGGACTCAGGGGTGTCATATGCAGGACAGGACACTGGCTCTACCAAGAACTCATAATGTGATTGACTTTCCAGAATGTCAAGGAGAGAGGCGATTGTGGCCATAGCATCTGCAGCTTTGTTTTCAATCCTTGGTATCTTCTCAAAAGAGATCTTGATGAAGTATTCTTTGAAGTCATCTACCATTCTCTTGTAAGGGATTAGTTTCTCATCTTTTGTTTGGTAGTCATCATTCACTTGATTTATGACTAGCTATGAATCGCCATATACTTGAAGTTCTTTGATGTTCCATTCAATTGCTAGCTTAATACCAATGACTAGGGCTTCATACTCTGCCACGTTGTCAGTGCAAGGAAACATTAATCTGTATGATTTAGGGATTGTATCACCATTAGTTGTGATCAATAAGATACCTGCCCCCAATCCATGTTGGGTGAATGAGCCATCGAAGTACATTTTCCAGGTTGCTATATTTATATGGAAGATAGATTCATATGGAAACTCAAAGCTCAGAGGGCTGTCATCCATTAGAGGTGCATCTACCAGTTGATTTACTAGTACTTGTCCCTTTATTGCTTTCCCATCTACGTATTCGATATCAAACTCGCTGAGAAGCATGACCCATTTGGACAATCTACCTGTTAAAGCTACCTTGTTGAGTAGGTATTTGAGTGGATCGATCTTCGCCACTAGTTTGACAGAATGTGACAACATGTAATGTCTCCATTTTTGTGAGGCGAAGACCACCGCTAGACATGCTCTTTCGATAGGTGTGTATTGTAATTCATACCCGACGAGTGTTCGACTAATGTAGTAGATAGCCTGTTCTTTCCCATCATAGTTTTGTTGTGCAAGGAGAGCTCCTAGAGCGGTTGGTGTAGCTGAGATATACAGTAGAAGAGGCTTGCCCTAAATTGGTGGCATCAATACTAATGGTTTCATGAGATATTCCTTTAATTGCTGAAATGCTTGTTCACATGACTCGTTCCATTTGAAGGGGACATTCTTGTGTAGAAGGTGGGAAAATTAGTGGCACTTGTCTGCCAATTGAGAGATGAATCTTTTGATAGATTGCAATTTTCCCTGTAGGGAACTTAGTTGAGTCAGATTCTTAAGAGGTGGCATCTCCATGATGGCTTTCACCTTAGTTGGATTGACTTCGATACCGTTTCCAGACACTATGTATCCAAGTAGTTTGCCTGATGTAACCCCGAACACACATTTTTTTGGATTAAGACACACATTAAACTGTTCTAACCTGTTGAAGATCTTGTCTAGTACTACTAGATGGCTTTCTCTTGTGAGTGATTTCACCAGAATGTCGTCGACGTAGTCTTCCATTATAGTGTGCATCATGTCGTGGAAGATTGTTTTCATGGCTCTCTGATATGTTGCCCCAGCATTTTTCAAACAAAATGGCATGACACACCAATAGTAGGTGCCCCAAGGACATGTAAGTGTCATCTTGTGTTGGTCTTTGGGTGCGATCTTTATCTAGTTATATCCCAAGAAACCATCCATGAGTGACAACATAGTTTGCCCTGCCGTGAGATCTACAATCATGTCTATGTTTGGCAGGGGGAAGTCATCTTTTGGACAAGCTTTGTTCAGGTCCCTGAAATCATTGCATATTTAGACTCTGCCATCTGGTTTAGCCACTAGTACTATATTCGAAACCCATTCAGGATAGTCTATAGACCTGATAAATCCAACATCTAAGAGTTTCTTTAGCTCTTCTTTCACCATGAGGGCCACATGCAGATGCATCTTTTTGAGTTTTTGTTTGACCGGTTTAGCTCCTGGAGCTAGAGATAGATGATGCATGATAAGATTCAGATCTAGCCCTGGCATGTCAGCGTATGTCCATATGAAGTTGATTTGTTTTCTCTTGAAAAAATCTATAAATGCTGGGTTTTCATGTTCTGTGAGAGCTTTTGCCATGTGGATCATTCTGGGCTCATCTCCTATGCTGGCATTGATTGGTTCTACCAGTTCTATCAAGATCGACGATCTCTCCTGATGCATAAGATTGGGGAGAGGGTCAAGCCTTCCAACCTTCGGTGCCTCAGAGAGGTTTTCACCGTTGGATACGTCTTTATTTTTACTATTTTGATGATCTAACACTGCGGCGGAGTGGTTTTCACCATTAGATCGTTCTTTCATCTTGATATTTTTATGACTATAAGGCTTGGCACTCTCTCCAAAATAGGCCTTCTCATTGAGTTCAATAGCGTAGCCAGCCCTGTGGTCTCTTGCAGTTATGTGATCTCTCAGCTCAAGGTAATCGATGATGGAGTCATCGTTTTCAAAGGTGTCTAGTTCAGGGGTGGTACCTTCTAGGTCCTAGTTGATTAGTTTAGGGTGTACCAAAGGTAAGGGGTCATTAGGTTGGTCTAGTTCAATGGCGTTGATGGTTAGGATAGAATTATTAAAGGCATGGACAAAGTCTGCAATGGTACCCTCTATTAGTGGATCCATCAAGGGGGGTATCATTCCTTCCTCACGATTTTCACTATTATTTCTATGCGGGTCGGACTCTAGCGGTCTAGCCCTTGGACCTTGTCTCTCGTTGGCATGGGTCGGGTCGTACTCGTGGACAATGTCAATATCTTTTTCATCACAAGACATCTCAGAGATGCTATCCCACTCATACTCATTAGAATCAGTTTCGCTCCCCATTTGCATTCTATGAATTTGTTCAACCAGATTGCTAGTGGATGCTTCTGGTTGTTTGCCTTTGTTCTTGTTGGTTATGTTGTTTCTTGATGGTCCAGTGTACCCTAGCCCTGTAGTGTCTCAAGCTCTTAAGGTATGAGGTTGGATGGGTTCAGTGATGCCATCCTCTCTTGAACCAAGTGGACCATGTCCTTCATACCCCATTCTCTGTAGCATTTGAAAGCCTTGACCATATTGTGCCGTTGTATAATGGGATGGTTATGTTGTGTTGAGGAACTACCTTCATCTTTGTATAGCCACTATAGGACATCTTTTTCATCACTTTCATCTTCTAGGCTTCCCCATTTCACAAATGGTCCTTTGGTGGTTCTCTCTGCTTTGGTTGTCCTTAGGATGGGTCTCCCATAGGATCTAGGAGATAGAGGTAATTGTGCCAAATAGAGGGATTGGGAGACCGTGTACTCACCCAAGCCCTTATCTTTGAGGTGGAGATTAGGTTGAGACACTCCGAAAGAGGAAGCAAGTGTAGCTGGATCTACATGAGATGAAGAGGCGATAGAAGCACGGTTGGTGGGGATCACAACTTCTGGTTTGGGCTGAATAGAGTTGCAGTATTGAAAGGGGTTAGGGTCACCTTGGATGGTGATCTCTTGACCTTCATGTGGGAACTTGATACATTGATGGTATGTGGAAGGTACTACTTTCAAAGCGTGTATCCATGGTTGTCCAAGAAGAATGTTGTATGCTAGCTTCATGTCAAGGACTTGACAAGCTACATCTTTCACTATGGGGCCCACCCTGATTGGTAGGGTAACAATTCCTTTAAATGTTCTTTCTTCCTCATCATAGGCTTTTATTGTGATCTTTCTTTTTGGATCTATAGCCTTCTCTAAAAACCCCAATGTAAGGATTAGCTTTAATGTACAAATATTCAAACCAGCCCCTCCATCTATTAGGACTCTTTTGATCTTGTGTTTGTGTATGAAAGCTTCGATATGGAGGAAGGCATTATGGGGTTGAGTGATTGACATATCATCCTTCTTAGTGAATGATAGGGAATGTGGTGAGGTGATGTGACCGACCATGGTTTGGAATTGTTCTTCAGCTAAGTTCGTGGGGACAGAGGCTTCTGCTAAGGCTTTGTCAAGTATGGACCTATGAGAAGGAGACAGACACAGAAGTTCTAACAAGGAGATGTGTGTAGGTGTTTTGTGGAGTTGATCCATGATACTGTATTGACTAGACGGGGGAGCGGAAGTTCCTCTAAGGGTGACCCTGTTACTATGGGTAGTAACATTGCAATCCGGATCCTTGTTGATAGTGATCACATTGATGTGTGAATCACCTTTTGAGATATGGTTAACAACATAGTTGAAGCTGACATTTGTGTAGTTTGTGTTGTTAGAGCCACTATTATTTCTATTGGAAGGTCCTCCCTACTCATAGTTAGGAAGAGGATCCTTGAATGCCTAATGATCACTGTTGGAGGTATGTCCATGAGATTGTCTGTTAATGGATATTTTATTTTGCTCTATTAAGTCTTGGATTATATGCTTGAGTGCAATACAATCATTTGTCTTGTGCCCCCTGTTTCGGTGGTATTCACAGAAGTCATTGTCGTTCCACCAGTGGGGTTTGACCTTTGGTTTGTACTCTTGTGCTGAGGGAAGCGTTATGAGATTGTTGGTGATTAGCTTCCGTAGGGTAGTTTCTAGTGACTCATCCAAAGGTGTGAACTTTCTCCTAGGCTGAAATTTGGTGAACCTAGATTCGGTATTTCTTTGTTTGTCTTGTGTGGAGTTAAATTGAGGTGTTGAGAGGTTGAAAATTGGTTGCTTAGGTGCCACATTTTTGGCATCTACTACCCCGTCATTCACAATGTTTTTATTTTTTTGTCCAGAATCTAGGTTTGTCATTGTTGGTGTTAGTACTAGGAGTGTCTTTATAGAGCTTGATTTGACCTTTCACGATTAGGGATTTTTCTATGATGAGGCCCATCTCAATGAATTTGCTAAAAGAAGTAGGATATTGGATTTGGATTTGGTAGCTTAGGTTCATTTGCAGATTGTGGATGAACATTTCTAGCATCTGTTTCTCCAGCATTTGGTGTGGGCACTTGCTTACCAGTTGTCTCCATCTTTGTAAGAAGGCAGCGAAAGATTCTCCTCCTTTCTGTTTGGTGTTACAAAGATCCAATATTGAGATGTCGTGCTCAATATTGTAAGAGAAGTGGGTGACAAATTTGTCTACAAGCTCATTGAAGGTTTTAATACTGGGTGGCAATCTAGAGAACCATTCCATGGCTTTCCCACCTAGGCTTCATGGGAAGAGTCGCATAAGGTAGGTGTCGTTATGTGCGACCTCAAGACAAGCAGTGTTGAATTCTCTGATGTGATCCCTTGAGTCACCCTTTCCTCTATATTTGTCAAACGTAGGCACCTCAAATTTTGAGGGGAAAGGCATCATGACCAAGGCCCTATCAAAAGGATACGATGAAATATCCTCTAGGGTGTAATGTTTTTTTGATGCTCCCATTTTCATGTCTGAAATTTGTTGTTGGAGATCTTCATATTTTTTGTTTATTAGACTTAGGGCATCCAAGGAGACAATTGTTGCTTTGCTCTTATCCGTGGGTATTTCATCATGTCTACTTCCTTCAGGGATTCTTTCTTCATCGGTTTCTTTGAGAGCCTCCATGTCATAATCCTTAGGGAGTTTGACTCCTAGACTTGCTAGATGTAAAAAGAATTTTGTTGGGTCTTGGGCAAGCACTTTTTCTAGTAGGCATTGGAATTTTGGATTATGCTGCATTTGAAGGATCTCCTCCATGGAAATTTCTTCGTCACTTTCGTGACCATTGGGAACACTTTTCTCTGCCATTTCTAACTATTTTTGTTTTTGTAATCTTGTTAAGAGCATGCAAGGTAGTAAAGAAATGGGATGGAGTGAAAAAGATTCTTGAGAAAGATGCTAGGATGATACAAGGTTTTACCAAGGTTCTTCTGAGATCTATGTGGTATCAAACAAGTTTGGGTATACAAAAGCTGTAGTCAAAGTAGGGATGTTAGAAATCCAAATACTTGATGTTGACTAGTCTTATATAAGCCACTAGTAGAGTGTCGAGAGAAAGGATAAGTAACCCTTGATATTGGACACTTACTAGGTTTGTTTGAGTATTGATTGTGATCTAGAATAATCTTGGTTCTAACCTTGTAGGAATTTGGGAATATTTGGTGAGACTTTGGATAAAAAAAGTAGATATGGTATGGAAAAGAAGGAGAAATGGTTGATTTGTAAGGTCTTAATCAGATTTTTGGAAACTGAATAGGTTTGGAGATGGTTTTTGAAAATTTTTCAACAGTTTTGCTCTTAGAAGGTACTAAATTTTGCTCTCTAGTTTAAATGTGCAATAATTTAAATGCGTCACAATAGAAGTCAAATGTGCCAAGAGTCGAAGTAAATGCGTAACTCTCTGTTATGGAGTCTCCTAGCCTCAAAGGGTTACGCCTTAGAGGGTTTTGGGGGAGGTTGGCCGTCGGTGTAACACAATTACACTCATTGCTTGAGGTTTTCACCTCAAAACACAATTTATTTTAAGTGGCTTGGTAGGGCTTGGCTTTAGCCTGTTACCACTCAGGGTCGTTCCCACTTGGATAGGCGTGCATCCAAGGGCAGGCCCCCCTAAAGGTTTAACAAATAGAATGATAAGTCTGGCACTTTGATCACCCAGTTAAGGGGAGAGCATAAGCCTATTGTCATTCGCAAGCATAGAAAACACTTGTTAATCCAACCGAGTTAAAAGTAACAAAACTAAATGGGCTACTCTACTTGTGCACTCACACGATTGTTAACTTGGAAGTGTTTAGATCATAGCAATATTAATTTTCCCATTTGTTAACTTGGAAGTGATTAAGACATAGCAATGTTCATTTTCCCGTTTGTTAAGATAGCAGTGGTCTAATCTAGGAAAATAAATGAACAATGCAAAGATAGGAATTGGCTTTAGTTACTTCCTTCCTAGTTATGAACTATGTGGAGTTTGTATGAAATGCACTTGGTTACTTTTCCCTTACATAGCCTAAGTGAACTAGGTAAAGCATCTAAATGACCTAATCCAGCCATTAACCCTGCAAAACAATTGTTAGATCCAATGCACAAAATCAAAAACCCTAAAAATAGAAAGTAGAATCAAATGCATCGCACTGTAGTCTGAATGCACAAAAATAGGACCCGCATGCGGCATTGTACAAAAGTGCAAAAATAGAAGGTAAATGTGCCAAAATGTGAGGTATATGCGCAACTATATCAGATGCGTCATTTTACAATGTGCCAAAAGAATAGGTATATGCGCAACTAGTATGCAAAGGCCAAAATAGAGATCAGATGCGCCATTGTAGAGGATAGATGTCCCAAAATGTCGTAAGCGCCAAAATAGAGGGTAGATGCCTCACTTGGGAGGTCAGATATGCTAGTTTTACGCATGCGCCAATTTGGGAGGTAAAAGCATCGTTTTAGAGGGTAGATGCACCAAAAGTTGTTGTCAGAACCCTGTACCTGCACTTGTACAGACCTATCACTTAAAAACACTGAGTTTTTTTATTAGATAGAGGGGCAAGGGCCCCACGGTGGGTGCCAAAATGTGAGGGGGAAAATAGTTTAATCAAATCAATGATAATAAGAACCCAAACATCTATGAAATCTGAAGATAAAAAGGGAGATTTAAAGTAATAAACAAGAACAACACTTACAACCTCTTTCACCTTGCGTCTTCCATAGTTCACCTATCCTTCTTTGACCTTGATGTTGATGAAGCCCTTAGAAGCTATTTCTCCCTTGCTTGTTGAAGGTGACAAGAATGGAATGACTAAGATATTCGTGTGGTTGAAGATGAGCTTCAAACACACTAACAAATGGATATGAAATGCTTATGGAAGTGGGGGTGCTAAAGGTGTGCCGGTATCTCTGTAGCATAAGTTTCCACAAATGATCGATATGAAATGAAGAAGGAGAGGGTGGTATTTATAGAAAAAGGTGAGGGAAGATCAATGGTTTAGAAGAAAAAAAGAGAAGATCAACAGAGGAGGGTTGTTGAGGAATGTGCAACAAATGGAAGAAAGACATGTGTCATTCGAAAAGCAGCTTTGTGAAGTTAACTCCTCTCTTGATTAGGATGAGATATGATTTTCTTAATTTAGAATTTATTTTTCTAATTTAAGAGAAAGTTTGTTTTAAACATGCTTTAAAACTGCTTTTGCTTTTGTATGACAAGAGGATAGTATTTTTAGAAGATAAGAATCATTTTTGAAGATAAGAATGCATAATTAAATAAAAAGATTTATTTAATTATTTTGTAGATAAATGAGAGGAATAAAATATAAGAATATATTTTATTTTTGTGAAGATATTTGAGGAATAAAATAAAATATAAAAAAAAATATTTTATTTAGTGGAGAATTTAGATTTTATTTTAAATAAAATTTGCATTTTATTTAAATTTGGAAGAATAAAAGGTTTTAATTAAATAATTAAAATTATTTAATTATTTAGCAGAATGAAGGTGATGTATATGAACTTAATTAATTAAATAAATGTGTTTATTTAATTAAATGAGAGGAAATGAATCAATAAATAAATGAATTTATTTATTTATTGATAGAAGAATGTGAATGATGAAATAAATATAAAAATATTTATTTAAGTAGAGTCATGCCAATTTTAGGTGTATACAAAAGCAATTTATAAAGAATATTACTTTAATATTTGTCTTACAATAGGTCGTACAGCTTTTCCTTCTGATTTGCCTAATCTTACCTCTTTTGATTTTCTTTGAGAAAATAATAATACAAGACTTATTTTTGTCCATATCTTCCTAAAAGAAAGAAAACTAAAAAAAGAAATATATTGTTTTCTTTACTTTGTTTTAACTATATAAATAATAAATATTTATAACCAGTTTATAGGATATTGCTTCAAATTTACAAAAAGAAAGAGGGCCCACCATTGTGAAGATTTCTCACAAATTCCAAACTGGGTAAGTGATAAATTTAAAGGGTTTTTTCTCTTTATAATATTCTCATTTATGTCCAAAAATATCAAAAACCTAGATCATATATTTTGAGATATGATTTAAATACGTGACTGCTATCTTCATTTTTTGGTGTATTGTGCCTATGACTATTCCTCAAAAACTGTACACTGGGTTGGTAAGAAATTTAAAGGGTTTTTTCATATTATTGTCATCCCATCTTTATCCAAAACTCACAAAAACCCAGACCACATTTGTTGAGATATGATTAAAACACATGACAACTATCTTTATTTTGCAGGGTCTTTATGTGACACTATTGCTCTTTCAGACTCTTTCCACAATCCTCTTAAGACTTGGGGGCAGCATGATGAGCTCAACCCTTGTGAGAGCACATTCTACTCCACATGATATGATATGTCATCAAAAATCTACATGACTTATCCTATACCTGCACATGAAACAAATAGATTAGAATAAAACATTGAAATTCCATGATTGTTTCTTTCTCAGCTCTTCTTACATGTGGATGATGTTCATTGATCAATGCATTATAAACAAAATGTTATGCCTCTTCTAATAGGATATAGAGATCTCATAACCAGAGTTCTAATAGGACCTTCCCACATTTTTGCAGGTTCATGTCGAGATTGGGAGCAGGAATAGAAGACAACTTCGAAGATTGAAGATCTTCAAGGAAATGATGGCTATGACCTTCTCTTTCTTATCCTGAACAACACTGCAATTATCACTGAAACACAATAACTATGCAAATAAATTATAATAGAAGAATGTTAACCTTCATTCTAAAAATGAATTTGTTGCATCAGCTCTACCAATTTTGAGTTGTAAGTGAA
This sequence comes from Cunninghamia lanceolata, assembly GCA_027924645.1. Taxonomy (NCBI): domain Eukaryota; kingdom Viridiplantae; phylum Streptophyta; class Pinopsida; order Cupressales; family Cupressaceae; genus Cunninghamia; species Cunninghamia lanceolata. Next base: position 2,152,643 of record BSBN01001670.1, on the reverse strand, counting down.
AAATGGGCACAATAACTATAAGATATACATACATTATGCCTTCGTTTGCATCCTTTTCTAAAATGTAAATGTGTGAACAATAGAAGTTTCTTTCTATGGATCTCATTAAGCCATCACAATCTCATGCTTTGTTGGTTGGTCAATCTAAGGGATAGAAAGAGTCAGGTCCTTCTAACAAGAAACAAAGAAATATAACAAAAATCCACACAGAGATTAAGCACGAAACTCATCTAAGAAGGAGAAGGGCCTACTTGTGTTTATTGTAAGAAATCAAGGCAATTTATATAAACTGAACAAATGAGAGGGGGGCTGAATCAGCTGTCCCAAAAACTTAAACACTTTCTACAATTAAACATTCATCACTTATCCACAATTATTATGATTTAACAATGAGTGCATGAAAACAAAAACTTAACTATGGACACAACATCAAACACAAGAGACACCAGATTTTACGTGGAAAACCCCAAGGTGGGGAAAAACCATAGAGAACATTAGCTCTCAATATACGTTGCAATTTTGAAATAATGATGTTCAGGCTTGGTCACTCCATGGGCCTCAACATATTGGCTCACTGCCTCAACCCTAAACCCAGAAAGATTACAATAAGGGTTGTTAAACCCTACTAGTGGCTCACTGTCGGCTCACTACCTTGATGGCAAAAGCTTGCTTCCAATTAGGTTACACATGAAAACTAAATATTGCTTAAGCATTTGCCACTATGCCAGGTACAGTCATTTATTAGCTGAATTCTAAATCCCAACTCGTCATATTCACTGATTTTTGTCACTACTCTATTATTCACATATTCCCATCACACCCATGCGTTCTCTATTCTATTCTGCCTCTACTATTCTTAGTCTCTTTTCTACTCTGCCTTTTGGACCTTTCTTATTATCTTCCCATCTTCACTCAAGGACAACTTTTCCATGATTCAACTACAAGTATTTATACACTAAATCAACCTTGGAATGATCATCAAGATTGGCATTACAATCATCAACCATTAGAACAATCTCCAAGGTCGGCATTACAAACATTGATAAAATAGGTCTTGACCTATTACAAAATTATGCAAGGGAGATGAAGTAAAAGGGCATGTGGATCATGCTTCACCTTAGTTGGGACTCAAACACAATCTTCCATGCTTCAACACATTTTCACAATCTTTAAGAGATCTTTGCAATCGCTAGGATCAACCAGGTTGGCCAAACTGGTTACACAACATGCTATCCGGAAGTAATCTTCAAACACCTTCATAATTCTTTTGTTTCAACCAATGAAATGATAGGAACATGATCAGGAGGTATCCACAAGCATGTTATAATCATTAGGAGCAACCGCACAACCTTTAACCACTTTACCGATAAGAATCTTCCTACTAGAACACATGAACTTTACTATCTTTGACTGTTATAAAAGAAAGACATCTCGCGGACTACCAAACCAGGAACCATTACAATTGTTGGAACTTGTCACATCCCAAACTTCCTTCTAGAACCATAGAGAAAAATACTTTATTATGGAGGAATGTGGAGCATAATACTTTTTCCCTATCCCAACTGAACTCACTGAGAAAGCAGGTTTCTCTCTAGTGAGCACAATTCACTCAGATCTTCATGTGGAGAGTTCAAATCTAGAATGTAGCATCCTTAATCATACCTCTAACTTACTTCCAATCTACAGACTATAATCTTCAAGAAAAAAAATGTGGAGTAGTTTATAAGATTGTTCTTCAGCATACAACTCACTGTCTGTACTGCACTTCTCTGTAACTCACTTGTTTCTTTCAGAGAGGCTAATTTTATCAATATCGTCAACATACAAGTCTTCTAAACAAGTAATAGAATAATATATAGTTGACACCAATGACAACAATGATATGTTGACATCAATGACAATACCGATTAGGCACATAATTGCATCAATCTCTCCCTTTTTCATTGATAGAAACATATGATGTGAAAAACTGCAACAGCCATCAAGACAAGATTCTCCCCCTTTCTCTTTACACACCTGCACTATTTTTTTCTACAAGATTCTCCCCCTTTCTCTTTACACATCTACACTCTTTGTCTCTCTAAGTTTTTTCACATGACTTCTCTCTCCTTTTGACATCAATGGTAAAGGGCACATACTTGCACTCTTCTGCTCTGATCCAATCTCTCTTCTAAACTTTCTTCAACTGACTGCTCCCCCTTACTTGATGCTTTCCCTGACTATAACTTTGGTTCTTCATGTGAAGTTCTCTCATTCATTCTTTGTCAATTCTCACCTTAGGATCTTACTGCTACTATATTGTTTCCTCTATCAGCAACACTATAGTACTTACTGCTCTTTATTAGAAACTCATATTAACATCATCTACCTACTTCCCCTGAGAGGTAGCTTTATAATCCTCTTGACTTCAACAACCATCTCTGATTACTACCTGCACTGCTACACCTTTTTCTTTTTATTTCTCTAACTACTCCCCCTTAGAAGTACACATCAAACCATATCTAGCTCACATGCTATCACTTTCAGAGTAACATATCTTATCATAAAGCTTTAGACTTGACTCTAACTGCAAGTTTTCTTCTGCAAGCTTCCCTTATCATCAGTCTAGTTGAAACAATGTATTCTTCAACCTGGAATTCAATAAAGTGGTCATCACATCTGATTTGAAATCCTTATGTACTACAAAGGCTAGAGACAACTTAATAGCATCCATTTATGCCATCAGAGCAACATTTTCCACTTGCGAGTACGTTTTACACACAACATTGCCTTATTCCTCACCACTTCTCTATTCTCATTCAATTTAATCTCTGATCTTGAGACAAGCTCCCAAGTTTGATTCTTCATATTTTGCATTAATTCCTTTTTCCATTGCCTTGCATACCTCATCTATAGATTCAATAGAGATTTACTTGTTCATCTAGAATTCTTTTTCTTTTCCAATGTACCTTAGATCTTTTTACCAAAGAACTGGTCTTCAATATGGTACTTCTACACAATCTCTAGGGATCTCAGGAATTCCTTCCAGAACTTCTTCTTCTTCAACTTGATTGTCTTCTTGTTCAATAGGTCCATTTGATTCATAGCTACTGAAATCTAATATTATTTCTCTGACTTTATCAACCTTCACATTGGCACTCTCAATGATCTTTCCCAGACTCTTATTGTAGCACTTTTGACTTGAATTTTCTATTGAATGTAGATAGCAGAATGTACATCTTTTCTCCAGTATACATCCATTAGGTCAGCTTCCTTCATCATTAATCTATCAGCCTCTTGGACTGTCCTATACTTTCTTTCAACAACTTCATTCTACTTCCTAGTAGACGATTGTCTCTTTATCCCTAGTTTTTTAAAGAAAATATTGAATTCATTTTATGTGAACTCACCTCCACTATCAGACCTTAAGCATTAGATCCTCAATTGTATCTCATTCCCAATCATTGCCTTGAAAGTTCATTTAGTTCATAATCATTCAACTCTGAGTTCATCTATAGATTTTCAAACCATTTCCAAAGTAAACTGCTCAGTACTGAAAACAATCTTGAACTTCTGTTACTCATTATTCTCAAGCCAATTATCAAGATCAGACAAACTTATGGATGTAGATGTAATCACTGATCAATAACCATATGCCAAAACTACTTAATATTATCTTCAATAGTAGACCCAGGCGGACCAGAATATCAGAGCCTTGCCTCTTGATTTTATTAGTTAGATACTTGCCAAAATTCATGACCTGTCATCTTGTTCCTTAACTACATACATGGCCAATTCACCTGTCACATCATAACACCCAATGTGCACCATATGAGACTCTAGAATTCATATCAAACAATCATCATTGACTTCTTAACATACCTTCAGAACCGCAAATCAAAATACTCCATAGTAGAAGAATGCGGACCAAAATACTCAGATGATTTACACTATTTTAGGGTTAACTCTATTCATCCAGACCAAAATACTCAGAATCCTTTTATGTCATGATCTATAGAGTTCCTTTCAAGTGATTTGCCATATAAATTTTCACATTATATCTTTGTGCTGAATCTCAGCACTGACTATCTGGCTAAGGGATTTAGAATTTTCAATACAACTCCCCCTGAGCCAGAGTTCCTAGTTTACTTCTCGAAGGAAGTATCTATTCCAGAATCTAGTGCAGACTCATCTCTAACTTCATTTACTTTTTTCTTGACCCAAACCTTGTTCATCTCCTTTTTGACTTTTTCTAGATCAACTTTTTCCACTAGTTTCTTCAATTCTTCTTGATTATCCTTCTTCATGTTCTTACTTCTATAAAATCTTGCAATATGTCTAGGCTTGTTGCAATTGAAGCACATAGTATTTTTCTGACCATTGTTCCTTCCATTCATCCTTGACCTACATAGGTTAGCCTTACACCCAAATGTATTGCATGTATAACAGTATCCACTGAAGGATTCAATTGTCCTATTCTTTCCATAGTTGTTTCTCACTTGACTTCTACACTCATTATCCTTGTGTCCCATTTTATAGCATGCATAGCGCCTAATAGAATTCTGACTCACTTTACTTCTACATACAACATCTCTATGACCAACTTTATTGCATGTGAAACATTTACCTTTGAAAGACTGATCATTCCTTCCATTGTTGAAACCTTTTTTAATATGATTTCTATATTCATTTTCTCTATGACCAATTTTCTTGTGATTGAAACACTGACTAGAGAATGATGGAATATTTTGATTCATTTTACTCCTACACTGAGTAGCCTTATGACCAAACTTATTGCATGAGTTATAATAACCATTGAAAGATGAGTACCTTTGAGCATTTGGTTGCCTAACTGGTGGTCTTCTAGGTCTGTTCCTTTGATTCTAAATTTTTTTTCTTTGTTCTTCTTGATCTCAGCATTTGTAAGGACCTGACTCATCCTATATCAAATAACATTAAACTCTGATTTCAAAAATACCAATGAATAAAAATTTTGACAGATGTAGGAAATGTGAAATTCTTCCAGAAGTGCTTAATGCATGATATCAAAATGCAATGAAACTTGAATTTAGTTTCCTAGAATCTTCCGGTTCTTCAAAGATTACAAATTTTAAATCTAGTGAAGAGAGAATACATTACGAGGGAAGTTACATTATGTAAGATAACCAAGAAGAACAATGGATCAGTTCATACCTTAAGTCATGCATTACATTCTGCATTCTTTTTTGATAGCTTGCTTCTCCTCTAGTAACTGTATCCTTATCATCTGCACAAAATTATCTTAACAATCTTATGTTAACACAACTTAGTAATCACTACTTAGAGAATTAAGATCACGATGCTAATTGTAGGACTCCCTACATCCAGGGGACCTGAGTACTGGGGGCATCCTTCGCCATCCAGACTGCCTACATACCCTATATCCACGGGATAAAGGCCCCCTCCTTAGGATGTGACTAACACGGGGAATGCGAACATGTAGTTCTATTTTGCACTATGTTTGATGTAACTATGAGCGGGTACCCAGCCCTTTCTAGGGTTATTCCCTGCCCTAGACAGTTCTTCATCAGCTGCCACCCACTCGGTGAAATAGGGACGGAAGTTAGTCTACTACCACAAACACCTAAAGGGGTGTTTGTCAGTTAGTCCTAGTGTGGAGGAATCCTTATAAGGTGTCTACCCATGAAATCTAATTTACTCCCCCAAGCCAACTTAGGTAATTTTCATGACTAAGTCCGTTCCTGATCACCTAGTACTTTCACCATGATCTGTGAGGGTGAGGTGAGACAATATGATAGATAGTGTTTCTAGATCGGCCTAGTTGCCCTATCTAACATTTCACATGTCCTCCCCGATCTATACTTGCATGTCAATAAACCTCATTTTCTGTTAATATGCTTGAAGTGTTTTCCAAATGAGCATCATGGTAATCATTATTTCAATAGACTTTACCTAACTAAATTGAAAGAAGAACTTGCATAAAGAAAAGATACTAGTTTATAGGACATTAACGGGAACAACTAGCTTGAGCAAGTATCATATATAGAACAATATCAACATATACAAAACTAATAGTGTTAAGACCACTCATAAAATTAGGGTTAACTGATAACTTTGTTCTTCAAATACAATTCCAAATACAATATGAACAAATTCCAAATAATCCTTGGGAAGCAATATGACTTTTGATGAATAGATAAACTTAAAAAGCTTGCTAATTCATAAATCAAATATTATATATATAATTTTATATTATGAAAAGAGTATTATCGACCAAGGCAGCTCAAGCAAATTTTATATTTCATACTTAGAATTCTAATCCCACATAATAATATTTATCTAATTCTTAGGATTCTTCTAACAATTTATAGAGTAGAAACAAGATTCAACCATGCGGCGTCTTTGCATATATTCACAAACCAAATTACTCACTCATACTTTCACATTTCCAATTATTCATACAAATAATTCACTTCAAGTTATTCGTAAACATAAACTGGAAAGGATACTTAAGCTTTCAATGTAAGATGATATGATAATTAAGAAATGATTTTTAATATGGAACCTGTTTGTGAGAAAGATGCTATTAAGATTTGAATGCATCTTAGGTTCCCCTACTCATGATTATGGAAAAGGAGGTTATCCCAAATTATAGGGACATGATTAAATAGCAACATTGGAACAATAGTTTTCAAGGGTCAAGTCAAAGGGAACTTTTACATGGTATCATACTTCACCAATGCTATTTGTGTGACCATGAGTTTTCCTCCTCCCTTTACAAATTAGAGACTCACTCTACAATCTAACTACACATTACTTTTAGAGAGATTCATGACAATAATTATGATAGTGTAATTGTAGTGGTAAGTGTACCCTATAGCATAATAGAATTCACAAGAAACATATGGTTCTTATGCACTTGATGCTAGCAGATAACTCAGAGCTATATTCAAAGAAAACTCTCATATAAGTTGAAGGTACAATAATTGATTCCCACATTATTTCAAAGGATGTGCTTCCATATGAAATATATTTTCAATGGTCTAATTCATTACATCAATATTAAGTAAAAGATAGGGAGAATTCTATCTAACCTATTAAAACTCATAGGTGAAAATTACAGTTTCATGTCAATCCCTACAATTGGTAACATGATTAAGTTAAAACACCTCATAGATGTTATGATACTAAAGGGAGGATAAGGTAATAATTCCTCCTTTAGAAAAAAAAGTTAAAGATCTCACATATAGACATGATGAGAAGCCCTTAGATGATAAGTACAATAGATAGGGTCTATTTGTTGAGTATGTAAGGATTGCTTGTGATGGAGAAGTAAATCAATTCCACCAATACCATTGACATTGAGAAAATTTATTTATGAGATAGATGGTAAATTATCTCTTATAGATCCACAAAAGAATAGTTATAAGCAAGGGCATTACCAAGTAAGCTACTGTAAAAATTTTGTAGTGATTCGAAATTGATTTTGAGAGGCGTGAAGTTAGGGTGCACCACTACTGGGTCCTCTTCCCTTAGCTACAAAGAAAATTTATCACAATTTGAAATCATTCAAGAGATAATTTGTGCATAAGTTTTTGTTAAGGTTGTAATGACTAAAAGTAGCAAATGGTTGATGGATGCTGGGTAGGAGTTGGTTTATGTACCAAATAGGTAAACTCAAGTGCTAAAGCAATACAAGATATACACTTTTATTCCCTTAAAGTAATCCATTCAAATCTGGCCTTCAAATGCTAAGAAATATCATGGTTAAAGAGAGAAACATCATACACTAGATATATATAAAAATATAATACTTCCTAGAGTATTTTAGAAACTGCCACAAATTTCCCCATGTATCTACATGCATTCATGTGTGACATGTGTAGGACACACACATACATGTAGCCACAATCAAACCAGCATGGACGTACACCGTGTGCACATGTACACTGTGCATCAGCTCTGCATGGGCTTTAATTTAATAGTCATATGGCCCGTGCACAATTTTTTTTTAAATAAAATAAAATCATTTTTTTTTAAGGTTGAATCAAATGGAAGGGAGAATTTTCAGTATACTGTAAATTCTAAAGGATTGTAGTAAATATATATATTTTAGCTTTTGATGCTTCTTCTTTACCCACAAACTCTATATATATATATATATATATATATATATATATATATATATATATATATATATATATATATATATATATATATCATTCTTTCATGTAGTCAAACACTTTATGAGCATATATCAAACTTATGCGCTTGACATACATGTTAATATGCTTATTCTGAAAAGTTGTGCCTGTGGCAAATGCAAATTGCCTATGAGGGATGAAAGAGTGGACTTTTTTTTTTTTACTTTGTGAAAGTGCGTTCCTGAAAATGTAGGTTATTAGATGAAAAATATTAAGTGTTTCACCTTTGACAAAATTTCATACAGTGTTTCACCAAATGCAATGAACAAGCCTCCAACCTGTTCAATTCACATTTGCTAGCGTGCTCCCAGCCCATGCCAAAATGGAGTGACTGGCTGTGTAAAGACCAACTCCTCAACCTTGGTGAGCACCCTGTGCCAACGTCTTCCCTACCTGTTGTAAAATGGCGCTTAAGAATAGAGTATGGGTTTAGAGCATAACGGAAGGGGCAATTTTGGCTAGCACGTCAAAATCCTTCAAAGAACTGTCACCTCAGGGAATGCAATGATTGCAGGATTTCACAAGATGGTTTGAAAAAGGCTTTTAAAACTTTCGAGCAAATACAATTAGCTGGTGTAAGGCCAAAAACCAAAACCTATGCCAAAATCTTCCCTTCCTGTGCCGAATGGGTGATTAAGAACAAGGTACGGACTTCTGTCAAAGCATGATGGAAGGGGAAATTCTTTTTAGATATTATGATTGAAATTGCTCTAGTGGACCAATAAACACATCGTGGAAGTATAGGCAGAGCACGTGGGATCCCTAAAAGAAGTATGATCGCAGGATATGCACAATATGGATTTGATAAAAATGCTTTAGAAACATTCAATTGGATTCCATGACCTGCCTACATCAATCATGACAGAAAGGAGATCTTTGTCAGATCTTGTCATTGAGAGCGACTTGGTAGACCTGCGTGTGAAATGGAAAAGTATAGACAATGCACTCGAACTGTTCGACAAAATGCCTAAAAGAAATTACGGTCTCATAGACTGCAATGATCAAGGGATATGTGAACCGTTAGACGAAATCCCTCAACAAGCGTTGCCTCCTAAAATACAACGATTACAGGACCACACAAAATGGATTCGTTGAAATGAAGTTAGGGACTTTCAAGCCAATGGATTTGGTAGGTGTAAAATTAGAAAGCAAAACCTTGGACAGTGTACTATGCCCAAAATGGCACTCAAAACAGGGTATGGACGTCTATCCAAGCATAACAAGAGAGCTTTTGGTGAGAAGAGGTAATTGCAAGTGCCCTGGCCTATGTGAGAGCTTCAGAACAGGGTATGTAAGAAACACAAGCTTTATCAGATGTAAAACACAAGCAATGTAAAGGTGTACAGAAAGCACGTGAATTGTATGAACCAAAATGACAACTTCATAAACTATCAACCATCACAATTAAAATTATGCATCAATTCTCTCTTACTAGACTACTATAAACAACAAGCATACTAGTACAACAATTCATCTTAATAAAAAAAAAAAGAGAATTCAAAGGAAAGGAATCAAGATTGGGGAGAGGAGAGTTCTTATAGTTTACTCCAGCCCTCCAAACAAGAGATGAGTCCCCTCTTCCTTACAATTCTAGGCATTTTATAGAAAAAGTCCATTCTCCATCTCTATTTTTTAATGATCCTCCACTCTCTTTGTTTAATGGTAATGCATCCTCCACTCTCTTTGTTTAATGATAATGCATCCTCCACTTTCTTTGTTTAATGATAATGCATCCTCCACCTTCTTTATTTAATGATAATGCATCCTCCACCTTCTTTGTTTAATGATAATGCATCATCCACTCTTGTTATTTTAATTATAATCTTATCCTCAATTTTTTAATGGTGTCCATATTATTTGTATTTTTAATTTTCAAATTAGAATGCAAAAATTGAGTTGTGATAGCATTCCTTTCTTGTTCTATTTTAGAACTTTCACCTTTCTCATATCCCAAGCCTTCTTTGACATTAGGACTCTTCTGACTAGTAATCATCTCATCAAGTTTTGCAGAGCTACTATTAAACTTTTTTTCAAAATTTTTTGCTTTCTCCAGGTCTGACTTCAGGATCCAAATTTCCTCTTCAAGCTTAGCACATTTTTTTGATTTGTCTTCTACCAATAGATTTAGATCTTCTTCTTTTTCTCTTTCAGCAACTTCCATTTTCAAATCATTCAAGGTTTCATTTGCTAATATTAGTTGTTCGGTAACCTCCTTATATTTTTCTTTAAGCTTCTTGACTTGCTCTCTTAATTTTATGATACATTCATCTTCTTCTTTAACATTCTCCTTTAGATCTCCGATTTCTTCTTTAGTTCTTTCTAGGTCTTCAAGAGAAACCTTTATGTACATCTTCCTAGATCTACCTCAAGATGTTAAGCTTACTTCCGAGGAATTTGGCTCTGATACCTATTGTTGTTATGCGCTAGACAACGGAGGGGGGTGAATCAGTTGTCCCAAAAACTTAAACACTTTCTGCAATTAAAATCCACAATTATTATGATTTAACAATGAGTGCATAAAAATAGAAATTTAACCATGGATACAACATCAAATACAAGATACACCATATTTTACGTGGAAAACCCCAAGGTGGGTAAAAACCACAGAGAGGATTAGCTATCAATATATATTACAATCTTGAAATAATGATGTTTAGGCTTGGTCACTCCATGGGCCTAAACATACTAGCTTACTGCCATGAAGAACAACTAGGTCTAGTAGGCTCATTGCCTCAACCCTAAACCTAGCAAGATTACAATAAGGGCTTTTAAACCCTACTAGCGGCTCACTGCCTTGATGAAGAAAGCTTGCTTCCAATTAGGTTACACATGAAAATTGGATACTTCTTAAGCATCTACCACTATGCCAAGTGCAATAATTTAATATCTGAATTCTGAATCCCAACTCTTCATACTCACTAATTTTTGTCACTGCTCTATTATTCACCTATTCCCATCACACCCATGTGTTCTCTATTATGTTTTGCCTCTACTCTTCTATACCACTTCTTTGCTCTTCCTTTTAGAACTTTCTTATTATCTTCCCATCTTTGCTCAAGGACAACTTTTCCACAATTCAACTAGAAGTATTTATACACTACATCAACCTTGGAATGATCATCAAGGTCTGCATTACAATCACCAACCATTGGAACAATCTCCAAGGTTGGCATTACAAACATTTACAAAATATGTCTTGACCTATTACAACATTATGCAAGGGAGATGAAGTAAAAGTGCACGTGGATCACACTTCACCTTAGCTGGGACTCAAACACGATCTTCCACACTTCAACATGCTTTCACAATCTTCAAGAGATCTTTGTAATCATTGGGATCAACTAGGTTGGCCAAACTAGTTACACAACACACTATCTAGAAGTAATCTTCAAATGCCTTCATATTTCTTTCATGTGGACCAATGTAATGATGGGAACATGATCAAGAGGTATCCACAAGCATGTTATAATCATCAAGAGCAACCACACAACCTTTAACCACTTTATCCATAAGAATCTTCCCACCAAAACACATGAACTTTACTATCTTTGTTTGTTATAAAAGAAAGATAGCTTATGGACCACCAAACCATGAACCATTGCAACTGTAGGAACTTATCATCATCCTAGACTTCCTTCTAGAACCACAGAGAAAAATACTTTATTGTGGAGGAATGCAGAGTAGAATACTTTCTCATTGTTGTAACTGAACTCACTAAAAAAGTAGGTTTCTCTCTAGTGAACACAATTCACTTAGATCTTCATGCGGAGGGCTCATATCTAGTGTAGCATCCTTAATCATACCTCTAACTTACTTCCAATCTATAAACCACAATTTTCAAGCAGAAATAAATGTAGATCAGTTTACCAGACTGTTCTTTAGCATAAACTATTCTTCAACATACAACTCACTATCTATACTGCACTTCTTTGTAACTCACTTGTTTCTTCTAGAGAGGCTAATTTTCTCAATATCCTCAACATACAAGTCTTCTAAACAAGTAATAGAATAAGATATAGTTGACAACAATGATATGTTTACATCAATGAAAACACCGATTAGGCACATACTTGCAACAAAGGCATGATGAACATAATTGTTATAAGAAACAAATTGATGAATTGAAGCATCTTTTTACAAAGAATAGCATTCAATTGCTTGCATCTTCTTCTTCTTCTTCTACATATAAATAATCAAGATCTTCTAAAATAGGTCATGCAATAAAAGATAATAAGGAACACAAACAAAAAGGCAAAGCACTTTGTGTAAATACAAGTTCTGGATCAAGTAAATTGCTTCTTGATTCTTTAGCCTCTAATCATATGGCTTCATCTTAGTCTATGTTCTCTACTTTTGAGCCTTGTAATATGACACCTATATTGATGGGTAATAACACATATATGAATGTAATTGGGAAAGGAACTATTAATATTGGTGAAGGTACTTTCAATGATGTACTTTGTGTGCCTTCTTTGACCAATAATCTTTCCATATATCATATTACTCATAGTGGTGCAGGAAAGGTTGTGGAGTTCACACTTGATTTAGCTGTTATTATAGGCTTGGAGAGGACAAAGATTATTGCTACAGGGGTGGTTGATCATGCGTCTCGGTTATATATCTTTTTTGTTTCTCTTTTGATGATAGTTTAGATACTTTGGTTGATATTCACACTCCTTATGTGAATCATATTTCTGAGGAGAAGTTTGGTCACTTGAACCTTGGTATTCTTTCATCCTCTTTGGTTCTTGAGATTTGTGCTTCACTTCTATCTCCTCCACCTCCTACTTCTTCAGAGTTCCATGATTTAGTTCAACAAGATATTTATTGTCTTTCAAATACAACTTTGTGGGATGAGTATTTGATATGTATTTTAAATTTGTTTTGTGAGTCCCATCTTGTAGACTTGGAGGACAATATCAAGGAAATTCATCTCCTCTTTGATGTTATCTCTTATGGAGTTGCATCATCTTCTTTAGATGTGATGAGGAAACCTTCATATCCTCTTGTTCTTTATTCTACTCTTCACTTATCATAGTTTATCATTAACCTGGAGTATCTTGACCAACATTTGAATGACTCTTCTTTGTCTTTGAATCATGTTCTACATCAGTTTCCACCTAAACTAATATAACTAGTCTCAAAATAATATATGGATAATTCTCAAATTCATGCTCATTTGAGTATTCAAAATGATATTATAATAGCCTAGCATAACCCTCAACTATAATTATCAAAGCATGGATATAATTCATGAATATACAATCAATGATATAACTTATGATTAGCATCAATACGTGATCAAACTCATTCCACTTCATCAACCCATTGCATACACACATACAAACCAACTATTTAACAAGCATCTATCTCAAAGCACTATAAGGCATAAGAATCGTATTCAAGAAGAGCATGATGAGAGTTGCAGAATGGTTGGTCCTTGCACATTCCCAAAAGTTTATCCTAATATCTAAATCTATCACTCATTACCATAGATTAGATCCATGGGTACAAAATTGACTTAGGTTGTTTTTATAGTCATAGATTTAAACCTCAAACTTTTAAATTCAAATTTTAAAGTCACACCCTACCAACTCCTTCCTACTAGCTATTGTGAGCTAGCCTAGACAGTATTTTGTGTGGATTTATGTGTTATCTTGTTGTATTTAAAGGTATTAATTCATTCATTTGAAATATGCTAGAAACTAGGAATCTTTAAAAGATAATTCACATGAGAGCATAATAGAGTATCCTAATTACATCTCCAACTTGAATCATAATTCTAGGTCAATTGCACACTTTTTTTTTGTCTTCAATCACTGAACAATTCAATAAATTCCCCATATGTTTATGTAAAAATCACCATTACATTTTATATTTCTAAATTTCAATTTGAAAGTACATTTTGAATTGTACTTTCCTATTTTTTTTATGCCATTAGCTACTTGCAATCCTAAACTTGCTTTGAGGAGTACTTGTTTAATCCCTAACATGGCCACCCAATCCAATGAGATTGAGATCTATTTTGATGCTCATGTTGTGAACAACCAAGAGGATAATCAAGACTATGATCATGATGCTCATGTGGCAAACCAATATTTTGCAAATGATCTTTGCTAGTTTGGCCAATTTTGAAAATCCAACATACCTAACTGATATGGCTCATGTCAAGTTTACCAATAAGTCATTTGGAAGAGACATCTTACAAGTTAGTGCTAAATTTACATCATCTATTGTGGTTAGTGTATCTACCTCCTCCCTCTCTTCCACCATTAATCCATCTTCTATCATTACTCCTTCCACCACCACCACTCATCATCATGGTGTTATCCTTACATCTACTAGTGTCCCACCACATAGCATCTTCCATTTTTCCACCTTCCAACCTCTATATTTCTCTCATCCTAACTACACTCCCCTTAAGATACTCACAATTCATATGATGTATTACACCTCTATGCCTACTTCATCTAACACTAGCCAACCTACAGCCAATCCTCTTAGTCCACCCACTCCAACTTCTAGCACTCTATCCCATGCTATGTTTATCCCCTATACATGCCTTTTGTGAGGCCCAGATTTTGCATGGATTTATTTACTTATGATACTTTTGGATATGACATTTTATATTATTACCATTACACACAATGTTGTTATTAATATTATGTTACATTTGTATTTTATTGATTATTGATGATCTTGTATTTAATTATTAATTATGGTTTTAATTGTGTTATATAGAATTAGAAGTTTATAATTTTTTGTTACATGTTTATGATAGGTTCTTAACAAAGATAATTGTATATGTTAATACATTTTTTGGATGATTACATTTGGAAGGCTCCTAAGAAATCCACTATTGTGTTTTATCTTGTGCCGTGTGATTAGTTGCCCTTAAGTGATAATTTTATATAAAATAAAACTCGTACGAGCGGATTTTTTAAATATATTTTATAAATGTTTAAAGGTGGAGAAAAACAAGTGACGAGAAGGGAAACCTAACCCTAGTTTTATTTTTTCAGGAAAAGTTTTGAAGAAGAGAAAAAGGACAGAGCTAGCAAAAAAACATTTGGATAGCAAGGTTTCCCTAACTTTGTGGAGGTTCGTCTTTCATTATCATCATAGAAATTTTTTATTTTTGCAGGAAAAGTTTTGAAAAACAGAAAAAGGACAGAGCTAGCAAAAAAACATTTGGATAACAAGGTTTCCCCTAACTTTGTGGAAGCAAGAGGTAAGTTTTCATACCATTCTGAAAAGTAAGTAAATGAGTCATTTTAGATCAAAAAATAAATAGATTGGTTGTCTGTTTTTCTGAAGTATTTGTGTAAGTGTGATTAAAAATATTTGGGTTATTTGGGGAGTTGATCTTTTCTTATTGGCTTAAGATCTGCCGGAAAAATATTTTCATTAGATGACGGCATGCCCTGATTTGGGTATAGTGAGTCCCATTGACTCTCCCTCTAATATGGATTTTGTGAAAATTAATTTGTTTGTGAGTTGGTATATGGGGTAGCTTGCTGTTGTGTATTGTTGTGTGTGTGTTATGCGAGTAGTTTTCCTATCTCTGTTGGGAGGTGTTGGGAGGTGAGGTGAGGTACCTTGGTCATGTGAACTTGTGAATATGTGATGTTGCAAATTTACACTTAATAGGGAAGATACATTCTATGAAAATGTTTGCTGTTAGTAAAAAAAAAAAAAAAAAATTGATGGAAATTAATTTCCCATGGCTTATTGTAAAGACCTCTTTGTCAATCCTATATAAACTGTGTATTTGAAGAGAACCTTCTATTCTTGTGATTGTAAGTATGGTTGTAACTAACAAAACCTTTTAAAAAAAAAGTGAGTAGAAGTACTAAATGGAAATAAATAATAGTTAATGACAGAAAATTAGATTTCTTTCATTAGTTTCTATTACTTGTCATGTCATTTTTTTAATGTAGGCATATACAGGAAATATAAGAAATTTGTGTGTATGCATTGTAGTTCTGTGTATCTTCTCAATTTGTGAATGTAAACCAATTTAATAAGCATCTAAAATTTATGTTTGTAGGAGTATAATGGAATTGAATTGGTCTGTTTTCTTCATTATTGCACATTGATCACCACAGAAAACTACAAGCAAATTTGTACATCTATGGAATTACTGTGTTATGTACCCTGTTTGTCCAGCTAGAAATAATTTATAGATTAAGACATCTTACTGTGTTATGTACCCTGTTTGTTCAGCTAAAAATAATTTATAGATTAAAACTCTTGCTCATTACTGTGTTCATATATTCTTTATATTATCAATTGAATTTGTAGATTTTTATACAGAAGAACTCAGAAATCCAATTGATATATAACCTATATTTTTTCATCCCTGTTTATTTTACCATTGTTTTATAGATTAAAACTCTTGCTCATTACTATGTTCATTTGTTGTTTATTTGAACTGTATACAGATTCATATGCACATGCATATATTCCTATATATATGTTTATTTATATTCTTGATGCTTGTATATTTTCTGTACAGATATATAAATATATTGACTGTACAGCTGTGGGAAGCGGCCAAGGAGGCTGTGGGAAAGCCCCACCGCTATGGCCCTCTTGTGGCAGCCGCCTCCGCTTTTACATCTTATTGTTTTTTTGTTTTATATAAAATTTTTCTATTTTAATTTTTTTCCCCTCCCCCTCCCCTACAATTTATTAAATCTGTTTTTGATACAGATTTAATCCTGTATTTCCTTAGACTCTATCAACATATAGAATTAATATATTCTGTTCAATTTCAATCCATAGATCCTGAAGCATCAACAATATACAGGGTATATTTGGTATACTGTACAGATATATAATTAATTAAATAAACATTGCTTTCAGAAAATAAAAAAAACAACCATAACAAAAAAAAATGATATAACTAAAATAATTAAAACCCTCAGAAACTAGTCATATATAGATTATATGTGTAAACCCCACTAAGAAAACTTGGGGTTTTTGGATCTCAGATTTTCTGCAACCTTTTGTACCCTGCAATCAAACTCCAGCTAAATATCTCTTCCTTCCTTTTAGCACCTACATGCATAATATCTTCCTGGTGAATCCTGCAGCTGCAATAAAAATGAGAGATGTAGATTAGGGAGAAAATTAAAACAAGGTAGTGTAAAACTTGAATTTTTATACACTTTTGATATCATTTTAGCAAGTTTTAATAGTTACTAAAATTACACCCCCACAACTCCCTATTTTCTAACTAACCTGATTTAAAATGAAATTAATGTGTAGTAGTTTAATTAGAATTTCAGATTTTGTTTTATGTGGAGAATCTTGTATGATATTTAAAATCAGAAAGTTATTGTATAATTATTAAATCATATGATTTTATTTAAATGTTAATTTTTTTCTTGTCTCTATGAAATGAAGTTTTATTTCAATTTAGAAATTAAAAGCTTTAGACTCTAATTTTATTAAAAATATAGAAATGTTATGATTATTTACTTATTTTATACAATTTAATTAAGCTAGGCCTTTTATTATTTAATTTCTTAAATATAAGATATTTAGGAAAATAGTCATCTCCTTTTCATAATTGTAATTATGGATTCTTTTATTTGGTCCATGACTACACTTAAATTATTCTGTTCATAAATTGCAATTAGGTTGCAATTAAAAATGACTTTAGATGTAAGATGGAACCTAGTGGAAAATTTAGACATTTAAACTGACCCTAGAACATATTAGACTAGCCATGTTAAGTTAGTGATACCTCAACCCTCTACTTTGAATACCTACTGAAAATTCATTCTATGAGTTGTTCCCTCTCTACCACTCGCTTTTGTTTCCTTTGACCTTCTCTTTGTACGGCTCACATGCACTCGATTCAGTACAACTGTGTCATATGCATTTCATGTGCTTCTAAGAATAGAAATGGTTTTCTATTATTGTGTTATTTAAATTAAAAAAATTGCATTGTGTTTGTACCTATTCATACTTGTGTGTACGGGTGGGCATGACACATTTAAATACTTATCTTTCCTCTTCTATGCATATTTCCCAACCTATGGTATAATTTATCTTTTTTAGCTATCATACTTTGTAATATCCCTTGCTATTTCAGACCTTATTTTGCTGATTTGAACCTCAAGGAATATTGTCAAACACTTCTGATGTAAACCCAATGCTTGCTGGTCTGTGTTTTCAGTCTGATATTTTTGCTTGATAATGATAGCTGAATATTCTAAATGCTTATAAATCCAAACTATAATGTCTAAGCATTAATCTAAATACATAAATGACTTCTCTTTTGATATTTTTGAAGCATATACATGAAAATTAGACATGAAATGCACACCTACAGCCAATTGACATTTTGTCAAACACTTGGCATGCATACTATTATGCTAATCATGATGGATATTAATATGCACATTACATCAAATAGATGGCCTATCTAATACAATGCTGATATGAATGGCCAAGATTCTTGGCTCTACAATTTTATGCAACTCCTAAAATGACAACTATGAAACAATGCTGATATAAAGATGCTAACTCATGAAAGAACCTGGAAATGTAAGCTGCTGTGAATCGATGACGAAGATGAAGGAATGGCAGCCTCAAAACAGCTCATAAACATCCCTCTCAAGCCCCAATCGTGCCTCTCAAGTGTAGCACCCAGCCTTCTCATCAACCAAGGAAAGGAGTCCCTTCCAAACCCAAATTGAAACCCTCTCCTAGCTACCCCGTACTGTAGCGTTACTGTTCACAGCACTGTAGCAACACTGTAGCGTACTGTAGTAAATCACTGTAGCAAAACACTGTAGCACGCACTATAGCAAATCACTGTAGCGCGCACTGTAGCGTCACTGTAGTGCGCACTGTAGCATCACTGTAGCGCTACTGTAAATCACTGTAGCAAAACACTGTAGCAGCCAATAGGAAAACTTCTGATATGCAAATTGATACATCCAAACCCCTGTTAACACTGCAGATTTAAGCACAAATGAAAGGACTGAAGTATCCCTTCCAATTTGCAACCCTTCGGAGGATATTTCACCACCTCAGTTATGCTAATCTATGGGAGTTTCTGTTCCCAAAGACCAAATATGCAGAAACCCTTGGCTCCACAAAACTCATCAAATGCAAATGTCAATAATCGGATGCCTGGAAGCTTGCCTTGCCCCTTCCTTTATACTTTTTTCAATCCCACTTCAAGAAGTTTCTAGAAAAATAATATTATTTTATTTTAGTGACTTTATGTAATAATATTTATTTAATTCACTTTATTAAATTAATTAAATATAAGGTCACTTTATAATATTTATTTATTTAATAACCTTACAAATAATTAATTGAATTATTATCTCCCTTATTTTTCCCATCCAACTGAATCCAGGAAACAAACCATCGACTAGGTGACTACCTCAAGAAGACCCCCTAACCATGTACATTAGCCTACGAGGGTCAGGAATAGGCTAAACCATCCGCAAACAACATCAGTTAAAAAGGGGACATTACAGTCCGCCCTCCTTGAAATTGCTTGTCCCTAAGCAATCTTGGCTACAAAGACAATTTTCCCCACCTGGATCCCAAGGGAGCATCTGTGTAATGTCCCTGCTGTCACCAAAGAGCTCCTGTAACACCAGCACTAGCACAATTGATTGAACCTGCTGAATCAAATCAACCCCAACGCCAGATGTCGCAAAAGCATAAGTATTAAGTGGAAGCAACTCTGAATACTGACAATGCTTGCTTCCCATAACTACGCAAGCTAAGCTGTCATACACACTATCTAGCATATACGCAACTGAGCTATGCGTCTGAAATAGATCATGTACATAAAGATCAAAAGTGCAACTGCAAGTAATCACCCTCATATATATGCTGCAAAACTCAACAGTGAACCCTGATGCACACAAAGGATTCCTCAACATACTGGAGAGTATCCCACAACTAATGCCCGGATCCCAAATGAATCTATAAGGAACTACATCAGAATCTTGCTGAAAACAGCTGTAGCCATAGAACCTGCCAAAACTCAGTAAACTGTGCAATTCTATAGCTGAAATAAACATATCATTTCTGATGTCAATCCCTGGGTCCCAGTGCCAAACTAGAAGTCTGTCACAAAGCGCACCTGTTGACTTCCACTGTACCATTCTACATAAACCATTGACATAGCACCAATAGTGGTAGAACACCTCATCAGGACCAAAATAGAGTGATGAATCAAACACGTCACCACCAAGATCCCAAAACAGAATCAACAATCCACTACCAATGACAACTGGTGGCACCTGCTGCACCATACTGTATGCAATTGAATCACTAATATGCCAAGAGGCTGCTCCCTGATACTGAGACCTGTAGGTTATGGACCCAATCAACTGTTGGAAAAGATGAGTATCTCCTAACTCATCTGCAAATGTTGGTGTCCCCACAATACTTCAACTGCCAAAGCTAGAAGAAGAATGCTCCTGACACCAACTCATAAAGCCAGTTGCACTAATCAATGCAAATGTGGAGGGTTGATCCCTCTCAACATCAACAGAAGTGGATATCTGTGCCTCTTCCCTCACGAGTGCACCATACAACTGCCTAACAAGCATGAAAGCACAACCTGTATCCTCTGCCCAATTCCTATGGACATGCTGACTAACCAAGCCATCATACGTACTGCCCCCATAATCATCCTGTAACCATGTATCTGTGTGAAATCTCTGTGACATAGAAGTAGCAAACCTTGTCGGATACATAATAGCATGATGGATAACTGACTATTGTCCCTGCAAGTAATTCCTCATACACAACTGAGTCAGGTACTTGCAGGCTCTAGTTCCATCTTCTGTAGATGACAACTCTTCATCCCACAATGGATGGTATAAGCCCCCCATCAATCCACATTGATGCCTCAACCAATCCTCTGCATGTGAACTAAAAGAAAGGTGATGAACTCTCCTCACTATGTAGTCATGGTAAAAAGCACCAACCTCCGTCAATAGTTGACCATCATAGTCCTGCTTTCTATCACCTGACATAGAACTAACCTTAGGGGAATCAAGTGTTTTTTCAGATTCATCCTACATTTGAATAAAGAGTCTTCTAATGTTATCTATCCTTTTTTGTCTTGCTATGTTGATGAGATTGATCTTTTCTTTCACTTTTTGAAGATGATGTCTTGCATTGGCAGCCACTAATCTAGCCTCTTTGGCTTTTTGCAACCATTCTTCATTAATCTTTTTGGACTTCTTTACCTCTTCAATGCCAAAATATACAAAATCAGTCCTCTTATCCTTGATATCTTCATGTCTACCAAATGGTGTAGGGCTGCCATCAATGTGTGATATCATATCATTGGCTTTCTCATGATCACAAGCTCCTATCTCACGAGAATGATGGGACATAGTGTTGCTGTCCTCAAACAAATTAGTGATGACATCATGCCATTGTAAAATGTCTCCTTCATCACGTGTATTCAAAACACTAGTGGCTGCTCCACTAAGCAAAGGATCAACTTTCACATACACCTTAATATCTTGGACCTTCAATGGACTTTCATATGTATGAATAACATTCATGGAAGCACCATCTGATTCTTTACCACGATAGGATGAAGCAATGCTAGACTCACCTAATGAAGTATCACAAGAAACCTTATCTTCATGTAGCTGCTCTAATGTAACTGGTTTGTCTTCACCCATCACTTGCTCTTCTTTTCCCTCATTTCCTTGTCCCTCAATCACATGCACAACACAAGATTCTTGCCCATCCAAAGAGGCTGCAATAGAAGACTGATTTTTTGATTTCTTTGGTGAAGCATGAGCCAAACTCAACTCCACATTCAACTCCTCAATCTGATTTTCCGCCATAAGGAGAGCCATTTGAGAGTTTTCCAAAGATTTTCTAGTCTTCACTAGCTCCGTGGTGAGTTGATCAACCTCTTCCTCTTTCCTCTTCAATGCATCTGAATATATGACACCCAATTCAAGTAGGTGATCTCTATCGGAAAGAAGAGTTAAATAGTTATTTTTCATAATCTCCATGGCTGTCTTAAACGCTTGCAAGTCAGAAATTGATGAAGCCTCTTCAACACTTCTGTGCCTCCCCTCAAGCTGGACCTTCCATAGATGAATTTCCACCATCTTGTGGGAATGATCAAAATGGGACAGCGCTGTAACAATCTTATCTTCACCAACCTTTAGTTGGTTCTCCAAATCAGACTTAGGGACCAAGGAAAATTCATTAGTTGAAGTTGTGGGCTGCTAATGGAGAGCTTGACTCTCATCAAAATATTCTTCTAAAGTGTCCTCATGCTGGTTTGGAACTAGAGTAGCAGTAGTTCCCAACCTTAACTCCTCATCATCCCTCCAAAAAATAGACTCAATGGATGATGAATTGCTAACCGTATGCAGAGAGGTAAGATCACTCTTAGGACTATCAAAAGAGTCCCCAATCATAACCTCCATGTCACCAACTAGGAGACTCATGCAACCTTGTCCTATAGGATCCACTGTTTCGTCCTCTCTACCTTCTGTAACATCAATTAGGTGAAGATCAACTGAAATAGACCTGATCTCAATACTACTGGTCCATACTTCACCTGTTAGTTTTCCCTCTGGATTTTCGTGAGTGCATTTAACATCAGCCCCAAAGGAATCATTAAAAGAATCCATACCATTGCTATCCTCCTGAAGAGAAGAAACCTGTAGCCCAAAAGAAGGCATCTCCTGCTCATCACCTTTGTCCATTTTGTTCTCCATAGGATCAGCTGAATGCTGGTCACTAATTGCTGAAAATTCATTGTAGAAGTTTCTAGATACTTCACCTGTAGAGACCTTTTGTTCCTCCTTTTTGTTTTGTGATGTAGACCCCTTAAAAATGGATGCCATAAACCGAGCTGCTTTGTCTATGTTTGCAGGGTGTGAAAATAATTCATTCATCCTCTTCTGGTTTTCATCCAACTTATTCAAACTTTGTTTAAGCTTCTCCATATTCCTGTCCCACTGCTTCTGAGTACTTGAAGTAACCATTATTAACTAGCTGATTCAATGTCCAATCTACCCAACAGGATTGCAGGACAAAAGCTCTGATACCACTGTAATATCCCTTGCTATTTCAGACCTTATTTTGCTGATTTGAACCTCAAGGAATATTGTCAAACACTTCTGATGTAAACCCAATGCTTGCTGGTCTGTGTTTTCAGTCTGATATTTTGCTTGATAATGATAGCTGAATATTCTAAATGCTTATAAATCCAAACTATAATGTCTAAACATTAATCTAAATACATAAATGACTTCTCTTTTGATATTTTTGAAGCATATACATGAAAATTAGACATGAAATGCACACCTACAGCCAATTGACATTTTGTCAAACACTTGGCATGCATACTATTATGCTAATCATGATGGATATTAATATGCACATTACATCAAATAGATGGCATGTCTAATACAATGCTGATATGAATGGCCAAGATTCTTGGCTCTACAATTTTATGCAACTCCTAAAATGACAACTATGAAACAATGCTGATATAAAGATGCTAACTCATGAAAGAACCTGGAAATGTAAGCTGCTGTGAATCGATGACGAAGATGAAGGAATGGCAGCCTCAAAACAGCTCATAAACATCCCTCTCAAGCCCCAATCGTGCCTCTCAAGTGTAGCACCCAGCCTTCTCATCAACCAAGGAAAGGAGTCCCTTCCAAAGCCAAATTGAAACCCTCTCCTAGCTGCCCCATACTGTAGCATTACTATTCACGGCACTGTAGCAACACTGTAGCGTACTGTAGCAAATCACTGTAGCAAAACACTGTAGCGCGCACTGTAGCAAATCACTGTAGCGCGCACTGTAGCACTACTGTAGCAAATCACTGTAGCAGCCAATAGGAAAACTTCTGATATGCAAATTGATACCTCCAAACCCCTGTTAACACTGCAGATTTAAGCACAAATGAAAGGACTGAAGTATCCCTTCCAATTTGCAACCCTTCGGAGGATATTTCACCACCTCAGTTATGCTAATCTATGGGAGTTTCCATTCCCAAAGACCAAATATGCAGAAACCCTTGGCTCCACAAAACTCATCAAATGCAAATGTCAATAATCGGATGCCTGGAAGCTTGCCTTGCCCCTTCCTTTATACTTTTTTCAATCCCACTTCAAGAAGCTTCTAGAAAAATAATATTATTTTATTTTAGTGACTTTATGTAATAATATTTATTTTAGTCACTTTATTAAATTAATTAAATATAAGGTCACTTTATAATATTTATTTATTTAATAACCTTACAAATAATTAATTTAATTATTATCTCCCTTATTTTTCCCATCCAACTGAATCCAGGAAACCAACCATCGACTAGGTGACTACCTCAAGAAGACCCCCTAACCATGTACATTAGCCTACGAGGGTCAGGAATAGGCTAAACCATCCGCAAACAACATCAGTTAAAAAGGGGATATTACATACTTATTCTTATATACACCATAGTGGCCCCCAACCTTCATTAGTTATCTCCCATTTTCCATCCTAGATGTACTAATTCACAAGATAGATCAAGTAGAAAAAGAGTGGATGTTAAACCAAATGGACAAGATAGTTTGGACTTCAAGGATGATACACACACACCCCTATCACATGAGATTGTTATACATGAACCCCTCCCTATGGGCTTTGCATCGCCACAATTTTTAATATATGATGGCAAAGATGACACAAACACACATTTGACATTTTTATAGTTGCATGTGTAGACTTCCTATACCAGGATAAATTATTAACAAAGTTATTTCCATGGACAAACTATAATCATATTTGTCCTTAGATTTCATAATAATAAATTTAATATCTAGACAAACCATGATGTATTATTAAAATTATAAAGTCATATAATCCTACACAAGAGTGCATCATTTATTAACATGTAATGATATTAAAGTATTCTATCAAAATGGGCCCAAAACTAAATAGAAATTGGCCTGGGTAAGATAATTTTTCCATTACAATAAACCTAAAATAGGTGCATGTGTATGATTACATTTTGTGTTCAAGATTGGTTACAAGATAAATAATGTCCTCCTCGAATTATCCTTCTACTTATGTTTATTCTTCTAAAGGCAGCTTCATAGATCTATCAAAGGGTTCATCCCCTCATCTCCTTGATATGCACTAGCTTGATGCATGTAGGAAACCTCCAAACCTTACGAATTGTGTTTCTTTTCATTCAGATTGGGGCTTTACGATGGCAGCATTTCTCTTTCTAGATTTACAGTTTCTATGTTGGCCATTTGTAACTCATCTAGTTCTCCTACATGTGAGTTCTCTACTACAGCATCATATGCAAAGATCTTGGGCTCTTCTTTGAAACACTGCTCTTCCCCTATGATGGCACACATGACTAACCTAACTAGAGTAGTCATAAGGTGTACTAGCTAATTTAGTACTAGGATGAACACCATTACAACCCTTTTATATATACACATCATATATTTACTTTCTTCACCCAACACAACATAACTACGCACCTAAATAAACAAGTATCCATGTATTCAATAAGTTCAATCCAACAATGTAATAAGGTCCATCATATATTTACTTTCTTCACCCAACACCACATAACTACGCACTTAAATAAACAAGTATCCATGTATTCAATAAGTTCAATCCAACAATGTAATAAGGTCCATCATATATTTACTTTCTTCACCCAACACCACATAACTACGCACCTAAATAAACAAGTATCCATGTATTCAATAAATTCAATGCAACAATGTAATAAGGTCCAGTATAATTTTTTTACATATAATGTTTAAGAAACACTGCTGGGGCAATTACAACTTAATTCTTCACATAAGTAGGCTAAGTTCTGACAATTAAAAGGTTGACTGTTTACATATCTCACTGGGTTCTATGGAGGTTCAGAAATTCAGTCTGAGTATCAAAAATTTTGTTGAGTTTGAGAGTTTCATAGTAGAGCTGTGAATTTTTCAAGTGCTGAGTTTTTCTATTTTGTATCTGTGTTCTGTGAACTTTTCTTTAAAGACATATTTGTGAAGGCTGTTATCAGAAATTTTAATTCTGGTTGTAAGCTATGTTCCCCTCTACTTTAATGAAAACAAAACTATAAATATTATCATCTAGAATAGAGGGATTTTCTTTTCTGCTCTAGATTTTCTCTTTCCTTAGGTATGTCCTATACCACACTATTGTATCCTTTTTGCAGAGATTTTGCATCAATTTCTCTGCGTCTTGAATAGAAAATAATGTTGACAACATCCATGCTTTGTGATTGAATATCCTTTCTATGAGTTATGGCTTACTCTCTGTAGTTGAGTTTGTTTAACATTGGCTATATCTCAGTAAATGAAATGTAATCTTACCTTTCTACAGTTCACCTTTTGCCACCATAATCATTTAATGATTTTCATTTTGGCTTCACATTATAGAATTAGAATCAACAATTAGAACTATATGCCTATCTTTTCCTTTTTTGATCCCTTGGCTTTTTTCATGAAACATGAATTTTCTCACATATAAATTTTTTTACAATCAAAATTGTTAAACCTGCTAGAACTTTGTGGACAAACAACTAATAAAATATTAAACCTACAGACTTTTGTTTAGAATGTTAATTGTGATATAATATAATAAATAATAATTAGTGTTGCTCTATTGTTATCCTTTTCGAAGGTAATTACTGTATTTGTACCATATGTATAGCAACTTGGCTTTGCTGCCAAGTCAATATAACTCCTTTTTATCTGGCAAACAAATATATTTTCTTACATAAGCCAATCTTGTTAAACCATTTACCAAATAATGGATCTAATAGAGAGTGAAAGCAGTTGATCAAAGAATTAAAACCTTCTCGGATCAAGCCTACAGTGGTAGCACATCATAATAGTTGCTGTTTGCTGTTAGTAAATCATTGTTTCTGAACCAGTTATAGGGAAATGAGATTAAGGAAGTTTGACTATATTTTCTTTCTTTGCAATGAAAGAAATACACACAAATTTGAATGCCAGACTGTAGTAAGGTTGAATAAACTTTCTCTGTTTGCCTTATGCAGGGATTATTTGGCATAGAAGACATGCCCACAAGTGTGAGTAATGTGGCTTCCAGTGTGATCGACCTGAGTAGTGACGAGGAGGATTCACTTCAGGAGAAAACTCCAACAGAAATACAATTGCAATCGTCTATAGGAATTTTAAAAAACGAATGCTCTGAAAATTTGTGCAATACACAATTAGAACAGCCAATTTGTACCCAGACAGTTCAAGATGCTGCATTTTCAAGATCAGCTCGTCATGAATTCGACTGGTATTTCAAAGATACCAAACCTAACCTTGACAATAGGATTCAAAGAACTCTGTCATCTGTATCTTTAGCTAATGAACAACATGAAAGTGGATTGGAGCAGGATGGATCGAGGCAATCTAATGGCATTACATATTCTGCTCTTGGTTCGCCATCTCATCATGAAAGCTCTGCACAGCAAGCTTTTAGTGCAAGAGATATTCAGCAGATATTAAATGAGCAGGGAAGGCAGACCTTGCCAACATCTTCATCAAGGTCAAATTGTCTGGGCCAGCCAGGCCAGGAAATTCAAAACAGGACTGATACACTTGGAATAAATCACAGTGTGCAAGTAAACCATGAAAACACAAGAAATGTTGGAAGTATGCCTGCAGTTAGTTCTTCCATGTCAAATCAATCTCGTCATGTTTCTTCAAAGAGCAGTTTTCACCAATTTTGGAAAGCAGGAAGTTATGATGTTCGATATCCACAAAAAGAATCCATACCAGGTCCTTCTATACTTTTGGAAAATTTGCATGTTGCGTATCTTTTTTATTATGAAAATATTGTCCTAGAAATTAGATATTAATTATCATACAGTTATCTGTTTTCTTATCTTCTGTGATCTTCGAACTAAGAATGTTGAGGTTCTAAGGAATGTCATGCATCTTTAGCACTGTTTCTGTGAAGCAATTTACATGATTCTATAGTAATCAGTTATGGCATGGATTTGATACGTTCTTGCTAATGTGATGGAGTTAGACAACTTTAGATACTTTAATAATACTGACAATTATTTTCTTCTTTATGCAGGTGGAATGTTTCATGTTCGTGTACATCCGAAGTTCCTTCATTCTAATGCGACCTCCCATAAATGGGCATTTGGAGGTTTGCTTCTTATGCCACTCTTTCGAATGATAAATAATGTCTATTGACACTCTCTTTCCTTACGGTCATCTGTAGATCATTTTTTATTTATATTAGGATCCACTGCTTGAACTGTAACGTTCAATTTTTCAGTCAAGAGATTATCTTAGCCTTATTGAATAGTATGTTGTGAGATATTTTCTCCAAAGCTCTGTTCATATGTTATAAAATAATATTTTCTGTGAAGACAAATCAATTAATGTCAGAAGTTATAGGAAATGATGAATCTATTGTTGTTGAAACAAAATATTGTTGTCTAAATAAAATAGTGAAATATAAATACAAGATATAGAACTGTTTGGAAATTGAAAATTCCAAAGTTACCCTTTTTGACTCATTTTAATTATGATGCCCTGAAAAGGCAAGGCATATTAGAAGATTCCTTTGTATAAGAAACTATACAAAATGAGTGACTGAATGACAGGAAAATTTAAAATGGAAAAAAATAAATAAACAAAATGCTATGGCTATTTTACATGCTTATCATTATCTTCAAGGATGAAATATATTTTGAAGATTGTCAATGCACAGTTGAATGATTTATTCTTCCTAATCAGCAAAGTTGTAATCTCAAGCTGCCACTTTTACCATATAATCTATGTGTCACTTGCACAAGGCCTAGTATTTCTATTTCGTGGTACCATTGAATGTGTAATGCATCCACCCAAAATGGGGTTCCCTAATGTTAATTCACACAACAAGGGTACCTTTTATCTAGACACAACATTATTAAAAATTATAGTATAAAAACTTGTGGATTACTTGTGAGTTGAAATAGAAAATGAGAAAACTGCCTACAAAGGCAAGTCTTGGTGAGTTTTTCTAAGTTTGAGCAAAAATTGGTTCTGCTGAGTTTTGCTGAGACGCGATTTTTTAAATTATAACATGAATTATTGAAAATTTAAGAAAGGTAATCATAAAGCACAACAGGTGCTCTTCCCATCATTCAACATATTCATTCATCTCAGCATAACAATCAAATTCTCTTAGTCATAATGTACATGTATAATTTATTTCTAAATGCATTGTACATAATTTTTTTACAAATCAAAAAATTATAAAAAAAAATGTAACAACCGAATAAATCATTCCTAATAATTTTTTAACACTTTTAGAAGAACAAGCTACATGTACACAATAGGACATAGCATAACACTTCACTCCATAAGCCATCCAAAGATTAATTTTGTATCTGAAGAGGGATGGCTCACTATACAGCCATACGGCATCATAAAGTGGTCAACCCTACCATCACCAAGTCTAAGGGGATCTAAGAAATCACAATGCTCTCATTTCACTCTCCCAAGGGTACATAAAAGGGTCTAATAATAATCCAACTAGAATGACACTTAGGATAGACCCAGTCACGCAAGAAGCCACCTCATAATTATGTGGGGTTTTCCCTCTTTTGGCAGCAGAAAATGCCATAACAAACAACAGAAAATTTTCCCAAAAGAAACACAAAGGCATGCCCCTGGGATGCTAACAAGGAAGGAGGATGTTTTCAGCAGCATAATTAATTAATTTCCAAGTCCGCTCATATTCTTCAACTCTTGTAGTCCTTATTCCTCCAACATCTTTCTATGGACCAGCAAGCAACTCTTCTAAGAACCCCAAGTCCAACAGGGTAATTAGCACCAAGTATCAAGAAACAGCTTGTATAGGCTCCAAATCCTTCACATCCTCTTCCAAGGCACTAGCATAACAGCCTGAAATCAGTAAAATCCATGAAAATTGAATGGGATACAAACTAAGAAAGAAACAAGCCACCAAGAAAGACCATGAAGAAAATCACAACAAATTTTAGAAAACAGTCCACAACAAAACCGATACACATGAAGTGAGAAGAAAAAATGATGCAATTTGCATGGCCAAGATGACCTAACTTAAATCCACCACTTGAAAAAAATTGCACTTGCTCTTCTAGCTCCTCTCTCCTCCAACTCTCTTCCTTTCCAAATTTGTAATAAGTGTGTAAAAATGAAAAATTTCAGCCTATATAGAAGGAACCTCCTCCTTTGCAAGTGGAAAATGGACATGTGCCCCTTTCGTTCCCTTTCTTGCGTGAGCCCCTTTATACAGTCTCCTAAGCTCCTAGGAGCTTACTCATGGCTAGAAAAGTCTCCCAACCAATGACCGACATAACCCCTAACTTATCCCCCTCAGGAAGCACCTTTCTAGCCCTACCCACTTCTTAAAAGGGACAATAAAGTGTACTTCAACTTTTTATTTATTTTTTATTTTATTTTCTCCAACATAGGTAGCCAAGGACACAATTAATAAAGTGTGCATCTAAATGGACCCCTAAGTTCCTAACCACTAGTCCATCTAACTAACTAGTAATCACTAGCGTCTTAATTAAAAAGATAAAGGTGATTTTGGGAACAACATGTGAGACTAACATGGCAATGTGGTTTAGGGGATTCTCTTATCCCCTCTTCATTCTTTCATTGCACTTGTAATATGTGCACCCATTGCACCCATCAATACATCCAATCAAGATAACATACATAGATAATCCTCAAATAGTGATTTAGTTTGTGCATATATCTACATATGTTATCACCAAACATGTAGAATGCATCAAAATTGGATAATAGAATAATCATATCATGAGAAAGGAGCATCAGCAGATATGATTAGTTAACTAGGATCCTATATTCTATTGATGATGATAATTGTCAATAAAGCATACTAAATCATTTGTGTTTCTTAATTACTAAGTGCAATCAGAGATAAACACAAAATAGCCTATACTCCTGGAAAACACACATTTCATCTTCATAAATATAAGATACAAGAGATGGTCTAGATGTTCAATAAATCATAGAAGTTTAGAACAACAAAAGTTTCAGTCCATAGGTCAAAATGGAGAAAACGTTGAGTGTGGCATAACATAATGAATGTCTTGGTTGACTGGTCCAACAATTCTTCTTCATCAATGTCTGTGAGGTTGGTTTGGGGATGATTTATTACTTCACTGCAAGGGCAATGGAAAGAACTATTGAGCTTGTTAGAAGGACCTAATGATGGTTCTAATGATTGATTTGAACGAATAGAAGTTTCATAGAGTTGGGGCTCTTTGAAAGTCAGATTGTAGTTGTAATGATTGATTTGAACGAATAGAAGTTGGGGCTCTTTGAAAGTCAAATTGTTGTATAGAAGTAAACTACAGGTGGATGGTAGCTGTGAGTTGAGAGGATACCTACAGAATATAGTTATTAGTTCTATGAATGGTGTAATTATTAGTTATTAGTTCTATCCATGTAAATACACATTTATGTAGTCAAGCAATCTTTTTAAGTTTTCCATTGACTCCATTCTACATCTTCTTTCAGAAGAATGGTCTATGGTATGGGTCTATGTAGATGGCATATGAATGCCTGCGAAGAGCTTATTCTTTGGAGTTCAAATGATATATATTTTTCTTCTTACATGATATAGAAAAATTGTTCCTTACAACTATCAAGGTCATCAGATAATGGATTCTAGTTGTAACATTCTTAGAGAGAAACTTGTGCAGATGTTTCATTAATAGAAATTTTGTATTTGGAAGAAAAGAAATCAAGCCTTTTTCATGTTGTGCAAAGCAGGGGATGTTGATTATGAGATCAGTTCCAAGACAATGGGAAAGCACTCTTTGGTTCAGATTTAAATCTTTTATATTTATTATGTGTTAATTTTGACTGATATTAACTTTACTTTAAGTTTACAGTTCTGATGATCAAGTTTATTGTTCTAAAGCTTTGTTATTATCAGAGAGTCTGCCATTTCAGTGTGATTGTATAAGATCCATAGAAAGGCCAGTCCCCAGTTAGATACTATACTGGATATTCTATTGCTTCCCTGAGAACATTTTTAGTTAATCTACATAATGCTTCTGCAGTACCATTTTCTTTTTTTGAAAATTGATTTTGAAGTATGTCACATTGTAATGAGTTGATCCATCATATTACCTTACCCAGCTTTTTCCAAAGAAAATCAGGAATACAATTAAAACTCAAATTCGATGTGTTTCAACCTTTATACGATCTGTTTACATTCTGAATTTGCTATGATTCTAGAACTACATTTATCTATTATCCTGGAGGTATTCATTATGATTTCCTTTTCTCATTTCTGAAGCTAGTAATTATGCATGTTTCTTTCTTTGTACCTTCTTTTGTCAGAACTCTGACTCCCTCCTGTCAGATTAAGGGGCAAGTGTGTGATATCTATAATTTTAGAGGTGATATCTTCCCTTGTAAGGATAAATGGGAATATCACCAAGCCCAGACCGGCTCTAGGGATAAAGTGGCGCCAGTCTGGGTGTGTTATAACATGCTTTATTGTGCTGTGGGGATTTGAACTCGAATCATTCTCTTTATGAATGCACCAATTTACGATTATACAATTAACCTTTGACTGTTGCAAAAAAGTAATGTTACTCTATTGTATGGGGTGTACAATTATCTTTTTTTCTGTTTTGGTGACTACTTTTTCTTTGTTTTTCTCCATTTTGTAGTCATGTTTATTAGATTCAAATTTTGAATAAATAATGATGTTATCAAAATAATATGTTTAAAGGTGGTTCTTCCTTGTGACGTATTTCCCACTTTGTGGCCAATTGTTGGTATCTCAATTTACCTAATCTTTAGTATATATTTTGTTGAAATTTTATTCTAATGAGTTTTAATTTTTGTTTATCATTGCAGCTATTGCAGAGCTTCTTGATAATGCAATTGATGAGGTAATGTAGATTTGTACTTTTTTTTGGGTGAGATGAATTGCTGAGGCAGCTACAATCACTCGTTTGTGATAGTTACCACAGAGATGAGAGAAGTTCATAGCTAATGTTTATTTTTTAAATATTTTGGTCAGTTTTGTTTGCTAAAGCATTGTCTAGATGATGACTATTTGTCAACTTGATGTATGATGTTTTGATGATACGATATTTTATATTTGAAGATTAGTGTTCTATTATTGTCTATATCAACTTGATATATGATGTTTTGATGATACGATATTTTCTATTTGAAGATTAGTGTTCTATTATTGTCTATATCGTGGGTAGAAATTTCCCTATTGTGTTTCTTATTTTGGTCCAATAACATTCAGATACATCATGGTGCAACTTATGTCAAAGTGGACCAGATTTATAACCCTCGTGACTGCAATCATGCTTTACTTTTTCAGGGTGCGAACATTATTCTTAGCTTGCTATCACTATTTGTACAAATTGGTATTGTATTTACTTTTATGAGCACTTACTAGTTGAAATTATCACCTTGTATTTTCTTTTGCAGATGATGGAGGGGGCATGGATCCTGATTGTATACGACAGTGCATGAACTTGGGATGTTCTATGAAGAACACAAACACTACCATAGGACAATGTAATTCCAAGGCAGATGAGCCACACCCGGCATTGCATAAAAAGCTCGAGTGTAGTTTTTGGAGGATAATCACATATCTATTAAAACAATTTAAGTGTTTATTGCATGACTAGGCATGGGCTGCTTTCATTGTTGAACTGATTTCTATCTATTTGTGTATGCAGATGGTAATGGCTTCAAAACAAGTACAATGAGATTGGGAGCAGATGCAATTGTTTTTACTCGGACAGCTTGTGGAAGGTGCTATTTGTTTTTTATTGAAACAAGAATAATCTCAATCACATCATCGTTTTTCTTGAGATTATTCTTGCTAATATTAGACTGCTTTATGATATGTTTCTCTCCATTCACATCATTATTCTTCTTAGTCACAAATCATCACAATATTATTCTTGCTAAGGATTACAATAATAATCACAATCACATCAGTGTAATAATAATCTGAATATTATCATTTTAGAAAGAATGCTCTCAATCACATAAGCAGTATAAGGACAATGTTGTAATTGAGATTATTCTTGATATGTTTCTTTCCATGTTTTTCTCTACCAAGACTATTAAAATGTTCCATAAGATGATTGAGATTATTCTTGCTAACTTGAAGCTGCCTTATAAAGTTCCATTTCAATGTATTTCCTTAGTATAATTATTGTAGAAAAATCCCCCTCATTTTGTAGTCTATTGCACATTAATTTAGTGCAGTTTAGTCTTTGAGCATTCAATTCTAGTTTATTTTTAAGGGTTCGTATCCTGCACCTAGGATCATGTGTGAGTTTAAACATTTACTTTGAAGAAATTGAAAGCATATGTACACATCCAGATGCCATTCACATTCATGTTTTTTTTTTAAATACTTTTTTAGGGTTTATGATTGTAATGGTAGCATCTACAAAGTTGTCTTTAATTAATTTCTTTTGGTTGTTGAATTTTTAATTTGGCAGCTCTTCAACTCAGAGTATTGGGATCCTTTCCTACACATTCTTGAGAAAGACGGAGCAAGATGACATTATAGTTCCTATGGTATGATATAATGTCAAGGTGAAATCAGAATATCTTTGTTTGAAAATTACTATTGGATTTCGTGCATTGTATATGTTTTGTAGGTTGATTTTGAGCTGCCAATGGGTCCCCAAACACCAAGAATGTTAGTTCGTTATACAACAGATATTTGGACAAAAAACTTGGCAACAATCTTACAGTGGTCTCCTTATACAACAGAAATTGAACTTATGAAGCAGGTACATGATTTATTCAAATGGTTATTTTGATAATTAAAAAATGCCATCAATGTCACATAAAGGTACAGCACAGTAGTTTATTCTCAGCTTAATGACTTAATGACTTACTTGCCAAATTTATTATTATATCAAGACTTGTATTTTTACAATCCTTTGAAAATTCAATAACCTCTCTATGATGCTTGTTACCTCTTTTTGACAGTTTGATAACCTCTTTATGAGGTTCTCCCACTTTCCCATCTGCATTGTTTATTGTTTGTGGAAATCAGTGTACTTGGAGAAATGCTTTCCTTCTCTTTGGCCCATGTGGTCCAGCAGAATTCTGAAATTTACTTATAATGTCCATCTATTCAGCAATACAAAATTATTATAGAGAAGAAAAAACTGTGCCAAAATCATCTGCAGTTTCATCCGTGAGTTTCCCCTCCAAAGCCAAAAAAAAATCCTCTTTGAAACGAGACCACCATCAACCTAAAAAGACCTAACACACTAAAAAATAGGACTGATGCCTCAGAAAAGGTGGTAACAGAAAAACAGACCAAAAATAGGGAAATCTAAAAATATAAAAGAATCACTCCCGAGTCCCCTGCAGCAATAAGAAATCTAAAAATAGTGAAGTCTAGAGTATCTTCGGTTACATTAAAACTTATAGAAGTGTTGTGAGTTTAAGCAGTCGGCCAATTCTTGTCATTGCAGACTATTTAAATACTCAACAACAATACAGAAATTGGTATACAAGAGCAATAAAAAAATAGATTCCAGACTGAACAAATTCTTGTTGTAGCATCGTCATTAGCGTGAACACACAAAGTTTAAGAATGGGTTATCTTCATTATAATGACATATGATATAAATCCCTCCAAATATTAGGCCCGACTTTATGTAACATTGGAATTATTAAATTGATCTCCTTAATGTAACATTGGAATCATTAAGTGCTCTCCTTTATTCGTATCAGCCAAATAACACTTGCGAATCACCTACATCAAAACTGTTCCACCATTACGTAAAATCTTGGGTTGCAAATTCCTTCTACCAAACTCATATGCAACTGTGCCCATTTTGCATGAATATTTGCCCAATCACTAGGCTTCCTCCTCTTATTGCTAAAGAACATCCTGCAAATACCATCCGTGCAACTCCCTCTTTCAGCATAGCCACTGTCATGAATCATGATCATAGGTTCAGACAGTTGTTCACCCCTCTTCAAGACGATACACCCTCTGGGTAGTGGGCACCATGTCTTCTCAATAAGGGTTGGTTTACTGTTTCCAGCCAAGGACACATGGTCATAAAGCAAAGCTATAGCATGCAGGCTATATAGAAACCCATAGAACACTGTGTTAAACAAAAACAAAGATAAAAGTGTCTGATACCATATAGAAACCCTTAGAACACTGCACAAAACAATCTTTGACCTAAATGCAAATGAAAAGATGGACCTATTATAGATTTCTCCACGCATCAGGCATTG
Source organism: Cunninghamia lanceolata (assembly GCA_027924645.1). Classification (NCBI taxonomy): domain Eukaryota; kingdom Viridiplantae; phylum Streptophyta; class Pinopsida; order Cupressales; family Cupressaceae; genus Cunninghamia; species Cunninghamia lanceolata. The sequence continues at coordinate 2,116,152 of BSBN01001670.1, read as the reverse complement.
CATGTACGCAGCAAGCTATAACTAACAGCTTAAATAAAACAAAAGTGACTCCTAAGTTTCGTTCAGCAAAGTATCCATTATTTACATCATATGTACAATGTTCAATTTTCATTGATGTACAACAAAGGAACAATACTTAGTATTTTGTCACTAGTCTGTTGTGGTTTGAAATATTCTATGTGTGTGTGGAAATCTTAGAGTCCATATTGATTTTGTCTTTTTGTTCTTTTTATAAGTGCAGGGACTGTTAACATGGAAAATGAATGTCTATATTTTGATTCTTTCATATGTTTTGCAGTTTGAAGACATTGGACCTCATGGAACAAAAGTAATCATTTACAATCTTTGGCTTAATGATGATGGCTTTATGGAGCTTGATTTTGATACAGACAAGGAAGTATGGCCCTATACTAGTGGATCTCTATTTGATACTATGCATTTAAGTCAGTACACAATGTTATTGGCTACATCGCTGGAGAGAAAACTGCCCATATTGAATTTTCGATCCTTATTTGTTGTATATTTTTTCCTAATAATCTTCTGAAGTAAGTTGTATGCACTACTGTGTCTTTCATTGCCTTTCTGATATATGAATCATTCAATTCTATTTCTGTTATTAATTTCTGTCTTGCAGTGAGATTGAGAATGTTTTTTGTTTCTCTATTCAATCTAGATTACTGCATATTCCAAATTATTGCTATCCACTGTTGTTGGTGTTCAGGGTAAAGGCTGAAATCTGTTATTACTGTTGTCTTGGCATAAGTATAATTAACTAGTACTTTACTATGTGTTATTTCTACGTTGAATCTAGGATTCTAGACTATTCCCCGTGCTTTAGAGAGTTTCAATTTTATCTTATCCCCATATTCTAAGAAAAATTTCCATTATGAACATATGGGCTGTAAATACAAAGGAACTAAACTCTCTTTTGTCTATAATAAAGAATTATTAATAAGTCTTAAACATGTGCAGATACGAAAAAGAAGTATTCTCGGATAGAAGCTATTTGAATTGGCTATGCACTAACATGATCCATTCCTATGTCTACTAAAACTGGTAGCCACTGACTAATCTGAAATCAGACAATTATTAGACAGTATTTTCGTTTGTTGACATACCGAAGGGTTTGGTGAAAAGACCTGAAAAGAGTGAAATGGAGACTAACATTTGGATGGACTGAAGTCAAACATTTTAGTATGTAAATCATAGTTCGAAATTTTAGATGCAACAAGTACTCAACTAACTTTAAAAAGCACTTAAATTCCTTAAAAATAAACATAAATTTTATGGAAAATAGACTCGCAAAATGTATCAAATGAGTCTATAAAATGTTGTAGAAGATTTTTCTATATGATTTGAATACAAAATGAGTGCAATTTCAAATCATCATGCAAATACAACGATCGACCAATAAATATGACAATTTGCCTATCCATGCAAGTTACAACAATTTACAATTTCCTCTTCCTCATATATGATCTAGTGAAAATTTGGGGTCTATTCCTTATAGTTGGCTACGACTCCACTCTCATACTGGAAGGTTGTAGCTCCACCTTGAAAATGAATGGCAATGACTTCTTTTTGCCTCAAGTTTAACATCATCTGTAATGATTGCATCCAATCCAATGTCTACTCTTTTTGCAGCATGCTCCTTTGCTTGACTCTCAAAATCAACAATCTTGTCTTCTATAAACATGGGGGTGTCCTCATCTTGTGTAGTATGGATCAATTTCAGGGCATGCACAAAGCCAAAACTACCTTTTGGTCCCAACAAGATATAATGTGTTACAATTAAGGCTCGGTAGTTGCCAAGCCCAGGCTTGGTCACTACTGATCCATAATGCGCTCACATTATGGCTTTATAGAAATAAAAACTTAAAGTTAAATTCTCTTTCTCTTTTATTTCAAATCTACATATATTTTTTATAATAAAAGACAATTGAGCAACCAATAAGAAAGAGTTTTAAGGTGTTAGTATGGTCAAGCAACAAGGTAGTGCAGAATTTAAGCCCATGTTAGACATACACCAGTACTATAGGCAATACTGGAAGAAAAAACAACAAATAGAGAGATAGAGAGATAGACGAGGGGAGAGGGACAAGGAAAGATAGAGATAGAGGGACAAATAGAAAGAGATAGAGGGGGGAGAGTGAGGGGGAGAGAGAGAAAGAAGAGAGATAGAGGGATGGAGAGAGGGAGAGATAGAGGGAGGAAGGGATAAAGATAGAGGGAGACATAGAGAAGGAGATGGAGATAGAGAGGGAGAGATAGAGATAGAAATATATAGAGGGACATATAGAGAGAGATAGAGAGGACAGGAAAGAGAAAGGGGGAAGGGATATTGAGAGAAATAGGTAGAGAGAGGGAGAGATAGAGAGAGAGGTGGGGAGATAGAGAGGAGAGATAGAGAGACATGGATAAGGAGAGATAGAGATAGAGGTAGAGGAGGAGGAAGAGAGAAAGAGAGATATGGAGAGATAGAGAAAGAGAGGATAGAGAGATATAGGGAGAGTCTCTTTCTACCTATCATTTATCACTCTATCTTTATCCTCCATATATATCTCTTTGTCTCCCTTTGTCTCTCTATCCCTCCTCTATCTAGCTATCTATTTTCATCTCTCTCTCTCTCTTCATATAGTATTAAGGGCATAGATCTTCAATCAAATCATGCCACATACATCTTGACCAAACACAATAGATTAGTATTAAACACATATCTTGATCAGCACACAATTATAAAGAAACATTTCACTTACAAGAATATGAATTACACTTAGGATCAATGAATAGGTATATGAATAGGGGAGAAGATCTCATGGTGGATATATAGTGTAGTCATAGTTAGGAGGGTCCATAAAGTGAACAGTCCAGACTGTACAGCAAGAGTAAACATAACAGAAGCAACTCAATTATAGAATGCAAATGCATACTTAGTCATTTAATATATCATAGATTCAAAATAGAACCATGCCAATAACATACATGCTTACAGATCAGGGCTCAAAGGCCTAATTATCTAGTTAAAATACATGCGCAAGATATAGCTTTGAAGCACCTTATAGAACAAAATCCTAAGACTAAAAATTCATATTATGATTCACTACTTTCCTAGGAATCTATTACATGATTATATATCATCTTTAGATCATAAGATTCCTCAACATTGGCCAAACAGATTACAAACTCCAATGAAAGAGATGTAACATGTGTACACAGATAGGTCGAACCTAAACTTATGGGAATCCTCCATGAGTGAATGAATCCAAGTGTGGTTCTCAGGGAAGGTTGGGCACATCCAAAAGTATCTTGAATGATGCGTAATTTAGCTCCACAAGTCGTGAACATGCTCCCCAAGTCTTCTCCTTTAGTTGTCCGTCTAAGATTCTCTGAATGCTTTGCTCTAAGAAAAATAGTCAATCTTTTGATAGCGATATCTTTCTGAAAATTGATCCAAATGATTTGAAATTTGGATATGATGTGCATGAAGATGTCTAGATTAAGTCCATCTCTGCAAGGTTTGAAATGAAACCATGGTAAAATGTGGACCAAAATACATAAACTACTACTGACTGAACTGACTATACTAAATTGGGAAAATGAAAGAAGCAAAATAAAATGCAAATATTTTTGGTTGATGCAAGATTGCTCTTGAACTAAGGATGCTCCTGTAGCATACACCCAAGGTTGTTGAAAAAGTGAGTCGCTCACTTTGTTGGGGCTAGAGGAAAACCAAGACGGTCCACCTTAGCCTGAGAAATCCAAGATGAATCTTCTTCTGGTCTACCTTTCCACTTTACCAAATTTTCCATATATTGCTTTCCTTTGATACTATGTCCAATTCTACTATCCAAGATGTCTTCAATCTTCTCTAGTGCTCATAATGGTAACTTCTTCTTCAAGTCCTCTTCAATGCTATCACTGAACTCTACTTCAGGATACTGATATAGGTCTGCAATGTTGAAAATAGGTGATATACTAATGTCTCCAGTAGCTCCAGTTTGTATGCATTTCTTGAATCAAACTTTCTGAGTATCGTACATGGTCCAAACTTCTTCATCTTCAACTTGTTGTATGTCCCAACTGGAAATCTTTCTTTTCTTAGATATACCATAACTTCATCTCCAACTAAAAATTCATGTCTTCTCTTCTCATCTGCTTGTTCCTTATACTTACTATTCATCTTCTCAATTGTTTCTTAACTTGATTATATACTATCTCCATATGTCCTACAAATTTTCTACTCCTGCACTCCTCTTATCCTCCATTTTGATATCTCTCAACTCTGTTACTTCTCTAGGGTTAGTTCCTATCACAATCTCAAATGGTGTTCTTCCTGTACTCATGTTCACTAAATTATTATATGCAAACTCTGCTTGTGATAGAATCAAGTCCCAATTTCTTGCCTAATCTCCAACCAAGCATCTCAACAAATTTCCCAAACTCCTACTCACTACCTCTTTGTGTCCATTAGTCTATGGATGAAATGTTGAACTAAACTTTAAGTTTGTCTTCATCTTCTTCTAAAGTGTCCTCCAAAAGTATCCAAGAAATCTTGTATCTCTATTTGAAATTATACTCTTAGGTAATCCATGTAATCTCACAATCTCTTTGAAAAATAGGTCAGCCACATGAACTCATCAATTTTCTTCTTACAAGGTATGAAATGTGTCATCTTTGAAAATCTATCCACCACTACAAATATAGAAGCATGTCCCCTTTGTGTCTTTGACAATGAAATCATGCTTATGTCTTCCCAAGGTCTCTCTGGTATTGTCAAAGATTTGTACAATCTAGTATTATGACTACTTCCTTTTGTAACTTGGCATACTCTATAGCTCTGCACAAACTACCTTACTTCCTTATATATCAGAGGCCAAAAGTAGTTTTTACTTACCAAAGCCACTATCTTATCAATTCCAAAATGTCTTTCCAATCCACCACTATGCTCCTCTTTTATCAGATTATCTCTCATTGAACTCCTAGGTATACAGAGCTAATTTCCTTTGAACAACATATCCTCCTAAATGAAAGACTCTAACCACTTCTATTTGTCACAATAGGTTCCTTACATGTTTTCCTAGGTTCTACAAAATCAAGGTCTTCTTCATACATGTTCTTCAATTCTTCAAATCCTAACACTTCAACTCTCATCTTTGTTAGCAAATTCCTTCTTCTACTCAATGCATCTGCAACTTTGTTTGATTTCCCACTCCTATGCTTTAGTACAAAAGTGTAACTCTGTATGAACTCTATCCATCTCATATGTCTTTGATTCAACTTTCTTTGACTATTCAAATATTGCAAAGTTTGATGATCTATATACAACACAAATTTCTTAGGCAACAAATAATGTCTCCACTTCTTCAAGGCTTGAATTATGACATAGAACTAATCATAAACTAAATATCTTTTTCTTGCAGCATTCAACTTTTCACTGAAATACTACAAGCCTTCCTTTTTGACTTCACACTACTCCAATTGCATTTCCACTTGCATCACAATCTACTTAAAATACCTTATTGAAATTTGGTAATGCTAACACAAGTTTCTCTATTACTTTCTACTTCAACAATTCAAAACTTTTATCTGCTCCTAATGTCTACTTAAAGTCTTTTCTATCACATCTCAGTTTCTTGTCATAGGGTTACATATTGAATTGAAATTTCTAATCAACTTCTGGTAGAAACTAGCTAATCCATGAAATGATCTGACTTATCCAATGCTCTTAGGTGTAGACCACTCAACAATTGCTCTAACTTTCCTAGGGTCCATCTTCAATCCTTTATAGAAATCGTAAATCCCAAATATACCAATTCTTTCTTCGTGAAACTATATTTCTTTATGTTTATCAACAATTTCTCTTCTCTCAACCTCTTCAATACTTGTCTCAAGTGCCACAAATGTTCTTCTTTTGTCTTACTAAAAATTAGAATATCATCCAAACATACAATAACAAACTTAACCAAGAATTTCTTTAAAACTTCACTCATCAATCTCATGAAAGTACTCGATGCATATGTCAATCCAAAAGGCATCACTAACCACTCATACAATCCTTCATTTGTCTTCAAAGTAGTCATCCATTCATCTTCTTCTTTGATTTTGATCTAATGGTATCCACTCTTCAAGTCTATCTTTGTAAAATATTTTGCTCCACTCAAACAATATAAAATGTCATCCATCCTAGGTAATGGAAATCTATACTTAACTGTGATCTTGTTGATTGCTCTAGAGTCTATACACATTCTCCATTCTCCATCTTTCTTCAGTACTAGCACTGCAGGTACTGCACAAGGACTCAATCTTTCTCTGATCAAACCTTTCCTCAACAATTCATGTATCTGTCTATTCAGTTCTTCATTCTCCACTGGTGTCATTCTGTGCATTGCTTTGTTAGGCAAACTAGCTCCAGGAATAAGATCCATGTGATGATTGATACTCCTAATTGGTGGTAATCCTTCAGGTATATTATCTGATATGATGTTTCATACTCTATCAGCAACTTAGTTATCTCCTCTGTCTATGATTTTTTAGTTTCTATCTTCAGGTTTTTTAGGTTTCTTAGGAATTAAAGCATAAAACATATTCTCATGTCTCAAACCAGCCAAAAATTTCCTTCCATTAACCAAATAGATTCTAGCAATCCCACATACTTCACTCTAAGTTTAGCTTCCAAAGGAATCAAAGTAATTCTCTTTCTATTTGATGCTATAGTGTAGGTGTTCTTTCTCTCATCATGTATAGATTTTCTATCATACTACCATGGTCTACCCAACAAAATATGACACACATCCATAGGCATAATATCACACCAACATTCTTCACTCACCAGTACCTTATGATCATCCTAAATCCATGCTATCTAATATGGCTTAGGGTGGTTCAATCTTTCCAACTTCAACGTAATCACCATCTCCTCTGAAACCAAATTACTAGAACCACTACTATCAATTACAACTTTACAACATTTACCTCTTAATTTACATCTAGTCTGGAACAAGCATTTCCTTTGTGGTGGTTCCTCATTTTTCTCTGCTTGAAATAGTGCTCTTCTCATGACAAGTGATTCTCGTTTCTCAGGTTTACAACTAAGGTTGATGATCTGACAAGTTTTTCTTCCACATATACTGCTCTTCCACTGTTCTCTATCTTCTTTCTTGTACTTCCTTGATGAAATTCAAATGCTCTGTGTCTTTCACCTCCAAACTTAAAATAGGTTCCTTTGAATGTTCTCCTATCAAGTCCTCTTCCACCTCTTTTGTATCCTTCACTCTGATGTGAATTAGGGTTTCCTCTGTAATAGAAAATTTTGTCATCTCTCCGATATACATTGCTATCTTTGTCCTCCTTCTTGAATGTGCCATCATGTCTGCTCTACTTTGTAAATGATCTTTCTCCTCCAAAATATGTTCCACCTCTCTGAAATTTACCTCCTTTACCTCTCTATCTTTGCTCATGTTTCTTGTTCAACTTTTCTTCAACTTTCAAGGAAAATTGATATGCTTCTTCCAATGTTGTCATCCTCACTAAACTGAGTTCTTCTTGAATGTTTAATCTTAGTCTTTTGATGTATCTAGCAACTTTCTCCTTTCTTTCTTCACTATGTCTTGTCCTTATGATCATCTTATGAAATTCTTCAGTATACTCCTTCACAAATTTCTCTTTTGGTGTCTAGTTCTGCAATCTCTTCAACAATTCCAACTCATGGTCAGTAGGTATAAACTGATTCTTCAACTTTGTCACCATTCTATCCCACTTTATGATCTTCTCTTTCCCTCTTTTCTTTCTATCCAACTAAACTTATTTCCACCAGATAGTAGCATGTCCTTTCAACTTAGTCTTTGCAAATTTCTCCTTCTCTAGATCTTCAACTTCTTCATATTCAAAGTATTATTCTAAGTCATTTATCCAATCAATCAATTCCTCAGGATTCAAATTGTTAGTATAATTTTGTACCTTCAATCTAGGTCTTTTTCTAATCTTTGAAATAGCTCACAATATCTTCACTTGATTTGATTCTTCTTCTTCTTCTAGGGTTTCTTCATTTTGATCAGTGGATTGAAATTCTTCATCATTAGCACTTTCAATATTAGGTCTAGGTGTAAGTCCTCTTCTTTGATCTTTTTCAACAACATCCAAGCAAACTAACATTGTCTTCATCATTTCCATCATATCATCCATTATTCCATCCATAGTACAACTAGCAAGTATTCTCCTTAGTGGCATCTCTTCCTTGGATCAAGTGTAACTATATCAAATTTGGTGATCGGGATACAAGGTGACAATTGTCTCACAATCGGTGATCGATTGACAACACAAGTAGTCTATCTCAAATTTGGTTATCTATTCATAGCAAGATCTTATAGAATGCCTTCACAAATTTTGTTCACTTCACTCCCAACAGATTCAAACTTTTCTTTGATACCACTTGGTACAGTCACAGTTAGGAGGGTCCACAAAGTGAATAGTCTAGACTATGCAACAAGAGTAAACACAACAGAAGCAACTCAATTATAGAATACAAATGCAGATTTAGTCATTTAGTTACATATATTGAAAATACAAACATGCTAGTAGCATGCGGGCTTATAAATCGGTGCTCACAAGTCTGATTCTCCAATTACAATACATGCATAGTGTTGATGATTGTTTTTAGACAAGTCAACAATAGAGTAAAATACTAAGTATCCAACACTCTCTTGAATAAAGCTTCTCGAATGCTAAACAAAGTGATCAATCAAGATAACTCCAAGGTTCCTTTTCTTATGATTTGTGATGGATGAACTCAGTGAATACATGTGATCTTGCTGATTATCACAAAGGGACTTATGCTAACTTCTTCATACTTCCTTTAGCTTAACTCTCCTTACAATGTGGATAAAGTATTCATGATGTACCAATGATTAAAAAAAGGGTAAAAGGTAAGGTTTAGGGAGCTAATCTAAGGTCAATGAAGCAATGATGATGCATGAATAGACAAACTTCTTAATAAACCTAACTCCACTTTGTCAAGGGTGCCTACAACTACATGGAGTTGGTGCAATCTCCTAAGGTAAACAAATGGTTTTCAAATCATGAAGGATCATATAAGCACTCATCGAATGGTGCAACCCAAACAAGCATCCATAACACTTCATCAGCAATTAATGTTAAAAGCATGAGCTAGGAATTAATCAAATATTCAATACAACATACATAACATCAATGAATTTCTAATCTACTTCTAATCTACTTTGAAACATCTCTTCATTCCATCAAGATACAAGAAACCATGCTATTCCACAAGACAACTCTTAACACCAAATGAATTCCAATGTCTTTGCATTAATCTTGAGAAATATTTACAACAACTTCAAGTCCTCTTAGAGAATATCGAGAGTCTCTTCTATTCTACTCTTCTATTCTACTGCCTACAATCTAATAATTTACAAATGAGGCAACAAGGCCTTTATATAGAGGTCCAGGATTACAATGAATGACTTAGATCAATTTAGATAGCCAAGGGCTTCGATCATGCCACCTCAGTAGGTAGTTACAAGAAATTGCTATTTTTAGTACATAAGAGAGGCAATGAATGCACATTTTCCAAGAAGATAAGGATAAGATATAATCTTTTAGAGTATCTTCCACATGGGCGTCCTCTTTGTCTTCTTTCTTGTTGTAGATACATTGAATGTGACTGAATGATGTGGCAAATTATGATTGGACTGATAATAGGTACATATCACATAGGTGCCACCTCAGTAAACTTGTGGATTTCAACTATTTATTCACTTTGCTCTATGGTCATATTCCCAAATTGTATCATCTTGTATGATGTCTTCAATGTGATTGCTTGAACTTGAATGTTTGGGAATACTTTGTTGATCTTGCATTGGTCATCTTCCTATAAACTGGATGTGTATGATAGATGTTGCTCACTTTCTTAGCACTAGGATTCTCCTTCTGTAGGGTATATGTTGATCCTCTTTTGGTGCATCTTGATAGAGAGTAGTAGGAGATGATGATGATGATGCTTCCTTCTTGATATGTAGAGTAGATGACTTCTCAAAGAGACTTGAATGTACTAGAGGAACTTGAATCTTTCTAGATGAATGTCTTTGCTTGATGATGCAAATGATGAAGAGTGTTTGTATTTTGGACTTGAAATGATCACTTGGAGCAGCTATCTTCTATCTTCACTTCACTCCTAGCATAAAGGTGGTTCAAGCTTTTACTTCTTTGATGACTCCTTAGCTCAATCCTCGCTCCTACAACACAAACAAAGAAGAAACATCAATCCTTTTGATAAACACTTGATTTCAAAACACATAAGAATCATTTCATGCATTTCTAACTTATGCACATTAGATGATAAATTTGATCTTTGTTAGAAAGCATCATAAAATTCAAATTAAGCATCATATATGGATGAGGCATTGGATGCCAATTTCACTCCTTGCCTAGAAACCTTCATAAAACATGAATTTAATCTCCATCCAAAGTGGGTCACTGGTTGACAATTTCATGCTCTGGTTAAAATTTCACTTTTCCATCTCTATTTTTTACTCCTTGTTCTAGGCGCATTGGATGAGGTTTTTGGTTTCTTGTTAGTTTTGGTGCACTATATGGGCACATTAGATGATGATTTTGGATCTCCACTGAAACTTCACTCCAAAATATAATTACCCCTCCCTTAATGATAGCGCATCACATGTGGTGCAATGAATGAGGAACTTGATCTTTGCTTGGATGCTCTTGTAATCATCCTCATCTAATTGTGGCGCACTGGTTGATGATTTTAATTTCTGGTTGATTAATCACTTGAAACTTGGTACTCATATCATATTGAAATGGTGCCTAGGATTACCACTTTGTCTTTCACTTGAAGGATGCAATTGATAAACATTCCACCCAAGGCGCATTAGATGACAACTTTGATCTTCCCTTGAAGTTTCATCTTATGTAAACCACATCAGCCTTCTTGATCTAGGTGCAACAGATAAGCATTTTGAATCTTCTTGAAACTTGTCTAAAATTTACAATCTATACCACTTCCTTCAAGGACATTGGATAAGGATCTTAGACTTCTCTTAAATTTTAATCTTAAAACTTATCGCTGATTCCTAGATGAAGGTGCACCGGTTCTATCATAGCAGATCATGATTTTGGATCCTCTTTTGAAAGCCTCTGAATTCTCAACAAGATTTCCACCTCCTTTGTTGCATTGGATGTTGATTTTGATCCTTCATTTGAGAGTCTCTTATAAAACTTGAAGTCATCTTTCTTCAAATGTGGCCCACCAGATCAAGTGTACCAGATCAGCATTCTAAATCTTCTTGAAATGTATCAAATTTTGAACTTAAACCCCCTTTCAAAGATGGCGCAAGGGATGAGGTTTTTATCTTCCACTTAAAACCTTCATAAATCTTTCGTTCAACCTCACTTATGAGTGGCACATTAGATGGAGGTTTTAAATCCTCTAAACACTGGCGCATTGGACATCAACTTTGATCTCCCTTTGATTTGTACCAAGGTGGTGCACTAGATCCACATGTTGAATCCTCTTGATGGAATGTTCATAACACTTGACTCCATCCTCATTAATTGTGGCACATTAGATTGGGTGCTGTAAAGTATTTTGATCTCTTCTCAAAAGTCTCTTGAAATTCTACATTCTTATCCCTTGGCGCATTGGATTGAGGTTTTAGATCCTCTATTGAATGCTTTGAAAACCTTGATTTTATCATCTTTCATAAGGGCACATTACTTCAAGCGCATGAGATGAGGATTTTGATTCATTTTGAAAGTTGCAACTCCATCATCAAAATAATCTTCCTCACCTTGGTCGCATTGGATCATGATTTTAATATCTTCTTCAAATTACACTTAAAACTTCACTCCAACCTTGGTGCAATGGATGGGTCGCATTGGATCCACATTTTGATCTCTAGTTGAGAGTGGCGCACTGGATCAAGATTTTGCGCTCCCCTCATGTCTTGGCATAGTGTATGGGAATTTTGATCTCCCTTCAGTACTTAGCCATTTTTTCAACTTTCTCAAGGTAAGGTATATTGAAAAATATATTTAAGTATAAGAAATGAATTTCTTATATATTAAATATTTTTCAATATACCTTTTAGGATGTTTGATATAGGTCTCGAATCCATCGGATTTAACATGTAGAATCTAGAATTTGGAGGATCCACCAGATTTCAGACTTAGTCAATTTTTTAGGATTTTCAGGACATCAGACTTAATCATTTTCAGGATCTCAAACATGCATCAACATATTATGATTTCTACCACAAGGCTATAAACTCAAACACCACTGACTTCATCATGCAACCAACCTAAGACATCATCCAATACTCAAGCAAAGCATCAAAGATCAAAAAAAGGGGGGGTCCCCATTTGTAATGGGGTGATGTGTGATTAGGTCACAACATCTAGCGCCAATCCAAATAAATGTTCCTAAACATTTCAAAGACGAAGACTCAATCTAGACTCAAAAACTTCAGACACTCTTCCTCTACTCATCAACCAGTTAGACGATGAACTCAAAATGGAAAAGAATCATAGATTGGATCAAAACACTACATTTCTTGATGTGTGATTAAAGATAAGTTTCAATTAAAGCAGCTTCTTAAATGTTCCAAAGATAAACAAAAATCAAGTTTCTACATTTCCACGTACTCCCACACACTAGATCAAATAAACACAACTACCTAATCAAAGAATCAAAACCAATTGCCAACGTGACTATCTGTATTTGAGGATTCAAGTGTGAACACTTGCATTTGTTTACATCCCTTAGAAACTAGGATCATCTAAGATTACCTATCTCAAGTTAGGTAAATTCATTAAAAATGGATGAATGGAAATATATACATATGGATGAAATGGTAAATGAGGAGATGCAATGACACAGAACAGAACAATGACAGGGTAGGTGATATGAAAATGATCAGAAATGGAATGACATGAAGTGGGGGGGGGGGGGGGGGGGAGGGAATGTAATGAGACAGGGTGTCTCTACCATAACACCTGTTTCCCAGGTTTTTGTCATGGTACTTATCCAAGGTGCCACTGAAGGTGGTTTTCACCTATGGACGAAAATTTTTTCTTTACTATTTTTCTTTTCATTTTTCTTTTTTTTTTCATTTTTTTTTAGATAACCATTACATACGGCACCTATTTGCTAGGTTTTCACCATAGTAATGGATGGAAAGAATTCCAGAGTCTGATTCTACAGTTAGCATGATGGTCCAAACAAAACCATGTCAATTTATTATACTTACAGATGTTGGCAAAAAATGACAAAATGATACGGAAAAAGTGGATTATGATGCAGATTATGTAAAATAGGTAAGTGAAAAGTGTATCCAAACACAAACCCAGTGAATGATGGGATATATTGGATGGTGGAAAATGTAGTGGAAATGGAAGTGGAGTAAATGGAATGAAAACCATAATCAACACTTGTTCATATTGACTTAAACTTTGAAGCTTACAAGTGGAGGGGAAATGAATAAAGGGACGGGAATGGTGATTAATAGACAGGTGAAACAGTAACTTCATAACCCACATGAACTTAGAATTTTTCAGATACGGAAGCCTCTTTGGATTCAGATTCTTAGACTTAAGTACCCAGAGCTTTGCCTTTTCTACTTGGAAGTATGGAATGAAATAGCCTTTGAATATGCTTTGCTTAGATTGCTGGCATTTGTGCTAAGGCATAAAGATTTATAGGATTTTCAGGAATTTAGTTGCTTGATGGGTAAAAGGCATCCAAAAATTTATTTTATGGAAATATGGGGGATGGGTGGAGGAATTGTAAGCTTCTCAATTAGACGACACTTACATTCATTGATCATGATTAGGAAATGGTTAAATGGATGAAGGAATAGGGTGGATGAAAATAGATAAAGTGATGAAAAGACGAACAGTGGAAGGTATGGATAGCTACATGCTTCTAGACTTTGCATGGGAATGGAAGTGGAATGGATACACATGCAATATGTGAATGATAGAAAATGGTGGATCAATGTGTAATGGATGGGAATACCAACATCTTAACTTTACTTACCTTGTAGTGACCAAGGCTATATGAATAGATATTGACACGGATGAACTCCAAATGCTTCATTCATAAGGACTTTAATTTATCCTTTTGGAGTATGCAATGAACAATAGGACTGTCCAAATAATTCAGACATCAGACTTGAATTCATTATTTGATAGAAAGGGCAAAGTGGATGGAGGCTTTATTGCTTTCAAAAAGGGGGGATAAGTGGAATGAAATGGATGGAAGTATGCAAAGATGCTTATTATGGAGCGAAGCAAAAACATGAATTACCTTGAGATTTTCACTTGATCCAGGCTCACAAAGACTTTCCTAGCAACTTTGGGGATTATTAAAATATGTAAAGTATAAAACCTCAAAATACTTCAGTTAATATAGAACAAATGATTCATCTTCCAAGAACAAGCAGTCATGCAATCTGACACTGGCAATGGAATCCATAGGAAATCCATCAGTCATGACCCATGTTTCTCAAAGGAACACATAAGAATTCATAAAATTTAGATTTGCATTTTAAAGTACTATGATCAGAAGATAATGTTGTCAAGACACAATATATGATTAGTTTTTAAGTCAAGTCCAAAGTCTAACAAGATGATAAACGTGAAAGAAAAACGTTTTCAGACTCTAAGACTTTCATGAATGGATGTCCAAAAAATGAACTAACATACTATCACAGATTGAAACCAGAGTATGTGTGTTTAAGATAACATCACCTTCTTACAAATAGGAAACTTGACATGAGAACCAACTAAACAACTAACACTAATCTACGAAAGAAAACAACAACAACTAAGTAAAGTGAACAACTACCAACAACTAAGCTAAGAAAAAGACAACAACAAGCAATCAAGCAACCTGAAAGAAAACTACTCTAATCAAACCAAGCAAACAAAGCAAAACTAAGTTAAGACAAACCAACACTTGAGTCAAATGACAGCAAGGGAGCAAATCTATTCTAAGATGCAATATGAAAAAAAAATCCTATTCTAACTTAGCTATGTACAAGCAACTAAGGGATACAACCCAGGAGACCTAAGTATGTACACACCCTAACATGATTTTTTAGAATGAATAAGAGTAACAATGTGCAAGTGAATGTATGAAGTTTTGCAAATTTATCTTTGAATTTAGAAAGAATATCTTGCACAATACATTTCTCATCAGACAAAATTTTGCACAAGATTATAAATTGTGGCAATTCAAAAGGACCATGATTTATCCAAACACGAGTTGCTTTTCCTGAATTTCCATAGTCAAACTCATATTTTTCATACTCATCATTTGGAAATTCATAATCATCAAATTCAAAAAATTTCCAATCAAGATCATGGAAAGATACAACCTGGTGTTCTTCATCATTAAAATCAAGGAGAGATACAACCTGATGGTCTTTGTCTGGAAGTAAAAATTCATGCTTGTCGACTATCGATATGTCCAGAGGTCAAAGTTGGTGATGGATCATACCACTTGCATTCGCAACATGCATTAGATCTTCTTGAATCGTCAGCAGTGGGCTTAGCACCGACTCAAATTGCTTGTCAAATTTGATCTTCATTTCATCAACTTGGTCATCTTGGGATGACTTTGGCAGGAACTCTCATTGTATTTGATCCATGGGAGCATCGAGCGCCCCTCCGAATTGTTGTTCATTTGATAGGTCTTCGATGAAGGTTTGGAGTGCTTCTTGTAATGCATCCAGTTGACTATCTTCCAACAACTCTTTCTATACTTCGTGTAACTCACTTTCAAGGATCTCCCTATGTACCATGAATGAATGTTCCTCAAGGAATTCATCTTCTTGCAATGAACTTGAGTTATTTTCTTCTTTGATGGGGGAGTCAACATCTTGTTCATCACTGGCCTTCATTTGAATATCCTCTATTTCCTTTTCAACTTTAGCAGGCTCTTCAATGATGGCTTGGAGTGCTTCTTCTGACCTTAATTGTTCCTTCACTTGATGAATGGCTTCCTGACAAGATGAACATGTGAGTTTTGAATGAGCTGTGTTATGAATTATGTACCAACCATGTGGAATCAACATTTCTTTTGCCGGTAGGTCCTTCTCAATGTTCAGTGTTTTCTTGATCATTTCCTTGAAGCTTGTGAAGAACTCTCTTTTGTCAAACAACACTTTAGGAAGCACCTTTGTGGGAACAATCGGATCATGTACCTGTGAAAAAGAAAATTTCCCTTGCAATGCTAATTCCATCCTTGATAAAAATGTCATGCAGTATAACTCCTCGTGTCCATTAATGTCATGAATTCTACATCCTTTCCTTGATGCAAAGTCACTCAAACTCTTAGGATGAAGTTGTGCATTCAAAGTCAACCAAAGCTGAAGAATATCATTTTGAGAATGATCCACCTTGAATTGCCTTGAAATTTTTGAGAAATCCATGTCTTTATACTTTTGGTATTTTAAATTTTTTACTCCTTTTGTATTTTTGCTTTTCTACTTTTCTTTTTGCATTTTTTGGGATATAAGAGAGATCTCAAAATCTTGAATCTTTCTGTCAAAGCCCACTTCAAACTTCAATCCACCATTTCAAAGTATCTAGTTGCTCTTGAAATGAAGAATATCCATATTCATGCCCTCCTTCTAGCACCAAAAATGTTGATTATTTTTAGACAAGTCAACAATAGAGTAAAATACTGAGTATCCAACTCTCTCTTGAATAAAGCTTCTTGAATGTTAAAAGAAGTGATCAATCGAGATAACTCCAAGGTTCCTGTTCTTATGATTTGTGATCGATGAACTCAGGGAATACATGTGATCTTGTTGATTATCACAAAGGGACTTACGCTGACTTCTTCATACTTCATTTAGCTTATCTCTCCTTACAATGTGGATGAAGTATTCATGATGTATCAATGATAAAAAAAAGGGAAAAAGATAAGGTTTAGGGAGCTAATCTAAGGTCAATGAAGCAATAATGATGCATGAATAGACTAACTCCTTAATAAACCTATCTCCACTTTGCCAAGGGTGCCTACAACTACATGGGCGTCCTCTTTGTCTTCTTTCTTGTTGTAGATACATTGAATGTGGCTAAATGATGTGGTCGATTATGATTGGACTAATAATAGGTACATGCCACATAGGTGTCATCTCAGCAAACTTATGGATTTCAACTATTTATTCACTTTTCTCTGTGGGCATATTCCCAAATTGTATCATCTTGTATGATGTCTTCGATGTGATTTCTTGAACTTGAATGTTTGGGAATACTTTGTTGATCTTGCCGTGTTCATCTTCTTGTAAACTGGATGTGTATGATAGATGTTTCTCACTTTCTTAACACTAGGATTCTCCTTCTGCAGGGTATATGTTGATCCTCTTTCGGTGCATCTTGATAGAGAGTAGTAGGAGATGATGATGATGATGCTTCCTTCTTGATATGTAGAGTAGATGACTTCTCAAAGAGACTTGAATGTACCAGAGGAACTTGAATCTTTATAGATGAATGTCCTTGCTCGATGATACAAATGATGAAGAGTGTCGGTATGTTGGACTTGAAGTGATAACTTGGAGCAGCTATCTTCTATCTTCACTTCACTCCTAGCATAAAGGTGGTTCAAGCTTTTACTTCTTCGATGACTCCTTAGCTGAATCCTCACTCTTGCAACACAAACAAAGAAGCAACATCAATCCTTTTGATAAACACTTGATTTCATATCACATAAGAATCATTTCATGCATTTCTAACTTATGTGCATTAGATGAGAAATTTGATCTTCGCTAGAAAGCAATCGTAAAATTTAAATTAAGCATTATATATGGATGAGGCATTGGATGCCAATTTCACTCCTTCCATAGAAACCTTCATAAAACTTGAATTTAATCTCCATCCAAAGTGGCGCACTGGTTGACAATTTCATGCTCTGGGTAAAATTTCACTTTTAAATCACTATTTTTTACTCCTTGTTCTAGGTGCATTGGATGAGGTTTTTGGTTTCTTCTTTGTTTTGGCGCACTAGATGGGCACATTAGATGATGATTTTGGATCTCCATTGAAACTTCACTTCAAAATATAATTACCCCTCCCTTGATGATGGCCCATCACATGTGGCGCAATGAATGAGGAACTTGATCTTTGCTTGGATGCTCTTGCAATCATCCTCATCTAATTGTGGCGCACTGGTTGAGGATTTTAATTTCTGGTTGATTAATCACTTGAAACTTGAAACTCATATCATGTTGATATAGCACCTAGGCTTACCACTTTGTCTTTCACTTTAAGGATGCATTTGATAAACATTCCACCCAAGGCGCATCAGATGACAACTTTGATCTTCCCTTGAAGTTTCATCTTATGTAAACTACATCAACCTTCTTGATCTAGGTGCAGTAGATAAGTATTTTGAATCTTATTGAAACTTGTCTAAAATTTGCAATCTATACCACTTCCTTCAAGTGCATTGGATAAGGATCTTGGACTCCTCTTAAATTTGTATCTTAAAACTTATTGTTGATTCCTAGATGAAGGCGTATTAGTTCTGTCACAATAGATCATGATTTTGGATCCTCTTTTGAAAGCCTCTAAATTCTCAACAAGATTGCCACCTCCTTTGTCACATTGGATGCTGATTTTGATCCTTCATTTGAAAGTCTCTTATAAAACTTGAATTCATCTTTCTTCAAATGTGGCCCACCAGATCAGGCACACCAAAACAACATTCTAAATCTTCTTGAAATGTATCAAATTTTGAACTTAAACCCCCTTTTAAAGATGGCACAATGGATGAGGTTTTTATCTTCCACTTGAAACCTTCATAAATCTTCCATTTAACCTCACTTATGAGTGGCACATTAGATGGAGGTTTTAAATCGTCGTAACACTGGTGCATTGGACATCAACTTTGATCTCCCTTTGATTTGCACCAAGGTGGTGCAGTAGATGCACATGTTGAATCCTCTTGATGGAATGTTTATAACACTTGACTTCATCCTCATTAATTGTGGCGCATTAGATTGGGTGCACTAGTAAAGGATTTTGATCTCTTCTCAAAAGTCTCTTGAAATTCTACATTCTTATCCCTTGGTGCATTGCATTGAGGTTTTAGATCCTCCATTGAATGCTCTCAAAACCTTAATTTTATCATCTTTCTTAAGGGTGCATTGATTCAAGCACATGAGATGAGGATTTTGGTTCCTCTTGAAAGTTGCAACTCCATCATCAAAATAATCTTCCTCACCTTAGTCGCATTGGATCATGATTTTAATATCTTCTTCAAATTACACTTAAAACTTCACTCCAACCTTGGCGTAATGGATGGGTCGCATTGGATCCACATTTTGATATCTGGTTGAGAGTGGTGCACTGGATCAAGATTTTGTGCTCCCCTCATGTCTTGGCACAGTGTATGGGAATTTTGATCTCCCTTCAGTACTTAGCCATTTTTTCAACTTTCTCAAGGTAATGTATATTGAAAAATATATTTAAGTATAAGAAATGAATTTCTTATACTTTAAATATTTTTCAATATACCTTTTAGGATGTTTGAGATAGGTCTCAAATCCACTGGATTTAACATGTAGAATCTAGAATTTGGGGGATCCACCAGATTTCAGACTTAGTCAAATTTTTAGGATATCAGGATATCAGACTTAGTCATTTTCAGGATCTCAAACATGCATCAGGATATTATGATTTCTACCACAAGGCTATAGACTCAAACACCACTAACTTCATCATACAACCAACCTAAGACATCATCCAAGACTCAAGCAAAGCATCAAAGCTAAAAAAGGGGGGGGGTCCCCATTTGCAATGGGGTGATGTGTGATTAGGTCACAACACACAATATATAGCTTTGAAGTACCTTAAAGAACAAAATCCTAAGACTAAAACTTCATATTATGATTCACTACTTTCCTAGGCATCTATTACGTGATTATATACCATCTACCGATCATAAGAGTCCTCCGCATCAGTCAAACAGATTACAAACTCCAATGAAAGAGATGTAATGTGTGTACATAGATAGATTGGACCTAAACTTATGTGAATCCTCCACAAGTGAATGAATCCATGTGCAGTTATTAGGGAAGGTCACCCACATCCCAAAGCATCTTGAATGATGTGTAATTTAGATCCACAAGTCGTGAACATGCTCTGCAAGTATTCTCCTTTAGCTATCTTGCCTAAGACTCTCTGAATGCTCTGCTATGAGAAAATAGTTGATCTTCTAATAGAAATATCTTTCTGGAAACTGATCCAGGAAATCTTTGAGAGAAGAATTTTCACTTGTCATATTTTACAAAGAAGGAGATGGGAAACAAAAAGACAAGACAAAATAAGACTACACGAAAGTATTCCACAGAAACTATAGCAAGATTGAATGAAGAAAGATTGTAAAAATATCATAAACAAAAACAAGGTATGCATATATTTTCTTTTCTGTTTTTAATCTAGGTCATTTTATTTATGCTTAAATATATACATGTATTGATGAATCATGTAACAAGATGTCATTTAAGATGTCTAGATGTTAAGTCCATCTCTAGAAGGTCTGAAACAAAACTACATCAGAATATGGATGAAAATACAAAAACTGCTACTGACTGAACTAACTGTACTGGACTAGGAAAATGAAAGAAACAAAATGAAATGCAAATACTTTTGGTTGATACAAGATTTCACTTGAATTAGGGATTCCCTTACATTAATATACAAGTCAATCAAATTAAGACTAAGGGTACAAATCATGTGTGCTCAATTTAATTTCAGCCAGTGCTTCTAGGTTGCAACAATGATAGTCCATGCTCATAAATGGAACTAGGTCAACCTAAAGAGAATTTAGAAGCTTCTCCCACTCTTTGTCCAAGGGTGGATTGATCATCTATAAGAGTCTAAAGTGGCACTCTTGTTTCATGGTGCATTCATAGGATACCTCCTATGCTTGAGCCATAAATGTTTGCACAAGGACCTGAAGCTCTATCAATGTCTTGAAAACTAAGTGAACTTCTTTGATAAAATGAGCTAAGGACCACATGTTGAATATAGTTTATTCTTGGTTCTTCTCATTCACTAGTTCTAGAAATGTGGCTCTTCTCATTCACAAGGCTTAGGTGATGTGGCCTCCATTTTATCCTTGTAATATGATCTTCACAAGACCTTGATGTGGTAAAGGGAAGCCACTAACTATTTGAGCTATTTAATTTGGACCTTTAACATCTTGACCTCCTTTGATTCTTCTATTATATTCTTTAGGTCAACCTCCTTTTCTCTTAGGCCCTTGAGTGTCTAGTCCTAGGTGTCCACTTAATTATTTAGTTTTTCTATCTCATAATCTTCACTAGAGGCCTTTTCCTTTAGTGATCCTATTTCAATAGTATTGACACTAGTTTTAGCCTTTTCATATTTAATTATACCTCCAAGTTTTCCACTTGATTTCATAATACATTCTTGGTGGTTGTCTTAGTTACCATCTATCTTTTCCCTAGTGCCAACTCTATTCTTGCTTTAGTCAATTTCATTTTAATCTCTAGGAGTTGCTTCTACCTATGTATCTTTAGCTTCAATGGCTTTCTCTACAAGTTTGGCGACATAGCCTTCTAATGCCTTTATTTTCACTTCAAATGCTTTAAGTATGTACAAATTTTCAAAGTCTGAAGCACTTTATGTATAGCTTTTCTAACTATCTCTCTCTCTCGCCCCATCTCTATCTCTCTATCTCTTCCTCTTTTCTCCCTAGACCTATATATCTATATATTTCTCCCTCTATCTTTTAATATCTCTATCCTCCCTCTTTCTATCTCTCTCCCTCTCTAAAGCCTTTCAACAAATCCATTTTGTGCATATCCTGCTACCATGGTATTCCAGGAGAATGAAGATGCTACTACTGTTCTTGACAGTTGGGAGACTATTGAGGATGCCACCCCTAGGGAATTTTGGGGGAAATCAGATGATAAAGATCTTCCACCCTCTACTAGTGTTGATCTTGTTGCTTAGTGTTTTGTATGTCTTTCAATGTTAGACATTATGTTTTGATTGTGTTTTGAGGCTGTGACATATTTTTTATTCACCTTTTGAGGCTATGAATGCGTGGGTGTGACTTTTTACCACCCTACTTTTTTTTGTGTGTGAATGTGTACTATTTATTCCTTTAATATAATTTAAATAGGATGTACTATTTATTCATTAAAAAAAATTCCTAAGAGTTTTGATTATGAGTACAGTGATATTTCTAACTGCTAAGGGAAGATAAATAGCTAAAATTTCTATATTGTCGAGTCCAAAAGATTCTAAAGACATAAAGAGCTAAAGAATAGATCCCTAGATTAGGGACATCTTGATGGAATCCTAGACTCTATCTATCTATCCTAGGGTTGGTTGAACATCTCTATACTTTGTTCTAGGATTAAGGGGATGTAGTGGGATGGTCACTGAGGCTTGGTCACAATTTTGTGTTTCCTTGGATTAACTTGTTCATATTTTAGAATGTTTTTTCATGAGACAAACTTAAAAACAAGATTTAAATGATTTTGCTTGTTTCATTGTCGTTGGAAAAGTACCACTGTTATCTGTTGCTTTTGTTCCATGTAGTGTTCGATGTTGATATTGCATATTTCTATGTATTTTATAGGATATAAAATTGCGAGGAGATGGCAAACAATTCAACATTAAGAATTCACAATGGGAATTGCTCCAATCACACATTTCATACCGACTGTCATATTCACTACGTGTAAGTATGACAACCTTTTTGATATTGTTATATGCAGGAATATATATATTTTAATTCGTCAAGGTTACATCACATACTGTTAAGCTAAAGTATGCATGGATTGAGTGAATATGTCCTTGTCTTATTATCAGGCCTATGCATCTATCCTTTATTTAAGGATGCCATCAAATTTCAAGATTATTTTGAGGGGGGTAATGGTTGAACATCACAGCATAGCTAATGATCTGAAATTTTCGAAAGTAGTAACTTACAAGCCACAATTTGGTTCTAGTATGAAAGAGGTAAAGAGGAATTTCTATTCTTTTGTACTTTGAGATGGCTGTTTGTATTTCATGTCATGAATAATAATGCTACTATTCTTCCTCGTCATTTTTGCCTTCCAAAGCACATTTACTAAAGAAGTACTTGTAACATATACATGATAAGAATGTGACCTTTTATGGATGTGCATTTTGTTGTCATTTTGATGTTCTTTCCACAAGATTAGATGAAAATTATTACATTTATGGCTGCAGTTCTATTCTAATGCCTTTGTCATGTAGAGTTGTTGTGAATTTATCTGATGGATTTTTATAATATGTACAAGGAGATCTGATTGATGTATCTAATTCAATTATATGCAGGTAGTAGTTCGAGCAACCATAGGATTTACAAAAGAAGCTCCCTTTCTTGATATTGAAGGTTTCAATGTTTATCACAAGAATCGACTTATCATGGTTAGTAAAGAGCACCTTTACTTTAAAACAAACAATATGCATGTTCCATAAAATATTGGGGATAATTTGATAAACAGGAAAGAAATCTTTTCCATTTTAGACACTATATTTCTTCATTGTTTCTATTAGTCGGTAGTCATATGTAGCCTTTATTTGCTTCCACTATCAAATACCTGTCAAATTTACGTTTACTTTTGTTTTGAATATTGCTATCTAGTATTGTTGAGATTTACTGATAAATTTTATTCCTTTTTGTTAATGCTTTCTTACATAGCCCTTTTGGAAGCTTTGGCAAGGTAATAGGAGTAGAGAAAGAGGTATCATAGGTATGTATTTAAACTCTATTTAACCCTCTTCCAATGTGATGTAAGTGAGCAAGATCTGTAGTAACATTATATTGAAAAATGAAAGGGCATATCATGGACGGAAGATTGTGCTAAAATTGATTATTTTGGTAATGTGATTATAACCCATTTCTGCATATTGTAAATTTTAATGTGTATAACAGGTGTTCTTGAGGCAAACTTCATTGAGCCTGCACATGATAAACAGGACTTTGAAAGAACTGCAATCCTACTTCGGTTAGAAGCAAAACTCAAACAGATGACTCATAATTATTGGTATGTCATGATTATTTTTAAAATTATGGGTTGAAGTACTTCTCTAACACAATAATTTAATACTTATAGTGCATAATATTTCCACAAAGTCATGGTCTTCACAGCAGCTGGAGTCTTCCCTGTTGGTATTATTTGTTTGTTGTTACTGAAGTTCGAGTCCAGTTTTCTAATTTTGATTTTAATCAGGCGGCTACATTAGTGAACTTTCAAATATCTTATACATGTCAAGAGGTCGCACTATCATGAAATATTAGGAATTATATTTTAAGTTTGTAATATGAAGAAAAGTGGACTGGGACACCTCCTCGTACTTATCTTAGGGGGATAAAGGGAGTACGCTCCCCCTCCCTTTCCATCTCTCCTTCCCCTAAATCCCAATTCTGGTTTCTTTATAAAAATATTGACACAGGATCTTCTTGAAGAAACTTTTGAGATGTCCCCTTTTAATGTATATTTAATTACGTACAAGATTTGAAGTTATACATCAGAAAGAGATAATATGTAGAGGGAAGTGTACACAAGGAATCACACAACTGTGAGTCTGTGCAGTCAACGTAATGCAGAAATAACCAGTAAAGGGCTGCTGTATGGTTTGAGGTTGGTAAACCATAAAATCCTCAAACCAGCTTCCGAACTACAAAAGAATCCTTAATTGGAGAGACAATGAATTGACAGAACTACAAGAGGTCACTTGGGTGGTTAGGAAACCTACCTCAGACGGCATACTATCGTTTTGATGAGGTTGCCTTTTTCGTTTCTCATTTCTGATAACATAACTTTAGAAGCCAGCTGACAAAATCTGTAGAGGAAGACTGTCGTTCTAGTTCCTGCAAATGTCCCGTAAGACACCCGGAACCCCTTCGTGGGGTCAATGTTCTGGTACAAGCTCCTCAAAGGATTGGGGAGAAAGGGATCAACTATAAACACGATCAGCTCCTAGGTCTCAAACGGACAGAGGACTCCCCTTCCACCTCAAGGCACCGCTTTCAGGGAGGCTAGATATGGTCAGTATAGGAACTCCCACAACAGGTCGCATCAAAGAGACTTCGAAAGAAGCTGGGGTAGAAGAAGAACTTTTCAGAAAGGAAGGAGGTTTTTTAACCAGAAGAATTACAAAGGAGGCCCTAACTTCCAAAACAGAACCAGTGGGGAGCAGTCAGAGAGAAGGGTATCTGAGGTTAGACCCAAAATCGTAGAGGTGATAAGAAAAAATCCTGTTGAGGTCTTGGTTTCACTGCCAGATGATGCTTTGAAGGAGAGACAAGAAATTCTAAAGGAAAAAGCCTTTATAGGTAAGGTAGTGAATACCCATTATGGTTCTGATGATTTCCTAACTTGGGCAAAAGATTCTTGGGGTAAAATGGAAGAGATTGATTATCTAGGAAATGGGTCTTTTGCTTTCATCTGTACCGACCAAATGCAGAGGGACAAAACCTTAGATAAGATTCTGTGGAAGTATGGAGATAATTGTGTTTACTGTCAACCGTGGAAAGCCAATTTTTCCTCAGGGACACAGAAGATTCCTTTTTTACCCATGTGGGTTCAAATTTCAAATTTACCAGCAGAATATAGAACTCTGGAAATTCTGAAATTGATAGGCGAATCCATGGGAGACTGTCAAGACATTGTTTTAAACAAAGAACCAAGTTGGACTTCAGATGTAAGATTAACGATTCTCATGAGGATGGCTAAAGAATTTCCCAAGAAGGTAAATATAGCAAGCACTGAAGGTGTTTGGGAACAGGACGTCTTCTTTGAGGTGCCATTGGATTTGGAGCAAGCTCTGGAGAACTCTTCAGATGGTGATCAAAGAGATAATGAGGATGTTCAATCCCTCAGTCAGGGCTTGAATATCCCTCAGGGGCTAGGAGCTTCTAGAATGGAGAATGTACCTTCACATGACCTTCAGGAAGAAGATTTTTCTCTTCAAATCCTGGAAAGGCCCTTGGAGAGTTTACCTCTTCAAGAGAAAGATCCTTTAGAGACTCATTGTCATTCAGACTTTGTAGAACTTCAATCTATCTCTGCAGAGAATCTTGAAGAGTACCAGGAGTGTCTAAATGGTGAGAATGCTAAGGATCTTGGAAAAGAAGATGGCCTGGGCAAATCAAAAAAGGACCCATCTGAAGGGGTCTCAAGAAAACCTGTAGAGAATGGGGAAGGTTCTGAGCGTTCAGACATTAAATTGCAGGTATTGTATGAGAAAGCTATTTCGAAGTTTACAAATTCTTTGTATGAAGAATTGGCAGAGGAAGTTCTGCAAGAAGATGAGTCTCTCCTCGACACGTCCTCTCCAGGTATACATCAAACTCTTATGGCTACCAAAAATGCAAAGAACACACCCTCTAGGAGGAGTTTAAGATAGAAGAAAGGAAAGGAACTTTATGAGATTCTAGGAAACATGGAAAAAATTTCTCCCAAAACATCCAAAAAGAGGGAAGCAGGAAGCTCTCCTTAGGAGCAATGAAACTCCTCACGTGGAATGTTAAGGGCTTAAATACCCCTAACAAAAGACGTCTCATCAAGTCCCAACTTGATGGGGCAAGAGTAGATATATTGATGTTGCAAGAAACTAAATTAGATGCTGATGCTGCATCTTTTTTCTTTAGCAAATGGAAAGATTGGGAAGCAGAAACACATCCATCTAATGGCTCCTCGGGTGGTTTAGCAATTCTATGGAATAAGAACTTACCAAAGTTCGAGGTAGTGGGCAACAGAGACCACTGGATCCTGGGGAAATTCTCGGGAGTTTTCTTTGGGAAAGACTTGTGGATTATGAACGTTTATGGTCCTTCAGGAGCAAACCAGAAATCCCATCTCTGGTCACACTTGTCAAAGCTCTTGAAAATGTTAAGAAATGAGGTGGTCATTCTGGGCGGTGACTTCAACGTGTTTTTGGATGGGTCAGAAAAACAAGGTGGCTCTTCGAGGTCTTCTCAATTGATATCAAATTTTGGGGCCTTTGTTAACACTTGTTGCTTACAAGATTGTAGGTCGTCCAATGGGATCTTCACATGGTCAAATAGAAGAAATGATGGTTCAGGAGTAGTAGAAAGGTTGGACAAGTTTCTTCTCTCTTCACAGTGTATTCTAGGAAACTTGAGCTTCTTTTCCTCTATCCTCCCATTTACAGGTTCTGACCACTTCCCGGTGAGCCTTTCTTTTGGAAGATCTCAAAAAGGTATGAGTATTTTTTTCCGGTTCCAAGAAATGTCGTTTAGGGGCCCTGATTTCATTCCCAATCTTCAAATTTGGTGGAAGCCAGCTCCTTTTGTAAAATGTTCTAGAATGTTTCAATTAGCCAAAAAATTAGAATTTGTTAAAAAGAAGATTCTAGAATGGAATAAGTCCCACTTCAAGAACATTTTTTTAGAGAAGAAAAGAATTTTAAGTGATCTATCACTAATTGAAGAAGAAATATTTCAAGGGGGGATGAACCAAGACTCTTTTCAAACAGATAAACTCCTCTGCTCTTAGCTTGAAGAGGTTTTATTGAGAAAAGAAATCTTCTTATGTCAAAAATCTAGATAAACCTGGTTGAAAGAGGGTGATAGAAATACTTCCTATTCTCACTTGTCAACTAAAGCTCGCAAGCAGAGTTCTAGGATTCACTGCATTAAGAAGGATGGTGGTTCATTTGTTCAGAACTTGGAAGAGATAAAAGAAGAGGCACAGTCTTTCTTCAAGCATCTTCTTTCCTCAAGCATTTCTCACTCCAGGATAGATTTCAACAACTTCAACCTCCCTAAGAAACTTTCAGAAGAAGATAATCAAGAGCTTCAAAAGGATTTTATGGCAGAGGAAATAAAAGCTGTGGTTTTTTCTCTAAATGGGGATAAAGCTCTAGGTCCAACGGTTGGTCAGGCCTGTTTTTTCAAAAGTGCTGGGATTTTGTCGGTCAAGATGTTTTTCTAGCAATCGAGGAGTCCATGAAGTTTGGCAATGTTCTCAAGGAGTTTAATCGCACCTGGCTAGTTTTGATACCAAAGGTATGCTCGCCATCTTCTTTTGAAGAATTCAGACTGATCTCACTTTGCAATTTCATTTACAAGGTCATTTCTAAAGTGGCAGCATTGAGATTAGCATCCATTCTCCCACAAATCATCTCAGATGGACAAGGAGGTTTTGTGCCTAGGAGAGAGACAATAGAAGGAGCAATTCTTGCTCGCAAAATCCTACACTCAATCAACAAAGAAAGGTTACCCAGTATGGTGTTAAAGTTGGACATGTCCACGGCATATGACAGGGTCGAATGGGACTTTCTCCATTTTGTTCTATCCTCTCTTGGCTTTTCTATGCGCTGGTTAAAATGGGTCTTTTCTTGGATCAGAGGGTTAAATAGTTCAGTTCTGATTAATGGCAGTGAATCCCCCTATTTCCAAACTTCAAGGGTTTGAGACAGGGAGATCCCATATCCCCTTATCTCTTTATTCTGATGATTGAAGCACTAATTTGGTTGATAAGACAAGCAAACAGTAACATAATTTGGAAAGGAATAAAGGCTAAAGCTTTCAGCATCCCTGTGACTCATGCTCTTTTTGCTGAGGATACCATTATTTTTGGTAAAGCCAGTACGAGAGAGGCTCTATCCATCAAAACAACGTTGACTTTATATTGTGAATCTTCTAGCCAAATGATAAATCCTTTGAAGTCCAAAATTTACCTATTCAACATCCCACAAGATCAGCTTCTAGGTTTTTCAAATCTTTTTAATTTCAAATTGGAATCTTTGCCGGGAAAATATCTAGGATTACCTCTCTTCAATGGACGACACACAAAAAGCTTATGGAGAGGCACAAGATACAAGCTTGGAAAGGAGGATGGCTCTCTCTAGCTGGTAGACTCATGCTACTCAAATCAGTCCTAACAGAAGTTCCAATTTATATGATGTCTTCTCTCCAAACTCCCAAAGGTATTCTAGATGAAATTGACAAAATTTGCAAGAGATTCCTTTGGCAAGGAACTTCAGACACAAAAAAGATTCATCTTATTGCATGGGACAAGATATGCTCCCCGAAATCCCAAGGGGGAGCAGGTGTTATTAATCTGGAAATGCAAAACTTAGCATTGGGAGCAAAATTGGCATGGAAGATGTACAAGCATCCACATTTGAATTGGGTCAAGATGCTTCAGAAAAAGTATTTGGATAGCAAGGCTCCAAAAAGAATTTTTACGATTTCTAATCCTCCAAAGGGCTCCTCCAATCCTCCAAAGGGCTCCTCCATGTGGACTTTTATTATCAAGTTTAGGCAGGTTATTCTTCCCAAGCTATCATGGATAGTTCACAATGGGAAAAAAACATCCTTTTGGGATGACCGATGGAATGGCTGTCCAAAAATTTCTTCTCTAGGAAATTTTAGGGAGGCAATGGCCTATCTAAAAAGATTTTGGGCTGAAAAAGTATGCTCATACTTCACGGTGGACTCAAGTTCAATTTCAATGAAGGCAAGTTGGAAGAGTTTCGAGAACTGTAACTTTCCTCTTGATCAGAAAATGGCCCTTTCTAGGATATTAAATGATCGTCCTATCGTCCTCTCATCTCAAGAGGATGAACTTATTTGGACAGGTGACAATTCGGGGAGATACAAGGCCCATTCAAGATATCAATCCCTATCAGCAAGGGCCAAAGTGGATTGGCCCTTCCATCTCTATTGGGCAGATCCAATTCTCCTAAGAGCAGGAACTTTCACATGGCTAGCAGTGAACAACAGGATTCTTACTGGGGATAGAATAGAAAAACTTTCCTTAGGTTCAAATTTCAATTGTGTCTTTTGCCAAGATGAAAAAGAATCAATAGACCATCTTCTCATACGATGTAATTTCAGTCACCAATGCTGGAAACATATTATGCAGATTTTGAACTGGTCATCCCCTTATCAGGCACATTGAGGGATTGGATAAAAAGTTGGCCACTTCTGAATAAGGATGCTTATTTCCATGATTTGTGGGCGATATGCCCCTTTGTGTTAGTCTGGACCCTTTCGAAGGAGAGAAATTGTAGAATCTTTCGGAATTCTGCAAGGTCTTTTTCAGAAGTTCGTAATGAGATGGAATCTCTAGTGGTGGAAACAACTCTTGCAAAATTAAGACAGTGGATTCCAAAGAAGTCAAAATGGACCAGCTGGGATGCTCTAATGTCCAAAAAATGGAAAGGCTTACAAAACCTCCCACAATGTACATTCCTTCAAGCTCCTAGCTCAAATATTGACAGAGCCTCAATCAAATGGATTCCGCGCTACCTACCCCTTTGTTAAAATCAATTTCGATGGAGCGAGTAGAGGTAAACCTGGGACTTTGGCCCTGGGATGTGTTATCAGAAATTATGAAGGAAAACTGTTATCAGCAAAGGCCGCAAAACTCCCAGAAGGAACCAATAACAGAGCAGAAGCTTTGGCCCTTTTGAATGCTATCCAATTAGCTCAATCAAAGGGATATAAAGAAATTTCCTTAGAAGGGGATTCATTGGTAATCATTTCAGCTTTCCAATCTGGGAAGGTAGAGAATTGGTATATCAAATACATTTTAGACCAAGTTAGGGAGGCTTTGAGTTCTTTTGATGCATTCGATATCTTTCATTGTTACAGAGAGGGAAATAAGGTGGCGGACTGGCTGGCAAATTATGCCCTTGATCATACAGAAGAAATAATTTATTTTAATTCAGATCTTCATGAAGGTCTAGAAGCCTTAAAGTTTCTGTTGGCACAGGATGTAGGTTGCCCCTCTTTTCACAACAATCCAAATATAGGAGCTTCATAAGACTTGCTTCTAGTATCCCTTCAGGCTTTGGCTTGCTAGGGATGGGGCGCGTGGGCGGACTAGAGAAAGACACGGGGTCCTCAAATTCCTCTAATGACATGACTTCCACATGGACTCTTGCGATGTCTTCTGTTTTTTTGTTGTCTCGCCCGCTACCTTCCTCACCACCCCAAGGCGTCTTCCAACTGGCGGCACCTACTTCCTCCTCAATTTATTTCTCCCAATGGTTAAATGCATTAAATGAGGCCTTTACCTTCGATCCTAGTGGAT
Organism: Cunninghamia lanceolata; assembly: GCA_027924645.1. Lineage (NCBI taxonomy): Eukaryota > Viridiplantae > Streptophyta > Pinopsida > Cupressales > Cupressaceae > Cunninghamia > Cunninghamia lanceolata. The sequence goes on along the minus strand of BSBN01001670.1, from coordinate 2,085,031 downwards.
TTCCTTGGTATTTCCTTCTACGTCACACGTCCTTCGTCCTCGTTTTTTGTCCAACGTTCCCCTTGCCAAATTATCCCTCGCTTTCGTCTATCAATTCACCTCTCAAGCTCCAATGTACGCTGCCACCGCTCGGTACGATGGCCTCTTTGCAGAAGTCTATTAAATGTAGGGGACGAAGCGGCCTTCAGTACGGGGGATGAATGTTGTCATCCATTCATGTCTATTCAATTGCAGCATTCATTTCGCAATTAATCCAGGAGGTTTCTTTTTTGCCTTTTTGAATTCATCTCTTCCTCATTTGCGATATCCTCCACTTCTCTCTTCCTCTGTGTTCATCTGGTTTTTACTTGTGTTTTCGAGTAGCGTCCATATTGTTACAGGGCTTGCTTCCATGGAGGGCGAGGTTACAAACCTTCCAATCTTCTTTCCTCCCTTTCAGTGGGAGACGACAATTGAAGGGAGTGTGGGAATTGTGGACCTGAATACTGTCTTTCAGCTTGATTGTACGCTTGTCCAATTTGCAGTTCAGACGATTTGCAATCAGAGGTGGCTGCAAGGAACTCCAGAGAGGGAGATAAAATTGTCTGAGGTTGTGTGCGTTTTTCTTTCAAATCTCATGGATATAGTGCAGGATGCTCATTTCATTCTTCCCATAGCGATGGGTGTCATCAATCGTAGCTTGTTCAACGTGGAGAGGTGGAATGAAGCGATGGCTAACTATGACATCATGGTGGGTGACAATTGGGTTGGTCTGTTTCCTGCAGAAAAGCTCCACACCAGAAGGTCTTATGAATGCATATATAGGAAGATGCAGCATGGTCTTAGCTGCGGGTGTATCTGCTTGCTGGAGAGAGCCCTCAAAGGGCACGCCCATTCTGTGCCAAAGGCGGTTAGACAGAGGTGTAAGGATCTCTTCTTAGCAATAAGGTTCCTCTGTTTTCACGCAGCTGATCTGGCTCCACGCCATCGCAGACTCTCTGAAGAAGTCAAGGATGCATCAGAAGCGGAGGCAGAGGAACCCCCAGACCAGATAGACGACGAAGAGATGGCCGCAGTGGAGAGCGGTGTCCTGGGAGCGGTGGCTGGTGTCGAGGATTAAAGTTGTTTCCAGTGTTTTGTGTGACGGGTGACGTTTGGTAGCGTATGATTTTTTTTGGTGTTAGTCTTCTGTAGTTTTCGGTTTTATGCTTTTTGAGCAGATTTTCTTTATATCTGCTATGAGGGGTGAGGAAATACTGATCCCCCCTCTTAATGTATCTACCTTATTACTCATATTATCAATATAGTTATAGTCTGGGGCTACACCCCTTATATTTAAAAAGAAAAACAATTATGCTTTCTTTGATGATTAATTAGGTATAAGAATGGATTAGATTAGTTGGATGCATTAACATATATTTTTGTTTCTTCGATAGTGGTTAAAATCATGTTAATATTTGTAAACGAGGATGTCTATAGACTTCTTGTTTGACATGTGGTTTTCAGTTTTTTAAACTTTTGCATAGGATTGTTGCTTAAGTTTCTGATTTTTCTTGTGTATATTTGTTTGTACCATGCAGGAAAGAAAATTGTGGATTACTAGGATATCAAGCAAGTAGAGCCAGAGCTAATAATCGTCAATGTGATTCACATTCAATCGAAAATGCTCAACCATTAGCAAGCAGCAATCCACAAAATGATTTCTCTCCAATCCAGAATCCTCTCCCATTAGCAATATTTGCTTCTGGCCTTTTGCCTCAGCAAATTAGCAGACCAGACTTGCCCGTCTCAACAGTTCCTGGTAGTGATTTTCAGGTACATCTCATATGCTCAATGACTACAATTCCCTGAAAAAATTAAAACATACTATGCCATTAGCACAGCTGTATTTTTATGTCGAAGCACATCTCTTAGGTGGTAATAGGAGATGTCATGTTTCCTTCTATCCTCCTAAAGCAGGGATAGACACTACTAATTCTATCAAAAGTGATTTGTAGTGATGTTTCTAAAAATTGCTAGACATTATTAAATTAGGTAAGAGGCCTGAACTAGGACTTTTTTTGGCAGCTCCTAGAATGGCATGGGAAATACTTACATGCGATTCTGAAGAAATTAAGAGACATTTCTACCAGTTTCTCTTATCTTCTTGTTTGAAATTTGTAGAAATTGTCATCCTCTTTCCTATTAATCTCGCAGACATAGACCAGCATATTGAATTTAAGAGAAATTTTTTTTACAAGGTCATTTTTGAACGATTCACTTTCTATAAGATATACTAGAATAGGCAATAGCTTTGCATGGCCCACCTTTTCTAACTAAAATGCTCAATAACTGTATCCCATAATACTTCAAATGGATTTATGTTCGGAACAGGAAACCAAAGGGTTAAAAGGTGAAAGTTAAAAAGCTACCCAAATTATGGTCAAATACAAATGTTTGTTATAATTCAAACTGCTGGCATTGAGATCTGTTCGTTTTATATCATCAAATTGAAAACAGATAGCTAGTATAAGAGACTACGTGAAAACATAAAAAATTTGCATATGTAGTTTTTTATATCCTGGCGTGTCTAACTGTGGGTTTTTGACTGCAGACTGCTGCCAATGGAAAAGAGCTGCAATCAGTGGCAGGAACTTCAAATAGCTTAGTGGAAAAAATATCGGATCAGAACATACAACTATTCATAAGGTAGTCTAAATTAAATTTATTCATAAGATAGTTCTCTTTATTGAGGGTTATTTTGGTTAGTTGCTTAGTTCAGTTATTTTATTCATACTTCTTATCAAGTAAACTGTTTAGCTGCTTAGTTCTGTTAAGTAGCTGTTTAACATTTAGTTTTACTCAATAAATCAGATCTCTCCATGCTTTCGTTGCCAAGTGTTTATTAATTCAGTTAGAGATACTTCTATTCTTCCCTATATTTGCTATACTGGGCTCTCTGTTTCTTTGAAAATTTAGGAGTTGCTTTCCAGCTGAAGGTTCCAGATTATTACTGCTGGACCAATTCTCCAAATTGCTTTAAGAAGTCCCTTCCTTGTCCTATCTAGCCAAGCCTCTATCCTCATTTTTTTCTGATTATGCGCCAGCCCACCATATGTTTGTTTTTCTAAAGAATCAGGCCCACTTCCTACGCTACTCTTCAGTGCTGGAAGAGTTGATCTTCATTTTCCTTGTTTTCTTTGCACATTGAGAACCTAGAGGGAGGCCATGCTTTTGCTATATCGTTTCTTAATAACAAGAAAAGTTTTGGAAACGATATGGTTTGCCTTCTATTCTCTCTTCATTTAGTAATTTGCATGCCTGTATTTAATTCTCTCGAGGTTTGTTTTAAACCTAGAGTTTGTGTGTCCATATCAGTAATCTTGTTGTATTGTTTGGCTGTCATTATTGAAATATCTATTACTTTATTTCACGCATGCATACTCTTTGCTTTCTTGAACAAGATTTATGTTTGAGCTAGCTCATTGCTTGCAAAATATTGATTACCCTTTCAAAGTTGAATTCATCCTTCTGGTTTTCAAAATATTGATATAAGGAAATGATTTTACCATAATTCTGCAGTTTGAAAAGTCTAATGTTATTGATTATTTGGATCAGGTGTGAGAAATCTCGTCAAAGACAGCTGGAGCTAAATCAGAAGGTAAGACCTTGTTGCAATTTTTACTTTTTCTGCCTTTGGTCTAACTTCTTTCTTGGAATGTGTTTGAGAGATAGTTGATTGGAACTGATAGTTCTCAAACTGGAATAATGAGAGTAAGAGTTATACATAATGTGTCTATTGCTTCTGACATTCGTAGCCTTTTTTGTTGAATAGATAAGAAATCTGGAGAGTGAATTTAAGAATGCCAAACACAAATTGATGGTACTTGCATCTAATGTGGATCTTCAGAAGAAGCAAAGACAAGCTGCCTTGTAAGTGTAGGTTGTATAGACCGTTAATTATGCATATTTTGGCGGATGGATAAGATTTTAATTTGAAGTCACATATTCTTGGAAAATAAGTTGCATATCTTCATAGGTTGATGTGCTTATTTTCTGTCCTCTTCTCCTACTCATTAAGGATATTTATTCAATTGTAGGGATGCACAGAGCTGTTGATAAGAGCCTTTGAAGAATCCCGATGGCTGAAGTGAAAACAAAAGAACTTTAAGATTGAAATGCATTTAGAATTCTGTGAATTGCAGTCCTTTCCGGGGGAGCAAATTGTTGAAACAGTTTTTGTTTCTAATGCATACGGAAATATTATAAAGGAGTTTTATTCCAACTATTTTGTGTATCCAATTGAAAGGCTTGACTGATAGTTATGAGGATTTAAAGAGTTCACAATGAAATGAAGTGATGACATGAAAGATGCAACACAAATATAATATTTTTATCTTAGGAAACCCACTAAGTGGTGAAAAACCCACTTAGTAGAGGAAATTGCTCTTTTATTAGTGTATTTTCTAGATGGACAAGTACAAGTGTATTACATTCTTTGGCAAGCCCTTCTATTTCAACTTTCTACCTCTAAGAGATACAATTCTTTAATTTTCCCCCTTTTGATCCAATAGATGGTTTTACACCATACTCTCCCCTTCTCTATGTACTTGTTGTTCAAACACCCCTCTTGTTGAATTGAAGGATTCTCTAATGGAATAGAAAATAGAAGAATCTGTTGTTTACTTCACATTCCATTTCACTTCATATGGGTTGAAACTGTAGGTTGAGGACAAAATTGTAGGTGTGAGATTAACATTAGGGCTGGCCCTAGTTTTTAGCCTTCTACATTGTTGTTTAAATCTAATTTTTATTTTATTTTTTGATTATTTACATATAACATTCTAGGGTTGATTTACATTTAATTAGGGCTTGAGCTTTTATTGCTTGTTCTCTTTAATCCATACCCTCCCACCCTTGCTTACTGTATGTATTATTTCTAGATCATTTACCATCGACACTTATGAACCTTAATCTTATGATCATCTCTATGCACATATCAAAGATTATAAGGTGTTTTCACTCTTTCTTGATTCATATCCTTCAATCCTTGACGATATTGCACCCTTTTTCCACATTGATGATGTTATGTGTTCCATGAGTGAGTTAATTTCATGCTTATTTAGCTTTTCATCTTCCATGGCCTTTGTTGGTGCTTTCCCATCCATTCTAGAGGACTTCAATTCATTTGTATACTTGATTCAAGATGATTTTACCCCATTTTGTGATAGATGATGATGATGTATCCCCACCTTCTAGAAATATATCTAGGGATAATATTTTGTGTAATGAGGTTACACATTCATTATCTATTCATGATGTCATTGAGTCTTGTGATGCTATTTTTCATACATCTCTTGATAGTTCCATTTAGATACCATTCGTTTCATGTTCCCTTAATGATGCATCTCACGAGGAGCCTATGATACTAATCTAAGTGAGCTACCTTCTTTTATACATGATGGTTTTCTTTATGATGATAGTTCTTTAGCATCTCATGTTCATGATAAGACATTGCCTTGTGATACATGACATGACAATATTTGTGCTCTTAGTGTGAAATTAATGCTTAATGATTGATGGTACTAGTGATGCATCTTTACATGTCTAGACATTTTTTCTTACAAACTATGATTACATAGATGATAATCTATTATTGATGAGTGAATTTAGACCTAGTTTAATTACTAAAGCATTAAAATGGTTTAATACATCTTGTATACTAGTCCATTAATGATATTGGCACATGATTTCATTACACATTTTTCTTACCCTAAAGTGATTGAGGGTAGTGTGGATTTGTATTACATCTTTATAAGCTTGGCCATTCTTTTCACTTGATATTCATATGACTTATTCCTCTCCTCCACTAGGATGTCGTTGGTTTTTCATGCTATACTTGATTTTCCTCGGCATAAATTTTTTGTTATTCCATGCTATACTTGACTCACCTAGGCCTAAGCTTGTATTCTAGGCTATCTCTAATTCACCTAGGCCTAAGCTTGTATTCTATGCTATATCTAATTCACCTAGGCCTAAGCTTGTATTCCACACTATCGTTGATTCACCTAGGCCCAAGCTTCTATTCCATAAGGCACCTATTTCACAAGATTATCATGTAGTTAGTCATACTTTATAAAGACTAATTATAGGACATAAAACTACATCTAATTAGCCACTCTTGCATCTACTTTCTCCAGCTCCAATCATAGCTCATCTTTTTTCTACCAGTAATACATCTCTCTATTTAGATCCCATCTCAATTTGCTTGCAGCTTAGTGCACTCAAATGCAACTTCCATATAGGCTACTTGAGCTTAGATAACTAGATAAAAATGAATGTAAAACAACTTGTATGTGCATGGTATTTCTCTATCTACTCCATCAGTTCCATGGCCACACCTCTAGTCAAAAACTCCATAGTATCATAAATGTACCTGACCCACTCACCCACCCTACTTGCACATCATGTATCAAATGAGTGGGAATTTTATTATATATATCTCATATTATACGTCACATACTTGGTTCTTTGGATACCAAACATCATCTCATTTTATTTGTTGTATTACGGCCACCTCTAGTTCTATCTCTTCCTATCCCATTTCTACAACCTCCTCCCCCACCACCAACAATCTCCTGATGCTCATTTATAGCCATGAGTACCCACCTACTTCCCTTGCACTTCTAGTACTCAAGGGATCTAAGGGTTCTAAACACAACTTCTACCAATAATCTCTCCATAGAAATGATAAACCCACCTCATTAGTTGCAACTATCTCTGCAACATCATCCTTCACATCATCATCATTACTAGGTGCATGTGTAGTAAATGGTGACAATTGCATCTCTCCTAGTCTATATAGAAACCTTTGATGTCAACTATATAATGGAGGATCAAGGGTCACATGCTTACTTAACTCAAACTTTTATAACACTAGCTCATAGTGAAATCTCTCTAAAACTATGGTTTTCCTCCTTGGAAATCAATGTGATTGCCTAATCCAGTTGAGTTGCCACCTATCCCCTACCATTCATGCATACCTTTATAAGGTCTCCAAGTTATGACATCTACAACTAATCTATCAAAGATCCTCCACTCCTTCAGGGTATTGAATATATTGGTTAATATCTTTGGTTAGGAGCAATAAACATGTCTTAACACTAGATCTTAAAACTAATATAAATAAAAATGATACTTACTCCTCTAGGAAAATTCTTATGGGAAAAACCCAATCTTAAATGTAGATCTCACTATATTAACTTTGAAAAAGTCTTATAATACAATGATAATACCACATATGTGATGAATAGTTTCTTCTTACTAATATATTTATTTGTTTACACAAATTTGTATGTAATTTAAATTGAAATAAATTAGAATAAACATACAATTAACATATATAAATGTTTTAAAATAAATAAAGATATTTAAATAACATTGGATAAAGTTTATTAGGAATAAAATGCATATTTGTTATTTTGTTGGACTGGTTGATCTATTCTCTTAGTGATTCTATACAAGGTTTATCAAGTTTTGGCACCCTCTAGGAGGAGTCCATGAAATTAGAAGCATGTGCCCATGCACTATGCCCACACACCATAGCTCTAGTTAGGACAATCTTGGGCATCCTTTGTACCTAGAGTTGGACATACTCTACATGCCCTTCCCTAATATCCAACACTTGATCTTGATTAATCAAACAAGAAATTTTTTACAATACCCAATCACACCCACACTTCATATATATTTATAAGAGTTTTGGGTAGTTATTCAACCAACATACTTGTACATTCAGCAACACCCTTTTATAACAAATAGGATATTACTTATTTTAATAAAACCATTTACATGTAACATTTTATTTTGTGTTTTTTACCCATATAAATAGAAAATATATATTTCTTTCACCCACTGGATTTTGAAAAAAGATTACACCCTCTTTATATTTTCATCCAATATAATAATACATATTATTATCACTTTTGGGTAAAAAGCATGTAACATTTCTCCCCTTGTAAATCACGGCTACCCTCTATCTCCATTCAAAATCAATAATGCTTAGTTAAGTAAATATGGATATTGATGTTTAATATAATTAAAAATTCCCAAGTAGCATTCTTAGTGTCATTGTAAGTCTATTTTATTTTAACTTTATCTATAACTAGTATAGCTATATTTAAAAAAATATATATCTAAAGTACGCCAAGATGGATCCAATGCATCATTTAATTAAATTATTTTAAGTTATAATTGTAATTATTGTGTACTTTAATAAATGTAATCAAAATAATATATTAAATTAGAATAATTAAATTTTATTTTTAGTTTTCATAACACATTTAATTTACAAATTATTGACATTATTGTGTGATAATTAATTTTAGAAAATGGTATCATATATTATTACAGTTATAAATACAACATCTATAAATACAGAAACCCAATATTTATAAATTAAGAAGAAAAATTATAATTAGTGTTGATAACACATTTAATTTATAAATTATTGACATTATTGTGTGATAATAAAATTTTAAAAAATGGTATCATATGCATTATTACAATTAGAAGAAGATTTATAAGAAATATTTTGAAATTGAAATTAACATTGAATAGAATGTTTAAATAGTTTGTAAACATTTGTGGATAAATAATGTGCCATTATCTCTTCTTGCAAATGTTCTATTGAGTGTGGCAAGATATAATGTAGTTTTGAAATATTACCCAAATATAGATTTCTAAATGTTTAACTTGTTGCATGAAATGGATTTTTTTATTGTTGTAGAATATTTGAATGTTAAGTTCTATATATTGTTTAACGGTGTTAGTTTTCTATGGGATTTCAAATGTTTGTTTTACTGAGGAACTTCCAATTCCTTCCATTTTTAAGAGGAATTCCAATTCCTTCTATTTTTAAGAGGAATTTGAACCCGATTTTGTATTAACGTTTGTTTGTCTAGTGCGGTTTGCAGATTTCTATTAATAATCAGGAGGTTATCATGTCAAACATTAATTAGAATTTTTAAGAAAAATATAACTCTAATTCTAGCTCTAGCCCTAATCCTAATTGTAACTTAGATGTTTTCCTTCATTTAATAACCCTAATCCTAACTCTAACCCTAATCTCAATTCAAACCCTAACTCTAATTATAACCATAACTTGATTCTAACATTAATCATAATTGTATCCCTAACCTTAACCACATTGATAAGTAATCCTAATTCTAATTCTAAACCTAACCCTAATCATAATTTATACGTTGCATAATTTAAGGAGCACTTTAAGTGCAATAATAATACGCAATGCCTAATCTAACCTTCTATAAATAATAACAGTATTGTATCACTTCATAAATGGCTACATAGTGCCCTTACCAATTAAATTTCTCTCTTCATTGATTTAATAAACTATCTAGGCTAAAAAAAATTATGTCAGCTCTATTTTGTTTTTATGTACCTTAATGCCACTGGATCACTCCTCTCATGTAATTATTGAAATATTTTCAATAATTTAATCTAAATGTTACCAAAAACCTTTTTTTTTAAAAAGAATTAATTCCCATAGTTTTAATCCTAGCCTTATTGTAACATTAATCCTAACCCTAACTCTAATTCTAACCCTAATAATAACCTTAATTATGTCCCTAAAACTAATTTTAACCCCAACCCTCACCCCAATACTAACCCCAACAATAACCATAATTGTAACCCTAACTCTAATCCTAAATTTAATCATAACCCTAATACTATCCCTAATCGTAACCTTAATCCTAACCCTAATTCTAACCCTAACGCTCATCCCAATACTAACCCTAACCCTAACTCTAATTGTAACCCTAATTTTAACTCCTAACACTAATCCTATACGTAATTGTAATTTTATCCATTAGCCTAACCTTAACCCTAACCCTAACCATAACTTTAATCCTAATACTAATGCTAAGCCTAACTCTAATTCTAACCCTAACAATTATCCTAATTGTAACCCTAACTCTTGCCTCAATACTACCCTAATGCTAACCCTAATTTTAAGTCCTAACTCTAATCCTAAATGTAATCGTAATCCTAAATGTCATGCCAACTTTTTGCCAACCCTAACTCTAATTCTAACCCTAACTATGATTGTAATCTTAATCCTAATTCCAACCCTAAACCCTAAGCAATTCAAATTTGGTAAAAATAAAAAATTTCTGATCTTTTTTCATTTCTATGGCAATTTTTTCAAAACTTTCCCTTCTAATTCTAACCCTAACTATGATTGTAATCTTAATCCTAATTCCAACCCTAAAACCTAAGCAATTCAAATTTGGTAAAAAAGAAAAAATTCTGATCTTTTTTCATTTCTATGGCAATTTTTTCAAAACTTTCCCTAACCCTATTTCATACCAAATTTCATTGACATTAGACCATGAAGTAGGTGTATTGAAAATTTGACCATACATTGCTTCAAAGGGGGATGTTTTGATAGTTTAATGATATCCTTGGTTATATGCAAACTCATCTAAGTGTAAATAATCTTCCTATGACTCAATTTTATTTGTAGTACGTTCTTAACATGTCTTATAAGAATATCAATTTGTTCCATTTGTCCACCTAATTAAAGATGATACATAGTACTAAAAATTAAACTAATACCAAGTTTAGAGAAAAGAGATTTCTAAAAGGAAGAGATGAATCTAGGGTCTTGATAAAAAATAATATTCTTTGGAAGTTCATGTAATCAAATGATTTTTTAACAAATGGGCAATATCTGTAGTAGTAGATTTTATTTTTATAAGAAACCTCTATACACTCTAGGCATCTTCCCTTTATCCACTTTATCAAAAGAGATTTCCAAAAGGAAGTGATGAATCTGGGATCTTGATCAAAAACAATATTCTTTGGAAGTCCATGTAATCAAATGATTTCTTTAACAAATGGGTAATATCTATAGTAGTAGATTTTATTTTTATAAGAAACCTCTACACACTCTAGGCACCTTCCCTTTATCCACTTTATCAGTGCCCCACCTCTATTTTATTAACTAGAGAATACTGGTGCCCTCCTTCTATTCCATAGAGCTCTAGGTTTGTCATTTTGGTTAGGATATAGTCATGACCTCTATGTGTATGAGGTAAGCCAGTGATAAACCTATACCAATTGACTCCCATTTGTAGTGAGGATTGAACAAAGGTTGTAAAACATTAGGTGATTTGTATTGTTCATCCTTCACCTTTTGACAATTTAAACATTGTTGTACATATGTAAGAATTTAGATTTCAATTTAGGCCAAAAATAGTTTCTTATGGTTGAAAGATATTTTTTTTGAAATTTTGGATGTCCTATTATAGGTGTATCATGGGAATCCTTTAAGATTTGTTGTTTAATGCTAGATAAATAAAAAAATACATAATCTTCCTGTGTAATAGAAAAGCCCATTACTTCTCATCATATAAGATTCAAGCCAGAGATTAAGAAGTACAATTAAATAAACATTTCGTAATCCTTCATAAAGTAGTTGAAAAAAACATCAAAAGGTAATTCAGATTTAAAATCTCTTTAAAATTGACTTCTCAAGAGTTAAAGCATTTACACACAATCTTTTCCTACTCAAAGCATCGATTGCTACATTATTTTTACTTGGAACATATTGAATAATAAAATCATATTATGAGAATAGTTCTATCCATCTCCTTAGCCTCATATTTAATTTGGGGTTGACTACATAAATGTTGCAAACTATGGTGGTTAGTTTTTAAATTAAAGTTGTTTTCGAACAAAGAATGTCACCAAAATTAGAAGGCATGGATGATACTAAGTAATTTTGAATCATGGATAAGATAGTTCTTTTCAATAGGTAACAATTTTCTAGATTTATAGAAAACTACTTTGTTTTCGTTCTTTAAGACATCACCTATATGTGTACTACCTGCATTTGTAATTACAACAAAGGGTTTACTAAAATCTAGAATATAGTCCAAGGGGTTGAGCTTAATTGGTTGAAGCATTGGGTTCTCATTATGGAGATCCATGTTCAAATTCCCATAGGGACATTGAATGTAGAATTCTAATTCATGATGCATAAATGCTTGTATGAGCAATAAGGCACTTCAAATTTAATGTTCACATTAGATTTTGCATACAATTTATGTTTTCTTAAGGTTTATAGGGCATGTTCTTTTTCATTATTTGAATAGATCATAAAGGTTTATAGGGTGTATTCTTTTTCATTATTTGAATAGATCATAATGTCATCTAGAAAAATGATTATAAACACATCTAAATATGTGTATGATGTAGAAATGTGAAATAATAAACATAAATCAATCACAATGAAAATTCCTATTTCATAGTCTACATCACTTCAAAACATGAGAAAAGGAATATCAAAATCAAAGGAAAATAATGATATTTCACAGTCTACATCACTTCAAAACACGAGAAAAGGAATATCAAAATCAAAGGAAAATAATGAAACAATGTTACCACAGTAGCCCTTGATGCACCATGACGAATAATGGATAATCCTTTGCTTGTTTTGAGGTGATGTAGATTGTGAAAATAGGAGCTTTCATTATGATTGATTTTCGTTTATTATTTCACATTTCTACATTATACATTTCAATTTTTAAGGGTTAATAAACATTCCCTGTGTGGGTCAAGTGTGTGTGTGTGTGTTCTCTCTCCTCATGCTGCAAGGTGATCTTGGAGATCAAAAACACCATTTGATTCACTTTGTCACCCTTTATTAGGAGGCTTGCCTTGGAGACACACCCACTCCAAGGGGGTGGATTGGACTCTAGTGAGTGTTTAGATGACGTATAAAGAGTGGGAGCTGAATCAAAAGACACACCTCTTGGAAGTTAGAATTTTGACATCTGGGCTAAGTTCCCAAGAAATTTATACCTTGGGGAAGTGAAGATGAAGGGTTGGTTTTCCTCTTCTCTTGATTGCTTGACATTGTTTCACTTTCATATCATGGATTTGGGCCTCATGTATCTTGTGTATATCAAGGACTCCCTTAAAGACGTGTACATCCTAGTTTAAGACCTCTTGGCAACACCTGATTGATTAATTAGACTTGTTCATGTGTCTTGTGTGTCTTCATCTATTTCAACAATTAATTTTATCAGTTTTGAAAGTCAAGTTTTCCATTGCGTCTTCTTGTGTGTTTGATAAAATTCTTGCCAAAGCATCAAAACACAAACAAAATTTTCACTAGTATTTTTGTCATAACCTAGTACTTTAGTCAATAATGGAAGAAAAAAACAACAAATAGAGAGATGGAGAGATAAATAGATAGAGAGATAGACAAGGGGAGAGGGACAAGAGAGAGAGAGAGAGAGAGAGAGAGAGAGAGAGAGAGAGAGAGAGAGAGAGAGAGAGAGAGAGATAAAGAAAGGGAGGATAGAGAGATATAGGGAGAGTCTCTTTCTACCTATCCTCTATCTCTCTATCTCTATCCTTCATATATCTCTATCTCTCTATCCTCCATCTATTTCTCTTTCCTTATCTAACTATCTATTTTTAACTCTCCCTCTCCCTCTCTCTATATCTATCACTATCTCCTCTATCTATCTCTCTCCCTCTACCTCTATCTCTCTCCCTCTACCTATCCCTTTCTCTATCTCAACCTTCCTCTCTCTTCCCCCCGCCCCCTCTCTCTCTCTCTCTAGATCATTTGGCTATAGATGCCTAAAATTGGCTAAAAGACAAACCCCAATTACATAAATTATATTTGTGCATGTATAGACCTTTGTGTCTATTCAAGTCATATAGTAGTAAGGGCATAGATCTTCAATCAAATCATTCCACATACATATTGACCAAGCACAATAGATTAGCATTAAGTACATATCTTGATCAACACACAATTATAGAGAAAAATTACACTTGCAAGAATATTAATTCCATCTAGGATCAATGAATAGGGGAGATGTCATGGTGGATATAAAAGTCAATCAAATTAAGACCAAGGGTACAAATCATGTGTATTCAATTTACTTTTAGCCAATGCCAAGTAGGTTGCAACAAGAATAGTTCATGCTCATAAATGGAAGTAGGTCAACCAAAGGAGAATCTAGAAGCTTCTCCCACTCTTTGTCCAAGGGCAAATTGATATTCTGTAACAGTCTAAAGTGGCACTCAAGTTCAATGGTGCATTCATAGGATACCTCTTTTGATTGAGCCATAGATGTTTGTACAAGGACCTCTAACTCTATCAATTTCTTGAGAACTAATTGAACCTCTTTGATAAAAGGAGCTAAGGACCACATGTTGAATATAGTTTCTTCTTGGCTCTTCTCATTCACTAGTTCTAGAAATTTGGATCTTCTCATTCACAAGGGTTAGATGATGTGGCCTCTATTTTGGCCTTGTAGTATGATCTTGACAAGACCTTGATGTGGTCAAGGTAATCCATTGACTATTTGAGCTCTTTAATTTTTTCCTTTAACCTCTTGACCTCCTCCTTTGATTCTTCTATTATATTCTTTAGGTCAGCCTCTTTTTCTCTTAAGCCCTTGAGTATCTAGGCCTAGGTGTCCACTTGATTATTTATCTTTTCTAGCTCATAATCTTGGCTAGAGGCCTTTTCCTTTAGTGATCCTATTTCAATAGCCTTGACACTAGTTTTAGCCTTTTCATGGATCAATTATACCTCCAAGTGTTCCACCTGCTTTGATAATGCATTCTAGGTGGTTGTCTTAGTTACTATCTATCTTTTCCCTACTGCCAACTCTAATCTTGGTTTAGTCAATTTTGTTTCAACCTCTAGGAGTTGTTATTTAGTTCCTTCTACCTATGTATCTTCAACTTCAATGGCTTGCTCTACAACTGTGGTGACCTAGCCTTCTAATGCCTTTATTTTCACTTCAAATGCTTTAAGCAAATGTTTTCAAAGTCTAAAGCACTTTTTGTATAGATTCTCTCTCTCTCTCTCTCTCTCTCTCTCTCTCTCTCTGTGTGTGTGTGTGTGTGTGTGTGTGTGTGTGTGTGTGTGTGTGTGTGTGTGTGTGTGTGTGTGTGTGTGTGTGTGTGTGTGTGTGTGTATCTCTTGATCTCTCGATCTCTCCCTCTTTTTTCCCTTTATCTATATATCTATTGATTTATCCCTCTATTTGTTTATCTCTATATACTCCCTCTCTCCCTCACTAAAGGATTTTCAACAAATTCATTTTGTGCATATCCTGCAATCATGGCATTCCATGAGATCACATTTATTTTAGGTGTTCTATTAAACAATTCATGTTCCTTGTCTATGCTTCCACATTTTTCATACATGTCTCACAGGGTAGTTGCAACTACAACATTTGAAAAAATTCCCATATCCTTGATGTTTTGATGGATGTCCATACCCTATTCCAAATATCATATTTTGGCACAGGTAGGGAAGATGTTGGCAAAGGTTGAGGAATTTGAATTTACAATAGCTAATTGTATTTTCTTGAAAGTTTCTAAAGCCTTTTCAACAAATCCATTTTGTGCATATCCTACAGTAATGACATTTCCATGAGACCACATTTCTTTGAGGCATTATGTCATGTCCCTTGTATATGCTTTCACATTTTGTATTCATGTCTCCTAGGGTAGTTGCAAATATAACATCTGATAAAATTCCCATATCCTTCATGCTTTGGTAGATTGCCATACCCTATTCCAAAGACCCATTTTGGCACAGGCAGTGAGGATGCTGGAAAAGGTTGTGAAATTTGGATTTGCATCCACCAATTGCATTTTCTTGAAAATTTCTAAAGACTTTTCAACAAATCCATTTTGTACATATCCTACAATCATAGCATTCCATTAGATGGCATCTCTTTGAGGTGTTTTGCCAAATAGTTCATGTGCCTTATCTATGCTTCCACATTTTACATTCATGTCTTCTAGGGTAGTTGCAACTACAACATCTGATGAAATTCTCATTCTTGATGCTTTGATGGATGTCCATACCATGTTCCAAAGATCTCATTTTGTCACAAGCAGGGAGGGTGCTAGAAAAGGTTGAGGAATTTGGTTTTATCCCCGCCAATTGCATTTACTTGAAAGTTTTTAAAGCCTTTTCAAAATAGTAACACCATGATAAAATGAGCATGTACATAAAGAATTTAAAAACATATCATGAATAAATAAGATGAAATTTACTTTTTATTTGGGTCAACATGAGAAAGGTAAGGACTATGTTAGAACTTTGTATAAATACCCCTAAAATGTCAAGAAGTGGAAAATGCAAAGAGTGATAGTGACATAGAGAAGATGGAACATGGGAGGTTACATACAAATAGATGAACTGGAAACACAAATAAAGCTAAATATTTCAACAACAAGTACTCTAATCTTCAATAACATGTTGAAGTAGAAATTGATGCAAGTGACTACATGCCATTGAGGTATGCTTAGTATGTTGAAGTCATTTGTAAAGGAAGTTATTTGTATGTATGCTTCGTATGTAGATATGCTTAGGAATTAGGAACAAATAGTAACACAATTATAAAATGAGCATGAGTATCTCTAGAGGGGGAAAGAGATAGGGAGAGACAGAGAGAGGGAGAGAGGGGGGAGGAGATTGAGAGATATAGAGAGGAATAGACAGAGAGAAGAAGAGATGGGGGAGATGGGAGATAGAGAGGGAGATAGACAAGGGGAGAGAGATAGTGAGATAGGGGAGATTGATATATATATATATATATAGAGAGAGAGATGGGGGAGATAGAGAGATAGGGATAGAGGGATAGATAATGAGAGGGGGAAAGAGATATAGAGAGAGAGGGAGATATAGAGAGAGATGAAGGGGAGAGATGGGGGAGAGGGGAGATATAGAGAAGAAGAGATGGGTGGGAGGAGATATAAAGAGACATGGATAGAGAGGGAGTGGTAGAGAGGGCAAAGAGAAAGGGGATAGAGACATGTAGAGAGAGGGGGGGCAGATTGAGAGAGGGAGGGGGGAGAGAGACATGGGAGATAGACATGGAGAGAGAAATAGGGGGAGATTGAGAGATATAGAGGGAGGCATATAGAGAGAAAGAGGGGAGAGAGGTGGGAATTTAAAGTGGGAGAGATGGACAGAGAAGAGAGAGGGGAAGAGAGAGGGAGAGAGAGGGATAGGGGGAGAGAAAGACAGAGAGGGGAGATAGAGGAATGGGGGAGAGGGGAGATAGAGACTTAGGGATAGAGATGAAGCAATAAAGAGGGGTAAAGGGAATATGGGAGAGAGAGAGAGAGAGAGAGAGAGAGAGAGAGAGAGAGAGAGAGAGAGAGAGAGAGAGAGAGAGAGAGAGAGAGAGAGAGAGAGATGGAGGAGAGGAAGATATGGGGGAGATGGGAGATATATAGATAGATAGGGATAGAGAGGGACAGATGGAGAGGGGGAAAATATAGGGGAGAGAGTTAGGGAGAGAGAGATAGGGGGAGAGAGACAGGAAGAGAAAGAGACGGTGAGATCGAGAGATATAGAGGGAGAGAAAGAGAGATGGAGAGATGGAACAAAGGGGAGATAGAGTGGGAGAGGTAGAGAGGGAGAAAGATACAAGGGGAGAGAGATAGAGAGAAGGTGATATTTAGAGATATAAACAGAGGGAGAGATAGAGGGGAGAAAGGTGGGGATATAGACAGGGAGAGATAAATAGAGATAGAGAGAAGGGGAGAGAGATACAAGGGGAGAGAGAGAGGAGATAGAGAGATAGAAAGGGGAGATAAAGAGAGAGAGATGGGGGAGAGTGGAGATAGAGAGCTACATGGACAAAGAGGGAGAGATAGAGAAGGGGGGAGAGATAGGGGAGAGAAATAGGGAGAGAGAGAGAGGGGGGGGGGACTGAGATTGAGAGATATAGATAAATAGAGAGAGGGGAGGTAGAGAGATAGGAATAGAGAGGGAGAGATAGAGAGGGGGAGAGAGAGGGAGATAAAGAGATAGGGATAGAGAGAGAGAGAGAGAGAGAGATAGAGAGGGGGAGAGAGAGGGGGAGATGGGGAAGGGGGGAGAGGGGAGATGGAAAGATACATATGAAGAGGGAGAGATAGATAGGGGGAAAGAGATAGGGGGAGAAAAATAGGGAGAGAGGGGGATATTTAGAGATATAGAGAGGGAGAGATAGTGATAGAGGGGACAAAGAGGTGGGGATATAGAAAGGGAGAGATATATAGAGATAGAGAGGGGGAGAGAAAGAGGGAGATATATGGAGAGAAATGTAGAGGGATGGAGAGAAATATAGAGAGATAGAGATAGAGGAGTAGATAGAGATATCTAGAGAGGACGAGAGCAAGAGAGAGAGAGAGGGAGATAGAGATATATTCCTCATCATCATCATATTTCTTAGACATGAGGCTACTATAGAGGGAAAGAAGATGGAGGGGTGACATTAGTTTTGTAAAGCATATTAACTAAACATCCAAAGGATTTCAAGAGATATAAAATGTGCTCGCATTATAATGTGAGGGCATTTTTGCCTGATTTATGAAATTCTAACCCTAATGGTTGTATTTTCCTTGGTAATCCAACTAAAAGGGTTGGACCTACCTTTTGGATGCATAAGTAGTTTTTAAAAAAAAAACATAGAAAATAAACAAAATCCTGAGTGTGCTCTCCATCCAGTTTACACATTTTTCAATGTTAATATGAAAAAAATCCTAGTATGACTTCAAGTTTTTATTAGTTTTCTAACCATGTATTTTTTCTAAAATATATAAACATTAAGGTTTCCTTATTCAATTTCTTTTTCTAATGTGTTCTCTTTTGCAGAAAATTTACGCATAGTACATTTCTAGTGTCATTTTTAACACGCTTATCAAAATTTTAAAAAATACATTATTAGATTCTAGACTCTATTCTATACACATTGATTTTCTTTATTTTTGATTAGTTTTCAAAAAAATTAGGGGGGAGCATGCTCAAATTTTTATTTGATGTGTCCACTTTGAAAATTCATAAAAGTCATATATTCATTAAAAAATTAATAGAAAAATTAGGCATAAACTACATGATGTTAGCTAATTTTCCACCAAAGTGATTTGTGAAATACATAAAAAATGTCAACATCTTAGGGGGAGTGCACCAGGCACTATGTTATATTTTTCTAACAAAAATAGGAGCACTTTGTGTTCTCCCCCTATTTAAACCCCTTAATCTCCACCATTTTTAGAAAAAAATTAGTAGTTTAGAAAGTAGATTGTGAGCACTACAAAGCTTGTTTTTATCACATCTATTTTTGAGCATGACTATCTTCAATTTCTATTCAAGATCAGTTTTTACTGATTTCAGAGAAAAAATGATCACATATGACCCTCTTTTGGTCCCCCATTTCCATGCACATACCCCTCATCCAAGTTTATAGGCTCATGAGCAATTGTGTCCACTTTTGTTGTGCAAGAGCAAAGGTTTTTTGCACAAAATGAAGTCATTGAGGTTTTGTTGTGACAACTTGTTGTTCTTATTTGTTTGATTGGACTCAAACAAACTCTAGTTTTGCTCACATCCAAAAGCATTATGAGGTTGAGACAAATATAGAGGCCTACCCTTTGAATAGTTGGGGTATTTTCACTCCAATATTTCCACCAAGAAGCAACTACAAATATGATATTCAAAAGTTTGTAAGCAATATTTGTTAAAATTTATGAGTGAAGACTCTAATTTTTTGTTATCTAGGGTATGTGTGGTTCTCCCTTAGATGGCTAGTGGGGAAGAAAAGAGTTAACCTACTTGCAATTTTGCAACTCCTCAATAATCAGGGCCCTTGCCTCAACCTTAAGTTTCATCCCCACAATTGACATTGAGAGGCCCTATAACCTCTCCATTAACAACTATGAACTCCTTTGAGAAGAAAACTTTGGGTTGATGTAGTTTTTCATTGCATGAATGGGTTGGCGGAGTTGATTGTTCCACCTCTAATCAATGATCTTCCAAATAAATTCAAATTTTGCTTCCTATAGTATTTTTTGGATGCCCCTTTCCATATTCTCATAAATGTATTCCATTTGGTTTGCTCTCCATCCATCAAGCGCAAAAGCGTCACCAAAGGCTACAACACCTACAAATAAATTAAGCTTACAATTAAAATAAATACTTAAAAAAAGTGAAATCAAAGGATTCAATTTTAATTCTAAATTGAAGTTTAAATTTACCTTGATGATCTCTATAGCTCTCTTTGAAAAGACAATTTTGTGACTTCTTTCCATTAGCCTTCTTTGAATATTATGAATCTAGCCTATGCTTGGCTCCCAAACCTCTATTGTGTTGAAATGGAGGTTGTTGTAGAACTAGGAATTAACACAAATCATATTCATTTCTTTTTTCTTCTTCTTCCATGTACTTTCAATTGAAGGTTTTGATCCAGTGTGTTTTGAGGAACCAAAAAAACCTAGTGATTGGACACTACTTAAGCTAGACAAGGTGGATGTGATGTGTAAGCATGGACCATGATTAGAGCCCAAAATCTATGTCATATCCACCTCTATTTCTTGCACCATATTATGATTCCCAATGCTGTTGTAGCTGCATTTGTACTCATCCTCTCCAATTTCTTTTGATCTATCAATGAAAGGGTTGCAATCGTAGGTTTTCCTAGTTATAGCAGTAAGAAAACTTGCACTTGAAAGGGCAAAATCCACATGGCAAAGTCTTGATCTGAGTAGTTTTTATTGTTTTCAAATTTTTAAGTTGCCTAGCTTTTACCAAATCACAATTTTTTTGGTTTTGCCAAGTCCAAGTCAAGCATGAGCCAAGTCAGAGCATGCACATTATGAACTTTTCTTTGAACTTTAAACATAAACCTTGTTGGCTAGATGGTAGTTAAAAAAACATCTTGTAAAACATAAAATATAATCACATGAAAACTGAACTAAATGGTTTTGTATTTTGAATATAAATGAACAACATTATAAATTGAAGCAAAATAATGTTATTTCATAACACAATTTGATAATTTGAACTTTTTCTTCTCTTGCAAACTGTAATACTTGAACCTCAGCCCACTTAGTAACATAGTCTGTGCACACTAGAATATACTCCTTGCCTGATGATGGTGGTGAAATTGGTCCCACAAAGTCTAGACCCCATTGCTCAAACGGTTCCATCATGACTTGATGATATAGCAGCATTTCCTAGGTAAAGGTTGGCTACCCCATCCTTTGGCACTGGTCACAGTGCTGCACATACTTCTTTGTGTCTTTATGAAGAGAAGGCCAGTAGTAACCAGCTCCAAGGATCTTGTGGACTGTCCTGTGGAAAGAGTAGTGGCCACTAGATGGTTCATCATGACATGCTCTCAACACATCAAAAGTCTCATCAGCCTTTAAGCACCTGCGTAGAATGAAATCAAGACCACATTTAAATAGTAAACCATTCAACCATTTGTAGGATAAACTTTCTTTAACGAAATGTTTTCTTTGTTTTGAAGTAAAATGGGATGGATACAAGCTTGTAGCTAAAAGATTAGCTATGTTAGCAAACCAAGGTGCAGTAGTGGATATGGCAAAAAGATGTTCATCTGGGAATTTGTCCTCCACTGGTTGGTCTTCTCCTCCTATATGCAATCTTGACAGAAAATCAGCAACCAAATTAAACTTCCCTGGATTATCAACTATGGTAATATCAAATTCCTGCAATAGCAATAACCACCTGATGATCCTTGCACCTACTACTGGTTTATTCATTAGGTACTTGATAGCTGCATGATCAGTGTGCACAAATATTTTATATCTAGTGATATAATCCCTGAATTTGTTTATAGCATAGATAATTGCCAAGAATTCTTTTTTAGTTTTATAATTTCTTTCTGCAGGGGTAAGGTTTTTTCTAATGTAATAAATGGGATGCATACTTTCTCCTTCCTCCTTTTGTCCTAAAACTGCCCCAATGGATTCATTTGAAGCATCAGTTTGTATGTGAAATGGTAAAGTCCAATTAGGTCCCCTTAAGACTGGTGTGACGGTAAGCTTCTCCTTCAAAGTTTCAAATGCTGATTGACAGTCTTCTGTCCATAGAAATTTTGTTTCTTTGTTAAGCAGGGTAAACAGGGGGGCAGCGATTCTGCTAAAATTTTCTATGAACCTCCTATAATAGCCTGCATGACCCAGAAAACTTTTGACATCAGTCTGATTTTTGGGTGAAGGCAACTATGTGGTTACTTCTATCTTGTTCTAATTCCTTTTTCTGAAATGTGGTGTCCCAAAACAATTCCTTCCTCCACCATCATAAAACATTTCTCATGGCTAAGGGACAGTTGATTTTTATCACAGCATTTTAGTACTTTTCGAAGATTTGTGAGAGCTTCCTCAAAGTTATCCCCATACACAGTAAAGTCATCCACCTCCATGCATTCATTAGCCAATTCAGCAAAAATAGCTAGAACCAGTCTCTGAAATGTAGCTGGGGCATTGCATAGCCCAAAGGGAAGAACTTTGTAAGCAAAGGTTCCCCAAGAGCATGTGAAGGTGGTTTTGTCTTGGTCTTCAGGTGCTACTTGAATTTGATTATACCCACTAAATCCATCTAGAAAAGAAAAATACTTTCTCCCAGCAAGGTTGTCCAAAACTTGGTCAATAAATGGTAAGGGAAAGTAGTCCTTTTTTGTGGCCTTGTTGAGTTTTCTATAATCAATACACACCCTCCATTTCCTATTCTTTTTATGCACAATGACAAGGGTTGAGACCCATTGACTATCTGAGATTGGATATATGAACCCTGCCTGGAGTAATTTTTCTATTTCAATTTTGACAATGTCCTTTAAAGTAGGATTCAATCTTCTTTGTGGTTGCCTGACAAGTTTAATATCCTTAGTGTAGATATGATGGGTACAGATCTTAGGAGGTATGCCTTTCATATCTTGGTATTCCCAGGCAAAAGATGCTGAGTGGGAGACCAAAAGATGGATAAGTTTTTCTTCCTGACTTGTTGTTAACTGAGTATTTATATTAAGTGTTTTCCTTGGTAGAATCATGACCTATTTTGTGATTTGATCCATAGATGTGGTGGGTCCATACATTGGTGTCATGGTATTGAGAGGACAAGAATGTGGGAGTAACATGTGGAAGGTGGCTAAGTCCCTGTAAAAGGTTTCCCCACAAGGAATAATGTTGGCAAGGGTACAATGAGAAGAAATAAGAAGTTCTCTCTGAGGATCTTGGGTGAGTTCCATCACATCTTTATTGATTAGGATGTGAGTGAAGTCTTCCATTGTATCATAGTATACTTCTTCTTCTAATTCTCCCAGATGTTTCCTAATGGTTACCATAGCTAATGAGGCACTGTTGTCCATGTTCTCTGGTTCATCCACCCATACTCTTCTTGTGTAATGCACCGATGGTTTAGCTGGAGGATACAGAGATATTTTCTTTAGATCTATCCCATTAGAAATGACCATATCTCCAGTTTGACAATCAATAGATGCTGCTGTAGTAGCTAGCCATGGTCTTCCTAAAATCAATGGATAAGCATTTCTCTGGTTTCTAGGTTCTAGTATTAAGAAATCCACTGGAATTCCCATGAATCTATCACAACAGGTACATCAGTGATTACTCCTTTTGGAACAGCTACTGACTAATCAGCAAGTTGAAGAATTGTAGTTGTGGATTGGATACCTGATAGAGCTAACCTGTCCATTGTATGAACTGTCATCACATTAATTGTTGCTCCTAAATCAACCAAAACATTTGAAATTTCTACCCCCGAGATGAAAATAGTTATGAGAGTATTTCCAGGGTCTCCATATTTTGGGAGGAGAATTTCTCCCATCAATAGATCCACTACTTTTCCTTCCACTTGTATTGTGGAGGGAAAGCTTTTCTTTCTGCCTTGTGTTTTGATACAATACTGTTTAATGAACTGATTTAGTTCTGGTACATCCCTGATTGCTTGGAGAAGAGGAATTTCAATGTTTAGCTGCTTGATTTCTTGTAATAGTTCTGATTCTAGATTGGTTTGGATTTGTTTTTGTGGAATCTTTCTCTAGGGAGTATTTTGTTTAAGCCATTTTGGGTATGGTTCTAGCTTTTCCATCTCCAGAGCATCTCCAGAGCTCTTATCAAAATTGTGTTCAAGACTGTTCTTCGAAGCTGGCCTTTTAGGAGTAACTCCGGAGTTGTCTGTGGATAATTTTTCTAGCACTTTCTCACGAGTAATCTCCTCTGGGGGTTGATTAGATGGATTTTTAGGTTCCTCATCATTAGTTATTTCAACTATAGTTGGAGGAGAAGGTCTTGGGAATGCTTTCCTAGAATGCAGCTAGAGATTATTTGAAAATATAGCATTAATTCCAGCCAGATTTTCTTGCTCTATCATATAGACAGCTGCTTCCTGTTTATTGGACATGGGTTTGGTATAGGTTGAGTTGGTAAATGTGGTTGACTAACTGGTTCATCTTGTGTTTGACCCTGTGTGTTGGAGGATCCAGTTAGTAAAGCCTGTTGCTGAGGTTAGAAACATCTAGGTTGTCCTTGGTATTGTTGATGATATCCTTGTTGAGGACCCCATTGAAGTTGCATGTTTTGTGATCCAAATTGAGGTGGCCACTGTTGATTTCCCCAAGGCTGATTTTGCCAGTTTTGGTTTTGCCAATGTTGACTTGGCCAATCCTGTTGTCCCCAAGGAGGATTATTTTGAGGGCCATGCCAAGTTGGATTCCACTAATTATTTCCCCAATTAGAAGGACCCCTGTAAGAGGATTGGTTTGGATACTGATTATAAGGGAAATTTTTGGTTTGTTTTGTCCCACATAGTTCAACTCCTCTTCTATCACAGCATTCTTTTTACTCAATCTTTTCAAGGCTGGAAGTTGACTACACTGACTGGTAGGATGTTCCCTATCACAGATCTGACAAATCTCTGATTTGTCCAAGGGGTATTCTCTCAATAGGTGTTTGTTTCTACACCTAGGACAATAGATGGAGAGTGGTTCAGTTGCTTTGTTTTGATCAGTTGTTCTAGTTTTTGCTTGAATCCCATCTAATGTGGTATTTAGTTGGATCAGAATGTCTATTTTTAGATTTGTAATTTCTTCCATCAACTGTCCTATTTCATTCTTCCCTTTAAAGGTTTTGGATGACCTTACTCCATCTTGGGTTCTGGAATAGTTCTTGCAGAGTTCCTTTATATCAGGTATTTCCATTTTGTTAGTGTTCCCTTTTCCCATTAGGTCTAGTGCCTGTTTTGATTCTTTATCCAATCCTTTTATAAACAGGGTTCTGGCCAAGGAGTGATCCACTGGATTGCCATACCTTCTCAAGGAAAAATTAAACCTATCCACATAGTCTTCTAAGGATTCTTCCTCCCCCTGCCTAATTTTAAACAATTCTTCATTTTTATTACTAGATCTGCAATAATCTTGGTATTTTTCTAAAAACTCTGTTTCCATTTGATCCCAAGAACAGATAGAATTCTGGGGTAAACCCATAAACCATCTCATCGCAGAATCTTTCAGGGTTGAAGGGAATAGTTTGAGTTTCTAGTTATCTAATCCATAATCATAAGTTTGGCAGACTACTTTGAATTCAAACAAGAACTGATCTGGATCCTCAGAAGAAAGTCCTCTGAAATTTGGCAGATGTGCTAGTGAGATATTTTTCATAGGAGCATTGTCTCCAGTAGCCAAAACAATAGGATAAGAGAAGGTTCTTGGAGCCTGATTTTCCTCTTCCCTATGATTATCATTTTCCATGTTTAGTACTGGTTCTTCTTCCTGAGGCTCTAGGAAATTAGGTTCTACCAAAGGATCTGCATCAACTTTTTGTTGTAATTCTTGGATATAATTGGCAAGTGGAATGTCTAGAGGATCTAAGGGATTGTTGTTTTGAAGTGTAGGTTCCAAATTAAGATCTAGGTTTCCTTCTTCAACAATATTTTGTAACACCTCACTGCTTTCCCCTATGGTGTGTTGTTGGGGTGTTTGCTTAATATATCTTCCTTTTAGATCTCTAGCTCTAACCATATAGATCTATTCTAAAAAAACTATTTTAACTCAGTGTCCCTAATTAACACAAACTTATCCCTGGCAACGGCGCCAAAAATGACAAGGTGTCGCTGTACATCATCATTTAATCTATTTTCAGATGTCAAAAACTAGGGCTGTGTCCATGGCTATCTGCAACTAGGGATTCTATAGTTACCAGTTTATACCCAATCCTAATTTAACAAAAGAGATTAATCTATCTGCTTGTTGAATAAATGTAATGAATGCTGGAAAACAGAATAAAATAGGAAATTTGCTTAAAGCAAAGAAACAATAACATGCATCTATCCATTAAAACAGGAAACACCTTTATAAGAGAAAACTAAAACAATAAAATAGTGGTACTAGCCTCCTGCCTAAGTGGTGAGAGTGGGCCCTTGCTCCACACCCTTGAGGCTGAAGGCTATAGCAGGAAATCAGCACAAAAGATGATCACAACTAAATTCAGTCCAATTCATTCATTTCTGCATTCATGAAAATATGGCTATCACAGAACTGAGACCTCCGAGAGTCAGAATAATTTTATCATTGTTGTTCTTCTACTATTTCTGAGAGTATATATAAAAATGAGTGATGCTATATCACTAAACTTATCTACCAGTCTTTCTATGAGATGACACCATCTCTTTATTGTACTTAACTATCTAACTTATGAAAAATCACCATGCGAGAAAGGTAGACTTGAGTGGAACAGAAGTCCACTCAGAGGTCTAAGTTTAAGTCTTAATACACTTGGGCATCAAAGCCCTGAAAATAAGGATATTGGATTAGTTCAATTCGTAACTCATGCAAAATCTTTGAAAAGATAAAACTTTAGCAATTTAACTAATAGTTGACCCTTCACCACTCAGGTGATGATTTTTGTGAAGTGAGGGGTATTAAAATTGCTGCTAAAAGTGTCTGGTCGGCAGCTCTACTTAGAAACATGCCCTGTTCTCAGGAGGCACCGGAGATAGTTGTTCTTGTCTGCAGCTCCGAAGATACTCTAGACTATCGCAGAGCTCTAGAGAAGCATTCCCCATATCTTCAAAACTTCAGGTGTCATGGTTCTTTGTTATTGTCTCTAGAGCTTATTGAAGACGATCTCCAGAGATGCACAAAATCGCTGTTCCTGGCACCTACACCTGTTGATTCAAAAAGAGAGAGAAGTTCTGCATTTTTCCATCAATTCCACGCACATTAGTCACTTAATCAGAACTTCTAATCTTGAGTAATCTATCTTAATTAATCATAAAATAGAACAATCTTGTTAACTTATTTGGGTGCAGACACTAGGAAGATGAACTGAGGGAGGGGAAAAAGAGAGGCAAAAAGATGTATTTCATGAGTGCAATTTGGCACTCATCAAAAGGACATATCATGGATGGAAGATTGTGCTAAGATTGATTATTTTGGTAATGTGATTATAGCCCATTTCTACATATTGTAAATTTTAATTTGTATAATAGGTTTTCTTGAGGCAAACTTCATTGAGCTTGCACATGATAAACATGAATTTGAAAGAACTACAATCCTACTTTAGTTAGAAGTGAAACTCAAATAGATGGCTCATGATTATTGGTATGTCTCATATCCATAGTTTGTAATTGTTTTTAAAATTATGGGTTTAAGTACTTCTTTAACACAATAATATAGTGCATAATATTTCCACAATATTATGAGTCACGTTCTTCACAGCTGCTAGAGTCTTCCCTATTAGTATTATTTGCTTGTTGTTACTGATGTTGGAGTACAGTTTTCTAATTTTGATTTCAATCAGTTGGCTACATTATGTTAACTTTCAAATATCTTACCAAGAGGTTGCACTATCATGAAATATTAAGAATTATATTTTAAGTTTGTAATATGAAGAAAAGTGGACTGGGACACCTCCTCATACTTACTTTGGGGAATGAAGGTAGTATGATGCCCCTCCCTTTCCATCTCTCCTTCCTCTCAATCTCAAATTATACATCAGAAAGAGATAATATGTAGAGGAAAGTGTACAGAAGGAATCACACAACTATGAGTCTATGTAGTCAACGTAATGTAGAAATAACTAGTAAAGGGCTGATGTATGGTTTGAGGTTGGTAAACCATAAAATCCTCAAACCAGCTTCCGAACTACAAAAGAATCCTCAATTGGAGAGACAATGAATTGATAGAACTACAAGAGGTCACTTGGGTGGTTAGGACACCTATCTCAGACCCCCCACTATCGTTTTGAAGAGTTTAAGTAATAAAATCTCCAAGATCTACCCTCGATTCAAGATAAAGTAAACTTGAAGCTCCTTCAGCCTTGTAGCTGGAATACATGTATGTGTAGTAACATCTACCAACAAGACAATACTAGGAATGGAGGATACACCTAGTGAAAGATTTAGGAGGGAAGCCAATTGAAACTCCCGATATTGCTACAGTTGTCATTGAGCAATAGGAAGTACAAGTGACAACCTCAAAAAATGATGGAGCATAATTAGAACTTGATGGATGGGTGTTTCAGAACAATGCTTAGAAAGTCTAAAAAACAAGTGGTTAACATCAACAAATAATCCTTTGCAGGATGTGGTTGTGAGATCCTTTGCAGGACTACCATTGTGACCTCAAGAAGATCAAGCAGAAATCCATATAGAATGAGCCCCCTGCCATGGACTATTATTGTGATCCCTTGCTACTGTTGTGATCTTTTTAAGTTCTAAGCTTCTCAAAATCAGATCTTTCTTGGACTACTTCAGGCCCTTTGTAGGACTACTATGGTAATTGTTGTGTCATGGGATCTTGCACTGTCATTATATTGTTTCGATCCAACTTTAGGGTAGTTCTAAGGAAATTTGCTAGTGTATAACCATAAAAAACTAATAACCATAAATGATTATGCTAGTGTATAAGAATGAATTAGATTAGTTGGATGCGTTAACATATATTTATGTTTATTCGATAGTGGTTAAAATTATGTTAATATTTGTAAATGAGGATGTCAATAGAGTTCTTGTTTCACATGCATTGGTTTTCAATTTTTCAAACTTTTGCATATGATTATTGTTTAATTTTCTAATTTTTCTTGTGTATATTTGTTTGTACCATGCAGGAATGAAAATTGTGGATTACTAGGATATCAAACAAGTAGACCTAGAGCTAAAATTCATCAAAGTGATTCACGTTCAATAGAAAATGCTCAGCCATTAGCAAGCAGCAATCCACAAATTGATTTCTCTCCAATTCAGAATCATCGCCCATTAGCGAGAATTGTTTCTGATTTTTTGCCTCAGCAAATTAACAGACCAAACTTACCCGTCTCAACAGTTCCTGGTAGTGATTTTTAGGTACATTCCTAATGCTCAATGACTACAATTCACTGAATAATTGCACTGAAATTTGTAATTGAAGAAAATTCTATTATAGTTTCCATGTAGATGGGAACATTCATGGAGAATCATCTAGGAGTATTCCATGAATGTTACCATTATGCATTCAAGGATTTTCTAGTTTTGTACAAATACATTTCCTTTTACTTTAAGAATTTTCCTCTAGTAGGTTGTAGGACATTCCTACTAGATTCTCTCAATTCATGGAAAGCAACTTATTTTGTTGTTTGAAATTTGTAGAAATTGTCATCCTCTTTCCTATTAATCTTGCAGACATAGACCAGCATATTGAATTTAAGAGAAAATTTATTCACAAGGTCATTTTTGAACGATTCACTTTCTATAAGATATACTGGAATAGACAATAGTTTTGCAAGGCCCACCTTTTCTATCTAAAATTCTCAATAACTATATCCCATTATACTTCTAATGGATTTATATTCCTAACAGGAAACTAAAGGGTTAAAAGGTGAAGGTTAAAAAGATACCCAAATTATGGTCAAATACAAATGTTTGTTATAATTCAAACTACTGGCATTGAGATCTGCTAGTTTTATACCAGCAAATTGAAAATAGATAGGTAGTATATGAGACTATGAGAAAACATAAAAAAATTACATGTGTAGTTTTTGTATTTCCCAGCGTGTCTAACTTTGGGATTTTGACTGCAGACTGCTGCCAATGGAAAAGAGTTACAATCAGTGGCAGGAACTTCAAGTAGCTTAGTGGAAAAAATATCCGATCAAAGTATACAACTATTCATAAGGTAGTCTAAATTAAGTTTATTCATGTTGGGTACGTGTGAAGCCCAATTGTAATGGTTTTCTCTTGTAACCGATGCCTCTGCTTGTAACCAACTCATTTTCCTGTGATGACAACACCTTCTTGTAACGGCTGTCTCTTCTAGATTGCAGGCTATGCGTTTGGTATCTTCTCTGCAAGAAGTAGGAATGAACGTTGGCAATATAATATATTGAGGTTTGCTGGAGCAATGCATTGTATGAAAAATCAGAGTATTAATAAATAGAGAATCCTTTGTTTTGTGGACATAGCCATTTAAAATGGTGAACCCATTAATTTTCTGGTGTCCTTTGTTTTATTTTCTGAGTGTGTGTTTTGTTGTTAAAGATCTGCAATCTTTATTTTCTATGTTTTTTAAATTTACAGTTGGTATTAGAGCCTGGTTTGAACCAACGAGGAGTTGTGAAGAAAATTCAGCAGATATGGAAGAGAGCCCCAACTGGGATGATTGGGTTCAAGCTCTCATGTCTATGTGCCATGGCCATGAAGAGAGTCATGATGAAGTGGGAGCTATTCATTAGATGTTTTTGGATGAATTAAATGATGAAGCTGATTCTATTATTGAGGAGTTTCTTGGCATGTTAGAACCTAGCAGTGACATTGAGGAGATGCAAGAAATACAAAGTGTTGTGTCTCAATCTAGAGAAGAGGAAGAGGAAAAAGAAATATTTTATTTTGCTGATAATGACGTTTCTTTTTTCAAGTTATAGCAGGAGGTTGTATATTCAAACACAATGTGTTTAAGGAATGGTCTATCTGTAAAGAAAAATGTTAGATTTAATTTGCCAATGGAAATAGATGATTTGGCTATTGTAGAGGATTTGCATGTTCTGGTAGAAGCTGAGAATAGTGATACCCAGAATGGTGGAGTTGTGTGGTGCAGGAGCTTCAATTTACATTTCTTTTTCAAATATAATATTTTGTGACCTTGTTAATTTTGGTTTTTTTCCTAAGGATTTGAAAGCCATTTCTTGTTTTGTAATAAAGACTTAGTCATTTGTTTGACTAGTCTAATTTGGAGTTATCTTAGACCTATTTTCTAGGAGGTTTTAACTTTAGAAACTTGTTTTTATGACAAACTGCCTTTTCCATCGATTTACTGCTTTCATAGGCAGTTGTACGGATAGAATAGGAAGTGCAAGAGTTGGGGAAACTTCCTATAAACTTGAATTTGTATAAACATGCCAAAAATATAGAAGGAAGGAGTTTTTATGAAGAGAAAACTGTGTTTTTCTATTTTTTTCTGTGAAAACAGTCTTTGTATGGCCAAGTACGGATTGCTAAGGAAGTGAATTTTTAAAAATGCTTTAGATCTTGGACGTGGCTCTCATTTGCAAGTAATTTTGGTCTTTGAAACATTTGGTGGTGTTAGTCACAGAGAGAGTCAAATGTGACTCTGTTATCAGAGTTGACTAGAGAGAAAGACGCAACCTTAGCTAGCATGCGGGCTATGAGGGCAGAGAGAGATGCAGCCGTGATGGCCATGGGCACAGATGGGACATCCAATTTTTTGGTTTCACAGGTGCAACAGGCATAGGCACAGGTGGTCTAGGTGCAGAGTGAGCTTACTAGAGCCCAAGCATAGGCTCAGTACTATAGAGGGTTATATCATGGGGCAGTGGCAGCAGATTAGCGTGCCCCTAGCTTCAGGAGCCAGTCAGAGGCATTCCAGCAGGTAGGTGGTTCTCAGTCTGTAGGCTCAGTGAGGGGTCCCCAGCAATCAGGGGGAGGTAGAGGAGAGGGCAGTGTAGGGAGCAGTGTGCCATGGCAGTAGGGTTAGACAAACATGATACTTGTACCATTTTTCGATTGGATGTATACATTTGGATGGTTGAGATAGCCTATATATGTACCTTGTATCACCATTTTTGTTGTACCTTGTATACATTTTATGACATGACTCTGAGATATAGACAGATATTTTTGATATGTTGTACATTTGGATATGTTTATATGATGATGCAGTGAATGATGTTCTATATGCTCATGCTTTTCTGTTGTTGATATGCTTATGGAGGTGATCTATCTTATGATGTTGTGCCTATGTGATGCATACTAGATGGATTTTTGTATGATTTGATATGTAAAATGCAAATGTGATATGTTATGGATACGATGTATACAGCTCTATATGTATGTTGATGATGCTTTTGTTTATGTTTTTGATTCTTTTGAGATGATATATGGATGCAAAATGCATGTGGGTGACCATGGGCTTTATGATGTATGCAAATGATGTAATCATGTAAATTACTATCTCATGTGATGTGATATGCAATCTATGCTATGTTTTTGATATGTCCAAATGTACTCAATCTACACAGGTGATGATATAGAGAGGAGGAAGAAGAGATGAAGAAATACTGACTTTCATTTGATAGACTGCAGGATTTTTTGATTGCATGGTTGATATGGGTATGGATATGGAATGGATGTGGATTTGTCATCTTAAGATTTTTACAAGGTTGTTGCTTTCATCATTGGGCATTGTTTTGGTATTTTTCACTTTTTGAAATGTTGTAAGGAAATACAAGCATCTAGGTATAATTAGACCGAGATGACCTGAGTACTTCTTACATGGATTTTGATATAGCAAGTTGATACAAGCATCTAGTCAAACTTGAATCTAGATGACCTGAGTACTTCTTGCATTTCAACAGACAAGGATTGCCCCTTTTCATGTTTAGACCTCGGAGTCCTCGATGATCTTTTTGCTGATCATGTCATTAGACAAAAGTCATCCCATTACCATAGTTTAATCCACAAGCAGCAGACATAGAAAAAGATTATGCCCCCATCATAGCATCTCTAGCTTTTTTGGCATCCTTGAGTAGCATAGGAAAACATAATGACAAAAATTCAAGACCTTGTAAATTAACCTATTTACAAAACATTCTTGCATTAGACGTGTCTTTTACCATAATGGATATAGAATCAGTTTTAGTGTTTCGGCATGGTATCCTGCTCTATTTTAGATAGGTTGATGTTTTGCGTCAAGACTCTTGGTTTGGGTAGCTTGCTTTTGCTGTGCTTACTTGTCTTAGTGAAAGGTATCACAATCCTTATTGGTATGCTCTTAGAACAGTGCCATTCAAGAATCCAAATCCGCAACTAGGTCGAGGAGTTGCCCCCAGTTTAGACAAGGATCGACTTATTATGAGTGAGATGATAGACAGACATGGAGAGACAAACCCTAAGGGATTGACCTAGTGCCTCGAGGGCTCATTGCTAAATGGCCTTGCCTACGTGACAACGCAGAGGCAACATAGTTTGGGGTAAACCCTAGTAGACCTAAGACCTAGGTGATGACAAAGTGGCGCAGAAATAGCACGGACTTAGATTGACAGAAGGACTAGATATGGGATGGATGGGACAGTGGAGTGGAGAGGAGCCTCGGGGGCGCATTGAGAATGGCTTGGCCTACGTGATAACTCAGAGGCGATGTAGTTTGACAATAGTTCAAAGGACTAGTTCAAGATGAACAATATGAGGGACACAAGAGACATGAAGTCAGAATAGATGGAGGAAGTGGTTTGTCACAGATAGCGCATGTTTACCAGGTTTTCACCACTTGCTTTTTATTTGCACGAGAAGCTAAAAGTACACATGATGCCTATTTGCCAGGTTTTCACCATGGTACCTATCCTAGACACCTGTTTGCCATGTTTTCACCGTAGGATGATTTTTTTGTCTATTTTCTCATTTTTTTGATTTTTTTTTTGCTCTTGTTTTTTATCACTTTTTCAATTTTTTTGGATTTTTTCAGGACTCCCTTACATTGGGGTTTTCAGGTATAGAACTTGCGAAGGTGCATGCTGTTGATAGGATCATCGAATAATTCACCTTTAGACGTAGCCAATTGATATGCCCCTGATCCATAAGCTGTGATGATGACATAGGGACCTAGCCAATTAGGTTCAAACTTTCCTTTCTTTTCTCTCTCTTGTTGATTTCTGAGATTTTCTTTTAGGACTAGGTCACCGACTTGGAATATTTGGGGCTTTACTCTATGATTGTAGCTTCTGGACATATGTTGCTAATATGCTTTCAGGTGGTTAAAGGCCTATTGCCTTCTCTCTTCAAAGAACTCTAACTCTTGAAGTCTGGTCACTCTGTATTCTTCATCTAATATGAGGCCTTTTAATGAGACTCGCAAGGATGGGATATTGACTTCAACGGGCAAGATAACTTCAGATCCATAGACTAGGGAGTATTGTGTTGCACCCGTGGGTGTGCGGATGCTTGTGTGGTAGGCCCACAATGCAGGATTCAGTTGGACATGCCAATCACGACTGGCATCATTAACAGTCTTCTTTAGTATTTTTAGAATGGTTTTATTTGATGCCTCATCCTGGTCATTGCCTTGTGGGTAATAGGGGGTTGAAAAGCGATGCTGGATATGGAATTTGTCGCATAGTTCCCTAACATCTTGGTTTTTGAAGGGTCGTCCGTTATCCGTGATAATGGATGAAGGGACACCATAACGACAAATGATATAGTTTAGGATAAAAGAGGCAATCTACTTGCCTGTGATGTTGGCTAAGGGCATAGCTTCAATCCACTTCGTGAAGTACTCTGTGGCAGTGATAATGGATTTGTGGCCGCTTGAGGAGGGAGGATGAATCTTGCCCAATAAGTCTAGTCCCCACTGACAGAAAGGCCAAGGAGTTGTTAATGGCTGCAGCTCCTGTGTTGGTGCATGTATCAAGTTCCCGTGGATTTGGCATTTCTTGCACTTCTTTATAAAATGATAGGAATCTTATTCCATGGTTGGCTAGAAGCACCCCATGTGTATGAGTTTCTTTGCTAGGGTAGGGCCACTAGAGTGGGTCCCGCATATACTATCGTGTATTTTGCTTAGGGCACTTTGATATTCCTCACTATCAAGACACCTAAGGAGAGTACCATCGAGACCTCAGTGATATAAGGTATTGGTGATAATGGCATACCGGGATGCCTAACGGATGAAGGTTCTCTTTTGGTTACTGGAGAGATCAGGTGGGAGGGTATTCTCTTTAAGATAGGCAAAGATCTTTCCGTAGAGGGGGGAATCAGCCCCAACAATGTGGCAGATGATATGGGACTCAGGGGTGTCGTATGCAGGACAGGACACTGGCTCTACCAAGAACTCATAATGTGATTGACTTTCCAGAATGTCAAGGAGAGAGGCGATTGTGGCCATAGCATCTGCAGCTTTGTTTTCAATCCTTGGTATCTTCTCAAAAGAGATCTTGATGAAGTATTCTTTGAAGTCATCTACCATTCTCTTGTAAGGGATTAGTTTCTCATCTTTTGTTTGGTAGTCATCATTCACTTGATTTATGACTAGCTATGAATCGCCATATACTTGAAGTTCTTTGATGTTCCATTCAACTGCTAGCTTAATACCAATGACTAGGGCTTCATACTCTGCCACGTTGTCAGTGCAAGGAAACATTAATCTGTATGATTTAGGGATTGTATCACCATTAGTTGTGATCAATAAGATACCTGCCCCCAATCCATGTTGGGTGAATGAGCCATCGAAGTACATTTTCCAGGTTGCTATATTTATGTGGAAGATAGATTCATATGGAAACTCAAAGCTCAGAGGGCTGTCATCCATTAGAGGTGCATCTACCAGTTGATTTACTAGTACTTGTCCCTTTATTGCTTTCCCATCTACGTATTCGATATCAAACTCGCTGAGAAGCATGACCCATTTGGACAATCTACCTGTTAAAGCTACCTTGTTGAGTAGGTATTTGAGTGGATCGATCTTCGCCACTAGTTTGACAGAATGTGACAACATGTAATGTCTCCATTTTTGTGAGGCGAAGACCACCGCTAGACATGCTCTTTCGATAGGTGTGTATTGTAATTCATACCCGACGAGTGTTCGACTAATGTAGTAGATAGCCTGTTCTTTCCCATCATAGTTTTGTTGTGCAAGGAGAGCTCCTAGAGCGGTTGGTGTAGCTGAGATATACAGTAGAAGAGGCTTGCCCTAAATTGGTGGCATCAATACTAATGGTTTCATGAGATATTCCTTTAATTGCTGAAATGCTTGTTCACATGACTCGTTCCATTTGAAGGGGACATTCTTGTGTAGAAGGTGGGAAAATTGGTGGCACTTGTCTGCCAATTGAGAGATGAATCTTTTGATAGATTGCAATTTTCCCTGTAGGGAACTTAGTTGAGTCAGATTCTTAAGAGGTGGCATCTCCATGATGGCTTTCACCTTAGTTGGATTGACTTTGATACCGTTTCCAGACACTATGTATCCAAGTAGTTTGCCTGATGTAACCCCGAACACACATTTTTTTGGATTAAGACACACATTAAACTGTTCTAACCTGTTGAAGATCTTGTCTAGTACTACTAGATGGCTTTCTCTTGTGAGTGATTTCACCAGAATGTCGTCGACGTAGTCTTCCATTATAGTGTGCATCATGTCGTGGAAGATTGTTTTCATGGCTCTCTGATATGTTGCCCCAGCATTTTTCAAACAAAATGGCATGACACACCAATAGTAGGTGCCCCAAGGACATGTAAGTGTCATCTTGTGTTGGTCTTTGGGTGCGATCTTTATCTAGTTATATCCCAAGAAACCATCCATGAGTGACAACATAGTGTGCCCTGCCGTGAGATCTACAATCATGTCTATGTTTGGCAGGGGGAAGTCATCTTTTGGACAAGCTTTGTTCAGGTCCCTGAAATCATTGCATATTTAGACTCTGCCATCTGGTTTAGCCACTAGTACTATATTCGAAACCCATTCAGGATAGTCTATAGACCTGATAAATCCAACATCTAAGAGTTTCTTTAGCTCTTCTTTCACCATGAGGGCCACATGCAGATGCATCTTTTTGAGTTTTTGTTTGACCGGTTTAGCTCCTGGAGCTAGAGATAGATGATGCATGATAAGATTCAGATCTAGCCCTGGCATGTCAGCGTATGTCTATATGAAGTTGATTTGTTTTCTCTTGAAAAAATCTATAAATGCTAGGTTTTCATGTTCTGTGAGAGCTTTTGCCATGTGGATCATTCTGGGCTCATCTCCTATGCTGGCATTGATTGGTTCTACCAGTTCTATCAAGATCGACGATCTCTCCTGATGCATAAGATTGGGGAGAGGGTCAAGCCTTCCAACCTTCGGTGCCTCAGAGAGGTTTTCACCGTTGGATACGTCTTTATTTTTATTATTTTGATGATCTAACACTGCCGCGGAGTGGTTTTCACCATTAGATCGTTCTTTCATCTTGATATTTTTATGACTATAAGGCTTGGCACTCTCTCCAAAATAGGCCTTCTCGTTGAGTTCAATAGCGTAGCCAGCCCTGTGGTCTCTTGCAGTTATGTGATCTCTCAGCTCAAGGTAATCGATGATGGAGTCATCGTTTTCAAAGGTGTCTAGTTCAGGGGTGGTACCTTCTAGGTCCTAGTTGATTAGTTTAGGGTGTACCAAAGGTAAGGGGTCATTAGGTTGGTCTAGTTCAATGGCGTTGATGGTTAGGATAGAATTATTAAAGGCATGGACAAAGTCTGCAATGGTACCCTCTATTAGTGGATCCATCAAGGGGGGTATCATTCCTTCCTCACGATTTTCACTATTATTTATATGCGGGTCGGACTCTAGCGGTCTAGCCCTTGGACCTTGTCTCTCGTTGGCATGGGTCGGGTCGTACTCGTGGACAATGTCAATATCTTTTTCATCACAAGACATCTCAGAGATGCTATCCCACTCATACTCATTAGAATCAGTTTCGCTCCCCATTTGCATTCTATGAATTTGTTCAACCAGATTGCTAGTGGATGCTTCTGGTTGTTTGCCTTTGTTCTTGTTGGTTATGTTGTTTCTTGATGGTCCAGTGTACCCTAGCCCTGTAGTGTCTCAAGCTCTTAAGGTATGAGGTTGGATGGGTTCAGTGATGCCATCCTCTCTTGAACCAAGTGGACCATGTCCTTCATACCCCATTCTCTGTAGCATTTGAAAGCCTTGACCATATTGTGCCGTTGTATAATGGGATGGTTATGTTGTGTTGAGGAACTACCTTCATCTTTGTATAGCCACTATAGGACATCTTTTTCATCACTTTCATCTTCTAGGCTTCCCCATTTCACAAATGGTCCTTTGGTGGTTCTCTCTACTTTGGTTGTCCTTAGGATGGGTCTCCCATAGGATCTAGGAGATAGAGGTAGTTGTGCCAAATAGAGGGATTGGGAGACCGTGTACTCACCCAAGCCCTTATCTTTGAGGTGGAGATTAGGTTGAGACACTCCGAAAGAGGAAGCAAGTGTAGCTGGATCTACATGAGATGAAGAGGTGATAGAAGCACGGTTGGTGGGGATCACAACTTCTGGTTTGGGCTGAATAGAGTTGCAGTATTGAAAGGGGTTAGGGTCACCTTGGATGGTGATCTCTTGACCTTCATGTGGGAACTTGATACATTGATGGTATGTGGAAGGTACTACTTTCAAAGCGTGTATCCATGGTTGTCCAAGAAGAATGTTGTATGCTAGCTTCATGTCAAGGACTTGACAAGCTACATCTTTCACTATGGGGCCCACCCTGATTGGTAGGGTAACAATTCCTTTAAATGTTCTTTCTTCCTCATCATAGGCTTTTACTGTGATCTTTCTTTTTGGATCTATAGCCTTCTCTAAAAAGCCCAATGTAAGGATTAGCTTTAATGTACAAATATTCAAACCAGCCCCTCCATCTATTAGGACTCTTTTGATCTTGTGTTTGTGTATGAAAGCTTCAATATGGAGGAAGGCATTATGGGGTTGAGTGATTGACATATCATCCTTCTTAGTGAATGATAGGGAATGTGGTGAGGTGATGTGACCAACCATGGTTTGGAATTGTTCTTCAACTAAGTTCGTGGGGACGGAGGCTTCTGCTAAGGCTTTGTCAAGTATGGACCTATGAGAAGGAGACAGACACAGAAGTTCTAACAAGGAGATGTGTGTAGGTGTTTTGTGGAGTTGATCCATGATACTGTATTGACTAGACGGGGGAGCGGAAGCTCCTCTAAGGGTGACCCTGTTACTATGGGTAGTAACATTGCAATCCGGATCCTTGTTGATAGTGATCACATTGATGTGTGAATCACCTTTTGAGATATGGTTAACAACATAGTTGAAGCTGACATTTGTGTAGTTTGTGTTGTTAGAGCCACTATTATTTCTATTGGAAGGTCCTCCCTACTCATAGTTAGGAAGAGGATCCTTGAATGCCTGATGATCACTATTGGAGGTATGTCCATGAGATTGTCTGTTAATGGATATTTTATTTTGCTCTATTAAGTCTTGGATTATATGCTTGAGTGCAATACAATCATTTGTCTTGTGCCCCCTGTTTCGGTGGTATTCACAGAAGTCATTGTCGTTCCACCAGTGGGGTTTGACCTTTGGTTTGTACTCTTGTGCTGAGGGAAGCGTTATGAGATTGTTGGTGATTAGCTTCCGTAGGGTAGTTTCTAGTGACTCATCCAAAGGTGTGAACTTTCTCCTAGGCTGAAATTTGGTGAACCTAGATTCGGTATTTCTTTGTTTGTCTTGTGTGGAGTTAAATTGAGGTGTTGAGAGGTTGAAAATCGGTTGCTTAGGTGCCACATTTTTGGCATCTACTACCCCGTCATTCACAATGTTTTTATTTTTTGTCCAGAATCTAGGTTTGTCATTGTTGGTGTTAGTACTAGGAGTGTCTTTATAGAGCTTGATTTGACCTTTCACGATTAGGGATTTTTCTATGATGAGGCCCATCTCAATGAATTTGCTAAAAGAAGTAGGATATTGGATTTGGATTTGGTAGCTTAGGTTCATTTGCAGATTGTGGACGAACATTTCTAGCATCTGTTTCTCTGGCATTTGGTGTGGGCACTTGATTGCCAGTTGTCTCCATCTTTGTAAGAAGGCAGCGAAAGATTCTCCTCCTTTCTGTTTGGTGTTACAAAGATCCAATATTGAGATGTCGTGCTCAATATTGTAAGAGAAGTGGGTGACAAATTTGTCTACAAGCTCATTGAAGGTTTTAATACTGGGTGGCAATCTAGAGAACCATTCCATGGCTTTCCCACCTAGGCTTCATGGGAAGAGTCGCATAAGGTAGGTGTCGTTATGTGCGACCTCAAGACAAGCAGTGTTGAATTCTCTGATGTGATCCCTTGAGTCACCCTTTCCTCTATATTTGTCAAATGTAGGCACCTCAAATTTTGAGGGGAAAGGCATCATGACCAAGGCCCTATCAAAAGGATACGATGAAATATCCTCTAGGGTGTAATGTTTTTTTGATGCTCCCATTTTCATGTCTGAAATTTGTTGTTGGAGATCTTCATATTTTTTGTTTATTAGACTTAGGACATCCAAGGAGACAATTGTTGCTTTGCTCTTATCCGTGGGTATTTCATCATGTCTACTTCCTTCAGGGATTCTTTCTTCGTCGATTTCTTTGAGAGCCTCCATGTCATAATCCTTAGGGAGTTTGACTCCTAGACTTGCTAGATGTAAAAAGAATTTTGTTGGGTCTTGGGCAAGCACTTTTTCTAGTAGGCATTGGAATTTTGGATTATGCTGCATTTGAAGGATCTCCTCCATGGAAATTTCTTCGTCACTTTCGTGACCATTGGGAACACTTTTCTCTGCCATTTCTAACTGTTTTTGTTTTTGTAATCTTGTTAAGACCATGCAAGGTAGTAAAGAAATGGGATGGAGTGAAAAAGATTCTTGAGCAAGATGCTAGGATGATACAAGGTTTTACCAAGGTTCTTCTGAGATCTATGTGGTCTCAAACAAGTTTGGGTATACAAAAGCTGTAGTCAAAGTAGGGATGTTAGAAATCCAAATACTTGATGTTGACTAGTCTTATATAAGCCACTAGTAGAGTGTCGAGAGAAAGGATAAGTAACCCTTGATATTGGACACTTACTAGGTTTGTTTGAGTATTGATTGTGATCTAGAATAATCTTGGTTCTAACCTTGTAGGAATTTGGGAATATTTGGTGAGACATTGGATGAAAAAAGTAGATATGGTATGGAAAAGAAGGAGAAATGGTTGATTTGTAAGGTCTTAATCAGATTTTTGGAAACTGAATAGGTTTGGAGATGGTTTTTGAAAATTTTTCAACAGTTTTGCTCTTAGAAGGTACTAAATTTTGCTCTCTAGTTTAAATGTGCAATAATTTAAATGCATCACAATAGAAGTCAAATGTGCCAGGAGTCGAAGTAAATGCGTAACTCTTTGTTATGGAGTCTCCTAGCCTCAAAGGGTTACGCCTTAGAGGGTTTTGGGGGAGGTTGGTCGTCGGTGTAACACAATTACACTCATTGCTTGAGGTTTTCACCTCAAAACACAATTTATTTTAAGTGGCTTGGTAGGGCTTGGCTTTAGCCTGTTACCACTCAGGGTCGTTCCCACTTGGATAGGCGTGCATCCAAGGGCAGGCCCCCCTAAAGGTTTAACAAATAGAATGATAAGTCTGGCACTTTGATCACCCAGTTAAGGGGAGAGCATAAGCCTATTGTCATTCGCAAGCATAGAAAACACTTGTTAATCCAACCGAGTTAAAAGTAACAAAACTAAATGGGCTACTCTACTTGTGCACTCACACGATTGTTAACTTGGAAGTGTTTAGATCATAGCAATATTAATTTTCCCATTTGTTAACTTGGAAGTGATTAAGACATAGCAATGTTCATTTTCCCGTTTGTTAAGATAGTAGTGGTCTAATCTAGGAAAATAAATGAACAATGCAAAGATAGGAATTGGCTTTAGTTACTTCCTTCCTAGTTATGAACTATGTGGAGTTTGTATGAAATGCACTTGGTTACTTTTCCCTTACTTAGCCTAAGTGAACTAGGTAAAGCATCTAAATGACCTAATCCAGCCATTAACCCTGCAAAACAACTGTTAGATCCAATGCACAAAATCAAAAACCCTAAAAATAGAAAGTAGAATCAAATGCATCGCACTGTAGTCTGAATGCACAAAAATAGGACCCGCATGCGGCATTGTACCAAAGTGCAAAAATAGAAGGTAAATGTGCCAAAATGTGAGGTATATGCGCAACTATATCAGATGCATCATTTTACAATGTAAATGCGCAAAAAATGGGTATAAGCACAATTCTGGTAGATGCATCATTGTGCAGAATGAATGTGCCAAAAGAATAGGTATATGCGCAACTAGTATGCAAAGGCCAAAATAGAGATCAGATGCGCCATTGCAGAGGATAGATGTCCCAAAATGTCGTAAGCGCCAAAACAGAGGGTAGATGCCTCACTTGGGAGGTCAGATATGCTAGTTTTACGCATGCACCAATTTGGGAGGTAAAAGCATCGTTTTAGAGGGCAGATGCACCAAAAGTTGCTGTCAGAACCCTGTACCTGCACTTGTACAGACCTATCACTTAAAAACACTGAGTTTTTTGATTAGATAGAGGGGCAAGGGCCCCACGGTGGGTGCCAAAATGTGAGGGGGAAAATAGTTTAATCAAATCAATGATAATAAGAACCCAAACATCTATGAAATCTGAAGATAAAAAGGGAGATTTAAAGTAATAAACAAGAACAACACTTACAACCTCTTTCACCTTGCGTCTTCCATAGTTCACCTATCCTTCTTTGACCTTGATGTTGATGAAGCCCTTAGAAGCTATTTCTCCCTTGCTTGTTGAAGGTGACAAGAATGGAATGACTAAGATATTCGTGTGGTTGAAGATGAGCTTCAAACACACTAACAAATGGATATGAAATGCTTATGGAAGTGGGGGTGCTAAAGGTGCGCCGGTATCTCTGTAGCATAAGTTTCCACAAATGATCGATATGAAATGAAGAAGGAGAGGGTGGTATTTATAGAAAAAGGTGAGGGAAGATCAATGGTTTAGAAGAAAAAAAGAGAAGATCAACAGAGGAGGGTTGTTGAGGAATGTGCAACAAATGGAAGAAAGACATGTGTCATTCGAAAAGCAGCTTTGTGAAGTTAACTCCTCTCTTGATTAGGATGACATTTGATTTTCTTAATTTAGAATTTATTTTTCTAATTTAAGAGAAAGTTTGTTTTAAACATGCTTTAAAACTGCTTTTGCTTTTGTATGACAAGAGGATAGTATTTTTAGAAGATAAGAATCATTTTTGAAGATAAGAATGCATAATTAAATAAAAAGATTTATTTAATTATTTTGTAGATAAATGAGAGGAATAAAATATAAGAATATATTTTATTTTTGTGAAGATATTTGAGGAATAAAATAAAATATAAAAAAAAATATTTTATTTAGTGGAGAATTTAGATTTTATTTTAAATAAAATTTGCATTTTATTTAAATTTGGAAGAATAAAAGGTTTTAATTAAATAATTAAAATTATTTAATTATTTAGCAGAATGAAGGTGATGTATATGAATTTAATTAATTAAATAAATGTGTTTATTTAATTAAATGAGAGGAAATGAATCAATAAATAAATGAATTTATTTATTTATTGATAGAAGAATGTGAATGATGAAATAAATATAAAAATATTTATTTAAGTAGAGTCATGCCAATTTTAGGTGTATACAAAAGCAATTTATAAAGAATATTACTTTAATATTTGTCTTACAATAGGTCGTACAGCTTTTCCTTCTGATTTGCCTAATCTTACCTCTTTTGATTTTCTTTGAGAAAATAATAATACAAGACTTATTTTTGTCCATATATTCCTAAAAGAAAGAAAACTAAAAAAAGAAATATATTGTTTTCTTTACTTTGTTTTAACTATATAAATAATAAATATTTATAACCAGTTTATAGGATATTGCTTCAAATTTACAAAAAGAAAGAGGGCCCACCATTGTGAAGATTTCTCACAAATTCCAAACTGGGTAAGTGATAAATTTAAAGGGTTTTTTCTCTTTATAATATTCTCATTTATGTCCAAAAATATCAAAAACCTAGATCATATATTTTGAGATATGATTTAAATACGTGACTGCTATCTTCATTTTTTGGTGTATTGTGCCTATGACTATTCCTCAAAAACTGTACACTGGGTTGGTAAGAAATTTAAAGGGTTTTTTCATATTATTGTCATCCCATCTTTATCCAAAACTCACAAAAACCCAGACCACATTTGTTGAGATATGATTAAAACACATGACAACTGTCTTTATTTTGCAGGGTCTTTATGTGACACTATTGCTCTTTCAGACTCTTTCCACAATCCTCTTAAGACTTGGGGGCAGCATGATGAGCTCAACCCTTGTGAGAGCACATTCTACTCCACATGATATGATATATCATCAAAAATCTACATGACTTATCCTATACCTGCACATGAAACAAATAGATTAGAATAAAACATTGAAATTCCATGATTGTTTCTTTCTCAGCTCTTCTTACATGTGGATGATGTTCATTGATCAATGCATTATAAACAAAATGTTATGCCTCTTCTAATAGGATATAGAGATCTCATAACCAGAGTTCTAATAGGACCTTCCCACATTTTTGCAGGTTCATGTCGAGATTGGGAGCAGGAATAGAAGACAACTTCGAAGATTGAAGATCTTCAAGGAAATGATGGCTATGACCTTCTCTTTCTTATCCTGAACAACACTGCAATTATCACTGAAACACAATAACTATGCAAATAAATTATAATAGAAGAATGTTAACCTTCATTCTAAAAATGAATTTGTTGCATCAGCTCTACCAATTTTGAGTTGTAAGTGAAAAATGGGCACAATAACTATAAGATATACATACATTATGCCTTCATTTGCATCCTTTTCTAAAATGTAAATGTGTGAACAATAGA
Organism: Cunninghamia lanceolata; assembly: GCA_027924645.1. NCBI lineage: Eukaryota > Viridiplantae > Streptophyta > Pinopsida > Cupressales > Cupressaceae > Cunninghamia > Cunninghamia lanceolata. Next base: position 2,040,228 of record BSBN01001670.1, on the reverse strand, counting down.
AGTTTCTTTCTATGGATCTCATTAAGCCATCACAATCTCATGCTTTGTTGGTTGGTCAATCTAAGGGATAGAAAGAGTCAGGTCCTTCTAACAAGAAACAAAGAAATATAACAAAAATCCACACAGAGATTAAGCATGAAACTCATCTAAGAAGGAGAAGGGCCTACTTGTGTTTATTGTAAGAAATCAAGGCAATTTATATAAACTGAACAAATGAGAGGGGGGCTGAATCAGCTGTCCCAAAAACTTAAACACTTTCTACAATTAAACATTCATCACTTATCCACAATTATTATGATTTAACAATGAGTGCATGAAAACAAAAACTTAACTATGGACACAACATCAAACACAAGAGACACCATATTTTACGTGGAAAACCCCAAGGTGGGGAAAAACCATAGAGAACATTAGCTCTCAATATACGTTGCAATTTTGAAATAATGATGTTCAGGCTTGGTCACTCCATGGGCCTCAACATATTGGCTCACTGCCTCAACCCTAAACCCAGAAAGATTACAATAAGGGTTGTTAAACCCTACTAGTGGCTCACTGTCAGCTCACTACCTTGATGGCAAAAGCTTGCTTCCAATTAGGTTACACATGAAAACTAAATATTGCTTAAGCATCTGCCACTATGCCAGGTACAGTCATTTATTAGCTAAATTCTAAATCCCAACTCTTCATATTCACTGATTTTTGTCACTACTCTATTATTCACATATTCCCATCACACCCATGCGTTCTCTATTCTATTCTGCCTCTACTATTCTTAGTCTCTTTTCTACTCTACCTTTTGGACCTTTCTTATTATCTTCCCATCTTCACTCAAGGACAACTTTTCCATGATTCAACTACAAGTATTTATACACTAAATCAACCTTGGAATGATCATCAAGATTGGCATTACAATCATCAACCATTAGAACAATCTCCAAGGTCGGCATTACAAACATTGATAAAATAGGTCTTGACCTATTACAAAATTATGCAAGGGAGATGAAGTAAAAGGGCATGTGGATCATGCTTCACCTTAGTTGGGACTCAAACACAATCTTCCATGCTTCAACACATTTTCACAATCTTTAAGAGATCTTTGCAATCGCTAGGATCAACCAGGTTGGCCAAACTGGTTACACAACATGCTATCCGGAAGTAATCTTCAAACACCTTCATAATTCTTTTGTTTCAACCAATGAAATGATAGGAACATGATCAGGAGGTATCCACAAGCATGTTATAATCATTAGGAGCAACCGCACAACCTTTAACCACTTTACCGATAAGAATCTTCCTACTAGAACACATGAACTTTACTATCTTTGACTGTTATAAAAGAAAGACATCTCGCGGACTACCAAACTAGGAACCATTACAATTGTTGGAACTTGTCACATCCCAAACTTCCTTCTAGAACCATAGAGAAAAATACTTTATTATGGAGGAATGCGGAGCATAATACTTTTTCCCTATCCCAACTGAACTCACTGAGAAAGCAGGTTTCTCTCTAGTGAGCACAATTCACTCAGATCTTCATGTGGAGAGTTCAAATCTAGAATGTAGCATCCTTAATCATACCTCTAACTTACTTCCAATCTACAGACTATAATCTTCAAGAAAAAAAATGTGGAGTAGTTTATAAGATTGTTCTTCAGCATACAACTCACTGTCTGTACTGCACTTCTCTGTAACTCACTTGTTTCTTTCGGAGAGGCTAATTTTATCAATATCGTCAACATACAAGTCTTCTAAACAAGTAATAGAATAATATATAGTTGACACCAATGACAACAATGATATGTTGACATCAATGACAATACCGATTAGGCACATAATTGCATCAATCTCTCCCTTTTTCATTGATAGAAACATATGATGTGAAAAACTGCAACAGCCATCAAGACAAGATTCTCCCCCTTTCTCTTTACACACCTGCACTATTTTTTTCTACAAGATTCTCCCCCTTTCTCTTTACACATCTACACTCTTTGTCTCTCTAAGTTTTTTCACATGACTTCTCTCTCCTTTTGACATCAATGGTAAAGGGCACATACTTGCACTCTTCTGCTCTGATCCAATCTCTCTTCTAAACTTTCTTCAACTGACTGCTCCCCCTTACTTGATGCTTTCCCTGACTATAACTTTGGTTCTTCATGTGAAGTTCTCTCATTCATTCTTTGTCAATTCTCACCTTAGGATCTTACTGCTACTATATTGTTTCCTCTATCAGCAACACTATAGTACTTACTGCTCTTTATTAGAAACTCATATTAACATCATCTACCTACTTCCCCTGAGAGGTAGCTTTATAATCCTCTTGACTTCAACAACCATCTCTGATTACTACCTGCACTGCTACACCTTTTTCTTTTTATTTCTCTAACTACTCCCCCTTAGGAGTACACATCAAACCGTATCTAGCTCACATGCTATCACTTTCAGAGTAACATATCTTATCTTAAAGCTTTAGACTTGACTCTGACTGCAAGTTTTCTTCTACAAGCTTCCCTTATCATCAGTCTAGTTGAAACAATGTATTCTTCAACCTGGAATTCAATAAAGTGGTCATCACATCTGATTTGAAATCCTTATGTACTACAAAGGCTAGAGACAACTTAATAGCATCCATTTATGCCATCAGAGCAACATTTTCCACTTGCGAGTACCTTTTACACACAACATTGCCTTATTCCTCACCACTTCTCTATTCTCATTCAATTTAATCTCTGATCTTGAGACAAGCTCCCAAGTTTGATTCTTCATATTTTGCATTAATTCCTTTTTCCATTGCCTTGCATACCTCATCTATAGATTCAATAGAGATTTACTTGTTCATCTAGAATTCTTTTTCTTTTCCAATGTACCTTAGATCTTTTTACCAAAGAACTGGTCTTCAATATGGTACTTCTACACAATCTCTAGGGATCTCAGGAATTCCTTCCAGAACTTCTTCTTCTTCAACTTGATTGTCTTCTTGTTCAATAGGTCCATTTGATTCATAGCTACTCAAATCTAATATTATTTCTCTGACTTTATCAACCTTCACATTGGCACTCTCAATGATCTTTCCCAGACTCTTATTGTAGCACTTTTGACTTGAATTTTCTATTGAATGTAGATAGCAGAATGTACATCTTTTCTCCAGTATACATCCATTAGGTCAGCTTCCTTCATCATTAATCTATCAGCCTCTTGGACTGTCCTATACTTTCTTTCAACAACTTCATTCTACTTCCTAGTAGACGATTGTCTCTTTATCCCTAGTTTTTTAAAGAAAATATTGAATTCATTTTATGTGAACTCACCTCCACTGTCAGACCTTAAGCATTAGATCCTCAATTGTATCTCATTCCCAATCATTGCCTTGAAAGTTCATTTAGTTCATAATCATTCAACTCTAAGTTCATCTATAGATTTTCAAACCATTTCCAAAGTAAACTGCTCAGTACTGAAAACAATCTTGAACTTCTGTTACTCATTATTCTCAAGCCAATTATCAAGATCAGACAAACTTATTGATGTAGATGTAATCACTGATCAATAACCATATGCCAAAACTACTTAATATTATCTTCAATAGTAGACCCAGGCGGACCAGAATATCAGAGCCTTGCCTCTTGATTTTATTAGTTAGATACTTGCCAAAATTCATGACCTGTCATCTTGTTCCTTAACTACATACATGGCCAATTCACCTATCACATCATAACACCCAATGTGCACCATATGAGACTCAAGAATTCATATCAAACAATCATCATTGACTTCTTAACATACCTTCAGAACCGCAAATCAAAATACTCAATAGTAGAAGAATGCAGACCAAAATACTCAGATGATTTACACTATTTTAGGGTTAACTCTATTCATCCAGACCAAAATACTCAGAATCCTTTTATGTCTTGATCTATAGAGTTCCTTTCAAGTGATTTGCCATATAAATTTTCACATTATATCTTTGTGCTGAATCTCAGCACTGACTATCTGGCTAAGGGATTTAGAATTTTCAATACAACTCCCCCTGAGCCAGAGTTCCTAGTTTACTTCTCGAAGGAAGTATCTATTCCAGAATCTAGTGCAGACTCATCTCTAACTTCATTTACTTTTTTCTTGACCCAAACCTTGTTCATCTCCTTTTTGACTTTTTCTAGATCAACTTTTTCCACTAGTTTCTTCAATTCTTCTTGATTATCCTTCTTCATGTTCTTACTTCTATAAAATCTTGCAATATGTCTAGGCTTGTTGCAATTGAAGCACATAGTATTTTTCTGACCATTGTTCCTTCCATTCATCCTTGACCTACATAGGTTAGCCTTACACCCAAATGTATTGCATGTATAACAGTATCCACTGAAGGATTCAATTGTCCTATTCTTTCCATAGTTGTTTCTCACTTGACTTCTACACTCATTATCCTTGTGTCCCATTTTATAGCATGCATAGCGCCTAATAGAATTCTGACTCACTTTACTTCTACATACAACATCTCTATGACCAACTTTATTGCATGTGAAACATTTACCTTTGAAAGACTGATCATTCCTTCCATTGTTGAAACCTTTTTTAATATGATTTCTATATTCATTTTCTCTATGACCAATTTTCTTGTGATTGAAACACTGACTAGAGAATGACGGAATATTTTGATTCATTTTACTCCTACACTGAGTAGCCTTATGACCAAACTTATTGCATGAGTTATAATAACCATTGAAAGATAGTACCTTTGAGCATTTGGTTGCCTAACTGGTGGTCTTCTAGGTCTGTTCCATTGATTCTAAATTTGTTTTTCTTTGTTCTTCTTGATCTCAGCATTTGTAAGGACCCGACTCATCCTATATCAAATAACATTAAACTCTGATTTCAAAAATACCAATGAATAAAAATTTTGACAGATGTAGGAAATGTGAAATTCTTCCAGAAGTGCTTAATGCATGATATCAAAATGCAATGAAACTTGAATTTAGTTTCCTAGAATCTTCCGGTTCTTCAAAGATTACAAATTTTAAATCTAGTGAAGAGAGAATACATTACGAGGGAAGTTACATTATGTAAGATAACCAAGAAGAACAATGGATCAGTTCATACCTTAAGTCATGCATTACATTTTGCATTCTTTTTTGATAGCTTGCTTCTCCTCTAGTAACTGTATCCTTATCATCTGCACAAAATTATCTTAACAATCTTATGTTAACACAACTTAGTAATCACTACTTAGAGAATTAAGATCACGATGCTAATTGTAGGACTCCCTACATCCAGGGGACCTGAGTACTGGGGGCATCCTTCGCCATCCAGACTGCCTACATACCCTATATCCATGGGATAAAGGCCCCCTCCTTAGGATGTGACTAACACGGGGAATGCGAACATGTAGTTCTATTTTGCACTATGTTTGATGTAACTATGAGCGGGTACCCAGCCCTTTCTAGGGTTATTCCCTGCCCTAGACAGTTCTTTATCAGCTGCCACCCACTCGGTGAAATAGGGACGGAAGTTAGTCTACTACCACAAACACCTAAAGGGGTGTTTGTCAGTTAGTCCTAGTGTGGAGGAATCCTTATAAGGTGTCTACCCATGAAATCTAATTTACTCCCCCAAGCCAACTTAGGTAATTTTCATGACTAAGTCCGTTCCTGATCACCTAGTACTTTCACCATGATCTGTGAGGGTGAGGTGAGACAATATGATAGATAGTGTTTCTAGATCAGCCTAGTTGCCCTATCTAACATTTCACATGTCCTCCCCGATCTATACTTGCATGTCAATAAACCTCATTTTCTGTTAATATGCTTGAAGTGTTTTCCAAATGAGCATCATGGTAATCATTATTTCAATAGACTTTACCTAACTAAATTGAAAGAAAAACTTGCATAAAGAAAAGATACTAGTTTATAGGACATTAACGGGAACAACTAGCTTGAGCAAGTATCATATATAGAACAATATCAACATATACAAAACTAATAGTGTTAAGACCACTCATAAAATTAGGGTTAACTGATAACTTTGTTCTTCAAATACAATTCCAAATACAATATGAACAAATTCCAAATAATCCTTGGGAAGCAATATGACTTTTGATGAATAGATAAACTTAAAAAGCTTGCTAATTCATAAATCAAATATTATATATATAATTTTATATTATGAAAAGAGTATTATCGACCAAGGCAGCTCAAGCAAATTTTATATTTCATACTTAGAATTCTAATCCCACATAATAATATTTATCTAATTCTTAGGATTCTTCTAACAATTTATAGAGTAGAAACAAGATTCAACCATGCGGCGTCTTTGCATATATTCACAAACCAAATTACTCACTCATACTTTCACATTTCCAATTATTCATACAAATAATTCACTTCAAGTTATTCGTAAACATAAACTGGAAAGGATACTTAAGCTTTCAATGTAAGATGATATGATAATTAAGAAATGATTTTTAATATGGAACCTGTTATTGAGAAAGATGCTATTAAGATTTGAATGCATCTTAGGTTCCCCTACTCATGATTATGGAAAAGGAGGTTATCCCAAATTATAGGGACATGATTAAATAGCAACATTGGAACAATAGTTTTCAAGGGTCAAGTCAAAGGGAACTTTTACATGGTATCATACTTCACCAATGCTATTTGTGTGACCATGAGTTTTCCTCCTCCCTTTACAAATTAGAGACTCACTCTACAATCTAACTACACATTACTTTTAGAGAGATTCATGACAATAATTATGATAGTGTAATTGTAGTGGTAAGTGTACCCTATAGCATAATAGAATTCACAAGAAACATATGGTTCTTATGCACTTGATGCTAGCAGATAACTCAGAGCTATATTCAAAGAAAACTCTCATATAAGTTGAAGGTACAATAATTGATTCCCACATTATTTCAAAGGATGTGCTTCCATATGAAATATATTTTCAATGGTCTAATTCATTACATCAATATTAAGTAAAAGATAGGGAGAATTCTATCTAACCTATTAAAACTCATAGGTGAAAATTACAGTTTCATGTCAATCCCTACAATTGGTAACATGATTAAGTTAAAACACCTCATAGATGTTATGATACTAAAGGGAGGATAAGGTAATAATTCCTCCTTTAGAAAAAAAAGTTAAAGATCTCACATATAGACATGATGAGAAGCCCTTAGATGATAAGTACAATAGATAGGGTCTATTTGTTGAGTATGTAAGGATTGCTTGTGATGGAGAAGTAAATCAATTCCACCAAAACCATTGACATTGAGAAAATTTATTTATGAGATAGATGGTAAATTATCTCTTATAGATCCACAAAAGAATAGTTATAAGCAAGGGCATTACCAAGTAAGCTACTGTAAAAATTTTGTAGTGATTCGAAATTGATTTTGAGAGGCGTGAAGTTAGGGTGCACCACTACTGGGTCCTCTTCCCTTAGCTACAAAGAAAATTTATCACAATTTGAAATCATTCAAGAGATAATTTGTGCATAAGTTTTTGTTAAGGTTGTAATGACTAAAAGTAGCAAATGGCTGATGGATGCTGGGTAGGAGTTGGTTTATGTACCAAATAGGTAAACTCAAGTGCTAAAGCAATACAAGATATACACTTTTATTCCCTTAAAGTAATCCATTCAAATCTGGCCTTCAAATGCTAAGAAATATCATGGTTAAAGAGAGAAACATCATACACTAGATATATATAAAAATATAATGCTTCCTAGAGTATTTTAGAAACTGCCACAAATTTCCCCATGTATCTACATGCATTCATGTGTGACATGTGTAGGACACACACATACATGTAGCCACAATCAAACCAGCATGGACGTACACCGTGTGCACATGTACACTGTGCATCAGCTCTGCATGGGCTTTAATTTAATAGTCATATGGCCCGTGCACAATTTTTTTTTAAATAAAATAAAATCATTTTTTTTTAAGGTTGAATCAAATGGAAGGGAGAATTTTCAGTATACTGTAAATTCTAAAGGATTGTAGTAAATATATATATTTTAGCTTTTGATGCTTCTTCTTTACCCACAAACTCTATATATATCATTCTTTCATGTAGTCAAACACTTTATGAGCATATATCAAACTTATGCGCTTGACATACATGTTAATATGCTTATTCTGAAAAGTTGTGCCTGTGGCAAATGCAAATTGCCTATGAGGGATGAAAGAGTGGACTTTTTTTTTTTTACTTTGTGAAAGTGCGTTCCTGAAAATGTAGGTTATTAGATGAAAAATATTAAGTGTTTCACCTTTGAAAAAATTTCATACAGTGTTTCACCAAATGCAATGAACAAGCCTCCAACCTGTTCAATTCACATTTGCTAGCGTGCTCCCAGCCCATGCCAAAATGGAGTGACTGGCTGTGTAAAGACCAACTCCTCAACCTTGGTGAGCACCCTGTGCCAACGTCTTCCCTGCCTGTTGTAAAATGGCGCTTAAGAATAGAGTATGGGTTTAGAGCATAACGGAAGGGGCAATTTTGGCTAGCACGTCAAAATCCTTCAAAGAACTATCACCTCAGGGAATGCAATGATTGCAGGATTTCACAAGATGGTTTGAAAAAGGCTTTTAAAACTTTCAAGCAAATACAATTAGCTGGTGTAAGGCCAAAAACCAAAACCTATGCCAAAATCTTCCCTTCCTGTGCCGAATGGGTGATTAAGAACAAGGTACGGACTTCTGTCAAAGCATGATGGAAGGGGAAATTCTTTTTAGATATTATGATTGAAATTGCTCTAGTGGACCAATAAACACATCGTGGAAGTATAGGCAGAGCACGTGGGATCCCTAAAAGAAGTATGATCGCAGGATATGCACAATATGGATTTGATAAAAATGCTTTAGAAACATTCAATTGGATTCCATGACCTGCCTACATCAATCATGACAGAAAGGAGATCTTTGTCAGATCTTGTCATTGAGAGCGACTTGGTAGACCTGCGTGTGAAATGGAAAAGTATAGACAATGCACTCGAACTATTCGACAAAATGCCTAAAAGAAATTACGGTCTCATAGACTGCAATGATCAAGGGATATGTGAACCGTTAGACGAAATCCCTCAACAAGCGTTGCCTCCTAAAATACAACGATTACAGGACCACACAAAATGGATTCGTTGAAATGAATTTAGGGACTTTCAAGCCAATGGATTTGGTAGGTGTAAAATTAGAAAGCAAAACCTTGGACAGCGTACTATGCCCAAAATGGCACTCAAAACAGGGTATGGATGTCTATCCAAGCATAACAAGAGAGCTTTTGGTGAGAAGAGGTAATTGCAAGTGCCCTGGCCTATGTGAGAGCTTCAGAACAGGGTATGTAAGAAACACAAGCTTTATCAGATGTAAAACACAAGCAATGTAAAGGTGTACAGAAAGCACGTGAATTGTATGAACCAAAATGACAACTTCATAAACTATCAACCATCACAATTAAAATTATGCATCAATTCTCTCTTACTAGACTACTATAAACAACAAGCATACTAGTACAACAATTCATCTTAATAAAAAAAAAAAGAGAATTCAAAGGAAAGGAATCAAGATTGGGGAGAGGAGAGTTCTTATAGTTTACTCCAGCCCTCCAAACAAGAGATGAGTCCCCTCTTCCTTACAATTCTAGGCATTTTATAGAAAAAGTCCATTCTCCATCTCTATTTTTTAATGATCCTCCACTCTCTTTGTTTAATGGTAATGCATCCTCCACTCTCTTTGTTTAATAATAATGCATCCTCCACTTTCTTTGTTTAATGATAATGCATCCTCCACCTTCTTTATTTAATGATAATGCATCCTCCACCTTCTTTGTTTAATGATAATGCATCATCCACTCTTGTTATTTTAATTATAATCTTATCCTCAATTTTTTAATGGTGTCCATATTATTTGTATTTTTAATTTTCAAATTAGAATGCAAAAATTGAGTTGTGATAGCATTCCTTTCTTGTTCTATTTTAGAACTTTCACCTTTCTCATATCCCAAGCCTTCTTTGACATTAGGACTCTTCTGACTAGTAATCATCTCATCAAGTTTTGTAGAGCTACTATTAAACTTTTTTTCAAAATTTTTTGCTTTCTCCAGGTCTGACTTCAGGATCCAAATTTCCTCTTCAAGCTTAGCACATTTTTTTGATTTGTCTTCTACCAATAGATTTAGATCTTCTTCTTTTTCTCTTTCAGCAACTTCCATTTTCAAATCATTCAAGGTTTCATTTGCTAATATTAGTTGTTCGGTAACCTCCTTATATTTTTCTTTAAGCTTCTTGACTTGCTCTCTTAATTTTATGATACATTCATCTTCTTCTTTAACATTCTCCTTTAGATCTCCGATTTCTTCTTTAGTTCTTTCTAGGTCTTCAAGAGAAACCTTTATGTACATCTTCCTAGATCTACCTCAAGATGTTAAGCTTACTTCCGAGGAATTTGGCTCTGATACCAATTGTTGTTATGCGCTAGACAACGGAGGGGGGTGAATCAGTTGTCCCAAAAACTTAAACACTTTCTGCAATTAAAATCCACAATTATTATGATTTAACAATGAGTGCATAAAAATAGAAATTTAACCATGGATACAACATCAAATACAAGATACACCATATTTTACGTGGAAAACCCCAAGGTGGGTAAAAACCACAGAGAGGATTAGCTATCAATATATATTACAATCTTGAAATAATGATGTTTAGGCTTGGTCACTCCATGGGCCTAAACATACTAGCTTACTGCCATGAAGAACAACTAGGTCTAGTAGGCTCATTGCCTCAACCCTAAACCTAGCAAGATTACAATAAGGGCTTTTAAACCCTACTAGCGGCTCACTGCCTTGATGAAGAAAGCTTGCTTCCAATTAGGTTACACATGAAAATTGGATACTTCTTAAGCATCTACCACTATGCCAAGTGCAATAATTTAATATCTGAATTCTGAATCCCAACTCTTCATACTCACTAATTTTTGTCACTGCTCTATTATTCACCTATTCCCATCACACCCATGTGTTATCTATTATGTTTTGCCTCTACTCTTCTATACCACTTCTTTGCTCTTCCTTTTAGAACTTTCTTATTATCTTCCCATCTTTGCTCAAGGACAACTTTTCCACAATTCAACTAGAAGTATTTATACACTACATCAACCTTGGAATGATCATCAAGGTCTGCATTACAATCACCAACCATTGGAACAATCTCCAAGGTTGGCATTACAAACATTTACAAAATATGTCTTGACCTATTACAACATTATGCAAGGGAGATGAAGTAAAAGTGCACGTGGATCACACTTCACCTTAGCTGGGACTCAAACATGATCTTCCACACTTCAACATGCTTTCACAATCTTCAAGAGATCTTTGTAATCATTGGGATCAACTAGGTTGGCCAAACTAGTTACACAACACACTATCTAGAAGTAATCTTCAAATGCCTTCATAATTCTTTCATGTGGACCAATGTAATGATGGGAACATGATCAAGAGGTATCCACAAGCATGTTATAATCATCAAGAGCAACCACACAACCTTTAACCACTTTATCCATAAGAATCTTCCCACCAAAACACATGAACTTTACTATCTTTGTTTGTTATAAAAGAAAGATAGCTTATGGACCACCAAACCATGAACCATTGCAACTGTAGGAACTTATCATCATCCTAGACTTCCTTCTAGAACCACAGAGAAAAATACTTTATTGTGGAGGAATGCAGAGTAGAATACTTTCTCATTGTTGTAACTGAACTCACTAAAAAAGTAGGTTTCTCTCTAGTGAACACAATTCACTCAGATCTTCATGCGGAGGGCTCATATCTAGTGTAGCATCCTTAATCATACCTCTAACTTACTTCCAATCTATAAACCACAATTTTCAAGCAGAAATAAATGTAGATCAGTTTACCAGACTGTTCTTTAGCATAAACTATTCTTCAACATACAACTCACTATCTATACTGCACTTCTTTGTAACTCACTTGTTTCTTCTAGAGAGGCTAATTTTCTCAATATCCTCAACATACAAGTCTTCTAAACAAGTAATAGAATAAGATATAGTTGACAACAATGATATGTTTACATCAATGAAAACACCGATTAGGCACATACTTGCAACAAAGGCATGATGAACATAATTGTTATAAGAAACAAATTGATGAATTGAAGCATCTTTTTACAAAGAATAGCATTCAATTGCTTGCATCTTCTTCTTCTTCTTCTACATATAAATAATCAAGATCTTCTAAAATAGGTCATGCAATAAAAGATAATAAGGAACACAAACAAAAAGGCAAAGCACTTTGTGTAAATACAAGTTCTGGATCAAGTAAATTGCTTCTTGATTCTTTAGCCTCTAATCATATGGCTTCATCTTAGTCTATGTTCTCTACTTTTGAGCCTTGTAATATGACACCTATATTGATGGGTAATAACACATATATGAATGTAATTGGGAAAGGAACTATTAATATTGGTGAAGGTACTTTCAATGATGTACTTTGTGTGCCTTCTTTGACCAATAATCTTTCCATATATCATATTACTCATAGTGGTGCAGGAAAGGTTGTGGAGTTCACACTTGATTTAGTTGTTATTATAGGCTTGGAGAGGACAAAGATTATTGCTACAGGGGTGGTTGATCATGCGTCTCGGTTATATATCTTTTTTGTTTCTCTTCTGATGATAGTTTAGATACTTTGGTTGATATTCACACTCCTTATGTGAATCATATTTCTGAGGAGAAGTTTGGTCACTTGAACCTTGGTATTCTTTCATCCTCTTTGGTTCTTGAGATTTGTGCTTCACTTCTATCTCCTCCACCTCCTACTTCTTCAGAGTTCCATGATTTAGTTCAACAAGATATTTATTGTCTTTCAAATACAACTTTGTGGGATGAGTATTTGATATGTATTTTAAATTTGTTTTGTGAGTCCCATCTTGTAGACTTGGAGGACAATATCAAGGAAATTCATCTCCTCTTTGATGTTATCTCTTATGGAGTTGCATCATCTTCTTTAGATGTGATGAGGAAACCTTCATATCCTCTTGTTCTTTATTCTACTCTTCACTTATCATAGTTTATCATTAACCTGGAGTATCTTGACCAACATTTGAATGACTCTTCTTTGTCTTTGAATCATGTTCTACATCAATTTCCACCTAAACTAATATAACTAGTCTCAAAATAATATATGGATAATTCTCAAATTCATGCTCATTTGAGTATTCAAAATGATATTATAATAGCCTAGCATAACCCTCAACTATAATTATCAAAGCATGGATATAATTCATGAATATACAATCAATGATATAACTTATGATTAGCATCAATACGTGATCAAACTCATTCCACTTCATCAACCCATTGCATACACACATACAAACCAACTATTTAACAAGCATCTATCTCAAAGCACTATAAGGCATAAGAATCGTATTCAAGAAGAGCATGATGAGAGTTGCAGAATGGTTGGTCCTTGCACATTCCCAAAAGTTTATCCTAATATCTAAATCTATCACTCATTACCATAGATTAGATCCATGGGTACAAAATTGACTTAGGTTGTTTTTATAGTCATAGATTTAAACCTCAAACTTTTAAATTCAAATTTTAAAGTCACACCCTACCAACTCCTTCCTACTAGCTATTGTGAGCTAGCCTAGACAGTATTTTGTGTGGATTTATGTGTTATCTTGTTGTATTTAAAGGTATTAATTCATTCATTTGAAATATGCTAGAAACTAGGAATCTTTAAAAGATAATTCACATGAGAGCATAATAGAGTATCCTAATTACATCTCCAACTTGAATCATAATTCTAGGTCAATTGCACACTTTTTTTTTGTCTTCAATCACTGAACAATTCAATAAATTCCCCATATGTTTATGTAAAAATCACCATTACATTTTATATTTCTAAATTTCAATTTGAAAGTACATTTTGAATTGTACTTTCCTATTTTTTTTATGCCATTAGCTACTTGCAATCCTAAACTTGCTTTGAGGAGTACTTGTTTAATCCCTAACATGGCCACCCAATCCAATGAGATTGAGATCTATTTTGATGCTCATGTTGTGAACAACCAAGAGGATAATCAAGACTATGATCATGATGCTCATGTGGCAAACCAATATTTTGCAAATGATCTTTGCTAGTTTGGCCAATTTTGAAAATCCAACATACCTAACTGATATGGCTCATGTCAAGTTTACCAATAAGTCATTTGGAAGAGACATCTTACAAGTTAGTGCTAAATTTACATCATCTATTGTGGTTAGTGTATCTACCTCCTCCCTCTCTTCCACCATTAATCCATCTTCTATCATTACTCCTTCCACCACCACCACTCATCATCATGGTGTTATCCTTACATCTACTAGTGTCCCACCACATAGCATCTTCCATTTTTCCACCTTCCAACCTCTATATTTCTCTCATCCTAACTACACTCCCCTTAAGATACTCACAATTCATATGATGTATTACACCTCTATGCCTACTTCATCTAACACTAGCCAACCTACAGCCAATCCTCTTAGTCCACCCACTCCAACTTCTAGCACTCTATCCCATGCTATGTTTATCCCCTATACATGCCTTTTGTGAGGCCCAGATTTTGCATGGATTTATTTACTTATGATACTTTTGGATATGACATTTTATATTATTACCATTACACACAATGTTGTTATTAATATTATGTTACATTTGTATTTTATTGATTATTGATGATCTTGTATTTAATTATTAATTATGGTTTTAATTGTGTTATATAGAATTAGAAGTTTATAATTTTTTGTTACATGTTTATGATAGGTTCTTAACAAAGATAATTGTATATGTTAATACATTTTTTGGATGATTACATTTGGAAGGCTCCTAAGAAATCCACTATTGTGTTTTATCTTGTGCCGTGTGATTAGTTGCCCTTAAGTGATAATTTTATATAAAATAAAACTCGTACGAGCGGATTTTTTAAATATATTTTATAAATGTTTAAAGGTGGAGAAAAACAAGTGACGAGAAGGGAAACCTAACCCTAGTTTTATTTTTTCAGGAAAAGTTTTGAAGAAGAGAAAAAGGACAGAGCTAGCAAAAAAACATTTGGATAGCAAGGTTTCCCTAACTTTGTGGAGGTTCGTCTTTCATTATCATCATAGAAATTTTTTATTTTTGCAGGAAAAGTTTTGAAAAACAGAAAAAGGACAGAGCTAGCAAAAAAACATTTGGATAACAAGGTTTCCCCTAACTTTGTGGAAGCAAGAGGTAAGTTTTCATACCATTCTGAAAAGTAAGTAAATGAGTCATTTTAGATCAAAAAATAAATAGATTGGTTGTCTGTTTTTCTGAAGTATTTGTGTAAGTGTGATTAAAAATATTTGGGTTATTTGGGGAGTTGATCTTTTCTTATTGGCTTAAGATCTGCCGGAAAAATATTTTCATTAGATGACGGCATGCCCTGATTTGGGTATAGTGAGTCCCATTGACTCTCCCTCTAATATGGATTTTGTGAAAATTAATTTGTTTGTGAGTTGGTATATGGGGTAGCTTGCTGTTGTGTATTGTTGTGTGTGTGTTATGCGAGTAGTTTTCCTATCTCTGTTGGGAGGTGTTGGGAGGTGAGGTGAGGTACCTTGGTCATGTGAACTTGTGAATATGTGATGTTGCAAATTTACACTTAATAGGGAAGATACATTCTATGAAAATGTTTGCTGTTAGTAAAAAAAAAAAAAAAAAATTGATGGAAATTAATTTCCCATGGCTTATTGTAAAGACCTCTTTGTCAATCCTATATAAACTGTGTATTTGAAGAGAACCTTCTATTCTTGTGATTGTAAGTATGGTTGTAACTAACAAAACCTTTTAAAAAAAAAGTGAGTAGAAGTACTAAATGGAAATAAATAATAGTTAATGACAGAAAATTAGATTTCTTTCATTAGTTTCTATTACTTGTCATGTCATTTTTTTAATGTAGGCATATACAGGAAATATAAGAAATTTGTGTGTATGCATTGTAGTTCTGTGTATCTTCTCAATTTGTGAATGTAAACCAATTTAATAAGCATCTAAAATTTATGTTTGTAGGAGTATAATGGAATTGAATTGGTCTGTTTTCTTCATTATTGCACATTGATCACCACAGAAAACTACAAGCAAATTTGTACATCTATGGAATTACTGTGTTATGTACCCTGTTTGTCCAGCTAGAAATAATTTATAGATTAAGACATCTTACTGTGTTATGTACCCTGTTTGTTCAGCTAAAAATAATTTATAGATTAAAACTCTTGCTCATTACTGTGTTCATATATTCTTTATATTATCAATTGAATTTGTAGATTTTTATACAGAAGAACTCAGAAATCCAATTGATATATAACCTATATTTTTTCATCCCTGTTTATTTTACCATTGTTTTATAGATTAAAACTCTTGCTCATTACTATGTTCATTTGTTGTTTATTTGAACTGTATACAGATTCATATGCACATGCATATATTCCTATATATATGTTTATTTATATTCTTGATGCTTGTATATTTTCTGTACAGATATATAAATATATTGACTGTACAGCTGTGGGAAGCGGCCAAGGAGGCTGTGGGAAAGCCCCACCGCTATGGCCCTCTTGTGGCAGCCGCCTCCGCTTTTACATCTTATTGTTTTTTTGTTTTATATAAAATTTTTCTATTTTAATTTTTTTCCCCTCCCCCTCCCCTACAATTTATTAAATCTGTTTTTATACAGATTTAATCCTGTATTTCCTTAGACTCTATCAACATATAGAATTAATATATTCTGTTCAATTTCAATCCATAGATCCTGAAGCATCAACAATATACAGGGTATATTTGGTATACTGTACAGATATATAATTAATTAAATAAACATTGCTTTCAGAAAATAAAAAAAACAACCATAACAAAAAAAAATGATATAACTAAAATAATTAAAACCCTCAGAAACTAGTCATATATAGATTATATGTGTAAACCCCACTAAGAAAACTTGGGGTTTTTGGATCTCAGATTTTCTGCAACCTTTTGTACCCTGCAATCAAACTCCAGCTAAATATCTCTTCCTTCCTTTTAGCACCTACATGCATAATATCTTCCTGGTGAATCCTGCAGCTGCAATAAAAATGAGAGATGTAGATTAGGGAGAAAATTAAAACAAGGTAGTGTAAAACTTGAATTTTTATACACTTTTGATATCATTTTAGCAAGTTTTAATAGTTACTAAAATTACACCCCCACAACTCCCTATTTTCTAACTAACCTGATTTAAAATGAAATTAATGTGTAGTAGTTTAATTAGAATTTCAGATTTTGTTTTATGTGGAGAATCTTGTATGATATTTAAAATCAGAAAGTTATTGTATAATTATTAAATCATATGATTTTATTTAAATGTTAATTTTTTTCTTGTCTCTATGAAATGAAGTTTTATTTCAATTTAGAAATTAAAAGCTTTAGACTCTAATTTTATTAAAAATATAGAAATGTTATGATTATTTACTTATTTTATACAATTTAATTAAGCTAGGCCTTTTATTATTTAATTTCTTAAATATAAGATATTTAGGAAAATAGTCATCTCCTTTTCATAATTGTAATTATGGATTCTTTTATTTGGTCCATGACTACACTTAAATTATTCTATTCATAAATTGCAATTAGGTTGCAATTAAAAATGACTTTAGATGTAAGATGGAACCTAGTGGAAAATTTAGACATTTAAACTGACCCTAGAACATATTAGACTAGCCATGTTAAGTTAGTGATACCTCAACCCTCTACTTTGAATACCTACTGAAAATTCATTCTATGAGTTGTTCCCTCTCTACCACTCGCTTTTGTTTCCTTTGACCTTCTCTTTGTACGGCTCACATGCACTCGATTCAGTACAACTGTGTCATATGCATTTCATGTGCTTCTAAGAATAGAAATGGTTTTCTATTATTGTGTTATTTAAATTAAAAAAATTGCATTGTGTTTGTACCTATTCATACTTGTGTGTACGGGTGGGCATGACACATTTAAATACTTATCTTTCCTCTTCTATGCATATTTCCCAACCTATGGTATAATTTATCTTTTTTAGCTATCATACTTTGTAATATCCCTTGCTATTTCAGACCTTATTTTGCTGATTTGAACCTCAAGGAATATTGTCAAACACTTCTGATGTAAACCCAATGCTTGCTGGTCTGTGTTTTCAGTCTGATATTTTTGCTTGATAATGATAGCTGAATATTCTAAATGCTTATAAATCCAAACTATAATGTCTAAGCATTAATCTAAATACATAAATGACTTCTCTTTTGATATTTTTGAAGCATATACATGAAAATTAGACATGAAATGCACACCTACAGCCAATTGACATTTTGTCAAACACTTGGCATGCATACTATTATGCTAATCATGATGGATATTAATATGCACATTACATCAAATAGATGGCCTATCTAATACAATGCTGATATGAATGGCCAAGATTCTTGGCTCTACAATTTTATGCAACTCCTAAAATGACAACTATGAAACAATGCTGATATAAAGATGCTAACTCATGAAAGAACCTGGAAATGTAAGCTGCTGTGAATCGATGACGAAGATGAAGGAATGGCAGCCTCAAAACAGCTCATAAACATCCCTCTCAAGCCCCAATCGTGCCTCTCAAGTGTAGCACCCAGCCTTCTCATCAACCAAGGAAAGGAGTCCCTTCCAAACCCAAATTGAAACCCTCTCCTAGCTGCCCCGTACTGTAGCGTTACTATTCACAGCACTGTAGCAACACTGTAGCGTACTGTAGTAAATCACTGTAGCAAAACACTGTAGCACGCACTATAGCAAATCACTGTAGCGCGCACTGTAGCGTCACTGTAGTGTGCACTGTAGCGTCACTGTAGCGCTACTGTAAATCACTGTAGCAAAACACTGTAGCAGCCAATAGGAAAACTTCTGATATGCAAATTGATACCTCTAAACCCCTGTTAACACTGCAGATTTAAGCACAAATGAAAGGACTGAAGTATCCCTTCCAATTTGCAACCCTTCGAAGGATATTTCACCACCTCAGTTATGCTAATCTATGGGAGTTTCTGTTCCCAAAGACCAAATATGCAGAAACCCTTGGCTCCACAAAACTCATCAAATGCAAATGTCAATAATCGGATGCCTGGAAGCTTGCCTTGCCCCTTCCTTTATACTTTTTTCAATCCCACTTCAAGAAGTTTCTAGAAAAATAATATTATTTTATTTTAGTGACTTTATGTAATAATATTTATTTAATTCACTTTATTAAATTAATTAAATATAAGGTCACTTTATAATATTTATTTATTTAATAACCTTACAAATAATTAATTTAATTATTATCTCCCTTATTTTTCCCATCCAACTGAATCCAGGAAACAAACCATCGACTAGGTGACTACCTCAAGAAGACCCCCTAACCATGTACATTAGCCTACGAGGGTCAGGAATAGGCTAAACCATCCGCAAACAACATCAGTTAAAAAGGGGACATTACAGTCTGCCCTCCTTGAAATTGCTTGTCCCTAAGCAATCTTGGCTACAAAGACAATTTTCCCCACCTGGATCCCAAGGGAGCATCTGTGTAATGTCCCTGCTGTCACCAAAGAGCTCCTGTAACACCAGCACTAGCACAATTGATTGAACCTGCTGAATCAAATCAACCCCAACGCCAGATGTCGCAAAAGCATAAGTATTAAGTGGAAGCAACTCTGAATACTGACAATGCTTGCTTCCCATAACTGCGCAAGCTAAGCTGTCATACACACTATCTAGCATATACGCAACTGAGCTATGCGTCTGAAATAGATCATGTACATAAAGATCAAAAGTGCAACTGCAAGTAATCACCCTCATATATATGCTGCAAAACTCAACAGTGAACCCTGATGCACACAAAGGATTCCTCAACATACTGGAGAGTATCCCACAACTAATGCCTGGATCCCAAATGAATCTGTAAGGAACTACATCAGAATCTTGCTGAAAACAGCTGTAGCCATAGAACCTGCCAAAACTCAGTAAACTGTGCAATTCTATAGCTGAAATAAACATATCATTTCTGATGTCAATCCCTGGGTCCCAGTGCCAAACTAGAAGTCTGTCACAAAGCGCACCTGTTGACTTCCACTGTACCATTCTACATAAACCATTGACATAGCACCAAGAGTGGTAGAACACCTCATCAGGACCAAAATAGAGTGATGAATCAAACATGTCACCACCAAGATCCCAAAACAGAATCAACAATCCACTACCAATGACAACTGGTGGCACCTGCTGCACCATACTGTATGCAACTGAATCACTAATATGCCAAGAGGCTGCTCCCTGATACTGAGACTTGTAGGTTATGGACCCAATCAACTGTTGGAAAAGATGAGTATCTCCTAACTCATCTGCAAATGTTGGTGTCCCCACAATACTTCAACTGCCAAAGCTAGAAGAAGAATGCTCCTGACACCAACTCATAAAGCCAGTTGCACTAATCAATGCAAATGTGGAGGGTTGATCCCTCTCAACATCAACAAAAGTGGATATCTGTGCCTCTTCCCTCACGAGTGCACCATACAACTGCCTAACAAGCATGAAAGCACAACCTGTATCCTCTGCCCAATTCCTATGGACATGCTGACTAACCAAGCCATCATACGTACTGCCCCCATAATCATCCTGTAACCATGTATCTGTGTGAAATCTCTGTGACATAGAAGTAGCAAACCTTGTCGGATACATAATAGCATGATGGATAACTGACTATTGTCCCTGCAAGTAATTCCTCATACACAACTGAGTCAGGTACTTGTAGGCTCTAGTTCCATCTTCTGTAGATGACAACTCTTCATCCCACAATGGATGGTATAAGCCCCCCATCAATCCACATTGATGCCTCAACCAATCCTCTGCATGTGAACTAAAAGAAAGGTGATGAACTCTCCTCACTATGTAGTCATGGTAAAAAGCACCAACCTCCGTCAATAGTTGACCATCATAGTCCTGCTTTCTATCACCTGACATAGAACTAACCTTAGGGGAATCAAGTGTTTTTTCAGATTCATCCTACATTTGAATAAAGAGTCTTCTAATGTTATCTATCCTTTTTTGTCTTGCTATGTTGATGAGATTGATCTTTTCTTTCACTTTTTGAAGATGATGTCTTGCATTGGCAGCCACTAATCTAGCCTCTTTGGCTTTTTGCAACCATTCTTCATTAATCTTTTTGGACTTCTTTACCTCTTCAATGCCAAAATATACAAAATCAGTCCTCTTATCCTTGATATCTTCATGTCTACCAAATGGTGTAGGGCTGCCATCAATGTGTGATATCATATCATTGGCTTTCTCATGATCACAAGCTCCTATCTCACGAGAATGATGGGACATAGTGTTGCTGTCCTCAAACAAATTAGTGATGACATCATGCCATTGTAAAATGTCTCCTTCATCACGTGTATTCAAAACACTAGTGGCTGCTCCACTAAGCAAAGGATCAACTTTCACATACACCTTAATATCTTGGACCTTCAATGGACTTTCATATGTATGAATAACATTCATGGAAGCACCATCTGATTCTTTACCACGATAGGATGAAGCAATGCTAGACTCACCTAATGAAGTATCACAAGAAACCTTATCTTCATGTAGCTGCTCTAATGTAACTGGTTTGTCTTCACCCATCACTTGCTCTTCTTTTCCCTCATTTCCTTGTCCCTCAATCACATGCACAACACAAGATTCTTGCCCATCCAAAGAGGCTGCAATAGAAGACTGATTTTTTGATTTCTTTGGTGAAGCATGAGCCAAACTCAACTCCACATTCAACTCCTCAATCTGATTTTCCGCCATAAGGAGAGCCATTTGAGAGTTTTCCAAAGATTTTCTAGTCTTCACTAGCTCCGTGGTGAGTTGATCAACCTCTTCCTCTTTCCTCTTCAATGCATCTGAATATATGACACCCAATTCAAGTAGGTGATCTCTATCGGAAAGAAGAGTTAAATAGTTATTTTTCATAATCTCCATGGCTGTCTTAAACGCTTGCAAATCAGAAATTGATGAAGCCTCTTCAACACTTCTGTGCCTCCCCTCAAGCTGGACCTTCCATAGATGAATTTCCACCATCTTGTGGGAATGATCAAAATGGGACAGCGCTGTAACAATCTTATCTTCACCAACCTTTAGTTGGTTCTCCAAATCAGACTTAGGGACCAAGGAAAATTCATTAGTTGAAGTTGTGGGCTGCTAATGGAGAGCTTGACTCTCATCAAAATATTCTTCTAAAGTGTCCTCATGCTGGTTTGGAACTAGAGTAGCAGTAGTTCCCAACCTTAACTCTTCATCATCCCTCCAAAAAATAGACTCAATGGATGATGAATTGCTAACCGTATGCAGAGAGGTAAGATCACTCTTAGGACTATCAAAAGAGTCCCCAATCATAACCTCCATGTCACCAACTAGGAGACTCATGCAACCTTGTCCTATAGGATCCACTGTTTCGTCCTCTCTACCTTCTGTAACATCAATTAGGTGAAGATCAACTGAAATAGACCTGATCTCAATACTACTGGTCCATACTTCACCTGTTAGTTTTCCCTCTGGATTTTCGTGAGTGCATTTAACATCAGCCCCAAAGGAATCATTAAAAGAATCCATACCATTGCTATCCTCCTGAAGAGAAGAAACCTGTAGCCCAAAAGAAGGCATCTCCTGCTCATCACCTTTGTCCATTTTGTTCTCCATAGGATCAGCTGAATGCTGGTCACTAATTGCTGAAAATTCATTGTAGAAGTTTCTAGATACTTCACCTGTAGAGACCTTTTGTTCCTCCTTTTTGTTTTGTGATGTAGACCCCTTAAAAATGGATGCCATAAACCGAGCTGCTTTGTCTATGTTTGCAGGGTGTGAAAATAATTCATTCATCCTCTTCTGGTTTTCATCCAACTTATTCAAACTTTGTTTAAGCTTCTCCATATTCCTGTCCCACTGCTTCTGAGTACTTGAAGTAACCATTATTAACTAGCTGATTCAATGTCCAATCTACCCAACAGGATTGCAGGACAAAAGCTCTGATACCACTGTAATATCCCTTGCTATTTCAGACCTTATTTTGCTGATTTGAACCTCAAGGAATATTGTCAAACACTTCTGATGTAAACCCAATGCTTGCTGGTCTGTGTTTTCAGTCTGATATTTTGCTTGATAATGATAGCTGAATATTCTAAATGCTTATAAATCCAAACTATAATGTCTAAACATTAATCTAAATACATAAATGACTTCTCTTTTGATATTTTTGAAGCATATACATGAAAATTAGACATGAAATGCACACCTACAGCCAATTGACATTTTGTCAAACACTTGGCATGCATACTATTATGCTAATCATGATGGATATTAATATGCACATTACATCAAATAGATGGCATGTCTAATACAATGCTGATATGAATGGCCAAGATTCTTGGCTCTACAATTTTATGCAACTCCTAAAATGACAACTATGAAACAATGCTGATATAAAGATGCTAACTCATGAAAGAACCTGGAAATGTAAGCTGCTGTGAATCGATGACGAAGATGAAGGAATGGCAGCCTCAAAACAGCTCATAAACATCCCTCTCAAGCCCCAATCGTGCCTCTCAAGTGTAGCACCCAGCCTTCTCATCAACCAAGGAAAGGAGTCCCTTCCAAAGCCAAATTGAAACCCTCTCCTAGCTGCCCCATACTGTAGCGTTACTGTTCATGGCACTGTAGCAACACTGTAGCGTACTGTAGCAAATCACTGTAGCAAAACACTGTAGCGCGCACTGTAGCAAATCACTGTAGCGCGCACTGTAGCGATACTGTAGCAAATCACTGTAGCAGCCAATAGGAAAACTTCTGATATGCAAATTGATACCTCCAAACCCCTGTTAACACTGCAGATTTAAGCACAAATGAAAGGACTGAAGTATCCCTTCCAATTTGCAACCCTTCGGAGGATATTTCACCACCTCAGTTATGCTAATCTATGGGAGTTTCCATTCCCAAAGACCAAATATGCAGAAACCCTTGGCTCCACAAAACTCATCAAATGCAAATGTCAATAATCGGATGCCTGGAAGCTTGCCTTGCCCCTTCCTTTATACTTTTTTCAATCCCACTTCAAGAAGCTTCTAGAAAAATAATATTATTTTATTTTAGTGACTTTATGTAATAATATTTATTTTAGTCACTTTATTAAATTAATTAAATATAAGGTCACTTTATAATATTTATTTATTTAATAACCTTACAAATAATTAATTTAATTATTATCTTCCTTATTTTTCCCATCCAACTGAATCCAGGAAACCAACCATCGACTAGGTGACTACCTCAAGAAGACCCCCTAACCATGTACATTAGCCTACGAGGGTCAGGAATAGGCTAAACCATCCGCAAACAACATCAGTTAAAAAGGGGATATTACATACTTATTCTTATATACACCATAGTGGCCCCCAACCTTCATTAGTTATCTCCCATTTTCCATCCTAGATGTACTAATTCACAAGATAGATCAAGTAGAAAAAGAGTGGATGTTAAACCAAATGGACAAGATAGTTTGGACTTCAAGGATGATACACACACACCCCTATCACATGAGATTGTTATACTTGAACCCCTCCCTATGGGCTTTGCATCGCCACAATTTTTAATAGATGATGGCAAAGATGACACAAACACACATTTGACATTTTTATAGTTGCATGTGTAGACTTCCTATACCAGGATAAATTATTAACAAAGTTATTTCCATGGACAAACTATAATCATATTTGTCCTTAGATTTCATAATAATAAATTTAATATCTAGACAAACCATGATGTATTATTAAAATTATAAAGTCATATAATCCTACACAAGAGTGCATCATTTATTAACATGTAATGATATTAAAGTATTCTATCAAAATGGGCCCAAAACTAAATAGAAATTGGCCTGGGTAAGATAATTTTTCCATTACAATAAACCTAAAATAGGTGCATGTGTATGATTACATTTTGTGTTCAAGATTGGTTACAAGATAAATAATGTCCTCCTCGAATTATCCTTCTACTTATGTTTATTCTTCTAAAGGCAGCTTCATAGATCTATCAAAGGGTTCATCCCCTCATCTCCTTGATGTGCACTAGCTTGATGCATGTAGGAAACCTCCAAACCTTACGAATTGTTCTTTTCATTCAGATTGGGGCTTTACGATGGCAGCATTTCTCTTTCTAGATTTACAGTTTCTATGTTGGCCATTTGTAACTCATCTAGTTCTCCTACATGTGAGTTCTCTACTACAGCATCATATGCAAAGATCTTGGGCTCTTCTTTGAAACACTACTCTTCCCCTATGATGGCACACATGACTAACCTAACTAGAGTAGTCATAAGGTGTACTAGCTAATTTAGTACTAGGATGAACACCATTACAACCCTTTTATATATACACATCATATATTTACTTTCTTCACCCAACACAACATAACTACGCACCTAAATAAACAAGTATCCATGTATTCAATAAGTTCAATCCAACAATGTAATAAGGTCCATCATATATTTACTTTCTTCACCCAACACCACATAACTACGCACTTAAATAAACAAGTATCCATGTATTCAATAAGTTCAATCCAACAATGTAATAAGGTCCATCATATGTTTACTTTCTTCACCCAACACCACATAACTACGCACCTAAATAAACAAGTATCCATGTATTCAATAAGTTCAATGCAACAATGTAATAAGGTCCAGTATAATTTTTTTACATATAATGTTTAAGAAACACTGCTGGGGCAATTACAACTTAATTCTTCACATAAGTAGGCTAAGTTCTGACAATTAAAAGGTTGACTGTTTACATATCTCACTGGGTTCTATGGAGGTTCAGAAATTCAGTCTGAGTATCAAAAATTTTGTTGAGTTTGAGAGTTTCATAGTAGAGCTGTGAATTTTTCAAGTGCTGAGTTTTTCTATTTTGTATCTGTGTTCTGTGAACTTTTCTTTAAAGACATATTTGTGAAGGCTGTTATCAGAAATTTTAATTCTGGTTGTAAGCTATGTTCCCCTCTACTTTAATGAAAACAAAACTATAAATATTATCATCTAGAATAGAGGGATTTTCTTTTCTGCTCTAGATTTTCTCTTTCCTTAGGTATGTCCTATACCACACTATTGTATCCTTTTTGCAGAGATTTTGCATCAATTTCTCTGCGTCTTGAATAGAAAATAATGTTGACAACATCCATGCTTTGTGATTGCATATCCTTTCTATGAGTTATGGCTTACTCTCTGTAGTTGAGTTTGTTTAACATTGGCTATATCTCAGTAAATGAAATGTAATCTTACCTTTCTACAGTTCACCTTTTGCCACCATAATCATTTAATGATTTTCATTTTGGCTTCACATTATAGAATTAGAATCAACAATTAGAACTATATGCCTATCTTTTCCTTTTTTGATCCCTTGGCTTTTTTCATGAAACATGAATTTTCTCACATATAAATTTTTTTACAATCAAAATTGTTAAACCTGCTAGAACTTTGTGGACAAACAACTAATAAAATATTAAACCTACAGACTTTTGTTTAGAATGTTAATTGTGATATAATATAATAAATAATAATTAGTGTTGCTTTATTGTTATCCTTTTCGAAGGTAATTACTGTATTTGTACCATATGTATAGCAACTTGGCTTTGCTGCCAAGTCAATATAACTCCTTTTTATCTGGCAAACAAATATATTTTCTTACATAAGCCAATCTTGTTAAACCATTTACCAAATAATGGATCTAATAGAGAGTGAAAGCAGTTGATCAAAGAATTAAAACCTTCTCGGATCAAGCCTACAGTGGTAGCACATCATAATAGTTGCTGTTTGCTGTTAGTAAATCATTGTTTCTGAACCAGTTATAGGGAAATGAGATTAAGGAAGTTTGACTATATTTTCTTTCTTTGCAATGAAAGAAATACACACAAATTTGAATGCCAGACTGTAGTAAGGTTGAATAAACTTTCTCTGTTTGCCTTATGCAGGGATTATTTGGCATAGAAGACATGCCCACAAGTGTGAGTAATGTGGCTTCCAGTGTGATCGACCTGAGTAGTGACGAGGAGGATTCACTTCAGGAGAAAACTCCAACAGAAATACAATTGCAATCGTCTATAGGAATTTTAAAAAACGAATGCTCTGAAAATTTGTGCAATACACAATTAGAACAGCCAATTTGTACCCAGACAGTTCAAGATGCTGCATTTTCAAGATCAGCTCGTCATGAATTCGACTGGTATTTCAAAGATACCAAACCTAACCTTGACAATAGGATTCAAAGAACTCTGTCATCTGTATCTTTAGCTAATGAACAACATGAAAGTGGATTGGAGCAGGATGGATCGAGGCAATCTAATGGCATTACATATTCTGCTCTTGGTTCGCCATCTCATCATGAAAGCTCTGCACAGCAAGCTTTTAGTGCAAGAGATATTCAGCAGATATTAAATGAGCAGGGAAGGCAGACCTTGCCAACATCTTCATCAAGGTCAAATTGTCTGGGCCAGCCAGGCCAGGAAATTCAAAACAGGACTGATACACTTGGAATAAATCACAGTGTGCAAGTAAACCATGAAAACACAAGAAATGTTGGAAGTATGCCTGCAGTTAGTTCTTCCATGTCAAATCAATCTCGTCATGTTTCTTCAAAGAGCAGTTTTCACCAATTTTGGAAAGCAGGAAGTTATGATGTTCGATATCCACAAAAAGAATCCATACCAGGTCCTTCTATACTTTTGGAAAATTTGCATGTTGCGTATCTTTTTTATTATGAAAATATTGTCCTAGAAATTAGATATTAATTATCATACAGTTATCTGTTTTCTTATCTTCTGTGATCTTCGAACTAAGAATGTTGAGGTTCTAAGGAATGTCATGCATCTTTAGCACTGTTTCTGTGAAGCAATTTACATGATTCTATAGTAATCAGTTATGGCATGGATTTGATACGTTCTTGCTAATGTGATGGAGTTAGACAACTTTAGATACTTTAATAATACTGACAATTATTTTCTTCTTTATGCAGGTGGAATGTTTCATGTTCGTGTACATCCGAAGTTCCTTCATTCTAATGCGACCTCCCATAAATGGGCATTTGGAGGTTTGCTTCTTATGCCACTCTTTCGAATGATAAATAATGTCTATTGACACTCTCTTTCCTTACGGTCATCTGTAGATCATTTTTTATTTATATTAGGATCCACTGCTTGAACTGTAACGTTCAATTTTTCAGTCAAGAGATTATCTTAGCCTTATTGAATAGTATGTTGTGAGATATTTTCTCCAAAGCTCTGTTCATATGTTATAAAATAATATTTTCTGTGAAGACAAATCAATTAATGTCAGAAGTTATAGGAAATGATGAATCTATTGTTGTTGAAACAAAATATTGTTGTCTAAATAAAATAGTGAAATATAAATACAAGATATAGAACTGTTTGGAAATTGAAAATTCCAAAGTTACCCTTTTTGACTCATTTTAATTATGATGCCCTGAAAAGGCAAGGCATATTAGAAGATTCCTTTGAAGATTTTTAAGCACACAAATATGACAGCAAATAAACAAAAAACCATAAAAGGATAGATGCAGACATAGAGAATAAACTTTTATTGCTGTTGAAAAACTAGAGAGCTACAGCTCTTTATTACATTATATATATCTTAGCTACAAAGAAATCTAAATAGAAAAAAACAGAAAACAACAAACCAAAGATAGCATGATTTACATGCATCATCATGCAACACAAAAGTTGCCAAATTCCTAAAAGTATCTAAATGAAACTAACTAAGAAAATAGAAATACTAAAATGGAAACTGCACATGTGGCTGTGCCACATCAGTTATCCAACATACTCCCCCTTGATGCCGAGAGGAGTCACAATATGATCTCGAAGCATCAAAAACTGAACCT
This sequence comes from Cunninghamia lanceolata, assembly GCA_027924645.1. NCBI lineage: Eukaryota > Viridiplantae > Streptophyta > Pinopsida > Cupressales > Cupressaceae > Cunninghamia > Cunninghamia lanceolata. Next base: position 2,011,205 of record BSBN01001670.1, on the reverse strand, counting down.
TTGCAACTGCCTTCGTGAAAATGTCTGCAAGTTGTTCTGTAGTCTTGATATACCTGAGTTCTACTTCTTTCTTTTGCACCAAATCTCTGATAAAATGATATTTCAGATCAAAGTGTTTAGTTCTACTATGATGCACAGGATTTTTTGCCAATTTAATTGTGCTCATATTATCACAAAAAAGAACTGTAGGTTGAACTTGTTTTTCTCCAATCTCTTCAAGAATTTTTCTGAGCAATAATGCTTGAGTACCTGCAGAGGTGACTGCAACATATTCTGCCTCTGTGAAAGAAAGAGAAACTATACTTTGTTTCTTTGAACTCCAAGAAACCAAACCAGAACCAAAAGTAAAACAATTCCCAGAGGTAGACTTTCGGTCATCCACACTACCTCCCCAATCAGAATCACTGAAACCAACTAGATTAAATCCTTTAGAACTGTAGTAATGAATGCCAAAAGCAAGAGTTCCTTTCACATAGCTCAAAATTCTTTTAGCAGCCTTCATATGTAATTCAGAAGGTTCTGTCATGTACCTTGAAACAAGAGAAACTGCATAAGCAATATCAGGCCTTGTGTGGGTTAGAAACATTAGACTGCCAACCACACTTCTATAAGCTGTCCCATCAACTCTTTTAGCACCATCCTCTTTACACAACACAACTCCATGAGAAATTGGAGTGGAGGCTGATTTACAATCAACCATATCAAACTTCTTCAACATATCATTGGCATATTTTATTTGACAAAGGAAAATTCCATCCTTACTTTGATAAACCTCCATGCCTAGAAAATATTGCATAAGGCCTAAATCTTTCATTTCAAACTCATTCATCATAGCATGCTTGAATTCATCCTTCATCTTAGAACTACTGCCCATATACAACAAATCATCAACATATAAACTCACAATAAGAATATCATTACCTTCTTGTTTGTAGTAGAGGGTAGGCTCACTCTTACTTCTCTTGAAGCCATTTTGCTGAAAATACCCATCAATCCTAGCATACCAAGCTCTTGGTGCTTGCTTGAGGCCATACAAGGCCTTCTTCAACTTGTAGACATGATGTTCTTTTCCGTGCACCTCAAAACCTTGTGGCTGTTCCACATAAATTTCCTCATCTAAGTACCCATTCAAGAAGGCACTTTTCACATCCATGTGATGAATGCTCCATTTCTTTTGGGCTGCAAGGGAAATCAACATTCTAATAGTCTCTTGTCGGGCTACTGGTGCAAATGTTTCTTCATAATCAATGCCATACCTCTGTGTGAAGCCTTTAGCAACTAATCTTGCTTTGTGTCTTTCAACACTCCCATCACTATGATACTTAGTCTTGTAGACCCATTTAGTTCCAATCTTTTTCTTGTCATGAGGAAGCTCTGTAAGCTCCCAAGTACCATTCCTATGAATAGCATCCATCTCTTCTTGCATTGCTTCCACCCAAACTTCATTAACACATGCATCTTCATAACATGATGGTTCAAAAATAGATTGTGAGAATAAAGCAAAATTTATTGTTTCACCTATAGGATTCTCTTCATGTGCTTGGATTGTACTTCTTTGATAGATATCACTTAAGCTTCTTACCTTCCTTGTAGGACTTGGACTTGAATTTTGACTTGTACTTGAAACTGAAGAAGTAGATGAGGGGCTATTTGGTGGATGTATAGCACTTGGAATTGAAGTATTAGCTGGCTGCTCATGATCAATATCAGCAATAATACCACCACTCAAAACAGATTTAGACTTCTCAACTTGGCCTTTTTGATGACCATAAACTCCCCCTTCATCAAAAATCACATCTCTTGAAACAAGAATACTATTAGTGTGAGGGTTATACAACCTGTAAGCCTTACTTTGCTCACTATATCCAACAAAAATGCATGACTCACTTTTGGGATCTAATTTTTGTCTCTTTTGATCAGCCACATGAACATAGGCTAAGCAACCAAAAACTCTAAAATGATTAACATTAGGCTTTTTTTCATACCAGGCTTCATAAGGAGTCATCATGTCAAGTGCTCTAGTAGGACTCCGATTGAGAATGTACACTGCTGTAGCAACTGCATCACCCCAAAAAGAATTGTCTAATCCTTTGGTATGTAGCATACTCCTTGCCATTTCCACCACTGTACGATTTTTCCTTTCAGCTACCCCATTTTGTTGAGGTGTGTAAGAAGTGGTGAGTTGCCTTTTGATGCCATGCATATCACAATACTTCCTAAAATCTCTTGAGCAAAATTCTCCTCCACGATCTGTCCTTAAGCATTTGATCTTACAACCCTTTTCATTTTCCACAAAGGCTTTGAACCTTTTGAATGTATCAAAGGCTTCATCCTTGGCCTTCAAAAAATAAACCCAACACTTACGTGAGTAATCATCAATAAAAGTAATGAAATATGATGACTTACCCAAACTCTTTGTCTGCATAGGGCCACAAATATCTGAGTGAACCAATTGAAGTGGGTAATGGGCCCTCCATGCATTACCTTTTGGAAAGGACTCTCTTGCATGCTTTCCTTTAGCACAACCTTCACAAACTTCCTTGTGTTCCTGAACCTTAGGCAAACCATAAACCAAAGTTTTTGAAGTGAGAAACATTAAACTATGAAAATTCAAATGGCCATATCTGAGATGCCATAGCCAACCCTTATCCTCATATGCCATATTGGCAAGATGGCTGCTATGTTCACCAAACTTCAATGGGAACATCCTATTCTTTGACATAGGCACTACTGTAACCACCCTATTGCCTTGATTTTTATCATAAATTGTACATTGCTGATTTTCAAATACCACCTTATAATTCTTCTCACACAACTGCCCAACACTCAATAAATTATGTTTTAATTGTGGAGTGTAATAAATATCAGTCACACATTTCTTACCTTCTTTTGTATTCACCTCCATAGCTCCTTTAGCTGCAACCTCCAAGGACTTGTCATCACCAAGCTTAATTTTAGATTTGAAACTTTTATCCATTGTAGAAAAAATCTTATCATTTCCTGACATGTGGTTAGAACAACCTGAATCTAAATACCAGACTTCTTTAGAACTATTTTTAGCTTTGTCATATGATAAGAATAAATTACCAAGAGAAGCCTCATCATTCTCATTAGCAAAATTAGCACTTCTATTGTTATTACCTTCTTTTAATTTGCATTCCCATTCAAAGTGACCATACCTATTACAATGATAACATTGAACATTTCTTTTATCAAATCTGCCTCTACCTCTTCCTCTTGGACCACCTCTTCCTCCTCTATTTCCTCCTGAAGAATTCTGATTTTGACCTCTACCTTGGCCTTGATTATTTTTTGTGCTTGTGCTAGCATTTTCATTCTTTGTAATTTGTACTTTGGAAGCAAAAGCCTTCTCATTACTTTCTCCAGATGAATCTCTCAATCTTTCTTCATGAGACATGAGAGATCCAACAAGCTGATCAAACTGAAGAGCAGTCAAATCCTTGCTTTCTTCAATGATGATGGCAACATTGTTCCACCTTGGTGTTAGAGACCTCAACACCTTTTTGATCACAACTTCATTATCCATAGTTTCTCCAAGAGTAGCCATTTTATTAACTACATCTTTTACTCTTACACAATAATCACTTACATTTTCACTTTCTTGCATCTTCAAATTCTCAAATTCTCTTTTTAATGTCTGCAACTTCACAACTTTAACTTGATCACTACCTTGGTAAGCTTCTTTTAGAGTCTTCCAGGCATCTTTAGCTGTCTGTGCACCTGCAATTCTTGGAAATAGGCTCTTATCAAGAGCTATTTGAATGTGAAATAAAGCCTGTGCATTCTTTTTCTTAGCTTCCTTCTTAGCTGTTCTATAATTGGCTGCAAGAACATTCCAATCAGCTGGCTCTTCATATCCTGTTTCTACAATTTCCCATAAATCTTTTCCTATCAAAAAAGTTGTCATCTTGATGCACCAATAATCATAATCAGATCCATTAAATTCTGGGATTGGCAAAGAGTTAGAATTTGACATGATAAATTTTCTAACAAATTAACCTGCTCTGATACCAAATGAAGATTTTTAAGCACACAAATATGACAGCAAATAAACAAAAAACCATAAAAGGATAGATGCAGACATAGAGAATAAACTTTTATTGCTGTTGAAAAACTAGAGAGCTACAGCTCTTTATTACATTATATATATCTTAGCTACAAAGAAATCTAAATAGAAAAAAACAGAAAACAACAAACCAAAGATAGCATGATTTACATGCATCATCATGCAACACAAAAGTTGCCAAATTCCTAAAAGTATCTAAATGAAACTAACTAAGAAAATAGAAATACTAAAATGGAAACTGCACATGTGGCTGTGCCACATCAGTTATCCAACATCCTTTGTATAAGAAACTATACAAAATGAGTGACTGAATGACAGGAAAATTTAAAATGGAAAAAAAAAAATAAACAAAATGCTATGGCTATTTTACATGCTTATCATTATCTTCAAGGATGAAATATATTTTGAAGATTGTCAATGCACAGTTGAATGATTTATTCTTCCTAATCAGCAAAGTTGTAATCTCAAGCTGCCACTTTTACCATATAATCTATGTGTCACTTGCACAAGGCCTAGTATTTCTATTTCGTGGTACCATTGAATGTGTAATGCATCCACCCAAAATGGGGTTCCCTAATGTTAATTCACACAACAAGGGTACCTTTTATCTAGACACAACATTATTAAAAATTATAGTATAAAAACTTGTGGATTACTTGTGAGTTGAAATAGAAAATGAGAAAACTGCCTACAAAGGCAAGTCTTGGTGAGTTTTTCTAAGTTTGAGCAAAAATTGGTTCTGCTGAGTTTTGCTGAGACGCGATTTTTTAAATTATAACATGAATTATTGAAAATTTAAGAAAGGTAATCATAAAGCACAACAGGTGCTCTTCCCATCATTCAACATATTCATTCATCTCAGCATAACAATCAAATTCTCTTAGTCATAATGTACATGTATAATTTATTTCTAAATGCATTGTACATAATTTTTTTACAAATCAAAAAATTATAAAAAAAAATGTAACAACCGAATAAATCATTCCTAATAATTTTTTAACACTTTTAGAAGAACAAGCTACATGTACACAATAGGACATAGCATAACACTTCACTCCATAAGCCATCCAAAGATTAATTTTGTATCTGAAGAGGGATGGCTCACTATACAGCCATACGGCATCATAAAGTGGTCAACCCTACCATCACCAAGTCTAAGGGGATCTAAGAAATCACAATGCTCTCATTTCACTCTCCCAAGGGTACATAAAAGGGTCTAATAATAATCCAACTAGAATGACACTTAGGATAGACCCAGTCACGCAAGAAGCCACCTCATAATTATGTGGGGTTTTCCCTCTTTTGGCAGCAGAAAATGCCATAACAAACAACAGAAAATTTTCCCAAAAGAAACACAAAGGCATGCCCCTGGGATGCTAACAAGGAAGGAGGATGTTTTCAGCAGCATAATTAATTAATTTCCAAGTCCGCTCATATTCTTCAACTCTTGTAGTCCTTATTCCTCCAACATCTTTCTATGGACCAGCAAGCAACTCTTCTAAGAACCCCAAGTCCAACAGGGTAATTAGCACCAAGTATCAAGAAACAGCTTGTATAGGCTCCAAATCCTTCACATCCTCTTCCAAGGCACTAGCATAACAGCCTGAAATCAGTAAAATCCATGAAAATTGAATGGGATACAAACTAAGAAAGAAACAAGCCACCAAGAAAGACCATGAATAAAATCACAACAAATTTTAGAAAACAGTCCACAACAAAACCGATACACATGAAGTGAGAAGAAAAAATGATGCAATTTGCATGGCCAAGATGACCTAACTTAAATCCACCACTTGAAAAAAATTGCACTTGCTCTTCTAGCTCCTCTCTCCTCCAACTCTCTTCCTTTCCAAATTTGTAATAAGTGTGTAAAAATGAAAAATTTCAGCCTATATAGAAGCAACCTCCTCCTTTGCAAGTGGAAAATGGACATGTGCCCCTTTCGTTCCCTTTCTTGCGTGAGCCCCTTTATACAGTCTCCTAAGCTCCTAGGAGCTTACTCATGGCTAGAAAAGTCTCCCAACCAATGACCGACATAACCCCTAACTTATCCCCCTCAGGAAGCACCTTTCTAGCCCTACCCACTTCTTAAAAGGGACAATAAAGTGTACTTCAACTTTTTATTTATTTTTTATTTTATTTTCTCCAACATAGGTAGCCAAGGACACAATTAATAAAGTGTGCATCTAAATGGACCCCTAAGTTCCTAACCACTAGTCCATCTAACTAACTAGTAATCACTAGCGTCTTAATTAAAAAGATAAAGGTGATTTTGGGAACAACATGTGAGACTAACATGGCAATGTGGTTTAGGGGATTCTCTTATCCCCTCTTCATTCTTTCATTGCACTTGTAATATGTGCACCCATTGCACCCATCAATACATCCAATCAAGATAACATACATAGATAATCCTCAAATAGTGATTTAGTTTGTGCATATATCTACATATGTTATCACCAAACATGTAGAATGCATCAAAATTGGATAATAGAATAATCATATCATGAGAAAGGAGCATCAGCAGATATGATTAGTTAACTAGGATCCTATATTCTATTGATGATGATAATTGTCAATAAAGCATACTAAATCATTTGTGTTTCTTAATTACTAAGTGCAATCAGAGATAAACACAAAATAGCCTATACTCCTGGAAAACACACATTTCATCTTCATAAATATAAGATACAAGAGATGGTCTAGATGTTCAATAAATCATAGAAGTTTAGAACAACAAAAGTTTCAGTCCATAGGTCAAAATGGAGAAAACGTTGAGTGTGGCATAACATAATGAATGTCTTGGTTGACTGGTCCAACAATTCTTCTTCATCAATGTCTGTGAGGTTGGTTTGGGGATGATTTATTACTTCACTGCAAGGGCAATGGAAAGAACTATTGAGCTTGTTAGAAGGACCTAATGATGGTTCTAATGATTGATTTGAACGAATAGAAGTTTCATAGAGTTGGGGCTCTTTGAAAGTCAGATTGTAGTTGTAATGATTGATTTGAACGAATAGAAGTTGGGGCTCTTTGAAAGTCAAATTGTTGTATAGAAGTAAACTACAGGTGGATGGTAGCTGTGAGTTGAGAGGATACCTACAGAATATAGTTATTAGTTCTATGAATGGTGTAATTATTAGTTATTAGTTCTATCCATGTAAATACACATTTATGTAGTCAAGCAATCTTTTTAAGTTTTCCATTGACTCCATTCTACATCTTCTTTCAGAAGAATGGTCTATGGTATGGGTCTATGTAGATGGCATATGAATGCCTGCGAAGAGCTTATTCTTTGGAGTTCAAATGATATATATTTTTCTTCTTACATGATATAGAAAAATTGTTCCTTACAACTATCAAGGTCATCAGATAATGGATTCTAGTTGTAACATTCTTAGAGAGAAACTTGTGCAGATGTTTCATTAATAGAAATTTTGTATTTGGAAGAAAAGAAATCAAGCCTTTTTCATGTTGTGCAAAGCAGGGGATGTTGATTATGAGATCAGTTCCAAGACAATGGGAAAGCACTCTTTGGTTCAGATTTAAATCTTTTATATTTATTATGTGTTAATTTTGACTGATATTAACTTTACTTTAAGTTTACAGTTCTGATGATCAAGTTTATTGTTCTAAAGCTTTGTTATTATCAGAGAGTCTGCCATTTCAGTGTGATTGTATAAGATCCATAGAAAGGCCAGTCCCCAGTTAGATACTATACTGGATATTCTATTGCTTCCCTGAGAACATTTTTAGTTAATCTACATAATGCTTCTGCAGTACCATTTTCTTTTTTTGAAAATTGATTTTGAAGTATGTCACATTGTAATGAGTTGATCCATCATATTACCTTACCCAGCTTTTTCCAAAGAAAATCAGGAATACAATTAAAACTCAAATTCGATGTGTTTCAACCTTTATACGATCTGTTTACATTCTGAATTTGCTATGATTCTAGAACTACATTTATCTATTATCCTGGAGGTATTCATTATGATTTCCTTTTCTCATTTCTGAAGCTAGTAATTATGCATGTTTCTTTCTTTGTACCTTCTTTTGTCAGAACTCTGACTCCCTCCTGTCAGATTAAGGGGCAAGTGTGTGATATCTATAATTTTAGAGGTGATATCTTCCCTTGTAAGGATAAATGGGAATATCACCAAGCCCAGACCGGCTCTAGGGATAAAGTGGCGCCAGTCTGGGTGTGTTATAACATGCTTTATTGTGCTGTGGGGATTTGAACTCGAATCATTCTCTTTATGAATGCACCAATTTACGATTATACAATTAACCTTTGACTGTTGCAAAAAAGTAATGTTACTCTATTGTATGGGGTGTACAATTATCTTTTTTTCTGTTTTGGTGACTACTTTTTCTTTGTTTTTCTCCATTTTGTAGTCATGTTTATTAGATTCAAATTTTGAATAAATAATGATGTTATCAAAATAATATGTTTAAAGGTGGTTCTTCCTTGTGACGTATTTCCCACTTTGTGGCCAATTGTTGGTATCTCAATTTACCTAATCTTTAGTATATATTTTGTTGAAATTTTATTCTAATGAGTTTTAATTTTTGTTTATCATTGCAGCTATTGCAGAGCTTCTTGATAATGCAATTGATGAGGTAATGTAGATTTGTACTTTTTTTTGGGTGAGATGAATTGCTGAGGCAGCTACAATCACTCGTTTGTGATAGTTACCACAGAGATGAGAGAAGTTCATAGCTAATGTTTATTTTTTAAATATTTTGGTCAGTTTTGTTTGCTAAAGCATTGTCTAGATGATGACTATTTGTCAACTTGATGTATGATGTTTTGATGATACGATATTTTATATTTGAAGATTAGTGTTCTATTATTGTCTATATCAACTTGATATATGATGTTTTGATGATACGATATTTTCTATTTGAAGATTAGTGTTCTATTATTGTCTATATCGTGGGTAGAAATTTCCCTATTGTGTTTCTTATTTTGGTCCAATAACATTCAGATACATCATGGTGCAACTTATGTCAAAGTGGACCGGATTTATAACCCTCGTGACTGCAATCATGCTTTACTTTTTCAGGGTGCGAACATTATTCTTAGCTTGCTATCACTATTTGTACAAATTGGTATTGTATTTACTTTTATGAGCACTTACTAGTTGAAATTATCACCTTGTATTTTCTTTTGCAGATGATGGAGGGGGCATGGATCCTGATTGTATATGACAGTGCATGAACTTGGGATGTTCTATGAAGAACACAAACACTACCATAGGACAATGTAATTCCAAGGCAGATGAGCCACACCCGGCATTGCATAAAAAGCTCGAGTGTAGTTTTTGGAGGATAATCACATATCTATTAAAACAATTTAAGTGTTTATTGCATGACTAGGCATGGGCTGCTTTCATTGTTGAACTGATTTCTATCTATTTGTGTATGCAGATGGTAATGGCTTCAAAACAAGTACAATGAGATTGGGAGCAGATGCAATTGTTTTTACTCGGACAGCTTGTGGAAGGTGCTATTTGTTTTTTATTGAAACAAGAATAATCTCAATCACATCATCGTTTTTCTTGAGATTATTCTTGCTAATATTAGACTGCTTTATGATATGTTTCTCTCCATTCACATCATTATTCTTCTTAGTCACAAATCATCACAATATTATTCTTGCTAAGGATTACAATAATAATCACAATCACATCAGTGTAATAATAATCTGAATATTATCATTTTAGAAAGAATGCTCTCAATCACATAAGCAGTATAAGGACAATGTTGTAATTGAGATTATTCTTGATATGTTTCTTTCCATGTTTTTCTCTACCAAGAATATTAAAATGTTCCATAAGATGATTGAGATTATTCTTGCTAACTTGAAGCTGCCTTATAAAGTTCCATTTCAATGTATTTCCTTAGTATAATTATTGTAGAAAAATCCCCCTCATTTTGTAGTCTATTGCACATTAATTTAGTGCAGTTTAGTCTTTGAGCATTCAATTCTAGTTTATTTTTAAGGGTTCGTATCCTGCACCTAGGATCATGTGTGAGTTTAAACATTTACTTTGAAGAAATTGAAAGCATATGTACACATCCAGATGCCATTCACATTCATGTTTTTTTTTTAAATACTTTTTTAGGGTTTATGATTGTAATGGTAGCATCTACAAAGTTGTCTTTAATTAATTTCTTTTGGTTGTTGAATTTTTAATTTGGCAGCTCTTCAACTCAGAGTATTGGGATCCTTTCCTACACATTCTTGAGAAAGACGGAGCAAGATGACATTATAGTTCCTATGGTATGATATAATGTCAAGGTGAAATCAGAATATCTTTGTTTGAAAATTACTATTGGATTTCGTGCATTGTATATGTTTTGTAGGTTGATTTTGAGCTGCCAATGGGTCCCCAAACACCAAGAATGTTAGTTCGTTATACAACAGATATTTGGACAAAAAACTTGGCAACAATCTTACAGTGGTCTCCTTATACAACAGAAATTGAACTTATGAAGCAGGTACATGATTTATTCAAATGGTTATTTTGATAATTAAAAAATGCCATCAATGTCACATAAAGGTACAGCACAGTAGTTTATTCTCAGCTTAATGACTTAATGACTTACTTGCCAAATTTATTATTATATCAAGACTTGTATTTTTACAATCCTTTGAAAATTCAATAACCTCTCTATGATGCTTGTTACCTCTTTTTGACAGTTTGATAACCTCTTTATGAGGTTCTCCCACTTTCCCATCTGCATTGTTTATTGTTTGTGGAAATCAGTGTACTTGGAGAAATGCTTTCCTTCTCTTTGGCCCATGTGGTCCAGCAGAATTCTGAAATTTACTTATAATGTCCATCTATTCAGCAATACAAAATTATTATAGAGAAGAAAAAACTGTGCCAAAATCATCTGCAGTTTCATCCGTGAGTTTCCCCTCCAAAGCCAAAAAAAAATCCTCTTTGAAACGAGACCACCATCAACCTAAAAAGACCTAACACACTAAAAAATAGGACTGATGCCTCAGAAAAGGTGGTAACAGAAAAACAGACCAAAAATAGGGAAATCTAAAAATATAAAAGAATCACTCCCGAGTCCCCTGCAGCAATAAGAAATCTAAAAATAGTGAAGTCTAGAGTATCTTCGGTTACATTAAAACTTATAGAAGTGTTGTGAGTTTAAGCAGTCGGCCAATTCTTGTCATTGCAGACTATTTAAATACTCAACAACAATACAGAAATTGGTATACAAGAGCAATAAAAAAATAGATTCCAGACTGAACAAATTCTTGTTGTAGCATCGTCATTAGCGTGAACACACAAAGTTTAAGAATGGGTTATCTTCATTATAATGACATATGATATAAATCCCTCCAAATATTAGGCCCGACTTTATGTAACATTGGAATTATTAAATTGATCTCCTTAATGTAACATTGGAATCATTAAGTGCTCTCCTTTATTCGTATCAGCCAAATAACACTTGCGAATCACCTACATCAAAACTGTTCCACCATTACGTAAAATCTTGGGTTGCAAATTCCTTCTACCAAACTCATATGCAACTGTGCCCATTTTGCATGAATATTTGCCCAATCACTAGGCTTCCTCCTCTTATTGCTAAAGAACATCCTGCAAATACCATCCGTGCAACTCCCTCTTTCAGCATAGCCACTGTCATGAATCATGATCATAGGTTCAGACAGTTGTTCACCCCTCTTCAAGACGATACACCCTCTGGGTAGTGGGCACCATGTCTTCTCAATAAGGGTTGGTTTACTGTTTCCAGCCAAGGACACATGGTCATAAAGCAAAGCTATAGCATGCAGGCTATATAGAAACCCATAGAACACTGTGTTAAACAAAAACAAAGATAAAAGTGTCTGATACCATATAGAAACCCTTAGAACACTGCACAAAACAATCTTTGACCTAAATGCAAATGAAAAGATGGACCTATTATAGATTTCTCCACGCATCAGGCATTGCATGTACGCAGCAAGCTATAACTAACAGCTTAAATAAAACAAAAGTGACTCCTAAGTTTCGTTCAGCAAAGTATCCATTATTTACATCATATGTACAATGTTCAATTTTCATTGATGTACAACAAAGGAACAATACTTAGTATTTTTTCACTAGTCTGTTGTGGTTTGAAATATTCTATGTGTGTGTGGAAATCTTAGAGTCCATATTGATTTTGTCTTTTTGTTCTTTTTATAAGTGCAGGGACTGTTAACATGGAAAATGAATGTCTATATTTTGATTCTTTCATATGTTTTGCAGTTTGAAGACATTGGACCTCATGGAACAAAAGTAATCATTTACAATCTTTGGCTTAATGATGATGGCTTTATGGAGCTTGATTTTGATACAGACAAGGAAGTATGGCCCTATACTAGTGGATCTCTATTTGATACTATGCATTTAAGTCAGTACACAATGTTATTGGCTACATCGCTGGAGAGAAAACTGCCCATATTGAATTTTCGATCCTTATTTGTTGTATATTTTTTCCTAATAATCTTCTGAAGTAAGTTGTATGCACTACTGTGTCTTTCATTGCCTTTCTGATATATGAATCATTCAATTCTATTTCTGTTATTAATTTCTGTCTTGCAGTGAGATTGAGAATGTTTTTTGTTTCTCTATTCAATCTAGATTACTGCATATTCCAAATTATTGCTATCCACTGTTGTTGGTGTTCAGGGTAAAGGCTGAAATCTGTTATTACTGTTGTCTTGGCATAAGTATAATTAACTAGTACTTTACTATGTGTTATTTCTACGTTGAATCTAGGATTCTAGACTATTCCCCGTGCTTTAGAGAGTTTCAATTTTATCTTATCCCCATATTCTAAGAAAAATTTCCATTATGAACATATGGGCTGTAAATACAAAGGAACTAAACTCTCTTTTGTCTATAATAAAGAATTATTAATAAGTCTTAAACATGTGCAGATACGAAAAAGAAGTATTCTCGGATAGAAGCTATTTGAATTGGCTATGCACTAACATGATCCATTCCTATGTCTACTAAAACTGGTAGCCACTGACTAATCTGAAATCAGACAATTATTAGACAGTATTTTCGTTTGTTGACATACCGAAGGGTTTGGTGAAAAGACCTGAAAAGAGTGAAATGGAGACTAACATTTGGATGGACTGAAGTCAAACATTTTAGTATGTAAATCATAGTTCGAAATTTTAGATGCAACAAGTACTCAACTAACTTTAAAAAGCACTTAAATTCCTTAAAAATAAACATAAATTTTATGGAAAATAGACTCGCAAAATGTATCAAATGAGTCTATAAAATGTTGTAGAAGATTTTTCTATATGATTTGAATACAAAATGAGTGCAATTTCAAATCATCATGCAAATACAACGATCGACCAATAAATATGACAATTTGCCTATCCATGCAAGTTACAACAATTTACAATTTCCTCTTCCTCATATATGATCTAGTGAAAATTTGGGGTCTATTCCTTATAGTTGGCTACGACTCCACTCTCATACTGGAAGGTTGTAGCTCCACCTTGAAAATGAATGGCAATGACTTCTTTTTGCCTCAAGTTTAACATCATCTGTAATGATTGCATCCAATCCAATGTCTACTCTTTTTGCAGCATGCTCCTTTGCTTGACTCTCAAAATCAACAATCTTGTCTTCTATAAACATGGGGGTGTCCTCATCTTGTGTAGTATGGATCAATTTCAGGGCATGCACAAAGCCAAAACTACCTTTTGGTCCCAACAAGATATAATGTGTTACAATTAAGGCTCGGTAGTTGCCAAGCCCAGGCTTGGTCACTACTGATCCATAATGCGCTCACATTATGGCTTTATAGAAATAAAAACTTAAAGTTAAATTCTCTTTCTCTTTTATTTCAAATCTACATATATTTTTTATAATAAAAGACAATTGAGCAACCAATAAGAAAGAGTTTTAAGGTGTTAGTATGGTCAAGCAACAAGGTAGTGCAGAATTTAAGCCCATGTTAGACATACACCAGTACTATAGGCAATACTGGAAGAAAAAACAACAAATAGAGAGATAGAGAGATAGACGAGGGGAGAGGGACAAGGAAAGATAGAGATAGAGGGACAAATAGAAAGAGATAGAGGGGGGAGAGTGAGGGGGAGAGAGAGAAAGAAGAGAGATAGAGGGATGGAGAGAGGGAGAGATAGAGGGAGGAAGGGATAAAGATAGAGGGAGACATAGAGAAGGAGATGGAGATAGAGAGGGAGAGATAGAGATAGAAATATATAGAGGGACATATAGAGAGAGATAGAGAGGACAGGAAAGAGAAAGGGGGAAGGGATATTGAGAGAAATAGGTAGAGAGAGGGAGAGATAGAGAGAGAGGTGGGGAGATAGAGAGGAGAGATAGAGAGACATGGATAAGGAGAGATAGAGATAGAGGTAGAGGAGGAGGAAGAGAGAAAGAGAGATATGGAGAGATAGAGAAAGAGAGGATAGAGAGATATAGGGAGAGTCTCTTTCTACCTATCATTTATCACTCTATCTTTATCCTCCATATATATCTCTTTGTCTCCCTTTGTCTCTCTATCCCTCCTCTATCTAGCTATCTATTTTCATCTCTCTCTCTCTCTTCATATAGTATTAAGGGCATAGATCTTCAATCAAATCATGCCACATACATCTTGACCAAACACAATAGATTAGTATTAAACACATATCTTGATCAGCACACAATTATAAAGAAACATTGCACTTACAAGAATATGAATTACACTTAGGATCAATGAATAGGTATATGAATAGGGGAGAAGATCTCATGGTGGATATATAGTGTAGTCATAGTTAGGAGGGTCCATAAAGTGAACAGTCCAGACTGTACAGCAAGAGTAAACATAACAGAAGCAACTCAATTATAGAATGCAAATGCATACTTAGTCATTTAATATATCATAGATTCAAAATAGAACCATGCCAATAACATACATGCTTACAGATCAGGGCTCAAAGGCCTAATTATCTAGTTAAAATACATGCGCAAGATATAGCTTTGAAGCACCTTATAGAACAAAATCCTAAGACTAAAAATTCATATTATGATTCACTACTTTCCTAGGAATCTATTACATGATTATATATCATCTTTAGATCATAAGATTCCTCAACATTGGCCAAACAGATTACAAACTCCAATGAAAGAGATGTAACATGTGTACACAGATAGGTCGAACCTAAACTTATGGGAATCCTCCATGAGTGAATGAATCCAAGTGTGGTTCTCAGGGAAGGTTGGGCACATCCAAAAGTATCTTGAATGATGCGTAATTTAGCTCCACAAGTCGTGAACATGCTCCCCAAGTCTTCTCCTTTAGTTGTCCGTCTAAGATTCTCTGAATGCTTTGCTCTAAGAAAAATAGTCAATCTTTTGATAGCGATATCTTTCTGAAAATTGATCCAAATGATTTGAAATTTGGATATGATGTGCATGAAGATGTCTAGATTAAGTCCATCTCTGCAAGGTTTGAAATGAAACCATGGTAAAATGTGGACCAAAATACATAAACTACTACTGACTGAACTGACTATACTAAATTGGGAAAATGAAAGAAGCAAAATAAAATGCAAATATTTTTGGTTGATGCAAGATTGCTCTTGAACTAAGGATGCTCCTGTAGCATACACCCAAGGTTGTTGAAAAAGTGAGTCGCTCACTTTGTTGGGGCTAGAGGAAAACCAAGACGGTCCAGCTTAGCCTGAGAAATCCAAGATGAATCTTCTTCTGGTCTACCTTTCCACTTTACCAAATTTTCCATATATTGCTTTCCTTTGATACTATGTCCAATTCTACTATCCAAGATGTCTTCAATCTTCTCTAGTGCTCATAATGGTAACTTCTTCTTCAAGTCCTCTTCAATGCTATCACTGAACTCTACTTCAGGATACTGATATAGGTCTGCAATGTTGAAAATAGGTGATATACTAATGTCTCCAGTAGCTCCAGTTTGTATGCATTTCTTGAATCAAACTTTCTGAGTATCGTACATGGTCCAAACTTCTTCATCTTCAACTTGTTGTATGTCCCAACTGGAAATCTTTCTTTTCTTAGATATACCATAACTTCATCTCCAACTAAAAATTCATGTCTTCTCTTCTCATCTGCTTGTTCCTTATACTTACTATTCATCTTCTCAATTGTTTCTTAACTTGATTATATACTATCTCCATATGTCCTACAAATTTTCTACTCCTGCACTCCTCTTATCCTCCATTTTGATATCTCTCAACTCTGTTACTTCTCTAGGGTTAGTTCCTATCACAATCTCAAATGGTGTTCTTCCTGTACTCATGTTCACTAAATTATTATATGCAAACTCTGCTTGTGATAGAATCAAGTCCCAATTTCTTGCCTAATCTCCAACCAAGCATCTCAACAAATTTCCCAAACTCCTACTCACTACCTCTTTGTGTCCATTAGTCTATGGATGAAATGTTGAACTAAACTTTAAGTTTGTCTTCATCTTCTTCTAAAGTGTCCTCCAAAAGTATCCAAGAAATCTTGTATCTCTATTTGAAATTATACTCTTAGGTAATCCATGTAATCTCACAATCTCTTTGAAAAATAGGTCAGCCACATGAACTCATCAATTTTCTTCTTACAAGGTATGAAATGTGTCATCTTTGAAAATCTATCCACCACTACAAATATAGAAGCATGTCCCCTTTGTGTCTTTGACAATGAAATCATGCTTATGTCTTCCCAAGGTCTCTCTGGTATTGTCAAAGATTTGTACAATCTAGTATTATGACTACTTCCTTTTGTAACTTGGCATACTCTATAGCTCTGCACAAACTACCTTACTTCCTTATATATCAGAGGCCAAAAGTAGTTTTTACTTACCAAAGCCACTATCTTATCAATTCCAAAATGTCTTTCCAATCCACCACTATGCTCCTCTTTTATCAGATTATCTCTCATTGAACTCCTAGGTATACAGAGCTAATTTCCTTTGAACAACATATCCTCCTAAATGAAAGACTCTAACCACTTATATTTGTCACAATAGGTTCCTTACATGTTTTCCTAGGTTCTACAAAATCAAGGTCTTCTTCATACATGTTCTTCAATTCTTCAAATCCTAACACTTCAACTCTCATCTTTGTTAGCAAATTCCTTCTTCTACTCAATGCATCTGCAACTTTGTTTGATTTCCCACTCCTATGCTTTAGTACAAAAGTGTAACTCTGTATGAACTCTATCCATCTCATATGTCTTTGATTCAACTTTCTTTGACTATTCAAATATTGCAAAGTTTGATGATCTATATACAACACAAATTTCTTAGGCAACAAATAATGTCTCCACTTCTTCAAGGCTTGAATTATGACATAGAACTAATCATAAACTAAATATCTTTTTCTTGCAGCATTCAACTTTTCACTGAAATATACTACAAGTCTTCCTTTTTGACTTCACACTACTCCAATTGCATTTCCACTTGCATCACAATCTACTTAAAATACCTTATTGAAATTTGGTAATGCTAACACAAGTTTCTCTATTACTTTCTACTTCAACAATTCAAAACTTTTATCTGCTCCTGATGTCTACTTAAAGTCTTTTCTATCACATCTCAGTTTCTTGTCATAGGGTTACATATTGAATTGAAATTTCTAATCAACTTCTGGTAGAAACTAGCTAATCCATGAAATGATCTGACTTATCCAATGCTCTTAGGTGTAGACCACTCAACAATTGCTCTAACTTTCCTAGGGTCCATCTTCAATCCTTTATAGAAATCGTAAATCCCAAATATACCAATTCTTTCTTCGTGAAACTATATTTCTTTATGTTTATCAACAATTTCTCTTCTCTCAACCTCTTCAATACTTGTTTTAAGTGCCACAAATGTTCTTCTTTTGTCTTACTAAAAATTAGAATATCATCCAAACATACAATAACAAACTTAACCAAGAATTTCTTTAAAACTTCACTCATCAATCTCATGAAAGTACTCGATGCATATGTCAATCCAAAAGGCATCACTAACCACTCATACAATCCTTCATTTGTCTTCAAAGTAGTCATCCATTCATCTCCTTCTTTGATTTTGATCTAATGGTATCCACTCTTCAAGTCTATCTTTGTAAAATATTTTGCTCCACTCAAACAATATAAAATGTCATCCATCCTAGGTAATGGAAATCTATACTTAACTGTGATCTTGTTGATTGCTCTAGAGTCTATACACATTCTCCATTCTCCATCTTTCTTCAGTACTAGCACTGCAGGTACTGCACAAGGACTCAATCTTTCTCTGATCAAACCTTTCCTCAACAATTCATGTATCTGTCTATTCAGTTCTTCATTCTCCACTGGTGTCATTCTGTGCATTGCTTTGTTAGGCAAACTAGCTCCAGGAATAAGATCCATGTGATGATTGATACTCCTAATTGGTGGTAATCCTTCAGGTATATTATCTGATATGATGTTTCATACTCTATCAGCAACTTAGTTATCTCCTCTGTCTATGATTTTTTAGTTTCTATCTTCAGGTTTTTTAGGTTTCTTAGGAATTAAAGCATAAAACATATTCTCATGTCTCAAACCAGCCAAAAATTTCCTTCCATTAACCAAATAGATTCTAGCAATCCCACATACTTCACTCTAAGTTCAGCTTCCAAAGGAATCAAAGTAATTCTCTTTCTATTTGATGCTATAGTGTAGGTGTTCTTTCTCTCATCATGTATAGATTTTCTATCATACTACCATGGTCTACCCAACAAAATATGACACACATCCATAGGCATAATATCACACCAACATTCTTCACTCACCAGTACCTTATGATCATCCTAAATCCATGCTATCTAATATGGCTTAGGGTGGTTCAATCTTTCCAACTTCAACGTAATCACCATCTCCTCTGAAACCAAATTACTAGAACCACCACTATCAATTACAACTTTACAACATTTACCTCTTAATTTACATCTAGTCTGGAACAAGCATTTCCATTGTGGTGGTTCCTCATTTTTCTCTGCTTGAAATAGTGCTCTTCTCATGACAAGTGATTCTCGTTTCTCAGGTTTACAACTAAGGTTGATGATCTGACAAGTTTTTCTTCCACATATACTGCTCTTCCACTGTTCTCTATCTTCTTTCTTGTACTTCCTTGATGAAATTCAAATGCTCTGTGTCTTTCACCTCCAAACTTAAAATAGGTTCCTTTGAATGTTCTCCTATCAAGTCCTCTTCCACCTCTTTTGTATCCTTCACTCTGATGTGAATTAGGGTTTCCTCTGTAATAGAAAATTTTGTCATCTCTCCGATATACATTGCTATCTTTGTCCTCCTTCTTGAATGTGCCATCATGTCTGCTCTACTTTGTAAATGATCTTTCTCCTCCAAAATATGTTCCACCTCTCTGAAATTTACCTCCTTTACCTCTCTATCTTTGCTCATGTTTCTTGTTCAACTTTTCTTCAACTTTCAAGGAAAATTGATATGCTTCTTCCAATGTTGTCATCCTCACTAAACTGAGTTCTTCTTGAATGTTTAATCTTAGTCTTTTGATGTATCTAGCAACTTTCTCCTTTCTTTCTTCACTATGTCTTGTCCTTATGATCATCTTATGAAATTCTTCAGTATACTCCTTCACAAATTTCTCTTTTGGTGTCTAGTTCTGCAATCTCTTCAACAATTCCAACTCATGGTCAGTAGGTATAAACTGATTCTTCAACTTTGTCACCATTCTATCCCACTTTATGATCTTCTCTTTCCATCTTTTCTTTCTATCCAACTAAACTTATTTCCACCAGATAGTAGCATGTCCTTTCAACTTAGTCTTTGCAAATTTCTCCTTCTCTAGATCTTCAACTTCTTCATATTCAAAGTATTATTCTAAGTCATTTATCCAATCAATCAATTCCTCAGGATTCAAATTGTTAGTATAATTTTGTACCTTCAATCTAGGTCTTTTTCTAATCTTTGAAATAGCTCACAATATCTTCACTTGATTTGATTCTTCTTCTTCTTCTAGGGTTTCTTCATTTTGATCAGTGGATTGAAATTCTTCATCATTAGCACTTTCAATATTAGGTCTAGGTATAAGCCCTCTTCTTTGATCTTTTTCAACAACATCCAAGCAAACTAACATTGTCTTCATCATTTCCATCATATCATCCATTATTCCATCCATAGTACAACTAGCAAGTATTCTCCTTAGTGGCATCTCTTCCTTGGATCAAGTGTAACTATATCAAATTTGGTGATCGGGATACAAGGTGACAACTGTCTCACAATCGGTGATCGATTGACAACACAAGTAGTCTATCTCAAATTTGGTTATCTATTCATAGCAAGATCTTATAGAATGCCTTCACAAATTTTGTTCACTTCACTCCCAACAGATTCAAACTTTTCTTTGATACCACTTGGTACAGTCACAGTTAGGAGGGTCCACAAAGTGAATAGTCTAGACTATGCAACAAGAGTAAACACAACAGAAGCAACTCAATTATAGAATACAAATGCAGATTTAGTCATTTAGTTACATATATTGAAAATACAAACATGCTAGTAGCATGCGGGCTTATAAATCGGTGCTCACAAGTCTGATTCTCCAATTACAATACATGCATAGTGTTGATGATTGTTTTTAGACAAGTCAACAATAGAGTAAAATACTAAGTATCCAACACTCTCTTGAATAAAGCTTCTCGAATGCTAAACAAAGTGATCAATCAAGATAACTCCAAGGTTCCTTTTCTTATGATTTGTGATGGATGAACTCAGTGAATACATGTGATCTTGCTGATTATCACAAAGGGACTTATGCTAACTTCTTCATACTTCCTTTAGCTTAACTCTCCTTACAATGTGGATAAAGTATTCATGATGTACCAATGATTAAAAAAAGGGTAAAAGGTAAGGTTTAGGGAGCTAATCTAAGGTCAATGAAGCAATGATGATGCATGAATAGACAAACTTCTTAATAAACCTAACTCCACTTTGTCAAGGGTGCCTACAACTACATGGAGTTGGTGCAATCTCCTAAGGTAAACAAATGGTTTTCAAATCATGAAGGATCATATAAGCACTCATCGAATGGTGCAACCCAAACAAGCATCCATAACACTTCATCAGCAATTAATGTTAAAAGCATGAGCTAGGAATTAATCAAATATTCAATACAACATACATAACATCAATGAATTTCTAATCTACTTCTAATCTACTTTGAAACATCTCTTCATTCCATCAAGATACAAGAAACCATGCTATTCCACAAGACAACTCTTAACACCAAATGAATTCCAATGTCTTTGCATTAATCTTGAGAAATATTTACAACAACTTCAAGTCCTCTTAGAGAATATCGAGAGTCTCTTCTATTCTACTCTTCTATTCTACTGCCTACAATCTAATAATTTACAAATGAGGCAACAAGGCCTTTATATAGAGGTCCAGGATTACAATGAATGACTTAGATCAATTTAGATAGCCAAGGGCTTCGATCATGCCACCTCAGTAGGTAGTTACAAGAAATTGCTATTTTTAGTACATAAGAGAGGCAATGAATGCACATTTTCCAAGAAGATAAGGATAAGATATAATCTTTTAGAGTATCTTCCACATGGGCGTCCTCTTTGTCTTCTTTCTTGTTGTAGATACATTGAATGTGACTGAATGATGTGGCAAATTATGATTGGACTGATAATAGGTACATATCACATAGGTGCCACCTCAGTAAACTTGTGGATTTCAACTATTTATTCACTTTGCTCTATGGTCATATTCCCAAATTGTATCATCTTGTATGATGTCTTCAATGTGATTGCTTGAACTTGAATGTTTGGGAATACTTTGTTGATCTTGCATTGGTCATCTTCCTATAAACTGGATGTGTATGATAGATGTTGCTCACTTTCTTAGCACTAGGATTCTCCTTCTGTAGGGTATATGTTGATCCTCTTTTGGTGCATCTTGATAGAGAGTAGTAGGAGATGATGATGATGATGCTTCCTTCTTGATATGTAGAGTAGATGACTTCTCAAAGAGACATGAATGTACTAGAGGAACTTGAATCTTTCTAGATGAATGTCTTTGCTTGATGATGCAAATGATGAAGAGTGTTTGTATTTTGGACTTGAAATGATCACTTGGAGCAGCTATCTTCTATCTTCACTTCACTCCTAGCATAAAGGTGGTTCAAGCTTTTACTTCTTTGATGACTCCTTAGCTCAATCCTCGCTCCTACAACACAAACAAAGAAGAAACATCAATCCTTTTGATAAACACTTGATTTCAAAACACATAAGAATCATTTCATGCATTTCTAACTTATGCACATTAGATGATAAATTTGATCTTTGTTAGAAAGCATCATAAAATTCAAATTAAGCATCATATATGGATGAGGCATTGGATGCCAATTTCACTCCTTGCCTAGAAACCTTCATAAAACATGAATTTAATCTCCATCCAAAGTGGGTCACTGGTTGACAATTTCATGCTCTGGTTAAAATTTCACTTTTCCATCTCTATTTTTTACTCCTTGTTCTAGGCGCATTGGATGAGGTTTTTGGTTTCTTGTTAGTTTTGGTGCACTATATGGGCACATTAGATGATGATTTTGGATCTCCACTGAAACTTCACTCCAAAATATAATTACCCCTCCCTTAATGATAGCGCATCACATGTGGTGCAATGAATGAGGAACTTGATCTTTGCTTGGATGCTCTTGTAATCATCCTCATCTAATTGTGGCGCACTGGTTGATGATTTTAATTTCTGGTTGATTAATCACTTGAAACTTGGTACTCATATCATATTGAAATGGTGCCTAGGATTACCACTTTGTCTTTCACTTGAAGGATGCAATTGATAAACATTCCACCCAAGGCGCATTAGATGACAACTTTGATCTTCCCTTGAAGTTTCATCTTATGTAAACCACATCAGCCTTCTTGATCTAGGTGCAACAGATAAGCATTTTGAATCTTCTTGAAACTTGTCTAAAATTTACAATCTATACCACTTCCTTCAAGGACATTGGATAAGGATCTTAGACTTCTCTTAAATTTTAATCTTAAAACTTATCGCTGATTCCTAGATGAAGGTGCACCGGTTCTGTCATAGCAGATCATGATTTTGGATCCTCTTTTGAAAGCCTCTGAATTCTCAACAAGATTTCCACCTCCTTTGTTGCATTGGATGTTGATTTTGATCCTTCATTTGAGAGTCTCTTATAAAACTTGAAGTCATCTTTCTTCAAATGTGGCCCACCAGATCAAGTGTACCAGATCAGCATTCTAAATCTTCTTGAAATGTATCAAATTTTGAACTTAAACCCCCTTTCAAAGATGGCGCAAGGGATGAGGTTTTTATCTTCCACTTAAAACCTTCATAAATCTTTCGTTCAACCTCACTTATGAGTGGCACATTAGATGGAGGTTTTAAATCCTCTAAACACTGGCGCATTGGACATCAACTTTGATCTCCCTTTGATTTGTACCAAGGTGGTGCACTAGATCCACATGTTGAATCCTCTTGATGGAATGTTCATAACACTTGACTCCATCCTCATTAATTGTGGCACATTAGATTGGGTGCTGTAAAGTATTTTGATCTCTTCTCAAAAGTCTCTTGAAATTCTACATTCTTATCCCTTGGCGCATTGGATTGAGGTTTTAGATCCTCTATTGAATGCTTTGAAAACCTTGATTTTATCATCTTTCATAAGGGCACATTACTTCAAGCGCATGAGATGAGGATTTTGATTCATTTTGAAAGTTGCAACTCCATCATCAAAATAATCTTCCTCACCTTGGTCGCATTGGATCATGATTTTAATATCTTCTTCAAATTACACTTAAAACTTCACTCCAACCTTGGTGCAATGGATGGGTCGCATTGGATCCACATTTTGATCTCTAGTTGAGAGTGGCGCACTGGATCAAGATTTTGCGCTCCCCTCAAGTCTTGGCATAGTGTATGGGAATTTTGATCTCCCTTCAGTACTTAGCCATTTTTTCAACTTTCTCAAGGTAAGGTATATTGAAAAATATATTTAAGTATAAGAAATGAATTTCTTATATATTAAATATTTTTCAATATACCTTTTAGGATGTTTGATATAGGTCTCGAATCCACCGGATTTAACATGTAGAATCTAGAATTTGGAGGATCCACCAGATTTCAGACTTAGTCAATTTTTTAGGATTTTCAGGACATCAGACTTAGTCATTTTCAGGATCTCAAACATGCATCAACATATTATGATTTCTACCACAAGGCTATAAACTCAAACACCACTGACTTCATCATGCAACCAACCTAAGACATCATCCAATACTCAAGCAAAGCATCAAAGATCAAAAAAAGGGGGGGTCCCCATTTGTAATGGGGTGATGTGTGATTAGGTCACAACATCTAGCGCCAATCCAAATAAATGTTCCTAAACATTTCAAAGACGAAGACTCAATCTAGACTCAAAAACTTCAGACACTCTTCCTCTACTCATCAACCAGTTAGACGATGAACTCAAAATGGAAAAGAATCATAGATTGGATCAAAACACTACATTTCTTGATGTGTGATTAAAGATAAGTTTCAATTAAAGCAGCTTCTTAAATGTTCCAAAGATAAACAAAAATCAAGTTTCTACATTTCCACGTACTCCCACACACTAGATCAAATAAACACAACTACCTAATCAAAGAATCAAAACCAATTGCCAACGTGACTATCTGTATTTGAGGATTCAAGTGTGAACACTTGCATTTGTTTACATCCCTTAGAAACTAGGATCATCTAAGATTACCTATCTCAAGTTAGGTAAATTCATTAAAAATGGATGAATGGAAATATATACATATGGATGAAATGGTAAATGAGGAGATGCAATGACACAGAACAGAACAATGACAGGGCAGGTGATATGAAAATGATCAGAAATGGAATGACATGAAGTGGGGGGGGGGGAGGGAATGTAATGAGACAGGGTGTCTCTACCATAACACCTGTTTCCCAGGTTTTTGTCATGGTACTTATCCAAGGTGCCACTGAAGGTGGTTTTCACCTGTGGACGAAAATTTTTTCTTTACTATTTTTCTTTTCATTTTTCTTTTTTTTTCATTTTTTTTTAGATAACCATTACATACGGCACCTATTTGCTAGGTTTTCACCATAGTAATGGATGGAAAGAATTCCAGAGTCTGATTCTACAGTTAGCATGATGGTCCAAACAAAACCATGTCAATTTATTATACTTACAGATGTTGGCAAAAAATGACAAAATGATACGGAAAAAGTGGATTATGATGCAAATTATGTAAAATAGGTAAGTGAAAAGTGTATCCAAACACAAACCCAGTGAATGATGGGATATATTGGATGGTGGAAAATGTAGTGGAAATGGAAGTGGAGTAAATGGAATGAAAACCATAATCAACACTTGTTCATATTGACTTAAACTTTGAAGCTTACAAGTGGAGGGGAAATGAATAAAGGGACGGGAATGGTGATTAATAGACAGGTGAAACAGTAACTTCATAACCCACATGAACTTAGAATTTTTCAGATACGGAAGCCTCTTTGGATTCGGATTCTTAGACTTAAGTACCCAGAGCTTTGCCTTTTCTACTTGGAAGTATGGAATGAAATAGCCTTTGAATATGCTTTGCTTAGATTGCTGGCATTTGTGCTAAGGCATAAAGATTTATAGGATTTTCAGGAATTTAGTTGCTTGATGGGTAAAAGGCATCCAAAAATTTATTTTATGGAAATATGGGGGATGGGTGGAGGAATTGTAAGCTTCTCAATTAGACGACACTTACATTCATTGATCATGATTAGGAATTGGTTAAATGGATGAAGGAATAGGGTGGATGAAAATAGATAAAGTGATGAAAAGACGAACGGTGGAAGGTATGGATAGCTACATGCTTCTAGACTTTGCATGGGAATGGAAGTGGAATGGATACACATGCAATATGTGAATGATAGAAAATGGTGGATCAATGTGTAATGGATGGGAATACCAACATCTTAACTTTACTTACCTTGTAGTGACCAAGGCTATATGAATAGATATTGACACGGATGAACTCCAAATGCTTCATTCATAAGGACTTTAATTTATCCTTTTGGAGTATGCAATGAACAATAGGACTGTCCAAATAATTCAGACATCAGACTTGAATTCATTATTTGATAGAAAGGGCAAAGTGGATGGAGGCTTTATTGCTTTCAAAAAGGGGGGATAAGTGGAATGAAATGGATGGAAGTATGCAAAGATGCTTATTATGGAGCGAAGCAGAAACATGAATTACCTTGAGATTTTCACTTGATCCAGGCTCACAAAGACTTTCCTAGCAACTTTGGGGATTATTAAAATATGTAAAGTATAAAACCTCAAAATACTTCAGTTAATATAGAACAAATGATTCATCTTCCAAGAACAAGCAGTCATGCAATCTGACACTGGCAATGGAATCCATAGGAAATCCATCAGTCATGACCCATGTTTCTCAAAGGAACACATAAGAATTCATAAAATTTAGATTTGCATTTTAAAGTACTATGATCAGAAGATAATGTTGTCAAGACACAATATATGATTAGTTTTTAAGTCAAGTCCAAAGTCTAACAAGATGATAAACGTGAAAGAAAAACGTTTTCAGACTCTAAGACTTTCATGAATGGATGCCCAAAAAATGAACTAACATACTATCACAGATTGAAACCAGAGTATGTGTGTTTAAGATAACATCACCTTCTTACAAATAGGAAACTTGACATGAGAACCAACTAAACAACTAACACTAATCTACGAAAG
Organism: Cunninghamia lanceolata; assembly: GCA_027924645.1. Lineage (NCBI taxonomy): Eukaryota > Viridiplantae > Streptophyta > Pinopsida > Cupressales > Cupressaceae > Cunninghamia > Cunninghamia lanceolata. Next base: position 1,984,300 of record BSBN01001670.1, on the reverse strand, counting down.
AAAACAACAACAACTAAGTAAAGTGAACAACTACCAACAACTAAGCTAAGAAAAAGACAACAACAAGCAATCAAGCAACCTGAAAGAAAACTACTCTAATCAAACCAAGCAAACAAAGCAAAACTAAGTTAAGACAAACCAACACTTGAGTCAAATGACAGCAAGGGAGCAAATCTATTCTAAGATGCAATATGAAAAAAAAATCCTACTCTAACTTAGCTATGTACAAGCAACTAAGGGATACAACCCAGGAGACCTAAGTATGTACACACCCTAACATGATTTTTTAGAATGAATAAGAGTAACAATGTGCAAGTGAATGTATGAAGTTTTGCAAATTTATCTTTGAATTTAGAAAGAATATCTTGCACAATACATTTCTCATCAGAGAAAATTTTGCACAAGATTATAAATTGTGGCAATTCAAAAGGACCATGATTTATCCAAACACGAGTTGCTTTTCCTGAATTTCCATAGTCAAACTCATATTTTTCATACTCATCATTTGGAAATTCATAATCATCAAATTCAAAAAATTTCCAATCAAGATCATGGAAAGATACAACCTGGTGTTCTTCATCATTAAAATCAAGGAGAGATACAACCTGATGGTCTTTGTCTGGAAGTAAAAATTCATGCTTGTCGACTATCGATATGTCTAGAGGTCAAAGTTGGTGATGGATCATACCACTTGCATTCGCAACATGCATTAGATCTTCTTGAATCGTCAGCAGTGGGCTTAGCACCGACTCAAATTGCTTGTCAAATTTGATCTTCATTTCATCAACTTGGTCATCTTGAGATGACTTTGGCAGGAACTCTCATTGTATTTGATCCATGGGAGCATCGAGCGCCCCTCCGAATTGTTGTTCATTTGATAGGTCTTCGATGAAGGCTTGGAGTGCTTCTTGTAATGCATCCAGTTGACTATCTTCCAACAACTCTTTCTATACTTCGTGTAACTCACTTTCAAGGATCTCCCTATGTACCATGAATGAATGTTCCTCAAGGAATTCATCTTCTTGCAATGAACTCGAGTTATTTTCTTCTTTGATGGGGGAGTCAACATCTTGTTCATCAATGGCCTTCATTTGAATATCCTCTATTTCCTTTTCAACTTTAGCAGGCTCTTCAATGATGGCTTGGAGTGCTTCTTCTGACCTTAATTGTTCCTTCACTTGATGAATGGCTTCCTGACAAGATGAACATGTGAGTTTTGAATGAGCTGTGTTATGAATTATGTACCAACCATGTGGAATCAACATTTCTTTTGCCGGTAGGTCCTTCTCAATGTTCAGTGTTTTCTTGATCATTTCCTTGAAGCTTGTGAAGAACTCTCTTTTGTCAAACAACACTTTAGGAAGCACCTTTGTGGGAACAATCGGATCATGTACCTGTGAAAAAGAAAATTTCCCTTGCAATGCTAATTCCATCCTTGATAAAAATGTCATGCAGTATAACTCCTCGTGTCCATTAATGTCATGAATTCTACATCCTTTCCTTGATGCAAAGTCACTCAAACTCTTAGGATGAAGTTGTGCATTCAAAGTCAACCAAAGCTGAAGAATATCATTTTGAGAATGATCCACCTTGAATTGCCTTGAAATTTTTGAGAAATCCATGTCTTTATACTTTTGGTATTTTAAATTTTTTACTCCTTTCGTATTTTTGCTTTTCTACTTTTCTTTTTGCATTTTCTGGGATATAAGAGAGATCTCAAAATCTTGAATCTTTCTGTCAAAGCCCACTTCAAACTTCAATCCACCATTTTAGAGTATCTAGTTGCTCTTGAAATGAAGAATATCCATATTCATGCCCTCCTTCTAGCACCAAAAATGTTGATTATTTTTAGACAAGTCAACAATAGAGTAAAATACTGAGTATCCAACTCTCTCTTGAATAAAGCTTCTCGAATGTTAAAAGAAGTGATCAATTGAGATAACTCCAAGGTTCCTGTTCTTATGATTTGTGATCGATGAACTCAGGGAATACATGTGATCTTGTTGATTATCACAAAGGGACTTACGCTGACTTCTTCATACTTCATTTAGCTTATCTCTCCTTACAATGTGGATGAAGTATTCATGATGTATCAATGATAAAAAAAAAAGGGAAAAAGATAAGGTTTAGGGAGCTAATCTAAGGTCAATGAAGCAATAATGATGCATGAATAGACTAACTCCTTAATAAACCTATCTCCACTTTGCCAAGGGTGCCTACAACTACATGGGCATCCTCTTTGTCTTCTTTCTTGTTGTAGATACATTGAATGTGGCTAAATGATGTGGTCGATTATGATTGGACTAATAATAGGTACATGCCACATAGGTGTCATCTCAGCAAACTTATGGATTTCAACTATTTATTCACTTTTCTCTGTGGGCATATTCCCAAATTGTATCATCTTGTATGATGTCTTCGATGTGATTTCTTGAACTTGAATGTTTGGGAATACTTTGTTGATCTTGCCGTGTTCATCTTCTTATAAACTGGATGTGTATGATAGATGTTTCTCACTTTCTTAACACTAGGATTCTCCTTCTGCAGGGTATATGTTGATCCTCTTTCGGTGCATCTTGATAGAGAGTAGTAGGAGATGATGATGATGATGCTTCCTTCTTGATATGTAGAGTAGATGACTTCTCAAAGAGACTTGAATGTACCAGAGGAACTTGAATCTTTATAGATGAATGTCCTTGCTCGATGATACAAATGATGAAGAGTGTCGGTATGTTGGACTTGAAGTGATAACTTGGAGCAGCTATCTTCTATCTTCACTTCACTCCTAGCATAAAGGTGGTTCAAGCTTTTACTTCTTCGATGACTCCTTAGCTAAATCCTCACTTTTGCAACACAAACAAAGAAGCAACATCAATCCTTTTGATAAACACTTGATTTCATATCACATAAGAATCATTTCATGCATTTCTAACTTATGTGCATTAGATGAGAAATTTGATCTTCGCTAGAAAGCAATCGTAAAATTTAAATTAAGCATTATATATGGATGAGGCATTGGATGCCAATTTCACTCCTTCCATAGAAACCTTCATAAAACTTGAATTTAATCTCCATCCAAAGTGGCGCACTGGTTGACAATTTCATGCTCTAGGTAAAATTTCACTTTTAAATCACTATTTTTTACTCCTTGTTCTAGGTGCATTGGATGAGGTTTTTGGTTTCTTCTTTGTTTGGGCGCACTAGATGGGCACATTAGATGATGATTTTGGATCTCCATTGAAACTTCACTTCAAAATATAATTACCCCTCCCTTGATGATGGCCCATCACATGTGGCGCAATGAATGAGGAACTTGATCTTTGCTTGGATGCTCTTGCAATCATCCTCATCTAATTGTGGCGCACTGGTTGAGGATTTTAATTTCTGGTTGATTAATCACTTGAAACTTGAAACTCATATCATGTTGATATGGCACCTAGGCTTACCACTTTGTCTTTCACTTTAAGGATGCATTTGATAAACATTCCACCCAAGGCGCATCAGATGACAACTTTGATCTTCCCTTGAAGTTTCATCTTATGTAAACTACATCAACCTTCTTGATCTAGGTGCAGTAGATAAGTATTTTGAATCTTATTGAAACTTGTCTAAAATTTGCAATCTATACCACTTCCTTCAAGTGCATTGGATAAGGATCTTGGACTCCTCTTAAATTTGTATCTTAAAACTTATTGTTGATTCCTAGATGAAGGCGTATTAGTTCTGTCGCAATAGATCATGATTTTGGATCCTCTTTTGAAAGCCTCTAAATTCTCAACAAGATTGCCACCTCCTTTGTCACATTGGATGCTGATTTTGATCCTTCATTTGAAAGTCTCTTATAAAACTTGAATTCATCTTTCTTCAAATGTGGCCCACCAGATCAGGCACACCAAAACAACATTCTAAATCTTCTTGAAATGTATCAAATTTTGAACTTAAACCCCCTTTTAAAGATGGCACAATGGATGAGGTTTTTATCTTCCACTTGAAACCTTCATAAATCTTCCATTTAAACTCACTTATGAGTGGCACATTAGATGGAGGTTTTAAATCGTCGTAACACTGGTGCATTGGACATCAACTTTGATCTCCCTTTGATTTGCACCAAGGTGGTGCAGTAGATGCACATGTTGAATCCTCTTGATGGAATGTTTATAACACTTGACTTCATCCTCATTAATTGTGGCGCATTAGATTGGGTGCACTAGTAAAGGATTTTGATCTCTTCTCAAAAGTCTCTTGAAATTCTACATTCTTATCCCTTGGTGCATTGCATTGAGGTTTTAGATCCTCCATTGAATGCTCTCAAAACCTTAATTTTATCATCTTTCTTAAGGGTGCATTGATTCAAGCACATGAGATGAGGATTTTGGTTCCTCTTGAAAGTTGCAACTCCATCATCAAAATAATCTTCCTCACCTTAGTCGTATTGGATCATGATTTTAATATCTTCTTCAAATTACACTTAAAACTTCACTCCAACCTTGGCGTAATGGATGGGTCGCATTGGATCCACATTTTGATATCTGGTTGAGAGTGGTGCACTGGATCAAGATTTTGTGCTCCCCTCATGTCTTGGCACAGTGTATGGGAATTTTGATCTCCCTTCAGTACTTAGCCATTTTTTCAACTTTCTCAAGGTAATGTATATTGAAAAATATATTTAAGTATAAGAAATGAATTTCTTATACTTTAAATATTTTTCAATATACCTTTTAGGATGTTTGAGATAGGTCTCAAATCCACTGGATTTAACATGTAGAATCTAGAATTTGGGGGATCCACCAGATTTCAGACTTAGTCAAATTTTTAGGATATCAGGATATCAGACTTAGTCATTTTCAGGATCTCAAACATGCATTAGGATATTATGATTTCTACCACAAGGCTATAGACTCAAACACCACTAACTTCATCATACAACCAACCTAAGACATCATCCAAGACTCAAGCAAAGCATCAGAGCTAAAAAAAGGGGGGGGTCCCCATTTGCAATGGGGTGATGTGTGATTAGGTCACAACACACAATATATAGCTTTGAAGTACCTTAAAGAACAAAATCCTAAGACTAAAACTTCATATTATGATTCACTACTTTCCTAGGCATCTATTACGTGATTATATACCATCTACCGATCATAAGAGTCCTCCGCATCAGTCAAACAGATTACAAACTCTAATGAAAGAGATGTAATGTGTGTACATAGATAGATTGGACCTAAACTTATGTGAATCCTCCACAAGTGAATGAATCCATGTGCAGTTATTAGGGAAGGTCACCCACATCCCAAAGCATCTTGAATGATGTGTAATTTAGATCCACAAGTCGTGAACATGCTCTGCAAGTATTCTCCTTCAGCTATCTTGCCTAAGACTCTCTGAATGCTCTGCTATGAGAAAATAGTTGATCTTCTAATAGAAATATCTTTCTGGAAACTGATCCAAATGATCTGAAATTTGGATATGATGTGCATGAAGATGTCTAGATGTTAAGTCCATCTCTAGAAGGTCTGAAACAAAACTACATCAGAATATGGATGAAAATACAAAAACTGCTACTGACTGAACTAACTGTACTGGACTAGGAAAATGAAAGAAACAAAATGAAATGCAAATACTTTTGGTTGATACAAGATTTCACTTGAATTAGGGATTCCCTTACATTAATATACAAGTCAATCAAATTAAGACTAAGGGTACAAATCATGTGTGCTCAATTTAATTTTAGCCAGTGCTTCTAGGTTGCAACAATGATAGTCCATGCTCATAAATGGAACTAGGTCAACCTAAAGAGAATTTAGAAGCTTCTCCCACTCTTTGTCCAAGGGTGGATTGATCATCTATAAGAGTCTAAAGTGGCACTCTTGTTTAATGGTGCATTCATAGGATACCTCCTATGCTTGAGCCATAAATGTTTGTACAAGGACCTGAAGCTCTATCAATGTCTTGAAAACTAAGTGAACTTCTTTGATAAAATGAGCTAAGGACCACATGTTGAATATAGTTTATTCTTGGTTCTTCTCATTCACTAGTTCTAGAAATGTGGCTCTTCTCATTCACAAGGCTTAGGTGATGTGGCCTCCATTTTATCCTTGTAATATGATCTTCACAAGACCTTGATGTGGTAAAGGGAAGCCACTAACTATTTGAGCTATTTAATTTGGACCTTTAACATCTTGACCTCCTTTGATTCTTCTATTATATTCTTTAGGTCAACCTCCTTTTCTCTTAGGCCCTTGAGTGTCTAGTCCTAGGTGTCCACTTAATTATTTAGTTTTTCTATCTCATAATCTTCACTAGAGGCCTTTTCCTTTAGTGATCCTATTTCAATAGTATTGACACTAGTTTTAGCCTTTTCATATTTAATTATACCTCCAAGTTTTCCACTTGATTTCATAATACATTCTTGGTGGTTGTCTTAGTTACCATCTATCTTTTCCCTAGTGCCAACTCTATTCTTGCTTTAGTCAATTTCATTTTAATCTCTAGGAGTTGCTTCTACCTATGTATCTTTAGCTTCAATGGCTTTCTCTACAAGTTTGGCGACATAGCCTTCTAATGCCTTTATTTTCACTTCAAATGCTTTAAGTATGTACAAATTTTCAAAGTCTGAAGCACTTTATGTATAGCTTTTCTAACTATCTCTCTCTCTCGCCCCATCTCTATCTCTCTATCTCTTCCTCTTTTCTCCCTAGACCTATATATCTATATATTTCTCCCTCTATCTTTTAATATCTCTATCCTCCCTCTTTCTATCTCTCTCCCTCTCTAAAGCCTTTCAACAAATCCATTTTGTGCATATCCTGCTACCATGGTATTCCAGGAGAATGAAGATGCTACTACTGTTCTTGACAGTTGGGAGACTATTGAGGATGCCACCCCTAGGGAATTTTGGGGGAAATCAGATGATAAAGATCTTCCACCCTCTACTAGTGTTGATCTTGTTGCTTAGTGTTTTGTATGTCTTTCAATGTTAGACATTATGTTTTGATTGTGTTTTGAGGCTGTGACATATTTTTTATTCACCTTTTGAGGCTATGAATGCGTGGGTGTGACTTTTTACCACCCTACTTTTTTTTGTGTGTGAATGTGTACTATTTATTCCTTTAATATAATTTAAATAGGATGTACTATTTATTCATTAAAAAAAATTCCTAAGAGTTTTGATTATGAGTACAGTGATATTTCTAACTGCTAAGGGAAGATAAATAGCTAAAATTTCTATATTGTCGAGTCCAAAAGATTCTAAAGACATAAAGAGCTAAAGAATAGATCCCTAGATTAGGGACATCTTGATGGAATCCTAGACTCTATCTATCTATCCTAGGGTTGGTTGAACATCTCTATACTTTGTTCTAGGATTAAGGGGATGTAGTGGGATGGTCACTGAGGCTTGGTCACAATTTTGTGTTTCCTTGGATTAACTTGTTCATATTTTAGAATGTTTTTTCATGAGACAAACTTAAAAACAAGATTTAAATGATTTTGCTTGTTTCGTTGTCGTTGGAAAAGTACCACTGTTATCTGTTGCTTTTGTTCCATGTAGTGTTCGATGTTGATATTGCATATTTCTATGTATTTTATAGGATATAAAATTGCGAGGAGATGGCAAACAATTCAACATTAAGAATTCACAATGGGAATTGCTCCAATCACACATTTCATACCGACTGTCATATTCACTACGTGTAAGTATGACAACCTTTTTGATATTGTTATATGCAGGAATATATATATTTTAATTCGTCAAGGTTACATCACATACTGTTAAGCTAAAGTATGCATGGATTGAGTGAATATGTCCTTGTCTTATTATCAGGCCTATGCATCTATCCTTTATTTAAGGATGCCATCAAATTTCAAGATTATTTTGAGGGGGGTAATGGTTGAACATCACAGCATAGCTAATGATCTGAAATTTTCGAAAGTAGTAACTTACAAGCCACAATTTGGTTCTAGTATGAAAGAGGTAAAGAGGAATTTCTATTCTTTTGTACTTTGAGATGGCTGTTTGTATTTCATGTCATGAATAATAATGCTACTATTCTTCCTCGTCATTTTTGCCTTCCAAAGCACATTTACTAAAGAAGTACTTGTAACATATACATGATAAGAATGTGACCTTTTATGGATGTGCATTTTGTTGTCATTTTGATGTTCTTTCCACAAGATTAGATGAAAATTATTACATTTATGGCTGCAGTTCTATTCTAATGCCTTTGTCATGTAGAGTTGTTGTGAATTTATCTGATGGATTTTTATAATATGTACAAGGAGATCTGATTGATGTATCTAATTCAATTATATGCAGGTAGTAGTTCGAGCAACCATAGGATTTACAAAAGAAGCTCCCTTTCTTGATATTGAAGGTTTCAATGTTTATCACAAGAATCGACTTATCATGGTTAGTAAAGAGCACCTTTACTTTAAAACAAACAATATGCATGTTCCATAAAATATTGGGGATAATTTGATAAACAGGAAAGAAATCTTTTCCATTTTAGACACTATATTTCTTCATTGTTTCTATTAGTCGGTAGTCATATGTAGCCTTTATTTGCTTCCACTATCAAATACCTGTCAAATTTACGTTTACTTTTGTTTTGAATATTGCTATCTAGTATTGTTGAGATTTACTGATAAATTTTATTCCTTTTTGTTAATGCTTTCTTACATAGCCCTTTTGGAAGCTTTGGCAAGGTAATAGGAGTAGAGAAAGAGGTATCATAGGTATGTATTTAAACTCTATTTAACCCTCTTCCAATGTGATGTAAGTGAGCAAGATCTGTAGTAACATTATATTGAAAAATGAAAGGGCATATCATGGACGGAAGATTGTGCTAAAATTGATTATTTTGGTAATGTGATTATAACCCATTTCTGCATATTGTAAATTTTAATGTGTATAACAGGTGTTCTTGAGGCAAACTTCATTGAGCCTGCACATGATAAACAGGACTTTGAAAGAACTGCAATCCTACTTCGGTTAGAAGCAAAACTCAAACAGATGACTCATAATTATTGGTATGTCATGATTATTTTTAAAATTATGGGTTGAAGTACTTCTCTAACACAATAATTTAATACTTATAGTGCATAATATTTCCACAAAGTCATGGTCTTCACAGCAGCTGGAGTCTTCCCTGTTGGTATTATTTGTTTGTTGTTACTGAAGTTCGAGTCCAGTTTTCTAATTTTGATTTTAATCAGGCGGCTACATTAGTGAACTTTCAAATATCTTATACATGTCAAGAGGTCGCACTATCATGAAATATTAGGAATTATATTTTAAGTTTGTAATATGAAGAAAAGTGGACTGGGACACCTCCTCGTACTTATCTTAGGGGGATAAAGGGAGTACGCTCCCCCTCCCTTTCCATCTCTCTTTCCCCTAAATCCCAATTCTGGTTTCTTTATAAAAATATTGACACAGGATCTTCTTGAAGAAACTTTTGAGATGTCCCCTTTTAATGTATATTTAATTACGTACAAGATTTGAAGTTATACATCAGAAAGAGATAATATGTAGAGGGAAGTGTACACAAGGAATCACACAACTGTGAGTCTGTGCAGTCAACGTAATGCAGAAATAACCAGTAAAGGGCTGCTGTATGGTTTGAGGTTGGTAAACCATAAAATCCTCAAACCAGCTTCCGAACTACAAAAGAATCCTTAATTGGAGAGACAATGAATTGACAGAACTACAAGAGGTCACTTGGGTGGTTAGGACACCTACCTCAGACGGCATACTATCGTTTTGATGAGTTTGAACTTTGAGTTTTAAAGTCTCCAGGATCTGCCCCCAATTCAAGATAAAGTAAACTGAAAGCTCTCTCAGCCTTGTAGCTGCAATGCTTGTAGGTGTAGCAACATATACCAACAAGACAATACCAGGAATGAAGGATGCACCTAGTGTAAGATTTATGAGGGAAGCCAATTGAAACTCCTGATATTGCTACAGTTGTCATTGAGCAATAGGAAGGACAAGTGATAACCTCAAAAAATCATGGAGCAGGATTAGAACTTGATGGATGGGCATTTCAGAACAATGCTCAGAAAGTCTGAAAAGGAAGTGGTTAACGTCAACAAATAATCCTTTGCAGGATGTGGTTGTGAGATCCTTTGCAGGACTACCATTGTGACATCAAGAAGATCCAGCAGAAATCCATACAGAATGAGACCCCTGCCATGGACTATTATTGTTATCCCTTGCTACTGTTGTGATCTTTTTAAGTTCTAAGCTTCTCAAAATCAGACCTTTCTTGGACTACTGCAGGCCCTTTGCAGAACTACTGTGGTAATTGTTGTGTCATGGGATCTTGCATTATCATTAAATTGTTTGGATGCAACGTTAGGGCAGTTCTGAGGAAGTTTTCTAGTGTATAACCATAAACAACTAATAACAATTATGCTTTCTTAAGAACATTGACTATTTATAGAGCTTTAGAACTATGTTACCAGAAACGCAACTGAAGGCTTCCGTTTCCCGTTTTAACGGGCGAAGGGTGAAACGCCGTTTCCGTTGTGAATGGCCGTTTCTAGCTTGCCGTTTGCATTTCTTCCCGTTGCCTTCTGTTTTTTGCATTTTCATATTTGATTTTAAGAAAGTTCTTAAAAGATTTAAATAAAAATCCGTGCTTCTGTTTTTTGTGTTTTTGTTTTTTTTTTGAAATTTTGGTGAGTTATTTGATTTTTAAACCTAACTTAAAATTCTAATAAAAATCCGTGCTTCTGTTTTTTGCGTTTCTATTTTTGTTCGTTGAAATTTTGGTGAGTTATTGGATTTTTAAACCTAACTTAAAATTTTAAACTTAAGTTGTGCACTTTTCTTTATTTACTTAATGTTATTTAATATGAATTTGTTTTATTTTTAAAATGTTTTATATTTATTCTTATTTTTATTTTTATTAGAAATAATAATTAAAGTTAGAATATATAATTATATTTATAATTTTTGGATTTTTAAATTAATTTAGAAATATATTTTAAATATAAATATATATTTTAATTTTTATAATTATATTTATGAAAATATATATGTATATAAAATCTGTTTCTTATACACAACCTCTAGATACTCTGTTTCTCGTCATGTTGCCATTTCGGTTGCCTTTTTCGTTTCTCATTTCTGATAACATAACTTTAGAAGCCAGCTGACAAAATCTGTAGAGGAAGACTGTCGTTCTAGTTCCTGCAAATGTCCCGTAAGACACCCGGAACCCCTTCGTGGGGTCAATGTTCTGGTACAAGCTCCTCAAAGGATTGGGGAGAAAGGGATCAACTATAAACACGATCAGCTCCTAGGTCTCAAACGGACAGAGGACTTCCCTTCCACCTCAAGGCACCGCTTTCAGGGAGGCTAGATATGGTCAGTATAGGAACTCCCACAACAGGTCGCATCAAAGAGACTTCGAAAGAAGCTGGGGTAGAAGAAGAACTTTTCAGAAAGGAAGGAGGTTTTTTAACCAGAAGAATTACACAGGAGGCCCTAACTTCCAAAACAGAACCAGTGGGGAGCAGTCAGAGAGAAGGGTATCTGAGGTTAGACCCAAAATCGTAGAGGTGATAAGAAAAAATCCTGTTGAGGTCTTGGTTTCACTGCCAGATGATGCTTTGAAGGAGAGACAAGAAATTCTAAAGGAAAAAGCCTTTATAGGTAAGGTAGTGAATACCCATTATGGTTCTGATGATTTCCTAACTTGGGCAAAAGATTCTTGGGGTAAAATGGAAGAGATTGATTATCTAGGAAATGGGTCTTTTGCTTTCATCTGTACCGACCAAATGCAGAGGGACAAAACCTTAGATAAGATTCTGTGGAAGTATGGAGATAATTGTGTTTACTGTCAACCGTGGAAAGCCAATTTTTCCTCAGGGACACAGAAGATTCCTTTTTTACCCATGTGGGTTCAAATTTCAAATTTACCAGCAGAATATAGAACTCTGGAAATTCTGAAATTGATAGGCGAATCCATGGGAGACTGTCAAGACATTGTTTTAAACAAAGAACCAAGTTGGACTTCAGATGTAAGATTAACGATTCTCATGAGGATGGCTAAAGAATTTCCCAAGAAGGTAAATATAGCAAGCACTGAAGGTGTTTGGGAACAGGACGTCTTCTTTGAGGTGCCATTGGATTTGGAGCAAGCTCTGGAGAACTCTTCAGATGGTGATCAAAGAGATAATGAGGATGTTCAATCCCTCAGTCAGGGCTTGAATATCCCTCAGGGGCTAGGAGCTTCTAGAATGGAGAATGTACCTTCACATGACCTTCACATGACCTTCAGGAAGAAGATTTTTCTCTTCAAATCCTGGAAAGGCCCTTGGAGAGTTTACCTCTTCAAGAGAAAGATCCTTTAGAGACTCATTGTCATTCAGACTTTGTAGAACTTCAATCTATCTCTGCAGAGAATCTTGAAGAGTACCAGGAGTGTCTAAATGGTGAGAATGCTAAGGATCTTGGAAAAGAAGATGGCCTGGGCAAATCAAAAAAGGACCCATCTGAAGGGGTCTCAAGAAAACCTGTAGAGAATGGGGAAGGTTCTGAGCGTTCAGACATTAAATTGCAGGTATTGTATGAGAAAGCTATTTCGAAGTTTACAAATTCTTTGTATGAAGAATTGGCAGAGGAAGTTCTGCAAGAAGATGAGTCTCTCCTCGACACGTCCTCTCCAGGTATACATCAAACTCTTATGGCTACCAAAAATGCAAAGAACACACCCTCTAGGAGGAGTTTAAGATAGAAGAAAGGAAAGGAACTTTATGAGATTCTAGGAAACATGGAAAAAATTTCTCCCAAAACATCCAAAAAGAGGGAAGCAGGAAGCTCTCCTTAGGAGCAATGAAACTCCTCACGTGGAATGTTAAGGGCTTAAATACCTCTAACAAAAGACGTCTCATCAAGTCCCAACTTGATGGGGCAAGAGTAGATATATTGATGTTGCAAGAAACTAAATTAGATGCTGATGCTGCATCTTTTTTCTTTAGCAAATGGAAAGATTGGGAAGCAGAAACACATCCATCTAATGGCTCCTCGGGTGGTTTAGCAATTCTATGGAATAAGAACTTACCAAAGTTCGAGGTAGTGGGCAACAGAGACCACTGGATCCTGGGGAAATTCTCGGGAGTTTTCTTTGGGAAAGACTTGTGGATTATGAACGTTTATGGTCCTTCAGGAGCAAACCAGAAATCCCATCTCTGGTCACACTTGTCAAAGCTCTTGAAAATGTTAAGAAATGAGGTGGTCATTCTGGGCGGTGACTTCAACGTGTTTTTGGACGGGTCAGAAAAACAAGGTGGCTCTTCGAGGTCTTCTCAATTGATATCAAATTTTGGGGCCTTTGTTAACACTTGTTGCTTACAAGATTGTAGGTCGTCCAATGGGATCTTCACATGGTCAAATAGAAGAAATGATGGTTCAGGAGTAGTAGAAAGGTTGGACAAGTTTCTTCTCTCTTCACAGTGTATTCTAGGAAACTTGAGCTTCTTTTCCTCTATCCTCCCATTTACAGGTTCTGACCACTTCCCGGTGAGCCTTTCTTTTGGAAGATCTCAAAAAGGTATGAGTATTTTTTTCCGGTTCCAAGAAATGTCGTTTAGGGGCCCTGATTTCATTCCCAATCTTCAAATTTGGTGGAAGCCAGCTCCTTTTGTAAAATGTTCTAGAATGTTTCAATTAGCCAAAAAATTAGAATTTGTTAAAAAGAAGATTCTAGAATGGAATAAGTCCCACTTCAAGAACATTTTTTCAGAGAAGAAAAGAATTTTAAGTGATCTATCACTAATTGAAGAAGAAATATTTCAAGGGGGGATGAACCAAGACTCTTTTCAAACAGATAAACTCCTCTGCTCTTAGCTTGAAGAGGTTTTATTGAGAAAAGAAATCTTCTTATGTCAAAAATCTAGATAAACCTGGTTGAAAGAGGGTGATAGAAATACTTCCTATTCTCACTTGTCAACTAAAGCTCGCAAGCAGAGTTCTAGGATTCACTGCATTAAGAAGGATGGTGGTTCATTTGTTCAGAACTTGGAAGAGATAAAAGAAGAGGCACAGTCTTTCTTCAAGCATCTTCTTTCCTCAAGCATTTCTCACTCCAGGATAGATTTCAACAACTTCAACCTCCCTAAGAAACTTTCAGAAGAAGATAATCAAGAGCTTCAAAAGGATTTTATGGCAGAGGAAATAAAAGCTGTGGTTTTTTCTCTAAATGGGGATAAAGCTCTAGGTCCAACGGTTGGTCAGGCCTGTTTTTTCAAAAGTGCTGGGATTTTGTCGGTCAAGATGTTTTTCTAGCAATCGAGGAGTCCATGAAGTTTGGCAATGTTCTCAAGGAGTTTAATCGCACCTGGCTAGTTTTGATACCAAAGGTATGCTCGCCATCTTCTTTTGAAGAATTCAGACTGATCTCACTTTGCAATTTCATTTACAAGGTCATTTCTAAAGTGGCAGCATTGAGATTAGCATCCATTCTCCCACAAATCATCTCAGATGGACAAGGAGGTTTTGTGCCTAGGAGAGAGACAATAGAAGGAGCAATTCTTGCTCGCAAAATCCTACACTCAATCAACAAAGAAAGGTTACCCAGTATGGTGTTAAAGTTGGACATGTCCACGGCATATGACAGGGTCGAATGGGACTTTCTCCATTTTGTTCTATCCTCTCTTGGCTTTTCTATGCGCTGGTTAAAATGGGTCTTTTCTTGGATCAGAGGGTTAAATAGTTCAGTTCTGATTAATGGCAGTGAATCCCCCTATTTCCAAACTTCAAGGGTTTGAGACAGGGAGATCCCATATCCCCTTATCTCTTTATTCTGATGATTGAAGCACTAATTTGGTTGATAAGACAAGCAAACAGTAACATAATTTGGAAAGGAATAAAGGCTAAAGCTTTCAGCATCCCTGTGACTCATGCTCTTTTTGCTGAGGATACCATTATTTTTGGTAAAGCCAGTACGAGAGAGGCTCTATCCATCAAAACAACGTTGACTTTATATTGTGAATCTTCTAGCCAAATGATAAATCCTTTGAAGTCCAAAATTTACCTATTCAACATCCCACAAGATCAGCTTCTAGGTTTTTCAAATCTTTTTAATTTCAAATTGGAATCTTTGCCGGGAAAATATCTAGGATTACCTCTCTTCAATGGACGACACACAAAAAGCTTATGGAGAGGCACAAGATACAAGCTTGGAAAGGAGGATGGCTCTCTCTAGCTGGTAGACTCATGCTACTCAAATCAGTCCTAACAGAAGTTCCAATTTATATGATGTCTTCTCTCCAAACTCCCAAAGGTATTCTAGATGAAATTGACAAAATTTGCAAGAGATTCCTTTGGCAAGGAACTTCAGACACAAAAAAGATTCATCTTATTGCATGGGACAAGATATGCTCCCCGAAATCCCAAGGGGGAGCAGGTGTTATTAATCTGGAAATGCAAAACTTAGCATTGGGAGCAAAATTGGCATGGAAGATGTACAAGCATCCACATTTGAATTGGGTCAAGATGCTTCAGAAAAAGTATTTGGATAGCAAGGCTCCAAAAAGAATTTTTACGATTTCTAATCCTCCAAAGGGCTCCTCCAATCCTCCAAAGGGCTCCTCCATGTGGACTTTTATTATCAAGTTTAGGCAGGTTATTCTTCCCAAGCTATCATGGATAGTTCACAATGGGAAAAAAACATCCTTTTGGGATGACCGATGGAATGGCTGTCCAAAAATTTCTTCTCTAGGAAATTTTAGGGAGGCAATGGCCTATCTAAAAAGATTTTGGGCTGAAAAAGTATGCTCATACTTCACGGTGGACTCAAGTTCAATTTCAATGAAGGCAAGTTGGAAGAGTTTCGAGAACTGTAACTTTCCTCTTGATCAGAAAATGGCCCTTTCTAGGATATTAAAGGATCGTCCTATCGTCCTCTCATCTCAAGAGGATGAACTTATTTGGACAGGTGACAATTCGGGGAGATACAAGGCCCATTCAAGATATCAATCCCTATCAGCAAGGGCCAAAGTGGATTGGCCCTTCCATCTCTATTGGGCAGATCCAATTCTCCTAAGAGCAGGAACTTTCACATGGCTAGCAGTGAACAACAGGATTCTTACTGGGGATAGAATAGAAAAACTTTCCTTAGGTTCAAATTTCAATTGTGTCTTTTGCCAAGATGAAAAAGAATCAATAGACCATCTTCTCATACGATGTAATTTCAGTCACCAATGCTGGAAACATATTATGCAGATTTTGAACTGGTCATCCCCTTATCAGGCACATTGAGGGATTGGATAAAAAGTTGGCCACTTCTGAATAAGGATGCTTATTTCCATGATTTGTGGGCGATATGCCCCTTTGTGTTAGTCTGGACCCTTTCGAAGGAGAGAAATTGTAGAATCTTTCGGAATTCTGCAAGGTCTTTTTCAGAAGTTCGTAATGAGATGGAATCTCTAGTGGTGGAAACAACTCTTGCAAAATTAAGACAGTGGATTCCAAAGAAGTCAAAATGGACCAGCTGGGATGCTCTAATGTCCAAAAAATGGAAAGGCTTACAAAACCTCCCACAATGTACATTCCTTCAAGCTCCTAGCTCAAATATTGACAGAGCCTCAATCAAATGGATTCCGCGCTACCTACCCCTTTGTTAAAATCAATTTCGATGGAGCGAGTAGAGGTAAACCTGGGACTTTGGCCCTGGGATGTGTTATCAGAAATTATGAAGGAAAACTGTTATCAGCAAAGGCCGCAAAACTCCCAGAAGGAACCAATAACAGAGCAGAAGCTTTGGCCCTTTTGAATGCTATCCAATTAGCTCAATCAAAGGGATATAAAGAAATTTCCTTAGAAGGGGATTCATTGGTAATCATTTCAGCTTTCCAATCTGGGAAGGTAGAGAATTGGTATATCAAATACATTTTAGACCAAGTTAGGGAGGCTTTGAGTTCTTTTGATGCATTCGATATCTTTCATTGTTACAGAGAGGGAAATAAGGTGGCGGACTGGCTGGCAAATTATGCCCTTGATCATACAGAAGAAATAATTTATTTTAATTCAGATCTTCATGAAGGTCTAGAAGCCTTAAAGTTTCTGTTGGCACAGGATGTAGGTTGCCCCTCTTTTCACAACAATCCAAATATAGGAGCTTCATAAGACTTGCTTCTAGTATCCCTTCAGGCTTTGGCTTGCTAGGGATGGGGCGCGTGGGCGGACTAGAGAAAGACACGGGGTCCTCAAATTCCTCTAATGACATGACTTCCACATGGACTCTTGCGATGTCTTCTGTTTTTTTGTTGTCTCGCCCGCTACCTTCCTCACCACCCCAAGGCGTCTTCCAACTGGCGGCACCTACTTCCTCCTCAATTTATTTCTCCCAATGGTTAAATGCATTAAATGAGGCCTTTACCTTCGATCCTAGTGGATTTCCTTGGTATTTCCTTCTACGTCACACGTCCTTCGTCCTCGTTTTTTGTCCAACGTTCCCCTTGCCAAATTATCCCTCGCTTTCGTCTATCAATTCACCTCTCAAGCTCCAATGTACGCTGCCACCGCTCGGTACGATCGCCTCTTTGCAGAAGTCTATTAAATGTAGGGGACGAAGCGGCCTTCAGTACGGGGGATGAATGTTGTCATCCATTCATGTCTATTCAATTGCAGCATTCATTTCGCAATTAATCCAGGAGGTTTCTTTTTTGCCTTTTTGAATTCATCTCTTCCTCATTTGCGATATCCTCCACTTCTCTCTTCCTCTGTGTTCATCTGGTTTTTACTTGTGTTTTCGAGTAGCGTCCATATTGTTACAGGGCTTGCTTCCATGGAGGGCGAGGTTACAAACCTTCCAATCTTCTTTCCTCCCTTTCAGTGGGAGACGACAATTGAAGGGAGTGTGGGAATTGTGGACCTGAATACTGTCTTTCAGCTTGATTGTACGCTTGTCCAATTTGCAGTTCAGACGATTTGCAATCAGAGGTGGCTGCAAGGAACTCCAGAGAGGGAGATAAAATGGTCTGAGGTTGTGTGCGTTTTTCTTTCAAATCTCATGGATATAGTGCAGGATGCTCATTTCATTCTTCCCATAGCGATGGGTGTCATCAATCGTAGCTTGTTCAACGTGGAGAGGTGGAATGAAGCGATGGCTAACTATGACATCATGGTGGGTGACAA
The DNA here is from genome assembly GCA_027924645.1 of Cunninghamia lanceolata. Classification (NCBI taxonomy): domain Eukaryota; kingdom Viridiplantae; phylum Streptophyta; class Pinopsida; order Cupressales; family Cupressaceae; genus Cunninghamia; species Cunninghamia lanceolata. The sequence goes on along the minus strand of BSBN01001670.1, from coordinate 1,966,155 downwards.
TTGGGTTGGTCTGTTTCCTGCAGAAAAGCTCCACACCAGAAGGTCTTATGAATGCATATATAGGAAGATGCAGCATGGTCTTAGCTGCGGGTGTATCTGCTTGCTGGAGAGAGCCCTCAAAGGGCACGCCCATTCTGTGCCAAAGGCGGTTAGACAGAGGTGTAAGGATCTCTTCTTAGCAATAAGGTTCCTCTGTTTTCACGCAGCTGATCTGGCTCCACGCCATCGCAGACTCTCTGAAGAAGTCAAGGATGCATCAGAAGCGGAGGCAGAGGAACCCCCAGACCAGATAGACGACGAAGAGATGGCCGCAGTGGAGAGCGGTGTCCTGGGAGCGGTGGCTGGTGTCGAGGATTAAAGTTGTTTCCAGTGTTTTGTGTGACGGGTGACGTTTGGTAGCGTATGATTTTTTTTGGTGTTAGTCTTCTGTAGTTTTCGGTTTTATGCTTTTTGAGCAGATTTTCTTTATATCTGCTATGAGGGGTGAGGAAATACTGATCCCCCCTCTTAATGTATCTACCTTATTACTCATATTATCAATATAGTTATAGTCTGGGGCTACACCCCTTATATTTAAAAAGAAAAACAATTATGCTTTCTTTGATGATTAATTAGGTATAAGAATGGATTAGATTAGTTGGATGCATTAACATATATTTTTGTTTCTTCGATAGTGGTTAAAATCATGTTAATATTTGTAAACGAGGATGTCTATAGACTTCTTGTTTGACATGTGGTTTTCAGTTTTTTAAACTTTTGCATAGGATTGTTGCTTAAGTTTCTGATTTTTCTTGTGTATATTTGTTTGTACCATGCAGGAAAGAAAATTGTGGATTACTAGGATATCAAGCAAGTAGAGCCAGAGCTAATAATCGTCAATGTGATTCACATTCAATCGAAAATGCTCAACCATTAGCAAGCAGCAATCCACAAAATGATTTCTCTCCAATCCAGAATCCTCTCCCATTAGCAATATTTGCTTCTGGCCTTTTGCCTCAGCAAATTAGCAGACCAGACTTGCCCGTCTCAACAGTTCCTGGTAGTGATTTTCAGGTACATCTCATATGCTCAATGACTACAATTCCCTGAAAAAATTAAAACATACTATGCCATTAGCACAGCTGTATTTTTATGTCGAAGCACATCTCTTAGGTGGTAATAGGAGATGTCATGTTTCCTTCTATCCTCCTAAAGCAGGGATAGACACTACTAATTCTATCAAAAGTGATTTGTAGTGATGTTTCTAAAAATTGCTAGACATTATTAAATTAGGTAAGAGGCCTGAACTAGGACTTTTTTTGGCAGCTCCTAGAATGGCATGGGAAATACTTACATGCGATTCTGAAGAAATTAAGAGACATTTCTACCAGTTTCTCTTATCTTCTTGTTTGAAATTTGTAGAAATTGTCATCCTCTTTCCTATTAATCTCGCAGACATAGACCAGCATATTGAATTTAAGAGAAATTTTTTTTACAAGGTCATTTTTGAACGATTCACTTTCTATAAGATATACTAGAATAGGCAATAGCTTTGCATGGCCCACCTTTTCTAACTAAAATGCTCAATAACTGTATCCCATAATACTTCAAATGGATTTATGTTCGGAACAGGAAACCAAAGGGTTAAAAGGTGAAAGTTAAAAAGCTACCCAAATTATGGTCAAATACAAATGTTTGTTATAATTCAAACTGCTGGCATTGAGATCTGTTCGTTTTATATCATCAAATTGAAAACAGATAGCTAGTATAAGAGACTACGTGAAAACATAAAAAATTTGCATATGTAGTTTTTTATATCCTGGCGTGTCTAACTGTGGGTTTTTGACTGCAGACTGCTGCCAATGGAAAAGAGCTGCAATCAGTGGCAGGAACTTCAAATAGCTTAGTGGAAAAAATATCGGATCAGAACATACAACTATTCATAAGGTAGTCTAAATTAAATTTAATCATAAGATAGTTCTCTTTATTGAGGGTTATTTTGGTTAGTTGCTTAGTTCAGTTATTTTATTCATACTTCTTATCAAGTAAACTGTTTAGCTGCTTAGTTCTGTTAAGTAGCTGTTTAACATTTAGTTTTACTCAATAAATCAGATCTCTCCATGCTTTCGTTGCCAAGTGTTTATTAATTCAGTTAGAGATACTTCTATTCTTCCCTATATTTGCTATACTGGGCTCTCTGTTTCTTTGAAAATTTAGGAGTTGCTTTCCAGCTGAAGGTTCCAGATTATTACTGCTGGACCAATTCTCCAAATTGCTTTAAGAAGTCCCTTCCTTGTCCTATCTAGCCAAGCCTCTATCCTCATTTTTTTCTGATTATGCGCCAGCCCACCATATGTTTGTTTTTCTAAAGAATCAGGCCCACTTCCTACGCTACTCTTCAGTGCTGGAAGAGTTGATCTTCATTTTCCTTGTTTTCTTTGCACATTGAGAACCTAGAGGGAGGCCATGCTTTTGCTATATCGTTTCTTAATAACAAGAAAAGTTTTGGAAACGATATGGTTTGCCTTCTATTCTCTCTTCATTTAGTAATTTGCATGCCTGTATTTAATTCTCTCGAGGTTTGTTTTAAACCTAGAGTTTGTGTGTCCATATCAGTAATCTTGTTGTATTGTTTGGCTGTCATTATTGAAATATCTATTACTTTATTTCACGCATGCATACTCTTTGCTTTCTTGAACAAGATTTATGTTTGAGCTAGCTCATTGCTTGCAAAATATTGATTACCCTTTCAAAGTTGAATTCATCCTTCTGGTTTTCAAAATATTGATATAAGGAAATGATTTTACCATAATTCTGCAGTTTGAAAAGTCTAATGTTATTGATTATTTGGATCAGGTGTGAGAAATCTCGTCAAAGACAGCTGGAGCTAAATCAGAAGGTAAGACCTTGTTGCAATTTTTACTTTTTCTGCCTTTGGTCTAACTTCTTTCTTGGAATGTGTTTGAGAGATAGTTGATTGGAACTGATAGTTCTCAAACTGGAATAATGAGAGTAAGAGTTATACATAATGTGTCTATTGCTTCTGACATTCGTAGCCTTTTTTGTTGAATAGATAAGAAATCTGGAGAGTGAATTGAAGAATGCCAAACACAAATTGATGGTACTTGCATCTAATGTGGATCTTCAGAAGAAGCAAAGACAAGCTGCCTTGTAAGTGTAGGTTGTATAGACCGTTAATTATGCATATTTTGGCGGATGGATAAGATTTTAATTTGAAGTCACATATTCTCGGAAAATAAGTTGCATATCTTCATAGGTTGATGTGCTTATTTTCTGTCCTCTTCTCCTACTCATTAAGGATATTTATTCAATTGTAGGGATGCACAGAGCTGTTGATAAGAGCCTTTGAAGAATCCCGATGGCTGAAGTGAAAACAAAAGAACTTTAAGATTGAAATGCATTTAGAATTCTGTGAATTGCAGTCCTTTCCGGGGGAGCAAATTGTTGAAACAGTTTTTGTTTCTAATGCATACGGAAATATTATAAAGGAGTTTTATTCCAACTATTTTGTGTATCCAATTGAAAGGCTTGACTGATAGTTATGAGGATTTAAAGAGTTCACAATGAAATGAAGTGATGACATGAAAGATGCAACACAAATATAATATTTTTATCTTAGGAAACCCACTAAGTGGTGAAAAACCCACTTAGTAGAGGAAATTGCTCTTTTATTAGTGTATTTTCTAGATGGACAAGTACAAGTGCATTACATTCTTTGGCAAGCCCTTCTATTTCAACTTTCTACCTCTAAGAGATACAATTCTTTAATTTTCCCCCTTTTGATCCAATAGATGGTTTTACACCATACTCTCCCCTTCTCTATGTACTTGTTGTTCAAACACCCCTCTTGTTGAATTGAAGGATTCTCTAATGGAATAGAAAATAGAAGAATCTGTTGTTTACTTCACATTCCATTTCACTTCATATGGGTTGAAACTGTAGGTTGAGGACAAAATTGTAGGTGTGAGATTAACATTAGGGCTGGCCCTAGTTTTTAGCCTTCTACATTGTTGTTTAAATCTAATTTTTATTTTATTTTTTGATTATTTACATATAACATTCTAGGGTTGATTTACATTTAATTAGGGCTTGAGCTTTTATTGCTTGTTCTCTTTAATCCATACCCTCCCACCCTTGCTTACTGTATGTATTATTTCTAGATCATTTACCATGGACACTTATGAACCTTAATCTTATGATCATCTCTATGCACATATCAAAGATTATAAGGTGTTTTCACTCTTTCTTGATTCATATCCTTCAATCCTTGACGATATTGCACCCTTTTTCCACATTGATGATGTTATGTGTTCCATGAGTGAGTTAATTTCATGCTTATTTAGCTTTTCATCTTCCATGGCCTTTGTTGGTGCTTTCCCATCCATTCTAGAGGACTTCAATTCATTTGTATACTTGATTCAAGATGATTTTACCCCATTTTGTGATAGATGATGATGATGTATCCCCACCTTCTAGAAATATATCTAGGGATAATATTTTGTGTAATGAGGTTACACATTCATTATCTATTCATGATGTCATTGAGTCTTGTGATGCTATTTTTCATACATCTCTTGATAGTTCCATTTAGATACCATTCGTTTCATGTTCCCTTAATGATGCATCTCACGAGGAGCCTATGATACTAATCTAAGTGAGCTACCTTCTTTTATACATGATGGTTTTCTTTATGATGATAGTTCTTTAGCATCTCATGTTCATGATAAGACATTGCCTTGTGATACATGACATGACAATATTTGTGCTCTTAGTGTGAAATTAATGCTTAATGATTGATGGTACTAGTGATGCATCTTTACATGTCTAGACATTTTTTCTTACAAACTATGATTACATAGATGATAATCTATTATTGATGAGTGAATTTAGACCTAGTTTAATTACTAAAGCATTAAAATGGTTTAATACATCTTGTATACTAGTCCATTAATGATATTGGCACATGATTTCATTACACATTTTTCTTACCCTAAAGTGATTGAGGGTAGTGTGGATTTGTATTACATCTTTATAAGCTTGGCCATTCTTTTCACTTGATATTCATATGACTTATTCCTCTCCTCCACTAGGATGTCGTTGGTTTTTCATGCTATACTTGATTTTCCTCGGCATAAATTTTTTGTTATTCCATGCTATACTTGACTCACCTAGGCCTAAGCTTGTATTCTAGGCTATCTCTAATTCACCTAGGCCTAAGCTTGTATTCTATGCTATATCTAATTCACCTAGGCCTAAGCTTGTATTCCACACTATCGTTGATTCACCTAGGCCCAAGCTTCTATTCCATAAGGCACCTATTTCACAAGATTATCATGTAGTTAGTCATACTTTATAAAGACTAATTATAGGACATAAAACTACATCTAATTAGCCACTCTTGCATCTACTTTCTCTAGCTCCAATCATAGCTCATCTTTTTTCTACCAGTAATACATCTCTCTATTTAGATCCCATCTCAATTTGCTTGCAGCTTAGTGCACTCAAATGCAACTTCCATATAGGCTACTTGAGCTTAGATAACTAGATAAAAATGAATGTAAAACAACTTGTATGTGCATGGTATTTCTCTATCTACTCCATCGGTTCCATGGCCACACCTCTAGTCAAAAACTCCATAGTATCATAAATGTACCTGACCCACTCACCCACCCTACTTGCACATCATGTATCAAATGAGTGGGAATTTTATTATATATATCTCATATTATACGTCACATACTTGGTTCTTTGGATACCAAACATCATCTCATTTTATTTGTTGTATTACGACCACCTCTAGTTCTATCTCTTCCTATCCCATTTCTACAACCTCCTCCCCCACCACCAACAATCTCCTGATGCTCATTTATAGCCATGAGTACCCACCTACTTCCCTTGCACTTCTAGTACTCAAGGGATCTAAGGGTTCTAAACACAACTTCTACCAATAATCTCTCCATAGAAATGATAAACCCACCTCATTAGTTGCAACTATCTCTGCAACATCATCCTTCACATCATCATCATTACTAGGTGCATGTGTAGTAAATGGTGACAATTGCATCTCTCCTAGTCTATATAGAAACCTTTGATGTCAACTATATAATGGAGGATCAAGGGTCACATGCTTACTTAACTCAAACTTTTATAACACTAGCTCATAGTGAAATCTCTCTAAAACTATGGTTTTCCTCCTTGGAAATCAATGTGATTGCCTAATCCAGTTGAGTTGCCACCTATCCCCTACCATTCATGCATACCTTTATAAGGTCTCCAAGTTACGACATCTACAACTAATCTATCAAAGATCCTCCACTCCTTCAGGGTATTGAATATATTGGTTAATATCTTTGGTTAGGAGCAATAAACATGTCTTAACACTAGATCTTAAAACTAATATAAATAAAAATGATACTTACTCCTCTAGGAAAATTCTTATGGGAAAAACCCAATCTTAAATGTAGATCTCACTATATTAACTTTGAAAAAGTCTTATAATACAATGATAATACCACATATGTGATGAATAGTTTCTTCTTACTAATATATTTATTTGTTTACACAAATTTGTATGTAATTTAAATTGAAATAAATTAGAATAAACATACAATTAACATATATAAATGTTTTAAAATAAATAAAGATATTTAAATAACATTGGATAAAGTTTATTAGGAATAAAATGCATATTTGTTATTTTGTTGGACTGGTTGATCTATTCTCTTAGTGATTCTATACAAGGTTTATCAAGTTTTGGCACCCTCTAGGAGGAGTCCATGAAATTAGAAGCATGTGCCCATGCACTATGCCCACACACCATAGCTCTAGTTAGGACAATCTTGGGCATCCTTTGTACCTAGAGTTGGACATACTCTACATGCCCTTCCCTAATAGCCAACACTTGATCTTGATTAATCAAACAAGAAATTTTTTACAATACCCAATCACACCCACACTTCATATATATTTATAAGAGTTTTGGGTAGTTATTCAACCAACATACTTGTACATTCAGCAACACCCTTTTATAACAAATAGGATATTACTTATTTTAATAAAACCATTTACATGTAACATTTTATTTTGTGTTTTTTACCCATATAAATAGAAAATATATATTTCTTTCACCCACTGGATTTTGAAAAAAGATTACACCCTCTTTATATTTTCATCCAATATAATAATACATATTATTATCACTTTTGGGTAAAAAGCATGTAACATTTCTCCCCTTGTAAATCACGGCTACCCTCTATCTCCATTCAAAATCAATAATGCTTAGTTAAGTAAATATGGATATTGATGTTTAATATAATTAAAAATTCCCAAGTAGCATTCTTAGTGTCATTGTAAGTCTATTTTATTTTAACTTTATCTATAACTAGTATAGCTATATTTAAAAAAATATATATCTAAAGTACGCCAAGATGGATCCAATGCATCATTTAATTAAATTATTTTAAGTTATAATTGTAATTATTGTGTACTTTAATAAATGTAATCAAAATAATATATTAAATTAGAATAATTAAATTTTATTTTTAGTTTTCATAACACATTTAATTTACAAATTATTGACATTATTGTGTGATAATTAATTTTAGAAAATGGTATCATATATTATTACAGTTATAAATACAACATCTATAAATACAGAAACCCAATATTTATAAATTAAGAAGAAAAATTATAATTAGTGTTGATAACACATTTAATTTATAAATTATTGACATTATTGTGTGATAATAAAATTTAAAAAAATGGTATCATATGCATTATTACAATTAGAAGAAGATTTATAAGAAATATTTTGAAATTGAAATTAACATTGAATAGAATGTTTAAATAGTTTGTAAACATTTGTGGATAAATAATGTGCCATTATCTCTTCTTGCAAATGTTCTATTGAGTGTGGCAAGATATAATGTAGTTTTGAAATATTACCCAAATATAGATTTCTAAATGTTTAACTTGTTGCATGAAATGGATTTTTTTATTGTTGTAGAATATTTGAATGTTAAGTTCTATATATTGTTTAACGGTGTTAGTTTTCTATGGGATTTCAAATGTTTGTTTTACTGAGGAACTTCCAATTCCTTCCATTTTTAAGAGGAATTCCAATTCCTTCTATTTTTAAGAGGAATTTGAACCCGATTTTGTATTAACGTTTGTTTGTCTAGTGCGGTTTGCAGATTTCTATTAATAATCAGGAGGTTATCATGTCAAACATTAATTAGAATTTTTAAGAAAAATATAACTCTAATTCTAGCTCTAGCCCTAATCCTAATTGTAACTTAGATGTTTTCCTTCATTTAATAACCCTAATCCTAACTCTAACCCTAATCTCAATTCAAACCCTAACCCTAATTATAACCATAACTTGATTCTAACATTAATCATAATTGTATCCCTAACCTTAACCACATTGATAAGTAATCCTAATTCTAATTCTAAACCTAACCCTAATCATAATTTATACGTTGTATAATTTAAGGAGCACTTTAAGTGCAATAATAATACGCAATGCCTAATCTAACCTTCTATAAATAATAACAGTATTGTATCACTTCATAAATGGCTACATAGTGCCCTTACCAATTAAATTTCTCTCTTCATTGATTTAATAAACTATCTAGGCTAAAAAAAATTATGTCAGCTCTATTTTGTTTTTATGTACCTTAATGCCACTGGATCACTCCTCTCATGTAATTATTGAAATATTTTCAATAATTTAATCTAAATGTTACCAAAAACCTTTTTTTTTAAAAAGAATTAATTCCCATAGTTTTAATCCTAGCCTTATTGTAACATTAATCCTAACCCTAACTCTAATTCTAATCCTAATAATAACCTTAATTATGTCCCTAAAACTAATTTTAACCCCAACCCTCACCCCAATACTAACCCCAACAATAACCATAATTGTAACCCTAACTCTAATCCTAAATTTAATCATAACCCTAATACTATCCCTAATCGTAACCTTAATCCTAACCCTAATTCTAACCCTAACGCTCATCCCAATACTAACCCTAACCCTAACTCTAATTGTAACCCTAATTTTAACTCCTAACACTAATCCTATACGTAATTGTAATTTTATCCATTAGCCTAACCTTAACCCTAACCCTAACCATAACTTTAATCCTAATACTAATGCTAAGCCTAACTCTAATTCTAACCCTAACAATTATCCTAATTGTAACCCTAACTCTTGCCTCAATACTACCCTAATGCTAACCCTAATTTTAAGTCCTAACTCTAATCCTAAACGTAATCATAATCCTAAATGTCATGCCAACTCTATGCCAACCCTAACTCTAATTCTAACCCTAACTATGATTGTAATCTTAATCCTAATTCCAACCCTAAACCCTAAGCAATTCAAATTTGGTAAAAATAAAAAATTTCTGATCTTTTTTCATTTCTATGGCAATTTTTTCAAAACTTTCCCTTCTAATTCTAACCCTAACTATGATTGTAATCTTAATCCTAATTCCAACCCTAAACCCTAAGCAATTCAAATTTGGTAAAAAAGAAAAAATTCTGATCTTTTTTCATTTCTATGGCAATTTTTTCAAAACTTTCCCTAACCCTATTTCATACCAAATTTCATTGACATTAGACCATGAAGTAGGTGTATTGAAAATTTGACCATACATTGCTTCAAAGGGGGATGTTTTGATAGTTTAATGATATCCTTGGTTATATGCAAACTCATCTAAGTGTAAATAATCTTCCTATGACTCAATTTTATTTGTAGTACGTTCTTAACATGTCTTATAAGAATATCAATTTGTTCCATTTGTCCACCTAATTAAAGATGATACGTAGTACTAAAAATTAAACTAATACCAAGTTTAGAGAAAAGAGATTTCTAAAAGGAAGAGATGAATCTAGGGTCTTGATAAAAAATAATATTCTTTGGAAGTTCATGTAATCAAATGATTTTTTAACAAATGGGCAATATCTGTAGTAGTAGATTTTATTTTTATAAGAAACCTCTATACACTCTAGGCATCTTCCCTTTATCCACTTTATCAAAAGAGATTTCCAAAAGGAAGTGATGAATCTGGGATCTTGATCAAAAACAATATTCTTTGGAAGTCCATGTAATCAAATGATTTCTTTAACAAATGGGTAATATCTATAGTAGTAGATTTTATTTTTATAAGAAACCTCTACACACTCTAGGCACCTTCCCTTTATCCACTTTATCAGTGCCCCACCTCTATTTTATTAACTAGAGAATACTGGTGCCCTCCTTCTATTCCATAGAGCTCTAGGTTTGTCATTTTGGTTAGGATATAGTCATGACCTCTATGTGTATGAGGTAAGCCAGTGATAAACCTATACCAATTGACTCCCATTTGTAGTGAGGATTGAACAAAGGTTGTAAAAGATTAGGTGATTTGTATTGTTCATCCTTCACCTTTTGACAATTTAAACATTGTTATACATATGTAAGAATTTAGATTTCAATTTAGGCCAAAAATAGTTTCTTATGGTTGAAAGATATATTTTTTGAAATTTTGGATGTCCTATTATAGGTGTATCATGGGAATCCTTTAAGATTTGTTGTTTAATGCTAGATAAATAAAAAAATACATAATCTTCCTGTGTAATAGAAAAGCCCATTACTTCTCATCATATAAGATTCAAGTCAGAGATTAAGAAGTACAATTAAATAAACATTTCGTAATCCTTCATAAAATAGTTGAAAAAAACATCAAAAGGTAATTCAGATTTAAAATCTCTTTAAAATTGACTTCTCAAGAGTTAAAGCATTTACACACAATCTTTTCCTACTCAAAGCATCGATTGCTACATTATTTTTACTTGGAACATATTGAATAATAAAATCATATTATGAGAATAGTTCTATCCATCTCCTTAGCCTCATATTTAATTTGGGGTTGACTACATAAATGTTGCAAACTATGGTGGTTAGTTTTTAAATTAAAGTTGTTTTCGAACAAAGAATGTCACCAAAATTAGAAGGCATGGATGATACTAAGTAATTTTGAATCATGGATAAGATAGTTCTTTTCAATAGGTAACAATTTTCTAGATTTATAGAAAACTACTTTGTTTTCATTCTTTAAGACACCACCTATATGTGTACTACCTGCATTTGTAATTACAACAAAGGGTTTACTAAAATCTAGAATATAGTCCAAGGGGTTGAGCTTAATTGGTTGAAGCATTGGGTTCTCATTATGGAGATCCATGTTCAAATTCCCATAGGGACATTGAATGTAGAATTCTAATTCATGATGCATAAATGCTTGTATGAGAAATAAGGCACTTCAAATTTAAAGTTCACATTAGATTTTGCATACAATTTATGTTTTCTTAAGGTTTATAGGGCATGTTCTTTTTCATTATTTGAATAGATCATAAAGGTTTATAGGGTGTATTCTTTTTCATTATTTGAATAGATCATAATGTCATCTAGAAAAATGATTATAAACACATCTAAATATGTGTATGATGTAGAAATGTGAAATAATAAACATAAATCAATCACAATGAAAATTCCTATTTCACAGTCTACATCACTTCAAAACATGAGAAAAGGAATATCAAAATCAAAGGAAAATAATGATATTTCACAGTCTACATCACTTCAAAACACGAGAAAAGGAATATCAAAATCAAAGGAAAATAATGAAACAATGTTACCACAGTAGCCCTTGATGCACCATGACGAATAATGGATAATCCTTTGCTTGTTTTGAGGTGATGTAGATTGTGAAAATAGGAGCTTTCATTATGATTGATTTTCATTTATTATTTCACATTTCTACATTATACATTTCAATTTTTAAGGGTTAATAAACATTCCCTGTGTGGGTCAAGTGTGTGTGTGTGTGTTCTCTCTCCTCATGCTGCAAGGTGATCTTGGAGATCAAAAACACCATTTGATTCACTTTGTCACCCTTTATTAGGAGGCTTGCCTTGGAGACACACCCACTCCAAGGGGGTGGATTGGACTCTAGTGAGTGTTTAGATGACGTATAAAGAGTGGGAGCTGAATCAAAAGACACACCTCTTGGAAGTTAGAATTTTGACATCTGGGCTAAGTTCCCAAGAAATTTATACCTTGGGGAAGTGAAGATGAAGGGTTGGTTTTCCTCTTCTCTTGATTGCTTGACATTGTTTCACTTTCATATCATGGATTTGGGCCTCATGTATCTTGTGTATATCAAGGACTCCCTTAAAGACGTGTACATCCTAGTTTAAGACCTCTTGGCAACACCTGATTGATTAATTAGACTTGTTCATGTGTCTTGTGTGTCTTCATCTATTTCAACAATTAATTTTATCAGTTTTGAAAGTCAAGTTTTCCATTGTGTCTTCTTGTGTGTTTGATAAAATTCTTGCCAAAGCATCAAAACACAAACAAAATTTTCACTAGTATTTTTGTCATAACCTAGTACTTTAGTCAATAATGGAAGAAAAAAACAACAAATAGAGAGATGGAGAGATAAATAGATAGAGAGATAGACAAGGGGAGAGGGACAAGGAGAGAGAGAGAGAGAGAGAGAGAGAGAGAGAGAGATAAAGAAAGGGAGGATAGAGAGATATAGGGAGAGTCTCTTTCTACCTATCCTCTATCTCTCTATCTCTATCCTCCATATATCTCTATCTCTCTATCCTCCATCTATTTCTCTTTCCTTATCTAACTATCTATTTTTAACTCTCCCTCTCCCTCTCTCTATATCTATCACTATCTCCTCTATCTATCTCTCTCCCTCTACCTCTATCTCTCTCCCTCTACCTATCCCTTTCTCTATCTCAACCTTCCTCTCTCTTCCCCCCGCCCCCTCTCTCTCTCTCTCTCTAGATCATTTGGCTATAGATGCCTAAAATTGGCTAAAAGACAAACCCCAATTACATAAATTATATTTGTGCATGTATAGACCTTTGTGTCTATTCAAGTCATATAGTAGTAAGGGCATAGATCTTCAATCAAATCATTCCACATACATATTGACCAAGCACAATAGATTAGCATTAAGTACATTTCTTGATCAACACACAATTATAGAGAAAAATTGCACTTGCAAGAATATTAATTCCATCTAGGATCAATGAATAGGGGAGATGTCATGGTGGATATAAAAGTCAATCAAATTAAGACCAAGGGTACAAATCATGTGTATTCAATTTACTTTTAGCCAATGCCAAGTAGGTTGCAACAAGAATAGTTCATGCTCATAAATGGAAGTAGGTCAACCAAAGGAGAATCTAGAAGCTTCTCCCACTCTTTGTCCAAGGGCAAATTGATATTCTGTAACAGTCTAAAGTGGCACTCAAGTTCAATGGTGCATTCATAGGATACCTCTTTTGATTGAGCCATAGATGTTTGTACAAGGACCTCTAACTCTATCAATTTCTTGAGAACTAATTGAACCTCTTTGATAAAAGGAGCTAAGGACCACATGTTGAATATAGTTTCTTCTTGGCTCTTCTCATTCACTAGTTCTAGAAATTTGGATCTTCTCATTCACAAGGGTTAGATGATGTGGCCTCTATTTTGGCCTTGTAGTATGATCTTGACAAGACCTTGATGTGGTCAAGGTAATCCATTGACTATTTGAGCTCTTTAATTTTTTCCTTTAACCTCTTGACCTCCTCCTTTGATTCTTCTATTATATTCTTTAGGTCAGCCTCTTTTTCTCTTAAGCCCTTGAGTATCTAGGCCTAGGTGTCCACTTGATTATTTATCTTTTCTAGCTCATAATCTTGGCTAGAGGCCTTTTCCTTTAGTGATCCTATTTCAATAGCCTTGACACTAGTTTTAGCCTTTTCATGGATCAATTATACCTCCAAGTGTTCCACCTACTTTGATAATGCATTCTAGGTGGTTGTCTTAGTTACTATCTATCTTTTCCCTACTGCCAACTCTAATCTTGGTTTAGTCAATTTTGTTTCAACCTCTAGGAGTTGTTATTTAGTTCCTTCTACCTATGTATCTTCAACTTCAATGGCTTGCTCTACAACTGTGGTGACCTAGCCTTCTAATGCCTTTATTTTCACTTCAAATGCTTTAAGCAAATGTTTTCAAAGTCTAAAGCACTTTTTGTATAGATTCTCTCTCTCTCTCTCTCTCTCTCTCTCTCTCTCTCTCTCTCTGTGTGTGTGTGTGTGTGTGTGTGTGTGTGTGTGTGTGTGTGTGTGTGTGTGTGTGTGTGTGTGTGTGTGTATCTCTTGATCTCTCGATCTCTCCCTCTTTTTTCCCTTTATCTATATATCTATTGATTTATCCCTCTATTTGTTTATCTCTATATCACCCCTCTCTCCCTCACTAAAGGATTTTCAACAAATTCATTTTGTGCATATCCTGCAATCATGGCATTCCATGAGATCACATTTATTTTAGGTGTTCTATTAAACAATTCATGTTCCTTGTCTATGCTTCCACATTTTTCATACATGTCTCACAGGGTAGTTGCAACTACAACATTTGAAAAAATTCCCATATCCTTGATGTTTTGATGGATGTCCATACCCTATTCCAAATATCATATTTTGGCACAGGTAGGGAAGATGTTGGCAAAGGTTGAGGAATTTGAATTTACAATAGCTAATTGTATTTTCTTGAAAGTTTCTAAAGCCTTTTCAACAAATCCATTTTGTGCATATCCTACAGTAATGACATTTCCATGAGACCACATTTCTTTGAGGCATTATGTCATGTCCCTTGTATATGCTTTCACATTTTGTATTCATGTCTCCTAGGGTAGTTGCAAATATAACATCTGATAAAATTCCCATATCCTTCATGCTTTGGTAGATTGCCATACCCTATTCCAAAGACCCATTTTGGCACAGGCAGTGAGGATGCTGGAAAAGGTTGTGAAATTTGGATTTGCATCCACCAATTGCATTTTCTTGAAAATTTCTAAAGACTTTTCAACAAATCCATTTTGTACATATCCTACAATCATAGCATTCCATTAGATGGCATCTCTTTGAGGTGTTTTGCCAAATAGTTCATGTGCCTTGTCTATGCTTCCACATTTTACATTCATGTCTTCTAGGGTAGTTGCAACTACAACATCTGATGAAATTCTCATTCTTGATGCTTTGATGGATGTCCATACCATGTTCCAAAGATCTCATTTTGTCACAAGTAGGGAGGGTGCTAGAAAAGGTTGAGGAATTTGGTTTTATGCCCACCAATTGCATTTACTTGAAAGTTTTTAAAGCCTTTTCAAAATAGTAACACCATGATAAAATGAGCATGTACATAAAGAATTTAAAAACATATCATGAATAAATAAGATGAAATTTACTTTTTATTTGTGTCAACATGAGAAAGGTAAGGACTATGTTAGAACTTTGTATAAATACCCCTAAAATGTCAAGAAGTGGAAAATGCAAAGAGTGATAGTGACATAGAGAAGATGGAACATGGGAGGTTACATACAAATAGATGAACTGGAAACACAAATAAAGCTAAATATTTCAACAACAAGTACTCTAATCTTCAATAACATGTTGAAGTAGAAATTGATGCAAGTGACTACATGCCATTGAGGTATGCTTAGTATGTTGAAGTCATTTGTAAAGGAAGTTATTTGTATGTATGCTTCGTATGTAGATATGCTTAGGAATTAGGAACAAATAGTAACACAATTATAAAATGAGCATGAGTATCTCTAGAGGGGGAAAGAGATAGGGAGAGACAGAGAGAGGGAGAGAGGGGGGAGGAGATTGAGAGATATAGAGAGGAATAGACAGAGAGAAGAAGAGATGGGGGAGATGGGAGATAGAGAGGGAGATAGACAAGGGGAGAGAGATAGTGAGATAGGGGAGATTGATATATATATATAGAGAGAGAGAGAGATGGGGGAGATAGAGAGATAGGGATAGAGGGATAGATAATGAGAGGGGGAAAGAGATATAGAGAGAGAGGGAGATATAGAGAGAGATGGAGGGGAGAGATGGGGGAGAGGGGAGATATAGAGAAGAAGAGATGGGTGGGAGGAGATATAAAGAGACATGGATAGAGAGGGAGTGGTAGAGAGGGCAAAGAGAAAGGGGATAGAGACATGTAGAGAGAGAGGGGGCAGATTGAGAGAGGGAGGGGGGAGAGAGACATGGGAGATAGACATGGAGAGAGAAATAGGGGGAGATTGAGAGATATAGAGGGAGGCATATAGAGAGAAAGAGGGGAGAGAGGTGGGAATTTAAAGTGGGAGAGATGGACAGAGAAGAGAGAGGGGAAGAGAGAGGGAGAGAGAGGGATAGGGGGAGAGAAAGACAGAGAGGGGAGATAGAGGAATGGGGGAGAGGGGAGATAGAGACTTAGGGATAGAGATGAAGCAATAAAGAGGGGTAAAGGGAATATGGGAGAGAGAGAGAGAGAGAGAGAGAGAGAGAGAGAGAGAGAGAGAGAGAGAGAGAGAGAGAGAGAGAGAGAGAGAGAGAGAGAGAGAGAGAGAGAGAGGATAGATAGAGAGAGATAGAGGGGAGAGATGGAGGAGAGGAAGATATGGGGGAGATGGGAGATATATAGATAGATAGGGATAGAGAGGGACAGATGGAGAGGGGGAAAATATAGGGGAGAGAGTTAGGGAGAGAGAGATAGGGGGAGAGAGACAGGAAGAGAAAGAGACGGTGAGATCGAGAGATATAGAGGGAGAGAAAGAGAGATGGAGAGATGGAACAAAGGGGAGATAGAGAGGGAAAGGTAGAGAGGGAGAAAGATACAAGGGGAGAGAGATAGAGAGAAGGTGATATTTAGAGATATAAACAGAGGGAGAGATAGAGGGGAGAAAGGTGGGGATATAGACAGGGAGAGATAAATAGAGATAGAGAGAAGGGGAGAGAGATACAAGGGGAGAGAGAGAGGAGATAGAGAGATAGAAAGGGGAGATAAAGAGAGAGAGATGGGGGAGAGTGGAGATAGAGAGCTACATGGACAAAGAGGGAGAGATAGAGAAGGGGGGAGAGATAGGGGAGAGAAATAGGGAGAGAGAGAGAGAGAGGGGGGGACTGAGATTGAGAGATATAGATAAATAGAGAGAGGGGAGGTAGAGAGATAGGAATAGAGAGGGAGAGATAGAGAGGGGGAGAGAGAGGGAGATAAAGAGATAGGGATAGAGAGAGAGAGAGAGATAGAGAGGGGGAGAGAGAGGGGGAGATGGGGGAGGGGGGAGAGGGGAGATGGAAAGATACATATGAAGAGGGAGAGATAGATAGGGGGAAAGAGATAGGGGGAGAAAAATAGGGAGAGAGGGGGATATTTAGAGATATAGAGAGGGAGAGATAGTGATAGAGGGGACAAAGAGGTGGGGATATAGAAAGGGAGAGATATATAGAGATAGAGAGGGGGAGAGAAAGAGGGAGATATATGGAGAGAAATGTAGAGGGATGGAGAGAAATATAGAGAGATAGAGATAGAGGAGTAGATAGAGATATCTAGAGAGGACGAGAGCAAGAGAGAGAGAGAGGGAGATAGAGATATATTCCTCATCATCATCATATTTCTTAGATATGAGGCTACTATAGAGGGAAAGAAGATGGAGGGGTGACATTAGTTTTGTAAAGCATATTAACTAAACATCCAAAGGATTTCAAGAGATATAAAATGTGCTCACATTATAATGTGAGGGCATTTTTGCCTGATTTATGAAATTCTAACCGTAATGGTTGTATTTTCCTTGGTAATCCAACTAAAAGGGTTGGACCTACCTTTTGGATGCATAAGTAGTTTTTAAAAAAAAAACATAGAAAATAAACAAAATCCTGAGTGTGCTCTCCATCCAGTTTACACATTTTTCAATGTTAATATGAAAAAAATCCTAGTATGACTTCAAGTTTTTATTAGTTTTCTAACCATGTATTTTTTCTAAAATATATAAACATTAAGGTTTCCTTATTCAATTTCTTTTTCTAATGTGTTCTCTTTTGCAGAAAATTTACGCATAGTACATTTCTAGTGTCATTTTTAACACGCTTATCAAAATTTTAAAAAATACATTATTAGATTCTAGACTCTATTCTATACACATTGATTTTCTTTATTTTTGATTAGTTTTCAAAAAATTAGGGGGGAGCATGCTCAAATTTTTATTTGATGTGTCCACTTTGAAAATTCATAAAAGTCATATATTCATTAAAAAATTAATAGAAAAATTAGGCATAAACTACATGATGTTAGCTAATTTTCCACCAAAGTGATTTGTGAAATACATAAAAAATGTCAACATCTTAGGGGGAGTGCACCAGGCACTATGTTATATTTTTCTAACAAAAATAGGAGCACTTTGTGTTCTCCCCCTATTTAAACCCCTTAATCTCCACCATTTTTAGAAAAAAATTAGTAGTTTAGAAAGTAGATTGTGAGCACTACAAAGCTTGTTTTTATCACATCTATTTTTGAGCATGACTATCTTCAATTTCTATTCAAGATCAGTTTTTACTGATTTCAGAGAAAAAATGATCACATATGACCCTCTTTTGGTCCCCCATTTCCATGCACATACCCCTCATCCAAGTTTATAGGCTCATGAGCAATTGTGTCCACTTTTGTTGTGCAAGAGCAAAGGTTTTTTGCACAAAATGAAGTCATTGAGGTTTTGTTGTGACAACTTGTTGTTCTTATTTGTTTGATTGGACTCAAACAAACTCTAGTTTTGCTCACATCCAAAAGCATTATGAGGTTGAGACAAATATAGAGGCCTACCCTTTGAATAGTTGGGGTATTTTCACTCCAATATTTCCACCAAGAAGCAACTACAAATATGATATTCAAAAGTTTGTAAGCAATATTTGTTAAAATTTATGAGTGAAGACTCTAATTTTTTGTTATCTAGGGTATGTGTGGTTCTCCCTTAGATGGCTAGTGGGGAAGAAAAGAGTTAACCTACTTGCAATTTTGCAACTCCTCAATAATCAGGGCCCTTGCCTCAACCTTAAGTTTCATCCCCACAATTGACATTGAGAGGCCCTATAACCTCTCCATTAACAAATATGAACTCCTTTGAGAAGAAAACTTTGGGTTGATGTAGTTTTTCATTGCATGAATGGGTTGGCGGAGTTGATTGTTCCACCTCTAATCAATGATCTTCCAAATAAATTCAAATTTTGCTTCCTATAGTATTTTTTGGATGCCCCTTTCCATATTCTCATAAATGTATTCCATTTGGTTTGCTCTCCATCCATCAAGCGCAAAAGCGTCACCAAAGGCTACAACACCTACAAATAAATTAAGCTTACAATTAAAATAAATACTTAAAAAAAGTGAAATCAAAGGATTCAATTTTAATTCTAAATTGAAGTTTAAATTTACCTTGATGATCTCTATAGCTCTCTTTGAAAAGACAATTTTGTGACTTCTTTCCATTAGCCTTCTTTGAATATTATGAATCTAGCCTATACTTGGCTCCCAAACCTCTGTTGTGTTGAAATGGAGGTTGTTGTAGAACTAGGAATTAACACAAATCATATTCATTTCTTTTTTCTTCTTCTTCCATGTACTTTCAATTGAAGGTTTTGATCCAATGTGTTTTGAGGAACCAAAAAAACCTAGTGATTGGACACTACTTAAGCTAGACAAGGTGGATGTGATGTGTAAGCATGGACCATGATTAGAGCCCAAAATCTATGTCATATCCACCTCTATTTCTTGCACCATATTATGATTCCCAATGCTGTTGTAGCTGCATTTGTACTCATCCTCTCCAATTTCTTTTGATCTATCAATGAAAGGGTTGCAATCGTAGGTTTTCCTAGTTATAGCAGTAAGAAAACTTGCACTTGAAAGGGCAAAATCCACATGGCAAAGTCTTGATCTGAGTAGTTTTTATTGTTTTCAAATTTTTAAGTTGCCTAGCTTTTACCAAATCACAATTTTTTTGGTTTTGCCAAGTCCAAGTCAAGCATGAGCCAAGTCAGAGCATGCACATTATGAACTTTTCTTTGAACTTTAAACATAAACCTTGTTGGCTAGATGGTAGTTAAAAAAACATCTTGTAAAACATAAAATATAATCACATGAAAACTGAACTAAATGGTTTTGTATTTTGAATATAAATGAACAACATTATAAATTGAAGCAAAATAATGTTATTTCATAACACAATTTGATAATTTGAACTTTTTCTTCTCTTGCAAACTGTAATACTTGAACCTCAGCCCACTTAGTAACATAGTCTGTGCACACTAGAATATACTCCTTGCCTGATGATGGTGGTGAAATTGGTCCCACAAAGTCTAGACCCCATTGCTCAAACGGTTCCATCATGACTTGATGATGTAGCAGCATTTCCTAGGTAAAGGTTGGCTACCCCATCCTTTGGCACTGGTCACAGTGCTGCACATACTTCTTTGTGTCTTTATGAAGAGAAGGCCAGTAGTAACCAGCTCCAAGGATCTTGTGGACTGTCCTATGGAAAGAGTAGTGGCCACTAGATGGTTCATCATGACATGCTCTCAACACATCAAAAGTCTCATCAGCCTTTAAGCACCTGCGTAGAATGAAATCAGGACCACATTTAAATAGTAAACCATTCAACCATTTGTAGGATAAACTTTCTTTAACGAAATGTTTTCTTTGTTTTGAAGTAAAATGGGATGGATACAAGCTTGTAGCTAAAAGATTAGCTATGTTAGCAAACCAAGGTGCAGTAGTGGATATGGCAAAAAGATGTTCATCTGGGAATTTGTCCTCCACTGGTTGGTCTTCTCCTCCTATATGCAATCTTGACAGAAAATCAGCAACCAAATTAAACTTCCCTGGATTATCAACTATGGTAATATCAAATTCCTGCAATAGCAATAACCACCTGATGATCCTTGCACCTACTACTGGTTTATTCATTAGGTACTTGATAGCTGCATGATCAGTGTGCACAAATATTTTATATCTAGTGATATAATGCCTGAATTTGTTTATAGCATAGATAATTGCCAAGAATTCTTTTTTAGTTTTATAATTTCTTTCTGCAGGGGTAAGGTTTTTTCTAATGTAATAAATGGCATGCATACTTTCTCCTTCCTCCTTTTGTCCTAAAACTGCCCCAATGGATTCATTTGAAGCATCAGTTTGTATGTGAAATGGTAAAGTCCAATTAGGTCCCCTTAAGACTGGTGTGACGGTAAGCTTCTCCTTCAAAGTTTCAAATGCTGATTGACAGTCTTCTGTCCATAGAAATTTTGTTTCTTTGTTAAGCAGGGTAAACAGGGGGGCAGCGATTTTGCTAAAATTTTCTATGAACCTCCTATAATAGCCTGCATGACCCAGAAAACTTTTGACATCAGTCTGATTTTTGGGTGAAGGCAACTATGTGGTTACTTCTATCTTGTTCTAATTCCTTTTTCTGAAATGTGGTGTCCCAAAACAATTCCTTCCTCCACCATCATAAAACATTTCTCATGGCTAAGGGACAGTTGATTTTTATCACAACATTTTAGTACTTTTCGAAGATTTGTGAGAGCTTCCTCAAAGTTATCCCCATACACAGTAAAGTCATCCACCTCCATGCATTCATTAGCCAATTCAGCAAAAATAGCTAGAACCAGTCTCTGAAATGTAGCTGGGGCATTGCATAGCCCAAAGGGAAGAACTTTGTAAGCAAAGGTTCCCCAAGAGCATGTGAAGGTGGTTTTGTCTTGGTCTTCAGGTGCTACTTGAATTTGATTATACCCACTAAATCCATCTAGAAAAGAAAAATACTTTCTCCCAGCAAGGTTGTCCAAAACTTGGTCAATAAATGGTAAGGGAAAGTAGTCCTTTTTTGTGGCCTTGTTGAGTTTTCTATAATCAATACACACCCTCCATTTCCTATTCTTTTTATGCACAATGACAAGGGTTGAGACCCATTGACTATCTGAGATTGGATATATGAACCCTGCCTGGAGTAATTTTTCTATTTCAATTTTGACAATGTCCTTTAAAGCAGGATTCAATCTTCTTTGTGGTTGCCTGACAAGTTTAATATCCTTAGTGTAGATATGATGGGTACAGATCTTAGGAGGTATGCCTTTCATAGCTTGGTATTCCCAGGCAAAAGATGCTGAGTGGGAGACCAAAAGATGGATAAGTTTTTCTTCCTGACTTGTTGTTAACTGAGTATTTATATTAAGTGTTTTCCTTGGCAGAATCATGACCTATTTTGTGATTTGATCCATAGATGTGGTGGGTCCATACATTGGTGTCATGGTATTGAGAGGACAAGAATGTGGGAGTAACATGTGGAAGGTGGCTAAGTCCCTGTAAAAGGTTTCCCCACAAGGAATAATGTTGGCAAGGGTACAATGAGAAGAAATAAGAAGTTCTCTCTGAGGATCTTGGGTGAGTTCCATCACATCTTTATTGATTAGGATGTGAGTGAAGTCTTCCATTGTATCATAGTATACTTCTTCTTCTAATTCTCCCAGATGTTCCCTAATGGTTACCATAGCTAATGAGGCATTGTTGTCCATGTTCTCTGGTTCATCCACCCATACTCTTCTTGTGTACTGCACCGATGGTTTAGCTGGAGGATACAGAGATATTTTCTTTAGATCTATCCCATTAGAAATGACCATATCTCCAGTTTGACAATCAATAGATGCTGCTGTAGTAGCCAGCCATGGTCTTCCTAAAATCAATGGATAAGCATTTCTCTGGTTTCTAGGTTCTAGTATTAAGAAATCCACTGGAATTCCCATGAATCTATCACAACAGGTACATCAGTGATTACTCCTTTTGGAACAGCTACTGACTAATCAGCAAGTTGAAGAATTGTAGTTGTGGATTGGATACCTGATAGAGCTAACCTGTCCATTGTATGAACTGTCATCACATTAATTGTTGCTCCTAAATCAACCAAAACATTTGAAATTTCTACCCCCGAGATGAAAATAGTTATGAGAGTATTTCCAGGGTCTCCATATTTTGGGAGGAGAATTTCTCCCATCAATAGATCCACTACTTTTCCTTCCACTTGTATTGTGGAGGGAAAGCTTTTCTTTCTGCCTTGTGTTTTGATACAATACTGTTTAATGAACTGATTTAGTTCTGGTACATCCCTGATTGCTTGGAGAAGAGGAATTTCAATGTTTAGCTGCTTGATTTCTTGTAATAGTTCTGATTCTAGATTGGTTTGGATTTGTTTTTGTGGAATCTTTCTCTAGGGAGTATTTTGTTTAAGCCATTTTGGGTATGGTTCTAGCTTTTCCATCTCCAGAGCATCTCCAGAGCTCTTATCAAAATTGTGTTCAAGACTGTTCTTCGAAGCTGGCCTTTTAGGAGTAACTCCGGAGTTGTCTGTGGATAATTTTTCTAGCACTTTCTCACTAGTAATCTCCTCTGGGGGTTGATTAGATGGATTTTTAGGTTCCTCATCATTAGTTATTTCAACTATAGTTGGAGGAGAAGGTCTTGGGAATGCTTTCCCAGAATGCAGCTAGAGATTATTTGAATATATAGCATTAATTCCAGCCAGATTTTCTTGCTCTATCATATAGACAGCTGCTTCCTATTTATTGGACATGGGTTTGGTATAGGTTGAGTTGGTAAATGTGGTTGACTAACTGGTTCATCTTGTGTTTGACCCTGTGTGTTGGAGGATCCAGTTAGTAAAGCCTGTTGCTGAGGTTAGAAACATCTAGGTTGTCCTTGGTATTGTTGATGATATCCTTGTTGAGGACCCCAGTGAAGTTGCATGTTTTGTGATCGAAATTGAGGTGGCCACTGTTGATTTCCCCAAGGCTGATTTTGCCAGTTTTGGTTTTGCCAATGTTGACTTGGCCAATCCTGTTGTCCCCAAGGAGGATTATTTTGAGGGCCATGCCAAGTTGGATTCCACTAATTATTTCTCCAATTAGAAGGACCCCTGTAAGAGGATTGGTTTGGATACTGATTATAAGGGAAATTTTTGGTTTGTTTTGTCCCACATAGTTCAACTCCTCTTCTATCACAGCATTCTTTTTACTCAATCTTTTCAAGGCTGGAAGTTGACTACACTGACTGGTAGGATGTTCCCTATCACAGATCTGACAAATCTTTGATTTGTCCAAGGGGTATTCTCTCAATAGGTGTTTGTTTCTACACCTAGGACAATAGATGGAGAGTGGTTCAGTTGCTTTGTTTTGATCAGTTGTTCTAGTTTTTGCTTGAATCCCATCTAATGTGGTATTTAGTTGGATCAGAATGTCTATTTTTAGATTTGTAATTTCTTCCATCAACTGTCCTATTTCATTCTTCCCTTTAAAGGTTTTGGATGACCTTACTCCATCTTGGGTTCTGGAATAGTTCTTGCAGAGTTCCTTTATATCAGGTATTTCCATTTTGTTAGTGTTCCCTTTTCCCATTAGGTCTAGTGCCTGTTTTGATTCTTTATCCAATCCTTTTATAAACAGGGTTCTGGCCAAGGAGTGATCCACTGGATTGCCATACCTTCTCAAGGAAAAATTAAACCTATCCACATAGTCTTCTAAGGATTCTTCCTCCCCCTGCCTAATTTTAAACAATTCTTCATTTTTATTACTAGATCTGCAATAATCTTGGTATTTTTCTAAAAACTCTGTTTCCATTTGATCCCAAGAACAGATAGAATTCTGGGGTAAACCCATAAACCATCTCATCGCAGAATCTTTCAGGGTTGAAGGGAATAGTTTGAGTTTCTAGTTATCTAATCCATAATCATAAGTTTGGCAGACTACTTTGAATTCAAACAAGAACTGATCTGGATCCTCAGAAGAAAGTCCTCTGAAATTTGGCAGATGTGCTAGTGAGATATTTTTCATAGGAGCATTGTCTCCAGTAGCCAAAACAATAGGATAAGAGAAGGTTCTTGGAGCCTGATTTTCCTCTTCCCTATGATTATCATTTTCCATGTTTAGTACTGGTTCTTCTTCCTGAGGCTCTAGGAAATTAGGTTCTACCAAAGGATCTGCATCAACTTTTTGTTGTAATTCTTGGATATAATTGGCAAGTGGAATGTCTAGAGGATCTAAGGGATTGTTGTTTTGAAGTGTAGGTTCCAAATTAAGATCTAGGTTTCCTTCTTCAACAATATTTTGTAACACCTCACTGCTTTCCCCTATGGTGTGTTGTTGGGGTGTTTGCTTAATATATCTTCCTTTTAGATCTCTAGCTCTAACCATATAGATCTATTCTAAAAAAACTATTTTAACTCAGTGTCCCTAATTAACACAAACTTATCCCTGGCAACGGCGCCAAAAATGACAAGGTGTCGCTGTACATCATCATTTAATCTATTTTCAGATGTCAAAAACTAGGGCTGTGTCCATGGCTATCTGCAACTAGGGATTCTATAGTTACCAGTTTATACCCAATCCTAATTTAACAAAAGAGATTAATCTATCTGCTTGTTGAATAAATGTAATGAATGCTGGAAAACAGAATAAAATAGGAAATTTGCTTAAAGCAAAGAAACAATAACATGCATCTATCCATTAAAACAGGAAACACCTTTATAAGAGAAAACTAAAACAATAAAATAGTGGTACTAGCCTCCTGCCTAAGTGGTGAGAGTGGGCCCTTGCTCCACACCCTTGAGGCTGAAGGCTATAGCAGGAAATCAGCACAAAAGATGATCACAACTAAATTCAGTCCAATTCATTCATTTCTGCATTCATGAAAATATGGCTATCACAGAACTGAGACCTCCGAGAGTCAGAATAATTTTATCATTGTTGTTCTTCTACTATTTCTGAGAGTATATATAAAAATGAGTGATGCTATATCACTAAACTTATCTACCAGTCTTTCTATGAGATGACACCATCTCTTTATTGTACTTAACTATCTAACTTATGAAAAATCACCATGCGAGAAAGGTAGACTTGAGTGGAACAGAAGTCCACTCAGAGGTCTAAGTTTAAGTCTTAATACACTTGGGCATCAAAGCCCTGAAAATAAGGATATTGGATTAGTTCAATTCGTAACTCATGCAAAATCTTTGAAAAGATAAAACTTTAGCAATTTAACTAATAGTTGACCCTTCACCACTCAGGTGATGATTTTTGTGAAGTGAGGGGTATTAAAATTGCTGCTAAAAGTGTCTGGTCGGCAGCTCTACTTAGAAACATGCCCTGTTCTCAGGAGGCACCGGAGATAGTTGTTCTTGTCTGCAGCTCCGAAGATACTCTAGACTATCGCAGAGCTCTAGAGAAGCATTCCCCATATCTTCAAAACTTCAGGTGTCATGGTTCTTTGTTATTGTCTCTAGAGCTTATTGAAGACGATCTCCAGAGATGCACAAAATCGCTGTTCCTGGCACCTACACCTGTTGATTCAAAAAGAGAGAGAAGTTCTGCATTTTTCCATCAATTCCACGCACATTAGTCACTTAATCAGAACTTCTAATCTTGAGTAATCTATCTTAATTAATCATAAAATAGAACAATCTTGTTAACTTATTTGGGTGCAGACACTAGGAAGATGAACTGAGGGAGGGGAAAAAGAGAGGCAAAAAGATGTATTTCATGAGTGCAATTTGGCACTCATCAAAAGGACATATCATGGATGGAAGATTGTGCTAAGATTGATTATTTTGGTAATGTGATTATAGCCCATTTCTACATATTGTAAATTTTAATTTGTATAATAGGTTTTCTTGAGGCAAACTTCATTGAGCTTGCACATGATAAACATGAATTTGAAAGAACTACAATCCTACTTTAGTTAGAAGTGAAACTCAAATAGATGGCTCATGATTATTGGTATGTCTCATATCCATAGTTTGTAATTGTTTTTAAAATTATGGGTTTAAGTACTTCTTTAACACAATAATATAGTGCATAATATTTCCACAATATTATGAGTCACGTTCTTCACAGCTGCTAGAGTCTTCCCTATTAGTATTATTTGCTTGTTGTTACTGATGTTGGAGTACAGTTTTCTAATTTTGATTTCAATCAGTTGGCTACATTATGTTAACTTTCAAATATCTTACCAAGAGGTTGCACTATCATGAAATATTAAGAATTATATTTTAAGTTTGTAATATGAAGAAAAGTGGACTGGGACACCTCCTCATACTTACTTTGGGGAATGAAGGTAGTATGATGCCCCTCCCTTTCCATCTCTCCTTCCTCTCAATCTCAAATTATACATCAGAAAGAGATAATATGTAGAGGAAAGTGTATAGAAGGAATCACACAACTATGAGTCTATGTAGTCAACGTAATGTAGAAATAACTAGTAAAGGGCTGATGTATGGTTTGAGGTTGGTAAACCATAAAATCCTCAAACCAGCTTCCGAACTACAAAAGAATCCTCAATTGGAGAGACAATGAATTGACAGAACTACAAGAGGTCACTTGGGTGGTTAGGACACCTATCTCAGACCCCCCACTATCGTTTTGAAGAGTTTAAGTAATAAAATCTCCAAGATCTACCCTCGATTCAAGATAAAGTAAACTTGAAGCTCCTTCAGCCTTGTAGCTAGAATACATGTATGTGTAGTAACATCTACCAACAAGACAATACTAGGAATGGAGGATACACCTAGTGAAAGATTTAGGAGGGAAGCCAATTGAAACTCCCGATATTGCTACAGTTGTCATTGAGCAATAGGAAGTACAAGTGACAACCTCAAAAAATGATGGAGCATAATTAGAACTTGATGGATGGGTGTTTCAGAACAATGCTTAGAAAGTCTAAAAAACAAGTGGTTAACATCAACAAATAATCCTTTGCAGGATGTGGTTGTGAGATCCTTTGCAGGACTACCATTGTGACCTCAAGAAGATCAAGCAGAAATCCATATAGAATGAGCCCCCTGCCATGGACTATTATTGTGATCCCTTGCTACTGTTGTGATCTTTTTAAGTTCTAAGCTTCTCAAAATCAGATCTTTCTTGGACTACTTCAGGCCCTTTGTAGGACTACTATGGTAATTGTTGTGTCATGGGATCTTGCACTGTCATTAAATTGTTTCGATCCAACTTTAGGGTAGTTCTAAGGAAATTTGCTAGTGTATAACCATAAAAAACTAATAACCATAAATGATTATGCTAGTGTATAAGAATGAATTAGATTAGTTGGATGCGTTAACATATATTTATGTTTATTCGATAGTGGTTAAAATTATGTTAATATTTGTAAATGAGGATGTCAATAGAGTTCTTGTTTCACATGCATTGGTTTTCAATTTTTCAAACTTTTGCATATGATTATTGTTTAATTTTCTAATTTTTCTTGTGTATATTTGTTTGTACCATGCAGGAATGAAAATTGTGGATTACTAGGATATCAAACAAGTAGACCTAGAGCTAAAATTCATCAAAGTGATTCACGTTCAATAGAAAATGCTCAGCCATTAGCAAGCAGCAATCCACAAATTGATTTCTCTCCAATTCAGAATCATCGCCCATTAGCGAGAATTGTTTCTGATTTTTTGCCTCAGCAAATTAACAGACCAAACTTACCCGTCTCAACAGTTCCTGGTAGTGATTTTTAGGTACATTCCTAATGCTCAATGACTACAATTCACTGAATAATTGCACTGAAATTTGTAATTGAAGAAAATTCTATTATAGTTTCCATGTAGATGGGAACATTCATGGAGAATCATCTAGGAGTATTCCATGAATGTTACCATTATGCATTCAAGGATTTTCTAGTTTTGTACAAATACATTTCCTTTTACTTTAAGAATTTTCCTCTAGTAGGTTGTAGGACATTCCTACTAGATTCTCTCAATTCATGGAAAGCAACTTATTTTGTTGTTTGAAATTTGTAGAAATTGTCATCCTCTTTCCTATTAATCTTGCAGACATAGACCAGCATATTGAATTTAAGAGAAAATTTATTCACAAGGTCATTTTTGAACGATTCACTTTCTATAAGATATACTGGAATAGACAATAGTTTTGCAAGGCCCACCTTTTCTATCTAAAATTCTCAATAACTATATCCCATTATACTTCTAATGGATTTATATTCCTAACAGGAAACTAAAGGGTTAAAAGGTGAAGGTTAAAAAGATACCCAAATTATGGTCAAATACAAATGTTTGTTATAATTCAAACTACTGGCATTGAGATCTGCTAGTTTTATACCAGCAAATTGAAAATAGATAGGTAGTATATGAGACTATGAGAAAACATAAAAAAATTACATGTGTAGTTTTTGTATTTCCCAGCGTGTCTAACTTTGGGATTTTGACTGCAGACTGCTGCCAATGGAAAAGAGTTACAATCAGTGGCAGGAACTTCAAGTAGCTTAGTGGAAAAAATATCCGATCAAAGTATACAACTATTCATAAGGTAGTCTAAATTAAGTTTATTCATGTTGGGTACGTGTGAAGCCCAATTGTAATGGTTTTCTCTTGTAACCGATGCCTCTGCTTGTAACCAACTCATTTTCCTGTGATGACAACACCTTCTTGTAACGGCTGTCTCTTCTAGATTGCAGGCTATGCGTTTGGTATCTTCTCTGCAAGAAGTAGGAATGAACGTTGGCAATATAATATATTGAGGTTTGCTGGAGCAATGCACTGTATGAAAAATCAGAGTATTAATAAATAGAGAATCCTTTGTTTTGTGGACATAGCCATTTAAAATGGTGAACCCATTAATTTTCTGGTGTCCTTTGTTTTATTTTCTGAGTGTGTGTTTTGTTGTTAAAGATCTGCAATCTTTATTTTCTATGTTTTTTAAATTTACAGTTGGTATTAGAGCCTGGTTTGAACCAACGAGGAGTTGTGAAGAAAATTCAGCAGATATGGAAGAGAGCCCCAACTGGGATGATTGGGTTCAAGCTCTCATGTCTATGTGCCATGGCCATGAAGAGAGTCATGATGAAGTGGGAGCTATTCATTAGATGTTTTTGGATGAATTAAATGATGAAGCTGATTCTATTATTGAGGAGTTTCTTGGCATGTTAGAACCTAGCAGTGACATTGAGGAGATGCAAGAAATACAAAGTGTTGTGTCTCAATCTAGAGAAGAGGAAGAGGAAAAAGAAATATTTTATTTTGCTGATAATGACGTTTCTTTTTTCAAGTTATAGTAGGAGGTTGTATATTCAAACACAACGTGTTTAAGGAATGGTCTATCTATAAAGAAAAATGTTAGATTTAATTTGCCAATGGAAATAGATGATTTGGCTATTGTAGAGGATTTTCATGTTCTGGTAGAAGCTGAGAATAGTGATACCCAGAATGGTGGAGCTGTGTGGTGCAGGAGCTTCAATTTACATTTCTTTTTCAAATATAATATTTTGTGACCTTGTTAATTTTGGTTTTTTTCCTAAGGATTTGAAAGCCATTTCTTGTTTTGTAATAAAGACTTAGTCATTTGTTTGACTAGTCTAATTTGGAGTTATCTTAGACCTATTTTCTAGGAGGTTTTAACTTTAGAAACTTGTTTTTATGACAAACTGCCTTTTCCATCGATTTACTGCTTTCATAGGCAGTTGTACGGATAGAATAGGAAGTGCAAGAGTTGGGGAAACTTCCTATAAACTTGAATTTGTATAAACATGCCAAAAATATAGAAGGAAGGAGTTTTTATGAAGAGAAATCTGTGTTTTTCTATTTTTTTCTGTGAAAACAGTCTTTGTACGGCCAAGTACGGATTGCTAAGGAAGTGAATTTTTAAAAATGCTTTAGATCTTGGACGTGGCTCTCATTTGCAAGTAATTTTGGTCTTTGAAACATTTGGTGGTGTTAGTTTCATCTCTTTTTGTAAATATGGGTTAAACCCTCTTTGCCCAGGGTTTTGAGGTAAAATGGAGTTCTTTTCCTCTATCTTTTGAAGGTGAATAGTCATCTTTTGATGGGATGGAGGAAATTATAGTAGTTTTCATGTTTTTGATGTTTGATAGGTTGTTCTCTTTCTTTTATAGTGGTTGGTATGTCTCTATCTAGTCAAAACAGTGACTAGTTAGTGAAGAAAAGGCATTGGACAGCAAGTGTAGAAGAAAACAATCATAAGGTTGATAAAATGGAGTGGTTCTTTGTGTTTTAGGAGGGATACAAACCTACAAAAGAGTCCTACACTCCAGACAAGGGACCCTTAATGCACCTCTTTCCCATTATCTTAAACCAGACAATCCTTAGAAGGCAAATAACAATTGTTGACAGAAAAAATAGTTTGCTGTCATGCACGTGGGTACAGTACGGTCTGAAGGTTTGATGGATGGTAAAGACCTTAATTTGGTATTTGGTTCATGCACCAAGAAATTAAGGTCATAGGAGGTTTGTGAATGACTAACATGGTGTTAAATGTCTCCTTGTTTGCAAAAATAACCTACTTTCTAACATTGTTTCATTGAAGACAGTCAAACAGCTGTACTTCTTCTGTCAGAGCAGTACTGTGGTGGGGTGTCAAGTTAGTGGAACCTGTCTTTGTGAATGCATGTGATGTTTTGATCTTTGTTGGGAAGGAGTGGTTGTAGATTGAGTCTTCTCAAAAGCTACAAGAAGAAGTGGTCACTTTAAAACTATCATAGGACAGTCAACCTCCTATTTGCTTTCCTCTGCCCTTTAAACACAATGTGGGCCTGCACATAAGTAGTTGGTTGTTTTCTCACACCCAATGTTGAGTATGCATTAAGCATTGAGGGTCACTTGAAGTCTTGGAAGGGTGTTGAAGGCTTAAGTCCTTGTTTATGCTAGAAGAGAAGGGCTTCCTCTTTAACTCTGTCAAAAGGCAGTCATTTGGTAAACAGTCCTATATAATTTATGGTTTTTTTGTCAGAAAAACTCTTGTTAGTGCTGTCCTCAGTAAATATATGTGAAGATTATGGTGGGTAGGGAAATCAACAGTAGCTTTGTTCATAAAGGTACATGATAGAAGCTTCCTTGTCACTGTCAAAAGACAGTCATATAGAAACTTGTTGTCCACGGTTGTATTAGGAGTGGAATGAGAGTTTTTTGGTTAGTTTCATGCTTGTCATAAGTCAGTATATGTTGATTTGTGTTGTTGATCATGTTGGTAGAGGTGTGGGTAGGAAGTTGTGAGTCAAACCAAGGTGGTTGTGTAGAAAGGTGGGATTGAGTAGTAACTCTCCAAGGTAAGAGTTGGACAGCCTGTGAGGAGGACACTAGATAGTTGTCCTAGGCTAGATAAATCTCTGTATTAGCCTTGTGTAGGCTTTATTTTCACAAACACCGTGGTAAACCTTGTAGAAGGAAGTTAAGTTCATTGAGTGAACTACAACCTTTCTACCTTCCTCTGCATCATATTGGTATCAGAGCCAATATTCTGATTGAAGAAAGTTTATGTCAGAAGAGGAAATTGAAACAGAGGCTAGTACAATGTCTCCCAAGACAATGAGCCAAGATGCCATAAAGAAGTTGGTGGAAGAGATGGTTGAAGAAAGACTTCAAGAAGCAAAACTGCAGGAAGAGAAGAAGTTGAAGGGCAAGACCAAAGAAGAAGGAAGTTCTTCAGACACAAATGAAGAAACAGAGGCAGAAGAGGATCCTCAGGAGTAGGATATGTCTGCAGATCAAAAAGCCTTCTTGAATGCACTTAAGGGTGCTCATGGAGACAGTGGTGATCCCAAGATGGAGGTGCCTACCTTCCATGGCAAGTTGGATGGAGATGTCCTCACCAACTGGATAGAAGCTATGTGCAACTTCTTTGATTACAAAGAGTTCAATGATAGCAAAAAGGTCAAGTTTGCCAAGACAAGGCTAAGAGGTTCTGCACTTGTATGGTGGAACTATATGCAGGGTGAGAGGGAGAAGATTGGGAAAAGTCCCATCACTAAATGGAGCAGAATGGTGGCTATGCCTAGAAGCAAGTTCATGCCACCTAACTATGAGATTCAAATCATAAGGAGATTTTAGAATTTGAGGCAAAAAGATATGGATGTGGCTGCCTACACAGAAGAATTTCATAGACTCAGTATGAGGGCCAATCATAATGAAGATGAAAAAGGGATGGTGGCTAGGTACCTGAATGGACTGAAATACAATCTGCAAGATGAGATAAGTTTGGAGTTACCAAAGATAGTGGATGAATGTTTCCTGTTGGCCTCCAGAGCTAAGGAAAAGCTGAGAAGGAAGGGTGACCAAAGTGCCAGAGGTAGAGGTGGCAGAAATCAAAGAGGTAGAGGAAATTTTGGCCGTGGACAGTTCAACAAAACTGAAAATAATAGCCAGCAAGAAACACAATCAGTAATAGAGCATAGAGGAGGTTTCAGAGGTGGTAGAAATCATAATGGTAGAGGCAGAAATGGTGGAGGTGGTAGAGGACCAGGAGTCTTCACTGGAAGATGTTATGGCTGCAACCAAGTTGACCATACAATGAACAAATGTCTAGGGAAAGCCAGCAACTCTCATGACAGTGGGAAGAGAAATCAGTTAGTGAAAGATGATAACTATGAAAGTGTGAATTCACCAATGGGAAGTGTTGCACCTATTTTAGATGGAGAGAGTATGATGATAAAAAGATCTATGTTGAAGATGCCATTGAAGCAAGAACCCCCTCAGAGAAAGAATCTTTTCAGAACCCAAGGCCTAGCCTATGGGAAACTTTGCAAAGTCATAGTGGATTCAGGGTCTACTAAGAATGTGGTATCCACTGAGATAGTTGAGAAGTGCAAGTTGAAGAGGCTGCCTCATATCAGTTCTCACAAGATTTCTTGGTTGAACAAGAACCAAAGTTTCATGGTGGAGGAACAAGCTTGGGTTGAATTTGCAATTGGTGACTACAAGGACAAAGTGCTGTGTGAAATCATTCCTATGGATGCATGTCACATGCTTCTTGGTCATCCATGGTAGTATGATGTTAAAGCTTAGCATGATGGTGAGAAGAACACTTATGTCATCACCAAGAATGGAAGGCCATTCAAAATGGATCCTTTGTTGGAGCAGCCCAGGGGAAAGGAAAATAATAGCAGTTTCATGTTGGTAAATGGAAATGAGTTCTTAAACATTTTGAAGGAGAATGACAACCAGGGGTATGCCTTGGTCATGAAGCCCAAGAGTGGATCAGATCAGCAAGATCAAAAATAGAAGGAGATTCCATTGGAAGTACAGCAACTTCTGGATAAGTATCAAGACCTTGTGGTAGAGGAAGTTCCCAACTCCTTACCACCCATGAGGAATATTAGTCATCAAATTGACTTAATACCTGGTGCTATGTTGCCTAACAAGGCTACATATAAACTGACACCATAGCAAAATGAAGAGGTGGCAAGGCAAATTCAAGATCTCCTAGAGAAAGGGCTGATTAGGAAGAGTCTAAGTCCTTGTGCAGTTCCAAGTGTACTTGCTCCTAAGAAGGATGGAAAGTGGAGGCTATGCACAAATTCCAGGGCCATAAACAAGATCACCATAAGATACAGATTTCCAATGCCAAGGATTGAAGATCTCTTGGATTACCTGGGAGGATCATGCTATTACTCAAAGATTGATTTGAAATCTGGATATCATCAAATCCAGATCAGACAAGGAGATGAATGGAAGACCGCTTTCAAGACCAATGAAGGTCTTTATGGATGGCTTGTTATGTCATTTGGTCTTAGCAATGCACCAAGTACATTTATGCACCTGATGAATGAGGTATTAGTTGAATTCATTGGTAAATTTGTTATTGTTTATCTTGATGACATACTAATCTTCAGTAGGACAAGAGAAGACCATGTGAAGCATGTTGGACAGGTGTTGGCGAAGCTGCATGAGCACAAGTTGATGATCAACTTAGACAAATGTGAGTTCATGAAAGCTGAACTTGTATACCTGGGATTTATCATTTCTAATGGTTGTTTGAAGATGGATCCCTCTAAGGTTGAGGCTATTATCAGTTGGCCTACCCCAAAAATAGTGGGAGATGTGAGAAGTTTCCATGGATTGGCAACTTTCTATAGGAAGTTTATCAGAGGTTTCAGTCACATTAATGCTCCCATCCTCAACACCATCAAGGGTGGAGTCAAATGTAGATT
Organism: Cunninghamia lanceolata; assembly: GCA_027924645.1. Taxonomy (NCBI): domain Eukaryota; kingdom Viridiplantae; phylum Streptophyta; class Pinopsida; order Cupressales; family Cupressaceae; genus Cunninghamia; species Cunninghamia lanceolata. The sequence goes on along the minus strand of BSBN01001670.1, from coordinate 1,931,282 downwards.
CCAGTGGACGAAGGAAGCTGATGATATTGAGTTGTTGAAAACAAAGGTGGCTGAGTTATCTACCTTAGTACTCCCTGATTTTGATAAGGTATTTGTTGTTGAGTGTGATGCAAGTCAGCAAGCTATTGGTGATGTTCTTAGCCAGGAAGGACATCTAGTGGCATTCTTTTCAGAAAAGTTGAATGAAGCCAAGCAAAGGTATTCTACCTATGAATTAGAACTCTATGCAATGGTGCAAGCTCTTAAGAAATGGAGACATCATTTGCTGCCCAAGGAATTTATTATGTTTACTGACAATCATGCTTTAAGCTTTCTTAACAGTCAAGAAAAATTGAACCATAGACATGTTAAATGGATGGAACAGCTACAAGTTTATACCTTCACAATTAAGCACAAAAGAGGTGTCTCTAATAAGGTGGCTGATGCATTGAGTAGGAGGTTGCTTCTTGTTCATGAAATTCAGTTAGAAAGCATGGGTATTGACTGTTTAAAAGAGCTGTATAAAGAAGATTCTAATTTCAAAGAGGCTTATGATGTTTGTGTGAACTTGGCTAACACATTCCATGGAGAGTATGCAGATTTTGTTTTGCAGGAAGGCCTCTTGTTTAAGGGCAATTTGCTGTGTGTCCCTAAGTGCTCTATGCGAGACAACATCATCAAGGAGAAGCATAATGGTTCTTTAGGAGGACATTTTGGCTTGGACAAGACACTAGAACAAGTCACAAGGTTCTACTTTTGGCCAAAGGTACAATCAGATGTGAGAAAATATGTAGCTAGTTGTGCAATCTGTCAGAGAGCCAAAGGGGTGTCTTCAAATGCAAGTCTATACCATCCCCTTCCCATTCCCAATAGACCTTCAGAAAGTATCAACATAAATTTTGTGCTTGGGTTTCCTAGGACAGCCAGAGGGCTGGATAGTGTGTTTGTCATTGTTGATAGGTTCAGCAAGATGGCTCATTTTGTGCCATGTAAATGAACAAATGATGCATCTCATGTTGCAGGTCTATTTTTCAGAGAAGTAGTAAGGATACATGGTTTACCATTGTCCATTGTAACTGACAGATATTCTAATTTTGTAGGTCACTTCTGGAGGACCTTGTGGAAGAAGCTGCGCACACAGTTGTCCTTTTCATCAGCCTACCATCCACAAACTAATGGTCAGACTGAGGTGGTTAATAGATCACTTGGAAACCTTCTCAGGTGCCTTACAAAGCAGCATGGCTTGGCATGGGACTTGGTTATCAGTCAGGCTGAATATGCCTACAATGATTCAAGGAATAGGAGCACTGGTAAAAGTCCTTTCGAGATAGTTTATGGCTTTCATCCAAGAGGGCCACTTGAGCTGAAGGATCTCCAAGGTTGGGATAGAAGGAGTGCACTTGGTGAAGATTTTTCTGCCTCCATGAAAATAGTTCATGATCAAGTCAAGTTGCAACTAGAAAAATCAGTCACAAAGTACAAAGAAAAGGCAGATTTGAAGAAAAGAGAAGTACAGTTCAAAGTTGGTGACTTAGTCATGGCATATCTGAGGAAAGAGAGGTTGCCAAAGGGTCAGCCAACTGAACTCCTGATGAAGAAGATTGGGCCATGCAGGATAGTGAACAAATTCGGTCCAAATGCATATGAGATTGAGCTACCAGATGGCCTGGGTATCTCTCCAATTTTTAATGTTTGTGATCTTTTTCCTTTCAGACCTCCATTACCTAATGAAAGTGGATCAGATGTGGTGACTGAAGATGCTGATTGGATCAAGAATTTGCCTCCAAGAAAACCTTTACAGTTGGAGTGCATTCTGGATTCCAAAGTTATCAAGAAGACTCGGAGAGGAGTCTATAAGGACTACTTGGTGAAATGGAAGGATCTTCCTGATTTAGAGGCCACCTAAATGACTGCAGTAGATATTCTAAAGCATGGCATGACACTTCAATAATTGGCAACTCAAGGGACTTGAGTTTTTCCCACAGGGGGAGTATGGTGCAGGAGCTTCAATTTACATTTCTTTTTCAAATATAATATTTTGTGACCTTGTTAATTTTGGTTTTTTTCCTAAGGCTTTGAAAGCCATTTCTTGTTTTGTAATAAAGACTTAGTCATTTGTTTGACTAGACTAATTTGGAGTTATCTTAGACCTATTTTCTAGGAGGTTTTCACTTTAGAAAGTTGTTTTTATGACAAACTACATTTTCCATCGATTTACTACCTTCATAGGCAGTTGTACAGACAGAATAGGAAGTACAAGAGTTGGGGAAACTTCTTATAAAATTGAATCTATATAAACATGCCAAAAATATAGAAGGAAAGAGTTTTTATGAAGAGAAAACTGTGTTTTTCTATTTTTTTCTGTGAAAACAGTCTTTGTACGGCCAAGTACGGATTGCTAAGGAAGTGAATTTTTTAAAATGCTTTAGATCTTGGACGTGGCTCTCATTTGCAAGTAATTTTGGTCTTTGAAACATTTGGTGGTATTAGTTTCATCTCTTTTTGTAAATACTAGGTTAAACCCTCTTTGCCTAGGGTTTTGAGGTAAAATGGAGTTCTTTTCCTCTATCTTCTGAAGGTGAATAGTCATCTTTTGATGGGATGGAGGAAATTATAGTAGTTTTCATGTTTTTGATGTTTGATAGGTTGTTCTCCTTCTTTCATAGTGGTTGGTATGTCTCTATCTAGTCAAAACAGTGACTAGTTAGTGAAGAAAAGGCATTGGACAGCAAGTGTAGAAGAAAACAGTCATAAGGTTGATAAAATGGAGTGGTTCTTTATGTTTTAGGAGGGACATAGACCTGCAAAAGAGTCCTACACTCCAGACAAGGGACCCTTAATGCACCTCTTTCCCATTATCTTAAACCAGACAATCCTTAGAAGGCAAATAACAATTGTTGACAGAAAAAATAGTTTGCTGTCATGCACGTGGGTATAGTACGGTCTAAAGGTTTGATGGATGGTAAACACCTTAATTTGGTATTTGGTTCATGCACCAAGCAATGAAGTTCATAGGAGGTTTGTGAATGACTAACATGGTGTTAAATGTCTCCTTGTTTGCAAAAATAACCTAATTTCTAACATTGTTTCATTGAAGACAGTCAAACAGCCATACTTCTTCTGTCAGAGCAGTACTGTGGTGGGGTGTCAATTCAATGGAACCTATCTTTGTGAATACATGTGATGTTTTGATCTTTGTTGGGAAGGAGTGGTTGTAGATTGAGTCTTCTCAAAGGCTACAAGAAGAAGTGGTCACTTTAAAACTATCATAGGATAGTCAACCTCCTATTTGCTGTCCTCTGCCCTTTAAACACAATGTGGGCCTACACATAAGTAGTTGGTTGTTTTCTCACATCCAATGTTGAGTATACATTAAGCATTAAGGGTCACTTGAAGTCTTGGAAGGGTGTTGAAGGCTTAAGTCCTTGTTTATGCTACAAGAGAAGGGCTTCCTCTTTAACTCTGTCAAAAGACAGTCATTTGGTAAACAATCCTATATAATTTATGGTTTTTTTGACAGAAAAAATCTTGTTAGTGCTGTCCTTAGTAAATAAATGTGAAGATTATGGTGGGTAGGGAAATCAACAGTAGTTTTTTTCATAAAGGTACATGATAGAAGCTTCCTTGTCACTGTCAAAAGATAGTCATACAGAAACTTGCTATCCACTGTTGTATTAGGAGTGGAATGAGATTTTTTTGGTTAGTTTCATGCCTGTCATAAGTTAGTATATGTTGATTTGTGTTGTTGATCATGTTGGTAGAGGTGTGGGTAGGAAGTTGTGAGTCAAACCAAGGTGGTTGTGTAGAAAGGTGGGATTGAGTAGTAACTCTCCAAGGTAAGAGTTGGACAGCCTATGAGGAGGACACTAGATAGTGGTCCTAGGCTAGATAAATCTCTGTATTAGCCTTGTGTAGGCTTTATTTTCACAAACACCATGGTAAACCTTGTAGAAGGAAGTTAAGTTCATTGAGTGAACTACAACCTTTCTACCTTCCTCTGCATCACTGTGGACATGGAGTCTGTTGGTTTGGAGGAGTCAGAGGAGGGTTTTAGCATTGCCAAGCTCCCACCTTTTGTTGCCTCTGGCAGTGCACCGTTTGGTTTTGGGCATCAGAGCCTAAGACTACCTACAAACCCTTTCGAGGGCTCTGCAAAGGTGTTTGTGATGGGGACTAGGTCATCTAAATTAGGGGAATTTGGGGTTGGTGATAACCCTATGGAATTGTAGTAGGGTTTAGCTTCAGTAGAGTTGGGAGCTGCCGAGGTTGCTAATGGCCGTGCCTTGGAGGCTATGATTCGTGAGCTGGTTAACTTGCTAGAGACTGTAGATGACATAATTGCTGCCAAATCTATGCAAGATGGTGATTCTGTGAGGTGCTTGCAGGAGAATCCCAATAAGGAATTCAAGAGCAAGGAGTTGCTGGAGAGTGCAATGGAGGTCCTTGTGAGTAATAAAAAAGTAGAGGAGTCTCTCCCTTCTCAAATGCAAGATTTGCAAATTGACGGTTCCCCTAAAGAAGACAATAATAATTATGGGGGAGTAGAAAATTTTAAACAAGACTCTTCTAAGGTGAGACAAAGTGTGTCTAGAACTATTTGCAGATCTGAAAGATCTTAAGTGTTAGGGACTTCCAGTTAGCTCCAGTTCAGTTAGGCCGTTGGGATTCGATTATTGCAGACAATCTAGGGTTGATCTTGAGCTATAAATATGTAACATTGGTAATAGATCGAGAGGTAGATTCATTCAGAGATAGTTTTGCTACAGATTTTTCTGTCAGAGATTTACTAGAAGTTTGAGACTTTCTACTGTGACCAGCGAATATCATTTGCCTTTATTTTGGTTGTTCTCAATTCAGATGGTTGATGTAACTGTGCATGTATCTGTGCCTCTTATATTGCTGGAAAATTAATGACAAAGATAGAGTTCTGTGCCTTGGTTGATATTTTCTGTGTCATTGTAAATTGTCTATTTGTGAGCCTTTCAATTTATTTATTATATTTGTTTATGTTAATCATGCAACATTTTCTCTTTAACGTAACTAAATCTTGAGAATAGCTTCATTGTGCTTAAGTTGAGAGAGATACTTTATTTAGGCGCATCACCATAGATAGATTTGCTTTAACTGTATCTTTAATTTTGTTAATTTCTACCCTTTTTCCCAAAACCCCCATTGAAGAACAGAAGAGCCAGCTTCCTTAAAACCTGGAGGTTGTTTCTGAGAAGCATTCCCACGTCTCAGAACTTCCCATGTTGCTATTGGATTACACCCACAGATTTATACATCAACAAAAACCATGGCCTGGTACAGTTTCAAGTGAATGCTTCCAGTAAGGTAAAGACCCAAACATATGAATCTCACAACCCTGTATAGTGTTAGAGAAGGGTTTTTATTTTTGCAATTTTTGAAAATGGAAAAGCAATATAGTTTCATCACCTTTTACTTTTAGAAAATGGAGAAAAACCTAGTTTGTGCCATCAAAATTTGTTGCTTGAGAAGGCTTTCCTCTCTTCATACATAGAAATTCACTTGGGTTTGAATAGAATGATAAATGTAGAGGAAAATGAAGAGGTTTGAACTCATGAAAGAGAAAGGATGCTAAAAAGTAAGAGAAATGAAAGTATTTGGCCGTGGCACATAAAATATATGGAGAAGAAAGTGCCATCAAGATATAATCTATTCATGATCAAAGAGATAATGCCAAACATAAGACAAAGATGAGTGTATATCATGCTGAGTGAAACATACAAAACATAGCCACAACTTTACATAAGGAAAGCTTTCTGGAGCTCAAATCGAGCATCATATCAATAGAAAATGAATATAGAGCTCGAAGGGTGAAAAAAACACTCACTGTTACTATAGAGAAATGCATTCAAACTCTTACCATAAAGCTTTAGAGATACAACAAATGGTGTCCTTGAATATAGAGAAGAGAGCAACAAAAGATAAAAAAAGTGAAATACATCAGAAGATGGTCTTGGCCACAGCTAATAGAGCCAAATAAAGCTTCAAAATGTAGAGCTATATTATGTTTTGTGAAAGAAAAGAACTTACCTTGTCTCTTCCTATGAAAAATCAACAAGGAAGATTCTAGAGAATAGCAATGATGGTGAAGAATCAAGCTCAAGGGATCAAACCCTAGCTCATCATGGTGGTGGCTCAGAAGAACTCTTGTCATAAAAAGTCAAAATTGCAAATGAGCCCGATAATTTAGGGCTTCAAGTGTTTTGTTTTAGGGTTCCATATTGCCCTAAGTTGATGTGATATTTTTATCACATTGATTTAAAAAATTAGAAGCCTCAACTAATACCTTCAGGGTATCATTTATCCCCTATGCATGTTTCATTGTCTAGGCTTTATGCCTTAAGTCCCTTTGCCACATATGCCTAATATGCCTTAGGATTTTTTGCAAAAAAAATGGAGGACAAACCTTAGGCATTCTTTTTTAATTCAAACATTCAAGTATGCCTTCAAACTTTTATGATTTTTATAGAAAATCAAATGCCCAAAATCATACTTGGCTAAATAATCATATAAGCCTTGTATTATTTTTTTTGTAAAGAGTCAAATCAAGACAAATTAGGAGATAAAATTGTAAAATCTATTGTGAAACATTATTAAAGCAATGCTTTTAAAAATTTCTTGAATAGTTTTTATTAAATGTAGTTAAAGCAGAGTGAATATAGAACAAATCTTTCCATTCTAGATTTGCTTTCTTCTGGGTGAAATTGAGCAAAATATGGACAACATGGAGCTTTTATTGATCAGCTAAAGCCTGAGTTTTAGGTGTTTTTGGTGGGACCACTTTGGAGAGCATTGTGACAGCTTTTACACTTAATTTAGACCGGTTTTGGCTACTTTTTTGGAGGCTTTTTCTTGGAGATCAAAAATAGATCAAGATGGCTGTTTGTGAGTGAGATCATTGGAATAAGTAAAAATTCTCATAAAGAATCATTAAGTTTTAGGATTTCATTTTCACCTATCTTTTTAACCCTTTCCTTAGTAAGTCATTTAGATTAGGTGAAGTTACCAAGGGAACCAACTCACTCTGGATGTTCACTCCAAGTTGTAGGCAACCCATAGGCCTAGGGGTGTTCCCATGTGTCAATAGGTAGCTAAGTTGATAGCTTAGCAATTGGGTACATACTTTGTTGATAACAGATTTTGGCATTACCCAGTGGGACTCTAAAATTTGCTTTAGGAGAAGTTTTCCAAGTTTTAAAGGTGATGTTCTAGTACATGTAGCAATGTTTCTAGCCTTTGGAGGCTTCAAGATATATCTAGCAACTCCATTTTTTTAGTTTTGCATGCAGATCTAGTGAAACCATCTTATGAAAAGAGTACAAACTAGATCTAGTCCTGCTTTGTTTGATTATTTGTAATTATCTCCACCAAGAAGGAGGGGTTGGATAGCAAGTAGAATTTTTTATTCATCGAAGAGGTCAAGATCTACACCTCTGAGACTCAATCTTCCAACTCTAGTATAGAGAAGCAAGAGTCATGTGCTAATAGTACAAATACCAATGATTCCTAGAAATTTTGCATTTACACCTTTCAATGGGGGCAACCCATTAAATATTTCTTAGCATGATGACATTCCAGTTGCAGCCCTCAAAAGTCTATCATTTTTTACTAGAGTGGATCATACCACTCTTATTGAGCATATCCAAGATGTGGAAACATTGTGCTCTATGCATAATATCACCTAGGAAAATGTAGCACTAAGGATTTTTACTACATCACTGAAAGGGAAAGCTTTCTAGTGGTTTAGAGGACTCACAATAGGCTCAATCATGTCATGGGATGATTTGGGAGATGGTTTGCATCAACATTTTCAGGATAAGTTTGATCATTTGTTGTTATTGGAGCATCTGAGTACCATTAAAAGAGCTCCTCATGAGCACCTAGTATATTTTAACTACCATTTCCAGAGGACTTGGGATAGGATTCCCACAATGGTAAAGCCTACCCCACAACATGCATTTTTATTCTTCGTTAAGGCTTTAAATAGTGAAATATCTATAATGATTTAGTCTATGGGAGGGTTTACTCTTCCTAATGCTTTGGAGATAGCTATTAGACCAAAAAATTGCCTTATTCAAGCAGGAAAAGTAGCCCCAAGGCCACCTTTGCCCATTTTTCTTAAAATCCAACCACCTGTACCTATGGCTATACCTCCTTTAGCTATTGTCCCACCAGTTCTAGCAATAGAATATCAAGTTGCAGCTCAAGAAACTATTGTTCCAGCCCAATCCCAAGAGTTTCAAGAGATCAAGAGCATACTAAAAACCTTTGGGCATGAATCAGTGAGTATCAAAAAGCAAGTTGGACAAGAGCATAAGCCCTATCAAGTTTCATATCAGCAAAATAGGCCACCTTTTCAAGCTGATTCTCAAGGCCAAAGGAGAAATTTCAATCCTAGACCTTTCTAGTCCTATAATCCTAATACTTCTAGCTCTTCAAAAGAGCTCATGCCTACTCAAAACAATATAGCACAAGAATGTGACTGGTGCTATCCATGTCACTAGCCTCATAACCAAGCTGCATGTACAAATGGTATGAGGAATCAGGCTCTTATGGTGTAGAAAAGTTATGGTGATTCAAAAGGTGTTGCAAGTGAAATTTTAGTTTAACAAGATAACTCTGATGTGCCTTTAATGAATTGGCAAGGCACTGAATTTTGTGGTGTAAGTTATCCCCAAGGTCAAAATTAGCTAAATGTACCAGTTTCAACTAGCACAAGAACAAAGAAGAGGGTTGTTGATTTAGATAAGCAAGATGGACATGTACAATAGAAGCCTGCTAAAGATAAATCTCAAGTTGTCCCTGCAACACAACAAAAGATGTAGATTCTGCAAAGAGGTCAAGTTGTATCTGGGAAGGATCAGCCTAAGGTGCAATTATAGCCTTTACAAAGGAAAAATGATGATGTTGCTGTTAAAGGACAGCAAAAGGTGAGTCATGTTTCATTCAATGTTGTAGAACACCTTAAGAAGGCTATAGTTAACATGTCGATAATGGATGAATTACATATTCCTGGTTGAAAGAATCTTCTACAAGATGTTTTTGTTGAGTTTTCTATTTCTGATGGTACTAACCAAGAAAAAGCCAAAGTTGTACTTGCCAACAACCCAAAAATTAATAACAAGTAGCAACAAACTCAAGAGGTAAAGCCTCCTTCTTTTTATGTAAGTTTAATCATTGGGGATAAGCTTGTTTATAACTGCATGATAGATTCTGGGGCAAGCAGTTCTATAGTTCAACTAGATGGATCTTCGATTAAGACTACCGGGGTGATTAAAAATTTACCTCTTACCTTGCATGCCTGTCCCAATTTTATAATCCATCAAGATGTTCATGTTATCGACCTACCACCTCATTTTTCCTTTTGCCTCTCTAGGGAGATTACTTCCAGGTTGGGTGGGTTTTTATCTTCTAATTGGTCCTATCTATTTTTCAAAACAAGGTATGGTATGAAAGTAACCATAAAATCTAAGCCTCTAGCCAAGGATCATATTGAACTATATGTCCCTAGCCTTATAAATACTAACCTCTACATCACCCATGGGAAGGAGGATCAATCCGTGACCCTAGACCCCAACACACCTATTGAGGATGTAAATCTAGATGAGTGGGCAGTCGAGGATCATGAAGATCACCTTTTCTATCACACTGATGAGGTAGGATTAGGCATTTATATGATTCATGAGCCTAATGCATTAATTCCACATCTAGTCAAGGATCAAAGTTATCCTGAATGGAAAGAGAATCAGCTTTGGAAGCTATATTTTGATGGTTGAAGAAGCAAAATGGGTGCAGGTGGAGGAGCCATGCTGGTTTCACCTGATGGAGATAAGTACTATTTGGCATTAAAGTTTTCCTTTAGCTATACAAATAATATAGTTGAATATGAGGCACTTAACCATGGCCTAAAATGGGCCAGAAAGAAAGGTATCAAGTGCTTACAAGTTTATGGTGATTCTGAGTTAATTGTAAATCAAGTTAGAAATTTAAATGTTACCAAAAATGATTTTCTCAAGAAGCATAAGCATCGGGTTTAAGATCTAATAGAGGATTTTGATGCTTTAAATCTGCGTTCTATTCCTCGAAATCAAAATAAATATGTAGATAAGCTTCCTACTATAGGATGTCAGTTTGACATTCTGACTGATATTTATAGTATAGATGTACAATAGTATGTAAAAGTGGTTGTAAGACCATTTGTACCAGATAACAATGTAAGCTGACAAGTTTTTGATAGTGAAATGTTTTGCTAAACAAAGAACTAAAACGGGTGGTGGGGTTTCCTCTATTAAATCTAGCTTTCTATCCTCCAAGGAACCCCAGGCTAAAGCCATTAACACAAAGGGTAAAGGTGTGGCCAAGGTAGATCATTCAGAAAAGAATCTTGAGAAAAAAATTTAAGAACCCTCCAAAGAAAGCTATGTGCATGAAGTTAAGGAGGAGGAATATTGTGACCTCAGACCCTGAGCCCAAAATTGAGATTGTTAACATCGAGCCCCCAATAAACCTCACCTCAGAAGTAAGAAGGAACCTAAAGTAAATGAGATCATTCAAACTACATTCAAGGATACTTCCCAGCCTGGAGGTAGTAAAGGTAGAGGTAATATTGAGGATCAAAATGATAGGGTTAGCTTTTCTCTTGATATCTCTGGTATAGAGGAAGAAAGCCCAACCAAAGGAAAAAAGAAAATTAGTGATCAATATATCAACCAGAATGATAACCTTAAAGATTTTGAACCCCCTACCAAAAAGATGAAGGGAACCCTTATACACTTTCATGGGGATAACAAGAAGGATTGTATCTCTTGCAGCCATCTGGTGGAGAAGGTTGCCACCCTCTATTAGGCTCTTGACCTTCAAAATTAGGCTTTAAAATGGTAGTTGGCTCAACTTCACCATGCCAAGACAAAAATTCAACACCTTGAAGTCATTACTCAACTGGAAACTATAGAATGGCCCAAGGAGAGCAAGGATGAGTTGTGGGATCAAGTGGATAATTTGGCTAGAAAGTTTGAGAAGTGGGAAAAGATGGAAGATGAGATTGTGATGATAAAAGATAACTAGGAGAAGCTCCAGAAGAATGTGGCAGAGTTGGTGAACTTTAGTACAGAGACTGTGAAAAAATCTGCTACAACCCTTTATGTGCTTAAGGAAGAGCTGGAAAAACGTAAATCCATGAGGGAAGTTAGAACATGTAAGGAAGCTTAGGATGTGCAAAATCAGAGCATGGTTGGCCTGAACAACAGGACTAGGGATAATAACAAGAACAACAAAGGCAAGTAGGTCAGCTTGGAGATTGAGGTCACCTAGGGTAAGGAGATCAAGATTCAAGATATGCATGATTGGGACAAGGAGGAGAAAATGTTTGAGGACAAGATGGAATTCCTTAATAGAGAATGGTAGGCTATTAGCAGCCTGAAATCTATGGCTAAGCAGCAGCTTAGCCCGTTGTTGGTTCTTCTAGGTTTAGCTAGCTCTACTGGCCCTTTTTGCTTGCTTTTCTATTTTTTCTTATTTTTCATTGTTTTACTTCTTGTGACACTTGTTCATCTCGCCTTTTTGGCTTATGTACATGGGTTTGAGCCCTTCTCGGTTACTTTTATCAAAACTATCACATTTTTTTTTCACATTGCTCTTTCCCCCCTTTGACATCAATGACAAAGGACAAAATATTTGCATTTCTCATTCTCCTCATTTGACATTAATCATACTTTTTACCACTACTCTACTGCAACTTCCTTTCTTTTACTGCTCTACATACTCCCCTTAGGAACACACACCAAACTGCATCAATCAACAATCATTGCATAATGACAACTCTCACTCCTCCATACTACAACAACCAATAATTCCACTACCTAGTCTCCATGAGAGGTAGCCACCAACATCAGTCTAGATCAAGGAATGAATCTTGAGATCCACTAGACTGATGCATCTCCTTATGCATCTAGTTCAAAGAAGGAGGGGCAATAACCCCCAACTTCTCCTGAAGATACTCAAAAGTATCCTTAGGAAGAGCCTTAGTGAATATGTCAGTAACCTGATCCTTTGTAGACACATATCTAAGCTTCACTTCATTCTCTACAACCTTCTCTCTCAAAAAGTGATACCGGATTGAGATATGCTTTGTCCTTGAATGCATCACTAGATTCTTTGTGTTTAGGGTGAAAAAGTAGGTTTCTCTTAAACAAGGTTAAGTCCTATTCTTTCACCTAACTAAACATTAGGAAGACAAGAATCGAGCTTGGGATCAAGCTGTTGATTACTTGTCTATTTCCTAATGCTAATTAGGTCTGATTAAGGTGTCTAACTAAGGTTTTATCAAGTGTCTTTATTCACTAGTCAAGTAAACCCTAATTAAACCTTATAACAAAAATTAACAAAATTCAAAAATGAAGTAGGCAAAACAGATTCTAGAAACACAAAGAATAAGGTTTAGAGATCATGCACACATAAATTGAGGGCTAACTGGACTAGGGCACTCGCTCATTAGTCCTGCAACTTTTCATCCGTGAAAATCTTCCACACCAGCTATACGGTGACCTCGAAGAGCTTCCAGATCTCAAAAATTTTCCCTAGTTGGACTATGGTGCCCACTCATTAGTCTCGAAAGTGTTGGGATCCAAAATTCTAAAATTCAATGACAACTATATTCATGATATCTATCTTCCTGTTGCTCCTTTTTGTCGTATCCTTTAAAACATGATCTGCACCTACAAAATGAGGAGAAAGATGATGTGGCTATAATGGATCTTGCCTTAGTCAAGGCCCATTTTTGGTATTCCTACCTCAAGAATAGCCAGAGATAAAGATTTGCAGAAGTGTGTGTAAACCTAACAAAGTGTATGCAGAAATATCAAACCCTAGATGTATCAATCAAGGGAAGATAAATAACTTTCTTCAATTCAATAAACACATACAACTTCACCTCAAGGAGATGAAAACAAATGAAGACTTGTATGAACAAGAAGGCGAATCGGCAATGTTCATGAAGGTTCTCCAAGCTCGATGTTGGAGGCTTCAACCCTTCTCCTGATCATGCAAAAAGTGTACAAACCCTAGCAAGAGAAAGATAGTCTCAAGATCTTGATTCCTAATCTCCATCCATTGTCTCCATGATAGCAAAATCAAATCACTTTCAAGAGTTTCAACAAATCACTGATCTTCAATGGCAATTTCAGCAGAGTTTTGGAATAAATCTTGCATAAAGGTTGTGTGTGATGAAATGATTTTCAAATGTCTTTTTATATCTAACCTTAGGAAATTTAAATTTTGAAATAACGTCTCAATATCGTGTGAAAACAAAAATTTGAAAACAGAATCCCATGGTGTATGGCGAGAGTTGACACCCCGCCAAGATTCAAATTCCCAAAAATGGGGCAAGACTAGGGCATGAGCACTTGAGTCCAGTCCCCCAAATTTCTGATCAGATCTGTATTTAGGGGGTCCTAGGGACCCATAATCCAAATTCTCTTTCTAGGTACCATCAATAGTCATCTAAAAAAATGAACATTTTACAACTAGAGACTAGCCAATCAGGGTTTTAAGAAGGCCAAAAACAAAGAGATTTAGAGGTCACCAAAGGTGAGGAGATAAACCAAGGGAAATTGTACCATTCCATATAGGAGGATAATTTTTGATGTAACATTTAGCCACACTTTAGTGGCCATACGACACTAAGTGGATATGCAACTAAAAGAGAGTAAATACATCAATCATGAAAAGAATAACCAAAAGGATACTATAGGGGAAGACAAATTCTTTTCACTGAGAAGGAAGAAGCCCCCAAGTCTGCAATCCTGCAAGACCACAAAGTTAGGAATTGCAACCTACAAAAGAACACTTGTCATAAAATCAAAATCAAATCAACTTGCAACCACCACTACTAAATTAGTACATAAACACTAAGGGGGTTGAGTGATGAGACATGATGAGGGAGGAAATCAAGGGAGATATATGCCCCCCTTGTTTTTTCTTGCTTAGTCCAAAAAGGAGAAACAAGGAGATATCAACATGCCTCAATTTTGAGAGAAACTTGATGAGAAATGTTTTATGAGGGTTGTTTGAAGAAACAACACATAAGCACAACACATTGGGTGAGATAGAGAGCGGAACCAGGATTCCAATGCAACAAACGACACAGAAATCTAAGTTTGACAGCTCAGGATAGAGGCTCAAGAGTGAAATAGATCAATATTGCACCTAGTTAGGGATAAGAATTCTCATCCAATTACTTTATGTAAAGGGAGTTTTTACTTAGCACTTACTCATTCTTGTGTCTTGTCATTGTTTAGAGGAGATAGAGAGAAGGAAAAGAGGAGGACAACCATGCCGAGATGACGCCCGTATCAGCCCCCACGACTAGAGATGGTCTGATCCCAAGTGGTAGAGAGGCATGTCAAGGCCAAGGTAGGGTCCTAATCATATGCTTCTATCATCTTTCTATTTTGTTTTACTTGTTTTTATCATATATCGTGCGAAGGGAGGCATCATGGATAGGGGTCCCTAGTAGGGGCGCTCGGGTCCACCTAGGGCACCAGAGTCTCACTAGGGCACCCTAGTCCCTCAGGGGCGCTAGTATCCCTCTGGGGTGCCCAGGTCTTCTTGGGGTGCCCAAGTCCACAGAGGACAAGGGCCCTAGGTACAGGCACTTGTTACTATTTTAGATAGTAGTTTTTGGTTTGATGATGAAATACTGATAATACCACTTGCTTTTTGACCTATAGGATGTCTCGGAGACACGAGAGCACACAAACAGTCACCTTATAGCACTACTTTAAGAGATTGCTAGTACCATGTCTAACACAAAGAGAGAGCACTTACAAGTGGTGGGCTTATGGTGGGTGTTTGATATGCCGACAATCAGATTTCATTGCAACATGTTGATGGCACTGATGTAGAGGTGGAATGTAAATACATCCACATTCCACTTGCCTATAGGAGAGATGACTATCACACTGGAGGATGTATACAAGATCTTGCAACTATCTATCTGAGGAGAGACAGTGAGGGTCATGAGACATTGCACAGTGGAGTATACTCGCAAGAGTCAGTTGTATTGTCTGGGTCACATAGTTTCATGGGCAGAGTGAGGACATATTTAGCTTTGACTTCTAGAGCAGGGATGCGATGACATCCCATTGGTTCGAAGGATCATGATAGTCACTATTGTACTAGCTATCACACTAGATGGATGAGGCAGTCACCTTCATGGGGTCTCATTCACACCATTAGAGCGATGGAGGAGCACCAAACTGTATATGCGTGGGGGAGCAGTATGCTTGCACACCTCTATCATGACTTGGGATGGTATGTCCATTATGAGATACACAATCTAATGATCTACACTTTATTAAAGGTTTGGGCTTTTGAGCATATTAGGTGCAAATGACTGACAAGGTTTCCTATAGAGTCAGCATTCACCCATCCACGTGTTCATTACTATCCACTAGTCAGATGTTGGAGAAATGGTGATCTATTATACTGGAGAGTTGTCTTTGATAGATTGTAGCCCAGCAATATTATCTAGAGACCGTATCATGGCTATATCTTATGGCCTGGCCAACTGAGACAGTTAGTGAGGATGTAGAAGGATCGGCTGATGGTCGGTTGCCTTGATCACATTGTGGTTTGGTTCTATTTTGATAGGGTGGAACAATAGTTCAGATAGGTACAAGATGTTCCTATAGTGCGTGTGAGCTATGTGCGTACTGTAAACAACGCAGTCAGGGTGAACAATGCCCAACAACTGATAGTAGCAGATATACTTCTTAGTGATGATGATGGTCTTGGGGATGCAACACTAGTATCAAATATAGAGGATGTTGGTTGTACCCAAGCATATTAGACCTAGTGGTATATAGCTCAATCTGCTCCTATCTTTCCTCCCGGTCACCCTACAGGTGATGCTCAACCTTGGGCTGGTCACACTAGTGACACAGGGGTAGAGGGTGATGTGTCTTACTTTGTAGGATACTATGATCTCAAGGAGGATGTGGAGGATGATGATGATGAGGAGGAGGTTCCATCGTAAGAGGTAGCCACTGACAAGGAGACTAACTCAAGATGACGGTCTAGAGCTTGTGGTCCAGTCCCTACAGGTGTTGAGAGACCAAGTTAGAGTGTGAAGGGGGAGTGTAGTAGGTCTGTGTCCCCAGCTATAGATTAGACTACAGATCTTGTGACACCTTCGGTGATTTAAGAACCATCCTGGCAAGATGGAGATATAGGTTAACTTGGTTTCATTAGTTTGATGATATTTATGTTTATTATTTATGATGGTTATGCAAAAGTCTAATATATCCATCTTATTTCTATTTTGCAGTTGGGACTGACGCTTGGCAAGACTTTTTGAGTCATGTCATAATGGACATAGTACCTTTAGATGTATCCGAGTAGTGGGTGCGGGCTGGGTAATCACCATGGCCATCCGCTGGGCAACATGTGGATATATTTATGCCTTTTGTCAAATATAGGATAGCTATAGAGGCCATTCCAGAGTAGTCTACATAGGAGAGAGAGATGTTACTTTAGAGAGCTGAGCACATCAAGGATGAGCTTCAAGCACAGCGAGAGAAGATGGTAGCGGTACCTACATCGAAGAGAGAGCCAGTCATCAGTGAGTTCTTACTACTTGAGGTCCGTCAGGTGAGAGCTAACAGAGACAGGGCTCAAGCTGAGAGAGACCAGTACCATCAGATGTACCAGGAGGCACACGAGGAGGTGATAGGGCTAAGAGGTGAGATCAAGGGTTACAATCGCGAAGTGTCTCTAGGATTCATTCATGATCCATAGCAACACATTGTCAAGCCTCTGTCACATGCACACCATGAGGGCCTGAGGGTACAGGTGACTGAGGTTTTGCTATATGATATGTATATATTATGCACTATGACATCCCATTTTTTTATGAGGCATAGTCAATTTAGATGTATATTTAAAATTAATGATGGTATATATATGATGTTCACTTTTCTATCTATGTGTAATTCTTTTAATCTATATCACACGTGATTTTTGTACAATGCAACTAGTGATGACTATTAAAGGCTAATATGGAAATGTAATTAATGCCAATGTGACATACTAACAATTCTTTGTAGAACATATATTAATAGACACAATGATTAAAATTTCACATATTGCGTTGATTTTAATAAAGTACCAAATCTCCAACATCAAATGAACGTTGTATAACATGTTCATTAGACAATTGTTGTATGCTTTTTTGATGATCCTTGAGGTGCTCAAGATCATTTATTCATCTTTCATCAAGCATCTCAAGTTCTTACAATATTTTCTAACATTTGGTATCATCATTAATAATGTCTCTGAAGAAAATTCTTAATGAAGGAATTTCTAACTCCAAGGGCATTATTGCATTTGCACCATAGACAAGGTTATACAGTGTATTGCCAGTAGCCATACAAATGCTTGTTCTATAGGCCCATAATGTATAGGATAAATGAATGTGCCAATCCTTTTGATGTTTGTTAATAGTTTTTCATAAAATCTGTCCAATAATTTTATTTGAAGCTTCTGCTTGGCCATTTGATTGAGGATAATAAGGTGTAGAGAAGTGATGTTGAATATGATAATTTTTGAGAAATTTCTTCACATCCTTGTTCTAAATGGTGTACCATTGTCAGAAATGAGGGAGGAAGGTATTCCAAATTGAGAAATAATGTTATCTTGTATAAACTGACAAATTACATCAGTAGTCATGGATCATAAAGGGACAACTTTGACCCACTTTGTGAAGTAATTAGTGCTAGTAATGATGAATGTATGCCCTTGAGAGGAGGGTGGAGAGATTTTACGAATTAGGTCCAAGCCCCAAATAGAAAATGGCCAAGGTGAAACTTGGGCATGAAGTTCTTGAGTGGGAGCTTGGATTAGGTGCTTATGTTGTTGACATTACAAGCATTTCTTGACATAAGCAAAGGAATCTTGTCCCATGTGTTGCCAATAATAACCCATTCGTAAGAATTTTTGTATCAAGGATTTTCTCCCAAAATGTCCTCCACAGGCACCAGAGTGAGCTTCCTCTAAAGCTGTCGAGATTTCTGAATTACTTAAACATCAGAGTAAAACTCCATTATAGCTTCATCTATATAACACATTCAACACAATAATGTATTGTGCTGCTAGTTTACATAGACAGATTTAGGCATTCTTAGATGTTGAACTAAGAATGGTTCCATCACACAAATAATTGAATATATAGGAGAACCATTCGTCAATATATGTATTATCACTTCATTCTAAATTTGCAACTATAAGATCTTCAATTGTCAGTGTTTTAAGATTATGGATAATGAAAGAAAATTCCTCAAGAGAATCATCAAGGGATATAAGGGAAGTTGCACTTTCCATTGCATCCGCATGTCAATTATCTTTCCTAGGAATAATATTTATTGAAAATGATGTGAATTGTTTTAAGAGAGATAGTGCAAACTCACGATACTGAGATAATTTGTCATTCTTGGTTTGATATGATCCAGTTATTTGTCATACAATAAGATGTGAGTCACTATATATTGTAATATTT
Organism: Cunninghamia lanceolata; assembly: GCA_027924645.1. Lineage (NCBI taxonomy): Eukaryota > Viridiplantae > Streptophyta > Pinopsida > Cupressales > Cupressaceae > Cunninghamia > Cunninghamia lanceolata. The sequence goes on along the minus strand of BSBN01001670.1, from coordinate 1,912,726 downwards.
TTGATATTAAGAGCCAAGGCAACATGAAGTCCTACAATGAGAGCTTCATACTCGGCAATGTTGTTTGTGCATGAGAAATCTAGGTGGTAAGACATAGGAATCGACTTACCTACAGGGGTATTAATATAACACTAGCACCAGAGCCAGTTTGACATCTTGATCCATCGAAGTGCAATTCCCATTTATCATCCTCAGTAATTGCTAAAATTTGGTCATCGAGAAATATGTCCTAGTGTTGTGTAGTAAAAGGTGAAGGACCTTCAACTAACTAATCAATAAATGCTTACCCTTTAATTGGTTTCTGAGAAATGAACTTAAGATCGAATTTAGTTAAAAACATAACCCATTTAGCAACATGACCCGACAAGTCTATTTTTGCAAAAAAGGTGTTTCAAAGGGTCAAATTTTATCATCACATGTATTTCAGCATTCAAAAGATAATGTCAAAGCTTCTGTGTTGCAAACACTAAAGCTAGGCAATGCTTCTTGATAACAATCTATCACACTTCATAATCGAGCAAAGTTCGGCTGATATAATAGATAGCGCATTCTTTGCCTTCAGCATTATGTTGCACTAACAAGACTGCCAGGGCATTATTAGATGTTGAGATAGACAATAGGAAAGGTTTGTCAGGTATAGCAGGTTGTAAAATAGAAGGATTAGTTAAATAAGCTATTGATGGTAGTTTTAGCACACAGCAACGTAGGTGTGATTGCTGATTTCACACCTCTCTTGAAAAGTATCTTACCCTAAGTAAGACTACTCCAAGGATAATACAGCTAGGTCTTAGCTTGCTTGGAATCTCTCAATGGTTACGTTCTAGCTGTACCTACAAAGGGGTCTTACATGCAATCTGCAAATCTTTAGGTTTGGGATAGCAAACACACATAAACCCTATTATGATTTTCAGCTGATAAACCAAGATAAAGTGCTGTGGAAACTTCTAGTCTAAAAACTAATCAGTGGGTTTAAAGAAAATGCAAAAGGTTTAGGGTTTTAGAAGGATCCTAAGTGACATTCATGATGCAAGGGTTATCTTCAGTAGACAAATATTCCCAAACTTTAAACCAATTTTTTGAACTACCAAACTGAAATGGGTGTTACAGTACTGCAGAAAACGGTGCTATCTTCAATGGAAGTCGAAAGATTTTTAGACCACATTCATTCGTTAAATACCCAATAAACAGCGCAACTTAACTCATAAAATGTAGTTGAACTTCAGCACAAATAATAAGCCCGGACTAACTTTACACAGCTATTTACCATCAACAAACAACTAAAAGTATGGACTTGGAACATTCATCAAATACTGCAACAAACCATTAACATCATAAAAGCACAACTAATCTAATTATGGGAGAGCAAGAAGCAAACCATGAAAACCACAATGAATCAACACAAGATACAAATTCTCAGAAATACCGCAGAAACTTGCTTTGTATTAATTCAAATGGCACAGAGTCAACAATTTGGCATCAAAATCTCTCTTACAAAAAGTGGAAATGGCAGCCCTTTATATAGAAAGTAGCATACCCTAGCTCTCAAATGAATGGGGGAGATTAACTCAACACCAACGGTCCAGATTACATGGCATTTAATGAGATACATCAGTTTGTTACATTTTCAGATTTGCCTTTGTCTTGTAGGAAAATGACAAAATACAGGTTGCAAATACATTGGATACCCATTTGGTTATACATGATGAAAAGTCAATTTTCAAGGCCTAATAAAGCCAAAATAGAGTCACATGACACTTGAAAACTTGAGCTGATGTGGATCCACAGGATTCCAAGTGCTGACTGGATCAAAAAGGAGTATTTGGCACTTTATTAGTGAAGATATATCCAATTGGATGCTTGCTGGACTGATTATTGATGACTAGCCTGCTGGGACAGCTGTATGCATATCTTGGTGATCCGATCCAAGGTCATTTGAGTGGCATTTTGGGGAAAATATCAAAAATATAATTTTTGGTATTTTTTACATCATAGTAAATTGCATTTTCGGAGGCCTTCAGAGTGGAATGGGGGCTCAAAACCTATCGGTAGCTTGGTGTTAAGCCTAAGTAGCTAGAAGCTCAAACTAGACAACTGGTTTATCTTTCAACGAGTCCAAGAAGTTTAAATTCTAATAAAATAGCTAGGAGTTATGACCCCCGGACTGGATCACTAAGACATTAGACTGGATCTACAGGAACAACAATGATTTGGCATGATCTTCTATGTCTTTGAGCTCCTGAGACTCATCTTTATCATCTTGGACATTATACTGACTTCCTTTTGCATGTGCAGCAGTAATTTGGTTGATAAAATGTCAATTCTGCATCTCTGGATCAGTACTGCATATCTGCATGTACATCCTTCCAGGACGGCTCCAATTGGCTCCTTTGTGCTCTCCAAGACCTACAATTCACAATGCAAAGCATCAATTTCATCTTAACAAGTCATTTTTCATCAATTTGGATCAAAACATGTCCATTTGCAGTCACGAATCAGTCAAAAACAACTCATTGTCAATGTTGCCTTCTTATAGACAACTTCATAAATCTAGTGATTTTTGCATGATTTTCTATATTTTTCATCATTTTTGAGTACTCATTTGGCCAATATATTGATCTAGGAAGTTTTTGCAGTCATTAGGATCCATTTGCAGACTTTAATTTCATGTTTTTCTAGCATTTTCTGCAAAAAGCGGGATTTTTGGGGTTGTCCGACCTTTCATATGCAGTAGCATTAATTGTCGTAAAACATGCCAAAAATCCACACAAACTTGATAAAATATTCATCATGATATGACAAATAGATATGCAATTCAAACCCATTAAGAAAATCCCATTTACACCTTAAAAAACCCAATTTTTGGCCCAAAATACCAAAAAATGCTGATTTGGGGTTGTTCGACCTCAGCGGGGATTTTAGGTTCATCCAACCTTTGAGCGGATTTTGGGGTTGTCCGACCTTAGTGCGGATTTTGGGTTTGTCCAACCTTAGCACAGATTTTGGGTTCATCCGACCTTTGATGGCTTGCAAGTCGGTTGGAGGTCATTTTAGCGCAAGTCGGTTGACCATGATTTTAGCGCTAGCTTTGATAGATGCCACCAGCGGGGATTTTGGTCCCAACTGACTTAATAGTGGTTTGAAGGAAGTCAGTTAGAGGTCATTTTAGTGCAAGTTGGTTGACCATGATTTTCGCGCAGAAGTCTGCGAGCGAGGTTTTTAGTGCTGAAAGTCGGTAGCGACTGTTTTTAGCACAAAGTCAGTTGATTCAATATTTAGCGCTAAGGTTGGTAGAGGCTGTTTTTAGCACTTTTTGCAGTTGGGGTCAATTTTAGCGCTAGATTTCAAATTTAAATATTTTTAAATATACTTTGAGGATGTGTTGGTGATTGTTTTGATGCAATCATAACAATAAGTTAAAATTCACATATAATGAACTGAAACTATACTTGAAAGATAAGAAAGAATCATTTAAGATTCAACTAATCCCAAGTCTACAATGGTTCGGTTGGTCAAGTTCAATTGGTCAATGTGAAGCTATAATGTTCAAGGGGCCTTACGTAGTTTAGAGTTTCTTTGTGGTTTATTGGACTAAGATTATGCAAAAGATCATGAGATATGTCAATGCTTTTCATTCCTTTGCATAAAAGTGTTACTGTGCTGCAAGTTTTAGATGGTTTTCTTGAATTATTGCAGCTTTCTCCTTCATATATTTATGAAAAACTGTCTACCTTTAACTCTGTTATACATGCTTCTTCAAATTTGAGACAATTTCCTTTAGATTTCTACGTTTTCAGCTAAATATTTCAGATGGGTTGGGAAAAGTTAGAAAGATCTAATCTATACCTCATTTACTCTACCAAAGGATCTAATTGTTCTATTATGCACTATGTGAATCCTACAGTAATTTGATCAAATCCACAGTAAAAACCTTAAATGCAAGTTCTAAGCATTTTCACAAACATACATTTAAAATTGCAAGCTCTCAAAAATAATATTTCAAAACACAAAGAAGAGCAGGAGAACACTCAGAAGATAGATGCAGAACTCCAGATTCTATTGTATTAGAAACAAATAGTCATACATGATTTACAATGTAGGAATGAATCTTAGTTTCATTGATCAAACTACAAAGAACTTACAAGCTTTACAGATACAGTAAGGAAGCCAAACATTCCACGTGCACCTTACTGCAGACAATAGGTGACCTCCTCTAAACTAAACTATGCCCAGAAAGACTCTACAATTCTAGCAAAATACTAAAAATCCCTGTGTAAAATATTACAGTGTAGAGAGGCACAATATAAAGACTTTCTGATTATCCTCACTACAGCAAAAAAAACTAACTAAACCCCTATTCAAACCCTTGGTTACAACAATAAATATAGGTGAACCAGTTCTTCAAAAATATCTTTGAGCAGTGTCAAATCTGGGCGAAATATTGCCCCTTCTGAGAAGCTTTGGCAGCTCAGCAATAACTTCTGTTTGTCTGTTGTAGTAATACCTTCAGCTGTAATTTTGTCCTTCATTTGGTCGGCCTTGACTTCTTCGCACTTCATCTTTACTTCTTGCTCCTGAGATCAGATTTTCTTCTTCCATGAGGTCACTATGTTGAATTTCCAGCTGCTTCCTCAACTATAAGCCTGTAAGACAAGACAAGCAATAAGTATCACATTTATCAAATAAACAGCAGGAAACTCAAAATATCTGTTTAAATCAGGGTGACTGCCAAAATGTGAAAATTTGGCTCAAAAACCCTCAAAAATGTGTTCAAAATGTATACAGATTGCCCAAAACCAAACGGGTCAACCATCGCTGACCAGAAAAATGCCACGGGCACCAAAAATGTGTTTTAAAATTCCCACCGCTTCGTCCATTCCCGCCCATCGGTGTGATAATCGCCATCGGCGGGTCCAAAAAATATTTGGGCGATGTTCGTTATTTGGCTGATGGCCTTTCTCGTTATTTCCTCCTTATTTCTTTCCATCGGCATAAGTCTGTACTATCGGCGAGCCTCAAAATTCCCTTGCCAATCATTCTCTTCCATTGATGCTTCTTCATTGCTCTCCATCGGTGTGAGGTTTGCCTATCGGCAAGCCCAAAATTTCCTTCACCAATCGCGTTGGCTATGCCAATACCCTTGTATTGGCAAGAGTGTTGCTGATGTCATATTGGCCTTCGTTTCCTTCTCATTAGTGGGAGATTCGCCATCGGCGAACTCTAAATCTTCCTCGCCGATCCTCATTGTTAGGCCAATGGCCCCTTGCACTTTATTTCCTCTTCATTGGCGAGAGATTCGCCATCGGCAAACACCATATTCTTTCCACTGACGCCCCTTTGCTTTGTGCCATTGGCGAGAGATTCACCATCAGCAAACTCTAAATCTTCTTCGCCGATCACAATACCTTGGTCGATGCTCTTATTTCCCTCTATCGGCGCAAGTGTTACCAATATAGCCTTATCGGCTTGCATTTTCTTCTTATCGGGGAGAGATTATACTATCGGCGGGCTCCTTATTTCCTCCACTGATGTCTTACCTTATACCAATGCTCTTTCATTGCTCTCCATTAGCGTGAGATCGCCCATCGGCAACTCACAAACTCCTCCTTCCAATGGCATTTGCTTTGTTTCATCGGCGAGAGATTCCACTGTCGGCGAGCTCCTTATTTCCTCCGCCGATGCCTCTACCTCGGCCGATGACCTCCACATCCTTACCTTTCCTTGTATCGGCCCAACCTTGCCCATCGGCAAAGGATTTTTGACCACCACTGATTGCATACGCTACGCCGATACCTGATATCGGCGAGAGTTTCGCCGATATCCATCTTCCCATCCTTCGCATTTCGGCTAAGTCCTCCCTCATCTATCGGCGTGACCAACGATATCGGTGAAGCTACTTAAAACTTTCACCAATATCCGTTCTCTAGCCGATACCTCTTGTTTCCTTCAATCGGCGTAAGTCTCGCCGACACCGTTCTTCTTATGTTCCATTGGTGTGAGACGGCCCATCGGCGCCTCATAAATTCTTCCTCCCGATGGCATTTACCTTGGCCGATGCCCCTTTATTGCTTCGTTATTTCTTCCATCGGCAAGGGCCAAAACATAATGGCTGACATTAATAGTTATACCGATGGCAAAAGGCCATCGGGGAGATCACAGTCTTCGGTGAGAGAAAACCAAACTCCGCCGATTCAAAATGTTACGCCGATGTCATTCGTTTTATATCTGGCCAAGTCCCTTTTATTTATCCACGTGACTTCGCCCATCAACGAAAGTTAAAAACAATACTCAGATAGTTAATGTTATGCCGATGGCATACCATCGGTGACAGTCTTGCCGAGGCCTACTCCGTCCATTGAACCATTGAACCAAAAAGATGTTCAATACAGTGGTTCAATCGTGTGGTTCAATGATATATCCTTTATGCAGAGTAACCGTATTTACATGATTTTATTAGAAGAGAGAAAAACAAGACTTTGAACCCTGAACTTTGAACTAATGAACTATCGAACCATTGAACCCAGCCATAAGGTTCAAGCAAAAGGTTCAAAGCGCAGGTTCAAACCTGTAAAAACACTTCCAACGAATGAGTAATGGCGATTAAAGTGAATCGATGTATTTTCTATAAAACAATCAAATGCAACATACAGAGTGGAACCCAGACAAAATTGCCCATGACCCGAAACCACTAAGTACAAATTTTTTCGAAATTTAAAATGAATGCCAACAAGAAAAAAGGCAAACAACAGAGTGTTTATCATGCAAAACCTGATAGTACATTTTACCTAAATGATCATAACTTGCAAAATATGATGAATTTTAAGATGGTTCAAAAAGCAATCCTGGCTCATTTTTCACAAGGAATCCAACTATATCATGCAATGGTACTAAAAAATGCAAATTTTCTATATTTTTAACAAGGTTTGCAAATTTGACTCTCTTTTCCCCTTTACCACCAGACAGAACAAACACAAGCAGAAGCACAAAAGCAAAGCAACAGCAGGGGTCCTCATTTTGCCGAGGAGCAAAATGGGGCGTGTTGTGAACATCACAACAACTAGAAACCAAACAAAACAACTAAATTTAGAGTGTTCAAGAAAACTAGATGAAATGAACTCATAACTTCCAACTATCCCTCCTGCAAATTACTATTCAGCTTGAGACTTAAGGTATTCAATAAGGGTGCATGAATTTCCATTTTCAGTTTAATTGTGTGCACGTGATTAATTATCCTCATCTTGAAGATTGGTTGAACAAACTAGTGACTGACATTAGCCTACGTAGGTGAGGATATTCCCTCATAGCCGACCGGATAGAGCCTTGCTGCCAGCGAGCGTCCATAGCCCCGGCAAGGTTATCGTTACAATTCTCCTAAGTAGAGCCCCACTGCCAGCGAGCATCTATAGCCCCGATAGAGTTACTTAGATGGCTTAATCCAGATTTTTAATATAATCCGTTTTATTTATTTATTTATTTTTTATTTTCTAATTTTTTTATTTTGAAAGATTTCACAAGATATAGCAATTTGTAAATTCATGATGCAAGGAGTGGACACTTGCTGAAATTACGCTGAGAATTGTAATGGTAGCAAGGGCAACCTCTGATTTTTCACCTAATATCTACACTGGTAGGTTCAACAAACCCAAGGATTTTAGGTGTGTCATCATGAGAAACTTGCTTTGAATTCTCAATCACATTTATTGAATACAAAACTTCAGAAGATAAATAACTCTCTACACTCATGACAGTAACAAGTTATGCGTAAATTGCAAATGATTAACTTGAATATCCTAAATTTTATAATGTTTTGAATGGTTGCTAGTTTTGCTCCCTAATACTCTAAAGTAAAACAAAGATCCCTACTGAGGAGACAAAAAAAACCAACCAGACAAACAGGCTGTACAAAAAGTAAAAAATAGAAAAAACTGTAGAAACAAAAACAAAACAAACAAAAAGAAATAGAAAACAGAAACAAATAGAAGACAAACTATACAAATAGCCAACCAAAAAAAGAAAACAGCAAAAGAAGAACTGTACATTACTTTACAACACTTTACACCAAAATGGACTGCCCATGACCTCAAGCCTGGAAGTAGTGTTTCAAATGCTGGCCATTAACTGGTAATGGCACATCTTCTCCAATCAAGGTCTTAAGTCTGAATGTGTTATCTCCTATTATTTCTGAGACTTGTAATGGACCCAGCCATAATTTATCAAATTTTCCATGGCTTCCTTTCTTTTCATGTGCTTTGTCCCAGCACAGCACTAAGTCTGATATCCTAAATGTTTTGACTTTTGCCCTTTTATCAAACCACCTCTTAACAATCGCTTGGTGCTTGGCAAACTTCTCGATGGCTTGACCTCTTTTCTCATCTAGTTGTAGCATTTGCACTATTCTGGCTTCCCTATGGTTATCAAAGCCTAGATACTCATTAGCAAACTTCTAGGTTGGTATTCTTAGATTTATTGGAAGTATGGGATCAGTCCCATAAACTAAATGATAAGGTGTGCTACCTAAGGCTATTTTAAACTTGGTCCTATCTACCCATAATGCATATCTTAACAAGGTATTCCACTCTCTAGGACTCTTTGCAATTAACTTCTTGATTATATCTAATAAAATTTTATTCGTTGATTCAGCCAGTCCATTACCTTGAGGGTAATAATTTGAAGAAAACCTTAAAATGATCCCGTATTCAAATGCCCATTTAGAAAACTTTAAAGAAGAGAAAGTAGGGCCATTATCACATACCAATGAATAGGGAGTTCCAAACCTGGTGATGATGTTTTCTTCAAGAAACTTGATAACTACCTCAATCGTGGAAAATTTGCAGCAGGTGGCCTTAGTCCACCTTGTACAATAATCTGTTACCGTCAGTATAAATTTGTGTCCTGTAAAAGATGGGGGATTGATGACTCCAATAAAATCCAAGCCCCACTGTGCAAACAGTCTGGATTCAATCACAAGTTGTAGTGGATTGGCCTGATTTCTCCCTTTGTCTGCTACAGTCTGACAAATGTGGTAACTTCTGATGTGACTCTTAGTGTCTTTGAACATCGTGGGCTAGTAATAGCCCGCCCTCAGTATTTTGTGTGTTGTGGCTAGATGGGAACCATGGCCGGTTCCGTACTTGTCATGTAGTTCTGTCAACACTTTATCAGCTTCAGCTCTGTTTATGCATCTCAGATAAATTCCATCATGGTTCTTTCTGAATAGAAGACCTCCTTGTACCATATAATTTTGTGCCTTAATCTTCAAAGCTCTCCTCTGATAAGCTTTCATCCTGTTTGGGTACTTTCCAGCTATCAAGAAGGTGTTTAAATCATCATACCAGCCTAATGTGCTTTGGGAATTCAATACGTATTGCTATTTTATTAGATCAGGATCTGTATTTGCTATTGTCTGCACCAATGCCTGCCCTCTGACCAGCTTCATAGGTATGATTTCTATGTCAAATTCTTGCAGCGTGGTGATCCACTTGGCTCTTTTTTCTCCAGGCTCGTTCTGCATCAACAACATCTTTACTGCTGCGTCTGGCACTATGGCTTTGACCTGGCTGCGCAGAATGTAGTGTCTAAATTTTTTAACAGCCTTTACTAATGCGAATGCCTACCTCTTGGTGTCTAGATACCTCAGCTGTGCATCCTTCAGAGGCACGCTCATAAATGCTATGGGCCTCTCTTCATTGTTTTCACCTTTCTGTGTCAAGGTAGCCGCGACTGAATGAGAAGATGCAAAGGAGTAGATGTAAAATAGGCTTGTGTAGTCTGGACTTGCCAATACAGGGGCATCAGAAATTCCCTCCTTAATATCTTCAAACATGGCTCTGGCCACTGGCGTCCATTCCATCTGTGCATGTTTCTTCAACATGGCATTTAACAGCTGCACGATCTCTGCAAAACCTATTATAAACTTCTGAACAAAGTTAATTTTGCCAAAAAATGATTTCAACTCTTTCCTACTATTTGGTATTTGCAAACTTTTTATGGATTCTATTCTATCCGGATTAATTAAAATTCCACCTTCAGAAATGACATGGCCTAATAATTTACCTTCAGTTACGCCAAATATACATTTCTTAGGATTAAGGGAAATCCCATACCTTTCATATCGCTTGAGTACTTTCCTGAGGTCTTCAGCGTGAGTGGATGCATCCTTGGAATACACAATTAAATCATCCATATACACAATAATGTACTTACCTGATAATCCACAGAATGCAATGTCCATGGCCCTCTGAAAAGTGGCACCTGCATTGATCAGACCAAACGGCATTCTTCTATATGCATAATTTCCCCACTTACAAGTGAAAGTGGTTTTTAATCTATCTTCTCTATCAATTAAGACCTGGTTATAACCTGAAAAACCATCTAAAAAAGACATCATCCTTGCGCCATTTACTGCTTGTAGCACTTTGTCTATTGGGGGCAGAGGATAATTATCCTTTTCAGATGCCTTGTTTAAATTTCTAAAGTCTACACATAACCTGATGTCTCTATTTTTCTTCCTTACTGGTACTAAGTTAGCTACCCAGACAGAATGTCTGACTGGAAAAATTATTCCAGCAGACAGCAATTTTTTAACTTCCTCAAAGATTAGAGGCTCTAGAATGGCATTCACAGGCCTCTGTTTCTGCCTAAATGGTTTGACTTCTTTTCTCAAAGGTATTACGTGAGTTATAATGGAGTCATCAAATGTTTTCAAGTCTTCATAAGTCCATGCTATGATGTGTTTATATTCTTTCAGAACATCTAAAACCTCCTTTCTAATTTTCTCAGAGCAAGCTTTCCCAATTAGTACATTTTGTGGACTTTGCTCAATCCCTAAGTTATGTAAATCACACTTACCCCCTTCTGTTTTGGGCAAGTCCTTTTGTCTTATAACTCCATCAAAATCAAAGATATGTTTTAATTCAATTACTCCTTTTGGTAAGAAGTTGCTCTTTAAGTTGATTATATCCTCTTCGTCCCATGTTACTTCAGGCCTTTCCTGTTCATCAATGATTTGAGCCTCAAATGCCTCATTACAAGTCAGAAAATCAATAATTTGCTGATCCCCTCCAAATACCTGAAAGTGTGTAACGTTGTTTGGTATACTGGGCACGTTAACTAGCTCAACAACAAATCGCCTCAATCCTGACAGTGCCAATGGTTCTAATGTACTAGCAGCAACTGCTAGCGCATCTGGCCTGTGATTCAGCTCTCTGGGGATGTGTTATATGTTAAAAGCATCAAACAAATCTATTAAACCCCATACTCTATGTCTGTAACTAATCATTTTCTTGTAATTGCAGACATATAGTTTCCTCACTTGTCTGACTACTAATTCAGAGTCTGAAAATACTTTGATGGTTTTCACCCTTTTCTTGATGGCCATGACAAGTCCTAAAATTAGGGCCTCATATTCAGCAATATTGTTAGTGCAGGAAAATTGTAATCTATATGCTGCCAGATGTGATTTACCTTGGGGATTTATGAGTTCAACACCTGCACCTACACCCTATTTTGATTTAGACGCATCACATTTTAACGTTCACATGCCATCTTTACTTTTCTGACCTTTTATCTTAGCATGCATTGCCTCTTTTATTGCCTGTGGGGTGTTGTCCTATTTATTCATGGGTTTTTCTATTTGGTTGACTTGCATATGTGTGTTTTTAGTTTGCAACTCAGAAAGACAACTACCCTTGTCTTTTATTTCTTCTCTTAAATCTAGAATCAAGGCATCTATATTATCCTGAACACATTTCTATGTTGGATCAGGATTCTCATTTTCCTCTTGTAATTCTAACCCCCCTATGCATTTTTTGTATTCGTATTCAATGATGTCTTTGCACATTTCACAACTCTCCTTAGAATGTTGCCTATCATGGACTCTACACCTATTTTTGTACAATTTACATTGGACCGGCAGATTGTACTTAACGCATTCTTCCACCTCTTGTCTGATGGCATGACCAAATTTGTCTATTGCATTGTTTTCTTCATCTGAGGAATTTTCATCAGACTCAATGAATAATGCTGTCCTATTGCTGACACATTTCTTTCTACTATTTAACATCATGATCTCCTCAATTTGTACCCCATTGTTAGTAATTCTATAGACACCCAGTTCAACAGCAGCATATAATATTTCATTAGTTCGATTATACTCTATTATCATATGTTTCATTCTGGGCTTTGCCTCTATTTTGATCTGGTTTGGGATGCCTCTCCAAGGTAACCACATGTGTGAAACGTTAGTGGCCATATATCCGTTTAATGTCTTGGACCAATCCCTACTTAGCAACATTCCATAATTTACGGGTATATCCACTACTTGAATATCAATGATTTGGCTTACCCTAGGGTCTGAAGCTAATTGCATTTGAATGTTCATGAGCTCTCCTATCACGCTAACCTCAGTCTTATCTAATTGTGTGACAACCTTGGTAGATTTGGTGGGAGTCAGCCTGAGAGTTTTACATATTCCTAAGGGCATTATGTTGGCTGAAGCACCAGAATCTACCATGCAATTGTGTATATTCTTCCCACATAATCTAACAGTTAGCAAGAAAGGGGGAGTATCCCTCTTATCCACATGTATTACTACATTTGTATTGGAAGGCTGCTTAACTTTCTTATTCTTCTCTTTAGGTGGTGAATCTCTATTAGGAACAGTTATATCAGCAGACATCTCGCTCATCATGCATGCATCCAGGGATTTTATAAAAGCGTTTCTGATCCCTGGGGTCTTCAATAATTCATTTAGAGGTATACTAACCTTAATTTTCTTTATTTCCTCTGACAAGTAATTCATTAATCTTGTTGTCTCTATTGCTTCAGTTTTACTTGTTTGATCCTTTTGTATTGCTGTTCCATTATCTGTGTGGTGATTAGCTTTAAGTGTGGCAGGATTGTTGCTATCATTCTGATCTGGGGGTGTATTGATGTTATTCAGAGGAACGAAAGTGGTAAAAGGCCCTCCTGGCCTAGGTTTGTTCCTCAAATTGTAAGTGTGGCTTTTATTTGTCTGTTGAAAGGCCTGCACCTCCTCTGTTTCATTTAATATCTCATTTTCAGATTCAAAGGGAAACTGAAAAGCATTTAACACAAAGGCTGATTCAGGATAAAGATTCTCACAACAGTATGGTTCATCTTCCAGCAATTCATCCTCTTTCTCTTCTATATTTGCAAAGGTAAATGTTTCTAAGACTAATGCTGTGTCATATCCTGAGGGTACTACCTCATTACCCTTGGGAATGAGAAATTCAGAGGTAGGAGGTTGCACATCTATGTTGAAAATGTTGGCTGCTAGGTGGAATTGCAGACAGTCGTGCTCAGCATGGGCATTAGTATTGTGAAATCTGCACCAATTTTTGGGTGCTGTACTGGCCATTTATATGCCAGCTGTCTGTTTTGCATCATGATTATCTATATTCTCAAAAGGAGAAGCTAGAGTACCGTTGTTGGGCCCAGTGTTCCATGTCTTGGGTGGCCTAGGTTGATTCTGATTTCTGTTATTATTGCCCTAGGTCCTATTATCTGTCACTGGCCCCCTATTTTGCATCGGTTGCCCCTGGCTGGGGCCTTGATTCTGATTATAGTTTTGGTTCTGATTGTTCTGCTGATTTTGATTGAAACTATAATTCTAATTTTGGCCTTGGTTGTGATTTTGATGTTGATTGTAGTTTTGGTTGCCTCTTCCATAGAGGTTCTCATTTCTTAGTTGTGTCACTTCAGTGGTTAATCTTTTCAGATGTGCAGTGATCTCTTTGATTTCTTCCCTATCCTCTTGTGCTTTTGCCACAGTTGTATCCCTAGGAGGTTGGAAGAAAGGCTGACCATTATTTTGATTGTTGTTGGAAGTGCTAGCCGTGTAAGGAGTTATAGCTTGAATTGGGGTAGGACTATACACAGGTGTGTAAGAAGGAACCAGATTTAATAGTGGAGTGTGTTGCATAGAGGTTCCATTCCATGGTTGTGTCTGATTCTGCACCCCAAAACTTCCTCCATTAACAAATGGGTTATAAGTTGTATGTCTCATCTCTTGGTTTACTGAGGCTGCCTCTTTGTGGGCTTTGGATATTGAATCTATGTTAGGTTTTCTTTTGACAAACATGGCAGTTATAGGATCCAAGGCAGCATAGTACATAGCCAACAAGGGATCATCATCTATGGTATAAGGGGCTACTAGCCTATAATAGGCCTTTTGAAATCTGTCATTGAAATTATCAATCAGCTCTCCCTCTCCTCATTTTATAGTAGCTAATTTATGATACAAAGCACAAGGGTCAATGGGTCCCCTAAATCTTGACAGAAATGCTTCTTCCATAAGCGGCCAGAAAGAAATGTAACCGTTGGGTAAGTTTACATACCAGCTAGAGGCTTGCTCATTAAAAGTGTAGGGAAACAATCTACACACCACATCCTCGTGCTCTAACCTAGCTCTAAAACATGCTTCCTTGAATATTCTAATATGATCTTCTGGGTCCTGATGCAACTGGTATTTGGGACATATCTTTTCCAGATTTTTAGGCATCTCATGATAATCATTGAAGAGTATGGGAGAATTGACATTGAAATAAGCCATTGCAGGTCTTTGAGCTTGACCTGAACTTGTAGGAATACCTGGATTGATTGGTGGATTAGGATTTACAAGAGGATTGAGACCTCCAGGAGTGCTTGAACCAAGATTTAAAGATCTAAACAGTGATCTGTCAGGACTCACAATACTACGGATGTTAAAAGGTGACCCAGGAGGTGTTCCAGATGAACTTCCTGCTTGTAAAATATTTGGATTCCAAATTAAAGGGTTCCTACCTTGCCTAATATTAGGTAGTTGCACAAATATATCCCCTGAATTGGATATAGACCTAGTCACTCTATTACTGTTATTAGCTAGTTTGGAATAAACTCTAACTCAGGGAGGCCCTCCTTCTAGCGCCAGAAAACTGTTGGTGATTGTTTTGATGCAATCATAACAATAAGTTAAAATTCACATATAATGAACCGAAACTATACTTCAAAGATAAGAAGGAATCATTTAAGATTCAACTAATCCCAAGTCTACAATGGTTCAGTTGGTCAAGTTCAGTTGGTCAATGTGAAGCTGTAATGTTCAAGGGGCCTTACGTAGTTTAGAGTTTCTTTTTGGTTTACTGGACTAAGATTATGCAAAAGATCATGAGATATGTCAATGCTTTTCATTCCTTTGCATAAAAGTGTTACTGTGCTGCAAGTTTTAGATGGTTTTCTTGAATTATTGCAGCTTTCTCCTTCATATATTTATGAAAAATTGTCTACCTTTAACTCTGTTATACATGCTTCTTCAAATTTGAGACAATTTCCTTTAGATTTCTACGTTTTTAGCTAAATATTTCAGATGGGTTGGGAAAAGTTAGAAAGATCTAATCTATACCTCATTTACTCTACCAAAGGATCTAATTGTTCTGTTATGCACTATGTGAATCCTACAGTAATTTGATCAAATCCACAGTAAAAACCTTAAATGCAAGTTCTGAGCATTTTCACAAACGTACATTTAAAATTGCAAGCTCTCAAAGATAATATTTCAAAACACAAAGAAGAGCAGGAGAACACTGAGAAGATAGATGCAGAACTCCAGATTCTATTGTATTAGAAACAAATAGTCATACATGATTTACAATGTAGGAATGACTCTTAGTTTCATTGATCAAACTACAAAGAACTTACAAGCTTTACAGATATAGTAAGGAAGCCAGACATTCCACACGCACCTTACTACAGACAACAGGTGACCTCCTCTAAACTAAACTATGCCCAGAAAGACTCTACAATTCTAGAAAAATACTAAAAATCCCTATGTAAAATATTACAGTGTAGAGAGGCACAATATAAAGACTTTTTGATTGTCCTCACTACAGCAAAAAAAACTAACTAAACCCTTGGTTCAAACCCTTGGTTATAGCAATAAATATAGGTGAACCAGTTCTCCAAAAATATCTCTGAGCAGTGTCAAATTTGGGCGAAATATTGCCCCTTCTGAGAAGCTTTGGCAGCTCAGCAATAACTTCTGTTTGTCTGTTGTAGTAATACCTTCAGCTACAATTTTGTCCTTCATTTGGTCAGCCTTGACTTCTTCACACTTCATCTTTACTTCTTTCTCCTGAGATCAGATTTTCTTCTTCCATGAGGTCACTATGTTGAATTTCCAGCTACTTCCTCAACTGCAAGCCTGTAAGACAAGACAAGCAATAAGTATCACATTTATCAAATAAACAACAGGAAACTCAAAATATCTGTTTAAATCAGGGTAACTACAAAAATGTGGAAATCTAGCTCAAAAACCCTCAAAAATGCGTTCAAAATGTATACAGATTGCCCAAAACCAAACGGGTCAACCATCGCTGACCAGAAAAATGCCACGGGTGCCAAAAAATTGTTTTAAAATTCCCACCGCTTCGTCCATTCCCGCCCATCAGCGTGTTAATTGCCATCGGCGGGTCCAAAAAATACTTGGGCGATGTTCGTTATTTGGCCGATGGCCTTTCTCATTATTTCCTCCTTATTTCTTTCCATCGGCGTAAGTCTGTACTATCGGCGAGTCTCAAAATTCCCTCGCCGATCATTCTCTTCCATCGATGCTTCTTCGTTGCTCTCCATCGGTGTGAGGTTTGCCTATTGGCAAGCCCAAAATTTCCTTCACCGATCGCGTTGGCTATGCCGATACCCTTGTATTGGCGAGAGTGTTGCTGATGTCATATTGGCCTTCGTTTCCTTCTCATCGGTGGGAGATTCGCCATCGGCGAACTCTAAATCTTCCTCGCCGATCCTCATTGTTAGGCCGATGGCCCCTTGCGCTTTATTTCCTCTTCATCGGTGAGAGATTCGCCATCGGCGAACTCCATATTCTTTCCACCGATGCCCCTTTGCTTTGTTCCATCAGCGAGAGATTCGCCATCGGCAAACTCTAAATCTTCTTCGCCGATCACAATACCTTGGTCGATGCTCTTATTTCCCTCTATCGGCGCAAGTGTTACCGATATAGCCTTATCGACTTGCATTTTCTTCTTATCGGGGAGAGATTATACTATCGGCGGGCTCCTTATTTCCTCCGCTGATGTTTTACCTTATACCAATGCTCTTTCATTGCTCTCCATCGGCGTGAGATCGCCCATCGGCAACTCACAAACTCCTCCTTCCGATGGCATTTGCTTTGTTTCATCGGCGAGAGATTCCACTGTTGGTGAGCTCCTTATTTCCTCCGCCGATGCCTCTACCTCGGCCGATGACCTCCACATCCTTACCTTTCCTTGTATCGGCCCAACCTTGCCCATCGGCAAAGGATTTTCGACCACCACCGATTACATACGCTACGCCGATACCCGATATCGGCGAGAGTTTCGCCGATATCCATCTTCCCATCCTTCGTATTTCGGCTAAGTCCTCCCTCATCTATCGACGTGACCAACAATATCGGTGAAGCTACTTAAAACTTTCACCGATATCCATTCTCTAGCCGATACCTCTTGTTTCCTTCGATCGGCGTAAGTCTCGCCGACACCATTCTTCTTATGTTCCATCGGTGTGAGACGGCCCATCGGCGCCTCATAAATTCTTCCTCCCGATGGCATTTACCTTGGCCGATACCCCTTTATCACTTCATTATTTCTTCCATCGGCAAGGGCCAAAACATAATGGCTGATGGTAATAGTTATACTGATGGCAAAAGGCCATCGGGGAGATCGCAGTCTTCGGGAAGAGAAAACCAAACTCCGCCGATTCAAAATGTTATGCCGATGTCATTCATTTTATATCTGGCCAAGTCCCTTTTATTTATCCGTGTGACTTTGCCCATCGGCAAAAGTTAAAAACAATACTCCGATAGTTAATGTTATGCTGATGGCATACCATCGGCGACAGTCTCACCGAGGCCTACTCCGTCCATTGAACCATTGAACCAAAAAGAGGTTCAATATGGTGGTTCAATCATGTGGTTCAACGATATATCCTTTATGTAGAGCAACCGTATTGACATGATTTTGTTAGAAGAGAGAAAAACAAGACTTTGAACCCCAAACTTTGAACTAATGAACTATCAAACCATTGAACCCAGCCATAAGGTTCAAGTGAAAGGTTCAAAGCACAGGTTTGAACCTGTTAAAACACTTCCAATGAATGAGTAATGGCGATTAAAGTGAATCGATGTATTTTCTACAAAACAATCAAATGCAACATACAGAGTGGAACCTAGACAAAATTTCCCACAACTTGGAACCACTAAGTACGAATTTTTTGAAAATTTAAAACGAATGCCAACAAGAAAAAAGGCAAACAACAGATTGTTTATCATGCAAAACCTGATAGTACATTTTACCTAAATGATCATAACTTGCAAAATATGATGAATTTTAAGATGGTTCAAAAAGCAATCCTGGCTCATTTTTCACAAGGAATCCAACCATATCATTCAATGGTACTAAAAAATGCAAATTTTCTATATTTTTAACAAGGTTTGCAAATTTGACTCTCTTTTCCCCTTTACCACCAGACAGAACAAACACAAGCAGAAGCACAAAAGCAAAGCAACAGCAGGGGTCCTCATTTTGCCGAGGAGCAAAATGGGGCATGTTGTGAACATCACAACAGGATGTTTGAGATAGGTTCTAGATCCATAGGATTTCATATGCAGATTCTAGAATTTTGTGGTTCCATCAGATTTCAGATTTAGCCAAATTTCAGGATCTTCAAGGTTTCAGACTTAGCCAAATCAGGGCTTCAGGACCATGCATCGGGGTGAAAGCACATGAACCCCTTAGTGAAATCTAATGGAATTTGACACAGTTTTGCAACTGTAAGATCTAGAAACTAAGAGTTTCAACATGACACATCCTACAAAAGCAATCTCAAGGGCAATATTCAGTGACATAGGATTTTTGAGCAAAATGCAATAACAGCCAATTCCAATGTAGAAGGCAACAAATGGCTATTTTTTAAGCACAAGACCACTCAAGATACTTCCAAATCAATCATGAAAAACATCAAATGACTCCAAACATGCAAAATACTAAATTTGAAGCAAATCATGCACTCTAAGCACAAATCCACCTTCTCATCATCATAAGTTACAAACGTTGAGACTTCAAACCAAAGTAAAAGAGGGGGTCTCCATTTGGCAAAATGGGGCATGTGTGCAAGGCACAACATAAGCCTTTAAATTTTTGAAAGCTTTTTGACATTTAGAATTCCATTGAAACTTCAAATCCTTCTTCAATAATTGCGTAAAAGGGTGTGTCCTATCTGCAAGTTGTGAAACAAATTGGTGGATAGCATGTATCTTCCCTTGCAAACTTTGAAGTTGGGAGATGTTTTTAGGTATTGGCATATTAACAATTGTGTCAATCTTCTTTGTATCCACTTCAGTTCCATGATTTGAAACAATAAACCCTAATAGTTTTCCACTGTCTACACCAAAAACACACTTACGAGTATTTAATCACATGTTGTATTTCCTTATGCGCTCAAAGATTTGTCAAAGATTCATAGCATGATCTTGGCAATGAATGGACTTCACCAAGATGTCATCGACATAATCTTCTAAAATAATGTGCATGTAATCATGAAATATAAGGGTCATGGCGCGTTGGTAAGTAGCTCCTGCATTCTTAAGTCCAAAGGGCATGACTACCCAACAAAATGTACCCTAAGGTGTTATAAATGTTGTTTTATACTAATCTTGAGGGTTAATTAAAATTTGATCATATCTTGAAAAACCATCCATGAAAGAGAGTAATTCATGGCTAGCTATAGAATCAACAATCATATCAATGTTGGGAAGTGGAAAATCATCTTTCAAAGATGCAAGATTCAAATCTCAAAAATTTGTACACATTCTTATATGACCATCAGGTTTAGCGATGACGAAAATGTTCAAGATCCAAGGTGAATAGTCAATAGGGCAGATAAAGCCATCTTGTAGAAGTTTTTCTATCTCCGCTTTGACAAGTAATGCAACCTTAGGATTCATCTTACAAATATTTTGTTTAAATGGTGTAACATCTGGTTTCAAGATGATATTATGTGTTATAATATGAGGATCAATACTAGGCATATCTGAATAGTTCCAAGAAAACAGTTCAAAAAATTTATGTAATAACTTGGTCATTTCTTCTTTCTCTTCTATTTGTAAGCAATCGCCAATAGGGATAACTTTTTCAGTATTATCTTTCTCCATGAAAACATCAACAGTCTTTCCATTAAGTAGAGTAGTGTGGTCTAGAAGATCAGGTGATTGTGGTATGTCTTCAAATTCTTCATCAAACTTTAGAGTGGCATTTATCATGCTAGTAGTTTTTCCAAAATATGCACTAATGTTCAAACAATAAGGTAAGCCATGTTTATGATGGTAACAAGGAATATTGTCATAAGCACCTCAGAATTTCATTATCACTTTGTCTATTGAAAATATATCCAAAGGAATTTCTCCTAGAGGACAACTAGTGTCAATCATCTTAGGAAATATCAAGTTAAGTGTTGATATTGTATTCACATTAAGAGTAGGATGTCTATGGGATTTAGATTCCTTGAAATGATTATATCCAATGCCACTTGAGTAATGTTACGAAGCGGATTCTATAGGGACTTTGATTCCTTGTTGATTAATACCACAACCATTACCTACATAATCACATTTTTTATAAAGGATCTAAAATCCTTGACCATAAAGAGAAGACATTTCTTTGGAAGAAGGTGGAGCTTCATAAGTTTCATAATCGGTAGTGTAAGTAAAAGTATTATCTGAATTTGTCACCAAAGAATCTTTATTCTTCACATTCAAAGCATGAGAGGACATCGATGCAATATTTGATGTTTCAGGGATAGGGTTATTAACTCTATATTCTCCCATGGAAGAAGATGTAAAATTTAATGAACCCCAATCATCACCAAGAAATGCATTCGATTGTTTGGACTCTTGCACAACATTGTTTGAGGCAAGAGAAGTTTACTAATCAACTTTCAAATTATTTAAAATTTTAGGACAAATGACTTGTTTTTGTGAGTCAATTTGCAAACAATTATCAGGTTCAAGATCAACATGAATAGTGTGCAACTTATCTTTGCATAAAAATTTAATTGAACAATGTAAAGTAGAAGGAACTACCCCAATGCATGGATCCAAGGTCTACTAAGAATCATGTTGTAAGATAGAGAACAAGGCATGACATGAATCAGGGAAGGCACAATCATAGGTCCTACCTGTACCAGAAGAGTTATAGTGCCCACGGATTATTGTCCAACATTATCAAAGCCAAATATACTAATTGTTTCCAGTTTAATCAAAGATGTATCAACTTTAATCTTATGCATAAAGTTAAGGTCACAAACATTAAGAGCTGATCCATTATCAATCATAACTCTCTTATTCAGTGTCTTGTTTATTGTAATGAAGATAATTAAAGGATCATACTGATTCTGAACTTCAAGAGATGGCAACTCATGTTGTTGAAACAAAATGTCTATTTTTGTTGCATGCATACAATCTAATAGAGTTGCTACATCATTTGGATTGACAATGGGTGGAACAATCACCTTTTGTAAAGCTTCTTGGAGCATTCCATGGTAACTAGGAGAAGTCTATATAAGCTCCCAAAGAGATATATTAGGAGGAGTAGCATGAAGTTGCTCTACAATATCATAATTTTGACTAATCTTATGTGTTAAATGAGGTGCTTGAGGAAGCATAGGTTGAGACGCTGGTAAAGATATCGGAATGCTTAGTTGTTTTTTTTTATTATTATTTCGAGTGTTATATGCATGAGAAACCATATTATGATTAAGTTGTTGTAAATTCTAATGTGCTATTTATTTAGCATAGTTGTAAATGTGATCAAGAGGTTGAGAAGAAGGTGGAAGACCTCTAACAATGAGCACCCGTTTAGAAGATGGCTTAACCGCATCTAAACATAAGGTGACCACAATTTTCTAGTTTCCTAGATGGCTTAATGACGGTTTAGAAGTCGTAGTGGAATGTACAAATAAACAGTGATTTGATAAGAGCTTTCTATGTTTTGCTTCAAAACATCTGGATTCTTTGTCTCATTTATTAGATGCAAATATACAAATTTCAGTTTATTACAGGTCACAAGCTTGAGCAAGATTATTCATGCCTTTTTGTGAAATACTTATGTGGTGAATCTGATTAATTTGGTTTGTAAAAGCAGGTTTATTGAGAATGTTTGTGAGTTATATTGCAGATTTAAATCAAAATATTGGTGCATCCCTCCCTTTAGGATAGATTTTGTATTTCACTTTTTTGTTTATTAAATTTTCTTCTTTCACTTTTCTCCATCAAGTCACAGATTTAAAGGGGCTTTTAAAAGGGAGCCGACTCTTCTAGAGGTTCATTCTCAAAATAGACAGACCCACATCTGAGAGCATTCCCATGTTGCATAGGATTTCCACGCTTATAAAGGCTTAGCATTTAAGATGCAATCCTTTATGACAGTACTAAACATTAGATCCCTTAAGGATAATTATCCTCTTCCAAGTATGGATCATATTTTGCAAAATGTGGTTGGTTCAAAACTTATTTCTATGATGGATGGATTCTCAGGCTACAATCAAGTACTAGTCAAGGAGTCAAAATAGTACAAGACAACATTGTCCACTCCTTGGTGAACATATTTTTATTTGAGAATACCATTTGGGTTGAAGAATGCAGGATCGACACTTCAAAGAGAAATGGATGTGGCCTTTGCAAGCCTCATTGATGAAATCATGGTTGTCTACCAAGATGATCTTATTACATTCTCTAAAGATAGGAATGATCATTGCAAGCATTTGCAAATGATTTTTGACAGATGTTTGGAGTATGGGATCTCTTTGAATCCCAAGAAATACCAATTTGGAGTAGAAGAAGGAAAGATGTTGGGGCATATTGTGTCAAGGGATGGGGTTAGAATTGATCCTAAAAGAGTTAAGGCCATTAACCTCATCTCTTAGCCTAAGAAAGTCAAGGGTGTTCAATCCTTCTTTGGGCAGATCAACTTTGTGAGGTGATTTTTCCCTAACTAGAATGAAATTCTATTTTATCTAAAGATGATCTAAAAATCTAAAATTTTACCCACAAACAACTCTCAAGCATGTAACCTCCTTAATTTCACCTAAATCCAACAATCCAAAAGTACTTTGTATGAAGGTTTAATTAAAACACAACACACAACCTAGATTAGATGGGGCAATAGCTACACAAATTTCAATAACATCGAGCCATAATCATAGGATTAGACATCATAATCATAGTGAAAACATCAAATCAAAGTTATAAAAGAGGCAACAAATGTAAAATAGGAATACTTTGCTGTATTGAATTGAAAGGGGTACATCTAACTCTGAAAAATATGAGCCAAGATCAGTTTACAAACTCTCTGCCTATGCTCAAGATAGAAGAAACAAACATATCAACTAAGATAAACTAAGTCTTTCTCACCTATTTATAACTCTAAAAAGCTCCCAAAGAAAAAGCTAAGAAATCTTCCTAGAATAGCAAATTTGATCCATTTTCGAGCTCCACTAAAAAGCCAAAAATAAATCTTTCAAATCACCTCCAATCTATATATGAAAGCTACCAAAGTCTTCCTCAAAGTAGACCTTACCAAAATCTACTTTAAAACAAGCTCTATTTACTCAATAAAAGCTCAGTTTTTTTTTTATTGTCCTCATCTGCCTCAAAATAAAGCAAATTCAGAAAAAGATATTTGATTTGCTTTAATAGTTTTAACTACATAAAATGATGAAATATTAAAAGCAATTTATAAAGAAGATTACTTTAATATTTGTCTTACAATAGGTCATGCAGCTTTTCCTTCTGATTTGCCTAATCTTATCTCTTTTGATTTTCATTTACAAAATAATAATACAAGGCTTATTTTTGTCCATATCTTCCCAAAAGAAAGCAAACTAAAAAAAGAAAGATATTGTTTGCTTTACTTTGTTTTAACTACATAAATAATGAATATTTATAAGCAATTTATAGGATATTGTTTTAAATATCATTTTACAATAATTTTTTACAGCTTCAAATTTGTAAAAAGAAAGAGGGCCCAACATTGTGAAGATTTCTTGAAAATTACAAACTAAGTAAGTGAGACATTTAGAGGGTTTTTTTACTTTATAATCTTCTCATTTTTATCCAAAAATCTTAAAAACCCAGTTCATATTTTTTCAGATATGATTTAAACACGCAACTGCTATCTTCATTTTATTATGTATTGTGCCTATGATTGTTCCTCAAAAATTGCAAACTGTGTTGATGAGACATTTAAATATTTTTTCATATTATTGTCATCTAATCTCTATCCAAAATCTCAAAAACCTAGATCATATTTTTTGAGATATGATTAAAACACATGACAACTGTCTTTATTTTGTAGGGTCTTTATGTGACACTGTTGCTCTTTCAGACTCTTTCCACAATCCTCTTAAGAATTGGGGACAACATGTTGAGCTCAACCCTTGTGGGAGCCCATTCTACTCCATATGCTATGATATGCCATCAGAAAGCTACATGACTTATCCTATACCTACACATGAAACAAATAGATTAAAATAAAACATTGAAATTCCATGATTGTTTCTTTCTCAGCTATTCTTGGATATGGATGATGTTCATTGATCAATGCATTATAAACAAAGTGTTATTCCTCTTCTAATAGGATATAGAGATCTCATAACCAGAGATCTAATAGGATCTTCCCACATTTTTGTAGGTTCATGTTGAGATCAGGAGCAGAAATAGAAGACAACTTTGAAGATTGAAGACATTGAAGGCAATGATGGCTATGACCTTCTCTTTCTTATCCTGAACAACACTGCAATTATCACTGAAACACAATAACTATGCAAATAAATTATAACATAAGAATGTTAACCTTCACTCTAAAACTGAATTTGTTGCATCAGCTCTACCAATTTTGAGCTGTAAGTAAAAAATGGTAATATTTTTGGTGATTTCTGCTATATGCTTGTTTGCTAAGCATCGGATCAATTGCCTTAAGTATCCATTGGTCATTAAGTCATACTCTGCTCTTCTCAAACTCAAACACACTAAAGTTCAACTCTCCAACCAGTTCAAACAGTAGCAAAAGACTGAAAACCAACTAAACTTAAGCAAACTAATAGGCTCTGACGGCCAGAAAACCTATGTAGCAGCACTTAGGGAAACAAAAATACTGAAAGCAAATCTGCATGAGGACTTATTAATTGCAACTCTACTCTACAATATACAAAGGTAGTACTTATCCTTAGAGGCAATGTTTGAGGTGCATCCCATTAACTGGGATAGACAGTACCTCTCCACTTAACTTGGACAGCTAAAATGCATTATTTTCTTTGCACTCTGTGATTACATAAGGCCCATCCCAAATTGCATCAAATTTGGAATGCTTTCCAGGTCTGCTTCTCAGTTCATTCCATTTGAACACCAGATCACCAAAAATAAAGCTCCTCAGTCTTGCCCTATTATCAAAAGCATTCTTCATTTGAGCTTGATGTATCAAGCTTCTTCAAGGCCTCTTTCCTGACTTCTTATAACTCCATAAGCTGAGCTAGCCTGACTACTAAAGGTTGTTCCTCTAGAAGCTCATGCTCTTTGATGAAATTCAAAGTTGCTAATTCAACTGAAACAAGCAATCTAGCTTCCTTACCATAAGTAATTACATATGGAGAATAACCAGTAGCTCTCTTAGGTGTAATTCTATCAGCCCAACGAGCCAACTTCAACTTCTCATGCAATGTTCTTTGGTTGTCTTCAACAATCTTCTTGATGATCCTTATCAGATTTTTGTTGCTAGATTCGTCCTGCCCATTACACTATGGCTAATAGTTAGAAGAAGCATTCAAAAAGATATTATTTTTGATAGACCAATCTAAAATTCTCAATCCAATGAAAGCTAAACCATTATCTGAGATGACTGAATCTAGTGTACCGAATCTTGATACTAGATCTTGGTAGAAACTTAGAACAATAGATTCATTTGCTTCTTTTAAAGCAACAACCTTGGTCCACTTGGTGAAATAGTCTGTGGCAGTCAAGATCCACTTGTGGCCTGCACTTGAAGGCAAGTTTATTGGTCCTATAAAATCTAGACCCCATTTTGCAAATGGTTGTTCAACTTTAATAGGATGTAGAGGTAAGGCAACAAGCCTTTGTTTACCAGCAAACAATGAACACTTCTCACATCTTCTCACCCAAACAAAAGAATCCTTAAACAAGTTAGGCCAATAATAACCAACTTGCATAATCTTCAAAGTAGTTGTTCTAGCTGCAAAGTGACCTCCTGAAGGTTCATTCTGAAATTCTTCTAACAGCTTGTCAACTTGATTAGGTCTAATACATCTTAAAAATACACCATTAAAATCTTTCCTATATAAAATACCATTAATGATAGCATAAGGAGTAGATTGTAGCCTAAAATACCTTCTTCTTGCCCTATCCAAACTTTTGGGACATTGACCAAACTATAAATAATGCATCACCTGCTGTACCTAGCTGATTGCAGGAGCTGGTACAGTGGCTAGTAGATTATTATTCACTACTGTTTCTGTGTCCTCTGCATGTTCTTGACTATTTTCTTCACTTTCAACAAGCTGTTTGTATAAGCCCTTGCCTCTAATCAACTTGGTCACTTTGATATAAACATTAAATTGCATAACTTTGGTTATCCAACTAGCTCTCTTGTCGTTTATATCTCTATTTAATAAAAAATCTTGATAGTAGGATGAGTAACCATTAAGTAAATTTTTTTATTAGACAACATATGTGTCTAAATTTCTTGAGGCTAACAACCAAAAAAATATTGTTTTTCCACAAAAGAGTACTTTACCTCATAGTCATGCAGTACCTAGCTGAAAAATACTATTGGCTACTCTAATCCTTCATCATTTTGCTGACATAACATTGCAGAGATAGTGTCAGCTCCTCCAAAAGCATACAAAATAAAATCCCTCTCATAATTAGGATTAATGAGGGTAGGGGCAGTAGTGAGGGCTTCTTTAATCTGCTCAAAGCTTTCTTTTCCCTCCTTAGTCCAGCTGAATGGCACAATCTTCTTCAACATGGCCGTAAGAGGTTGTAACAAAGTTGCAATGTTTGGAATGAATCTTCTCACAAAATTAATTCTGCCAAGAAAGCTTTACAAGCCTTTCTTATGTGCAGGCAGTGGTACATCTAGAATGGCTAAAACTCTCTCAGGGTCAATAGAAATAGCTTGTTTTGAAACAATATGGCCGAGAAGTTTACCTTCATGAACTAAAAATATGCACTTTTTGGGGTTCAATGAAACCCCAAACTCCTTGCACCTCTAAAAAATCTGCTTCAAGTGGTCAAAATGATCATTAGGATTTTTAGAAAAAATAGTTATGTCATCTAAATACACTAGCACTATTTTGTTCATAAGGCCATGGAAGGCCATGTCCATTACCCGTTGAAAGGTTACCCCTACATTGGACAAACTGAATGGCATCTTCCTATATGCCATGGTACCCCACTTAGTCATGAATGTTGTTTTATATTGGTCTTCCTCTTTGACTAGAATCTGGTTGTAACCTGAGTAACCATCTAACAAGGAATATCTATCAAAACCAAAAACAGTTTGCAATATTTGTTCCATGGAAGGAAGAGGGTAGTGGTCTTTCAATGAGGCCTGATTTAGATCACAAAAATTGACACAAAGTTAGATTTCTCCATTCTTTTTTTTACTGGGACCAAATTGGAAACCCAGGAGGTATGTTTTATTGGGAATATGATACTGCTCTCAATTAGTTTATTTAACTTAGCCTTCATTAAATGCTCAAGTTTTGGATTCAGGGGTCTTTGTTTCTACATAATAGGTTTGGCATTAGGCTCTAATTCAATGGTATGCTGGGCTAAAATGGGATCAAACCCCCTTAAGTATTTATACTCCCATGCAAAAACATCACAAAAATCTTGGCATAACTAAATAAATTACTATTGTTCACTTTCATGCATACCTTTCCGAGCTTCAACAACTTATCTTTAAAAATCACCACTGCCTCATAGTGTTCTTGTGTCACCGTCATGCTGCACTCGTCCTTTCTAAACTAATCATTTGAGTTAAACACTAATTCTACTATCACCAGTCCCTTGCGCAGCTTGTTGGATCTCAACTATACAATTTGGTCTTCAAATTGTTGTTGGTATTTATGTTGATTATCAGCTGCAAATTTAGCCTCTGTACTTAAAAAACTTAAAATTTGGTCATCACTGTCAAATACTTGCCAGGAAACACTATTGTCAGGTACAGAAGGCCTGACAACTACTTTGACATATGGCTATACTTCAATGTTCTGAATCTGATCAGGGACCTCAAATTGAGATCCCTTATCTACATACTTATTTTGGTTTCTAGGAATCGAAAACAAATTAAATGCATCAAAAAATTTAATTGAATCCCACACTCTATGCTTGTACTTTTTGAGTAGGTCATTTTTAGTAGCATTTAGATTCCTAACCTAATTAACGATCAATTCAGAATCTCATAAACTTGTACAGATTTGATACCTCTTTTCTAGGCCCACTCTAAACCATGGATCAGGGCCTCATACTCAGCCACATTGTTTGTGCAACTAAAGGTGAACCTCAAGGCTGCATAGTATTTGTCTCCTTTAGGGGAGATTAATATATTCCCTCCATCGGCACCTGTTTTGGTCCTTGATCTATCAAAGTACAGCTTCCAAAGCTGGTCTTCTTGTTGTTCCAATCGACTTTGGTCCTTAATCAGATTAGGAATCACTGCATCAGGTTCCTGTATCATATAGATGCCTAATCCTACCTCATTCATGTGATGGAAAGGATCACTTTCATGATCTTCAGCTACCCAATCATCTAAGTTTATGTCTTCTATAGGTGCATTGGGATCTAGGCTCATGGGTTCATCCTACTGCCCATGGGTGATGTAGAGGTTAGTGTTTATTGGGCTGGGAACGTAGGGCTCAACATGGTCCTTTGCAAGTGGTTCAGACTGTATGGTTACTTTTGTACCATATCTCACTCTAAAAAATAAGTGGGACCAATCAGAAGATAGAAACCCACCCAATTTAGTAGTGAAGTCCCTAGAAAGGCATATTGCAAAACTAGGTGGTAGATCAATGATGTAAATGTCCTGATGGATGGAAAAATTAGAACAAGCATGCGGTGTAAGTGGCAGATTTTTTATTGTTCCTACAGTACTAAGTGCAGACCCATCTAACTAGACAACTCCTTTTGCAAGGGGCTCATAAATCAATCCTAGTGAACAGCTAGATTTTTGGGCATGATTGAATTGCTTGCCCCAGAGTCTATCATGTAGTTATGAACAAGTTTGTCACCAATAATCAGACTTAAGTAAAAGGGAGGAGGTTTTACCTCATTTGATGGTTGTCCACTCTTGATTTCTGAGCTGTTGGCAAGTACAACTTTGGTTTTTCCTTGATTAGAACACTCAGAAATTAAAAGTTCAGCCAATGCTTTTTGTAGCAGATTCTTTTGGCCAGGAATGCACAATGCATCCATAACTGACATGCTCATTGTAGCTTTCTTAAGATGATCCACTATGTTGAAAGAAACAAGATTTACCTTTTTCTATCCTTTTACAACAGCAGCATCATCATGCCTTTGTGAAAGCTGTTGTTGTACTTTGGACTGATCCTTTACTAATATAGTTTGATCCCTTTGCAGAATTTGCACTTTTTGCTGTGGTATATGGGTAGTTTGTGATGGAAAAGTTTGAAATGTATCTCTCACAGGCTGCTGTTGTACCACTATAGCTTGTTGATTAAGGTAATTGATTTTGGCTTTGATGGTAATTTATACCATAGAAATCACTCTCTTGCCAGTTCATCAAGGCCACATCAACATTATTCGGCTAAGATGAAACTTCACCAGGGGCACCTTCTGAACTTGCATAGCTGTTATGTACCTTGAGTGCCTGATTTCTTACTTCATTTGTGCACGTAGCTTGATTATGCGGTTGGTGACATGGATAACACCAGTCACTATTTTGGGCTAAGTTATTCTATGTGGGTACAAGCTCCCTCGAGGTCCTAGCAATATTTGGGTTGTAAGATAGGAAAGGTTGAGGGTTGTAGTTTCTTCTTTGACCCTGAGGATCAGCTTGAAATGACTACCTATATTATTGAATGGGCTGATACGGGGCTTGGTAAGTCTTAGTTTCTTGACCAATCTATTTTTTAATATTAACAAATTCATTGCCAAAGGTTTTGCCCATGGACTGAATCATGCCTTACAACTCTTGGATTTCTTGGAGGTGAGCTGAGGCATGATTTTCTTGGTTGTAGGTTGACAAGTTATTGCTGGAACAGGTGGGACAGTAGCCAAACGAGGCACTGCTATTGGCACAGATGGCTGGATTTCTAGGAAAATGGGTAGGGTAGGCCACAGGGCTATCTTCCCTGCTTGGATGAGGTAGTTTTCTACTCTAACAGCAATCTCAAAAGAATCAGGAAGGGTGGTTCCTCCCATAGACTAGATCATTAAAAAAATTTCTCTATTCAAAGCTTTAAGGTAAAACAAAAATGCATGCCTTGGTAAGGGTTTTACTATTGCGAGGATTTAGTCCCAGGTTCTATAAAATCAATAGTTGAAATCTGCCATGTGTTCGTGGGGTGCCCTTTTGATGGTGCTCAACTACTCCAAAAATGAGAGATGATCAGATTTGTCTTCAAAGTGCTTGTGCAATCCATCTCCCAGTAGATCCCACGATGTTATTAAATTTTCAGGAAGTCCTCTGAGCCATTGCAAGGCTTTCCCTTTCAATTATGCAGCCAAAAGTCTGATTACCACATTTTCTTGGGTGACATTGTGTATGGAACAAACGGTTGCCACATCCTAAATATACTTAGCAGCTGTAGTATGGTCTTCTCCAGTGAAATATGGCAGTCCTTTAAGGGCTACGACTGGAATATCATCACATTGAGCAAGTTACAGTGGGCTGCCTCTGTTAAAGGTGGCAAATGCGTACTACCTAGCCATTATGGGTATTTGAACTATCAGCACTAGACTTCTGCTTCTTCATGTTGAAGTTAAAGGTGTTGATTTTGATCTCCTCGCTGAATTGGCTATTCTGCTTACTGATCTACCTCCTCTTCTTGATGGCGACAGTTGTAAATACTCAAAAGGATTAGAACTGGATTTGCTTTTCATAAGTTGATAACACTAATCTACATGCAATATTAGAGATAACGAGTTGCCAGGTATATTGTGAAAGCCTCCAAAGGTTGGAATATTATTGCATATACTAGAACAACAGCTGTGAGGGTATAAAACTTCTTTGAAATCACTTTCAGAGTCCCACTGGGTGTGCCAAAAACTGTTATCAATCAAGTATGCACCCTGCTAAGCTCACAGAAGACTTAGCTACCTATTGACACATGGAAACACTCTCAAGATGTGGGTTTCCTATAGTGAGAGTGAATCTCCAGAGTGGGTTGGTTCTCCTTAAGATCTTTCTAAACTAATCAATTGTCTGAGAAAAGGGATGACAAATAACTGGAATAAAATTCTATTTTATCTAAAGATGATCTAAAAATCTAAAATTTTACCCACAAACAACTCTCAAGCATGTAACCTCCTCAGTTTCACATAAGTCCAACAATCTAAAAGTACTTTGTATGAAAGTTTAATTAAAACACAACACACAACCTGGATTAGATGGGCAATAGATACTCATATTTCAATAACATCAAGACATAATCAGAGGATTAGACATCATAATCATTGTGAAAACATCAAATCAAAGTTATAAAAGAGGCAACAAATGTGAAACATGAATGCTTTGCTGTATTGAACTGAAAGGGCGCATCTAACTCTAAAAAATATGAGCCAAGATCAGTTTACAAACTCTCTGCCTATGCTCAAGAGAGAAGAAACACAGATATCAACTGAGAAAAACTAAGTCTTTCTCCCCTATTTATAACTCCAAAAATCTCCCAAAGAAAAAGCTGAGAAATCTTCCTAGAATAAAAAATTTGATCCATTTTCAAGTTCCACTAAAAAGCCAAAAATAAAGCTTTCAAATCACCTCCAATCTGTATATGAAAGCTGTGAAAATCTTCCTCAAGGTAGACCTCACCAAAATCTGCTTTAAAACAAGATTTATTTGCTCAATAAAAGCTCAGTTTTTTTAATTTTTATTGTCCTCATCTGCCTCAAAATAAAGCAAATCTAGAAAAAAATATTTGATTTGCTTTAATAGTTTTAACTACATAAAATGACAAAATATTAAAAGTTGTGAGGGGGAAAATAGTTTAATCAAATCAATGATAATAAGAACCCAAACATCTATGAAATATGAAGATAAAAAAAGGAGATTTAAAGTAATAAACAAGAACAACGCTTACAACCTCTTTCACCTTGCGTCTTCCATAGTTTGCCTATCCTTCCTTGACCTTGATGTTGATGAAGCCCTTAGAAGTTATTGCTCCCTTGCTTGTTGAAGGTGACAAGAATGGAAAGGCTGAGATATTCATGTGGTTGAAGATGAGCTTCAAACACACTAACAAATGGATATGAAATGCTTATGGAAGTGGGGGTGCCAAAGGCGCGCCAGTATCTCTGTAGAATAAGTTTGCACAAATGATCGATATGAAATGAAGGAGAGGGTGGTATTTATAGAAAAGGGTGAGGGAAGATCAATGGAGGAGGGTTGTTGAGGAACGTGCAACAAATGGAAGAAAGACATGTGTCATTCGAAAAGTGGCTTTGTGAAGTTAACTCCTCTCTTGATGAGGATGAGATTTGATTTTCTTAATTTAGAATTTATTTTTTTAATTTAAGAGAAAGTTTGTTTTAAAGATTCTTTAAAACTGCTTTTGCTTTTGTATGACAAGAGGATAGTATTTTTAGAAGATAAGAATGATTTTTGAAGATAAGAATGCATAATTAAATAAAAAAATTTATTTAATTATTTTGTAGATAAATGAGAGGAATAAAATATAAGAATATATTTTATTTTTGTGAAGATATTTGAGGAATAAAATAAAATATAAAAAAATATATTTTATTTAGTGGAGAATTTAGATTTTATTTAAATAAAATTTGCATTTTATTTAGATTTTATTTAAATAAAATTTGCATTTTATTTAAATTTGGAAGAATAAAAGGTTTTAATTAAATAATTAAAATTATTTAATTATTTAGCAGAATGAAGGTGATGTATATGAATTTAATTAATTAAATAAATGTGTTTATTTAATTAAATGAGAGGAAATGAATCAGATAAATAAATGAATTTATTTATTTTTTGATAGAAGAATGTGAATGATGAAATAAATATAAAAGTATTTATTTAAGTAGAGTCATGCCAATTTTAGGTGTATACATTTTGCCCCTCTTTGATGCAATGTGTTTTATCATGTTGTTTCAAACAAAAAGAATTTTTGGCGGTGATACATGCCCCAATTTGCCCCTGGTACAAGTTTAACGACAGGATGCCCCCTCAGGAGATTGGACGAGAAGAAGGCAGAAGGCTTGACATAGACAATCTCATGAAGAAGAAAGTGAAAAATGAGTTTAGGATGGAGAAAGACGGGATATGGTTCGGAGAAAATGACATGGGAAGTAGCCATAGTTGTCATGCAGTTAGGTATGGGTCATTTGCTATAAAAAGGAGTTGGGTCCACATATTTTAATCATTTGTACACTTGCCCATAGTTGATTAGTCCTCTAGAGAGCTTAGGAGAGCATGGCAGCCAGACAAATGGATATTGCTCACGAGGAGCACTAGTTTGAGCGGATTCGACGGTTCGATCAGCCAGCGGAGGCAGGACCCCCAGTATGTATTTCTTCAAAACTTGTCAAAAGTCAATTTTTATGCATATTAATGGCTAGGAAATCCAACTAGGACAGATGCGCTGAAACACTCTTTTGGTATATGTTGACTGAGATAGATCACGAGGCTCTAGGCGCTATGGGTCTACACTATGTTTGCTTTATGCCCAAGGTTCGTGTGAACCGAGCTATGTTGATGGCAGCGGTGGAGCGATTCCACAGCAAGGATGGTACATTCCATCTACCAACGAGGGAGATGGCAGTTACTCTCGAGGATGTGTACCAGATTCTACACCTCCCGATTCAGGGAGAGCTAGTTGAGTATGAGTCACAATGGGACGATGCCTTGGTGGAGTGTAGACGTGTATTTGATGACCCAGAGTTGGTGGGGGAGGAGATTTCGTGGCAGGACATGCATGATTGCTATGACTACTTCCCGGGCATAGTGGCTGGACTGATCGGTGGCATGATATGCCCCGATAGGAGGTCGCATGGCTTCCCGATCGGCTGGGGGAGGGTGCTGGAGAGCATGATCACAGACGGGACCCGGTATGTGTGGGGTGTGTGTGTGTGCTTGCACACTTATATAGAGACATGCACCAGGTGATTTATCATAGAGGAGCCAGTTTGTCAGTGGGTGTGTCACTGTTGCAGCTTTGGTTGTGGGAGCACATTGCCATCACATGCCCGATATGTGTATTCCACAGGCAGAGGGGTGAGCCCTATAGTTACGGCTATGCGGGTGTGATTTCCCAGCACAGGTTGGGGAAGTTGGAGTATTCGAGACATGCTTTTGATGGGGTGGATGCAGTGATTTGGCACCCTTACATAAACTGTGAGGTATGGGACGATGAAGCAGATGAGCTTCCATATTGTTTCCAGACGTGGTGGGTTATTGGCAGGACTAGGTACATTCTGGAGAGGCAGATTGTGAGTAGAGTGCAGTGATAGTTTGGTTGAGTCTAGGGCAGACCATAGGGGGAGGCACGCTTTGCCAGGACTCATGCAGAGAGGTATAGGTGGGGTCCTATGGCATCATATGAGGAGGCTTTGATAGACTTTTAGCAGATTCCTTACGCAGCTTGGCCCATGCAGAGGGAGATAGTGGACACTGGCATGATGCCAAACTATGAGGAGTGGTTTGTGGCACACCCATTCCCAAGATATTCAGGGCTAGGAGAGTTAGCTTCTCATATAGACGAGGATGATTCAGACGATGAGGGTGCAGCTGGCAGGAGGAGGGGAGGATGGAGAAGGAGGAGGAGAGATCAAGGATATGATGGGAGACTGAGACTGAGGCAGAGGGTCAGAGAGGGACTTGCAGGCTAGCAAGCCATTGGACAGGCATAGGTCCAGGTGCCAGTTCAGCCAGAGGTAGCACAGAGATAGATGCCGCCACCATAGCAGGTGGCACAACTGACATAGGGACAGGTGCCAGCGCAATAGGTGGCACAAGCAGAGCAGGCTCCACAGCTTGATGTGCAGTAGCAGGTTATGGTTGCACTACAGAGCCAGGTTAGGCAACTGAGGGCTCGTCTGAGAGCAGTAGAGTCACAGAGAGAGTCAGATGCGACTCCGTTATTAGAGTTGACTAGAGAGAGAGACGCAACCTTAGCTAGCATGCAAGCTATGAGGACAGAGAGAGATGCAGCCGTGATGGCCATGGGCACAGATGGGACATCCAATTTTTTGGTTTCACAGGTGCAGCAGGCATAGGCACAGGTGGTCTAGGTGCAGAGTGAGCTTACTAGAGCCCAGGCATAGGCTCAGTACTATAGAAGGTTATATCATGGGGCAGTGGCAGCAGATTAGCGTGCCCCTAGCTTCAGGAGCTAGTCAGAGGCATTCCAGCGGGTAGGTGGTTCTCAGTCTGTAGGCTCAGTGAGGGGTCCCCAGCAATCAGGGGGAGGTAGAGGAGAGGGCAGTGTAGGGAGCAGTGTGCCACGGTAGTAGGGTTAGATAAACATCATACTTGTACCATTTTTCGATTGGATGTATACATTTGGATGGTTGAGATAGCCTGTATATGTACTATTTTTGCCCTAAGACATGTATCACCATTTTTGTTGTACCTTGTATACATTTTATGACATGACTCTGAGATATGGATAGATATTTTTGATATGTTGTACATTTGGATATGTTATATGATGATGCAGTGATTGATGTTCTATATGCTCATGCTTTTCTGTTGTTGATATGCTTATGGAGGTGATCTATCTTATGATGTTGTGCCTATGTGATGCATACTAGATGGATTTTTGTATGATTTGATATGTAAAATGCAAATGTGATATGTTATGGATACGATGTATACAGCTCTATATGTATGTTGATGATGCTTTTGTTTATGTTTTTGATTCTTTTGAGATGATATATGGATGCAAAATGCATGTGGGTGACCTAATGGGCTTTATGATGTATGCAAATGATGTAATCATGTAAATTACTATCTCATGTGATGTGATATGCAATCTATGCTATGTTTTTGATATGTCCAAATGTACTCAATCTACACAGGTGATGATATAGAGAGGAGGAAGAAGAGATGAAGAAATACTGACTTTCATTTGATAGACTGCAGGATTTTTTGATTGCATGGTTGATATGGGTATGGTTATGGAATGGATGTGGATTTGTCATCTTAAGATTTTTGCAAGGTTGTTGCTTTCATCATTGGGCATTGTTTTGGTATTTTTCACTTTTTGAAATGTTGTAAGGAAATACAAGCATCTAGGTATAATTAGACCGAGATGACCTGAGTACTTCTTACATGGATTTTGATATAGCAAGTTGATACAAGCATCTAGTCAAACTTGAATCTAGATGACCTGAGTACTTCTTGCATTTCAACAGACAAGGATTGCCCCTTTTCATGTTTAGACCTCAGAGTCCTCGATGATCTTTTTGCTGATCATGTCATTAGACAAAAGTCATCCCATTACCATAGTTTAATCCACAAGCAGCAGACATAGAAAAAGATTATGCCCCCATCATAGCATCTCTAGCTTTTTTGGCATCCTTGAGTAGCATAGGAAGACATAATGACAAAAATTCAAGACCTTGTAAATTAACCTATTTACAAAACATTCTTGCATTAGATGTGTCTTTTACCATAATTGATATAGAATCAGTTTTAGTGTTTCGGCATGGTATCCTGCTCTGTTTTGGATAGGTTGATGTTTTGCATCAAGACTCTTGGTTTGGGTAGCTTGCTTTTGTTGTGCTTGCTTGTCTTAGTGAAAGGTATCACAATCCTTATTGGTATCCTCCTAGAACAGTGGCATTCAAGAATCCAAATCCATAACTAGGTCGAGGAGTTGCTCCCAGTTTAGACAAGGATTGACTTATTATGAGTGAGACGACAGACAGACATGGAGAGACAGACCCTAAGGGACTGACCTAGTGCCTCGAGGGCTCATTGCTAAATGGCCTTGCCTACGTGACAATGCAGAGGCAACATAGTTTGGGGTAAACCCTAGCAGACCTAAGACCTAGGCGATGGCAAAGTGTGGTAGAAATAGCATGGACTCAGATTGACAGGAGGACTAGATATGGGATGGATGGGACAGTGGAGTGGAGAGGAGCCTCAGGGGCACATTGAGAATGGCCTGGCCTATGTGATAACTTAGAGGCGATGTAGTTTAACAATAGTTCAAAGGACTGGTTCAAGATGAACAATATGAGGGACACAAGAGACATGAAGTCAGAACAGATGGAGGAAGTGGTTTGTCGTAGATAGTGCCTGTTTACCAGGTTTTCACCACTTGCTTTTTATTAGTACGAGAAGCTAAAAGTACACATGACGCCTGTTTGCCAGGTTTTCACCATGGTACCTATCCTAGGCGCCTGTTTGCCATGTTTTCACCGTAGGATGATTTTTTTTGTCTATTTTCTCATTTTTTTGATTTTTTTTTTGCTCTTGTTTTTTATCACTTTTTCAATTTTTTTGGATTTTTTCAGGACTCCCTTACATTGGGGTTTTCAGGTATAGAACTTGCGAAGGTGCATGTTGTTGATAGGATCATTGAATAATTCACCTTCAGACATAGCTAATTGATATGCTCCCGATCCATAAGCTATGATGACGACATAGGGACCTAGCCAGTTAGGTTCAAACTTTCCTTTCTTTTCTCTCTCTTGTTGATTTTTGGGATTTTCTTTTAGGACTAGGTCACTGACTTGGAATATTTGGGGCTTTACTCTATGATTGTAGCTTCTGGACATGTATTGCTGGTATGCTTTCAGGTGGTTAAAGGCCTATTGCCTTCTCTCTTTGAAGAACTCTAACTCTTGAAGTCTGGTCACTCTGTATTCTTCATCTGATATGAGGCCTTTTAATGAGACTCGCAAGGATGGGATCTCAACTTCAATTGGCAAGATAGCTTCAGATCCATAGACTAGGGAGTATGGTGTTGCACCTATGGGTGTGCGGATGCTTGTGTGGTAGGCCCACAGTGCGGGATTCAGTTGGACATGCCAATCACGACCCGCATCATTGACAGTCTTCTTTAGTATTTTTAGAATGGTTTTATTTGATGCCTCATCCTGGTCATTGCCTTGTGGGTAATAGGGGGTTGAAAAGCGATGCTGGATATGGAATTTGTTGCATAGTTCCCTAACATCTTGGTTTTTGAAGGGTCGTCCATTATCTGTGATAATGGATGAAGGGACACCATAACGATAAATGATATAGTTTAGGATAAAAGAGGCAATCTGCTTGCCTGTGATGTTGGCTAAGGGCATAGCTTCAATCCACTTCGTGAAGTACTCTGTGGCAGTGATAATGAATTTGTGGCCACTTGAGGAGGGAGGATGAATCTTGCCCAATAAGTCTAGTCCCCACTGACAGAAAGGCCAAGGAGTTGTTAATGGCTGCAGCTCCTGTGTTGGTGCATGTATCAGGTTCCCGTGGATTTGAAATTTCTTGCACTTCTTTATAAAATGATAGGAATCTTATTCCATGGTTGGCTAGTAGTACCCCATGCGTATGAGTTTCTTGGCTAGGGTAGGGCCACTAGAGTGGGTCCCGCATATACCGTCGTGTATTTTGCTCAGGGCAGTTTGATATTCCTCACTATCAAGACACCTAAGGAGAGTACCATCGAGACCTCAGTGATATAAGGTATTGGTGATAATGGCATACCAGGATGCCTGACGGATGAAGGTTCTCTTTTGGTTACTGGAGAGATCAGGTGGGAGGGTATTCTCTTTAAGATAGGCCAAGATCTTTTCGTAGAGGGGGGAATCAGCTCCAACAATGTGGCAGATGATATGGGACTCAGGGGTGTTGTATGCAGGACAGGACACTGGCTCTACCAAGAACTCATAACGTGATTGACTTTCCAGAATGTCGAGGAGAGAGGCGATTGTGGCCATAGCATCTACAGCTTTGTTTTCAATCCTTGGTATCTTCTCAAAAGAGATCTTGATGAAGTATTCTTTGAAGTCATCTACCATTCTCTTGTAAGGGATTAGTTTCTCATCTTTTGTTTGGTAGTCATCATTCACTTGATTTATGACTAGCTGTGAATCGCCATATACTTGAAGTTCTTTGATGTTCCATTCAACTGCTAGCTTAATACCAATGACTAGGGCTTCATACTCTGCCACGTTGTCAGTGCAGGGAAACATTAATCTGTATGATTTAGGGATTGTATCACCATTAGTTGTGATCAATAAGATACCTGCCCCCAATCCATGTTGGGTGTATGAGCCATCGAAGTACATTTTCCAGGTTGTTGTATTTATGTGGAAGATAGATTCATATAGAAACTCAAAGCTCTGAGGGCTGTCATCCATTAGAGGTACATCTACCAGTTGATTTACTAGTACTTGTCCCTTTATTGCTTTCCCATCTACGTATTCGATATCAAACTCACTGAGAAGCATGACCCATTTGGACAATCTACTTATTAAAGCTGCCTTGTTGAGTAGGTATTTGAGTGGATCGATCTTCGCCACCAGTTTGACAGAATGTGACAACATGTAATGTCTCCATTTTTGTGAGGCAAAGACCACCACTAGACATGCTCTTTCGATAGGTGTGTATTGTAATTCATACCCGACAAGTGTTCGACTAATGTAGTAGATAGCCTGTTCTTTCCCATCATAGTTTTGTTGTGCAAGGAGAGCTCCTAGAGCGGTTGGTGTAGCTGAGATATATAGTAGTAGAGGCTTGCCCTGAATTGGTGGCATCAATACTGGTGGTTTCATGAGATATTCCTTTAATTGTTGAAATGCCTGTTCACATGGCTCGTTCCATTTGAAGGGGACATTCTTGTGTAGAAGGTGGGAAAATGGGTGGCACTTGTCTACCAGTTGAGAGATGAATCTTCTGATAGATTGCAATTTATTTAATTATTTTGTAGATAAATGAGAGGAATAAAATATAAGAATATATTTTATTTTTGTGAAGATATTTGAGGAATAAAATAAAATATAAAAAAATATATTTTGTTTAGTGGAGAATTTAGATTTTATTTTAAATAAAATTTGCATTTTATTTAAATTTCGAAGAATAAAAGGTTTTAATTAAATAATTAAAATTATTTAATTATTTAGCAGAATGAAGGTGATAAATATATGAATTTAATTAATTAAATAAATGTGTTTATTTAATTAAATGAGAGGAAATGAATCAGATAAATAAATGAATTTATTTATTTATTGATAGAAGAATGTGAATGATGAAATAAATATAAAAATATTTATTTAAGTAGAGTCATGCCAATTTTAGGTGTATACAAAAGCAATTTATAAAGAATATTACTTTAATATTTGTCTTACAATAGGTCCTATAGCTTTTCCTTCTGATTTGCCTAATCTTACCTCTTTTGATTTTCTTTTACAAAATAATAATACAAGACTTATTTTTGTCCATATCTTCCTAAAAGAAAGAAAACTAAAAAAAGAAATATATTGTTTTCTTTACTTTGTTTTAACTATATAAATAATAAATATTTATAACCAATTTATAGGATATTGCTTCAAATTTACAAAAAGAAAGAGGGCCCGCCATTGTGAAGATTTCTCGCAAATTCCAAACTGGGTAAGTGATAAATTTAAAGGGTTTTTTCTCTTTATAATACTCTCAGTTATGTCCAAAAATATCAAAAACGTAGATCATATATTTTGAGATATGATTTAAATACGTGACTGCTATCTTCATTTTTTGGTGTATTGTGCCTATGACTATTCCTCAAAAAATGTACACTGGGTTGGTAAGAAATTTAAAGGGTTTTTTCATATTACTGTCATCCCATCTTTATCCAAAACTCACAAAAACCTAGATCATATTTGTTGAGATATGATTAAAACACATGACAACTGTCTTTATTTTATAGGGTCTTTATGTGACACTATTGCTCTTTCAGACTCTTTCCACAATCCTCTTAAGACTTGGGGGCAGCATGATGAGCTCAACCCTTGTGAGAGCACATTCTACTCCACATGCTATGATATGTCATCAAAAAGCTACATGACTTATCCTATACCTGCACATGAAACAAACAGATTAGAATAAAACATTGAAATTCCATGATTGTTTCTTTCTCAGCTCTTCTTGCATGTGGATGATGTTCATTGATCAATGCATTATAAACAAAATGTTATGCCTCTTCTAATAGGATATAGAGATCTCATAACCAGAGTTCTAATAGGACCTTCCCACATTTTTGCAGGTTCATGTTGAGATTGGGAGCAGGAATAGAAGACAACTTCGAAGATTGAAGATCTTCAAGGAAATGATGGCTATGACCTTCTCTTTCTTATCCTGAACAACACTGCAATTATCACTGAAACACAATAACTATGCAAATAACTTATAATAGAAGAATGTTAACCTTCATTCTAAAAATGAATTTGTTGCATCAGCTCTACCAATTTTGAGTTGTAAGTGAAAAATGGGTACAATAACTATAAGATATACATACATTATGCCTTCATTTGCATCCTTTTCTAAAATGTAAATGTGTGAACAATAGAAGTTTCTTTCTATGGATCTCACTAAGCCATCACAATCTCATGCTTTGTTGGTTGGTCAATCTAAGGGATAGAAAGAGTCAAGTCCTTCTAACAAGAAACAAAGAAATATAACAAAAATCCACATAGAGATTAAGCACGAAACTCATCTAAGAAGGAGAAGGGCCTACTTGTGTTTATTGTAAGAAATCAAGGCAATTTATATAAACTAAACAAATGAGAGGGAGGCTGAATCAGCTGTCCCAAAAACTTAAACACTTTCTGCAATTAAACATTCATCACTTATCCACAATTATTATGATTTAACAATGAGTGCATGAAAACAAAAACTTAACTATGGACACAATATTAAACACAAGAGACACCAGATTTTACGCGGAAAACCCCAAGGTGGGGAAAAACCATAGAGAACATTAGCTCTCAATATACATTGCAATCTTGAAATAATGATGTTCAAGCTTGGTCACTCCACGGGCCTAAACATACTGGCTCACTGCCTCAACCCTAAACCCAGAAAGATTACAATAAGGGTTGTTAAACCCTACTGGTGGCTCACTGTCAGCTCACTACCTTGATGGCGAAAGCTTGCTTCCAATTAGGTTACACACGAAAACTAAATATTGCTTAAGCATCTGCCACTATGCCAGGTGCAGTCATTTATTAGCTGAATTCTAAATCCCAACTCTTCATATTCACTGATTTTTGTCACTGCTCTATTATTCACATATTCCCATCACACCCATGCGTTCTCTATTCTATTCTGCCTCTACTATTCTTAGTCTCTTTTCTACTCTGCCTTTTGGACCTTTCTTATTATCTTCCCATCTTCACTAAAGGACAACTTTTCCATGATTCAACTACAAGTATTTATACACTAAATCAACCTTGGAATGATCATCAATATTGGCATTACAATCATCAACCATTGGAACAATCTCCAAGGTCGGCATTACAAACATTGATAAAATAGGTCTTGACCTATTAAAAAATTATGCAAGGGAGATGAAGTAAAAGGGCATGTGGATCATGCTTCACCTTAGTTGGGACTCAAACACAATCTTCCATGCTTCAACACATTTTCACAATCTTTAAGAGATCTTTGCAATCGCTAGGATCAACCAGGTTGGCCAAAATGGTTACACAACATGCTATCCGGAAGTAATCTTCAAACAACTTCATAATTCTTCTGTTTCAACCAATGAAATGATAGGAACATGATCAGGAGGTATCCACAAGCATGCTATAATCACTAGGAGCAACTGCACAACCTTTAACCACTTTACCGATAAGAATCTTCCTACTAGAACACATGAACTTTACTATCTTTGACTGTTATAAAAGAAAGACATCTCACGGACTACCAAACCATGAACCATTACAACTGTTAGAACTTGTCACATCCCAAACTTCCTTCTAGAACCATAGAGAAAAATACTTTATTATGGAGGAATGCGGAGCATAATACTTTTTCCCTGTCCCAACTGAACTCACTGAGAAAGCAAGTTTCCCTCTGGTGAGCACAATTCACTCAGATCTTCATGTGGAGAGTTCAAATCTAGAATGTAGCATCCTTAATCATACCTCTAACTTACTTCCAATCTACAGACTATAACCTTCAAGAAAAAAAATGTGGAGTAGTTTATAAGATTGTTCTTCAGCATACAACTCACTGTCTGTACTGCACTTCTCTGTAACTCACTTGTTTCTTTCGGAGAGGCTAATTTTATCAATATCCTCAACATACAAGTCTTCTAAACAAGTAATAGAATAATATACAGTTGACACCAATGACAACAATGATATGTTGAAATCAATGACAATACCGATTAGGCACATAATTGCATCAATCTCTCCCTTTTTCATTGATAGAAACATATGATGTGAAAAACTGCAACAGCCATCAAGACAAGATTCTCCCCCTTTCTCTTTACACACCTGCACTATTTTTTTCTACAAGATTCTCCCCCTTTCTCTTTACACATCTACACTCTTTGTCTCTCTAAGTTTTTTCACACGACTTCTCTCCCCTTTCGACATCAATGGCAAAGGGCACATACTTGCACTCTTTTGCTCTAATCCAATATCTCTTCTAAACTTTCTTCAACTGACTGCTCCCCCTTACTTGATGCTTTCCCTGACTATAACTTTGGTTCTTCATGTGAAGTTCTCTCATTCATTCTTTGTCAATTCTCACCTTAGGATCTTATTGCTACTATATTGTTTCCTCTATCAGCAACACTATAGTACTTACTACTCTTTATTAGAAACTCATATTAACATCATCTACCTACTTCCCCTGAGAGGTAGCTTTATAATCCTCTTGACTTCAACAACCATCTCTGATTACTACCTGCACTACTACACCTTTTTCTTTTTATTTCTCTAACTACTCCTCTTTAGGAGTACACATCAAACCATATTTAGCTCACATGCTATCACTTTCAGAGTAACATATCTTATCTTAAAGCTTCAGACTTGACTCTGACTACAAGTTTTCTTCTGCAAGCTTCCCTTATCATCAGTCTAGTTGAAACAATGTATTCTTCAACCTAGAATTCAATAAAGTGGTCATCACATCTGATTTGAAATCCTTATGTACTACAAAGGCTAGAGACAACTTAATAGCATCCATTTATGCCATCAGAGCAA
Source organism: Cunninghamia lanceolata (assembly GCA_027924645.1). Lineage (NCBI taxonomy): Eukaryota > Viridiplantae > Streptophyta > Pinopsida > Cupressales > Cupressaceae > Cunninghamia > Cunninghamia lanceolata. The sequence goes on along the minus strand of BSBN01001670.1, from coordinate 1,868,289 downwards.
CATTTTCCACTTACGAGTACCTTTTACACACAACATTGCCTTATTCCTCACCACTTCTCTATTCTCATTCAATTTAAACTCTGATCTTGAGACAAGCTCCCAAGTTTGATTCTTCATATTTTGCATTAATTCCTTTTTCCATTGCCTTGCATACCTCATCCATAGATTCAATAGAGATTTACTTGTTCATCTAGAATTCTTTTTCTTTGCCAATGTACATTAGATCTTTTTACCAAAGAACTGGTCTTCAATATGGTACTTCTACACAATCTCTAGGGATCTTAGGAATTCCTTCCAGAACTTCTTCTTCTTCAACTTGATTGTCTTCTTGTTCAATAGGGCCATTTGATTCATAGCTACTCAAATCTAATATTATTTCTCTGACTTTATCAACCTTCACATTGGCACTCTCAATGATCTTTCCCAGACTCTTATTGTAGCACTTTTGACTTGAATTTTGTATTGAATGTAGATATCAGAATGTACATCTTTTCTCCAGTATACATCCATTAGGTCAGCTTCCTTCATCATTAATCTATCAGCCTCTTGGACTATCCTATACTTTCTTTCAACAACTTCATTCTACTTCCTAGTAGAAGATTGTCTCTTTATCCCTAGTTTTTTAAAGAAAATATTGAATTCATTTTATGTGAACTCACCTCCACTGTCAGACCTTAAGCATTAGATCCTCAATTATATCTCATTCCCAATCATTGCCTTGAAAGTTCATTTAGTTCATAATCATTCAACTTTGAGTTCATCTATAGATTTTCAAACCATTTCCAAAGTAAACTGCTCTGTACTGAAAACAATCTTGAACTTCTGTTACTCATTATTCTCAAGCCAATTATCAAGATCAGACAAACTTATGGATGTAGATGTAATCACTGATCAATAACCATATGCCAAAACTACTTAATATTATCTTCAATAGTAGACCCAGGCGGACCAGAATATCTAAGCCTTGCCTCTTGATTTTACTAGTTAGATACTTAGCCAAAATTCATGACCTGTCATCTTGTTCCTTAACTACATACATGGCCAATTCACCTGTCACATCATAACACCCAATGTGCACCATATGAGACTCTAGAATTCATATCAAACAATCATCATTGACTTCTTAACATACCTTCAGAACCGCAAATCAAAATACTCAATAGCGGAAGAATGCGGACCAAAATACTTAGATGATTTACACTATTTTAGGGTTAACTCTATTCATCCGGACATAGACAATTCACCATGTGACTTTCAGAGGAAGTTAGAAATTTGAACACTGGAAAATATGTTCACCAAATATCTATGAACAACATACCTGAACCACATATAATGATCTTCAACTGCTGAGACATACTGATCCAATCTCTGTCACTTGCTTTGTATACTACTCATACTTAGTCACTTTGGGCTTCCAGATCAGAATCCTTTTATGTCTTGATCTATAGAGTTCCTTTCAAGTGATTTGCCATATAAATTTTCACATTATATCTTTGTGCTGAATCTCAGCACTGACTATCTGGCTAAGGGATTTAGAACTTTCAATACAACTCCCCCTGAGCCAGAGTTCCTAGTTTACTTCTCGAAGGAAGTATCTATTCCAGAATCTAGTGCAGACTCATCTCTAACTTCATTTACTTTTTTCTTGACCCAAACCTTGTTCATCTCCTTTTTGACTTTTTCTAGATCAACTTTTTCCACTAGTTTCATCAATTCTTCTTGATTATCCTTCTTCATGTTCTTACTTCTATAAAATCTTGCAATATGTCTAGGCTTGTTGCAATTGAAGCACATAGTATTTTTCTGACCATTGTTCCTTCCATTCATCCTTGACCTACATAGGTTAGCCTTACACCCAAATGTATTGCATGTATAACAGTATCCACTGAAGGATTCAATTGTCCTATTCTTTCCATAGTTGTTTCTCACTTGACTTCTACACTCATTCTCCCTGTGTCCCATTTTATAGCATGCATACCACCTAATAGAATTTTGACTCACTTTACTTCTACATACAACATCTCTATGACCAACTTTATTGCATGTGAAACATTTACCTTTGAAAGATTGATCATTCCTTCCATTGTTGAAACCTTTTTTAATATGATTTCTATATTCATTTTCTCTATGACCAATTTTCTTGTGATTGAAACACTAACTAGAGAATGATGGAATATTTTGATTCATTTTACTCCTACACTGAGTAGCCTTATGACCAAACTTATTGCATGAATTATAATAACCATTGAAAGATGAGTACCTTTGAGCATTTGGTTGCCTAACTGGTGGTCTTCTAGGTCTGTTCCTTCAATTCTAAATTTGTTTTTCTTTGTTCTTCTTGATCTCAGCATTTGTAAGGACCCGACTCATCCTATATCAAATAACATTAAACTTTGATTTCAAAAATACCAATGAATAAAAATTTTGACTGACAGATGTAGGTAATGTGAAATTCTTCTAGAAGTGCTTAATGCATGATATCAAAATGCAATGAAACTTGAATTTAGTTTCCTAGAATCTTCCGGTTCTTCAAAGATTACAAATTTTAAATCTAGTGAAGAGAGAATACATTACGAGGGAAGGTACATTATGTAAGATAACCAAGAAGAACAATGGATCAGTTCATACCTTAAGTCATGCATTACATCCTGCATTCTTTTTTGATAGCTTACTTCTCCTCTAGCAACTGTATCCTTATCATCTGCACAAAATTAACTTAACAATCTCATGTTAACACAACTTAGTAATCACTACTTAGAGAATTAAGATCACAATGCTAATTGTAGGACTCCCTACATCCAGGGGACTTGAGTACTGGGGGCATCCTTCGCTGTCCAGACTGCCTACATACCCTATATCCACAGGGATAAAGGCCCCCTCCTTAGGATGTGACTAACACGAGGAATGCGAACATGTAGTTCTATTTTGCACTATGTTTGATGTAACTGTGAGTGGGTACCCAACCCTTTCTAGGGTTATTCCCTGCCCCAGACAGTTCTTCATCAGCTGCCACCCACTCAGTGAAATAGGGACAGAAGTTAGTCTACTACCACAAACACCTAAAGGGGTGTTTGTCAGTTAGTCCTAGTGTGGAGGAATCCTTATAAGGTGTCTACCCATGAAATCTAATTTACTCCCCCAAGCCAACTTAGGTAATTTTCATGACTAAGTCCGTTCCTGATCGCCTAGTACTTTCACCATGATCTGTGAGGGTGAGGTGAGAGAATATGATAGATAGTGTTTCTAGATCGGCCTAGTTGCCCTATCTAACATTTCACATGTCCTCCCCGATCTATACTTGCATGTCAATAAACCTCATTTTCTGTTAGTATGCTTGAAGTGTTTTCCAAATGAGCATCATGGTAATCATTATTTCAATAGACTTTACCTAACTAAATTGAAAGAAGAACTTGCATAAAGAAAAGATACTAGTTTATAAGAAATTAACGGGAACAACTAGCTTGAGCAAGTATCATATATAGAACAATATCAACATATACAAAACTAATAGTGTTAAGACCACTCATAAAATTAGGGTTAACTGATAACTTTGTTCTTCAAATACAATTCCAAATACAATATGAACAAATTCCAAATAATCCTTGGGAAGCAATATGACTTTTGATGAATAGATAAACTTAAAAAGCTTGCTAATTCATAAATCAGATATTATCTATGTAATTTTATATTATGAAAAGAGTATTATCGACCAAGGCAGCTCAAGCAAATTTTATATTTCATACTTAGAATTCTAATCCCACATAATAATATTTATCTAATTCTTAGGATTCTTCTAACGATTTATAGAGTAGAAACAAGATTCAACCATGCGGCGTCTTTGCATACATTCACAAACCAAATTACTCACTCATACTTTCACATTCCCAATTATTCATACAAATAATTCACTTCAAGTTATTCGTAAACATAAACTGGAAAGGATACTTAAGCTTTCAATGTAAGATGATATGATAATTAAGAAATGATTTTTAATATGGAACCTATTTGTGAGAAAGATGCTATTAAGATTTGAATGCATCTTAGGTTCCCCTACTCATGATTATGGAAAAGGAGGTTATCCCAAATTATAGGGACATGATTAAATAGCAACATTGGAACAATAGTTTTCAAGGGTCAAGTCAAAGGGAACTTTTACATGGTATCATACTTCACCAATGCTATTTGTGTGACCATGAGTTTTCCTCCTCCCCTTACAAATTAGAGACTCACTCTACAATCTCACTACACATTACTTTTAGAGAGCTTCATGACAATAATTATGATAGTGTAATTGTAGTGGTAAGTGTACTCTATAGCATAATAGAATTCACAAGAAACATATGGTTCTTATGCACTTGATGCTAGCAGATAACTCAGAGCTATATTCAAAGAAAACTCTCATATAAGTTGAAGGTACAATAATTGATTCCAACATTATTTCAAAGGATGTGCTTCCATATGAAATATATTTTCAATGGTCTAATTCATTACATCAATATTAAGTAAAAGATAGGGAGAATTCTATCTAACCTATTAAAACTCATAGGTGAAAATTATAGTTTCATGTCAATCCCTACAATTGGTAACATGATTAAGTTAAAACACCTCATAGATGTTATGATACTAAAGGGAGGATAAGGTAATAATTCTTCCTTTAGAAAAAAAAAGTTAAAGATCTCACATATAGACATGATGAGAAGCCCTTAGATGACAAGTACAATAGATAGGGTCTATTTGTTGAGTATGTAAGGATTGCTTGTGATGGAGAAGTAAATCAATTCCACCAATACCATTGACATTGAGAAAATTTATTTATGAGATAGATGGTAAATTATCTCTTATAGATCCACAAAAGAATAGTTATAAGCAAAGGCATTACCAAGTAAGCTACTGTAAAAATTTCGTAGTGATTCGAAATTGATTTTGAGAGGCGTGAAGTTAGGGTGCACCACTACTGGGTCCTCTTCCCTAAGCTACAAAGAAAATTTATCACAATTTGAAATCATTCAAGAGATAATTTGTGCATAAGTTTTTGTTAAGGTTGTAATGACTAAAAGTAGCAAATGGCTGATGGATGCTGGGTAGGAGTTGGTTTATGTACCAAATAGGTCAACTCAAGTGCTAAAGCAATACAAGATATACATTTATATTCCCTTAAAGTAATCCATTCAAATCTGGCCTTCAAATGCTAAGAAATATCATGGTTAAAGAGAGAAACATCATACACTAGATATATATAAAAATATAATACTTCCTAGAGTATTTTAGAAACTGCCACAAATTTCCCCATGTATCTACATGCATTCATGTGTGACATGTGTAGGACACACACACACATGTAGCCACAATCAAACCAGCATGGACATACACCGTGTGCACATGTACACTGTGCATCAGCTCTGCATGGGCTTTAATTTAATAGTCATATGGCCGTGCACAATTTTTTTTTTAAATAAAATCAAATCAATTTTTTTTAAAGTTGAATCAAATGGAAGGGAGAATATTTAGTATACTGTAAATTCTAAAGGATTGTAGTAAATATATATATTTTAGCTTTTGATGCTTCTTCTTTACCCACAAACTCTCTCTCTCTCTCTCTCTCTCTCTCTCTCTCTCTCTCTCTCTCTCTATATATATATATATATATATATATATATATATATATATATATATATATATATCGTTCTTTCATGTAGTCAAACACTTTATGAGCATATATCAAACTTATGCGCTTGACATACATGTTAATATGCTCATTCTGAAAAGTTGTGCCTGTGGCAAATGCAAATTGCCTATGAGGGATGAAAGAGTGGACTTTTTTTTTTTTACTTTGTGAAAGTGCGTTCTTGAAAATGTAGGTTATTAGACGAAAAATATTAAGTGTTTCACATTTGACAAAATATCATACAGTGTTTCACCAAATGCAATGAACAAGCCTCCAACCTGTTCAATTCACATTTGCTAGCGTGCTCCCAGCCCGTGCCAAAATGGTGTGACTGGCTGTGTAAAGACCAACTCCTCAACCTTGGTGAGCACCCTGTGCCAACGTCTTCCCTGCCTGTGCCAAAATGGCACTTAAGAATAGAGTATGGGTTTAGAGCATAATGGAAGGGGCGATTTTGGCTAGTACGTCAAAATCCTTCAAAGAACTGTCACCTCAGGGAATGCAATGATTGCAAGATTTCACAAGATGGTTTGGAAAAGGCTTTTAAAACTTTCGAGCAAATACAATTAGCCGGTGTAAGGCCAAAAACCAAAACCTATGCCAAAGTCTTCCTGTGCCGAATCGGTGATTAAGAACAAGGTATGGACTTCTATCAAAGCATGATGGAAGGGGAAATTCTTTTTAGATATTATGATTGAAATTGCTCTAGTGGACCAATAAACACATCGTGGAAGTATAGGCAGAGCACGTGGGATCCCTAAAAGAAGTATGATCGCAGGATATGCACAATATGGATTTGATAAAAATGCTTTAGAAACATTCAATTGGATTCCATGACCTGCCTACATCAATCATGACAGAAAGGAGATCTTTGTCAGATCTTGTCATTGAGAGTGACTTGGTAGACCTGCATGTGAAATGGAAAAGTATAGACAATGCACTCGAACTGTTCGACAAAACGCCTAAAAGAAATTACGGTCTCATAGACTGCAATGATCAAGGGATATGTGAACCGTTAGATGAAATCCCTCAACAAGCGTTGCCTCCTGAAATACAACGATTACAAGACCACATAAAATGGATTCGTTGAAATGGAGTTAGGGACTTTCAAGCCAATGGATTTGGCAGGTGTAAAATTAGAAAGTAAAACCTTGGACAGCGTATTATGCCCAAAATGGCACTCGAAACAGGGTATGGACATCTATCCAAGCATAACAGGAGTGCTTTTGGTAAGAAGAGGTAATTGCAAGTGCCCTGGCCTATGTGAAAGCTTCAGAACAGGGTATGTAAGAAACACAAGCTTTATCAGATGTAAAACACAAGCAATGTAGAGGTGTACAGAAAGCACGTGAATTGTATGAACCAAAATGACAACTTCATAAACTATCAACCATCACAATTAAAATTATGCATCAATTCTCTCTTACTAGACTATTATAAACAACAAGCATACTAGTACAACAATTCATCTTAATAAAAAAAAAAAGAGAGAATTCAAAGGAAAGGAATCAAGATTGGGGAGAGGAGAGTTCTTACAGTTTACTCCAGCCCTCCAAACAAGAGATGAGTCCCCTCTTCCTTACAATTCTAGGCATTTTATAGAAAAAGTCCATTCTCCATCTCTATTTTTTAATGATCCTCCACTCTCTTTGTTTAATGGTAATGCATCCTCCACTCTCTTTGTTTAATGATAATGCATCCTCCACTTTCTTTGTTTAATGATAATGCATCCTCCACCTTCTTTGTTTAATGATAATGCATCCTCCACCTTCTTTGTTTAATGATAATGCATCATCCACTCTTGTTATTTTAATTATAATCTTATCCTCAATTTTTTAATGGTGTCCATATTATTTGTATTTTTAATTTTCAAATTAGAATGCAAAAATTGAGTTGTGACAACATTCCTTTCTTGTTCTATTTTAGAACTTTCACCTTTCTCATATCCCAAGCCTTCTTTGACATTAGGACTCTTCTGACTAGTAATCATCTCATCAAGTTTTGCAGACCTACTTTTAAACTTTTCTTCAAAATTTTTTGCTTTCTCCAGGTCTGACTTCAGGATCCAAATTTCCTCTTCAAGCTTAGCACATTTTTTTGATTTGTCTTCTACCAATAGATTTAGATCTTCTTCTTTTTCTCTTTCAACAACTTCCATTTTCAAATTGTTCAAGGTTTCATTTGCTGATATTAGTTGTTCAGTAACCTCCTTATATTTTTCTTTAAGCTTCTTGACTTGCTCTCTTAATTTTATGATACATTCATCTTCTTCTTTAACATTCTCCTTTAGATCTCCGATTTCTTCTTTAGTTCTTTCTAGGTCTTCAAGAGAAACCTTTATGTACATCTTCCCAGATCTACCTCAAGATGTTAAGCTTACTTCCAAGGAATTTGGCTCTGATACCAATTGTTGTTATGCGCTAGAAAATGGAGGGGGGTGAATTAGTTGTCCCAAAAACTTAAACACTTTCTGCAATTAAAATCCACAATTATTATGATTTAACAATGAGTGCATAAAAATAGAAATTTAACCATGGATACAACATCAAATACAAGATACACCATATTTTACGTGGAAAACCCCAAGGTGGGGAAAAACCACAGAGAGGATTAGCTATCAATATATATTACAATCTTGAAATAATGATGTTTAGGCTTGGTCACTCCATGGGCCTAAACATACTAGCTTACTGCCATGAAGAACAACTAGGTCTAGTAGGCTCATTGCCTCAACCCTAAACCTAGCAAGATTACAATAAGGGCTTTTAAACCCTACTAGCGGCTCACTGCCTTGATGAAGAAAGCTTTCTTCCAATTAGGTTACACATGAAAATTGGATACTTCTTAAGCATCTGCCACTATGCCAAGTGCAATAATTTAATATTTGAATTCTGAATCCCAACTCTTCATACTCACTAATTTTTGTCACTGCTCTATTATTCACCTATTCCCATCACACCCATGTGTTCTCTATTATGTTTTGCCTCTACTCTTCTATACCACTTCTTTGCTCTTCCTTTTAGAACTTTCTTAGTATCTTCCCATCTTTGCTCAAGGACAACTTTTCCACAATTCAACTAGAAGTATTTATACACTACATCAACCTTGGAATGATCATCAAGGTCTGCATTACAATCACCAACCATTGGAACAATCTCCAAGGTTGGCATTACAAACATTTACAAAATATGTCTTGACCTATTACAACATTATGCAAGGGAGATGAAATAAAAGTGTACGTGGATCACACTTCACCTTAGCTGGGACTCAAACACGATCTTCCACACTTCAACATGCTTTCACAATCTTCAAGAGATCTTTGTAATCATTGGGATCAACTAGGTTGGCCAAACTAGTTACACAACACACTATCCAGAAGTAATCTTCAAACGCCTTCATAATTCTTTCATGTGGACCAATGTAATGATGGGAACATGATTAAGAGGTATCCACAAGCATGTTATAATCATCAAGAGCAACCACACAACCTTTAACCACTTTATCCATAAGAATCTTCCCACCAAAACACATGAACTTTACTATCTTCGATTGTTATAAAAGAAAGATAGCTTATGGACCACCAAACCATGAACCATTGCAACTATAGGAACTTATCATCATCCCAGACTTCCTTCTAGAACCACAGAGAAAAATACTTTATTGTGGAGGAATGCAGAGTAGAATACTTTCTCATTGTCGCAACTGAACTCACTAAAAAAGTAGGTTTCTCTCTAGTGAACACAATTCACTCAGATCTTCATGCGGAGGGCTCATATCTAGTGTAGCATCCTTAATCATACCTCTAACTTACTTCTAATCTATAAACCACAATTTTCAAGCAGAAATAAATGTAGATCAGTTTACCGGACTGTTCTTTAGCATGAACTATTCTTCAACATACAACTCACTATCTATACTGCACTTCTTTGTAACTCACTTGTTTCTTCTAGAGAGGCTAATTTTCTCAATATCCTCAACATACAAGTCTTCTAAACAAGTAATAGAATAAGATATAGTTGACAACAATGATATGTTTACATCAATGAAAACACCGATTAGGCACATACTTGCAACAAAGGCATGATGAACATAATTGTTATAAGAAACAAATTAATGAATTGAAGCATCTTTTTACAAAGAATAGCATTCAATTGCTTGCATCTTCTTCTTCTTCTTCTTCTACATATAAACAATCAAGATCTTCTAAAATAGATCATGCAATAAAAGATAATAAGGAACACAAACAAAAAGGTGAAGCACATTGTGTAAGTACAAGTTCTGGATCAAGTAAATTGATTCTTGATTCTTTAGCCTCTCATCATATGGCTTCATCTTAGTCTATGTTCTCTACTTTTGAGCCTTGTAATATGACACCTATATTGATGGGTAATAACACATATATGAATGTAATTGGGAAAGGAACTATTAATATTGGTGAAGGTAATTTCAATGATGTACTTTGTGTGCCTTCTTTGACCAATAATCTTTCCATATATCATATTACTCATAGTGGTGCAGGAAATGTTGTGGAGTTCACACTTGATTTAGTTGTTATTACAGGCTTGGAGAGGACAAAGATTATTGCTACAGGGGTGGTTGATCATGCATCTCGGTTATATATCTTTTTTGTTTCTCTTCTGATGATAGTTTAGATACTTTGGTTGATATTCACACTCCTTATGTGAATCATATTTCTGAGGAGAAGTTTGGTCACTTGAACCTTGGTATTCTTTCATCCTCTTTGGTTCTTGAGATTTGTGCTTCACTTCTATCTCCTCCACCTCCTACTTCTTTAGAGTTCCATGATTTAGTTCAACAAGATATTTATTGTCTTTCAAATACAGCTTTGTGGGATGAGTATTTGATATGTATTTTAAATTTGTTTTGTGAGTCCCATCTTGTAGACTTGGAGGACAATATCAAGGACATTCATCTCCTCTTTGATGTTATCTCTTATGGAGTTGCATCATCTTCTTTAGATGTGATGAGGAAACCTTCATATCCTCTTGTTCTTTATTCTGCTCTTCACTTATCATAGTTTATCATTAACCTGGAGTATCTTGACCAACATTTGAATGACTATTCTTTGTCTTTGAATCATGTTCTACATTAGTTTCCACCTAAACTAATATAACTAGTCTCAAAATAATATATGGATAATTCTCAAATTCATGCTCATTTGAGTATTCAAAATGATATTATAATAGCCTAGCATAACCCTCAACTATAATTATCAAAGCATGGATATAATTCATGAATATACAATCAATGATATAACTTATGATTAGCATCAATACATGATCAAACTCATTCCACTTCATCAACCCATTGCATACACACATAAAAACCAACTATTTAACAAGCATCTATCTCAAAGCACTATAAGGCATAAGAATCGTATTCAAGAAGAGCATGATGAGAGTTACAGAATGGTTGGTCCTTGCACATTCCCAAAAGTTTATTCTAATATCTAAATCTATCACTCATTACCATAGATTAGATCCATGGGTACAAAATTGACTTAGGTTGTTTTTATAGTCATAGATTTAAACCTCAAACTTTTAAATTCAAATTTTAAAGTCACACCTTACCAACTCCTTCCTACTAGCTATTGTGAGCTAGCCTAGACAGTATTTTGTGTGGATTTATGTGTTATCTTGTTGTATTTAAAGGTATTAATTCATTCATTTGAAATATGCTAGAAACTAGGAATCTTTAAAAGATAATTCACATGAGAGCATAATAGAGTATCCTAATTACATCTCCAACTTGAATCATAATTCTAGGTCAATTGCACACTTTCTTTTTGTCTTCAATCATTGAACAATTCAATAAATTCCCCATATGTTTATGTAAAAATCACCAATACATTTTATATTTCTAAATTTCAATTTGAAAGTACATTTTGAATTGTACTTTCCTATTTTTTTTATGCCATTAGCTACTTGCAATCCTAAACTTGCTTTGAGGAGTACTTGTTTAATCCCTAACATTGCCACCCAATCCAATGAGATTGAGATCTATTTTGATGCTCATGTTGTGAACAACCAAGAGGATAATCAAGACTATGATCATGATGCTCATGTGGCAAACCAATATTTTGCAAATGATCTTTGCTAGTTTGGCCAATTTTGAAAATCCAACATACCTAACTGATATGGCTCACGTCAAGTTTACCAATAAGTCATTTGGAAGAGAGATCTTACAAGTTAGTGCTAAATTTACTTCATCTATTGTGGTTAGTGTATCTACCTCCTCCCTCTCTTCCACCATTAATCCATCTTCTATCATTACTCCTTCCACCACCACCACTCATCATCATGGTGTTATCCTTACATCTACTAGTGTCCCACCACATAGCATCTTCCATTTTTCCACCTTCCAACCTCTATATTTCTCTCATCCTAACTACACTCCCCTTAAGATACTCACAATTCATATGATGTATTACACCTCTATGCCTACTTCATCTAACACTAGCCAACCTACAGCCAATCCTCTTAGTCCACCCACTCCAACTTCTAGCACTCTATCCCATGCTATGTTTATCCCCTATACATGCCTTTTGTGAGGCCCAGATTTTGCATGGATTTATTTACTTACGATACTTTTGGATATGACATTTTATATTATTACCATTACACACAATGTTGTTATTAATATTATGTTACATTTGTATTTTATTGATTATTGATGATCTTGTATTTAATTATTAATTATGGTTTTAATTGTGTTATATAGAATTAGAAGTTTATAATTTTTTGTTACATGTTTATGATAGGTTCTTAACAAAGATAATTGTATATATTAATACATTTTTTGGATGATTACATTTCGAAGGCTCCTAAGAAATCCACTATTGTGTTTTATCTTGTGCCGTGTGATTATTTGCCCTTTAATTATTTGCCCTTTAAGTGATAATTTTATATAAAATAAAACTCGTACGACGAGAAGGAAACCTAACCCTAGTTTTATTTCTCTCTATTTATTTATATTCTAAATCTAGTTTGGGGGTTCGTCTTTATTTTTTCAGGAAAAGTTTTGAAGAAGAGAAAAAGGACAGAGCTAGCAAAAAACATTTGGATAGCAAGGTTTCCCTAACTTTGTGGAGGTTCGTCTTTCATTATCATCATAGAAATTTTTTATTTTTGCAGGAAAAGTTTTGAAAGACAGAAAAAGGACAGAGCTAGCAAAAAAAACATTTGGATAACAAGGTTTCCCCTAAATTTGTGGAAGCAAGAGGTAAGTTTTCATACCATTCTGAAAAGTAAGTAAATGAGTCATTTTAGATCAAAAAATAAATAGATTGGTTGTCTGTTTTTCTGAAGTATTTGTGTAAATGTGATTAAAAATATTTGGGTTATTTGGGGAGTTTGATCTTTTCTTATTGGCTTAAGATCTGCCGGAAAAATATTTTCATTAGATGACGGCATGCCCTGATTTGGGTATAGTGAGTCCCATTGACTCTCCCTCTAATATGGATTTTGTGAAAATTAATTTGTTTGTGAGTTGGTATATGGGGTAGCTTGCTGTTGTGTTTTGTTGTGTGTGTTATGCGAGTAGTTTTCCTATCTCTGTTGGGAGGTGTTGGGAGGTGAGGTGAGGTACCTTGGTCATGTGAACTTGTGAATATGTGATGTTGCAAATTTACACTTAATAGGGAAGATACATTCTATGAAAATGTTTTCTGTTAGTAAAAAAAAAAAAAAAAATTGATGGAAATTAATTTCCCATGGCTTATTGTAAAGACCTCTTTGTCAATCCTATATAAACTGTGTATTTGAAGAGAACCTTCTATTCTTGTGATTGTGAGTATGGTTGTAACTAACAAAACCTTTTAAAAAAAAAGTGAGTAGAAGTACTAAATGGAAATAAATAATAGTTAATGACAGAAAATTAGATTTCGTTCATTAGTTTCTATTACTTGTCATGTCATTTTTTAATGTAGGCATATACAGGAAATATAAGAAATTTGTGTGTATGCATTGTAGTTCTGTGTATCTTCTCAATTTGTGAATGTAAACCAATTTAATAAGCATCTAAAATTTATGTTTGTAGGAGTATAATGGAATTGAATTGGTCTGTTTTCTTCATTATTGCACATTGATCACCACAGAAAACTACAAGCAAATTTGTACATCTATGGAATTACTGTGTTATGTACCCTGTTTGTTCAGCTAGAAATAATTTATAGATTAAGACATCTTACTGTGTTATGTACCCTGTTTGTTCAGCTAGAAATAATTTATAAATTAAAACTCTTGCTCATTACTGTGTTCATATATTCTTTATATTATCAATTGAATTTGTAGATTTTTATACAGAAGAACTCAGAAATCCAACTGATATATAACCTATATTTTTTCATCCCTGTTTATTTTACCATTGTTTTATAGATTAAAACTCTTGCTCATTACTATGTTCATTTGTTATTTATTTGAACTGTATACAGATTCATATGCACATGCATATATTCCTATATATATGTTTATTTATATTCTTGATGCTTGTATATTTTCTGTACAGATATATAAATATATTGACTGTACAGCTGTGGGAAGCGGCCAAGGAGGCCGTGGGAAAGCCCCACCGCTATGGCCCTCTTGTGGCAGCCGCCTCCGCTTTTACATCTTATTGTTTTTTTGTTTTATATAAAATTTTTCTATTTTAATTTTTTTCCCCTCCCCCTCCCCTACAATTTATTAAATCTGTTTTTATACAGATTTAATCCTGTATTTCCTTAGACTCTATCAACATATAGAATTAATATATTCTGTTCAATTTCAATCCATAGATCCTGAAACATCAACAATATACAGGGTATATTTGGTATACTGTGCAGATATATAATTAATTAAATAAACATTGCTTTCAGAAAATAAAAAAAACAACCATAACAAAAAAAAAAATGATATAACTAAAATAATTAAAACCCTCAGAAACTAGTCATATATAGATTATATGTGTAAACCCCACTAAGAAAACTTGGGGTTTTTGGATCTCAGATTTTCTGCAACCTTTTGTACCCTACAATCAAACTCCAGCTAAATATCTCTTCCTTCCTCTTAGCACCTACATGCATAATATCTTCCTGGTGAATCCTGCAGCTGCAATAAAAATGAGAGATGTAGATTAGGGAGAAAATTAAAACAAGGTAGTGTAAAACTTGAATTTTTATACACTTTTGATATCATTTTAGCAAGTTTTAATAGTAACTAAAATTACACCTCCACAACTCCCTATTTTCTAACTAACCTGATTTAAAATGAAATTAATGTGTAGTAGTTTAATTAGAATTTCAGATTTTGTTTTATGTGGAGAATCTTGTATGATATTTAAAATCAGAAAGTTATTGTATAATTATTAAATCATATGATTTTATTTAAATGTTAATTTTTTTCTTGTCTCTATGAAATGAAGTTTTATTTCAATTTAGAAATTAAAAGCTTTAGACTCTAATTTTATTAAAAATATAGAAATGTTATGATTATTTACTTATTTTATACAATTTAATTAAGCTAGGCCTTTTATTATTTAATTTCTTAAATATAAGATATTTAGGAAAATAGTCATCTCCTTTTCATAATTGTAATTATGGATTCTTTTATTTGGTCCATGACTACACTTAAATTATTCTGTTCATAAATTGCAATTAGGTTGCAATTAAAAATGACTTTAGATGTAAGATGGAACCTAGTGGAAATTTAGACATTTAAACTGACCCTAGAACATATTAGACTAGCCATGTTAAGTTAGTGATACCTCAACCCTCTACTTTGAATACCTACTGAAAATTCATTCTATGAGTTGTTCCCTCTCTACCACTCGCTTTTGTTTCCTTTGACCTTCTCTTTGTACGGCTTACATGCACTCGATTCAGTACAACTGTGTCATATGCATTTCATGTGCTTCTAAGAATAGAAATGGTTTTCTATTATTGTGTTATTTTAAAAAAAAAAATTGCATTGTGTTTGTACCTATTCATACTTGTGTGTACGGGTGGGCATGACACATTTAAATACTTATCTTTCCTCTTCTATGCATATTTCCCAACCTATGGTATAATTTATCTTTCTTAGCTATCATACTTATTCTTATATACACCATAGTGGCCCCCAACCTTCATTAGTTATCTCCCATTTTCCATCCTAGATGTACTAATTCACAAGATAGATCAAGTAGAAAAAGAGTGGATGTTAAACCAAATGGACAAGATAGTTTGGACTTCAAGGATGATACACACACACCCCTATCACATGAGATTGTTATACATGAACCCCTCCCTATGGGCTTTGCATCACCACAATTTTTAATATATGATGGCAAACATGACACAAACACACATTTGACATTTTTATAGTTGCATGTGTAGACTTCCTATACCAGGATAAATTATTAACAAAGTTATTTCCATGGACAAACTATAATCATATTTGTCCTTAGATTTCATAATAATAAATTTAATATCTAGACAAACCATGATGTATTATTAAAATTATAAAGTCATATAATCCTACACAAGAGTGCATCATTTATTAACATGTAATGATATTAAAGTATTCTATCAAAATGGGCCCAAAACTAAATAGAAATTGGCCTGGGTAAGATAATTTTTCCATTACAATAAGCCTAAAATAGGTGCATGTGTATGATTACATTTTGTGTTCAAGATTGGTTACAAGATAAATAATGTCCTCCTCGAATTATCCTTCTACTTATGTTTATTCTTCTAAAGGCAGCTTCATAGATCTATCAAAGGGTTCATCCCCTGATCTCCTTGATGTGCACTAGCTTGATGCATGTAGGAAACCTCCAAACCTTACAAATTGTGTTTCTTTTCATTCAGATTGGGGCTTTACGATGGCAGCATTTCTCTTTCTAGATTTACAGTTTCTATGTTGGCCATTTGTAACTCATCTAGTTCTCCTACATGTGAGTTCTCTACTATGGCATCATATGCAAAGATCTTGGGCTCTTCTTTGAAACACTGCTCTTCCCCTATGATGGCACACATGACTAACCTAACTAGAGTAGTCATAAGGTGTACTAGCTAATTTAGTACTAGGATGAACATTATTACAACCCTTTTATATATACACATCATATATTTACTTTCTTCACCCAACACAACATAACTACGCACCTAAATAAACAAGTATCCATGTATTCAATAAGTTCAATCCAACAATGTAATAAGGTCCATCATATATTTACTTTCTTCACCCAACACCACATAACTACGCACCTAAATAAACAAGTATCCATGTATTCAATAAGTTCAATCCAACAATGTAATAAGGTCCATCATATATTTACTTTCTTCACCCAACACCACATAACTACACACCTAAATAAACAAGTATCCATGTATTCAATAAGTTCAATGCAACAATGTAATAAGGTCCAGTATAATTTTTTTACATATAATGTTTAAAAAACACTGCTGGGGCAATTACAACTTAATTCTTCACATAAGTAGGCTAAGTTCTGACAATTAAAAGGTTGACTGTTTACATATCTCACTGGGTTCTATGGAGGTTCAGAAATTCAGTCTGAGTATCAACAATTTTGTTGAGTTTGAGAGTTTCATAGTAGAGCTGTGAATTTTTCAAGTGCTGAGTTTTTCTATTTTGTATCTGTGTTCTGTGAACTTTTCTTTAAAGACATATTTGTGAAGGCTGTTATCAGAAATTCTAATTCTGGTTGTAAGCTATGTTCCCCTCTACTCTAATGAAAACAAAACTATAAATATTATCATCTAGAATAGAGGGATTTTCTTTTCTGCTCTAGATTTTCTTTTTCCTTAGGTATGTCCTATACCACACTATTGTATCCTTTTTGCAGAGATTTTGCATCGAATTCTCTGCTTCTTGAATAGAAAATAATGTTGACAACATCCATGCTTTGTGATTGCATCTCCTTTCTATGAGTTATGGCTTACTCTCTGTAGTTGAGTTTGTTTAACATTGGCTTTATCTCAGTAAATGAAATGTAATCTTACCTTTCTACAGTTCACCTTTTGCCACCATAATCATTTAATGATTTTCATTTTGGCTTCACATTATAGAATTAGAATCAACAATTAGAACTATATGCCTATCTTTTCCTTTTTTGATCCCTTGGCTTTTTTCATGAAACATGAATTTTCTCACATATAAATTTTTTTACAATCAAAATTGTTAAACCTGCTAGAACTTTGTGGACAAACAACTAATAAAATATTAAACCTACAGACTTTTGTTTAGAGTGTTAATTGTGATATAATATAATAAATAATAATTAGTGTTGCTCTATTGTTATCCTTTTCGAAGGCAATTACTGTATTTGTACCATATGTATAGCAACTTGGCTTTGGTGCCAAGTCAATATAACTCCTTTTTATCTGGCAAACAAATATATTTTCTTACATAAGCCAATCTTGTTAAACCATTTACCAAATAATGGATCTAATAGAGAGTGAAGGCAGTTGATCAAAGAATTAAAACCTTCTCGGATCAAACCTACAGTGGTAGCACATCATAATAGTTGCTGTTTGCTGTTAGTAAATCATTGTTTCTGAACCAGTTATAGGGAAATGAGATTAAGGAAGTTTGACTATATTTTCTTTCTTTGCAATGAAAGAAATACACACAAATTTGAATGCCAGACTGTAGTAAGGTTGAATAAACTTTCTCTGTTTGCCTTATGCAGGGATTATTTGGCATAGAAGACATGCCCACAAGTGTGAGTAATGTGGCTTCCAGTGTGATCGACCTGAGTAGTGACGAGGAGGATTCACTTCAGGAGAAAACTCCAACAGAAATACAATTGCAATCGTCTATAGGAATTTTAAAAAACGAATGCTCTGAAAATTTGTGTAATACACAATTAGAACAGCCAATTTGTACCCAGACAGTTCGCATTTTCAAGATCAGCTCGTCATGAATTCGACTATTTCAAAGATACCAAACCTAACCTTGACAATAGGATTCAAAAAACTCTGTCATCTGTATCTTTAGCTAATGAACAACATGAAAGTGGATTGGAGCAGGATGGATCGAGGCAATCTAATGGCATTACATATTCTGCTCTTGGTTCGCCATCTCATCATGAAAGCTCTGCACAGCAAGCTTTTAGTGCAAGAGATATTCAGCAGATATTAAATCAGCAGGGAAGGCAGACCTTGCCAACATCTTCATCAAGGTCAAATTGTCTGGGCCAGCCAGGCCAGGAAATTCAAAACAGCACTGATACACTTGGAATAAATCACAGTGTGCAAGTAAACCATGAAAACACAAGAAATGTTGGAAGTATGCCTGCAGTTAGTTCTTCCATGTCAAATCAATCTCGTCATGTTTCTTCAAAGAGCAGTTTTCACCAATTTTGGAAAGCAGGAAGTTATGATGTTCGATATCCACAAAAAGAATCCATACCAGGTCCTTCTATACTTTTGGAAAATTTGCATGTTGCATATCTTTTTTATTATGAAAATATTGTCCTAGAAATTAGATATTAATTATCATACAGTTATCTGTTTTCTTATCTTCTGTGATCTTCGAACTAAGAATGTTGAGGTTCTAAGGAATGTCATGCATCTTTAGCACTGTTTCTGTGAAGCAATTTACATGATTCTATAGTAATCAGTTATGGCATGGATTTGGTACGTTCTTGCTAATGTGATGGAGTTAGACAACTTTAGATACTTTAATAATACTGACAATTATTTTCTTCTTTATGCAGGTGGAATGTTTCATGTTCGTGTACATCCGAAGTCCCTTCATTCTAATGCGACCTCCCATAAATGGGCATTTGGAGGTTTGCTTCTTATGCCACTCTTTCGAATGATAAATAATGTCTATTGACACTCTCTTTCCTTACGGTCATCTGTAGATCATTTTTTATTTATATTAGGATCCACTGCTTGAACTGTAACGTTCAATTTTTCAGTCAAGAGATTATCTTAGCCTTATTGAATAGTATGTTGTGAGATATTTTCTCCAAAGCTCTGTTCATATGTTATAAAATAATATTTTCTGTGAAGACAAATCAATTAATGTCAGAAGTTATAGGAAATGATGAATCTATTGTTGTTGAAACAAAATATTGTTGTCTAAATAAAATAGTGAAATATAAATACAAGATATAGAACTGTTTGGAAATTGAAAATTCCAAAGTTACCCTTTTTGATTCATCTTAATTATGATGCCCTGAAAAGGCAAGGCATATTAGAAGATTCCTTTGTATAAGAAACTATACAAAATGAGTGACTGAATGACAGGAAAATTTAAAATAGGAAAAAAAAAAATAAACAAAATGCTATGGCTATTTTACATGCTTATCATTATCTTCAAGGATGAAATATATGTTGAAGATTGTCAATGCACAGTTGAATGATTTATTCCTCCTAATCAGCAAAGTTGTAATCTCAAGCTGCCACTTTTACCATATAATCTATGTGTCACTTGCACAAGGCCTAGTATTTCTATTTCGTGGTACCATTGAATGTGTAATGCATACACCCAAAATGGGGTTCCCTAATGTTAATTCACACAACAAGGGTACCTTTTATCTAGACACAACATTATTAAAAATTATAGTATAAAAACTTGTGGATTACTTGTGAGTTGAAATAGAAAATGAGAAAACTGCCTATAAAGGCAAGTCTTGGTGAGTTTTTCTGAGTTTGAGCAAAAATTGGTTCTGCTGAGTTTTGCTGAGATGCGAATTTTTAAATTATAACATGAATTATTGAAAATTTAAGAAAGGTAATCATAAAGCACAACAGGTGCTCTTCCCATCATTCAACATATTCATTCATCTCAGCATAACAATCAAATTCTCTTAGTCATAATGTACATGTATAATTTATTTCTAAATGCATTGTACATAGTTTTTTTACAAATCAAAAAATTATAAAAAAAAAATGTAACAACCGAATAAATCATTCCTAATAATTTTTTAACACTTTTAGAAGAACAAGCTACATGTACACAATAGGACATAGCATAACACTTCACTCCATAAGCCATCCAAAGATTAATTTTGTATCTGAAGAGGGATGGCTCACTATACAGCCATACGGCATCATAAAGTGGTCAACCCTACCATCACCAAGTCTAAGGGGATCTAAGAAATCACAATGCTCTCATTTCACTCTCCCAAGGGTACATAAAAGGGTCTAATAATAATCCAACTAGAATGACACTTAGGATAGACCCAGTCACGCAAGAAGCCACCTCATAATTATGTGGGGTTTTCCCTCTTTTTGCAGCAGAAAATGCCATAACAAACAACAGAAAATTTTCCCAAAAGAAACACAAAGGCATGCCCCTGGGATGCTAACAAGGAAGGAGGATGTTTTCAGCTGCATAATTAATTAATTTCCAAGTCCGCTCATATTCTTCAACTCTTGTAGTCCTTATTCTTCCAACATCTTTCTATGGACCAGCAAGCAACTCTTCTAAGAACCCCAAGTCCAACAGGGTAATTAGCACCAGGGATCAAGAAACAGCTTGTATAGGCTCCAAATCCTTCACATCCTCTTCCAAGGCACTATCATAACAGCCTGAAATCAGTAAAATCCATGAAAATTGAATGGGATACAAACTAAGAAAGACACAAGCCACCAAGAAAGACCATGAAGAAAATCACAACAAATTTTAGAAAACAGTCCACAACAAAACCGATGCACATGAAGTGAGAAGAAAAAATGATGCAATTTGCATGGCCAAGATGACCTAACTTAAATCCACCACTTGAAAAAAATTGCACTTGCTCTTCTAGCTCCTCTCTCCTCCAACTCTCTTCCTTTCCAAATTTGTAATAAGTGTGGTAAAATGAAAAATTTCAGCCTATATAGAAGGATCCTCCTCCTTTGCAAGTGGAAAAGGGACATGTGCCCCTTTCATTCCCTTTCTTGCGTGAGACCCTTTATACAGTCTCCTAAGCTCCTAGGAGCTTACTCATGGCTAGAAAAGTCTCCCAACCAATGACCGACATAACCCCTAACTTATCCCCCTCAAGAAGCACCTTTCTAACCCTACCCACTTCTTAAAAGGGACAATAAAGTGTACTTCAACTTTTTATTTATTTTTTATTTTATTTTCTCCAACATCTGTAGCCTAGGACACAATTAATAAAGTGTGCATCTAAATGGACCCCTAAGTTCCTAACCACTAGTCCATCTAACTAACTAGTAATCACTAGCGTCTTAATTAAAAAGATAAAGGTGATTTTGGGAACAACATGTGAGACTAACATGGCAATGTGGTTTAGGGGATCCTCTTATCCCCTCTTCATTCTTTCATTGCACTTGTAATATGTGCACCCATTGCACCCATCAATACATCCAATCAAGATAACATACATAGAGAATCCTCAAATAGTGATTTAGTTTGTGCATATATCTACATATGTTATCACCAAACATGTAGAATGCATCAAAATTGGATAATAGAATAATCATATCATGAGAAAGGAGCATCAGCAGATATGATTAGTTAACTAGGATCCTATATTCTATTGATGATGATAATTGTCAATAAATCATACTAAATCATTTGTGTTTCTTAATTACTAAGTGCAATCAGAGATAAACACAAAATAGCCTATACTCCTGGAAAACACACATTTCATCTTCATAAATATAAGATACAAGAGATGGTCTAGATGTTCAATAAATCATAGAAGTTTAGAACAACAAAAGTTTCAGTCCATAGGTCAAAATGGAGAAAACGTTGAGTGTGGCATAACATAATGAATGTCTTGGTTGACTGGTCCAACAATTCTTCTTCATCATTGTTTGTGAGGTTGGTTTGGGGATGATTTATTACTTCACTGTAAGTTTTTTTTTTTTTTTTTCCCACAGATAGGGCAATGGAAAGAACTATTGAGCTTGTTAGAAGGACCTAATGATGGTTGTAATGATTGATTTGAACGAATAGAAGTTTCATAGAGTTGGGGCTCTTTGAAAGTCAGATTGTAGTTGTAATGATTGATTTGGACGAATAGAAGTTGGGGCTCTTTGAAAGTCAAATTGTTGTATAGAAGTAAACTACAGGTGGATGGTAGCTATGAGTTGAGAGGATACCTACAGAATATAGTTATTAGTTCTATGAATGGTGTAATTATTAGTTATTAGTTCTATCCATGTAAATACACATTTATGTAGTCAAGCAATCTTTTTAAGTTTTCCATTGACTCCATTCTACATCTTCTTTCAGAAGAATGGTCTATGGTATGGGTCTATGTAGATGGCATATGAATGCCTGCGAAGAGCTTATTCTTTGGAGTTCCAAATGATATATATTTTTCTTCTTACATGATATAGAAAAATTGTTCCTTACAACTATCAAGGTCATCAGATAATGGATTCTAGTTGTAACATTCTTAGAGAGAAACTTGTGCAGATGTTTCATTAATAGAAATTTTGTATTTGGAAGAAAAGAAATCAAGCCTTTTTCATGTTGTGCAAAGCAGGGGATGTTGATTATGAGATCAGTTCCAAGACAATGGGAAAGCACTCTTTGGTTCAGATTTAAATCTTTTATATTTATTATGTGTTAATTTTGACTGATATTAACTTTACTTTAAGTTTACAGTTCTGATGATCAAGTTTATTGTTCTAAAGCTTTGTTATTATCAGGGAGTCTGCCATTTCAGTGTGGTTGTATAAGATCCATAGAAAGGCCAGTCCCCAGTTAGATACCATACTGGATATTCTATTGCTTCCCTGAGAACATTTTTAGTTAATCTACATAATGCTTCTGCAGTACCATTTTCTTTTTTTGGAAATTGATTTTGAAGTATGTCACATTGTAATGAGTTGATCCATCATATTACTATTGTGACATGGTCCAACATCGCCCCATCAGCCGTGGGGACCCCTTTGTTTTGGTGTTTTGGTCTGTGGTCTTCGTCAGGGTTTGTTATCTGCATTGAGATCTTCTTTCAACAGCATGCCCGCTCCCCCTGGATCTCCGCCTAAGTGGACTTCAGTTACCTTCTGGCATGGCTTTCCATTTCCTATTCTCTCAACAGGCTAGATGACCGCTTGAGTGGATCTTCTTGACTCGTCAGAAACTCTACATGTTTTGAGTTAGTCTCTGGTGGGCTTAAGTGACCGTTTGCCCAGGGTGTCTGTTGCCTGGCATGGTTATTAATGCCCCTTTGGCAGATCTTCTAGTCATCACGAAAATGTTCTATTCTCAGCATCAAGCCTGGTATGAAGCATAATGTCTGCTCCAAGTTGATTGTTTGGACTCTTGGCAGTGATTAAATGCTTGGTGAGCATTTCTCAAATCATGCATTCACCCCCGTCGATCATTCATGAAGGGACGGACTTTTGAGAGTCCACTGCAATCCTGCGTTGTGCACGTCGAAGCAAAGGGACCACTAGGGCGGAGATAGGTCTTAAGTTTGCAATTTTCTTTTTTGGCCAGGATCTCTAACATTCGCTCTGACCCACTATCTCTTTGGCAATCATGATGACCCAAATTTTGGAAGCATTGAACGATTTGGTGCAGAGCGAATCTGTTCTATTCTTAGCATGAAATTAATTAGGCACTAACACATGGATAGGGAATAAATTGAGATTCCTGCTGACTATTTAGAGGCGCCAACCCAAAATAGCTTTGTGTTTTAAAACCGTCACATTGGATATTTAATGCTTCTGATATTTGATTATGAGTGCTCATTCAGGATCTACTCATCATGTTTTTGGACATGCATAATGTTCTAATGCATCATGCGACGGCTTGAGTGTGCACATATGCATGTATTTGACTGGCAAAAATGCATTCCTATCATAATGATTGGTGTATCGGATGATTCGGTCAGTGCCCTTGGAGGATGCGGGCATTATGCATTAAATATACCTGTGTCATATATTCTATGAACAGTTTCATACTTGGAAGTATTAAGTCCTATGTCCAAGTGCATGTTTGTACTTGTTGGCCTCTAGTAAAAAAAATCATTTGTAATATTTCCTCACCCTCTCTGCATTGTAGGAATCATACTTGGAGACTCAAGGAATTCAGCTGCATCACATTACAAATTTGCTTATGAATGGAGTTCAATATCATATCTTGTTCTTCGGAACTTGTGTATGAACTTTGAAGGTCATCTTCTCGTATCAGTGGTCACAAGACTAAATTTGAGGCTATGAGTTTAGGGAGAAGTGGATCAAAGTCATTGAGAGGATTAAGTTTTATCATTAATTTTGCATTAATAATTGCAAAGGAGTGAGCTAATTTAAAATTTACATAATCATTTTATCCCACATACACGGTACAGTGAGTTTTGTCTGCAAAAGGGGATCCTTATGAGGTTTTTTTGAGTGGGTGCTTGGATGTTGAACCGGTTAATATTACATAATCTGCCCGGTGTTCTCGAAGCTTCCTGAGTGCAGGTTTAGGAGTCTCTTCCTTGGTTGAAGTCTTCGAGAGTTTAAGAAAGATCACCTTCTATTGCTTGAAAATCAACTTCCCCTCCATTAAAGCACATAAGGGATTACAACACACGATTATTGCAGGTCCATTAGGAGATCAGATTTGACAGGGGCAAATAGGAGCTAAGTGTGTTGGTGAGACATTTGGACATTTTGTTCTCACGGGAATCGCATTATTGTTTTTTTTGCTTTAGCAGAGGTTTGAGATAAATTGAAATCTTGCATCCCACATGTATTAAATGTAGGTTTTGTTACTATTATGTTGCTACTAAATATCATTTTCAAGATTTTGACATAAGGCGGTTGTGCAGGTGAAGGATGAGTGCGAAAGACAGACAAGCATTGATGAGGAGCGACATGAAGGGAACGTGGCCAGAGACAAAGATCACTTCAAAGTGGCGAAACCTCTGTGACACCAATCTGGGGAAGACCAATATGCAAGAGATTCGGCAAAATTTGCACAAACCCAATCCATCGGATCTAGTCAGACGAATGTTGAAGAACGGGATTGTGCAAGCTGCTTGTTTCCCGCCAACAATGCTGTGTCCAGAACTGATGTTAGAATGCGCCAAGCATTATAATCATGAAAAGAGATGTATTATGACTAGAGAGGGCAAAGTACTTGCTTATCTGAGAAAGGAGGCGATCGCGGAAGCTTTTGACATCCCCTCATACAAAACTACTACATTTTGCAACAAGGAGTCTGCTTTGCAACTTTATTTGGTGGGACTTGAGAAATGTATGGAGGTAATAAACAATAGTTGGTTGGTGCAACCAAGGCCACATGTGAGTAAGGTACCTAAAAAGCTTCACAAGTCTGACTTTCATCAAGAAATCAACTATATGGTTGTGTTTTTGAACCGCATCATGGGCTGCCCACAATCGGCAAATTTTGAGCCCTGGATGTTCTTCTTCATTGAAGAAATTATAAGTGGAAAAAGAATGATAGATTGGGCTGAAATGATCAGCAGCAACATTGATGATCAATTGAAAGGTTTACAGGAAACGAAAACATTTTACATGAGCTCATATATTATGTATATGTTTGCCAGAAACGAGAGATATCCAGGATTGAACTGCAAGGGGAGAGTTGGAAATGGAGAAGGACAGTTCAAGGTTTATGATTGCTATCCTCAGCTGTACTTACAGGCTATATCCCATTACAGAAGGTTTAATGATGCCTTTTCCATGCATATTGTTAGATTGTTACAAGGTAGCACATGCAGGAGATTGTCGAAGGAGGCCATGAGCTTCATCGCAAAATACGGAAAATGGTTTATTCAGTTTCCAAGGTTCACATACATCCGTGTAGAGGGCTTCTCGTCACTGCCTTACAGATTGCCTAGGTACCCCACTGACAAAATGGTGTTGTTGGAAGTAACACGACAGCTGGTTACATTTGACAAGGTCCAGAGAAAGAGGAAAAAGACTACAACAAAGTTTCCAATCAGCATCGGGAGGCTTGAGACTTGCATGTCCTTACAAGCCGCTGAAAATTCAGAGATAGAGTTACAGGCTTACAACTTGGTATGCCACAATGATGTACGCAGTAACTTCGATCCATTTGGCACGGTCAGGCAGAAATTTGGGACCAAATATGAGCACAAACCACAGCTCGAGGATCATTGGATAGATACATATGATGATATAGAAATAAGAAAGAAGAGTTGCTACCGACTGTCTTTGGACTTGGTCAGATCAACAAGAGTGATCAACATTCCGGATCAACTTGAGGAGAATCACAAAAGACTTTCACAAAGTTCCTATGAAGAGAAGAGAGATAGGCCCTTCACCATCAATTGGTCTGAGTAGGAGGCCACATGCAATGATGATTTGATGATGCCAATCATATCGCATACAAGAAAGTATGTGGACTTCTAGATTCGTAGGCTCCAGGAGAAGAATGTCCAATTGACTTACAACTTGATGGGAGGGGTTAGTGTACATCAGTCCAAGGATGCTTCAAGTGGTGGGTCATCCAATAATTCCAATGGCTCAGAGGGTGAAGATGATGGTCCGCATGGGGATATTCAGCCAAGTAAGAAGGCAAAGACTAATGATCAGGAGGCAGCTAGTGCATTTTCAAGACAGGAGGGTAACAATATAATAAATATCGATGAAGATGAAGTGAGACCTGATGAGCAGACATCCTTGAAAATCCAAGATGATCAGGGAAACAAACAAGGTAATCAAATTGGTGAAGTAGTGTCAAAATCAGCTAAGGAGCAAGAAGTGGTCATGATAGAAACAGAAGCTGAAAATCAAGGTGACAAAGAGTTGTATGAGTTTGATGAGGAGGCTCTTCCCACTGTTCAGCATAAGGGAGTTCAAGAAGAAAGTCAGGAAGACCTGTCCAATCTACCTGAGTGGTTAAGAGATCGAGTCAAGGAAAAGTCTGTTATTGAAAGGGAACCCATACTAAGTTTAGAAGACTTGTTGAGCAGGGCCAAAACTGACAATGGAAAGCAGAAAATTACTAAATTCTCAAAGATCACAAGAGGCAGCTCGGGGTCAAGGCAAGTGCATATTGCTATCCCAAGAATCAGCAAAGAGGCAGATGATGGCGTTCCAAGTGCATATGACATCAATACTTTTGATTTGGGACCAACCATAGCAGAGTAGGAGATAGAAGAGTTGGAAGATTCAGTTGCTGTCATCAAAGAAAGGCTACGGAAGGAATAAGAACAGAGGATTCAGTTAGAGAAGGATAACTTGGCATTTCAGCATTATATTCAGCAATTAATGAGGCCACTAAGCCAAGCTGAAGTGATGGTTGCACCACTGGCATTGCTCTCGTAGGAGTCTGTGTTTCATTTGGAAGAAATGAGGTCCTCTTCTCGAATATTGCAGGACTGGGCCGCAAATTTCAAGATCAAGGCTGATAGGTTCATGGATGAGATTGTGAAGTTGTACAAGGAAGCTGCTTCAACATTTGACAGAGTTCAGAATATTCTAATTACTTGTGCACAATTCATAAATGTAAGGGAAGAAGTTATGCCTCAGTTGAAAAGGCTGATTTATACTCCAAGTGCCACATTGTTGGATGAAGGGG
Organism: Cunninghamia lanceolata; assembly: GCA_027924645.1. Lineage (NCBI taxonomy): Eukaryota > Viridiplantae > Streptophyta > Pinopsida > Cupressales > Cupressaceae > Cunninghamia > Cunninghamia lanceolata. Next base: position 1,840,146 of record BSBN01001670.1, on the reverse strand, counting down.
TGATTGAGCAGGGGCTAACATATAATTTCCATTCTTGGTACTGTGCACTCAGCATAAAGGAGCAAGTTTTGGGAAAGGTTGAAGGTGATTGCACTCAAGCAAGAGAGGTACTTCGGGAAATGCAAAACAAAATACTTGTTTTCGTAAACAGGGTAGTTGATTCTAATGGAGAGATTGATGAATACTTGTTGAAAGACAAGATGCATGCAAAGTATTTTCGGCATACACAGGCTGTTTCGAAGGAGTTGTTGGATGAAATTTGCATGCTTTCCACTTTCATGGGCACATTTCAGACATCCATGGCTAGTTGGGAAATGATAGTTGTCAAATCTACAGAGGAGCTACAAATCATAGAGGGCACCATTCAGACTCTACCAAGTGTACCTATGGAGCAGGTTACACGTGTCATCGCTAGATTTGTGGAGTTTACCATGAAAAGGAAAGGTCATAAATGAGGGTATTCCACTTGGTTGGTGCATCATTAATGCAAGGTCTAATTTTAGTAAAATTTGTAACCACTTGCCTGTGTGGCATGATATGGACCCTTGATTTAAAGTTTTAATCTTGGCCATCCATTGGGTTTTGGGGCCTATATAAACCCATTTTTTCTCTCATTTGTAAAGGGGGGATGCTCTGGGAAATTGTTGCTCAAGACTCTGCTGAAATAAATACAAATTCATTGCTGAAATTTTCATGGTGATTTGTGCTATTTCAAATGAATGCATGGTTTCTAAGTGTTCACTCATAGAATAAGATCTATTTAGTTTGTTTTCAGCAATTTAGTTTTATGTTTTATGGAAGTTGTTGTTGCTGATTCATGTTTGGTGTCTCCATAGTTCATACCATTTATAATTTGTCGATGGCAGGTTGTAGTGCATGGTTAGTCTGAACATCATCTGAGCTTAATCTGAAAATCTTCCTTTACCCTTAGAAGATAGCACCACTTTTGTGTAGTTGTTTCCTTATGGCGAAGCAAAATGTGGTTGAGATTCCGGTGAATCAGTGGTGATTGCTTGCATTTAGATTAGAGCCTTCTAAACTTATTTCCTTTTGCATTTTCTTTAAAATCTTGTTAGATTTAGATTCAAGAGCTTCCATTGTCATATCTTAAGTTATTGAATTGGTAGACCTTCAAAGCAGCTGTGTTACATGTTATCCAAGAGAAACAAGTTTCCTATTGTTGAGCATTTACGTAAGTCCATTTGTGTCAAACAGTAATTCGCATCCTACTGCTAAGTTATCCCAAGTCGCAACACGAAAAGTAACTAATCAAGAACCTTGGAGTCTACTCATCTGATCACTTAGCTTAGCATTTGAGGGATTTTGTTCAAGAGAGGATAGAGCACACCAGTATTTTATTTTGCGTTGTATGTGCAAGGAAAACACATCAACAATTACCTTACCCAGCTTTTTCCAAAGAAAATCAGGAATACAATTAAAACTCAAATTCGATGTGTTTCAACCTTTATACGATCTGTTTACATTCTGAATTTGCTATGATTCTAGAACTACATTTATCTATTATCCTGGAGGTATTCATTATGATTTCCTTTTCTCATTTCTGAAGCTAGTAATTATGCATGTTTCTTTCTTTGTACCTTCTTTTGTCTGAACTCTGACTCCCTCCTGTCAGATTAAGGGGCAAGTGTGTGATATCTATAATTTTAGAGGTGATATCTTTCCTTGTAAGGATAAATGGGAATATCACCAAGCCCAGACCGGCTCTAGGGATAAAGTGGCGCCAGTCTGGGTGTGTTATAACATGCTTTATTGTGCTGTGGGGATTTGAACTCAAATCATTCTCTTTATGAATGCACCAATTTACGATTATACAATTAACCTTTGACTGTTGCAAAAAAGTAATGTTACTCTATTGTATGGGGTGTACAATTATCTTTTTTTCTGTTTTGGTGACTACTTTTTCTTTGTTTTTCTCCATTTTGTAGTCATGTTTATTAGATTCAAATTTTGAATAAATAATGATGTTATCAAAATAATATGTTTAAAGGTGGTTCTTCCTTGTGACGTATTTCCCACTTTGTGGCCAATTGTTGGTATCTCAATTTACCTAATCTTTAGTATATATTTTGTTGAAATTTTATTCTAATGAGTTTTAATTTTTGTTTATCATTGCAGCTATTGCAGAGCTTCTTGATAATGCAATTGATGAGGTAATGTAGATTTGTACTTTTTTTTTGGGTGAGATGAATTGCTGAGGCAGCTACAATCACTCATTTGTGATAGTTACCACAGGGATGAGAGAAGTTCATAACTAATGTTTATTTTTTAAATATTTTGGTCAGTTTTGTTTGCTAAAGCATTGTCTAGATGATGACTATTTGTCAACTTGATGTATGATGTTTTGATGATACGATATTTTATATTTGAAGATTAGTGTTCTATTATTGTCTATATCAACTTGATATATGATGTTTTGATGATACGATATTTTATATTTGAAGATTAGTGTTCTATTATTGTCTATATCGTGGGTAGAAATTTCCCTATTGTGTTTCTTATTTTGGTCTAATAACATTCAGATACATCATGGTGCATCTTATGTCAAAGTGGACCGGATTTATAACCCTCGTGACTGCAATCATGCTTTACTTTTTCAGGGTGCGAAAATTATTCTTAGCTTGCTATCACTATTTGTACAAATTGGTATTGTATTTACTTTTATGAGCACTTACTAGTTGAAATTATCACCTTCTATTTTCTTTTGCAGATGATGGAGGCGGCATGGATCCTGATTGTATACGACAGTGCATGAACTTGGGATGTTCTATGAAGAACACAAACACTACCATAGGACAATGTAATTCCAAGGCAGATGAGCCACACCCGGCATTGCAGAAAAAGCTCGAGTGTAGTTTTTGGAGGATAATCACATATCTATTAAAACAATTTAAGTGTTTATTGCATGACTAGGCATGGGCTGCTTTCATTGTTGAACTGATTTCTATCCATTTGTGTATGCAGATGGTAATGGCTTCAAAACAAGTACAATGAGATTGGGAGCAGATGCAATTGTTTTTACTCGGACAGCTTGTGGAAGGTGCTGTTTGTTTTTTATTGAAACAAGAATAATCTCAATCACATCATTGTTTTTCTTGAGATTATTCTTGCTAATATTAGACTGCTTTATGATATGTTTCTCTCCATTCACATCATTATTCTTCTTAGTCACAAATCATCACAATATTATTCTTGCTAAGGAGTACAATAATAATCACAATCACGTCAGTGTAATAATAATCTGAATATTATCATTTTAGAAAGAATGCTCTCAATCACATAAGCAGTATAAGGACAATGTTGTAATTGAGATTATTCTTGATATGTTTCTTTCCATGTTTTTCTCTACCAAGACTATTAAAATGTTCCATAAGATGATTGAGATTATTCTTGCTAACTTGAAGCTGCCTTATGATGTTCCATTTCAATGTATTTTCTTAGTATAATTATTGTAGAAAAATCCCCCTCATTTTGTAGTCTATTGCACATTAATTTAGTGCAGTTTAGTCTTTGAGCATTCAATTCTAGTTTATTTTTAAGGGTTCGTATCCTGCACCTAGGATCATGTGTGAGTTTAAACATTTACTTTGAAGAAATTGAAAGCATATGTACACATCCAGATGACATTCACATTCTTGTTTTTTTTTAAAATACTTTTTTAGGGTTTATGATTGTAATGGTAGCATCTACAAAGTTGTCTTTAATTAATTTCTTTTGGTTGTTGAATTTTTAATTTGGCAGCTCTTCAACTCAGAGTATTGGGATCCTTTCCTACACATTCTTGAGAAAGACGGAGTAAGATGACATTATAGTTCCTATGGTATGATATAATGTCAAGGTGAAATCAGAATATCTTTGTTTGAAAATTACTATTGGATTTCATGCATTGTATATGTTTTGTAGGTTGATTTTGAGCTGCCAATGGGTCCCCAAACACCAAGAATGTTAGTTCGTTATACAACAGATATGTGGACAAAAAACTTGGCAACAATCTTACAGTGGTCTCCTTATACAACAGAAATTGAACTTATGAAGCAGGTACATGATTTATTCAAATGGTTATTTTGATAATTAAAAAATGCCATCAATGTCACATAAAGGTACAGCACAGTAGTTTATTCTCAGCTTAATGACTTAATGACTTACTTGCCAAATTTATTATTATATCAAGACTTGTATTTTTACAATCCTTTGAAAATTCGATAACCTCTCTATGATTCTTGTTACCTCTTTTTGACAGTTTGATAACCTCTCTATGAGGTTCTCCCACTTTCCCATCTGCATTTTTTATTGTTTGTGGAAATCAGTGTACTTGGAGAAATGCTTTCCTTCTCTTTGGCCCATGTGGTCCAGCAGAATTCTGAAATTTACTTATAATGTCCATCTATTCAGCAATACAAAATTATTATAGAGAAGAAAAAACTGTGCCAAAATCATCTGCAGTTTCATCCGTGAGTTTCCCCTCCAAAGCCAAAAAAAAATCCTCTTTGAAACGAGACCACCATCAACCTAAAAAGACCTAACACACTAAAAAATAGGACTGATGCCTCAGAAAAGGTGGTAACAGAAAAACAGACCAAAAATAGGGAAATCTAAAAATATAAAAGAATCACTCCCGAGTCCCCTGCAGCAATAAGAAATCTAAAAATAGTGAAGTCTAGAGTATCTTCGGTTACATTAAAACTTATAGAAGTGTTGTGAGTTTAAGCAATCGGCCAATTCTTGTCATTGCAGACTATTTAAATATTCAACAACAATACAGAAATTGGTATACAAGAGCAATAAAAAAATAGATTCCAGACTGAACAAATTCTTGTTGTAGCATCGTCATTATCGTGAACACACAAAGTTTAAGAATGGGTTATCTTCATTATAATGACATATGATATAAATCCCTCCAAATATTAGGCCCGACTTTATGTAACATTGGAATTATTAAATTGATCTCCTTAATGTAACATTGGAATCATTAATTGCTCTCCTTTATTCGTATCAGCCAAATAACACTTGCGAATCACCTACATCAAAACTGTTCCACCATTACGTAAAATCTTGGGTTGCAAATTCCTTCTACCAAACTCATATGCAACTGTGCCCATTTTGCATGAATATTTGCCCAATCACTAGGCTTCCTCCTCTTATTGCTAAAGAACATCCTGCAAATACCATCCATGCAACTCCCTCTTTCAGCATAGCCACTGTCATGAATCATGATCATAGGTTCAGACAGTTGTTCACCCCTCTTCAAGACGATACACCCTCTGGGTAGTGGGCACCATGTCTTCTCAATAAGGGTTGGTTTACTGTTTCCAGCCAAGGACACATGGTCATAAAGCAAAGCTATAGCATGCAGGCTATATAGAAACCCATAGAACACTGTGTTAAACAAAAACAAAGATAAAAGTGTCTGATACCATATAGAAACCCTTAGAACACTGCACAAAACAATCTTTGACCTAAATGCAAATGAAAAGATGGACCTATTATAGATTTCTCCACGCATCAGGCATTGCATGTACGCAGCAAGCTATAACTAACAGCTTAAATAAAACAAAAGTGACTCCTAAGTTTCCTTCAGCAAAGTATCCATTATTTACATCATATGTACAATGTTCAATTTTCATTGATGTACAACAAAGGAACAATACTTAGTATTTTGTCACTAGTCTGTTGTGGTTTGAAATATTCTATGTGTGCGTGGAAATCTTAGAGTCCATATTGATTTTGTCTTTTTGTTCTTTTTATAAGTGCAGGGACTGTTAACATGGAAAATGAATGTCTATATTTTGATTCTTTCATATGTTTTGCAGTTTGAAGACATTGGACCTCATGGAACAAAAGTAATCATTTACAATCTTTGGCTTAATGATGATGGCTTTATGGAGCTTGATTTTGATACAGACAAGGAAGTATGGCCCTATACTAGTGGATCTCTATTTGATACTATGCATTTAAGTCAGTACACAATGTTATTGGCTACATCGCTGGAGAGAAAACTGCCCATATTGAATTTTCTATCCTTATTTGTTGTATATTTTTTCCTAATAATCTTCTGAAGTAACTTGTATGCACTACTGTGTCTTTCATTGCCTTTCTGATATATGAATCATTCAATTCTATTTCTGTTATTAATTTCTGTCTTGCAGTGAGATTGAGAATGTTCTTTGTTTCTCTATTCAATCTAGATTACTGCATATTCCAAATTATTGCTATCCACTGTTGTTGGTGTTCAGGGTAAAGGCTGAAATCTGTTATTACTGTTGTCTTGGCATAAGTATAATTAACTAGTACTTTACTATGTGTTATCTCTACGTTGAATCTAGGATTCTAGACTATTCCCCGTGCTTTAAAGAGTTTCAATTTTATCTTATCCCCATATTCTAAGAAAAATTTCCATTATGAACATATGGGCTGTAAATACACAGGAACTAAACTCTCTTTTGTCTATAATAAAGAATTATTAATAAGTCTTAAACATGTGCAGATACGAAAAAGAAGTATTCTCGGATAGAAGCTATTTGAATTGGCTATGCACTTACATGATCCATTCCTATGTCTACTAAAACTGGTAGCCACTGACTAATCTGAAATCAGACAATTATTAGACAGTATTTTCGTTTGTTGACATACCGAAGGGTTTGGTGAAAAGACCTGAAAAGAGTGAAATGGAGACTAACATTTGGATGGACCGAAGTAAAACATTTTAGTATGTAAATCATAGTTCGAAATTTTAGATGCAACAAGTACTCAACTAACTTTAAAAAGTACTTAAATTCCTTAAAAATAAACATAAATTTTATGGAAAATAGAGTCACAAAATGTATCAAATGAGTCTATAAAATGTTGTAGAAGATTTTTCTATATGATTTGAATACAAAATGAGTGCAATTTCAAATCATCATGCAAATACAACGATCGACCAATAAATATGACAATTTGCCTATCCATGCAAGTTACAACAATTTACAATTTCCTCTTCCTCATATATGATCTAGTGAAAATTTGGGGTCTATTCCTTATAGTTGGCTACGACTCCACTCTCATACTGGAAGGTTGTAACTCCACCTTGAAAATGAATGGCAATGACTTCTTCTTGCCTCAAGTTTAACATCATCTGTAATGATTGCATCCAATCCAATGTCTCCTCTTTTTGCAGCATGCTCCTTTGCTTGACTCTCAAAATCAACAATCTTGTCTTCTATAAACATGGGGGTGTCCTCATCTTGTGTAGTATGGATCAATTTCAGGGCATGCACAAAGCCAAAACTACCTTTTGGTCCCAACAAGATATAATGTGTTAGCATTAAGGCTCAGTAGTTGCCAAGCCTAGGCTTGGTCACTATTGATCCATAATGCGCTTACGTTATGGCTTTATAGAAATAAAAACTTAAAGTTAAATTCTCTTTCTCTTTTATTTCAAATCTACATATATTTTTTTATAATAAAAGACAATTGAGCAACCAATAAGAAAGAGTTTTAAGGTGTTAGTATGGTCAAGCAACAAGGTAGTGCAGAATTTAAGCCCATGTTAGACATACACCAGTACTATAGGCAATACTGGAAGAAAAAACAACAAATAGAGAGATAGAGAGATAGACGAGGGGAGAGGGACAAGGAAAGATAGATATAGAGGGACAAATAGAAAGAGATAGAGGGGGGAGAGTGAGGGGGAGAGAGAGAAAGAAGAGAGATAGAGGGATGGAGAGAGGGAGAGATAGAGGGAGGAAGGGATAAAGATAGAGGGAGACATAGAGAAGGAGATGGAGATAGAGAGGGAGAGATAGAGATAGAAATATATAGAGGGACATATAGAGAGAGAGAGAGAGAGAGGACAGGAAAGAGAAAGGGAGAAGGGATATTGAGAGAGATAGGTAGAGAGAGGGAGAGATAGAGAGAGAGGTGGGGAGATAGAGAGGGAGAGATATAGAGACATGGATAAGGAGAGATAGAGATAGAGGTAGAGGAGGAGGAAGAGAGAAAGAGAGATATTGAGAGATAGAGAAAGAGAGGATAGAGAGATATAGGGAGAGTCTCTTTCTACCTATCATTTATCACTCTATCTTTATCCTCCATATATATCTCTTTGTCTCCCTTTGTCTCTCTATCCTTCCTCTCTCTAGCTATCTATTTTCATCTCTCTCTCTCTTCATATAGTATTAAGGGCATAGATCTTCAATCAAATCATGCCACATACATCTTGACCAAACACAATAGATTAGTATTAAACACATATCTTGATCAGCACACAATTATAAAGAAACATTGCACTTACAAGAATATGAATTACACTTAGGATCAATGAATAGGTATATGAATAGGGGAGAAGATCTCATGGTGGATATATACTGTAGTCACAGTTAGGAGGGTCCATAAAGTGAACAGTCCAGACTGTACAGCAAGAGTAAACATAACGGAAGCAACTCAATTATAGAATGCAAATGCATACTTAGTCATTTAATATATCATAGATTCAAACTACAAACATGCCGATAACATACAGGCTTACAGATCAGGGCTCAAAGGCCTAATTATCTAGTTAAAATACATGGGCAAGATATAGCTTTGAAGCACCTTACAGAACAAAATCCGAAGACTAAAATTTCATATTATGATTCACTACTTTCCTAGGAATCTATTACATGATTATATATCATCTTTAGGTCATAAGATTCCTCAACATTGGCCAAACAGATTACAAACTCCAATCAAAGAGATGTAACATGTGTACACAGATAGGTCAAACCTAAACTTATGGGAATCCTCCATGAGTGAATGAATCCATGTGTGGTTCTCAGGGAAGGTTGGGCACGTCCAAAAGTATCTTGAATGATGTGTAATTTAGCTCCACAAGTCATGAACATGCTCCCCGAGTCTTCTCCTTTAGTTGTCCATCTAAGATTCTCTAAATGCTTTGCTCTGAGAAAAATAGTCAATCTTTTGATAGCGATATCTTTCCAAAAATTGATCCAAATGATTTGAAATTTGGATATGATGTGCATGAAGATGTCTAGATTAAGTCCATCTCTGCAAGGTTTGAAATGAAACCATGGTAAAATGTGGACCAAAATACAGAAACTACTACTGACTGAACTGACTATACTAAACTGGGAAAATGAAAGAAACAAAATAAAATGCAAATGTTTTTGGTTAATGCAAGATTGCTCTTGAACCAAGGATGCTCATGTAGCATACACCCAAGGTTGTTGAAAAAGTGAGTCCCTCACTTTGTTGGGGCTAGAGAAAAACCAAGACGGTCCACCTTAGCCTGAGAAATCCAAGATGAATCTTCTTCTGGTCTACCTTTCCACTTTACCAAATTTTCCATATATTGCTTTCCTCTGATACTATGTCCAATTCTACTATCCAAGATGTCTTCAATCTTCTCTAGTGCTCATAATGGTAACTTCTTCTTCAAGTCCTCTTCAATGCTATCACTGAACTTTACTTCAGGATACTGATATCGGTCTGCAATGTTGAAAATAGGTGATATACTAATGTCTCCAGTAGCTCCACTTCGTATGCATTTCTTGAATCAAACTTTCTGAGTATCGTACATGGTCCAAACTTCTTCATCTTCAACTTGTTGTATGTCCCAACTGGAAATCTTTCTTTTCATAGATATACCATAACTTCATTTCCAACTAGAAATTCATGTCTTCTCTTCTCATCTGCTTGTTCCTTATACTTACTATTCATCTTCTCAATTGTTTCTTAACTTGATTATATACTATCTCCATATGTCCTACAAATTTTCTACTCCTGCACTCCTCTTATCCTCCATTCTAATATCTCTCAACTTTATTACTTCTCTAGGGTTAGTTCCTATCACAATCTCAAATGGTGTTCTTCCTGTCTCATGTTCACTAAATTATTATATGCAAACTCTGCTTGTGATAGAATCAAGTCCCAATTTCTTGCCTAATCTCCAACCAAGCATCTGAGCAAATTTCCCAAACTCCTACTCACTACCTCTTTGTGTCCATTAGTCTATGGATGAAATGTTGAACTGAACTTTAAGTTTGTGATTTCATCCATAGACTAATGGACACAAAGAGGTTGAACTGAACTAAACAAACAAATGTTGAAGTCAAGAAGGATGAAATGTTGAACTGAACTTTTTCTTCCTTCTTGATTTCACACTACTCCAATTTCATTTCCACTTGCATCACAATCTACTTAAAATTCCTTATTGAAATTTGGTAATGCTAACACAGGTTTCTCTATTACTTTCTACTTCAACAATTCAAAACTTTTATCTACTCCTGATGTCTACTTAAAGTCTTTTTTATCACATCTCAGTTTCTTTGTCATAGGGTTACATATTGAATTGAAATTTCTAATCAACTTCTGGTAGAAACTAGCTAATCCATGAAATGATCTGACTTATCCAATGCTCTTAGGTGTAGACCACTCAACAATTGCTCTAACTTTCCTAGGGTCCATCTTCAATCCTTTATAGAAATCGTAAATCCCAAATATACCAATTCTTTCTTCATGAAACTATATTTCTTTATGTTTATCAACAATTTCTCTTCTCTCAATCTCTTCAATACTTGTCTCAAGTGCCACAAATGTTCTTCTTTTGTCTTACTGAGAATTAGAATATCATCCAAACATACAATAACAAACTTAACCAAGAATTTCTTTAAAACTTCACTCATCAATCTCATGAAAGTACTCGATGCATATGTCAATCCAAAAGGCATCACTAACCACTCACACAATCCTTCATTTGTCTTCAAAGTAGTCATCCATTCATCTCCTTCTCTGATTCTGATCTAATGGTATCCACTCTTCAAGTCTATCTTTGTAAAATATTTTGCTCCACTCAAACAATCCAAAATGTCATCCATCCTAGGTAATGGAAATCTATACTTAACTGTGATCTTGTTGATTGCTCTAGAGTCTGTACACAATCTCCATTCTCCATCTTTCTTCAGTGCTAGCACTGTAGGTACTGCACAAGGACTTAATCTTTCTCCGATCAAACCTTTCCTCAACAATTCATGTATCTGTCTATTCAGTTCTTCATTCTCTACTGGTGTCATTCTGTGCATTGCTGTGTTAGGCAAACTAGCTCCAGGAATAAGATCCATGTGATGATTGATACTCCTGATTGGTGGTAATCCTTCAGGTATATTATCTGATATGATGTTTCATACTCTATCAGCAACTTAGTTATCTCCTCTGTCTATGATTTTTTAGTTTCTGTCTTTAGGTTTTTTAGGTTTCTTAGGAATTAAAGCATAAAACATATTCTCATGTCTCAAACCAGCCAAAAATTTCCTTCCACTAACCAAATAGATTCTAGTAATCCCATATACTTCACTCTAGGTTCATCTTCCAAAGGAATCAAAGTAATTCTCTTTCTATTTGATGCTATAGTGTAGGTGTTCTTTCTCCCATCATGTATAGATTTTCTATCATACTACCATGGTCTACCCAACAAAATATGACATACATCCATAGGCATAATATCACACCAACATTCTTCACTCACCAGTACCTTATGATCATCCTGAATCCATGCTACCTGATATGGCTTAGGGTGGTTCAATCTTTCCAACTTCAATTTAGTCACCATCTCCTCTGAAACCAAATTACTAGAACCACCACTATCAATTACAACTTTACAACATTTACCTCTTAATTTACATCTAGTCTGGAACAAGCGTTTCCTCTATGGTGGTTCCTCATTTTTCTCTGCTTGAAATAGTGCTCTTCTCATGACAAGTGATTCTCGTTTCTCAGGTTTACAACTGAGGTTGATGATCCGACAGGTTTTTCTTCCACATATACTGCTTTTCCACTGTTCTCTATCTTCTTTATTGTACTTCCTTGATGACATTCAAATGCTCTGTGTCTTTCACCTCCAAAATTAAATTAGGTTCCTTTGAATGTTCTCCTATCAAGTCCTCTTCCACTTCTTTTGTATCCTTCACTCTGATGTGAATTAGGGTTTCCTCTGTAATAGAAAATTTTGTCATCTATCCGATATACATTGCTATCTTTGTCCTCCTTCTTGAATGTGCCATCCTATCTGCTCTACTTTGTAAATGATCTTTCTCCTCCAAAATATGTTCCACCTCTCTGAAATTTACATCCTTTACCTCTCTATCTTTGCTCATGTTTCTTGTTCAACTTTTCTTCAACTTTCAAGGAAAATTGATATGCTTCTTCCAATGTTGTCATCCTCACTAAACTGAGTTCTTCTTGAATGTTTAATCTTAGTCTTTTGATTTATCTAACAACTTTCTCCTTTCTTGCTTCACTATGTCCTGTCCTTATGATCATCTTATGAAATTCTTCAGTACACTCCTTCACAAATTTCTCTTTTTGTGTCTAGTTCTGCAATCTCTTCAACAATTCCATCTCATAGTCAGTAGGTATAAACTGATTCTTCAACTTTGTCATAATTCTATCCCACTTTATGATCTTCTCTTTCCCTCTTTTCTTTCTATCCAACTAAACTTATTTCCACCAAATAGTAGCATGTCCTTTCAACTTAGTCTTTGTGAATTTCACCTTCTCTAGATCTTCAATTTCTTCATATTCAAAGTATTATTCTAGGTCATTTATCAAATCAATCAGTTCCTCAGGATTTAAATTGTTAGTATAATTTTGTACCTTCAATCTAGGTCTTTTTCTAATCTTTGAAATAGCTCACAATATCTTCACTTGATTTGATTCATCTTCTTCTTCTAGGGTTTCTTCATTTTGATCAGTGGATTGAAATTCTTCATCATTAGCACTTTCAATATTAGGTCTAGGTGTAAGTCCTCTTCTTTAATCTTTTTCAACAACATCCAAGCAAACTAACATTGTCTTCATCATTTCCATCATCTCATCCATTATTCCATCCATAGTACAAATAACAAGTATTCTCTTTAGTGGCATCTCTTCCTTGGATCAAGTGTAACTATATCATATTTGGTGATCAGGATACAAGGTGACAACTGTCTCACAATCGGTGTTCGATTGACAACACAAGTAGTCTATCTCAAATTTGGTGATCTATTCATAGCAAGATCTTATAGAATGCCTTCACAAATTTTGCTCACTTCACTCCCAATAGATTCTAACTTTTCTTTGATACCACTTGGTACAATCACGATTAGGAGGGTCCAGAAAGTGAATAGTCTAGACTATGCAACAAGAGTAAACACAACAGAAGCAACTCAATTATAGAATACAAATGCAGATTTAGTCATTTAGTTACATAGATTGAAAATACAAACATGCTAGTAGCATGCGGGCTTACAAATTGGTGCTCACAAGTCTGATTCTCCAATTACAATACATGCATAGTGTTGATGATTGTTTTTAGACAAGTCAACAATAGAGTAAAATACTGAGTATCCAACTCTCTCTTAAATAAAGCTTCTCAAATGCTAAACAAAGTGATCAATCGAGATAACTCCAAGGTTCCTATTCTTATGATTTGTGATGGATGAACTTAGTGAATACATGTGATCTTGCTGATTATCACATAGGGACTTATGCTAACTTCTTCATACTTCCTTTAGCTTAACTCTCCTTACAATGTGGATGAAGTATTCACGATGTATCAATGATTAAAAAAGGGAAAAAGATAAGGTTTAGGGAGCTAATCTAAGGTCAATGAAGCAATGATGATGCATGAATAGACAAACTTCTTAATAAACCTAACTCCACTTTTCCAAGGGTGCCTACAACTACATGGACGCCAAGGGTGCCTACAACTACATGGAGTTGGTGCAATCTCCTAAGGTAAACAAATGGTTTTCAAATCATGAAGGATCATATAAGCACTCATCGAATGGTGCAACCCAAACAAGCATCCATAACTAAACTTAAGCAAATGATGAGGCTTAGACTAGCTTTACACAAAACTTCACTAGTGATTAATGTTAAAAGCACGAGCTAGGAATTGATCAAATATTCAATACAACATACATAACATCAATGAAATTCTAATCTACTTCTAATCTACTTTGAAACATCTCTTCATTCCATCAAGATACAAGAAACCATGCTATTCCACAAGATGACTCTTAACACCAAATGAATTCCAATGTCTTTGCATTAATCTTAAGAAATATTTACAACAACTTCAAGTCCTCTCAGAGAATTTTGAGAGTCTCTTCTATTCTACTCTTCTATTCTACTACCTATAATCTAATAATTTAAAAATGAGGAAACAAGGCCTTTATATAGAGGATTACAATGAATTACTTAGATCAATTCAGATAGCCAAGGGCTTAGATCATGCCACCTCAGTAGCTAGTTACAAGAAATTGCTATTTTTAGTACATAAGAGAGGCAATCAAGGCACATTTTCTAAGAAGATAAGGATAAGATATAATCTTTTAGAGTATCTTCCACATGGGCGTCCTCTTTGTCTTCTTTCTTGTTGTAGATACATTGAATGTGACTGAATGATGTGGCGAATTATGATTGGACTGATAATAGGTACATATCACATAGGTGCCACCTCAGAAAACATGTGGATTTCAACTGTTTATTCACTTTTCTCTATGGTCATATTCCCAAATTGTATCATCTTGTATGATGTCTTCAATGTGATTGCTTGAACTTGGATGTTTGGGAATACTTTGTTGATCTTGCATTGGTCATCTTCCTATAAACTGGATGTGTATGATAGATGTTGCTCACTTTCTTAGCACTGGGATTCTCCTTCTGCAGGGTATATGTTGATCCTCTTTTGGTGCATCTTGATAGAGAGTAGTAGGAGATGATGATGATGATGCTTCCTTCTTGATATGTAGAGTAGATGACTTCTCAAAGAGACTTGAATGTACTGGAGGAACTTGAATCTTTCTAGATGAATGTCTTTGCTTGATGATGCAAATGATGAAGAGTGTTTGTATGTTGGACTTGAAATGATCACTTGGAGCAGCTATCTTCTATCTTCACTTCACTCCTAGCATAAAGGTGGTTCAAGCTTTTACCTCTTTGATGACTCCTTAGCTCAATCCTCGCTCCTGCAACACAAACAAAGAAGCAACATCAATCCTTTTGATAAACACTTGATTTCAAAACACATAAGAATCATTTCATGCATTTCTAACTTATGCACATTAGATGATAAATTTGATCTTTGTTAGAAAGCAATCATAAAATTCAAATTAAGAATCATATATGGATGAGGCATTGGATGCCAATTTCACTCCTTGCCTAGAAACCTTCATAAAACATGAATTTAATCTCCATCCAAAGTGGGTCACTGGTTGACAATTTCATGCTCTGGTTAAAATTTCACTTTTCCATCTCTATTTTTTACTCCTTGTTTTAGGCGCATTGGATGAGGTTTTTGGTTTCTTGTTAGTTTTGGTGCACTATATGGGCACATTAGATGATGATTTTGGATCTCCACTAAAACTTCACTCCAAAATATAATTACCCCTCCCTTAATGATAGTGCACCACATGTGGTGCAATGAAAGAGGAACTTGATCTTTGCTTGGATGCTCTTGCAATCATCCTCATCTAATTGTGGCACACTGGTTGATGATTTTAATTTCTGGTTGATTAATCACTTGAAACTTGGAACTCATATCATATTGAAATGGTGCCTAGGATTACCACTTTGTCTTTCACTTGAAGGATGCAATTGATAAACATTCCACCCAAGGCGCATTAGATGACAACTTTGATCTTCCCTTGAAGTTTCATCTTATGTAAACCACATCAGCCTTCTTGATCTAGGTGCAACAGAGAAGCATTTTGAATCTTCTTGAAACTTGTCTAAAATTTACAATCTATACCACTTCCTTCAAGGACATTGGATAAGGATCTTGGACTTCTCTTAAATTTTAATCTTAAAACTTATTGCTGATTCCTAGATGAAGGTGCACCGGTTCTGTCATAGTAGATCATGATTTTGGATCCTCTTTTGAAAGCCTCTGAATTCTCAACAAGATTGCCACCTCCTTTGTCGCATTGGATGCTGATTTTGATCCTTCATTTGAGAGTCTCTTATAAAACTTGAAGTCATCTTTCTTCAAATGTGGCCCACCAAATCAAGCACACCAAATCAGCATTCTAAATCTTCTTGAAATGTATCAAATTTTGAACTTAAACCCCCTTTCAAAGATGGCGCAAGGGATGAGGTTTTTATCTTCCACTTAAAACCTTCATAAATCTTCCGTTCAACCTCACTTATGAGTGGCGCATTAGATGGAGGTTTTAAATCCTCTAAACACTGGCGCATTGGACATCAACTTTGATCTCCCTTTGATTTGTACCAAGGTGGTGCACTAGATCCACATGTTGAATCCTCTTGATGGAATGTTCATAACACTTGACTCCATCCTCATTAATTGTGGCACATTAGATTGGGCGCACTAGTAAAGTATTTTGATCTCTTCTCAAAAGTCTCTTGAAATTCTACATTCTTATCCCTTGGTGCATTGGATTGAGGTTTTAGATCCTCTATTGAATGCTTTGAAAACCTTGATTTTATCATCTTTCATAAGGGCACATTAGTTCAAGCGCATGAGATGAGGATTTTGATTCATTTTGAAAGTTACAACTCCATCATCAAAATAATCTTCCTCACCTTGGTCGAATTGGATCATGATTTTAATATCTTCTTCAAATTACACTCAAAACTTCACTCCAACCTTGGTGCAATGGATGGGTCGCATTGGATCCACATTTTGATCTCTAGTTGAGAGTGGCGCACTGGATCAAGATTTTGCGCTCCCCTCATGTCTTGGAATAGTGTATGGGAATTTTGATCTCCCTTCAGTACTTAGCCATTTTTTCAACTTTCTCAAGGTAAGGTATATTGAAAAATATATTTAAGTATAAGAAATGAATTTCTTATATATTAAATATTTTTCAATATACCTTTCAGGATGTTTGAGATAGGTCTTGAATACACCGGATTTAACATGTAGAATCTAGAATTTGGAGGATCCACCAAATTTCAGACTTAGTCAATTTTTCAGGATTTTTAGGATATCAGACTTAGTCATTTTCAGGATCTCAAACATGCATCAGTATATTATGATTTCTACCACAAGGCTATAGACTCAAACACCACTGACTTCATCATGCAACCAACCTAAGACATCATCCAAGACTCAAGCAAAGCATCAAAGATCAAAAAAAGGGGGGGTCCCCATTTGTAATGGGGCGATGTGTGATTAGGTCACAACATCTAGTGCCAATCCAAATAAATGTTCCTGAACATTTCAAAGATGAAGACTCAATCTAGACTCAAAAACTTCAGACACTCTTCCTCTACTCATCAACTAGTTAGACGACGAACTCAAAATGGAAAAGAATCATAGATTGGATCAAAACACTACATTTCTTGATGTGTGATTAAAGATAAGTTTCAATTAAAATAGCTTCTTAAATGTTCCAAAGATAAACAAAAATCAAGTTTCTACATTTCCATGTACTCCCACACACTAGATCAAATAAACACAACTACCTGATCAAAGAATCAAAACCAATTGCCAACGTGACTATCTGTATTTGAGGATTCAAGTGTGAACACTTGCATTTGTTTACATCCCTTAGAAACTAGGATCATCTAAGATTACCTATCTCAAGTTAGGTAAATTCATTAAAAATGGATGAATGGAAATATATACATATGGATGAAATGGTAAATGAGGAGATGCAATGACACAGAACAGAACAATGACAGGGCAGGTGATATGAAAATGATCAGAAATGGAATGACATGAAGTGGAGGGGGGGGGGAATGTAATGAGATAGGGTGTCTCTACCATAACACCTGTTTCCCAGGTTTTTGTCATGGTACTTATCAAAGGTGCCACTGAAGGTGGTTTTCACCTATGGACGAAAATTTTTTCTTTACTATTTTTCTTTTCATTTTTCATTTTTTTTTCATTTTTTTTAGATAACCATTACATACGGCACCTATTTGCTAGGTTTTCACCATAGTAATGGATGGAAAGAATTCCAGAGTCTGATTTTGCAATTAGCATGATGGTCCAAACAAAACCATGTCAATTTATTATACTTACAGATGTTGGCAGAAAATGACAAAATGATACAGAAAAAGTGGATTATGATGCAGATTATGTAAAATAGGTAAGTGAAAAGTGTATCCAAACACAAACCCAGTGAATGATGGGATATATTGGATGGTGGAAAATGTAGTGGAAATGGAAGTGGAGTAAATGGAATGAAAACCATAATCAACACTTGTTCATATTGACTTAAACTTTGAAGCTTGCAAGTGGAGGGGAAATGAATAAAGGGACGAGAATGGTGATTAATAGACAGGTGAAACAGTAACTTCATAACCCACATGAACTTAGAATTTTTCAGATATCGAAGCCTCTTTGGATTCGGATTCTTAGACTTAAGTACCCAGAGCTTTGCCTTTTCTGCTTGGAAGTATGGAATGAAATAGCCTTTGAATATGCTTTGCTTTGATTGCTGGCATTTGTGCTAAGGCATAAAGATTTATAGGATTTTCAAGGATTTAGTTGCTTGATGGGTAAAAGGCATCCAAAAATTTATTTTATGGAAATATGGGGGATGGGTGGAGGAATTGTAAGCTTCTCAATTAGACGACACTTACATTCATTGATCATGATTAGGAAATGGTTAAATGGATGAAGGAATAGGGTGGATGAAAATAGATAAAGTGATGAAAAGATGAATGGTGGAAGGTATGGATAGCTACATGCTTCTAGACTTTGCATGGGAATGGAAGTGGAATGGATACACATGCAATGTGTGAATGATAGAAAATGGTGGATCAATGTGTAATGGATGGGAATACCAACATCTTAACTTTACTTACCTTGTAGTGACCAAGGCTATATGAATAGATATTGACACGGATGAACTCCAAATGCTTCATTTATAAGGACTTCAATTTATCCTTTTGGAGTATGCAATGAACAATAGGACTGTCCAAATAATTCAGACATCAGACTTGAATTCATTATTTGATGGAAAGGGCAAAGTGGATGGAGGCTTTATTGCTTTCAAAAAGGGGGGATAAGTGGAATGAAATGGATGGAAGTATGCAAAGATGCTTATTATGGAGTGAAGCAGAAACATGAATTACCTTGAGATTTTCACTTGATCTAGGCTCACAAAGACTTTCCTAGCAACTTTGGGGATTATTAAAATATGTAAAGTATAAAACCTCAAAATACTTCAGTCAATATAGAACAAATGATTCATCTTCCAAGAACAAGCAGTCATGCAATCTGACACTGGCAATGGAATCCATAGGAAATCCATCAGTCATGACCCATGTTTCTCAAAGGAACACATAAGAATTCATAAAATTTAGATTTGCATTTTAAAGTACTATGATCAGAAGATAATGTTGTCAAGACACAATATATGATTAGTTTCCAAGTCAAGTCCAAAGTCTAACAAGATGATAAACATGAAAGAAAAATGTTTTTAGACTCTAAGACTTTCATGAATGGATGTCTAAAAAATGAACTAACATACTATCACAGATTGAAACCAGAGTATGTGTGTTTAAGATAACATCACCTTCTTACAAATAGGAAACTTGACATGAGAACCAACTAAACAACTAACACTAATCTACGAAAGCAAACAACAACAACTAAGTAAAGTGAAAAACTACCAACAACTAAGCTAAGAAAAAGACAACAACAAGCAATCAAGCAACCTGAAAGAAAACTACTCTAATCAAACCAAGCAAACAAAGAAAAACTAAGTTAAGACAAACCAACACTTGAGTCAAATGACAGCAAGGGAGCAAATCTATTCTAAGATGCAACATGAAAAAAAAATCCTACTCTAACTTAGCTATGTACAAGCAACTAAGGGATACAACCCAGGAGACCTAAGTATGTACACACCCTAACATGATT
This sequence comes from Cunninghamia lanceolata, assembly GCA_027924645.1. NCBI lineage: Eukaryota > Viridiplantae > Streptophyta > Pinopsida > Cupressales > Cupressaceae > Cunninghamia > Cunninghamia lanceolata. The sequence goes on along the minus strand of BSBN01001670.1, from coordinate 1,820,273 downwards.
TTTCAGAATGAACAAGAGTAACAATGTGCAAGTGAATGTACGAAGTTTTGCAAATTTATCTTTGAATTCAGAAAGAATATCTTGCACAATACATTTCTCATCAGACAAAATTTTGTACAAGATTATAAATTGTGGCAATTCAAAAGGACCATGATTTATCCAAACACAAGTTGCTTTTCCTGAATTTCCATAGTCAAACTCATATTTTTCATACTCATCATTTGGAAATTCATAATCATCAAATTCAAAAAATTTCCAATCAAGTTCATGGAAAGATACAACCTGGTGTTCTTCATCATTAAAATCAAGGAGAGATACAACCTGGTGGTCTTTGTCTAGAAGTAAAAATTCATGCTTGTCGACTATCGATATGTCCAAAGGTCAAAGTTGGTGATGGATCATACCACTTGCATTCACAACATGCATTAGATCTTCTTGAATCGTCAGCAGTGGGCTTAGCACCGACTTGAATTGCTTGTCAAATTTGATCTTCATTTCATCAACTTGGTCATCTTGGGATGACTTTGGCAGGAACTCTCATTGTATTTGATCCATGGGAGCATCGAGCACCCCTCCGAATTGTTGTTCATTTGATAGGTCTTCGATGAAGGCTTGGAGTGCTTCTTGCAATGCATCCAGTTGACTATCTTCCAACAACTCTTTCTATACTTCGTGTAACTCACTTTCAAGGATCTCCCTATGTAGCATGAATGAATGTTCCTCAAGGAATTCATCTTCTTGCAATGAACTCGAGTTATTTTCTTCTTTGATGGGGGAGTCAACATCTTGTTCATCACTGGCCTTCATTTGAATATCCTCTATTTCCTTTTCAACTTTAGCAGGCTCTTCAATGATGGCTTGGAGTGCTTCTTCTGACCTTAATTGTTCCTTCACTTGATGAATGGCTTCTTGACAAGATGAACATGTGAGTTTTGAATGAGTTGTGTTATGAATTCTGTACCATTCTCAATGCTCAGTGTTATCTTGATCATTTCCTTGAAGCTTGTGAAGAACTCTCTTTTGTCAAACAACACTTCAGGAAGCACCTTTGTGGGAACAATCGGATCATGTACCTATGAAAAAGAAAATTTCCCTTGCAATTCTAATTCCATCCTTGATAAAAATGTCATGCAGTATAACTCCTCGTGTCCATTAATGTCATGAATTCTACATCCTTTCCTTGATGCAAAGTCACTCAAACTCTTAGGATGAAGTTGTGCATTCAAAGTCAACCAAAGCTGAAGAATATCATTTTGAGAATTATCCACCTTGAACTGCCTTGAAATTTTTGAGAAATCCATGTCTTTATACTTTTGGTATTTTCAATTTTTTACTCCTTTTGTATTTTTGCTTTTCTACTTTTCTTTTTGCATTTTCTAGGATATAAGAGAGATCTCAAAATCTTGAATCTTTCTGTCAAAGCCCACTTCAAACTTCAATCCACCATTTTGGAGTATCTAGTTGCTCTTGAAATGAAGAATATCCATATTCATGCCCTCCTTCTAGCACCAAAAATGTTGATTATTTTTTGACAAGTCAACAATAGAGTAAAATACTGAGTATCCAACTCTCTCTTGAATCAAGCTTCTCAAATGTTTAAAAAAGTGATCAATCGAGATAACTCCAAGGTTCCTGTTCTTATGATTTGTGATCAATGAACTCAGGGAATACATGTGATCTTGTTGATTATCACAAAGGGACTTATGCTGACTTCTTCATACTTCATTTAGCTTATCTCTCCTTACAATGTGGATGAAGTATTCATGATGTATCAATGATAAAAAAAGGGAAAAAGATAAGGTTTATGGAGCTAATCTAAGGTCAATGAAGCGATGATGATGCATGAATAGACTAACTCCTTAATAAATCTATCCCCACTTTGCCAAGGGTGCCTACAACTACATAGAGTTGGTGCAATCTACTAAGGTAAACAAATGGTTTTCAAATCATGAAGGCTCATATAACCACCCATTGAATGGCATAGCTCAAACAAGCATCCATAACCAAACTTAAGCAAATGATGAGGCTCAGACTAGATTTACACAACACTTCACTAGCGATGAATGTTAAAAGCATGGGCTAGGAATTGATCAAATATTCAATACAACACACATAACATCAATGAACTTCTAATCTACTTCTAATCTACTTTGAAACATCTCTTCATTCCATCAAGATATAGGAAACCATGTTAATCCACAAGACAACACTTAACACCAAATGAATTCCAATGTATTTGCATTAATCTTGAGAAATATTTACAACAACTTCAAGTCCTCTCAGAGAATTTCAAGAGTCTCTTCTATTCTATTGCCTACAATCTAATAATTTACAAATGAGGCAACAAGCCCTTTATATAGAGGTCCAGGATTACAATGAGTGGCTTAGATCAATTTAGATAGCCAAGGGCTCAGATCATGCCACCTCAGTAGGTATTTACAACAACTTGCTATTTTTAATACATAAGCGAGGCAATGCAGGCATATTTTCTAAGAAGATAACGATAAGATAGAATCTTTTAGATTATCTTCCACATGGGCGTCCTCTTTGTCTTCTTTCTTGTTGTAGATACATTGAATATGGCTAAATGATGTGGTCAATTATGATTGGACTAATAATAGGTACATGCCACATAGGTGTCATCTCAATAAACTTATGGATTTCAACTATTTATTCACTTTTCTCTATGGGCATATTCCCAAATTGTATCATCTTGTATGATGTCTTCGATGTGATTGCTTGAACTTGAATGTTTGGGAATACTTTGTTGATCTTGCAGTGTTCATCTTCTTGTAAACTGGATGTGTATGATAGATGTTTCTCACTTTCTTAACACTAGGATTCTCCTTTTGCAGGGTATATGTTGACCTCTTTCAGTGCATCTTGATAGAGAGTAGTAGGAGATGATGATGATGAATGCTTCCTTCTTGATATGTAGAGTAGATGACTTCTCAAAGAGACTTGAATGTACCAGAGGAACTTGAATCTTTATAGATGAATGTCTTTGCTCGATGATGCAAATGATGAAGAATGTCGGTATGTTGGAGTTGAAGTGATAACTTGGAGCAGCTATCTTCTATCTTCACTTCACTCCTAGCATATAGGTGGTTCAAGCTTTTACTTCTTCGATGACTCCTTAGCTCAATCCTCACTCTTGCAACACAAACAAAGAAGCAACATCACTCCTTTTGATAAACACTTGATTTCATATCACATAAGAATCATTTCATGCATTTCTAACTTATGTGCATTAGATGAGAAATTTGATCTTCGCTAGAAAGCAATCGTAAAATTCAAATTAAGCATTATATATGGATGAGGCATTGGATGCCAATTTCACTCCTTCCATAGAAACCTTCATAAAACTTGAATTTAATCTCCATCCAAAGTGGCGCACTGGTTGACAATTTCATGCTCTGGTTAAAATTTCACTTTTAAATCACTATTTTTTACTCCTTGTTCTAGGTGCATTAGATGAGGTTTTTGGTTTCTTCTTTGTTTTGGCGCACTAGATGGGCACATTAGATGATTATTTTGGATCTCCATTGAAACTTCACTTCAAAATATAATTACCCCTCCCTTGATGATGGCGCATCACATGTGGCGCAATGAATGAGGAACGTGATCTTTGCTTGGATGCTCTTGCAATCATCCTCATCTAATTGTGGCACACTGGTTGAGGATTTTAATTTCTGGTTGATTAATCACTTGAAACTTGAAACTCATATCATCTTGATATGGCACCTAGGCTTACCACTTTGTCTTTCACTTTAAGGATGCATTTGATAAACATTCCACCCAAGGCGCATCAGATGACAACTTTGATCTTCCCTTGAAATTTCATCTTATGTAAACTACATCAACCTTCTTGATCTAGGTGCAGTAGATAAGTATTTTGAATCTTCTTGAAACTTGTCTAAAATTTGCAATCTATACCACTTCCTTCAAGTGCATTGGATAAGGATCTTGGACTTCTCTTAAATTTGTATCTTAAAACTTATTGTTGATTCCTAGATGAAGGCGTATTAGTTCTGTCGCAATAGATCATGATTTTGGATCCTCTTTTGAAAGCCTCTGAATTCTCAACAAGATTGCCACCTCCTTTGTCACATTGGATGCTGATTTTGATCCTTCATTTGAAAGTCTCTTATAAAACTTGAATTCATCTTTCTTCAAATGTGGCCCACCAGATCAGGCACACCAAATCAGCATTCTAAATCTTCTTGAAATGTATCAAATTTTGAACTTAAACCCCCTTTTAAAGATGGCACAATGGATGAGGTTTTTATCTTCCACTTGAAACCTTCATAAATCTTCCATTTAACCTCACTTATGAGTGGCACATTAGATGGAGGTTTTAAATTGTCGTAACATTGTTGCATTGGACATCAACTTTGATCTCCCTTTGATTTGCACCAAGGTGGCGCAGTAGATGCACATGTTGAATCCTCTTGATGGAATGTTTATAACACTTGACTTCATCCTCATTAATTGTGGCACATTAGATTGGGCGCACTAGTAAAGGATTTTGATCTCTTCTCAAAAGTCTCTTGAAATTCTACATTCTTATCCCTTGGTGCATTGCATTGAGGTTTTAGATCCTCCATTGAATGCTCTCAAAACCTTAATTTTATCATCTTTCATAAGGGTGCATTGATTCAAGCACATGAGATGAGGATTTTGGTTCCTCTTGAAAGTTGCAACTCCATCATCAAAATAATCTTCCTCACCTTAGTCGCATTGGATCATGATTTTAATATCTTCTTCAAATTACACTTAAAACTTCACTCCAACGTTGGTGCAATGGATGGGTCACATTGGATCCACATTTTGATATCTGGTTGAGAGTGGTGCACTGGATCAAGATTTTGTGCTCCTCTCATGTCTTGGCATAGTGTATGGGAATTTTGATCTCCCTTCAGTACTTAGCCATTTTTTCAACTTTCTCAAGGTAATGTATATTGAAAAATATATTTAAGTATAAGAAATGAATTTCTTATACTTTAAATATTTTTCAATATACCTTTTAGGATGTTTGAGATAGGTCTCAAATCCATTGGATTTAACATGTAGAATCTAGAATTTGGGGGATCCACCAGATTTCAGACTTAGTCAAATTTTTAGGATATCAGGATATCAGACTTAGTCATTTTCAGGATCTCAAACATGCATTAGGATATTATGATTTGTACCACAAGGCTATAGACTCAAACACCACTGACTTCATCATACAACCAACCTAAGACATCATCCAAGACTCAAGCAAAACATCAGAGCTAAAAAAAGGGGGGGGGGTCCCCATTTGCAATGGGGTGATGTGTGATTAGGTCACAACACACAATATATAGCTTTGAAGTACCTTAAAGAACAAAATCCTAAGACTAAAACTTCATATTATGATTCACTACTTTCCTAGGCATCTATTACATGATTATATACCATCTACTGATCATAAGAGTCCTCCACATCGATCAAACAGATTACAAACTCCAATGAAAGAGATGTAATGTGTGTACATGGATAGACTGGACCTAAACTTATGTGAATCCTCCACAAGTGAATGAATCCATGTGTAGTTATTAGGGAAGGTCACCCACATCCCAAAGCATCTTGAATGATGTGTAATTTAGATCCACAAGTCATGAACATGCTCTGCAAGTATTCTCCTTTAGCTATATTGCCTAAGACTCTCTGAATGCTCTGCTATGAGAAAATAGTTGATCTTCTAATAGCAATATCTTTCTGGAAACTGATCCAAATGATCTAAAATTTGGATATGATGTGCATGAAGATGTCTAGATGTTAAGTCCATCTCTAGAAGGTTTGAAACAAAACTACATCAGAATATGGATGAAAATACAAAAACTGCTACTGACTGAACTAACTGTACTGGACCAGGAAAATGAAAGAAACAAAATGAAATGCAAATACTTGTGGTTGATACAAGATTTCTCTTGAATTAGGGATACCCTTACATTAATATACAAGTCAATCAAATTAAGACTAAGGGTACAAATCATGTGTGCTCAATTTAATTTTAGCCAGTGCTTCTAGGTTGCAACAATGATAGTCCATGCTCATAAATGGAACTAGGTCAACCTAAAGAGAATTTAGAAGCTTCTCCCACTCTTTGTCCAAGGGTGGATTGATCATCTATAAGAGTCTAAAGTGGCACTCTTGTTTAATGGTGCATTCATAGGATACCTCCTATGCTTGAGCCATAAATGTTTGTACAAGGACCTGAAGCTCTATCAATGTCTTGAAAACTAAGTGAACTTCTTTGATAAAATGAGCTAAGGACCACATGTTGAATATAGTTTATTCTTGGCTCTTCTCATTCACTAGTTCTAGAAATGTGGCTTTTCTCATTCACAAGGCTTAGGTGATGTGGCCTCCATTTTATCCTTGTAATATGATCTTCACAAGACCTTGATGTGGTAAAGGGAAGCCACTAACTATTTGAGCTATTTAATTTGGACCTTTAACGTCTTGACCTCCTTTGATTCTTCTATTATATTCTTTAGGTCAACCTCCTTTTCTCTTAGGCCCTTGAGTGTCTAGTCCTAGGTGTCCACTTAATTATTTAGTTTTTCTATCTCATAATCTTCACTAGAGGCTTTTTCCTTTAGTGATCCTATTTCAATAGTATTGGCACTAGTTTTAGCCTTTTCATATTTAATTATACCTCCAAGTTTTCCACTTGATTTCATAATACATTCTTGGTGGTTGTCTTAGTTACCATCTATCTTTTCCCTAGTGCCAACTCTATTCTTGCTTTAGTCAATTTCATTTTAATCTCTAGGAGTTGCTTCTACCTATGTATCTTTAGCTTCAATGGCTTTCTCTACAAGTTTGATGACATAGCCTTCTAATGCCTTTATTTTCACTTCAAATGCTTTAAGTATGTACAAATTTTCAAAGTCTGAAGCACTTTATGTATAGCTTTTCCAACTATCTCTCTCTCTCTTGCCCCATCTCTATCTCTCTATCTCTTCCTCTTTTCTCCCTAGACCTATATATCTATATATTTCTCCCTCTATCTTTTAATATCTCTATCCTCCCTCTTTCTATCTCTCTCCCTCTCTAAAGCCTTTCAACAAATCCATTTTGTGCATATCCTGCAACCATGGTATTCCTGGAGAATGAAGATGCTACTACTATTCTTGACAGTTGGGAGACTATTGAGGATGCCACCCCTAGGGAATTTTGGGGGAAATCAGATGATAAAAATCTTCCACCCTCTGCTAGTGTTGATGTTGTTACTTAGTGTTTTGTATGTCTTTCAATGTTAGACATTATATTTTGATTGCGTTTTGAGGCTGTGACATATTTTTTATTCACCTTTTGAGGCTATGAATGCATGGGTGTGACTTTTTACCACCCTACTTTTTTTTGTGTGTGAATGTGTACTATTTATTCCTTTAATATAATTTAAATAGGATGTACTATTTATTCATTAAAAAAAATTCCTAAGAGTTTTGATTATGAGTACAGTGATATTTCTAACTGCTAAGGGAAGATAAATAGCTAAAATTTCTATATTGTCGAGTCCAAAAGATTCTAAAGACATAAAGAGCTAAAGAATAGGTCCCTAGATTAGGGACATCTTGATGGAATCCTAGACTCTATCTATCTATCCTAAGGTTGGTTGAACATTTCTATACTTTGTTCTGGGATTAAGGGGATGTAGTGGGATGGTCACTGAGGCTTGGTCACAATTTTGTGTTTCCTTGGATTAACTTGTTCATATTTTAGAATGTTTTTTCATGAGACAAACTTAAAAACAAGATTTAAATGATTTTGCTTGTTTCATTGTCGTTGGAAAAGTACCACTATTATCTGTTGCTTTTGTTCCATGTAGTGTTCGATGTTGATATTGCATATTTGTATGTGTTTTATAGGATATAAAATTGCGAGGAGGTGGCAAACAATTCAACATTAAGAATTCACAATGGGAATTGCTCCAGTCACACATTTCATACCGACTATCATATTCACTACGTGTAAGTATGACAACCTTTTTGATATTGTTATATGCAGGAATATATATATTTTAATTTGTCAAGGTTACATCACATACTGTTAAGCTAAAGTATACATGGATTGAGTGAATATGTCCTTGTCTTATTATCAGGCCTATGCATCTATCCTTTATTTAAGGATGCCATCAAATTTCAAGATTATTTTGAGGGGGGTAATGGTTGAACATCATAGCATAGCTAATGATCTGAAATTTTCGAAAGTAGTAACTTACAAGCCACAATTTGGTGCTGGTATGAAAGAGGTAAAGAGGAATTTCTATTCTTTTGTACTTTGAGATGGCTGTTTGTATTTCATGTCATGAATAATAATGCTACTACTCTTCCTCGTCATTTTTGCTTTCCAAAGCACATTTACTAAAGAAGTACTTGTAACATATACATGATAAGAATGTGACCTTTTATGGATGTGCATTTTGTTGTCATTTTGATGTTCTTTCCACAAGATTAGATGAAAATTATTACATTTATGGCTGCAGTTCTATTCTAATGCCTTTGTCATGTAGAGTTGTTGTGAATTTATCTGATGGATTTTTATAATATGTACATGGAGATCTGATTGATGTATCTAATTCAATTATATGCAGGTAGTAGTTCGAGCAACCATAGGATTTACAAAAGAAGCTCCCTTTCTTGATATTGAAGGTTTCAATGTTTATCACAAGAATCGACTTATCATGGTTAGTAAAGAGCACCTTTACTTTAAAACAAACAATATGCATGTTCCATAAAATATTGGGGATAATTTGATAAACAGGAAAGAAATCTTTTCCATTTTAGACACTATATTTCTTCATTGTTTCTATTAGTCGGTAGTCATATGTAGCCTTTATTTGCTTCCACTATCAAATACCTGTCAAATTTACGTTTACTTTTGTTTTGAATATTGCTATCTAGTATTGTTGAGATTTACTGATAAATTTTATTCCTTTTTGTTAATGCTTTCTTACATAGCCCTTTTGGAAGCTTTGGCAAGGTAATAGGAGTAGAGAAAGAGGTATCATAGGTATGTATTTAAACTCTATTTAACCCTCTTCCAATGTGATGTAAGTGAGCAAGATCTGTAGTAACATTATATTGAAAAATGAAAGGGCATATCATGGACAGAAGATTGTGCTAAAATTGATTATTTTGGTAATGTGATTATAACCCATTTCTGCATATTGTAAATTTTAATGTGTATAACAGGTGTTCTTGAGGCAAACTTCATTGAGCCTGCACATGATAAACAGGACTTTAAAAGAACTGCAATCCTACTTCGGTTAGAAGCAAAACTCAAACAGATGACTCATAATTATTGGTATGTCATGATTATTTTTAAAATTATGGGTTGAAGTACTTCTCTAACACAATAATTTAATACTTATAGTGCATAATATTTCCACAAAGTCACGTTCTTCACAGCAGCTGGAGTCTTCCCTGTTGGTATTATTTGTTTGTTGTTACTGAAGTTCGAGTCCAGTTTTCTAATTTTGATTTTAATCAGGCGGCTACATTAGTGAACTTTCAAATATCTTATACATGTCAAGAGGTCGCACTATCATGAAATATTAAGAATTATATTTTAAGTTTGTAATATGAAGAAAAGTGGACTGGGACACCTCCTCGTACTTATCTAAGGGGGATAAAGGGAGTACGCTCCCCCTCCCTTTCCATCTCTCCTTCCCCTAAATCCCAATTCTGGTTTCTTTATAAAAATTCTGGTGGGATTCTTTTTTTGTGGTTGGGAGTGCATGGGTTGTTGGCGGTCTCCGTGTCTGTTCGTTTGGTGTCGGTGTGGGGGTGGCTCTGGCAGTTTCTTCGGCTGCGTCTGGCGTGGGTGGATGGCTGGTTTCATTTTTTCCGCTCTTGCCTTGGTGGTGACTTCGGGTGCTGTGGGTTGTTTTCCTCAGTGTTTTCTCTTTGCCCGTCTGCGTAGTGGCGGCCTAAGTGGTGATCGAATGGGTGACTTTTTGTCATTTGTTTTTCTTTTGTTAGTTTCTGTGATGGCTTGGGGTGTTTTTGGTTTTATTCCTCTGGACTGGGCTTCGGCCATGCTTTCTGTAATACTTTTATTATTTCTTAATATACGGGTGTTCACTCCCCTTTTTCTGGTTTAAAAAAAAAAAATATTGACACAGGATCTTCTTGAAGAAACTTTTGAGATGTCCCCTTTTAATGTATATTTAATTACGTACAAGATTTGAAGTTATACATCAGAAAGAGATAATATGTAGAGGGAAGTGTACACAAGGAATCACACAACTGTGAGTCTGTGCAGTCAACGTAATGCAGAAATAACCAGTAAAGGGCTGCTGTATGGTTTGAGGTTGGTAAACCATAAAATCCTCAAACCAGCTTCCGAACTACAAAAGAATCCTTAATTGGAGAGACAATGAATTGACAGAACTACAAGAGGTCACTTGGGTGGTTAGGACACCTACCTCAGACGGCATACTATCGTTTTGATGAGTTTGAACTTTGAGTTTTAAAGTCTCCAGGATCTGCCCCCGATTCAAGATAAAGTAAACTGAAAGCTCTCTCAGCCTTGTAGCTGCAATGCTTGTAGGTGTAGCAACATATACCAACAAGACAATACCAGGAATGAAGGATGCACCTAGTGTAAGATTTATGAGGGAAGCCAATTGAAACTCCTGATATTGCTACAGTTGTCATTGAGCAATAGGAAGGACAAGTGATAACCTCAAAAAATCATGGAGCAGGATTAGAACTTGATGGATGGGCATTTCAGAACAATGCTCAGAAAGCCTGAAAAGGAAGTGGTTAACGTCAACAAATAATCCTTTGCAGGATGTGGTTGTGAGATCCTTTGCAGGACTACCATTGTGACATCAAGAAGATCCAGCAGAAATCCATACAGAATGAGACCCCTGCCATGGACTATTATTGTGATCCCTTGCTACTGTTGTGATCTTTTTAAGTTCTAAACCTCTCAAAATCAGACCTTTCTTGGACTACTGCAGGCCCTTTGCAGAACTACTGTGGTAATTGTTGTGTCATGGGATCTTGCACTATCATTAAATTGTTTGGATGCAACGTTAGGGCAGTTCTGAGGAAGTTTTCTAGTGTATAACCATAAACAGCTAATAACAATTATGCTTTCTTAAGAACATTGACTATTTATAGAGCTTTAGAACTATGTTACCAGAAACACAACGGAAGGCTTCCGTTTCCCGTTTTAACGGGCGAAGGATGAAACGCCGTTTCCTTTGTGAACGGCCGTTTCTAGCTTGCCGTTTGCATTTCTTCCCGTTGCCTTCTGTTTTTTGCATTTTCATATTTGATTTTAAGAAAGTTCTTAAAAGATTTAAATAAAAATCCGTGCTTCTGTTTTTTGCGTTTTTGTTTTTTTCGTTGAAATTTTGGTGAGTTATTTGATTTTTAAACCTAACTTAAAATTCTAATAAAAATCCGTGTTTCTGTTTTTTGCGTTTCTATTTTTTTTCGTTGAAATTTTGGTGAGTTATTTGATTTTTAAACCTAACTTAAAATTTTAAACTTAAGTTGTGCCCTTTTCTTTATTTACTTAACGTTATTTAATATGAATTTGTTTTATTTTTAAAATGTTTTATATTTATTCTTATCTTTATTTTTATTAGAAATAATAATTAAAGTTAGAATATATAATTATATTTATAATTTTTGGATTTTTAAATTAATTTAGAAATATATTTTAAATATAAATATATATTTTAATTTTTATAATTATATTTATGAAAATATATATGTATATAAAATCTGTTTCTTATACACAATCTCTAGATACTCTGTTTCTCATCATGTTGCCATTTGGGTTGCCTTTTTCATTTCTCATTTCTGATAACATAACTTTAGAAGCCAGCTGACAAAATCTGTAGAGGAAGACTGTCATTCTAGTTCCTGCAAATGTCCCGTAAGACACCCGGAACCCCTTCGTGGGGTCAATGTTCTGGTACAAGCTCCTCAAAGGATTGGGGAGAAAGGGATCAACTATAAACACGATCAGCTCCTAGGTCTCAAACGGACAGAGGACTCCCCTTCCACCTCAAGGCACCGCTTTCAGGGAGGCTAGATATGGTCAGTATAGGAACTCCCACAACAGGTCGCATCAAAGAGACTTCGAAAGAAGCCGGGGTAGAAGAAGAACTTTTCAGAAAGGAAGGAGGTTTTTTAACCAGAAGAATTACAAAGGAGGCCCTAACTTCCAAAACAGAACCAGTGGGGAGCAGTCAGAGAGAAGGGTATCTGAGGTTAGACCCAAAATCGTAGAGGTGATAAGAAAAAATCCTGTTGAGGTCTTGGTTTCACTGCCAGATGATGCTTTGAAGGAGAGACAAGAAATTCTAAAGGAAAAAGCCATTATAGGTAAGGTAGTGAATACCCATTATGGTTCTGATGATTTCCTAACTTGGGCAAAAGATTCTTGGGGTAAAATAAAAGAGATTGATTATCTAGGAAATGGGTCTTTTGCTTTCATCTGTACCGACCAAATGCAGAGGGACAAAACCTTAGATAAGATTCTGTGGAAGTATGGAGATAATTGTGTTTACTGTCAACCGTGGAAAGCCAATTTTCCCTCAGGGACAGAGAAGATTCCTTTTTTACCCATGTGGGTTCAAATTTCAAATTTACCAGCAGAATATAGCACTCTGGAAATTCTGAAATTGATAGGCGAATCCATGGGAGACTGTCAAGACATTGTTTTAAACAAAGAACCAAGTTGGACTTCAGATGTAAGATTAACGATTCTCATGAGGATGGCTAAAGAATTTCCCAAGAAGGTAAATATAGCAAGCACTGAAGGTGTTTGGGAACAGGACGTCTTCTTTGAGGTGCCATTGGATTTGGAGCAAGCTCTGGAGAACTCTTCAGATGGTGATCAAAGAGATAATGAGGATGTTCAATCCCTCAGTCAGGGCTTGAATATCCCTCAGGGGCTAGGAGCTTCTAGAATGGAGAATGTACCTTCACATGACCTTCAGGAAGAAGATATTTCTCTTCAAATCCTGGAAAGGCCCTTGGAGAGTTTACCTCTTCAAGAGAAAGATCCTTTAGAGACTCATTGTCATTCAGACTTTGTAGAACTTCAATCTATCTCTGCAGAGAATCTTGAAGAGTACCAGGAGTGTCTAAATGGTGAGAATGCTAAGGATCTTGGAAAAGAAGATGGCCTGGGCAAATCGAAAAAGGACCCATCTGAAGGGGTCTCAAGAAAACCTGTAGAGAATGGGGAAGGTTCTGAGCGTTCAGACATTAAATTGCAGGTATTGTATGAGAAAGCTATTTCGAAGTTTACAAATTCTTTGTATGAAGAATTGGCAGAGGAAGTTCTGCAAGAAGATGAGTCTCTCCTCGACACGTCCTCTCCAGGTATACATCAAACTCTTATGGCTACCAAAAATGCAAAGAACACACCCTCTAGGAGGAGTTTAAGAGAGAAGAAAGGAAAGGAACTTTATGAGATTCTAGGAAACATGGAAAAAGTTTCTCCCAAAACATCCAAAAAGAGGGGAGCAGGAAGCTCTCCTTAGGAGCAATGAAACTCCTCACGTAGAATGTTAGGGGCTTAAATACCCCTAACAAAAGACGTCTCATCAAGTCCCAACTTGATGGGGCAAGAGCAGATATATTGATGTTGCAAGAAACTAAATTAGATGCTGATGCTGTATCTTTTTTCTTTAGCAAATGGAAAGATTGGGAAGCAGAAACACATCCATCTAATGGCTCCTCGGGTGGTTTAGCAATTCTATGGAATAAGAACTTACCAAAGTTCGAGGTAGTGGGCAACAGAGACCACTGGATCCTGGGGAAATTCCCGGGAGTTTTCTTTGGGAAAGACTTGTGGATTATGAACGTTTATGGTCCTTCAGGAGCAAACCAGAAATCCCATCTCTGGTCACACTTGTCAAAGCTCTTGCAAATGTTAAGAAATGAGGTGGTCATTCTGGGCGGTGACTTCAACGTGTTTTTGGACGGGTCAGAAAAACAAGGTAGCTCTTCGAGGTCTTCTCAATTGATATCAAATTTTGGGGCCTTTGTTAACACTTGTTGCTTACAAGATTGTAGGTCGTCCAATGGGATCTTCACATGGTCAAATAGAAGAAATGATGGTTCAGGAGTAGTAGAAAGGTTGGACAGGTTTCTTCTCTCTTCACAGTGTATTCTAGGAAACTTGAGCTTCTTTTCCTCTATCCTCCCATTTACAGGTTCTGACCACTTCCCGGTGAGCCTTTCTTTTGGAGGATCTCAAAAAGGTATGAGTATTTTTTTCCGGTTCCAAGAAATGTGGTTTAGGGGCCTTGATTTCATTCCCAATCTTCAAATTTGGTGGAAGCCAGCTCCTTTTGTAAAATGTTCTAGAATGTTTCAATTAGCCAAAAAATTAGAATTTGTTAAAAAGAAGATTCTAGAATGGAATAAGTCCCACTTCAAGAACATTTTTTCAGAGAAGAAAAGAATTTTAAGTGATCTATCACTAATTGAAGAAGAAATATTTCAAGGGGGGGATGAACCAAGACTCTTTTCAAATAGATAAACTCCTCTGCTCTTAGCTTGAAGAGGTTTTATTGAGAAAAGAAATCTTCTGATGTCAAAAATCTAGATAAACCTAGTTGAAAGAGGGTGATAGAAATACTTCCTATTCTCACTTGTCAACTAAAGCTCGCAAGCAGAGTTCTAGGATTCACTGCATTAAGAAGGATGGCAGTTCATTTGTTCAGAACTTGGAAGAGATAAAAGAAGAGGCACAGTCTTTCTTCAAGCATCTTCTTTCCTCAAGCATTTCTCACTCCAGGATAGATTTCAACAACTTCAACCTCCCTAAGAAACTTTCAGAAGAAGATAATCAAGAGCTTCAAAAGGATTTTATGGTAGAGGCAATAAAAGCTGTGGTTTTTTCTCTAAATGGGGATAAAGCTCTAGGTCCAACGGTTGGTCAGGCCTGTTTTTTCAAAAGTGCTGGGATTTTGTCGGTCAAGATGTTTTTCTAGCAGTCGAGGAGTCCATGAAGTTTGGCAATGTTCTCAAGGAGTTTAATCGTACTTGGCTAGTTTTGATACCAAAGGTATGCTCGCCATCTTCTTTTGAAGAATTCAGACTGATCTCACTTTGCAATTTCATTTACAAGGTCATTTCTAAAGTGGCAGCATTGAGATTGGCATCCATTCTCCCACAAATCATCTCAGATGGACAAGGAGGTTTTGTGCCTAGGAGAGAGACAACAGAAGGAGCAATTCTTGCTCGCAAAATCCTACACTCAATCAACAAAGAAAGGTTACCCAGTATGGTGTTAAAGTTGGACATGTCCAAGACATATGACAGGGTCGAATGGGACTTTCTCTATTTTGTTCTATCCTCTCTTGGCTTTTCTACACACTGGTTAAAATGGGTCTTTTCTAGGATCAGAGGGGTAAATAGTTCAGTTCTGATTAATGGCAGTGAATCCCCCTATTTCCAAACTTCAAGGGTTTGAGACAAGGAGATCCCATATCCCCTTATCTCTTTATTCTGATGATTTAAGCACTATTTTGGTTGATAAGACAAGCAAACAGTAACATAATTTGGAAAGGAATAAAGGCTAAAGCTTTCAGCATCCCTGTGACTCATGCTCTTTTTGCTGATGATACCATTATTTTTGGTAAAGCCAGTACGAGAGAGGCTCTATCCATCAAAACAAAGCTGACTTTATATTGTGAATCTTCTGGCCAAATGATAAATCCTTTGAAGTCCAAAATTTACCTATTCAACATCCCACAAGATCAGCTTCTAGGTTTTTCAAATCTTTTTAATTTCAAATTGGAATCTTTGCCGGGAAAATATCTAGGATTACCTCTCTTCAATGGACGACACACAAAAAGCTTATGGAGAGGAGTATTGGATAACTTATCACACAAGATACAAGCTTGGAAAGGAGGATGGCTCTCTCTAGCTGGTAGACTCATGCTACTCAAATCAGTCCTAACAGAAGTTCCAATTTATATGATGTCTTCTCTCCAAACTCCCAAAGGTATTCTAGATGAAATTGACAAAATTTGCAAGAGATTCCTTTGGCAAGGAACTTCAGACACAAAAAAGATTCATCTTATTGCATGGGACAAGATATGCTCCCCGAAATCCCAAGGGGGAGCAGGTGCTATTAATCTGGAAATGCAAAACTTAGCATTGGGAGCAAAATTGGCATGGAAGATGTACAAGCATCCACATTTGAATTGGGTCAAGATGCTTCAGAAAAAGTATTTGGATAGCAAGGCTCCAGAAACAATTTTTACGATTTCTAATCCTCCAAAGGGCTCCTCCATGTGGACTTTTATTATCAAGTTTAGGCAGGTTATTCTTCCCAAGCTATCATGGATAGTTCACAATGGGAAAAAAACATCCTTTTGGGATGACCGATGGAATGGCTGTCCAAAAATTTCTTCTCTAGGAAATTTTAGGGAGGCAATGGCCTATCTAAAAAGATTTTGGGCTAAAAAAGTATGCTCATACTTCACGGTGGACTCAAGTTCAATTCCAATGAAGGCAAGTTGGAAGAGTTTCGAGAACTGCAACTTTCCTCTTGATCAGAAAATGGCCCTTTCTAGGATATTAAAGGATCGTCCTATCTTCCTCTCATCTCAAGAGGATGAACTTATTTGGACAGGTGACAATTCGGGGAGATACAAGGCCCATTCAGGATATCAATCCCTATCAGCAAGGGCCAAAGTGGATTGGCCCTTCTATCTCTATTGGGCAGATCCAATTCTCCTAAGAGCAGGAACTTTCACATGGCTAGCAGTGAACAACAGGATTCTTACTGGGGATAGAATAGAAAAACTTTCCTTAGGTTCAAATTTCAATTGTGTCTTTTGCCAAGATGAAAAAGAATCAATAGACCATCTTCTCATACAATGTAATTTCAGTCACCAATGCTGGAAACATATTATGCAGATTTTGAACTGGTCATCCCCTTATCAGGCACATTGAGGGATTGGATA
Source organism: Cunninghamia lanceolata (assembly GCA_027924645.1). Lineage (NCBI taxonomy): Eukaryota > Viridiplantae > Streptophyta > Pinopsida > Cupressales > Cupressaceae > Cunninghamia > Cunninghamia lanceolata. The sequence continues at coordinate 1,803,283 of BSBN01001670.1, read as the reverse complement.
AAAAGTTGGCCACTTCTGAATAAGGATGCTTATTTCCATGATTTGTGGGCGATATGCCCCTTTGTGTTAGTCTGGACCCTTTCGAAGGAGAGAAATTGTAGAATCTTTCGGAATTCTGCAAGGTCTTTTTCAGAAGTTCGTAATGAGATGGAATCTCTAGTGGTGGAAACAACTCTTGCAAAATTAAGACAGTGGATTCCAAAGAAGTCAAAATGGACCAGCTGGGATGCTCTAATGTCCAAAAAATGGAAAGGCTTACAAAACCTCCCACAATGTACATTCCTTCAAGCTCCTAGCTCAAATATTGACAGAGCCTCAGTCAAATGGATTCCGCGCTACCTACCCCTTTTTTAAAATCAATTTTGATTGAGCGAGTAGAGGTAAACCTGGGACTTTGGCCCTGGGATGTGTTATCAGAAATTATGAAGGAAAACTGTTATCAGCAAAGGCCGCAAAACTCCCAGAAGGAACCAATAACAGAGCAGAAGCTTTGGCCCTTTTGAATGCTATCCAATTAGCTCAATCAAAGGGATATAAAGAAATTTCCTTAGAAGGGGATTCATTGGTAATCATTTCAGCTTTCCAATCTGGGAAGGTAGAGAACTAGTATATCAAATACATTTTAGACCAAGTTAGGGAGGCTTTGAGTTCTTTTGATGCATTCGATATCTTTCATTGTTACAGAGAGGGAAATAAGGTGGCGGACTGGCTGGCAAATTATGCCCTTGATCATACAGAAGAAATAATTTATTTTAATTCAGATCTTCATGAAGGTCTAGAAGCCTTAAAGTTTCTGTTGGCACAGGATGTAGGTTGCCCCTCTTTTCACAACAATCCAAATATAGGAGCTTCATAAGACTTGCTTCTAGTATCCCTTCAGGCTTTGGCTTGCTAGGGATGGGGCGGGTGGGCGGACTAGAGAAAGACACGGGGTCCTCAATTGATTATAGATCTCCCGTAACAAATTCCTCTAATGACATGACTTCCACATGGACTCTTGCGATGTCTTCTGTTTTTTTGTTGTCTCGCCCGCTACCTTCCTCACCACCCCAAGGCGTCTTCCAACTGGCGGCAACTACTCCCTCCTCAATTTATTTCTCCCAATGGTTAAATGCATTAAATGAGGCCTTTACCTTCGATCCTAGTGGATTTCCTTGGTATTTCCTTCTACGTCACACGTCCTTCGTCCTCGTTTTTTGTCCAACGTTCCCCTTGCCACATTATCCCTCCCTACGTCACACGTCCTTCGTCCCTCGCTTTTGTCTATCAATTCACCTCTCGGTACGATCGCCTCTTTGCAGAAGTCTATTAAATGTAGGGGACGAAGCGGCCTTCAGTACGGGGGATGAATGTTGTCATCCATTCATGTCTATTCAATTGCAGCATTCATTTAGCAATTAATCCAGGAGGTTTCTTTTTGGCGTTTTTGAATTCATCCCTTCCTCATTTGCGATATCCTCCACTTCTCTCTTCCTATGTGTTCATCTGGTTTTTACTTGTGTTTTCGAGTAGCGTCCATATTGTTACAGGGCTTGCTTCCATGGAGGGCGAGGTTACAAACCTTCCAATCTTCTTTCCTCCCTTTCAGTGGGAGACGACAATTGAAGGGAGTGTGGGAATTGGGCGAGGTTACTGTCTTTCAGCTTGATTGTACGCTTGTCCAATTTGCAGTTCAGACGATTTGCAATCAGAGGTGGCTGCAAGGAACTCCAGAGAGGGAGATAAAATGGTCCGAGGTTGTGTGCGTTTTTCTTTCAATCTCACGGATATAGTGCAGGATGCTCATTTCATTCTCCCCATAGCGATGGGTGTCATCAATCGTAGCTTGTTCAACGTGGAGAGGTGGAATGAAGCGATGGCTAACTATGACATCATGGTGGGTGACAATTGGGCTGGTCTGTTTCCTGCAGAAAAGCTCCACACCAGAAGGTCTTAGCTGCGGGTGTATCTGCTTGCTGGAGAGAGCCCTCAAAGGGCACGCCCATTCTGTGCCAAAGGCGGTTAGACAGAGGTGTAAGGATCTCTTCTTAGCAATAAGGTTCCTCTGTTTTCACGCAGCTGATCTGGCTCCACGCCATCGCAGACTCTCTGAAAAAGTCAAGGATGCATCAGAAGCGGAGGCAGAGGAACCCCCAGACCAGATAGACGACGAAGAGATGGCTGCAGTGGAGAGCGGTGGCCTGGGAGCGGTGGCTGGTGTCGAGGATTAAAGTTGTTTCCAGTGTTTTGTGTGACGGGTGACGTTTGGTAGCGTATGATTTTTTTTGGTGTTAGTCTTCTGTAGTTTTCGGTTTTATGCTTTTTGAGCAGATTTTCTTTATATCTGCTATGAGGGGTGAGGAAATACTGATCCCCCCTCTTAATGTATCTACCTTATTAGTCATATTATCAATATAGTTATAGTCTGGGGTTACACCCCTTATATTTACAAAAAAAAAAACAATTATGCTTTCTTTGATGATTAATTAGGTATAAGAATGGATTAGATTAGTTGGATGCATTAACATATATTTTTGTTTCTTCGATAGTGGTTAAAATCATGTTAATATTTGTAAACGAGGATGTCTATAGACTTCTTGTTTGACATGTGGTTTTCAGTTTTTTAAACTTTTGCATAGGATTGTTGCTTGAGTTTCTGATTTTTCTTGTGTATATTTGTTTGTACCATGCAGGAAAGAAAATTGTGGATTACTAGGATATCAAGCAAGTAGAGCCAGAGCTAATAATCGTCAAAGTGATTCACATTCAATCGAAAATGCTCAACCATTAGCAAGCAGCAATCCACAAAATGATTTCTCTCCAATCCAGAATCCTCTCCCATTAGCAATATTTGCTTCTGGCCTTTTGCCTCAGCAAATTAGCAGACCAGACTTGCCCGTCTCAACAGTTCCTGGTAGTGATTTTCAGGTACATCTCATATGCTCAATGACTACAATTCCCTGAATAATTGCACTGGAATTTGCATTTGACTGATATATGGAAGACATCTAGGTAACGTGATAATTGATTACATTCCCATTGGTGGCGGATTTGAAGCTTCTAAGCCCTGTAATTGTTATCCTATGCAACCTAGTTACCATAAAACTGAAAAAATTAAAACATACTATGCCATTAGCACAGCTGTATTTTTATGTCGAAGCACATCTCTTAGGTGGTAATAGGAGATGTCATGTTTCCTTCTATCCTCCTAAAGCAGGGATAGACACTACTAATTCTATCAAAAGTGATTTGTAGTGATGTTTCTAAAAATTGCTAGACATTATTAAATTAGGTAAGAGGCCTGAACTAGGACTTTTTTTGGCAGCTCATAGAATGGCATGGGAAATACTTACATGCGATTCTGAAGAAATTAAGAGACATTTCTACCAGTTTCTCTTATCTTCTTGTTTGAAATTTGTAGAAATTGTCATCCTCTTTCCTATTAATCTCGCAGACAGAGACCAGCATATTGAATTTAAGAGAAATTTTTTTTACAAAGGTCATTTTTGAACGATTCACTTTCTATAAGATATACTAGAATAGACAATAGCTTTGCATGGCCCACCTTTTCTAACTAAAATGCTCAATAACTGTATCCCATAATACTTCAAATGGATTTATGTTCGGAACAGGAAACCAAAGGGTTAAAAGGTGAAAGTTAAAAAGCTACCCAAATTATGGTCAAATACAAATGTTTGTTATAATTCAAACTGCTGGCATTGAGATCTGTTCGTTTTATATCATCAAATTGAAAACAGATAGCTAGTATAAGAGACTACGTGAAAACATAAAAAATTTGCATATGTAGTTTTTTATATCCTGGCGTGTCTAACTGTGGGTTTTTGACTGCAGACTGCTGCCAATGTAAAAGAGCTACAATCAGTGGCAGGAACTTCAAATAGCTTAGTGGAAAAAATATCGGATCAGAACATACAACTATTCATAAGGTAGTCTAAATTAAATTTATTCATAAGATAGTTCTCTTTATTGAGGGTTATTTTGGTTAGTTGCTTAGTTCAGTTATTTTATTCATACTTCTTATCAAGTAAACTGTTTAGCTGCTTAGTTCTGTTAAGTAGCTGTTTAACATTTAGTTTTACTCAATAAATCAGATCTCTCCATGCTTTCGTTGCCAAGTGTTTATTAATTCAGTTAGAGATACTTCTATTCTTCCCTATATTTGCTATACTGGGCTCTCTGTTTTTTTGAAAATTTAGGAGTTGCTTTCCAGCTGAAGGTTCCAGATTATTACTGCTGGACCAATTCTCCAAATTGCTTTAAGAAGTCCCTTTCCTATCTAGCCAAGCCTCTATCCTCATTTTTTTCTGATTATGCGCCAGCCCACCATATGTTTGTTTTTCTAAAGAATCAGGCCCACTTCCTACGCTACTCTTCAGTGCTGGAAGAGTTGATCTTCATTTTCCTTGTTTTCTTTGCACATTGAGAACCTAAGGGAGGCCATGCTTTTGCTATATCGTTTCTTAATAACAAGAAAAGTTTTGGAAACGATATGGTTTGCCTTCTATTCTCTCTTCATTTAGTAATTTGCATGCCTGTATTTAATTCTCTCGAGGTTTGTTTTAAACCTAGAGTTTGTGTGTCCATATCAGTAATCTTGTTGTATTGTTTGGCTGTCATTATTGAAATATCTATTACTTTATTTCACGCATGCATACTCTTTGCTTTCTTGAACAAGATTTATGTTTGAGCTAGCTCATTGCTTGCAAAATATTGATTACCCGTTCAAAGTTGAATTCATCCTTCTGGTTTTCAAAATATTGATATAAGGAAATAATTTTACCATAATTCTGCAGTTTGAAAAGTCTAATGTTATTGATTATTTGGATCAGGTGTGAGAAATCTCGTCAAAGACAGCTGGAGCTAAATCAGAAGGTAAGACCTTGTTGCAATTTTTACTTTTTCTGCCTTTGGTCTAACTTCTTTCTTGGAATGTGTTTGAGAGATAGTTGATTGGAACTGATAGTTCTCAAACTGGAATAATGAGAGTAAGAGTTATACATTATGTGTCTATTGCTTCTGACATTCGTAGCCTTTTTTGTTGAATAGATAAGAAATCTGGAGAGTGAATTGAAGAATGCCAAACACAAACTGATGGTACTTGCATCTAATGTGGATCTTCAGAAGAAGCAAAGACAAGCTGCCTTGTAAGTGTAGGTTGTATAGACCGTTAATTATGCATATTTTGGCGGATGGATAAGATTTTAATTTGAAGTCACATATTCTCGGAAAATAAGTTGCATATCTTCATAGGTTGATGTGCTTATTTTCTGTCCTCTTCTGCTACTCATTAAGGATATTTATTCAATTGTAGGGATGCACAGAGCTGTTGATAAGAGCCTTTGAAGAATCCCGATGGCTGAAGTGAAAACAAAAGAACTTTAAGATTGAAATGCATTTAGAATTCTGTGAATTGCAGTCCTTTCCGGGGGAGCAAATTGTTGAAACAGTTTTTGTTTCTAATGCATACGGAAATATTATAAAGGAGTTTTATTCCAACTATTTTGTGTATCCAATTGAAAGGCTTGACTGATAGTTATGAGGATTTAAAGAGTTCACAATGAAATGAAGTGATGACATGAAAGATGCAACACAAATATAATATTTTTATCTTAGGAAACCCACTAAGTGGTGAAAAACCCACTTAGTAGAGGAACTTGCTCTTTTATTAGTGTATTTTCTAGATGGACAAGTACAAGTGCATTACATTCTTTGGCAAGCCCTTCTATTTCAACTTTCTACCTCTAAGAGATACAATTCTTTAATTTTCCCCCTTTTGATCCAATAGATGGTTTTACACCATACTCTCCCCTTCTCTATGTACTTGTTGTTCAAACACCCCTCTTGTTGAATTGAAGGATTCTCTAATGGAATAGAAAATAGAAGAATCTGTTGTTTACTTCACATTCCATTTGGCTTCATATGGGTTGAAACTGTAGGTTGAGGACAAAATTGTAGGTGTGAGATTAACATCAAATTTATAGGGCTGGCCCTAGTTTTTAGCCTTTTACATTGTTGTTTAAATCTAATTTTTATTTTATTTTTTGATTATTTACATATAACATTCTAGGGTTGATTTACATTTAATTAGGGCTTGAGCTTTTATTGCTTGTTCTCTTTAATCCATACCCTCCTACCCTTGCTTACTGTATGTATTATTTCTAGATCATTTATCATGGACACTTATGAACCTTAATCTTATGATCATCTCTATGCACATATCAAAGATTATAAGGTGTTTTCACTCTTTCTTGATTCATATCCTTCAATCCTTGACGATATTGCACCCTTTTTCCACATTGATGATGTTATGTGTTCCATGAGTGAGTTAATTTCATGCTTATTTAGCTTTTCATCTTCCATGGCCTTTGTTGGTGCTTTCCCATCCATTCTAGAGGACTTCAATTCATTTGTATACTTGATTCAAGATGATTTTGCCCCATTTTGTGATAGATGATGATGATGTATCCCCACCTTCTAGAAATATATCTAGGGATAATATTTTGTGTAATGAGGTTACACATTCATTATCTATTCATGATGTCATTGAGTCTTGTGATGCTATTTTTCATACATCTCTTCATAGTTCCATTTAGATACCATTCGTTTCATGTTCCCTTAATGATGCATCTCACTGCATCTCACGAGGAGCCTATGATACTAATCTAAGTGAGCTACCTTCTTTTATACATGATGGTTTTCTTTATGATGATAGTTCTTTAGCATCTCATGTTCATGATAAGACATTGCCTTGTGATACATGACATGACGATATTTGTGCTCTTAGTGTGAAATTAATGCTTAATGATTGATGGTACTAGTGATGCATCTTTACATGTCCAAACATTTTTTCTTACAAACTATGATTACATAGATGATAATCTATTATTGATGAGTGAATTTAGACCTAGTTGAATTAATGGTTTAATACATCTTGTATACTAGTTCATTAATGATATTGGCACATGATTTCATTACACATTTTTCTTACCCTAAAGTGATTGAGGGTAGTGTGGATTTGTATTACATCTTTAGAAGCTTGGTCATTCTTTTCACTTGATATTCATATGACTTATTCTTCTCCTCCACTAGGATGTCGTTGGTTCTTCATGCTATACTTGATTTTCCTTGGCATAAATTTTTTGTTATTCCATGCTATACTTGACTCACCTAGGCCTAAGCTTGTATTCTAGGCTATCTCTAATTCACCTAGGCCTAAGCTTGTATTCTATGCTATATCTAATTCACCTAGGCCTAAGCTTGTATCCCACACTATCGTTGATTCACCTAGGCCCAAGCTTCTATTCCATGAGGCACCTATTTCACAAGATTATCATGTAGTTAGTCATACTTTATAAATACTAATTATAGGACATAAAACTACATCTAATTATCCACTCTTGCATCTACTTTCTCCAGCTCCAATCATAGCTCATCTTTTTTCTACCAGTAATACATCTCTCTATTTATATCCCATCTCAATTTGCTTGCAGCTTAGTGCACTCAAATGCAACTTCCATATAGGCTACTTGAGCTTAGATAACTAGATAAAAATGAATGTAAAACAACTTGTATGTGCATGGTATTTCTCTATCTACTCCATCGGTTCCATGGCCACACCTCTAGTCAAAAACTCCATAGTATCATAAATGTACTTGACCCACTCACCCACCCTACTTGCACATCATGTATCACATGAGTGGGAATTTTATTATATATATCTCATATTATACGTCACATACTTGGTTCTTTGGATACCAAACATCATCTCATTTTATTTGTTGTATTACGGCCACCTCTAGTTCTATCTCTTCCTATCCCATTTCTACAACCTCCTCCCCCACCACCAACAATCTCCTGATGCTCATTTATAGCCATGAGTACCCACCTACTTCCCTTGCACTTCTAGTACTCAAGGGATCTAAGGGTTCTAAACACAACTTCTACCAATAATCTCTCCATAGAAATGATAAACCCACCTCATTAGTTGCAACTATCTCTGCAACATCATCCTTCACATCATCATCATTAGTAGGTGCATGTGTAGTAAATGGTGACAATTGCATCTCTCCTAGTCTATATAGAAACCTTTGATGTCAACTATATAATGGAGGATCAAGGGTCACATGCTTACTTAACTCAAACTTTTATAACACTAGCTCATAGTGAAATCTCTCTAAGACTATGGTTTTCCTCCTTGGAAATCAATGTGATTGCCTAATCCAGTTGAGTTGCCACCTATCCCCTACCATTCATGCATACCTTTATAAGGTCTCCAAGTTACGACATCTACAACTAATCTATCAAAGATCATCCACTCCTTCAGGGTATTGAATATATTGGTTAATATCTTTGGTTAGGAGCAATAAACATGTCTTAACACTAGATCTTAAAACTAATATAAATAAAAATGATACTTACTCCCCTAGGAAAATTCTTATGGGAAAAACCCAGTCTTAAATGTAGATCTCACTATATTAACTTTGAAAAAGTCCTACAATACAATGATAAGACCACATATGTGATGAATAGTTTCTCCTTACTAATATATTTATTTGTTTACACAAATTTGTATGTAATTTAAATTGAAATAAATTAGAATAAACATACAATTAACATATATAAATGTTTTAAAATAAATAAAGATATTTAAATAACATTGCATAAAGTTTATTAGGAATAAAATGCATATTTGTTCTTTTGTTGGACTGGTTGATCTATTCTCTTAGTGATTCTATACAAGGTTTATCAAGTTTTGGCACCCTCTAGGAGGAGTCCATGAAATTAGAAGCATGTGCCCATGCACTATGCCCACACACCATAGCTCTAGTTAGGACAATCTTGGGCATCCTTTGTACCTAGAGTTGGACATACTCTACATGCCCTTCCCCAATATCCAACACTTGATCTTGATTAATCAAACAAGAAATTTTTCACAATACCCAATCACACCCACACTTCATATATATTTATAAGAGTTTTAGGTAGTTATTCAACCAACATACTTGTACATTCAGCAACACCCTTTTATAACAAATAGGATATTACTTATTTTAATAAAACCATTTACATGTAACATTTTATTTTGTGTTTTTCACCCATATAAATAGAAAATATATATTTCTTTCACTCACTGGATTTTGAAAAAAAATTACACCCTCTTTATATTTTCATCCAATATAATAATACATATTATTATCACTTTTGGGTAAAAAGTATGTAACATTTCTCCCCTTGTAAATCATGGCTACCCTCTATCTCCATTCAAAATCAATAATGCTTAGTTAAGTAAATATGGATATTGATGTTTAATATAATTAAAAATTCCCAAGTAGCATTCTTAGTGTCATTGTAAGTCTATTTTATTTTAACTTTATCTATAACTAGTATAGCTATATTTTAAAAAATATATATCTAAAGTACGCCCAGATGGATCCAATGCATCATTTAATTAAATTATTTTAAGTTATAATTATAATTATTGTGTACTTTAATAAATGTAATCAAAATAATATATTAAATTAGAATAATTAAATTTTATTTTTAGTTTTCATAACACATTTAATTTACAAATTATTGACATTATTGTGTGATAATTAATTTTAGAAAATGGTATCATATATTATTACAGTTATAAATATAACATCTATAAATACAGAAACCCAATATTTATAAATTAAGAAGAAAAATTATAATTAGTGTTGATAACACATTTAATTTATAAATTATTGACATTATTGTGTGATAATAAAATTTTAAAAAATGGTATCATATGCATTATTACAATTAGAAGAAGATTTATAAGAAATATTTTGAAATTGAAATTAACATTGAATAGAATGTTTAAATAGTTTGTAAACATTTGTGGATAAATAATGTGGCATTATCTCTTCTTGCAAATGTTCTATTGAGTGTGGCAAGATATAATGTAATTTTGAAATATTACCCAAATATAGATTTCTAAATGTTTAACTTGTTGCATGAAATGGATTTTTTTATTTTTGTAGAATACTTGAATGTTAAGTTCTATATATTGTTTAACGGTGTTAGTTTTCTATGGGATTTCAAATGTTTGTTTTATTGAGGAACTTCCAATTCCTTCCATTTTTAAGAGGAATTCCAATTCCTTCTATTTTTAAGAGGAATTTGAACCCGATTTTGTATTAACGTTTGTTTGTCTAGTGCGGTTTGTAGATTTCTATAAATAATCAGGAGGTTATCATGTCAAACATTAATTACAATTTTTAAGAAAAATATAACTCTAATTCTAGCTCTAGCCCTAACCCTAATTGTAACTCAGATGTTTTCCTTCATTTAATAGCTCTATTTCTAACTCTAACCCTAATATCAATTCAAACCCTAACCCTAATTATAACCATAACTTGATTCTAACATTAATCATAATTGTATCCCTAACCTTAACCACATTGATAAGTAATCCTAATTCTAATTCTAAACCTAACCCTAATCATAATTTATACGTTGCATAATTTAAGGAGCACTTTAAGTGCAATAATAATACACAATGCCTAATCTAACCTTCTATAAATAATAACAGTATATCACTTCACAAATGGCTACATAGTGCCCTTACCAATTAAATTTCTCTCTTCATTGATTTAATAAACTATCTAGGCTAAAAAAAATTATGTCAGCTCTATTTTGTTTTTATGTACTTAATGCCACTGGATCACTCCTCTCGTGTAATTATTGAAATATTTTCAATAATTTAATCTAAATGATACCAAAAACCTTTTTTTTTTTAAGAATTAATTCCCATAGTTTTAATCCTAGCCTTATTGTAACATTAATCCTAACCCTAACTCTAATTCTAACCCTAATAATAACCTTAATTATGTCCCTAAAACTAATTTTAACCCTAACCCTAATCCTAATTCCAACCCTAAACCCTAAGCAATTCAAATTTGGTAAAAAAAAAAATTCTGATCTTTTTTCATTTCTATGGCAATTTTTTCAAAACTTTCCCTAACCCTGTTTCATACCAAATTTCATTGACATTAGACCATGAAGTAGGTGTATTGAAATTTTGACCATACATTGCTTCAAAGGGGGATGTTTTGATAGTTTAATGATATCCTTGGTTATATGCAAACTCATCTAAGTGTAAATAATCTTCCTATGACTCAATATTCTTTGGAAGTCCATGTAATCAAATGATTTCTTTAACAAATGGGCAATATCTATAGTAGTAGATTTTATTTTTATAAGAAACCTCTACACACTCTATGCACCTTCCCTTTATCCACTTTATTAGTGCCCCACCTCTATTTTATTAACTAGAGAATACTGGTGCCCTCCTTCTATTCCATAGAGCTCTAGGTTTGTCATTTTGGTTAGGATATAGTCATGACCTCTATGTGTATGAGGTAAGCTAGTGATAAACCTATACCAATTGACTCCCATTTGTAGTGAGGATTGGACAAAGGTTGTAAAAGACTAGGTGATTTGTATTGTTCATCCTTCACCTTTTGACAATTTAAACATTGTTGTACATATGTAAGAATTTTAGATTTCAATTTAGGCCAAAAATAGTTTCTTATGGTTGAAAGATATATTTTTTGAAATTTTGGATGTCCTATTATAGGTGTATCATGGGAATCCTTTAAGATTTGTTGTTTAATGCTAGATAAATAAAAAAATACATAATCTTCATGTGTAATAGAAAAGCCCATTACTTCTCATCATATAAGATTCAAGCCAGAGATTAAGAAGTACAATTAAATAAACATTTCTTAATCCTTCATAAAGTAGTTGAAAAAAACATCAAAAGGTAATTCAGATTTAAAATCTCTTTAAAATTGACTTCTCAAGAGTTAAAGCATTTACACACAATCTTTTCCTACTCAAAGCATCGACTGCTACATTATTTTTACTTGGAACATATTGAATAATAAAATCATATTATGAGAATAGTTCCATCCATCTCCTTAGCCTCATATTTAATTTGGGGTTGACTACATAAATGTTGCAAACTATGGTGGTTAGTTTTTAAATTAAAGTTGTTTTCCAACAAAGAATGTCACCAAAATTAGAAGGCATGGGCCTCATATTTAATTTGGTGTTGACTACATAAATGTTGCAAACTATGGTGGTTAGTTTTTAAATTAAAGTTGTTTTCCAACAAAGAATGTCACCAAAATTAGAAGGCATGGATGATACTAAGTAATTTTGAATCATGGATAAGATAGTTCTTTTCAATAGGTAACAAATTTCTAGATTTATAGAAAACTACTTTGTTTTCGTTCTTTAAGACACCACCTATATGTGTACTACCTGCATTTGTAATTACAACAAAGGGTTTACTAAAATCTAGAATATAGTCCAAGGGGTTGAGCTTAATTGGTTGAAGCATTGGGTTCTCAATATGGAGATCCATGTTCAAATTCCCATAGGGACATTGAATGTAGAATTCTAATTCATGATGCATAAATAGATCATAATGTCATCTAGAAAAATGATTATAAACACATCTAAATATGTGTATGATGTAGAAATGTGAAATAATAAACATAAATCAATCACAATGAAAATTCCTATTTTCACAGTCTACATCACCTCAAAACACAAGAAAAGGAATATCAAAATCAAAGGAAAATAATGAAACAATGTTACCACAGTAGCCCTTGATGCACCATGATGAATAATGGATAATCCTTTGCTTGTTTTGAGGTGATGTAGATTGTGAAAATAGGAGCTTTCATTATGATTGATTTTCATTTATTATTTCACATTTCTGCATTATACATTTCAATTTTTAAGGGTTAATAAACATTCCTTGTGTGGGTCAAGTGTGTGTGTGTGTTCTCTCTCCTCATGCTGCAAGGTGATCTTGGAGATCAAAAACACCATTTGATTCACTTTGTCACCCTTTATTAGGAGGCTTGCCTTGGAGACACACCCACTCCAAGGGGGTGGATTGGACTCTAGTGAGTGTTTAGATGAAGTATAAAGAGCGGGAGCTGAATCAAAAGACACACCTCTTGGAAGTTAGAATTTTGACATCTGGGCTAAGTTCCCAAGAAATTTATACCTTGGGGAAGTGAAGATGAAGGGTTGGTTTTCCTCTTCTCTTGATTGCTTGACATTGTTTCACTTTCATATCATGGATTTGGGCCTCATGTACCTTGTGTATATCAAGGACTCCCTTAAAGACGTGTACATCCTAGTTTAAGACCTCTTGGCAACACCTGATTGATTAATTAGACTTGTTCATGTGTCTTGCGTGTCTTCATCTATTTCAACAATTAATTTTATCAGTTTTGAAAGTCAAGTTTTCCATTGTGTCTTCTTGTGTGTTTGATAAAATTCCTGCCAAAGCATCAAAACACAAACAAAATTTTCACTAGTATTTTTGTCATAACCTAGTACTTTAGTCAATAATGGAAGAAAAAAACAACAAATAGAGAGATGGAGAGATAAATAGATAGAGAGATAGACAAGGGGAGAGGGACAAGGAGAGAGAGAGACAGAGAGAGAGAGAGAGGATAAAGAAAGGGAGGATAGAGAGATATAGGGAGAGTCTCTTTCTACCTATCCTCTATCTCTCTATCTCTATCCTCCATATATCTCTATCTCTCTATCCTCCATCTATCTCTCTTTCCTTATCTAACTATCTATTTTTAACTCTCCCTCTCCCTCTCTCTATATCTATCACTATCTCCTCTATCTATCTCTCTCCCTCTACCTCTATCTCTCTCCCTCTACCTATCCCTTTCTCTATCTCAACCTTCCTCTCTCTTCCTCCCTCTCTCTCTCTCTCTCTCTAGATCATTTGGCTATAGATGCCTAAAATTGGCTAAAAGACAAACCCCAATTACATAAATTATATTTGTGCATATATAGACCTTTGTGTCTATTCAAGTCATATAGTACTAAGGGCATAGATCTTCAATCAAATCATTCCACATACATATTGACCAAGCACAATAGATTAGCATTAAATACATATCTTGATCAACACACAATTATAGAGAAAAATTGCACTTGCAAGAATATTAATTCCATCTGGATCAATGAATAGGGGAGATGTCATGGTGAATATAAAAGTCAATCAAATTAAGACCAAGGGTACAAATCATGTGTATTCAATTTACTTTTAGCCAATGCCAAGTAGGTTGCAACAAGAATAGTTCATGCTCATAAATGGAAGTAGGTCAACCAAAGGAGAATCTAGAAGCTTCTCCCACTCTTTGTCCAAGGGAAAACTGATATTCTGTAAGAGTCTAAAGTGGCACTCAAGTTCAATGGTGCATTCATAGGATACCTCTTTTGATTGAGCCATAGATGTTTGTACAAAGACCTCTAACTCTATCAATTTCTTGAGAACTAATTGAACCTCTTTGATAGAAGGAGCTAAGGACCACATGTTGAATATAGTTTCTTCTTGGCTCTTCTCATTCACTAGTTCTAGAAATTTTGATCTTCTCATTCACAAGGGTTAGATGATGTGGCCTCTATTTTGGCCTTGTAGTATGATCTTGACAAGACCTTGATGTGGTCAAGGGAATCCATTGACTATTTGAGCTCTTTAATTTTTTCCTTTAACCTCTTGACCTCCTCCTTTGATTCTTCTATTATATTCTTTAGGTCAGCCTCTTTTTCTCTTAGGCCCTTGAGTATCTAGGCCTAGGTGTCCACTTGATTATTTATCTTTTCTAGCTCATAATCTTGGCTAGAGGCCTTTTCCTTTAGTGATCCTGTTTCAATAGCTTTGACACTAGTTTTAGCCTTTTCATGGATCAATTATACCTCCAAGTTTTCCACCTGCTTTGATAATGCATTCTAGGTGGTTGTCTTAGTTACTATCTATCTTTTCCCTACTGCCAACTCTAATCTTGGTTTAGTCAATTTTGTTTTAACCTCTAGGAGTTGTTATTTAGTTCCTTCTACCTATGTATCTTCAACTTCAATGGCTTGCTCTACAACTGTGGTGACCTAGCCTTCTAATGCCTTTATTTTCACTTCAAATGCTTTAAGTAAATGTTTTCAAAGTCTAAAGCACTTTTTGTATAGCTTCTCTGTGTGTGTGTGTGTGTGTCTATCTCTCTCGATCTCTCGATCTCTCCCTCTTTTTCCCCTATATCTATATATCTATTGATTTATCCCTCTATTTGTTTATCTCTATATCCCCCCTCTCTCCCTCACTAAAGGATTTTCAACAAATTCATTTTGTGCATATCCTGCAATCATGGCATTCCATGAGATCACATTTATTTTAGGTGTTCTATTAAACAATGCATGTTCCTTGTCTATGCTTCCACATTTTTCATACATGTCTCACAAGGTATTTGCAACTACAACATTTGAAAAAATTCTGGGGCAAGCAGTTCTGTAGTTCAACTAGATGGATCTTCGATTAAGACTACCGGGGTGATTAAAAATTTACCTCTTACCTTGCATGCCTGTCCCAATTTTACAATCCATCAAGATGTTCATGTTATTGACCTACCACCTCATTTTGCCTTTTGCCTCTCTAGGGAGTTTACTACCAGGTTGGGTGGGTTTTTATCTTCTGATTGGTCCTATCTATTTTTCAAAACAAGGTATGGTATGAAAGTAACCATAAAATCTAAGCCTCTAGCCAAGGATCATATTGAACTATATGTCCCTAGCCCTATAAATACTAACCTCTACATCACCCATGGGAAGGAGGATCACTCCGTGAGCCTAGACCCCAACACACCTATTGAGGATGTAAATCTAGATGAGTGGGCAGTCGAGGATCATGAAGATCACCTTTTCTGTCACACTGATGAGGTATGATTAGCCATTTATATGATTCATGAGCCTAATGCATTAATTCCACATCTAGTCAAGGATCAAAGTTATCCTGAATGGAAAGAGAATCAGCTTTGGAAGCTGTATTTTGATAGTTGAAGAAGCAAAATGGGTGCAGGTGGAGGAGCCTTGCTGGTTTCACCTGATGGCGATAAGGGCTATTTGGCATTAAACTTTGCCTTTAGCTATACAAATAATATAGTTGAATATGAGGCACTTAACCACAGCCTAAAATGGGCTAGAAAGAAAGGTATCAAGTGCTTACAAGTTTATGGTGATTTTGAGTTAATTGTAAATCAAGTTAGAAATTTAAATGTTACCAAAAATGATTTTCTCAAGAAGTATAAGCATCGGGTTTGTGATCTAATAGAGGATTTTGATGCTTTAAATCTGCATTCTATTCCTCAAAATCAAAATAAATATGCAGATAAGCTTCCTACTATAGGATCTCAGTTTGACATTCTGACTGATATTCATAGTATAGATGTACAATAGTATGTAAAAGTGGTTGTAAGACCATTTGTACTAGATAACAATGTAAGCTGGCAAGTTTTTGATAGTGAAATGTTTTGTTAAACAAAGAACTAAAATGGGTGGTGGGGTTTCCTCTATTAAATCTAGCTTTCTATCCTCAAAGGAACCCTAGGCTAAAGCCATTAACACAAAGGGTAAAGGTGTGGCCAAGGTAGATCGTTCGGAAAAGAATCTTGAGAAAAAAATTTGAGGACCCTCCAAAGAAAGCTATGTGCATGAAGTTAAGGAGGAGGAATATTGTGACCTCAGACCCTGAGCCCAAAATTGAGATTGTTAACATCGAGCCCCCCAATAAACCTCACCTCAGAAGTAAGAACGAACCTAAAGTAAATGAGAACATTCAAACTACGTTCAAGGATACTTCCCAGCCTGGAGGTAGTAAAGGTAGAGGTAATATTGAGGATCAAAATGATAGGGTTAGCTTTTCTCTTGATATCTCTGGTACAGAGGAAGAAAGCCCAACCAAAGGAAAAAAGAAAATTAGTGACCAGTATATCAACTAGAATGATAACCTTAAAGATCTTGAACCCCCTACCAAAAAGATGAAGCGAACCCTTATATACTTTCATGGGGATAACAAGAAGGATTGTATCTCTTGCAGCCATCTGGTGGAGAAGGTTGCCACCCTCTATTAGGCTCTTGACCTTCAAAATCAGGCTTTAAAATGGTAGTTGGCTCAGCTTCACCATGCCAAGACAAAAATTCAACACCTTGAAGTCATTACTCAACTGGAAACTATAGAATGGCCCAAGAAGAGCAAGGATGAGTTGTGGGATCAAGTGGATAATTTGGCCAGAAAGTTTGAGAAGTGGGAAAAGATGGAAGATGAGATTGTGATAATAAAAGATAACCAGGAGAAACTCAAGCAGAATGTGGCGGAGTTGGTGAACTTTAGTACAGAGACTATGAAAAAATCTGCTACAACCCTTTATGTGCTTAAGGAAGAGCTGGAAAAACATAAATCCATGAGGGAAGTTAGAACATATAAGGAAGCTTAGGATGTGCAAAATCAGAGTATGGTTGGCCCGACCAACAGGACTAGGGATAAGAACAAGAACAACAAAAGCAAGTAGGTCATCTTGGAGATTGAGGTGACCTAGGGTAAGGAGATCAAGGATCAAGATATGCATGACTGGGACAAGGAGGAGAACATGTTTGAGGACAAGATGGAATTCCTTAATAGAGAATGATAGGCTATTAGCAGCCTGAAATCTATGGCTAAGCAGTAGCTTAGCCCGTTGTTGGTTCTTCTGGGTTTAGCTGGCTCTGCTGGCCCTTTTTGCTTGCTTTTCTATTTTTTCTTATTTTTCATTGTTTTACTTCTTGTGACACTTGTTTGTCTCACCTTTTTGGCTTATGTACATGGGTTTGAGCCCTTCCCAGTTACTTTTATCAAAACTATCACATTTCTTTTTCACATTGCTCTTTCCCCCCTTTGACAACAATGACAAAGGACAAAATATTTGCATTTCTCATTCTCCTCATTTGACATTAATCATACTTTTTACCACTACTCTACTACAACTTCCTTTCTTTTACTGCTCTACATACTCCCCTTAGGAACACACACCAAACTACATCAATCAACAATCATTGCATAATGACAACTCTCACTCCTCCATACTGCAACAACCAATAATTCCACTACCTAGTCTCCATGAGAGGTAGCCACTAGCATCAGTCTAGATCAAGGAATGAATCTTGAGATCCACTAGACTGATGCATCTCCTTATGCATCTAGTTCAAAGAAAGAGGGGCAATAACCCCCAACTTCTCCTGAAGATACTCAAAAGTATCCTTAGGAAGAGCCTTAGTGAATATGTCAGTAACCTGATCCTTTGTAGGCACGTATCTAAGCTTCACTTCATTCTCTACAACCTTCTCTCTCAAAAAGTGATACCGGATTGAGATATGCTTTGTCCTTGAATGCATCACTAGATTCTTTGTGTTTAGGGTGAAAAAGTAGGTTTCTCTTAAACAAGGTTAAGTCCTATTCTTTCACCTAACTAAACATTAGGAAGACAAGAATCGAGCTTGGGATCAAGCTATTGATTACTTGTCTATTTCCTAATGCTAATTAGGTCTGATTAAGGTGTCTAACTAAGGTTTTATCAAGTGTCTTTATTCACTAGTCAAGTAAACCCTAATTAAACCTTATAACAAAAATTAACAAAATTCAAATATGAAGTAGGCAAAATAGATTCTAGAAACACAAAGAATAAGGTTCAGAGATCATGCACACAGAAATTGAGGGCTAACTGGACTAGGGCACTCACTCATTAGTCCTGCAACTTTTCTTCCATGAAAATCTTCCACACCAGCTATACGATGACCCCGAAGAGCTTCCAGATCTCAAAAATTTTCCCTAGTTGGACTAGGGTGCCCACTCATTAGTCCCAAAAGTGTCAGGATCCAAAATTCTGAAATTTAGTGACAACTATATTCATGATATCTATCTTCCTGTTGCTCCTTTTTGCCTTATACTTTAAAACATGATCTGCACCTACAAAATGAGGAGAAAGATGTTGTGGCTATAATGGATCTTGCCTTAGTCAAGGCCCATTTTCAGTATTCCTACCTCAAGAATAGCCAGAGATAAAGATTTGCAGAAGTGTGCGTAAACCTAACAAAGTGTATGCAGAAATATCAAACCCTAGATGTCTCAGTCAAGGGAAGATAAATAACTTTCTTCAATTCAATAAACACATACAACTTCACCTCAAGGAGATGAAAACAAATGAAGACTTGTATGAACAAGAAGGCAAATCGGCAATGTTCATGAGGGTTCTCCAAGCTTGATGTTGGAGGCTTCAACCCTTCTCCCAATCATGCAAAAGGTGTACAAACCCTAGCAAGAGAAAGATAGTCTCAAGATCTTGATTCCTAATCTCCATCCATTGTCTCCATGATAGCAAAATCAAATCACTTTCAAGAGTTTCAACAAATCACTGATCTTCAATGACAATTTTAGTAGAGTTTTGGCATAAATCTTGCATAAAGGTTGTGTGTGATGAAATGATTTTCAAATATCTTTTTATATCTAACCTTATGAAATTCAAATTTTGAAATAACATCTCAATATCGCGTGAAAACAAAAATTTGAAAACGGAATCCCATGGTGTATGGCGAGAGTTGACACCCCGCCAAGATTTAAATTCTTAAAAATGGGGCAAGACTAGGGCATGGGCACTTGAGTCCAGTCCCACAAATTTCTGATCAGATCTGTATTTAGGGGGTCCTAGGGACCCATAATCCAAATTCTCTTGCTAGGTACCATCAATAGTCATCTTGAAAAATAAACATTTTACAACTAGAGACCAGTCAATCAGGGTTTTAAGAAGGCCAAAAACAAAGAGGTTCAGAGGTCACCAAAGGTGAGGAGATAAACCAGGGGAAATTGTACCATTCCATACAGGAGGATAATTTCTGACGTAGCATTTAGCCACACTTTAGTGGCCATACGACACTAATTGGATATGCAACTAAAAGAGAGTAAATACATCAATCATGAAAAGAATAACCAAAAGGATACTGTAGGGGAAGACAAATTGTTGTCACTGAGAAGGAAGAAGCCCCAAAGTCTGCAATCCTGCAAGACCACAAAGTTAGGAATCACAACTTGCAAAAGAACACTTGTCAGAAAATCAAAATCAAATCAACTTGCAACCACCACTAATGAATCAGTACATAAACACTAAGGGGGTTGAGTGATGAGACATGATGAGGGAGGAAATCAAGGGAGATATATGCCCCCCTTGTTTCTGCTTGCTTAGTCCAAAAAGGAGAAACAAGGAGATATCAACATGCCTCAATTTTGAGGGAAACTTGATGAGAAATGTTTTATGAGGGTTGTTTGAAGAAACAAAACATAAGCACAACACATTGGGTGAGATAGAGAGCGGAACCAGGATTCCAATGCAACAAACAACACAGAAATCTAAGTTTGACAGCTCAGGATAGAGGCTCAAGAGTGAAATAGATCAATATTGCACCTAGTTAGGGATAGGAATTCTCATCCAGTTACTTTATGTAAAGGGAGTTTTTACTTAGTACTTACTCCCTCCTTAGTCCAGCTGAATGGCACAATCTTCTTCAACATGGCCGTAAGAGGTTGTCACAAAGTTGCAATGTTTGGAATGAATCTTCTCACAAAATTAATTCTGCCAAGAAAGCTTTGCAAGCCTTTCTTATGTGTAGGCAGTGGTACATCTAGAATGGCTGAAACTCTCTCAGGGTCAATAGAAATACCTTGTTTTGAAACAATATGGCTGAGAAGTTTACCTTCATGAACTAAAAATATGCACTTTTTGGGGTTCAATGAAACCCCAAACTCCTTGCACCTCTGAAAAAACTACTTCAAGTGGTCAAAATGATCATTAGGATTTTTAGAAAAAATAGTTATGTCATCTAAATACACTAGCACTATTTTGTTCATAAGGCCATGGAAGGCCATGTCCATTACCCATTGAAAGGTTACCCCTACATTGGACAAACTGAATTGCATCTTCCTATATGCCATGGTACCCCACTTAGTCATGAACGTTGTTTTATATTGGTCTTCCTCTTTGACTAGAATCTAGTTGTAAGCTGAGTAACAATCTAACAAGGAATATCTATCAAAACTAGAAATAGTTTGCAATATTTGTTCCATGGAAGGAAGAGGGTAGTGGTCTTTCAATGAGGCCTGATTTAGATCACAAAAATCGACACAAATTTAGATTTCTCCATTCTTTTTTTTTACTGGGACCAAATTGGAAACCCAGGAGGTATGTTTTATTGGGAATATGATATTGCTCTCAATCAGTTTATTTAACTTAGCCTTCATTAAATGCTCAAGTTTTGGATTCAGGGGTCTTTGTTTCTACATAACAGGTTTGGCATTAGGCTCTAATTCAATGGTATGCTGGGCTAAAATGGGATCAAACCCCCTTAAGTATTTATACTCCCATGCAAAAACATCACAAAAATCTTGGCATAACTAAATAAATGACTATTGTTCACTTTCATGCATACCTTTCCGAGCTTCAACAACTTATCTTTGAAAATCTCCACTACCTCATGGTATTCTTGTTTCACCGTCATGCTGCACTCGTCCTTTCTAAACTGATCATATGAGTTAAACACTAATTCTATTGTCACCAATCCCTTGGGCAGCTTGTTGGATCTCAACTATACAATTTGGTCTTCAAATTGTTGTTGGTATTTATGTTGATTATCAGCTGCAAATTCAGCCTCTGCACTTAAAAAACTTAAGATTTGCTCATCACTGTCAAATACTTGCCAGGAAACACTATTGTTAGGTACAGAAGGCCTAACAACTACTTTGACATATGGCTATACTTCAATATTCTGAATCTGATCAGGGACCTCAAATTGAGATCCCAAAGATGCAAGCTTATCTGCATACTTATTTTGGTTTCTAGGAATCGAAAATAGATTAAATGCATCAAAAAATTCAATTGAATCCCACACTCTATGCTTGTACTTTTTGAGTAGGTCATTTTTAGTAGCATTTAGATTCCTAACCTAATTAATGATCATTTCAGAATCTCATAAACTCGTAAAGATTTGATACCTCTTTTCTGAGCCCACTCTAAACCATGGATCAGGGCCTCATACTCAGCCACATTGTTTGTGCAACTGAAGGTGAACCTCAAGGCTACATAGTATTTGTCTCTTTCAGGGGAGATTAATATATTCCCTCCATCAGCACCTGTTTTGGTCCTTGATCCATCAAAGTACAGTTTCCAAAGCTAATCTTCTTACTGTTCCAACTGACTTTGGTCCTTAATCAGATTAGGAATCAATGCATCAGGTTCCTGTATCATATAGATGCCTAATCCTACCTCATTCGCGTGATGGAAAGGATCACTTTCATGATCTTCAGCTACCCAATCATCTAAGTTTATGTCTTCTATAGGTGTATTGGGATCTAGGCTCATGGGTTCATCCTACTGCCCATGGGTGATGTAGAGGTTAGTGTTTATTGGGCTAGGAAGATAGGGCTCAACATGGTCCTATGCAAGAGGTTCAGACTGTATGTTTACTTTCATACCATATCTCATTCTGAAAAACAAGTGGGACTGATCAGAAGATAGAAACCCACCCAATTTAGTAGTGAATTCCCTAGAAAGGCATATTGCAAAACTAGGTGGTAGATCAATGATGTAAATGTCCTTATGGATGAAAAAATTAGAACAAGCATGCGGTGTAAGTGGTAGATTTTTTATTGTTCCTATAGTACTAAGTGCAGACCCATCTAACTAGACAACTCCTTTTGCAAGGGGCTCATAAATCAATCCTAGTGAATTAGCTAGATTTTTGGGCATGACTGAACTGCTTGCCCCAGAGTCTATCATGTAGTTATGAACAAGTTTGTCACCAATAATCAGACTTAAGTAAAAGGGAGGAGGTTTTACCTCATTTGTTGGCTGTCCACTCTTGATTTCTGAGCTATTGGCAAGTACAACTTTGGGTTTTCCTTGATTAGAACACTCAGAAATTGAAAGTTCAGCCAGTGCTTTTTGTAGCAGATTCTTTTGGCCAGGAATGCACAATGCATCCATAACTGACATGCTCATTGTAGCTTTCTTAAGATGATCCACTATGTTGAAAGAAACAAGATTTACCTTTTGCTATCCTTTTACAACAGCAGCATCATCATGCTTTGTGAAAGCTATTGTTGTACTTTGGACTGATCCTTTACTAGTATAGTTTGATCCCTTTGCAGAATTTGCACTTTTTGCTATGGTATATGGGTAGTTTGTGATGGAAAAGTTTGAAATGTATCTCTCACAGGCTGTTGTTGTACCACTGTAGCTTGCTGATTAAGGTCTGCAGCCCTTTGTTTTGACCTTGTGTTGGCTGAAACAGGTGTATGTTGTTGATTTTGGCTTTGATGGTAATTTATACCATAGAAATCACTCTCTTCCTAGTTCATCAAGGCCACATCAACATTATTCGGCTGAGATGAAACTTCACCAAGGGCACCTTCTGAACTTGCATAACTGTTATGTACCTTGAGTGCCTGATTTCTTACTTCATTTGTGCATGTAGCTTGATTATGCGGTTGGTGACATGGATAACACTAGTCACTATTTTGGGCTAAGTTATTCTATGTGGTACAAGCTCCCTCGAGGTCCTAGCAATGTTTGGGTTGTAAGATAGGAAAGGTTGAAGGTTTTAGTTTCTTCTTTGACCCTGAGGATCAGCTTGAAACGACTGCCTATATTATTGAATGGGCTGATACGGGGCTTGGTATGTCTTAGTTTCTTGACCAATCTATTTTTTAATATTAACAAATTCATTACCAAAGGTTTTGCCCATCGATTGAATCATGCCTTACAACTCTTGGATTTCTTGGAGGTGAGCTAGGGCATGATATTCTTGGTTGTAGGTTGACAAGTTATTGCTGGAACAGATGGGACAGTAGCCAAACGAGGCACTGCTATTGGCACAGATGGCTGAATTTCTAGAAAAATGGGTAGGGTAGGCCTCGGGGCTATCTTCCCTACTTGGATGAGGCAGTTTTATACTCTAACAGCAATCTCAAAGGAATCAGGAAGGGTGGTTCCTCCCATAGACTAGATCATTACAAAAATTTCACTATTCAAAGCTTTAAGGTAAAATAAAAATGCATGTCCTTGAAAGGGTTTTACTATTGTGAGGATTTTGTCCCAAGTTCTATAAAATCAATAGTTGAAATCTGCCATGTGTTCGTGGGGTGCCCTCTTGATGGTGCTCAACTGCTCCAAAAATGAGAGATGATCAGATTTGGCTTCGAAGTGCTTGTGCAATACATCTCCTAGTAGATCCCATGATGTTATTAAATTTTCAGCAAGTCCTCTGAGCCATTGCAAGGCTTTCCCTTTCAATTATGTAGCCAAAAGTCTGATTACTACATTTTCTTGGGTGACATTGTGTATGGAACAAATGGTTGCCACATCCTAAATGTGCTTAGTAGCTGTAGTATGGTCTTCTCCGGTGAAATATGGCAGTCCTTTAAGGGCTACGACTGGAATATCATCACATTGAGCAAGTTACAGTGGGTTGCCTCTGTTAAAGGTGGCAAATGCGTACTGCCTAGCCATTATGGGTATTTGAACTATTAGCACCAGTCTTCTGCTTCTTCATGTTGAAGTTAGAGGTGTTTGTTGATGCCTAGAATTACACTGTTTCCAACACCAACATGGGAAACTCTAAGATGTGGGAATGTTCCTCAGAGTAACCTCTAGATTTTAAAGAAGCTGGCTTTTCTTTATCTCAAAAGTGTTTTGGGAAAAGGGATAGAATTAAACAGAATCACAAATGCAACTAAAAAGAAAACTAAACTATGGTGATGCACCTGAAGGTGATTTTATTTCTCAACAATAAGCACAGTGAAACTACTATTAGGATTCAGTTACATTAAAGAGCAAACAATGCATGATCAATGTACAAGATGAAAAACAAATAGAATCGAAGGCTCACAAATTAGAAGATTTTTGTAATGACACAGAAAATATCAGCGAAGGCATAGAACTCTATCTTTTATTAATTTTCCAGTCACATAAAAGGCACAGAATCATGCACAGTTATACAAACTCTCTAAATCAAGAAAATAGAACAAAGGCAAATGATATTACTAGCCACATCACAAGATCTTCAAACTTCTCTAACAATCTGTGATGCAGAAAAATCTCTATATCTCCTATGTTATATTTTAAACTGCGATCTGAACCCATATTTATAGCATAGAACTGGCTCAACGATTGCCCGCACGATCAAATCTCAACGGCCTAACTAAACTGGGACTTAACTGGAAGTATCTGACAGAAAATATATTTCAGATCTGAAATGGTTAGCCACTCTGCAAGTTCATTGGCTGAAACAGATACATGTAACTCCACTTACTTGAATCAGGTAGGAACACCTGGTAGTTTCTAATAGTCTTTGCGACTATAAACCCTTGGGACAGCTGTATTCATACACGCCCCTTTCTTGAAACTCCTTCATCTTTCCAGAACAATAGGAAACTAACACATGGCATTCTCCGTGTGACTTACTTGATAAACTATTTCATTACTCGGGAGACACTGGAAAATGACACTTGGCAGCATCCACTAACAGCTTAAATAAAACAAAAGTGACTCCTAAGTTTCCTTCAGCAAAGTATCCATTATTTACATCATATGTACAATGTTCAATTTTCATTGATGTACAACAAAGGAACAATACTTAGTATTTTGTCACTAGTCTGTTGTGGTTTGAAATATTCTATGTGTGCGTGGAAATCTTAGAGTCCATATTGATTTTGTCTTTTTGTTCTTTTTATAAGTGCAGGGACTGTTAACATGGAAAATGAATGTCTATATTTTGATTCTTTCATATGTTTTGCAGTTTGAAGACATTGGACCTCATGGAACAAAAGTAATCATTTACAATCTTTGGCTTAATGATGATGGCTTTATGGAGCTTGATTTTGATACAGACAAGGAAGTATGGCCCTATACTAGTGGATCTCTATTTGATACTATGCATTTAAGTCAGTACACAATGTTATTGGCTACATCGCTGGAGAGAAAACTGCCCATATTGAATTTTCTATCCTTATTTGTTGTATATTTTTTCCTAATAATCTTCTGAAGTAACTTGTATGCACTACTGTGTCTTTCATTGCCTTTCTGATATATGAATCATTCAATTCTATTTCTGTTATTAATTTCTGTCTTGCAGTGAGATTGAGAATGTTCTTTGTTTCTCTATTCAATCTAGATTACTGCATATTCCAAATTATTGCTATCCACTGTTGTTGGTGTTCAGGGTAAAGGCTGAAATCTGTTATTACTGTTGTCTTGGCATAAGTATAATTAACTAGTACTTTACTATGTGTTATCTCTACGTTGAATCTAGGATTCTAGACTATTCCCCGTGCTTTAAAGAGTTTCAATTTTATCTTATCCCCATATTCTAAGAAAAATTTCCATTATGAACATATGGGCTGTAAATACACAGGAACTAAACTCTCTTTTGTCTATAATAAAGAATTATTAATAAGTCTTAAACATGTGCAGATACGAAAAAGAAGTATTCTCGGATAGAAGCTATTTGAATTGGCTATGCACTTACATGATCCATTCCTATGTCTACTAAAACTGGTAGCCACTGACTAATCTGAAATCAGACAATTATTAGACAGTATTTTCGTTTGTTGACATACCGAAGGGTTTGGTGAAAAGACCTGAAAAGAGTGAAATGGAGACTAACATTTGGATGGACCGAAGTAAAACATTTTAGTATGTAAATCATAGTTCGAAATTTTAGATGCAACAAGTACTCAACTAACTTTAAAAAGTACTTAAATTCCTTAAAAATAAACATAAATTTTATGGAAAATAGAGTCACAAAATGTATCAAATGAGTCTATAAAATGTTGTAGAAGATTTTTCTATATGATTTGAATACAAAATGAGTGCAATTTCAAATCATCATGCAAATACAACGATCGACCAATAAATATGACAATTTGCCTATCCATGCAAGTTACAACAATTTACAATTTCCTCTTCCTCATATATGATCTAGTGAAAATTTGGGGTCTATTCCTTATAGTTGGCTACGACTCCACTCTCATACTGGAAGGTTGTAACTCCACCTTGAAAATGAATGGCAATGACTTCTTCTTGCCTCAAGTTTAACATCATCTGTAATGATTGCATCCAATCCAATGTCTCCTCTTTTTGCAGCATGCTCCTTTGCTTGACTCTCAAAA
Source organism: Cunninghamia lanceolata (assembly GCA_027924645.1). Classification (NCBI taxonomy): domain Eukaryota; kingdom Viridiplantae; phylum Streptophyta; class Pinopsida; order Cupressales; family Cupressaceae; genus Cunninghamia; species Cunninghamia lanceolata. Next base: position 1,776,204 of record BSBN01001670.1, on the reverse strand, counting down.
TCAACAATCTTGTCTTCTATAAACATGGGGGTGTCCTCATCTTGTGTAGTATGGATCAATTTCAGGGCATGCACAAAGCCAAAACTACCTTTTGGTCCCAACAAGATATAATGTGTTAGCATTAAGGCTCAGTAGTTGCCAAGCCTAGGCTTGGTCACTACTGATCCATAATGCGCTTACGTTATGGCTTTATAGAAATAAAAACTTAAAGTTAAATTCTCTTTCTCTTTTATTTCAAATCTACATATATTTTTTTATAATAAAAGACAATTGAGCAACCAATAAGAAAGAGTTTTAAGGTGTTAGTATGGTCAAGCAACAAGGTAGTGCAGAATTTAAGCCCATGTTAGACATACACCAGTACTATAGGCAATACTGGAAGAAAAAACAACAAATAGAGAGATAGAGAGATAGACGAGGGGAGAGGGACAAGGAAAGATAGATATAGAGGGACAAATAGAAAGAGATAGAGGGGGGAGAGTGAGGGGGAGAGAGAGAAAGAAGAGAGATAGAGGGATGGAGAGAGGGAGAGATAGAGGGAGGAAGGGATAAAGATAGAGGGAGACATAGAGAAGGAGATGGAGATAGAGAGGGAGAGATAGAGATAGAAATATATAGAGGGACATATAGAGAGAGAGAGAGAGAGAGGACAGGAAAGAGAAAGGGAGAAGGGATATTGAGAGAGATAGGTAGAGAGAGGGAGAGATAGAGAGAGAGGTGGGGAGATAGAGAGGGAGAGATATAGAGACATGGATAAGGAGAGATAGAGATAGAGGTAGAGGAGGAGGAAGAGAGAAAGAGAGATATTGAGAGATAGAGAAAGAGAGGATAGAGAGATATAGGGAGAGTCTCTTTCTACCTATCATTTATCACTCTATCTTTATCCTCCATATATATCTCTTTGTCTCCCTTTGTCTCTCTATCCTTCCTCTCTCTAGCTATCTATTTTCATCTCTCTCTCTCTCTTCATATAGTATTAAGGGCATAGATCTTCAATCAAATCATGCCACATACATCTTGACCAAACACAATAGATTAGTATTAAACACATATCTTGATCAGCACACAATTATAAAGAAACATTGCACTTACAAGAATATGAATTACACTTAGGATCAATGAATAGGTATATGAATAGGGGAGAAGATCTCATGGTGGATATATACTGTAGTCACAGTTAGGAGGGTCCATAAAGTGAACAGTCCAGACTGTACAGCAAGAGTAAACATAACGGAAGCAACTCAATTATAGAATGCAAATGCATACTTAGTCATTTAATATATCATAGATTCAAACTACAAACATGCCGATAACATACAGGCTTACAGATCAGGGCTCAAAGGCCTAATTATCTAGTTAAAATACATGGGCAAGATATAGCTTTGAAGCACCTTACAGAACAAAATCCGAAGACTAAAATTTCATATTATGATTCACTACTTTCCTAGGAATCTATTACATGATTATATATCATCTTTAGGTCATAAGATTCCTCAACATTGGCCAAACAGATTACAAACTCCAATCAAAGAGATGTAACATGTGTACACAGATAGGTCAAACCTAAACTTATGGGAATCCTCCATGAGTGAATGAATCCATGTGTGGTTCTCAGGGAAGGTTGGGCACGTCCAAAAGTATCTTGAATGATGTGTAATTTAGCTCCACAAGTCATGAACATGCTCCCCGAGTCTTCTCCTTTAGTTGTCCATCTAAGATTCTCTAAATGCTTTGCTCTGAGAAAAATAGTCAATCTTTTGATAGCGATATCTTTCCAAAAATTGATCCAAATGATTTGAAATTTGGATATGATGTGCATGAAGATGTCTAGATTAAGTCCATCTCTGCAAGGTTTGAAATGAAACCATGGTAAAATGTGGACCAAAATACAGAAACTACTACTGACTGAACTGACTATACTAAACTGGGAAAATGAAAGAAACAAAATAAAATGCAAATGTTTTTGGTTAATGCAAGATTGCTCTTGAACCAAGGATGCTCATGTAGCATACACCCAAGGTTGTTGAAAAAGTGAGTCCCTCACTTTGTTGGGGCTAGAGAAAAACCAAGACGGTCCACCTTAGCCTGAGAAATCCAAGATGAATCTTCTTCTGGTCTACCTTTCCACTTTACCAAATTTTCCATATATTGCTTTCCTCTGATACTATGTCCAATTCTACTATCCAAGATGTCTTCAATCTTCTCTAGTGCTCATAATGGTAACTTCTTCTTCAAGTCCTCTTCAATGCTATCACTGAACTTTACTTCAGGATACTGATATCGGTCTGCAATGTTGAAAATAGGTGATATACTAATGTCTCCAGTAGCTCCACTTCGTATGCATTTCTTGAATCAAACTTTCTGAGTATCGTACATGGTCCAAACTTCTTCATCTTCAACTTGTTGTATGTCCCAACTGGAAATCTTTCTTTTCATAGATATACCATAACTTCATTTCCAACTAGAAATTCATGTCTTCTCTTCTCATCTGCTTGTTCCTTATACTTACTATTCATCTTCTCAATTGTTTCTTAACTTGATTATATACTATCTCCATATGTCTTACAAATTTTCTACTCCTGCACTCCTCTTATCCTCCATTCTAATATCTCTCAACTTTATTACTTCTCTAGGGTTAGTTCCTATCACAATCTCAAATGGTGTTCTTCCTGTCTCATGTTCACTAAATTATTATATGCAAACTCTGCTTGTGATAGAATCAAGTCCCAATTTCTTGCCTAATCTCCAACCAAGCATCTGAGCAAATTTCCCAAACTCCTACTCACTACCTCTTTGTGTCCATTAGTCTATGGATGAAATGTTGAACTGAACTTTAAGTTTGTGATTTCATCCATAGACTAATGGACACAAAGAGGTTGAACTGAACTAAACAAACAAATGTTGAAGTCAAGAAGGATGAAATGTTGAACTGAACTTTTTCTTCCTTCTTGATTTCACACTACTCCAATTTCATTTCCACTTGCATCACAATCTACTTAAAATTCCTTATTGAAATTTGGTAATGCTAACACAGGTTTCTCTATTACTTTCTACTTCAACAATTCAAAACTTTTATCTACTCCTGATGTCTACTTAAAGTCTTTTTTATCACATCTCAGTTTCTTTGTCATAGGGTTACATATTGAATTGAAATTTCTAATCAACTTCTGGTAGAAACTAGCTAATCCATGAAATGATCTGACTTATCCAATGCTCTTAGGTGTAGACCACTCAACAATTGCTCTAACTTTCCTAGGGTCCATCTTCAATCCTTTATAGAAATCGTAAATCCCAAATATACCAATTCTTTCTTCATGAAACTATATTTCTTTATGTTTATCAACAATTTCTCTTCTCTCAATCTCTTCAATACTTGTCTCAAGTGCCACAAATGTTCTTCTTTTGTCTTACTGAGAATTAGAATATCATCCAAACATACAATAACAAACTTAACCAAGAATTTCTTTAAAACTTCACTCATCAATCTCATGAAAGTACTCGATGCATATGTCAATCCAAAAGGCATCACTAACCACTCACACAATCCTTCATTTGTCTTCAAAGTAGTCATCCATTCATCTCCTTCTCTGATTCTGATCTAATGGTATCCACTCTTCAAGTCTATCTTTGTAAAATATTTTGCTCCACTCAAACAATCCAAAATGTCATCCATCCTAGGTAATGGAAATCTATACTTAACTGTGATCTTGTTGATTGCTCTAGAGTCTGTACACAATCTCCATTCTCCATCTTTCTTCAGTGCTAGCACTGTAGGTACTGCACAAGGACTTAATCTTTCTCCGATCAAACCTTTCCTCAACAATTCATGTATCTGTCTATTCAGTTCTTCATTCTCTACTGGTGTCATTCTGTGCATTGCTGTGTTAGGCAAACTAGCTCCAGGAATAAGATCCATGTGATGATTGATACTCCTGATTGGTGGTAATCCTTCAGGTATATTATCTGATATGATGTTTCATACTCTATCAGCAACTTAGTTATCTCCTCTGTCTATGATTTTTTAGTTTCTGTCTTTAGGTTTTTTAGGTTTCTTAGGAATTAAAGCATAAAACATATTCTCATGTCTCAAACCAGCCAAAAATTTCCTTCCACTAACCAAATAGATTCTAGCAATCCCATATACTTCACTCTAGGTTCATCTTCCAAAGGAATCAAAGTAATTCTCTTTCTATTTGATGCTATAGTGTAGGTGTTCTTTCTCCCATCATGTATAGATTTTCTATCATACTACCATGGTCTACCCAACAAAATATGACATACATCCATAGGCATAATATCACACCAACATTCTTCACTCACCAGTACCTTATGATCATCCTGAATCCATGCTACCTGATATGGCTTAGGGTGGTTCAATCTTTCCAACTTCAATTTAGTCACCATCTCCTCTGAAACCAAATTACTAGAACCACCACTATCAATTACAACTTTACAACATTTACCTCTTAATTTACATCTAGTCTGGAACAAGCGTTTCCTCTATGGTGGTTCCTCATTTTTCTCTGCTTGAAATAGTGCTCTTCTCATGACAAGTGATTCTCGTTTCTCAGGTTTACAACTGAGGTTGATGATCCGACAGGTTTTTCTTCCACATATACTGCTTTTCCACTGTTCTCTATCTTCTTTATTGTACTTCCTTGATGACATTCAAATGCTCTGTGTCTTTCACCTCCAAAATTAAATTAGGTTCCTTTGAATGTTCTCCTATCAAGTCCTCTTCCACTTCTTTTGTATCCTTCACTCTGATGTGAATTAGGGTTTCCTCTGTAATAGAAAATTTTGTCATCTATCCGATATACATTGCTATCTTTGTCCTCCTTCTTGAATGTGCCATCCTATCTGCTCTACTTTGTAAATGATCTTTCTCCTCCAAAATATGTTCCACCTCTCTGAAATTTACATCCTTTACCTCTCTATCTTTGCTCATGTTTCTTGTTCAACTTTTCTTCAACTTTCAAGGAAAATTGATATGCTTCTTCCAATGTTGTCATCCTCACTAAACTGAGTTCTTCTTGAATGTTTAATCTTAGTCTTTTGATTTATCTAACAACTTTCTCCTTTCTTGCTTCACTATGTCCTGTCCTTATGATCATCTTATGAAATTCTTCAGTACACTCCTTCACAAATTTCTCTTTTTGTGTCTAGTTCTGCAATCTCTTCAACAATTCCATCTCATAGTCAGTAGGTATAAACTGATTCTTCAACTTTGTCATAATTCTATCCCACTTTATGATCTTCTCTTTCCCTCTTTTCTTTCTATCCAACTAAACTTATTTCCACCAAATAGTAGCATGTCCTTTCAACTTAGTCTTTGTGAATTTCACCTTCTCTAGATCTTCAATTTCTTCATATTCAAAGTATTATTCTAGGTCATTTATCAAATCAATCAGTTCCTCAGGATTTAAATTGTTAGTATAATTTTGTACCTTCAATCTAGGTCTTTTTCTAATCTTTGAAATAGCTCACAATATCTTCACTTGATTTGATTCATCTTCTTCTTCTAGGGTTTCTTCATTTTGATCAGTGGATTGAAATTCTTCATCATTAGCACTTTCAATATTAGGTCTAGGTGTAAGTCCTCTTCTTTAATCTTTTTCAACAACATCCAAGCAAACTAACATTGTCTTCATCATTTCCATCATCTCATCCATTATTCCATCCATAGTACAAATAACAAGTATTCTCTTTAGTGGCATCTCTTCCTTGGATCAAGTGTAACTATATCATATTTGGTGATCAGGATACAAGGTGACAACTGTCTCACAATCGGTGTTCGATTGACAACACAAGTAGTCTATCTCAAATTTGGTGATCTATTCATAGCAAGATCTTATAGAATGCCTTCACAAATTTTGCTCACTTCACTCCCAATAGATTCTAACTTTTCTTTGATACCACTTGGTACAATCACGATTAGGAGGGTCCAGAAAGTGAATAGTCTAGACTATGCAACAAGAGTAAACACAACAGAAGCAACTCAATTATAGAATACAAATGCAGATTTAGTCATTTAGTTACATAGATTGAAAATACAAACATGCTAGTAGCATGCGGGCTTACAAATTGGTGCTCACAAGTCTGATTCTCCAATTACAATACATGCATAGTGTTGATGATTGTTTTTAGACAAGTCAACAATAGAGTAAAATACTGAGTATCCAACTCTCTCTTAAATAAAGCTTCTCAAATGCTAAACAAAGTGATCAATCGAGATAACTCCAAGGTTCCTATTCTTATGATTTGTGATGGATGAACTTAGTGAATACATGTGATCTTGCTGATTATCACATAGGGACTTATGCTAACTTCTTCATACTTCCTTTAGCTTAACTCTCCTTACAATGTGGATGAAGTATTCACGATGTATCAATGATTAAAAAAGGGAAAAAGATAAGGTTTAGGGAGCTAATCTAAGGTCAATGAAGCAATGATGATGCATGAATAGACAAACTTCTTAATAAACCTAACTCCACTTTTCCAAGGGTGCCTACAACTACATGGACGCCAAGGGTGCCTACAACTACATGGAGTTGGTGCAATCTCCTAAGGTAAACAAATGGTTTTCAAATCATGAAGGATCATATAAGCACTCATCGAATGGTGCAACCCAAACAAGCATCCATAACTAAACTTAAGCAAATGATGAGGCTTAGACTAGCTTTACACAAAACTTCACTAGTGATTAATGTTAAAAGCACGAGCTAGGAATTGATCAAATATTCAATACAACATACATAACATCAATGAAATTCTAATCTACTTCTAATCTACTTTGAAACATCTCTTCATTCCATCAAGATACAAGAAACCATGCTATTCCACAAGATGACTCTTAACACCAAATGAATTCCAATGTCTTTGCATTAATCTTAAGAAATATTTACAACAACTTCAAGTCCTCTCAGAGAATTTTGAGAGTCTCTTCTATTCTACTCTTCTATTCTACTACCTATAATCTAATAATTTAAAAATGAGGAAACAAGGCCTTTATATAGAGGATTACAATGAATTACTTAGATCAATTCAGATAGCCAAGGGCTTAGATCATGCCACCTCAGTAGCTAGTTACAAGAAATTGCTATTTTTAGTACATAAGAGAGGCAATCAAGGCACATTTTCTAAGAAGATAAGGATAAGATATAATCTTTTAGAGTATCTTCCACATGGGCGTCCTCTTTGTCTTCTTTCTTGTTGTAGATACATTGAATGTGACTGAATGATGTGGCGAATTATGATTGGACTGATAATAGGTACATATCACATAGGTGCCACCTCAGAAAACATGTGGATTTCAACTGTTTATTCACTTTGCTCTATGGTCATATTCCCAAATTGTATCATCTTGTATGATGTCTTCAATGTGATTGCTTGAACTTGGATGTTTGGGAATACTTTGTTGATCTTGCATTGGTCATCTTCCTATAAACTGGATGTGTATGATAGATGTTGCTCACTTTCTTAGCACTGGGATTCTCCTTCTGCAGGGTATATGTTGATCCTCTTTTGGTGCATCTTGATAGAGAGTAGTAGGAGATGATGATGATGATGCTTCCTTCTTGATATGTAGAGTAGATGACTTCTCAAAGAGACTTGAATGTACTGGAGGAACTTGAATCTTTCTAGATGAATGTCTTTGCTTGATGATGCAAATGATGAAGAGTGTTTGTATGTTGGACTTGAAATGATCACTTGGAGCAGCTATCTTCTATCTTCACTTCACTCCTAGCATAAAGGTGGTTCAAGCTTTTACCTCTTTGATGACTCCTTAGCTCAATCCTCGCTCCTGCAACACAAACAAAGAAGCAACATCAATCCTTTTGATAAACACTTGATTTCAAAACACATAAGAATCATTTCATGCATTTCTAACTTATGCACATTAGATGATAAATTTGATCTTTGTTAGAAAGCAATCATAAAATTCAAATTAAGAATCATATATGGATGAGGCATTGGATGCCAATTTCACTCCTTGCCTAGAAACCTTCATAAAACATGAATTTAATCTCCATCCAAAGTGGGTCACTGGTTGACAATTTCATGCTCTGGTTAAAATTTCACTTTTCCATCTCTATTTTTTACTCCTTGTTTTAGGCGCATTGGATGAGGTTTTTGGTTTCTTGTTAGTTTTGGTGCACTATATGGGCACATTAGATGATGATTTTGGATCTCCACTAAAACTTCACTCCAAAATATAATTACCCCTCCCTTAATGATAGTGCACCACATGTGGTGCAATGAAAGAGGAACTTGATCTTTGCTTGGATGCTCTTGCAATCATCCTCATCTAATTGTGGCACACTGGTTGATGATTTTAATTTCTGGTTGATTAATCACTTGAAACTTGGAACTCATATCATATTGAAATGGTGCCTAGGATTACCACTTTGTCTTTCACTTGAAGGATGCAATTGATAAACATTCCACCCAAGGCGCATTAGATGACAACTTTGATCTTCCCTTGAAGTTTCATCTTATGTAAACCACATCAGCCTTCTTGATCTAGGTGCAACAGAGAAGCATTTTGAATCTTCTTGAAACTTGTCTAAAATTTACAATCTATACCACTTCCTTCAAGGACATTGGATAAGGATCTTGGACTTCTCTTAAATTTTAATCTTAAAACTTATTGCTGATTCCTAGATGAAGGTGCACCGGTTCTGTCATAGTAGATCATGATTTTGGATCCTCTTTTGAAAGCCTCTGAATTCTCAACAAGATTGCCACCTCCTTTGTCGCATTGGATGCTGATTTTGATCCTTCATTTGAGAGTCTCTTATAAAACTTGAAGTCATCTTTCTTCAAATGTGGCCCACCAAATCAAGCACACCAAATCAGCATTCTAAATCTTCTTGAAATGTATCAAATTTTGAACTTAAACCCCCTTTCAAAGATGGCGCAAGGGATGAGGTTTTTATCTTCCACTTAAAACCTTCATAAATCTTCCGTTCAACCTCACTTATGAGTGGCGCATTAGATGGAGGTTTTAAATCCTCTAAACACTGGCGCATTGGACATCAACTTTGATCTCCCTTTGATTTGTACCAAGGTGGTGCACTAGATCCACATGTTGAATCCTCTTGATGGAATGTTCATAACACTTGACTCCATCCTCATTAATTGTGGCACATTAGATTGGGCGCACTAGTAAAGTATTTTGATCTCTTCTCAAAAGTCTCTTGAAATTCTACATTCTTATCCCTTGGTGCATTGGATTGAGGTTTTAGATCCTCTATTGAATGCTTTGAAAACCTTGATTTTATCATCTTTCATAAGGGCACATTAGTTCAAGCGCATGAGATGAGGATTTTGATTCATTTTGAAAGTTACAACTCCATCATCAAAATAATCTTCCTCACCTTGGTCGAATTGGATCATGATTTTAATATCTTCTTCAAATTACACTCAAAACTTCACTCCAACCTTGGTGCAATGGATGGGTCGCATTGGATCCACATTTTGATCTCTAGTTGAGAGTGGCGCACTGGATCAAGATTTTGCGCTCCCCTCATGTCTTGGAATAGTGTATGGGAATTTTGATCTCCCTTCAGTACTTAGCCATTTTTTCAACTTTCTCAAGGTAAGGTATATTGAAAAATATATTTAAGTATAAGAAATGAATTTCTTATATATTAAATATTTTTCAATATACCTTTCAGGATGTTTGAGATAGGTCTTGAATACACCGGATTTAACATGTAGAATCTAGAATTTGGAGGATCCACCAAATTTCAGACTTAGTCAAATTTTCAGGATTTTTAGGATATCAGACTTAGTCATTTTCAGGATCTCAAACATGCATCAGTATATTATGATTTCTACCACAAGGCTATAGACTCAAACACCACTGACTTCATCATGCAACCAACCTAAGACATCATCCAAGACTCAAGCAAAGCATCAAAGATCAAAAAAAGGGGGGGTCCCCATTTGTAATGGGGTGATGTGTGATTAGGTCACAACATCTAGTGCCAATCCAAATAAATGTTCCTGAACATTTCAAAGATGAAGACTCAATCTAGACTCAAAAACTTCAGACACTCTTCCTCTACTCATCAACTAGTTAGACGACGAACTCAAAATGGAAAAGAATCATAGATTGGATCAAAACACTACATTTCTTGATGTGTGATTAAAGATAAGTTTCAATTAAAATAGCTTCTTAAATGTTCCAAAGATAAACAAAAATCAAGTTTCTACATTTCCATGTACTCCCACACACTAGATCAAATAAACACAACTACCTGATCAAAGAATCAAAACCAATTGCCAACGTGACTATCTGTATTTGAGGATTCAAGTGTGAACACTTGCATTTGTTTACATCCCTTAGAAACTAGGATCATCTAAGATTACCTATCTCAAGTTAGGTAAATTCATTAAAAATGGATGAATGGAAATATATACATATGGATGAAATGGTAAATGAGGAGATGCAATGACACAGAACAGAACAATGACAGGGCAGGTGATATGAAAATGATCAGAAATGGAATGACATGAAGTGGAGGGGGGGGGGAATGTAATGAGATAGGGTGTCTCTACCATAACACCTGTTTCCCAGGTTTTTGTCATGGTACTTATCAAAGGTGCCACTGAAGGTGGTTTTCACCTATGGACGAAAATTTTTTCTTTACTATTTTTCTTTTCATTTTTCATTTTTTTTTCATTTTTTTTAGATAACCATTACATACGGCACCTATTTGCTAGGTTTTCACCATAGTAATGGATGGAAAGAATTCCAGAGTCTGATTTTGCAATTAGCATGATGGTCCAAACAAAACCATGTCAATTTATTATACTTACAGATGTTGGCAGAAAATGACAAAATGATACAGAAAAAGTGGATTATGATGCAGATTATGTAAAATAGGTAAGTGAAAAGTGTATCCAAACACAAACCCAGTGAATGATGGGATATATTGGATGGTGGAAAATGTAGTGGAAATGGAAGTGGAGTAAATGGAATGAAAACCATAATCAACACTTGTTCATATTGACTTAAACTTTGAAGCTTGCAAGTGGAGGGGAAATGAATAAAGGGACGAGAATGGTGATTAATAGACAGGTGAAACAGTAACTTCATAACCCACATGAACTTAGAATTTTTCAGATATCGAAGCCTCTTTGGATTCGGATTCTTAGACTTAAGTACCCAGAGCTTTGCCTTTTCTGCTTGGAAGTATGGAATGAAATAGCCTTTGAATATGCTTTGCTTTGATTGCTGGCATTTGTGCTAAGGCATAAAGATTTATAGGATTTTCAAGGATTTAGTTGCTTGATGGGTAAAAGGCATCCAAAAATTTATTTTATGGAAATATGGGGGATGGGTGGAGGAATTGTAAGCTTCTCAATTAGACGACACTTACATTCATTGATCATGATTAGGAAATGGTTAAATGGATGAAGGAATAGGGTGGATGAAAATAGATAAAGTGATGAAAAGATGAATGGTGGAAGGTATGGATAGCTACATGCTTCTAGACTTTGCATGGGAATGGAAGTGGAATGGATACACATGCAATGTGTGAATGATAGAAAATTGTGGATCAATGTGTAATGGATGGGAATACCAACATCTTAACTTTACTTACCTTGTAGTGACCAAGGCTATATGAATAGATATTGACACGGATGAACTCCAAATGCTTCATTTATAAGGACTTCAATTTATCCTTTTGGAGTATGCAATGAACAATAGGACTGTCCAAATAATTCAGACATCAGACTTGAATTCATTATTTGATGGAAAGGGCAAAGTGGATGGAGGCTTTATTGCTTTCAAAAAGGGGGGATAAGTGGAATGAAATGGATGGAAGTATGCAAAGATGCTTATTATGGAGTGAAGCAGAAACATGAATTACCTTGAGATTTTCACTTGATCTAGGCTCACAAAGACTTTCCTAGCAACTTTGGGGATTATTAAAATATGTAAAGTATAAAACCTCAAAATACTTCAGTCAATATAGAACAAATGATTCATCTTCCAAGAACAAGCAGTCATGCAATCTGACACTGGCAATGGAATCCATAGGAAATCCATCAGTCATGACCCATGTTTCTCAAAGGAACACATAAGAATTCATAAAATTTAGATTTGCATTTTAAAGTACTATGATCAGAAGATAATGTTGTCAAGACACAATATATGATTAGTTTCCAAGTCAAGTCCAAAGTCTAACAAGATGATAAACATGAAAGAAAAATGTTTTTAGACTCTAAGACTTTCATGAATGGATGTCTAAAAAATGAACTAACATACTATCACAGATTGAAACCAGAGTATGTGTGTTTAAGATAACATCACCTTCTTACAAATAGGAAACTTGACATGAGAACCAACTAAACAACTAACACTAATCTACGAAAGCAAACAACAACAACTAAGTAAAGTGAAAAACTACCAACAACTAAGCTAAGAAAAAGACAACAACAAGCAATCAAGCAACCTGAAAGAAAACTACTCTAATCAAACCAAGCAAACAAAGAAAAACTAAGTTAAGACAAACCAACACTTGAGTCAAATGACAGCAAGGGAGCAAATCTATTCTAAGATGCAACATGAAAAAAAAAATCCTACTCTAACTTAGCTATGTACAAGCAACTAAGGGATACAACCCAGGAGACCTAAGTATGTACACACCCTAACATGATTTTTCAGAATGAACAAGAGTAACAATGTGCAAGTGAATGTACGAAGTTTTGCAAATTTATCTTTGAATTCAGAAAGAATATCTTGCACAATACATTTCTCATCAGACAAAATTTTGTACAAGATTATAAATTGTGGCAATTCAAAAGGACCATGATTTATCCAAACACAAGTTGCTTTTCCTGAATTTCCATAGTCAAACTCATATTTTTCATACTCATCATTTGGAAATTCATAATCATCAAATTCAAAAAATTTCCAATCAAGTTCATGGAAAGATACAACCTGGTGTTCTTCATCATTAAAATCAAGGAGAGATACAACCTGGTGGTCTTTGTCTAGAAGTAAAAATTCATGCTTGTCGACTATCGATATGTCCAAAGGTCAAAGTTGGTGATGGATCATACCACTTGCATTCACAACATGCATTAGATCTTCTTGAATCGTCAGCAGTGGGCTTAGCACCGACTTGAATTGCTTGTCAAATTTGATCTTCATTTCATCAACTTGGTCATCTTGGGATGACTTTGGCAGGAACTCTCATTGTATTTGATCCATGGGAGCATCGAGCACCCCTCCGAATTGTTGTTCATTTGATAGGTCTTCGATGAAGGCTTGGAGTGCTTCTTGCAATGCATCCAGTTGACTATCTTCCAACAACTCTTTCTATACTTCGTGTAACTCACTTTCAAGGATCTCCCTATGTAGCATGAATGAATGTTCCTCAAGGAATTCATCTTCTTGCAATGAACTCGAGTTATTTTCTTCTTTGATGGGGGAGTCAACATCTTGTTCATCACTGGCCTTCATTTGAATATCCTCTATTTCCTTTTCAACTTTAGCAGGCTCTTCAATGATGGCTTGGAGTGCTTCTTCTGACCTTAATTGTTCCTTCACTTGATGAATGGCTTCTTGACAAGATGAACATGTGAGTTTTGAATGAGTTGTGTTATGAATTCTGTACCATTCTCAATGCTCAGTGTTATCTTGATCATTTCCTTGAAGCTTGTGAAGAACTCTCTTTTGTCAAACAACACTTCAGGAAGCACCTTTGTGGGAACAATCGGATCATGTACCTATGAAAAAGAAAATTTCCCTTGCAATTCTAATTCCATCCTTGATAAAAATGTCATGCAGTATAACTCCTCGTGTCCATTAATGTCATGAATTCTACATCCTTTCCTTGATGCAAAGTCACTCAAACTCTTAGGATGAAGTTGTGCATTCAAAGTCAACCAAAGCTGAAGAATATCATTTTGAGAATTATCCACCTTGAACTGCCTTGAAATTTTTGAGAAATCCATGTCTTTATACTTTTGGTATTTTCAATTTTTTACTCCTTTTGTATTTTTGCTTTTCTACTTTTCTTTTTGCATTTTCTAGGATATAAGAGAGATCTCAAAATCTTGAATCTTTCTGTCAAAGCCCACTTCAAACTTCAATCCACCATTTTGGAGTATCTAGTTGCTCTTGAAATGAAGAATATCCATATTCATGCCCTCCTTCTAGCACCAAAAATGTTGATTATTTTTTGACAAGTCAACAATAGAGTAAAATACTGAGTATCCAACTCTCTCTTGAATCAAGCTTCTCAAATGTTTAAAAAAGTGATCAATCGAGATAACTCCAAGGTTCCTGTTCTTATGATTTGTGATCAATGAACTCAGGGAATACATGTGATCTTGTTGATTATCACAAAGGGACTTATGCTGACTTCTTCATACTTCATTTAGCTTATCTCTCCTTACAATGTGGATGAAGTATTCATGATGTATCAATGATAAAAAAAGGGAAAAAGATAAGGTTTATGGAGCTAATCTAAGGTCAATGAAGCGATGATGATGCATGAATAGACTAACTCCTTAATAAATCTATCCCCACTTTGCCAAGGGTGCCTACAACTACATAGAGTTGGTGCAATCTACTAAGGTAAACAAATGGTTTTCAAATCATGAAGGCTCATATAACCACCCATTGAATGGCATAGCTCAAACAAGCATCCATAACCAAACTTAAGCAAATGATGAGGCTCAGACTAGATTTACACAACACTTCACTAGCGATGAATGTTAAAAGCATGGGCTAGGAATTGATCAAATATTCAATACAACACACATAACATCAATGAACTTCTAATCTACTTCTAATCTACTTTGAAACATCTCTTCATTCCATCAAGATATAGGAAACCATGTTAATCCACAAGACAACACTTAACACCAAATGAATTCCAATGTATTTGCATTAATCTTGAGAAATATTTACAACAACTTCAAGTCCTCTCAGAGAATTTCAAGAGTCTCTTCTATTCTATTGCCTACAATCTAATAATTTACAAATGAGGCAACAAGCCCTTTATATAGAGGTCCAGGATTACAATGAGTGGCTTAGATCAATTTAGATAGCCAAGGGCTCAGATCATGCCACCTCAGTAGGTATTTACAACAACTTGCTATTTTTAATACATAAGCGAGGCAATGCAGGCACATTTTCTAAGAAGATAACGATAAGATAGAATCTTTTAGATTATCTTCCACATGGGCGTCCTCTTTGTCTTCTTTCTTGTTGTAGATACATTGAATATGGCTAAATGATGTGGTCAATTATGATTGGACTAATAATAGGTACATGCCACATAGGTGTCATCTCAATAAACTTATGGATTTCAACTATTTATTCACTTTTCTCTATGGGCATATTCCCAAATTGTATCATCTTGTATGATGTCTTCGATGTGATTGCTTGAACTTGAATGTTTGGGAATACTTTGTTGATCTTGCAGTGTTCATCTTCTTGTAAACTGGATGTGTATGATAGATGTTTCTCACTTTCTTAACACTAGGATTCTCCTTTTGCAGGGTATATGTTGACCTCTTTCAGTGCATCTTGATAGAGAGTAGTAGGAGATGATGATGATGAATGCTTCCTTCTTGATATGTAGAGTAGATGACTTCTCAAAGAGACTTGAATGTACCAGAGGAACTTGAATCTTTATAGATGAATGTCTTTGCTCGATGATGCAAATGATGAAGAATGTCGGTATGTTGGAGTTGAAGTGATAACTTGGAGCAGCTATCTTCTATCTTCACTTCACTCCTAGCATATAGGTGGTTCAAGCTTTTACTTCTTCGATGACTCCTTAGCTCAATCCTCACTCTTGCAACACAAACAAAGAAGCAACATCACTCCTTTTGATAAACACTTGATTTCATATCACATAAGAATCATTTCATGCATTTCTAACTTATGTGCATTAGATGAGAAATTTGATCTTCGCTAGAAAGCAATCGTAAAATTCAAATTAAGCATTATATATGGATGAGGCATTGGATGCCAATTTCACTCCTTCCATAGAAACCTTCATAAAACTTGAATTTAATCTCCATCCAAAGTGGCGCACTGGTTGACAATTTCATGCTCTGGTTAAAATTTCACTTTTAAATCACTATTTTTTACTCCTTGTTCTAGGTGCATTAGATGAGGTTTTTGGTTTCTTCTTTGTTTTGGCGCACTAGATGGGCACATTAGATGATTATTTTGGATCTCCATTGAAACTTCACTTCAAAATATAATTACCCCTCCCTTGATGATGGCGCATCACATGTGGCGCAATGAATGAGGAACGTGATCTTTGCTTGGATGCTCTTGCAATCATCCTCATCTAATTGTGGCACACTGGTTGAGGATTTTAATTTCTGGTTGATTAATCACTTGAAACTTGAAACTCATATCATCTTGATATGGCACCTAGGCTTACCACTTTGTCTTTCACTTTAAGGATGCATTTGATAAACATTCCACCCAAGGCGCATCAGATGACAACTTTGATCTTCCCTTGAAATTTCATCTTATGTAAACTACATCAACCTTCTTGATCTAGGTGCAGTAGATAAGTATTTTGAATCTTCTTGAAACTTGTCTAAAATTTGCAATCTATACCACTTCCTTCAAGTGCATTGGATAAGGATCTTGGACTTCTCTTAAATTTGTATCTTAAAACTTATTGTTGATTCCTAGATGAAGGCGTATTAGTTCTGTCGCAATAGATCATGATTTTGGATCCTCTTTTGAAAGCCTCTGAATTCTCAACAAGATTGCCACCTCCTTTGTCACATTGGATGCTGATTTTGATCCTTCATTTGAAAGTCTCTTATAAAACTTGAATTCATCTTTCTTCAAATGTGGCCCACCAGATCAGGCACACCAAATCAGCATTCTAAATCTTCTTGAAATGTATCAAATTTTGAACTTAAACCCCCTTTTAAAGATGGCACAATGGATGAGGTTTTTATCTTCCACTTGAAACCTTCATAAATCTTCCATTTAACCTCACTTATGAGTGGCACATTAGATGGAGGTTTTAAATTGTCGTAACATTGTTGCATTGGACATCAACTTTGATCTCCCTTTGATTTGCACCAAGGTGGCGCAGTAGATGCACATGTTGAATCCTCTTGATGGAATGTTTATAACACTTGACTTCATCCTCATTAATTGTGGCACATTAGATTGGGCGCACTAGTAAAGGATTTTGATCTCTTCTCAAAAGTCTCTTGAAATTCTACATTCTTATCCCTTGGTGCATTGCATTGAGGTTTTAGATCCTCCATTGAATGCTCTCAAAACCTTAATTTTATCATCTTTCATAAGGGTGCATTGATTCAAGCACATGAGATGAGGATTTTGGTTCCTCTTGAAAGTTGCAACTCCATCATCAAAATAATCTTCCTCACCTTAGTCGCATTGGATCATGATTTTAATATCTTCTTCAAATTACACTTAAAACTTCACTCCAACGTTGGTGCAATGGATGGGTCACATTGGATCCACATTTTGATATCTGGTTGAGAGTGGTGCACTGGATCAAGATTTTGTGCTCCTCTCATGTCTTGGCATAGTGTATGGGAATTTTGATCTCCCTTCAGTACTTAGCCATTTTTTCAACTTTCTCAAGGTAATGTATATTGAAAAATATATTTAAGTATAAGAAATGAATTTCTTATACTTTAAATATTTTTCAATATACCTTTTAGGATGTTTGAGATAGGTCTCAAATCCATTGGATTTAACATGTAGAATCTAGAATTTGGGGGATCCACCAGATTTCAGACTTAGTCAAATTTTTAGGATATCAGGATATCAGACTTAGTCATTTTCAGGATCTCAAACATGCATTAGGATATTATGATTTGTACCACAAGGCTATAGACTCAAACACCACTGACTTCATCATACAACCAACCTAAGACATCATCCAAGACTCAAGCAAAACATCAGAGCTAAAAAAAGGGGGGGGGTCCCCATTTGCAATGGGGTGATGTGTGATTAGGTCACAACACACAATATATAGCTTTGAAGTACCTTAAAGAACAAAATCCTAAGACTAAAACTTCATATTATGATTCACTACTTTCCTAGGCATCTATTACATGATTATATACCATCTACTGATCATAAGAGTCCTCCACATCGATCAAACAGATTACAAACTCCAATGAAAGAGATGTAATGTGTGTACATGGATAGACTGGACCTAAACTTATGTGAATCCTCCACAAGTGAATGAATCCATGTGTAGTTATTAGGGAAGGTCACCCACATCCCAAAGCATCTTGAATGATGTGTAATTTAGATCCACAAGTCATGAACATGCTCTGCAAGTATTCTCCTTTAGCTATATTGCCTAAGACTCTCTGAATGCTCTGCTATGAGAAAATAGTTGATCTTCTAATAGCAATATCTTTCTGGAAACTGATCCAAATGATCTAAAATTTGGATATGATGTGCATGAAGATGTCTAGATGTTAAGTCCATCTCTAGAAGGTTTGAAACAAAACTACATCAGAATATGGATGAAAATACAAAAACTGCTACTGACTGAACTAACTGTACTGGACCAGGAAAATGAAAGAAACAAAATGAAATGCAAATACTTGTGGTTGATACAAGATTTCTCTTGAATTAGGGATACCCTTACATTAATATACAAGTCAATCAAATTAAGACTAAGGGTACAAATCATGTGTGCTCAATTTAATTTTAGCCAGTGCTTCTAGGTTGCAACAATGATAGTCCATGCTCATAAATGGAACTAGGTCAACCTAAAGAGAATTTAGAAGCTTCTCCCACTCTTTGTCCAAGGGTGGATTGATCATCTATAAGAGTCTAAAGTGGCACTCTTGTTTAATGGTGCATTCATAGGATACCTCCTATGCTTGAGCCATAAATGTTTGTACAAGGACCTGAAGCTCTATCAATGTCTTGAAAACTAAGTGAACTTCTTTGATAAAATGAGCTAAGGACCACATGTTGAATATAGTTTATTCTTGGCTCTTCTCATTCACTAGTTCTAGAAATGTGGCTTTTCTCATTCACAAGGCTTAGGTGATGTGGCCTCCATTTTATCCTTGTAATATGATCTTCACAAGACCTTGATGTGGTAAAGGGAAGCCACTAACTATTTGAGCTATTTAATTTGGACCTTTAACGTCTTGACCTCCTTTGATTCTTCTATTATATTCTTTAGGTCAACCTCCTTTTCTCTTAGGCCCTTGAGTGTCTAGTCCTAGGTGTCCACTTAATTATTTAGTTTTTCTATCTCATAATCTTCACTAGAGGCTTTTTCCTTTAGTGATCCTATTTCAATAGTATTGGCACTAGTTTTAGCCTTTTCATATTTAATTATACCTCCAAGTTTTCCACTTGATTTCATAATACATTCTTGGTGGTTGTCTTAGTTACCATCTATCTTTTCCCTAGTGCCAACTCTATTCTTGCTTTAGTCAATTTCATTTTAATCTCTAGGAGTTGCTTCTACCTATGTATCTTTAGCTTCAATGGCTTTCTCTACAAGTTTGATGACATAGCCTTCTAATGCCTTTATTTTCACTTCAAATGCTTTAAGTATGTACAAATTTTCAAAGTCTGAAGCACTTTATGTATAGCTTTTCCAACTATCTCTCTCTCTCTTGCCCCATCTCTATCTCTCTATCTCTTCCTCTTTTCTCCCTAGACCTATATATCTATATATTTCTCCCTCTATCTTTTAATATCTCTATCCTCCCTCTTTCTATCTCTCTCCCTCTCTAAAGCCTTTCAACAAATCCATTTTGTGCATATCCTGCAACCATGGTATTCCTGGAGAATGAAGATGCTACTACTATTCTTGACAGTTGGGAGACTATTGAGGATGCCACCCCTAGGGAATTTTGGGGGAAATCAGATGATAAAAATCTTCCACCCTCTGCTAGTGTTGATGTTGTTACTTAGTGTTTTGTATGTCTTTCAATGTTAGACATTATATTTTGATTGCGTTTTGAGGCTGTGACATATTTTTTATTCACCTTTTGAGGCTATGAATGCATGGGTGTGACTTTTTACCACCCTACTTTTTTTTGTGTGTGAATGTGTACTATTTATTCCTTTAATATAATTTAAATAGGATGTACTATTTATTCATTAAAAAAAATTCCTAAGAGTTTTGATTATGAGTACAGTGATATTTCTAACTGCTAAGGGAAGATAAATAGCTAAAATTTCTATATTGTCGAGTCCAAAAGATTCTAAAGACATAAAGAGCTAAAGAATAGGTCCCTAGATTAGGGACATCTTGATGGAATCCTAGACTCTATCTATCTATCCTAAGGTTGGTTGAACATCTCTATACTTTGTTCTGGGATTAAGGGGATGTAGTGGGATGGTCACTGAGGCTTGGTCACAATTTTGTGTTTCCTTGGATTAACTTGTTCATATTTTAGAATGTTTTTTCATGAGACAAACTTAAAAACAAGATTTAAATGATTTTGCTTGTTTCATTGTCGTTGGAAAAGTACCACTATTATCTGTTGCTTTTGTTCCATGTAGTGTTCGATGTTGATATTGCATATTTGTATGTGTTTTATAGGATATAAAATTGCGAGGAGGTGGCAAACAATTCAACATTAAGAATTCACAATGGGAATTGCTCCAGTCACACATTTCATACCGACTATCATATTCACTACGTGTAAGTATGACAACTTTTTTGATATTGTTATATGCAGGAATATATATATTTTAATTTGTCAAGGTTACATCACATACTGTTAAGCTAAAGTATACATGGATTGAGTGAATATGTCCTTGTCTTATTATCAGGCCTATGCATCTATCCTTTATTTAAGGATGCCATCAAATTTCAAGATTATTTTGAGGGGGGTAATGGTTGAACATCATAGCATAGCTAATGATCTGAAATTTTCGAAAGTAGTAACTTACAAGCCACAATTTGGTGCTGGTATGAAAGAGGTAAAGAGGAATTTCTATTCTTTTGTACTTTGAGATGGCTGTTTGTATTTCATGTCATGAATAATAATGCTACTACTCTTCCTCGTCATTTTTGCTTTCCAAAGCACATTTACTAAAGAAGTACTTGTAACATATACATGATAAGAATGTGACCTTTTATGGATGTGCATTTTGTTGTCATTTTGATGTTCTTTCCACAAGATTAGATGAAAATTATTACATTTATGGCTGCAGTTCTATTCTAATGCCTTTGTCATGTAGAGTTGTTGTGAATTTATCTGATGGATTTTTATAATATGTACATGGAGATCTGATTGATGTATCTAATTCAATTATATGCAGGTAGTAGTTCGAGCAACCATAGGATTTACAAAAGAAGCTCCCTTTCTTGATATTGAAGGTTTCAATGTTTATCACAAGAATCGACTTATCATGGTTAGTAAAGAGCACCTTTACTTTAAAACAAACAATATGCATGTTCCATAAAATATTGGGGATAATTTGATAAACAGGAAAGAAATCTTTTCCATTTTAGACACTATATTTCTTCATTGTTTCTATTAGTCGGTAGTCATATGTAGCCTTTATTTGCTTCCACTATCAAATACCTGTCAAATTTACGTTTACTTTTGTTTTGAATATTGCTATCTAGTATTGTTGAGATTTACTGATAAATTTTATTCCTTTTTGTTAATGCTTTCTTACATAGCCCTTTTGGAAGCTTTGGCAAGGTAATAGGAGTAGAGAAAGAGGTATCATAGGTATGTATTTAAACTCTATTTAACCCTCTTCCAATGTGATGTAAGTGAGCAAGATCTGTAGTAACATTATATTGAAAAATGAAAGGGCATATCATGGACAGAAGATTGTGCTAAAATTGATTATTTTGGTAATGTGATTATAACCCATTTCTGCATATTGTAAATTTTAATGTGTATAACAGGTGTTCTTGAGGCAAACTTCATTGAGCCTGCACATGATAAACAGGACTTTAAAAGAACTGCAATCCTACTTCGGTTAGAAGCAAAACTCAAACAGATGACTCATAATTATTGGTATGTCATGATTATTTTTAAAATTATGGGTTGAAGTACTTCTCTAACACAATAATTTAATACTTATAGTGCATAATATTTCCACAAAGTCACGTTCTTCACAGCAGCTGGAGTCTTCCCTGTTGGTATTATTTGTTTGTTGTTACTGAAGTTCGAGTCCAGTTTTCTAATTTTGATTTTAATCAGGCGGCTACATTAGTGAACTTTCAAATATCTTATACATGTCAAGAGGTCGCACTATCATGAAATATTAAGAATTATATTTTAAGTTTGTAATATGAAGAAAAGTGGACTGGGACACCTCCTCGTACTTATCTAAGGGGGATAAAGGGAGTACGCTCCCCCTCCCTTTCCATCTCTCCTTCCCCTAAATCCCAATTCTGGTTTCTTTATAAAAATTCTGGTGGGATTCTTTTTTTGTGGTTGGGAGTGCATGGGTTGTTGGCGGTCTCCGTGTCTGTTCGTTTGGTGTCGGTGTGGGGGTGGCTCTGGCAGTTTCTTCGGCTGCGTCTGGCGTGGGTGGATGGCTGGTTTCATTTTTTCCGCTCTTGCCTTGGTGGTGACTTCGGGTGCTGTGGGTTGTTTTCCTCAGTGTTTTCTCTTTGCCCGTCTGCGTAGTGGCGGCCTAAGTGGTGATTGAATGGGTGACTTTTTGTCATTTGTTTTTCTTTTGTTAGTTTCTGTGATGGCTTGGGGTGTTTTTGGTTTTATTCCTCTGGACTGGGCTTCGGCCATGCTTTCTGTAATACTTTTATTATTTCTTAATATACGGGTGTTCACTCCCCTTTTTCTGGTTTAAAAAAAAAAAATATTGACACAGGATCTTCTTGAAGAAACTTTTGAGATGTCCCCTTTTAATGTATATTTAATTACGTACAAGATTTGAAGTTATACATCAGAAAGAGATAATATGTAGAGGGAAGTGTACACAAGGAATCACACAACTGTGAGTCTGTGCAGTCAACGTAATGCAGAAATAACCAGTAAAGGGCTGCTGTATGGTTTGAGGTTGGTAAACCATAAAATCCTCAAACCAGCTTCCGAACTACAAAAGAATCCTTAATTGGAGAGACAATGAATTGACAGAACTACAAGAGGTCACTTGGGTGGTTAGGACACCTACCTCAGACGGCATACTATCGTTTTGATGAGTTTGAACTTTGAGTTTTAAAGTCTCCAGGATCTGCCCCCGATTCAAGATAAAGTAAACTGAAAGCTCTCTCAGCCTTGTAGCTGCAATGCTTGTAGGTGTAGCAACATATACCAACAAGACAATACCAGGAATGAAGGATGCACCTAGTGTAAGATTTATGAGGGAAGCCAATTGAAACTCCTGATATTGCTACAGTTGTCATTGAGCAATAGGAAGGACAAGTGATAACCTCAAAAAATCATGGAGCAGGATTAGAACTTGATGGATGGGCATTTCAGAACAATGCTCAGAAAGCCTGAAAAGGAAGTGGTTAACGTCAACAAATAATCCTTTGCAGGATGTGGTTGTGAGATCCTTTGCAGGACTACCATTGTGACATCAAGAAGATCCAGCAGAAATCCATACAGAATGAGACCCCTGCCATGGACTATTATTGTGATCCCTTGCTACTGTTGTGATCTTTTTAAGTTCTAAACCTCTCAAAATCAGACCTTTCTTGGACTACTGCAGGCCCTTTGCAGAACTACTGTGGTAATTGTTGTGTCATGGGATCTTGCACTATCATTAAATTGTTTGGATGCAACGTTAGGGCAGTTCTGAGGAAGTTTTCTAGTGTATAACCATAAACAGCTAATAACAATTATGCTTTCTTAAGAACATTGACTATTTATAGAGCTTTAGAACTATGTTACCAGAAACACAACGGAAGGCTTCCGTTTCCCGTTTTAACGGGCGAAGGATGAAACGCCGTTTCCTTTGTGAACGGCCGTTTCTAGCTTGCCGTTTGCATTTCTTCCCGTTGCCTTCTGTTTTTTGCATTTTCATATTTGATTTTAAGAAAGTTCTTAAAAGATTTAAATAAAAATCCGTGCTTCTGTTTTTTGCGTTTTTGTTTTTTTCGTTGAAATTTTGGTGAGTTATTTGATTTTTAAACCTAACTTAAAATTCTAATAAAAATCCGTGTTTCTGTTTTTTGCGTTTCTATTTTTTTTCGTTGAAATTTTGGTGAGTTATTTGATTTTTAAACCTAACTTAAAATTTTAAACTTAAGTTGTGCCCTTTTCTTTATTTACTTAACGTTATTTAATATGAATTTGTTTTATTTTTAAAATGTTTTATATTTATTCTTATCTTTATTTTTATTAGAAATAATAATTAAAGTTAGAATATATAATTATATTTATAATTTTTGGATTTTTAAATTAATTTAGAAATATATTTTAAATATAAATATATATTTTAATTTTTATAATTATATTTATGAAAATATATATGTATATAAAATCTGTTTCTTATACACAACCTCTAGATACTCTGTTTCTCATCATGTTGCCATTTGGGTTGCCTTTTTCATTTCTCATTTCTGATAACATAACTTTAGAAGCCAGCTGACAAAATCTGTAGAGGAAGACTGTCATTCTAGTTCCTGCAAATGTCCCGTAAGACACCCGGAACCCCTTCGTGGGGTCAATGTTCTGGTACAAGCTCCTCAAAGGATTGGGGAGAAAGGGATCAACTATAAACACGATCAGCTCCTAGGTCTCAAACGGACAGAGGACTCCCCTTCCACCTCAAGGCACCGCTTTCAGGGAGGCTAGATATGGTCAGTATAGGAACTCCCACAACAGGTCGCATCAAAGAGACTTCGAAAGAAGCCGGGGTAGAAGAAGAACTTTTCAGAAAGGAAGGAGGTTTTTTAACCAGAAGAATTACAAAGGAGGCCCTAACTTCCAAAACAGAACCAGTGGGGAGCAGTCAGAGAGAAGGGTATCTGAGGTTAGACCCAAAATCGTAGAGGTGATAAGAAAAAATCCTGTTGAGGTCTTGGTTTCACTGCCAGATGATGCTTTGAAGGAGAGACAAGAAATTCTAAAGGAAAAAGCCATTATAGGTAAGGTAGTGAATACCCATTATGGTTCTGATGATTTCCTAACTTGGGCAAAAGATTCTTGGGGTAAAATAAAAGAGATTGATTATCTAGGAAATGGGTCTTTTGCTTTCATCTGTACCGACCAAATGCAGAGGGACAAAACCTTAGATAAGATTCTGTGGAAGTATGGAGATAATTGTGTTTACTGTCAACCGTGGAAAGCCAATTTTCCCTCAGGGACAGAGAAGATTCCTTTTTTACCCATGTGGGTTCAAATTTCAAATTTACCAGCAGAATATAGCACTCTGGAAATTCTGAAATTGATAGGCGAATCCATGGGAGACTGTCAAGACATTGTTTTAAACAAAGAACCAAGTTGGACTTCAGATGTAAGATTAACGATTCTCATGAGGATGGCTAAAGAATTTCCCAAGAAGGTAAATATAGCAAGCACTGAAGGTGTTTGGGAACAGGACGTCTTCTTTGAGGTGCCATTGGATTTGGAGCAAGCTCTGGAGAA
Organism: Cunninghamia lanceolata; assembly: GCA_027924645.1. NCBI lineage: Eukaryota > Viridiplantae > Streptophyta > Pinopsida > Cupressales > Cupressaceae > Cunninghamia > Cunninghamia lanceolata. Next base: position 1,750,647 of record BSBN01001670.1, on the reverse strand, counting down.
CTCTTCAGATGGTGATCAAAGAGATAATGAGGATGTTCAATCCCTCAGTCAGGGCTTGAATATCCCTCAGGGGCTAGGAGCTTCTAGAATGGAGAATGTACCTTCACATGACCTTCAGGAAGAAGATATTTCTCTTCAAATCCTGGAAAGGCCCTTGGAGAGTTTACCTCTTCAAGAGAAAGATCCTTTAGAGACTCATTGTCATTCAGACTTTGTAGAACTTCAATCTATCTCTGCAGAGAATCTTGAAGAGTACCAGGAGTGTCTAAATGGTGAGAATGCTAAGGATCTTGGAAAAGAAGATGGCCTGGGCAAATCGAAAAAGGACCCATCTGAAGGGGTCTCAAGAAAACCTGTAGAGAATGGGGAAGGTTCTGAGCGTTCAGACATTAAATTGCAGGTATTGTATGAGAAAGCTATTTCGAAGTTTACAAATTCTTTGTATGAAGAATTGGCAGAGGAAGTTCTGCAAGAAGATGAGTCTCTCCTCGACACGTCCTCTCCAGGTATACATCAAACTCTTATGGCTACCAAAAATGCAAAGAACACACCCTCTAGGAGGAGTTTAAGAGAGAAGAAAGGAAAGGAACTTTATGAGATTCTAGGAAACATGGAAAAAGTTTCTCCCAAAACATCCAAAAAGAGGGGAGCAGGAAGCTCTCCTTAGGAGCAATGAAACTCCTCACGTAGAATGTTAGGGGCTTAAATACCCCTAACAAAAGACGTCTCATCAAGTCCCAACTTGATGGGGCAAGAGCAGATATATTGATGTTGCAAGAAACTAAATTAGATGCTGATGCTGTATCTTTTTTCTTTAGCAAATGGAAAGATTGGGAAGCAGAAACACATCCATCTAATGGCTCCTCGGGTGGTTTAGCAATTCTATGGAATAAGAACTTACCAAAGTTCGAGGTAGTGGGCAACAGAGACCACTGGATCCTGGGGAAATTCCCGGGAGTTTTCTTTGGGAAAGACTTGTGGATTATGAACGTTTATGGTCCTTCAGGAGCAAACCAGAAATCCCATCTCTGGTCACACTTGTCAAAGCTCTTGCAAATGTTAAGAAATGAGGTGGTCATTCTGGGCGGTGACTTCAACGTGTTTTTGGACGGGTCAGAAAAACAAGGTAGCTCTTCGAGGTCTTCTCAATTGATATCAAATTTTGGGGCCTTTGTTAACACTTGTTGCTTACAAGATTGTAGGTCGTCCAATGGGATCTTCACATGGTCAAATAGAAGAAATGATGGTTCAGGAGTAGTAGAAAGGTTGGACAGGTTTCTTCTCTCTTCACAGTGTATTCTAGGAAACTTGAGCTTCTTTTCCTCTATCCTCCCATTTACAGGTTCTGACCACTTCCCGGTGAGCCTTTCTTTTGGAGGATCTCAAAAAGGTATGAGTATTTTTTTCCGGTTCCAAGAAATGTGGTTTAGGGGCCTTGATTTCATTCCCAATCTTCAAATTTGGTGGAAGCCAGCTCCTTTTGTAAAATGTTCTAGAATGTTTCAATTAGCCAAAAAATTAGAATTTGTTAAAAAGAAGATTCTAGAATGGAATAAGTCCCACTTCAAGAACATTTTTTCAGAGAAGAAAAGAATTTTAAGTGATCTATCACTAATTGAAGAAGAAATATTTCAAGGGGGGGATGAACCAAGACTCTTTTCAAATAGATAAACTCCTCTGCTCTTAGCTTGAAGAGGTTTTATTGAGAAAAGAAATCTTCTGATGTCAAAAATCTAGATAAACCTAGTTGAAAGAGGGTGATAGAAATACTTCCTATTCTCACTTGTCAACTAAAGCTCGCAAGCAGAGTTCTAGGATTCACTGCATTAAGAAGGATGGCAGTTCATTTGTTTAGAACTTGGAAGAGATAAAAGAAGAGGCACAGTCTTTCTTCAAGCATCTTCTTTCCTCAAGCATTTCTCACTCCAGGATAGATTTCAACAACTTCAACCTCCCTAAGAAACTTTCAGAAGAAGATAATCAAGAGCTTCAAAAGGATTTTATGGTAGAGGCAATAAAAGCTGTGGTTTTTTCTCTAAATGGGGATAAAGCTCTAGGTCCAACGGTTGGTCAGGCCTGTTTTTTCAAAAGTGCTGGGATTTTGTCGGTCAAGATGTTTTTCTAGCAGTCGAGGAGTCCATGAAGTTTGGCAATGTTCTCAAGGAGTTTAATCGTACTTGGCTAGTTTTGATACCAAAGGTATGCTCGCCATCTTCTTTTGAAGAATTCAGACTGATCTCACTTTGCAATTTCATTTACAAGGTCATTTCTAAAGTGGCAGCATTGAGATTGGCATCCATTCTCCCACAAATCATCTCAGATGGACAAGGAGGTTTTGTGCCTAGGAGAGAGACAACAGAAGGAGCAATTCTTGCTCGCAAAATCCTACACTCAATCAACAAAGAAAGGTTACCCAGTATGGTGTTAAAGTTGGACATGTCCAAGACATATGACAGGGTCGAATGGGACTTTCTCTATTTTGTTCTATCCTCTCTTGGCTTTTCTACACACTGGTTAAAATGGGTCTTTTCTAGGATCAGAGGGGTAAATAGTTCAGTTCTGATTAATGGCAGTGAATCCCCCTATTTCCAAACTTCAAGGGTTTGAGACAAGGAGATCCCATATCCCCTTATCTCTTTATTCTGATGATTTAAGCACTATTTTGGTTGATAAGACAAGCAAACAGTAACATAATTTGGAAAGGAATAAAGGCTAAAGCTTTCAGCATCCCTGTGACTCATGCTCTTTTTGCTGATGATACCATTATTTTTGGTAAAGCCAGTACGAGAGAGGCTCTATCCATCAAAACAAAGCTGACTTTATATTGTGAATCTTCTGGCCAAATGATAAATCCTTTGAAGTCCAAAATTTACCTATTCAACATCCCACAAGATCAGCTTCTAGGTTTTTCAAATCTTTTTAATTTCAAATTGGAATCTTTGCCGGGAAAATATCTAGGATTACCTCTCTTCAATGGACGACACACAAAAAGCTTATGGAGAGGAGTATTGGATAACTTATCACACAAGATACAAGCTTGGAAAGGAGGATGGCTCTCTCTAGCTGGTAGACTCATGCTACTCAAATCAGTCCTAACAGAAGTTCCAATTTATATGATGTCTTCTCTCCAAACTCCCAAAGGTATTCTAGATGAAATTGACAAAATTTGCAAGAGATTCCTTTGGCAAGGAACTTCAGACACAAAAAAGATTCATCTTATTGCATGGGACAAGATATGCTCCCCGAAATCCCAAGGGGGAGCAGGTGCTATTAATCTGGAAATGCAAAACTTAGCATTGGGAGCAAAATTGGCATGGAAGATGTACAAGCATCCACATTTGAATTGGGTCAAGATGCTTCAGAAAAAGTATTTGGATAGCAAGGCTCCAGAAACAATTTTTACGATTTCTAATCCTCCAAAGGGCTCCTCCATGTGGACTTTTATTATCAAGTTTAGGCAGGTTATTCTTCCCAAGCTATCATGGATAGTTCACAATGGGAAAAAAACATCCTTTTGGGATGACCGATGGAATGGCTGTCCAAAAATTTCTTCTCTAGGAAATTTTAGGGAGGCAATGGCCTATCTAAAAAGATTTTGGGCTAAAAAAGTATGCTCATACTTCACGGTGGACTCAAGTTCAATTCCAATGAAGGCAAGTTGGAAGAGTTTCGAGAACTGCAACTTTCCTCTTGATCAGAAAATGGCCCTTTCTAGGATATTAAAGGATCGTCCTATCTTCCTCTCATCTCAAGAGGATGAACTTATTTGGACAGGTGACAATTCGGGGAGATACAAGGCCCATTCAGGATATCAATCCCTATCAGCAAGGGCCAAAGTGGATTGGCCCTTCTATCTCTATTGGGCAGATCCAATTCTCCTAAGAGCAGGAACTTTCACATGGCTAGCAGTGAACAACAGGATTCTTACTGGGGATAGAATAGAAAAACTTTCCTTAGGTTCAAATTTCAATTGTGTCTTTTGCCAAGATGAAAAAGAATCAATAGACCATCTTCTCATACAATGTAATTTCAGTCACCAATGCTGGAAACATATTATGCAGATTTTGAACTGGTCATCCCCTTATCAGGCACATTGAGGGATTGGATAAAAAGTTGGCCACTTCTGAATAAGGATGCTTATTTCCATGATTTGTGGGCGATATGCCCCTTTGTGTTAGTCTGGACCCTTTCGAAGGAGAGAAATTGTAGAATCTTTCGGAATTCTGCAAGGTCTTTTTCAGAAGTTCGTAATGAGATGGAATCTCTAGTGGTGGAAACAACTCTTGCAAAATTAAGACAGTGGATTCCAAAGAAGTCAAAATGGACCAGCTGGGATGCTCTAATGTCCAAAAAATGGAAAGGCTTACAAAACCTCCCACAATGTACATTCCTTCAAGCTCCTAGCTCAAATATTGACAGAGCCTCAGTCAAATGGATTCCGCACTACCTACCCCTTTTTTAAAATCAATTTTGATTGAGCGAGTAGAGGTAAACCTGGGACTTTGGCCCTGGGATGTGTTATCAGAAATTATGAAGGAAAACTGTTATCAGCAAAGGCCGCAAAACTCCCAGAAGGAACCAATAACAGAGCAGAAGCTTTGGCCCTTTTGAATGCTATCCAATTAGCTCAATCAAAGGGATATAAAGAAATTTCCTTAGAAGGGGATTCATTGGTAATCATTTCAGCTTTCCAATCTGGGAAGGTAGAGAACTAGTATATCAAATACATTTTAGACCAAGTTAGGGAGGCTTTGAGTTCTTTTGATGCATTCGATATCTTTCATTGTTACAGAGAGGGAAATAAGGTGGCGGACTGGCTGGCAAATTATGCCCTTGATCATACAGAAGAAATAATTTATTTTAATTCAGATCTTCATGAAGGTCTAGAAGCCTTAAAGTTTCTGTTGGCACAGGATGTAGGTTGCCCCTCTTTTCACAACAATCCAAATATAGGAGCTTCATAAGACTTGCTTCTAGTATCCCTTCAGGCTTTGGCTTGCTAGGGATGGGGCGGGTGGGCGGACTAGAGAAAGACACGGGGTCCTCAATTGATTATAGATCTCCCGTAACAAATTCCTCTAATGACATGACTTCCACATGGACTCTTGCGATGTCTTCTGTTTTTTTGTTGTCTCGCCCGCTACCTTCCTCACCACCCCAAGGCGTCTTCCAACTGGCGGCAACTACTCCCTCCTCAATTTATTTCTCCCAATGGTTAAATGCATTAAATGAGGCCTTTACCTTCGATCCTAGTGGATTTCCTTGGTATTTCCTTCTACGTCACACGTCCTTCGTCCTCGTTTTTTGTCCAACGTTCCCCTTGCCACATTATCCCTCCCTACGTCACACGTCCTTCGTCCCTCGCTTTTGTCTATCAATTCACCTCTCGGTACGATCGCCTCTTTGCAGAAGTCTATTAAATGTAGGGGACGAAGCGGCCTTCAGTACGGGGGATGAATGTTGTCATCCATTCATGTCTATTCAATTGCAGCATTCATTTAGCAATTAATCCAGGAGGTTTCTTTTTGGCGTTTTTGAATTCATCCCTTCCTCATTTGCGATATCCTCCACTTCTCTCTTCCTATGTGTTCATCTGGTTTTTACTTGTGTTTTCGAGTAGCGTCCATATTGTTACAGGGCTTGCTTCCATGGAGGGCGAGGTTACAAACCTTCCAATCTTCTTTCCTCCCTTTCAGTGGGAGACGACAATTGAAGGGAGTGTGGGAATTGGGCGAGGTTACTGTCTTTCAGCTTGATTGTACGCTTGTCCAATTTGCAGTTCAGACGATTTGCAATCAGAGGTGGCTGCAAGGAACTCCAGAGAGGGAGATAAAATGGTCCGAGGTTGTGTGCGTTTTTCTTTCAATCTCACGGATATAGTGCAGGATGCTCATTTCATTCTCCCCATAGCGATGGGTGTCATCAATCGTAGCTTGTTCAACGTGGAGAGGTGGAATGAAGCGATGGCTAACTATGACATCATGGTGGGTGACAATTGGGCTGGTCTGTTTCCTGCAGAAAAGCTCCACACCAGAAGGTCTTAGCTGCGGGTGTATCTGCTTGCTGGAGAGAGCCCTCAAAGGGCACGCCCATTCTGTGCCAAAGGCGGTTAGACAGAGGTGTAAGGATCTCTTCTTAGCAATAAGGTTCCTCTGTTTTCACGCAGCTGATCTGGCTCCACGCCATCGCAGACTCTCTGAAAAAGTCAAGGATGCATCAGAAGCGGAGGCAGAGGAACCCCCAGACCAGATAGACGACGAAGAGATGGCTGCAGTGGAGAGCGGTGGCCTGGGAGCGGTGGCTGGTGTCGAGGATTAAAGTTGTTTCCAGTGTTTTGTGTGACGGGTGACGTTTGGTAGCGTATGATTTTTTTTGGTGTTAGTCTTCTGTAGTTTTCGGTTTTATGCTTTTTGAGCAGATTTTCTTTATATCTGCTATGAGGGGTGAGGAAATACTGATCCCCCCTCTTAATGTATCTACCTTATTAGTCATATTATCAATATAGTTATAGTCTGGGGTTACACCCCTTATATTTACAAAAAAAAAAACAATTATGCTTTCTTTGATGATTAATTAGGTATAAGAATGGATTAGATTAGTTGGATGCATTAACATATATTTTTGTTTCTTCGATAGTGGTTAAAATCATGTTAATATTTGTAAACGAGGATGTCTATAGACTTCTTGTTTGACATGTGGTTTTCAGTTTTTTAAACTTTTGCATAGGATTGTTGCTTGAGTTTCTGATTTTTCTTGTGTATATTTGTTTGTACCATGCAGGAAAGAAAATTGTGGATTACTAGGATATCAAGCAAGTAGAGCCAGAGCTAATAATCGTCAAAGTGATTCACATTCAATCGAAAATGCTCAACCATTAGCAAGCAGCAATCCACAAAATGATTTCTCTCCAATCCAGAATCCTCTCCCATTAGCAATATTTGCTTCTGGCCTTTTGCCTCAGCAAATTAGCAGACCAGACTTGCCCGTCTCAACAGTTCCTGGTAGTGATTTTCAGGTACATCTCATATGCTCAATGACTACAATTCCCTGAATAATTGCACTGGAATTTGCATTTGACTGATATATGGAAGACATCTAGGTAACGTGATAATTGATTACATTCCCATTGGTGGCGGATTTGAAGCTTCTAAGCCCTGTAATTGTTATCCTATGCAACCTAGTTACCATAAAACTGAAAAAATTAAAACATACTATGCCATTAGCACAGCTGTATTTTTATGTCGAAGCACATCTCTTAGGTGGTAATAGGAGATGTCATGTTTCCTTCTATCCTCCTAAAGCAGGGATAGACACTACTAATTCTATCAAAAGTGATTTGTAGTGATGTTTCTAAAAATTGCTAGACATTATTAAATTAGGTAAGAGGCCTGAACTAGGACTTTTTTTGGCAGCTCATAGAATGGCATGGGAAATACTTACATGCGATTCTGAAGAAATTAAGAGACATTTCTACCAGTTTCTCTTATCTTCTTGTTTGAAATTTGTAGAAATTGTCATCCTCTTTCCTATTAATCTCGCAGACAGAGACCAGCATATTGAATTTAAGAGAAATTTTTTTTACAAAGGTCATTTTTGAACGATTCACTTTCTATAAGATATACTAGAATAGACAATAGCTTTGCATGGCCCACCTTTTCTAACTAAAATGCTCAATAACTGTATCCCATAATACTTCAAATGGATTTATGTTCGGAACAGGAAACCAAAGGGTTAAAAGGTGAAAGTTAAAAAGCTACCCAAATTATGGTCAAATACAAATGTTTGTTATAATTCAAACTGCTGGCATTGAGATCTGTTCGTTTTATATCATCAAATTGAAAACAGATAGCTAGTATAAGAGACTACGTGAAAACATAAAAAATTTGCATATGTAGTTTTTTATATCCTGGCGTGTCTAACTGTGGGTTTTTGACTGCAGACTGCTGCCAATGTAAAAGAGCTACAATCAGTGGCAGGAACTTCAAATAGCTTAGTGGAAAAAATATCGGATCAGAACATACAACTATTCATAAGGTAGTCTAAATTAAATTTATTCATAAGATAGTTCTCTTTATTGAGGGTTATTTTGGTTAGTTGCTTAGTTCAGTTATTTTATTCATACTTCTTATCAAGTAAACTGTTTAGCTGCTTAGTTCTGTTAAGTAGCTGTTTAACATTTAGTTTTACTCAATAAATCAGATCTCTCCATGCTTTCGTTGCCAAGTGTTTATTAATTCAGTTAGAGATACTTCTATTCTTCCCTATATTTGCTATACTGGGCTCTCTGTTTTTTTGAAAATTTAGGAGTTGCTTTCCAGCTGAAGGTTCCAGATTATTACTGCTGGACCAATTCTCCAAATTGCTTTAAGAAGTCCCTTTCCTATCTAGCCAAGCCTCTATCCTCATTTTTTTCTGATTATGCGCCAGCCCACCATATGTTTGTTTTTCTAAAGAATCAGGCCCACTTCCTACGCTACTCTTCAGTGCTGGAAGAGTTGATCTTCATTTTCCTTGTTTTCTTTGCACATTGAGAACCTAAGGGAGGCCATGCTTTTGCTATATCGTTTCTTAATAACAAGAAAAGTTTTGGAAACGATATGGTTTGCCTTCTATTCTCTCTTCATTTAGTAATTTGCATGCCTGTATTTAATTCTCTCGAGGTTTGTTTTAAACCTAGAGTTTGTGTGTCCATATCAGTAATCTTGTTGTATTGTTTGGCTGTCATTATTGAAATATCTATTACTTTATTTCACGCATGCATACTCTTTGCTTTCTTGAACAAGATTTATGTTTGAGCTAGCTCATTGCTTGCAAAATATTGATTACCCGTTCAAAGTTGAATTCATCCTTCTGGTTTTCAAAATATTGATATAAGGAAATAATTTTACCATAATTCTGCAGTTTGAAAAGTCTAATGTTATTGATTATTTGGATCAGGTGTGAGAAATCTCGTCAAAGACAGCTGGAGCTAAATCAGAAGGTAAGACCTTGTTGCAATTTTTACTTTTTCTGCCTTTGGTCTAACTTCTTTCTTGGAATGTGTTTGAGAGATAGTTGATTGGAACTGATAGTTCTCAAACTGGAATAATGAGAGTAAGAGTTATACATTATGTGTCTATTGCTTCTGACATTCGTAGCCTTTTTTGTTGAATAGATAAGAAATCTGGAGAGTGAATTGAAGAATGCCAAACACAAACTGATGGTACTTGCATCTAATGTGGATCTTCAGAAGAAGCAAAGACAAGCTGCCTTGTAAGTGTAGGTTGTATAGACCGTTAATTATGCATATTTTGGCGGATGGATAAGATTTTAATTTGAAGTCACATATTCTCGGAAAATAAGTTGCATATCTTCATAGGTTGATGTGCTTATTTTCTGTCCTCTTCTGCTACTCATTAAGGATATTTATTCAATTGTAGGGATGCACAGAGCTGTTGATAAGAGCCTTTGAAGAATCCCGATGGCTGAAGTGAAAACAAAAGAACTTTAAGATTGAAATGCATTTAGAATTCTGTGAATTGCAGTCCTTTCCGGGGGAGCAAATTGTTGAAACAGTTTTTGTTTCTAATGCATACGGAAATATTATAAAGGAGTTTTATTCCAACTATTTTGTGTATCCAATTGAAAGGCTTGACTGATAGTTATGAGGATTTAAAGAGTTCACAATGAAATGAAGTGATGACATGAAAGATGCAACACAAATATAATATTTTTATCTTAGGAAACCCACTAAGTGGTGAAAAACCCACTTAGTAGAGGAACTTGCTCTTTTATTAGTGTATTTTCTAGATGGACAAGTACAAGTGCATTACATTCTTTGGCAAGCCCTTCTATTTCAACTTTCTACCTCTAAGAGATACAATTCTTTAATTTTCCCCCTTTTGATCCAATAGATGGTTTTACACCATACTCTCCCCTTCTCTATGTACTTGTTGTTCAAACACCCCTCTTGTTGAATTGAAGGATTCTCTAATGGAATAGAAAATAGAAGAATCTGTTGTTTACTTCACATTCCATTTGGCTTCATATGGGTTGAAACTGTAGGTTGAGGACAAAATTGTAGGTGTGAGATTAACATCAAATTTATAGGGCTGGCCCTAGTTTTTAGCCTTTTACATTGTTGTTTAAATCTAATTTTTATTTTATTTTTTGATTATTTACATATAACATTCTAGGGTTGATTTACATTTAATTAGGGCTTGAGCTTTTATTGCTTGTTCTCTTTAATCCATACCCTCCTACCCTTGCTTACTGTATGTATTATTTCTAGATCATTTATCATGGACACTTATGAACCTTAATCTTATGATCATCTCTATGCACATATCAAAGATTATAAGGTGTTTTCACTCTTTCTTGATTCATATCCTTCAATCCTTGACGATATTGCACCCTTTTTCCACATTGATGATGTTATGTGTTCCATGAGTGAGTTAATTTCATGCTTATTTAGCTTTTCATCTTCCATGGCCTTTGTTGGTGCTTTCCCATCCATTCTAGAGGACTTCAATTCATTTGTATACTTGATTCAAGATGATTTTGCCCCATTTTGTGATAGATGATGATGATGTATCCCCACCTTCTAGAAATATATCTAGGGATAATATTTTGTGTAATGAGGTTACACATTCATTATCTATTCATGATGTCATTGAGTCTTGTGATGCTATTTTTCATACATCTCTTCATAGTTCCATTTAGATACCATTCGTTTCATGTTCCCTTAATGATGCATCTCACTGCATCTCACGAGGAGCCTATGATACTAATCTAAGTGAGCTACCTTCTTTTATACATGATGGTTTTCTTTATGATGATAGTTCTTTAGCATCTCATGTTCATGATAAGACATTGCCTTGTGATACATGACATGACGATATTTGTGCTCTTAGTGTGAAATTAATGCTTAATGATTGATGGTACTAGTGATGCATCTTTACATGTCCAAACATTTTTTCTTACAAACTATGATTACATAGATGATAATCTATTATTGATGAGTGAATTTAGACCTAGTTGAATTAATGGTTTAATACATCTTGTATACTAGTTCATTAATGATATTGGCACATGATTTCATTACACATTTTTCTTACCCTAAAGTGATTGAGGGTAGTGTGGATTTGTATTACATCTTTAGAAGCTTGGTCATTCTTTTCACTTGATATTCATATGACTTATTCTTCTCCTCCACTAGGATGTCGTTGGTTCTTCATGCTATACTTGATTTTCCTTGGCATAAATTTTTTGTTATTCCATGCTATACTTGACTCACCTAGGCCTAAGCTTGTATTCTAGGCTATCTCTAATTCACCTAGGCCTAAGCTTGTATTCTATGCTATATCTAATTCACCTAGGCCTAAGCTTGTATCCCACACTATCGTTGATTCACCTAGGCCCAAGCTTCTATTCCATGAGGCACCTATTTCACAAGATTATCATGTAGTTAGTCATACTTTATAAATACTAATTATAGGACATAAAACTACATCTAATTATCCACTCTTGCATCTACTTTCTCCAGCTCCAATCATAGCTCATCTTTTTTCTACCAGTAATACATCTCTCTATTTATATCCCATCTCAATTTGCTTGCAGCTTAGTGCACTCAAATGCAACTTCCATATAGGCTACTTGAGCTTAGATAACTAGATAAAAATGAATGTAAAACAACTTGTATGTGCATGGTATTTCTCTATCTACTCCATCGGTTCCATGGCCACACCTCTAGTCAAAAACTCCATAGTATCATAAATGTACTTGACCCACTCACCCACCCTACTTGCACATCATGTATCACATGAGTGGGAATTTTATTATATATATCTCATATTATACGTCACATACTTGGTTCTTTGGATACCAAACATCATCTCATTTTATTTGTTGTATTACGGCCACCTCTAGTTCTATCTCTTCCTATCCCATTTCTACAACCTCCTCCCCCACCACCAACAATCTCCTGATGCTCATTTATAGCCATGAGTACCCACCTACTTCCCTTGCACTTCTAGTACTCAAGGGATCTAAGGGTTCTAAACACAACTTCTACCAATAATCTCTCCATAGAAATGATAAACCCACCTCATTAGTTGCAACTATCTCTGCAACATCATCCTTCACATCATCATCATTAGTAGGTGCATGTGTAGTAAATGGTGACAATTGCATCTCTCCTAGTCTATATAGAAACCTTTGATGTCAACTATATAATGGAGGATCAAGGGTCACATGCTTACTTAACTCAAACTTTTATAACACTAGCTCATAGTGAAATCTCTCTAAGACTATGGTTTTCCTCCTTGGAAATCAATGTGATTGCCTAATCCAGTTGAGTTGCCACCTATCCCCTACCATTCATGCATACCTTTATAAGGTCTCCAAGTTACGACATCTACAACTAATCTATCAAAGATCATCCACTCCTTCAGGGTATTGAATATATTGGTTAATATCTTTGGTTAGGAGCAATAAACATGTCTTAACACTAGATCTTAAAACTAATATAAATAAAAATGATACTTACTCCCCTAGGAAAATTCTTATGGGAAAAACCCAGTCTTAAATGTAGATCTCACTATATTAACTTTGAAAAAGTCCTACAATACAATGATAAGACCACATATGTGATGAATAGTTTCTCCTTACTAATATATTTATTTGTTTACACAAATTTGTATGTAATTTAAATTGAAATAAATTAGAATAAACATACAATTAACATATATAAATGTTTTAAAATAAATAAAGATATTTAAATAACATTGCATAAAGTTTATTAGGAATAAAATGCATATTTGTTCTTTTGTTGGACTGGTTGATCTATTCTCTTAGTGATTCTATACAAGGTTTATCAAGTTTTGGCACCCTCTAGGAGGAGTCCATGAAATTAGAAGCATGTGCCCATGCACTATGCCCACACACCATAGCTCTAGTTAGGACAATCTTGGGCATCCTTTGTACCTAGAGTTGGACATACTCTACATGCCCTTCCCCAATATCCAACACTTGATCTTGATTAATCAAACAAGAAATTTTTCACAATACCCAATCACACCCACACTTCATATATATTTATAAGAGTTTTAGGTAGTTATTCAACCAACATACTTGTACATTCAGCAACACCCTTTTATAACAAATAGGATATTACTTATTTTAATAAAACCATTTACATGTAACATTTTATTTTGTGTTTTTCACCCATATAAATAGAAAATATATATTTCTTTCACTCACTGGATTTTGAAAAAAAATTACACCCTCTTTATATTTTCATCCAATATAATAATACATATTATTATCACTTTTGGGTAAAAAGTATGTAACATTTCTCCCCTTGTAAATCATGGCTACCCTCTATCTCCATTCAAAATCAATAATGCTTAGTTAAGTAAATATGGATATTGATGTTTAATATAATTAAAAATTCCCAAGTAGCATTCTTAGTGTCATTGTAAGTCTATTTTATTTTAACTTTATCTATAACTAGTATAGCTATATTTTAAAAAATATATATCTAAAGTACGCCCAGATGGATCCAATGCATCATTTAATTAAATTATTTTAAGTTATAATTATAATTATTGTGTACTTTAATAAATGTAATCAAAATAATATATTAAATTAGAATAATTAAATTTTATTTTTAGTTTTCATAACACATTTAATTTACAAATTATTGACATTATTGTGTGATAATTAATTTTAGAAAATGGTATCATATATTATTACAGTTATAAATATAACATCTATAAATACAGAAACCCAATATTTATAAATTAAGAAGAAAAATTATAATTAGTGTTGATAACACATTTAATTTATAAATTATTGACATTATTGTGTGATAATAAAATTTTAAAAAATGGTATCATATGCATTATTACAATTAGAAGAAGATTTATAAGAAATATTTTGAAATTGAAATTAACATTGAATAGAATGTTTAAATAGTTTGTAAACATTTGTGGATAAATAATGTGGCATTATCTCTTCTTGCAAATGTTCTATTGAGTGTGGCAAGATATAATGTAATTTTGAAATATTACCCAAATATAGATTTCTAAATGTTTAACTTGTTGCATGAAATGGATTTTTTTATTTTTGTAGAATACTTGAATGTTAAGTTCTATATATTGTTTAACGGTGTTAGTTTTCTATGGGATTTCAAATGTTTGTTTTATTGAGGAACTTCCAATTCCTTCCATTTTTAAGAGGAATTCCAATTCCTTCTATTTTTAAGAGGAATTTGAACCCGATTTTGTATTAACGTTTGTTTGTCTAGTGCGGTTTGTAGATTTCTATAAATAATCAGGAGGTTATCATGTCAAACATTAATTACAATTTTTAAGAAAAATATAACTCTAATTCTAGCTCTAGCCCTAACCCTAATTGTAACTCAGATGTTTTCCTTCATTTAATAGCTCTATTTCTAACTCTAACCCTAATATCAATTCAAACCCTAACCCTAATTATAACCATAACTTGATTCTAACATTAATCATAATTGTATCCCTAACCTTAACCACATTGATAAGTAATCCTAATTCTAATTCTAAACCTAACCCTAATCATAATTTATACGTTGCATAATTTAAGGAGCACTTTAAGTGCAATAATAATACACAATGCCTAATCTAACCTTCTATAAATAATAACAGTATATCACTTCACAAATGGCTACATAGTGCCCTTACCAATTAAATTTCTCTCTTCATTGATTTAATAAACTATCTAGGCTAAAAAAAATTATGTCAGCTCTATTTTGTTTTTATGTACTTAATGCCACTGGATCACTCCTCTCGTGTAATTATTGAAATATTTTCAATAATTTAATCTAAATGATACCAAAAACCTTTTTTTTTTTTAAGAATTAATTCCCATAGTTTTAATCCTAGCCTTATTGTAACATTAATCCTAACCCTAACTCTAATTCTAACCCTAATAATAACCTTAATTATGTCCCTAAAACTAATTTTAACCCTAACCCTAATCCTAATTCCAACCCTAAACCCTAAGCAATTCAAATTTGGTAAAAAAAAAAATTCTGATCTTTTTTCATTTCTATGGCAATTTTTTCAAAACTTTCCCTAACCCTGTTTCATACCAAATTTCATTGACATTAGACCATGAAGTAGGTGTATTGAAATTTTGACCATACATTGCTTCAAAGGGGGATGTTTTGATAGTTTAATGATATCCTTGGTTATATGCAAACTCATCTAAGTGTAAATAATCTTCCTATGACTCAATATTCTTTGGAAGTCCATGTAATCAAATGATTTCTTTAACAAATGGGCAATATCTATAGTAGTAGATTTTATTTTTATAAGAAACCTCTACACACTCTATGCACCTTCCCTTTATCCACTTTATTAGTGCCCCACCTCTATTTTATTAACTAGAGAATACTGGTGCCCTCCTTCTATTCCATAGAGCTCTAGGTTTGTCATTTTGGTTAGGATATAGTCATGACCTCTATGTGTATGAGGTAAGCTAGTGATAAACCTATACCAATTGACTCCCATTTGTAGTGAGGATTGGACAAAGGTTGTAAAAGACTAGGTGATTTGTATTGTTCATCCTTCACCTTTTGACAATTTAAACATTGTTGTACATATGTAAGAATTTTAGATTTCAATTTAGGCCAAAAATAGTTTCTTATGGTTGAAAGATATATTTTTTGAAATTTTGGATGTCCTATTATAGGTGTATCATGGGAATCCTTTAAGATTTGTTGTTTAATGCTAGATAAATAAAAAAATACATAATCTTCATGTGTAATAGAAAAGCCCATTACTTCTCATCATATAAGATTCAAGCCAGAGATTAAGAAGTACAATTAAATAAACATTTCTTAATCCTTCATAAAGTAGTTGAAAAAAACATCAAAAGGTAATTCAGATTTAAAATCTCTTTAAAATTGACTTCTCAAGAGTTAAAGCATTTACACACAATCTTTTCCTACTCAAAGCATCGACTGCTACATTATTTTTACTTGGAACATATTGAATAATAAAATCATATTATGAGAATAGTTCCATCCATCTCCTTAGCCTCATATTTAATTTGGGGTTGACTACATAAATGTTGCAAACTATGGTGGTTAGTTTTTAAATTAAAGTTGTTTTCCAACAAAGAATGTCACCAAAATTAGAAGGCATGGGCCTCATATTTAATTTGGTGTTGACTACATAAATGTTGCAAACTATGGTGGTTAGTTTTTAAATTAAAGTTGTTTTCCAACAAAGAATGTCACCAAAATTAGAAGGCATGGATGATACTAAGTAATTTTGAATCATGGATAAGATAGTTCTTTTCAATAGGTAACAAATTTCTAGATTTATAGAAAACTACTTTGTTTTCGTTCTTTAAGACACCACCTATATGTGTACTACCTGCATTTGTAATTACAACAAAGGGTTTACTAAAATCTAGAATATAGTCCAAGGGGTTGAGCTTAATTGGTTGAAGCATTGGGTTCTCAATATGGAGATCCATGTTCAAATTCCCATAGGGACATTGAATGTAGAATTCTAATTCATGATGCATAAATAGATCATAATGTCATCTAGAAAAATGATTATAAACACATCTAAATATGTGTATGATGTAGAAATGTGAAATAATAAACATAAATCAATCACAATGAAAATTCCTATTTTCACAGTCTACATCACCTCAAAACACAAGAAAAGGAATATCAAAATCAAAGGAAAATAATGAAACAATGTTACCACAGTAGCCCTTGATGCACCATGATGAATAATGGATAATCCTTTGCTTGTTTTGAGGTGATGTAGATTGTGAAAATAGGAGCTTTCATTATGATTGATTTTCATTTATTATTTCACATTTCTGCATTATACATTTCAATTTTTAAGGGTTAATAAACATTCCTTGTGTGGGTCAAGTGTGTGTGTGTGTTCTCTCTCCTCATGCTGCAAGGTGATCTTGGAGATCAAAAACACCATTTGATTCACTTTGTCACCCTTTATTAGGAGGCTTGCCTTGGAGACACACCCACTCCAAGGGGGTGGATTGGACTCTAGTGAGTGTTTAGATGAAGTATAAAGAGCGGGAGCTGAATCAAAAGACACACCTCTTGGAAGTTAGAATTTTGACATCTGGGCTAAGTTCCCAAGAAATTTATACCTTGGGGAAGTGAAGATGAAGGGTTGGTTTTCCTCTTCTCTTGATTGCTTGACATTGTTTCACTTTCATATCATGGATTTGGGCCTCATGTACCTTGTGTATATCAAGGACTCCCTTAAAGACGTGTACATCCTAGTTTAAGACCTCTTGGCAACACCTGATTGATTAATTAGACTTGTTCATGTGTCTTGCGTGTCTTCATCTATTTCAACAATTAATTTTATCAGTTTTGAAAGTCAAGTTTTCCATTGTGTCTTCTTGTGTGTTTGATAAAATTCCTGCCAAAGCATCAAAACACAAACAAAATTTTCACTAGTATTTTTGTCATAACCTAGTACTTTAGTCAATAATGGAAGAAAAAAACAACAAATAGAGAGATGGAGAGATAAATAGATAGAGAGATAGACAAGGGGAGAGGGACAAGGAGAGAGAGAGACAGAGAGAGAGAGAGGATAAAGAAAGGGAGGATAGAGAGATATAGGGAGAGTCTCTTTCTACCTATCCTCTATCTCTCTATCTCTATCCTCCATATATCTCTATCTCTCTATCCTCCATCTATCTCTCTTTCCTTATCTAACTATCTATTTTTAACTCTCCCTCTCCCTCTCTCTATATCTATCACTATCTCCTCTATCTATCTCTCTCCCTCTACCTCTATCTCTCTCCCTCTACCTATCCCTTTCTCTATCTCAACCTTCCTCTCTCTTCCTCCCTCTCTCTCTCTCTCTCTCTAGATCATTTGGCTATAGATGCCTAAAATTGGCTAAAAGACAAACCCCAATTACATAAATTATATTTGTGCATATATAGACCTTTGTGTCTATTCAAGTCATATAGTACTAAGGGCATAGATCTTCAATCAAATCATTCCACATACATATTGACCAAGCACAATAGATTAGCATTAAATACATATCTTGATCAACACACAATTATAGAGAAAAATTGCACTTGCAAGAATATTAATTCCATCTGGATCAATGAATAGGGGAGATGTCATGGTGAATATAAAAGTCAATCAAATTAAGACCAAGGGTACAAATCATGTGTATTCAATTTACTTTTAGCCAATGCCAAGTAGGTTGCAACAAGAATAGTTCATGCTCATAAATGGAAGTAGGTCAACCAAAGGAGAATCTAGAAGCTTCTCCCACTCTTTGTCCAAGGGAAAACTGATATTCTGTAAGAGTCTAAAGTGGCACTCAAGTTCAATGGTGCATTCATAGGATACCTCTTTTGATTGAGCCATAGATGTTTGTACAAAGACCTCTAACTCTATCAATTTCTTGAGAACTAATTGAACCTCTTTGATAGAAGGAGCTAAGGACCACATGTTGAATATAGTTTCTTCTTGGCTCTTCTCATTCACTAGTTCTAGAAATTTTGATCTTCTCATTCACAAGGGTTAGATGATGTGGCCTCTATTTTGGCCTTGTAGTATGATCTTGACAAGACCTTGATGTGGTCAAGGGAATCCATTGACTATTTGAGCTCTTTAATTTTTTCCTTTAACCTCTTGACCTCCTCCTTTGATTCTTCTATTATATTCTTTAGGTCAGCCTCTTTTTCTCTTAGGCCCTTGAGTATCTAGGCCTAGGTGTCCACTTGATTATTTATCTTTTCTAGCTCATAATCTTGGCTAGAGGCCTTTTCCTTTAGTGATCCTGTTTCAATAGCTTTGACACTAGTTTTAGCCTTTTCATGGATCAATTATACCTCCAAGTTTTCCACCTGCTTTGATAATGCATTCTAGGTGGTTGTCTTAGTTACTATCTATCTTTTCCCTACTGCCAACTCTAATCTTGGTTTAGTCAATTTTGTTTTAACCTCTAGGAGTTGTTATTTAGTTCCTTCTACCTATGTATCTTCAACTTCAATGGCTTGCTCTACAACTGTGGTGACCTAGCCTTCTAATGCCTTTATTTTCACTTCAAATGCTTTAAGTAAATGTTTTCAAAGTCTAAAGCACTTTTTGTATAGCTTCTCTGTGTGTGTGTGTGTGTGTCTATCTCTCTCGATCTCTCGATCTCTCCCTCTTTTTCCCCTATATATATATATATCTATTGATTTATCCCTCTATTTGTTTATCTCTATATCCCCCCTCTCTCCCTCACTAAAGGATTTTCAACAAATTCATTTTGTGCATATCCTGCAATCATGGCATTCCATGAGATCACATTTATTTTAGGTGTTCTATTAAACAATGCATGTTCCTTGTCTATGCTTCCACATTTTTCATACATGTCTCACAAGGTATTTGCAACTACAACATTTGAAAAAATTCTGGGGCAAGCAGTTCTGTAGTTCAACTAGATGGATCTTCGATTAAGACTACCGGGGTGATTAAAAATTTACCTCTTACCTTGCATGCCTGTCCCAATTTTACAATCCATCAAGATGTTCATGTTATTGACCTACCACCTCATTTTGCCTTTTGCCTCTCTAGGGAGTTTACTACCAGGTTGGGTGGGTTTTTATCTTCTGATTGGTCCTATCTATTTTTCAAAACAAGGTATGGTATGAAAGTAACCATAAAATCTAAGCCTCTAGCCAAGGATCATATTGAACTATATGTCCCTAGCCCTATAAATACTAACCTCTACATCACCCATGGGAAGGAGGATCACTCCGTGAGCCTAGACCCCAACACACCTATTGAGGATGTAAATCTAGATGAGTGGGCAGTCGAGGATCATGAAGATCACCTTTTCTGTCACACTGATGAGGTATGATTAGCCATTTATATGATTCATGAGCCTAATGCATTAATTCCACATCTAGTCAAGGATCAAAGTTATCCTGAATGGAAAGAGAATCAGCTTTGGAAGCTGTATTTTGATAGTTGAAGAAGCAAAATGGGTGCAGGTGGAGGAGCCTTGCTGGTTTCACCTGATGGCGATAAGGGCTATTTGGCATTAAACTTTGCCTTTAGCTATACAAATAATATAGTTGAATATGAGGCACTTAACCACAGCCTAAAATGGGCTAGAAAGAAAGGTATCAAGTGCTTACAAGTTTATGGTGATTTTGAGTTAATTGTAAATCAAGTTAGAAATTTAAATGTTACCAAAAATGATTTTCTCAAGAAGTATAAGCATCGGGTTTGTGATCTAATAGAGGATTTTGATGCTTTAAATCTGCATTCTATTCCTCAAAATCAAAATAAATATGCAGATAAGCTTCCTACTATAGGATCTCAGTTTGACATTCTGACTGATATTCATAGTATAGATGTACAATAGTATGTAAAAGTGGTTGTAAGACCATTTGTACTAGATAACAATGTAAGCTGGCAAGTTTTTGATAGTGAAATGTTTTGTTAAACAAAGAACTAAAATGGGTGGTGGGGTTTCCTCTATTAAATCTAGCTTTCTATCCTCAAAGGAACCCTAGGCTAAAGCCATTAACACAAAGGGTAAAGGTGTGGCCAAGGTAGATCGTTCGGAAAAGAATCTTGAGAAAAAAATTTGAGGACCCTCCAAAGAAAGCTATGTGCATGAAGTTAAGGAGGAGGAATATTGTGACCTCAGACCCTGAGCCCAAAATTGAGATTGTTAACATCGAGCTCCCCAATAAACCTCACCTCAGAAGTAAGAACGAACCTAAAGTAAATGAGAACATTCAAACTACGTTCAAGGATACTTCCCAGCCTGGAGGTAGTAAAGGTAGAGGTAATATTGAGGATCAAAATGATAGGGTTAGCTTTTCTCTTGATATCTCTGGTACAGAGGAAGAAAGCCCAACCAAAGGAAAAAAGAAAATTAGTGACCAGTATATCAACTAGAATGATAACCTTAAAGATCTTGAACCCCCTACCAAAAAGATGAAGCGAACCCTTATATACTTTCATGGGGATAACAAGAAGGATTGTATCTCTTGCAGCCATCTGGTGGAGAAGGTTGCCACCCTCTATTAGGCTCTTGACCTTCAAAATCAGGCTTTAAAATGGTAGTTGGCTCAGCTTCACCATGCCAAGACAAAAATTCAACACCTTGAAGTCATTACTCAACTGGAAACTATAGAATGGCCCAAGAAGAGCAAGGATGAGTTGTGGGATCAAGTGGATAATTTGGCCAGAAAGTTTGAGAAGTGGGAAAAGATGGAAGATGAGATTGTGATAATAAAAGATAACCAGGAGAAACTCAAGCAGAATGTGGCGGAGTTGGTGAACTTTAGTACAGAGACTATGAAAAAATCTGCTACAACCCTTTATGTGCTTAAGGAAGAGCTGGAAAAACATAAATCCATGAGGGAAGTTAGAACATATAAGGAAGCTTAGGATGTGCAAAATCAGAGTATGGTTGGCCCGACCAACAGGACTAGGGATAAGAACAAGAACAACAAAAGCAAGTAGGTCATCTTGGAGATTGAGGTGACCTAGGGTAAGGAGATCAAGGATCAAGATATGCATGACTGGGACAAGGAGGAGAACATGTTTGAGGACAAGATGGAATTCCTTAATAGAGAATGATAGGCTATTAGCAGCCTGAAATCTATGGCTAAGCAGTAGCTTAGCCCGTTGTTGGTTCTTCTGGGTTTAGCTGGCTCTGCTGGCCCTTTTTGCTTGCTTTTCTATTTTTTCTTATTTTTCATTGTTTTACTTCTTGTGACACTTGTTTGTCTCACCTTTTTGGCTTATGTACATGGGTTTGAGCCCTTCCCAGTTACTTTTATCAAAACTATCACATTTCTTTTTCACATTGCTCTTTCCCCCCTTTGACAACAATGACAAAGGACAAAATATTTGCATTTCTCATTCTCCTCATTTGACATTAATCATACTTTTTACCACTACTCTACTACAACTTCCTTTCTTTTACTACTCTACATACTCCCCTTAGGAACACACACCAAACTACATCAATCAACAATCACTGCATAATGACAACTCTCACTCCTCCATACTGCAACAACCAATAATTCCACTACCTAGTCTCCATGAGAGGTAGCCACTAGCATCAGTCTAGATCAAGGAATGAATCTTGAGATCCACTAGACTGATGCATCTCCTTATGCATCTAGTTCAAAGAAAGAGGGGCAATAACCCCCAACTTCTCCTGAAGATACTCAAAAGTATCCTTAGGAAGAGCCTTAGTGAATATGTCAGTAACCTGATCCTTTGTAGGCACGTATCTAAGCTTCACTTCATTCTCTACAACCTTCTCTCTCAAAAAGTGATACCGGATTGAGATATGCTTTGTCCTTGAATGCATCACTAGATTCTTTGTGTTTAGGGTGAAAAAGTAGGTTTCTCTTAAACAAGGTTAAGTCCTATTCTTTCACCTAACTAAACATTAGGAAGACAAGAATCGAGCTTGGGATCAAGCTATTGATTACTTGTCTATTTCCTAATGCTAATTAGGTCTGATTAAGGTGTCTAACTAAGGTTTTATCAAGTGTCTTTATTCACTAGTCAAGTAAACCCTAATTAAACCTTATAACAAAAATTAACAAAATTCAAATATGAAGTAGGCAAAATAGATTCTAGAAACACAAAGAATAAGGTTCAGAGATCATGCACACAGAAATTGAGGGCTAACTGGCCTAGGGCACTCACTCATTAGTCCTGCAACTTTTCTTCCATGAAAATCTTCCACACCAGCTATACGATGACCCCGAAGAGCTTCCAGATCTCAAAAATTTTCCCTAGTTGGACTAGGGTGCCCACTCATTAGTCCCAAAAGTGTCAGGATCCAAAATTCTGAAATTTAGTGACAACTATATTCATGATATCTATCTTCCTGTTGCTCCTTTTTGCCTTATACTTTAAAACATGATCTGCACCTACAAAATGAGGAGAAAGATGTTGTGGCTATAATGGATCTTGCCTTAGTCAAGGCCCATTTTCAGTATTCCTACCTCAAGAATAGCCAGAGATAAAGATTTGCAGAAGTGTGCGTAAACCTAACAAAGTGTATGCAGAAATATCAAACCCTAGATGTCTCAATCAAGGGAAGATAAATAACTTTCTTCAATTCAATAAACACATACAACTTCACCTCAAGGAGATGAAAACAAATGAAGACTTGTATGAACAAGAAGGCAAATCGGCAATGTTCATGAGGGTTCTCCAAGCTTGATGTTGGAGGCTTCAACCCTTCTCCCAATCATGCAAAAGGTGTACAAACCCTAGCAAGAGAAAGATAGTCTCAAGATCTTGATTCCTAATCTCCATCCATTGTCTCCATGATAGCAAAATCAAATCACTTTCAAGAGTTTCAACAAATCACTGATCTTCAATGACAATTTTAGTAGAGTTTTGGCATAAATCTTGCATAAAGGTTGTGTGTGATGAAATGATTTTCAAATATCTTTTTATATCTAACCTTATGAAATTCAAATTTTGAAATAACATCTCAATATCGCGTGAAAACAAAAATTTGAAAACGGAATCCCATGGTGTATGGCGAGAGTTGACACCCCGCCAAGATTTAAATTCTTAAAAATGGGGCAAGACTAGGGCATGGGCACTTGAGTCCAGTCCCACAAATTTCTGATCAGATCTGTATTTAGGGGGTCCTAGGGACCCATAATCCAAATTCTCTTGCTAGGTACCATCAATAGTCATCTTGAAAAATAAACATTTTACAACTAGAGACCAGTCAATCAGGGTTTTAAGAAGGCCAAAAACAAAGAGGTTCAGAGGTCACCAAAGGTGAGGAGATAAACCAGGGGAAATTGTACCATTCCATACAGGAGGATAATTTCTGACGTAGCATTTAGCCACACTTTAGTGGCCATACGACACTAATTGGATATGCAACTAAAAGAGAGTAAATACATCAATCATGAAAAGAATAACCAAAAGGATACTGTAGGGGAAGACAAATTGTTGTCACTGAGAAGGAAGAAGCCCCAAAGTCTGCAATCCTGCAAGACCACAAAGTTAGGAATCACAACTTGCAAAAGAACACTTGTCAGAAAATCAAAATCAAATCAACTTGCAACCACCACTAATGAATCAGTACCTAAACACTAAGGGGGTTGAGTGATGAGACATGATGAGGGAGGAAATCAAGGGAGATATATGCCCCCCTTGTTTCTGCTTGCTTAGTCCAAAAAGGAGAAACAAGGAGATATCAACATGCCTCAATTTTGAGGGAAACTTGATGAGAAATGTTTTATGAGGGTTGTTTGAAGAAACAAAACATAAGCACAACACACTGGGTGAGATAGAGAGCGGAACCAGGATTCCAATGCAACAAACAACACAGAAATCTAAGTTTGACAGCTCAGGATAGAGGCTCAAGAGTGAAATAGATCAATATTGCACCTAGTTAGGGATAGGAATTCTCATCCAGTTACTTTATGTAAAGGGAGTTTTTACTTAGTACTTACTCCCTCCTTAGTCCAGCTGAATGGCACAATCTTCTTCAACATGGCCGTAAGAGGTTGTCACAAAGTTGCAATGTTTGGAATGAATCTTCTCACAAAATTAATTCTGCCAAGAAAGCTTTGCAAGCCTTTCTTATGTGTAGGCAGTGGTACATCTAGAATGGCTGAAACTCTCTCAGGGTCAATAGAAATACCTTGTTTTGAAACAATATGGCTGAGAAGTTTACCTTCATGAACTAAAAATATGCACTTTTTGGGGTTCAATGAAACCCCAAACTCCTTGCACCTCTGAAAAAACTACTTCAAGTGGTCAAAATGATCATTAGGATTTTTAGAAAAAATAGTTATGTCATCTAAATACACTAGCACTATTTTGTTCATAAGGCCATGGAAGGCCATGTCCATTACCCATTGAAAGGTTACCCCTACATTGGACAAACTGAATTGCATCTTCCTATATGCCATGGTACCCCACTTAGTCATGAACGTTGTTTTATATTGGTCTTCCTCTTTGACTAGAATCTAGTTGTAAGCTGAGTAACAATCTAACAAGGAATATCTATCAAAACTAGAAATAGTTTGCAATATTTGTTCCATGGAAGGAAGAGGGTAGTGGTCTTTCAATGAGGCCTGATTTAGATCACAAAAATCGACACAAATTTAGATTTCTCCATTCTTTTTTTTTACTGGGACCAAATTGGAAACCCAGGAGGTATGTTTTATTGGGAATATGATATTGCTCTCAATCAGTTTATTTAACTTAGCCTTCATTAAATGCTCAAGTTTTGGATTCAGGGGTCTTTGTTTCTACATAACAGGTTTGGCATTAGGCTCTAATTCAATGGTATGCTGGGCTAAAATGGGATCAAACCCCCTTAAGTATTTATACTCCCATGCAAAAACATCACAAAAATCTTGGCATAACTAAATAAATGACTATTGTTCACTTTCATGCATACCTTTCCGAGCTTCAACAACTTATCTTTGAAAATCTCCACTACCTCATGGTATTCTTGTTTCACCGTCATGCTGCACTCGTCCTTTCTAAACTGATCATATGAGTTAAACACTAATTCTATTGTCACCAATCCCTTGGGCAGCTTGTTGGATCTCAACTATACAATTTGGTCTTCAAATTGTTGTTGGTATTTATGTTGATTATCAGCTGCAAATTCAGCCTCTGCACTTAAAAAACTTAAGATTTGCTCATCACTGTCAAATACTTGCCAGGAAACACTATTGTTAGGTACAGAAGGCCTAACAACTACTTTGACATATGGCTATACTTCAATATTCTGAATCTGATCAGGGACCTCAAATTGAGATCCCAAAGATGCAAGCTTATCTGCATACTTATTTTGGTTTCTAGGAATCGAAAATAGATTAAATGCATCAAAAAATTCAATTGAATCCCACACTCTATGCTTGTACTTTTTGAGTAGGTCATTTTTAGTAGCATTTAGATTCCTAACCTAATTAATGATCATTTCAGAATCTCATAAACTCGTAAAGATTTGATACCTCTTTTCTGAGCCCACTCTAAACCATGGATCAGGGCCTCATACTCAGCCACATTGTTTGTGCAACTGAAGGTGAACCTCAAGGCTACATAGTATTTGTCTCTTTCAGGGGAGATTAATATATTCCCTCCATCAGCACCTGTTTTGGTCCTTGATCCATCAAAGTACAGTTTCCAAAGCTAATCTTCTTACTGTTCCAACTGACTTTGGTCCTTAATCAGATTAGGAATCAATGCATCAGGTTCCTGTATCATATAGATGCCTAATCCTACCTCATTCGCGTGATGGAAAGGATCACTTTCATGATCTTCAGCTACCCAATCATCTAAGTTTATGTCTTCTATAGGTGTATTGGGATCTAGGCTCATGGGTTCATCCTACTGCCCATGGGTGATGTAGAGGTTAGTGTTTATTGGGCTGGGAAGATAGGGCTCAACATGGTCCTATGCAAGAGGTTCAGACTGTATGTTTACTTTCATACCATATCTCATTCTGAAAAACAAGTGGGACTGATCAGAAGATAGAAACCCACCCAATTTAGTAGTGAATTCCCTAGAAAGGCATATTGCAAAACTAGGTGGTAGATCAATGATGTAAATGTCCTTATGGATGAAAAAATTAGAACAAGCATGCGGTGTAAGTGGTAGATTTTTTATTGTTCCTATAGTACTAAGTGCAGACCCATCTAACTAGACAACTCCTTTTGCAAGGGGCTCATAAATCAATCCTAGTGAATTAGCTAGATTTTTGGGCATGACTGAACTGCTTGCCCCAGAGTCTATCATGTAGTTATGAACAAGTTTGTCACCAATAATCAGACTTAAGTAAAAGGGAGGAGGTTTTACCTCATTTGTTGGCTGTCCACTCTTGATTTCTGAGCTATTGGCAAGTACAACTTTGGGTTTTCCTTGATTAGAACACTCAGAAATTGAAAGTTCAGCCAGTGCTTTTTGTAGCAGATTCTTTTGGCCAGGAATGCACAATGCATCCATAACTGACATGCTCATTGTAGCTTTCTTAAGATGATCCACTATGTTGAAAGAAACAAGATTTACCTTTTGCTATCCTTTTACAACAGCAGCATCATCATGCCTTTGTGAAAGCTATTGTTGTACTTTGGACTGATCCTTTACTAGTATAGTTTGATCCCTTTGCAGAATTTGCACTTTTTGCTATGGTATATGGGTAGTTTGTGATGGAAAAGTTTGAAATGTATCTCTCACAGGCTGTTGTTGTACCACTGTAGCTTGCTGATTAAGGTCTGCAGCCCTTTGTTTTGACCTTGTGTTGGCTGAAACAGGTGTATGTTGTTGATTTTGGCTTTGATGGTAATTTATACCATAGAAATCACTCTCTTCCTAGTTCATCAAGGCCACATCAACATTATTCGGCTGAGATGAAACTTCACCAAGGGCACCTTCTGAACTTGCATAACTGTTATGTACCTTGAGTGCCTGATTTCTTACTTCATTTGTGCATGTAGCTTGATTATGCGGTTGGTGACATGGATAACACTAGTCACTATTTTGGGCTAAGTTATTCTATGTGGTACAAGCTCCCTCGAGGTCCTAGCAATGTTTGGGTTGTAAGATAGGAAAGGTTGAAGGTTTTAGTTTCTTCTTTGACCCTGAGGATCAGCTTGAAACGACTGCCTATATTATTGAATGGGCTGATACGGGGCTTGGTATGTCTTAGTTTCTTGACCAATCTATTTTTTAATATTAACAAATTCATTACCAAAGGTTTTGCCCATCGATTGAATCATGCCTTACAACTCTTGGATTTCTTGGAGGTGAGCTAGGGCATGATATTCTTGGTTGTAGGTTGACAAGTTATTGCTGGAACAGATGGGACAGTAGCCAAACGAGGCACTGCTATTGGCACAGATGGCTGAATTTCTAGAAAAATGGGTAGGGTAGGCCTCGGGGCTATCTTCCCTACTTGGATGAGGCAGTTTTATACTCTAACAGCAATCTCAAAGGAATCAGGAAGGGTGGTTCCTCCCATAGACTAGATCATTACAAAAATTTCACTATTCAAAGCTTTAAGGTAAAATAAAAATGCATGTCCTTGAAAGGGTTTTACTATTGTGAGGATTTTGTCCCAAGTTCTATAAAATCAATAGTTGAAATCTGCCATGTGTTCGTGGGGTGCCCTCTTGATGGTGCTCAACTGCTCCAAAAATGAGAGATGATCAGATTTGGCTTCGAAGTGCTTGTGCAATACATCTCCTAGTAGATCCCATGATGTTATTAAATTTTCAGCAAGTCCTCTGAGCCATTGCAAGGCTTTCCCTTTCAATTATGTAGCCAAAAGTCTGATTACTACATTTTCTTGGGTGACATTGTGTATGGAACAAATGGTTGCCACATCCTAAATGTGCTTAGTAGCTGTAGTATGGTCTTCTCCGGTGAAATATGGCAGTCCTTTAAGGGCTACGACTGGAATATCATCACATTGAGCAAGTTACAGTGGGTTGCCTCTGTTAAAGGTGGCAAATGCGTACTGCCTAGCCATTATGGGTATTTGAACTATTAGCACCAGTCTTCTGCTTCTTCATGTTGAAGTTAGAGGTGTTTGTTGATGCCTAGAATTACACTGTTTCCAACACCAACATGGGAAACTCTAAGATGTGGGAATGTTCCTCAGAGTAACCTCTAGATTTTAAAGAAGCTGGCTTTTCTTTATCTCAAAAGTGTTTTGGGAAAAGGGATAGAATTAAACAGAATCACAAATGCAACTAAAAAGAAAACTAAACTATGGTGATGCACCTGAAGGTGATTTTATTTCTCAACAATAAGCACAGTGAAACTACTATTAGGATTCAGTTACATTAAAGAGCAAACAATGCATGATCAATGTACAAGATGAAAAACAAATAGAATCGAAGGCTCACAAATTAGAAGATTTTTGTAATGACACAGAAAATATCAGCGAAGGCATAGAACTCTATCTTTTATTAATTTTCCAGTCACATAAAAGGCACAGAATCATGCACAGTTATACAAACTCTCTAAATCAAGAAAATAGAACAAAGGCAAATGATATTACTAGCCACATCACAAGATCTTCAAACTTCTCTAACAATCTGTGATGCAGAAAAATCTCTATATCTCCTATGTTATATTTTAAACTGCGATCTGAACCCATATTTATAGCATAGAACTGGCTCAAAGATTGCCCGCACGATCAAATCTCAACGGCCTAACTAAACTGGGACTTAACTGGAAGTATCTGACAGAAAATATATTTCAGATCTGAAATGGTTAGCCACTCTGCAAGTTCATTGGCTGAAACAGATACATGTAACTCCACTTACTTGAATCAGGTAGGAACACCTGGTAGTTTCTAATAGTCTTTGCGACTATAAACCCTTGGGACAGCTGTATTCATACACGCCCCTTTCTTGAAACTCCTTCATCTTTCCAGAACAATAGGAAACTAACACATGGCATTCTCCGTGTGACTTACTTGATAAACTGTTTCATTACTCGGGAGACACTGGAAAATGACACTTGGCAGCATCCACAACCCCTGCAAAAGATACGTGGCGATGTTTGCTTTACTTAGAGTCTCTACTATGGCTTTATATTAGGAGTGCTTGGGCTTTGCCATCTGTCACGGTCCGCTGCCTCGAGCCTTTAATCACTTACCAAAAATGGGACCCACCATACCTCTCGACTGAGCAGCTTCAAAAAGAAATAGGGATAGGTGGTGCCTTCCGCAGATCTTAGAAACATATACGTGGCAGCTTCCGTGTAACTTAAAGAGACTGTAGATCCCTTTAGGGAGTTCTGCAGAAGATGACACATGGCGGCTTCTGCTGAACTTTGTGAAACATAATAGAAACAATTAAGATGCATCAGGTCACGTGGATGGTGACACATGTCACGCTCTACTGAAACTTTAGAAACATTAACGGGGCCCACCAATAGTCTTTACTTAGTAATGAAACAAAAAGGGAACCTGCAGATGTCAACACTTGGCGCACTCCACAGAAACTATATGGGACATGCGGCACCTCCCGTGTAACTTTAAGAAACTTTTAAGAAACTCTCTACATCTGCCACTTGGTGCCTTCCACGCTCACTAAAGCTTTAAAAAGGGACCCGCCACATTATGAGAAACATTAAAGGGACGTTTGAAACTTATAAGAAACTGAAACGGATGCCGACACTTGGTGCACTCCGCCTCAATGCAAAAGATACGTGGCACTCTTCGTGCCACTTTAAGAAACTTTATAATGTGTCCCGGGTGCTGACACTTGGTAGCTTCCGCTACATCTCTGGGACTTAGGCAAAATTTACAAAATAAAACCCGTGCCCGCACTCTATGTCAAAAACCTCATTGCCAAAACTGAAACGCAGAGAAACAAAACTGGAGCTCATACAACTGAAACTCAAAAAACAAAATGTAGAGTATTTTACTCTACAGTTCTTGGCGACCCCAAGGACTTTTGAGCCTGCTCAAAAATAATCCAAAAATGTGCATATATATAGCAAAATTTACATATTTTGCAAGGCCGTCTGATATATAGACCACTTGGCATCAGATAGTCCCTATTTGTTCTGGAAATCCTGGAAGGCTAAATCTAGGTTGATAATGTCCTTATGTGAAAAACCCTGCAAAACATGGACTGCAGCTTTCAATTGGAAATCAAGTTGGGCCATGGGGATCAAAACAACTTCCACTTCTGACACTGTTGAAGCATCTGTTAGACCCTGGAAAACTGACTGGTCATTTTGTCTGGCTAGCAACAGAGGCTTGATTGTATCAACCATTAATACAGTGTTGCTATCAGGAAAAGGGGAGGGAAGACCCAATTGCACTAGGTCTTCAATATGTTTCTTCATGTCCTTCACTCCCTCCTTAACCACATCCAGGAGCTCCTGGCAAGTAATTGCAGTAGAGTTGCAACTGAGAACCTCATTCACCCATTTGGCAGCAATCATTCTGTCACTGATCCTTGCTGCCAATAATGCTTCATCAGATGTGTCATACAGTTTCCCTAGCAGCAGTTGAGAATCTAAAACTCTCATGGAAACAATGGACAAAGTGGCCTGAACTGAAGTCTCTACCTTTTCACACAATTGCTGTGCATGTAGTAGGAAAGTTAAAGAGGGTTTGAGCTGGATAATCTCCTCAGAGATTCTTGCCCACGCTGATGCATATAGCTCCTTAACCAGGTTCAACACTCCTACATTTTGTGGCCTATTTGACAACTCAAGGGTCAACTATTTTGTTGTTTGTTGCTCGGCCTGAAGTTGAGCCTGTATAGTAGTGACATTGTTCTGTTCCTTCAATAGCTACTGTTGGAACTGTGTGGCTTGTTGAGAGGAATCCTGATGCCTCTTCTGCAATGTGGCCTTTTCCTGCTTCAGGGTAGTCACTACAGACTTCACCTGGATCAGCTCTTCCTTTAAAGAAGCATTTTGGCTCTGTGTAGCCTGAAGAATCTGACATGAAACAGTATTTTTCAACTGTTTAGTGAGATCTTCTATTTCATCATTTTTCAATTTGAGCTCAGCAGTCAGGGTGCCATTATGTGCCTTTTCTTGAGCTAGATCAGCCTCCACCTTCTGCAATTTCCTTGATAACTTCAAATAGTCAGTGGCTATAGCAGAAGTGGTTTCATTTAGCAGCTCTACCCTATCTTGTGGCCTAAAAAGTGACATGTCTATGGCCACTGCACTCATTGTATAATATTGGGGCTGCATCTACTCATTAGGTCTAACTACATTTGGTGACAAATGAGTCACAGTTAGTTGCTGCTAGATTGGGTCAAATAGTGACCTCATGTGTGGTACAGCCTGAGCTTTATTGTCCTTCTTTTTCTTTTTGTCCATTCAGGCTTCCCTAGCTTTCTTAGCAGTGTTTTCTTGAGCTTGGAAGGTAGGGGGAGAGGCAATATACCTGCCCGCAAAAGGATGACCCTGTGGCAAGCCATAGGGGATAGCCAAATGTTAGCTAGGGGAAACCTGAGGAGGTATTCTCTTAGGAAAAGAAGGGGAGAAGGGAGGCAATGATGTGGCTTGTGATGACATGGCCTGAGTAGTGACAGGTGGGGAAAACTGGGAAATTGGCACAGTAGAGGTGGCAGGAGAAAATATTTGGCTAGTTGGGATTGCCACCCCTATGGAAGAAGAAAAAGACTGAGAAGAAGAGGGAGAAGAAGCACGTACCTAAGGAGCAATAGATATACTCAATGGTTGTTGCTGTAAAGGTTCTACCTCCTCATCTGAATCAGGCTGAAGTTTCAGCTTCTTATGTTTCCTTGGCCTCTCTTCTTCTTGCTGTGTTTCTTTCTCCTCAACATTTACCACTGTTGCTAGTGGTGTTTGCACAAAACTGGAAGCCCCAATCATTGAAACTGATGCGGTCCCTCTAGGTGATGATGACACCACACTCTTTTGCTTCTCTATGGCGCTGAGAGATTGGGGCCAGGTAGTTACAGCAGCTGTAGATGATGCTTGTCCTAGGGCCTGCACCATATGAGTGGACTCAAGTTCTTCTTTAGACTCCTCACTCCTTTTTTGGATCTTTCTTGTATCAGGGCTAGAGACTGGAGAGGGATGCCATTCGTCCCAAATGGACTCCCATTTCTCATCTGTATCAACCTTGCGAAAAGAATGAGTTGTCTGAGATATTTCCTGCCTATATTTCCAATAGGCCTTAATTTTATCTACCTTCCACTCCTTGTCCCTTAATAGATTTTTCTTCAAACCAGTGCCCATTTTGAGCTTAGGGTCATAGGCCTTTTCCCTTTTATAAAATACTTCCCATGGCCTGGGTCCCTCAAAGGGCAAATCTGTCAATTTTGCATATAAATCAGGGATGTCCTCCTTAGGGTTTCTTCTATCTTCCCAAAAGGGATGGCCCTCGTGCACTATATGAGACTCTCTCTGGATCTATAGAGACTCCTTCCTTTGACACTATATGCCCTAATAGTTTACCTTGAGGTACTGCAAAAATGCATTTCTTAGGATTTAGAGATATTCCAAACTCTTGGCATTTCTTAAAAACTGCTTCTAGATGGTCAAAATGAACTGCAACATTTTTAGAGAAAACAATGAGGTCATCTAGGTAAATTAGAATTATTTTATTGATAAGCTCTCCAAATGCTACATCCATTGCCCTCTGAAATGTAGCTCCGACATTTGAAAGACCAAAAGGCATCTTTGCATAGGCAAATGTTCCCCATTTTGTGGCAAAAGCAGTCTTATGTTGGTCTTCATCAGCAAACCAAATCTGATTGTATCCAGAGAAACCATCTAGCAAGGAAAATCTCTCTGATCCAGCCACAGTCTGTAAAATTTGTCCCATAGAGGGCAAGGGGTAGTGATCCTTCAAGGATGCTCTATTTAGATCTTTGAAATCCACACAGAGCCTTATATCCCCATTCTTTTTTCTGACTGGTACTATGTTGGATACCCAAGTTGAGTGTTTGATTGGGAAAATGATCTTTGATTCTAATAGTTTCTACAACTCATCCACCATCAGAGGGAAACACTAGGCATATGAGCATATGAGCATCATTACAAGGGAAACACTAGGCATTGGTGCCATCTACATAATTATTTTGCCCTGGGACAATCTCTCTATTTGGATTAGGAGGAACAGTCTGCAAGGGTGTAGGAATTGTAACTAATTGGTTTGATGGCTGAGGGTTAGTTTGCCTTTGGGGACCTTGATACTGATTTGGCTATGGAGGAGGTCTATTCCCTTGATAGCCTTGATATTGGGGTTTGGGATAAGGATTCTGCTGTCTTTATAGGTTAATTATTTCATTAGAAAATGTTCGTAGGATGTTCTTGACATCATCTATCTCAGAGGACTGGGAAGGGACTATAGCTTTAGCAGGTTGTTGGGGAAACGTATACATGGACATAGGTGTGGTTATGGGGTTAGGAGCTTCTTGAGGCAATGGTAGGGTAATCTCTGGAAACATAGGCATGAGGGGCCTTGGGGGCAATTTTTCAGCATCTATCAAATTGTTTTCAGCTCTGACTGCATAGTCATAGGCTTCTGGCAGAGTCTGGCCTCCAAGTGATTGAATCATTACTGCTATATCTAAATTTAGGGCTTTAAGATAAAATACTATAGCCATACCTAGTAATGGTCTTGCTGTAGCAGGAATCCTTTCCCAAGTCTTCTAAAATCTGGAATTGAAGTCAGTCATTGCTTCTTGTGGTGCCCTCTTGATGGTAATCAGTTGTTGTAACAAAGAAGATTTATCACCCATCTCTTTGAATCTTGCAAAGAAAGCATCTCCAAGATGATCCCATGTAGATATTGAATTTGGGGTCAAAGACCTGTACCAGTCCAAAGCCTTCCCCTTAAAAGAGGCTGCTAATAGTCTTATAGCCACATTTTGCTGTGTGATCACATGTATTGCATAGACATCAGACACATCTTGTAGATGCTCTTCAGGTGTTTTGAAATCCTCCCCACTAAATTTGGGCAGAGCCTTTAGGGCATTTGCTAGAATAGGATCCCAAGTGGTTGGTGGTACTGGGAGAATCAGAGCACTGCCGGTGTTCTAATTTGCATAATTCGTTGGTGCTATAGGTGCTCCCATGTTTGCACTTAGTGTTGCTATAAACTGATTTACCCTTCTTCTTGGATTAGTTATCAATGGTGGTAAAAGAATACCTAGGTTCACAGCAGATTGAGCTCTTGTCACAGGTCCATAGCTCTGACTCCTTATGACTCTCTAGTTCATACAGTCTTCAAAGAAACTTCAAGAAATTATCCCATCGGGCGAGCCAAAAACTGTTGATGCTTAGAATTGTGCTGTTTCCAACACCAACATGGGAAACTCTAAGATGTGGGAATGTTCCTCAGAGTAACCTCTAGATTTTAAAGAAGCTGGCTCTTCTTTATCTCAAAAGTGTTTTGGGAAGAGGGATAGAATTAAACAGAATCACAAATGCAACTGAAAAGAAAACTAAACTATGGCGATGCGCCTGAAGGTGATTTTGTTTCTCAACAATAAGCACAGTGAAACTACTTTTAGGATTCAGTTACATTAAAGAGCAAACAATGCATGATCAATTTAAAAGATGAAAAACAAATAGAATTGAAGGCTCACAACTTAGAAGATTTTTGTAATGACACAGAAAATATCAGCGAAGGCACAGAACTCTGTCTTTTATTAATTTTCCAGTCACATAAAAGGCACAGAATCATGCACAGTTATACAAACTCTCTGAATCAAGAAAACAGAACAAAGGCAAATGATATTACTGGCCACGACACAAGATCTTCAAACTTCTCTAACAATCTATGATGTAGAAAAATCTCTATATCTCCTATGTTATATTTTAAACTGCGATCCGAACCCATATTTATAGCATAGAATTGGCTCAAAGATTGCCCACATGATCAAATCTCAACAGCCTAACCGAATTGGGACTTAACTGAAAGTGTCTGACAGAAAATATATTTCAGATCTGAAACAGTTAGCCACTCTACAAGTTCATTGGCTGAAACAGATACATGTAACTCCACTTACTTGAATCAGGTAGGAACACCTGGCAGTTTCTGATAGTCTTTGCGACTATAAACCCTTGGGACAGCTGGCATTCATACACGCCCCTTTCTTGAAACTCCTTCATCTTTCCAAAACAATAGGAAACTAACACATGGCATTCTCTGCGTGACTTACTTGATAAACTGTTTCATTACTCGGGAGATACCAGAAAACAACACTTGGCAGCATCCGCGACCCTTGCAAAAGATACGTGGCAATGTCTGCTTTACTTAGAGTCTTTACTGTGGCTTTATATTAGGAGTGCTTAGGCTTTTCCATCTGTCATGGTCCGTTGCCTCAAGCCTTTAATCACTTACCAAAAATGGGACCCACCATACCTCTTGACCGAGCAGCTTCAAAAAGAAATAGGGATAGGTGGCGCGCCTTCCGCGGATCTTAGAAACATATATGTGGTAGCTTCCGCGTAACTTAGAGAGACTATAGATACCTTTAGGGAGTTCTGTGGAAGATGACACATGGCGGCTTCCACTGAACTTTGTGAAACATAATAGAAACAATTAAGATGCATTAGGTCACGCAGATGGTGACACATGTCACACTCCGCTGAAACTTTAGAAACATTAATGGGGCCCACCAACAGTCTTTACTTAGTAATGAAACAAAAAGGGAACTCGCGGATGTCAACACTTGGCGCACTCCACAAAAACTATATGGGACACATGGCTCCTCCCGTGTAACTTTAAGAAACTTTTAAGAAACTCTCCGCATCTGCCACTTGGCGCCTTCCGCACTCACTGAAGCTTTAAAAAGGGACCTGCCACATTATAAGAAACATTAAAGGGACATTTGAAACTTATAAAAAACTGAAACAGATGCCGACACTTGGTGCACTCCGGCTCAATGCAAAAGATACGTGGCACTCTCCGCGCCACTTTGAGAAACTTTATAATGTGTCCCGGGTGCTGACACTTGGTAGCTTCTGCTGCATCTCTGGGACTTAGGCAAAATTTACAAAATAAAACCTGTGCCCACGCCCTATGTCAAAAACCTCACTGCCAAAATTGAAACGCAGAGAAACAAAACTGGAGCTCGCACAACTAAAACTCAAAAAACAAAATTTAGAGTATTTTACTCTACAGTGTTGATTTTGATCTCCTCACTGAATTGGCTATTCTGCTTACTAATCTACCTCTTCTTCTTGGTGGCAACAGTTGTAAATACTCAAAAGGATTAGAACTGGATCTGGTTTACATATGTTGATAACACTAATCTACATGCAAGATCAGAGATAACGAGTTGCCAGGTATATTGTGAAAGCATCCAAAGGTTGGAATATTATTGCATATACTAGAACAACAGCTATAAGGGTATAAAACTTCTCTGAAATAACTTTCAGAGTCCCACCGAGTGTGCGAAAAATTGTTATCAATCAAGTATGCACCCTGCTAAGCTCACAAAAGACTTAGCTACCTGTTTGACACATGGAAACACTCTCAAGATGTGGGTTTCCTATAGTGAGAGTGAATCTCCAGAGTGGCTTGGTTCTCCTTAAGATCTTTCTAAACTAATCACTTGTTTGGGAAAAGGGATGACTAATAATTGGAATAAAATTCTATTTTATCTAAAGATGATCTAAAAATCTAAAATTTTACCCACAAACAACTCTCAAGCATGTAACCTCAGTTTCATGTAAGTCCAACAATCTAAAAGTACTTTGTATGAAAGTTTAATTAAAACACAACACACAACTTGGATTAGATGGGCAATAGATACTCATATTTCAGTAACATCAAGACATAATTAGAGGATTAGAGATCATAATCACAGTGAAAACATCAAATCAAAGTTATAAAAGAGGCAACAAATGTGAAACATGAATGCTTTGCTGTATTGAACTGAAAGGGGCGCATCTAACTCTAAAAAATATGAGCCAAGATCAGTTTACAAACTCTCTGCCTGTGCTCTAGAGAGAAGAAACAAAGATATCAACTGAGAAAAACTAAGTCTTTCTCCCCTATTTATGACTCCAAAAATCTTCCAAAGAAAAAGCAGAGAAATCTTCCTAGAATAGAAAATTTGATCCATTTTCAAGTTCCACTAAAAAGCCAAAAATAAAGCTTTCAAATCACCTCTAATCTATTTATGAAATCTGTGAAAATCTTCCTCAAGGTAGACCTCACCAAAATCTGCTTTAAAACAAGCTTTATTTACTTAATAAAAACTCAAATTTTTTTTTATTGTCCTCATCTGCCTCAAAATAAAGCAAATCTAGAAAAAAATATTTGATTTGCTTTAATAGTTTTAACTACATAAAATGACAAAATATTAAAAGTTGTGAGGGGGAAAATAGTTTAATCAAATCAATGATAATAAGAACCCAAACATCTATGAAATCTGAAGATAAAAAAAGGAGATTTAAAGTAATAAACAAGAACAACACTTACAACCTCTTTCACCTTGCATCTTCCATAGTTCGCCTATCCTTCCTTGACCTTGATGTTGATGAAGCCCTCAGAAGCTATTGCTCCCTTGCTTGTTAAAGGTGACAAGAATGGAATAGCTGAGATATTCATGTGGTTGAAGTTGAGCTTCAAACACCCTAACAAATGGATATGAAATGCTTATGGAAGTGGGGGTGCCAAAGGCGCGCCGGTATCTATGCAGCATAAGTTTGCACAAATGATCGATATGAAATGAAGGAGAGGGTGGTATTTATAGAAAAAGGTGAGGGAAGATCAATGGTTTAGAAGAAAAAGGGAAGATCAACGGAGGAGGGTTGTTGAGGAACGTGCAACAAATGCAAGAAAGACATGTGTCATTCGAAAAGCAGCTTTGTGAAGTTAACTCCTCTCTTGATGAGGATGAGATTTGATTTTCTTAATTTAGAATTTATTTTTTTAATTTAAAAGAAAGTTTGTTTTAAAGATGCTTTAAAACTGCTTTTGCTTTTGTATGACAAGAGGATAGTATTTTTAGAAGATAAGAATGATTTTTGAAGATAAGAATGCATAATTAAATAAAAAGATTTATTTAATTATTTTGTAGATAAATAGGAGGAATAAAATATAAGAATATATTTTATTTTTGTGAAGATATTTGAGGAATAAAATAAAATATAAAAAAATATATTTTATTTAGTGGAGAATTTAGATTTTATTTAAATAAAATTTGCATTTTATTTAAATTTGGAAGAATAAAAGTTTTGAATTAAATAATTAAAATTATTTAATTATTTAGCAGAATGAAGGTAATGTATATGAATTTAATTAATTAAATAAATGTGTTTATTTAATTAAATGAGAGGAAATGAATCAGATAAATAAATGAATTTATTTATTTATTGATAGAAGAATGTGAATGATGAAATAAATATAAAAATATTTATTTAAGTAGAGTCATGCCAATTTTAGGTGTATACATTTTGCACCTCTTTGATGCAAATGTGTTTTATCACGTTGTTTCAAAGAAAAAGAATTTTCGACGGTGATACATGCCCCAGTTTGCCCTTGGTACAAGTTTAATGACATAATGCCCCCTCAAGAGATTGGACGAGAAGAAGGCAGAAGGCGTGAGACAGACAATCTCACGAAGAAGAAAGTGAAAAACAAGTTTAGGATGGAGAAAGACGGGATATGGTTCGGAGAAAATGACATGGGAAGTAGCCACAGTTGTCATGCAGTTAGGTATGGGTCATTTGCTATATAAAGGAGCTGGGTCCACATATTTTAATCATTTGTACACTTGCCCATAGTTGATTAGTCCTCTAGAGAGCTTAGGCGAGCATGGCAGCCAGACAGATGGATATTCCTCGCGAGGAGCACCAGTTTGAGCAGATTTGACAGTTCGATTGGCCAGCGGAGGCAGGACCCTCGGTATGTATTTCTTCAAAACTTGTCAAAAGTTGATTTTTATGCATATTAATGGCTAGGAAAACCAACTAGGACAGATGCACCGAAACACTCTTTTGGTGCATATGACCTTTGAAGTGACACATCTATTCCGTTATGGTGCATTTGAGCTTTGAAGCGGCGCATTTGATAGTATTGCACTTTTGATTCCGAAAGTGGTGCTTTTGATGGTTTTGCGCATTTAAGTCATGAATTGGCGCATTTATCGAGGAATGGCGCATGTGACCTAAGGATTGGTGCATGTGCCAGAATGACGCATACAAGCTCTTGATTGGCGCATTCACAGGGAAGTGGCGCATGTGATATGGATCGGCGCATCTGCCACCTGGATTGGCACATTTGCACTAAAAAAATCAAATGACTTAACGAAATTAATCCAATTGGTACCTTGATCGATGCATCAATTGATTAGTGATCTCTGAGATTGCTGAGAATCTAGTCGAGAGATGATATGTTGTTTTGATTAATTTGATATGTTAAGTCATTAATAGGATAGTTTGATTGTTATGAGTAGGGTTGCTTTGATATGGATTTTGTTGACGGTATGCTTTGCTTGGTTTGCAAGAGGATATTCGGAACATCCTTACATCACGAGAGTAGTTCCTATTGCCGTTGTTGCAGCGGTATATGTTGACTGAGATAGATCGTGAGGCTCTAGGCACTATGGGTCTGCACTATGTTTGCTTTATGCCCGAGGTTCATGCGAACCGAGCTATGTTGATGGCAGTGGTGAAGCGATTCCATAGCGAGGATGGTACATTCCATCTACCGACGGGGGAGATGGCAATTACTCTCGAGGATGTGTACTGGATTCTGCACCTCCCGATTCAGGGAGAGCTGGTTGAGTATGAGTCGCAATGGGACGATGGCTTGGAGGAGTGTAGACATGTATTTGATGACCCAGAGTTGGTGGGGGAGGAGATTTCGTGGCAAGACATGCATGACTGCTATGACTACTTCCCGAGCATAGTGGCTGGACTAATCGGTGGCATGATATGCCCCGATAAAAGGTCACATGGCTTCCTGATCGGCTGGGGGAGGGTGCTGGAGAGCATGATCACAGATGGGACCCGGTATGCGTGGGGTGTGTGTGTGCTTGCACACTTATATAGAGACATGCACCAGGTGGTTTATCACAGAGGAGCCAGTTTGTCAATGGGTGTGTCACTATTGCAGTTTTGGTTGTGGGAGCACATTGCCATCAAACGGCCGATATGTGTATTCCACAGGCAGAGGGGTGAGCCCTATAGTTACGGGTATGCGGGTGTGATTTCCCAGCATAGGTTGGGGAAGTTGGAGTATTGGAGACATGCTTTTGATGGTGCGGATGCAGTGATCTGGCGCCCTTACATAGACTGCGAGGTATGGGACGATGAAGCAGATGAGCTTCCGTATTGTTTCCAAATGTGGTGGCTTATTGGCAGGACTAGGTACATTCTGGAGAGGTAGATTGTGAGTAGAGTGCAGCGACAGTTTGGCTGAGTCCAGGGCAGACCACAGGGGGAGGCACGCTTTGCCAGGACTCATGCAAAGAGGTATAGGTGGGGTCCTGTGGCATCATATGAGGAGGCCTTGACAGACTTTCAGTAGATTCCTTACGCAGCTTGGCCCATGCGAAGGGAGATAGTGGATGCTGGCATGATACCAAACTACGAGGAGTGGTTCACGGCACACCCATTCTCGAGATATTTAGGGCCAGGAGAGTTATCTCTTTGTATAGACGAGGACGATTCAGACAGTGAGGGTGCAGCTGGTAGGAGGAGGGGAGGATGGAGGAGGAGGAGGAGAGATCAGGGAGATGATGGGAGACTGAGACAGAGGCAGAGGGTCAGAGAGGGACTTGTAGGCCAACAGGCCATTGGACAGGCACAAGTCCAGGTGCCAGTTCAGCCAGAGGTAGCACAGAGATAGATGCCGCCGCCACAGCAGGTGGCACAGCTGACACAAGGACAGGTGCCAGCGCAACAGGTGGCATAGGTAGAGCAGGCTCCACAGCCTAATGTGTAGCAACAGGTTATGGTTGCACTACAGAGCTAGGTTAGGCAGCTGAGGGCTCATCTGAGAGCAGCAAAGTCACGGAGAGAGTCAGATGCGACTCTATTATCAGAGTTGACTAGAGAGAGAGATGTAGCCTTAGCTAGCATGCGGGCTATGAGGGCAGAGAGAGATGCAGCCGTGATGGCCATGGGCATAGATGGGACATCCAATTTTTTGGTTTCATAGGTGCAGCAGGCATAGGCACAGGTGGTCTAGGTGCAGAGTGAGCTTACTAGAGCCCAAGAACAGGCTCAGTACTATAGAGGGTTATATCATGGGGCAGTGGCAGTGGATCAGCGTGCCCCTAGCTTCAAGAGCCAGTCAGAGGCATTCTAGCAGGCAGGTGGTTCCTGGTCTATAGGCTCAGTGAGGGGTCCCCAGCAGTCAGGGGGAGGCAGAGAAGAGGGCAGTGCAGGGAGCAGTGTGCCATGGTAGTAGGGTTAGACAGACATGATACTTGTACCATTTTTCAATTGGATGTATACATTTGGATGGTTGAGATAGCCTGTATATGTACTATTTTTGCCCTAAGACATGTATCACCATTTTTGTTGTACCTTGTATACATTTTATGGCATGACTCTGAGATACGGACAGATATTTTTGATATGTTGTACATTTGGATATGTTTATATGATGATGCAGTGATTGATGTTCTATATGCTCATGCTTTTCTGTTGTTGATATGCTTATGGAGGTGATCTATCTTATGATGTTGTGACTATGTGATGCATACTAGATGGATTTTTGTATGATTTGATATGTAAAATGCAAATGTGAAATGTTATGGATACGATGTATACAACTCTATATATATGTTGATGATGCTTTTGTTTATGTTTTTGATTCTTTTGAGATGATATATGGATGCAAAATGCATGTGGGTGACCTAATGGGCTTTATGATGTATGCAAATGATGTAATCATGTAAATTACTATCTCATGTGATGTGATATGCAATCTATGCTATGTTTTTGATATGTCCAAATGTACTCAATCTACACAGGTGATGATATAGAGAGGAGGAAGAAGAGATGAAGAAATACTGACTTTCATTTGATATACTACAGGATTTTGTGATTGCATGGTTGATATGGGTATGAATATGGAATGGATGTGGATTTGTCATCTTGAGATTTTTGCAAGGTTGTTGCTTTCATCATTGGGCATTGTTTTGGTATTTTTCACATTTTGAAATGTTGTAAGGAAATACAAGCATCTAGGTATAATTAGACCGAGATGACCTAAGTACTTCTTACATGGATTTTGATATAGCAAGTTGATACAAGCATCTAGTAAAACTTGAATCTAGATGACCTGAGTACTTTTTGCATTTCAATAGACAAGGATTGCCCCTTTCCATGTTTAGACCTCGGAGTCCTCGATGATCTTTTTGTTGATCATGTCATTAGACAAAAGTCATCACATTACCATAGTTTAATCCACAAGCACCAGACAAAAAAAAAGATTATGCCCCCATCATAGCATCTCTAGCTTTTTTGGCATCCTTGAGTAGCATAGGAAGACATAATGACAAAAATTCAAGACATTGTAAATTAACCTGTTTACAAAACATTCTTGCATTAGATGTGTCTTTTGCCATAATTGATATAGAATTAATTTTAGTGTTTCGGCA
Organism: Cunninghamia lanceolata; assembly: GCA_027924645.1. Lineage (NCBI taxonomy): Eukaryota > Viridiplantae > Streptophyta > Pinopsida > Cupressales > Cupressaceae > Cunninghamia > Cunninghamia lanceolata. The sequence continues at coordinate 1,707,561 of BSBN01001670.1, read as the reverse complement.
TGGTATCCTGCTCTGTTTTGGACAGGTTGATGTTTTGCGTCAAGACTCTTGGTTTGGGTAGCTTGCTTTTGCTGTGCTTGCTTGTCTTAGTGAAAGGTATCACAATCCTTATTGGTATCCTCTTAGAATAGTGGCATTCAAGAATCCAAATCCACAACTAGGTCGAGGAGTTGCCCCCAGTTTAGACAAGAATCAACTTATTATGAGTGAGATGACAGACAGACATGGAGAGACAGACCCTAAGGGACTGACCTAGTGCCTCGGGGGCTCATTGCTAAATGGTCTTGCCTACGTGACGATGCAGAGGTAACGTAGTTCGGGGTAAACCCTAGTGGACCTAAGACCTAGGCGATGGCAAAGTGGGGCAAAAATAGCACGGACTCAGATTGACAGAAGGACTAGATATGGGATGGATGGGACAGTGGAGTGGAGAGGAGCCTTGGGGGCGCATTGAGAATGGCCTTGCCTACGTGATAACTCAGAGGCGACGTAGTTCGACAATAGTTCAAAGGACTGGTTCAAGATGAATGATATGAGGGACACAAGAGACATGAAGTCAGAACAGATGGAGGAAGTGGTTTGTCGCAGATAGCACCTATTTACCAGGTTTTCACCGCTTGCTTTTTATTTGCACGAGAAGCTAAAAGTACACATGACGCCTGTTTGCTAGGTTTTCACCATGGTACCTATCCTAGGCGCCTGTTTGCCATGTTTCACCATAGGACGATTTTTTTGTCTATTTTCTCATTTTTTTGATTTTTTTTTGCCTTTGTTTTTTATCACTTTTTCAATTTTTTTGGATTTTTTCAGGACTCCCTTACATTGGGGTTTTCAGGTATAGAACTTGTGAAGGTGCATGCTGTTGATAGGATTGTCAAATAATTCACCTTCAGACATAGCCAATTGATATGCCACCAATCCATAAGCTATTATGATGACATAGGGACCTAGCCAGTTAGGTTCAAACTTTCCTTTCTTTTCTCTCTCTTGTTGATTTCTGGGATTTTCTTTTAGGACTAGGTCACCAACTTGGAATATTCAGGGCTTTACTCTATGATTGTAGCTTCTGGACATGCGTTGCTGATATGCTTTTAGGTGGTTAAAGGCCTATTGCCTTCTCTCTTCGAAGAACTCTAACTCTTGAAGTCTGGTCACTCTATATTCTTCATCTGATATGAGGCCTTTTAATGAGACTCGCAAGGATGGGATCTCAACTTCAATGGGCAAGATAGCTTCAGATCCATAGACTAGGGAGTATGGTGTTGCACCTATGGGTGTGCGGATGCTTGTACGGTAGGCCCACAGTGTGGGATTCAGTTGGACATGCCAATAACGACTGGCATCATTGACAGTCTTCTTTAGTATTTTCAGAATGGTTTTATTTGATGCCTCATCCTGGCTATTGCCTTGTGGGTAATAGGAGGTTGAAAAGTGATGTTGGATATGGAATTTGTCGCATAGTTCCCTAACATCTTGGTCTTTGAAGGGTCGTCCATTATCCGTGATAATGGATGAAGGGACACCATAATGACAAATGATATAGTTTAGGATAAAAGAGGCAATCTGCTTGTCTGTGATGTTGGCTAAGGGCACAGCTTCAATCCACTTCATGAAGTACTCTGTGGTAGTGATAATGAATTTGTGGCCGCTTGAGGAGGGAGGATGAATCTTGCCCACTAAGTCTAGTCCCCACTGACAAAAAGGCCAAGGAGTTGTTAATGGTTGTAGCTCCTGTGTTAGTGCATGTATCAGGTTCCCATGGATTTGGCATTTCTTGCACTTCTTTATAAAATGATAGGAATCTTATTCCATGATTGGCAAGTAGTACCCCATGCATATGAGTTTCTTGGCTAGGGTAGGGCCACTAGAGTGGGTCCCACATATACCGTCATGTATTTCGCTCAGGGCAGTTTGATATTCCTCACTATCAAGACACCTAAGGAGAGTACCATCGAGACCTCGGTGATATAAGGTATTGGCGACAATGGCATACTGGGATGCCTGATGGATGAAGGTTCTCTTTTGGTTACTGGAGAGATTGGGTGGGAGGGTATTCTCTTTAAGATAGGCAAAGATCTTTCCGTAGAGGGGGGAATCGGCTCCAACAATGTGGCAGATGATATGGGACTCAGGGGTGTCGTATGCAGGACAGGACACTGGCTCTACCAAGAACTCATAACGTGATTGACTTTCCAGAATGATGAGGAGAGAGGTGATCGTGGCCATAGCATCTGCAGCTTTGTTTTCAATCCTTGGTATCTTCTCAAAACAGATCCTGATGAAGTATTCTTTGAAGTCATCTACCATTCTCTTGTAAGGGATTAGTTTCTCATCTTTTGTTTGGTAGTCATCATTCACTTGATTTATGACTAGCTGTGAATTGCCATATACTTGAAGTTCTTTGATGTTCCATTCAACTGCTAGCTTGATACCAATGACTAAGGCTTCATACTCTACCACGTTGTTAGTACAGGGAAACATTAATCTGTATGATTTAGGGATTGTATCACCATTAGGTGTGATCAATAAGATACCTACCCTTGATCCATGTTGGGTGTATGAGCCATCGAAGTACATTTTCCAGGTTGCTGTATTTATGTGGAAGATAGATTCATCTGGAAACTCAAAGCTCAGAGGGCTGTCATCCATTAGAGGTGCATCTGCATGTTTATCTGCTAGTACTTGTCCCTTTATTGCTTTCCCGTCTATGTATTTGATATCGAACTCGCTAAGAAGCATGACCCATTTGGACAATCTACCTGTTAAAGCTGCCTTGTTGAGTAGGTATTTGAGTGGATCGATCTTCGCCACCAGTTTGATAGAATGTGACAACATGTAATGTCTCCATTTTTGTGAGGTGAAGACCATCGCTAGACATGCTCTTTCGATAGGTGTGTATTGTAATTCATACCTGATGAGTGTTCGACTAATGTAGTAGATAGCCTGTTCTTTCCCATCATAGTTTTGTTGTGCAAGGAGAGCTCCTAGAGCAGTTGGTGTAGCTGAGATATACAGTAGCAGAGGCTTGCCATGAGTTGGTGGCATCAATACCGGTGGTCTCATGAGATATTCCTTTAATTGCTGAAATGCCTGTTCACATGACTCATTCCATTTGAAGGGGATATTCTTGTGTAGAAGGTGGGAAAATGGGTGGCACTTGTCTGCCAATTGAGAGATGAATCTTCTAATAGATTGCAATTTTCCCTGTAAGGATCTTAGTTGAGTCAGATTCTTAGGAGGTGGCATCTCCATGATGGCTTTCACCTTAGCTGGATCGACTTCGATACCGTTTCTAGACACTATGTATCCAAGTAGTTTGCCTGATGTAACTGCGAACACACATTTTTTTGGATTGAGATGCACATTAAACTGTTCTAACTTATTGAAGATCTTGTCTAGTACTGCTAGATGGCTTTCTCTTGTGAGTGATTTTGCCAAAATGTCATCGACGTAGTATTACATTATAGTGTGCATCATATCGTGGAAGATTGTTGTCATGGCTCTCTGATATGTTGCCCCAGCATTTTTCAAACCAAATGGCATGACACACCAATAGTAGGTGCCCCAAGGACATGTAAATGCCGTCTCGTGTTGGTCTTTAGGTGCGATCTTTATCTGGTTATATCCCAAGAAACCATCCATGAGTGACAACATAGTGTGCCCTGCCGTGAGATCTACAATCATGTCTATGTTTGGCAGGGGGAAGTCATCTTTTGGACAAGCTTTGTTCGGGTCCCTGAAATCATTGCATATTCAGACTCTGCCATCTGGTTTAGCCACTGGTACTATATTTGAAACCCATTCAAGATAGTCTATAGGCCTGATAAATCTGACATCTAAGAGTTTCTTTAGCTCTTCTTTCACCATGAGGGCCACATGCAGATGCATCTTTTTGAGTTTTTGTTTGACCGGTTTAGCTCCTAGAGCTAGAGATAGATGATGCATGATAAGATTCAGATCTAGCCCTAGCATGTCAGCATATGTCCATGCGAAGTTGATTTGTTTTCTGTTGAAAAAATTTGTAAATGCTATTTTTTCATGTTTTGTGAGAGCTTTTGCCATGTGGATCATTTTGGGCTGATCTCCTATGCTAACATTGATTGGTTTTGCCGGTTCTATCAAGATTGATGATCTCTCCTGATGCATAAGATTGGGGAGAGGGTCAAGCCTTCCAACCTTCGGCACCTCAAAGGGATTGGGAGACCGTGTACTCACCCAAGCCCTTATCTTTGAGTTGGAGTTTAGGTTGAGATGCTCCTAAAGAGGAAGCAAGCGTAGCTGGATCTACACGAGATGAAGAGGTGGTAGAAGTACAGTTGGTGGGGATCACAACTTCTGGTTTGGGCTGGATAGAGTTGCAGTATTGAAAGGGGTTAGGTTCACCTTGGATGGTGACCTCTTGACCTTCATCTGGGAACTTGATACATTGATGGTATGTGGAAGGTACTACTTTCAAAGCGTGTATCCATGGTTGCCCAAGAAGAATGTTGTATGCTAGCTCCATGTCAAGGACTTGACAAGCTACATCTTTCACTACGAGGCCCACCTTGATTGGTAGGGTAATAATTCCTTTAGACATTCTTTCTTTCTCATCATAGGCTTTTATGGTGATCTTTCTTTTTGGATCTATAGCCTTCTCCAAAAACCCCAATGTAAGGATTAGCTTTAATGTACAAATATTCAAACTAGCCCCTCCATCTATTAGGACTCTTTTGATCTTGTGTTTGTGTATGAAAGCTTCGATATGGAGGGAGGCATTATGGGGTTGAGTGATTGACATATCATCCTTCTCAGTGAATGATAGGGAATGTGGTGAGGTGATGTGACCGACCATGGTTTGGAATTGTTCTTCAGCTAAGTTCATGGGGACGAAGGCTTCTGCTAAGGCTTTGTCAAGTATGGACCTATGAGAAGGAGACAAACGCAGAAGTTCTAACATGGAGATGTGTGCAGGTGTTTTGTGGAGTTGATCCATGATACTGTATTGACTAGACGGGGGAGCAGAAGCTCCTCTAAGGGTGACCTTGTTAATATGGGTAGTAACATTGCAATCTAGATCCTTGTTGATAGTGATCACATTGATGTGTGAATCACCTTTTGAGATATGGTTAACAACATAGTTGAAGCCGACATTTGTGTAGTTTGCATTGTTAGAGCCACTATTATTTATGTTGGAAGGTCCTCCCTGCTCATAGTTAGGAAGAGGATCCTTGAATGCCTAATGATCACTGTTGGAGGTATGTCCGTGAGATTGTCTGTTAATGGATATTTTGTTTTGCTCTATTAAGTCTTGGATTATATGCTTGAGTGCAATACAATCATTTGTCTTGTGCCCCCTATTTTGGTGGTATTCACAGAAGTCATTGTCGTTCCACCAGTGGGGTTTGACCTTTGGTTCGTACTCTTGTGTTGAGGGAAGCATTATGAGATTGTTGGTGATTAGCTTCCGTAGGGTAGTTTCTAGTGACTCGTCCAAAGGTGTGAACTTTCTCCTAGGCCGAAATTTGGTGAACCTAGATTCGGTATTTCTTTGTTTGTCTTGTGTGGGGTTAATTTGAGGTGTTGAGAGGTTGAAAATTGGTTGCTTAGGTGCCGCATTTTTGGCATCTACTACCCCATCATTCACAATGTTTTTATTTTTCATCCAAAATCTAGGTTTGTCATTGTTGGTGTTAGTACTATGAGTGTCTTTATAGAGCTTGATTTGAACTTTCACGATTAGGTCTTTTTCTATGATGAGGCCCATCTCAATGACCTTGCTAAAAGAAGTAGGACATTGGATTTGGATTTGGTAGCTTAGGTTCATTTGCAGATTGTGGATGAACATTTCTAGAATCTATTTCTCCAGCATTTGGTGTGGGCACTTTCTTGCCAGTTGTCTCCATCTCTGTAAGAAGGCAGTGAAAGATTCTCCTCCTTTCTGTTTGGTGTTACAAAGATCCAATATTGAGGTGTTGTGCTCAATATTGTAAGAGAAGTGGGTGACAAATTTGTCTACAAGCTCATTGAAGGTTTTAATACTGGGTGGTAGTCTAGAGAACCATTCCATGGCTTGCCCACCTAGGCTTCATGGGAAGAGTTGCATAAGGTAGGTGTCATTATGTGCGACCTTGAGACAAGCAGCGTTGAATTCTCTGATGTGATCCCTTGGGTCACCCTTTCCTCGATATATGTCAAACTTAGGCACCTCAAATTTTGAGGGGAAAGGTATCATGACCAAGACCCTATCAAAAGGATATGATGAAATATCCTCTAGGGTGTAATGTTTTGTCGATGCTCCCATTTTCATGTCTGAAATTTGTTGTTGGAGATCTTCATATTTTTGGTTTATTAGACTTAGGGCATCCAAGGAGACAATTGTTGCTTTGCTCTTATCCGTGGGTATTTCATCATGTCTACTTCCTTTAGGGATTCTTTCTTCATCAGTTTCTTTGAGAGCCTCCACGTGATAATCCTTAGGGAGTTTGACTCCTAGACTTGCTAGATGTAAAAAGAATTTTGTTGGGTCTTAGGAAAGCACTTTTTCTAGTAGGCGTTGGAATTTTGGATTATGTTGCATTTGAAGGATCTACTCCATGGAAATTTCTTCGTCACTTTCGTGACCATTGGGAACACTTTTCTCTGCCATTTCTAACTATTTTTGTTTTTGTAATCTTGTTAAGACCATGCAAGGTAGTAAAGAAATGGGATGGAGTGAAAAAGATTCTTGAGCAAGATGCTAGGATGATACAAGGTTTTACCAAGGTTCTTCTGAGATCTATGTGGTATCAAACAAATTTTGGTATACAAAAGCTGTAGTCAAAGTAGGGATGTTAGAAATCCAAATATTTGATGTTGACTAGTCTTATATAAGCCACTAGTAGAGTGTCGAGAGAAAGGATAAGTAACCCTTGATATTAGACACTTACTAGGTTTGTTTGAGTATTGATTGTGATCTAGAATAATCTTGGTTCTAACCTTGTAGGAATTTGGGAATATTTGGTGAGATTTTGGATGAAAAAAGTAGACATGGTATGGAAAAGAAGAAGAAATGGTTGATTTGTAAGGTCTTAATCAGATTTTTGGAAACTGAACAGGTTTGGAGATGGTTTTTGAAAAGTTTTTGATAGTTTTGCTCTTGGAAGGTACCAAATTTTGCTCTCTGGTTTAAATGCGTAATAGTTTAAATGCGTCACAATAGAAGTCAAATGCACCAGGAGTCGAAGTAAATGTGTAACTCTGGTTTTTTTCAAATGCACCGTGGAATATATCAAATGCAAAAAAAGTTGAAGTAAATGCGCCGCTAGTTGAGGCAAATGTGCAATTCTAGTTTTGTTCAAATGCACCACAGAATATATCAAATGCGCAAAAAGTTGAAGCAAATGTGCCGCTAGTCGAGGCGAATGCACAATTCTAGTTTCTTGCTTGGATTTTCAAAGTTTTCGAACTATTTTCAGGATTTTTCAGCTTTTTGGTTTAAAAAACTTGGTGTTCTGATGTTCAATTATGGCAAAAGCACAGCAAACATAGAATTTTTCCATGATTTTTATCTTTTTATCTTTTTTTGTATTTTTTGGACTATTTTGGCTCAAGACAATTACAACCTAGGCTGGATATGACAATATTCGTTGAATCCTCTAGCTGTGCCACTCAAAGCATGTAGCTCTAGAATCTGGTAGCACCGGCTCCCCTCCACGGCACTCACTTCTCACGCATACCAGATTCGGGTTTCCTTAGGCTCATACCCACACCGAACCTTAGGATTGTCCTTGCTACCTCTACTAAGAGTCACTTGAATCAAGGCCACTTCAAGAGCTCCACCCTTTGCATCAACAAATAGGGGTTTTTGGCTTGCTACATAATTGGTTCTTAGTTAGGGCAACCGTTCGAGTGGTTACACGTGCAGTGGTGCTACTCTCTGTTATGGAGTCTCCCAGCCTCAAAGGGTTACGCCTTAGAGGGTTTTGGGGGAGGTTGGCCATTAGTGTAACACAAGAGCACTCATTGCTTGAGGTTTTCACCTCAAAACACAATTTATTTTAAGTGGCTTGGTAGGGCTTGGCTTTAGCCTGTTACCACTCAGGGTCATTCACACTTGGATAGGCGTGCATCCAAGGGCGTGCCCCCCTAAAGGTTTAACAAATAGAATGATAAGTCTAGCACTTTGATCACCCAGTTAAGGGGAGAGCATAAGCCTATTGTCATTCGCAAGCATAGAAAACACTTGTTAATCCAACCTAGTTAAAAGTAGAAAAACTAAATGGGCTACTCTACTTGTGCACTCACACAATTGTTAACTTGGAAGTGTTTAGATCATAGCAATATTAATTTTCCCATTTGTTAACTTGGAAGTGATTAAGACATAGCAATGTTCATTTTCCTGTTTGTTAAGATAGCAGTGGTCTAATCTAGGAAAATAAATGAACAATGCAAAGATAGCAATTGGCTTTAGTTACTTCCTTCCTAGTTATGAACTATGTGGAGTTTGTATGAAATGCACTTGGTTACTTTTCCCTTACTTAGCCTAAGTGAACTAGGTAAAGCATCTAAATGACCTAATCTAGCCATTAACCCTGCAAAACAACTATTAGATCAAACACACAAAATTAGAAACCCTAAAAATAGAAAGCAGAATCAAATGCGCTGCACTGCAGTCTGAATGCGCAGAAATAGGACTTGCATGCAACATTGTACAAAAGTGAAAAAATAGAAGGTAAATGTGCCAAAACATGAGGTATATGTGCAACTATATCATATGCATCATTTTATAATGTAAATGTGCAAAAAAATGGGTATAAGTGCAATTTCGGTAGATGCGTCGTTGTGCAGAATGAATGCGCCAAAAGAATAGGTCTATGCACAACTAGTATGCAGGGGCCAAAACAGAGATCAGATGTGCTGTTGCAGAGGACAGATGCACCAAAATGTCATAAGCGCTGAAACAGAGGGTAGATGCATCACTTGGGAGGTCAGATATGCCAGTTTTCTGCATGCGCCAATTTGGGAGGTAAAAGCATTGTTTTAGAGGGCAGATGCGCCAAAAGTTTCTGTCAGAACCCTATACCTGCACCTGTATGGACCTGTCACTTAAAAACACTGAGTTTTTTTATTAGATAGAGGGGCAAGGGCCCCACAATGGGTGCCAAAATGTGAGGGGGAAAATAGTTTAAACAAATCAATGATAATAAGAACCCAAACATCTATGAAATCTGAAGATAAAAAAAGGAGATTTAAAGTAATAAACAAGAACAACACTTACAAACTCTTTCACCTTGTGTCTTCCATAGTTCACCTATCCTTCCTTGACCTTGATGTTGATGAAGCCCTCAGAAGCTATTGCTCCTTTGCTTGTTGAAGGTGACAAGAATGGAATGACTGAGATATTCGTGTGGTTGAAGATGAGCTTCAAACACACTAACAAATGGATATGAAATGCTTATGGAAGTGGGGGTGCCAAAGGTGCGCCGGTATCTTTGTAGCATAAGTTTCCACAAATGATCAATATGAAATGAAGAAGGAGAGGGTGGTATTTATAGAAAAAGGTGAGGGAAGATCAATGGTTTAGAAGAAAAAAAGAGAAGATCAACAGAGGAGGGTTGTTGAGGAATGTGCAACAAATGGAAGAAAGACATGTGTCATTCAAAAAGTAGCTTTGTGAAGTTAACTCCTCTCCTGATGAGGATGAGATTTGATTTTCCTAATTTAGAATTTATTTTTCTAATTTAAGAGAAAGTTTGTTTTAAACATGCTTTAAAACTGCTTTTGCTTTTGTATGACAAGAGGATAGTATTTTTAGAAGATAAGAATGATTTTTGAAGATAAGAATGCATAATTAAATAAAAAGATTTATTTAATTATTTTGTAGATAAATGAAAGGAATAAAATATAAGAATATATTTTATTTTTGTGAAGATATTTGAGGAATAAAATAAAATATAAAAAAATATATTTTATTTAGTGGAGAATTTAGATTTTATTTTAAATAAAATTTGCATTTTATTTAAATTTGGAAGAATAAAATATTTTAATTAAATAATTAAAATTATTTAATTATTTAGTAGAATGAAGGTGATGTTTATGAATTTAATTAATTAAATAAATGTGTTTATTTAATTAAATGAGAGGAAATGAATCAGATAAATAAATGAATTTATTTATTTATTGATAGAAGAATGTGAATAATGAAATAAATATAAAAATATTTATTTAAGTAGAGTCATGCCAATTTTAGGTGTATACAAAAGCAATTTATAAAGAATATTACTTTAATATTTGTCTTACAATAGGTCCTACATCTTTTCCTTCTGATTTGCCTAATCTTACCTCTTTTGATTTTCTTTTACAAAATAATAATACAAGACTTATTTTTGTCCATATCTTCCTAAAAGAAAGAAAACTAAAAAAAGAAATATATTGTTCTTTACTTTGTTTTAACTACATAAATAATAAATATTTATAACCAATTTATAAGATATTGCTTCAAATTTACAAAAAGAAAGAGGGCCCACCATTGTGAATATTTCTTGCAAATTCCAAACTGGGCAAGTAACAAATTTAAAGGGTTTTTTCTCTTTATATTATTCTCATTTATGTCCAAAAATATCAAAAACCCAGATCATATATTGTGAGATATGATTTAAATATGTGACTACTATCTTCATTTTTTGGTGTATTGTGCCTATGACTATTCCTCAAAAAATGTACACTGGGTTTGTAAGAAATTTAAAGGGTTTTTTCACATTATTGTTTTCTCATCTTTATCCAAAAATTGCAAAAACCCAGATCATATTTGTTGAGATATAAATAAAACACATGACAACTATCTTTATTTTGCAGGGTCTTTATGTGACACTATTGCTCTTTTAGACTCTTTCCACAATCCTCTTAAGACTTTGGGGCAGCATGATGATCTCAACCTTTGTGAGAGCCCATTCTACTCCACATGCTATGATATGTCATCAAAAAGCTACATGACTTATCCTATACCTGCACATGAAACAAACAGATTAGAATAAAACATTGAAATTCCATGATTGTTTCTTTCTCAGCTCTTCTTGCATGTGGATGATGTTCATTGATCAATGCATTATAAACAAAATGTTATGCCTCTTCTAATAGGATATAGAGATCTCATAATTGGAGTTCTAATAGGACCTTCCCACATTTTTGTAGGTTCATGTCGAGATTGGGAACAGGAATAGAAGACAACTTCGAAGATTGAAGATCTTCAAGGAAATGATGGCTATGACCTTCTCTTTCTTATCCTAAACAACACTGCAATTATCACTAAAACACAATAACTATGCAAATAACTTATAACAGAAGAATGTTAACCTTCATTCTAAAAATGAATTTGTTGCATCAGCTTTGCCAATTTTGAGTTGTAAGTGAAAAATGGGTACAATAACTATAAGATATACATACATTATGCCTTCATTTGCATCCTTTTCTAAAATGTAAATGTGTGAACAATAGAAGTTTCTTTCTATGGATCTCATTAAGCCATCACAATCTCATGCTTTGTTGGTTGGTCAATCTAAGGGACAGAAAGAGTCAGGTCCTTCTAACAAGAAACAAAGAAATATAACAAAAATCCACACAGAGATTAAGCATGAAACTCATCTAAGAAGGAGAATGGCCTACTTGTGTTTATTGTAAGAAATCAAGGCAATTTATATGCACCGAACAAATGAGAGGGGGGGTGAATCAGCTATCCCAAAAACTTAAACACTTTCTACAATTAAACATTCATCACTTATCCACAATTATTATGATTTAACAATGAGTGCATGAAAACAAAAACTTAAATATGGATACAACATCAAACACAAGAGATGCTAGATTTTACGTGGAAAACCCCAAGGTGGGGGAAAACCATAGAGAACATTAGCTCTCAATATACGTTGCAATCTTGAAATAATGATGTTCAGGCTTGGTCACTCCACGGGCCTAAACATACTGGCTCACTGCCTCAACCCTAAACCTAGAAAGATTACAATAAGGGTTGTTAAACCCTACTGGTGGCTCACTGTCCGCTCACTACCTTGATGGCGAAAGCTTGCTTCCAATTAGGTTACACATGAAAACTGAATATTGCTTAAGCATTTGCCACTATGCCAAGTGTAGTCATTTAATAGCTAAATTCTAAATCTCAACTCTTCATATTCACTGATTTTTGTCACTGCTCTATTATTCACATATTCCCATCACACCCATGCGTTCTCTATTCTATTCTACCTCTACTATTCTCAGTCTCTTTTCTACCTTGCCTTTTGGACCTTTCTTATTATCTTCCCATCTTCACTCAAGGACAACTTTTCCATGATTCAACTACAAGTATTTATACACTAAATCAATCTTCGAATGATCATCAAGATTGGCATTACAATCATCAACCATTCGAACAATCTCCAAAGTCGACATTACAAACATTGATAAAATAGGTCTTGACCTATTAACAAATTATACAAGGGAGATGAAGTAAAAGGGCATCTGGATCATGCTTCACCTTAGTTGGGACTCAAACACAATCTTCCTTGCTTCAACACGTTTTCACAATCTTTAAGAGATCTTTGCAATTGCTAGGATCAACCAGGTCGGCCAAACTGGTTACACAACATGCTATCCAAAAGTAATCTTCAAACGCCTTCATAATTCTTCTGTTTCGACCAATGAAATGATAGGAACATGATCAGGAGGTATCCACAAGCACGTTATAATCATTAGGAGCAACCACACAACCTTTAACCACTTTACCGATAAGAATCTTCCTACTAGAACACATGAACTTTACTATCTTTGACTATTATAAAAGAAAGACATCTTGCGGACCACCAAACCATGAACCATTGCAACTGTAGGAACTTGTCACATCCCAAACTTCCTTCTAGAACCATAGAGAAAAATACTTTATTATGGAGGAATGCGGAGCATAATACTTTTTCCCTGTCCCAACTGAACTCACTGAGAAAGCAAGTTTCTCTCTGGTGAGCACAATTCATTCAGATCTTCATGTGGAGAGTTCAAATCTAGAATGTAGCATCCTTAATCATACCTCTAACTTACTTCCAATCTACAGACTATAATCTTCAAGAAAAAAATGTGGAGTAGTTTATAAGACTGTTCTTTAGCATACAACTCACTGTCTGTACTGCACTTCTCTGTAACTCACTTGTTTCTTTCAGAGAGGCTAATTTTATCAATATCCTCAACATACAAGTCTTCTAAACAAGTAATAGAATAATTTACAGTTGACACCAATGACAACAATGATATGTTGACATAATGACAATACCGATTAGACACATACTTGCATCAATCTCTCCCTTTTTCATTGATAGAAACATATGATGTGAAAAACTGCAATAGCCATCAAGACAAGATTCTCCCCCTTTCTCTTTACACACCTGCACTATTTTTTTCTACAAGATTCTCCCCCTTTCAATTTACACATCTACACTCTTTGTCTCTCTAAGTTTTTTCACACGACTTCTCTCCCCTTTTGACATCAATGGCAAAGGGCACATACTTGCACTCTTATACTCTGATCCAATCTCTCTTCTAAACTTTCTTCAACTGACTGCTCCCCCTTACTTGATGCTTTCCCTGACTATAACTTTGGTTCTTCATGTGAAGTTCTCTCATTCATTCTTTGTCAATTCTCACCTTAGGATCTTACTGCTACTATATTGTTTCCTCTGTCAGCAACACTATAGTACTTACTGCTCTTTATTAGAAACTCATATTAACATCATCTACCTACTTCCCTTGAGAGGTAGCTTTATAATCCTCTTGACTTCAACAACCATCTTGGATTACTACCTACACTGCTACACCTTTTTCTTTTTATTTCTCTAACTACTCCCCCTTAGGAGTACACATCAAACCATATCTAGTTCACATGCTATCACTTTCAGAGTAACATATCTTATCTTAAAGCTTCAGACTTGACTCTGACTGCAAGTTTTCTTCTGCAGGCTTCCCTTATCATCAGTCTAGTTGAAACAATGTATTCTTCAACTTGGAATTCAATAAAGTGGTCATCACATCTGATTTGAAATCCTCATGTACTACAAAGGCTAGAGACAACTTAATAGCATCCATTTATGCCATCAGAGCAACATTTTCCACTTGCGAGTACCTTTTACACACAACATTGCCTTGTTCCTCACCACTTCTCTATTCTCATTCAATTTAATCTCTGATCTTGAGACAAGTTCCCAAGTTTGATTCTTCATATTTTGCATTAATTCCTTTTTCCATTGCCTTGCATACCTCATCCATAGATTCAATAGAGATTTACTTGTTCATCTAGAATTTGTTTTCTTTGCCAATGTACCTTAGATCTTTTTACCAAAGAACTGGTCTTCAATATGGTACTTCTACACAATCTCTAGGGATCTTAGGAATTCTTTCCACAACTTCTTCTTCTTCAACTTGATTGTCTTCTTGTTCAATAGGTCCATTTGATTCATAGCTACTTAAATATGATATTATTTCTCTGACTTTATCAACCTTCACATTGGTACTCTCAATGATCTTTCCCAGACTCTTATTGTAGCACTTTTGACTTGAATTTTGTATTGAATGTAGAAAACAGAATGTACCTCTTTTCTCCAGTATACATCCATTAGGTCAACTTCCTTCATCATTAATCTATCAGCCTCTTGGACTGTCCTATACTTTCTTTCAACAACTTCATTCTACTTCCTAGTAGAGGATTGTCCCTTTATCCCTAGTTATTTAAATAAAATATTGAATTCATTTAATGTGAACTCACCTCCACTGTCAGACCTTAAGCATTAGATCCTCAGTTGTTTCTCATTCCCAATCATTGCCTTGAAAGTTCATTTAGTTCATAATCATTCAACTCTGAGTTCATCTATAGATTTTCAAACCATTTCCAAAGTAAACTGCTCTGTACTGAAAACAATCTTGAACTTCTGGTACTCATTATTCTCAAGCCAATTATCAAGATCAGACAAAATTATGGATGTAGATGTAATCACTGATCAATAGCCATATGCCAAAACTACTTAATATTATCTTCAACAGTAGACCCAGGTAGACCAGAATATCAGAACCTTGCCTCTTGATTTTATTAGTTAGATACTTAGCCAAAATTCATGACCTGTCATCTTGTTCCTTAAGTACATACATGGCCAATTCCCCTGTCACATCATAACACCCAATGTGCACCATATGAGACTCTAGAATTCATATCCAACAATCATCATTGACTTCTTAACATACCTTCAGAACTGCAAATCAAAATACTTAATAGCGGAAGAATGCGGACCAAAACACTCAGATGATTTACACTATTTTAGGGTTAACTCTATTCATCTGGGCATAGACAATTCACCATGTGACTTTCATAGGAAGTTAGAAATTTGAACACTAGAAAATATGTTCACCAAATATCTATGAACAACATACCTGAACCACATATAATGATCTTCAACTGCTGAGACATACTGATCCAATCTCTGTCACTTACTTTGTATACTACTCATACTTAGTCACTTTGGGCTTCCAGATCAGAATCCTTTTATGTCTTGATCTACAGAGTTCCTTTCAAGTGATTTGCCATATAAATTTTCACATTATATCTTTGTGCTAAATCTTAGCACTGACTATCTGGCTAAGGGATTTAGAATTTTCAATACAACTCCCCCTAAGCCAGAGTTCCTAGTTTACTTCTCGAAGGAAGTATCTGTTCTAGAATCTGGTGCAGACTCATCTCTAACTTCATTTACTTTTTTCTTGACCCAAACCTTGTTCATCTCCTTTTTGACTTTTTCCAGATCAACTTTTTCCACTAGTTTCTTCAATTCTTCTTGATTATCCTTCTTCATGTTCTTACTTCTGTAAAATCTTGCAATATGTCTAGGCTTGTTGCAATTGAAGCACATAGTATTTTTCTGACCATTGTTCCTTCCATTCATCCTTGACCTACATAGGTTAGCCTTACACCCAAATTTATTGCATGTATAACAGTATCCACTGAAGGATTCAATTGTCCTATTCTTTCCATAGTTGTTTCTCACTTGACTTCTACACTCATTATCCCTATGTCCCATTATATAGCATGCATATCACCTAATAGAATTCTGACTCACTTTACTTCTACATACAACATCTCTATGACCAACTTTATTGCATGTGAAACATTTACCTTTGAAGGATTGATCATTCCTTCCATTGTTGAAACCTTTTTTAATATGATTTCTATATTCAATTTCTCTATGACCAATTTTCTTGTGATTGAAACACTGACTAGAGAATGATGGAATATTTTGATTCATTTTACTCCTACATTGAGTAGCCTTATGACCAAACTTATTGCATGAATTATAATAACCATTGAAAGATGAGTACCTTTGAGCATTTGGTTGCCTAACTGGTGGTCTTCTAGGTCTGTTCCTTCGATTCTAAATTTGTTTTTCTTTGTTCTTCTTGATCTCAGCATTTGTAAGGACCCGACTCATCCTATATCAAATAACATTAAACTCTGATTTCAAAAATACCAATGAATAAAAATTTTGACTGACAGATGTAGGAAATGTGAAATTCTTCCAGAAGTGCTTAATGCATGATATCAAAATGCGATGAAACTTGAATTTAGTTTCCTAGAATCTTTAGGTTCTTCAAAGATTACAAATTTTAAATCTAGTGAAGAGAGAATACATTACAAGGGAAGGTACATTATGTAAGATAACCAAGAAGAACAACAGATCAGTTCATACCTTAAGTCATGCATTACATCCTGCATTATTTTTTGATAGCTTGCTTCTCCTCTAGTAACTGTATCCTTATCATCTACACAAAATTAACTTAACAATCTCATGTTAACACAATTCAGTAATCACTACTCAGAGAATTAAGGTCACGATGCTAATTGTAGGACTCCCTACATCCAGGGGACCTAAGTACTGGGGGCATCCTTCACCGTCCAGACTGCCTACATACCTTGTATCCATGGGATCAAGGCCCCCTCCTAAGGATGTGACTAACGCGGGGAATGCAAACATGTAGTTCTATTTTGCACTATGTTTGATGTAACTATGAGCAGGTACCTAGCCCTTTCTAGGGTTATTCCCTGCCCTAGACAATTCTTCGTCGGCTGCCACCCACTCAGTCAAATAGGGACGGAAGTTAGTCTACTACCACAAACACCTAAAGGGGTGTTTGTCAGTTAGTCCTAGTGTGGAGGAATCCTTATAAGGTGTCTACCCATGAAATCTAATTTACTCCCCCAAGCCAACTTAGGTAATTTTCGTGACTAAGTCCGTTCCTGATCCCCTAGTACTTTCACCATGATCTGCGAGGGCGAGGTGAGAGCATATGATAGATAGCATTTCTAAATCAGCCTAGTTGCCCTATCTGACATTTCACATGTCCTCCCCGATCTATACTCACATGTCAATAAACCTCATTTTCTATTAGTATGCTTGAAGTGTTTTCCAAATGAGCATCATGGTAATCATTATTTCAATAGACTTTACCTAACTAAATTGAAAGAAGAACTTGACTAAAGAAAATATATTAGTTTATAGGACATTAACGGGAACAACTAGCTTGAGCAACTATCATATATAGAACAATATCAACATATACAAAACTAATAGTGTTAAGACCACTCATAAAATTAGGGTTAACTGATAACTTTGTTCTTCAAATACAATTCCAAATACAATATGAACAAATTCTGAATAATCCTTGGGAAGCAATATGACTTTTGATGAACATATAAACTTAACAAGCTTGCTAATTCATAAATCAGATATTACCTATATAATTTTATATTATGAAAAGAGTCTTATCGACCAAGGCAGCTCAAGCAAATTTTATATTTCATACTTAGAACTCTAATCCTACATAATAATATTTATCTAATTCTTAGGATTCTTCTAACAATTTATAGAGTAGAAACAAGATTCAACCATGCGGCGTCTTTGCATACATTCACAAACCAAATTATTCACTCATACTTTCACATTCCTGATTATTCATACAAATAATTCACTTCAAGTTATTCATAAACATAAACTGGAAAGGATACTTAAGCTTTCAATGTAAGATGATATGATAATTAAGAAATGATTTTTAAAATGGAACCTGTTTGTGAGAAAGATGCTATTAAGATTTGAATGCATCTTAGGTTCCCCTACTCATGATTATGGAAAAGGAGGTTATCCCAAATTATAGGGACATGATTAAATAGCAACATTGGAACAATAGTTTTCAAGGGTCAAGTCAAAGGGAACTTTTACATGGTATCATACTTCACCAATGCTATTTGTGTGACCATGAGTTTTCCTCCTCCCCTTACAAATTAGAGACTCACTCTACAATCTCACTACACATTACTTTTAGAGAGCTTCATGACAATAATTATGATAGTGTAATTGTAGTGGTAAGTGTACCCTATAGCATAATAGAATTCACAAGAAACATATGGTTCTTATGCCATTGATGCTAGCAGATAACTCAGAGCTATATTCAAAGAAAACTCTCATATAAGTTGAAGGTACAAGAATTGATTCCCACATTATTTCAAAGGATGTGCTTCCATATGAAATATATTTTCAATGGTCTAATTCATTACATCAATATTAAGTAAAAGATAGGGAGAATTCTATCTAACCTATTAAAACTCATAGGTGAAAATTATAGTTTCATGTCAATCCCTACAATTGGTAACATGATTAAGTTAAAACACCTCATAGATGTTATGATACTAAAGGGAGGATAAGGTAATAATTCCTCCTTTAGAAAAAAAAAGTTAAAGATCTCACATATAGACATGATGAGAAGCCCCTAGATGACAAGTACAATAGATAGGGTCTATTTGTTGAGGATGTAAGGATTGCTTGTGATGGAGAAGTAAATCAATTCCACCAATACCATTGACATCGAGAAAATTTATTTATGAGCTAGATTCCACCAATACCATTGACATCGAGAAAATTTATTTATGAGCTAGATGGTAAATTATCTCTTATAGATCCACAAAAGAATAGTTATAAGCAAGGGCATTGCCACGTAAGCTATTGTAAAAATTTTGTAGTGATTTGAAATTGATTTTGAGAGGTGTGAAGTTAGGGTGCACCATTACTGGGTCCTCTTCCCTAAGCTACAAAGAAAATTTATCATAATTTTAAATCATTCAAGAGATAATTTGTGCATAAGTTTTTGTTAAGGTTGTAATGACTAATGGATGCTGGGTAGGAGTTGGTTCATGTACCAAATAGGTCAACTCAAGTGCTAAATCAATACAAGATATACACTTTTATTCCCTTAAAGTAATCCATTCAAATCTGGCCTTCAAATGCTAAGAAATATCATGGTTAAAGAGAGAAACATCATACACTAGATATATATAAAAATATAATACTTCCTAGAGTATTTTAGAAACTGCCACAAATTTCCCCATGTATCTACATGCATTCATGTGTGACATGTGTAGGACACACACACGCATGTAGCCACAATCAAACTAGCATGGATGTACACCGTGTGAACATGTACACTGTGCATCAGCTCTGCATGGGCTTTAATTTAATAGTCATATGGCCGTGCACAATTTTTTTTGAAAATAAAATAAAATCAATTTTTTTTAAGGTTGAATCAAATCGAAGGGAGAATTTTTAGTATACTGTAAATTCTAAAGGATTGTAGTAAATATATATATTTTAGCTTTTGATGCTTCTTCTTTACCCACAAACTATATATATATATATCATTCTTTCATGTAGTCAAACACTTTATGAGCATATATCAAACTTCTGTGCTTGACATACATGTTAATATGCTTATTCTGAAAAGTTGTGCCTATGGCAAATGCAAATCGCCTATGAGGGATGAAAGAGTGGACATTTTTTTTTTACTTTGTGAAAGTGCGTTCTTGAAAATGCAGGTTATTAGATGAAAAATATTAAGTGTTTCACATTTGACAAAATCTCATATAGTGTTTCACCAATGCAATGAACGAGCCTCCAACCCATTCAATTCACATTTGCCAGTGTGCTCCCAGCCCGTGCCAAAATGGCATGACTGGCTGTGTAAAGACCAACTCCTCAACCTTGGTGAGCACCCTGTGCCAACGTCTTCCCTGCCTGTGCCAAAATGGCGCTTAAGAATAGAGTATTGGTTTAGAGCATAACGGAAGGGGCGATTTTGGCTAGCACGTCAAAATCCTTCAAAGAACTGTCACCTCAGGGAATGCAATGATTGCAGGATTTCACAAGATGGTTTGAAAAAGGATTTTAAATCTTTCGAGCAAATACAATTAGCCGGTGTAAGGCCAAAAACCAAAACCTATGCCAAAGTCTTCCCTTCCTGTGCCGAATGGGTGATTAAGAACAGGGTATGGACTTCTGTCAAAGCATGATGGAAGGGGAAATTCTTTTCAGATATTATGATTGAAATTGCTCTGGTGGACCAATAAACACATTGTGGAAGTATAGGCAGAGCACGTGGAATCCCTTAAAGAAGTATGATCGCAGGATATGCACAATATGGATTTGATAAAAATGCTTTAGAAACATTCAATTGGATTCCACGACCTGCCTACATCAATCATGACAGAAAGGAGATCTTTGTCAGTTCTTGTCATTGAGAGCGACTTGGTAGACCTGGGTGTGAAATGGAAAAGTATAGACAAAGCACTCGAACTGTTTGACAAAACGCATAAAAGAAATTACGGTCTCATAGACTACAATGATCCAGGGATATGTGAATCGTTAGATGAAATCCCTCAAGAAGCGTTGCCTCCTAAAATACAATGATTACAAGACCACACAAAATGGATTCATTGAAACAAAGTTAGGGACTTTCAAGCCAATGGATTTGGCAGGCGTAAAATTAGAAAGCAAAACCTTGGACAGCGTACTATGCCCAAAATGGCACTCGAAATAGGGTATGGACATCTATCCAAGCATAACGGGAGGGCTTTTGGTGAGAAGAGGTAATTGCAAGTGCCTTGGCCTATGTGAGAGCTTCAGAACAGGGTATGTAAGAAACACAAGCTTTATCAAATGTAAAACACAGGCAATGTAAAGGTGTACAGAAAGCACGTGAATTGTATGAACCAAAATGACAACTTCATAAACTATCAACCATCACAATTAAAATTATGCATCAATTCTCTCTTACTAGACTACAATAAACAACAAGCATATTAGTACAACAATTCATCTTAATAAAAAAAATAGAGAATTCAAAGGAAAGGAATCAAGATTGGGGAGAGGAGAGTTCTTACAGTTTACTCCAGCCCTCCAAACAAGAGATGAGTCCCCTCTTCCTTACAATTCTAGGCATTTTATAGAAAAAGTCCATTCTCCATCTTTGTTTTTTAATGATCCTCCACTCTTTTTGTTTAATGGTAATGCTCCCTCCACTCTCTTTGTTTAATGATAATGCATCCTCCACTTTCTTTGTTTAATGATAATGCATCCTCCACCTTCTTTGTTTAATGATAATGCATCATCCACTCTTGTTATTTTAATGATAATCTTATCCTCAAGTTTTTAATGGTGTCCATATTATTTGTATTTTTAATTTTCAAATTAGAATGCAAAAATTGAGTTGTGACAGCATTCCTTTTTTGTTCTATTTAAGAACTTTCACCTTTCTCATATCCCAAGCCTTCTTTGACATTAGGACTCTTCTGTCTAGCAATCATCTCATCAAGTTTTGCAGAGCTGCTATTAAACTTTTCTTCAAAATGTTTTGCTTTCTACAGGTCTGACTTCAGGATCCAAATTTCCTCTTCAAGCTTAGCACATTTTTTTTTATTTGTCTTCTACCAATAGATTTAGATCTTCTTCTTTTTCTCTTTCAATAACTTCCATTTTCAAATCATTCAAGGTTTCATTTGCTGATATTAGTTGTTCAGTAACCTCCTTATATTTTTCTTTAAGCTTCTTGACTTGCTCTCTTAATTTTATGATACATTCATCTTCTTCTTTAACATTCTCCTTTAGATCTCCGATTTCTTCTTTAGTTCTTTCTAGGTCTTCAAGAGAAACCTTTATGTACATCTTCCCAGATCTACCTCAAGATGTTAAGCTTACTTATGAGGAATTTGGCTCTGATACCAATTGTTGTTATGCGCTAGACAACGGAGGGGGGTGAATCAGTTGTCCCAAAAACTTAAACACTTTCTGCAATTAAAATCCACAATTATTATGATTTAACAATGAGTGCATAAAAATAGAAAATTAACCATGGATACAACATCAAATACAAGATACACCATATTTTACATGGAAAACCCCAAGGTGGGGAAAAACCACAGAGAGGATTAGCTATCAATATATATTGCAATCTTGAAATAATGATGTTCAAGCTTGGTCACTCCATGGGCCTAAACATACTAGCTTACTGCCATGAAGAACAACTAGGTCTAGCAGGCTCATTGCCTCAACCCTAAACCTAGCAAGATTACAATAAGGGCTTTTAAACCCTACTAGCGGCTCACTGCCTTGATGAAGAAAGCTTGCTTCCAATTAGGTTACACATGAAAATTGGATACTTCTTAAGCATCTATCACTATGCCAAGTGCAATAATTTAATAACTAAATTCTGAATCCCAACTCTTCATACTCACTAATTTTTGTCACTGCTCTATTATTCACCTATTCCCATCACACCCATGCATTCTCTATTATGTTTTGCCTCTACTCTTCTCTACCACTTCTTTGCTCTTCCTTTTAGAACTTTCTTATTATCTTCCCATCTTTTCTCAAGGACAACTTTTCCACAATTCAACTAGAAGTATTTATACACTACATCAACCTTGGAATGATCATCAAGGTCTGCATTACAATCACCAACCATTGGAACAATCTCCAAGGTTGGCTTTACAAACATTTACAAAATATGTCTTGACCTATTACAACTTTATGCAAGGGAGATGAAGTAAAAGTGCACGTGGATCACGCTTCACCTTAGCTAGGACTCAAACATGATCTTCCACACTTCAACATGCTATCACAATCTTCAAGAGATCTTTGTAATCATTGGGATCAACTAGGTTGGCCAAACTAGTTACAAAACACACTATCCAGAAGTAATCTTCAAACGCCTTCATAATTCTTTCATGCAGACCAATGTAATGATGGGAACATGATCAAGAGGTATCCACAAGCATGTTATAATCATCAAGAGAAACCACACAACCTTTAACCACTTTATCCATAAGAATCTTCCCACCAAAACACATGAACTTTACTATCTTTGATTGTTATAAAAGCAAGATAGCTTATGGACCACCAAACCATGAACCATTGCAACTGTAGGAACTTATCATCATCCTAGACCTCCTTCTAGAACCACAGAGAAAAATACTTTATTGTGGAGGAATGCAAAGCAAAATACTTTTTCGCTATCATAACTGAACTCACTAAAAAAGTAGGTTTCTCTCTGGTGAACACAATTCACTTAGATCTTCATGCGAAGGGCTCATATCTAGTGTAGCATCCTTAATCATACCTCTAACTTACTTCCAATATGTAAACCACAATTTTCAAGCAGAAATAAATGTAGATCAGTTTACCGGACTGTTCTTTAGCATGAACTATTCTTCAACATACAACTCACTATCTATACTACACTTCTTTGTAACTCACTTGTTTCTTCTGGAGAGGCTAATTTTCTCAATATCCTCAACATACAAATCTTCTAAACAAGTAATAGAATAAGATATAGTTGACAACAATGATATGTTTACATCAATGAAAACACTGATTAGGCACATACTTGCAACAAAGGCATGATGAACATAATTGTTATAAGAAACTGATTGATGAATTGAAGCATCTTTTTACAAAGAATAGCATTTAATTGCTTGCATCTTCTTCTTCTTCTTCTTCTACATATAAACAATCAAGATCTTCTAAAATAGGTCATGCAATAAAAGATACTAAGGAACACAAACAAAAAGGTGAAGCACTTTGTGTAAGTACAAATTCTAGATCAAGCAAATTGCTTCTTGATTCTTTAGCCTCTCATCATATGGCTTCATCTTAGTCTATGTTCTCTACTTTTGAGCCTTGTAATATGACACCTATATTGATGGGTAATAACACATATATGAATGTAATTGGGAAAGGAACTATTAATATTGGTGAAGGTACTTTCAATGATGTACTTTGTGTGCCTTCTTTGACCAATAATCTTTCCAAATATCATATTAATCATAGTGGTGTAGGAAAGGTTGTGGAGTTCACACTTGATATAGTTGTTATTATAGGCTTGGAGAGGACAAAGATTATTGCTACAGGGGTGGTTGATCATGCATCTCGGTTATATATCTTTTTTGTTTCTCTTCTGATGATAGTTTAGATCCTTTGGTTGATATTCACACTCCTTATGTGAATCATATTTTTGAGGAGAAGTTTGGTCACTTGAACCTTGGTATTCTTTCATCCTCTTTGGTTCTTGAGATTTGTGCTTCACTTCTATCTTCTCCACCTCCTACTTCTTCAGAGTTCCATGATTTAGTTCAACAAGATATTTATTGTCTTTCAAATATAGCTTTGTGGGATGAGTATTTGATATGTATTTTAAATTTGTTTTGTAAGTCCCATCTTCTAGACTTGGAGGACAATATCAAGGACATTCATCTCCTCTTTGATGTTATCTCTTATGGAGTTGCATCATCTTCTTTAGATGTGATGAGGAAACCTTCATATCCTCTTGTTCTTTATTCTGCTCTTCACTTATCATAGTTTATCATTAACCTGGAGTATCTTGACCAACATTTGAATGACTCTTCTTTGTCTTTGAATCATGTTCTACATCAGTTTCCACCTAAACTAATATAACTAGTCTCAAAATAATATATGGATAATTCTCAAATTCATGCTCATTCGAGTATTCAAAATGATATTATAATAGCCTAGCATAACCCTCAACTATAATTATCAAAGCATGGATATAATTCATGAATATACAATCAATCATATAACTTATGATTAGCATCAATACATGATCAACTCATTCCACTTCATCAACCCATTGCATACACACATAAAAACCAACTATTTAACAAGCATCTATCTCAAAGCACTATAAGGCATAAGAATCGCATTCAAGAAGAGTATGATGAGAGTTGCAGAATGGTTGGTCCTTGCACATTCCCAAAAGTTTATCCTAATATCTAAATCTATCACTCATTACCATAGATTAGATCGATGGGTACAAAATTGACTTAGGTTGTTTTTATAGTCATAGATTTAAACCTCAAACATTTAAATTCAAATTTTAAAGTCACACCTTACCAACTCCTTCCTACTAGCTATTGTGAGCTAGCCTAGACAATATTTTGTGTGGATTTATGTGTTATCTTGTTGTATTTAAAGGTATTAATTCATTCATTTGAAATATGCTAGAAACTAGGAATCTTTAAAAGATAATTCACATGAGAGCATAATAGAGTATCCTAATTACATCTCCAACTTGAATCATAATTCTAGGCCAATTGCACACTTTCTTTTTGTCTTCAATCATTGAACAATTCAATAAATTCCCCATATGTTTATGTAAAAATCACCAATACATTTTATATTTCTAAATTTCAATTTGAAAGTACATTTTGAATTGTACTTTCCTATCTTTCTTATGCCATTAGCTACTTGCAATCCTAAACTTCCTTTGAGGAGTACTTGTTTAATCCCTAACATGGCCACCCAATCCAATGAGATTGAGATCTATTTTGATTCTCATGTTGTGAACAACCAAGAGGATAATCAAGACTATGATCATGATGCTCATGTGGCAAACTAATATTTTGCAAATGATCTTTGCTAGTTTGGCCAATTTTGAAAATCCAACATACCTAACTGATATGGCTCACGTCAAGTTTACCAATAAGTCATTTGGAAGAGAGATCTTACAAGTTGTTAGTGCTAAATTTACTTCATCTATTGTGGTTAGTGTATCTACCTCCTCCCTCTCTTCCACCATTAATCCATCTTCTATCATTACTCCTTCCACCACCACCACTCATCATCATGGTGTTATCCTTACATCTACTAGTGTCCCACCACATAGCATCTTCCATTTTTCCACCTTCCAACCTCTATATTTCTCTCATCCTAACTACACTCCCCTTAAGATACTCACAATTCATATGATGTATTACACCTCTATGCCTACTTCATCTAACACTAGCCAACCTATGGCCAATCCTCTTAGTCCATCCACTCAAACTTCTAGCACTCTATCCCATGCTATGTTTATCCCCTATACATGCCTTTTGTGAGGCCCAGATTTTGCATGGATTTATTTACTTACAATACTTTTGGATATGACATTTTATATTATTACCATTACACACAATGTTGTTATTAATATTATGTTACATTTGTATTTTATTGATTATTGATGATCTTGTATTTAATTATTAATTATGGTTTTAATTGTGTTATATAGAATTAGAAGTTTATAATTTTTTGTTACATGTTTATGATAGGTTCTTAACAAAGATAATTGTATATGTTAATACATTTTTTGGATGATTACATTTGGAAGGCTCCTAAGAAATCCACTATTGTGTTTTATCTGTGTATTGTGTGATAAAATAAAACTCGTATGAGCGGATTTTTTAAATATATTTTATAAATGTTTAAAGGTGGAGAAAAATATTTAAAAAATAAGTGACGAGAAGGGAAACCTAACCTTAGTTTTATTTCTCTCTATTTATTTATATTCTGAATCTAGTTTGGGGTTCGTCTTTGATTATCATCATAGAAAATTTTTATTTTTTCAGGAAAAGTTTTGAAGAAGAGAAAAAGGACATAGCAAAAAACATTTGGATAGCAAGATTTCCCCTTAGCAAGGTTTCCCCTAACTTTGTGGAGGTTCGTCTTTCATTAGGTTCGTCTTTCATTATTATCATAGAAATTTTTTATTTGTGCAGGAAAAGTTTTGAAAAAGAGAAATTTTTTATTTGTGCAGGAAAAGTTTTGAAAAAGAGAAAAAGGACAGAGCTAGTAAAAAAACATTTGGATAACAAGGTTTCCCTAACTTTGTGGAAGCAAGAGGTAAGTTTTCATACCATTCTGAAAAGTAAGTAAATGAGTCATTTTAGATCAAAAAATAAATAGATTGGTTGTCTGTTTTTCTGAAGTATTTGTGTAAATGTGATTAAAAATATTTGGGTTATTTGGGGAGTTGATCTTTTCTTATTGGCTTAAGATCTGCCGGAAAAATATTTTCATTATATGAAGGCATGCCCTGATTTGGGTATAGTGAGTCCCATTGACTCTCCCTCTAATATGGATTTTGTGAAAATTAATTTGTTTGTGAGTTGGTATATGGGGTAGCTTGCTGTTGTGTTTTGTTGTGTGTGTTATGCGAGTAGTTTTCCTAGCTCTGTTGGGAGGTGAGGTGAGGTACCTTGGTCATGTGAACTTGTGAATATGTGATGTTGCAAATTTACACTTAATAGGGAAGATACATTCTATGAAAATGTTTGCTGTTAGTAAAAAAAAAAAAAAAATGATGGAAATTAATTTCCCATGGCTTATTGTAAAGACCTCTTTGTCAATCCTATATAAACTGTGTATTTGAAGAGAAACTTCTATTCTTGTGATTGTGAGTATGGTTGTAACTAACAAAACCTTTAAAAAAAAAGTAAGTAGAAGTACTAAATGGAAATAAATAATAGTTAATGACAGAAAATTAGATTTCTTTCATTAGTTTCTATTACTTGTCATGTCATTTTTTTAATGTAGGCATATACAGGAAATATAAGAAATTTGTGTCTATGCATTGTAGTTCTGTGTATCTTCTCAATTTGTGAATGTAAACCAATTTAATAAGCATCTAAAATTTATGTTTGTAGGAGTATAATGGAATTGAATTGGTCTGTTTTCTTCATTATTGCACATTGATCACTACAGAAAACTACAAGCAAATTTGTACATCTATGGAATTACTGTGTTATGTACCCTGTTTGTTCAGCTAGAAATAATTTATAGATTAAGACATCTTACTGTGTTATGTACCCAGTTTGTTCAGCTAGAAATAGTTTATAGATTAAAACTCTTGCTCATTACTGTGTTCATATATTCTTTATATTATCAATTGAATTTGTAGATTTTTATACAGAAGAACTCAGAAATCCAATTGATATATAACCTATATTTTTTCATCCCTGTTTATTTTACCATTGTTTTATAGATTAAAACTCTTGCTCATTATTATGTTCATTTGTTATTTATTTGAACTGTATACAGATTCATATGCACATGCATATATTCCTATATATATGTTTATTTATATTCTTGATGCTTGTATATCTTCTGTACAGATATATAAATATATTGACTGTACAGCTGTGGGAAGCAGCCAAGG
Source organism: Cunninghamia lanceolata (assembly GCA_027924645.1). Lineage (NCBI taxonomy): Eukaryota > Viridiplantae > Streptophyta > Pinopsida > Cupressales > Cupressaceae > Cunninghamia > Cunninghamia lanceolata. The sequence continues at coordinate 1,679,214 of BSBN01001670.1, read as the reverse complement.
AGGCCGTGGGAAAGCCCCACCGCTATGGCCCTCTTGTGGCAGCCGCCTCCGCTTTTACATCTTATTGTTTTTTTGTTTTATATAAAATTTTTCTATTTTAATTTTTTTCCCCTCCCCCTCCCCTACAATTTATTAAATCTGTTTTTGATACAGATTTAATCCTGTATTTCCTTAGACTCTATCAACATATAGAATTAATATGTTCTGTTCAATTTCAATCCATAGATCCTGAAACATCAACAATATACAGGGTATATTTGGTATACTGTGCAGATATATAATTAATTAAATAACATTGCTTTCAGAAAATAAAAAAAACAACCATAACAAAAAAAAAATGATATAACTAAAATAATTAAAACCCTCAGAAACTAGTCATATATAGATTATATGTGTAAACCCCACTAAGAAAACTTGGGGTTTTTGGATCTCAGATTTTCTGCAACCTTTTGTACCCTACAATCAAACTCCAGCTAAATACCTCTTCCTTCCTCTTAGCACCTACATGCATAATATCTTCCTGGTGAATCCTGCAGCTGCAATAAAAATGAGAGATGTAGATTAGGGAGAAAATTAAAACAAGGTAGTGTAAAACTTGAATTTTTATACACTTTTGATATCATTTTAGCAAGTTTTAATAGTAACTAAAATTACACCTCCACAACTCCCTATTTTCTAACTAACCTGATTTAAAATGAAATTAATGTGTAGTAGTTTAATTAGAATTTCAGATTTTGTTTTATGTGGAGAATCTTGTATGATATTTAAAATCAGAAAGTTATTGTATAATTATTAAATCATATGATTTTATTTAAATGTTAATTTTTTTCTTGTCTCTATGAAATGAAGTTTTATTTCAATTTAGAAATTAAAAGCTTTAGACTCTAATTTTATTAAAAATATAGAAATGTTATGATTATTTACTTATTTTATACAATTTAATTAAGCTAGGCCTTTTATTATTTAATTTCTTAAATATAAGATATTTAGGAAAATAGTCATCTCCTTTTCATAATTGTAATTATGGATTCTTTTATTTGGTCCATGACTACACTTAAATTATTCTGTTCATAAATTGCAATTAGGTTGCAATTAAAAATGACTTTAGATGTAAGATGGAACCTAGTGGAAAATTTAGACATTTAAACTGACCCTAGAACATATTAGACTAGCCATGTTAAGTTAGTGATACCTCAACCCTCTACTTTGAATACCTACTGAAAATTCATTCTATGAGTTGTTCCCTCTCTACCACTCACTTTTGTTTCCTTTGACCTTCTCTTTGTACGGCTTACATGCACTCGATTCAGTACAACTGTGTCATATGCATTTCATGTGCTTCTAAGAATAGAAATGGTTTTCTATTATTGTGTTATTTTAAAAAAAAAAATTGCATTGTGTTTGTACCTATTCATACTTGTGTGTACGGGTGGGTATGACACATTTAAATACTTATCTTTCCTCTTCTATGCATATTTCCCAACCTATGGTATAATTTATCTTTCTTAGCTATCATACTTATTCTTATATACACCATAGTGGCCCCCAACTTTCATTACTTATCTCCCATTTTCCATCCTAGATGTACTAATTCACAAGATAGATCAAGTAGAAAAAGAGTGGATGTTAAACCAAACGGACAAGATAGTTTGGACTTCAAGGATGATACACACACACCCCTATCACATGAGATTGTTATACATGAACCCCTCCCTATGGGCTTTGCATCACCACAATTTTTAATATATGATGGCAAAGATGACACAAACACACATTTGACATTTTTATAGTTGCATGTGTAGACTTCCTATACCAGGATAAATTATTAACAAAGTTATTTCCATGGACAAACTATAATCATATTTGTCCTTAGATTTCATAATAATAAATTTAATATCTAGACAAACCATGATGTATTATTAAAATTATAAAGTCATATAATCCTACACAAGAGTGCATCATTTATTAACATGTAATGATATTAAAGTATTCTATCAAAATGGGCCCAAAACTAAATAGAAATTGGCCTGGGTAAGATAATTTTTCCATTACAATAAGCCTAAAATAGGTGCATGTGTATGATTACATTTTGTGTTCAAGATTGGTTACAAGATAAATAATGTCCTCCTCAAATTATCCTTCTACTTATGTTTATTCTTCTAAAGGCAGCTTCATAGATCTATCAAAGGGTTCATCCCCTCATCTCCTTGATGTGCACTAGCTTGATGCATGTAGGAAACCTCCAAACCTTACGAATTGTGTTTCTTTTCATTCAGATTGGGGCTTTACGATGGCAGCATTTCTCTTTCTAGATTTACAGTTTCTATGTTGGCCATTTGTAACTCATCTAGTTCTCCTACATGTGAGTTCTCTACTACGGCATCATATGCAAAGATCTTGGGCTCTTCTTTGAAACACTGCTCTTCCCCTATGATGGCACACATGACTAACCTAACTAGAGTAGTCATAAGGTGTACTAGCTAATTTAGTACTAGGATGAACACCATTACAACCCTTTTATATATACACATCATATATTTACTTTCTTCACCCAACACAACATAACTACGCACCTAAATAAACAAGTATCCATGTATTCAATAAGTTCAATCCAACAATGTAATAAGGTCCATCATATATTTACTTTCTTCACCCAACACCACATAACTACGCACCTAAATAAACAAGTATCCATGTATTCAATAAGTTCAATCCAACAATGTAATAAGGTCCATCATATATTTACTTTCTTCACCCAACACCACATAACTACGCACCTAAATAAACAAGTATCCATGTATTCAGTAAGTTCAATGCAACAATGTAATAAGGTCCAGTATAATTTTTTTACATATAATGTTTAAAAAACACTGCTGGGGCAATTACAACTTAATTCTTCACATAAGTAGGCTAAGTTCTGACAATTAAAAGGTTGACTGTTTACATATCTCACTGGGTTCTATGGAGGTTCAGAAATTCAGTCTGAGTATCAACAATTTTGTTGAGTTTGAGAGTTTCATAGTAGAGCTGTGAATTTTTCAAGCGCTGAGTTTTTCTATTTTGTATCTGTGTTCTGTGAACTTTTCTTTAAAGACATATTTGTGAAGGTTGTTATCAGAAATTCTAATTCTGGTTGTAAGCTATGTTCCCCTCTACTTTAATGAAAACAAAACTATAAATATTATCATCTAGAATAGAGGGATTTTCTTTTCTGCTCTAGATTTTCTCTTTCCTTAGGTATGTCCTATACCACACTATTGTATCCTTTTTGCAGAGATTTTGCATGGAATTCTCTGCTTCTTGAATAGAAAATAATGTTGACAACATCCATGCTTTGTGATTGCATCTCCTTTCTATGAGTTATGGCTTACTCTCTGTAGTTGAGTTTGTTTAACATTGGCTTTATCTCAGTAAATGAAATGTAATCTTACCTTTCTACAGTTCACCTTTTGCCACCATAATCATTTAATGATTTTCATTTTGGCTTCACATTATAGAATTAGAATCAACAATTAGAACTATATGCCTATCTTTTCCTTTTTTGATCCCTTGGCTTTTTTCATGAAACATGAATTTTCTCACATATAATTTTTTTTACAATCAAAATTGTTAAACCTGCTAGAACTTTGTGGACAAACAACTAATAAAATATTAAACCTACAGACTTTTGTTTAGAATGTTAATTGTGATATAATATAATAAATAATAATTAGTGTTGCTCTATTGTTATCCTTTCCGAAGGCAATTACTGTATTTGTACCATATGTATAGCAACTTGGCTTTGCTGCCAAGTCAATATAACTCCTTTTTATCTGGCAAACAAATATATTTTCTTACATAAGCCAATCTTGTTAAACCATTTACCAAATAATGGATCTAATAGAGAGTGAAGGCAGTTGATCAAAGAATTAAAACCTTCTCGGATCAAACGTACAGTGGTAGCACATCATAATAGTTGCTGTTTGCTGTTAGTAAATCATTGTTTCTGAACCAGTTATAGGGAAATGAGATTAAGGAAGTTTGACTATATTTTCTTTCTTTGCAATGAAAGAAATACACACAAATTTGAATGCCAGACTGTAGTAAGGTTGAATAAACTTTCTCTGTTTGCCTTATGCAGGGATTATTTGGCATAGAAGACATGCCCACAAGTGTGAGTAATGTGGCTTCCAGTGTGATAGACCTGAGTAGTGACGAGGAGGATTCACTTCAGGAGAAAACTCCAACAGAAATACAATTGCAATCGTCTATAGGAATTTTAAAAAACGAATGCTCTGAAAATTTGTGTAATACACAATTAGAACAGCCAATTTGTACCCAGACAGTTCAAGATGCTGCATTTTCAAGATCAGCTCGTCATGAATTCGACTGGTATTTCAAAGATACCAAACCTAACCTTGACAATAGGATTCAAAGAACTCTGTCATCTGTATCTTTAGCTAATGAACAACATGAAAGTGGATTGGAGCAGGATGGATCGAGGCAATCTAATGGCATTACATATTCTGCTCTTGGTTCGCCATCTCATCATGAAAGCTCTGCACAGCAAGCTTTTAGTGCAAGAGATATTCAGCAGATATTAAATCAGCAGGGAAGGCAGACCTTGCCAACATCTTCATCAAGGTCAAATTGTCTGCGCCAGCCAGGCCAGGAAATTCAAAACAGCACTGATACACTTGGAATAAATCACAGTGTGCAAGTAAACTATGAAAACACAAGAAATGTTGGAAGTATGCCTGCAGTTAGTTCTTCCATGTCAAATCAATCTCGTCATGTTTCTTCAAAGAGCAGTTTTCACCAATTTTGGAAAGCAGGAAGTTATGATGTTCGATATCCACAAAAAGAATCCATACCAGGTCCTTCTATACTTTTGGAAAATTTGCATGTTGCATATCTTTTTTATTATGAAAATATTGTCCTAGAAATTAGATATTAATTATCATACAGTTATCTGTTTTCTTATCTTCTGTGATCTTCGAACTAAGAATGTTGAGGTTCTAAGGAATGTCATGCATCTTTAGCACTGTTTCTGTGAAGCAATTTACATGATTCTATAGTAATCAGTTATGGCATGGATTTGGTACGTTCTTGCTAATGTGATGGAGTTAGACAACTTTAGATACTTTAATAATACTGACAATTATTTTCTTCTTTATGCAGGTGGAATGTTTCATGTTCGTGTACATCCGAAGTTCCTTCATTCTAATGCGACCTCCCATAAATGGGCATTTGGAGGTTTGCTTCTTATGCCACTCTTTCGAATGATAAATAATGTCTATTGACACTCTCTTTCCTTACGGTCATCTGTAGATCATTTTTTATTTATATTAGGATCCACTACTTGAACTGTAACGTTCAATTTTTCAGTCAAGAGATTATCTTAGCCTTATTGAATAGTATGTTGTGAGATATTTTCTCCAAAGCTCTGTTCTTATGTTATAAAATAATATTTTCTGTGAAGACAAATCAATTAATGTCAGAAGTTATAGGAAATGATGAATCTATTGTTGTTGAAATAAAATATTGTTGTCTAAATAAAATAGTGAAATATAAATACAAGATATAGAACTGTTTGGAAATTGAAAATTCCAAAGTTACCCTTTTTGACTCATCTTAATTATGATGCCCTGAAAAGGCAAGGCATATTAGAAGATTCCTTTGTATAAGAAACTATACAAAATGAGTGACTGAATGACAGGAAAATTTAAAATGGGAAAAAGAAAAATAAACAAAATGCTATGGCTATTTTACATGCTTATCATTATCTTCAAGGATGAAATATATGTTGAAGTTTGTCAATGCACAGTTGAATGATTTATTCCTCCTAATCAGCAAAGTTGTAATCTCAAGCTGCCACTTTTACCATATAATCTATGTGTCACTTGCACAAGGCCTAGTATTTCTATTTAGTGGTACCATTGAATGTGTAATGCATCCACCCAAAATGGGGTTCCCTGATGTTAATTCACACAACAAGGGTACCTTTTATCTAGACACAACATTATTAAAAATTATAGTATAAAAACTTGTGGATTACTTGTGAGTTGAAATAGAAAATGAGAAAACTGCCTATAAAGGCAAGTCTTGATGAGTTTTTCTGAGTTTGAGCAAAAATTGGTTCTGCTGAGTTTTGCTGAGATGCGATTTTTTAAATTATAACATGAATTACTGAAAATTTAAGAAAGGTAATCATAAAGCACAACAGGTGCTCTTCCCATCATTCAACATATTCATTCATCTCAGCATAACAATCCAATTCTCTTAGTCATAATGTACATGTATAATTTATTTCTAAATGCATTGTACATAGTTTTTTTACAAATCAAAAAATTATAAAAAAAATGTAACAACCGAATAAATCATTCCTAATAATTTTTTAACACTTTTAGAAGAACAAGCTACATGTACACAATAGGACATAGCATAACACTTCACTCCATAAGCCATCCAAAGAATAATTTTGTATCTGAAGAAGGATGGCTCACTATACAGCCATACGGCATCATAAAGTGGTCAACCCTACCATCACCAAGTCTAAGGGGATCTAAGAAATCACAATGCTCTCATTTCACTCTCCCAAGGGTACATAAAAGGGTCTAATAATAATCCAACTAGAATGACACTTAGGATAGACCCAGTCACGCAAGAAGCCACCTCATAATTATGTTGGGTTTTCCCTCTTTTTGCAGCAGAAAATGCCATAACAAACAACAGAAATTTTTCCCAAAAGAAACACAAAGGCATGCCCCTGGGATGCTAACAAGGAAGGAGGATGTTTTCAGCTGCATAATTAATTAGCTTCCAAGTCCGCTCATATTCTTCAACTCTTGTAGTCCTTATTCCTCCAACATCTTTCTATGGACCAGCAAGCAACTCTTCTAAGAACTCCAAGTCCAACAGGGTAATTAACACCAGGGATCAAGAAACAGCTTGTATAGGCTCCAAATCCTTCACATCCTCTTCCAAGACACTAGCATAACAGCCTGAAATCAGTAAAATCCATGAAAATTGAATGGGATACAAACTAAGAAAGAGACAAGCCACCAAGAAAGACCATGAAGAAAATCACAACAAATTTTAGAAAACAGTCCACAACCAAACCGATCCACATGAAGTGAGAAGAAAAAATGATGCAATTTGCATGGTCAAGAGGACCTAACTTAAATCCACCACTTGAAAAAAATTGCACTTGCTCTTCTAGCTCCTCTCTCCTCCAACTCTCTTCCTTTCCAAATTTGTAATAAGTGTGTAAAAATGAAAAATTTCAGCCTATATAGAAGGAACCTCCTCCTTTGCAAGTGGAAAATGGACATGTGCCCCTTTCCTTCCCTTTCTTGCATGAGCCCCTTTATACAGTCTCCTAAGCTCCTAGGAGCTTACTCATGGCTAGAAAAGTCTCCCAACCAATGGCCGACATAACCCCTAACTTATCCCCCTCAGGTAGCACCTTTCTAACCCTACCCACTTCTTAAAAGGGACAATAAAGTGTACTTCAACGTTTTATTTATTTTTTATTTTATTTTCTCCAACATCGGTAGCCTAGGACACAATTAATAAAGTGTGCATCTAAATGGACCCCTAAGTTCCTAATCACTAGTCTGTCTAACTAACTAGTAATCACTAGCGTCTTAATTAAAAAGATAAAGGTGATTTTGGGAACAACATGTGAGACTAACATGGCAATGTGGTTTAGGGGATCCTCTTATCCCCTTTTCATTCTTTCATTGCACTTGTAATATGTGCACCCATTGCACCCATCCATACATCCAATCAAGATAACATACATATAGAATCCTCAAATAGTGATTTAGTTTGTGCATATATCTACGTATGTTATCACCAAACATGTAGAATGCATCAAAATTGGATAATAGAATAATCATATCATGAGAAAGGAGCATCAGTAGATATGATTAGTTAACTAGGATCCTATATTCTATTGATGATGATAATTGTCAATAAAGCATACTAAATCATTTGTGTTTCTTAATTACTAAGTGCAATCAGAGATAAACACAAAATAGCCTATACTCCTGGAAAACACACATTTCATCTTTATAAATATAAGATACAAGAGATGGTCTAGATGTTCAATAAATCATAGAAGTTTAGAACAACAAAAGTTTCAGTCCATAGGTCAAAATGGAGAAAACGTGGAGTGGGGCATAACATAATGAATGTCTTGGTTGACTGGTCCAACAATTCTTCTTCATCAATGTTTGTGAGGTTGGTTTGGGGATGATTTATTACTTCACTGCAAGTTTTTTTTTTCCACAGATAGGGCAATGGAAAGAACTATTGAGCTTGCTAGAAGGACCTAATGATGGTTGTAATGATTGATTTGAACGAATAGAAGTTGGGGCTCTTTGAAAGTCAAATTGTTGTATAGAAGTAAACTACAGATGGATCGTAGCTGTGAGTTGAGAGGATACCTACAGAATATAGTTATTAGTTCTATTAATGGTGTAATTATTATTTATTAGTTCTATCCATGTAAATACACATTTATGTAGTCAAGCAAGCCTTTTAAGTTTTCCATTGACTCCATTCTACATCTTCTTTCAGAAGAATGGTCTATGGTATGGGTCTATGTAGATGGCATATGAATGCGTGCGAAGAGCTTATTCTTTGGAGTTCCAAATGATATATATTTTTCTTCTTACATGATATAGAAAAATTGTTCCTTACAACTATCAAGGTCATCAGATAATGGATTCTAGTTGTAACATTCTTAGAGAGAAACTTGTGCAGATGTTTCATTAATAGAAATTTTGTATTTGGAAGAAAAGAAATCAAGCCTTTTTCATGTTGTGCAAAGCAGGAGATGTTGATTATGAGATCAGTTCCAAGACAATGGGAAAGCACTCTTTGGTTCAGATTTAAATCTTTTATATTTATTATGTGTTAATTTTGACTGATATTAACTTTACTTTAAGTTTACAGTTCTGATGATCAAGTTTATTGTTCTAAAGCTTTGTTATTATCAGAGAGTCTGCCATTTCAGTGTTGTTGTATAAGATCCATAGAAAGGCCAGTCCCCAGTTAGATACAACATTGATTTTGAAGTATGTCACATTGTAATGAGTTGATGCATCATATTACCTTACCCAGCTTTTTCCAAAGAAAATCAGGAATACAATTAAAACTCAAATTCGATGTGTTTCAACCTTTATACGATCTGTTTACATTCTGAATTTGCTATGATTCTAGAACTACATTTATCTATTATCCTGGAGGTATTCATTATGATTTCTTTTTCTCATTTCTGAAGCTAGTAATTATGCATGTTTCTTTCTTTGTACCTTCTTTTGTCAGAACTCTGACTCCCTCCTGTCAGATTAAGGGGCAAGTGTGTGATATCTATAATTTTAGAGGTGATATCTTTCCTTGTAAGGATAAATGGGAATATCACCAAGCCCAGACCGGCTCTAGGGATAAAGTGGCGCCAGTCTGGGTGTGTTATAACATGCTTTATTGTGCTGTGGGGATTTGAACTCGAATCATTCTCTTTATGAATGCACCAATTTACGATTATACAATTAACCTTTGACTGTTGCAAAAAAGCAATGTTACTCTATTGTATGGGGCCATACAATTATCTTTTTTCTGTTTTGGTGACTACTTTTTCTTTGTTTTTCTCCATTTTGTAGTCATGTTTATTAGATTCAAATTTTGAATAAATAATGATGTTATCAAAATAATATGTTTAAAGGTGGTTCTTCCTTGTGACGTATTTCCCACTTTGTGGCCAATTGTTGGTATTTCAATTTACCTAATCTTTAGTATATATTTTGTTGAAATTTTATTCTAATGAGTTTTAATTTTTGTTTATCATTGCAGCTATTGCAGAGCTGCTTGATAATGCAATTGATGAGGTAATGTGGATTTGTACTTTTTTTTGGGTGAGATGAATTGCTGAGGCAGCTACAATCACTCGTTTGTGATAGTTACCACAGAGATGAGAGAAGTTCATAACTAATGTTTATTTTTAAAATATTTTGGTCAGTTTTGTTTGCTAAAGCATTGTCTCAATGATGACTATTTGTCAACTTGATGTATGATGTTTTGATGATACGATATTTTATATTTGAAGATTAGTGTTCTATTATTGTCTATATCAACTTGATATATGATGTTTTGATGATACGATATTTTATATTTGAAGATTAGTGTCCTATTATTGTCTATATCGTGGGTAGAAATTTCCCTATTGTGTTTCTTATTTTGGTCCAATAACATTCAGATACATCATGGTGCAACTTATGTCAAAGTGGACTGGATTTATAACCCTTGTGACTGCAATCATGCTTTACTTTTTCAGGGTGCGAACATTATTCTCAGCTTGCTATCACTATTTGTACAAATTGGTATTGTATTTACTTTTATGAGCACTTACTAGTTGAAATTATCACCTTGTATTTTCTTTTGCAGATGATGGAGGGGGCATGGATCCTGATTGTATACTACAGTGCATGAACTTGGGATGTTCTATGAAGAACACAAACACTACCATAGGACAATGTAATTCCAAGGAAGATGAGCCACACCCGGCATTGCATAAAAAGCTTGAGTGTAGTTTTTGGAGGATAATCACATATCTATTAAATCAATTTAAGTGTTTATTGCATGACTAGGCATGGGCTGCTTTCATTGTTGAACTGATTTCTATCCATTTGTGTATGCAGATGGTAATGGCTTCAAAACAAGTACAATGAGATTGGGAGCAGATGCAATTGTTTTTACTTGGACAGCTTGTGGAAGGTGCTGTTTGTTTTTTATTGAAACAAGAATAATCTCAATCACATCATTGTTCTTCTTGAGATTATTCTTGCTAATATTAGACTGCTTTATGATATGTTTCTCTCCATTCACATCATTATTCTTCTTAGTCACAAATCATCACAATATTATTCTTGCTAAGGAGCACAATAATAATCACAATCACATCAGTGTAATAATAATCTGAATATTATCATTTTAGAAAGAATGCTCTCAATCACATGATTGTTCTTCTCAATCACATAAGCAATATAAGGAGGACAATGTTGTAATTGAGATGTAATAATAATCTGAATATTATCATTTTAGAAAGAATGCTCTCAATCACATAAGCAGTATAAGGACAATGTTGTAATTGAGATTATTCTTGATATGTTTCTTTCCATGTTTTTCTCTACCAAGACTATTAAAATGTTCCATAAGATGATTGAGATTATTCTTGCTAACTTGAAGCTGCCTTATGATGTTCCATTTCAATGTATTTTCTTAGTATAATTATTGTAGAAAAATCCCCCTCATTTTGTAGTCTATTGCACATTAATTTAGTGCAGTTTAGTCTTTGACCATTCAATTCTAGTTTATTTTTAAGGGTTCGTATCCTGCACCTAGGATCATGTGTGAGAGTTTAAACATTTACTTTGAAGAAATTGAAAGCATATGTACACATCCAGATGCCATTCACATTCTTGTTTTTTTTTTTTGAAATACTTTTTTAGGGTTTATGATTGTAATGGTCGCATCTACAAAGTTGTCTTTAATTAATTTCTTTTGGTTGTTGAATTTTTAATTTGGCAGCTCTTCAACTCAGAGTATTGGGATCCTTTCCTACACATTCTTGAGAAAGACGAGCAAGATGACATTATAGTTCCTGTGGTATAATATAATGTCAAGGTGAAATTAGAATATCTTTGTTTGAAAATTACTATTGGATTTCATGCATTGTATATGTTTTGTAGGTTGATTTTGAGCTGCCAATGGGTCCCCAAACACCAAGAATGTTAGTTCGTTATACAACAGATATTTGGACAAAAAACTTGGCAACAATCTTACAGTGGTCTCCTTATACAACAGAAATTGAACTTATGAAGCAGGTACATGATTTATTCAAATAGTTATTTTGATAATTAAAAAATGCCATCAATGTCACATAAAGGTACAGCACAGTAGTTTATTCTCAGCTTAATGACTTAATGACTTACTTGCCAAATTTATTATTATATCAAGACTTGTATTGTTACAATCCTTTGAAAATTCGATAACCTCTCTATTATCCTTGTTACCTCTTTTTGACAGTTTGATAACCTCTTTATCGGGTTTCTCCCACTTTCCCATCTGCATTGTTTATTGTTTGTGGAAATCAGTGTGCTTGGAGAAATGCTTTCCTTCTCTTTGGCCCATGTGGTCCAGCAGAATTCTGAAATTTACTTATAATGTCCATCTATTCAGCAATACAAAATTATTATAGAGAAGAAAAAACTGTGTGCCAAAATCATCTGCAGTTTCATCCGTGAGTTTCCCCTCCAAAGCCAAAAAAAAAAAAAATCCTCTTTGAAACGAGACCACCATCAACCTAAAAAGACCTAACACACTAAAAAATAGGACTGATGCCTCAGAAAAGGTGGTAACAGAAAAACAGACCAAAAATAGGGAAATCTAAAAATATAAAAGAATCACTCCCGAGTCCCCTGCAGCAATAAGAAATCTAAAAATAGTGAAGTCTAGAGTATCTTCGGTTACATTAAAACTTATAGAAGTGTTGTGAGTTTAAGCAATCGGCCAATTCTTGTCATTGCAGACTATTTAAATACTCAACAACAATACAGAAATTGGTATACAAGAGCAATAAAAAAATAGAGTCCAGACTGAACAAATTCTTGTTGTAGCATCGTCATTATCGTGAACACACAAAGTTTAAGAATGGGTTATCTTCATTATAATGACATATGATATAAATCCCTCCAAATATTAGGCCCGACTTTATGTAACATTGGAATTATTAAATTGATCTCCTTAATGTAACATTGGAATCATTAATTGCTCTCCTTTATTCGTATCAGCCAAGTAACACTTGCGAATCACCTACATCAAAACTGTTCCACCATTACGTAAAATCTTGGGTTGCAAATTCCTTCTACCAAACTCATATGCAACTGTGCCCATTTTGCATGAATATTTGCCCAATCACTAGGCTTCCTCCTCTTATTGCTAAAGAACATCCTGCAAATACCATCCATGCAACTCCCTCTTTCAGCATAGCCACTGTCATGAATCATGATCATAGGTTCAGACAGTTGTTCACCCCTCTTCAAGACGATACACCCTCTGGGTAGTGGGCACCATGTCTTCTCAATAAGGGTTGGTTTACTGTTTCCAGCCAAGGACACATGGTCATAAAGCAAAGCTATAGCATGCAGGCTATATAGAAACCCATAGAACACTGTGTTAAACAAAAACAAAGATAAAAGTGTCTGGTACCATATAGAAACCCTTAGAACACTGCACAAAACAATCTTTGACCTAAATGCAAATGAAAAGATGGACCTATTATAGATTTCTCCACTCATCAGGCATTGCATGTACGCGGCAAGCTATAACTAACAGCTTAAATAAAACAAAAGTGACTCCTAAGTTTCCTTCAGCAAAGTATCCATTATTTACATCATATGTACACTGTTCAATTTTCATTGATGTACAACAAAGGAACAATACTTAGTATTTTGTCACTAGTCTGTTGTGGTTTGAAATATTCTATGTGTGTGTGGAAATCTTAGAGTCCATATTGATTTTGTCTTTTTGTTCTTTTTATAAGTGCAGGGACTGTTAACATGGAAAATGAATGTCTATAATTTGATTCTTTCATATGTTTTGCAGTTTGAAGACATTGGACCTCATGGAACAAAAGTAATCATTTACAATCTTTGGCTTAATGATGATGGCTTTATGGAGCTTGATTTTGATACAGACAAGGAAGTATGGCCCTATACTAGTGGATCTCTATTTGATTCTATGCATTTAAGTCAGTACACAATGTTATTGGCTACATCGCTGGAGAGAAAACTGCCCATATTGAATTTTCTATCCTTATTTGTTGTATATTTTTTCCTAATAATTTTCTGAAGTAACTTGTATGCACTACTGTGTGTTTCATTGCCTTTCTGATATATGAATCATTCAATTCTATTTCTGTTATTAATTTCTGTCTTGCAGTGAGATTGAGAATGTTCTTTGTTTCTCTATTCAATCTAGATTACTGCATATTCCAAATTCTTGCTATCCACTGTTGTTGGTGTTCAGGGTAAAGGCTGAAATCTGTTATTACTGTTGTCTTGGCATAAGTATAATTAACTAGTACTTTACTATGTGTTATTTCTACGTTGAATCTAGGATTCTAGACTATTCCCCGTGCTTTAAAGAGTTTCAATTTTATCTTATCCCCATATTCTAAGAAAAATTTCCATTATGAACATATGGGCTGTAAATACAAAGGAACTAAACTCTCTTTTGTCTATAATAAAGAATTATTAATAAGTCTTATACATGTGCAGATACGAAAACGAAGTATTCTTGGATAGAAGCTATTTGAATTGGCTATGCACTAACATGATCCATTCCTATGTCTACTAAAACTGGTAGCTACTGACTAATCTGAAATCAGACAATTATTAGACAGTATTTTCGTTTGTTGACATACCGAAGGGTTTGGTGAAAAGACCTGAAAAGAGTGAAATGGAGACTAACATTTGGATGCACTGAAGTAAAACATTTTAGTATGTAAATCATAGTTCGAAATTTTAGATGCAACAAGTATTCAACTAACTTTAAAAAGTACTTAAATTCCTTAAAAATAAACATAAATTTTATGGAAAATAGAGTCACAAAATGTATCAAATGAGTCTATAAAATGTTGTAGAAGATTTTTCTATATGATTTGAATACAACATGAGTGCAATTTCAAATCATCATGCAAATACAACGATCGACCAATAAATATGACAATTTGCCTATCCATGCAAGTTACAACAATTTACAATTTCCTCTTCCTCATGTATGATCTAGTGAAAATTTGGGGTCTATTCCTTATAGTTGGCTACGAATCCACTCTCATACTGGAAGGTTGTAGCTCCACCTTGAAAATGAATGGCAATAACTTCTTTTTGCCTCAAGTTTAACATCATCTGTAATGATTGCATCCAATCCAATGTCTCCTCTTTTTGCAGCATGCTTCTTTGCTTGACTCTCAAAATCAACAATCTTGTCTTCTATAAACATGGGGGTGTCCTCATCTTGTGTAGTATGGATCAATTTCAGGGCATGCACAAAGCCAAAACTACCTTTTGGTCCCAACAAGATATAATGTGTTAGCATTAAGGCTCGGTAGTTGCCAAGCCTAGGCTTGGTCACTACTGATCCATAATGTGCTCACGTTATGGCTTTATAGAAATAAAAACTTAAAGTTAAATTCTCTTTCTCTTTTATTTCAAATCTACATATATTTTTTATAATAAAAGACAATTGAGCAACCAATAAGAAAGAGTTTTAAGGTGTTAGTATGGTCAAGCAACAAGGTAGTGCATAATTTAAGCCCATGTTAGACATACACCAGTGCTATAGGCAATACTGGAAGAAAAAACAACAAATAGAGAGATAGAGAGATAGACGAGGGGAGAGGGACAAGGAAAGATAGAGATAGAGGGAGAAATAGAAAGAGATAGAGGGGGGAGAGTGAGGGGGAGATGGAGAGAGAAAGAAGAGAGATAGAGGGATGGAGAGAGGGAGAGATAGAGGGAGGAAGTGATAAAGATAGAGGGAGACATAGAGAAGGAGATGGAGATAGAGAGGGAGAGATAGAGATAGAAATATATAGAGGGACATATAGAGAGAGATAGAGAGGATAGGAAAGAGAAAGGGGGAAGGGATATTGAGAGAGATAGGTAGAGAGAGGGAGAGATAGAGAGAGAGGTGGGGAGATAGAGAGGGAGAGATAGAGAGACATGGATAAGGAGAGATAGAGGTAGAGGAGGAGGAAGAGAGAAAGAGAGATATGGAGAGATAGAGAAAGAGAGGATAGAGAGATATAGGGAGAGTCTCTTTCTGCCTATCATTTATCACTCTATCTTTATCCTCCATATATATCTCTTTGTCTCCCTTTGTCTCTCTATCCTTCCTCTATCTAGCTATCTATTTTCATCTCTCTCTCTCTCTCTCTCTCTCTCTCTCTCTCTCTCTCTCTCTTCATATAGTATTAAGGGCATAGATCTTCAATCAAATCATGCCACATACATCTTGAGCAAACACAATAGATTAGTATTAAACACATATCTTGATCGGCACACAATTATAAAGAAACATTGCACTTACAAGAATATGAATCACACTTAGGATCAATGAATAGGTATATGAATAGGGGAGAAGATCTCATGGTGGATATATAGTGTAGTCACAGTTAGGAGGGTCCATAAAGTGAACAGTCCAGACTGTACAACAAGAGTAAACATAATGGAAGCAACTCAATTATAGAATGCAAATGCATACTTAGTCATTTAATATATCATAGATTCAAAATACAAACATGCCGATAACATACAGGCTTACAGATCAGGGCTCAAAGGCCTAATTATCTAGTTAAAATACATGCGCAAGATATAGCTTTGAAGCACCTTACAAAACAAAATCCTAAGACTAAAAATTCATATTATGATTCACTACTTTCCTAGGAATCTATTACATGATTATATATCATCTTTAGATCATAAGATTCCCCAACATTGGCCAAACAGATTACAAATTCCAATGAAAGAGATGTAACATGTGTACACAAATAGGTCAAACCTAAACTTATGGGAATCCTCCATGAGTGAATGAATCCATGTGTGGTTCTCAGGGAAGGTTGGGCACGTCCAAAAGTATCTTGAATGATGTGTAATTTAGCTCCACAAGTCATGAACATGCTCCCCAAGTCTTCTCCTTTAGTTGTCTGTCTAAGATTCTCTGAATGCTTTGCTCTGAGAAAAATAGTCAATCTTTTGATAGCGATATCTTTCCGAAAATTGATCCAAATGATTTGAAATTTGGATATGATGTGCATGAAGATGTCTAGATTAAGTCCATCTCTGCAAGGTTTGAAATGAAATCATGGTAAAATTGTTAGCATAATTATTACATTGTTTACCTAGTAACTACATTTGGTAGTTATATCAGTTATTATCTGCAGTTACACTTGTTTATAATTGTCAGCTACTGTTATATATTCACTTGATGTATTCGACAATATCATCGAATAAACATTTTCTTCATCCTCTACCAATCCTCAAATGGTATCAGTGCCTTTTGGCTGGTGTCCTATTGAGCAGCTAGCATGGGCGATAGAGTCCTATTGAGCAGTGAATGGACAAAGACTACTTTTGAAGACTGTTACAGGCCCCAGACAGGAAGCAAGGAAGCTGTTTAAGTTTGTAGACTGTGTTTTTGTTGAAGAGTTTGAGAAGAGCGCTCGTTGAGTGAAAGCACCACTTCCACCTGCAAACCACGTTGCAGTTCAATACTGCCACTTCCACCTATAGACCACATTGCAGTTCAATACCAAAGGAGGTACTGAAGTTTCCTTCTCCTTCCATAAGGCACTTGGAGTCTGAGTTGGCAAGTAGAGGAAGACATAATCTGAGAAAATTGAATGTCCACCACACCCAATACTAGCAATGTGGCCAGTAATCATGCGAATGAGCCACCTCGAGGCAGATGTGCTGTTTCAGAAAGCTCAGGCTTCTATTTTGCCCTTCTAGATGCCCTGCAAAACACCGGTAATCTCCAATTCGATGAATCATTTAGGCAAGGATTGCTAGATTACTTTCTATTTGATGTACAATGTCAAGCAAGGAAGATTAGAGCAAAACTAGACGAAGGTTATGATGTTGATGATGAAGATGAGGTAGAACGCACACCAAAGCATCCCCATCACACAGGATAGGCCTATTGTGCTCATCTCTGTGACACAATTTCCTCTTGAAAGTGAATGTACTGTCAAATAAAATAATAATAAATTTGTTGTCTGGATTATTTTTTTAAAAATGTCTGCCCCGAAATTGCTTCTTTCTAATGCTCAACTTTTGAAAGGGCCAAATTATACCGCATGGAAGACAAAAATGCGGACTATTCTCATTTTTGAGGAGCTATGGGGAATTATCATTGGTGACATATCCAGACCGGAAGATCCAGATGAAAGGCAGAAGTTTGACAAGGCCGATGCCAAAGCATTGATGTTGATAACACTCAACATCACCGATGAAGTTCAACCTCACATTCGGGATGTGGAAACATCAAAGGCGGCATGGGATTCTCTCTCCACAATCTACCAAGTGAAGAACCAGACGAAGATTCTCCATCTATAGTCCAAGCTACATACACTCAATATGCAGGCTGGCGAGAAAGTTGAGGAATTCTTACGGTGGGTATTTGAACTGCGAGCTGAGCTTGTTGTACTTGGAGAAAAGGTGGAGGACAAACTACTTGTCCCAATTACGCTACGAGCACTACCATCTCAGTTCAAAATCTTTGTCACCACACTGAACATCACCAAGAAAACTGTGTCATTTGACGAATTGGTGAATTTGTTGCAGCAAGAAGAAGCCATTCAATCTGTCCAAGGTGACCTTGAAAACAAGGCCCTGATCTCCAGACAATCAAAAGGTTAGAAGTTTCATGGAAAGTAGCCACAGAAACAACAAGAACATCAACAGTCGAAGCCTCCAAAGGCAAACTGATGGTGTCATATCTGCAACAAGAACAATCATGACACTATCAACTGTTGGTACAATGCCTTAACAAAAGGCAATTCAAGTAAAGAAGGCTTTTCTGGTTGCACTGATACTCAGCTATCCAAACGCTATCATCATCACAGAAGGCACAAAGGCAATGTAGTGGCCCAACAAGATGATGCATTAGAAGAAGATGAACTAGAAATAGCCAACTGCAGCACTCATCACAATCTAGTCCTTGTCTCCCAAACCTCGCAGCCCACGAGGGATATTTGGTTGATAGACTCAGGTGCCAGTAAGTATATGACAGGCAATCGTGAGCTGTTTGATGCACTAACAGAACAACCTATAGGAGATAGAGTTTGAATTGCTGACAATAAGGAGTATGTTGCAGAGGGTATAGGCAAGGTCATCATTCCTCTTGGGACAAGCCATTGTACCCTCACCAAGGTGTTATATGTTCTTGGTTTGACAACAAACCTGCTCTCAGTCAGTCAGCTTCTGAACCACAAACTAAAAGTTGAGTTCCAGGTGAAGGATGGGGTCAAGACCTGTCTAATCTCAAGAGAAGGTATGATACTTGCTAGAGCATTTATGAAGGATAGACTGTTTGCATTAGATGCTGTCTCCTCCCCTACAGTAGCCCTATCAGCCTCAACAATAGAATCTATGAGACTCTGGCACTATCGCTATGGGCACCTTTCAGTCAGCTCCAAACAAATGGTAAGAGGTCTTCCTCTAATTTCAAATTCATTGCCTATATGTCATGGATGCCTTGCAGGTAAACAACACCAGGATCTGTTCGAGGCTAGTAGCTTCCATGCTAAACATTGCCTTGAGTTGGTACATACCGATCTGTGCGGACCCATGCCTGCTTCATTTTCAGGCCATAAGTACTTCCAATTGTTTGTGGATGACTTCTCCTGAAAGACCTGGGTATATTTTCTCAAGAAGAAAGATGAAGCCTTTGCCAACTTTTAGGACTTTCACAAGCAAGTTGTCAAAGAAGCCAGCCAGTCTCTTCTTGTCCTCCGGTCAGATCGAGGGGGGGAATTCACCTCCAAGGAGTTCGTGGCATACCTGAAGCATCATGGCATCAAACAGTACCTAACTGCTCCCTATACACCACAACAGAATGGAGTTGCAGAACGTCGTAATCAGACTGTCATGGAGATGGCTCAATGCATGCTCTCCACAGCCAAGTTGGAGGAAAGATTTTGGGTAGAAGCAGTACAGACAGCTGTATACCTCATCAACAGGGCACCAACGAAGATCCTACAACACAAGACACTGGAAGAGGTATGGACTGGACAAAAGCCTTCAATTTCTCATCTAAGGGTGTTTGGTTGCACTGCATACATGCATGTCCTTGCCAATAGGAGAAAGAAAACTGATCCTAAGACACTTCAGTGTATATTGTTGGGATATAGTATTACATCAAAAGGTTATCGTCTCATAGATCTTGAGAGAATGAAGATACATGAGAGTCGAGATGTGGTATGTGATGAATCGTCATTCGATTCCTTATCACAGAAAGAAGAGCAACAGCCTCCTACTTCTCATAAATTGCTCTCACAATTAGATGATGAGCATATGGAAGACTCTCATAGAGACAGTGAACTACAAGGAGAGTTGTATGTTGATTTGGGCCCTCTAGAACACATTACACACTAGCAACAACACAGTCAACCTCCAAAGTGGGTCCAAAGTTCAATCAGGGACTCTAACTTGCACACTCTTCCAAACACTTCGTCAGGAGTTAGAACTAGGAGTCAGACAAGAAATGAAGTGAATCTTGTGCTCATGAGTACTATTGTTGATAGCACTAAACTTGACACAGTTCGAGAGGCATTAAGCCAACCTTAGTGGAAGAAGGCTATGGATGCAAAGTATGATTCTCTGATGCAAAATCATACTTAGGAACTTGTCGATCTGCCTGAAGGGAAGAAACCCATTGGTTGCAAATGGATCTTCAAAACAAAGTACAAGGCAGATGGATCTATCGACAAGTACAAAGCATGACTTGTAGCAAAGGGCTATGCTCAATAGGAAGGCATTGATTATGAAGAGACCTTTGCACCCACTGCAAAGATCAAAACTATCAGAATGGTCTGTGTATTGGCAGCGCAGAAGGGATGGAAGCTTCAGCAGATGGATGTCAAGAGTGCTTTCTTAAATGGTGATCTCAAAGAAGAAGTGTACATGACCCAGCTAGAAGGGTTTGTTGATGAACATCATCCACACAAGGTATGTCATCTTATCAAATCTCTTTATGGCCTTAAGTAAGCTCCTAGGGCATGGTACATCAAGATTGATGGTCACCTATTACAGCATGGATTCACCCGTAGCCCCTTAGATCCTAATTTGTATATTAAGAAGGTAGGCACAGATATTGTCATTCTAGTTTTGTATGTGGATGATCTTATTCTAACTAGCAGCTCAGACAGTCTCGTTGATGATGTAAAGAATGATCTCAAGAACTCCTTCGACATGATAGATTTGGGGCTACTTCATTATTGTCTTGGCTTGGAGATATGGTAGAAGAAGAACCACATATTCATCTCCCAAATGAAATATAGCAAGACACTCCTGGAAAAATATGGAATGGTCAACTGTAAGCCAATTTCCACTCCAATGGAGAAAGGTTTGCAACTATCCCATTTCTAGGATTCATCTCAAGTAGATGTCACTCTCTATAGGCAGCTGGTTGGGAGTCTTATCTACTTAACCTACACCAGACTAGACTTGTGTTTTGCTGTAAGCTATCTCACTAGATTTATGCAGGAGCCAAAGAAGTGTCATTGGGTTGCAGCAAAGCATGTGTTGAGATATTTCCGAGGCACAGTTGATTATGGTCTGGAATATAAGAAGAACACCCAGTTCTTCTTACAGGGATATACAGACTCAGATTATGTAGGATGTATAGATGATAGGAAATCCACCTCAGGCTATGTTTTTCATCTTGGATCTGGGCCAATTTCATGGGTTAGTAAGAAGCAAACTATTGTTGCTCTTTCATCCACTGAGGCTGAATATCGCGCCGCATAAGGAGCTGTGTACGAAGTGATTTGGTTACGTCACATTCTGGCAGATATGGACATTCCTGAAGAAAGGTCACCAGTTCTTCATTGCGACAATTAGGGTGTGTTAAAACTTGTGAAGAATCCAGTTTTCCATGAGTGCACTAAGCATATTGAGGTCGAGTGTCATTACATTCAGGATCAAGTTTTAAACCACCACATCCAGCTCCAGTACTACCCTACCGACTCTCAGATAGTAGACATGTTCACCAAATCTCTTGGTAGGATCAAATTTAAACTGTTTAGAGGGTACTGTTGGTGATTCTTTTGATGCAATCATAACAATAAGTTAAAATTCACATATATTGAACTGAAACTATACTTGAAAGATAAGAAGGAATCGTTCAAGATTCACTTAATCCCAAGTCTACAATGGTTCTGTTGGTCAAGTTCAGTTGGTCAATGTGAAGCTGTAATGTTTAAGGGGCCTTATGTAGTTTAGGGTTTCTTTTTGGTTTACTGGACTCAAATTATGCAAAAGATCATAGATATCAACAAGTGTTTTGTTCATTTGCATACAAGTATTACTATGTTATAAAGATGTGAATGAATTTTCTAGGTTATTGCATCTTTTCTCTTTATATATTTATGAAAACCTATCTACTTTTAACTCTGTTGTTTATGCTTCTTCAAATATGAGACAAATTTCCTTCAAATTTCTATGTTTTAAGCTAAGTATTTTCAGATGGGTTGGGAAAAGTTAGAAAGATCTAATCTAAACATCATTTAAATCTACCAAAGGATCTAATTGTTCTGTTATGCACTATGTAAATCATACAACAATTTGATCAAATCCACAGTAAAAACCTTAAATGTAAGTTCTGAGCATTTTCACAAACATACATTTAAAATTGTAAGCTCTCAAAGAAAATATTTCAAAACACAAAGAAGAGTAGGAGAACACTTAGAAGATAGATGCAGAACTCCAGATTCTATTGTATTAGAAACAAACAGTCATACATGATTTACATTGTTGGAATGACTCTTAGTTTCATTGATCAAACTACAGAGAACTTACAAGCTTTACATATATAGTAAGGAAGCCAGACATTCCACACACTCCTTACTGCAGGCACAAGCGACCTCCTTCTTCTACTTCTAAACTAAAAGGTCCCTCTATTCTAAATGCTACTTCTACAAATTCCTGCTGCTACAAATCTCTATGTAGCCCCTGTGTAAGTATTTACAATGTATTAAGGCACAATATATAGACTTTCTGATTGTCCTCAATACATCTCAAAAGCCTAATGGTTAAGCAATGGTTCAAACCCTAGGTTACAACATTAAATGGTGCAGAACCAATTTCTCAAAAATATCTCTAAATATGTGTCAAATCTGGGCAAAAATATGCCCCTTTCTGAAACCCTAGTAGTTCAGAAGTAAATTCTGCAACCTACTGGTCATTACATTTTATCTACATTTTGGGTCTTCTCATTGATGTCCCTTGACTTTTTGCACTTCATCCTTATCTTCTCTTTGCTTCTGAAATCTGATTCTCCCCCTAGGACGTCATCGCCATTAAGTTTCAGCTTCTTCCTCAGCTGCAAACCTACAAAAATAGACCAGCAATAAGTACCATTGATTATTAAACAATGAGAAACAAAATACCTATTAGATCCAAGTGGGGCTGAGCTAAAATCGTGACTATAAGGTCAAAATCTGCAAAAAAATGCATTCATACTATGCAACTGTGTCAAAAACTTACTGGGTCAACCATCGCAGACCAAAAATGATGCATACGCAGGGTCAAAATGTGTCGAAAACTATATGAAAACCCTAAAGAACCTATCGCTAAACATTTCCTGCCTATCGGTGCCAAAAAACCTTATCCGCGGGCCCTAAAAACTGCCCACCGACTTCCTATGTCTGGCCGAAAAATGGCCCTTTATATTCTTTTATTAGAAACGGTGCCCTCAGAGAGTGACACGTGGCACGTTCGGCATGAGGGGCTTATGAAACTGTTGCTTTGTGCAGAAGGCGACGCGTGGCAGCTTTCGCGGGACTCTTAAGATACTAAAAAATTGTTATGAAACTGCCCCAGGGACACGTTGATTACCTTTTGAAACTCTTACTCCTGCGCGAGACACATGTCACGACCCCCGCGCTCCATTTAAAATCTAAAGGGGCTGTTGAAACTACTGCGGAATGTGACACTTGTCACGTTCCACGCTCCCATAAAAAAAAGTTGAGACACTTAGAAACCTTTGCTGGGACCTACGAAGCCTGCGGGAGATGACACTTGTCGGCCTCCGCGCCGCTGTGAGGGACTTTTGAAACTCATGAACCTCCCGTGAAAAGTGACACTTGTCACTCTCCACGCGTCTGTTGCAACTCTTAGAAATTATTGGGGCACTTTTGAAACTATTGGCGGAAGGCACCACGTGGCGTCTTCCGCATAGTTGCTTGAAACTTTAAGGGGCAGGGTGGGTCATACTTGGGAGTGTGACACTTGTTACACTCCGCGAGGCCTGGAAACTTGTTTAAAACTATCACGAAACTTTTTGAAATCATCGCAGAAGGCGCCACGTGGTGTCTTCCGCGCAACTCTTTGAAACACCTTAGAAACTTTTAAGAAACATTTGAAAGGACCTGCGAAGAGTGACACGTGTCACGCTCTGCGCTACTCGTGAAACTTTAAGGAACTTTTCGAAGGGACCCTGCAGAGAGTGACACTTGGCGTGCTCAGTGAAGGCATTGAAACTACTTAGAAACAGTCGAAGGGACTCTTGAAGGACCGGCGGAGGGTGACAAATGTCACACTCTGCACTGCCCTTTGCAACTATTAGAAACTTTTGGAAACTATAAGGAAACTTTAAGGAAACATGCGGAGAGTGACACTTGTCACTTTCCGCATTATTCTTGAAACATATGGGACTTTCCGCACGGCTGTTGAAACTTTTAAGGGACTACTACGGAAGGCGCCACGTGGTGTCTTCCGCACATCATTGAAACTGTTCAGAAACTTTTGAAGCCCGCAGATTTTTTTAAAAATTTTAAAGGGGCTATTGTGGACGGTGAAAAATGGCACCTTCTGTACTATCTGTTGAAACATTTAGAAATTGTTTAGAAATTTTAGTGGCCTGCGGATGGTTTTAAGTCTTTAAAGGGGCTCGCTGTGGAAGGTGACAAGTGGCACTTTCCGCGCTATCTTGAAATTGTTAAGAAACAATAAGAAACTATTCGGGGCTCAACGTTGGTCTTTTTGCAACGCTATGAGACTCATGCGGAGTGTGACACGTGGCATGCTCCATGTAGCTATTTGAAACTTTAAGGAACATTTAATGAAACATTTGAAAGCTTGCACTATTTAAACCTCTGTAGTGCATTTTACCAAAATGGGCATACCTTGCAAAATATGGTGAATTTTCTGATGATTCAAAAAGCAACCCTGGCTTATTTTTGACAAGGAATCTAACCATACCATGCACTGGCACTCAAAATGCATTTTCTCACTAATTTTATCAAAGTTTGCAAATTTCACTCTCTTTTCCCTTACTACCAAGGACAGACCCACAAAAACAGAAGCAAAAAGCAAAGCCACAGCAGAGGTCCCTATTTTGCTAAGGAGTAAAATGGGGCATGTTGTGAACATCACAACAACTAGCAACCAAACAAAACAACCAAATTCAAGGCATTCAAGAAAACTAGATGAACTAAATGCATAACTTCCGACTATGCATCTTGCAAATTATTATTCAACTTGAGACCTAAGGCATTCAATAAGGGTGCATGAATTTTCATTTTTAGTTTAATTGTGTGCACATGATTAATAAGCCTCATCTTGAAGATCGGTTGAACAAACTAGTGACTGAAATTATGCTGAGAATTGTAATGGTAGCAAGGGTGACCTCTGATTTTTCACCTAATATCTACACTGATAGGTTCAACAAACCCAAGGATTTTAG
Source organism: Cunninghamia lanceolata (assembly GCA_027924645.1). Taxonomy (NCBI): domain Eukaryota; kingdom Viridiplantae; phylum Streptophyta; class Pinopsida; order Cupressales; family Cupressaceae; genus Cunninghamia; species Cunninghamia lanceolata. The sequence continues at coordinate 1,653,699 of BSBN01001670.1, read as the reverse complement.
GTGTGTCATCGTGACAAACTTGCCTTGAATTCTCAATCACATTTATTGAATACAAAATTTTAGAAGATAAATAACTCTCTACATTCATGACAGTCACAACAAGTTATGTGTAAATTGCAAATGATTAACTTGAATATCCTAAATTTACATTGTTTTCAATGGTTGGTAGGCTGCTCCTTAATACTCTAAAGTAAAATAAAGATCCCTGCTGAGGAGACAACAAACAAACCAACCAAACAAGCTGTACAAAAAGCAAAAAGCAGAAAAAAACTATACAAACAGGCTGTACAAACAACAAACAGAAAACAAAACTATACAAACAACCAACCCTAAAAAAGAAAACAGCAAAAGAAGAACCGGACATTACTTACACTATATTACACCAAAACGGACTACCCTTTACCTCAGGCCTGGAAGTAGTGTTTCAGATGTTGGCCATTAACTAGCAATGGCACCTCTTCTCCAGTCAAGGTCTTAAGTCTAAATGTATTGTCTCCTATTATTTCTGAGACTTGTAATGGACTTAGCCATAGTTTATTGAATTTTCCATGGCTTCCTTTCTTTTCATGTGCTTTGTCCCAGTACAACACTAAGTCTGATATCCTAAATGTTTTGACTCTTACCCTTTTATCAAACCACCTCTTAACAGTCACTTGGTGTTTGGCAAACTTCTCAATGGCTTGACCTCTTTTCTTGTCTAATTGTAGCATTTGTACTATTCTGGCTTCCCTATGGTCATCGAAGCCTAGATACTCATTGCTAAACTTCCAAGTTGGTATTCTCAGATTTACTGGAAGTATGGGATCAGCCCCATAAACTAAATGATAAGGTGTGCTACCTAAAGCTATCTTAAACTTGGTCCTATCTACCCATAATGCATATCTTAACAGGGTATTCCACTCTCTAGGACTCTTTACAATCAACCTTTTGATTATGTCTAACAAAATTTTGTTTGTTGATTCAGCCAATCCATTACCTTGAGGGTAATAATTTGAAGAAAACCTTAAAATGATCCCGTATTCAAATGCCCATTTAGAAAACTTTAAAGAAGAGAAAGCAGGGCCATTATCACATACCAATGAATAGGGAGTTCCAAACCTGGTGATGATGTTTTCTTCAAGAAACTTGATAACTACCTTAGTTGTGGAGAATTTGCAGTAGGTAGCCTCAGTCCACCTTGTACAATAGTCTGTTACCATCAGTATAAATTTGTGTCCTGTAGAAGATGGGGGATTGATGACTACAATAAAATCCAAGCCCCACTGTGCAAACGGTCTTGATTCAATCACAGGATGTAGTGGATTGGCCTGATTTCTCCCTTTATCTACTGCAGTCTAACAGGTGTGGCAACTTCTGATGTGACTCTCAGTATCTTTGAACATTGTGGGCCAGTAATAGCCCACTCTCAGTATTTTGTGGGTCGTAGCTAGATCAGAGCCATGGCCGGTTCCGTACTTGTCATGTAGTTCTATCAACACTTTATCTGCTTCAGCTCTGTTTAGGCATCTCAGATAAATTCCATTGTGGTTCTTCCTAAATAGAAGACCTCCTTGCACCATATGTTTCTGTGCTTTAATCTTCAAAGCTCTCCTCTGAGAAGTTTTCATCCTGTTTGGGTACTTGCCAACTATCAAGAAGGTGTTTAAATCATCATACCAGTCTGATGCATTCTGAGAATTCAATACGTACTGCTGTTTTATCAAATCTGGATCCATATTTGCTATTGTTTGCACCAATGCCTACCCTCTGACCAGCTTCATGGGAATGATTTCCATGTCGAACTTCTGCAACGTGGTGATCCACTTGGCTCTTTTTTCTCTAGGTTCATTCTGCATCAGTAACATTTTTACTGCTATGTCTGGCACTATGGCTTTGACCTGGCTGCGCAGAATGTAGTGTCTAAATTTTTTCATAGCCCTCATTAATGAAAATGCTTGCCTCTTGGTGTTTAGATACCTTAGCTGTGCATCCTTCAGAGGCACACTCATAAATGCGATGGGCATTTCTTCATTGTTTTCACCTTTCTGTGTCAAGGCAGCCACGACTGAATGAGAAGATGCAAAGGAGTAGATGTAAAACAGGCTTATGTAGTCTGGACTTGCCAATACAAGAGCATTAGAAATTGCCTCCTTGATATCTTCAAATACAGCCCTAGCCACAGGCATCCATTCCATCTGTGCATCCTTCTTCAACATGGCATTTAACGGCTGCACGATCTCTGCAAAACATGTGATAAACTTCCGAACAAAGTTAATTTTACCAAAAAATGATTTCAACTCTTTCCTACTATTTGGTATTTGTAAATTTTTTATGGATTCTATTCTATCCGGATCAATTGAAATTCCATCTTCAGAAATGACATGGCCCAATAATTTACCTTCAGTTACACTAAATATACACTTCTTAGGATTAAGGGAAATCCCATACCTTTCACATCGCTTGAGTATTTTCCTGAGATCTTCAGCGTGAGTGGATGCATCGTTGGAATATACAGTCAAATCATCCATATACACAACAATGCACTTACTTGATAATCCACGGAATGCAATGTCCATGGCTCTCTAAAAAGTGGCACCTGCATTGATCAGAGCAAAAGGCATTCTTCTATATGCATAATTTCCCCATTTACAAGTGAAGGTGGTTTCAGCCTATCTTCTCTATCAATTAAGACCTGGTTATAACCTGAAAAATCATCTAAAAAAGACATCATCTTTGCCCCATTTACTGCTTACAGCACTTCATCTATCGGAGGTAGAGGATAATTATCCTTTTCAGATGCTTTGTTTAAATTTCTAAAGTCTACGCATAACCTGATGTCTCCATTTTTCTTCCTCACTGGTACTAAGTTAGCTACCCAGACTGAATGTCTAACTGGGAAAATTATTCCAGCAAACAGCAATTTTTTAACTTTCCAGCAGACAGCAATTTTTTAACTTCCTCAAAGATTAAAGGCTCTAGAATGGCTATCACAGGCCTTTGTTTCTGCCTAAATGGCTTAACCTCTGGTCTTAAAGGTATTACGTGAGTTATGATGGACTCATCAAATGTTTTCAAGTCTTCATACGTCCATGCTATTATGTGTTTATAATCTTTCAGAGCGTCTAAAACCTCTTTTCTAATCTTCTTAGAGCAAGCCTTTCTGAGTAGTACATTTTGTGGATTTTGCTTTGTCCCTAAGTTATGTAAATTGCACTTACCCCCTTCTGTTTTGGGCAAGTCCTTCTGTCTCATTACTCCATCGAAGTCAAAGATATGTTCTAATTCAATTACTCCTTTGGGTAAGAAGTTGCTCTTCAAGATGATTATATCCTCTCCGTCCCATGTTATTTCAGGCATTTCTTTCTCATCAATGATTTGAGCCACAAATGCCTCATTACAAGTCAGAAAATCAATAATTTGCTGATCCCCCCCAAATACCTGAAAGTGTGTAACGTTGTCTGGGATACTGGGCACATTAACTAGCTCAACAGCAAATTGTCTCAATCCTAATAGTGTCAATGGTTCTACTGTGCTAGCAGCAACTGCTAGTGCATCTGGCCTATGGTTCAGCTCTCTAGGGATATGCTCTAAGTTGAAAGCATCAAACGCATCTATTAAACCCCATACTCTGTGTCTATAACTAATCATTTTCTTGTAATTGCAGGCATATAGTTTCCTCACTTGTCTGACTACTAATTCAAAGTCTGAAAATACTCTAAACGTTTTCACCCTTTTCTTGATGGCCATGACAAGTCCTAAAATTAGGGCCTAATATTCAGCAATTGTTAGTACAGGAAAATTGTAATCTATATGCTGCAAGATGTGATTTACCTTGAGGATCTATGAGTTCAACACCTGCACCCATGCCCTATTTTGATTTAGACCCATCACATTTTAACGTCCACATGCCATCTTTACTTTTCTGACCTTTTATCTTGGCATACTTTGTCTCTTTTATTGCCTGCGGGGTGTTGTCCTGTTTATTCATGGGTTTTTCTGTTTGGTTAACTTGCATATGTGTGTTTTTAGTTTGCAACTCAGAAAGACAACTACCCTTGTCCTTTATTTCTTCTCCTAAATTTGGAATCAGGGCATCTACATCATCCTGAACGTATTTCTTTGTTGGATCAGGATTCTCATTTTCCTCTTGTAACTCTACCCTCCCTATGCATTTTTTGTATTCATATTCAATGATGTCTTTGCATATTTCACAACTCTCCTTAGAATGTTGCCTATCATGGACTCTACACCTATTTTTATACAATTTACATTGGACCGGCAGATTATGTTTAACGCACTCTTCCACTTCTTGTCTAATGGCATGACCAAATTTGTCTAGTGCATTGTTTTCTTCATCTGAAGAATTTCCATCAGACTCAATGAATAATGCTGTCCTATTGCTGACACATTTCTTTCTACTATTTAACATCATGATCTCCTCAATTTGTACCCCATTGTTAGTAATTCTATAGACACCCAGTTCAACAACAGCATATAATATTTCATTAGTTCGATTATACTCATTTAAACATCATGATCTCTTCAATCTGCACCCCATTGTTGGTAATTCTATAGACACCAGGTTCAACAGCAGCATATAGTATTTCATTAGTTCAATTATACTCTGTTATCATATGTTTCATCCTGGACTCTGCCTCTATTCTAATCTGGTTTGGGACACCTCTCCAAGGTAGCCACATATGAGAAAAGTCAGTGGCCATATATCCATTTAATGTCTTGGACCAATCCCTATTCAACAACATTCCATAATTTACGGGTATATCCACTACTTGAATATCAATGATTTGGCTTACCCTAGGGTCTGAAGTAATTGCATTTGAATGCTCATGAGTTCTCCTATCACGCTAACCTCAGTCTTATCTAATTATGTGACAACCTTGGCAGATTTGTTGGGAGTCAGCCCAAGAGTTTTACATATTCCTAAGGGCATTACGTTGGTTGAGGCACCAGAGTCTACCATGCAATTGTGTATATTCTTCCCACACAATCTAACAGTTAACAAGAAAGGGGGAGTATCCCTCTTATCCGCATGTATTACTACATTTGTATTAGAAGGGTGCTCAACTTTCTTATTTTTCTCTTTAGGTGGTGGATCTCTATTAGGAACAGTTATATCAGCAGAAACCTCATCTGTCATGGATGTATCCAGAGATTTTATAAAAGCATTTCTGATCCCTGGGGTCTTCAATAATTCATTTAGAGGTATACTGACCTTAATTTTCTTTATTTCCTCTAACAAGTAACTTATTAATCTTGTTGTCTCTATTGTTTCAGTTTTACTTGTTTGATCCTTTTGTACTGTTGTTCCGCTATTTGTGTGCTGATTAGCTTTAAGTATGGTAGGATTGTTGCTGGCATTCTGATCTGGGGGTGTATTGAAGTTATTCGGAGGAATGGAAGTGGTAAAAGATCCTCCTAGCCTAGGGTTGTTCCTCAAATTGTAGGTATGGTTTTTATTTGTTTGTTGAAAGGCCTACACCTCTTCTATTTCAGTTAATACCTCATTTTCAGATTCAAAGGGAAACTGAAAAGCATTTAACACAAAGGCTGATTCAGGATAAAGATTTTCACAACAGTATGGTCCATCTTCTAGCACTTCATCCCCTTTCTCCTCTATAGTTGCAAAGGTAAATGTTTCTAAGACTAATGTTGTATCATAGCCTGAGGGTACTACCTCATTACCCTTGGGAATGAGAAATTCAGAGGTAGGAGGCTGGACATCTATTTTAAAAATGCTGGCTGCTAAGTGGAACTGTGGGCAGTCGTGCTCAGCATGGGCATTGGTATTGTGAAATCTGCACCAATTTTTGGGTGCTGTACTGGCCATTTGGATGCCAGCCGTTTGTTTTGCATCATGATTATCTATGTTCTCAAAAGGAGAAGCTAGAGTACCATTGTTGGGCCCAGTGTTCCATGTCTTGGGTGGCCTAGGTTGATTTTGATTTCTATTATTATTGCCCCAGGTCCTATTATCTATCACTGGCCCTCTATTTTGCATTGGTTGCCCCTGGTTGGGCCTTGATGCTGATTATAGTTTTGGTTTTGATTGTACTACTGATTTTGATTAAAACTATAGTTCATGTTTTAGCCTTGGTTGTGATTTTGATGTTGATTGTAGTTTTGGTTGCCTCTTCCATAGAGGTTCTCGTTTCTTAGTTGTGTCACTTCGGTGGTTAACCTTTTCAAATGTGTAGTGAGCTCTTTGATTTCTTCCCTTTCCTCCTGTGCTTTTGCCACAGTTGTATCCCTAGGAGGTTGGAAGAAAGGCTGACCATTATTTTGACTGTTATTGGAAGTGCTACCCATGTAAGGAGTTATAGCTTGGATTGGGGTAGGACTATACACAGGTGTGTAAGAAGGAACCGGATTTAATAATGGAGTGTGATGCATAGGGGCTCCATTCCATGGTTGTGCCTGATTCTGCACCCCAAAATTCCCTCCATTAACAAATAGGCTATAAGTTGTATGCCTCATCTCTTGGTTCACTGAGGCTACCTCTTTGTAGGCTTTGGATATTGAATCTATGTTAGGTTTTCTTTTGACAAACATGGCAGTTAGAGGATCTAAGGCTACATAGTACATAGCCAACAAGGGATCATCATCCACGGTATAAGGGGCTACTAGCCTAGAGTAGGCCTTTTGAAATCTATCATTGAAATTATCAATCAGCTCTCTCTCACCTCGTTTTATAGCAGCCAATTTGTGATACAAAGCGCAAGGGTCAATGGGTCCTCTAAATCTTGACAGAAATGCTTCTTTTCATAAGTGACCAGGAAGAAATGTAACCATTGGGTAAGTTTACATACTAGTTAGAGGCTTGTTCATTAAAGGTGTAGGGAAACAATCTACACACAACATCCTCATGCTCTAACATAGCCCTAAAACATGCTTCCTTAAATATTCTAACATGATCCTTTGGATCCTGATGCAACTGGTACTTGGGACATATCTTTTCTAGATTTTTGGGCATCTCATGATAATCATTGAAGAATATGGGAGAATGAACATTGAAATAAGCCATTGCAGGTGTTTGAGCTTGACCTGAACTTGTAGAAATACCTGGATTGATTGGTGGGATAGGATTTCTAGGAGGATTAGGGCCTCCAGGAGTGCTTGAATCAAGATTTAAAGATCTGAATAGTGATCTGTCAGGACTCACAATACTATGGATGTTAAAAGGTGACTCAGGAGGTGTTCCAGATGAACTCCCTGCCTATAATATTTTAGGATTCCAAATCAAAGGGCTCTTACTTCACCTTATATTAGGTAGTTGCACAAATATATCTCCTGAACTAGATCTAGACCTAGTCACTCTATCACTATTATTATCCAGTTTGAAACAAACCCTAACTCAAATCAGGCCCTCCTTCTAGTGCCAGAAAACTGTTGGTGATTGTTTTGATGCAATCATAACAATAAGTTAAAATTCACATATAATGAACTGAAACTATACTTGAAAGATAAGAAGGAATCATTCAAGATTCACTTAATCCCAAGTCTACAATGGTTTTGTTGGTCAAGTTCAGTTGGTCAATGTGAAGCTATAATGTTCAAAGGGCCTTACATAGTTTAGGGTTTCTTTTTGGTTTACTGGACTCAGATTATGCAAAAGATCATAGATATCAACAAGTGTTTTGTTCATTTGCATACAAGTATTACTATGTTATAAAGCTGTGAATGAGTTTTCTAGGTTATTGCAGCTTTCCTCTTTATATATTTATGAAAACCTATCTACTTTTAACTCTGTTGTTTATGCTTCTTCAAATATGAGACAAATTTCCTTTAAATTTCTACGTTTTAAGCTAAGTATTTTTAGATGGGTTGGGAAAAGTTAGAAAGATCTAATCTAAACATCATTTAAATCTACCAAAGGATCTAATTCTTCTGCTATGCACTATGTAAATCATACAACAATTTGATCAAATCCATAGTAAAAACCTTAAATGTAAGTTCTGAGCATTTTCACAAACATACATTTAAAATTGCATGCTCTTAAAGAAAATATTTCAAAACACAAAGAAGAGCAAGAGAACACTTAGAAGATAGATGCAGAACTCTAGATTCTATTGTATTAGAAAGAAACAGTCATACATGATTTACAATGTTGGAATGACTCTTAGTTTCATTGATCAAACTATAGAGAACTTACAAGCTTTACAGATACAGTAAGGAAGCCAAACATTCCATGCACTCCTTACTGCAGACACAGGTGGCCTCCTTCTTCTACTTCTAAACTAAAAGGTCCCTCTATTCTAAATGTTACTTCTACAAATTCCTGTTGCTACAAATCTCTATGTAGCCCCTATGTAAGTATTTGCAATGTATTAAGGCACAATATATAGACTTTCTGATTGTCCTCAATACATCCCAAAAGCCTAATGGTTAAGCAATGGTTCAAACCCTAGGTTATAGCATTAAATGGTGCAGAACCAGTTTCACAAAAATATCTCTAAATATGTGTCAAATCTAGGTGAAAATATGCCCCTTTCTTAAACCCTAGCAGTTTAGAAGTAAATTCTACAACCTACTTGTCATTACATTTTATCTGCATTTTGGGTCTTCTCATTGATGTCCCTTGACTTTTTGCACTTCATCCTTATCTTCTCTTTGCTTCTGAAATCTAATTCTCCCCCCAGGATGTCATTGCCATTAAGTTTCAGCTTTTTCCTCAGCTACAAACCTACAAAAATAGACCAGCAATAAGTACCATTGATTATTAAACAATGAGAAACAAAATACCTATTAGATCCAAGTGGGGCTGATCCAAAATCATGACTATTGGGTCAAAATCTGCAAAAAAAAGCATTCATATTGTGCAACTGTGTCAAAAACTTACTGGGTCAACCATCACGGACCAAAAATGATGCATATGCAAGGTCAAAATGTGTCGAAAACTATATGAAAACCCTAAAGAACCTATTGCTAAACGTTTCCTGCCTATTGGCGCCAAAAAAACCTTATCGGTGGGCCCTAAAAACTGCCCACCGACTTCCTGTGTCTGGCCGAAAAATGGCCCTTTATATTTCTTTATTAGAAACGGTGCCCTCAGAGAGTGACACGTGGCGCGTTCCACGCGAGGGGCTTATGAAACTATTGCTTTGTGCGGAAGGCGATGCGTGACAGCTTCCGCAGGACTCTTAAGATACTAAAAAATTGTTGCAAAACTGCCCCAGGGACACCTTGATTACCTTTTGAACCTCTTACTCCCGCGCAAGACATGTGTTGCGACCCGCACACTCCATTTAAAATCTAAAGGGGCTGTTGAAACTACTGCGGAATGTGATACTTCTCACGTTCTGTGCTCCCATAAAAAAAAGTTCAGACACTTAGAAACCTTTGTTGGGACCTACGAACCCTATGAGAAATGACACTTGTCGGCCTCCACACCGCTGTGAGGGACTTTCGAAACTCATGAACCTCCCACAAAAAGTGACACTTGTCACTCTCCGCATGTTTGTTGCAACTCTTAGAAACTATCGGGACACTTTTGAAACTGTTGGCGGAAGGCGCCTCATGGCATCTTCCGCATAGTTGCTTGAAACTTTAAGGGGCAGGGTGGGTCATACTTCGGAGTGTGACACTTGTCACTCTCTGCAGGGCCTGGAAACTTGTTTGAAACTGCCATGAAACTTTTTGAAACTATCGCGGAAGGCGCCATGTGGCGTCTTCGTGCAACTCTTTGAAACACCTTAGAAACTTTTAAGAAACATTTGAAAGGACCTGCGGAGAGTGACACGTGTCATGCTCCATGCTACTCGTGAAACTTTAAGGAACTTTTCGAAGGGACCCTGCGGAGAGTGCCACTTGGCGCGCTCCACGAAGGCGTTGAAACTGCTTAGAAATAGTCAAAGGGACTTTTGAAGGACCGGCAGAGGGTGACAAATGTCACACTCCGCGCTGCCCTTTGCAACTGTTAGAAACTTTTTGAAACTGTAAGGAAACTTTAAGGAAACCCGCGAAGAGCGACACTTGTCACTTTCCATGTTGCTCTTTAAACATATGGGACTCTCCGCGTGGCTGCTAAAACTTTTAAGGGACTACTATGGAAGGCGCCACATGGCGTCTTCCGCACATCATTGAAACTATTTAGAAACTTTCAGAAACTTTTGAAGCCTACGGATTTTTTTTTAAATTTTAAAGAGGCTATTGTGGACGGTGACAAATGGCACCTTCCGCGCTATCTGTTGAAACATTTAGAAACTATTTAGAAATTTTAGCAGCCCACGGATGGTTTTAAGTCTTTAAAGGGGCTCGTTGTGGAAGGTGACAAGTGGCACCTTCTGCGCTATCTTGAAACTGTTAAGAAATAAGAAGAAACTATTCGAGGCTCAATGTTGGTATTTTTGCAATGCTATGAGACTCATGCGGAGTGTGACACATGGCACGCTCTGCGTAGCTATTTGAAACTTTAAGGAACATTTAACGAAACATTTGAAACCTTGCACTGTTTAAACCTCTGTAGTGCATTTTACCAAAATGGGCTTAACTTGCAAAATATGCAAATTTTTAGATGATTCAAAAAGCAACCCTGGCTTATTTTTGACAAGGAATCCAACCATACCATGCACTGGCACTCAAAATGTATTTTCTCACTAATTTTATCAAGGTTTGCAAATTTCACTTTCTTTTCCCTTACCACCAAGGACAGACCCACAAAAACAGAAGCAAAAAGCAAAGCCACAGCAAGGGTCCCTATTTTGCTAAGAAGTAAAATGGGGCGTGTTGTGAACATCACAACAAGTACATTTGTAAAAACAATGTAATAAGGGGGGGAATGTTAGCATAATTATTACATTGTTTACCTAGTAACTACATTTCGTAGTTATATCAGTTATTATCTGCAGTTACACCTATTTATAACTGTCAGCTACTATTATATATTCACTTGATGTATTCGCCAATATCATCGAATAAATATTTTGTTCATTCTCTACCGATCCTCAAAAATGTGGACCAAAATATAGAAACTACTACTGACTGAACTGACTATACTAAATTGGGAAAATGAAATAAACAAAATAAAATGCAAATATTTTTGGTTGATGCAAGATTGCTCTTGTACCAAGGATGCTCCTGTAGCATACACCTAGGGTTGTTGAAAAAGTGAGTCCCTCACTTTGTTGGGGCTAGAGGAAAACCAAGACGGTTCACCTTAGCCTGAGAAATCCAAGATGAACTTCTTCTGGTCTATCTTTCCACTTTACCAAATTTTCCATATATTTCTTTCCTTTGATACTATGTCCAATTCTACTATCCAAGATGTCTTCAATCTTCTCTTGTGCTCATAATGGTAACTTCTTCTTCAAATCCTCTTCAATGCTATCACTGAACTCTACTTCAGGATATTGATATAGGTCTGCAATATTGAAAATAGGTGATATACTAATGTCTCCAGTAGCTCCAATTCGTATGCATTTCTTGAATCAAACTTTCTAAGTATCGTACATGGTCCAAACTTCTTCATCTTCAACTTGTTGTATGTCCCAACTGGAAATCTTTCTTTTCTTAGATATACCATAACTTTATCTCCAACTAAAAATTCATGTCTTCTCTTAAATCTGCTTGTTCCTTATACTTACTATTCATCTTCTCAATTGTTTCTTAACTTGATTATATACTATCTCCATATGTCCTACAAATTTTCTACTCCTGCACTCCTCTTATCCTCCATTCTGATATCTCTCAACTCTGTTACTTCTATAGGGTTAGTTCCTATCACAATCTCAAATGGTGTTCTTCCTGTACTCATGTTCACTAAATTATTATATGCAAACTCTGCTTGTGATAGAATCAAGTCCCAATTTCTTGCCTAATCTCCAATCAAGCATCTCAACAAATTTCCCAAACTCCTACTCACTACCTCTTTGTGTCCATTAGTCTATGGATGAAATGTTGAACTGAACTTTAAGTTTGTCTTCATCTTCTTCTAAAGTGTCCTCCAAAAGTATCCAAGAAATCTTGTATCTCTATTTGAAATTATACTCTTAGGTAATCCATGTAATCTCACAATCTCTTTGAAAAATACGTCAGCCACATGAACTGCATCAATTTTTTTCTTACAAGGTATGAAATGTGTCATCTTTGAAAATCTATCCACCACTACAAATATAGAAGCATGTCCCCTTTGTGTCTTTGACAATGAAATCATGCTTATGTCTTCCCAAGGTCTCTCTGGTATTGTCAAAGATTTGTACAATCTAGTATTCTGACTACTTCCTTTTGCAACTTGGCATACTCTATAGCTCTACACAAACTTCCTTACTTCCTTATATATCTGAGGCCAAAAGTAGTTTTTACATACCAAAGCCACTATCTTATCAATTCCAAAATGTCTTGCCAATCCACCACTGTGCTCCTCTTTTATCAGATTATCTCTCATTGAACTCTTAGGTATAAAGAGCTAATTTCCTTTGAACAACATATCCTCCTAAATGAAAGACTCTAACCACTTCTATTTGTCACAATAGGTTCCTTACATGTTTTCCTAGGTTCTACAAAATCAAGGACATCTTCATACATGTTCTTCAATTCTTCAAATCCTAACACTTCAACTCTCAACTTTGTCAGCAAATTCCTTCTTCTACTCAATGCATCTGCAACTTTGTTTAATTTCCCACTCCTATGCTTTAGTACAAAAGTGTAACTCTGTATGAACTCTATCCATCTCATATGTCTTTGATTCAACTTTCTTTAACTATTCAAATATTGCAAAGTTTGATGATCTATATACAACACAAATTTCTTAGGCAACAAATAATGTCTCCACTTTTTCAAGGCTTCAATTATGACATAGAACTAATCATAAACTGAATATCTTTTTCTTGCAACATTCAACTTTTCACTAAAATACACTACAAGTCTTCCTTCTTGACTTCACACTACTCCAATTGCATTTCCACTTGCATCACAATCTACTTAAAATACCTTATTGAAATTTGGTAATGCTAACACAGGTTTCTCTATTACTTTCTACTTCAACAATTCAAAACTTTTATCTGCTCCTGATGTCTACTTAAAGTCTTTTCTATCACATCTTAGTTTCTTTGTCATAGGGTTACATATTGAATTGAAATTTCTAATCAACTTCTGGTAGAAACTAGCTAATCCATGAAATGATCTAACTTATCCAATGCTCTTAGGTGTAGACCACTCAACAATTGCTCTAACTTTCCTAGGGTCCATCTTCAATCCTTTATAGAAATCGTAAATCCCAAATATACCAATTCTTTCTTCGTGAAACTATATTTCTTTATTTTTATCAACAATTTCTCTTCTCTCAACCTCTTCAATACTTGTCTCAAGTGCCACAAATGTTCTTCTTTTGTCTTACTGAGAATCGGAATATCATCCAAACATACAATAACAAACTTAACCAAGAATTTCTTTAAAACTTCACTCATCAATCTCATGAAAGTACTCGATGCATATGTCAATCCAAAAGGCATCACTAAACACTCATACAATCCTTCATTTGTCTTCAAAGTAGTCATCCATTCATCTCCTTCTCTGATTCTAATCTAATGGTATCCACTCTTCAAGTCTATCTTTGTAAAATATTTTGCTCCACTCAAACAATCCAAAATGTCATCCATCCTAGGTAATGGAAATCTATACTGTCTCACAATCGGTGATCGATTGACAACACAAGTAGTCTATCTCAAATTTGGTGATCTATTCATAGAAAGATCTTATAGAATGCCTTCACAAATTTTGCTCACTTCACTCCCAACAGATTCAAACTTTTCTTTGATACCACTTGGTACAGTCACGGTTAGGAGGGTCCACAAAGTGAATAGTCTAGACTATACAACAAGAGTAAACACAATAGAAGCAACTCAATTATAGAATACAAATGTAGATTTAGTCATTTAGTTACATAGATTGAAAATACAAACATGCTAGTAGCATGCAGGCTTACAAATTAGTGCTCACAAGTCTGATTTTCCAATTACAATACATGCATAGTGTTGATGATTGTTTTTAGACAAGTCAACAATAGAGTAAAATACTGAGTATCCAACTCTCTCTTGAATAAAGCTTCTCGAATGCAAAACAAAGTGATCAATCAAGATAACTCCAAGGTTCCTGTTCTTATGATTTGTGATGGATGAACTTAGTGAATACTTCCTTTAGCTTAACTCTCCTTACAATGTGGATGAAGTATTCACGATGTATCAATGATTAAAAAAAGGGTAAAAGATAAGGTTTCAGGAGCTAATCTAAGGTCAATGAAGCAATGATGATGCATGAATAGACAAACTTCTTAATAAACCTAACTCCACTTCGCCAAGGGTGCCTACAACTACATGGACGCCAAGGGTGCCTACAACTATATGGAGTTGGTGCAATCTCCTAAGGTAAACAAATGGTTTTCAAATCATGAAGGATCATATAAGCACTCATTGAATGGTGCAACCCAAACATGCATCCATAACTAAACTTAAGCAAATGATGAGGCTTAGACTAGCTTTACACAACACTTCACCAGCGATTAATGTTAAAAGCATGAGCTAGGAATTGATCAAATATTCAATACAACATACATAACATCAATGAACTTCTAATCTACTTCTAATCTACTTTGAAACATCTCTTCATTCCATCAAGATACAAGAAACCATGCTATTCCACAAGACAACTCTTAACACCAAATGAATTCCAATGTCTTTGCATTAATCTTGAGAAATATTTATAGCAACTTCAAGTCCTCTCAGATAATTTTGAGAGTCTCTTCTATTCTACTCTTCTATTCTACTGCCTACAATCTAATAATTTACAAATGAGGCAACAAGGCCTTTATATAGAGGTCCAAGATTACAATGAATGACTTAGATCAATTCAGATAGCCAAGGGCTTAGATCATGCCACCTTAGTAGGTAGTTACAAGAAATTACTATTTTTAGTACATAAGAGAGGCAATGAAGGCACGTTTTCTAAGAAGATAAGGATAAGATATAATCTTTTAGAGTATCTTCCACATGGGCATCCTCTTTGTCTTCTTTCTTGTTGTAGATACATTGAATGTGACTGAATGATGGGGCGAATTATGATTGGACTGATAATCGGTACATATCACATAGGTGCCACCTCAGCAAACTTGTGGATTTCAACTATTTATTCACTTTGCTCTGTGGTCATATTCCCAAATTGTATCATCTTGTATGATGTCTTCAATGTGATTGCTTGAACTTGAATGTTTGGGAATACTTTGTTGATCTTGCATTGGTCATCTTCCTATAAACTCGATGTGTATGATAGATGTTTCTCACTTTCTTAACATTGGGATTCTCCTTCTGTAGGGTATATGTTGATCCTCTTTTGGTGCATCTTGATAGAGAGTAGTAGGAGATGATGATGATGATGCTTCCTTCTTGATATGTAAAGTAGATGACTTCACAAAGAGACTTGAATGTACTAGAGGAACTTGAATCTTTCTAGATGAATGTCTTTGCTTGATGATGCAAATGATGAAGAGTGTTTGTATGTTGGACTTGAAATGATCACTTGGAGTAGCTATCTTCTATCTTCACTTCACTCCTAGCATAAAGCTGGTTCAAGCTTTTACTTCTTCAATGATTCCTTAGCTCAATCCTCGCTCCTGCAACACAAATAAAGAAGCAACATCAATCCTTTTGATAAACACTTGATTTCAAAACACATAAGAATCATTTCATGCATTTCTAACTTATGCGCATTAGATGATAAATTTGATCTTTGTTAGAAATCTATCATAAAATTCAAATTAAGCATCATATATAGATGAGGCATTGGATGCCAATTTCACTCCTTGACTAGAAACCTTCATAAAACATGAATTTAATCTCCATCCAAAGTGGCTCACTAGTTGACAGTTTCACGCTCTGGTTAAAATTTCACTTTTCAATCTCTATTTTTTACTCCTTGTTCTAGGCGCATTGGATGAGGTTTTTGGTTTCTTTTTAGTTTTGGTGCACTAGATGGGTACATTAGATGATGATTTTGGATCTCCATTGAAACTTCACTTCAAAATATAATTACCCCTCCCTTGATGATGGCGCATCACATGTGGTGCAATGAATGAGGAACTTGATCTTTGCTTGGTTGCTCTTGCAATCATCCTCATCTAATTGTGGTGCACTGGTTGACGATTTTAATTTCTGGTTGATCAATCACTTGAAACTTGGAACTCATATCATATTGAAATGGTGCCTAGGATTACCACTTTGTCTTTCACTTGAAGGATGCATTTGATAAACATTTCACCCAAGGCACATTAGATGTCAACTTTGATCTTCCCTTGAAGTTTCATCTTATGTAAACCACATCAGCCTTCTTGATCTAGGTGCAGCAGATAAGCATTTTGGATCTTCTTGAAACTTGTCTAAAATTTACAATCTATACCACTTCCTTCAAGGACATTGGATAAGGATCTTGGACTTCTCTTAAATTTTAATCTTAAAACTTATTGCTGATTCCTAGATGAAGGTGCATCGGTTCTGTCATAGCAGATCATGATTTTGGATCCTCTTTTGAAAGCCTCTAAATTCTCAACAAGATTGCCACCTCCTTTGTCGCATTGGATACTAATTTTGATCCTTCATTTGAGAGTCTCTTATAAAACTTGAATTCATCTTTCTTCAAATGTGGCCCACCAGATCAGGCACACCAGATTAGCATTCTAAATCTTCTTGAAATGTATCAAATTTTGAACTTAAACCCCCTTTCAAAGATGGTGCAAGGGATGAGGTTTTTATCTTCCACTTAAAACCTTCATAAATCTTCCATTCAACCTCACTTATGAGTGGTGCATTAGATGGAGGTTTTAAATCTTCTAAACACTGGATCTCCCTTTGATTTGTACCAAGGTGGCGCACTAGATCCACATGTTGAATCCTCTTGATGGAATGTTCATAACACTCGACTCCATCCTCATTAATTGTGGCACATTAGATTGGGCGCACTAGTAAAGTATTTTGATCTCTTCTCAAAAGTCTCTTGAAATTCCACATTCTTATCCCTTGGTGCATTGGATTGAGGTTTTAGATCCTCTATTGAATGCTTTGAAAATCTTGATTTTATCATCTTTCATAAGGGCACATTAGTTCAAGTGCATGAGATGAGGATTTTGGTTCATTTTGAAAGTTGCAACTCCATCATCAAAATAATCTTCCTCACCTTGGTTGCATTGGATCATGATTTTAATATCTTCTTCAAATTACACTTAAAACTTCACTCCAACCTTGGTGCAATGGATGGGTCGCATTGGATCCACATTTTGATCTCTAGTTGAGAGTAGCGCATTGGATCAAGATTTTGCGCTCCCCTCATGTCTTGGCGTAGTGTATGGGAATTTTGATCTCCCTTCAGTACTTAGCCATTTTTCAAACTTTCTCAAGGTAAGGTATATTGAAAAATATATTTAAGTATAAGAAATAAATTTCTTATATATTAAATATTTTTCAATATACCTTTCAGGATGTTTGAGATAGGTCTCGAATCCACCGGATTTAACATGTAGAATCTAGAATTTGGAGGATCCACCAGATTTTAGACAGTCAAATTTTTAGGATTTTCAAGATATCAGGATATTAGACTTAGTTATTTTTAGGATCTCAAACATGCATTAGGATATTATGATTTCTACCACAAGGCTATAGACTCAAACACCACTGACTTCATAATGCAACCAACCTAAGACATCATCCAAGACTCAAGCAAAGCATCAAAGGTAAAAAAATGGGGGGTCCCCATTTGTAATGGGGTGATGTGTGATTAGGTCACAACATCTAGCGCCAATCCAAATAAATGTTCCTGAACATTTCAAAGATGAAGACTCAATCTAGACTCAGAAACTTCAGACACTCTTCCTCTACTCATCAACCAATTAGACGACGAACTCAAAATGGAAAAGAATCATAGATTGGATCAAAACACTACATTTCTTGATGTCTGATTAAAGATAAGTTTCAATTAAAACAACTTCTTAAATGTTTCAAAGATAAACAAAAATCAAGTTTCTACATTTCCACATACTCCCACACACTAGATCAAATAAACACAACTACCTGATCAAAGAATCAAAACCAATTGCCAACGCAACTATCTGTATTTGAGGATTCAATTGTGAACACTTGCATTCATTTCCATCCCTTAGAAGCTAGGATCATCTAAGCTTACCTATCTCAAGTTAGGTAAATTCATTAAAAATGGATGAATGGAAATATATACATATGGATGAAATGGTAAATGAGGAGATGCATTGACACAGAACAGAACAATGACAGGGCAGGTGATATGAAAATGATTAGAAATGGAATGACATGAAGTGGGGGGGGGATGTAATGAGACAGGGTGTCTCTACCATAACACCTGTTTCCTAGGTTTTTGTCATGGTACTTATCCAAGGTGCCACTGAAGGTGGTTTTCACCTGTGGACAAAATTTTTTTCTTTAATATTTTTTTTTCTTTTTTCATTTTTTTTTCATTTTTTTTAGATAACCATTACATACGGTGCCTATTTGCTAGGTTTTCACCATAGTAATGGATGGAAAGAATTCCAGAGTCTGATTCTGCAGTTAGCATGATGGTCCAAACAAAACCATGTCAATTTATTATACTTATGGATGTTGGCAGAAAATGACAAAATGATACAGAAAAAGTGGATTATGATGCAGATTATGTAAAATAGGTAAGTGAAAAGTGTATCCAGAGACAAACCCAGTGAATGATGGGATATATTGGATGGTGGAAAATGTAGTGGAAATGGAAGTGGAGTAAATGGAATGAAAACCATAATCAACACTTGTTCATATCAACTTAAACTTTGAAGCTTGCAAGTGGAGGGGAAATGAATAAAGGGACGGGAATGGTGATTAATAGATAGGTGAAACGGTAACTTCATAACCCACACGAACTTAGAATTTTTCAAATATGGAAGCCTCTTTGGATTCAGATTCTTGGACTTAAGTACCCAGAGCTTTGCCTTTTCCATTTGGAAGTATGGAATGAAATAGCCTTTGAATATGCTTTGGTTTGATTGCTGGTATTTGTGAAGGCATAAAGATTTATAGGATTTTCAGGAATTTAGTTTCTTGATGGGTAAAAGGCATCCAAAAATTTATTTTATGGAAATATGGGGGATGGGTGGAGGAATTGTAAGCTTCTCAATTAGACGACACTTACATTTATTGATCATGATTAGGAAATGGTTAAATGGATGAAGGAATAGGGTGGATGAAAATAGATAAAGTGACAAAAAGATGAATGGCAAAAGGTATGGATAGCTACATGCTTCTAGACTTTGCATGGGAATGGAAGTGGAATGGATACACATGCAATGGGTGAATGATAGAAAATGGTGGATCAATGCGTAATGGATGGGAATACCAACATCTTAAATTTACTTACCTTGCAGTGACCAAGGCTATATGAATAGATATTGACATGGATGAACTCCAAATGCTTCATTCATAAGGACTTCAATTTATCCTTTTGGAGTATGCAACGAACAATAGGACTGTACAAATAATTCAGACATCAGACTTGAATTCATTATTTGATGGAAAGGGCAAAGTGGATGGAGGCTTTATTGCTTTCAAAAAGGGGGGATAAGTGGAATGAAATGGATGGAAGTATGCAAAGATGCTTATTATGGAGCAAAGTAGAAACATGAATTACCTTGAGATTTTCACTTGATCCAGGCTCACAAAGACTTTCCTAGCAACTTTGGGGATTATTAAAATATGTAAAGTATAAAACCTCAAAATACTTCAGTCAATATAGAACAAATGATTCATCTTCCAAGAACAAGCAGTCATGCAATCTGACATTGGCAATGGAATCCACAGGAAATCCATCAGTCATGACCCATGTTTCTCAAAGGAACACATAAGAATTCATAAAATTTAGATTTGCATTTTAAAGTATTATGATCAGAAGATAATGTTGTCAAGACACAATATATGATTAGTTTCCAAGTCAAGTCCAAAGTCTAACGAGATGATAAACATGAAAGAAAAATGTTTTCAAACTCTAAGAGTTTCATGAATGGATGTCTAAAAAATGAACTAACATACTATCACAGATTGAAACCAGAGTATGTGTGTTTAAGATAACATCACCTTCTTACAAATAGGAAACTCGACATGACAACCAACTAAATAACTAACACTAATCTACGAAAGCAAACAACAACAACTAAGTAAAGCGAACAACTACCAACAACTAAGCTAAGAAAAAGACAACAACAAGCAATCAAGCAACCTAAAAGAAAACTACTCTAATCAAACCAAGCAAACAAAGCAAAACTAAGTTAAGACAAACCAACACTTGAGTCAAATGACAGCAAGGGAGCAAATCTATTCTGAGATGCAACATGAAAAAAAAAATCCTACTCTAACTTAGCTATGTACAAGCAACTGAGGGATACAACCCAGGAGACCTAAGTATGTACACACCCTAACATGATTTTTTAGAATGAACAAGAGTAACAATGTGTAAGTGAATGTACAAAGTTTTGCAAATTTATCTTTGAATTCAGAAAGAATATCTTGTACAATATATTTCTCATATTCAGACAAAATTTTGCACAAGATTATAAATTATTGCAATTTAAAAGGACCATGATTTATCCAAACACAAGTTGCTTTTCCTGATATTCCATAACCAAAATCATATTTTTCATACTCATCATTTGGAAATTCATAATCATCAAATTCAAAAAATTTCCATTCAAGATCATGGAAAGATACAACCTGGTGTTCTTCATCATTAAAATCAAGGAGAGATACAACCTGATGGTCTTTGTTTGGAAGTAAAAATTCATGCTTGTCGACTATCGATATGTCTGGAGATCAAAGTTGGTGATGGATCATACCACTTGCATTCGCAACATGCATTAGCACTTCTTGAATGGTTAGCAGTGGGATTCGAATTGCTTGTCAAATTTGATCTTCATTTCATCAACTTGGTCATCTTGGGATGACTTTGGTAGGAACTCTCATTGTATTTCATCCATGAGAGCATCGAGTGCTCCTCCAAATTGTTGTTCATTTGATAGGTCTTCGATGAAGGCTTGGAGTGCTTCTTGCAATGCATCCAGTTGCCTATCTTCCAACAACTCTTTCTGTACTTCATGTAACTCACTTTCAAGGATCTCCCTATGTAGAATGAATGAATGTTCCTCAATGAATTCATCTTCTTGCAATGAACTCAAGTTATTTTCTTCTTTGATG
Source organism: Cunninghamia lanceolata (assembly GCA_027924645.1). Taxonomy (NCBI): domain Eukaryota; kingdom Viridiplantae; phylum Streptophyta; class Pinopsida; order Cupressales; family Cupressaceae; genus Cunninghamia; species Cunninghamia lanceolata. The sequence goes on along the minus strand of BSBN01001670.1, from coordinate 1,632,487 downwards.
GGGGAGTCAACATCTTGTTCATCACTGGCCTTCATTTGAATATCCTCTATTTCCTTTTCAAATTTAGCAGGCTCTTCCATGATGGCTTGGAATGCTTCTTCCAACCTTAATTGTTCCTTTACTTGATGAATGGCTTCCTGGCAAGATGAACATGTGAGTTTTGAATGAGCTGTGTTATGAATTTTGTAACAACCATCTAGAATCAACATTTCTTTTGCCGGTAGGTCCTTCTCAATGCTCAGTGTTTTCTTGATCATTTCCTTGAAGCTTGTGAATAACTCTCTTTTGTCAAACAACACTTCAGGAAGCACCTTTGTGGGAACAATCAGATCATGTACCTGTGAAAAAGAAATTTTCCCTTGCAATGCTAATTCCATCCTTCATAAAAATGTCATGCAGTATAACTCCTCGTGTCCATTAATGTTGTGAATTCTACATCCTTTCCTTGATGCAAAGTCACTAAAACTCTTAGGATGAAGTTGTGCATTCAAAGTCAACCAAAGCTGAAGAATATCATTTTGAGAATGATCCACCTTGAACTGCCTTGAAATTTTTGAGAAATCCATGTCTTTATACTTTTGGTATTTTCAATTTTTTACTCCTTTTGTATTTTTGCTTTTCTACTTTTCTTTTTGCATTTTTTGGGATATAAGAGAGATCTCAAAATCTTGAATCTTTCTGTCAAAGCCCACTTCAAACTTCAATCCACCATTTCGGAGTATCTAGTTGCTCTTGAAATGAAGAATATCCATATTCATGCCCTCCTTCTAGCACCAAACATGTTGATGATTATTTTTAGACAAGTCAACAATAGAGTAAAATACTAAGTATCCAACTCTCTCTTGAATAAAGCTTCTCAAATGTTAAAAAAAGTGATCAATCGAGATAACTCCAAGGTTCCTGTGCTTATGATTTGTGATCGATGAATTCAGGGAATACATGTGATCTTGTTGATTATCACAAAGGGACTTACGCTGACTTCTTCATACTTCATTTAGCTTATCTATCCTTACAATGTGGATGAAGTATTCATGATGTATCAATGATAAAAAAAGGGAAAAAGATAAGGTTTAGGGAGCTAATCTAAGGTCAATGAAGCAATGATGATGCATGAATAGACTAACTCCTTAATAAACCTATCTCCACTTTGCCAAGGGTTCCTACAACTACATGGAGTTGGTGCAATCTCCTAAGGTAAACAAATGGTTTTCAAATCATGAAGGCTTATATAACCACCCATCGAATGGCATAGCTCAAACAAGCATCCATAACCAAACTTAAGCAAATGATGAGGCTCAGACTAGATTTACACAACACTTCACCAGTGATGAATGTTAAAAGCATGGGCTAGGAATTGATCAAATATTCAATACAACACACATAACATCAATGAACTTCTAATCTACTTTGAAACATCTCTTCATTCCATCAAGATACAGGAAACCATGTTATTCCACAAGACAACACTTAACACCAAATGAATTCCAATGTATTTGCATTAATCTTGAGAAATATTTACAACTTCAAGTCCTCTCAGAGAATTTTGAGAGTCTCTTCTATTCTACTGCCTATAATCTAATAATTTACAAATGAGGCAATAAGCCCTTTATATAGAGGTCAAGGATTACAATGAGTGGCTTTGATCAATTCAGATAGCCAAGGACTTAGAGAGGCAATGCAGGCACATTTTCCAAGAAGATAAGGATAAGATAGAATCTTTTAGATTATCTTCCACATGGGCATCCTCTTTGTCTTCTTTCTTGTTGTAGATACATTGAATGCGGCTAAATGATGTGGTGAATTATGATTGGACTAATAATGGGTACATGCCACATAGTTGTCATCTCAACAAACTTATGCATTTCAACTATTTATTCACTTTTCTTTGTGGGCATATTCCCAAATTGTATCATCTTGTATGATGTCTTCGATGTGATTGCTTGAACTTGAATGTTTGGGAATACTTTGTTGATCTTGCCGTGTTCATCTTCTTGTAAACTGGATGTGTATGATAGATGTTTCTCACTTGCTTAACATTGGGATTCTCCTTCTGCAGGGTATATGTTGATCCTCTTTTGGTGCATCTTGATAGAGAGTAGTAGGAGATGATGATGATGATGCTTCCTTCTTGATATTTAGAGTAGATGACTTCTCAAAGAGACTTGAATGTACCAGAGAAACTTGAAGCTTTATAGATGAATATCTTTGCTTGATGATGCAAATGATGAAGAGTGTCAGTATGTTGGACTTGAAGTGATCACTTGGAGCAGCTATCTTCTATCTTCACTTCACTCCTAGCATAAAGGTGGTTCAAGATTTTACTTCTTCGATGACTCCTTAGCTCAATCCTCACTCTTGCAACACAAACAAAGAAGCAACATCAATCCTTTCGATAAACACTTGATTTCATAACACATAAGAATCATTTCATGCATTTCTAACTTATGCGCATTAGATGAGAAATTTGATCTTCGCTAGAAAGCAATCATAAAATTCAAATTAAGCATTATATATGGATGAGGCATTGGATGCCAATTTCACTCCTTCCCTAGAAACCTTCATAAAACTTGAATTTAATCTCCATCCAAAGTGGCGCACTAGTTGACAATTTCATGCTCTGGTTAAAATTTCACTTTTAAATCACTATTTTTTACTCCTTGTTCTAGGTGCATTGGATGAGGTTTTTGGTTTCTTCTTTGTTTTGGCGCACTAGATGGGCACATTAGATGATGATTTTGGATCTCCATTAAAACTTCACTTCAAAATATAATTACCCCTCCCTTGATGATGGCGCATCACATGTGGTGCAATGAATGAGGAACTTGATCTTTGTTTGGATGCTCTTGCAATCATCCTCATCTAATTGTGGCGCACTGGTTGAGGATTTTAATTTCTGGTTGATTAATCACTTGAAACTTGAAACTCATATCATCTTGATATGGCACCTAGGCTTACCACTTTGTCTTTCACTTTAAGGATGCATTTGATAAACATTCCACCCAAGGCGCATCAGATGACAACTTTGATCTTCCCTTGAAGTTTCATCTTATGTAAACTACATCAACCTTCTTGATCTAGGTGCAGTAGATAAGTATTTTGAATCTTCTTGAAACTTGTCTAAAATTTGCAATCTATACCACTTCCTTCAAGTGCATTGGATAAGGATCTTGGACTTCTCTTAAATTTGTATCTTAAAACTTATTGTTGATTCCTAGATGAAGGCGTATTAGTTCTGTTGCAACAAATCATGATTTTGGATCCTCTTTTGAAAGCCTCTGAATTCTCAACAAGATTGCCACATCCTTTGTCATATTGGATGCTGATTTTGATCCTTCATTTGAAAGTCTATTATAAAACTTGAATTCATCTTTCTTCAAATGTGGCCCACCAGATCAGGCTCACTAGATTAGCATTCTAAATCTTCTTGAAATGTATCAAATTTTGAACTTAAACCCCCTTTTAAAGATGGCACAATGGATGAGGTTTTTATCTTCCACTTGAAACCTTCATAAATCTTCCATTTAACCTCACTTATGAGTGGCACATTAGATGGAGGTTTTAAATCATCTTAACACTGGTGCATTGGACATCAACTTTGATCTATTTTTGATTTGCACCAAGGTGGCGCAATAGATGCACATGTTGAATCCTCTTGATGGAATGTTTATAATACTTGACTTCATCCTCATTAATTGTGGCGCATTAGATTGGGCGCACTAGTAAAGGATTTTGATCTCTTCTCAAAAGTCTCTTGAAATTCTACATTCTTATCCCTTGGCGCATTGGATTGAGGTTTTAGATCCTCCATTGAATGCTCTCAAAACCTTGATTTTATCATCTTTCATAAGGACGCATTGGTTCAAGCACATGAGATGAAGATTTTGGTTCCTCTTGAAAGTTACAACTCCATCAAAATAATCTTCCCCACCTTGGTCGCACTGGATCATGATTTTAATATCTTCTTCAAATTACACTTAAAACTTCACTCCAACCTTGGCGCAATGGATGGGTCGCATTGGATCCACATTTTGATCTCTGGTTGAGAGTGACGCACTGGATCAATATTTTGTGCTTCCCTCATGTCTTGGCACAATGTATGGGAATTTTGATCTCCCTTCAGTACTTAGCCATTTTTTCAACTTTCTCAAGGTAAGGTATATTGAAAAATATATTTAAGTATAAGAAATGAATTTCTTATACTTTAAATATTTTTCAATATACCTTTCAGGATGTTTGAGATAGGTCTCGAATCCACTGGATTTAACATGTAGAATCTAGAATTTGGGGGATCCACCAGATTTCAGAATTAGTCAAATTTTTAGGATATCAGACTTCAAATTTTTAGGATATCAGACTTAGTCATTTTCAAGATCTCAAACATGCATCAGGATATTATGATTTCTACCACAAGGCTATAGACTCAAACACCACTGACTTCATCATGCAACCAACCTAAGACATCATCTAAGACTCAAGCAAAGCATCAGAGCTAAAAAAAGGGGGGGGTCCCCATTTGCAATGGGGTGATGTGTGATTAGGTCACAACACACAAGATATAGCTTTGAAGTACCTTAAACAACAAAATCCTAAGACTAAAACTTCATATTATGATTCACTACTTTCCTAGGCATCTATTACGTGATTATATACCATCTCCCAATCATAAGATTCCTCTGCGTCGGCCAAACAGATTACAAACTCCAATGAAAGAGATGTAATGTGTGTACATGGATAGATTGGACCTAAACTTATGTGAATCCTCCACAAGTGAATGAATCCATGTGCAGTTATTAGAGAAGGTCACCCACATCCCAAAGCATCTTGAATGATGTGTAATTTAGATCCACAAGTCGTGAACATGCTCTGCAAGTCTTCTCCTTTAGCTATCTGCCTAAGACTCTTTGAATGCTCTGCTATGAGAAAATAGTTGATCTTCTAATAGCAATATCTTTCTAGAAACTGATCCAAATGATCTGAAATTTGGATATGATGTGCATGAAGATGTCTAAATGCTAAGTCCATCTCTAGAAGGTCTGAAACAAAACTACAATAGAATATGGATGAAAATACAAAAACTGCTACTGACTGAACTAACTATACTGGACTAGGAAAATGAAAGAAACAAAATGAAATGCAAATATTTTTGGTTGATACAAGATTTCTCTTGAATTAGGGATGCCCTTACATTAATATACAAGTCAATCAAATTAAGACTAAGGGTACAAATCATGTGTGCTCAATTTAATTTTAGCCAGTGCTTCTAGGTTGCAACAATGATAGTCCATGCTCATAAATGGAACTAGGTCAACCTATAGAGAATTTAGAAGCTTCTCCCACTCTTTGTCCAAGGGTGGATTGATCATCTATAAGAGTCTAAAGTGGCACTCTTGTTTAATGGTGCATTCATAGGATACCTCCTATGCTTGAGCCATAAATGTTTGTACAAGGACCTGAAGCTCTATCAATGTCTTGAAAACTAAGTGAACTTCTTTGATAAAATGAGATAAGGACCACATGTTGAATATAGTTTATTCTTGGCTCTTCTCATTCACTAGTTCTAGAAATGTGGCTCTTCTCATTCACAAGGCTTAGGTGATGTGGCCTCCATTTTAGCCTTGTAATATGATCTTCACAAGACCTTGATGTGGTAAAGGGAAGCCACTAACTATTTGAGTTATTTAATTTGGACCTTTAACCTCTTGACCTCCTTTGATTCTTCTATTATATTCTTTAGGTCAACCTCCTTTTCTCTTAGGCCCTTGAGTGTCTAGTCCTAGGTGTCCACTTAATTATTTAGTTTTTCTATCTCATAATCTTCACTAGAGGCCTTTTCCTTTAGTGATCTATTTCAATAGTATTGGCACTAGTTTTAGCCTTTTCATATATTAATTATACCTCCAAGTTTTCCACTTGATTTCATAATACATTCTTGGTGGTTGTCTTAGTTACCATCTATCTTTTCCCTAGTGCCAACTCTATTCTTGCTTTAGTCAATTTCGTTTTAATCTCTAGGAGTTGCTTCTACCTATGTATCTTTAGCTTCAACGGCTTTCTCTACAAGTTTGGTGACATAGCCTTCTAATGCCTTTATTTTCACTTCAAATGCTTTAAGTATGTACAAATTTTCAAAGTCTGAAGCACTTTATGTATAGCTTTTCTAACTATCTCTCTCTCTCGCCCCATCTCTATCTCTCTATCTCTTCCTCTTTTCTCCCTAGACCTATATATCTATATATTTCTCCCTCTATCGTTTAATATCTCTATCCTCCCTCTTTCTATCTCTCTCCCTCTCTAAAGCCTTTCAACAAATCCATTTTGTGCATATCTTGCAACCATGGTATTCCAGGAGAATGAAGATGCTACTACTATTCTTGACAGTTAGGAGACTATTGAGGATGCCACCCCTAGGGAATTTTGAGGGAAATCAGATGATAAAGATCTTCCACCCTCTGCTAGTGTTGATCATGTTGCTTAGTGTTTTGTATGTCTTTCAATGTTAGACATTATGTTTTGATTGTGTTTTGAGGTTGACATATTTTTTATTCACCTTTTGAGGCTATGAATGCATGGGTTTGACTTTTTACCACCCTACTTTTTTTTGTGTGTGAATGTGTACTATTTATTCCTTTAATATAAGTTAAATAGGATGCACTATTTATTCATTAAAAAAAATTCCTAAGAGTTCTGATTATGAGTACAGTGATATTTCTAACTGCTAAGGGAAGATAAATAGCTAAAATTTCTATATTGTCGAGTCCAAAAAATTCTAAAGACATAAAGAGCTAAAGAATAGGTCCCTAGATTAGGGACATCTTGATGGAATCCTAGACTCTATCTATCTATCCTAGGGTTGGTTTAACATCTTTGTACTTTGTTCTGGGATTAAGGGGATGTAGTGGGATGGTCACTGAGGCTTGGTCACAATTTTGTGTTTCCTTGGATTAACTTGTTCATATTTTAGAATATTTTTTCATGAGACAAACTTAAAAACAAGATTTAAATGATTTTGCTTGTTTCATTGTCATTGGAAAAGTACCACTGTTATCTGTTGCTTTTGTTCCATGTAGTGTTCGATGTTGATATTGCATATTTCTATGTGTTTTATAGGATATAAAATTGCGAGGAGGTGGCAAACAATTCAACATTAAGAATTCACAATGGGAATTGCTCCAATCACACATTTCATACCGACTGTCATATTCACTATGTGTAAGTATGACAACCTTTTTGATATTGCTATATGCAGGAATATATATTTTTTTATTCGTCAAGGTTACATCACATACTGTTAAGCTAAAGTATACATGGATTGAGTGAATATATCCTTGTCTTATTATCAGGGCTATGCATCTATCCTTTATTTAAGGATGCCATCAAATTTCAAGATTATTTTGAGGGGGGTAATGGTTGAACATCACAGCATAGCTAATGATATGAAATTTTCGAAAGTAGTAACTTACAAGCCACAATTTGGTGCTGGTATGAAAGAGGTAAAGAGGAATTTCTATTCTTTTGTACTTTGAGATGGCTGTTTGTATTTCATGTCATGAATAATAATGCTACTACTCTTCCTCGTCATTTTTGCTTTCCAAAGCACATTTACTAAAGAAGTACTTGTAACATATACATGATAAGAATGTGACCTTTTATGGATGTGCATTTTGTTGTCATTTTGATGTTCTTTCCACAAGATTAGATGAAAATTATTACATTTATGGCTGCAGTTCTATTCTAATGCCTTTGTCATGTAGAGTTGTGAATTTATCTGATGGATTTTTATAATATGTGCATGGAGATCTGATTGATGTATCTAATTCAATTATATGCAGGTAGTAGTTCGAACAACCATAGGATTTACAAAAGAAGCTCCCTTTCTTTATATTGAAGGTTTCAATGTTTATCACAAGAATCGACTTATCATGGTTAGTAAAGAGCACCTTTACTTTAAAACAAACAATATGCATGTTCCAAAAAATATTGGGGATAATTTGATAAACAGGAAAGAAATCTTTTCCATTTTAGACACTATAGTTCTTCATTGTTTCTATTAGTCGGTAGTCATATGTAGCCTTTATTTGCTTCTACTATCAAATACCTGTCAAATTTTCATTTACTTTTGTTTTGAATATTGCTATCTAGTATTGTTGGGATTTACTGATAAATTTTATTCCTTTTTGTTAATGCTTTCTTACATAGCCCTTTTGGAAGCTTTGGCAAGGTAATAGGAGTAGAGAGAGAGGTATCATAGGTATGTATTTAAACTCTATTTAACCCTCTGCCAATGTGATGTAAGTGAGCAAGATCTGTAGTAACATTATATTGAAAAATGAAAGGGCATATCATGGACAGAAGATTGTGCTAAAATTGATTATTTTGGTAATGTGATTATAACCCATTTCTGCATATTGTAAATTTTAATGTGTATAACAGGTGTTCTTGAGGCAAACTTCATTGAGCCTGCACATGATAAACAGGACTTTGAAATAACTGCAATCCTACTTCGGTTAGAAGCAAAACTCAAACAGATGACTCATAATTATTGGTATGTCATGATTATTTTTAAAATTATGGGTTGAAGTACTTCTCTAACACAATAATTTAATACTTATAGTGCATAATATTTCCACAAAGTCACGTTCTTCACAGCAGCTGGAGTCTTCCCTGTTGGTATTATTTGTTTGTTGTTACTGAAGTTCGAGTCCAGTTTTCTAATTTTGATTTTAATCAGGGGGCTACATTAGTGAACTTTCAAATATCTTATACATGTCAAGAGGTCGCACTATCATGAAAAATTAGGAATTATATTTGAAGTTTGTAATATGAAGAAAAGTGGACTGGGACACCTCCTCGTACTTATCTTAGGGGGATAAAGGGAGTACGCTCCCCCTCCCTTTCCATCTCTCCTTCCCCTAAATCCCAATTCTGGTTTCTTTATAAAAATATTGACACAGGATCTTGAAGAAACTTTTGAGATGTCCCCTTTTAATGTATATTTAATTATGTACAAGATTTGAAGTTATACATCAGAAAGAGATAATATGTAGAGGGAAGTGTACAGAAGGAATCACACAACTGTGAGTCTGTGCAGTCAACGTAATGCAGAAATAACCAGTAAAGGGCTGCTGTATGGTTTGAGGTTGGTAAACCATAAAATCCTCAAACCAGCTTCCGAACTACAAAAGAATCCTTAATTGGAGAGACAATGAATTGACAGAACTACAAGAGGTCACTTGGGTGGTTAGGACACCTACCTCAGAAGACATACTATCGTTTTGATGAGTTTGAACTTTGAGTTTTAAAGTCTCCAGGATCTGCCCCCGATTCAAGATAAAGTAAACTGAAAGCTCTCTCAGCCTTGTAGCTGCAATGCTTGTAGGTGTAGCAACATATACCAACAAGACAATACCAGGAATGAAGGATGCACCTAGTGTAAGATTTATGAGGGAAGCCAATTGAAACTCCTGATATTGCTACAGTTGTCATTGAGCAATAGGAAGGACAAGTGATAACCTCAAAAAATCATGGAGCAGGATTAGAACTTGATGGATGGGCATTTCAGAACAATGCTCAGAAAGTCTGAAAAGGAAGTGGTTAACGTCAACAAATAATCCTTTGCAGGATGTGGTTGTGAGATCCTTTGCAGGACTACCATTGTGACATCAAGAAGATCCAGCAGAAATCCATACAGAATGAGATCCCTGCCATGGACTATTATTGTGATCTCTTGCTACTGTTGTGATCTTTTTAAGTTCTAAGCTTCTCAAAATCAGACCTTTCTTGGACTACTGCAGGCCCTTTGCAGAACTACTGTGGTAATTGTTGTGTCATGGGATCTTGCACTATCATTAAATTGTTTAGATCCAACGTTAGGGCAGTTCTGAGGAAGTTTTCTAGTGTATAACCATAAACAACTAATAACAATTATGCTTTCTTAAGAACATTGACTATTTATAGAGCTTTAGAACTATGTTTCCAGAAACGCAACGGAAGGCTTCCGTTTCCCGTTTTAACGGGCGAAGGGCGAAACGCCGTTTCCGTTGTGAACGGCCGTTTCTAGCTTGCTGTTTGCGTTTCTTCAATCCGTGCTTCTGTTTTTTGCGTTTTTGTTTTTTTCGTTGAAATTTTGGTGAGTTATTTGATTTTTAAACCTAACTTAAAATTTTAATAAAAATCTGTGCTTCTGTTTTTTGCGTTTCTATTTTTTTTCGTTGAAATTTTGGTGAGTTATTTGATTTTTAAACCTAATTTAAAATTTAAACTTAAGTTGTGCCCTTTTCTTTATTTACTTAATGTTATTTAATATGAATTTGTTTTATTTTTAAAATGTTTTATATTTATTCTTATTTTTATTTTTATTAGAAATAATAATTAAAGTTAAAATATATAATTATATTTATAATTTTTGGATTTTTAAATTAATTTAAAAATATATTTTAAATATAAATATATATTTTAATTTTTATAATTATATTTATGAAAATATATATGTATATAAAATCCATTTCTTATACGCAGCCTCTAGATACTTCGTTTCTCGTCATGTTGCCGTTTCGGTTGCCGTTTTCGTTTCTCGTTTCTGATAACATAACTTTAGAAGCCAGCTGACAAAATCTGTAGAGGAAGACTGTCATTCTAGTTCCTGCAAATGTCCCGTAAGACACCCGGAACCCCTTTGTGGGGTCAACGTTCTGGTACAAGCTCCTCAAAGGATTGGGGAGAAAGGGATCAACTATCAACACGATCAGCTCCTAGGTCTCAAACGGACAGAGGAGAAAAAGAGAAAAGAGTAAGTTTTTCAGAACAAACTTTAGTGAACAGGAGGACTCCCCTTCCACCTCAAGGCACCGCTTTCAGGGAGGCTAGATATGGTCAGTATAGGAACTCCCACAACAGGTCGCATCAAAGAGACTTCAAAAGAAGCCTGGGTAGAAGAAGAACTTTTCAGAAAGGAAGGAGGTTTTTTAACCAGAAGAATTACAAAGGAGGCCCTGACTTCCAAAACAGAACCAGTGGGGAGCAGTCAGAGAGAAGGGTATCTGAGGTTAGACCCAAAATCACAGAGGTGATAAGAAAAAATCCTGTTGAGGTCTTGGTTTCACTCCCAGATGAGGCTTTGAAGGAGAGACAAGAAATTCTAAAGGAAAAAGCCTTTATAGGTAAGGTAGTGAATACCCATTATGGTTCTGATGATTTCCTAACTTGGGCAAAAGATTCTTGGGGTAAAATGGAAGAGATTGATTACCTAGGAAATGGGTCTTTTGCTTTCATCTGTACCGACCAAATGCAGAGGGACAAAACCTTAGATAAGAATCTGTGGAAGTATGGAGATAATTGTGTTTACTGGCAACCGTGGAAAGCCAATTTTTCCTCAGGGACAGAGAAGATTCCTTTTTTACCCATGTGGGTTCAAATTTCAAATTTACCAGCAGAATATAGAACTCCGGAAATTCTGAAATTGATAGGCGAATCCATGGGAGACTGTCAAGACATTGTTTTAAACAAAGAACCAAGTTGGACTTCAGATGTAAGATTAACGATTCTCATGAGGATGGCTAAAGAATTTCCCAAGAAGGTAAATATAGCAAGAACTGAAGGTGTTTGGGAATAGGACGTCTTCTTTGAGGTGCCATTGGATTTGGAGCAAGCTCTGGAGAACTCTTCAGATGGTGATCAAAGAGATAACGAGGATGTTCAATCCCTCAGTCAGGGCTTGAATATCCCTCGGGCTGGGAGCTTCTAGAATGGAGAATGTACAGTCACATGACCTTCAGGAAGAAGATTTTTCTCTTCAAATCCTGGAAAGGCCCTTGGAGAGTTTACCTCTTCAAGAGAAAGATCCTTTAGAGACTCATTGTCATTCAGACTTTGTAGAACTTCAATCTATCTCTGCAGAGAATCTTCAAGAGTACTAGGAGTGTCTAAATGGTGAGAATGCTAAGGATCTTGGAAAAGAAGATGGCCTGGGCAAATCAAAAAAGGACCCGTCTGAAGGGGTCTCAGGAAAACCTGCAGAGAATGGGGAAGGTTCTGAGCGTTCAGACATTAAATTGCAGGTATTGTATGAGAAAGATATTTCAAAGTTTACAAATTCTTTGTATGAAGAATTGATAGAGGAAGTTCTGCAAGAAGATGAGTCTCTCCTCGACACGTCCTCTGTACGTATACATCAAACTCTTATGGCTGCCAAAAATGCAAAGAACACACCCTCTAGGAGGAGTTTAAGACAGAAGAAAGGAAAGGAACTTTATGAGATTCTAGGAAACATGGAAAAAGTTTCTCCCAAAACATCCAAAAAGAGGGGAGTAGGAAGCTTTCCTTAGGAGCAATGAAACTCCTCACGTGGAATGTTAGGGGCTTAAATACCCCTAACAAAAGACATCTCATCAAGTCCCAACTAAATTAGATGCTGATATTGCAAGAGCAGATATATTGATGTTGCAAGAAACTAAATTAGATGCTGATGCTGCATCTTTTTTCTTTAGCAAATGGAAAGATTGGGAAGTAGAAACACATCCATCTAATGGCTCCTCGGGTGGTTTAGCAATTCTATGGAATAAGAACTTACCAAAGTTTGAGGTAGTGGGCAACAGAGACCACTGGATCCTGGGGAAATTCCTGGGAGTTTTCTTTGGGAAAGACTTGTGGATTATGAACATTTATGGTCCTTCAGGAGCAAACCAGAAATCCCATCTCTGGTCACACTTGTCAAAGCACTTGCAAATGTTAAGAAATGAGGTGGTCATTTTGGGTGGTGACTTCAACGTGTTTTTGGACAGGTCAGAAAAACAAGGTGGCTCTTCGGGGTCTTCTCAATTGATATCAGATTTTGGGGCCTTTGTTAACACTTGTTGCTTATAGGATTGTAGGTCGTCCAATGGGATCTTCACATGGTCAAATAGAAGAAATGATGGTTCAGGAGTAGTAGAAAGGTTGGACACGTTTGTTCTCTCTTCACATTGTATTCTAGGAAACTTGAGCTTCTTTTCCTCTATCCTCCCATTTACAGGTTCTGATCACTTCCCGGTGAGCCTTTCTTTAGGAGGATCTCAAAAAGGTATGAGTATATTTTTCCAGTTCCAAGAAATGTGGTTTAGGGGCCCTGATTTCATTCCCAATCTTCAAATTTGGTGGAAGCCAACTCCTTTTGTAAAATGTTCTAGAATGTTTCAATTAGCCAAAAAATTAGAATTTGTTAAAAAGAAGATTCTAGAATGGAATAAGTCCCACTTCAAGAACATTTTTTCAAGTGAAGAAAAGAATTTTAAGTGATCTATCACTAATTGAAGAAGAAATATTTCAAGGGGGGATGAACCAAGACTCTTTTCAAATAGATAAACTCCTCTGCTCTTAGCTTGAAGAGGTTTTATTGAGAAAAGAAATCTTCTAATGTCAAAAATCTAGAGAAACCTGGTTGAAAGAGGGTGATAGAAATACTTCCTATTGTCACTTGTCAACTAAAGCTCACAAGCAGAGTTCTAGGATTCACTGCATTAAGAAGGATGGTGGTTCATTCGTTCAGAACTTGGAAGAGATAAAAGAAGAGGCACGGTCTTTCTTCAAGCATCTTCTTTCCTCAAGCATTTCTCACTCCAGGATAGATTTCAACAGCTTCAACCTCCCTAAGAAACTTTCAGAAGAAGATAATCAAGAGCTTCAAAGCATTTTATGGTAGAGGAAATAAAATCTGTGGTTTTTTCTCTAAATGGGATAAAGCTCTAGGTCCAACGGTTGGTCAGGCCCATTTTTTCAAAACTGCTGGGATTTTGTCGGTCAAGATGTTTTTCTAGCAGTCGAGGAGTCCATGAAGTTTGGCAATGTTCTCAAGGAGTTTAATCGCACCTGGCTAGTTTTGATACCAAAGGTATGCTCGCCATCTTCTTTGAAGAATTCAGACTGATCTCACTTTGCAATTTCATTTACAAGATCATTTCTAAAGTGGCAGCGTTGAGATTCGCATCCATTCTCCCACAAATCATCTCAGATGGACAAGAGGTTTTGTGCCTAGGAGAGAGATAGCAGAAGGAACAATTCTTGCTCGCAAAATTCCTATACTCAATCAACAAAGAAAGGTTACCCAGTATGGTGTTAAAGGTTGGACATGTCCAAGGTATATGACAGGGTCGGAATAGGACTTTCTCCATTTTGTTCTATCCTCTCTTGGCTTTTCTACGCGCTAGTTAAAATGGGTCTTTTCTAGGATCAGAGGGGCAAATAGTTAGTTCTGATTAATGGCAGTGAATCCCCCTATTTCCAAACTTCAAGGGTTTGAGACAGGGAGATCCCATATCCCCTTATCTCTTTATTCTGATGACTGAAGCACTAATTTGGTTGATAAGACAAGCAAACAATAACAGAATTTGGAAAGGAATAAAGGCTAAGCTTTCAGCATCCCTGTGACTCATGCTCTTTTTGCTGATGATACCATTATTTTTGGTAAAGCCAGTACAAGAGAGGCTCTATCCATCAAAAGAACGCTGACTTTATATTGTGAATCTTCTGGCCAAATGATAAATCCTTTGAAGTCCAAAATTACCTATTCAACATCCCACAAGATCAGCTTCCAGGTTTTCAAATTTTTTTAATTTCAAATTGGAATCTTTGCCGGGAAAATATCTAGGATTACCTCTCTTCAATGGATGACACACAAAAAGCTTATGGAGAGGAGTATTGGATAACTTATCACACAAGATACAAGCTTGGAAAGGAGGATGGCTCTCTCTAGCTGGTAGACTCACGCTACTCAAATCAGTCCTAACAGAAGTTCCAATTTATATGATGTCTTCTCTCCAAACTCCCAAAGGTATTCTAGATGAAATTGGCAAAATTTGCAAGAGATTCCTTTGGCAAGGAACTTCAGACACAAAAAAGATTCATCTTATTGCATGGGACAAGATATGCTCCCCGAAATCCCAAGGGGGAGCAGGTGTTATTAATCTGGAAATGCAAAACTTAGCATTGGGAGCAAAATTGGCATGGAAGATGTACAAGCATCCGCATTTGAATTGGGTCAAGATGCTTCAAAAAAAGTATTTGGATAGCAAGGCTCCAAAAACAATTTTACGATTTCTAATCCTCCAAAGGGCTCCTCCATGTGGACTTTTATTATCAAGTTTAGGCAAGTTATTCTTCCCAAGCTATCATGGATAGTTCACAATGGGAAAAAAAACATCCTTTTGAGATGACCGATGGAATGGCTGTCCAAAACTTTCTTCTCTAGGAAATTTTAGGGAGGCAATGGCCTATCTAAAAAGATTTTGGGCTGAAAAAGTATGCTCATACTTCATGGTGGACTCAAGTTCAATTCCAATGAAGGCAAGTTGGAAGAGTTTTGAGAACTGCAACTTTCCTCTTGATCAGAAAATGGCCCTTTCTAGGATATTAAAGGATTATCCTATCTTCCTCTCATCTCAAGAGGATGAACTTATTTGGACAGGTGACAATTCGGGGAGATACAAGGCCCATTCAGGATATCAATCCCTATCAGCAAGGGCCAAAGTGGATTGGCCCTTCTATCTCTATTGGGCAGATCCAATTCTCCTGAGAGCAGGAACTTTCACATGGCTAGCAGTGAACAACAGGATTCTTACTGGGGATAGAATAGAAAAGCTTTCCTTGGATAAAAAGTTGGCCACTTCTGAATAAGGATGCTTATTTCCATGATTTGTGGGCGACATGCCCCTTTGTGTTAGTCTGGACCCTTTCGAAGGAGAGAAATTGTAGAATCTTTCGGAATTCTGCAAGGTCTTTTTCAGAACTTTGTAATGAGATGGAATCTCTAGTGGTGGAAACAACTCTTGCAAAATTAAGACAGTGGATTCCAAAGAAGTCAAAATGGACCAGCTGGGATGCTCTAATGTCCAAAAAATGGAGAGGCTTACAAAACCTCCCACAAAGTACATTCCTTCAAGCTCCTAGCTCAAATATTGACAGAGCCTCAGTCAAATGGATTCCGCGCTACCTACCCCTTTGTTAAAATCGATTTCGATGGAGCGAGTAGAGGTAAACCTGGGACTTCGGCCCTGGGATGTGTTATCAGAAATTATGAAGGAAAACTATTATCAGCAAAGGCCGCTAAACTCCCAGAAGGAACCATTAACAGAGCAGAAGCTTTGGCCCTTTTGAATGCTATCCAATTAGCTCAATCAAAGGGATATAAAGAAATTTCTTTAGAAGGGGATTCATTGGTAATCATTTCAGCTTTCCAATCTGGGAAGGGAGAACTGGTATATCAAATACATTTTAGACCAAGTTAGGGAGGCTTTGAGTTCTTTTGATGCATTCGATATCTTTCATTGTTACAGAGAGGGAAATAAGGTGGTGGACTGGCTGGCAAATTATGCCCTTGATCATACAGAAGAAATAATTTATTTTAATTCAGATCTTCATGAAGGTCTAGAAGCCTTAAAGTTTCTGTTGGCACAGGATGTAGGTTGCCCCTCTTTTCACAACAATCCAAATATAGGAGCTTCATAAGACTTGCTTCTAGTATCCCTTCAGGCTTTGGCTTGCTAGGGATGGGGCGGGTGGGCGGACTAGAGAAAGACACGGGGTCCTCAATTGATTATAGATCTCCCCTAACAAATTCCTCTAATGACATTTCCACATGGACTCTTGCGATGTCTTCTGTTTTTTTGTTGTCTCGCCCGCTACCTTCCTCACCACCCCAAGGCGTCTTCCAACTGGCGGCACCTACTCCCTCCTCAATTTATTTCTCCCAATGGTTAAATGCATAAAATGAGGCCTTTACCTTCTATCCTAGTGGATTTCCTTGGTATTTCCTTCTACGTCACACGTCCTTCGTCCTCGTTTTTTGTCCAACGTTCCCCTTGCCACATTATCCCTCCCTGACATGGCAACTCAGATATCCAGGTCCCTCGCTTTTGTCTATCAATTCACCTCTCAAGCTCCAATGTACGCTGCCACCGCTCGGTACGATCGCCTCTTTGCAGAAGTCTATTAAATGTAGGGGACGAAGCGGCCTTCAGTACGGGGGATGAATGTTGTCATCCATTCATGTCTATTCAATTGCAGCATTCATTTCGCAATTAATCCAGGAGGATTTTTTTTTGCCTTTTTGAATTCATCTCTTCCTCATTTGCGATATCCTCCACTTCTCTCTTCCTCTGTGTTCATCTGGTTTTTACTTGTGTTTTCGAGTAGCGTCCATATTGTTACAGGGCTTGCTTCCATGGAGGGCGAGGTTACAAACCTTCCAATCTTCTTTCCTCCCTTTCAGTGGGAGACGACAATTGAAGGGAGTGTGGGAATTGTGGACCTGAATACTGTCTTTCAGCTTGATTGTACGCTTGTCCAATTTGCAGTTCAGACGATTTGCAATCAGAGGTGGCTGCAAGGAACTCCAGAGAGGGAGATAAAATGGTCTGAGGTTGTGTGCGTTTTTCTTTCAAATCTCATGGATATAGTGCAGGATGCTCATTTCATTCTTCCCATAGCGATGGGTGTCATCAATCGTAGCTTGTTCAACGTGGAGAGGTGGAATGAAGCGATGGCTAACTATGACATCATGGTGGGTGACAATTGGGTTGGTCTGTTTCCTGCAGAAAAGCTCCACACCAGAAGGTCTTATGAATGCATATATAGGAAGATGCAGCATGGTCTTAGCTGCGGGTGTATCTGCTTGCTGGAGAGAGCCCTCAAAGGGCACGCCCATTCTGTGCCAAAGGCGGTTAGACAGAGGTGTAAGGATCTCTTCTTAGCAATAAGGTTCCTCTGTTTTCACGCAGCTGATCTGGCTCCACGCCATCGCAGACTCTCTGAAGAAGTCAAGGATGCATCAGAAGCGGAGGCAGAGGAACCCCCAGACCAGATAGACGACGAAGAGATGGCCGCAGTGGAGAGCGGTGTCCTGGGAGCGGTGGCTGGTGTCGAGGATTAAAGTTGTTTCCAGTGTTTTGTGTGACGGGTGACGTTTGGTAGCGTATGATTTTTTTTGGTGTTAGTCTTCTGTAGTTTTCGGTTTTATGCTTTTTGAGCAGATTTTCTTTATATCTGCTATGAGGGGTGAGGAAATACTGATCCCCCCTCTTAATGTATCTACCTTATTACTCATATTATCAATATAGTTATAGTCTGGGGCTACACCCCTTATATTTAAAAAAAAAAAACAATTATGCTTTCTTTGATGATTAATTAGGTATAAGAATGGATTAGATTAGTTGGATGCATTAACATATATTTTTGTTTCTTCGATAGTGGTTAAAATCATGTTAATATTTGTAAACGAGGATGTCTATAGACTTCTTGTTTGACATGTGGTTTTCAGTTTTTTAAACTTTTGCATAGGATTGTTGCTTAAGTTTCTGATTTTTCTTGTGTATATTTGTTTGTACCATGCAGGAAAGAAAATTGTGGATTACTAGGATATCAAGCAAGTAGAGCCTTTTGCCTCAGCAATATTTGCTTCTGGCCTTTTGCCTCAGCAAATTAGCAGACCAGACTTGCCCGTCTCAACAGTTCCTGGTAGTGATTTTCCGGTACATCTCATATGCTCAATGACTACAATTCCCTGAATAATTGCACTGGAATTTGCATTTGACTGATATATGGAAGACATCTAGGTAACGTGATAATTGATTACATTCCCATTGGTGGCTGATTTGAAGCTTCTAGGCCCTGTAATTGTTATCCTATGCAACCTAGTTACCATAAAACTGAAAAAATTAAAACATACTATGCCATTAGCACAGCTGTATTTTTATGTCGAAGCACATCTCTTAGGTGGTAATAGGAGATGTCATGTTTCCTTCTATCCTCCTAAAGCAGGGATAGACACTACTAATTCTATCAAAAGTGATTTGTAGTGATGTTCCTAAAAATTGCTAGACATTATTAAATTAGGTAAGAGGCCTGAACTAGGACTTTTTTTGGCAGCTCATAGAATGGCATGGGAAATACTTACATGCGATTCTGAAGAAATTAAGAGACATTTCTACCAGTTTCTCTTATCTTCTTGTTTGAAATTTGTAGAAATTGTCATCCTCTTTCCTATTAATCTCGCAGACATAGACCAGCATATTGAATTTAAGAGAAATTGTTTTTACAAGGTCATTTTTGAACGATTCACTTTCTATAAGATATACTAGAATAGGCAATAGCTTTGCATGGCCCACCTTTTCTAACTAAAATGCTCAATAACTGTATCCCATAATACTTCAAATGGATTTATGTTCGGAACAGGAAACCAAAGGGTTAAAAGGTGAAAGTTAAAAAGCTACCCAAATTATGGTCAAATACAAATGTTTGTTATAATTCAAACTGCTGGCATTGAGATCTGTTCGTTTTATATCATCAAATTGAAAACAGATAGCTAGTATAAGAGACTATGTGAAAACATAAAAAATTTGCATATGTAGTTTTTTATATCCTGGCGTGTCTAACTGTGGGTTTTTGACTGCAGACTGCTGCCAATGGAAAAGAGCTGCTATCAGTGGCAGGAAAATCAAATAGCTTAGTGGAAAAAATATCGGATCAGAACATACAACTATTCATAAGGTAGTCTAAATTAAATTTATTCATAAGATAGTTCTCTTTATTGAGGGTTATTTTGGTTAGTTGCTTAGTTCAGTTATTTTATTCATACTTCTTATCAAGTAAACTGTTTAGCTGCTTAGTTCTGTTAAGTAGCTGTTTAACATTTAGTTTTACTCAATAAATCAGATCTCTCCATGCTTTCGTTGCCAAGTGTTTATTAATTCAGTTAGAGATACTTCTATTCTTCCCTATATTTGCTATACTGGGCTCTCTGTTTCTTTGAAAATTTAGGAGTTGCTTTCCAGCTGAAGGTTCCAGATTATTACTGCTGGACCAATTCTCCAAATTGCTTTAAGAAGTCCCTTCCTTGTCCTATCTAGCCAAACCTCTATCCTCATTTTTTTCTGATTATGCGCCAGCCCACCATATGTTTGTTTTTCTAAAGAATCAGGCCCACTTCCTACGCTACTCTTCAGTGCTGGAAGAGTTGATCTTCATTTTCCTTGTTTTCTTTGCACATTGAGAACCTAGAGGGAGGCCATGCTTTTGCTATATCGTTTCTTAATAACAAGAAAAGTTTTGGAAACGATATGGTTTGCCTTCTATTCTCTCTTCATTTAGTAATTTGCATGCCTGTATTTAATTCTCTCGAGGTTTGTTTTAAACCTAGAGTTTGTGTGTCCATATCAGTAATCTTGTTGTATTGTTTGGCTGTCATTATTGAAATATCTATTACTTTATTTCACACATGCATACTCTTTGCTTTCTTGAACAAGATTTATGTTTGAGCTAGCTCATTGCTTGCAAAATATTGATTACACGTACAAAGTTGAATTCATCCTTCTGGTTTTCAAAATATTGATATAAGGAAATAATTTTACCATAATTCTGCAGTTTGAAAAGTCTAATGTTATTGATTATTTGGATCAGGTGTGAGAAATCTCGTCAAAGACAGCTGGAGCTAAATCAGAAGGTAAGACGTTGCAATTTTTACTTTTTCTGCCTTTGTTCTAACTTCTTTCTTGGAATGTGTTTGAGAGATAGTTGATTGGAACTGATAGTTCTCAAACTGGAATAATGAGAGTAAGAGTTATACATTATGTGTCTATTGCTTCTGACATTCGTAGCCTTTTTTGTTGAATAGATAAGAAATCTGGAGAGTGAGTTGAAGAATGCCAAACACAAATTGATGGTACTTGCATCTAATGTGGATCTTCAGAAGAAGCAAAGACAAGCTGCCTTGTAAGTGTAGGTTGTATAGACCGTTAATTATGCATTTAGAATTCTGTGAATTGCAGTCCTTTCCGGGGGAGCAAATTACTGAAACAGTTTTTGTTTCTAATGCATACGGAAATATTATAAAGGAGTTTTATTCCAACTATTTTTTGTATCCAATTGAAAGGCTTGACTGATAGTTATGAGGATTTAAAGAGTTCACAATGAAATGAAGTGGTGACATGAAAGATGCAACACAAATATAATATTTTTATCTTAGGAAACCCACTAAGTGGTGAAAAACCCACATAGTAGAGGAAATTGCTCTTTTATTAGTGTATTTTCTAGATGGACAAGTATAAGTGTATTACATTCTTTGGCAAGCCCTTCTATTTCAACTTTCTACCTTTAAGAGATACAATTCTTTAATTTTCCCCCTTTTGATCCAATAGATGGTTTTATACCATACTCTCCCCTTCTCTATGTACTTGTTGTTCAAACACCCCTCTTGTTGAATTGAAGGATTCTCTAATGGAATAGAAAATGGAAGAATCTGTTGTTTACTTCACATTCCATTTGGCTTCATATGGGTTGAAACTGTAGGTTGAGGACAAAATTGTAGGTGTGAGATTAACATCCAATTTATAGGGCTGGCCCTAGTTTTTAGCCTTCTACATTGTTGTTTAAATCTAATTTTTATTTTATTTTTTGATTATTTACATCTAACATTCTAGGGTTGATTTACATTTAATTAGGGCTTGAGCTTTTATTGCTTGTTCTCTTTAATCCATACCCTCCCACCCTTGCTTACTATATGCATTATTTCTAGATCATTTATCATGGACACTTATGAACCTTAATCTTATGATCATCTCTATGCACATATCAAAGATTATAAGGTGTTTTCACTCTTTCTTGATTCATATCCTTCAATCCTTGACGATATTGCACCCTTTTTCCACATTGATGATGTTATGTGTTCCATGAGTGAGTTAATTTCATGCTTATTTAGATTTTCATCTTCCATGGCCTTTGTTGGTGCTTTCCCATCCATTCTAGAGGACTTCAATTCATTTGTATACTTGATTCAAGATGATTTTACCCCATTTTGTGATAGATGATGATGATGTATCCCCACCTTCTAGAAATATATCTAGGGATAATATTTTGTGTAATGAGGTTACACATTCATTATCTATTCATGATGTCATTGAGTCTTGTGATGCTATTTTTCATACATCTCTTGATAGTTCCATTTAGATACCATTCGTTTCATGTTCCCTTAATGATGCATCTCACGAGGAGCCTATGATACTGATCTAAGTGAGCTACCTTCTTTTATACATGATGGTTTTCTTTATGATGATAGTTCTTTAGCATCTCATGTTCATGATAAGACATTGCCTTGTGATACATGACATGACGATATTTGTTCTCTTAGTGTGAAATTAATACTTAATGATTGATGGTACTAGTGATGCATCTTTACATGTACAGACATTTTTTCTTACAAACTATGATTACATAGATGATAATCTATTATTGATGAGTGAATTTAGACCTAGTTTAATTACTGAAGCATTAAAATGGTTTAATACATCTTGTATAGTAGTTCATTAATGATATTGGCACATGATTTCATTACACATTTTTCTTACCCTAAAGTGATTGAGGGTAGTGTGGATTTGTATTACATCTTTAGAAGCTTGGCCATTCTTTTCACTTGATATTCATATCACTTATTCTTCTCCTCCACTAGGATGTTGTTGTTTTTTCATGCTATACTTGATTTTCCTTGGCATAAATTTTTTGTTATTCCATGCTATACTTGACTCACCTAGGCTTAAGCTTGTATTCTAGGCTATCTCTAATTCACCTAGGCCTAAGCTTGTATTCTATGCTATATGTAATTCACCTAGGCCTAAGCTTGTATTCCACACTATCATTGATTCACCTAGGCCCAAGCTTCTATTCCATGAGGCACCTATTTCACAAGATTATCATGTAGTTAGTCATACTTTATAAAGACTAATTATAGGACATAAAACTCCATCTAATTAGCCAATTTTGTAGCCTAATAATTTTAATCTTCCATCAATACCTAAGATAAAAACGTATGCACATAAATAGTATGATATCATTGATCAAATTTAAAATACATAGGCCAAGATATATTTTTGGGACTTATTGCACACATCATCTACATATAGAGATATAGTACAAAAATCCTTGGAAAACATTCAAGTGAATTCAAATGCTCAACCATGAACAATTGCTTCCATGCTAGAATCTGTTGGTACTACAAAGAATGTCATCTTTGGTTTTATTGAGATTCCACCCAATTTGGTTTTTAGTGAGCACTTACGTTTGCGTATTGTGGTGAAATATAATGATCTTAATGTGAAACATACCTTCATTGATAATAGATTTAGTTTGAATATATGTAGCGAGGAAAAGATGCATGTTCGTTTGTCAAATTCGGAAAGCTTAGATGTTACCGTAAAAGGATTTGATAATATTGTTTGACTATCTATGGGTGTTATTATTCATCCTATCATTATAGGGCCACACACTCTTAATACACCATTCCATGAGATGCTAAGGATATTAGCATATATATGTTATTGGGTCATCTTTGGATACATGCTATGAGAAAATTACTCCCTACACTTAATTCATTATTTGAAATTCATTCATAAAAATAAGAGGTACACAATATGGGTATATAATTATCCATTTAGTCATTGCCAAATTGTTGAAGAAATTAAACTTGCAATCACATAGACTAGATCAACAAAAGAAGCACATACAAGGGGGGGAAATTTTGGAAGAAAAATAAAATTCTAAAGGAAAATCCAAAGTGGAACATATAGAGGAAGATTCCCCACATAATGATGATGCCATTTTTAAAAATGATTGTAGTAGACAAGATCTCGCACCTTGTATAAGAGAGTATAAGATTGATCCTAGAGATTTTCATATTTCTCTTCTTTATAGGAATCCATCTATTTATGGTTTTGTTCCTATTAAGCAACAAAATAAGAATAAAGAGTCAATTCAAATTGTGTGCATGAAAACAATTTGGTGAGTAGTGCTCCTATCGTTGATTCTTCTACTTTATCTATATCACTTGAAAAATTATATGGTACAAGATATGAAATAATGAAAAAGATTTGCTACTAATTATTTTTTGAGCTGACTAAGTTATAGGAAAACAAAGGACATAAGGGTATTGGATATGTAACACAAGATGTTATTAAGAAATCGTTAAAAGATCACTAAAAGAAAAAAGAAGGATCAATTAGTGTCTTATGATTTAGATAATTTTGAGTTTTAGAGATATATATTTTTTGTACATGAGTACAAACTCTACAACATTTCATGATTTAGTTAAAGTTGATTACGAGGTTTCTTCCTATACATTGTTTAATTCATATTGTGATAGAGGTCCCATTATGGTTTACATTGTTCAATGATTTAATAACATTTGAGTGTGTATTGCATGTTATCAGAAGCTTATCATTTGCATACACACACAAATTTATAGAAAAAGAAAAAAGTAAACATCTAATCATACAACCATACATGTTATTAATCAATAAAAGGAAAATCATAACTATAGATCTCGTGTAAAAATGACTACAATTGCATGTCCAAAACAACACATCAAGGAGGTGGGGCATAGAGGATCCATCTTCAATCACTTCTACCACTCCCCATGGACCTTATCCTTGTGGGTGATTTAGTCTTAGTCCTAGTATTTGACCTAGATCGACTACTTGATGCCATCATCCCTTGTAGCCAATTAATCTCTCCATGTAGCCTCACAATCTCAACTTGTGATGAGATATACTTTTGAAAGATGGTTGTGTCTACATCACCTAGAGGTGAGGGGCATGGCCACTCTTGCATCTACTTTCTCCAGCTCCAATCATAGCTCATCTTTTTCTACTAGTAATACATCTCTCTATTTATAGCCCATCTCAATTTGCTCGCAGCTTAGTGCACTCAAATGCAACTTCCATATAGGCTACTTGAGCTTAGATAACTAGATAAAAAAGGATGTAAAACAACTTGTATGTGCATGGTATTTCTCTATCTACTCCATCGGTTCCATGGCCACACCTCTAGTCAAAAACTCCATAGCATCATAAATGTACCTGACCCACTCACCCACCCTACTTGCACATCATGTATCACATGAGTGGGAATTTTATTATATATATCTCATATTATACCTCACATACTTGGTTCTTTGGATACCAAACATCATCTCGTTTTATTTGTTGTATTACGGCCACCTCTAGTTCTATCTCTTCCTATCCCATTTCTACAACATCCTCCCCCACCACCAACAATCTCCTGATGCTCATTTATAGCCATGAGTACCCACCTACTTCCCTTGCACTTCTAGTACTCAAGGGATCTAAGGGTTCTGAACACAACTTCTACCAATAATCTCTCCATAGAAATGATAAACCCACCTCATTAGTTGCAACTATCTCTACAACATCATCCTTCACATCATCATCATTAGTAGGTGCATGTGTAGTAAATGGTGACAATTGCATCTCTCCTAGTCTATATAGAAACCTTTCATGTCAACTATATAATGGAGGATCAAGGGTCACATGTTTACTTAACTCAAACTTTTATAACACTAGCTCATAGTGAAATCTCTCTAAAACTATGGTTTTCCTCCTTGGAAATCAATGTGATTGCCTAATCCAGTTGAGTTGCCACCTATCCCCTACCATTCATGCATACCTTTATAAGGTCTCCAAGTTACGACATCTACAACTAATCTATCAAAGATCCTCCACTCCTTCAGGGTATTGAATATATTGGTTAATATCTTTGGTTAGGAGAAATAAACATGTCGTAACACTAGATCTTAAAACTAATATAAATAAAAATGATACTTACTCCCCTAGGAAATTTCTTATGGGAAAAACCCAATCTTAAATGTAGATCTCACTATATTAACTTTGAAAAAGTCTTATAATACAATGATAAGACCACATATGTGATGAATAGTTTCTCCTTACTAATATATTTATTTGTTTACACAAATTTGTATGTAATTTAAATTGACATAAATTAGAATAAACATACAATTGACATATATAAATGTTTTAAAATAAATAAAGATATTTAAATAACATTGCATAAAGTTTATTAGGAATAAAATGCATATTTGTTCTTTTGTTGGACTGGTTGATCTATTCTCTTAGTGATTCTATACAAGATTTATCAAGTTTTGGCACCCTCTAGGAGGAGTCCATGAAATTAGAAGCATGTGCCCATGCACTATGCCCACACACCATAGCTCTAGTTAGGACAATCTTGGGCATCCTTTGTACCCAGAGTTGGACATACTCTACATGCCCTTCCCCAATATCCAACACTTGATCTTGATTAATCAAACAAGAAATTTTTCACAATACCCAATCACACCCACACTTCATATATATTTATAACAGTTTTGGGTAGTTATTCAACCAACATACTTGTACATTCAGCAACACCCTTTTATAACAAATAGTGTATTACTTATTTTAATAAAACCATTTACATGTAACATTTTATTTTGTGTTTTTCACCCATATAAATAGAAAATATATATTTCTTTCACTCATTGGATTTTGAAAAAAGATTACACCCTCTTTATATTTTCATCCAATATAATAATACATATTATTATCACTTTTGGGTAAAAAGTATGTAACATTTCTCCCCTTGTAAATCACGGCTACCCTCTATCTCCATTCAAAATCAATAATGCTTAGTTAAGTAAATATGGATATTGATGTTTAATATAATTAAAAATTCCCAAGTAGCATTCTTAGTGTCATTGTAAGTCTATTTTATTTTAACTTTATCTATAACTAGTATAGCTATATTTAAAAAAATATATATCTAAAGTATGCCGAGATGGATCCAATGCATCATTTAATTAAATTATTTTAAGTTATAATTGTAATTATTGTATACTTTAATAAATGTAATCAAAATAATATATTAAATTAGAATAATGAAATTTTATTTTTAGTTTTCATAACACATTTAATTTACAAATTATTGACATTATTGTGTGATAATTAAGTTTAGAAAATGGTATCATATATTATTACAGTTATAAATACAACATCTATAAATACAGAAACCCAATATTTATAAATTAAGAAGCAAAAATATAATTAGTGTTGATAACACATTTAATTTATAAATTATTGACATTATTGTGTGATAATAAAATTTTAAAAAATGGTATCATATGCATTATTACAATTAGAAGAAGATTTATAAGAAATATTTTGAAATTGAAATTAACATTGAATAGAATGTTTAAATAGTTTGTAAACATTTGTGGATAAATAATGTGGCATTATCTCTTCTTGCATACGTTCTATTGAGTGTGGCAAGATATAATGTAATTTTGAAATATTACCCAAATATAGATTTCTAAATGTTTAACTTGTTGCATGAAATGGATTTTTTTATTGTTGTAGAATATTTGAATGTTGAGTTCTATATATGGTTTAACGGTGTTAGTTTTCTATGGGATTCCAAATGTTTGTTTTACTGAGGAACTTCCAATTCCTTCCATTTTTAATAGGAATTCCAATTCCTTCTATTTTTAAGAGGAATTTGAACCCGATTTTGTATTAACGTTTGTTTGTCTAGTGTGGTTTGCAGATTTCTATTAATAATCAAGAGGTTATCATGTCAAATATTAATTAGAATTTTTAAGAAAAATATAACTCTAATTCTAGCCTTAGCCCTAACCCTAATTGTAACTCAGATGTTTTCCTTCATTTAATAACCCTAATTCTAACTCTAACCCTAATCTCAATTCAAACCCTAACCCTAATTATAACCATAACTTGATTCTAACATTAATCATAATTGTATCCCTAATCTTAACCACATTGATAAGTAATCATAATTCTAATTCTAAACCTAACCCTAATCATAATTTATATGTTGCATAATTTAAGGTGCACTTTAAGTGCAATAATAATACGCAATGCCTAATCTAACCTTCTATAAATAATAACAATATTGTATCACTTCATAAATGGCTACATAGTGCCCTTACCAATTAAATTTCTCTCTTCATTGATTTAATAAACTATCTAGGCTAAAAAAAATTATGTCAGCTCTATTTTGTTTTTATGTACCTCACTCCTCTCATGTAATTATTGAAATATTTTCAATAATTTAATCTAAATGATACCAAAAACCTTTTTTTTTTAAAGAATTAATTCCCATAGTTTTAATCCTAGCCTTATTGTAACATTAATCCTAACCCTAACTCTAATTCTAACCCTAATAATAACCTTAATTATGTCCCTAAAACTAATTTTAACCCTAACCCTCACCCCAATACTAACCCCAACAATAACCATAATTGTAACCCTAACTCTAATCCTAAATTTAATCATAACCCTAATACTATCCCTAACCGTAACCTTAATCCTAACCCTAATTCTAACCCTAACGCTCATCCCAATACTAACCCTAACCCTAACTCTAATTGTAACCCTAATTTTAACTCCTAACTCTAATCCTATACTTAATTGTAATTTTATCCGTTAGCCTAACCTTAATCCTAACCCTAACCATAACTTTAATCCTAATACTAATGCTAAGCCTAACTCTAATTCTAACCCTAAAAATTATCCTAATTGTAACCCTAACTCTTGCCTCAATACTACCCTAATGTTAACCCTAATTTTAAGTCCTAACTCTAATCCTAAATGTAATTGTAATCCTAAATGTCATGCCAACTCTATGCCAACCCTAACTCTAATTCTAACCTTAACTGTGATTGTAATCTGAATCCTAATTCCAACCCTAAACCCTAAGCAATTCACATTTGGTAAAAAAAAATATTTCTGATCTTTTTTCATTTCTATGGCTATTTTTTTAAAATTTTTCCTAACCCTAACTCTAACCCATTCTTTTTAACTAATCCTAAGCCTAACCCAATTTTTTCCCAATTAAATTCTTATTTTTTGCAAAAAAAAATATCTTTTGTTTTGTCAAATTATTGCCAAGAACAATTTTTGCTACCATGGTAGTAATTTTTTTTGTGTAATACAAACCACTTAGGTTTTCTAATTTTACTAATATATTTAAATTTTTAAAATTTAAAACTCCAACCTAACCATGACTATAATTCAAGCCCTAACCCTAACCTTAATCCTAATTGTAACTCTAACCCTAACTATAATTTGAACTTTGACCCCTAACCCTAACTATAACTCTAATTCTTACCCCAATTCTAATAGTATCCCACCTTAATTCTAAACTTAATTTTAATTGAGCCCTAACCCTAACTATAACTCTAATTCTTACCCCAATTCTAATAAAAAGTATGTAACATTTCTCCCCTTGTAAATCACGGTTACCCTTTATCTCCATTATAGTTCAAAATCAATAATGCTTAGTTAAGTAAATATGGATATTGATGTTTAATATAATTAAAAATTCCCAAGTAGCATTCTTAGTGTCATAGTAAGTCTATTTTATTTTAACTTTATCTATAATTATGTTTCTTAAACTTCTAGATTTTCATTTAACAATGCTTTTTTATTCAATTTTAAATTCGTTCAAAATAATACTTTACTAATCAATAAATATAGATATGTTTAATATAGTAAACTCATGTGAAATACATTTATGGATTTGTAATTTTGGTTTTAAAGCAAGTTTATGAGATACAACATCTATTTTTTCTAAAATTTTGAAAGGTACACAAAAATGAGGAGCTATTTTACCATATTTATGAAGTCTTAAAAACCCCTCTTTAGGTTTTACTCTAAGAAACACTTGATCATCAACATCAAATGTTAGATAGATATTTTTGAATTAGCCAAATTTTATATCTGCCTTCATGTTTTGCTTATCCTTATTAATAATTTCTTCCATTTCTTATAGATTTTTATTTTCATACCAAATTTCATTGACATTAGACCATGAAGTAGGTGTATTGAAATTTTGACCATACATTGCTTCAAAGGGGGATGTTTTGATAGTTTAATGATATCCTTGGTTATATGCAAACTCATCTAAGTGTAAATAATCTTCCTATGACTCAATTTTATTTGTAGTACATTCTTAACATGTCTTATAAGAATATCAATTTGTTCCATTTGTCCACCTAATTAAATATGATACATAGTACTAAAAATTAAACTAATACCAAGTTTAGAGAAAAGAGATTTCCAAAAGGAAGAGATGAATCTAGGGTCTTGATAAAAAATAATATTCTTTGAAGGTTCATGTAATCAAATGATTTTTTAACAAATGGGCAATATCTATAGTAGTAGATTTTATTTTTATAAGAAACCTCTATACACTCTAGGCATTTTCCCTTTATCCACTTTATCAAAAGAGATTTCCAAAAGGAAGTGATGAATCTAGGGTCTTGATCAAAAACAATATTCTTCGGAAGTCCATGTAATCAAATGATTTCTTTAACAAATGGGCAATATCTATAGTAGTAGATTTTATTTTTATAAGAAACCTCTACACACTCTAAGCACCTTCCCTTTATCCACTTTATCAGTGCCCCACCTCTATTTTATTAACTAGAGAATACTGGTGCCCTCCCTCTATTCCATAGAGCTCTAGGTTTGTCATTTTGGTTAGGATATAGTCATGACTTCTATGTGTATGAGGTAAGCCAGTGATAAACCTATACCAATTGACTCCCATTTGTAGTGAGGATTGGACAAAGGTTGTAAAAGACTAGGTGATTTGTATTGTTCATCCTTCACCTTTTGACAATTTAAACATTATTGTACATATGTAAGAATTTTAGATTTCAATTTAGGCCAAAAATAGTTTCTTATGGTTGAAAGATATATTTTTTGAAATTTTGGATGTCCTATTATAGGCGTATCATTGGAATCCTTTAAGATTTGTTGTTTAATGCTAGATAAATAAAAAAATACATAATCTTCCTTTGTAATAGAAAAGACCATTACTTCTCATCATATAAGATTCAAGCCAGAGATTAAGAAGTACAATTAAATAAACATTTCATAATCCTTCATAAAGTAGTTGAAAAAAACATCAAAAGGTAATTCAGATTTAAAATCTCTTTAAAATTGACTTCTCAAGAGTTAAAGCATTTACACACAATCTTTTCCTACTCAAAGCATTGACTGCTACATTATTTTTACTTGGAACATATTGAATAATAAAATCATATTATGAGAATAGTTCCATCCATCTCCTTAGCCTCATATTTAATCTGGGGTTGACTACATAAATGTTACAAACTATGGTGGTTAGTTTTTAAATTAAATTTATTTTCCAACAAAGAATGTCACCAAAATTAGAAGGCATGGATGATACTAAGTAATTCTGAATCATGGATAAGATAGTTCTTTTCAATAGGTAACAATTTTCTAGATTTATAGAAAACTACTTTGTTTTCATTCTTTACGACACCCCCTATATGTGTACTACTTGCATTTGTAATTACAACAAAGGGTTTACTAAAATCTAGAATATAGTCCAAGGGGTTGAGCTTAATTGGTTGAAGCATTGGGTTCTCATTATAGAGATCCATGTTCAAATTCCCATAGGGACATTGAATGTAGAATTCTAATTCATGATGCATAAATGCTTGTATGAGCAATAAGGCACTTCAAATTTAAAAGTTCACATTACATTTTGCATACAATTTATGTTTTCTTAAGGTTTATAGGGCATGTTCTTTTTCATTATTTGAATAGATCATAAAGGTTTATAGGATGTATTCTTTTTCATTATTTGAATAGATCATAATGTCATCTAGAAAAATGATTATAAACACATCTAAATATGTGTATGATGTAGAAATGTGAAATAATAAACATAAATCAATCACAATGAAAATTCCTATTTCACAGTCTACATCACCTCAAAACATGAGAAAAGGAATATCAAAATCAAAGGAAAATAATGAAACAATGTTACCACAGTAGCCCTTGATTCACCATGATGAATAATAGATAATCCTTTGCTTGTTTTGAGGTGATGTAGATTGTGAAAATAGGAGCTTTCATTATGATTGATTTTCATTTATTATTTCACATTTCTGCATCATACATTTCAATTTTCAAGGGTTAGTAAACATTCCTTGTGTGGGTCAAGTGTGTGTGTGTGTGTGTGTATTCTCTCTCCTCGTGTTGCAAGGTGATCTTGGAGATCAAAAACACCATTTGATTCACTTTGTCACCCTTTATTAGGAGGCTTGCCTTGGAGACACACCCACTCCAAGGGGGTGGATTGAACTCTAGTGAGTGTTTAGATGAAGTATAAAGAGCGGGAGCTGAATCAAAAGACACACCTCTTGGAAATTAGAATTTTGACATCTGGGCTAAGTTCCCAAGAAATTTATACCTTGGGGAAGTGAAGATGAAGGGTTGGTTTTCCTCTTCTCCTAATTGCTTGACATTGTTTCACTTTCATATCATGGATTTGGGCCTCATGTACCTTGTGTATATCAAGGACTCCCTTAGAGATGTGTACATCCTAGTTTAAGACCTCTTGGCAACACCTGATTGATTAATTAGACTTGTTCATGTGTCTTGTGTGTCTTCATCTATTTCAACAATTAATTTTATCAGTTTTGAAAGTCAAGTTTTCCATTGTGTCATCTTGTGTGTTTGATAAAATTCTTGCCAAAGCATCAAAACACAAACAAAATTTTCACTAGTATTTTTGTCATAACCTAGTACTTTAGTCAATAATGGAAGAAAAAAACAACAAATAGAGAGATGGAGAGATAAATAGATAGAGAGATAGACAAGGGGAGAGGGACAAGGAAATATATATATATAGAGAGAGAGAGAGAGGGAGGATAGAGAGATATAGAGAGAGTCTCTTTCTACCTATCCTCTATCTCTCTATCTCTATGTTCCATATATCTCTATCTGTCTATCCTCCATCTATCTCTCTTTCCTTATCTAACTATCTATTTTTAACTCTCCCTCTCCCTCTCTCTATATCTATCACTATCTCCTCTATCTATCTCTCTCCCTGTACCTCTATCTCTCTCCCTCTACCTATCCCTTTCTCTATCTCAACCTTCCTCTCTCTCTCTCTCTAGATCATTTGGCTATAGATGCCTAAAATTGGCTAAAAGACAAACCCCAATTACATAAATTACATTTGTGCATATATAGACCTTTGTGTCTCAATTCAAGTCATATAGTATTAAGGGCATAGATCTTCAATCAAATCATTCCACATACATATTGACCAAGCACAATAGATTAACATTAAATACATATCTTGATCAACACACAATTATAGAGAAAAATTTCACTTGCAAGAATATTAATTCCATCTAGGATCAATGAATAGGGGAGATGTCATGGTGGATATAAAAGTCAATCAAATTAAGACCAAGGGTAAAAATCATGTGTATTCAATTTACTTTTAGCCAATGCCAAGTAGGTTGCAACAAGAATAGTTCATGCTCATAAATGGAAGTAGGTCAACCAAAGGAGAATCTAGAAGCTTCTCCCACTCTTTGTCCAAGGGAAAATTGATATTCTGTAAGAGTGTAAAGTGGCACTCAAGTTCAATGGTGCATTCATAGGATACCTCTTTTGATTGAGCCATAGATGTTTGTACAAGGACCTCTAGCTCTATCAATTTCTTGAGAACTAATTGAACCTCTTTGATAAAAGGAGCTAAGGACCACATGTTGAATATAGTTTCTTCTTGGCTCTTCTCATTCACTAGTTCTAGAAATTTGGATCTTCTCATTCACAAGGGTTAGATGATGTGGCCTCTATTTTGGCCTTGTAGTATGATCTTGACAAGACCTTGATGTGGTCAAGGGAATCCATTGACTATTTGAGCTCTTTAATTTTTTCCTTTAACCTCTTGACCTCCTCCTTTGATTCTTCTATTATATTCTTTAGGTCAGCCTCTTTTTCTCTTAGGCCCTTGAGTATCTAGGCCTAGGTGTCCACTTGATTATTTATCTTTTCTAGCTCATAATCTTGGCTAGAGGCCTTTTGCTTTAGTGATCCTATTTCAATAGCCTTGACACTAGTTTTAGCCTTTTCATGGATCAATTATACCTCCAAGTTTTCCACCTGCTTTGATAATGCATTCTAGGTGGTTGTCTTAGTTACCATCTATCTTTTCCCTACTGCCAACTCTAATCTTGGTTTAGTCAATTTTGTTTTAACCTCTAGGAGTTGTTATTTAGTTCCTTCTACCTATGTATCTTTAGCTTCAATGGCTTGCTCTACAACTGTGGTGACCTAGCCTTCTAATGCCTTTATTTTCACTTCAAATACTTTAAGTAAATGTTTTCAAAGTCTAAAGCACTTTTTGTATAGACTCTATGTGTGTGTGTGTGTGTCTGTCTGTCTCTCTCGATCTCTCGATCTCTCCCTCTTTTTTCCCTATATCTATATATCTATCGATTTATCCCTCTATTTGTTTATCTCTATATCCTCCCTCTATATCTCTCTCCCTCTCTCCCTCACCAAAGGATTTTCAACAAATTCATTTTGTGCATATCCTGCAATCATGGCATTCCATGAGATCACATTTATTTTAGGTGTTCTATTAAACAATTCATGTTCCTTGTCTATGCTTCCACATTTTTCATACATGTCTCACAGGGTAGTTGCAACTACAACATTTGGAAAAATTCCTATATCCTTGATGTTTTGATGGATGTCCATACCCTATTCCAAATATCATATTTTGGCACAGGCAGGGAAGATGTTGGCAAAGGTTGAGGAATTTGAATTTACAATAGCTAATTGCATTTGCTTGAAAGTTTCTAAAGCCTTTTGAACAAATCCATTTTGTGCATATCCTATAGTAATGGCATTTCCATGAGACCACATTTCTTTGAGGCATTATGTCATGTCCCTTGTATATGCTTCCACATTTTGTATTCATGTCTCCTAGGGTAGTTGCAAATATAACATCTGATAAAATTCCCATATCCTTCATGCTTTGGTAGATGGCCATACCCTATTCCAAAGACCCATTTTGGCACAGGCAGGGAGGAGGCTGGAAAAGGTTGTGAAATTTGGATTTGCATCCACCAATTGCATTTTATTGAAAATTTCTAAATCCTTTTCAACAAATCCATTTTGTACATATCCTGCAATCATAGCATTCCATTAGATGGCATCTCTTTGAGGTGTTTTGCCAAATAGTTCATGTGCCTTGTCTATGCTTCCACATTTTACATTCATTTTTTCTAGGGTAGTTGCAACTACAACATCTAATGAAATTCTAATTCTTCATGCTTTGATGGATGTCCATACCATGTTCCAAAGATCTCATTTTGTCACAGGCAGGGAGGGTACTAGAAAAGGTTGAGGAATTTGGTTTTATGCCCGCCAATTGCATTTACTTGAAAGTTTCTAAAGCCTTTTTAAAATAGTAACACCATGATAAAATGAGCATGTACATAAAGAATTTAAAAACATATCATGAATATATAAGATGAAATTTACTTTTTATTTGGGTCAACATGAGAAAGGTAAGGACTATGTTAGAACTTTGTATAAATACCCCTAAAATGTCAAGAAGAGGAAAATGCAAAGAGTGATAGTGACATAGAGAAGATGGAACATGGGAGGTTACATACAAATAGATGAACTGGAAACAAAAATAAAACTAAATATTTCATGAGTAAGATAGGGCATGAATGGTTGTTTCACAATACTACAATGTTTGACATTTTGTCACTTATTATTTGCATTCACTGTATGATTTTGAGTGAGAGAACAAAATGTTAGACATGTGTGAATAACCATAGATCATTCCTAAATTTCAACAAGTACTCTAATCTTCAATAACATGTTGAAGTAGAAATTGATGCAAGTGACTACATGCCATTGAGGTATGCTTAGTATGTTGAAGTCATTTGTAAAGGATGTTATTTGTATGTATGCTTCATATGTAGATATACTTAGGA
This sequence comes from Cunninghamia lanceolata, assembly GCA_027924645.1. NCBI lineage: Eukaryota > Viridiplantae > Streptophyta > Pinopsida > Cupressales > Cupressaceae > Cunninghamia > Cunninghamia lanceolata. Next base: position 1,596,816 of record BSBN01001670.1, on the reverse strand, counting down.
ATTAGGAACAAATAATAACAGAATTATAAAATAAGCTTGAGTATTTATAGAGGGGGAAAGAGATCGGGAGAGACAGAGAGAGGGAGAGAGGGGGGAGGAGATTGAGAGATATAGAGAGGAATAGATAGAGAGGGAGATAGACAAGGGGAGAGAGATAGGGAGACAGGGGAGATTGATATATATATATAGAGAGAGAGAGAGATATGGGGGAGATAGATAGATAGGGATAGAGGGATAGATAATGAGAGGGGGAAAGAGATATAGAGAGAGAGGGAGAGATAGAGAGAGATGGAGGGGAGAGATGGGGGAGAGGGGAGATATAGAGAAGAAGAGATGGGTGGGAGGAGATATAGAGAGACATGGATAGAGAGGGAGTGATAGAGAGGGCAAAGAGAAAGGGGATAGAGACATGTAGAGAGAGATGGGGCAGATTGAGAGAGGGAGGGGGGAGAGAGACATGGGCGTTAGACATGGAGAGAGAAATAGAGGGAGATTGAGAGATATAGAGGGAGGGATATAGAGAGAAAGAGGGGAGAGAGGTGGGAATTTAAAGTGGGAGAGATGGATAGAGAAGAGAGAGGGGAAGAGAGAGGGGGAGAGAGGGATAGGGGGAGAGAGAGATAGAGAGGAGAGATAGAGGAATGGGGGAGAGGGGAGATAGAGACTTAGGGATAGAGATGAAGCAATAAAGAGGGGTAAAGGGAGTATGGGAGAGAAAGAGAGAGAGAGAGAGAGAGAGAGAGAGAGAGAGAGAGAGAGAGAGAGAGAGAGAGAGAGAGAGAGAGAGAGAGAGAGAGAGAGAGAGAGAGAGGAGAGAGAGAGAGAGAGAGAGAGAGGCCACAAAGAGAGGAAGATATGGGGGAGATGGGAGATATATAGATAGATAGGGATAGAGAGGGAGAGATGGAGAGGGGAAAATATAGGGGAGAGAGTTAGGGAGAGAGAGATAGGGGAGAGAGACAAGAAGAGAAAGAGACGGTGAGATCGAGAGATATAGAGGGAGAGAAAGAGAGAGGGAGAGATGGAACAAAGGGGAGATAGAGTGGGAGAGGTAGAGAGGGAGAAAGATACAAGGGGAGAGAGATAGAGAGAAGGTGAGATTTAGAGATATAAAGAGAGGGAGAGATAGAGGGGAGAAAGGTGGGGATATAGACAGGGAGAGATAAAAAGAGATAGAGAGAAGGGGAGAGAGATACAAGGGGAGAGAGAGAGGAGATAGTGAGATAGAAAGGGGAGATAAAGAGAGAGAGATGGGGGAGACATGATATTGAGAGATACAAATAAAGAGGGAGATATAGAGGGGGAAAGAGATAGGGGAGAGAGATAGGGAGATAGAGAGGGGGAGACCAAGATATATGTGTGTGTGTGTGTGTGTGGGAGAGATGGGGGAGAGTGGAGATAGAGAGATACATGGACAAAGAGGGAGAGATAGAGAAGGGGGGAGAGATAGGGGAGAGAAATAGGGAGAGAGAGATGGGGGGGACTGAGATTGAGAGATATAGATAAATAGAGAGAGGGGAGGTAGAGAGATAGGAATAGAGAGGGAGAGATAGAGAGGGGGAGAAGAGGGAGATAAAGAGATAGGGATAGAGAGAGAGAGAGAGAGGGGGGGGGGGGGAGATGGGGGAGGGGGGAGAGGGGAGAGGAGGAGAGGGGAGATGGAAAGATACATATGAAGAGGGAGAGATAGATAGGGGGAAAGAGATAGGTGGAGAAAAATAGGGAGAGAGGGGGGATATTTAGAGATATAGAGAGGGAGAGATAGTGATAGAGGGGACAGAGAGGTGGGGATATAGAAAGGGAGAGATATATAGAGATAGAGAAGGGGAGAGAGAGGGAGATATATAGAGAGATAGTGAGAGAGGAGTAGATAGAGATATCTAGAGAGGATGAGAGCAAGAGAGAGAGAGGGGGGGATAGAGATATATTCCTCATCATCATCATATTTATTAGACATGAGGCTACTATAGAGGGAAAGAAGATGGAGGGGTGACATTAGTTTTGTAAAGCATATTAACTAAACATCCAAAGGATTTCAAGAGATATAAAATGTGCTCGCATTATAATGTGAGGGCATTTTTGCCTGATTTATGAAATTCTAACCCTAATGGTTGTATTTTCCTTGGGGATCCAACTAAAAGGGTTGGACCTACCTTTTGGATGCATAAGTAGTTTTAAAAAAAAAAACATAGAAAATAAACAAAATCCTGAGTGTGCTCTCCATCCAGTTTACACATTTTTCAATGTTAATATGAAAAAAATGCTAGTATGACTTCAAGTTTTTATTAGTTTTCTAACCATATATTTTTTCTAAAATCTATAAACATTAAGGTTTCCATATTCAATTTCTTTTTCTAATGTGTTCTCTTTTGCAGAAAATTTACGCATAGTACATTTCTAGTGTCATTTTTAACACGCTTATCGAAATTTAAAAAAATACATTGTTAGATTCTAGACTCTATTCTATACACATTGATTTTCTTTATTTTTTATTAGTTTTCAAAAAAATTAGGGGGGAGCATGCTCAAATTTTTATTTGATGTGTCCACTTTGAAAATTCATAAAAGTCATATATTCATTAAAAAATTAATAGAAAAATTAGGCATAAACTACATGATGTTAGCTAATTTTCCACCAAAGTGATTTGTGAAATACATAAAAAAATGTCAACATCTTAGGGGGAGTGCACCGGGCACTATGTTATATTTTTCTAACAAAAATAGGAGTGCTTTGTGTTCTCCCCTATTTAAACTCCTTAATCTCCACCATTTTTAGAAAAAAATTAGTAGTTTAGAAAGTAGATTGTGAGCACTACAAATCTTGTTTTTATCACATTTATTTTTGAGCATGACTATCTTCAATTTCTATTCAAGATCAGTTTTTACTGATTTCAGAGAAAAAATGACCACATATGACCCTCTTTTGGTCCCCCATTTCCATGCACATACCCCTCATCCAAGCTTATAGGCTCATGAGCAATTGTGTCCACTTTTGTTGTGCAAGAGCAAAGGTTTTTTTGCACAAAATGAAGTTATTGAGGTGTTGTTGTGACAACTTATTGTTCTTATTTGTGTGATTGGACTCAAACAAACTCTAGTTTTGCTCACATCCAAAAGCATTATGAGGTTGAGACAAATATAGAGGCCTACCCTTTGAATAGTTGGGGTATTTTCACTCCAATATTTCCCCCAAGAAGCAACTACAAATATGATATTCAAAAGTTTGTAAGCAATATTTGTTAAAATTTATGAGTGAAGACTCTAATTTTTTGTTATCCAGGGTATGTGTGGTTCTTCGTTGGATGGCTAGTAGGGAAGAAAAGAGTTAACCTACTTGCAATTTTGCAATTCCTCAATAATCAGGACCCTTGCCTCAACCTTAAGTGTCATCCCCACAATTCACATTGAGAAGCCCTCTAACCTCTCCATTAACAACTATGAACTCCTTTGAGAAGAAAACTTTGGGTTGATGTAGTTTTTCATTGCATGAATGGGTTGGCGGAGTTGATTGTTCCACCTCTAATCAATGATCTTCCAAATAAATTCAAATTTTGCTTCCTATAGTAGTTTTTGGATGCCCCTTTCCATATTCTCATAAATATATTCCATTTGGTTTGCTCTCCATCCATCAAGCGCAAAAGCCTCACCAAAGGCTACAACACCTACAAATAAATTAAGCTTACAATTAAAATAAATACTTAAAAAAAGTGAAATCAAAGGATTCAATTTTAATTCTAAATTGAAGTTTAAATTTACCTTGATGATCTCTATAGCTCTCTTTGCAAAGACAATTTTGTGACTTCTTTCCATTAGCCTTCTTTGAATATTATGAATCTAGCCCATGCTTGGCTCCCAAACCTCTGTTGTGTTGAAATGGAGGTTGTTGTAGAACTAGGAATTAACACAAATCATATTCATTTCTTTTTTCTTCTTTTTCCATGTACTTTCAATTGAAGGTTTTGATCCAGTGTGTTTTGAGGAACCAAAAAAACGTAGTGATTGGACACTACTCAAGCTAGACAAGGTGGATGTGATGTGTAAGCATGGACCATGATTAGAGCCCAAAATCTATGTGATATCCACCTCTATTTCCTGCACCATATTACGATTCCCAATGCTGTTATAGTTGCATTTGTACTCATCCTCTCCAATTTCTTTTGATCTATCAATGAAAGGGTTGCTTTCATCTTTCATTTTACCTTGCCCTTCACATTGGAAAACTCTGACATCATGACCAGCAATATGTGCAAGGTGGTATTTGAGGCAATTGATGTCTTCACTTATATTCAGCTCACATTAGTTGAAAATAGTAGTCCTCACAGTCAGTCTAGGTGTACCATGTTTTCAAGTAGCGTTCTTTCTAGGATTGGGTTGGCTTCCAATTCTTGATGTCATTGTATGCTAAGTGCAAACCTAGAATTCATAAAATTAGAAAAATACATTTTACTTTCCAAGAATTTCTTAGTCTGAGTTTTCTCATGTTTACTCATGAGTTTTTAGAGGTAGGTTTTTGACAAGTTTTGGTGCCAAAATCGTAGTAGAGAAATGTGGGTTTGGATGCTTTTCCACACAAAAAAAGTATGCCTTAGACTATGAAAAACAATTGAACAAAAATCTCGTCACAATTTGTCATTACTAATTATTGCTAGCGGTTGGATTGAAAAATTACTCACCTTGGGAGGACATCAAAAGAACAAGGCATGCATTTCTACAGGCAATTTTAGGGCATTTGCATTCATGTTTTGCAATTGTAGGATTTCCTAGTTATAGCAGTAAGAAAACCTGCACTTGAAAGGGCAAAATCCACATGGCAAAGTCTTGATCTGAGTATTTTTTTATTGTTTTCAAATTTTTAAGTTGCCTAGCTTTTACCAAATCACAATTTTTTTGGTTTTGCCAAGTCCAAGTCAAGCATGAGCCAAGTCAGAACATGCACATTATGAACTTTTCTTTAAACTTTAAACATAAACCTTGTTGGCTAGATGGTAGTTAAAAAAACATCTTGTAAAACATAAAGTATAATCACATGAAAACTGAACTGAATGGTTTTGTATTTTGAATATAAATGAACAACATTATAAATTGAAGCAAAATAATGTTATTTCATAACATAATTTGATAATTTGAACTAGTGAAAAAACTCAAACATTTTGGTTTATAAACAATGACACAGAATCAATGTTTTGGCTTCGTGTTATGAGAAAATTCAATTGGCTCTCACCATTACCTTAGACCCTTCTCTCTTTTCTCAAAAGTTGGCCAAAACTATATTCAGATTCCACTTTTGCATGTCTTTGGGAAATAAGCCTAGCAATGATTCTGTGGCAAGTGTGGAAGAAAAGAAACTTCAGAATCTTTCGTAAATCAACCTCTTCTCTGGAAAAAGTGTGCGAAAATATCGACAAATCCATTTCAGAGGTGGCCATAGCCAAAGTTAGGAAAACATCCAACTCCAATCCTACTTGGACGGCATGGGATAATAATATGGTCATGAAATGGAAATTTTTGGAACTCGTCTCAAATGGGAACATTCTGGCCTCATCATCAGAAAAGTGGACATGTTGAAGGTGAGATGGCTTCCTCCTCATGAAAGTATGGTCAAACTAAATTTTGACGGGGCATGTAGAGGAAACCCTGGACCGTTGGGAACATGATGCATAATTAGATCTCATAATGGCAAAATTATTATAGCTAAAGCCACCAAAATTCCCTTGGATACAAATCATATGGCCAAGGCTTGGGTGCTCCTTCATGGCCTTCAAATGGCCATAGAAGCTAGTATTGGAAACATCTAGGTGGAAGGAGATTCCATGAATATAATTAATAGGTTGAAGAATGTTAGATCAAATTCTTAGAAAGCATAATACATTTTATCTCAAGCCAAATTTAGTTTATAGAAATTTAACTCTTATCAGATTTCCCACTATTTTAGAGAGGCCAATCGGGTGGTAAATTGGATGGCTAACAAACCTATTGATAAAACATGTGATGAATGGCTACTCAATTCCACAGACAATGTCGTTCTAACTCAACTTCAATCATTGTTAGATGCAAATGCACTATCCTCCCCTCTCAGCTTATATGGATGACTTGGTCTCTTCATCATGTAGCTTCTAGATGGAAGAGGGGCATCTGAGGTGGAGTTAGAATGTCTAGTTGGACTTCATCAGAGATCGACTGTTAGAATGGTAATAGGTTTAATGGAAAGGCCCTAGCCTCCCTTGCTATATCTATTTTTTGATCTCCTAATGACTAGATTACAACTGGAAATATACCCCCATTTTTATCCTAAATTTATGAGCTCCTTGTCAGCATAACTCTCCACTTGGCATTGGGCGCTGTCACTTTCATTGGGATGTGAAGCTACATTTATTTTTACTTAAATTGTTGTTTTGACAAGGTTTCATTGATCCCCACCAACCTTCCCTATCTCTGTCCATGTTCATCCCTCCCTTTATTATATGCGCTTTGACAGGACATGCCTTTAACTCCTCAAGGGAGTGTTAAATTCTCATTGACATGGCCCCTCCTGTCATTCTTTTTGTCGGTGCTCATTCTCTAGCTTGCTCTCCTTTTCTGTCTGTGGTTGTTGTGCTTATTTTGCATGCAAGTAGCTATGGATATTGAGGAGTTTTTATGAACCAACGCATACATTTTCCCCTGCACTCTTGAGATCCCATGATTAGAGGGAAAGTTGGCTTCTTGGATCTGACACTTGAGTTCGACTACACCCTCTCACAATTTTCTATGAGAAATATCTATGGGTAGAAATGGCTAGATGGCGTGGAAGAGAGGGAGATAAGGTGGTCAGATGTAGTGTCCATCTTCCTTTCCAACCTTATGGATATAACCCTGGATCATAAGTAGGTGCTCCCAATTGCCATGGGAGTGTGGATAGATGGAATGCAGCTCTAGAAAATTATGATATCATGGCAGGTGAAGCAATGATAGGAGGCATTTTCTCTTTGCACCAACTCTATATGAGGAAGACATATGAATGTTTATAAAAAATTATATAGCTGGGCTTAATTTGTGGATGCATTAACAAGCTCGAAAGAGCTCTCAATGGTCATAGTTTGACCATCCCAAAAGTTACAAGGAATAGGTGCAAAGAAGCATTTATTGCCATCAAGTTTCATAGGTCTCATGCCCTGAATCAGGCACCTCATCTGCCAAAGACCCTTGGTGATATGGATGAAGACACAGAGGTGGAAGAGAGTTCGCCTCAAGAGGATGAAAATGAACCTGTAGTGGCTGCTAGTGCTGTTGAGGGGCCTATGGGTTAGAGAGTCTTTAAGGGTGGTTTCTTGTTTTGATTCTCTAATGGATGTGTTTATTTCCTTCAATTTGTTCTCTTGCTCGTTCTATTTTCGGCCATGTGTTAGTCCACTTTTGGCTATGTCTTGATGCTATGTATTGTTTCATTATAGTTTTGGGGTTTTTGACTTCTGTCACCCTATCTTTTGCTACTTTTATGAAATATGTTAAAGTATGATTAATATATGTAAATCTAATATTTAGGAAAGAAATAAGATTTTTGAAATGCTTGGGAAAATAACAATTTGATACAATTATGAAATTATAGAATTTTACTCTTCAAATTGCCTCCAAACTCATTTGATCACTCAAACAATGTTGTAAATGTAGTGTGAGGAAATTGCAAGGGTTAGATTTTCTTGAAAATGAAATATAATTGTTTTTTTATGATGTTTTTGGCATGTTTCCATGTCTACCCATAGGTCCACTACATGTGGGGAGTCTGGATTGCAGACTCATGGAATGCTCACCACTTTGCAGACCTAGTAAGACTCTTTGGTGAGTTTGTTGCTGAATTACTTGGCCAACAAAAACACTCATGATCACTAAGTTCTGGATCTATGATGTAAATGTTATCTTATTTTCCCCCTTGGCCAAATATCTAAGATCCATGAGATCCCGGTGTTTCCACTTCTGAGGATGCAAGGAAAAGTATAAAAAATGGTATGTCCCAAAAATCTTGAGTTTTCCTTGTGTTTTTAGTGTAGTCAAAGTTTCAAAGTTCAGAGTTCTATCCCTCATCCTTACATCCTCATCGTCTCTGAAATCTGCCTTGTTCTTTGCAAATTGCCTAATTGTTTAGTGTTTTTTGGAGGTCGGAGTTCAAACTTGCCCTCTTGTCTGGAAGTCTCCAAGCAGGGTGCAATTCTAAGTGATAAAAGTAAATATTGCCCTTTTTGTATTTATAGAACATGGTAACTACATAGTAAATATTGTCCCTTTGCTCTATATATTGGAGCATGATAATTGTGTTGTACATTGTTTTCCCTTTATTATATGTATAAAAGGGACAATTAGAAAATGAGCTAAAAAAACAATTATTTTTGAAGACTTACTATCAATCTGTGAGGTAGATTGAGCAATGTTTCTAGCATACAACCAAATAGCATAAGAGATCTCAAAGAGCATCAAATTTCTTACTGTTGAAGTTCCCAAGTTGAGCATCTCCTAAAGTGGAACATTTGGTGATACTTGTTTTTTGAATATGTCAACCTTTATAATAATTAAAAGAGACAAGGTTGTTCTAGAAGAACCATTCAATCTTAATGGGTTCTTTGGTTGCATGGAAAAGATATGTCTTATGTTCTAATATCAAGGAATATCTACCCACTACTAAGTCACAATTTTACTATCAAACATATTATGTAGACCATTGGACTATAAAAAAATATTGTTGAAATGGACCTTAGGCTATGAAAGGCATTTCAGATCACATAATATATGGTAGAAAATCCATTTGAATAGATATAGTCCGACCATTCTTAGTTGTTGTTTATAATTTTCTTAAGTACTATATTGGTAATGATCATCCATTGAAGCCAAGGTTTAGATTCATATGGATTGAATTATGAAAGTATCTAATTACATTTTTTTTTACTTGTATAGTATGAGGTTTAAGATGCCTTGTTTCTTGAATGGGCAAGACAACTAAGAGGGGGGTAAATCAATTGTAACTTATAATTCCAAAACCCTTATACACATTTAGATCCACACAAATTAAACTAACCCTTAAACTATTGTGAAAATTAACCATGAAAGAAAACAATAGAATCAAATCAACATTATACACAAGAGAGCACTTGATTTATGTGGAAAACCCAAGAAAGAAAAAACCATGGTGAATATTAGCTCACAATATAATGTAATATCAACATCAAAATACAATAGGCTCAATGCCAAAAGGCTCACTACCAGAGGGCTCATTGCCCAAAATAAAGGCTCACTACCAAAGGCTCATTTCCAGAATAGAAAAGAAGATAGAGAAGATTGTTACATGGAGAAAACTATCTCAATGCAATAGAGAAGTCCACCATAACACCATCATCACCTCCACAGTCTCACAAAGGAACTGTAGACACCTTTTGCTCATTGCATCCATTAATCTAACACATGAAAGCTCACACTGCACAAATTCACACTCTATGACTCTGTATTTCACATCTCTTACATCAAGCTCATCTATCTTGTCATTGTTCATCGACTTAACACTTATTTATAGCATCTTCAAACTTAGGAACATTCTCCAAGGTCGGCACAATACCTTGCTCATGCAAATTCAAATTAGATTGGCAAGCAAAAATTCTCACAGTGGAAAGGAATGAAGAAAGACCACAACACACCTCAGTTTGAACCTAAATCCATCCATACATGCCACTCCATGCTTCCATAATCAACACAACAACTCCACAATTAGTGAAAACACCCAAGGTTGGCCAAAATTGTGTTAACACGATAAACTTTTAGGTACACACTTCCTCAAAGACAAATATTGGTTTTTGGACCATACATTAAGCTTTAACACAATCTAGAGTATTCCAAAACATCCTGAAACATCCTGAAACAAATTTTTGTGGCATCAGATCTAAAACAACTTCAACTAGAGACATATATGAACCTTATAGGCATATTTCCAAAACTATAAGACCAAACACCAATATGTGGAGAAATGCAGAGTATAACACATTCTCTCGGACCTTCTTCAAAATAGAGTTCACAGTGGTGAACACAACTTCCTTTACAGGACGAACCAACAAGCCAAATTCTAAATTAAGCATCTCTAAACATCTCTTAACAACATATCTAAACCACACAAGAAAATATTCAACATAGAAGAAATGTGGATCAAAATCAGAACACCACTCTGTAAGCCAGGACACTTCTACAACACATTGTTTCCTTTATTAATCAAATTTTCTCAAAAGCACTTGGATACCCAACACCAAAAGCACTTTAACAACATCATTAGCACTTCCTCAACCATTACTAATTGTTCATACTCTCACTCTCGCAATTGCAATATGGTCTTGCTCAACTAGTTGACACCAATGACAACATAGGCTTGTTGACATCAATGACAACCCGAACTACACATACTTGCAACAATCTCCCCCTTTGTCATTGATGGCAACACATAATGTGAAAAACCATCAATACAAAAGCAACCTCAACACTGAAACATTACTAACTCTTTTCCTTCCTCTTTTTCACCCCCTTAGATTGCTACTCTCTTTGTTAACTGACTCATTCTTTTTCACATTGAATTCTCTCCCCCTTTGACATCAATGGGAAAGGGGAACACAACTCTTTCTTATTCTATCTCTCCCTTTTTTTTATTACACATACTTGCACTTGCCTACTACTACTTTGCAACATCTTTTTCTTTTACTGCTCTACCTACCCCTCAACTAATACAACCAATAAAGCCACTACCTACTCGCCCTGAGAGTTAGCCTCCAACATCAATCCATAACAAAGAATGAGCCTTGAGATTCATTGGACTTCATTCTCTGCAACCATCTCTCTTAAAAAGTGATACTGGATTGAGATATGCTTAGTCCTTGAATGCATCACTAGATTCTTTGAAATGTTAATAGCACTTGTATTATCACAGAGGATATGAATTGGTTCATCATATACAACTCTGATATCCTTCAAGGTTTGCCTCATCCACAACACCTATGTGCAATAAGATGCTGCTACAATATATTCTGATTCTGCATTAGATAAAGACACTAAATCTTATTTCTTGCTTAGCCATGACACCAATCTGCATCCAAGAAAGAATGCACCACCACTTGTGCTTTTCCTATCATCCACACAACCAGCTCAATTTGCATCTATGTAAGCACTTAGAGTAAAATTAGTACCCATTGGATGCCACAAGCCATGATCTAGAATACCCTTTAAATATCATAATATCCTCTTCATTGCTGCAACATGTGACTCTCTAGGATCTTCTTGAAATCTATCCACAAGACAAACTACATGCATAATATTTGGTTTAGTAGTAGTTAGATGGAGCAATCCTCCAATCATTGATCTATACCTTCTTTGATCAATCTTAGGAGATCCATCATTCTTGCTTAGCTTGCAACTAGTAACCATAGGAGTACATACTGGCTTAGAATCTTTCATCCCAAAATTCTTCAACATTTCTTTGACATACTTTGATTGTGAAATGAAAATACCCTTATTTGTCTGATTGATCTATAACCCAAGGAAGAAGTTCATTTTCCCACACATTGACATTTTAAATTCTTTCTACATTTCATTTGTAAAGCTCTTACACATACCTTGATTTCCACCAAAGATTATATCATCTACATACACTTCCATAATTAGAATTTGATCTTCTTCTACTTTGATATATAGATTTCTATTTGTTGTACCCTTCTTGAAGCCTTACTGCAATAGATATCTTTCCATTCTTGCATACCAAGCCCTAGGTGCTTGTTTAAATCCATATAGTGCCTTCTTTAGCCCGCAAACCATATTTGGTTTATCTGATAATTGAAATTCTTTCAATTATTCTATGTAGACTTCTTCTTCCAACTCACCATTCAAGAAAGCAAACTTCACATCCATTTGATATACTTTGAAATCCTTATGTGCTTCAAAAGACAAAAACATCTTGATAGCTTCCATTTTGGCCACCGAAGCATATGTTTCTCCAAATTCTATTCCTTATACTTGTTTTGGTATACCCACTTAGTTCCAATCACATTTTTGTTTTCTAGTCTTGGGACAAGTTCCCAAGTCTAATTCTTTTCAATCTGCATCAGTTCTTCTTCCATAGCCTTAATCCAATACTCATCTTTGCATGCTTCAATCACTATTTTAGGTTCAACCTTAGAAATTAAACATATATTTACTTGTTCTTCAACAAATCTCTTTCTTGTCAGTACACCTTTGCTCTTGTCACCAATGATCTATTCTTTAGAATGACACCTCTGCACATACCTAGGGGTCTTAGGAACCTTTTCCAGAGCTTCTTCTTCAAACTGCACATCCTTTTCTTTAGTTTTTTCTTCTTCACTACATGAAGACTCGTCTAATTCATATCCATCCACCTCTGAGTTCATCTGTAGGTCTTCATCAACTTTGACATTTGCACTCTCAACAATCTTCCTTAGCATCTTGTTATAGCACCGGTAAGCTTTTCTTTTGTTAGAATATCAAAGGAAGATACCTTCATCGGATCTTGCCTCAAACTTTCCCAAGTTTTCTTCATCTCTTTTGATGTAGCATTTACTTCCAAACACTTTGAAATATTTGATAGTAGGAAGCCTTCCATACCACAGCTCATAAGGGGTCTTTGAGCTATTTGATCTTACTTGCACTCTGTTCTGTATATAAACTGTAGTATGAATTGCTTTTCTCCATTAGACTTCTGATAGATTTTCTTCTTTTATCATTGTCCTTGTAGCTTCTCTAACAGTCCTATTATTCCTTTCAACCACTCCATTCTACTGAGGAGTCTTAGGGGTAGATAAGTGCCTCTTTATTCCTTGATTCTCACAAAACATGCTGAACTCATTAGAAGTGAATTCTCCACCTCTGTCAGACCTCAAACATTTGATTTTCATATCCATTTCATTTTCAACCATTGCTTTGAATGCTTTAAACTTATCTAGGGCTTCTAGTTTTTCTTTAAGAAAAGTAACCCATGTCATTCTAGAATAATCATCAATTAATATGTACCAATTCCAATAGGGCCACAAAGGTCTATATGTACCAATTCCAATAGTTAGGTAGATGATTGATCTTTGACTTTGAAACTTCCTCTTTCTTGTTTTCCAACCTAACACTCCTTATATACAACATTGATAGGCTTTGTAATCTTTAGCAAAGCTCTCACAGCTTGAACTGAACTTATTCTCATTAGGCTATCAAAATTGATGTGACACAGTGTTCTATGCCATAGCCAACTCTCACTAATCTGAGTCATGAAACAATAACCATCAACACCTTTGAGCTGATAGAAATTTCCACCAGTTCTCCTTTTAGCAGCTATTATAGTTTTGGATTTTTTTCTAATCTCACAACCACCATCCTAAAACATAAGATTGTATCCCTTACTACACATTTGTCCAACACTTAACAGGTTATGTCTTAAACCCTTGACATAAAAAATATCATCTGTGTTATTCTTACCATCAAAACTGATTGAACCTCTTCCACAAATCTTGGTAGAAGTATCATCACCAAGCCTAACTAGTATTCCATCATATTTTTAAAGTTTAACAAACTTACTCTTATCACTAGTCATATGATTTGAACATCCACTATCAATGATCTAGTAGTTCTTTTCTTGTCTAATATGAAAAGTAGATATCAAGGTGTCTTCATCATTAGTACCTATCTCCAGAGCACTTTCCTTCACACATCCCTCAGAGTTAGTAGAGATATTATCATCCTTTAAATCTATGAACAAGCATTCATTGTCCTCATTTTCATAATTGGATTCATCATCAGATATACTTGCATCTTTTCTAACATAATATCTTTTCTTGAACACCTTACTTTTGTTCTCCCTATTTTTATTTTTCAAAATTCTTTCTGGTCATCTTGAAGCATAAAGACCTATCTTCCCACAACTGAAACACTTGAAAGGCAACTTAACACTGTATTTACCAGTCCCCTTTTTCATTCTTCTTACAAAGTTAGCTTCCAAATCATTAGAATCCTCCTGATATGATTCCATAGTCTTTTCTAATTCACCATCTTTAAAGATAGTCTCAACTTTTGTACTACTTGTCCCAAATTCTCTCATTTCAAAAGCAGTTAAAGTACCAAGCAACTGATCTTTTGTAAATTGATCCAGATTTTGTAATTGTTTAATAGCAGAAACTTTATGACTGTAAGTTTTGGGAAGTGTTCTGAGTACCTTCAAAATCACTTCTTTTTGTACCAGTTCTCCACCAAGACCTCTGATGCCATTGACAACTTCATCCACCTTCTGTAAGTAGCTTGTGATATTTTAATCTTTAGACATTTGCATGGTCTCAAACATGATCTTTAGATTCTATATCTTAGATATCTTGACTTTGACATCTCCTTCAAAAATGCTTTTCAACTTTTCTCAAATTTCATTAGCAATTTTTAGATTCATAACCTTTCCAATTCAGAATTAGTAAAACTACCTAAAATAGCATGCCTTCCTTTATCATTGGTTTTATAAGCCTTGACCTCCTTGGCAGTACATGGACCATTTTTAGGTATAGTGTATGTAGACTCAATAGACTTCTAGATTTCATATCTAAGAGAAATCAAATAACCTTCCATCCTTACCTTCTAAAATCCATAGTCTGATCCATCCAACAGGGGAACATCTTTCTTGTAAGCCATCCCGAATCTACCTCAAGAGGTTAATCTTTCTTCCAAGGAACATTGCTCTAATTCCAATTGTTGAATGCACAAGACAACTGAGAGGGGGGTGAATCAGTTGTAACTTATAATTCCAAAACCCTTATACATATTTAGATTGACACAAATTTAACTAACCCTTAAACTGTTGTGAAGATTAACTATGAAAGCAAACAACATATTCAAATCAACATTATACACAAGAAAACACCAGATTTACATGCAAAACCCAAGAAGGGAAAAGCCACGGTGAGGATTAGTTCACAATATAATATAATATCAACACTGAAATACAATAGCCTCACTGTTGGAAGACTCGCTACCAAAAGGCTCACTGCCATAATAGAAAAGAAGATAGAGAAGATTGTTACATGGAGAAAACTATCTCAATGTAATATAGAAGTCCACCACAACACCATATTCACCTCCATGGTCTCACAAAGGAATTGTAGATAACTTCTACTCACTGCATCTAGTAATCTAACAAATGAAAGCTCACACTATGAAAATTCACACTCTATGATTCTATATTTCACATCTCTTACATCATGCTCATCTATCTTGTCATCCTTCATTGACTTAACACTTATTTATATCATCTTCAAACTTAAGAACATTCTTCAAGTTTGGCATAGTACCTTGCTCATGCAGATTCAAATTAGGTTGGCACCAAAGCATTCTCGTAGTGGAAATGAATGAAGGTGGACCACAACACACCTTAGATTGAACCTAAATCCATCCATACATGCCACTCCACACTTCCATAATCAACACAACAACTCTGTAATTAGTGAAAACACCCAAGATTGGCCAAACCTATGTTAACACAATAAAATTTTAAGTACACGCTTCCTCAAAGCCAAATACTACTTTGTAGACCATACACCAAGCTTTAACACAATCTAGAGTATTCCAAAAGCATCCTGAAACATCTTGAAATCCAACAAAATCCTCCGCAACAACTTTCACCTGAAGAACAAACTTATCCTATTTCCCCAGACTACTCAAATATCTCTGTCATGCACTGTAACTCAAGAAATCAACTTTCGGAGCACCAGATCACAAACTTCAACTGGAGACATATATGAACCTTATAAGCATATTTCTAAAACTAGAAGACCAAACACCAATCTGTAGAGAAATGCGGAGCATAACACGTTCTCTCAGACCTTCTTCAAAATAGAGTTCACACTAGTGAACACAACTTCCTTTACAGGATGAACCAACAAGCCAAATTCTGAATTAAGCATCTCTAAACATCTCTTAACAACATATATAAACCACACATGCAAATATTCAACATAGAAGAAATGTAGATCAAAACTAGAACACTACTCTGTAAGCCAAAACACTTCTACAACACACCGTTTCCTTTATTAGTCAAATTTTCTCAAAAGCACTTGGAAACCCAACACCAAAAGCACTTTAACAACATCATTAACACTTCCTCAACCATTATGAACTGCTCCTTCTCACACTTTTGTAATTGCAATATGGTCTTGCTCAACCAGTTGACACCAATAACAACATAGGCTTGTTGACATCAATGACAACCCTAACTACACATACTTACAACATTGATATATATAGGTTTTTGTTCTCATTGATTAGGAACAATTTAAAGTTCTAGAAGGAAATCAAAAAATCTGAAGCAACTAGGGTTATTTTGTAATACAAATTGGAAAGATGGATTAGCACATTTAGGAAAATTCATGGTGAGAGGTCAAGCAATCAAGTGTGGTCATTTTCTAGATTAGAAATCCTTAACTTGAAATGAGGATTTGTCACCACAGTTGGAAAACTTGAGGTGTATAGTAGCTCAAGGTATAAAATGTTATAAATGGTCATAGATTCTATTTCTTGATGCATTTTGCAATTTTTAAATTTAAATGGGAAAACATGGGATCCTGTATAAATGAATTCATTAAATAAATCTATGAGGGTCTCATCGTGAAGGATGATGTTCTAGAAAAGAAATTGAGATAAGTGTGTGAAGAGTGAAAGACAGTTTATGTTTAGGAAACTTGAACTAGCAACCAGTTATCACTCAGTTTTACTTTTCAATATTCCCAAGAGTTCTGATTATGAGTACAATCATATTTCTAATGGCTGAGGGAAGATAAATAGCTAAAATTTCTACATTATTGAGTCCAAAAGATTCACAAGACATATAGAGCTAAAGAATGGGTCCCTAGATTAGGGACATCTTGATGGAATCCTAGACTCTCACTATCTATCCTGGGGTTGGTTGAACATCTCTATACTTTGTTCTGGTATTAAAGGGATGTAGTGGGATGGTCACTGAGGCTTGGTCACAGGTTTGTGTTTCCTTGGAGAATAATTGTTCATATTTTAGAATGTTTTTCATGAGACGAACTTAAAAACAATCTTTAAATGATTCTTCTTGTTTGATTGTTGCTCAAAAAGTACCAATGTTGTCTGTTGCTTTGGTTCCATGTAGTGTTTGATGTTGGTATTGCATATTTCCATCTATTTTAAAGGATATAAAATTGTGAGGAGGTGGAAAACAATTCAACATTAACAAGTTCCAATGGGAATTGCTCCAATCACACATTTCATACTGACTGTCATATTCACTACGTGTAAGTATGACAACTTTTTTTATTTTGTTATATGCAGGAATATTTTTTTTAATTCTTCAAGATTATATTACATACCATTAAGCTGGAGTAGACATGGATTGAGTGAATATGTCTTTGTCTTATTATCAGGCCTATGTATCTATCCTTTATTTAAGGATGCCATCAAATTTCAAGATTATTTTGAGGGTGGTACTTGTTGAACATCATAGCATAGCCGATGATATGAAATTTTTGAAAGTAGTAATTTACAGGGCATAACTTAGTGCTGGTATGAGAGATACTTTGAGATGGTTGTTTGTATTTTATGTCATGAATAATAATGCTACTACTCTTCCTCATCATTTTTGTATTCCAAAGCACAATTACATCTTGTCATGTAGATTTTAATCATTTACTAAAGAAGTACTTGTAATATATACATGATAAGAATGTGATCTTTTATGGATGTGCATTTTTTTGTCATTTTTATGTCTTTTTAACTCTTTCCATATGATTAGATGAAAATTATTACATTTATAGGTGCAGTTCTATTATAATGCCTTTGTCATCTAGAGTTGTTCTATGAATTTATCTGATGGGTTTTTTTAATATGTGCATGGAGATCTGAGTGATGTATCTGTTCCAATTTTATGTAGGTAGTAGTTGAAACAACCATAGGATTTGTTCACAAGAATCCACTTATCATGGTTAGTAAAGAGAACCTTTTATTTTAAAACAAACAATAGGCATGTTCCATAAAATATTGGTGATAATTTGATAAATAGGAAAGAATTCTTTTCCATTTTACACTATATTTCTTTATTGTTTCAATTAGTCAGAAGTCATATGTAGCCTTTATTTGCTTCCACTATGAAATACCTGTCAAATCTACATTTAGTTTTGTTTTAAATATTGTTGTCTAGCATTGTTTGGATTTACTGATAAGTTTTATTCCTTTTTGTTAATGCTTTCTTACATAGCCATTTTGGAAGGTATGGCAAGATAATAGTAGTAAAGGAAGAGATGACATAGGTATGTATATAACTCTATTTAACACTCTGCCAATGTGATGTTAGTGGACCAAGATTTGTGGTAAAACTATATTTAAAAATGAAAGGTGACAAGGTGTCGCTGTACCTCATCATTAAATCTATTTTCAGATGTCAAAAACCAAGGCTGTGTCCATGGCTGTCTGCAACTAGGGATTCTATAGTTACTAGTTTATAGCTAATCCTAATTTAACAAAAGAGATTAATCTATCTACTTGTTGAATAAATGTAATGAATGCTGGAAAACATAATAAAACAGGAAATTTTCTTAAAGCAAAGAAACAATAACATGCGTCTATCTATTAAAATAGGAAACACCTTTATAAGAGAAAACTAAAACAATAAAATAGTTGTACTAGCCTCCTACCTAAGTGGTCAGAGTGGGCCCTTGCTCCACACCCTTGAGGCTGAAGGCTATAGCAGGAAATCAGCACAAAAGATGATCACAACTAAATTCAGTCCAATTCATTCATTTCTTCATTCATAAAAATATGGCTATAATAGAACTAAGACCTCCAAGAGTTAGAATAATTTTATCATTGTTGTTCTTCTACTATTTTTGAGAGTATATATAAAAATGAGTGATGATATATCACTGAACTTATCTATCAGTCTTTCTATGAGATGACACCATCTCTTTATTGTACTTAACTGTCTAACTTATGAAAAATCACCATGCGAGAAAGGTAGACTTGAGTGGAACAAAAGTCCACTCAGAGGTCTAAGTTTAAGTCTTAATACACTTGGGCATCAAAGCCCTGAAAATAAGGATATTGGATTAGTTCAATTCGTAACTCATGCAAAATCTTTGAAAAGATAAAACTTCAACAATTTAACTAATAGTTGACCCTTCACCACTCAGGTGATGATTTGAGTGAAGTGAGGGATATTAAGATCGCTGCTAAAAGTGTCTGGTCGGCAGCTCTGCTTGGAAACATGCCCTGTTCTCAGGAGGCACCGGAGATAGCTGTTCTTGTCTGCAACTCTGGAGATACTCCAGGCTCTCGTAGAGCTCTGGAGAGGCATTCCCCATATCTTCAACACTTTAGGTGTCATGGTTCTTTGTTATTGTCTCCAGAGATTATTGAAGACGATCTCCAGAGATGCACAAAATCGTTGTTCCTGGTACCTACACCTGTTGATTCAAAAAGAGAGAGAAGTTCTACATTTTTCCATCAATTCCATGCACATTAGTCACTTAATCAAAAATTCTAATCTTAAGTAATCTATCTTAATTAATCACAAAATAGAACAACCTTGTTAACTTATTTGGGTACAGACACTAGGAAGATGAACTGAGGGAGGGGAAAAAGAGAGGTAAAAAGATGTATTTCATGAGTGCAATTTGGCACTCATCATCCCCCCCATAGCTAAGGTTTGGTAGGTCCTCTTGCTTTTCACATTTTGGATTCATTTTGGCAAAGCAGCCTGTCAGTTAGTCTATAATCTTGAAGATAGGTGGTCCAAGTGGTTCTGTTGGTGTTACAATTTCCTCTATACTTATCAACTTGCTTCAACTAGTTCTTCAATTTTTCATCTTCTAGCTAATTTGCCCAGACAGGGAGTGGTTCAATTATCAAAGGGGGCCTGAACTATCCACCTATCCATTCGTATGTATGTGTATCCATCAGTTTGGATATCAACTTTGCCTTTTGCATGAATAATCTCAGGTTTGCAGGGGTGACCACCTCTCTAAGTTTCTGCTCTGGGGTCAAAATATTCCATCTCCTCTTTGCCATAGCAAG
Source organism: Cunninghamia lanceolata (assembly GCA_027924645.1). Lineage (NCBI taxonomy): Eukaryota > Viridiplantae > Streptophyta > Pinopsida > Cupressales > Cupressaceae > Cunninghamia > Cunninghamia lanceolata. The sequence continues at coordinate 1,576,759 of BSBN01001670.1, read as the reverse complement.
TATAGAATTTGCTGAGTTAACCATAAAAAGACCAAAGTCAATGGAGCATTCCTGCAAACTTTTCAGGTATAATGGCAACATTCTGGTTGCATTTTTAGGATGATAGACAAGGGACCTAAATTGGGTTTGAAGAGCAAAAGGATTGGGACATTCTTTCTTGATGAAGAGATCTATTTTTAAATCTTTTTGAAGATGATCTTCCATCCTTTCATTCCAGATCTAGTGGTTTCTCATTAGGGACATGAATGCCTTAAGCTAGCATTCTCCCACAAAGTGATTAATAATGAAGGATATATCATTAATACAGAATCCATGCAGGTATAATTCACATAGGAAGTTTTTGTCCTCATCATTGCTCCTGGTGTAAGCTGCCATGAATCCTTCTGCTATTTTGGTATCCTCAGTTATGTTAGACAGGACTAAGGAGAGTTTCCTTTGCAGTACGCTCTCCTGTAAGAACATTGAATAACTGGCACTTGGAGGCCTGCAGGATAGAATTTGTGAGAAAAGGGAGGCCATTTTAATGATTTTGCCTTCCAAAGTTGCTATTCTTTCTACTCTAGCAGTGACTGCCCTTTGTAATTGCAACATCAGCTTGGAGGCCTCAAATTCTCTACACCTTTTCTCCCAATGAAACAGGGCTTTGGGAATGTCAATGGGGATTGGACCCACATAGGCATCTATTTGAATTTCCTACTCATTGGTTGCCCTTGGGCCAGACAATTCTTGAATATATTCTTCTTGGTCATCCAGGCTGTTATTGGCCCAAGTTAACTGTTTATCCTGGCTTTGTACCTTTTCAATCAGTGCCACCATTATTGTGAGGCCATTGTCTCTGGCCATGGTGAGCTCAGAAACCTTCTGTGCTGCTTCTTTTTCTTTTTCTTCCATCCATTTGGTTGCCTCACATTTCTGTGCTTCCAATTCTGCCTCTTTCTCCTGGATGATTTTATCCTTGCTTTGGAGGTCTATTTGGATATTTGTAATAGTTTGTTTCAGCTCCATCTCCACCTCTTCTCTAACCTTCTTGAGGTCAGTAATAATCAAATTGTTTCCCCAAAGCATTCTTTTTAAATTTTTAATTTCTTCCATCAATTGTTGTTCTGTTGAGCTTTCTATATCCTCTTGGTCAGAGGGATGAGATAGAGTTTCAACCTCTATTTCTGTAGCTGTCAGCTAATTATCAATGTTATCCATGGCCGTCTGCCCTACTCTTCCTAATGTATCCATTTGCCCTATTCCTCCTTCTTCAGTCTTCCTATCCTAAGGATCTTCTGCTGTTGCTGGCACTAATGAAGGCCCAGCTTTATCCTCACATGTTCTCAATTCCAGGAGTGCCTCAGCAAGTAGGGTAGTATCCTTCTCAACTTGTGAGAGCTGTCTCTTCCTTTTGCTTCTCCAGAGCAAAGGTGGGGCTGGTGCCTCCGGAGCAGGTCTCCCTTCCTCAGAATCTGAGGAGATAGTAAAAGTTTGAAAGTTTCCTATCTCTAGAGCGCATGGTGGTATTGAAACTGGACTTGACTCCACATGAATAGATGGTACTGGAGAATTTTCACTTTGCTTCCTCTTCTTGACCAGAGGGATCTCATTTGAATCATGGGATGGTTCTTCAGCCCACCACTTTTCCTCAATTCCCTACTCTGGCTTGTCCTTTGTTAATTCCTTAGGCCAAGATTCCTCAGGTAGAGTCATCTTTCACCTGACTGACCGAGTCATGTATAGGGGTCATGTAGAAGCAAGTTCTGCAATTTGTTTGCCTTTCCTCTTTTTGTTAGGAACAGGGGCTACAGATGAGTGGCCTCTTGTGAGGGTGACTTCCCTTTGTGAATAGCTGTGGAGGAGGCTGAAGGCTCAGTTTATTCATCTTGGTGAGAAGGGGAACTCTCACCTTCTGGTTGTGCTATCTCTGGTTCTTTGACCTGGGGGTTGTGTTCAAGAAAGTTTTGCAATAGCTCTTCTCCATCGGCCTGAGATAGGAAGTGGTGCTTGACTACCAAAAAGATGAGGCCATGATGTTTCATGGGTCCCTTATTCTGCTGATATCTCTCTACAGTTTCCCTGATGGTAGAATATAGGAAATTGGGGATATTTATGCTATACTCAGGGTGCCTATTTCCATGTCTGAGAAAAATCAGCATTTTCATTATTGGCCCTAAAACTATAGAGAATTGGCCATCACAAGTAAAGTACTTCATTAACCAGGTAGCAACAGATGCCCAAGGGTTTGGGAGTGTGGACCTCAAAATTCCTTTGACTTCATTCTTATTCGTATGTAATTGAATAGCAGGTTCACCACAAACAGAAAAATTTCTAATTAACTCAGTGTAGAAGGTTTTCAAGTGGTAGAACCTCTCACCTTGTTTGAGAAGTCCAAAAATGTGGCTGATAGTTGCTAAGGAGAGATTGATTTGGTTTCCTCTCATAGTTGTTTGGTTGTCTCTTAAATTCCTAAGGAATTCATCCACAATATCCTCCTGAAACCCTTCAAATTTGTCTAGGAAATCTAACCATCCAGCAGCCCTTAAAATGTTTGCTGTAGCTACATCCTTCAGAAGACCCACAGTATTCTCTAGCTCAGACTTTTTCTTGACTCCCATTGCTGAATTGATGCCACCTTCTGTGTTATTCTTTTACCTCCCCAATTTGCAGTCTATCTTTCCCTCTTATCTTTGTGGGCTCTGGAGTATTGTTCAAATTGCTCTGTAGACTCCAGAGAATTGTTTAATTTACCTTATGCTTCAGTCTATTCTAGAGGTTTGAATGAGGGATGCTATTTTTTCAGGCTGGGCTTATGCAGATGGGTTAAGGGACCAAGGCAGCCATAAATGTAGCAGACTGACAAGGCACTCCGGAGGTAAGGTGGCATTAAGGCACAAATGGTGGCATGCGTGGATGTGAAGAAGGAAATGACGGCGAAAGGACGTGTCATCATGGCAGTGCCCAAAATAGAAAGACGGGACAGTTACTAATAATGATTAATTAAAAATAGATGTACCTAGATCAATTTTAATGATGAGGCGATGTACATGAGAGAAATGATGTGTCATTTTGGAAACTGCATGCATTGTGGTAATTGAGTAGCAGCTTGAGATGATGTCCACTTCCCACTTGCACGTGACCTGCAATCATTGCGCTAAGTGGCTCAAAAACCTACGCCCTTAGGTGATGTCAGCACCGGCTCATACACTCCTACAAATTATTATTATTCTAATTTAATTAATCTTTGTGATGAAGTAGAGGATGAGTTATGACGACCTCATCATATGATTTATCTACTTTACCACCTGGAGAGGTGGGTCCCTCCCTTATTATGGAGATTGACGGCATTATTAATAGAACGCCGGAGGTGCTCCTAATTGGAAAGTGCTAGAGGTGCTCCCATTTGAGAAGCACCGGAGGTGTTCCTAATTGGAAAGTGCCAGAGGTGCTCCCGCTTGAGAAGCACCGGAGATGCATTGGGCCAACTTCTGGCAACTGATCATATTCGGAGCTTAATTATTTCAACTGCCCTGAAGAAGGGAACCACCATTTTACTGGTTTTCAACTCCCTTGGTCGAGAAAGACATCCATTTGCTAGTTTTCCATCTTTCTCTCTCTCTCTCTTTTTTTTTTTTTTTTTTAAGGCAGCCATTACTAGTTTTCAACCTCCTTTTTTTTTATATATAAGGCAGCCATTACTGGTTTTCAACCTCTTTTTTTTTTCACAGAATAATTCAATCCAACACCGTGACAAAGGAGGTTGTTGGATTTAAGGCATACAACTGAGAGGGGGGGTGAATCAGTTGTATAAAACTTCTTGTTCTTTCAAACACTTGATTCTTCATTGTTAGTTAATAGCATATCAATTAATCATCCATGAAAGCATAATACATAAACACAAGAGCAGATAAACATCAACACATTGAACACCAAGATTTTGACGTGGAAAACCCGGTTAAAGGAAAAACCACGGGGTGATTAACCCAAGGATTATTCTCTGTTAGAAGAATAAGAAAAAGAATGGCACTTGCCAATTAGGGCTCACTACCCGAGCACACTGCTCACAAAGAGGCCCACTGCCTACAAGGAGACACACTGTCTACAAAGTGATAAGAATCACAATCTTGAACTGGAGAATGACATCTCTACCATGTCCGGATCAGTTCCATTTAAGCCCAAAAACCTCTGCTCTGCCTTTCGCACTTCTCTTCGCTATGCCACACTCATCCACACAATCCAGACACCAAAATGAACTCACAAACCATTATTTATACAAGACATCGACTTAGGAACAAACATCTAAGTCGGCAAACAACCATAAGAGTATCCACAAGATGAATAATACATCCGGTCGGCCACCACAAGAACATTCGCAGGATGAACAACTCATCCGGTCGGCTAGTCGGAACAAGAACTTCATCCGGAAGAATATCTTCAATTCCGGGCTCTACCATCAATGCAGACCAACAACACAACCTCAACATGATCCAAGAACCTTCACAAGCCTGCTTGAATGACCAGGTACATCCGCACTTTCTTTCCTTACTGGAATCTCTTATCCTCTTTATCCGAAACTTCAAGAACACTGTCTGTCGCCACTGTCATAATGCAAGAGGTACTTCCAGACCTCCAAATCATACACAACTCGAGATGGCACATCACAAGGACATCTCAAAGACTCCTTCCAATCCGCAGATTAGGATTATACAGTTCCGGACCTCACCGGACCTTTTTGTGATCCTCTGTCACCTCTGAATACTTGCCGGAACCGGTTCTACACCGACAGCCACAACTCCTTCAGATCTTCATGCGGACCTCTAAAATCTTAACTGAAGCATCTCAAGACTCATATATACAAACCCTTTAATCTGTATCCTCCAGTTCGCATCCTATACAGTACATTTGCCTTCTTCTCATCACTGTTCTTTACTGTTCCTGACTGAGGCTAATTTTCTCAATATCCTCAGCACACAGCTCATCCAATCCTTCTTGTCAATGCAATATGAGTATGTTGACATCAATGACAACACTGGTTCACCTCATACTTGCAACAATCTCCCCCTTTGTCATTGATGGCAACATATGATGTGAAAAACCATCAAGACAAGAACTTCTCCTTTCTGTCACAGCTCCCCCTATCAACAACAACTTTTCACATGTCTTCTCTTCCTTTACTGCTCCCCCTTTGATCATCAACCACTTGTTTTTCACATGTCTTCTCTCCCCCTTTGACATCAATGGCAAAGGGCTCATACTTGCAATTTTAACACATCAGAGTCATACCAGCTACTCCCCCTTAGTAGCAGCTCCCCATCATCAATCCGGATCACAAGATGTGACTGTGATATCCACCGGACTGATGCACATCAGTGCATCCTAGTTTATCACCGGAGGGGCCATGACCCCTAACTTCTCCCGGAGATATTCAAAAGAGTCCTTGGGAAGAGGTTTAGTAAAGATATCTGCAATCTGATCCTTGGAGGGAACATACTCCAACCTGACTTCTTCCTTGTTCACTTGTTCTCTCAAGAAGTGAAACTTGATAGATATGTGCTTAGTCTTAGAGTGTAATATCGGATTCTTGGAAATATTAATTGCACTTGAATTATCACAAAAAATTGTGATAAGCTCCGCATATTCAATTTTAAGATCTCTTAGCATCTGCTTCATCCATAGGATTTGAGTGCAACTACTTGTTGCTGCAATGTATTCTGCTTTAGTTGTAGACAAAGATATTGCATCTTGTTTCTTGCTTAGCCAAGAAACCAATCTCTTTCCCAAAAAGAATGCTCCACCACTGGTGCTCTTTCGATCATCTACATCTCCTGCCCAATCTGCATCTGTGTAAGCATGAAGAGAGAAGTCTGGATCTCTAGGGTACCATAGACCATACTCAACTGTTCCTTTCAAGTACCTAAAAATTCTTTTGATTGCCATAACATGAGATTCTCTAGGATTAGCCTGGAATCTTGCCACAAGACCAACAGCGTGCATTATATCTGGTCTGGTCTGAGTGAGATACAACAATCCACCAATCATTGATCTATACATTGTCTAATCTGCCTTTAGAAAGTCATCATCTTTGCTCAACTTACATCCGATTGCCATGGGAGTGTTCATTGGTTTTGAATCTTCCATACCAAATTTCCTTAATAATTCTTTCACATATTTGGTCTGAGAAATGAAGATTCCTTTCTTTGTTTGAGTAATTTACAGACCCAAGAAGAAATTCATTTCACCAAGCATAGACATTTCAAACTCACATTTCATCTGATTTGCAAAAGTTTTGCACATACTATCTCTTCCTCCAAAAATTATATCATCTACAAACACTTCAACAATCAAAATGTTTTCATGATCAATTTTGAAATATAAGTTACTATCAGCAGTACCTTTGCTGAATCCAATCTGCACAAGATGCTTATCCAACCTTTCATACCATGCTCTTGGAGCTTGTTTTAATCCATACAATGCTTTCTTTAACTTACAGACCATATCATCATTGTCAGATAATTGAAATCCATCCGGTTGTTCAATGTAAACTTCTTCTTCCAGATCACCATTTAGGAAGGCAGACTTGACATCCATCTGATATACCTTGAAGTCTTTGAAGGCAGCAAATGCAAGAAATAATCTGACTACTTCAATTCTTGCCACGGGAGCAAAGGTCTCTTCATAATCAATTCCTTCTATTTGGGAGTAGCCTTTGCAGACCAATCTAGCTTTATTTCTGATTACTTTACCAGCTTCATTTAATTTGTTCTGGAAGACCCATTTGGTTCCAATCACATTCCTGTCTCTAGGTCTGGGAACAAGATCCCAAGTATGATTTTTCTCAATTTACATTAATTCATCTTTCATTGCTTTAGTCCAGTTTTCATCATTGCAGGCTTCATTTACTGTTTTAGGTTCAATCTTTGAAATCAGACAACATTCATCCTGATTTTGATCAACATTCCTTCTAGCTTACACACCTTTGCTTCTGTCACCTATGATCTGATCTTCAGAGTGGTTTAGTGTTACATACCTAGGAATTTTGGGAGTATCCTGCACTGTTGCTTCTTGATCAGGCTCATTCAAACCTATCTCTTCTTCCTGATTTACTGGATCAGGCTGACTCTATCTTACCGGAGAGGATTGAGTTCCTTGAATCTGAACACCGTCTTGGTCATCTTCATCAAATTCATAAAATCTTGAGGGCTTCTCAATTCCTTCATCAACTTTCACATTAGTGCTTTCTATCATCTTCCTCAGTCTCTTATTGTAACACCGGTATGCTTTGCTTTGAGTGGAGTAACCCAAGAAAATTCCTTCATCACTTCTAGCATCAAACTTTCCTAGATCTTCATCTCTTTTGATATAACACTTGCTACCAAATACTCTGAAATATTTCACAGTAGGAGTGATGCCAAACCAGAGTTCGTAGGGGGTCTTACCGGTATTGTTTCTGATTTGAACTCGATTTAGAGTGTAGACTGCAGTGCTGATAGCTTCTTTCCAGAACATCTGAGGAACATTTGCTTCCAACATCATTGTCCTGGCAGCTTCCTGGATGGTCCAGTTCTTTCTTTCAACTACTCCATTCTGCTGTGGAGTCCTAGGAGCAGACAATTGTCTCCTTATACCCTGCTTCTCACAAAAGTCAATGAACTCACCAGATGTAAATTCACCACCTCTATCAGACCTTAGACACTTTAGTTTCAATCCGGTTTGATTCTCTACCATAGCTTTGAAGATTTTGAACTTCTCAAATGCTTCTGATTTTTCTTTTAGAAAGGTAACCCACATCATCCGGGAATGGTCATCAATTAACAACATGAAATATCTATCACCTAGCAGACTCTTGATTCTTGTCGGACCACAGAGATCAGTATGTACTAATTCCAACAATCCGGTAGAAGACTGATCTTTGCTTTTGAAAGAGACTCTGCTTTGTTTACCTAACTGACATTCTTTGCACACACTATTTGTAGGTTTCATCAATTTTGGAAGATCTCTTACAGCCTGAGTATTGCTTATCTTGATGATGTTATCAAAATTTACATGACACATTCTTCTATGCCATAACCAACTCTGATCAATTTGAACAAACAAACAACTTTTATTTGAACCAACCAGATGAAAGATATTACCTTTTGACTGAGTACCGGATGTAATTTCAGTTCCGGAGCTTGTAAAGATTCTGCATTTTCCATTCTTAAACCAAAGATCATAGCCTTTGTCTACTAACTGACCAACACTGAGAAGATTGTGCTTCAATCCTTCAACATATAGTACATTACCTGTTTTGCTCTTTCCATCAAAGGAAATAGTTCCCCTGCCTCTGATTCTGCCAGCAGAATTGTCACCAAACTTTACCATTCCTCCTTCATACCTTTCCAAATTCAAGAACTTATTCTTGTCACCAGTCATATGGTGAGAACATCCACTGTCAATAACCCAATCATCCTTTTCTTCCACTTGAGCAGCCAAAGCTTTTTCAACAACTTTGTGATTGACAGATTCAGAGAGTATTGAATCTTCTTCCTTGATGGCAATAAACACCCACTCATTTCTGGATTTGCTTCCTAGTTCTGATTCATCATCTGTTACTCCTTCATTGTCATCTTCTTCATGAACATAATAGCAATTCTTTTGAAACCTTTGTCTGTTAGTATTAGACCTTGCAGATCTTTCCAGACATCTTGAAGCAAAATGACCAATCTTATTGTAGTTGAAGCACTTAAAGGGTAGTTTTCCTTCATACTTACCGGATCCTCTTGGTAGTCTTTTTGCAATGAGGGCTTCAAGTTGAGCTATTTCTGCTTCTTCTTCTACCATGTCTCTTCTTGCTTGATCATACCATGTCATCTTCCTTGAAGAGTTTTCTCCCGGATCAATTCTCTGTTTGCCTTTCACATAGGCACTGGCTTTGAAAGTAGATTCAGTCTTGGGAAGATCATCTCCAAACTCGGTCATTTCAAATGCAGCTAGCTTGCCGGCCAATTGTTCTCTTGTGACAGTTGTGTGGGCTCTGAATTCATCAATTGCAGCAACCTTGATTTTGTAGGCAGCAGGAAGGGATCTAAGGATTTTGCAAACGATCTCATTTTCATCCAGAGTTCCACCAGCATTTCTAATTCCACACACTAGTTCATTCACTCTTGGCATAAAAGTAGTGATGTTTTCATCATCCCTCATCTTCAATCTTTCGAATTTCCCTTTCAGACTTTGCAATCTTGCACTTTTGACAAACTCATCTCCTTCATACGGAAGTTCCAGTTTAGTCAGGATCTCATATGCAGTTGGTAGGTCAATAACATTTGAGAGATCTGAGTCATTCAATGCACTTAGAAGAGATTCCTTGGTCCGCAAATTGTTTTCAGCTTCTGTGATTTCATTCAGAGTTGTCGGACCACCTTGTGGAGGTACATATGGTTTTGAAACCATGGCCAAGTATGCTTTTCCCATACATTCCAGGTGACATTTCATGCAACCCTTCCAGAGAGTAAAATTGGTTCCATCAAACTTTGGACTATCCTTTTTGTATGACGACATCCTAGATCTCCTCAAGCAATTAAGCTTCTTTCAGAGGAACTTGGCTCTGATACCAATTGTTGGATTTAAGGCATACAACTGAGAGGGGGGGGGTGAATCAGTTGTATAAAACTTCTTGTTCTTTCAAACACTTGATTCTTCGTTGTTAGTTAACAGCATATCAATTAATCATCCATGAAAGCATAATACATAAACACAAGAGCAGATAAACATCAACACATTGAACACCAAGATTTTGAAGTGGAAAACCCGGTTAAGGGAAAAACCACGGGGTGATTAACCCAAGGATTATTCTCTATTAGAAGAATAAGAAAAAGAATGGCACTTGCCAATTAGGGCTCACTGCCCAAGCACACTGCTCACAAAGAGGCCCACTGCCTACAAGGAGACACACTGTCTACAAAGTGATAAGAATCACAATCTCGAACTAGAGAATGACATCTCTACCATGTCCGAATCAGTTCCATTTAAGCCCAAAAACCTCTGCTCTGCCTTTCGCACTTCTCTTCGCTATGCCACACTCATCCACACAATCCACACACCAAAATGAACTCACAAACCGTTATTTATACAAGACATCGACTTAGGAACAAACATCTAAGTTGGTAAACAACCATAAGAGTATCCGCAAGATGAATAATACATCCGGTCGGCCACCACAAGAACATTCGCAGGATGAACAACTCATCCGGTCGGCTAGTCGGAACAAGAACTTCATCCGGAAGAATATCTTCAATTCCAGGCTCTACCATTAATGCGGACCAACAACACAACCTCAACATGATCCAAGAACCTTGATAAGCCTGCCTGAATGACTAGGTACATCCGCACTTTCTTTCCTTACTGGAATCTCTTATCCTCCTTATCTGGAACTTCAAGAACACTGTCTGTCGCCACTGTCATAATGCAAGAGGTACTTCCGAACCTCCAAATCATACACAACTCGAGATGGCACATCACAAGGACATCTCAAAGACTCCTTCCAATCTGCAGATTAGGATTATACAGTTCCGGACCTCACCAGACCTTTTTGTGATCCTCTGTCACCTCTGAATACTTGCCGGAACCGGTTCTACACCGACAGCCACAACTCCTTCAGATCTTCATGCGGACCTCTGAAATCTTAACTGAAGCATCTCAAGACTCATATATACAAACCCTTTAATCCACATCCTCCGGTTCGCATCCTATACAGTACATTTGCCTTCTTCTCATCACTGTTCTTTACTGTTCCTGACTGAGGCTAATTTTCTCAATATCCTCAGTACACAGCTCATCCAATCCTTCTTGTCAATGCAATATGAGTATGTTGACATCAATGACAACACTGGTTCACCTCATACTTGCAATAGAGGTATCCCCTGTATTAAAACATAGATTATTCAGAAACTCTTCTTTAGTAGATGGTCTTTTGTAGAGCCTGATTCGGTGACCATTTACTAGAAATGTGTCTGTGCTCCCATCAATTGGTTGCAATAATATAGTTCCATTTTCAAACATGTCCTTTATTTGATAAGGACCTAGCCAGTGAGTCTCCAATTTCCCTTTGAATTCTTTGAATTTAGAATCATAAAGGAGAACCCAATCTCCTTCTTGAAATGTCCTCCTCTTAATGTGTTGGTCATGCCATTGCTTCCTCTGGTATTGAACCAGTTCTGTTTGCTGAATTGCTTCTATCCAAATCTCATCCAACTCATTGAGCTAAAGAATTTTGTTCTGTTGAATTATAGACAATGGCAGACCAACATCCAATACAGTTTTAAGTGTCTGGAGTTCAAATTCTATAGATAATATAGGCTTTTTCCCATAAACCAAATCATATGGTGAAAACTTTGTTGTGGACTTCCAAGTGGTGTTGTAAGCCCAAACTGCTTCAGGTAATCTACTAGCCCAATCTTTTCTATTCATTGCCACTATCCTTGTTAGAATATTCTCAAGTTCTCTACTAGTTACTTCTACCTGCCCATTTGCTTGAGGATGGTAAGGTGAAGATTTTCTGTACTTGACTTGGTATAAATTTGTGAATGCCTTGATTACCTGTGAAGTAAACTAAGGTCCCCTGTCTGAAATTACTGATCTTGGGGCTCCAAATCTCAAGAAAATTTTATTGTAGAGGAAATCAACAACTTTTTCTTCTCTTGCAAACTGTAATGCTTGAACCTCAGCCCACTTAGTAACATAGTCTGTGCACACTAGAATATACTCCTTGCCTGATGATGGTGGTGAAATTTGTCCCATAAAGTCTAGACCCCGTTGCTCAAATAGTTCCATCATGACTTGAGGATGTAGTAGTGTTTCCTGGGTAAAGGTTGGCTGCCCCATTCTTTGGCACTGGTCACAGTGCTGCACATACTTCTTTGTGTCTTTATGAAGAGAAGGCCAGTAGTAACCAGCTCCAAGGATCTTGTGGACTGTCCTGTGGAAAGAGTAGTGGCCACCAGATGGTTCATCATGACATGCTCTCAACACATCAAAAGTCTCATCAGCCTTTAAGCACTTGCATAGAATGAAATCAGGACCACATTTAAATAGTAAACCATTCAACCATTTGTAGGATAAACTTTCTTTAACTAAACATTTTCTTTGTTTTGAAGTAAAATGGGATGGATACAAGCCTGTAGCTAAAAGATTAGCTATGTCAGCAAACCAAGGTGCAGTAGTGGATATGGCAAAAAGATGTTCATCTGGGAATTTGTCCTCCACTGGTTGGTCTTCTCCTCCTGTATGCAATCTTGATAGAAAATCAGCAACCAAATTAAACTTCCCTAGATTATCAACTATGGTAATATCAAATTCCTGCAACAGGAATAACCACCTGATGATCCTTGCACCTACTACTGGTTTATTCATTAGGTACTTGATAGTTGCGTGATCAGTGTGCACAAATATTTTATATCCAGTGATATAATGCCTGAATTTGTTTATAGCATAGATAATTGCCAAGAATTCTTTTTCAGTTGTATAATTTCTTTCTGCAGGGGTAAGGTTTTTTCTGATGTAATAAATGGCATGCATACTTTCTCCTTCCTCCTTTTGTCTTAAAACTGCCCCAATGGATTCATTTGAAGCATCAGTTTGTATGTGAAATGGTAAAGTCCAATTAGGTCCCCTTAAGATTGGTGTGACAGTAAGCTTCTCCTTCAAAGTTTCAAATGCTGATTGATAGTCTTCTGTCCACAAAAATTATGTTTCTTTGTTAAGCAGGGTAAATAGGGGGGCAGCAATTCTGCTAAAATTTTCTATGAACCTCCTATAGTAGCCTGCATGACCCAGAAAACTTCTAACATTAGTTTGATTTTTGGGTGAAGGCAACTATGTGATTACTTCTATCTTGTTCTAATCCACTCTAATCCCTTTTTCTGAAATGTGGTGTCCCAAAACAATTCCTTCCTCCACCATCATAAAACATTTCTCATGGCTAAGGGACAGTTGATTTTTATCATAGCATTTTAGTACTTTTCCAAGGTTTGTGAGAGCTTCCTCAAACTTATCCCCATACACAGTAAAGTCATCCATGTAGACCTCCATGCATTCATTAGCCAGTTCAGCAAAAATAGCTAGAACCAGTCTCTGAAATGTAGCTGGGGCATTGCATAACCCAAAGGGAAGAACTTTGTAAGCAAAGGTTCCCCAAGAGCATGTGAAGGTGGTTTTGTCTTGGTCTTCAGGTGCTACTTGAATTTGATTATACCCACTAAATCCATCTAGAAAAGAAAAATATTTTCTCCCAGTAAGGTTGTCCAAAACTTGGTCAATAAATGGTAAGGGAAAGTAGTCCTTTTTTGTGGCCTTGTTGAGTTCTCTATAATCAATACACACCCTCCATTTCCCATTCTTTTTAGGCACAATGACAAGGGGTGAGACCCATTGACTATCTGAGATTGGATATATGAACCCTGCCTGGAGTTATTTTTCTATTTTAGTTTTGACAATGTCCTTTAAAGCAGGATTCAATCTTCTTTGTGGTTGCCTGACAAGTTTAATATCCTCAGTGTAGATATGATGGGTACATATCTCAGGAGGTATGCCTTTCATATCTTGGTATTCCTAGGCAAAAGATGCTAAGTGGGAGACCAAAAGCTGGATAAGTTTTTCTTCCTGACTTTCTGTTAACTGAGTATTTATATTAAGTGTTTTCCCTGGCAAAATCATGACCTATTTTGTGATTTGATCCATAGATGTGGTGGGTCCATACATTGGTGTCATGGTATTGAGAGGACAAGAATGTGGGAGTAACATGTGGAAGGCGGCTAAGTCCCTGTAAAAGGTTTCCCCACAAGGAATAATGTTGGCAAGGGTACAATGAGAAGAAATAAGAAGTTCTCTTTGAGGATCTTGGGCGAGTTCCATCACATCTTTATTGATTAGGATGTGAGTGAAGTCTTCCATTGTATCATAGTATACTTCTTCTTCTAATTATCCCAAATGTTCCCTAATGGTTACCATAGCTAATGAGGCACTGTTGTCCATGTTCTCTGGTTCATCCACCCATACTCTTCCTGTGTAATGCACCGATGGTTTAGCTGGAGGATACAAAGATATTTTCTTTAGATCTATCCCATTAGAAATGACCATATCTCCAGTTTGACAATCAATAGATGCTGCTATAGTAGCCAGCCATGGTCTTCCTAAAATCAGCAGATAAGCATTTCTCTGGTTTCTAGGTTCTAGTATTAAGAAATCCACTGGGAATTCCCATGAATCTATCACAACAGGTACATCAGTGATTACTCCTTTTGGAATAGCTACTGACTGATCAGTAAGTTGAAGAATTGTAGTTGTGGATTGGATACCCGATAGAGCTAACCTGTCCATTGTATGAACTGACATCACATTAATTGCTGCTCCTAAATCAACCAAAACATTTGAAATTTCTACCCCCGAGATGAAAATAGTTATGATAGGATTTCCAGGGTCTCCATATTTTGGGAGGAGAATTTCTCCCATCAATAGATCCACTACTTTTCCTTCCAATTGTATTGTGGAGGGAAAGCTTTTCTTTCTATCCTGTGTTTTGATACAATACTGTTTAATGAACTGATTTAGTTCCGGTACATCTCTAATTGCCTGGAGAAGAGGAATTTCAATGTTTAGCTGCTTGATTTCTTGTAAAAGTTTTGATTCCAGATTGGTTTGGATTTGTTTTGTGGAATCTTTCTCTGGGGAGCATTCTGTTTAAGCCATTCTGGGTATGGTGCTAGCTTTTCCATCTCCGGAGCATTTCTAGAACTCTTATCAGAATTGTGTTGAAGACTGTTCTCCGGAGCCAGCCTTTTAGGAGTAACTCCAGAGTTGTCTGTGGATGATTTTTCTAGTACTTTCTCGTTAGTAATCTCCTCTGGGGGTTGATTAGATGGATTTTTAGGTTCCTTGTCATTGGTTATTTCAACTATAGTTGGAGGAGAAGGTCTTGGGAACGCTTTCCCAGAATGCAGCTGGAGATTATTTGAATATATAGCATTAATTCCAGCCATATTTTCTTGCTCTGTCATGTAGACAGCTGCTCCCTATTTATTTCGTGGGTTTGGTATACGCTGAGCTGGTAAAGGTGGTTGACTAACTAGTTCATCTTGTGTTTGACCTTGTGTGTTGGACGATCCAGTTAGTAAAGCCTGCTATTGAGGTTGGAAACATCTAGGTTGGCCTTGGTATTGTTGATGATATCCCTGTTGAGGACCCCATTAAGGTTGCATTTTTTGTGATCCAAATTGTGGTGGCCACTGTTGATTTCCCCAAGGCTGATTTTGCTAGTTTTGGATTCGTCAGTTTTAGTTTTGCCAATGTTGACTTGGCCAATCCTACTGTCCCCAAGGAGGATTATATTGAGGGCCATGCCAAGTTGGATTCCACTGATTATTTCCCCAATTAGAAGGACCCATGTAAGAGGATTGGTTTGGATACTGATTATAAGGGAAATTTCTGATTTGTTTTTGTCCCACATAGTTCAACTCCTCTTCTATCACAGCATTCTTTTTACTCAATCTTTTCAAGGCTGGAAGTTGACTACACTAACTGGTAGGATGTTCCCTATCACAGATCTGACAAATCTCTGATTTGTCCAAGGGGCATTCTCTCAACAGGTGTTTGTTTCTACACTTAGGACAATAGATGGAGAGCGGTTCAGTTGCTCTATTTTGATCAGTTGTTCTAGTTTTTTCTTGAATCCCGTCCAATGTGGTATTTAGTTAGACCAGAATGTCTATTTTTAGATTTGCAATTTCCTCCATCAACTGTCTTATTTCATTCTTCCCTTTAAAGGTTTTGGGTGACCTTACTCCATCTTGGGTTCTGGAATAGTTCCTGCAGATTTCCTCTATATCAGGTATTTTCATTTTGTTAATGTTCCCTTTTCCCATTAGGTCCAATGCCTGTTTTGATTCTTTATCCAATCCTTTTATAAACAGGGTTCTGGCCAAGGAGTGATCCACTGGATTGCCATACCTTCTCAAGGCAAAATTAAACCTATCCATATAGTCTTCTAAGGATTCTTCCTCCCCCTACCTAATTTTAAACAATTCTTCATTTTTATTACTGGATCTGCAATAATCTTGGTATTTTTCTAAAAACTCTATTTCCATTTAATCCCAAGAATGGATAGAATCCTGGGGTAAACCCATAAACCATCTCATCGCAGAATCTTTCAGGGTTGAAGGGAACAGTTTGAGTTTCTGGTTATCTGATCCATAACCATAAGTTTGGCAGACTACTTTGAATTCAAACAAGAACTGATTTGGATCCTCAGAAGAAAGTCCTCTAAAATTTGGTAGATGTGCTGGTGAGATATTTTTCATAAGAGCATTGTCTCTAGCAGCCAAAACAATAGGATAAGAGAAGGTTCTTGGAGCCTGATTTTCCTCTTCCCTATGATTGTCATTTTCCATGTTTAGTACTAGTTCTTCTTCCTGAGGCTCTAGGAAATTAGGTTCTACCAAAGGATTTGCCTCAACTTTTTGTTGTAATTCCTAGATATAATTGGCAAGTGGAATGTCTGGAGGATCTAAGGGATTGTTGTTTTGAAGTGTAGGTTCCAAATTAAGATCTAGGTTTCCTTCTTCAACAAGATTTTGTACCACCTCATTGCTTTCCCCTATGGTGTGTTGTTGGGGTGTCTGCTTAATATATCTTCCTTTTAGATCTCTAGCTCTAACCATACAGATCTATTCTAAAAAATTGTTTTAACTTAGTGTCCCTAATTAACACAAACTTATCCCCGGCAACGGCACCAAAAATGACAAGGTGTTGCTGTACCTCATCATTTAATCTATTTTCAGATGTCAAAAACCAGGGCTGTGTCCATGGCTGTCTACAACTAGGGATTCTATAGTTACCAGTTTATAGCTAATCCTAATTTAACAAAAGAGATTAATCTATCTTCTTGTTGAATAAATGTAATGAATGCTGGAAAATAGAATAAAATAGGAAATTCGCTTAAAGCAAAAAAACAAAACATGCATCTAGCTATTAAAATAGGAAACACCTTTATAAGAGAAAACTGAAACAATAAAACAGTGGTACTAGCCTCCTGCCTGAGTGGTGAGAGTGGGCCCTTGCTCTACACCCTTGAGGCTGAAGGCTATAGCAGGAAATCAGCACAAAAGATGATCACAACTAAATTCAGTCCAATTCATTCATTTCTGTATTCATGAAAATATGGCTATCACAGAACTGAGACCTCCGAGAGTTAGAATAATTTTATCATTGTTGTTCTTCTACTATTTCTAAGAGTATATATAAAAATGAGTGATGATATATCACTGAACTTATCTACCAGTCTTTCTATGAGATCACACCATCTCTTTATTGTACTTAACTGTCTAACTTATGAAAAATCACCATGTGAGAAAGGTAGACTTGAGTGGAACAGAAGTCCACTCAGAGGTCTAAGTTTAAGTCTTAATACACTTGGGCATCAAAGCCCTGAAAATAAGGATATTGGATTAGTTCAATTCGTAACTGATGCAAAATCTTTGAAAAGATAAAACTTCAGCAGTTTAACTAATAGTTGACCCTTCACCACTCAGGTGATGATTTGAGTGAAGTGAGGGGTATTAAGATTGCTGCTGAAAGTGTCTGGTTGGCAGCTCTGCTTGGAAACATGCCCTATTCTCAAGAGGCACTGGGGATAGTTGTTCCTATCTACAGCTCCAGAGATACTCCAGACTCTCGTAGAGCTCTGGAGAGGCATTCCCCATATCTTCAAAACTTCAGGTGTCATGGTTCTTTGTTATTGTCTCCGAAGATTATTGAAGATGATCTCCGGAGATGCACAAAATCGTTGTTCCTAGCACCTACACCTGTTGATTCAAAAAGAGAGAAGTTTTGCATTTTTCCATCAATTCCACGCACATTAGTCTCTTAATCAGAAATTTTAATTTTAAGTAATCTATCTTAATTAATCACAAAATAGAACAATCTTGTTAACTTATTTGGGTGCAGACACTAGGAAGATGAACTGAGGGAGGGGAAAAAGAGAGGCAAAAATATGTATTTCATGAGTGCAATTTGGCACTCATCAAAAGGACATATCATGGACGGAAGATTGTGCTAAGATTGATTATTTTGGTAATGTGATTATAGCCCATTTCTGCATATTGTAAATTTTAATGTGTATAACAGGTGTTCTTGAGGCAAACTTCATTGAGCTTGTACATGATAAACATGAATTTGAAAGAATTGCAATCCTGCTTTAGTTAGAAGCGAAACTCAAACAAATGGCTCATGATTATTGGTATGTCTCATATCCACAGTTTGTAATTGTTTTTAAAATTATGGGTTTAAGTACTTCTTTAACACAATAATATAGTGCATAATATTTCCACAATGTTATGAGTCACGTTCTTCACAGCTGCTGGAGTCTTCCCTGTTGGTATTATTTGCTTGTTGTTACTGATGTTGGTGTCCAGTTTTCTAATTTTGATTTCAATTAGTTGGCTACATTATGTGAACTTTCAAATATCTTACCAAGAGGTCACACTATCATGAAATATTAAGAATTATATTTTAAGTTTGTAATATGAAGAAAAGTGGACTGGGACACCTCCTCATACTTACTTTGGGCGATGAAGGGACTATGCTCGCCCTCCCTTTCCATCTCTCCTTCCTCTCAATCTCAAATTATACATTAGAAAGAGATAATATGTAGAGGAAAGTGTACAGAAGGAATCACACAACTGTGAGTCTGTATAGTCAATGTAATGCAGAAATAACTAGTAAAGGGCTGATGTAGTGTTTGAGGTTGGTAAACCATAAAATGCTCAAACCAGCTTCCGAACTACAAAAGAATCCGCAAATGGAGAGACAATGAATTGACAGAACTACAAGAGGTCACTTGGGTGGTTAGGACAACTACCTCAGACCCCACACTATCGTTTTGAAGAGTTTAACTTATAAAGTCTCCAAGATCTGCCTTCTATTAAAGATAAAGTAAACTTGAAGCTCCTTCAGTCTTGTAGCTGCAATACATGTATGTGTAGTAACATCTACCAACAAGACAATACTAGGAATGGAGGATACACCTAGTGAAAGATTTAGGAGGGAAGCCAATTGAAACTCCTGATATTGCTACAGCTGTCATTGAGCAATAGGAAGTACAAGTGACAACCTCAAAAAATGATGGAGCATAATTAGAACTTGATGGATGGGTGTTTCAGAACAATGCTCAGAAATTCTGAAAAGGAAGTGGTTAATGTCAACAAATAATCCTTTGTAGGATGTGGTTGTGAGATCCTTTGCAGGACTACCATTGTGACCTCAAGAAGATCAAGCAAAAATCTATATAGAATGAGCCCCCTGCCATGGACTATTATTGTGATCACTTGCTACTGTTGTGATCTTTTTAAGTTCTAAGCTTCTCAAAATCAGATCTTTCTTGGACTGCTTCAGGCCCTTTGCAAGACTACTATGGTAATTGTTGTGTCATGGGACCTTGCACTATCATTAAATTGTTTTGATCCAACTTTAGGGCAGTTCTAAGGAAATTTGCTAGTGTATAACCATAAACAACTAATAACCATAAATGATTATGCTAGTGTATAAGAATGAATTAGATTAGTTGGATGCGTTAACATATATTTTTGTTTATTCGATAGTGGTTAAAATTATGTTAATATTTGTAAATGAGGATGTCAATAGAGTTCTTGTTTCACATGCATTGGTTTTTAGTTTTTCAAACTTTTGCATACAATTATTGTTCAATTTTCTAATTTTTCTTGTGTATATTTGTTCGTACCATGCAGGAATGAAAATTGTGGATTACTAGGATATCAAACAAGTAGACCTAGAGCTAAAATTCATCAAAGTGATTCACGTTCAATAGAAAATGCTCAGCCATTAGCAAGTAGCAATCCACAAATTGATTTCTCTCCAATCTAGAATCCTCGCCCATTAGCAAGAATTGCTTCTGATTTTTTGCCTGAACAAATTAACATACCAAACTTGCCCATCTCAACAGTTCCTGGTAGTGATTTTCAGGTACATTCCTAATGCTCAATGACTACAATTCACTAAATAATTGCACTGAAATTTGTAATTGTAGAAAATTCTATTATAGTTTCCATGTAGCTGGGAACATTCATGGAGAATCATCTAGGAGTATTCCATGAATGTTACCATTATGCATTCAAGGATTTTCTAGTTTTGTACAAATACATTTCCTTTTACTTTAGGAATTTTCCTCTGGTAGGCTATAAGACATTCCTACCAGTTTCTCTCAACTCATGGAAAGCAACTTATTTTGTTGTTTGAAATTTGTAGAAATTGTCATCCTCTTTCCTATTAATCTTGCAGACATAGACCAGCATATTGAATTTAAGAGAAAATTTATTCACAAGGTCATTTTTGAATGATTCACTTTCTATAAGATATACTGGAATAGACAATAGTTTTGCAAGGCCCACCTTTTCTATCTAAAATTCTCAATAACTGTATCCCATTATACTTCTAATGGATTTATATTCCTAACAGGAAACTAAAGTGTTAAAAGGTGAAGGTTAAAAAGATACCCAAATTATGGTCAAATACAAATTTTTGTTATAATTCAAACTGCTGGCATTGAGATCTGCTAGTTTTATACCAGTAAATTGAAAACAGATAGGTAGTATAAGAGACTATGAGAAAACATAAAAAAAATTGCATGTGTAGTTTTTGTATTTCCCGGTGTGTCTAACTTTGGGATTTTGACTACAGACTGCTGCCAATGGAAAAGAGTTACAATCAATGGTAGGAACTTCAAGTAGCTTAGTGGAAAAAATATCCGATCAGAATATACAACTATTCATAAGGTAGTCTAAATTAAGTTTATTCATGTTGGGTACATGTGAAGCCCAATTGTAATGACTTTCTCTTGTAACCGATGCCTCTGCTTGTAACCAACTCATCTTCCTGTGATGACAGCACCTTCTTGTAACGGCTGTCTCTTCTAGATTGCAGGCTATGCATTTGGTAACTTCTCTGCAAGAAGTAGGAATGGACGTTGGCAATATAATATATTGAGGTTTGCTGGAGCAATGTACTGTATGAAAAACTAGAGTATTAATAAATAGAGAATACTCTATTTTGTGGACGTAGCCATTTAAAATGGTGAACCCCATTAATTTTCTAGTGTCCTCTATTTTATTTTCTGAGTGTGTGTTCTGTTGTTAAAGATCTAAAATCTTTATTTTCTGTGTTTTTTAAATTTACAGTTGGTATGAGAGCCTGGTTTGAACCAAGGAGGAGTTGTGAAGAAAATTTAGCAGATGTGGAAGAGAGCCCCAACTAGGATGATTGGGTTAAAGCTCTCATGTCTATGTGCCATGGCCATGAAGAAAGTCATGATGAAGTGGGAGCTATTCATTAGATGTTTTTGGATGAATTAAATGATGAAGCTGATTCTATTATTGAGGAGTTTCTTGGCATGTTAGAACCTAGCAGTGATATTGAGGAGATGCAAGAAATACAAAGTGTTGTGTCTCAATCTAGAGAAGAGGAAGAGGAAAAAGAAATATTTTATTTTGTTGATAATGACGTTTCTTTTTTCAAGTTACAGCAGAAGGTTGTATATTCAAACACAATGTGTTTAAGGAATGGTCTATCTATAAAGAAAAAGGTTAGATTTAATTTGCCAATGGAAATAGATGATTTGGCTATTGTAGAGGATTTGCATGTTCTGGTAGAAGTTGAGAATAGTGATACCCAAAATGGTGGAGCTGTGGACATGGAGTCTGTTGGTTCGGAGGAGGCAGAGGAGGGTTTTAGCATTGCCAAGCTCCCGCCTTTTGTTGCCTCTGGTAGTGCACCATTTGGTTTTGGGCATCAGAGCCTGAGACTACCTGCAAACCCTTCAGAGGGCTTTGCAAAGGTGTTTGTGATGGGGACTAGGTCATTTGAATTAGGGGAATCTGGGGTTGGTGATAACCCTACAGAATTGTAGTAGGGTTTGGCTTCAGTAGAGTTGGGAGCTACCGAGGTTGCTAATGGCGGTGCCTTGGAGGCTGTGATTCGTGAGCTGGTTAACTTGCTAGAGACTGTAGATGACATAATTGCTGCCAAATCTATGCAAGATGGTGATTCTGTGAGGTGCTTGCAGGAGAATCCCAACAAGGAATTCAAGAGCAAGGAGTTGCTAGAGAGTGCAATGGAGGTCCCTGAGTAATAAAAAAGTAGAGGAGTCTCTCCCTTCTCAAATGCAAGATTTGCAAATTGACGGTTCCCTAAAGAAGACAATAATAATTATGGGGGAGTAGAAAATTTTAAACAAGACTCTTCTAAGGTGAGACAAAGTGTGTCTAGAACTGTTTGCAAATCTAAAAGATCTTAAGTGTCAGGGACTTCCAGTTAGCTTCAGTTCGGTTAGGCCGTTGGGATTCGATTATTGCAGACAATCTAGGGTCAATCTTGAGCTATAAATATGTAACATTGGTAATAGATCGAGAGGCAGATTCATTCAGAGATAGTTTTGCTACAGATTTTTCTATCAGAGATTAACTAGAAGTTTTAGACTTTCTGTTGTGACCAGCGAATATCATTTGCCTTTATTTTGGTTGTTCTCAATTCAGGAGGTGGATGTAACTGTGCATGTATTTGTGCCTCTTATATTGCTAGAAAATTAATGAGAAAGATAGAGTTCTGTGCCTTGGTTGATATTTTGTGTCATTGTAAATTGTCTATTTGTGAGCCTTTGAGTTTATTCATTATATGTGTTTATGTTAATCATGCAACATTTGCTCTTTAACATAACTAAATCTTGAGAATAGCTTCACTGTGCTTAAGTTGAGAGAGATACTTTATTCAGGTGCATCGCCATAGATAGATTTGCTTTAACTGTATCTTTAATTTTGTTAATTTCTACCCTTTTTCCCAAAACCCCCATTGAAGAACGAAAGAGCCAGCTTCCTTAAAACCTGGAGGTTGTTTCTGAGAAGCATTCCCACATCTCAAAACTTCCCATGTTGATACTGGATTACACCCACAGATTTATGTATCAACAGAAACCATGGCCTGGTACAGTTTCAAGTGAATGTTGCCAATAAGGTAAAGACTCAAACATATGAATCTCGCAACCTTGTATAGTGTTAGAGAAGGGTTTTTATTTTTACAATTTTTGAAAATGGAAAAGCAATATAGTTTCATCACCTTTTACTTTTAGAAAATGGAGAAAAACCTAGTTTGTGCCATCAAAATTTGTCACTTGAGAAGGCTTTCCTCTCTTCATACATAGAAATTCACTTGGGTTTGAATAGAATGACAAATGTAGAGGAAAATGAAGAGGTTTGAACCCATGAAAGAGAAAGGATGCTAAGAAGTAAGAGAAATGAAAGTATTTGGCCGTGGCACATAAAATATATGGAGGACAAAGTGCCATCAAGATATAATCTATTCATGATCAAAGAGATAATGCCAAACATAAGACAAAGATGAGTGTATATCATGCTGAGTGAAACATACAAAACATAGCCACAACTTTGCATAAGGAAAGCTTTCTGGAGCTCAAATTGAGCATCATATCAATAGAAAATGAATACAGAGCTCGAAGGGTGAAAAAAACACTCACTGTTACTGTAGAGAAATGCATTCAAACTCTTACCATCAAGCTTTAGAGATACAACAAATGGTGTCCATGAATACAAAGAAGAGAGCAACAAAAGATAAACAAAGTGAAATACATCAAAAGATGGTCTTGGCCACAGCTAATAGAGCCAAATAAAGCTTCAAAATGCAAATCTGTATTACGTTTTGTGACAGAAAAGAACTTACCTTGTCTCTTCCTATGAAAAATCAGCAAGGAAGATTCTAGAGAATAGCAATAATGGTGAAGAATCAAGCTAAAGGGATCAAACCCTATCTCATCATGGCGGTGGCTTAGAAGAAATCTTGTAATAAAAAGTCAAAATTGCAAATGAGTCTGATAATTTAGGGCTTCAAGTGTTTTGTTTTAGGGTTCCATATTGCCCTAAGTTGATGTGATATTTTTATCACATTGATTTAAAAAATTAGAAGCCTCAACTAATACCCTCAGGGTATCATTTGTCCCCTATGCATGTTTCATTATCTAGGCTTTATGCCTTAAGTCCCTTTGCCACATATGCCTAATATGCCTTAGGATTTTTTGCAAAACAAAAGGAGGACAAACCTTAGGCATTTTTTTGGTAATTCAAACATTCAAGTATGCCTTCAAACTTTTATGATTTTTATAGAAAATCAATTGCCCAAATAGAGAGATGTATCATACTTGGCTAAATAATCATATAAGCCTTGTATTATTTTTTTTGTAAAGAGTCAAATCGAGACAAATTAGGACATAAAACTATAAAATCTATTGTGGAACATTATTAAAGCAATCCTTTTAAAAATTTCTTGAATAGTTGTTATTAAATGTAGTTAAAGCAGAGTGAATATAGAACAAATCTTTCCATTCTAGATTTGCTTTCTTCTAGGTGAAATTGAGCAAAATATGGACAACATGGAGCTTTTATTGATCAGCTAAAGCCCGAGTTTTAGGTGTTTTTGGTGGGACCACTTTGGATAGCATTGTGACAGCTTTTACACTTAATTTGGACTAGTTTTGTCTACTTTTTTGGACGCTTTTTCTTGGAGATCAAAAATAGATCAAGATGGTTGTTTGTGAGTGAGATCATTGGAATAAGTAAAAATTCTAGTAAAGTATCACTAAGTTTTAGGATTTCATTTTCACCTATCTTTTTAACCCTTTCCTCAGTAAGTCATTTAGATTAAGTGAAGTTACCAAGGGAACCAACTCACTCTGGATGTTCACTCCAAGTTGTAGGCAACCCATAGGCCTAGGTGTGTTCCCATGTGTCAATAGGTAGCTAAGTTGATAGCTTAGCAATTGGGTACATACTTTGTTGATAACAGATTTTGGCATTACCTAGTGGGACTCTAAAATTTGCTTTAAGAGAAGTTTTCCAAGTTTTAAAGGTGATGTTCTGGTACATGCAGTAGTGTTTCCAGCCTTTGGAGGCTTCAAGATATACCTAGTGACTCCATTTTTTTAGTTTTGCATGCAGATCTAGTGAAACCATCTTATGAAAAGAGTACAAACCAGATCTAGTCCTACTCCGTTTGATTATTTGCAATTATCTCCACCAAGAAGGAGGGGTAGGACAGCAAGTAGAATTTTTTATTCATCGAAGAGGTCAAGATCTACACCTCTGAGACTCAATCTTCCAACTCTAGTATAGAGAAGCAAGAGTCCTGTGCTAATAGTACAAATACCAATGATTCCTATAAAATTTGCATTTACACCTTTCAATGGGGGCAACCCATTAAATATTTCTTAGCATGACGACATTCCAGTTGCAGCCCTCAAAAGTCTATTTTTTTTACTAGAGTGGATCATACCACTCTTATTGAGCATATCCAAGATGTGGAAACATTGTGCTCTATGCATAATATCACCCAGGAAAATGTAGCACTAAGGATTTTCGCTGCATCACTAAAAGGGAAAGCTTTCTAGTGGTTTAGAGGACTCACAATAGGCTCAATCATGTCATGGGATGATTTGGGAGAAGGTTTGCATCAAAATTTTCAGGATAAGTTTGATCATTTGTTATTATTGGAGCATCTAAGTACCATTAAAAGAGCTCCTCATGAGCACCTGGTATATTTTAACTACCATTTTCAGAGGACTTGGGATAGGATTCCCACAATGGTAAAGCCTACCCCACAACATGCATTTTTATTCTTCGTTAAGGCTTTAAATAGTGAAATATCTGTAATGATTTAGTCTATGGGAGGGTTTACTCTTCCTAATGCTTTGGAGATAGCTATTAGAGCAAAAAATTGCCTTATTCAAGCAAGAAAAATAGCCCCAAGGCCACCTTTGCCCATTTTTCCTGAAATCCAACCACCTGTACCTATGGCTACACCTCCTTTAGCTACTGTCCCACAAGTTCTAGGAATAGAATATCAAGTTGCAGCTCAAGAAACTGTTGTTCCAGCCCAATCCCAAGAGTTTCAAGAGATCAAGAGCATACTAAAAACCTTTGGGAATGAATCAGTGAGTATCAAAAAGCAAGTTGGACAAGAGCATAAGCCCTATCAAGTTCCATATCAACAAAATAGGCCACCTTTTCAAGCTGATTCTCAAGGCCAAAGGAGAAATTTCAATCCTAGACCTTTCTAGTCCTATAATCCTAATGCTTCTAGCTCTTCAAAAGAACTCATGCCTGCTTAGAACAATATAGCACAAGAATGTGACTGATGCTATCCATGTCACCAGCCTCATAACCAAGCTGCATGTACAAATGGTATGAGGAATCAGGCTCTTATGGTGTAGAAAAGTTATGATGATTCAAAAGGTGTTGCGAATGAAATTTTAGTTCAACAAGATAACTCTGATGTGGCTTTAATGAATTGGCAAGGCACTAAATTTTGTGGTTAAGTTATCCCCAAGGTCAAAATCAACTAAATGTAGCAGTTTCAGCCAACACAAGAACAAAGAAGAGGGTTGTTGATTTAGATAAGCAAGATGGAAATGTACAATAGCAGCCTGCTAAAGATAAATCTCAAGTTGTCCCTGCAACACAACAAAAGATGTAGATTCTGCAAAGAGGTCAAGTTGTATCTAGGAAGGATCAACCTAAGGTGTAATTATAGCCTTTACAAAGGAAAAATGATGATGCTGTTAAAGGACAGGAAAAGGTGAGTCATGTTTCATTCAATGTTGTAGAACACCTTAAGAAGGCTACAGTTAACATGTTGGTAATGGATGAATTACATATTCCTGGTCAAAAGAATCTTCTACAAGATGTTTTTTTTGAGCTTTCTATTTCTTATGGTACTAACCAAGAAAAAGCCAAAGTTGTACTTGCCAACAACCCAAAAATTAATAACAAGCAGCAACAAACTCAAGAGGTAAAGCCTCCTCCTTTTTATGTAAGTTTAATCATTGGGGATAAGCTTGTTTATAACTACATGATAGATTCTGGGTCAAGCAGTTCTGTAGTTCAACTAGATGGATCTTCGATTAAGACTACCGAGGTGATTAAAAATTTACCTCTTACCTTGCATGCCTGTCTCAATTTTACAATCCATCAAGATGTTCATGTTATCGACCTACCACCTAATTTTGCCTTTTGCCTCTCTAGGGAGTTTACTTCCAGGTTGGGTGGGTTTTTATCTTCTGATTGGTCCTATCTATTTTTCAAAATAAGGTATGGTATGAAAGTAACCATAAAATCTAAGCCTCTAGCCAAGGATCGTATTGAACTATATGTCCCTAGCCCTATAAATACTAACCTCTACATCACCCATGGGAAGGAGGATCAATTCGTGACCCTAGACCCCAACACACCTATTGAGGATGTAAATCTAGATGAGTGGGTAGTCAAGGATCATGAAGATCACCTTTTCTGTCACACTGATGAGGTAGGATTAGGCATTTATATGATTCATGAGCCTAATGCATTAATTCCACATCTAGTCAAGTCTCAAAGTTATCCTGAATGGAAAGAGAATCAACTTTGGAAGCTGTATTTTGATGGTTGAAGAAGCAAAATGGGTGCAGGTGGAGGAGCCATGCTGGTTTCACCTGATGGAGATAAGTACTATTTGGCATTAAAGTTTGCCTTTAGCTATACAAATAATATAGTTGAATATGAGGCACTTAACCACGGCCTAAAATGGGCCAGAAGGAAAGGTATCAAGTGCTTACAAGTTTATGGTGATTATGAGTTAATTGTAAATCAAGTTAGAAATTTAAATGTTACCAAAAATGATTTTCTCAAGAAGTATAAGCATCGGGTTTGTGATCTAATAGAGGATTTTGATGCTTTAAATCTACGTTCTATTCCTCGAAATCAAAATAAATATGCAAATAAGCTTCCTGCTATAGGATCTCAGTTTGACATTCTAACTGATATTCATAGTATAGATGTACAATAGTATGTAAAAGTGGTTGTAAGACCATTTGTACCAGATAACAATGTAAGCTGGCAAGTTTTTTATAGTGAAATGTTTTGCTAAACAAAGAACTAAAATGGGTGGTGGGGTTTCCTCTATTAAATCTAGCTTTCTATCCTCCAAGGAACCCTAGGCTAAAGCCATTAACACAAAGGGTAAAGGTGTGGCCAAGGTAGATCGTTCAGAAAAGAATCTTGAGAAAAAAATTTAAGGACCCTCCAAAGAAAGCTATGTGCATGAAGTTAAGGAGGAGGAATATTGTGACCTTAGGCCCTGAGCCCAAAATTGAGATTGTTAACATCGAGCCCCCCAATAAACCTCACCTCAGAAGTAAGAACGAACCTAAAGTAAATGAGAACATTCAAACTACGTTCAAGGATACTTCCCAGGCTGGAGGTAGTAAAGGTAGAGGTAATATTGAGGATCAAAATGATAGGGTTAGCTTTTCTCTTGATATCTCTGGTATAGAAGAAGAAAGCCCAACCAAAGGAAAAAAGAAAATTAGTGACAATATATCAACCAGAATGATAACCTTAAAGATCTTGAACCCCCTATCAAAAAGATGAAGGGAACATTTATACACTTTCATGGGGATAACAAGAAGGATTGTATCTCTTGCATCCATCTGGTGAAGAAGGTTGCCACCCTCTATTAGGCTCTTGACCTTCAAAATCAGGCTTTAAAATGGTAGTTGGCTCAGCTTCACCATGATAAGACAAAAATTCAACACGTTGAAGTCATTACTCAACTGGAAACTGTAGAATGGCCCAAGGAGAGCAAGGATGAGTTGTGAGATCAAGTGGATAATTTGGTTAGAAAGTTTGAGAAGTGGGAAAAGATGGAAGATGAGATTGTGATGATAAAAGATAACCAGGAGAAACTCAAGAAGAATGTGGTAGAGTTGGTGAACTTTAGTACAGAGACTGTGAAAAAATCTGCTACAACCCTTTATGTGCTTAAGGAAGAGCTAGAAAAATGTATATCCATGAGGGAAGTTAGAACATGTAAGGAAGCTTAGGATGTGCAAAATCATATCATGGTTGGCTCGACCAACAGGACTAGGGATAAGAACAAGAACAACAAAGGCAAGTAGGTCAGCTTCTAGATTGAGTTGACCTAGGGTAAGGAGATCAAGATTCAAGATATGCATGACTGGGACAAGGAGGAGAACATGTTTGAGGACAAGATGGAATTCCTTAATAGAGAATGGTAGGCTATTAGCAGCGTGAAATCTATGGCTAAGCAGTAGCTTAGCCCGTTGTTGGTTCTTCTGGGTTTAGCTGGCTCTGCTGGCCCTTTTTGCTTGCTTTTCTATTTTTTCTTATTTTTCATTGTTTTACTTCTTGTGACACTTGTTCAT
The DNA here is from genome assembly GCA_027924645.1 of Cunninghamia lanceolata. NCBI lineage: Eukaryota > Viridiplantae > Streptophyta > Pinopsida > Cupressales > Cupressaceae > Cunninghamia > Cunninghamia lanceolata. Next base: position 1,547,484 of record BSBN01001670.1, on the reverse strand, counting down.
CTTGCTTTTTTGGCTTATGTACATGGGTTCGAGCCCTTCCCGGTTACTTTTATCAAAACTATCACATTTCTTTTTCACATTGCTCTTTCCCCCCTTTGACAACAATGACAAAGGACAAAATACTTGCATTTCTCATTCTCCTCATTTGACATTAATCATACTTTTTACCACTACTCTACTGTAACTTCCTTTCTTTTACTGCTCTACATACTCCCCTTAGGAACACACACCAAACTACATCAATCAACAATCATTGCATAATGACAACTCTCACTCCTCCATACTGCAACAACCAATAATTCCACTACCTAGTCTCCATGAGAGGTAGCCACCAGCATCAGTCTAGATCAAGGAATGAATCTTGAGATCCACTAGACTGATGCATCTCCTTATGCATCTAGTTCAAAGGAGGGGCAATAACCCCCAACTTCTCCTGAAGATACTCAAAAGTATCCTTAGGAAGAGCCTTAGTGAATATGTCAGTAACCTGATCCTTTGTAGGCACGTATCTAAGCTTCACTTCATTCTCTACAACCTTCTCTCTCAAAAAGTGATACCGGATTGAGATATGCTTTGTCCTTGAATGCATCACTAGATTCTTTGTGTTTAGGGTGAAAAAGTAGGTTTCTCTTAAACGAGGTTAAGTCCTATTCTTTCACCTAACTAAACATTAGGAAGACAAGAATCGAGCTTGGGATCAAGCTATTGATTACTTGTCTGTTTCCTAATGCTAATTAGGTCTGATTAAGGTGTCTAACTAAGGTTTTATCAAGTGTCTTTATTCACTAGTCAAGTAAACCCTAATTAAACCTTATAACAAAAATTAACAAAATTCAAATATGAAGTAGGCAAAATAGATTCTAGAAACACAAAGAATAAGGTTCAGAGATCATGCACACAGAAATTGAGGGCTAACTAGACTAGGGCACTCACTCATTAGTCCTGCAACTTTTCATCCGTGAAAATCTTCCACACTAGCTATACGGTGACGCCGAAGAGCTTCCAGATCTCAAAAATTTTCCCTAGTTGGACTAGGGTGCCCACTCATTAGTCCCAAAAGTGTCGGGATCCAAAATTCTGAAATTCAGTGACAACTATATTCACGATATCTATCTTCCTATTGCTCCTTTTTGCCGTATCCTTTAAAACACGATCTACACCTACAAAATGAGGAGAAAGATGCTGTGGCTATAATGGATCTTGCCTTAGTCAAGGCCCATTTTCAGTAGTCATACCTCAAGAATAGCCAGAGATAAAGATTTGCAGAAGTGTGTGTAAACCTAACAAAGTGTATGCAGAAATATCAAACCCTAGATGTATCAATCAAGGGAAGATAAATAAGTTTCTTCAATTCAATAAACACATACAACTTCACCTCAAGGAGATGAAAACAAATGAGGACTTGTATGAACAAGAATGCGAATCAGCAATGTTCATGAAGGTTCTCCAAGCTCAATGTTGGAGGCTTCAACCCTTCTCCTGATCATGCAAAATGTGTACAAACCCTAACAAGAGAAAGATAGTCTCAAGATCTTGATTCCTAATCTCCATCCATTGTCTCCATGATAGCAAAATCAAATCACTTTCAAGAGTTTCAACAAATCACTGATCTTCAATGGCAATTTCAATAGAGTTTTGGCATAAATCTTGCATAAAGGTTGTGTGTGATGAAATGATTTTCAAATGTCTTTTTATATCTAACCTTAGGAAATTCAAATTTTGAAATAACGTCTCAATATTGCGTGAAAACAAAAATTTGAAAACAGAATCCCATGGTGTATGGCAAGAGTTGACACCCCGCCAAGATTCAAATTCCCAAAAATGGGGCAAGACTAGGGCATGGGCACTTGAGTCCAGTCCCCCAAATTTCTGATCAGATCTGTATTTAGGGGTTCCTAGGGACCCATAATCCAAATTCTCTTTCTAGGTACCATCAATAGTCATCTCAAAAAATGAACATTTTACAACTAGAGACCAGCCAATCAAGGTTTTAAGAAGGCCAAAAACAAAGAGGTTCAGAGGACACTAAAGGTGAGGAGATAAATCGAGGGAAATCGTACCATTCCATACAAGAGGATAATTTCTAACGTAACATTTAGCCACACTTTAGTGGCCATACAACACTAAGTGGATATGCAACTAAAAGAGAGTAAATAAATCAATCATGAAAAGAATAACCAAAAGGATACTGTAGGGGAAGACAAATTGTTGTCATTGAGAAGGAAGAAGCCCCCAACTCTGCAATCCTGCAAGACCACAAAGTTAGGAATCGCAACTTGCAAAAGAACACTTCTCAGAAAATCAAAATCAAATCAACTTGCAACCACCACTAATGAGTCAGTACATAAACACTAAGGGGGTTGAGTGATGACACATGATGAGGGAGGAAATCAAGGGAGATATATGCCCCCCTTGTTTCTGCTTGCTTAGTCCAAAAAGGAGAAACAAGGAGATATCAACATGCCTCAATTTTGAGGGAAACTTGATGAGAAATGTTTTATGAGGGTTGTTTGAAGAAACAACACATAAGCACAACACATTGGGTGAGATAGAGAGTGGAACCAGGATTCCAATGCAACAAACGACACAGAAATCTAAGTTTGATAGCTCAGGATAGAGGCTCAAGAGTGAAATAGATCAATATTGCACCTAGTTAGGGATACGAATTCTCATCCAGTTACTTTATGTAAAGGGAGTTTTTACTTAGCACTTACTCATTCTTGTGTCTTGTCATTGTTTAGAGGAGATATAGAGAAGGAAAAGAGGAGGACAACCATGCAGAGATGACGCCCGTATTAGCCCCCATGACTAGAGATGGTCTGATCCCAAGTGGCAGAGAGGCATTTCAAGGCCAAGGTAGGGTCCTAATCATATGCTTCTATCATCTTTCTATTTTGTTTTACTTGTTTTTATCATATATCGTGCCAAGGGAGACATCATGGACAGGGGTCCCTAGTAGGGGCACTTGGGTCCACCTAGGGCGCTAGAGTCTCATTGGGGCACCCTAGTCCCTCAGGGGTGCTAGTGTCCCTCTGGGGTGCCCAAGTCCACAGAGGACAAGGGTCCTAGGTACAGGCACTTGTTACTATTTTATATAGTAGTTTTTGGTTTGATGATGAAATACTAATAATACCACTTGCTTTTTGACTTATAGGATGTCTCAGAGACACGAGAGCACACAAGCAGTCACCTGATGGCACTACTTTGAGAGAGTGCTAGTACCATGTCTAACACAAAGAGAGAGCACTTGCAAGTGGTGGGCTTATGGTGGGTGTTTGATATGCTGACAATCAGATTTCATTGCAACATGTTGATGGCATTGATGTAGAGGTGGAATGTAAATACATCCACATTCCACTTGCCTACAGGAGAGATGACTATCACACTGGAGGATGTATACAAGATCTTGCAACTATCTATCTGAGGAGAGATAGTGAGGGTCATGAGACATTGCACAGTAGAGTATACTCATGAGATTAAATTGTATTGTCTAGGTCACATAGTTTCATGGGTAGAGCGAGGACATATTTAGCTTCCACTTCTAGAGCAGGGATGCGGTGACATCCCATTGGTTTGAAGGATCATGATAGTCACTATTGTACTAGCTATCACACTAGATGGATGAGGCATTCACCTTGATGGGGTCTCGTTCACACCATTAGAGCGATGGAGGAGCACCAGACTGTATATGTGTGGGGGAGCAGTATGCTTGCGCACCTCTATCATGACTTGGGATGGTATGTCCATTATGAGATACACAATCTAATGATCTACACTTTATTACAGGTTTGGGCTTTTGAGCATATCAAGTGCAAATGACTAACAAGGTTTCCTATAGAGTCAACATCCACGTGTTCATGACTATCCACTACTCAGATGTTGCAGAAATGGTGATCTATTATACTAGAGAGTTGTCTTTGATAGATTGCAGCCCAGCAATATTATCTAGAAACCGTTTCATGGCTATATCTTATGGCCTAGCCAACTGAGACAATTAGTGAGGATGCAGAAGGATCGGTTGATGGTCGGTTGCCTTGATCACATTATGGTTTGTTTCTATTTTGATAGGGTGGCATGATAGTTCAGTTAGGTACAAGATGTTCCTATAGTGCGTCTAAGCTATGTGTGCATTGTGCACAACACAGTCAAGGTGAACAATGCCCAACAACTGATAGTAGCAGATATACTTCTTAGTGATGATGATGGTCTTGGGGATGTAGCACCAGTATCAAATATAGAGGATGTTGGTTGTACCCAAGCATATTAGACCTAGTGGCATACAACTCAATCTGCTCCTATCTTTCCTCCCGGTCACCCTACAGGTGATGCTCAACCTTGGGCCAGTCACACTAGTGACACAGGGGTAGAGGATGATGTGTCTTACTTTTTAAGATACTACGATCTCAAGGAGGATGTGGAGGATGATGATGATGAGGAGGAGGTTCCATCGTAAGAGGTAGCCATTGATGAGGAGACTAACTCAAGATGACGGTCTAGAGCTTGTGGTCCAGTCCCTACAAGTGTTGAGAGACCGAGTTAGAGTGTGAAGGGGGAGTGTAGTAGGCCTGTGTCCCCAGCTATAGATTAGACTACAAAGCTTGTGACACCTTCGGTGATTTAAGAACCATCCTGGTAAGATGGAGATATAGGTTAGCTTGGTTTCATTAGTTTGATGATATTTATGTTTATTGTTTATGATGGTTATGCAGAAGTCTAATATATCCGTCTTATTTCTATTTTGCACTTGGGATTGACGCTTGGCAAGACTTTGTGAGTCATGTCATAATGGACATAGTACCTTTAGATGTATCTGAGTAGTGGGTGCGGGTGGGGTATTCACCATGGACATCTGCTGGGCAACATGTGGAGATATTTATGCCTTTTGTCAAATATAGGACGACTATAGAGGCCATTCTAGAGTAGTCTACACAAGAGAGAGAGAAGTTACTTTAGAGAACTGAGCACATTGAGGATGAGCTTCAAGCAGAGCGAGAGAAGATGGTAGCGGTACCTACATCGAAGAGAGAGCCAGTCATCAGTGAGTTCTTACTGCTTGAGGTCCATCAGGTGAGAGCTAACAGAGATAGGGCTCAAGCTGAGAGACTAGTACCATTAGATGTACCAGGAGGCACATGAGGAGGTGATAGGGCTAAGAGGTGAGATCAAGGGTTACAATCGCAGAGTGTCTCTAGGAGTCATTCATTATCCATAGCAACACATTGTCAAGCCTCTATCACGTGCACACCATGAATGCCTGAGGGTATAGGTGACTGAGGTTCAGCTATATGATATGTATATATTATGCACTATGACATCCCATTTTTTTATGAGGCATAGTCAATTCAGATGTATATTTAAAATTGATGATGGTATATATATGATGTTTACTTTTCTGTCTATGTGTAATGCTTTTAATCTATATCACACGTGATTTTTGTACAATGCAACTAGTGATGACTGTTGAAGGCTAATATGGAAATGTAATTAATGCCAATGTGACATACTAACAATTCTTTGTAGAACATATATTAATAGACACAATGATTAAAATTTCACATATTACGTTGATTTTAATAAAGTACCAAATCTCCAACATCAAATGAACGTTGTGTAACATGTTCATTATACAATCGTTGTATGCTTTTTTGATGATCCTTGATGTGCTCAAGATCATTTATTCATCTTTCATCAAGCATCTCAAGTTCTTACAATTATTTCTCACGTTCGGTATCATCATTAATAATGTCTCTGAAGAAAATTCTCGATGAAGGAATTTCTAACTCCAAGGGCATTATTGCGTTTGTGCCATAGACAAGGTTATATAGTGTATTGCCAGTAGCCATACGAATGCTTGTTCTATAGGCCCATAATGCATAGGATAAATGAATGTGCCAATCCTTTTGATGTTTGTTAATAGTTTTTCGTAAAATCTATCCAATAATTTTATTTGAAGCTTTTGCTTGGTCATTTGATTGAGGATAATAAGGTGCAGAGAAGTGATGTTGAATATGATATTTTTTGAGAAATTTCTTCACATCCTTGTTCTAAAATGGTGTACCATTGTCAGAAATGAGGGAGGAAGGTATTCCAAATTGAGAAATAATGTTATCTTGTATAAACCGACAAATTACGTCAGTAGTCGTGGATCATAAAGGGACAACTTCGACCCACTTTGTGAAGTAATTAGTGCTAGTAATGATGAATGTATGCCCTTGAGAAGAGGGTGGAGAGATTTTGCCAATTAGGTCCAAGCCCCAAATAGAAAATGGCCAAGGTGAAACTTGGGCATGAAGTTCTTGAGCAGGAGCTCGGATTAGGTGCTTATGTTGTTGACATTGAAAGCATTTCTTGACATAAGCAAAAGAATCTTGTCCCATGTGCTGCCAATAATAACCCATTCATAACAATTTTTGTATCAAGGATTTTCCCCCAAAATGTCCTCCACAGGCACCAGAGTGAGCTTCCTCTAAAGCTGTCAAGATTTTTGAATTACTTAAACATCAGAGTAAAACTCCTTTATAGCTTCATCTATATAACACATTCAACACAATAATGTATCGTGCTGTTAGTTTACATAGACGGATTTAGGCATTCTTAGATGTTGAATTAGGAATGGTTCCATCACACAAATAATTAAATATATAGGAGAACCATTCGTCAATATATGTATTATCACTTCATTCTAAATTTACAACTATAAGATCTTCAATTATCGGTGTTTTAAGATTATGGATAATGAAAGAAAATTCCTCAAGAGAATCATCAGGGGATATAAGGGAAGTTGCACTTTCTGTTGTATCCACATGTCAATTATCTTTCCTAGGAATAATATTTATTGAAAATGATATGAATTGTTTTAAGAGAGATAGTGCAAACTCACGATACTGAGATAATTTGTCATGCTTGGTTTGATATGATCCAGTTATTTGTCGTACAATAAGATATGAGTCACTATATATTGTAATATTTTTGATATTAAGAGCCAAGGCAGCATGAAGTCCTACAATGAGAGCTTCATACTCGGCAATGTTGTTTGTGCATGAGAAATCTAGGTGGTAAGACATAGGAATCGACTTACCTATAGGGGGTATTAATATAACACTAGCACTAGAGCCGGTTTGACATCTTGATCCGTTGAAGTACAATTCCCATTTATCATCCTCAGTAATTGCTAAAATTTGGTCATCGAGAAATATGTCCTAATGTTGTGTAGTAAAAGGTGAAGGACCTTCAACTAACTAATCAATAAATGCTTACCCTTTAATTGCTTTCTGAGAAATGAACTTAAGATCAAATTTAGTTAAAAACATAACCCATTTAGCAACATGACCCGACAAGTTTGTTTTTGCAAAAAAGGTGTTTCAAAGGGTAAAATTTTATCATCACATGTATTTCAGCATTCAAAAGATAGTGTCAAAGCTTCTGTGTTGCAAACACTAAAGCTAGGCAATGCTTCTTGATAACAATCTATCACACTTCATAATCAAGCAAAGTTTGGTTGATATAATAGATAGTACATTCTTTGCCTTTAGCATTATGTTGCACTAACAAGACTACCAGGGCATTATTAGATGTTGAGATAGACAATAGGAAATGTTTGTCAGGTATAGCAGGTTGTAAATAGAAGGATTAGCTAAATAAGCCTTTAAATCTTCGAAGGCTTTTTAACATTCAGAATTCCATTGAAACTTCAAATCCTTCTTCAATAATTGCATAAAAGGGTGTGTCCTATTGGCAAGTTGTGAAACAAAAATTGGCAGATGGCATGTATCTTCCCTTGCAAACTTTGAAGTTGGGAGATGTTTTTAGGTATTGGCATATTAACAATTGTGTCAATCTTCTTCGTATCCACTTCAATTCCATGATTTGAAACAATAAGCCCTAATAGTTTTCCACTGTCTACACCAAAACACACTTACGAGTATTTAATCACATGTTGTATTTCCTTATGTGCTCAAAGATTTGTCGAAGATTCATAGCATGATCTTGGCTATGAATGGACTTCACCAAGATGTCATCAACATAATCTTCTAAAATATTGTGCATGTAATCATGAAATATAAGGGTCATGGTGCGTTGGCAAGTAGCTCCTGCATTCTTAAGTCCAAAGGGCATGCTTACCCAATAAAATGTACCCTAAGGTGTTATAAATGCTGTTTTATACTAATCTTGAGGGTTAGATAAAATTTGATCATATCCTGAAAAACCATCCATGAAAGAGAGTAATTCATGGCCAGCTATAGAATCAACAATCATATCAATGTTGGGAAGTGGAAAATCATCTTTCAAAGATGCAAGATTCAAATCTCAAAAATCTGTACACATTCTTATATGACCATCAGGTTTAGCGATGACGAAAATGTTCAAGATCCAAGGTGAATAGTCAATAGGGCAGATAAAGCCATCTTGTAGAAGCTTTTCTATCTCAGCTTTGACAAGTAATGCAACCTTAGGATTCATCTTACAAATATTTTGTTTAAATGGCGTAACATCTGGTTTCAAGATGATATTATGTGTTATAATCTATGGATCAATACCAGGCATATCTGAATAGTTCCAAGCAAACAGTTCAGAAAATTCATGTAATAACTTGGTCATTTCTTCTTTCTCTTCTATTTGTAAGCAATCACTAATAGGGATAACTTTTAAAATATTATCTTTCTCCATGAAAACATCAATAGTCTTTCCATTAAGTAGAGTAGTGTGGTCTAGAAGATCAGGTGATTGTGGTATGTCTTCAAATTCTTCATCAAACTTTAGAGTGGCATTTAACATGCTAGTAGTTTTTCCAAACTATGCACTATTGTTCAAACAATAAGGTAAGCCATGTTTATGATGGTAACAAGGAATATTGTCATAAGCACCTAAGAATTTCATTATTGCTTCGTCTATTGAAAATATATCCAAAGGAATTTCTCCTAGAGGACAACTAGTGTCAATCATCTTAGGAAATATCAAGTTAAGTGTTGACATTGTATTCACATTAAGAGTAGGACGTCTATGAGATTTAAATTCCTTGAAAGGATTATATCCAATGCCACTTGAGTAATGTTATGAAGTGGATTCTATAGGGACTTTGATTCCTTGTTGATTAATACCACAACCATTACCTACATAATCACATTTTTTTATAAAGGATCTGAAATCCTTGACCATAAAGAGAAGATGTCACAACTCAATTTATTTTGCAAAACAAGAGTGGAGGATGCATGGATTTTTCTATAAATTGCAAGGATTTGATGAAGAAGGATCATCATCTCTAGTTTTGGGAGTGCTGGAGAAAACTGTAAGAGTTCTCCTCCCCTCATTTTGTTTTCTTTTGAAAGTTTTGTTCTTGAATGTTTGTAGATAAAGTTTTAGATTTGAAATTCATTTTGGTGATATGTTTAGACAATTGCAATTTGCAAACTGTGTATAAGTTTTGATGACTGGCAAATGTTTTTAGAATTTATCTTTACACCTGTTAATTGCATTTGCTTGAATACATGTACACATGGATGTCCATACCCTATTTCTAAGCTTCATGCCTACCAGTTATATTGGCTTGAACATTTCTAAAAGCCTTTTCATCAAATGCATTTTGTGCATAGCCTGTAGTCCAAGTGCTCTATCTATACTCCCACGATTTGCATACTGGTCCACCAGAGCAATTCCAATTCTAATATCTGAAAAGAATTTACATACCCTGTTCGTAATCACCATTGGGCACAGGCAAGGAGGTCTTTGGCAAAGGTTTTAGATATTGGTGATTTTGACAAATAGCTCATGCGCATTGTACATGCTTCCTGGGGCATTTGTAACTACAACATCAATGAAGTCATCAGTCCTTTATGCTTTGATGTATGTCTATGCCCTGTTCAATAGCATCTATTTTGGCATAGCCAGGGAGGACATTAACAAAGGTTATGAAATTTGGCCCCAAGCCTACCAATTGCATTTGCTTGAAAAGTTTCTAGAGCCTTTTGAACAAATCCATTTTGTGAATACCCAGCGATCAGTACAATCCATGAAACCACATTTCTTTGGGTATTCTATCGAACAGTTTATGTGCTTTGTGCGTTCTTCTACATTTTGTATACACGTGCACTGGGGCACTGCAACTACAACATGAGATGAAACTTATCTTTCCTTTATGCTTGATGTATGTCCATACCCTACATCGAAGCTCCCATTTTGGCACAGTCAGTGAAGACGTTGGCAAAAGATTGGAATTTGGCTCTACGTCTTCCGATTGCATTTGCTTGATAGTTTTTAAAGTCTATTCAACAAACCCACTTTGACCATATCTTGCTATCATGACATCCCATGAAATCACATTTCATCTAGTCATTTTGTCGAAAAATTGACATGGCCTGTTTGTGCACCCTCATCTTGCATAAATGGTTATCAGGTCACTTGCAACCACAACATCTGACAAATTTCCCCTCTGTTATGCTTTGATAGAAGTCTATACCCTATTTAAAAGCCACCATTTGGGCATTGGTAGGAGGAAATTGGGGTAGATATATCAAAGCCTCTGATCCCATATTTCAAAGCCTTTAAACACTGACATAATCCTTTGAGCATAATATCAAACCTTCAAGCAAATAAAAACATCTAACAACCTTTTGTGCATTAGTATACTTTTCTTGAATAAGGCTCTCTTGAAGATTGATGTTTGTTGACATGAGTAGATTGAATTAACACATAACTCCAAAAGGAATCACACTAATAGATGTGGGAATGCTAATGTTGTGTGAGAGTTTAGCAAATGTCAATTCCGTGTTATAGAATGATTGCTTTGTTGCTGCATGTGTTCTTAGCATGTATTCCATTATTCAATCTAATCTTTCTATACGGCCATCAATTTGTGGAATATGTTTCCTTCATACATGTTTTGCCATAATCATCCAAGCTCTATTATAGCTCTGATCAATTGACTGCAAGACCAAATAAACTGTATGAGTCCTACAAAAGTTGGGATATTATGTTCTTGTTCAAATTATATGTATTTTCAGTAGGATTTGCTTGTATTTGTACTTAGGTAAGAGTACCCCAGGTGGTAAGATCTATAGAATAAGGGGTCATAGTGTTGTTCTGTATTAAACAACTTCTACTCTCACTCTTTAAAACTATAAAACATTATAACTATTTGATTGAGTATGGACTGTCTATTGTTGTAATAGAGTCATTTTTTTTTTTTTTTGTAAATATAAGTATCATGATAAAGAATAAATAAATCCTTTACCTTGCCTTGTCAATCACTCACGAAATGCATCTTTCTCCCTATGAAATGAAATATGTAACAATGATAAGAGTTTAAAAAAAAAAGAGACAGTCAACCCATGTGGATTGGATTTTGATGTAAGATTATTTATTAATTATTTATGAGATTTAGTTTACGCTCAAGAAAAGATAGATATATTTGTTACCAAGTGTATAGTATAAATGTGATTTCAAATTCTAGTAAACACTTCGTTTTACCATTTGAGTCATGCAATCATTATTACATTTATCTTGATAGTTTAACCCTAGATTGTAATAATATCACTTCAAATACTAAGTAAGTCCATAAAATTATTAACGTGGAAGTGGCAAACACAATAAACCCCAAGGTTGGGCTATGAGTATTTCAGACTCTTCTGCATGTGAATTTTATGATTGACTCTATCTCACTCAAGTTATCATATTTTAATTTTGTATGCCAATGTCTCTAGGAGACCCACAAGTAGTAATATAGAAATTAGTCACTAGAGATCCTTTAAACAACTATGGAATATGAGTATAGTTACTTTTAGGTTGACTATACACTTGGGGCATAAGTTTTTATTGAAGAGCACAATTTTGGGGAATATGATTTTAGGAAACATACTTGTCATTCTTCTTCTCATTTCTCTATAAATTGGATGTATTGTATAGAGGTTTTAAGGGTCTTTTATAGATTGAGCACTATTATGATATCAAAATGTTGTTAGACTAAGAAGTTAGTTGGGTTATACATTAATGTAACAGATTTATTAATGAATCTTAGTATGTATATGGTGGCAGACTTTGTTCTTGAAAGGTTTTTATATATGTGCATCTAGTGTTTTAAACATGTTTGCTGATTTTCTTAAATATACATTCCTACATGCTTACTCATGTGAAATTAATTATTAATCACATGCTACCCTTATTAGTTCACTATTCACTTTTCAATCTTTTGCTATAGTAGTTTACTCTATGTCTCAATAGATGGACTATCAAAAGTAATGCATTATATACCTAGCAACTTAAAACTTACTCACCTACATCGGCAAGAAGGGTTGTAAAAGAAATCTATCAAATTTATGGAATGTATAATAGGGACACTAGAATGACTCATAAATTTTGGGAACTCCTTAGATAGCTATAGGAATAACTATCAAGTTTAGGATTACCTACCATCTAGAGACTAACATCCAATTGGAATGAGTCAATTAAGTTGTAGAAGGTCTTTTGAATGGATAGTACATTGAACAAAATATATATATGGGAACAATATCTTTCATTAGTGGAGTTGCTTACAACAAATAAGACCACTTGTCCATTGGCATAAATTCATGACCATATGTTCATAACATGCTTCGGATAGGATTATTAAGGATAGAGTATTGATAGGGCTAGAAATGTTGAAGGAGATGGACTTCCAAAGTTAAGTATATTAGTTTTCTTCACAAATATGTGTTTAAGGATTCAAGTATTTGTATATTAATTATAGCTTGTGATTTACATTAGATGGTACTTTCGAATAGAGAAATTTAGCATTTTCTTTATTGTGCAATAATTGACTTAACAACATCTATTGATTTCTCAAACGTTTTGAAAGACTTTTATTCCTTTATAGAAAATCTTGTTCTTGTAACAATATAATGGAATTGGGTTACTTATTAGGTAATAATGCATGTTATGAGTAGAATTAAGATTATACATCTTTTATTGTATTAAGTTGGTAAATATAGATGATGATTTAAATAATGATTACCATGATGCTCATTTGGAAAAATACTTCAAGCTGCTAACAGAAAATGAGACTTATAGACACGCGAGTATAAATCGGGGAGGACATGTGAAATGTCCGATAGGGCAACTAGTCTGATCCAAAAATGCTATCTATTATATGCTTTCACCTCACCCTCAAAGATCATGGTGAAAGTACTAGGGGATCAGGAACAGACTTAGTCAAGATAATTATCTAATTTGGCTTGGGAAAGCAAATTAGATTTCATGGGTAGATACCTTATAGGGATTCCTCTACACTAGGACTAACTGACAAACACCCCTTTAGGTGTTTGTGGTAGTGGACTAACTTCCATCCTTGTTTCACCTAGTGGGTGGCAGCCGATGAAGAACTGTCTGGGGTAGGGTACCCGCTCACAGTTACACCAAACATAGTGCAAAATAGAACTACATGTTTGCATTCCCCACGTTAGTCACATCCGAAGGAGGGGGCCTTGATCCCATGGATACAGGGTATGTAGGTAGTCTGGACGGTGAAGGATGCCCCCAGTACTCAGGTCCCCTGGATGTAGGGTGTTCTACAATTAGCATCGTGATCTTAATTCTCTAAGTAGTGATTACTGAGTTGTGTTAACATGAGATTGTTAAGTTAATTTTGTGCAGATGATAAGGATACAGATACTAGAGGAGAAGCAAGCTATCAAAAAAGAATGCAGGATGTAATGCATGACTTAAGGTATGAACTGATCTATTGTTCTTCTAGGTTATCTTCCATAATGTACCTTCTCTCGTAATGTACTCTCTCTTTACTAGATTTAAAATTGGTGATCTTTTAAGAACCTGATGATTCTAGGAAACTAAATTTCAAGTTTCATCACATTGCTATAACATACATTAAGTACTTCTGGAAGAATTTCACATTTCCTACATCTGTCAGATCAAAATTTTTATTCATTGGTATTTTTGAAATCAGAGTTTAATGTTATTTGATTTAGGATGAGACAGGTCCTTACAGAAGACATTTCTTTGGAAGAAGGTGGAGCTTCATAAGTTTCATAATTGGTAGTGTAAGTAAAAGTATTATCTAAATTTGTCACCAAAGAATCTTTATTCTTCACATTCAAAGCATGAGAGGACATCGATGCAATATTTGATGTTTCGGGGATAGGGTTATTAACTTTATATTCTCCCATGGAAGAAGATGTAAAATTTAATGAACCCCAATCGTCACCAAGAAATACATTCGATTGTTTGGACTCTTGCACAACATTGTCTGAGGTAAGAGAAGTTGACTAATCAACTTTCAAATTATTTAAAATTTTAGGACAAATGACTTGTTTTTGTGAGTCAATTTGCAAACAATTATCAGGTTCAAGATCAGCATGAATAGTGTGCAACTTATCTTTGCATAAAAAATTAAATGAATGATGTAAAGTAGAAGGAACTGCCCCAATGCATGGATCCAAGGTCTACTAAGAATCATGTTGTAAGATAGAGAACAAGGCATGACATGAATCAGGGTAGGCATAATCACAGGTCCTACCTATACCAGAAGAGTTATAGTGCCCACGGATTGTTGTCCAACATTATCAAAGCCACAGATAATAATTGTTTCCAATTTAATCAAAGATGTATCAACTTTAATCTTATGCAATAAGTTAAGGTCACAAACATTAAGAGCTGATCCATTATCAATCATAACTCTCTTAACCAGTGTCTTGTTTATTGTAATAAAGATAATTAAAGGATCATACTGATTCTGAACTTCAAGAGATGGCAACTCATGTTGTTGAAACAAAATGTCTATTTTTGTCGCATGCATACAATCTAATAGAGCTGCTACATCAGTTGGATTGACAACGGGTGGAACAATCACCTTTTGTAAAGCTTCTTGGAGCATTCCATGGTAACTAGGAGAAGTTTATATAAGCTCTCAAAGAGATATATTAGGAGGAGTAGCACGAAGTTTCTCTACAAGATCATAATTTTGACTAACCTTATGTGTTAAATAAGGTGCTTGAGGAAGCATAGGTTGAGAAGCTGGTAAAGATATTGGAATGCTTAGTTGTTTTTTTATTATTCTGAGTGTTATATGCATAAGAAACCATATTATGATTAAGTTGTTCGAAATTCTAATGTGCTATTAATTTAGCATAGTTGTAAATGTGATCAAGAGGTCGAGAAGAAGGCGGAAGACCTCTAACAATGAGCACCCATTTAGAAGTTGGCTTAACCGCATCTAAACATAAGGTGACCACAATTTTTTAGTTTCCTAGATGGCTTAACGACGGTTTAGAAGTCATAGTGGAATGTACAAATAAACTAAGTGATTTGATAAGAGTTTTCTATGTTTTGTTTCAAAACCTCTGGATTCTTTGTCTCATTTATTAGATGCAAGTATACAAATTTCAGTTTATTATAGGTCACAAGCTTGAGCAAGATTATTCATGCCTTTTTATGAAATACTTATGTGGTGAATTTGATTAATTTGGTTTGTAAGAGCGGGTTTATTGAGAATGTTTGTGAGTTATATTGCAGTTTTAAATCAAAATATTGGTGCATCCCCCCCTTTAGGATAGATTTTGTATTTCACTTTTTTGTTTATTAAATTTTCTTCTTTCACTTTTCTCCATCAAGTCACAGATTTGAAGGGGCTTTTAAAAGGGAGCCGACTCTTCTAGAGGTTCATTCTCAAAACAGATAGATCCACATCTAAGAACATTCCCATGTTGCATGGGATTTCCACGCTTATAAAGGCTTAGCATTTAAGATGCAATCCTTTATGACAACACTAAACATTAGATCCCTTAAGGATAATTATCCTCTTCCAAGTATGGATCATATTTTGCAAAATGTGGTTGGTTCAAAACTTATTTCTATGATGGATGGATTCTCAAGCTACAATCAAGTACTAGTCAAGGAGTCAAAATAGTACAAGACAACATTCACCACTCCTTGGTGAACATATTTTTATTTGAGAATACCATTTGGGTTGAAGAATGCAGGATCGACACTTCAAAGAGAAATGGATGTGGCCTTTGCAAGCCTCATTGATGAAATCATGGTTGTCTACCAAGATGATCTTATTACATTCTCTAAAGATAGGAATGATCATTGCAAGCATTTGCAAATGATTTTTGACATATGTTTGGAGTATGGGATCTCTTTGAATCCCAAGAAATACCAATTTGGAGTAGAAGAAGGAAAGATGTTAGGGCATATTGTGTCAAGGGATGGGGTTAGAATTGATCCTAAAAGAGTTAAGGCCATTAACCTCATCTCCTAGCCTAAGAAAGTCAAGGGTGTTCAATCATTCTTTGGGCAGATCAACTTTGTGAGGTGATTTGTCCCTAACTTTGCTGAGAAGACCAAAGCAATTTCCAAGATGCTTAAGAAGTGAAATTCCATCACATGGGAAAAGGAACTAGCTAAGGCTTTTGTTGATATAAAGGAGGCCCTAAAGAATGCACCAGTGTTGGTAAGACCAGACTATTCCAAGCCCTTCCAGCTCTTCTCTTTTGCTTAATTTTATACTATTGATGTTGTATTACTGCAAAAGAATAGTGATGGATTTGAGAAACTAATAGGATTCTTTAGGAAGTCCTTATAGGCTATTGAATTGAATTATTCCATAATGGAGTAGCATGCCTATGCATTTGTTAAGGCCACAAAAAAATTCAGATCTTATTTCACAGGTGCCAAGATCATAGCATATGTACCACACACAATAGTAAAAGATATATTTATGCAACAAGAAGCTTCAAGTAAAAGTTGTGGATGAATCAATAGGATACAAGACTATGACATGGATATAAATGTCACAAATCTAGTTAGAGGCCAAGGATTAGCTAAGCTAATGGCTAATTATAATCTTGAAGCAATATAAGTGAATGAAACAGAGGTAGATGTTGCTCCTCATTGTAGATTTTTTCACAACATGTGGTATAAAATGTGGTATTTTATCTTGAAAACATGATTTGTCATCCTGTATAGATGAAAATCAGAAAAGAACCCTCAAGCTAAAATCTCATAGGTATGTCCTGTTCCATAATGAGCTAATCTATAATGTAAAGCATGTGGTATTGAGAAAAATGACATTTCATTAATCTATAATATATTGAACAAACTTGGTCCTGAATATGCAACTTTTGTTTCTATATTTCATACTCATAGGATAACTATTATCAATCAAGTATGCACCTTGCTAAGCTCACAAAAGACTTAGCTACCTGTTGACATATGGAAACACTCTCAGGATGTGGGTTTCCTATAGCGAGAGTGAATCTCTAGAGTGAGCTGATTCTAAGATCTTTCTAAACTAATCACTTGTCTGAGAAAAGGGATGAGTAATAACTGGAATGAAATTCTATTTTATCTAAAGATGATCTAAAAATCTAAAATTTTACCCACAAACAACTCTCAAGAATGTAACCTCCTCAATTTCACCTAAGTCCAACAATCCAAAAGTACTTTGTATGAAGGTTTAATTAAAACACAACACACAACCTAGATTAGATGGGCAATAGCTACACAAATTTCAATAACATCGAGCCATAATCATAGGATTAGACATCATAATCATAGTGAAAACATCAAATCAAAGTTATAAAAGAGGCAACAAATGTAAAATAGGAATGCTTTGCTATATTGAACTGAAAGGGGTACATCTAACTCTGAAAAATATGAGCCAAGATCAGTTTACAAACTCTTTGCTTGTGCTCAAGAGAGAAGAAACAAAGATATCAACTGAGATAAACTAAGTCTTTCTCCCCTATTTATAACTCCAAAAATCTCCCAAAGAAAAAGCTAAGAAATCTTCCTAAAATAGCAAATTTGATCCATTTTCGAGCTCCACTGAAAAGCCAAAAATAAATATTTCAAATCACCTCCACTCTATATATGAAAGCTACCAAAATCTTCCTCAAAGTAGACCTCACCAAAATCTACTTTAAAACAAGCTTTATTTACTCAATAAAAGCTCAGTTTTTTTTTTTAATTGTCCTCATCTGCCTCAAAATAAAGCAAATTCAGAAAAGGATATTTGATTTGCTTTAATAGTTTTAACTACATAAAATGATGAAATATTAAAAGCAATTTATAAAGAAGATTACTTTAATATTTGTCTTACAATAGGTCATGCAACTTTTCCTTTTGATTTGCCTAATCTTACCTCTTTTGATTTGCATTTACAAAATAATAATACAAGGCTTATTTTTGTCCATATCTTCCCAAAAGAAAGTAAACTAAAAAAAGAAAGATATTGTTTGCTTTACTTTGTTTTAACTGCATAAATAATGAATATTTATAAGCAATTTATAGGATATTGTTTTAAATATCATTTTACAATATTTTTTTACAGCTTCAAATTTGCAAAAAGAAAGAGGGCCCACCATTGTGAAGATTCCTTGAAAATTACAAACTGAGTAAGTGAGACATTTAAAGGGTTTTTGTACTTTATAATCTTCTCATCTTTTTTGAAAAATCTTAAAAACCCAGATCATATTTTTTAAGATATGATTTAAACATGCAACTGCTATCTTCATTTTATTATGTATTGTGCCTATGACTGTTCCTCAAAAATTGCAAACTGTGTTGGTGAGACATTTAAAGGTTTTTTCATATTATTGTCGTCTAATCTCTATCCAAAATCTCAAAAACCTAGATCATATTTTTTGAGATATGATTAAAACACATGACAACTGTCTTTATTTTGTAGGGTCTTTATGTGACACTATTGCTCTTTCAGACTCTTTCCACAATCCTCTTAAGACTTGGGGGCAACATGTTGAGCTCAACCCTTGTGGGAGCCCATTCTACTCCACATGCTATGATATGCCATCAGAAAGCTACATGACTTATCCTATACCTACACATGAAACAAATAGATTAAAATAAAACATTGAAATTCCATGATTGTCTCTTTCTCAGCTGTTCTTGGATATGGATGATGTTCATTGATCAATGCATTATAGACAAAGTGTTATGCCTCTTCTAATAGGATATAGAGATCTCATAACCAGAGATCTAATAGGACCTTCCCACATTTTTGCAGGTTCATGTTAAGATCGGGAGCAGGAATAGAAGACAACTTCGAACATTGAAGACATTGAAGGCAATGATGGCTATGACCTTCTCTTTCTTATCCTGAACAACACTGCAATTATCACTGAAACACAATAACTATGCAAATAAATTATAACATAAGAATGTTAACCTTCACTCTAAAAATGAATTTGTTGCATCAGCTCTACCAATTTTGAGCTGTAAGTAAAAAATGGTAATATTTTTGGTGATTTCCGCTATATGCTTGTCTGCTAAGCATCGGATCAGTTGCCTTAAGTATCCATTGGTCAGTAAGTCATACTCTGCTCTTCACAAACTCAGACACACTAAAGTTTAGCTCTCCAACCAGTTCAAACAGTAGCAGAAAACTGAAAACAAACTAAACTTAAGCAAACTAATAGGCTCTGACGGCTAGAAAACCTATGCAACAACACTTAGGGAAACAAAAATACTGAAAGCAAATGTGCATGAGGACTTATTAATTGCAACTCTACTCTACAACATACAAATGTAGTACTTATCCTTAGAGGCAATGTTTGAGGTGCATCTCATTAACTAGGATAGACAGCACCTCTCCATTTAACTTGGATAGCTAAAATGCATTATTTTCTTTGCACTCTGTGATTACATAAGGCCCATCCCAAATTGCATCAAATTTGGAATGCTTTCCAGGTCTGCTTCTTAGTTCATTCCATTTGAACACCAAATCACCAACAATAAAGCTCCTCAGTCTTGCCCTATTATCAAAAGCATTCTTCATTTGAGCTTGATGTATATCAAACTTCTTCAAGGCCTCTTTCCTGACTTCTTATAACTCCATAAGCTAAGCTAGTCTGACTACTAAAGGTTGTTCCTCTAGAAGCTTATGCTCTTTGATGAAATTCAAAGTTGCTAATTCAACTGAAACAAGCAATCTAGCCTCCTTACCATAAGTAATTACATATGGAGAATAACCAGTAGCTCTCTTGGGTGTAATTCTGTCAGCCCAAAGAGCCAACTTCAACTTCTCATGCCATGTTCTTTGGTTGTCTTCAACAATCTTCTTGATGATCCTTATCAGATTTTTGTTGCTAGATTCATCCTGCCCATTACCCTGTGGCTAATAGTTAGAAGAAGTATTCAAAAAGATATTATTTTTGATAGACCAATCTAAAATTCTCAATCCAATAAAAGCTAAACCATTATCTGAGATGATTGAATCTAGTGTACCGAATCTTGATACTAGATCTTGATAGAAACTTAGAACAACAGATTCATTTGCTTCTTTTAAAGCAACAACCTTGGTCCACTTGGTGAAATAGTCTGTGGCAGTCAAGATCCACTTGTGGCCTACACTTGAAGGTGAGTTTATTGGTCCTATAAAATCTAGACCCCATTTTGCAAATGGTTGTTCAACTTTAATAGGATGCAGAGGTAAGGCAACAAGCCTTTGTTTACTGGAAAACAATGAACACTTCTCACATCTTCTCACCCAAACAAAAGAATCATTAAACAAGTCAGGCTAATAATAACCAGCTTGCATAATCTCCAAAGTAGTTGTTCTAGCTGCAAAGTGACCTCCTGAAGGTTCATTCTGAAATTCTTCTAACAGCTTGTCAACTTGATCAGGTTCAATACATCGTAAAAATACACCATTAAAATCTCTCCTATATAAAATACCAATAATGATAGCATAAGGAGTAGCTTGTAGCCTGAAATACCTTCTTCCTGCCCTATCCAAACTTTCAGGGCATTGACCAGGCTGTAAATAATGCATCACCTGCTGTACCCAGCTGATTGTAGGAGCTGGTACAGTGGCTGGTAGATTGTTATTCAGTACTGTTTCTGTGTCCTCTGCATGTTCTTGACTATTTTCTTCACTTTTAGCAAGCTATTTGCATAAGCCCTTGCCTCTAATCAACTAGGTCACTTTTATATAAACATCAAATTGCATAACTTTGGTTATCCAACCAGCTCTCTTGTCATTTATATCTCTATTTAATAAAAAATCTTGATAGTAGGATGAGCAACCATTAAGTAAATTTTTTTATTAGACAACATATGTGTCTAAATTTCTTGAGGCTAACAACAAAAAAAACATGTTTTTCCACAAAAGAGTACTTTACCTCATAGTCATGTAGTACCTAGCTGAAAAATACTATTGGCTACTCTAATCCTTCATCATTTTGCTGACATAACATTGTAGAGATGGTGTCAACTCCTCCAAAAGCATACAAAATAAAATCCCTCTCATAATTAGGATTAATGAGGGTAGGGGCAGTAGTGAGGGCTTCTTTAATCTGCTCAAAGCTTTCTTTTCCCTCCTTAGTCCAGCTGAATGGCACAATCTTCTTCAACATGGCCGTAAGAGGTTGTAACAAAGTTGCAATGTTTGGAATGAATCTTCTCACAAAATTAATTCTGCCAAGAAAGCTTTGCAAGCCTTTCTTATGTGCAGGCAGTGGTACATCTAGAATGGCTAAAACTCTCTCAGGGTCAATAGAAATACCTTGTTTTGAAACAATATGGCCAAGAAGTTTACCTTGATGAACTAAAAATATGCACTTTTGGGGGTTCAATGAAACCCCAAACTCCTTGCACCTCTAAAAAATCTGCTTCAAGTGGTCAAAATGATCATTAGGATTTTTAGAAAAAATAGTTATGTCGTCTAAATACACTAGCACTATTTTGTTCATAAGGCCATGGAAGGCCATGTCCATTACCTATTGAAAGGTTACCCCTACATTGGACAAACTGAATGGCATCTTCCTATATGCCATGCTACCCCACTTAGTCATGAATGTTGTTTTATATTGGTCTTCCTCTTTGACTAGAATCTGGTTGTAACCTAAGTAACCATCTAACAAGGAATATCTATCAAAACCAGAAATAGTTTGCAATATTTGGTCCATGGAAGGAAGAGGGTAGTGGTCTTTGAATGAGGCCTAATTTAGATCACAAAAATTGACACAAAGTTAGATTTCTCCATTCTTTTTTTTTATTGGGACCAAATTGGAAACCCAGGAGGTATGTTTTATTGGGAATATGATACTGCTCTTAATCAATTTATTTAACTTAGCCTTCATTAAATGCTCAAGTTTTGGATTCAGGGGTTTTTGTTTCTATATAACAGGTTTGGCATTAGGCTCTAAGTCAATGGTATGCTGGGCTAAAATGGGATCAAACCCCCTTAAGTATTTATACTCCCATGCAAAAACATCACAAAAATCTTGGCATAACTAAATAAATGACTATTGTTCACTTTCATGCATACCTTTCTGAGCTTCAACAACTTATCTTTGAAAATCTCCACTGCCTCATAGTGTTCTTGTTTCACCGTCATGCTGCACTCATCCTTTCTAAACTGATCATTTGAGTTAAACACTAATTCTATTATCACCAGTCCCTTGGGCAGCTTGTTGGATCTCAATTGTACAATTTGGTCTTCAAATTGTTGTTGGCATTTATGTTCATTATCAGCTGCAAATTCAGCCTCTGCACTTAAAAAACTTAAGATTTGCTCATCACTATCAAATACTTGCCAGGAAACACTATTGTCAGATACAGAAGGCCTGACAACTACTTTGACATATGGTTATACTTCAATGTTCTAAATCTGATCAGGGACCTCAAATTGAGATCCCAAAGATGCAAGCTTATCTGCATACTTATTTTGGTTTCTAGGAATCGAAAACAGATTAAATGCATCAAAAAATTCAATTGAATCCCACACTCTATGCTTGTACTTTTTGAGTAGGTCATTTTTAGTAGCATTTAGATTCCTAACCTAATTAACGATCAATTTAGAATCTCATAAACTTGTACAGATTTGATACCTCTTTTCCGGGCCCACTCTAAACCATGGATCAGGGCCTCATACTCAGCCACATTGTTTGTGCAACTGAAGGTGAACCTCAAGGCTACATAGTATTTGTCTCCTTCAGGGGAGATTAATATATTCCCTCCATCAGCACCTATTTTGGTCCTTGATCCATCAAAGTACAACTTCCAAAGCTAGTCTTCTTGCTGTTCCAACTGACTTTGGTCCTTAATCAGATTAGGAATCACTGCATCAGGTTCCTGTATCATATAGATGCCTAATCCTACCTCATTCATGTGATGGAAAGGATCACTTTTATGATCTTCAGCTACCCAATCATCTATGTTTATGTCTTCTATAGGTGCATTGGGATCTAGGCTCATGGGTTCATCCTACTGCCCATGGGTGATGTAGAGGTTAGTGTTTATTGGGCTAGGAACATAGGGCTCAACATGGTCCTTTGCAAGTACTTAAGACTGTATGGTTACTTTCATACCATATCTCATTCTAAAAAATAAGTGGGACCGATCAGAAGATAGAAACCCACCCAATTTAGTAGTGAATTCCCTAGAAAGGCATATTGCAAAACTAGGTGGTAGATCAATAATGTAAATGTCCTGATGGATGGAAAAATTAGAACAAGTATGCGGTGTAAGTGGTAGATTTTTTATTGTTCCTACAATACTAAGTGCAGACCCATCTAACTAGACAACTCCTTTTGCAAGGGGCTCATAAATCAATCCTAGTGAATCAGCTAGATTTTTGGGCACGACTGAACTGCTTGCCCCAGAGTCTATCATGCAGTTATGAACAAGTTTGTCACCAATAATCAGACTTAAGTAAAAGGGAGGAGGTTTTACCTCGTTTGTTGGCTGTCCACTCTTGATTTCTAAGCTGTTGGCAAGTACAACTTTGGTTTTTCCTTGATTAGAACACTCAGAAATTGAAAGTTTAGCCAATGCTTTTTGTAGCAGATTCTTTTGGCTAGGAATGCACAATGCATCCATAACTGACATGCTCATTGTAGCTTTCTTAAGATGATCTACTATGTTAAAAGAAACAAGATTTACCTTTTGCTATCCTTTTACAACAGCAACATCATCATGCCTTTGTGAAAGCTGTTGTTGTACTGTGGACTGATCCTTTACTAGTATAGTTTGATCCCTTTGCAGAATTTGCACTTTTTGCTATGGTATATGGGTAGTTTGTGATGGAAAACTTTGAAATGTATCTCTCACAGGCTGTTGTTGTACCACTGTAGCTTGCTAATTAAGGTCTGCAGCCCTTTGTTTTGATCTTGTGTTGGCTGAAACAGGTGTATGTTGTTGATTTTGGCTTTGATGGTAATTTATACCATAGAAATCACTCTCTTGCCAGTTCATCAAGGCCACATCAACATTTTTTAGCTTAGATGAAACTTCACCAGGGGCACCTTCTGAACTTCCCTAACTGTTATGTACCTTGAGTGCCTGATTTCTTACTTCATTTGTGCACGTAGCATGATTATGTGGTTGGTGACATGGATAACACCAGTCACTATTTTGGGCTATGTTATTCTATGTGGGTACAAGCTCCCTCAAGGTCCTAGCAATATTTGGGTTGTAAGATAGGAAAGGTTGAGGGTTGTAGTTTCTTCTTTGACCCTGACGATCATCTTGAAACGACTACCTATATTATTGAATGGGCTGATATGGGGCTTGGTAAGTCTTAGTTTCTTGACCAATCTATTTTTTAATATTAACAAATTCATTACCAAAGGTTTTGCCCATGGACTGAATCATGCCTTACAACTCTTGGATTTCTTGGAGGTAAGCTGGGGCATGATTTTCTTGGTTGTAGGTTGACAAGTTATTGCTGGAACAGGTGGGACAGTAGCCAAACGAGGCACTGCTATTGGCACAGATGGCTAGATTTCTAGGAAAATGGGTAGGGTAGGCCTCGGGGCTATCTTCCCTGCTTGGATGAGGCAGTTTTATACTCTAACAACAATCTCAAAAGAATCAAGAAGGGTGGTTCCTCCCATAGACTAGATCATTACAAAAATTTTACTATTCAAAGCTTTAAGGTAAAACAAAAATGCATGCCTTGGTAAGGGTTTTACTATTGCGAGGATTTTGTCCCAGGTTCTATAAAATTGATAGTTGAAATCTGCCATGTGTTCGTGGGGTGCCCTTTTGATGGTGCTCAACTCCTCCAAAAATGAAAGATGATCAGATTTGTCTTCGAAGTGCTTGTACAATCCATCTCCCAGTAGATCCCACGATGTTATTAAATTTTCAGCAAGTCCTTTGAACCATTGTAAGGCTTTCCCTTTCAATTATGCAGCCAAAAGTCTGATTACCACATTTTCTTGGGTGACATTGTCTATGGAACAAACGGTTGCCACATCCTGAATGTGCTTAGTAGCTGTAGTATGGTCTTCTCTAGTGAAATATGGCAGTCCTTTAAGGGCTACGACTTGAATATCATCATGTTGAGCAAGTTACAGTGGGTTGCCTCTGTTAAAGGTGGCAAATGTGTACTGCCTAGCCATTGTGGGTATTTGAACTATCAACACCAGACTTCTGCTTCTTCATGTTGACGTTAGAGGTGTTGATTTTGATCTCCTCGCTGAATTGGCTATTCTGCTTACTGATCTACCTCTTCTTCTTGGTGGTGACAGTTGTAAATACTCAAAAGGATTAGAACTGGATCTAGTTTTCATAAGTTGATAACACTAATCTACATGCAAGATTAGAGATAACGAGTTGCCAGGTATATTGTGAAAGCCTCCAAAGGTTGGAATATTATTGCATATACTAGAACAACAACTGTGAAGGTATAAAACTTCTCTGAAATCACTTTCAGAGTCCCACCGGGTGTGCCAAAAACTGTTATCAATCAAGTATGCACCCTACTAAGCTCACAGAAGACTTAGCTACCTGTTGACACATGGAAACACTTTCAAGATGTGGGTTTCCTATAGTGAGAGTGAGTCTCCAGAGTGGGTTGGTTCTCCTTAAGATCTTTCTAAACTAATCACTTGTCTGAGAAAAGGGATGATGAATAACTGGAATAAAATTCTATTTTATCTAAAGATGATCTAAAAATCTAAAATTTTACCCACAAACAACTCTCAAGCATGTAACCTCAATTTCACGTAAGTCCAACAATCTAAAAGTACTTTGTATGAAAGTTTAATTAAAACACAACACACAACTTGGATTAGATGGGCAATAGATACTCATATTTCAATAACATCAAGACATAATCAGAGGATTAGACATCATAATCATAGTGAAAACATCAAATCAAAGTTATAAAAGAGGCAACAAATGTGAAACATGAATGCTTTGTTGTATTGAACTGAAAGGGGCACATCTAACTCTAAAAAATATGAGCCAAGATCAGTTTACAAACTCTCTACCTGTGCTCAAGAGAGAAGAAACAAAGATATCAACTGAGAAAAACTAAGTCTTTCTCCCCTATTTATAACTCCAAAAATCTCCCAAAGAAAAAGCTGAGAAATCTTCCTAGAATAGAAAATTTGATCCATTTTCGAGTTCCACTAAAAAGCAAAAAATAAAGCTTTCAAATCACCTCCAATCTGTATATGAAAGATATGAAAACCTTCCTCAAGGTAGGCCTCACCAAAATCTGCTTTAAAACAAGCTTTATTTGCTCAATAAAAGCTCAGTTTTTTTAATTTTTATTGTCCTCATCTGCCCCAAAATAAAGCAAATCTAGAAAAAAATATTTGATTTGCTTTAATAGTTTTAACTACATAAAATGACAAAATATTAAAAGTTGTGAGGGGGAAAATAGTTTAATCAAATCAATGATAATAAGAACCCAAACATCTATGAAATCTGAAGATAAAAAAAGGAGATTTAAAGTAATAAATAAGAACAACACTTACGACCTCTTTCACCTTGTGTCCTCCATAGTTCGCCTATCCTTCCTTGTCCTTGATGTTGATGAAGCCCTTAGAATCTATTGCTCCCTTACTTGTTGAAGGTGACAAGAATGGAATGGCTAAGATATTCGTGTGGTTGAAGATGAGCTTCAAACACACTAACAAATGGATATGAAATGCTTATGGAAGTGGGGGTGCCAAAGGCGCGTCGGTATCTTTGCAGCATAAGTTTGAACAAATGATTGATATGAAATGAAGGAGAGGGTGGTATTTATAGAAAAAGGTGAGGGAAGATCAATGGTTTAGAAGAAAAAGGGAAGATCAACAGAGGAGGGTTGTTGAGGAATGTGCAATAAATGGAAGAAAGACATGTGTCATTCGAAAAGCGGCTTTGTGAAGTTAACTCCTCTCTTGATGAGGATGAGATTTGATTTTCTTAATTTAGAATTTATTTTTTTAATTTAAGAGAAACTTTGTTTTAAAGATGCTTTAAAACTGCTTTTGCTTTTGTATGACAAGAGGATAGTATTTTTAGAAGATAAGAATGATTTTTGAAGATAAGAATGCATAATTAAATAAAAAGATTTATTTAATTATTTTGTGGATAAATGAGAGGAATAAAATATAAGAATATATTTTATTTTTGTGAAGATATTTGAGGAATAAAATAAAATATAAAAAATATATTTTATTTAGTGGAGAATTTAGATTTTATTTAAATAAAATTTGCATTTTATTTAAATTTTGAAGAATAAAAGGTTTTAATTAAATAATTAAAATTATTTAATTATTTAGCAGAATGAAGGTGATGTATATGAATTTAATTAATTAAATAAATGTGTTAGATAAATAAATAAATTTATTTATTTATTGATAGAAGAATGTGAATGATGAAATAAATATAAAAATATTTATTTAAGTAGAGTCATGCCAATTTTAGGTGTATACATTTTGCCTCTCTTTGATGCAATGTATTTTATCACGTTGTTTCAAAGAAAAAGAATTTTCGGTGGTGATACATGCCCCAGTTTGCCCCTGGTACAAGTTTAACAACAGGATGCCCCCTTAGGAGATTGGACGAGAAGAAGGCAAAAGGCATGAGACAGACAATCTCATGAAGAAGAAAGTGAAAAATGAGTTTAGGATGGAGAAAGACGGGATATGGTTCGGAGAAAATGACATGGGAAGTAGCCATGGTTGTCATGCAGTCAGGTATAGGTCATTTTCTATATAAAGGAGCTGGGTCCACATATTTTAATCATTTGTACACTTGCCCATAGTTGATTAGTCCTCTAGAGAGCTTAGGAGAGCATGGGAGCCAGACAGATGGATATTCCTTGCGAGGAGCACTGGTTTGAGCAGATTCGAAGATTCGATCGGCCAGCGGAGGCAGGACCCCCGGTATGTAGTTCTTCAAAACTTATCAAAAGTCAATTTTTATGCATATTAATGGCTAGGAAAACCAACTAGGACAGATGTGCTGAAACACTCTTTTGGCGCATATGACCTCTGAAGTGACACATTTGTTGCATTATGGCGCATTTGAGCTTTGAAGCGGTGCATTTGATAGTATTGTGCTTTTGATTCCAAAAGTGGCACTTTTGATGGTTTTGTGCATTTGAGTCATGAATTGGCGCATTTATCAGGGAATGGCGCATGTGACCTAAGGATTGGTGCATGTGCTAGAACAGCGCATACAAGCCCTTGATTGGCGCATTCACGGGGAAGTGGCGCATGTGATATGGATAGGTGCATCTGCCACCTGGATTGGCGCATTTGTACTAAAAAAATCAAATGACTTAACGAAATTAATCTAATTGGTACCTTGATCGATATGTCAATTGATTAGAGATCTCTGAGATTGCCGGGAATCTAGTCGAGAGATGATATGCTATTTTGATTAATTTGACATGTTAAGTCATTGATAGGATAGTTTGATTGTTATGAGTAGGCTTGCTTTGATATGGATTTTGTTGACGGTATGCTTTGCTTGGTTTGCAGGAGGATATTCGGAATGTCCTTACATCACAAGAGTAGTTCCCATTGCCGTTGTTGCAACAGTATATGTTGATTGAGATAGATCGTGAGGCTCTAGGCGCTATGGGTCTACACTATGTTTGCTTTATGTCAAAGGTTCATGCGAACTGGGCTATGTTGATGGTAGTGGTAGAGCGATTCCACAGTGAGGATGGTACATTCCATCTACCGACAGGGGAGATGGCAGTTACTCTTGAGGATGTGTACCAGACTCTGCACCTCCCGATTTAGGGAGAGCTGGTTGAGTATAAGTCGCAATGGGACGATGGCTTGGAGGAGTGTATACATGTATTTGATGACCCAGAGTTGGTGGGGGAGGAGATTTCGTGGTAGGACATGCATGACTGCTATGACTACTTCCCGAGCATAGTGGCTAGACTGATCGGTGGTGTGATATGCCCCGATAGGAGGTCGCATGGCTTCCCGATCAGCTGGGGGAGGGTGCTAGAGAGCATGATCATACACGGGACCCGGTATACGTGGGGTGTGTGTGTGCTTGCACACTTATATAGAGACATGCACCAGGTGGTTTATCATAGAGGAACCAGTTTGTCAGCGGGTGTGTCGCAGTTGCAGTTTTGGTTGTGGGAGCACATTGCCGATATGTGTATTCCACAGGCAGAGGGGTGAGCCCTATAGTTATGGCTATCCAGGTGTGATTTCCCAGCACAGGCTGGGGAAGTTGGAGTATTGGAGACATGCTTTTGATGGCGCAGATGCAGTGATCTGGTGCCCTTACATAGACTGCGAGGTATGGGACGATGAGGTAGATGAGCTTCCGTATTGTTTCCAGACGTGGTGGCTTATTCACAGGACTAGGTACATTCTAGAGAGGCAGATTGTGAGTAGAGTGCAGCGACAATTTGGCTGAGTCCAGGGCAGACCACAGGGGGAGGTACGCTTTGCCAGGACTCATGCAGAGAGGTATAGGTGGGGTCCTATGGCATCATATGAGGAGGCCTTGATAGACTTTCAGCAGATTCCTTACGTAGCTTGGCCCATGCAGAGGGAGATAGTGGACACTAGCATGATGCCAGACTATGAGGAGTGGTTCGTGGCACACCCATTCTCGAGATATTCAGGGCCAGGAGAGTTAGCTCCTCGTATAGATGAGGACGATTCAGACGGTGAGGGTGTAGCTGGCAGGAGGAGGGGAGGACGGAGGAGGAGGACAAGAGATCAGGGAGATGATGGGAGGCTGAGACTGAGGTAGAGGGTTGGAGAGGGACTTGTAGGCCAGTAGGCTGTTGGACAAGCACAGGTCCAGGTACCAGTTCAGCCAGAGGTAGCACAGAGACAGATGCTACTGCCACAGTAGGTGGCACAGCCGACACAAGGACAGGTGCCAGCGCAACAGGTGGCACAGGCAGAGCAGGCTCCACAGCCTAATGTGTAGCAACAAGTTATGGTTGCACTACAGAGCCAGGTTAGGCAGCTGAGGGCTCATCTGACAGCAGTAGAGTCACGGAGAGAGTTAGATGCAACTCTATTATCAGAGTTGACTAGAGAGAGAGACGCAGCCTTAGCTAGCATGCGGGCTATGAGGGCAGAGAGAGATGCAGCCGTGATGGCCATGGGCATAGATGGGACATCCAATTTTTTGGTTTCACAGGTGCAGCAAGCATAGGCACAGGTGGTCTAGGTGTAGAGTGAGCTTACTAGAGCCCAGGCACAAGCTCAGTACTATAGAGGGTTATATCATGGGGCAGTGGCAGTGGATCAGTGTGCCCCTAGCTTCAGGAGCCAGTCAGAGGCATTCCAGCGGGCAGGTGGTTCCCGGTCTGTAGGCTCAGTGAGGGGTCCCCAGCAGTCAGGGGGAGGCAAAGGAGAGGGCAGTGCAGGGAGCAGTGTGCCATGGCAATAGGGTTAGATAGACATGATACTTGTACCATTTTTTGATTGGATGTATACATTTGGATGGTTGAGATAGCCTGTATATGTACTATTTTTGCCCTAAGACATGTATCACCATTTTTGTTTTACCTTGTATACATTTTATGACATGACTCTGAGATATGGACAGATATTTTTTATATGTTGTACATTTGGATATGTTTATATGATGATGCAGTGATTGATGTTCTATATGCTCATGCTTTTCTATTGTTGATATGCTTATGGAGGTGATCTATCTTATGATGTTGTGCCTATGTGATGCATACTAGATGGATTTTTGTATGATTTGATATGTAAAATACAAATGTGATATGTTATGGATACGATGTATACAACTCTATATGTATGTTGATGATGCTTTTGTTTATGTTTTTGATTCTTTTGAGATGATATATGGATGCAAAATGCATGTGGGTGACCTAATGGGCTTTATGATGTATGCAAATGATGTAATCATGTAAATGACTATCTCATGTGATGTGATATGCAATCTACGGTATGTTTTTGATAGGTCCAAATGTACTCAATCTACACAGGTGATGATATAGAGAGGAGGAAGAAGAGAAGAAGAAATACTGACTTTCATTTGATATACTGCAGGATTTTGTGATTGCATGGTTGATATGGGTATGGATATGGAATGGATGTGGATTTGTCATCTTGAGATTTTTGCAAGGTTGTTGCTTTCATCATTGGGCATTGTTTTGGTATTTTTCACTTTTTGAAATGTTGTAAGGAAATACAAGCATCTAGGTATAATTAGACCGAGATGACCTAAGTACTTCTTCCATGGATTTTGATATAGCAAGTTGATACAAGCATCTAGTCAAACTTGAATCTAGATGACTTGAGTACTTGCGTTTCAACAGACAAGGATTGCCTCTTTTCATGTTTAGACCTTGGAGTCCTCGATGATCTTTTTGCTGATCATGTCATTAGCCAAAAGTCATCGCATTACCATAGTTTAATCCACAAGCAGTAGACAAAGAAAAAGATTATGCCCCCATCATAGCATCTCTAGCCTTTTTGGCATCCTTGAGTAGCATAGGAAGATATAATGACAAAAATTCAAGACCTTGTAAATTAACCTATTTACAAAACATTCTTGCATTAGATGTGTCTTTTGCCATAATTGATATAGAATTAGTTTTAGTGTTTCGGCATGGTATCCTGCTCTGTTTTGGACAGTTGATGTTTTGCATCAAGACTCTTGGTTTGGGTAGCTTACTTTTTCTATGCTTGCTTGTCTTAGTGAAAGGTATCACAATCCTTATTGGTATCCTCTTAGAATAGTGGCATTCAAGAATCCAAATCCGCAACTAGGTCAAGGAGTTGCCCCCAGTTTAGACAAGGATCGACTTATTATGAGTGAGACGATAGACAAACATGGAGAGACGGACCCTAAGGGACTGACCTAGTGCCTCGAGGGCTCATTGCTAAATGGCCTTGCCTACGTGACGACGCAGAGGTAATGTAGTTTGGGGTAAACCCTAGCGGACCTAAGACCTAGGCGATGGCAAAGTGGGGCAGAAATAGCATGGACTCAAATTGACAGAAGGACTAGATATGGAATGGATGGGACAGTGGAGTGGAGAGGAGCCTCGGGGGCACATTGAGAATGGCCTTGCCTACGTGATAACTCAGAGGTGATGTAGTTTGACAACAGTTCAAAGGACTGGTTCAAGATGAATGATATGAGGGACACAAGAGACATGAAGTCAGAACAGATGGAGGAAGTGGTTTGACGTAGATAGCACCTATTTACCAAGTTTTCACCACTTGCTTTTTATTTGCACGAGAAGCTAAAAGTACACATGACACCTGTTTTCCAGGTTTTCACCATGGTACCTATCCTGACGATTTTTTTTGTCTATTTTCTCATTTTTTTGATTTTTTTTTGCTCTTGTTTTTTATCACTTTTTCAAATTTTTTGGATTTTTTCAGGACTCCCTTACATTGGGGTTTTTAGGTATAGAACTTGCGAAGGTGCATACTGTTGATACGATCGTCAAATAATTCACCTTCAGACGTAGCCAATTGATATGCCCCTGATCCATAAGCTGTGATGATGACATAGGGACCTAGCCAGTTAGGTTCAAACTTTCCTTTCTCTTCTCTCTCTTGTTGATTTCTGGGATTTTCTTTTAGGACTAGGTCACCGACTTGGAATATTCGAGGCTTTACTCTATGATTGTAGCTTCTGGACATGCGTTGCTGATATGCTTTCAGGTGGTTAAAGGCCTATTGCCTTCTCTCTTCGAAGAACTCTAACTCTTGAAGTCTGGTCACTCTGTATTCTTCATTTGATATGAGGCCGTTTAATGAGACTCACAAGGATGGGATCTCGACTTCAATGGAAAAGATAGCTTCAGATCCATAGACTAGGGAGTATGGTGTTGCACCTGTGGGTGTGCGGATGCTTGTGTGGTAGGCCCACAGTGTAGGATTCAGTTGGACATGCCAATCATGACTGGCATAATTGACAATCTTTTTTAGTATTTTTAGAATGGTTTTATTTGATACCTCAGCCTAGCCGTTGCCTTGTGGGTAATAGGGGATTGAAAAGCAATGCTAGATATGGAATTTGTTGCATAGTTCCCTAACATCTTGGTTTTTGAAGGGTCATCCGTTATTCGTGATAATGGACGAAGGGACACCAGAACGACAAATGATATAGTTCAGGATAAAAGAGGAAATTTGCTTGCCTGTGATGTTGGCTAAGGGCACAGCTTCAATCAACTACGTGAAGTACTCTGTGGCAATGATAATGAATTTGTGGCCACTTGAGGAGGGAGGATGAATCTTGCCCACTAAGACTAGTCCCCACTGACAGAAAGGCCAAGGAGTTGTTAATGGCTACAGCTCCTATGTTGGTGCATGTATCAGGTTCCCATGGATTTGGTATTTCTTGCACTTCTTTATAAAATGATAGGAATCTTATTCCATGGTTGGCCAGTAGTACCCCATGCGTATGAGTTTCTTGGTTAGGGTAGGGCCACTAGAGTGGGTCCCGCATATACCGTCGTGTATTTCACTAAGGGTGGTTTGATATTCCTCACTATCAAGACACCTAAGGAGAGTACCATCGAAACCTTGGTGATATAAGGTATTGGCAACAATGGCATACTGGGATGCCTGACAGATGAAGGTTCTCTTTTGGTTACTGGAGAGATCAGGTGGGAGGGTATTCTCTTTAAGATAGGCAAAGATCTTTCCGTAGAGGGGGGAATCAGCTCCAACAATGTGGCAGATGATATGGGACTCAGGGGTGTTGTATGTAGGACAGGACATTGGCTCTACCAAGAACTCATAACGTGATTGACTTTTTGGAATGTCCAGGAGAGAGGCGATCATGGCCATAGCATCTACAGCTTTGTTTTCAATCCTTGGTATCTTCTCAAAAGAGATCTTGATGAAGTATTCTTTGAAGTCATCTACCATTCTCTTGTAAGAGATTAGTTTCTCATCTTTTGTTTGGTAGTCATCATTCACTTGATTTATGACTAGCTGTGAATCGCCATATACTTGAAGTTCTTTGATGTTTCATTCAACTGCTAGCTTGATACCAATGACTAGGGCTTCATACTCTGCCACGTTGTCAGTGCAGGAAAAGATTAATCTGTATGATTTAGGGATTGTATCACCGTTAGGTGTGATCAATAAGATACCTGCCCCCAATCCATGTTGGGTGTATGAGCCATCGAAGTACATTTTCTAGGTTGCTGTATTTATGTGGTAGATAGATTCATCTAGAAACTCAAAGCTCAGAGGGTTGTCATCCATTAGAGGTGCATCTGCCAGTTGATCTGCTAGTACTTGTCCCTTTATTGCTTTCCTATCTACGTATTCCATATCGAACTCACTGAGAAGCATGACCCATTTGTACAATCTACCTGTTAAAGCTACCTTGTTGAGTAGGTATTTGAGTGGATCAATCTTTGCCACCAGTTTGACAGAATGTGACAACATGTAATGTCTCCATTTTTGTGAGGTGAAGACCACTGCTAGACATGCTCTTTCAATAGGTGTGTATTGTAATTCATACCCGACGAGTGTTCGACTAATGTGGTAGATAGCCTATTCTTTCCCATCATAGTTTTGTTGTGCAAGGAGAGCTCCTAGAGCAGTTGGTGTAGCTAAGATATACAGTAGCAGAGGCTTGCCCTGAATTGGTGGCATCAATACCGGTGGTTTCATGAGATATTCCTTTAATTGCTGAAATACCTGTTCACATGACTCGTTCCATTTGAAGGGGACATTCCTGTGTAGAAGGTGGGAAAATGGGTGGCACTTGTCTACCAATTGAGAGATGAATCTTCTGATAGATTGCAATTTTCCCTGTAGGGATCTTAGTTGAGTCAGATTCTTAGGAGGTGGCATCTCCATGATGTCTTTCACCTTAGCTGGATCGACTTCGATACCATTTGCAGACACTATGTATCCCAGTAGTTTGCTTGATGTAACCCCAAACACACATTTTTTTGGATTGAGACGCCCATTAAACTGTTCTAACCTATTGAAGATCTTGTCTAGTACTGCTAGATGGCTTTCTCTTGTGAGTGATTTCACCAGAATGTCATCGATGTAGTCTTCCATTATAGTGTGCATCATGTCGTGGAGGATTGTTGTCATGGCTCTCTGATATGTTGCCCCAGCATTTTTTAGACCAAATGGCATGACACACTAATAGTAGGTGCCCCAAGGACATGTAAATGCCGTCTTGTGTTGGTCTTTGTGTGCAATATTTATCTGGTTATATCCCAAGAAACCATCCATGAGTGACAACATAGTGTGCCCTACCGTGAGATCTACAATCATGTCTATGTTTGGCAGGGGGAAGTCATCTTTTGGACAAGCTTTGTTCAGGTCCCTGAAATCATTGCATATTTAGACTTTGCCATCTGGTTTAGCCATTGGTACTATATTTGAAACCCATTCAGGATAGTCTATAGGCTTGATAAATCTGACATCTAAGAGTTTCTTTAGCTCTTCTTTCACCATGAGGGCCGCATGTAGATGCATCTTTCTGAGTTTTTGTTTGACCAGTTTAGCTCCTGGAGCTAGAGATAGATGATGCATGATAAGATTTGGATCTAGCCCTGGTATGTCAGCGTATGTCCATGCAAAGTTGATTTGTTTTCTCTTGAAGAAATCTATAAATGTTGGTTTTTCGTGTTCTATGAGAGCTTTTGCCATGTGGATCATTCTGGGCTCATCTCCTGTGCTGACATTGATTGGTTCTGCCGGTTCTATCAAAATCAACGATCTCTCCTGATGCGTAAGATTGGGGAGAGGGTCAAGCCTTCCATCCTTTGGTGCCTTAGAGAGGTTTTCACCATTGGATACATCTTTATTTTTACTATTTTGATGATCTAACATTGTCATGGAGCAGTTTTCAGCATTAGATCATTCTTTCATCTTGATATTTTTATGACTGAAAGGCTTGGCACTCTCTCCAAAATAGGCCTTCTCGTTGAGTTCAATAGAGTAGCCAGCCCTGTGGTCTCCTACAGGTATGTGATCTCTCAGCTCAAGGTAATCGATGATGGCGTCATCATTTTCAAAGGTGTCTAGTTCAGGGGTGGTACCTTCTAGGTCCTAGTGAATTAGTTTAGGGTGTACCAAAGGTAAGAGGTCATTAGGTTGGTCTGGTTCAATGGTGTTGATGGTTAGGATAGAATTATTAAAGGCATGGACAAAGTCTGTGATGGTACCCTCTATTAGTGGATCCGTCAAGGGGGGTATCATTCCTTCCTCATGATTTTCACTATTGTTTCTATGTGGATCGAACTCTAGCAGTCTAGCCCTTGGACCTTGTCTCTCGTTGGCATGCGTCGGGTCATACTCATGGACAACGTCAATATCCTTTTCATCACAAGACATCTTAGAGAGGCTATCCCACTCATACTCATTAGTATCAGTTTCGCTCCCCATTTACATTCTCTGAATTTGTTCAACCAGATTGCTAGTGGATGCTTCTAGTTGTTTGCCTTTGTTCTTGTTGGTTCTGTTGTTTCTTGATGGTCCAGTGTACCCTAGCCCTGTAGTGTCTTGAGCTATTAAGGTATGAGGTTGGATGGGTTCAGTGATGCCATCCTCTCTTGAACCAAGTGGACCGTGTTCTTCATACCCCATTCTCTGTAGCATTTGAAAGCCTTGACCATATTGTGCCATTTGTATAATGGGATGGTTATGTTGTGTTGAGGAACTACCTTCATCTTTGTATAGCCACTGTAGGACATCTTTTTCATCACTTTCATCTTCTAGGCTTCCCCATTTCACAAATGGTCCTTTGGTGGTTCTCTCTGCTTTGGGTGTCCTTAGGATGGGTCTCCCATAGGATCTAGGAGATAGAGGTAGTTGTGCCAAATAGAGGGATTGGGAGACCGTGTACTCACCCAAGCCCTTATCTTTGAGTTGGAGTTTGGGTTGAGACGCTCCTAAAGAGGAAGTAAGTGTAGCTAGATCTACACGAGATGAAGAGGTGGCAGAAGCACGGTTGGTGGAGATCACAACTTCTGGTTTGGGCTGAATAGAGTTGCAGTATTGAAAGGGGTTAGGGTCACTTTGGATGGTGATCTCTTGACCTTCATGTGGGAACTTGATACATTGATGGTATGTGGAAGGTACTACTTTCAAAGCATGTATCCATGGTCGCCCAAGAAGAATGTTGTATGCTAGCTCCATGTCAAGGACTTGACAAGCTACATCTTTCACTACGGGGCCCACCTTGATTGGTAGGGTAACAATTCCTTTAGACGTTCTTTCTTCCTCATCAAAGGCTTTTATGGTGATCTTTCTTTTTGGATCTATACCCTTCTCTGAAAACCCCAATGTAAGGATTAGCTTTAATGTACAAATATTCAAACAAACACCTCCATCTATTAGGACTCTTTTGATCTTGTGTTTGTGTATGAAAGCTTTGATATGGAGGGAGGTGTTATGGGGTTGAGTGATTGACATATCGTCCTTCTCAATGAATGATAGGGAATGTGGTGAGGTGATGTGACCAACCATGGTTTGGAATTGTTCTTTAGCTAAGTTTGTGGGGACGGAGGCTTCTGCTAAGGCTTTGTCAAGTATGGACCTATGAGAAGGAGATAGACGCAGAAGTTCTAACATGGAGATGTGTGCAGGTGTTTGTGGAGTTGATCCACAATACTGTATTGACTAGACGGGGGACCGGAAGCTCCTCTAAGGGTGAGCCTATTACTACGGGTAGTAACATTGTAATCCGGATCCTTGTTGATAGTGATCACATTGATGTGTGAATCACCTTCTGAGATATGGTTAACAACATAGACGAAGCCAACATTTGTGTAGTTTGTGTTGTTAGAGCCACTATTATTTCTATTGGAAGGTCCTCCCTACTCATAGTTAGGAAGATGATCCTTGAATGCCTGATGATCGCTGTTGGAGGTATGTCTGTGAGATTGTCTATTAACGGATATTTTGTTTTGCTCTATTAAGTCTTGGATTATATGCTTGAGTGAAATACAATCGAATCATTTGTCTTGTGCCCCCTGTTTCGGTGGTATTCACACAATTCATTGTCGTTCCACCAGTGGGGTTTGACTTTTGGTTCATACTCTTGTGCTGAGGGAAGCATTATGAGATTGTTGGCGATTAGCTTCTGTAGGGTGGTTTCTAGTGACTCATCCAAAGGTGTGAACTTTCTCCTAGGCTGAAATTTGGTGAACCCAGATTCGGTATTTCTTGGTTTGTCTTGTGTGGGGTTAATTTGAGGTGTTGAGAGGTTGAAAATTGGTTGCTTAGGTGCCCCATTTTTGGCATCTACTACCTCGTCA
Source organism: Cunninghamia lanceolata (assembly GCA_027924645.1). Lineage (NCBI taxonomy): Eukaryota > Viridiplantae > Streptophyta > Pinopsida > Cupressales > Cupressaceae > Cunninghamia > Cunninghamia lanceolata. The sequence continues at coordinate 1,509,029 of BSBN01001670.1, read as the reverse complement.
TTCACAATGTTTTTATTTTTCATCCAGAATCTAGGTTTGTCATTGTTGGTGTTAGTACTAGGAGTGTCTTTATAGAGTTGATTTGACCTTTCACGATTAGGGCTTTTTCTATGATGAGGCCCATCTCAATGACCTTGCTAAAAGAAGTAGGACATTGGATTTGGATTTGGTATCTTAGGTTCATTTGTAGATTGTGGATGAACATTTCTAGCATCTGTTTCTCTGGCATTTGGTGTGGGCACTTGCTTGCCAGTTGTCTCCATCTCTATAAGAAGGCAACAAAAGATTCTCCTCCTTTCTGTTTGGTGTTACAAAGATCCAATATTGAGGTGTCGTGGTCAATATTGTAAGAGAAGTGGGTGACAAATTTGTCTACAAGCTCATTGAAGGTTTTAATACCGGGTGGCAGTCTAGAGAACCATTCAATGGCTTGCCCACCTAGGATTCGTGGGAAGAGTCGCATAAGGTAGGTGACATTATGTGCGACCTCAAGACAAGTAGCGTTGAATTCTCTGATGTGATCCCTTGGGTCACCTGTTCCTCGATATTTGTCAAACTTAGGCACCTCAAATTTTGAGGGGAAAGGTATCATGACCAAGGCCCTATCAAAAGGATACGATGAAATATCCTCTAGGGTGTAATGTTTTGTCGATGCTCCCATTTTCATGTCTGAAATTTGTTGTTGGAGATATTCATATTTTTGGTTTATTAGACTTAGGGCATCCAAGGAGACAATTGTTGCTTTGCTCTTATCAGTGGGTATTTCATCATGTCTACTTCCTTCAGGGATTCTTTCTTTGTCAGTTTCTTTGAGAACCTCCACGTCATAATCCTTAGGGAGTTTGATCCTAGACTTGCTAGATGTAAAAAGAATTTTGTTGGGTCTTGGGCAACAACTTTTTCTAGTAGGCGTTGGAATTTTGGATTATGCTGCATTTGAAGGATCTCCTCCATGGAAATTTCTTTGTCACTTTCGTGACCATTGGGAACACTTTTCTCTACCATTTCTAACTGTTTTTGTTTTTGTAATCTTGTTAAGACCATGCAAGGTAGTAAAGAAATAGGATGGAGTGAAAAAGATTCTTGAGCAAGATGCTAGGATGATACAAGGTTTTACCAAGGTTCTTCTGAGATCTATGTGGTATCAAACAAGTTTGGGTATACAAAAGCTGTAGTCAAATTAGGGATGTTAGAAATCCAAATACTTGATGTTGACTAGTCTTATATAAGCCACTAGTAGAGTGTCGAGAGAAAGGATAAGTAACCCTTGATATTGGACACTTACTAGGTTTGTTTAAGTATTGATTGTGATCTAGAATAATCTTGGTTCTAACCTTGTAGGAATTTGGGAATATTTGGTGAGATTTTGGATGAAAAAAGTAGATATGGTATGGAAAAGAAGGAGAAATGGTTGATTTGTAAGGTCTTAATTAGATTTTTGGAAACTGAATAGGTTTGGTGATGGTTTTTGAAAAATTTTTGATAGTTTTGCTCTTGGAAGGTACTAAAATTTGCTCTCTAGTTTAAATGCGCAATAGTTTAAATGCGTCACAATAGAAGTCAAATGCGCCAGGAGTCGGAGTAAATGTGCAACTCTGGTTTTTTTCAAATGCGCTGCAGAATATATCAAATGTGCAAAAAGTTGAAGGAAATGCGCTGCTAGTCGAGGCAAATGCGCAATTCTAGTTTTGTTCCAATGCACCGTGGAATATATCAAATGCACAAAAAGTCAAAGCAAATGCACCGCTAGTCGAGGCAAGTGTGCAATTCTAGTTTCTTGCTTGGATTTTCAAAAATTTTGAAATATTTTCAGGATTTTTCAGCTTTTTGGTTTGAAAAACTTGGTGTTCTGATGTTCAATTATGGCAAAAGCACAATAAACACATAGAATTTTTCCATGATTTTTATCTTTTTATATTTTTTTATATTTTTTGGACTATTTTGGCTCAAGACAATTACAACCTAGGCTGGATATGACAATATTCATTGAATCCTCTAGCTATGCCACTCAAAGCTTGTAGCTCCAGAATCTGGTAGCACCAGCTCCCCTCCACGGCACTCACTTCTCACGCATACCAGATTTAGGTTTCCTTAGGCTCGTACCCACACCGAACCTTAGGATTGTCCCTACTACCTCTACTAAGAGTCACTTGAATTGAGGCCACTTCAAGAACTCTGCCCTTTACATCAACAAATAGGGGTTTTTGGCTTGCTACACAATTGGTTCTTAGTCAGGGCAACCGTTCGAGTGGTTACACGTGCGGCGATGCTACTCTCCGTTATGGAGTCTCCCAGCATCAAAGGGTTACGCCTTAGAGTATTTTGGGGGAGGTTGGCCATCGGTGTAACACAGTAGCACTCATTGCTTAAGGTTTTCACCTCAAAACATAATTTATTTTAAGTGGCTTGGTAGGGCTTGGCTTTAGCCTATTACCACTCAGGGTCGTTCCCACCTGGACAGGCATGCATCCAAGGGTAAGCCCCCCTATAGGTTTAACAAATAGAATGACAAGTCTGGCACTTTGATCACCCAGTTAAGGAGAGAGCATAAGCCTATTGTCATTCGCAAGCACAGAAAACACTTGTTAATCCAACCTAGTTAAAAGTAGAAAAACTAAATGGGCTACTCTACTTGTGCACTCACACGATTGTCAACTTGGAAGTGTTTAGATCATAGTAATATTAATTTTCCCATTTGTTAACTTGGAAGTGATTAAGACATAGCAATGTTCATTTTCCCGTTTGTTAAGATAGCAGTGGTCTAATCTAGGAAAATAAATGAACAATGCAAAGATAGCAATTGGCTTTAGTTACTTCCTTCCTAGTTATGAACTATGTGGAGTTTGTATGAAATGCACTTGGTTACTTTTCCCTTACTTAGCCTAAGTGAACTAGGTAAAGCATCTAAATGACCTAATCCAGCCATTAACTGTGCAAAACAACTGTTAGATCCAACGCACAAAATCAAAAACCCTAAAAATAGAAAGTAGAATCAAATGTGCCGCACTGCAGTCAAAATGAGCAAAAATAGGACTCGCATGCAGCATTGTACAAAAGCACAAAAATAGAAGGTAAATGCACCAAAACGTGAGGTATATGGGCAACTATATCAGATACATCATTTTGCAATGTAAATGCGCAAAAAAATGGGTATAAGCGCAATTCTGGTAGATGCGTCATTGTCAGAATGAATGCGCCAAAAGAATAGGTATATGCACAACTAGTACGCAGGGGCCAAAACAGAGATCAGATGCACCGTTGCGGAGGACGGATGCGCTAAAATGTCGTAAGCACTGAAATAGAGGGTAGATGCGTCACTTGGGAGGTCAGATACGCTAGTTTTCTGTATGCGCCAATTTGGGAAGTAAAAGCATCGTTTTAGAGGGCAGGTGCACCAAAAGTTTCTATCAGAACCCTTTACCTGCACCTGTATGGACCTGTCACTTAAAAACACTAAGTTTTTTGATTAGATAGAGGGGCAAGGGCCCCACGGTGGGTGCCAAAATGTGAGGGGGAAAATAGTTTAATCAAATCAATGATAATAAGAACCCAAACACTTACAACACTTACAATCCTCTTAAGACTTGGGAGCAGCATGATGAGCTCAACCCTTGTGAGAGCCCATTCTACTCCACATGCTATGATATGTCATCAGAAAGCTACATGACTTATCCTATACCTGCACATGAAACAAACAGATTAGAATAAAACATTAAAATTCCATGATTGTTTCTTTCTCACCTCTTCTTGCATGTGGATGATGTTCATTGATCAATGCATTATAAAAAAAAATGTTATGCCTCTTCTAATAGGATATAGAGATCTCATAACTGGAGTTCTAATAGGACCTTCCCACATTTTTGTAGATTCATGTCGAGATTGGGAGCAGGAATAGAAGACAACTTCGAAGATTGAAGATCTTCAAGGAAATGATGGCTATGACCTTCTCTTTCTTATCCTGAACAACACTGCAATTATCACTGAAACACAATAACTATGCAAATAACTTATAACAAAAGAATGTTAACCTTCATTCTAAAAATGAATTTGTTGCATCAGCTCTGCCAATTTTGAGTTGTAAGTGAAAAATGGGTACAATAACTATAAGATATACATACATTATGCCTTCATTTGCATCCTTATCTAAAATGTAAATGTGTGAACAATATAAGTTTCTTTCTATGGATCTCATTAAGCCATCACAATCTCATGCTTTGTTGGTTGGTCAATCTAAGGGACAGAAAGAGTCAGGTCCTAACAAGAAACAAAGAAATATAACAAAAATCCACACAGAGATTAAGCACGAAACTCATCTAAGAAAGAGAAGGGCCTACTTGTGTTTATTGTAAGAAATCAAGGCAATTTATATGCACCGAACAAATGAGAGGGGGGGTGAATCAGCTGTCCCAAAAACTTAAACACTTTCTACAATTAAACATTCATCACTTATCCACAATTATTATGATTTAACAATGAGTGCATGAAAACAAAAACTTAACTATGGATACAACATCAAACACAAGAGACACCAGATTTTACATGGAAAACCCCAAGGTGGGTTGAAAAACCATAGAGAACATTAGCTCTCAATATACGTTGCAATCTTGAAATAATGATGTTCAGGCTTGGTCAGTCCATGGGCCTAAACATACTGGCTTATTGCCATGGAGAACAACTAGGTCTAGTAGGCTCACTGCCTCAACCCTAAACCTAGAAAGATTACAATAAGGGTTGTTAAACCCTACTGGCAGCTCACTGTCGGCTCACTAACTTGACAACGAAAGCTTGCTTCCAATTAGGTTACACATGAAAACTGAATATTGCTTAAGCATCTGCCACTATGCCAGGTGCAGTCATTTAATAGCTAAATTCTAAATCCCAACTCTTCATATTCACTAATTTTTGTCACTGCTCTATTATTCACATATTCCCATCACACCCATGCATTCTCTATTCTATTCTGCCTCTACTATTCTTAGTCTCTTTTCTACTCTGCCTTTTGGACATTTCTTATTATCTTCCCATCTTCACTCAAGGACAACTTTTCCATGATTCAACTACAAGTATTTATACACTAAATCAACCTTGGAATGATCATCAAGATTGGCATTACAATCATCAACCATTGGAACAATCTCCAAGGTCGGCATTACAAACATTGATAAAATAGGTCTTGACCTATTACAACATTATGCAAGGGAGATGAAGTAAAAGGGCATGTGGATCATGCTTCACCTTAGCTAGGACTCAAACACAATCTTCCATGCTTCAATGCATTTCCACAATCTTTAAGAGATCTTTGCAATCGCTAGGATCAACCAGGTTGGCCAAACTGGTTACACAACATGCTATCCAGAAGTAATCTTCAAATGCCTTCATAATTCTTCTGTGTTGACCAATGAAATGATAGGAACATGATCAGGAGGTATCCACAAGCACGTATAATTATTAGGAGCAATCGCACAACCTTTAACCACTTTACCAATAAGAATCTTCCTACTAGAACACATGAACTTTACTATCTTCGACTGTTATAAAAGAAAGACATCTTGTGGACCACCAAACCATGAACCATTGCAACTGTAGGAACTTGTCACATCCCAAACTTCCTTCTATAACCATAGAGAAAAATACTTTATTATGGAGGAATGCGGAGCATAATACTTTTTCCCTGTCCCAACTGAACTCACTGAGAAAGCAGGTTTCTCTCTAGTGAGCACAATTCACTCAGATCTTCATGTGGAGAGTTCAAATCTGGAATGTAGCATCCTTAATCATACCTCTAATTTACTTCCAATCTGCAAACTATAATCTTCAAGAAAAAAAAATGTGGAGTAGTTTATAAGACTGTTCTTCAGCATAAAACTCACTGTCTGTACTGCACTTCTCTGTAACTCACTTGTTTTTTTTAGAGAGGCTAATTTTATCAACATCCTCAACATACAAGTCTTCTAAACAAGTAATAGAATAATATACAATTGACACCAATGACAACAATGATATGTTGACATCAATGACAATAACGATTAGGCACATACTTGCATCAATCTCTCCCTTTTTCATTGATAGAAACATATGATGTGAAAAACTGCAACAGCCATCAAGACAAGATTCTCCCCCTTTCTCTTTACACACCTACACTATTTTTTTCTACAAGCTTCTCCCCCTTTCTCTTTACACATCTACACTCTTTGTCTCTCTAAGTTTTTTCACACGACTTCTCTCCCCTTTTGACATCAATGGCAAAGGGCACATACTTGCACTCTTATGCTCTGATCCAATCTCTCTTCTAAACTTTCTTCAACTCACTGCTCCCCCTTACTTGATGCTTTCCCTAACTATAACTTTGGTTCTTCATGTTAAGTTCTCTCATTCATTCTTTGTCAATTCTCACCTTAGGATCTTACTGCTACTATATTGTTTCCTCTATCAGCAACACTATAGTACTTACTGCTCTTTATTAGAAACTTATATTAACATCATCTACCTACTTCCCCTAAGAGGTAGCTTTATAATCCTCTTGACTTCAACAACCATCTCTAATTACTACCTGCACTGCTACACCTTTTTCCTTTTATTTCTCTAACTACTCCCCCTTAGGAGTACACATCAAACCATATCTAGCTCACATGCTATCACTTTCAGAGTAACATATCTTATCTTAAAGCTTCAGACTTGAATCTGACTACAAGTTTTCTTCTGCAGGCTTCCCTTATCATCAGTCTAGTTGAAACAATGTATTCTTCAACCTGGAATTCAATAAAGTGGTCATCACATCTGATTTGAAATCCTTATGTACTACAAAGGCTAGAGACAACTTAATAGCATCCATTTATGCCATCAGAGCAACATTTTCCACTTACGAGTACCTTTTACACACAACATTGCCTTATTCCTCACGACTTCTCTATTCTCATTCAATTTAATCTCTGATTTTGAGACAAGTTCCCAAGTTTGATTCTTCATATTTTGCATTAATTCCTTTTCTCATTGCCTTGCATACCTCATCCATAGATTCAATAGAGATTTACTTGTTCATCTAGAATTCTTTTTCTTTGCCAATGTACCTTAGATCTTTTTACTAAAGAACTGGTCTTCAATATGGTACTTCTACACAATCTCTAGTGATCTCAGGAATTCTTTCCAGAACTTCTTCTTCTTCAACTTGATTGTCTTCTTGTTCAATAGGTCCATTTGATTCATAGCTACTCAAATCTGATATTATTTCTCTGACTTTATCAACCTTCACATTGGCACTCTCAATGATCTTTCCCAGACTCTTATTGTAGCACTTTTGACTTGAATTTTGTATTGAATGTAGATAGCAGAATGTACATCTTTTCTCCAGTATACATCCATTAGGTCAGCTTCCTTCATCATTAATCTATCAGCCTCTTGGACTGTCCTATACTTTCTTTCAACAACTTCATTCTACTTCCTAGTAGACGATTGTCTCTTTATCCCTAGTTATTTAAAGAAAATATTGAATTCATTTTATGTGAACTCACCTCCACTGTCAGACCTTAAGCATTAGATCCTCAGTTGTATCTCATTCCCAATCATTGCCTTGAAAGTTCATTTAGTTCATAATCATTCAACTCTGAGTTCATCTGTAGATTTTCAAACCATTTCCAAAGTAAACTGCTTTGTACTTAAAACAATCTTGAACTTCTGTTACTCATTATTCTCAAGCCAATTATCAAGATCAGACAAACTTATGGATGTAGATGTAATCACTGATCAATAACTATATGCCAAAACTACTTAATATTATCTTCAACAATAGACCCAAGCAGACCAGAATATCAGAGCCTTGCCTCTTGATTTTATTAGTTAGATACTTAGCCAAAATTCATGACCTGTCGTCTTGTTCCTTAAGTACATACATGGCCAATTCACCTATCAAATCATAACACCCAACGTGCACCATATGAGACTCTAGAATTCATATCCAACAATCATCATTGACTTCTTAACATACCTTCAGAACTGCAAATCAAAATACTCAATAGCGGAAGAATGCAGACCAAAATACTCAAATGATTTACACTATTTTAGGGTTAACTCTATTCATCTTGACATAGACAATTCACCATGTGACTTTCAGAGGAAGTTAGAAATTTGAACACTGGAAAATATGTTCACCAAATATCTATGAACAACATACCTGAACCACATATAATGATCTTCAACTACTGAGACATACTGATCCAATCTCTGTCACTTACTTTGTATACTACTCATACTTAGTCACTTTGGGCTTCCGGATTAGAATCCTTTTATGTTTTGATCTATAGAGTTCCTTTCAGGTGATTTGCCATATAAATTTTCACATTATATCTTTGTGCTGAATCTCAGCACTGACTATCTGGCTAAGGGATTTAGAATTTTCAATACAACTCCCCCTGAGCCAGAGTTCCTAGTTTACTTCTCAGAGGAAGTATCTGTTCCAGAATCTGGTGTAGACTCATCTCTAACTTCATTTACTTTTTTCTTGACCCAAACATTGTTCATCTCCTTTTTGACTTTTTCCAGATCAACTTTTTCCACTCGTTTCTTCAATTCTTCTTGATTATCCTTCTTCATGTTCTTACTTCTGTAAAATCTTGCAATATGTCTAGGCTTGTTGCAATTGAAGCACATAGTATTTTTCTGACCATTGTTCCTTCCATTCATCCTTGACCTGATAGGTTAGCCTTACACCCAAATTTATTGCATGTATAACAGTATCCACTGAATGATTCAATTGTCCTATTCTTTCCATAGTTGTTTCTCACTTGACTTCTACACTCATTATCCCTGTGTCCCATTTTATAGCATGCATAGCACCTAATAGAATTCTAACTCACTTTACTTCTACATGCAACATCTCTATGACCAACTTTATTGCATGTGAAACATTTACCTTTGAAAGATTGATCATTCCTTCCATTGTTGAAACCTTTTTTAATATGATTTCTATATTCATTTTCTCTATGACCAATTTTCTTGTGATTGAAACACTGACTAGAGAATGATGGAATATTTTGATTCATTTTACTCCTACACTAAGTAGCCTTATGACCAAACTTATTGCATGAATTATAATAACCATTGAAAGATGAGTACCTTTGAGCATTTGGTTGCCTAACTGGTGGTCTTCTAGGTCTGTTCCTTTGATTCTAAATTTGTTTTTCTTTGTTCTTCTTGATCTCAGCATTTGTAAGGACCCGACTCATCCTATATCAAATAACATTAAACTCTGATTTCAAAAATACCAATGAATAAAAATTTTGAACTGACAGATGTAGGAAATGTGAAATTCTTCCAGAAGTGCTTAATGCATGATATTGAAATGCGATGAAACTTGAATTTAGTTTCCTAGAATCTTCAGGTTCTTCAAAGATTACAAATTTTAAATCTAGTGAAAGGAGAATACATTATGAGGGAAGGTACATTATGTAAGATAACCAAGAAGAACAACGGATCAGTTCATACCTTAAGTCATGCATTACATCCTACATTCTTTTTTGATAGCTTGCTTCTCCTCTAGTAACTGTATCCTTCTCATCTGCACAAAATTAACTTAACAATCTCATGTTAACACAACTTAGTAATCACTACTCAGAGAATTAAGATCACGATGCTAATTGTAGGACTCCCTACAACCAGGGGACCTGAGTACTGGGGGCATCCTTCACCATCCAGACTGCCTACATACCCTGTATCCACGGGATCAAGGCCCCCTCCTTAGGATGTGACTAATGCAGGGAATGCGAACATGTAGTTCTATTTTGCACTATGTTTGATGTAACTGTGAGCGGGTACCCAGCCCTTTCTAGGGTTATTCCCTACCCCAGACAGTTCTTCATTAGCTGCCACCCACTCGGTGAAATAGGGACGGAAGTTAGTCTACTACCACAAACACCTAAAGGGGTGTTTGTCAGTTAGTCCTAGTGTGGAGGAATCCTTATAAGGTGTCTACCCATGAAATCTAATTTACTCCCCCAAGCCAACTTAGGTAATTTTCGTGACTAAGTCCATTCCTGATCCCCTAGTACTTTCACCACGATCTACGAGGGCGAGGTGAGAGCATATGATAGATAGTGTTTCTAGATCGGCCTAGTTGGCCTATCTGACATTTCACATGTCCTTCCTGATCTATACTCATGTGTCAATAAACCTCATTTTTTGATATAGAACAATATCAACATAATAGTACATATACAAAACTAATAGTGTTAAGACCACTCATAAAATTAGGGTTAACTGATAACTTTGTTCTTCAAATACAATTCCAAATACAATATGAACAAATTCCAAATAATTCGTGGGAAGTGATATGACTTTTGATGAACAGATAAACTTAAGAAGCTTGCTAACTCATAAATCAGATATTATCTATATAATTTTATATTATGAAAAGAGTGTTATCGACCAAGGCAGCTCAAGCAAATTTTATATTTCATACTTAGAATTCTAATCCCACATAATAATATTTATCTAATTCTTAGGATTCTTCTAACAATTTATAGAGTAGAAACAAGATTCAACCATGCGGCATCTTTGCATACATTCGTAAACCAAATTACTCACTCATACTTTCACATTCCCGATTATTCATACAAATAATTCACTTCAAGTTATTCATAAACATAAACTGGAAAGGATACTTAAGCTTTCAATTTAAGATGATATGATAATTAAGAAATGATTTTTAATATGGAACCTGTTTGTGAGAAAGATGCTATTAAGATTTGAATGCATCTTAGGTTCCCCTACTCATGATAATGGAAAAGGAGGTTATCCCAAATTATAGGGACATGATTAAATAGCAACATTAGAACAATAGTTTTCAAGGGTCAAGTCAAAGGGAACTTTTACATGGTATCATACTTCACCAATGCTATTTGTGTGACCATGAGTTTTCCTCCTCCCCTTAAAAATTAGAGACTCACTCTACAATCTCACTACACATTACTTTTAGAGAGCTTCATGACAATAATTATGATAGTGTAATTGTAGTGGTAAGTGTACCCTATAGCATAATAGAATTCACAAGAAACATATGGTTCTTATGCACTTGATGCTAGCAGATAACTTAGAGCTATATTCAAAGAAAACTCTCATATAAGTTGAAGGTACAATAATTGATTCCCACATTATTTCAAAGGATGTGCTTCCATATGAAATATATTTTCAATGGTCTAATTCATTACATCAATATTAAGTAAAAGATAGGGAGAATTCTATCTAACCTATTAAAACTCATAGGTGAAAATTACAATTTCATGTCAATCCCTACAATTGGTAACATGATTAAGTTAAAACACCTCATAGATGTTATGATACTAAAGGGAGGATAAGGTAATAATTCCTCCTTTAGAAAAAAAAAGTTAAAGATCTCACATATAGACATGATGAGAAGCCCCTAGATGACAAGTACAATAGATAGGGTCTATTTGTTGAGGATGTAAGGATTGCTTGTGATGGAGAAGTAAATCAATTCCACCAATACCATTGACATCAAGAAAATTTATTTATGAGCTAGATGGTAAATTATCTCTTATAGATCCACAAAAGAATAGTTATAAGCAAGGGCATTGCCAAGTAAGCTACTGTAAAAATTTTGTAGTGATTCAAAATTGATTTTGAGAGGCGTGAAGTTAGGGTGCACCACTACTGGGTCCTCTTCCCTAAGCTACAAAGAAAATTTATCACAATTTGAAATCATTCAAGACATAATTTGTGCATAAGTTTTTGTTAAGGTTGTAATGATTGAAAGTAGCAAATGGCTGATGGATGCTGGGTAGGAGTTGGTTCATGTACCAAATAGGTCAACTCAAGTGCTAAAGCAATACAAGATATACACTTTTATTCCCTTAAAGTAATCCATTCAAATCTGGCCTTCAAATGCTAAGAAATATCATGGTTAAAGAGAGAAACATCATACACTAGATATATATAAAAATATAATACTTCCTAGAGTATTTTAGAAACTGCCACAAATTTCCCCATGTATCTACATGCATTCATGTGTGACATGTGTAGGACACACACACACATGTAGCCACAATCAAACCAGCATGGATGTACATCATGTGAACATGTACATTGTGTATCAGCTCTGCATGGGCTTTAATTTAATAGTCATATGGCCGTGCACAATTTTTTTTAAAATAAAATAAAATATCGTTCTTTCATGTAGTCAAACACTTTATGAGCATATATTAAACTTCTGCACTTGACATACATGTTAATATGCTTATTCTGAAAAGTTGTGCCTATGGCAAATGCAAATTGCCTGTGAGGGATGAAAGAGTGGACTTTTTTTTTTACTTTGTGAAAGTGCGTTCTTGAAAATGCAGGTTATTAGACAAAAAATATTAAGTGTTTCACATTTGACAAAATCTCATACAGTGTTTCACCAAATGCAATGAACGAGCCTCCAACCTGTTCAATTCACATTTGCCAGCGTGCTCCCAGCCCGTGCCAAAATGGCATGACTAGCTATGTAAAGACCAACTCCTCAACCTTGGTGAGCACCCTGTGCCAACGTCTTCCCTACCTGTGCCAAAATGGCGCTTAAGAATAGAGTATGGATTTAGAGCATAACAGAAGGGGCGGCGATTTTGGCTAGCACGTCAAAATCCTTCAAAGAACTATCACCTCAGGGAATGCAATGATTGTAGGATTTCACAAGATGGTTTGAAAAAGGCTTTAAAAACTTTCGAGCAAATACAATTAGTCGGTGTAAGGCCAAAAACCAAAACCTATGCCAAAGTCTTCCCTTCCTGTGCCGAATGGGTGATTAAGAATAGGGTATGGACTTCTGTCAAAGCATGATGGAAGGGGAAATTCTTTTCAGATATTATGATTGAAATTGCTCTGGTGGACCAATAAACACATCGTGGAAGTATAGGCAGAGCACGTGGGATCCCTAAAAGAAGTATGATCGCAGGATATGCACAATATGGATTTCATAAAAATACTTTAGAAACATTCAATTTGATTCCATGACCTACCTACATCAATCATGACAAAAAGGAGATCTTTGTCAGATCTTGTCATTGAGAGCGACTTGGTAGACCTCCGTGTGAAATGGAAAAGTATATACAATGCACTCGAACTGTTCGACAAAACACCTAAAAGAAATTACAGTCTCATAGACTGCAATGATCAAGGGATATGTGAACTATTAGATGAAATCCCTCAAGAAGCGTTGCCTCCTAAAATATAATGATTACAGGACCACACAAAATGGATTCGTTGAAACGGAGTTAGGGACTTTCAAGCCAATGGATTTGGCAGGCGTAAAATTAGAAAGCAAAACCTTGGACAGCATACTATGCCCAAAATGGCACTCAAAACAGGGTATGGACATATATCCAAGCATAACGGGAGGGCTTTTGGTGAGAAGAGGTAATTGTAAGTGCCCTGGCCTATGTGAGAGCTTCAGAACAGGGTATGTAAGAAACACAAGCTTTATCAGATGTAAAACATAGGCAATGTAAAGGTGTACAGAAAGCACGTGAATTGTATTTACCAAAATGACAACTTCATAAACTATCAACCATCACAATTAAAATTATGCAGCAATTCTCTCTTACTAGACTAGTATAAACAATAAGCATACTAGTACAACAATTCATCTTAATAAAAAAAAATAGAGAATTCAAAGGAAAGGAATCGAGATTGGGGAGAGGAGAGTTCTTATAGTTTACTCCAGCCCTCCAAACAAGAGATGAGTCCCCTCTTCCTTACAATTCTAGGCATTTTATAGAAAAAGTCCATTCTCGATCTCTATTTTTTAATGATCCTTCTCTCTTTGTTTAATGGTAATGCATCCTCCACTCTCTTTGTTTAATGATAATGCATCCTCCACTTTCCTTGTTTAATGATAATGCATCCTCCACCTTCTTTGTTTAATGATAATGCATCCTCCACCTTCTTTGTTTAATGATAATGCATCATCCATTCTTGTTATTTTAATGATAATCTTATCCTCAAATTTTTAATGGTGTCCATATTATTTGTATTTTTAATTTTCAAATTAGAATGCAAAAATTGAGTCGTGACAGCATTCCTTTCTTGTTCTATTTTAGAACTTTCACCTTTCTCATATCCCAAGCCTTCTTTGAGATTAGGACTCTTCTGACTAGCAATCATCTCATCAAGTTTTGCAGAGCTGCTATTAAACTTTTCTTCAAAATTTTTTGCTTTCTCCAGGTCTGACTTCCGGATCCAAATTTCCTCTTCAAGCTTAGCACATTTTTTTGATTTGTCTTCTACCAACAGATTTAGATCTTCTTCTTTTTCTCTTTCAACAACTTCCATTTTCAAATCATTCAAGGTTTCATTTGCTGATATTAGTTGTTCAATAACCTCCTTATATTTTTCTTTAAGCTTCTTGACTTGCTCTCTTAATTTTATGATACATTCATCTTCTTCTTTAACATTCTCCTTTAGATCTTTGATTTCTTCTTTAGTTCTTTCTAGGTCTTCAAGAGAAACCTTTATGTACATCTTCCCAGATCTACCTCAAGATGTTAAGCTTACTTCCAAGGAATTTGGCTCTGATACCAATTGTTGTTATGCACTGGACAACGGAGGGGGGTGAATCAGTTGTCCCAAAAACTTAAACACTTTCTGCAATTAAAATCCACAATTATTATGATTTAGCAATGAGTGCATAAAAATAGAAAATTAACCATGGATACAACATCAAATACAAGATACACCATATTTTACGTGGAAAACCCCAAGGTGGGGAAAAACCACAGAGAGGATTAGCTATCAATATATATTGCAATCTTGAAATAATGATGTTCAGGCTTGGTCACTCCATGGGCCTAAACATACTAGCTTACTGCCATGAAGAACAACTAGGTCTAGCAGGCTCATTGCCTCAACCCTAAACCTAGCAAGATTACAATAAGGGTTTTTAAACCCTACTAGCGCCTCACTGCCTTGATGAAGAAAGCTTGCTTCCAATTAGGTTACACATGAAAAATGGATACTTCTTAAGCATATGCCACTATGCCAAGTGCAATAATTTAATATCTGAATTCTGAATCCCAACTCTTCGTACTCACTATTTTTTGTCACTGCTTTATTATTCACCTATTCCCATCACACCCATGCGTTCTCTATTATGTTTTGCCTCTACTCTTCTCTACCACTTCTTTGCTCTTCCTTTTAGAACTTTCTTATTATCTTCCCATCTTTGCTCAAGGACAACTTTTCCACAATTCAACTAGAAGTATTTATACACTACATCAACCTTGGAATGATCATCAAGGTCTGCATTACAATCACCAACCATTGGAACAATCTCCAAGGTTGGCATTACAAACATTTACAAAATATGTCTTGACCTATTACAACATTATGCAAGGGAGATGAAGTAAAAGTGCACGTGGATCATGCTTCACCTTAGCTAGGACTCAAACACGATCTTCCACACTTCAACATGCTTTCACAATCTTCAAGAGATCTTTGTAATTGTTGGGATCAACTAGGTTGGCCAAACTAGTTACACAACACACTATCCAGAAGTAATCTTCAAACACCTTCATAATTCTTTCATATGGACCAATGTAATGATGGGAACATGATCAAGAGGTATCCACAAGCACATTATAATCATCAAGAGCAACCACACAACCTTTAACCACTTTATCCATAAGAATCTTCCCACCGAAACGCATGAACTTTACTATCTTCGATTGTTATAAAAGAAAGATAGCTTATAGACCACCAAACCATGAACCACTGCAACTGTAGGAACTTATCATCATCCCAGACTTCCTTCTAGAACCACAGTGAAAAATGCTTTATTGTGGAGGAATGCAGAGTAGAATACTTTCTTGTTGTCGCAACTGAACTCACTAAAAAAGTAGGTTTCTCTCTGGTGAACATAATTCACTCAGATCTTCATGCGGAGGGCTCATATCTAGTGTAGCATCCTTAATCATACCTCTAACTTACTTCCAATATGTAAACCACAATTTTCAAGTAGAAATAAATGTAGATCAGTTTACCGGACTGTTCTTTAGCATGAACTATTCTTTAACATACAACTCACTATCTATACTGCACTTCTTTGTAACTCACTTGTTTCTTCTGGAGAGGCTAATTTTCTCAATATCCTCAACATACAAGTCTTCTAAACAAGTAATAGAATAAGATATAGTTGACAACAATGATATGTTTACATCAATGAAAACACCGATTAGGCACATACTTGTAACAAAGCCATGATGAACATAATTGTTATAAGAAACAGATTGATGAATTGAAGCATCTTTTTACAAAGAATAGCATTCAATTGCTTTCATCTTCTTCTTCTTCTTCTACATATAAACAATCAAGATCTTCTAAAATAGGTCATGCAATAAAAGATAATAAGGAACACAAACAAAAAGGTGAAGCACTTTGTGTAAGTACAAGTTCTGGATCAAGTAAATTGCTTCTTGATTCTTTAGCCTCTCATCATATGGCTTCATCTTAGTCTATGTTCTCTACTTTTGAGCCTTGTAATATGGCACCTATATTGATGTGTAATAACACATATATGAATGTAATTGGGAAAGGAAATATTAATATTGGTGAAAGTACTTTCAATGATGTACTTTGTGTGCCTTCTTTGACCAATAATCTTTCCATATATCATATTACTCATAGTGGTGCAGGAAAGGTTGTGGAGTTCACACTTGATTTAGTTGTTATTATAGGCTTGGAGAGGACAAAGATTATTTCTATAGGGGTGGTTGATCATGCATCTCGGTTATATATCTTTTTTGTTTCTCTTCTGATGATAGTTTAGATCCTTTGGTTGATATTCACACTCCTTATGTGAATCATATTTTTGAGGAGAAGTTTGGTCACTTGAACCTTGGTATTCTTTCATCCTCTTTGGTTCTTGAGATTTGTGCTTCACTTCTATCTCCTCCACCTCCTACTTCTTCAGAGTTCCATGATTTAGTTCAACAAGATATTTATTGTCTTTTAAATACAGCTTTGTGGGATGAGTATTTGATATGTATTTTAAATTTGTTTTGTGAGTCCCATCTTGTAGACTTGGAGGACAATATCAAGGACATTCATCTCCTCTTTGATGTTATCTCTTATGGAGTTGTATCATCTTCTTTAGATGTGATGAGGAAACCTTCATATCCTCTTGTTCTTTATTCTGCTCTTCACTTATCATAGTTTATCATTAACCTGGAGTATCTTGACCAACATTTGAATGACTCTTCTTTGTCTTTGAATCATGTTCTACATCAGTTTCCACCTAAACTATAATTCTCAAATTCATGCTCATTCGAGTATTCAAAATGATATTATAATAGCCTAGCATAACCCTCAACTATAATTATCAAAGCATGGATATAATTCATGAATATACAATCAATCATATAACTTATGATTAGCATCAATACATGATCAAACTCATTCCACTTCATCAACCCATTGCATACACACATACAAACCAACTATTTAACAAGCATCTATCTCAAAGCACTATAAGGCATAAGAATCGTATTCAAGAAGAGTATGATGAGAGTTGCAGAATGGTTGGTCCTTGCACATTCCCAAAAGTTTATCCTAATATCTAAATATATCACTCATTACCATAGATTAGATCCATGGGTACAAAATTGACTTAGGTTGTTTTTATAGTCATAGATTTAAACCTCAAACTTTTAAATTCAAATTTTGAAGTCACACTTTACCAACTCCTTCCTACTACCTATTGTGAGCTAGCCTAGACAATATTTTGTGTGGATTTATGTGTTATCTTGTTGTATTTAAAGGTATTAATTCATTCATTTGAAATATGCTAGAAACTAGGAATCTTTAAAAGATAATTCACATGAGAGCATAATAGAGTATCCTAATTACATCTCCAACTTGAATCATAATTCTAGGCCAATTGCACACTTTCTTTTTGTCTTCAATCATTGAACAATTCAATAAATTCCCCATATGTTTATGTAAAAATCACCATTACATTTTATATTTCTAAATTTCAATACATTTTGAATTGTACTTTCCTATCTTTTTTATGCCATTAGCTACTTGCAATCCTAAACTTCCTTTGAGGAGTACTTGTTTAATCCCTAACATGGCCACCCAATCCAATGAGATTGAGATCTATTTTGATGCTCATGTTGTGAACAACCAAGAGGATAATCAAGACTATGATCATGATGCTCATGTGGCAAACCAATATTTTGCAAATGATCTTTGCTAGTTTGGCCAATTTTGAAAATCCAACATACCTAACTGATATGGCTCACGTCAAGTTTACCAATAACTCATTTGGAAGAGAGATCTTACAGTTGTTAGTGCTAAATTTACTTCATCTATTGTGGTTAGTGTATCTACCTCCTCCCTCTCTTCCACCATTAATCCATCTTCTATCATTACTCCTTCCACCACCACCACTCATCATCATGATGTTATCCTTACATCTACTAGTGTCCCACCACACAGCATCTTCCATTTTTCCACCTTCCAACCTCTATATTTCTCTCATCCTAACTACACTCCCCTTAAGATACTCACAATTCATGTGATGTATTACACCTCTATGCCTACTTCATCTAACACTAGCCAACCTACGGCCAATCCTCTTAGTCCACCCACTCCAACTTCTAGCACTCTATCCCATGCTATGTTTATCCCCTATACATGCCTTTTGTGAGGCCCAAATTTTGCATGGATTTATTTACTTACAATACTTTTGGATATGACATTTTATATTATTACCATTACACACAATGTTGTTATTAATATTATGTTACATTTGTATTTTATTGATTATTGATGATCTTGTATTTAATTATTAATTATGGTTATAATTGTGTTATATAGAATTAGAAGTTTATAATTTTTTGTTACATGTTTATGATACGTTCTTAACAAAGATAATTGTATATGTTAATACATTTTTTGGATGATTACATTCGGAAGGCTCCTAAGAAATCCACTATTGTGTTTTATCTATGTGCCGTGTGATTATTTGCCCTTAAGTGATAATTTTATATAAAATAAAACTCGTATGAGCGGATTTTTTAAATATATTTTATAAATGTTTAAAGGTGGAGAAAAATATTAAAAAAATAAGTGACGAGAAGGGAAACCTAACCCTAGTTTTATTTCTCTCTATTTATTTATATTCTGAATCTAGTTTGGGGGTTCGTCTTTGATTATCATCATAGAAAATTTTTATTTTTTCAGGAAAAGTTTTGAAGAAGAGAAAAAGGACAGAGCTAGCAAAAAACATTTGGATAGCAAGGTTTCCCCTAACTTTGTGGAGGTTCATCTTTCATTATCATCATAGAAATTTTTTATTTTTGCAGGAAAAGTTTTGAAAAAGAGAAAAAGGACAGAGCTAGCAAAAAAACATTTGGATAACAAGGTTTCCCCTAACTTTGTGGAAGCAAGAGGTAAGTTCATACCATTCTGAAAAGTAAGTAAATGAGTCATTTTAGATCAAAAAATAAATAGATTGGTTGTCTGTTTTTCTGAAGTATTTGTGTAAATGTGATTAAAAATATTTGGCTTATTTGGGGAGTTGATCTTTTCTTATTGGCTTAAGATCTGCCGGAAAAATATTTTCATTAGATGACGGCATGCCCTGATTTGGGTATATGAGTTATTTGGGGAGTTGATCTTTTCTTATTGGCTTAAGATCTGCCGGAAAAATATTTTCATTAGATGACGGCATGCCCTGATTTGGGTATATGAGTCCCATTGACTCTCCCTCTAATATGGATTTTGTGAAAATTAATTTGTTTGTGAGTTGGTATATGGGGTAGCTTGCTGTTGTGTTTTGTTGTGTGTGTGTTATGCAAGTATTTTTCCTAGCTCTGTTGGGAGGTGAGGTGAGGTACCTTGGTCATGTGAACTTGTGAATATGTGATGTTGCAAATTTACAGTTAATAGGGAAGATACATTCTATGAAAATGTTTGCTGTTAGTAAAAAAAAAAAAAAATTGATGGAAATTAATTTCCCATGGCTTATTGTAAAGACCTCTTTGTCAATCCTATATAAACTGTGTATTTGAAGAGAACCTTCTATTCTTGTGATTGTGAGTATGGTTGTAACTAACAAAACCTTTTAAAAAAAAAGTGAGTAGAAGTACTAAATGGAAATAAATAATAGTTAATGACAGAAAATTAGATTTCTTTCATTAGTTTCTATTACTTGTCATGTCATTTTTTTAATGTAGGCATATACAGGAAATATAAGAAATTTGTGTGTATGCATTGTAGTTCTGTGTATCTTCTCAATTTGTGAATGTAAACCAATTTAATAAGCATCTAAAATTTATGTTTGTAGGAGTATAATGGAATTGAATTGGTCTGTTTTCTTCATTATTGCACATTGATCACTACAGAAAACTACAAGCAAATTTGTACATCTATGGAATTACTGTGTTATGTACCCTGTATGTTCAGCTAGAAATAATTTATAGATTAAGACATCTTATTATGTACCCTGTTTGTTCGGCTAGAAATAATTTATAGATTAAAACTTTTGCTCATTACTGTGTTAATATATTCTTTATATTATCAATTGAATTTGTAGACTTTTATACAGAAGAACTCAGAAATCCAATTGATATATAACCTATATTTTTTCATCCCTGTTTATTTTACCATTGTTTTATAGATTAAAACTCTTGCTCATTACTATGTTCAGTTGTTATTTATTTGAACTGTATACAGATTCATATGCACATGCATATATTCCTATATATATGTTTATTTATATTCTTGATGCTTGTATATTTTCTGTACAGATATATAAATATATTGACTGTACAGCTGTGGGAAGCGGCCAAGGAGACCGTGGGAAAGCCCCACCGCTATGGCCCTCTTGTGGCAGCCGCCTCCGCTTTTACATCTTATTTTTTTTGTTTTATATAAAATTTACCTATTTTAATTTTTTTGTTTTATATAAAATTTATCTATTTTAATTTTTTTCCCCTCCCCCCTCCCCTAAAATTTATTAAATCTGTTTTTGATACAGATTTAATCCTGTATTTCCTTAGACTCCATCAACATATAGAATTAATATATTCTGTTCAATTTCAATTCATAGATCCTGAAGCATCAACAATATACAGGGTAGATTTGGTATTCTGTGCAGATATATAATTAATTAAATAAACATTGCTTTCAGAAAATAAAAAAAGCAACCATAACAAAAAAAATGATAGAACTAAAATAATTAAAACCCTCTGAAACTAGTCATATATAGATTATATGTGTAAACCCCACTAAGAAAACTTGGGGTTTCTGGATCTCAGAATTTCTGCAACCTTTTGTACCCTGCAATCAAACTCCAGCTAAATATCTCTTCCTTCCTCTTAGCACCTACATGCATAATATCTTCCTGGTGAATCCTGCAGCTGCAATAAAAATGAGAGATGTAGATTAGGGAGAAAATTAAAACAAGGTAGTGTAAAAGTTGAATTTTTATACACTTTTGATATCATTTTAACAAGTTTTAATAGTTACTAAAATTACACCTCGACAACTCCCTATTTTCTAACTAACCTGATTTAAAATGAAATTAATGTGTAGTAGTTTAATTAGAATTTCAGATTTTGTTTTATGTGGAGAATCCTGTATGATATTTAAAATCAGAAAGTTATTTTATAATTATTAAATCATATGATTTTATTTAAGTGTTAATTTTTTTCTTGTCTCTATGAAATGAAGTTTTATTTCAATTTAGAAATTAAAAGCTTTAGACTCTAATTTTATTAAAAATATAGAAATGTTATGATTATTTACTTATTTTATACAATTTAATTAAGCTAGGCCTTTTATTATTTAATTTCTTAAATATAAGATATTTAGGAAAATAGTCATCTCCTTTTCATAATTGTAATTATGGATTCTTTTATTTGGTCCATGACTACATTTAAATTATTTTGTTCATAAATTGCAATTAGGTTGCAATTAAAAATGACTTTAGATGTAAGATGGAACCTAGTGGAAAATTTAGACATTTAAACTGACCCTAGAACATATTAGACTAGCCATGTTAAGTTAGTGATACCTCAACCCTCTACTTTGAATACCTACTGAAAATTCATTCTATGAGTTGTTCCCTCTCTACCACCCACTTTTGTTTCCTTTGACCTTCTATTTGTGCGGCTTACATGCACTAGATTCAGTACAACTGTGTCATATGCATTTCATGTGCTTCTAAGAATAGAAATGGTTTTCTATTATTGTGTTATTTTTAAAAAAAAAATTGCATTGTGTTTGTACCTATTCATACTTGTGTGTACGGGTGGGCATGACACATTTAAATACTTATCTTTCCTCTTCTATGCATATTTCCCAACCTATGGTATAATTTATCTTTCTTAGCTATCATACTTATTCTTATATACAACATAGTGGCCCCCAACCTTCATTAGTTATCTCCCATTTTCCATCCTAGATGTACTAATTCACAAGATAGATCAAGTAGAAAAAGAGTGGATGTTAAACCAAATGGACAAGATAGTTTGGACTTCAAGGATGATACACACACACCCCTATCACATGAGATTGTTATACATGAACCCCTCCCTATGGGCTTTGCATCACCACAATTTTTAATATATGATGGCAAAGATGACACAAACACACATTTGACATTTTTATAGTTGCATGTGTAGACTTCCTATACCAGGATAAATTATTAACAAAGTTATTTCCATGGACAAACTATAATCATATTTGTCCTTAGATTTCATAATAATAAATTTAATATCTAGACAAACCATGATGTATTATTAAAATTATAAAGTCATATAATCCTACACAAGAGTGCATCATTTATTAACATGTAATGATATTAAAGTATTCTATCAAAATGGGCCCAAAACTAAATAGAAATTGGCCTGGGTAAGATAATTTTTCCATTACAATAAGCCTAAAATAGGTGCATGTGTATGATTACATTTTGTGTTCAAGATTGGTTACAAGATAAATAATGTCCTCCTCGAATTATCCTTCTACTTATGTTTATTCTTCTAAAGGCAGCTTCATAGATCTATCAAAGGGTTCATCCCCTCATCTCCTTGATGTGCACTAGCTTGATGCATGTAGGAAACCTCCAAACCTTATGAATTGTGTTTGTTTTCATTCAAAATTGGGGCTTTACGATGGCAGCATTTCTCTTTCTAGATTTACAGTTTCTATGTTGGCCATTTGTAACTCATCTAGTTCTCCTACATGTGAGTTCTCTACTAGGGCATCATATGCAAAGATCTTGGGCTCTTCTTTGAAACACTGCTCTTCCCCTATGATGGTACACATGACTAACCTAACTAGAGTAGTCATAAGGTGTACTAGCTAATTTAGTACTAGGATGTACACCATTACGACCCTTTTATATATACACATCATATATTTACTTTCTTCACCCAACACAACATAACTACGCACCTAAATAAACAAGTATCCATGTATTCAATAAGTTCAATCCAACAATGTAATAAGGTCCATCATATATTTACTTTCTTCACCCAACACCACATAACTACGCACCTAAATAAACAAGTATCCATGTATTCAATAAGTTCAATCCAACAATGTAATAAGGTCCATCATATATTTACTTTCTTCACCCAACACCACATAACTACGCACCTAAATAAACAAGTATCCATGTATTCAATAAGTTCAATGCAACAATGTAATAAGGTCTAGTATAATTTTTTTACATATAATGTTTAAAAAACACTGCTGGGGCAATTACAACTTAATTCTTCACATAAGTAGGCTAAGTTCTGACAATTAAAAGGTTGACTGTTTACATATCTCACTGGGTTCTATGGAGGTTCAGAAATTCAGTCTGAGTATCAACAATTTTGTTGAGTTTGAGAGTTTCATAGTAGAGCTGTGAATTTTTCAAGTGCTGAGTTTTTCTATTTTGTATCTGTGTTCTGTGAACTTTTCTTTAAAGACATATTTGTGAAGGCTGTTATCAGAAATTCTAATTCTGGTTGTAAGCTATGTTCCCCTCTACTTTAATGAAAACAAAACTATAAATATTATCATCTAGAATAGAGGGATTTTCTTTTCTGCTCTAGATTTTCTCTTTCCTTAGGTATGTCCTATACCACACTATTGTATTCTTTTTGCAGAGATTTTGCATGGAATTCTCTGCTTCTTGAATAGAAAATAATGTTGACAGCATCCATACTTTGTGATTGCATCTCCTTTCTATGAGTTATGGCTTACTCTCTGTAGTTGAGTTTGTTTAACATTGGCTTTATCTCAGTAAATGAAATGTAATCTTACCTTTCTACAGTTCACCTTTTGCCACCATAATCATTTAATGATTTTCATTTTGGCTTCACATTATAGAATTAGAATCAACAATTAGAACTATATGCCTATCTTTTCCTTTTTTGATCCCTTGGCTTTTTTCATGAAACATGAATTTTCTCACATATAAATTTTTTTACAATCAAAATTGTTAAACCTGCTAGAACTTTGTGGACAAACAACTAATAAAATATTAAACCTACAGACTTTTGTTTAGAATGTTAATTGTGATATAATATAATAAATAATAATTAGTGTTGCTCTATTGTTATCCTTTTCGAAGGCAATTACTGTATTTGTACCATATGTATAGCAACTTGGCTTTGCTGCCAAGTCAATATAACTCCTTTTTATCTGGCAAACAAATATATTTTCTTACATAAGCCAATCTTGTTAAACCATTTACCAAATAATGGATCTAATAGAGAGTGAAGGCAGTTGATCAAAGAATTAAAACCTTCTCGGATCAAACCTACAGTGGTAGCACATCATAATAGTTGCTGTTTGCTGTTAGTAAATCATTGTTTCTGAACCAGTTATAGGGAAATGAGATTAAGGAAGTTTGACTATATCTTCTTTCTTTGCAATGAAAGAAATACACACAAATTTGAATGCCAGACTGTAGTAAGGTTGAATAAACTTTCTCTGTTTGCCTTATGCAGGGATTATTTGGCATAGAAGACATGCCCACAAGTGTGAGTAATGTGGCTTCCAGTGTGATCGACCTGAGTAGTGACGAGGAGGATTCACTTCAGGAGAAAACTCCAACAGAAATACAATTGCAATCGTCTATAGGAATTTTAAAAAACGAATGCTCTGAAAATTTGTGTAATACACAATTAGAACAGCCAATTTGTACCCAGACAGTTCAAGATGCTGCATTTTCAAGATCAGCTCGTCATGAATTCGACTGGTATTTCAAAGATACCAAACCTAACCTTGGCAATAGGATTCAAAGAACTCTGTCATCTGTATCTTTAGCTAATGAACAACATGAAAGTGGATTGGAGCAGGATGGATCGAGGCAATCTAATGGCATTACATATTCTGCTCTTGGCTCGCCATCTCATCATGAAAGCTCTGCACAGCAAGCTTTTAGTGCAAGAGATATTCAGCAGATATTAAATCAGCAGGGAAGGCAGACCTTGCCAACATCTTCATCAACGTCAAATTGTCTGGGCCAGCCAGGCCAGGAAATTCAAAACAGCACTGATACACTTGGAATAAATCACAGTGTGCAAGTAAACCATGAAAACACAAGAAATGTTGGAAGTATGCCTGCAGTTAGTTCTTCCATGTCAAATAAATCTCGTCATGTTTCTTCAAAGAGCAGTTTTCACCAATTTTGGAAAGCAGGAAGTTATGATGTTCGATATCCACAAAAAGAATCCATACCAGGTCCTTCTATACTTTTGGAAAATTTGCATGCTGCATATCTTTTTTATTATGAAAATATTGTCCTAGAAATTAGATATTAATTATCATACAGTTATCTGTTTTCTTATCTTCTGTGATCTTCGAACTAAAATGTTGAGGTTCTAAGGAATAACATGCATCTTTAGCACTGTTTCTGTGAAGCAATTTACATGATTCTATAGTAATCAGTTATGGCATGGATTTGGTACGTTCTTGCTAATGTGATGGAGTTAGACAACTTTAGATAATTTAATAATACTGACAATTATTTTCTTCTTTATGCAGGTGGAATGTTTCATGTTCGTGTACATCCGAAGTTCCTTCATTCTAATGCGACCTCCCATAAATGGGCATTTGGAGGTTTGCTTCTTATGCCACTCTTTCGAATGATAAATAATGTCTATTGACACTCTCTTTCCTTACGGTCATCTGTAGATCATTTTTTATTTATATTAGGATCCACTGCTTGAACTGTAACGTTCAATTTTTCAGTCAAGAGATTATCTTAGCCTTATTGAATAGTATGTTGTGAGATATTTTCTCCAAAGCTCTGTTCATATGTTATAAAATAATATTTTCTGTGAAGACAAATCAATTAATGTCAGAAGTTATAGGAAATGATGAATCTATCGTTGTTGAAATAAAATATTGTTGTCTAAATAAAATAGTGAAATATAAATACAAGATATAGAACTGTTTGGAAATTGAAAATTCCAAAGTTACCCTTTTTGACTCATCTTAATTATGATGCCCTGAAAAGGCAAGGCATATTAGAAGATTCCTTTGTATAAGAAACTATACAAAATGAGTGACTGAATGACAGGAAAATTTAAAATGGGAAAAAGAAAACTAAACAAAATGCTATGGCTATTTTACATGCTTATCATTATCTTCAAGGATGAAATATATGTTGAAGATTGTCAATGCACAGTTGAATGATTTATTCCTCCTAATCAGCAAAGTTGTAATCTCAAGCTGCCACTTTTACCATATAATCTATGTGTCACTTGCACAAGGCCTAGTATTTCTATTTCGTGGTACCATTGAATGTGTAATGCATCCACCCAAAATGGGGTTCCCTGATGTTAATTCACACAACAAGGGTACCTTTTATCTAAACACAACATTATTAAAAATTATAGTATAAAAACTTGTGGATTACTTGTGAGTTGAAATAGAAAATGAGAAAACTGCCTATAAAGGCAAGTCTTGATGAGTTTTTCTGAGTTTGAGCAAAAATTGGTTCTGCTGAGTTTTGCTGAGATGCGATTTTTTAAATTATAACATGAATTACTGAAAATTTAAGAAAGGTAATCATAAAGCACAACAGGTGCTCTTCCCATCATTCAACATATTCATTCATCTCAGCATAACATCAAATTCTCTTAGTCATGATGTACATGTATAATTTATTTCTAAATGCATTGTACATAGTTTTTTTACAAATCAAAAAATTATAAAAAAAAATGTAACAACCGAATAAATCATTCCTAATAATTTTTTAACACTTTTAGAAGAACAAGCTACATGTACACAATAGGACATAGCATAACACTTCACTCCATAAGCCATCCAAAGAATAATTTTGTATCTAAAGAGGGATGGCTCACTATACAGCCATACGGCATCATAAAGTGGTCAACCCTACCATCACCAAGTCTAAGGGGATCTAAGAAATCACAATGCTCTCATTTCACTCTCCCAAGGGTACATAAAAGGGTCTAATAATAATCCAACTAGAATGACACTTAGGATAGACCCAGTCACGCAAGAAGCCACCTCATAATTATGTGGGGTTTTCCCTCTTTTTGCAGCAGAAAATGCCATAACAAACAACATAAAATTTTCCCAAAAGAAACCCAAAGGCATGCCCCTGGGATGCTAACAAGGAAGGAGGATTTTTTCAGCTGCATAATTAATTAATTTCCAAGTCCGCTCATATTCTTCAACTCTTGTAGTCCTTATTCCTCCAACATCTTTCTATGGACCAGCAAGCAACTCTTCTAAGAACCCCAAGTCCAATAGGGTAATTAACACCAGGGATCAAGAAACAGCTTGTATAGGCTCCAAATCCTTCACATCCTCTTCCAAGACACTAGCATAACAGCCTGAAATCAGTAAAATCCATGAAAATTGAATGGGATACAAACTAAGAAAGAGACAAGCCACCAAGAAAGACCATGAAGAAAATCACAACAAATTTTAGAAAACAGTCCACAACCAAACCGATCCACATGAAGTGAGAAGAAAAAATGATGCAATTTGCATGGCCAAGAGGACCTAACTTAAATCCACCACTTGAAAAAAATTGCACTTGCTCTTCTAGCTCCTCTCTCCTCCAACTCTCTTCCTTTCCAAATTTGTAATAAGTGTGTAAAAATGAAAAATTTCAGCCTATATAGAAGGAACCCCCTCCTTTGCTAGAAAAGTCTCCCAACCAATGACCAACATAACCCCTAACTTATCCCCCTCAGGAAGCACCTTTCTAACCCTACCCACTTCTTAAAAGGGACAATAAAGTGTACTTCAACTTTTTATTTATTTTTTATTTTATTTTCTCCAACATCGGTAGCCTAGGACACAATTAATAAAGTGTGCATCTAAATGGACCCCTAAGTTCCTAACCACTAGTCCATCTAACTAACTAGTAATCACTAGCATCTTAATTAAAAAGATAAAGGTGATTTTGGGAACAAAATGTGAGACTAACATGGCAATGTGGTTTAGGGGATCCTCTTATCCCCTCTTCATTCTTTCATTGCACTTGTAATATGTGCACCCATTTCACCCATCAATACATCCAATCAAGATAACATACATATAGAATCCTCAAATAGTGATTTAGTTTGTCCATATATCTACGAATGTTATCACCAAACATGTAGAATGCATCAAAATTGGATAATAGAATAATCATATCATGAGAAAGGAGCATCAGCAGATATGATTAGTTAACTAGGATCCTATATTCTATCGATGATGATAATTGTCAATAAAGCATACTAAATCATTTGTGTTTCTTAATTACTAAGTGCAATCAGAGATAAACACAAAATAGCCTATACTCCTGGAAAACACACATTTCATCTTTATAAATATAAGATACAAGAGATGGTCTAGATGTTCAATAAATCACAGAAGTTTAGAACAACAAAAGTTTCAGTCCATAGGTCAAAATGGAGAAAACGTGCAGTGGGGCATAACATAATGAATGTCTTGGTTGACTGGTCCAACAATTCTTCTTCATCAATGTTTGTGAGGTTGGTTTGGGGATGATTTATTACTTCACTGCAAGTTTTTTTTTTCCACAGATAGGGCAATGGAAACAACTATTGAGCTTGCCAGGAGGACCTAATGATGGTTGTAATGATTGATTTGAACGAATAGAAGTTTCATAGAGTTGGGGCTCTTTGAAAGTCAGATTGTAGTTGTAATGATTGATTTGAACGAATAGAAGTTGGGGCTCTTTGAAAGTCAAATTGTTGTATAGAAGTAAACTACAGATGGATCGTAGCTGTGAGTTGAGAGGATACCTACAGAATATAGTTATTAGTTCTATCCATGTAAATACACATTTAAGTAGTCAAGCAAGATTTTTAAGTTTTCCATTTACTCCATTCTACATCTTCTTTCAGAAGAATGGTCTATGGTATGGGTCTATGTAGATGGCATATGAATGCCTGCGAAGAGTTTATTCTTTGGAGTTCCAAATGATATATATTTTTCTTCTTACATGATATAGAAAAATTGTTCCTTACAACTATCAAGGTCATCAGAGAAAAATTGTTCCTTACAACTATCAAGGTCATCAGATAATGGATTCTAGTTGTAACATTCTTAGAGAGAAACTTGTGCAGATGTTTCATTAATAGAAATTTTGTATTTGGAAGAAAAGAAATCAAGCCTTTTTCATGTTGTGCAAAGCAGGGGATGTTGATTATGAGATCAGTTCCAAGACAATGGGAAAGCACTCTTTGGTTCAGATTTAAATCTTTTATATTTATTATGTGTTAATTTTGACTGATATTAACTTTACTTTAAGTTTACAGTTCTGATGATCAAGTTTATTGTTCTAAAGCTTTGTTATTATCAGAGAGTCTGCCATTTCAGTGTTGTTGTATAAGATCCATAGAAAGGCCAGTCCCCAGTTAGATACTATACTGGATATTCTATTGCTTCCCTGAGAACATTTTTAGTTAATCTACATAATGCTTCTGCAGTACCATTTTCTTTTTTTGGAAATTGATTTTGAAGTATGTCACATTGTAATGAGTCGATCCATCATATTACCTTACCCAGCTTTTTCCAAAGAAAATCAGGAATACAATTAAAACTCAAATTCGATGTGTTTCAACCTTTATACGATCTGTTTACATTCTGAATTTGCTATGATTCTAGAACTACATTTATCTATTATCCTGGAGGTATTCATTATGATTTCTTTTTCTCATTTCTGAAGCTAGTAATTATGCATGTTTCTTTCTTTGTACCTTCTTTTGTCAGAACTCTGACTCCCTCCTGTCAGATTAAGGGGCAAGTGTGTGATATCTATAATTTTAGAGGTGATATCTTTCCTTGTAAGGATAAATGGGAATATCACCAAGCCCAGACCGGCTCTAGGGATAAAGTGGCGCCAGTCTGGGTGTGTTATAACATGCTTTATTGTGCTGTGGGGATTTGAACTCGAATCATTCTCTTTATGAATGCACCAATTTACGATTATACAATTAACCTTTGACTGTTGCAAAAAAGTAATGTTACTCTATTGTATGGGGCCATACAATTATCTTTTTTTCTGTTTTGGTGACTACTTTTTCTTTGTTTTTCTCCATTTTGTAGTCATGCTTATTAGATTCAAATTTTGAATAAATAATGATGTTATCAAAATAATATGTTTAAAGGTGGTTCTTCCTTGTGACATATTTCCCACTTTGTGGCCAATTGTTGGTATCTCAATTTACCTAATCTTTAGTATATATTTTGTTGAAATTTTATTCTAATGAGTTTTAATTTTTGTTTATCATTGCAGCTATTGCAGAGCTTCTTGATAATGCAATTGATGAGGTAATGTGGATTTGTACTTTTTTTTTGGGTGAGATGAATTGCTGAGGCAGCTACAATCACTCGTTTGTGATAGTTACCACAGAGATGAGAGAAGTTCATAACTAATGTTTATTTTTAAAATATTTTGGTCAGTTTTGTTTGCTAAAGCATTGTCTCGATGATGACTATTTGTCAACTTGATGTATGATGTTTTGATGATATGATATTTTATATTTGAAGATTAGTGTTCTATTATTGTCTATATCAACTTGATATATGATGTTTTGATGATACGATATTTTATATTTGAAGATTAGTGTTCTATTATTGTCTATATCATGGGTAGAAATTTCCCTATTGTGTTTCTTATTTTGGTCCAATAACATTCAGATACATCATGGTGCAACTTATGTCAAAGTGGACCGGATTTATAACCCTCGTGACTGCAATCATGCTTTACTTTTTCAGGGTGCGAACATTATTCTTAGCTTGCTATCACTATTTGTACAAATTGGTATTGTATTTACTTTTATAAGCACTTACTAGTTGAAATTATCACCTTGTATTTTCTTTTGCAGATGATGGAGGGGGCATGGATCCTGATTGTATACGACAGTGCATGAACTTGGGATGTTCTATGAAGAACACAAACACTACCATAGGACAATGTAATTCCAAGGAAGATGAGCCACACCCGGCATTGCATAAAAAGCTCGAGTGTAGTTTTTGGAGGATAATCACATATCTATTAAAACAATTTAAGTGTTTATTGCATGACTAGGCATGGGCTGCTTTGATTGTTGAACTGATTTCTATCCATTTGTGTATGCAGATGGTAATGGCTTCAAAACAAGTACAATGAGATTGGGAGCAGATGCAATTGTTTTTACTCGGACAGCTTGTGGAAGGTGCTGTTTGTTTTTTATTGAAACAAGAATAATCTCAATCATGTCATTGTTTTTCTTGAGATTATTCTTGCTAATATTAGACTGCTTTATGATATGTTTCTCTCCATTCACATCATTATTCTTCTTAGTCACAAATCATCACAATATTATTCTTGCTAAGGAGTACAATAATAATCACAATCACATCAGTGTAATAATAATCTGAATATTATCATTTTAGAAAGAATGCTCTCAATCACATGATTGTTCTTCTCAATCACATAAGCAATATAAGGAGGACAATGTTGTAATTGAGATGTAATAATAATCTGAATATTATCATTTTAGAAAGAATGCTCTCAATCACATAAGCAGTATAAGGACAATGTTGTAATTGAGATTATTCTTGATATGTTTCTTTCCATGTTTTTCTCTACCAAGGCTACTAAAATGTTCCATAAGATGATTGAGATTATTCTTGCTAACTTGAAGCTGCCTTATGATGTTCCATTTCAATGTATTTTCTTAGTATAATTATTGTAGAAAAATCCCCCTCATTTTGTAGTCTATTGCACATTAATTTAGTGCAGTTTAGTCTTTGAGCATTCAATTCTAGTTTATTTTTAAGGGTTCGTATCCTGCACCTAGGATCATGTGTGAGTTTAAACATTTACTTTGAAGAAATGGAAAGCATATGTACACATCCAGATGCCATTCACATTCTTGTTTTTTTTTTAAATACTTTTTTTAGGGTTTATGATTGTAATGGTAGCATCTACAAAGTTGTCTTTAATTAATTTCTTTTGGTTGTTGAATTTTTAATTTGGCAGCTCTTCAACTCAGAGTATTGGGATCCTTTCCTACACATTCTTGAGAAAGACGGAGCAAGATGACATTATAGTTCCTATGGTATGATATAATGTCAAGGTGAAATCAGAATATCTTTGTTTGAAAATTACTATTGGATTTCATGCATTGTATATGTTTTGTAGGTTGATTTTGAGCTGCGAATGGGTCCCCAAACACCAAGAATGTTAGTTCGTTATACAACAGATATGTGGACAAAAAACTTGGCAACAATCTTACAGTGGTCTCCTTATACAACAGAAATTGAACTTATGAAGCAGGTACATGATTTATTCAAATGGTTATTTTGATAATTAAAAAATGCCATCAATGTCACATAAAGGTACAGCACAGTAGTTTATTCTCAGCTTAATGACTTAATGACTTACTTGCCAAATTTATTATTATATCAAGACTTGTATTTTTACAATCCTTTGAAAATTCGATAACCTCTCTATGATTCTTGTTACCTCTTTTTGACAGTTTGATAACCTCTTTATGAGGTTCTCCCACTTTCCCATCTGCATTTTTTATTGTTTGTGGAAATCAGTGTACTTGGAGAAATGCTTTCCTTCTCTTTGGCCCATGTGGTCCAGCAGAATTCTGAAATTTACTTATAATGTCCATCTATTCAGCAATACAAAATTATTATAGAGAAGAAAAAACTGTGCCAAAATCATCTGCAGTTTCATCCGTGAGTTTCCCCTCCAAAGCCAAAAAAAAATCCTCTTTGAAACGAGACCACCATCAACCTAAAAAGACCTAACACACTAAAAAATAGGACTGATGCCTCAGAAAAGGTGGTAACAGAAAAACAGACAAAAAATAGGGAAATCTAAAAATATAAAAGAATCACTCCCGAGTCCCCTGCAGCAATAAGAAATCTAAAAATAGTGAAGTCTAGAGTATCTTCGGTTACATTAAAACTTATAGAAGTGTTGTGAGTTTAAGCAATCGGCCAATTCTTGTCATTGCAGACTATTTAAATATTCAACAACAATACAGAAATTGGTATACAAGAGCAATAAAAAAATAGATTCCAGACTGAACAAATTCTTGTTGTAGCATCGTCATTATCGTGAACACACAAAGTTTAAGAATGGGTTATCTTCATTATAATGACATATGATATAAATCCCTCCAAATATTAGGCCCGACTTTATGTAACATTGGAATTATTAAATTGATCTCCTTAATGTAACATTGGAATCATTAATTGCTCTCCTTTATTCGTATCAGCCAAATAACACTTGCGAATCACCTACATCAAAACTGTTCCACCATTACGTAAAATCTTGGGTTGCAAATTCCTTGTACCAAACTCATATGCAACTGTGCCCATTTTGCATGAATATTTGCCCAATCACTAGGCTTCCTCCTCTTATTGCTAAAGAACATCCTGCAAATACCATCCATGCAACTCCCTCTTTCAGCATAGCCACTGTCATGAATCATGATCATAGGTTCAGACAGTTGTTCACCCCTCTTCAAGACGATACACCCTCTGGGTAGTGGGCACCATGTCTTCTCAATAAGGGTTGGTTTACTGTTTCCAGCCAAGGACACATGGTCATAAAGCAAAGCTATAGCATGCAGGCTATATAGAAACCCATAGAACACTGTGTTAAACAAAAACAAAGATAAAAGTGTCTGATACCATATAGAAACCCTTAGAACACTGCACAAAACAATCTTTGACCTAAATGCAAATGAAAAGATGGACCTATTATAGATTTCTCCACGCATCAGGCATTGCATGTACGCAGCAAGCTATAACTAACAGCTTAAATAAAACAAAAGTGACTCCTAAGTTTCCTTCAGCAAAGTATCCATTATTTACATCATATGTGCAATGTTCAATTTTCATTGATGTACAACAAAGGAACAATACTTAGTATTTTGTCACTAGTCTGTTGTGGTTTGAAATATTCTATGTGTGTGGGGAAATCTTAGAGTCCATATTGATTTTGTCTTTTTGTTCTTTTTATAAGTGCAGGGACTGTTAACATGGAAAATGAATGTCTATATTTTGATTCTTTCATATGTTTTGCAGTTTGAAGACATTGGACCTCATGGAACAAAAGTAATCATTTACAATCTTTGGCTTAATGATGATGGCTTTATGGAGCTTGATTTTGATACAGACAAGGAAGTATGGCCCTATACTAGTGGATCTCTATTTGATACTATGCATTTAAGTCAGTACACAATGTTATTGGCTACATCGCTGGAGAGAAAACTGCCCATATTGAATTTTCTATCCTTATTTGTTGTATATTTTTTCCTAATAATCTTCTGAAGTAACTTGTATGCACTACTGTGTCTTTCATTGCCTTTCTGATATATAAATCATTCAATTCTATTTCTGTTATTAATTTCTGTCTTGCAGTGAGATTGAGAATGTTCTTTGTTTCTCTATTCAATCTAGATTACTGCATATTCCAAATTATTGCTATCCACTGTTGTTGGTGTTCAGGGTAAAGGCTGAAATCTGTTATTACTGTTGTCTTGGCATAAGTATAATTAACTAGTACTTTACTATGTGTTATTTCTACGTTGAATCTAGGATTCTAGACTATTCCCCGTGCTTTAAAGAGTTTCAATTTTATCTTATCCCCATATTCTAAGAAAAATTTCCATTATGAACATATGGGCTGTAAATACAAAGGAACTAAACTCTCTTTTGTCTATAATAAAGAATTATTAATAAGTCTTCAACATGTGCAGATACGAAAAAGAAGTATTCTCGGATAGAAGCTATTTGAATTGGCTATGCACTAAAATGATCCATTCCTATGTCTACTAAAACTGGTAGCCACTGACTAATCTGAAATCAGACAATTATTAGACAGTATTTTCGTTTGTTGACATACCCAAGGGTTTGGTGAAAAGACCTGAAAAGAGTGAAATGGAGACTAACATTTGGATGGACTGAAGTAAAACATTTTAGTATGTAAATCATAGTTCGAAATTTTAGATGCAACAAGT
Source organism: Cunninghamia lanceolata (assembly GCA_027924645.1). NCBI lineage: Eukaryota > Viridiplantae > Streptophyta > Pinopsida > Cupressales > Cupressaceae > Cunninghamia > Cunninghamia lanceolata. Next base: position 1,473,519 of record BSBN01001670.1, on the reverse strand, counting down.
ACTCAACTAACTTTAAAAAGTACTTAAATTCCTTAAAAATAAACATAAATTTTATGGAAAATAGAGTCACAAAATGTATCAAACGAGTCTATAAAATGTTGTAGAAGATTTTTCTATATGATTTGAATACAAAATGAGTGCAATTTCAAATCATCATGCAAATACAACGATCGACCAATAAATATGACAATTTGCCTATCCATGCAAGTTACAACAATTTACAATTTCCTCTTCCTCATGTATGATCTAGTGAAAATTTGGGGTCTATTCCTTATAGTTGGCTACGACTCCACTCTCATACTGGAAGGTTGTAGCTCCACCTTGAAAATGAATGGCAATGACTTCTTTTTGCCTCAAGTTTAACATCATCTGTAATGATTGCATCCAATCCAATGTCTCCTCTTTTTGCAGCATGCTCCTTTGCTTGACTCTCAAAATCAACAATCTTGTCTTCTATAAACATGGGGGTGTCCTCATCTTGTGTAGTATGGATCAATTTCAGGGCATTCACAAAGCCAAAACTACCTTTTGGTCCCAACAAGATATAATGTGTTAGCATTAAGGCTCGGTAGTTGCCAAGCCTAGGCTTGGTCACTACTGATCCATAATGCGCTCACGTTATGGCTTTATAGAAATAAAAACTTAAAGTTAAATTCTCTTTCTCTTTTATTTCAAATCTACATATATTTTTTATAATAAAAGACAATTGAGCAACCAATAAGAAAGAGTTTTAAGGTGTTAGTATGGTCAAGCAACAAGGTAGTGCAGAATTTAAGCCCATGTTAGACATACACCAGTACTATAGGCAATACTAGAAGAAAAAACAACAAATAGAGAGATAGAGAGATAGACGAGGGGAGAGGGACAAGGAAAGATAGAGATAGAGGGAGAAATAGAAAGAGATAGAGGGGGGAGAGTGAGGGGGAGATGGAGAGAGAAAGAAGAGAGATAGAGGGATGGAGAGAGGGAGAGATAGAGGGAGGAAGGGATAAAGATAGAGGGAGACATAGAGAAGGAGATGGAGATAGAGAGGGAGAGATAGAGATAGAAATATAGAGGGACATATAGAGAGAGATAGAGAGGACAGGAAAGAGAAAGGGGGAAGGGATATTGAGAGAGATAGGTAGAGAGAGGGAGAGATAGAGAGACATGGATAAGGAGAGATAGAGATAGAGGTAGAGGAGGAGGAAGAGAGAAAGAGAGATATGGAGAGATAGAGAAAGAGAGGATATAGAGATATAGGGAGAGTCTCTTTCTACCTATCATTTATCACTCTATCTTTATCCTCCATATATGTCTCTTTGTCTCCCTTTGTCTCTCTATCCTTCCTCTATCTAGCTATCTATTTTCATCTCTCTCTCTCTCTCTTCATATAGTATTAAGGGCATAGATCTTCAATCAAATCATGCCACATACATCTTGACCAAACACAATAGATTAGTATTAAACACATATCTTGATCGGCACACAATTATAAAGAAACATTGCACTTACAAGAATATGAATTACACTTAGGATCAATGAATAGGTATATGAATAGGGGAGAAGATCTCATGGTGGATATATAGTGTAGTCACAGTTAGGAGGGTCCATAAAGTGAACAGTCCAGACTGTACAGAAAAAGTAAACATAACGGAAGCAACTCAATTATAGAATGCAAATGCATACTTAGTCATTTAATATATCATAGATTCAAAATACAAACATGCCGATAACATACAGGCTTACAGATCAGGGCTCAAAGGCCTAATTATCTAGTTAAAATACATGCGCAAGATATAGCTTTGAAGCACCTTATAGAACAAAATCCTAAGACTAAAAATTCATATTATGATTCACTACTTTCCTAGGAATCTATTACATGATTATATATCATCTTTAGATCATAAGATTCCTCAACATTGGCCAAACAGATTACAAACTCCAATGAAAGAGATGTAACATGTGTACACAGATAGGTCAAACCTAAACTTATGGGAATCCTCCATGAGTGAATGAATCCATGTGTGGTTCTCAGGGAAGGTTGGGCATATCCAAAAGTATCTTGAATGATGTGTAATTTAGCTCCACAAGACATGAACATGCTCCCCAAGTCTTCTCCTTTAGTTGTCCATCTAAGATTCTCTAAATGCTTTGCTCTGAGAAAAATAGTCAATCTTTTGATAGCGATATCTTTCTAAAAATTGATCCAAATGATTTGAAATTTGGATATGATGTGCATGCAGATGTCTAGATTAAGTCCATCTCTACAAGGTTTGAAATGAAACCATGGTAAAATGTGGACCAAAATACATAAACTACTACTGAGTGAACTGACTATACTAAATTGGGAAAATTAAAGAAGCAAAATAAAATGCAAATATTTTTGGTTGATGCAAGATTGCTCTTGAACCAAGGATGCTCCTGTAGCATACACCCAGGGTTGTTGAAAAAGTAAGTCCCTCACTTTGTTGGGGCTAGAGGAAAACCAAGACGGTCCACCTTAGCCTGAGAAATCCAAGATGAATCTTCTTCTGGTCTACCTTTCCACTTTACCAAATTTTCCATATATTGCTTTCCTCTGATACTATGTCCAATTCTACTATCCAAGATGTCTTCAATCTTCTCTAGTGCTCATAATGGTAACTTCTTCTTCAAGTCCTCTTTAATGCTATCACTGAACTCTACTTTAGGATACTGATATAGGTCTGTAATGTTGAAAATAGGTGATATACTAATGTCTCTAGTAGTTCCACTTTGTATGCATTTCTTGAATCAAACTTTCTGAGTATCGTACATGGTCCAAACTTCTTCATCTTCAACTTGTTGTATGTCCCAACTGGAAATCTTTCTTTTCTTAGATATACCATAACTTCATCTCCAACTAAAAATTCATGTCTTCTCTTCTCATCTGCTTGTTCCTTATACTTACTATTCATCTTCTCAATTGTTTCTTAACTTGATTATATACTATCTCCATATGTCCTACAAATTTTCTACTCCTGCACTCCTCTTATCCTCCATTCTGATATCTCTCAACTCTGTTACTTCTCTAGGGTTAGTTCCTATCACAATCTCAAATGGTGTTCTTCCTGTACTCATGTTCACTAAATTATTATATACAAACTCTGCTTGTGATAGAATCAAGTCCCAATTTCTTGCCTAATCTCCAACCAAGCATCTCAGCAAATTTTCCAAACTCCTACTCACTACCTCTTTGTGTCCATTAGTCTATGGATGAAATGTTGAACTAAACTTTAAGTTTGTCTTCATCTTCTTCTAAAGTGTCCTCCAAAAGTATCCAAGAAATCTTGTATCTCTATTTGAAATTATACTCTTAGGTAATCCATGTAATCTCACAATCTCTTTGAAAAATAGGTCAGCCACATGAACTCATCAATTTTCTTCTTACAATGTATGAAATGTGTCATCATTGAAAATCTATCCACCACTACAAATATAGAATCATGTCCCCTTTGTGTCTTCGACAATGAAATCATGCTTATGTCTTCCCAAGGTCTCTCTGGTATTGTCAAAGATTTGTACAATCTAGTATTCTGACTACTTCCCTTTGCAACTTGGCATACTCTATAGCTCTGCACAAACTTCCTTACTTCCTTATATATCTAAGGCCAAAAGTAGTTTTTACTTACCAAAGCCACTATCTTATCAATTCCAAAATGTCTTGCCAATCCACCACTGTGCTCCTCTTTTATCAGATTATCTCTCATTGAACTCCTAGGTATACAGAGCTAATTTCCTTTGAACAACATATCCTCCTGAATGAAAGACTCTAACCATTTCTATTTGTCACAATAGATTCCTTACATGTTTTCCTAGGTTCTACAAAATCAAGGTCTTCTTCATACATGTTCTTCAATTCTTCAAATCCTAACACTTCAACTCTCATCTTTGTCAGCAAATTCCTTCTTCTACTCAATGCGTCTGCAACTTTGTTTGATTTCCCACTCCTATGCTTTAGTACAAAAGTGTAACTCTATATGAACTCTATCCATCTCATATGTCTTTGATTCAACTTTCTTTGACTATTCAAATATTGCAAAGTTTGATGATCTATATATACAACACAAATTTCTTAGGCAACAAATAATATCTCCACTTCTTCAAGGCTTGAATTATGACATAGAACTAATCATAAACTGAATATCTTTTTCTTGCAGCATTCAACTTTTCACTGAAATATAGTACAAGTCTTCCTTCTTGACTTCACACTACTCCAATTGCATTTCCACTTGCATCAGAATCTACTTAAAATACCTTATTGAAATTTGGTAATGCTAACACAGGTTTCTCTATTACTTTCTACTTCAACAATTCAAAACTTTTATATGCTCCTGATGTCTACTTAAAGTCTTTTCTATCGCATCTCAGTTTCTTTGTCATAGGGTTACATATTGAATTGAAATTTCTAATCAACTTCTAGTAGAAACTAGCTAATCCATGAAATGATCTGACTTATCCAATGCTCTTAGGTGTAGACCACTCAACAATTGCTCTAACTTTCCTAGGGTCCATCTTCAATCCTTTATATAAATCGTAAATCCCAAATATACCAATTCTTTCTTCGTGAAACTATATTTCTTTATGTTTATCAACAATTTCTCTTCTCTCAACCTCTTCAATACTTGTCTCAAGTGCCACAAATTTTCTTCTTTTGTCTTACTAAAAATCAAAATATCATCTAAACATACAATAACAAACTTAACCAAGAATTTCTTTAAAACTTCACTCATCAATCTCATGAAAGTACTCGATGCATATGTCAATCCAAAAGGCATCACTAACCACTCATACAATCCTTCATTTGTCTTCAAAGTAGTCATCCATTCATCTCCTTCTCCGATTTTGATCTAATGGTATCCACTCTTCAAGTCTATCTTTGTAAAATATTTTGCTCCACTCGAACAATCCAAAATGTCATCCATCCTAGGTAATGGAAATCTATACTTAACTGTGATCTTGTTGATTGCTCTAGAGTCTATACACATTCTCCATTCTCCATCTTTCTTCAGTGCTAGCACTGCAGGTACTACACAAGGACTCAATCTTTCTCTGATCAAACCTTTCCTCAACAAATCATGTATCTATCTATTCAGTTCTTCATTCTCTACTAGTGTCATTCTGTGCATTGCTTTGTTAGGCAAACTAGCTCCAAGAATAAGATCCATGTGATGATTGATACTCCTAATTGGTGGTAATCCTTTAGGTATATTATCTGATATGATGTTTCATACTCTATCAGCAACTTAGTTATCTCCTCTATCTATGATTTTTTAGTTTCTATCTTCAGGTTTTTTAGGTTTCTTAGGAATTAAAGCATAAAACATATTCTCATGTCTCAAACCAGCCAAAAAATTTCCTTCCATTAACCAAATAGATTCTAGCAATCCCACATACTTCACTCTAAGTTCAGCTTCCAAAGGAATCAAAGTAATTCTCTTTCTATTTGATGCTATAGTGTAGGTGTTCTTTCTCCCATCATGTATAGATTTTCTATCATACTACCATGGTCTACCCAACAAAATATGACACACATCCATAGGCATAATATCACACCAACATTCTTCACTCACTAGTACCTTATGATCATCCTGAATCCATGCTATCTGATATGGCTTAGGGTGGTTCAATCTTTCCAACTTCAACTTAGTCACCATCTCCTTTGAAATCAAATTACTAGAACCACCAATATCAATTACAACTTTACAACATTTACCTCTTAATTTACATCTAGTCTGGAACAAGCGTTTCCTTTGTGGTGGTTCCTCATTTTTCTCTGCTTGAAATAGTGCTCTTCTCATGACAAGTGATTCTCGTTTCTCAGGTTTACAACTAAGGTTAATGATCCGACAAGTTTTTCTTCCACATATACTGCTCTTCCACTGTTCTCTATCTTCTTTCTTGTACTTCCTTGATGACATTCAAATGCTCTATGTCTTTCACCTCCAAACTTAAAATAGGTTCCTTTGAATGTTCTCCTATCAAGTCCTCTTCCACCTCTTTTGTATCCTTCACTCTGATGTGAATTAGGGTTTCCTTTGTAATAGAAAATTTTGTCATCTCTCTAATATACATTGCTATCTTTGTCCTCCTTCTTGAATGTGCCATCATGTCTGCTCTACTTTGTAAATGATCTTTCTCCTCCAAAATATGTTCCACCTCTCTGAAATTTACCTCCTTTACCTCTCTATCTTTGCTCATGTTTCTTGTTCAAATTTTCTTCAACTTTCAAGGAAAATTGATATGCTTCTTCCAATGTTGTCATCCTCACTAAACTGAGTTCTTCTTGAATGTTTAATCTTAGTCTTTTGATGTATCTAGCAACTTTCTCCTTTCTTTCTTCACTATGTCCTATCCTTATGATCATCTTATGAAATTCTTCAGTATACTCCTTCACAAATTTCTCTTTTTGTGTCTAGTTCTGCAATCTCTTCAACAATTCTAACTCATAGTCAGTAGGTATAAACTGATTCTTCAACTTTGTCACCATTCTATCCCACTTTATGATCTTCTCTTTCCCTCTTTTCTTTCTATCCAACTAAACTTATTTCCACCAAATAGTAGCATGTCCTTTCAACTTAGTCTTTGCAAATTTCTCCTTCTCTAGATCTTCAATTTCTTCATATTCAAAGTATTATTCTAGGTCATTTATCCAATCAATCAGTTCCTCAGGATTCAAATTGTTAGTATAATTTTGTGCCTTCAATCTAGGTCTTTTTCTAATCTTTGAAATAGCTCACAATATCTTCACTTGATTTGATTCTTCTTCTTCTTCTATGGTTTCTTCATTTTGATTAGTGGATTGAAATTCTTCATCATTAGCACTTTCAATATTAGGTTTAGGTGTAAGTCCTCTTCTTTGATCTTTTTCAACAACATCCAAGAAAACTAACACTGTCTTCATCATTTCCATCATCTCATCCATTATTCCATCCATAGTACAACTAGCAAATATTCTCCTTAGTGGCATCTCTTCCTTGGATCAAGTGTAACTATATCAAATTTGGTGATTGGGATACAAGGTGACAACTGTCTCACAATCGGTGATCGATTGACAATACAAGTAGTCTATTTCAAATTTGGTGATCTATTCATAGCAAGATCTTATAGAATGCCTTCACAAATTTTGCTCACTTCACTCCCAACAGATTCAAACTTTTCTTTGATACCACTTGGTACAGTCACAGTTAGGAGGGTCCACAAAGTGAATAGTCTAGACTATGCAACAAGAGTAAACACAACAGAAGCAACTCAATTATAGAATACAAATGCAGATTTAGTCATTTAGTTACATAGATTGAAAATACAAACATGCTAGTAGCATGCAGGCTTACAAATTGGTGCTCACAAGTCCGATTCTCCAATTACAATACATGCATAGTGTTGATGATTGTTTTTAGACAAGTCAACAATAGAGTAAAATACTGAGTATCCAACTCTCTCTAGAATAAAGCTTCTCGCATGCTAAACAAAGTGATCAATCAAGATAACTCCAAGGTTCCTGTTCTTATGATTTGTGATGGATGAACTCAATGAATACATGTGATCTTGCTGATTATCACAAAGGGACTTATGCTAACTTCTTCATACTTCCTTTAGCTTAACTCTCCTTACAATGTGGATAAAGTATTCACGATGTATCAATGATTAAAAAAAGGGTAAAAGATAAGGTTTAGGGAGCTAATTTAAGGTCAATGAAGCAATGATGATGCATGAATAGACAAACTTCTTAATAAACCTAACTCCACTTCGCCAAGGGTACCTACAACTACATGGAGTTGGTGCAATCTCCTAAGGTAAACAAATGGTTTTCAAATCATGAAGGATCATATAAGCACTCATCAAATGGTGCAACCCAAACAAGCATCCATAACTGAATTTAAGCAAATGATGAGGCTTAGACTAGCTTTACACAACACTTCACCAGCGATTAATGTTAAAAGCATGAACTAGGAATTAATCAAATATTCAATACAACATACATAACATGAATGAATTTCTAATCTACTTCTAATCTACTTTGAAACATCTCTTCATTCCATCAAGATACAAGAAACCATGCTATTCCACAAGACAACTCTTAACACCAAATGAATTCCAATGTCTTTGCATTAATCTTGAGAAATATTTACAACAACTTCAAGTCCTCTCAGAGAATTTCGAGAGTCTCTTCTATTCTACTGCCTACAATCTAATAATTTACAAATGAGGCAACAAGGCCTTTATATAGAGGTCCAGGATTACAATGAATGACTTAGATCAATTTAGATAGCCAAGGGCTCAGATCATGCCACCTCAGTAGGTAGTTACAAGAAATTGCTATTTTTAGTACATAAGAGAGGCAATGAAGGCACATTTTCCAAGAAGATAAGGATAAGATATAATCTTTTAGAGTATCTTCCACATGGGCGTCCTCTTTGTCTTCTTTCTTATTGTAGATACATTGAATGTGACTGAATGATGTGGCAAATTATGATTGGACTGATAATAGGTACATATCACATAGGTGCCACGTCAGTAAACTTGTGGATTTCAACTATTTATTTACTTTGCTCTATGGTCATATTCCCAAATTGTATCATCTTGTATGATGTCTTCAATGTGATTGCTTGAACTTGAATGTTTGGGAATACTTTGTTGATCTTGCATTGGTCATCTTCCTATAAATTGGATGTGTATGATAGATGTTGGTCACTTTCTTAGCACTGGGATTCTCCTTCTACAGGGTATATATTGATCATCTTTTGGTGCATCTTGATAGAGAGTAGTAGGAGATGATGATGATGATGCTTCCTTCTTGATATGTAGAGTAGATGACTTCTCAAAGAGACTTGAATGTACTGGAGAAACTTGAATCTTTCTAGATGAATGTCTTTGCTTGATGATGCAAATGATGAAGAGTGTTTGTATGTTGGACTTGAAATGATCACTTGGAGTAGCTATCTTCTATCTTCACTTCACTCCTAGCATAAAGGTGGTTCAAGCTTTTACTTCTTTGATGACTCCTTAGCTCAATCCTCGCTCCTACAACACAAACAAAGAAGCAACATCAATCCTTTTGATAAACACTTGATTTCAAAACACATAAGAATCATTTCATGCATTTCTAACTTATGCGCATTAGATGATAAATTTGATCTTTGTTAGAAAGCAATCATAAAATTCAAATTAAGCATCATATATGGATGAGGCATTGGATGCCAATTTCACTTCTTGCCTAGAAACCTTCATAAAACATGAATTTAATCTCCATCCAAAGTGGGTCACTGGTTGACAATTTCATGCTCTAGTTAAAATTTCACTTTTCCATCTCTATTTTTTACTCCTTGTTCTAGGCGCATTGGATGAGGTTTTTGGTTTCTTGTTAGTTTTGGTGCACTAGATGGGCACATTAGATGATGATTTTGGATCTCCACTGAAACTTCACTCCAAAATATAATTACCCCTCCCTTAATGATAGCGCATCACATGTGGTGCAATGAATGAGGAACTTGATCTTTGCTTGGATGCTCTTGCAATCATCCTCATCTAATTGTGGTGCACTGGTTGATGATTTTAATTTCTGGTTGATTAATCACTTGAAACTTGGAACTCATATCATATTGAAATGGTGCCCAGGATTACCACTTTGTCTTTCACTTGAAGGATGCAATTGATAAACATTCCACCCAAGGCGCATTAGATGACAACTTTGATCTTCCCTTGAAGTTTCATCTTATGTAAACCACATCAGCCTTCTTGATCTAGGTGCAACAAATAAGCATTTTGAATCTTCTTGAAACTTGTCTAAAATTTACAATCTATACCACTTCCTTCAAGGACATTGGATAAGGATCTTGGACTTCTCTTAAATTTTAATCTTAAAACTTATCGCTGATTCCTAGATGAAGGTGCACCGGTTCTGTCATAGTAGATCATGATTTTGGATCCTCTTTTGAAAGCCTCTGAATTCTCAACAAGATTGCCACCTCCTTTGTCACATTGGATGCTGATTTTGATCCTTCATTTGAGAGTCTCTTATAAAACTTGAAGTCATCTTTCTTCAAATGTGGCCCACCAGATCAAGCACACCAGATCAGCATTCTAAATCTTCTTGAAATGTATCAAATTTTGAACTTAAACCCCCTTTCAAAGATGGCGCAAGGGATGAGTATTTTATCTTCCACTTAAAACCTTCATAAATCTTCCATTCAACCTCACTTATGAGTGGTGCATTAGATGGAGGTTTTAAATCCTCTAAACACTGGTGCATTGGACATCAACTTCGATCTCCCTTTGATTTGTACCAAGGTGGTGCACTAGATCCACATGTTGAATCCTCTTGATGGAATGTTCATAACACTTGACTCCATCCTCATTAATTGTGGCACATTAGATTGGGCGCACTAGTAAAGTATTTTGATCTCTTCTCAAAAGTCTCTTGAAATTCTACATTCTTATCCCTTGGCGCATTGGATTGAGGTTTTAGATCCTCTATTGAATGCTTTGAAAACCTTGATTTTATCATCTTTCATAAGGGCACATTAGTTCAAGTGCATGAGATGAGGATTTTCATTCATTTTGAAAGTTGCAACTCCATCATCAAAATAATCTTCCTCACCTTGGTCGCATTGGATCATGATTTTAATATCTTCTTCAAATTACACTTAAAACTTCACTCCAACCTTGGTGCAACGGATGGGTCGCATTGGATCCACATTTTGATCTCTAGTTGAGAGTGGCGCACTGGATCAAGATTTTGCGCTCCCCTCATGTCTTGGCGTAGTGTATGGGAATTTTGATCTCCCTTCAGTACTTAGCCGTTTTTTCAACTTTCTCAAGGTAAGGTATATTGAAAAATATATTTAAGTATAAGAAATGAATTTCTTATATATTAAATATTTTTCAATATACCTTTCAGGATGTTTGAGATAGGTCTCGAATCCACCAGATTTAACATGTAGAATCTAGAATTTGGAGGATCCACCAGATTTCAGACTTAGTCAAATTTTTAGGATTTTCAGGATATCAGACTTAGTCATTTTCAGGATCTCAAACATGCATCAGGATATTATGATTTCTACCACAAGGCTATAGACTCAAACACCACTGACATCATCATGCAACCAACCTAAGACATCATCCAAGACTCAAGCAAAGCATCAAAGATCAAAAAAAGGGGGGGTCCCCATTTGTAATAGGGCGATGTGTGATTAGGTCACAACATCTAGCGCCAATCCAAATAAATGTTCCTGAACATTTCAAAGACAAAGACTCAATCTAGACTCAAAAACTTTAGACACTCTTCCTCTACTCATCAACCAGTTAGACGACGAACTCAAAATGGAAAAGAATCATAGATTGGATCAAAACACTACATTTCTTTATGTGTGATTAAAGATAAGTTTCAATTAAAACAGCTTCTTAAATGTTCCAAAGATAAACAAAAATCAAGTTTCTACATTTCCACGTACTCCCACACACTAGATCAAATAAACACAACTACTCGATCAAAGAATCAAAACCAATTGCCAACGCGACTATCTGTATTTGAGGATTCAAGTGTGAACACTTGCATTCATTTACGTCCCTTAGAAACTAGGATCATCTAGGATTACCTATCTCAAGTTAGGTAAATTCATTAAAAATGGATGAATGGAAATATATACTTATGGATGAAATGGTAAATGAGGAGATGCAATGACACAGAACAGAACAATGACAGGGTAGGTGATATGAAAATGATCAGAAATGGAATGACATGATGTGGGGGGGGGAATGTAATGAGACAGGGTGTCTCTACCATAACACCTGTTTCCTAAGTTTTTGTCATGGTACTTATCCAAGGTGCCACTGAAGGTGGTTTTCACCTGTGGACGAAATTTTTTTCTTTACTATTTTTCTTTTCATTTTTCATTTTTTTTTCATTTTTTTTTACATAAACATTACATACGGCACCTATTTGCTAGGTTTTCACCATAGTAATGGATGGAAAGAATTCCAGAGTCTGATTCTGCAGTTAGCATGATGGTCCAAACAAAACCATGTCAATTTATTATACTTACGGATGTTGGCAGAAAATGACAAAATGATACGGAAAAAGTGGATTATGATGCAGATTATGTAAAATAGGTAAGTGAAAAGTGTATCCAAACACAAACCCAGTGAATGATGGGATATATTGGATGGTGGAAAATGTAGTGGAAATGGAAGTGGAGTAAATGGAATGAAAACCATAATCAACACTTGTTCATATCGACTTAAACTTTGAAGCTTGCAAGTGGAGGGGAAATGAATAAAGGGACGGGAATGGTGATTAATAGACAAGTGAAACAGTAACTTCATAACCCACATGAACTTAGAATTTTTCAGATTCTTAGACTTAAGTACCCAGAGCTTTGCCTTTTCTACTTAGAAGTATGGAATGAAATAGCCTTTGAATATGCTTTGCTTTGATTGCTGGCATTTGTGCTAAGGCATAAAGATTTATAAGATTTTCAGGAATTTAGTTGCTTGATGGGTAAAAGGCATCCAAAAATTTATTTTATGGAAAAATGGGGGATGGGTGGAGGAATTGTAAGCTTCTCAATTAGACGACACTTACATTCATTGATCATGATTAGGAAATGGTTAAATGGATGAAGGAATAGGGTGGATGAAAATAGATAAAGTGATGAAAAGACGAATGGTGGAAGGTATGGATAGCTACATGATTCTAGACTTTGCATGGGAATGGAAGTGGAATGGATACACATGCAATGTGTGAATGATAGAAAATGATGGATCAATGTGTAATGGATGGGAATACCAACATCTTAACTTTACTTACCTTGTAGTGACCAAGGCCATATGAATAGATATTGACATGGATGAACTCCAAATGCTTCATTCATAAGGACTTCAATTTATCCTTTTGGAGTATGCAATGAACAATAGGACTATCCAAATAATTCAGACATCAGACTTGAATTCATTATTTGATGGAAAGGGCAAAGTGGATGGAGGCTTTATTGCTTTCAAAAAGGGGGGATAAGTGGAATGAAATGGATGGAAGTATGCAAAGATGCTTATTATGGAGCAAAGCAGAAACATGAATTACCTTGAGATTTTCACTTGATCCAGGCTCACAAAGACTTTCCTAGCAACTTTGGGGATTATTAAAATATGTAAAGTATAAAACCTCAAAATACTTCAGTCAATATAGAACAAATGATTCATCTTCCAAGAACAAGCAGTCATGCAATCTGACATTGGCAATGGAATCCATAGGAAATCCATCAGTCATGACCCATGTTTCTCAAAGGAACACATAAGAATTCATAAAATTTAGATTTGCATTTTAAAGTACTATGATCAGAAGATAATGTTGTCAAGACACAATATATGATTAGTTTCCAAGTCAAGTCGAAAGTCTAACAAGATGATAAACATGAAAGAAAAACTTTTTCAGACTCTAAGACTTTCATGAATGGATGTCTAAAAAATGAATTAACATACTATCACAGATTGAAACTAGAGTATGTGTGTTTAAGATAACATAACCTTCTTACAAATAGGAAACTTGACATGAGAACCAACTAAACAACTAACACTAATCTACGAAAGCAAACAACAACTAAGTAAAGCGAACAACTACCAACAACTAAGCTAAGAAAAAGACAACAACAAGCAATCAAGCAACCTGAAAGAAAACTACTCTAATCAAACCAAGCAAACAAAGCAAAACTAAGTTAAGACAAACCAACACTTGAGTCAAATGACAGCAAGGGAGCAAATCTATTCTAAGATGCAACATGAAAAAAAAATCCTACTCTAACTTAGCTATGTACAAGCAACTAAGGGATACAACCCAGGAGACCTAAGTATGTACACACCCTAACATGATTTTTCAGAATGAACAAGAGTAACAATGTGCAAGTGAATGTATGAAGTTTTGCAAATTTATCTTTGAATTCAGAAAGAATATCTTGCACAATACATTTCTCATCAGACAAAATTTTGCACAGGATTATAAATTGTGGCAATTCAAAAGGACCATGATTTATCCAAACACAAGTTGCTTTTCCTGAATTTCCATAGTCAAACTCATATTTTTCATACTCATCATTTGGAAATTCATAATCATCAAATTCAAAAAATTTCCAATCAAGATCACGGAAAGATACAACTTGGTGTTCTTCATCATTAAAATCAAGGAGAGATACAACCTGATGGTCTTTGTCTGGAAGTAAAAATTCATGCTTGTTGACTATCGATATGTCCAGAGGTCAAAGTTGGTGATGGATCATACCCCTTGCATTCGTAACATGCATTAGATCTTCTTGAATCGTCAGCAGTGGGCTTAGCACCAACTCGAATTGCTTGTCAAATTTGATCTTCATTTCATCAACATGGTCATCTTGGGATGACTTTGGCAGGAACTCTCATTGTATTTGATCCATGGAAGCATCGAGCACGCCCCTCCGAATTGTTGTTCATTTGATAGGTATTCGATGAAGGCTTGGAGTGCTTCTTGCAATGCATCCAGTTGACTATCTTCCAACAACTCTTTCTGTACTTCGTGTAACTCACTTTCAAGGATCTCCCTATGTAGCATGAATGAATGTTCCTCAAGGAATTCATCTTCTTGCAATGAACTTGAGTTATTTTCTCCTTTGATGGGGGAGTCAACATCTTGTTCATCACTGGCCTTCATTTGAATATCCTCTATTTCCTTTTCAACTTCATCAGGCTCTTCAATGATGGCTTGGAGTGCTTCTTCCGACCTTAATTGTTCCTTCACTTGATGAATGGCTTCCTAACAAGATGAACATGTGAGTTTTGAATGAGCTGTGTTATGAATTCTGTACCAACCATGTGGAATCAACATTTCTTTTGCCGGTAGGTCCTTCTCAATGCTCAGTGTTTTCTTGATCATTTCCTTGAAGCTTGTGAAGAACTCTCTTTTGTCAAACAACACTTTAGGAAGCACCTTTGTGGGAACAATCGGATCATGTACCTATGAAAAAGAAAATTTCCCTTGCAATGCTAATTCCATCCTTGATAAAAATGTCATGTAGTATAACTCCTCGTGTCCATTAATGTCATGAATTCTACATCCTTTCCTTGATGCAAAGTCACTCAAACTCTTAGGATGAAGTTATGCATTCAAAGTCAACCAAAGCTGAAGAATATCATTTTGAGAATGATCCACCTTGAACTACCTTGAAATTTTTGAGAAATCCATGTCTTTATACTTTTGTTATTTTCAATTTTTTACTCCTTTTGTATTTTTGCTTTCTACTTTTCTTTTTGCATTTTCTGGGATATAAGAGAGATCTCAAAATCTTGAATCTTTTTGTCAAAGCCCACTTCAAACTTCAATCCACCATTTCAGAGTATCTAGTTGCTCTTGAAATGAAGAATATCCATATTCATGCCCTCCTTCTAGCACCAAAAATGTTGATGATTATTTTTAGACAAGTCAACAATAGAGTAAAATACTAAGTATCCAACTCTCTCTTGAATAAAGCTTCTCGAATGTTAAAAAAAGTGATCAATCGAGATAACTCCAAGGTTCCTGTTCTTATGATTTGTGATCGATGAACTCAGGGAATACATGTGATCTTGTTGATTATCACAAAGGGACTTACGCTGACTTCTTCATACTTCATTTAGCTTATCTCTCCTTACAATGTGGATGAAGTATTTATGATGTATCAATGATAAAAAAAGGGAAAAAGATAAGGTTTAGGGAGCTAATCTAAGGTCAATGAAGCAATGATGATGCATGAATAGACTAATTCCTTAATAAACCTATCTCCACTTTGCCAAGGGTGCCTACAACTACATGGAGTTGGTGCAATCTGCTAAGGTAAACAAATGGTTTTCAAATCATGAAGGCTCATATAACCACCCATCGAATGGCATAGCTCAAACAAGCATCCATAACCAAACTTAAGCAAATGATGAGGCTCAGACTTGATTTACACAACACTTCACTAGCGATGAATGTTAAAAGCATGGGCTAGGAATTGATCAAATATTCAATACAACACACATAACATCAGTGAACTTCTAATCTACTTCTAATCTACTTTGAAACATCTCTTCATTCCATCAAGATATAGGAAACCATGTTAATCCACAAGACAACACTTAACACCAAATGAATTCCAATGTATTTGCATTAATCTTGAGAAATATTTACAACTTCAAGTCCTCTCAAAGAATTTCAAGAGTCTCTTCTATTCTATTGCCTACAATCTAATAATTTACAAATGAGGCAACAAGCCCTTTATATAGAGGTCTAGGATTACAATGAGTGGCTTAGATCAATTCAGATAGCCAAGGGCTCAGATCATGCCACCTTAGTAGGTATTTACAACAACTTGCTATTTTTAATACATAAGAGAGGCAATGCAGGCACATTTTCTAAGAAGATAAGGATAAGATAGAATCTTTTAGATTATCTTCCACATGGGCGTCCTCTTTGTCTTCTTTCTTGTTGTAGATACATTGAATGTGGCTAAATGATGTGGTCAATTATGATTGGACTAATAATAGGTACATGCCACATAGGTGTCATCTCAGCAAACTTATGGATTTCAACTATTTATTCACTTTTCTCTGTGGGCATATTCCCAAATTGTATCATCCTGTATGATGTCTTCGATGTGATTGCTTGAACTTGAATGTTTGGGAATATTTTGTTGATCTTGCCGTGTTCATCTTCTTGTAAACTGGATGTGTATGATAGATGTTTCTCACTTTCTTAACACTAGGATTCTCCTTCTGCAGGGTATATGTTGATCCTCTTTCGGTGGATCTTGATAGAGAGTAGTAGGAGATGATGATGATGATGCTTCCTTCTTGATATGTAGAGTAGATGACTTCTCAAAGAGACTTGAATGTACCAGAGGAACTTGAATCTTTATAGATGAATGTCTTTGCTTGATGATGCAAATGATGAAGAGTGTTGGTATGTTGGACTTGAAGTGATAACTTGGAGCAGCTATCTTCTATCTTCACTTCACTCCTAGCATAAAGGTGGTTCAAGTTTTTACTTCTTTGATGACTCCTTAGTTCAGTCCTCACTCTTGCAACACAAACAAAGAAGCAACATCAATCCTTTTGATAAACACTTGATTTCATATCACATAAGAATCATTTCATGCATTTCTAACTTATGTGCATTAGATGAGAAATTTGATCTTCGCTAGAAAGCAATCGTAAAATTCAAATTAAGCATTATATATGGATGAGGCATTGGATGCCAATTTCACTCCTTCCCTAGATACCTTCATAAAACTTGAATTTAATCTCCATCCAAAGTGGCGCACTGGTTGACAATTTCATGCTTTGGTTAAAATTTCACTTTTAAATCACTATTTTTTACTCCTTGTTCTAGGTGCATTGGATGAGGTTTTTGGTTTCTTCTTTGTTTTGGCGCACTAGATGGGCACATTAGATGATGATTTTGGATCTCCATTGAAACTTCACTTCAAAATATAATTACCCCTCCCTTGATGATGGCGCATCACATGTGGTGCAATGAATGATGAACTTGATCTTTGCTTGGATGCTCTTGCAATCATCCTCATCTAATTGTGGCACACTGGTGAGGATTTTAATTTCTGGTTGATTAATCACTTGAAACTTGAAACTCATATCATCTTGATATGGCACCTAGGCTTACCACTTTGTCTTTCACTTTAAGGATGCATTTGATAAACATTCCACCCAAGGCGCATTAGATGACAACTTTGATCTTCCCTTGAAGTTTCATCTTATGTAAACTATATCAACCTTCTTGATCTAGGTGCAGTAGATAAGTATTTTGAATCTTCTTGAAACTTGTCTAAAATTTGCAATCTATACCACTTCCTTCAAGTGCATTGGATAAGGATCTTGGACTTCTCTTAAATTTGTATCTTAAAACTTATTGTTGATTCCTAGATGAAGGCGTATTAGTTCTGTCGCAATAGATCATGATTTTGGATCCTCTTTTGAAAGCCTCTGAATTCTCAACAAGATTGCCACCTCCTTTGTCACATTGGATGCTGATTTTGATCCTTCATTTGAAAGTCTCTTATAAAACTTGAATTCATCTTTCTTCAAATGTGGCGCACCAGATCAAGTGCACCAAATCAGCATTCTAAATCTTCTTGAAATGTATCAAATTTTGAACTTAAACCCCCTTTTAAAGATGGCACAATGGATGAGGTTTTTATCTTCCACTTGAAACCTTCATAAATCTTCCATTTAACCTCACTTATGAGTGGCACATTAGATGGAGGTTTTAAATCGTCGTAACACTGGTGCATTGGACATCAACTTTGATCTCCCTTTGATTTGCACCAAGGTGGTGCAGTAGATGCACATGTTGAATCCTCTTGATGGAATGTTTATAACACTTGACTTCATCCTCATTAATTGTGGCGCATTAGATTGGGTGCACTAGTAAAGGATTTTGATCTCTTCTCAAAAGTCTCTTGAAATTCTACATTCTTATCCCTTGGTGCATTGCATTTTAATGGACAGGCAGAAAAAAGAAAGAAATGCTTTATTTTATGATTATGGCAAATACATCAAGTGCATATATATCAGTGGCTATCAGTTATAAACTGGTGTAACTGCGTGGAAGATGTAACCGCAGATGATAACTGATATAACTATGCAATGTAGTTACTAAACTAAACAATGTAATAATTACACTAACATTCCCCCCCTTATTACATTGTTTTTACAAATGGACCCCCTAAACAGTTCAAATTTGATCCTACCAAGAGATTTGGTGAACATATCTACGATCTGAGAGTCTGTAGGGCAGTACTGGAGATGGATGTGGTGGTGCAAAACTTGGTCCCGAATGTAATGACATTCGACCTCAATATGCTTAGTGTGCTCATGGAAAACTGGATTCTTCACAAGTTTTAACACACCCTGATTGTCGCAATGAAGAACTGGTGACTTGTCTTCAGGAATGTCCATATCTGCCAGAATACGACGTAACCAAATTGCTTCGCACACAGCTCCTCGTGCGGCGCGATATTCAGCCTCAGTGGATGAAAGAGCAACAACAGTTTGCTTCTTACTAACCCACGAAATTGGCCCAGATCCAAGATGAAAAACATAGCCTGATGTGGATTTCCTATCATCTATAGATCCTACATAATCCGAGTCTGTATATCCCTGTAAGAAGAACTGGTTGTTCTTCTTATACTCCAGACCATAATCTACTGTGCCTCGGATATATCTCAACACATGCTTTGCTGCAACCCAATGACACTTCTTTGGTTCCTGCATGAATCTGGCAAGATAGCTGACAGCAAAACACAAGTCTGGTCTAGTGTAGGTCAAGTAGATAAGGCTCCCAACCAGCTGCTTGTAGAGAGTGACATCTACTTGAGGTGAATCCTGGAAATGAGATAGTTGCAAACCTTTCTCCATTGGAGTGGACATAGGCTTACAGTTGACCATTCCATACTTTTCCAGGAGTGTCTTGGCATATTTCATTTGGGAGATGAATATGTGGTTCTTCTTCTGCCATATCTCCAAGCCAAGACAATAATGAAGTAGCCCCAAATCTGTCATGTCGAAGGAGTTCTTGAGATCATTCTTGACATCATCAACGAGACTGTCTGAGCTGCCAGTGAGAATAAGATCGTCCACATACAAAACCAGAATGACAATCTCTATGCCTACCTTCTTAATATACAAATTAGGATCTGAGGGGCTACGAGTGAATCCATGCTGCAATAGGTGACCATCAATCTTGATGTACCATGCCCTAGGAGCTTGCTTAAGGCCATAAAGAGATTTGATAAGACGACATACCTTGTGTGGATGATGTTCATCAACAAACCCTTCTGGCTGGGTCATGTACACTTCTTCTTTGAGATCACCATTTAAGAAAGCACTCTTGACATCCATCTGCTAAAGCTTCCATCCCTTCTGTGCTGCCAATGCACAGACCATTCTAATAGTTTTGATCTTCACAGTGGGTGCAAAGGTCTCTTCATAATCAATGCCTTCCTGTTGAGCATATCCCTTTGCTACAAGTCGTGCTTTGTACTTGTCGATAGATCCATCTGCCTTGTACTTTGTTTTGAAGATCCATTTGCAGCCAATGGGTTTCTTCCCTTCAGGCAGATCGACAAGTTCCCAAGTATGATTTTGCATCAGAGAATCATACTCTGCATCCATAGCCTTCTTCCACTGAGGTTGGCTTAAGGCCTCTCAAACTGTGTCAGGTTCAGTGCTGTCAACAACAGTACTCATGAGCGCAAGATTCACTTCATTTCTTGTCTGACTCCTGGTTCTAACTCCTGATGAAGTGTCTGGAAGAGTGTGCAGGTTAGAGTCCCTGATTGTACTTTGAACCCACTTTGGAGGTTGACTATGCTGCTGCTGGTGTGAAATGTTTTCTAGAGGGCCCAGATCAACATACAACTCTCCTTGTAGTTCACTGTCTCTGTGAGAGTCATCCATATGCTCATCATCTGATTGTGAGAGCAATTTATGAGAAGTAGGAGGCTGTTGCTCTTCTTTCTGTGATAAGGAATCGAATGACGATTCATCACATACCACATCTCGACTCTCATGTATCTTCATTGTCTCAGGATCTATGAGATGATAAGCTTTTGATGTAATACTATATCCCAACAATATACACTGAAGTGTCTTAGGATCAGTCTTCTTTCTCCTATTGGTAGGGACATGCATGTATGCAGTGCAACCAAACACCCTTAGATGAGAAATTGAAGGCTTGTGTCCAGTCCATACCTCTTCTGGTGTCTTGTGTTGCAGAATCTTTGTTGGTACCCTATTGATGAGGTATACATCTGTCCATACTACTTCTGCCCAAAATCTTTCCTCCAACTTGGCTGTGGAGAGCATGCATCGAGCCATCTCCATGACAGTTCGATTGCGACGTTCTGCAACTCCATTCTATTGGGGTGTATAGGGAGCAGTGAGGTGCTGCTTGATGCCATGATGCTTCAGGTATGCCACGAACTCCTTGGAGGTGAATTCCCCCCCTTGATCTGACCAGAGGACAAGAAGAGACTGGCCGACTTCTTTGACAACTTGCTTGTGAAAGTCCTGAACGTTGGAAAAGGCTTCATCTTTCTTCTTGAGAAAATACACCCAGGTCTTTCGGGAGAAGTCATCCATGAACAACTGGAAGTACTTATGACCTGAAAATGAAGCAGGCATGGGTCTGCACAGATCAGTATGTACCAACTCAAGGCGATGTGTAGCATGGAAGCTACTAGCCTTGAACGGATCCCGGTGTTGTTTACCTGCAAGGCATCCAGGACATATAGGCAATGAATTTGAAATTGGAGGAAGACCTCTTACCATTTGTTTGGAGCTGAGCTGATGCAAGGAGCTGACTGAAAGGTGCCCATAGAGATAGTGCCAGAGTCCCGTAGATTCTATTGTGGAGGCTGATAGAGCTACTGTAGGGGAGGAGACAGCATCTAATGCAAACAGTCTATCCTTCATAAATGCTCTAGCAAGTATCATACCTTCTCTTGAGATTAGATAGGTCTTGACCCCGTCCTTCACCTGGAACTCAACTTTCAGTTTGTGGTTCAGAAGCTTACTGACAGAGAGCAGGTTTGTTGTCAAACCAGGAACATACAGCACCTTGGTGAGGGTACAACGGCTTGCCCCAAGAGGAATGATGACCTTGCCTATACCCTCTGCAACATACTCCTTATTGTCAGCAATTCAAACTCTATCTCCAGTAGGTTGTTCTGTCAGTGCATCGAACAGCTCTCGATCGCCTGTCATATGCTTGCTGGCACCCGAGTCTATCAACCAAATATCCCTCGTGGGCTGCGAGGTTTGGGAGACAAGGACTAGATTATGATGAGTGCCGCAGTTGGCTATTTCTGGTTCATCTTCTTCTGATGCATCATCTTGTTGGGCTGCTACATTTCCTTTGTGCCTTCTGCGATGATGACGGCGTTTGGATGACTGAGTATCACTGCAACCAGAAAAGCCTTCTTTGCTTGAATTGCCTTTTGTTAAGGCATTGTACCAACAGTTGATAGTGTCATGATTGTTCTTGTTACATATATGACACCATCGGTTTGACTTTGGAGGCTTTGACTGTTGATGTTCTTATTGTTTATGTGGCTGCTTTCCACGAAACTTCTGACCTTTTGATTGTTTGGAGATCAGGGCCTTATCTTCTAGTTCACCTTGAATAGATTGAATGGCTTCTTCTTGCTGCAACAGATTCACCAATTCATCATATGAAACATCTTTCTTGGTGATGTTCAGCGTGGTGACAAAAATTTTGAACTGAGATGGCAGTGCTCTCAGCGTAATTGGGACAAGTAGTTTGTCCTCCACCTTTTCTCCAAGTGCAACAAGCTCAGCTCGCAGTTCAGATACCCGCCGTAAGAATTCCTCAACTTTCTCGCCAGCATGCATACTGAGTGTATGTAGCTTGGACTGTAGATGGAGGATCTTCATCTAGTTCTTCGCTTGGTAGATTGTGGAGAGAGAATCCCATGCCGCCTTTGATGTTGTTGCATCCCGAATGTGAGGTTGAACTTCATCGGTGATGCCGAGTGTTATCAACATCAATGCTTTGGCATCAGCCTTATCAAACTTCTGCCTTTCATCTGGGTCTGTTGGTCTGGTTATGTCACCTTTGATAATTCCCCATAGCTCCTCAAAAATGAGAATAGTCCACATCTTTGTCTTCCATGCGGCATAATTGGGCCCTTTCAAAAGTTGAGCATCAGAAAGAAGCAATTTCGGGGCAGACATTTTTTAAAAAATAATCCAGACAACAAATTTATTATTATTTTATTTGACAGTACATTCACTTTGAAGAGGAAATAGTGGCACGGAGATGAGCACGATAGGCCTATGCTGTGAGACGGGGACGCTTTGGTGTGCGTTCTACCTCATCTTCATCATCAGCATCATAACCCTCGTCTAGTTTTGCTCTAATCTTCCTTGCTTGACATTGTACATCAAATAGAAAGTAATCTAGCAATCCTTGCCTAAACAATTCATCAAATTGGAGATTACCGGTGTTTTGCAGGGCATCTAGAAGTGCAAAGTAGAAGCTTGAGCTTTCTGAAACAGCACGTCCGCCACGAGGTGGATCATTCGCATGATTGCTGGCCACACTGCTGGCATTGGGTGTGGTGGACATCTACTTTTGGCTTGCAATCTGTGCCAAAACCTTCTAGTCTCCTCCTCCACGTAGATTGCAACTTCAGTCTAGTAGTTTTTAAATGAAGGGTAGAAGAATGAACTCTACAGCATCAGACTGGGATTGGGATATAAACAAAGAATATATCTTGTGTTCCACTCTCACCGTATCACCCACGTTCCTACATATGTACACCAACTCTTCAAGGGGCTTTCTCCTTCGCTGTCTTAGCACTTCTCTAGTCTCCTTTCAGACCGTAAGCACCTTTCAGCCTCCTAGTCTTCTTCTCCAAGTCGCTTTGGCAAAGAAACTTTCAGATCATCAACAGCGATTTTCTCCTTCTCCAAGTTGTTGGCAGAGATCATCAGCAGCAGCACTCCATCACAGGTTTAGACTTCATCTGCTCAACATCAGCACTCCATCGCAGGTTTACATTGCCACAGACTTGGAACAGCGAGCACTCAATGCCTCCAGTGATCAGACTTGCTCTGATACCATTTAATGGACAGGCAGAAGAAAGAAAGAAATGCTTTATTTTATGATTATGGCAAATACATCAAGTGCATATATATCAGTGGCTATCAGTTATAAATTGGTGTAATTGCGTGGAAGGTGTAACCGCAGATGATAACTGATATAACTATGCAATGTAGTTACTAAACTAAACAATGTAATAATTACGCTAACACATTTGAGGTTTTAGATCCTCTATTGAATGCTCTCAAAACCTTAATTTTATCATCTTTCATAAGGGTGCATTGGTTCAAGCACATGAGATGAGGATTTTGGTTCCTCTTGAAAGTTGTAACTCCATCATCAAAATAATCTTCCTCACCTTAGTCATATTGGATCACGATTTTAATATCTTTTTCAAATTACACTTAAAACTTCACTCCAACCTTGGCGCAATGGATGGGTCGCATTGGATCCACATTTTGATATCTGGTTGAGAGTGGCACACTGGATCAAGATTTTGTGCTCCCCTCATGTCTTGGCACAGTGTATGGGAATTTTGATCTCCCTTTAGTACTTAGCCATTTTTTCAACTTTCTCAAGGTAATGTATATTGAAAATTATATTTAAGTATAAGAAATGAATTTCTTGTACTTTAAATATTTTTCAATATACCTTTCAGGATGTTTGAGATAGGTCTCAAATCCACTGGATTTAACATGTAGAATCTAGAATTTGGGGGATCCACCAGATTTCAGACTTAGTCAAATTTTTAGGATATCAGGATATCAGACTTAGTCATTTTCAGGATCTCAAACATGCATCAGGATATTATGATTTCTACCACAAGGCTATAGACTCAAACACCACTGACTTCATCATGCAACCAACCTAAGACATCATCCAAGACTCAAGCAAAGCATCAGAGCTAAAAAAGGGGGGGGGTCCCCATTTGCAATGGGGTGATGTGTGATTAGGTCACAACACACAATATATAGCTTTGAAGTACCTTAAAGAACAAAATCCTAAGACTAAAACTTCATATTATGATTCACTACTTTCCTAGGCATCTATTACATGATTATATACCATCTCCCAATCATAAGAGTCCTCCGCATCGGTCAAACAGATTACAAACTCCAATGAAAGAGATGTAATGTGTGTACATGGATAGATTGGACCTAAACTTATCTGAATCCTCCACAAGTGAATGAATCCATGTGCAATTATTAGAGAAGGTCACCCACATCCCAAATCATCTTAAATGATGTGTAATTTAGATCCACAAGTCGTGAACATGCTCTACAAGTATTCTCCTTTATCTATCTTGCCTAAGACTCTCTGAATGCTCTGCTATGAGAAAATAGTTGATCTTCTAATAGCAATATCTTTCTGGAAATTGATCCAAATGATCTAAAATTTGGATATGATGTGCATGAAGATGTCTAGATGTTAAGTCCATCTCTAGAAGGTCTGAAACAAAACTACATTAGAATATGGATGAAAATACAAAAACTGCTACTGACTGAACTAACTGTACTGGACTAGGGAAATGAAAGAAACAAAATGAAATGCAAATACTTTTGGTTGATACAAGATTTCTCTTGAATTAGGGATGCCCTTACATTAATATACAAGTCAATCAAATTAAGACTAAGGGTACAAATCATGTGTGCTCAATTTAATTTTAGCCAGTGCTTCTAGGTTGCAACAATGATAGTCCATGCTCATAAATGGAACTAGGTCAACCTAAAGAGAATTTAGAAGCTTCTCCCACTCTTTGTCCAAGGGTGGATTGATCATCTATAAGAGTCTAAAGTGGCACTCTTGTTTAATGGTGCATTCATAGGATACCTCCTATGCTTGAGCCATAAATGTTTGTACAAGGACCTGAAGCTCTATCAATGTCTTGAAAACTAAGTGAACTTCTTTGATAAAATGAGCTAAGGACCACATGTTGAATATAGTTTATTCTTGGCTCTTCTCATTCACTAGTTCTAGAAATGTGGCTCTTCTCATTCACAAGGCTTAGGTGATGTGGCCTCCATTTTATCCTTGTAATATGATCTTCACAAGACCTTGATGTGGTAAAGGGAAGCCACTAACTATTTGAGCTATTTAATTTGGACCTTTAACGTCTTGACCTCCTTTGATTCTTCTATTATATTCTTTAGGTCAACCTCCTTTTCTCTTAGGCCCTTGAGTGTCTAGTCCTAGGTGTCCACTTAATTATTTAGTTTTTCTATCTCATAATCTTCACTAGAGGCCTTTTCCTTTAGTGATCCTATTTCAATAGTATTGGCACTAGTTTTAGCCTTTTCATATATTAATTATACCTCCAAGTTTTCCACTTGATTTCATAATACATTCTTGGTGGTTGTCTTAGTTACCATCTATCTTTTCCCTAGTGCCAACTCTATTCTTGCTTTAGTCAATTTCATTTTAATCTCTAGGAGTTGCTTCTACCTATGTATCTTTAGCTTCAATGGCTTTCTCTACAAGTTTGGTGACATAGCCTTCTAATGCCTTTATTTTCACTTCAAATGCTTTAAGTATGTACAAATTTTCAAAGTCTGAACCACTTTATGTATAGCTTTTCTAACTATCTCTCTCTCTCGCCCCATCTCTATCTCTCTATCTCTTCCTCTTTTCTCCCTAGACCTATATATCTAGATATTTCTCCCTCTATCTTTTAATATCTCTATCCTCCCTCTTTCTATCTCTCTCCCTCTCTAAAGCCTTTCAACAAATCCATTTTGTGCATATCCTGCAACCATGGTATTCCAGGAGAATGAAGATGCTACTACTGTTCTTGATAGTTGGGAGACTATTGAGGATGCCACCCCTAGGGAATTTTGGGGGAAATCAGATGATAAAGATCTTCCACCCTCTACTAGTGTTGATCTTGTTGCTTAGTGTTTTGTATGTCTTTCAATGTTAAACATTATGTTTTGATTGCGTTTTGAGGCTGTGACATATTTTTTATTCACCTTTTGAGGCTATGAATGCATGGGTGTGACTTTTTACCACCCTACTTTTTTTTGTGTGTGAATGTGTACTATTTATTCCTTTAATATAATTTAAATAGGATGTACTATTTATTCATTAAAAAAAATTCCTAAGAGTTCTGATTATGAGTACAGTGATATTTCTAACTGCTAAGGGAAGATAAATAGCTAAAATTTCTATATTGTCGAGTCCAAAAAATTCTAAAGACATAAAGAGCTAAAGAATAGGTCCCTAGATTAGGGACATCTTGATGGAATCCTAGACTCTATCTATCTATCCTAGGGTTGGTTGAACATCTTTGTACTTTGTTCTGGGATTAAGGGGATGTAGTGGGATGGTCACTGAGGCTTGGTCACAATTTTGTGTTTCCTTGGATTAACTTGTTCATAATTTAGAATATTTTTTCATGAGACAAACTTAAAAACAAGATTTAAATGATTTTGCTTGTTTCATTGTCATTGGAAAAGTACCACTGTTATCTGTTGCTTTTGTTCCATGTAGTGTTCGATGTTGATATTGCATATTTCTATGTGTTTTATAGGATATAAAATTGCGAGGAGGTGGCAAACAATTCAACATTAAGAATTCACAATGGGAATTGCTCCAATCACACATTTCATACCGACTGTCATATTCACTATGTGTAAGTATGACAACCTTTTTGATATTGCTATATGCAGGAATATATATTTTTTTATTCGTCAAGGTTACATCACATACTGTTAAGCTAAAGTATACATGGATTGAGTGAATATATCCTTGTCTTATTATCAGGGCTATGCATCTATCCTTTATTTAAGGATGCCATCAAATTTCAAGATTATTTTGAGGGGGGTAATGGTTGAACATCACAGCATAGCTAATGATATGAAATTTTCGAAAGTAGTAACTTACAAGCCACAATTTGGTGCTGGTATGAAAGAGGTAAAGAGGAATTTCTATTCTTTTGTACTTTGAGATGGCTGTTTGTATTTCATGTCATGAATAATAATGCTACTACTCTTCCTCGTCATTTTTGCTTTCCAAAGCACATTTACTAAAGAAGTACTTGTAACATATACATGATAAGAATGTGACCTTTTATGGATGTGCATTTTGTTGTCATTTTGATGTTCTTTCCACAAGATTAGATGAAAATTATTACATTTATGGCTGCAGTTCTATTCTAATGCCTTTGTCATGTAGAGTTGTTGTGAATTTATCTGATGGATTTTTATACTATGTACATGGAGATCTGATTGATGTATCTAATTCAATTATATGCAGGTAGTAGTTCGAGCAACCATAGGATTTACAAAAGAAGCTCCCTTTCTTGATATTGAAGGTTTCAATGTTTATCACAAGAATCGACTTATCATGGTTAGTAAAGAGCACCTTTACTTTAAAACAAACAATATGCATGTTCCATAAAATATTGGGGATAATTTGATAAACAGGAAAGAAATCTTTTCCATTTTAGACACTATATTTCTTCATTGTTTCTATTAGTCGGTAGTCATATGTAGCCTTTATTTGCTTCCACTATCAAATACCTGTCAAATTTACGTTTACTTTTTTTTTTAATATTGCTATCTAGTATTGTTGAGATTTACTGATAAATTTTATTCCTTTTTGTTAATGCTTTCTTACATAGCCCTTTTGGAAGCTTTGGCAAGGTAATAGGAGTAGAAAAAGAGGTATCATAGGTATGTATTTAAACTCTATTTAACCCTCTTCCAATGTGATGTAAGTGAGCAAGATCTGTAGTAACATTATATTGAAAAATGAAAGGGCATATCATGGACGGAAGATTGTGCTAAAACTGATTATTTTGGTAATGTGATTATAACCCATTTCTGCATATTGTAAATTTTAATGTGTATAACAGGTGTTCTTGAGGCAAACTTCATTGAGCCTGCACATGATAAACAGGACTTTGAAAGAACTGCAATCCTACTTCGGTTAGAAGCAAAACTCAAACAGATGACTCATAATTATTGGTATGTCATGATTATTTTTAAAATTATGGGTTGAAGTACTTCTCTAACACAATAATTTAATACTTATAGTGCATAATATTTCCACAAAGTCACGTTCTTCACAGCAGCTGGAGTCTTCCCTGTTGGTATTATTAGTTTGTTGTTACTGAAGTTCGAGTCCAGTTTTCTAATTTTGATTTTAATCAGGCGGCTACATTAGTGAACTTTCAAATATCTTATACATGTCAAGATGTCGCACTATCATGAAATATTAGGAATTATATTTTAAGTTTGTAATATGAAGAAAAGTGGACTGGGACACCTCCTCGTACTTATCTTAGGGGGATAAAGGGAGTACGCTCCCCCTCCCTTTCCATCTCTCCTTCCCCTAAATCCCAATTCTGGTTTCTTTATAAAAATATTGACACAGGATCTTGAAGAAACTTTTGAGATGTCCCCTTTTAATGTATATTTAATTACGTACAAGATTTGAAGTTATACATCAGAAAGAGGAATCACACAACTGTGAGTCTGTGCAGTCAACGGAATGCAGAAATAACCAGTAAAGGGCTGCTGTATGGTTTGAGGTTGGTAAACCATAAAATCCTCAAACCAGCTTCCGAACTACAAAAGAATCCTTAATTGGAGAGACAATGAATTGACAGAACTACAAGAGGTCACTTGGGTGGTTAGGACACCTACCTCAGACGCCATACTATCGTTTTGATGAGTTTGAACTTTGAGTTTTAAAGTCTCCAGGATCTGCCCCCGATTCAAGATAAAGTAAACTGAAAGCTCTCTCAGCCTTGTAGCTGCAATGCTTGTAGGTGTAGCAACATATACCAACAAGACAATACCAGGAATGAAGAATGCACCTACTGTAAGATTTATGAGGGAAGCCAATTGAAACTCCTGATATTGCTACAGTTGTCATTGAGCAATGGGAAGGACAAGTGATAACCTCAAAAAATCATGGAGCAGGATTAGAACTTGATGGATGGGCATTTCAGAACAATGCTCAGAAAGTCTGAAAAGGAAGTGGTTAACGTCAACAAATAATCCTTTGCAGGATGTGGTTGTGAGATCCTTTGCAGGACTACCATTATGACATCAAGAAGATCCAGCAGAAATCCATACAGAATGAGACCCCTGCCATGGACTATTATTGTGATCCCTTGCTACTGTTGTGATCTTTTTAAGTTCTAAGCTTCTCAAAATCAGACCTTTCTTGGACTACTGCAGGCCCTTTGCAGAACTACTGTGGTAATTGTTGTGTCATGGGATCTTGCACTATCATTAAATTGTTTGGATCCAACGTTAGGGCAGTTGTGAGGAAGTTTTCTAGTGTATAACCATAAACAACTAATAACAATTATGCTTTCTTAAGAACATTGACTATTTATAGAGCTTTAGAACTATGTTACCAGAAACGCAACGGAAGGCTTCCATTTCCCGTTTTAACGGGCAAAGGGTGAAACGCCGTTTCCGTTGTGAACGGCCGTTTCTAGCTTGCCGTTTGCATTTCTTCCCGTTGCCTTCTGTTTTTTGCATTTTCATATTTGATTTTAAGAAAGTTCTTAAAAGATTTAAATAAAAATTCGTGCTTCTGTTTTTTGCGATTTTGTTTTTTTCGTTGAAATTTTGGTGAGTTATTTGATTTTTAAACCTAACTTAAAATTCTAATAACAATCCGTACTTCTGTTTTTTGCATTTCTAATTTTTTTCATTGAAATTTTGGTGAGTTATTTGATTTTTAAACCTAACTTAAAATTTTAAACTTATGTTGTGCCCTTTTCTTTATTTACTTAACGTTATTTAATATGAATTTGTTTTATTTTTAAAATGTTTTATATTTATTCTTATTTTTATTTTTATTAGAAATAATAATTAAAGTTAGAATATATAATTGTATTTATAATTTTTGGATTTTTAAATTAATTTAGAAATATATTTTAAATATAAATATATATTTTAATTTTTATAATTATATTTATGAAAATATATATGTATATAAAATCCGTTTCTTATACACAACCTCTAGATACTCCGTTTCTCATCATGTTGCCGTTTCGGTTGCCTTTTTCGTTTCTCATTTCTGGTAACATAACTTTAGAAGCCAGCTGACAAAATCTGTAGAGGAAGACTGTCATTCTAGTTCCTGCAAATGTCCCGTAAGACACCCGGAACCCCTTCGTGGGGTCAATGTTCTGGTACAAGCTCCTCAAAGGATTGGGGAGAAAGGGATCAACTGTAAACACGATCAGCTCCTAGGTCTCAAACGGACAGAGGACTCCCCTTCCACCTCAAGGCACCGCTTTCAGGGAGGCTAGATATGGTCAGTATAGGAACTCCCACAACAGGTCGCATCAAAGAGACTTCGAAAGAAGCTGGGGTAGAAGAAGAACTTTTCAGAAAGGAAGGAGGTTTTTTAACCAGAAGAATTACAAAGGAGGCCCTAACTTCCAAAACAGAACCAGTGGGGAGCAGTCAGAGTGAAGGGTATCTGAGGTTAGACCCAAAATCGTAGAGGTGATAAGAAAAAATCCTGTTGAGGTCTTGGTTTCACTGCCAGATGATGCTTTGAAGGAGAGACAAGAAATTCTAAAGGAAAAAGCCTTTATAGGTAAGGTAGTGAATACCCATTATGGTTCTGATGATTTCCTAACTTGGGCAAAAGATTCTTGGGGTAAAATGGAAGAGATTGATTATCTAGGAAATGGGTCTTTTGCTTTCATCTGTACCGACCAAATGCAGAGGGACAAAACCTTAGATAAGATTCTGTGGAAGTATGGAGATAATTGTGTTTACTGTCAACCGTGGAAAGCCAATTTTTCCTCAGGGACAGAGAAGATTCCTTTTTTACCCATGTGGGTTCAAATTTCAAATTTACCAGCAGAATATAGAACTCTGGAAATTCTGAAATTGATAGGCGAATCCATGGGAGACTGTCAAGACATTGTTTAAAACAAATAACCAAGTTGGACTTCAGATGTAAGATTAACGATTCTCATGAGGATGGCTAAAGAATTTCCCAAGAAGGTAAATATAGCAAGCACTGAAGGTGTTTGGGAACAGGACGTCTTCTTTGAGGTGCCATTGGATTTGGAGCAAGCTCTGGAGAACTCTTCAGATGGTGATCAAAGAGATAATGAGGATGTTCAATCCCTCAGTCAGGGCTTGAATATCCCTCAGGGGCTAGGAGCTTCTAGAATGGAGAATGTACCTTCACATGACCTTCAGGAAGAAGATTTTTCTCTTCAAATCCTGGAAAGGCCCTTGGAGAGTTTACCTCTTCAAGAGAAAGATCCTTTAGAGACTCATTGTCATTCAGACTTTGTAGAACTTCAATCTATCTCTGCAGAGAATCTTCAAGAGTACCAGGAGTGTCTAAATGGTGAGAATGCTAAGGATCTTGGAAAAGAAGATGGCCTGGGCAAATAAAAAAAGGACCCATCTGAAGGGGTCTCAAGAAAACCTGTAGAGAATGGGGAAGGTTCTGAGCGTTCAGACATTAAATTGCAGGTATTGTATGAGAAAGCTATTTCGAAGTTTACAAATTCTTTGTATGAAGAATTGGCAGAGGAAGTTCTGCAAGAAGATGAGTCTCTCCTCGACACATCCTCTCCAGGTATACATCAAACTCTTATGGCTACCAAAAATGCAAAGAACACACCCTCTAGGAGGAGTTTAAGATAGAAGAAAGGAAAGGAACTTTATGAGATTCTAGGAAACATGGAAAAAGTTTCTCCCAAAACATCCAAAAAGAGGGGAGCAGGAAGCTCTCCTTAGGAGCAATGAAACTCCTCACGTGGAATGTTAAGGGCTTAAATACCCCTAACAAAAGACGTCTCATCAAGTCCCAACTTGATGAGGAAAGAGTAGATATATTGATGTTGCAAGAAACTAAATTAGATGCTGATGCTGCATCTTTTTTCTTTAGCAAATGGAAAGATTGGGAAGCAGAAACACATCCATCTAATGGCTCCTCGGGTGGTTTAGCAATTCTATGGAATAAGAACTTACGAAAGTTCAAGGTAGTGGGCAACAGAGACCACTGGATCCTGGGGAAATTCCCAGGAGTTTTCTTTGGGAAAAACTTGTGGATTATGAACGTTTATGGTCCTTCAGGAGCAAACCAGAAATCCCATCTCTGGTCATACTTGTCAAAGCTCTTGCAAATGTTAAGAAATGAGGTGGTCATTCTGGGCGGTGACTTCAACGTGTTTTTGGACGGGTCAGAAAAACAAGGTGGCTCTTCAAGGTCTTCTCAATTGATATCAAATTTTGGGGCCTTTGTTAACACTTGTTGCTTACAAGATTGTAGGTCGTCCAATGGGATCTTCACATGGTCAAATAGAAGAAATGATGGTTCAGGAGTAGTAGAAAGGTTGGACAGGTTTCTTCTCTCTTCACAGTGTATTCTAGGAAACTTGAGCTTCTTTTCCTCTATCCTCCCATTTACAGGTTCTGACCACTTCCCGGTGAGCCTTTCTTTTGGAGGATCTCAAAAAGATATGAGTATTTTTTTCCGGTTCCAAGAAATGTGGTTTAGGGGCCCTGATTTCATTCCCAATCTTCAAATTTGGTGGAAGCCAGCTCCTTTTGTAAAATGTTCTAGAATGTTTCAATTAGCCAAAAAATTAGAATTTGTTAAAAAGAAGATTCTAGAATGGAATAAGTCCCACTTCAAGAACATTTTTTCAGAGAAGAAAAGAATTTTAAGTGATCTATCACTAATTGAAGAAGAAATATTTCAAGGGGGGATGAACCAAGACTCTTTTCAAATAGATAAACTCCTCTGCTCTTAGCTTGAAGAGGTTTTATTGAGAAAAGAAATCTTCTAATGTCAAAAATCTAGATAAACCCAGTTGAAAGAGGGTGATAGAAATACTTCCTATTCTCACTTGTCAACTAAAGCTCGCAAGCAGAGTTCTAGGATTCACTGGATTAAGAAGGATGGCGGTTCATTTGTTCAGAACTTGGAAGAGATAAAAGAAGAGGCACAGTCTTTCTTCAAGCATCTTCTTTCCTCAAGCATTTCTCACTCCAGGATAGATTTCAACAACTTCAACCTCCCTAAGAAACTTTCAGAAGAAGATAATCAAGAGCTTCAAAAGGATTTTATGGTAGAGGAAATAAAAGCTGTGGTTTTTTCTCTAAATGGGGATAAAGCTCTAGGTCCAACGGTTGGTCAGGCCTGTTTTTTCAAAAGTGCTAGGATTTTGTCGGTCAAGACGTTTTTCTAGCAGTCGAGGAGTCCATGAAGTTTGGCAATGTTCTCAAGGAGTTTAATCGCACCTGGCTAGTTTTGATACCAAAGGTATGCTCGCCATCTTCTTTTGAAGAATTCAGACTGATCTCACTTTGCAATTTCATTTACAAGGTCATTTCTAAAGTGGCAGCATTGAGATTGGCATCCATTCTCCCACAAATCATCTCAGATGGACAAGGAGGTTTTGTGCCTAGGAGAGAGACAACAGAAGGAGCAATTCTTGCTCGCAAAATCCTACACTCAATCAACAAAGAAAGGTTACCCAGTATGGTGTTAAAGTTGGACATGTCCAAGGCATATGACAGGGTCGAATGGGACTTTCTCCAATTTGTTCTATCCTCTCTTGGCTTTTCTATGCGCTGGTTAAAATGGGTCTTTTCTAGGATCAGAGGGGTAAATAGTTCAGTTCTGATTAATGGCAGTGAATCCCCCTATTTCCAAACTTCAAGGGTTTGAGACAGGGAGATCCCATATCCCCTTATCTCTTTATTCTGATGATTGAAGCACTAATTTGGTTGATAAGACAAGCAAACAATAACATAATTTGGAAAGGAATAAAGGCTAAAGCTTTCAGCATCCTTGTGACTCATGCTTTTTTTGCTGATGATACCATTATTTTTGGTAAAGCCAGTACGAGAGAGGCTCTATCCATCAAAACAACGCTGACTTTATATTGTGAATCTTCTGGCCAAATGATAAATCCTTTGAAGTCCAAAATTTACCTATTCAACATCCCACAAGATCAGCTTCCAGGTTTTTCAAATCTTTTTAATTTCAAATTGGAATCTTTGCCAGGAAAATATCTAGGATTACCTCTCTTCAATGGACGACACACAAAAAGCTTATGGAGAGGAGTATTGGATAACTTATCACACAAGATATAAGCTTGGAAAGGAGGATGGCTCTCTCTAGCTGGTAGACTCATGCTACTCAAATCAGTCCTAACAGAAGTTCCAATTTATATGATGTCTTCTCTCCAAACTCCCAAAGGTATTCTAGATGAAATTGACAAAATTTGCAAGAGATTCCTTTGGCAAGGAACTTTAGACACAAAAAAGATTCATCTTATTGCATGGGACAAGATATGCTCCCCGAAATCCCAAGGGGGAGCAGGTGTTATTAATCTAGAAATGCAAAACTTAGCATTGGGAGCAAAATTGGCATGGAAGATGTACAAGCATCCACATTTGAATTGGGTCAAGATGTTTCAGAAAAAGTATTTGGATAGCAAGGCTCTAGAAACAATTTTTACGATTTCTAATCCTCCAAAGGGCTCCTCCATGTGGACTTTTATTATCAAGTTTAGGCAGGTTATTCTTCCCAAGCTATCATGGATAGTTCACAATGGGAAAAAAACATCCTTTTGGGATGACCGATGGAATGGCTGTCCAAAAATTTCTACTCTAGGAAATTTTAGGGAGGCAATGGCCTATCTAAAAAGATTTTGGGCTGAAAAAGTATGCTCATACTTCACGGTGGACTCAAGTTCAATTCCAATGAAGGCAAGTTGGAAGAGTTTCGAGAACTGCAACTTTCCTCTTGATCAGAAAATGGCCCTTTCTAGGATATTAAAGGATCGTCCTATCTTCCTCTCATCTCAAGAGGATGAACTTATTTGGACAGGTGACAATTCGGGGAGATACAAGGCCCATTCAGGATATCAATCCCTATCAGCAAGGGCCAAAGTGGATTGGCCCTTCTATCTCTATTGGGCAGATCCAATTCTCCTAAGAGCAGGAACTTTCACATGGCTAGCAGTGAACAACAGGATTCTTACTGGGGATAGAATAGAAAAACTTTCCTTAGGTTCAAATTTCAATTGTGTCTTTTGCCAAGATGAAAAAGAATCAATAGACCATCTTCTCATACGATGTAATTTCAGTCACCAATGCTGGAAACATATTATGCAGATTTTGAACTGGTCATCCCCTTATCAGGCACATTGAGGGATTGGATAAAAAGTTGGCCACTTCTGAATAAGGATGCTTATTTCCATGATTTGTGGGCGATATGCCCCTTTGTGTTAGTCTGGACCCTTTCGAAGGAGAGAAATTGTAGAATCTTTCGGAATTCTGCAAGGTCGTTTTCAGAAGTTTGTAATGAGATGGAATCTCTAGTGGTGGAAACAACTCTTGCAAAATTAAGAAGGTGGATTCCAAAGAAGTCAAAATGGACCAGCTGGGATGCTCTAATGTCCAAAAAATGGAAAGGCTTACAAAACCTCCCACAAAGTACATTCCTTCAAGCTCCTAGCTCAAATATTGACAGAGCCTCAGTCAAATGGATTCCGCGCTACCTACCCCTTTGTTAAAATCAATTTCAATGGAGTGAGTAGAGGTAAACCTGGGACTTTGGCCCTGGGATGTGTTATCAGAAATTATGAAGGAAAACTGTTATCAGCGAAGGCCGCTAAACTCCCAGAAGTAACCAATAACAGAGCAGAAGCTTTGGCCCTTTTGAATGCTATCCAATTAGCTCAATCAAAGGGATATAAAGAAATTTCCTTAGAAGGGGATTCATTGGTAATCATTTCAGCTTTCCAATCTGGGAAGGTAGAGAACTGGTATATCAAATACATTTTAGACCAAGTTAGGGAGGCTTTGAGTTCTTTTGATGCATTTGATATCTTTCATTGTTACAAAGAGGGAAATAAGGTGGCGGACTGGCTGGCAAATTATGCCCTTGATCATACAGAAGAAATAATTTATTTTAATTCAGATCTTCATGAAGGTCTAGAAGCCTTAAAGTTTCTGTTGGCACAGGATGTAGGTTGCCCCTCTTTTCACAACAATCCAAATATAGGAGCTTCATAAGACTAGCTTCTAGTATCCCTTCAGGCTTTGGCTTGCTAGGGATGGGTCGGGTGGGCGGACTAGAGAAAGACACGGGGTCCTCAAATTCCTCTAATGACATGACTTCCACATGGACTCTTGCGCTGTCTTCTGTTTTTTTGTTGTCTCGCCCGCTACCTTCCTCACCACCCCAAGGCGTCTTCCAACTGGCGGCACCTACTCCCTCCTCAATTTATTTCTCCCAATGGTTAAATGCATTAAATG
Source organism: Cunninghamia lanceolata (assembly GCA_027924645.1). Lineage (NCBI taxonomy): Eukaryota > Viridiplantae > Streptophyta > Pinopsida > Cupressales > Cupressaceae > Cunninghamia > Cunninghamia lanceolata. The sequence goes on along the minus strand of BSBN01001670.1, from coordinate 1,436,628 downwards.
AGGCCTTTACCTTCGATCCTAGTGGATTTCCTTGGTATTTCCTTCTACGTCACACGTCCTTCGTCCTCGTTTTTTGTCCAACGTTCCCCTTGCCACATTATCCCTCCCTGACAGGGCAACTCAGATATCCAGGTCCCTCGCTTTTGTCTATCAATTCACCTCTCAAGCTCCAATGTACGCTGCCACCGCTCGGTACGATCGCCTCTCTGCAGAAGTCTATTAAATGTAGGGGACGAAGCGGCCTTCAGTACGGGGGATGAATGTTGTCATCCATTCATGTCTATTCAATTGCAGCATTCATTTCGCAATTAATCCAGGAGGATTCTTTTTTGCCTTTTTGAATTCATCTCTTCCTCATTTGCGATATCCTCCACTTCTCTCTTCCTCTATGTTCATCTGGTTTTTACTTGTGTTTTCGAGTAGCGTCCATATTGTTACAGGGCTTGCTTCCATGGAGGGCGAGGTTACAAACCTTCCAATCTTCTTTCCTCCCTTTCAGTGGGAGACGACAATTGAAGGGAGTGTGGGAATTGTGGACCTGAATACTGTCTTTCAGCTTGATTGTACGCTTGTCCAATTTGCAGTTCAGACGATTTGCAATCAGAGGTGGCTGCAAGGAACTCCAGAGAGGGAGATAAAATGGTCTGAGGTTGTGTGCGTTTTTCTTTCAAATCTCATGGATATAGTGCAGGATGCTCATTTCATTCTCCCCATAGCGATGGGTGTCATCAATTGTAGCTTGTTCAACGTGGAGAGGTGGAATGAAGCGATGGCTAACTATGACATCATGGTGGGTGACAATTGGGTTGGTCTGTTTCCTGCAGAAAAGCTCCACACCAGAAGGTCTTATGAATGCATATATAGGAAGATGCAGCATGGTCTTAGCTGCGGGTGTATCTGCTTGCTGGAGAGAGCCCTCAAAGGGCACGCCCATTCTGTGCCAAAGGCGGTTAGACAGAGGTGTAAGGATCTCTTCTTAGCAATAAGGTTCCTCTGTTTTCACGCAGCTGATCTGGCTCCACGCCATCGCAGACTCTCTGAAGAAGTCAAGGATGCATCAGAAGCGGAGGCAGAGGAACCCCCAGACCAGATAGACGACGAAGAGATGGCTGCAGTGGAGAGCGGTGTCCTGGGAGCGGTGGCTGGTGTCGAGGATTAAAGTTGTTTCCAGTGTTTTGTGTGACGGGTGACGTTTGGTAGCGTATGATTTTTTTTGGTGTTAGTCTTCTGTAGTTTTCGGTTTTACGCTTTTTGAGCAGATTTTCTTTATATCTGCTATGAGGGGTGAGGAAATACTGATCCCCCCTCTTAATGTATCTACCTTATTAGTCATATTATCAATATAGTTATAGTCTGGGGCTGCACCCCTTATATTTAAAAAAAAAAAACAATTATGCTTTCTTTGATGATTAATTAGGTATAAGAATGGATTAGATTAGTTGGATGCATTAACATATATTTTTGTTTCTTCGATAGTGGTTAAAATCATGTTAATATTTGTAAACGAGGATGTCTATAGACTTCTTGTTTGACATGTGGTTTTCAGTTTTTTAAACTTTTGCATAGGATTGTTGCTTAAGTTTCTGATTTTTCTTGTGTATATTTGTTTGTACCATGCAGGAAAGAAAATTGTGGATTACTAGGATATCAAGCAAGTAGAGCCAGAGCTAATAATCGTCAAAGTGATTCACATTCAATCGAAAATGCTCAACCATTAGCAAGCAGCAATCCACAAAATGATTTCTCTCCAATCCAGAATCCTCTCCCATTAGCAATATTTGCTTCTGGCCTTTTGCCTCAGCAAATTAGCAGACCAGACTTGCCCGTCTCAACAGTTCCTGGTAGTGATTTTCAGGTACATCTCATATGCTCAATGACTACAATTCCCTGAATAATTGCACTGGAATTTGCATTTGACTGATATATGGAAGACATCTAGGTAACGTGATAATTGATTACATTCCCATTGGTGGCGGATTTGAAGCTTCTAGGCCCTGTAATTGTTATCCTATGCAACCTAGTTACCATAAAACTGAAAAAATTAAAACATACTATGCCATTAGCACAGCTGTATTTTTATGTCGAAGCACATCTCTTAGGTGGTAATAGGAGATGTCATGTTTCCTTCTATCCTCCTAAAGCAGGGATAGACACTACTAATTCTATCAAAAGTGATTTGTAGTGATGTTTCTAAAAATTGCTAGACATTATTAAATTAGGTAAGAGGCCTGAACTAGGACTTTTTTTGGCAGCTCATAGAATGGCATGGGAAATACTTACATGCGATTCTGAAGAAATTAAGAGACATTTCTACCAGTTTCTCTTATCTTCTTGTTTGAAATTTGTAGAAATTGTCATCCTCTTTCCTATTAATCTCGCAGACATAGACCAGCATATTGAATTTAAGAGAATTTTTTTTTACAAGGTCATTTTTGAACGATTCACTTTCTATAAGATATACTAGAATAGGCAATAGCTTTGCATGGCCCACCTTTTCTAACTAAAATGCTCAATAACTGTATCCCATAATACTTCAAATGGATTTATGTTCGGAACAGGAAACCAAAGGGTGAAAAGGTGAAAGTTAAAAAGCTACCCAAATTATGGTCAAATACAAATGTTTGTTATAATTCAAACTGCTGGCATTGAGATCTGTTCGTTTTATATCATCAAATTGAAAACAGATAGCTAGTATAAGAGACTACGTGAAAACATAAAAAATTTGCATATGTAGTTTTTTATATCCTGGCGTGTCTAACTGTGGGTTTTTGACTGCAGACTGCTGCCAATGGAAAAGAGCTGCAATCAGTGGCAGGACCTTCAAATAGCTTAGTGGAAAAAATATCGGATCAGAACATACAACTATTCATAAGGTAGTCTAAATTAAATTTATTCATAAGATAGTTCTCTTTATTGAGGGTTATTTTGGTTAGTTGCTTAGTTCAGTTATTTTATTCATACTTCTTATCAAGTAAACCGTTTAGCTGCTTAGTTCTGTTAAGTAGCTGTTTAACATTTAGTTTTACTCAATAAATCAGATCTCTCCATGCTTTCGTTGCCAAGTGTTTATTAATTCAGTTAGAGATACTTCTATTCTTCCCTATATTTGCTATACTGGGCTCTCTGTTTCTTTGAAAATTTAGGAGTTGCTTTCCAGCTGAAGGTTCCAGATTATTACTGCTGGACCAATTCTCCAAATTGCTTTAAGAAGTCCCTTCCTTGTCCTATCTAGCCAAGCCTCTATCCTCATTTTTTTCTGATTATGCGCCAGCCCACCATATGTTTCTTTTTCTAAAGAATCAGGCCCACTTCCTACGCTACTCTTCAGTGCTGGAAGAGTTGATCTTCATTTTCCTTGTTTTCTTTGCACATTGAGAACCTAGAGGGAGGCCATGCTTTTGCTATATCGTTTCTTAATAACAAGAAAAGTTTTGGAAACGATATGGTTTGCCTTCTATTCTCTCTTCATTTAGTAATTTGCATGCCTGTATTTAATTCTCTCGAGGTTTGTTTTAAACCTAGAGTTTGTGTGTCCATATCAGTAATCTTGTTGTATTGTTTGGCTGTCATTATTGAAATATCTATTACTTTATTTCACGCATGCATACTCTTTGCTTTCTTGAACAAGATTTATGTTTGAGCTAGCTCATTGCTTGCAAAATATTGATTACCCGTACAAAGTTGAATTCATCCTTCTGGTTTTCAAAATATTGATATAAGGAAATAATTTTACCATAATTCTGCAGTTTGAAAAGTCTAATGTTATTGATTATTTGGATCAGGTGTGAGAAATCTCGTCAAAGACAGCTGGAGCTAAATCAGAAGGTAAGACCTTGTTGCAATTTTTATTTTTTCTGCCTTTGGTCTAACTTCTTTCTTGGAATGTGTTTGAGAGATAGTTGATTGGAACTGATAGTTCTCAAACTGGAATAATGAGAGTAAGAGTTATACATTATGTGTCTATTGCTTCTGACATTCGTAGCCTTTTTTGTTGAATAGATAAGAAATCTGGAGAGTGAATTGAAGAATGCCAAACACAAATTGATGGTACTTGCATCTAATGTGGATCTTCAGAAGAAGCAAAGACAAGCTGCCTTGTAAGTGTAGGTTGTATAGACCGTTAATTATGCATATTTTGGCGGATGGATAAGATTTTAATTTGAAGTCACATATTCTCGGAAAATAAGTTGCATATCTTCATAGGTTGATGTGCTTATTTTCTGTCCTCTTCTGCTATTCATTAAGGATATTTATTCAATTGTAGGGATGCACAGAGCTGTTGATAAGAGCCTTCGAAGAATCCCGATGGCTGAAGTGAAAACAAAAGAACTTTAAGATTGAAATGCATTTAGAATTCTGTGAATTGCAGTCCTTTCCGGGGGAGCAAATTGTTGAAACAGTTTTTGTTTCTAATGCATACGGAAATATTATAAAGGAGTTTTATTCCAACTATTTTGTGTATCCAATTGAAAGGCTTGACTGATAGTTATGAGGATTTAAAGAGTTCACAATGAAATGAAGTGATGACATGAAAGATGCAACACAAATATAATTTTTTTATCTTAGGAAACCCACTAAGTGGTGAAAAACCCACTTAGTAGAGGAAATTGCTCTTTTATTAGTGTATTTTCTAGATGGACAAGTACAAGTGCATTACATTCTTTGGCAAGCCCTTCTATTTCAACTTTCTACCTCTAAGAGATACAATTCTTTAATTTTCCCCCTTTTATCCAATAGATGGTTTTACACCATACTCTCCCCTTCTCTATGTACTTGTTGTTCAAACACCCCTCTTGTTGAATTGAAGGATTCTCTAATGGAATAGAAAATGGAAGAATCTGTTGTTTACTTCACATTCCATTTGGCTTCATATGGGTTGAAACTGTAGGTTGAGGACAAAATTGTAGGTGTGAGATTAACATCCAATTTATAGGGCTGGCCCTAGTTCTTAGCCTTCTACATTGTTATTTAAATCTAATTTTTATTTTATTTTTTGATTATTTACATCTAACATTCTAGGGTTGATTTACATTTAATTAGGGCTTGAGCTTTTATTGCTTGTTCTCTTTAATCCATACCCTCCCACCCTTGCTTACTGTATGGATTATTTCTAGATCACTTACCATGGACACTTATGAACCTTAATCTTATGATCATCTCTATGCACATATCAAAGATTATAAGGTGTTTTCACTCTTTCTTGATTCATATCCTTCAATCCTTGACAATATTGCACCCTTTTTCCACATTGATGATGTTATGTGTTCCATGATTGAGTTAATTTCATGCTTATTTATCTTTTCATCTTCCATGGCCCTTGTTGGTGCTTTCCCATCCATTCTAGAGGACTTCAATTTATTTGTATACTTGATTCAAGATGATTTTACCCCATTTTGTGATAGATGATGATGATGTATCCCCACCTTCTAGAAATATATCTAGGGATAATATTTTCTGTAATGAGGTTACACATTCATTATCTATTCATGATGTCATTGAGTCTTGTGATGCTATTTTTCATACATCTCTTGATAGTTCCATTTAGATACCATTTGTTTCATGTTCCCTTAATGATGCATCTCACGAGGAGCCTATGATACTGATCTAAGTGAGCTACCTTCTTTTATACATGATGGTTTTCTTTATGATGATAGTTCTTTAGCATCTCATGTTCATGATAAGACATCGCCTTGTGATACATGACATGACGATATTTGTTCTCTTAGTGTGAAATTAATGCTTAATGATTGATAGTACTAGTGATGCATCTTTACATGTCCAGACATTTTTTCTTACAAACTATGATTTCATAGATGATAATCTATTATTGATGAGTGAATTTAGACCTAGTTTAATTACTGAAGCATTAAAATGGTTTAATACATCTTGTATACTAGTTCATTAATGATATTGGCACATGATTTCATTACACATTTTTCTTACCCTAAAGTGATTGAGGGTAGTGTGGATTTGTATTACATCTTTAGAAGCTTGGCCATTCTTTTCACTTGATATTCATATGACTTATTCTTCTCCTCCACTAGGATGTCGTTGGTTTTTCATGCTATACTTGATTTTCCTCGGCATAAATTTTTTGTTATTCCATGCTATACTTGACTCACCTAGGCCTAAGCTTGTATTCTAGGCTATCTCTAATTCACCTAGGCCTAAGCTTGTATTCTATGCTATATCTAATTCACCTAGGCCTAAGCTTGTATTCCACACTATCGTTGATTCACCTAGGCCCAAGCTTCTATTCCATGAGGCACCTATTTCACAAGATTATCATGTAGTTAGTCATACTTTATAAAGACTAATTATAGGACATAAAACTACATCTAATTAGCCACTCTTGCATCTACTTTCTCCAGCTCCAATCATAGCTCATCTTTTTTGTACTAGTAATACATCTCTCTATTTATATCCCATCTCAATTTGCTTACAGCTTAGTGCACTCAAATGCAACTTCCATATAGGCTACTTGAGCTTAGATAACTAGATAAAAAAGAATGTAAAACAACTTGTATGTGCATGGTATTTCTCTATCTACTCCATCGGTTCCATGGCCACACCTCTAGTCAAAAACTCCATAGTATCATAAATGTACCTAACCCACTCACCCACCCTACTTGCACATCATGTATCACATGAGTGGGAATTTTATTATATATATCTCATATTATACGTCACATACTTGGTTCTTTGGATACCAAACATCATCTCATTTTATTTGTTGTATTACGGCCACCTCTAGTTCTATCTCTTCCTATCCCATTTCTACAACCTCCTCCCCCACCACCAACAATCTCCTGATGCTCATTTATAGCCATGAGTACCCACCTACTTCCCTTGCACTTCTAGTACTCAAGGGATCTAAGGGTTCTGAACACAACTTCTACCAATAATCTCTCCATAGAAATGATAAACCCACCTCATTAGTTGCAACTATCTCTGAAACATCATCCTTCACATCATCATCATTAGTAGGTGCATGTGTAGTAAATGGTGACAATTGCATCTCTCCTAGTCTATATAGAAACCTTTGATGTCAACTATATAATGGAGGATCAAGGGTCACATGCTTACTTAACTCAAACTTTTATGAGCTAGTAAATGGTGACAATTGCATCTCTCCTAGTCTATATAGAAACCTTTGATGTCAACTATATAATGGAGGATCAAGGGTCACATGCTTACTTAACTCAAACTTTTATAACACTAGCTCATAGTGAAATCTCTCTAAAACTATGGGTTTCCTCCTTGGAAATCAATGTGATTGCCTAATCCAGTTGAGTTGCCACCTATCCCCTACCATTCATGTATACCTTTATAAGGTCTCCAAGTTACGACATCTACAACTAATCTATCAAAGATCCTCCACTCCTTCAGGGTATTGAATATATTGGTTAATTTCTTTGGTTAGGAGCAATAAACATGTCTTAACACTAGATCTTAAAACTAATATAAATAAAAATGATACTTACTCCCCTAGGAAAATTCTTATGGGAAAAACCCAATCTTAAATGTAGATCTCACTATATTAACTTTGAAAAAGTCTTATAATACAATGATAAGACCACATATGTGATGAATAGTTTCTTCTTACTAATATATTTATTTGTTTACACAAATTTGTATGTAATTTAAATTGAAATAAATTAGAATAAACATACAATTAACATATATAAATGTTTTAAAATAAATAAAGATATTTAAATAACATTGCATAAAGTTTATTAGGAATAAAATGCATATTTGTTCTTTTGTTGGACTGGTTGATCTATTCTCTTAGTGATTCTATACAAGGTTTATCAAGTTTTGGCACCCTCTAGGAGAAGTCCATGAAATTAGAAGCATGTGCCCATGCACTATGCCCACACACCATAGCTCTAGTTAGGACAATCTTGGGCATCCTTTGTACCTAGAGTTGGACATACTCTACATGCCCTTCCCCAATATCCAACACTTGATCTTGATTAATCAAACAAGAAATTTTTCACAATACCCAATCACACCCACACTTCATATATATTTATAAGAGTTTTGGGTAGTTATTCAACCAACATACTTGTACATTCAGCAACACCCTTTTATAACAAATATGATATTACTTATTTTAATAAAACCATTTACATGTAACATTTTATTTTTCTGTTTTTCACCCATATAAATAGAAAATATATATTTCTTTCACTCACTGGATTTTGAAAAAAGATTACACCCTCTTTATATTTTCATCCAATATAATAATACATATTATTATCACTTTTGGGTAAAAAGTATGTAACATTTCTCCCCTTGTAAATCACGGCTACCCTCTATCTCCATTCAAAATCAATAATGCTTAGTTAAGTAAAGATGGATCCAATGCATCATTTAATTAAATTATTTTAAGTTATAATTGTAATTATTGTGTACTTTAATAAATGTAATCAAAATAATATATTAAATTAGAATAATTAAATTTTATTTTTAGTTTTCATAACACATTTAATTTACAAATTATTGACATTATTGTGTGATAATTAATTTTAGAAAATGGTATCATATATTATTACAGTTAAAAATACAACATCTATAAATACAGAAACCCAATATTTATAAATTAAGAAGAAAAATTATAATTAGTGTTGATAACACATTTAATTTATAAATTATTGACATTATTGTGTGATAATAAAATTTTAAAAAATGGTATCATATACATTATTACAATTAGAAGAAGATTTATAAGAAATATTTTGAAATTGAAATTAACATTGAATAGAATGTTTAAATAGTTTGTAAACATTTGTAGATAAATAATGTAGCATTATCTCTTCTTGCAAATGTTCTATTGAGTGTGGCAAGATATAATGTAATTTTGAAATATTACCCAAATATAGATTTCTAAATGTTTAACTTGTTGCATGAAATGGATTTTTTTATTGTTGTAGAATATTTGAATGTTAAGTTCTATATATTGTTTAACGGTGTAAATTTTCTATGGGATTTCAAATGTTTGTTTTACTGAGGAACTTCCAATTCCTTCCATTTTTAAGAGGAATTCCAATTCCTTCTATTTTTAAGAGGAATTTGAACCCGATTTTGTATTAACGTTTGTTTGTCTAGTGCGGTTTGCAGATTTCTATTAATAATCAGGAGGTTATCATGTCAAACATTAATTAGAATTTTTAAGAAAAATATAACTTTAATTCTAGCTCTAGCCCTAACCCTAATTGTAACTCAGATGTTTTCCTTCATTCAATAACCCTAATTCTAACTCTAACCCTAATCTCAATTCAAACCCTAACCCTAATTATAACCATAACTTGATTCTAACATTAATCATAATTGTATCCCTAACCTTAACCACATTGATAAGTAATCCTAATTCTAATTCTAAACCTAACCCTAATCATAATTTATACGTTGCATAATTTAAGGAGCACTTTAAGTGCAATAATAATACGCAATGCCTAATCTAACCTTCTATAAATAATAATAGTATTGTATCACTTCATAAATGGCTACATAGTGCCCTTACCAATTAAATTTCTCTCTTCATTGATTTAATAAACTATCTAGGCTAAAAAAAATTATGTCAGCTCTATTTTGTTTTTATGTACCTTAATGCCACTGGATCACTCCTCTCATGTAATTATTGAAATATTTTCAATAATTTAATCTAAATGATACCAAAAACTTTTTTTTTAAGAATTAATTCCCATAGTTTTAATCCTAGCCTTATTGTAACATTAATCCTAACCCTAACTCTAATTCTAACCCTAATAATAACCTTAATTATGTCCCTAAAACTAATTTTAACCCTAACCCTCACCCTAATACTAACCCCAATAATAACCATAATTGTAACCCTAACTCTAATCCTAAATTTAATCATAACCCTAATACTATCCCTAATCGTAACCTTAATCCTAACCCTAATTCTAACCCTAACGCTCATCCCAATACTAACCCTAACCCTAACTCTAATTGTAACCCTAATTTTAACTCCTAACTCTAATCCTATACGTAATTGTAATTTTATCCATTAGCCTAACCTTAATCCTAACCCTAACCATAACTTTAATCCTAATACTAATGCTAAGCCTAACTCTAATTCTAACCCTAACAATTATCCTAATTGTAACCCTAACTCTTGCCTCAATACTACCCTAATGCTAACCCTAATTTTAAGTCCTAACTCTAATCCTAAATGTAATCGTAATCCTAAATGTCATGCCAACTCTATTCCAACCCTAACTCTAATTCTAACCCTAACTATGATTGTAATCTTAATCCTAATTCCAACCCTAAACCCTAAGCAATTCAAATTTGGTAAAAAAAAAAAATTCTGATCTTTTTTCATTTCTATGGCAATTTTTTCAAAACTTTCCCTAACCCTATTTCATACCAAATTTCATTGACATTAGACCATGAAGTAGGTGTATTGAAATTTTGACCATACATTGCTTCAAAGGGGGATGTTTTGATAGTTTAATGATATCCTTGGTTATATGCAAACTCATCTAAGTATAAATAATCTTCCTATGACTCAATTTTATTTGTAGTACGTTCTTAACATGTCTTATAAGAATATCAATTTGTTCCATTTGTCCACCTAATTAAAGATGATACATAGTACTAAAAATTAAACTAATACCAAGTTTAGAGAAAAGAGATTTCCAAAAGGAAGAGATGAATCTAGGGTCTTGATAAAAAATAATATTCTTAGGAAGTTCATGTAATCAAATGATTTTTTAACAAATGGGCAATATCTATAGTAGTAGATTTTATTTTTATAAGAAACCTTTATACACTCTAGGCATCTTCCCTTTATCCACTTTATCAAAAGAGATTTCCGAAAGGAAGTGATGAATCTGGGGTCTTGATCAAAAACAATATTCTTCGGAAGTCCATGTAATCAAATGATTTCTTTAACAAATGGGCAATATCTATAGTAGTAGATTTTATTTTTATAAGAAACCTCTACACACTCTAGGCACCTTCCCTTTATCCACTTTATCAGTGCCCCACCTCTATTTTATTAACTAGAGAATACTGGTGCCCTCCTTCTATTCCATAGAGCTCTAGGTTTGTCATTTTGGTTAGGATATAGTCATGACCTCTATGTGTATGAGGTAAGCCAGTGATAAACCTATACCAATTGACTCCCATTTGTAGTGAGGATTGGACAAAGGTTGTAAAAGACTAGGTGATTTGTATTGTTCATCCTTCACCTTTTGACAATTTAAACATTGTTGTACATATGTAAGAATTTTAGATTTCAATTTAGGCCAAAAATAGTTTCTTATGGTTGAAAGATATATTTTTTGAAATTTTGGATGTCTTATTATAGGCATATCATGGGAATCCTTTAAGATTTGTTGTTTAATGCTAGATAAATAAAAAAATACATAATCTTCCTGTGTAATAGAAAAGCCCATTACTTCTCATCATATAAGATTCAAGCCATAGATTAAGAAGTACAATTAAATAAACATTTCGTAATCCTTCATAAAGTAGTTGAAAAAAACATCAAAAGGTAATTCAGATTTAAAATCTCTTTAAAATTGACTTCTCAAGAGTTAAAGCATTTACACACAATCTTTTCCTACTCAAAGCATCGACTGCTACATTATTTTTACTTGGAACATATTGAATAATAAAATCATATTATGAGAATAGTTCCATCCATCTCCTTAGCCTCATATTTAATTTGGGGTTGACTACATAAATGTTGCAAACTATGGTGGTTAGTTTTTAAATTAAAGTTGTTTTCCAACAAAGAATGTCACCAAAATTAGAAGGCATGGATGATACTAAGTAATTCTGAATCATGGATAAGATAGTTCTTTTCAATAGGTAACAAATTTCTAGATTTATAGAAAACTACTTTGTTTTCATTCTTTAAGACACCACCTATATGTGTACTACCTGCATTTGTAATTACAACAAAGGGTTTACTAAAATCTAGAATATAGTCCAAGGGGTTGAGCTTAATTGGTTGAAGCATTGTTAATTTCTACCCTTTTTCCCAAAACTCCCATTGAAGAATGGAAGAGCCAGCTTCCTTAAAACCTAGAGGTTGTTTCTGAGAAGCATTCCCATGTGTCAGAACTTCCCATGTTGTTGCTGGATTACACCCACAGATTTATGCATCAACAAAAACTATGGCCTGGTACAGTTTCAAGTGAATGCTGCCAGTAAGGTAAAGACTCAAACATATGAATCTCACAACCCTCTATAGTGTTAGAGAAGGGTTTTTATTTTTACAATTTTTGAAAATGGAAAAGCAATATAGTTTCGTCACCTTTTACTTTTAGAAAATGGAGAAAAACCTAGTTTGTGCCATCAAAATTTGTCGCTTGAGAAGGCTTTCCTCTCTTCATACATAGAAATTCACTTGGGTTTGAATAGAATGACAAATGTAGAGGAAAATGAAGAGGTTTGAACCCATGAAAGAGAAAGGATGCTAAGAAGTAAGAGAAATGAAAGTATTTGGCCATGGCACATAAAATATATGGAGAACAAAGTGCCATCAAGATATAATCTATTCATGATCAAAGAGATAATGCCAAACATAAGCCAAAGATGAGTGTATATCATGCTGAGTGAAACATACAAAACATAGCCACAACTTTGCATAAGGAAAGCTTTCTGGAGCTCAAATCGAGCATCATAACAATAGAAAATGAATATAGGGCTCGAAGGGTGAAAAAAACACTCACTGTTACTATAGAGAAATGCATTCAAACTCTTACCATCAAGCTTTAGAGATACAACAAATGGTGTCCTTGAATACAGAGAAGAGAGCAACAAAAGATAAACAAAGTGAAATACATCAGAAGATGGTCTTGGCCACTGCTAATAGAGCCAAATAAAGCTTCAAAATGCAGAGCTATATTATGTTTTGTGATAGAAAAGAACTTACCTTGTCTCTTCCTATGAAAAATCAACAAGGAAGATTCTAGAGAATAGCAATGATGGTGAAGAATCAAGTTCAAGGGATCAAACCCTAGCTTATCATGGCGGTGGCTCAAAAGAACTCTTGTCATAAAAAAGTCAAAATTGCAAATGAGCTTGATAATTTAGGGCTTCAAGTGTTTTGTTTTATGGTTCCTTATTGCCCTAAGTTGATGTGATATTTTTATCACATTGATTTAAAAAATTAGAAGCCTCAACTAATACCCTCGGGGTATCATTTGTCCCCTATGCATGTTTCATTGTCTAGGCTTTATGCCTTAAGTCCCTTTGCCACATATGCCTAATATGCCTTAGGATTTTCTGCAAAACAAATGGAGGACAAACCTTAGGTTTTTTTTTTTAATTCAAACATTCAAGTATGCCTTCAAACTTTTATGATTTTTATAGAAAATCAAATGCCCAAATAGAGAGATGTATCATACTTGGCTAAATAATCATATAAGCCTTGTATTATTTTTTTTGTAAAGAGTCAAATCAAGACAAATTAGGAGATAAAACTATAAAATCTATTGTGAAACATTATTAAAGCAATGCTTTTAAAAATTTCTTGAATAGTTGTTATTAAATGTAGTTAAAGCAGAGTGAATATAGAACAAATCTTTCCATTCTAGATTTGCTTTCTTCTAGGTGAAATTGAGCAAAATATGGACAACATGGAGCTTTTATTGATCAGCTAAAGCCCGAGTTTTAGGTGTTTTTGGTGGGACCACTTTGGAGAGCAGTGTGACAGCTTTTACACTTAATTTGTACCAGTTTTGGCTACTTTTTTGGAGGCTTTTTCTTGGAGATCAAAAATAGATCAAGATGGCTGTTTGTGAGTGAGATCATTCGAATAAGTAAAAATTTTGGTACAGTATCATTAAGTTTTAGGATTTCATTTTCACCTATATTTTTGACCCTTTCCTCAGTAAGTCATTTAGATTAGGTGAAGTTACCAAGGGAACCAACTCACTCTGGACGTTCACTCCAAGTTGTAGGCAACCCATAGGCCTAGGCGTGTTCCCACGTGTCAATAGGTAGCTAAGTTGATAGCTTAGCAATTGGGTACATACTTTGTTGATAATAGATTTTGGCATTACCCAGTGGGACTCTAAAATTTGCTTTAAGAGAAGTTTTCCAAGTTTTAAAGGTGATGTTCTAGTACATGCAGCAATGTTTCCATCCTTTGGAGGCTTCAAGATATACCTAGCGACTCCATTTTTTTAGTTTTGCATGCAGATCTAGTGAAACCATCTTATGAAAAGAGTACAAACTAGATCTAGTCCTACTCCGTTTGATTATTTGCAATTATCTCCACCAAGAAGGAGGGGTAGGACAACAAGTAGAATTTTTTATTCATCGAAGAGGTCAAGATCTACACCTCTGAGACTCAATCTTCCAACTCTAGTACAGAGAAGCAAGAGTCTTGTGCTAATAGTACAAATACCAATGATTCCTAGAAATTTTGCATTTACACCTTTCAATGGGGGCAACCCATTAAATATTTCTTAGCATGATGACATTCCAGTTGTAGCCCTCAAAAGTCTATCATTTTTTACTAGAGTGGATCATACCACTCTTATTGAGCATATCCAAAATGTGGAAACATTGTGCTCTATGCATAATATCACCCAGGAAAATGTAGCACTAAGGATTTTCACTACATCACTGAAAGGGAAAGCTTTCTAGTGGTTTAGAGGACTCACAATAGGCTCAATCATGTCATGGGATGATTTGGGAGATGGTTTGCATCAACATTTTTAGGATAAGTTTGATCATTTGTTATTATTGGAGCATCTAAGTACCATTAAAAGAGCTCCTCATGAGCACCTAGTATATTTTAACTACCATTTCCAGAGGACTTGGGATAGGATTCCCGCAATGGTAAAGCCTACCCCACAACATGCATTTTTATTCTTCGTTAAGGCTTTAAATAGTGAAATATCTGTAATGATTTAGTCTATGGGAGGGTTTACTCTTCCTAATGCTTTGGAGATAGCTATTAGAGCAAAAAATTGCCTTATTCAAGTGGGAAAAATAGCCCCAAGGCCACCTTTACCCATTTTTCCTGAAATCCAACCACCTGTACCTATGGCTATACCTCCTTTAGCTACTGTCCCACCAGTTCTAGCAATAGAATATCAAGTTGTAGCTCAAGAAATTGTTGTTCCAACCCAATCCCAAGAGTTTCAAGAGATCAAGAGCATACTAAAAACCTTTGGGAATGAATCAATGAGTATCAAAAAGCAAGTTGGACAAGAGCATAAGCCCTATCAAGTTCCATATCAGCAAAATAGGCCACCTTTTCAAGCTGATTCTCAAGGCCAAAGGAGAAATTTCAATCCTAGACCTTTCTAGTCCTATAATCCTAAAGCTTCTAGCTCTTCAAAAGAGCTCATGCCTGCTCAGAACAATATAGCACAAGAATGTGACTGGTGCTAGCCATGTCACCAGCCTCATAACCAAGTTGCATGTACAAATGGTATGAGGAATTAGACTCTTATGGTGTAGAAAAGTTATGGTGATTCAAAAGGTGTTGCGAATGAAATTTTAGTTCAACAAGATAACTCTGATGTGGCTTTAATGAATTGGCAAGGCACTAAATTTTGTGGTGTAAGTTATCCCCAAGGTCAAAATCAACTAAATGTACCAGTTTCAGCCATCACAAGAACAAAGAAGAGGGTTGTTGATTTAGATAAGCAAGATGGAAATGTACAATAGCAGCCTGCTAAAGATAAATCTCAAGTTGTCCCTGCAACACAACAAAAGATGTAGATTTTGCAAAGAGGTCAAGTTGTATCTGGGAAGGATCAACCTAAGGTGCAATTATAGCCTTTATAAAGGAAAAATGATGATGTTGCTGTTAAAGGATAGCAAAAGGTGAGTCATGTTTCATTCAATGTTGTAGAACACCTTAAGAAGGCTACACTTAACATGTCGGTAATGGATGAATTACATATTCCTAGTCAAAAGAATCTTCTACAAGATGTTTTTGTTGAGCTTTCTATTTCTGATGGTACTAACCAAGAAAAAGCCAAAGTTGTACTTGCCAACAACCCAAAAATTAATAACAAGTAGCAACAAACTCAAGAGGTAAAGCCTCCTCCTTTTTATGTAAGTTTAATCATTGCGGATAAGCTTGTTTATAACTACATGATAGATTCTAGGGCAAGCAATTTTGTAGTTCAACTAGATGGATCTTCGATTAAGACTACCGGGGTGATTAAAAATTTACCTCTTACCTTGCATGCCTGTCCCAATTTTACAATCCATAAAGATGTTCATGTTATCGACCTACCACCTCATTTTGCCTTTTGCCTCTCTAGAGAGTTTACTTCTAGGTTGAGTGGGTTTTTATCTTTTGATTGGTCCTATCTATTTTTCAAAACAAGGTATGGTATGAAAGTAACCATAAAATGTAAGCCTCTAGCCAAGGACCATATTGAACTATATGTCCCTAGCCCTATAAATACTAACCTCTACATCACCCATGGGAAGGAGGATCAATCCGTGACCCTAGACCCCAACACACCTATTGAGGATCTAAATCTAGATGAGTGGGCAGTCGAGGATCGTGAAGATCACCTTTTCTATCACACTGATGAGGTAAGATTAGGCATTTATATGATTCATGAGCCTAATGCATTAATTCCACATCTAGTCAAGGATCAAAGTTATCCTGAATGGAAAGAGAATCAGCTTTGGAAGCTGTATTTTGATGGTTGAAGAAGCAAAATGGGTGCAGGTGGAGGAGCCATGCTGGTTTCAGTTGATGGAGATAAGTACTATTTGGCATTAAAGTTTGCCTTTAGCTATACAAATAATATAGTTGAATATGAGGCACTTAACCACGGCCTAAAATGGGCCAGAAAGAAAGGTATCAAGTGCTTACAAGTTTATGGTGATTCTGAGTTAATTGTAAATCAAGTTAGAAATTTAAATGTTACCAAAAATGATTTTCTCAAGAAGTATAAGCATCAGGTTTATGATCTAATAGAGTATTTTGATGCTTTAAATCTGCGTTCTATTCCTCAAAATCAAAATAAATATGTAGATAAGCTTCCTGCTATAGGATCTCAGTTTGATATTCTGGCTGATATTCATAGTATAGATGTACAACAGTATGTAAAAGTGGTTGGAAGACCATTTGTACCATATAACAATGTAAGCTGGCAAGTTTTTGATAGTGAAATGTTTTGCTAAACAAAGAACTAAAATGGGTGGTGGGGTTTCCTCTATTAAATCTAGCTTTCTATCCTACAAGGAACCCCAGGCTAAAGCCATTAACACAAAGGGTAAAGGTGTGGCCAAGGTAGATCGTTCGGAAAAGAATCTTGAGAAAAAAATTTAAGGACCCTCCAAAGAAAGCTATGTGCATGAAGTTAAGGAGGAGGAATATTGTGACCTCAGACCTTGAGCCCAAAATTGAGATTGTTAACATTGAGCCCCCCAATAAACCTCACCTCAGAAGTAAGAAGGAACCTAAAGTAAATGAGAACATTCAAACTACGTTCAAGGATACTTCCCAGCCTAGAGGTAGTAAAGGTAGAGGTAATATTGAGGATCAAAATGATAGGGTTAGCTTTTCTCTTGATATCTCTGGTACAGAGGAAGAAAGCCCAACCAAAGGAAAAAAGAAAATTAGTGACCAATATATCAACCAGAATGATAACCTTAAAGATCTTGAACCCCCTACCAAAAAGATGAAGGGAACCCTTATACACTTTCATGGGGATAACAAGAAGGATTGTATCTCTTGCAGCCATCTAGTGGAGAAGGTTGCCACCCTCTATTAGGCTCTTGACCTTCAAAATCAGGCTTTAAAATGGTACTTGGCTCAGCGTTCACCATGCCAAGACAAAAATTCAACACCTTGAAGTCATTACTCAACTGGAAACTATAGAATGGCGCAAGGAGAGCAAGGATGAGTTGTGGGATCAAGTGGATAATTTGGCCAGAAAGTTTGAGAAGTGGGAAAAGATGGAAGATGAGATTGTGATCATAAAAGATAACCAGGAGAAACTCAAGAAGAATGTGGTAGAGTTGGTGAACTTTAGTACAGAGACTGAAAAAATCTTCTACAACCCTTTATGAGCTTAAGGAAGAGCTGGAAAAACGTAAATCCATGAGGGAAGTTAGAACATGTAAGGAAGCTTAGGATGTGTAAAATCAGAGCATGGTTGGCCTGACCAATAGGACTAGGGATAAGAATAAGAACAACAAAGGCAAGTAGGTCAGCTTGGAGATTCAGGTGACCTAGGGTAAGGAGATCAAGATTCAAGATATACATGACTGGGACAAGGAGGAGAACATGTTTGAGGAGAAGATGGAATTCCTTAATAGAGAATGGTAGGCTATTAGCAGCATGAAATCTATGGCTAAGCAGAAGCTTATCCCATTGTTGGTTCTTCTAGGTTTAGCTGGCTCTACTAGCCCTTTTTGCTTGCTTTTCTATTTTTTCTTATTTTTCATTGTTTTACTTCTTGTGACACTTGTTCGTCTCGCCTTTTTGGCTTATGTACATGGGTTCGAGCCCTTCCCGGTTACTTTTATCAAAACTATCACATTTCTTTTTCACATTGCTCTTTCCCCCCTTTGACATCAATGACAAAGGACAAAATATTTGCATTTCTCATTCTCCTTGTTTGACATTAATCATACTTTTTACCACTACTCTACTACAACTTCCTTTCTTTTACTGCTCTACATACTCCCCTTAAGAACACACACCAAACTGCATCAATCAACAATCATTGCATAATGACAACTCTCACTCCTCCATACTGCAACAACCAATAATTCCACTACCTAGTCTCCATTAGAGGTAGCCACCAGCATCAGTCTAGATCAAGGAATGAATCTTGAGATCCACTAGACTGATGCATCTCCTTATGCATCTAGTTCAAAGAAGGAGGGGCAATAACCGCTAACTTCTCCTGAAGATACTCAAAAGTATCCTTAGGAAGAGCCTTAGTGAATATGTCAGTAACCTGATCCTTTGTAGGCACATATCTGAGCTTCACTTCATTCTCTACAACCTTCTCTCTCAAAAAGTGATACCGGATTGAGATATGCTTTGTCCTTGAATGCATCACTAGATTCTTTGTGTTTAGGGTGAAAAAGTAGGTTTCTCTTAAACAAGGTTAAGTCCTATTCTTTCACCTAACTAAACATTAGGAAGACAAGAATCGAGCTTGGGATCAAGCTATTAATTACTTGTTTGTTTCCTAATGCTAATTAGGTTTGATTAAGGTGTCTAACTAAGGTTTTATCAAGTGTCTTTATTCACTAGTCAAGTAAACCCTAATTAAACCTTATAACAAAAATTAACAAAATTCAAATATGAAGTAGGCAAAATAGATTCTAGAAACACAAAGAATAAGGTTCAGAGATCATGCACACAGAAATTGAGGGCTAACTGGACTAGGGCACTCGCTCATTAGTCCTACAATTTTTCGTCCATGAAAATCTTCCACACCAGCTATATGGTGACCCCGAAGAGCTTCCAAATCTCAAAAATTTTCCCTAGTTGGACTAGGGTGCCCACTCATTAGTCCCAAAAGTGTCGGGATCGAAAATTCTGAAATTCAGTGAAAACTATATTCATGATATCTATCTTCCTATTGCTCCTTTTTGCCGTATCCTTTAAAACATGATCTACACCTACAAAATGAGGAGAAAGATGATGTGGCTATAATGGATCTTGCCTTAGTCAAGGTCCATTTTCAGTATTCCTACCTCAAGAATAGCCAGAGGTAAAGATTTGCAGAAGTGTGTGTAAACCTAACAAAGTGTATGCAGAAATATCAAACCCTAGATGTCTCAATCAAGGGAAGATAAATAATTTTCTTCAATTCAGTAAACACATACAACTTCACCTCAAGGAGATGAAAACAAATGAAGACTTGTATGAACAAGAAGGCGAATCGGTAATGTTCATGAAGGTTCTCCAAGCTCGATGTTGGAGGCTTCAACCCTTCTCCTGATCATACAAAAGGTGTACAAACCCTAGAAAGAGAAAGATAGTCTCAAGATCTTGATTCCTAATCTCCATCCATTGTCTCCATGATAGCAAAATCAAATCACTTTCAAGAGTTTCAACAAATCACTGATCTTCAATGGCAATTTCAGTAGAGTTTTGGCATAAATCTTGCATAAAGGTTGTGTGTGATGAGATGATTTTCAAATGTCTTTTTATAACTAACCTTAGGAAATTCAAATTTTGAAATAACGTCTCAATATCACGTGAAAACAAAAATTTGAAAACGGAATCCCATGGTGTATGGCGAGAGTTGACACCCCGCCAAGATTCAAATTCCCAAAAATGGGGTAAGACTAGGGCATGGGCATTTGAGTCCAGTCCCCCAAATTTCTGATCAAATCTGTATTTAGAGGGTCCTAGGGACTCATAATCCAAATTCTCTTTCTGGGTACCATCAATGGTCATCTCAAAAAATGAACATTTTACAACTAGAGACCAGCCAATCAGGTTTTTAAGAAGGCCAAAAACAAAGAGGTTCAGAGGTCACCAAAGGTGAGGAGATAAACCAAGGGAAATTGTACCATTCCATACAGGAGGATAATTTCTAACGTAACATTTAGCCACACTTTAGTGGCCATACGACACTAAGTGGATATGCAACTAAAAGAGAGTAAATACATCAATCATGAAAAGAATAACCAAAAGGATACTATAGGGGAAGACAAATTGTTGTCACTGAGAAGGAAGAAGCCCCCAAGTCTACAATCCTGCAAGACCACAAAGTTAGGAATCACAACCTGCAAAAGAACACTTGTCAGAAAATCAAAATCAAATCAACTTGCAACCACCACTAATGAATTAGTACATAAACACTAAGGGGGTTAAGTGATGAGACATGATGAGGGAGGAAATCAAGGGAGATATATGCCCCCCTTGTTTCTGCTTGCTTAGTCCAAAAAGGAGAAACAAGGAGATATCAACATACCTCAATTTTGAGGGAAACTTGATGAGAAATGTTTTATGAGGGTTGTTTGAAGAAACAACACATAAGCACAACACATCAGGTGAGATAGACAGCAGAACCAGGATTCCAATGCAACAAATGACATAGAAATCTAAGTTTGACAGCTCAAGATAGAGGCTCAAGAGTGAAATAGATCAATATTGCACCTAGTTAGGGATAGGAATTCTCATCCAGTTACTTTATGTAAAGGGAGTTTTTACTTAGCACTTACTCATTCTTGTGTCTTGTCATTGTTTAGAGGAGATAGAGAGAAGGAAAAGAGGAGGACAACCATGCTGAGATAAAGCTCGTATTAGCCCCCATGACTAGAGATGGTCTGATCCCAAGTGGCAGAGAGGCATTTTAAGGCCAAGGTAGGGTCCTAATCATATGCTTCTATCATCTTTCTATTTTGTTTTACTTGTTTTTATCATATATCATGCCAAGGGAGGCATCATGGACAGGGGTCCCTAGTGATGACTGTTCAAGGCTAATATGGAAATGTAATTAATGCCAATGTGACATACTAACAATTCTTTGTAGAACATATATTAATAGACACAATGATTAAAATTTCACATATTGCATTGATTTTAATAAAGTACCAAATCTCCAACATCAAATGAACATTGTATAACATGTTCATTATACAATCATTGTATGCTTTTTTGATGATCCTTGAGGTGCTCAAGATCATTTATTCATCTTTCATCAAGCATCTCAAGTTCTTACAATCTTTTCTCACGTTTGGTATCATCATTAATAATGTCTCTGAAGAAAATTCTCAATGAAGGAATTTCTAACTCTAAGGGCATTATTGCATTTGTGCCATAGATAAGGTTATACAATGTATTGCTAGTAGCCATACGAATGCTTGTTCTATAGGCCCATAATGCATAGGATAAATGAATGTGCCAATCCTTTTGATGTTTGTTAATAGTTTTTCGTAAAATCTATCCAATAATTTTATTTGAAGCTTCTGCTTGGCCATTTGATTGAGGATAATAAGGTGTAGAGAAGTGATGTTGAATATGATATTTTTTGAGAAATTTCTTCACATCCTTGTTCTAAAATGGTGTACCATTGTCAGAAATGAGGGAGGAAGGTATTCCAAATTGAGAAATAATGTTATCTTGTATAAACTGACAAATTATGTCAGTAGTCGTGGATCATAAAGGGACAACTTCGACCCACTTTGTGAAGTAATTAGTGCTAGTAATGATGAATGTATGCCCTTGAGAGGAGGGTGGAGAGATTTTGCCAATTAGGTCCAAGCCCCAAATAGAAAATGGCCAAGGTGAAACTTGGGCATGAAGTTCTTGAGCGGGAGCTCGGATTAGGTGCTTATGTTGTTGACATTGCAAGCATTTCTTGACATAAGCAAAGGAATCTTGTCCCATGTGCTGCCAATAATAACCCATTCATAACAATTTTTGTATCAAGGATTTTCCCCCAAAATGTCCTCCACAGGCACCAGAGTGAGCTTCCTCTAAAGCTGTCGAGATTTCTGAATTACTTAAACATCAGAGTAAAACTCCTTTATAGCTTTATCTATATAACACATTCAACACAATAATGTATCGTGCTGCTAGTTTACATAGATGGATTTAGGCATTCTTAGATGTTGAATTAGGAATGGTTCCATCACACAAATAATTGAATATATAGGAGAACCATTTGTCAATATATGTATTATCACTTCATTCTAAATTTGCAACTATAAGATCTTCAATTGTCGGTGTTTTAAGATTATGGATAATGAAAGAAAATTCCTCAAGAGAATCATCAGGGGATATAAGGAAAGTTGCACATTCCATTGCATCCACATGTCGATTATCTTTCCTAGGAATAATATTTATTGAAAATGATGTGAATTGTTTTAAGAGAGATAGTGCAAACTCACGATACTGAGATAATTTGTCATGCTTGGTTTGATATGATCCAGTTATTTGTCGTACAATAAGATGTGATTCACTATATATTGTAATATTTTTTATATTAAGAGCCAAGGCAGCATGAAGTCGTACAATGAGAGCTTCATACTTGGCAATGTTGTTTGTGCATGAGAAATCTAGGTGGTAAGACATAGGAATCGACTTACCTGCAGGGGGTATTAATATAACACTAGCACCGGAGCCGGTTTGGCATCTTGATCCGTCGAAGTACAATTACCATTTATCATCCTCAGTAATTGCTAAAATTTGGTCATCGAGAAATATGTCCTAATGTTGTGTAGTAAAAGGTGAAGGACCTTCAACTAACTAATCAATAAATGCTTACCCTTTAATTGCTTTCTGAGAAATAAACTTAAGATCAAATTTAGTTAAAAACATAACCCATTTAGCAACATGACCCGACAAGTCTGTTTTTGCAAAAAAGGTGTTTCAAAGGGTAAAATTTTATCATCACATGTATTTCAGCATTCAAAAGATAATGTCAAAGCTTCTATGTTGCAAACACTAAAGCTAGGCAATGCTTCTTGATAACAATCTATCACACTTCATAATCGAGCAAAGTTCGGCTGATATAATAGATAGTGCATTCTTTGCCTTCAGCATTATGTTGCACTAACAAGACTGCCAGGGCATTATTAGATGTTGAGATAGACAATAGGAAAGGTTTGTCAAGTATAGCAGGTTGTAAAATAGAAGGATTAGCTAAATAAGCCTTTAAATCTTTGAAAGCTTTTTGACATTCAGAATTCCATTGAAACTTCAAATCCTTCTTCAGTAATTACGTAAAAGGGTGTGTCTTATCCACAAGTTGTGAAACAAATTGGCAGATGGCATGTATCTTCCCTTGCAAACTTTGAAGTTGGGAGATGTTTTTAGGTATTGGCATATTAACAATTGTGTCAATCTTCTTCGTATCCACTTCAATTCCATGATTTGAAATAATAAACCCTAATAGTTTTCCACTGTCTACACCAAAAACACACTTACGAGTATTTAATCACATGTTGTATTTCCTTATGCGCTCAAAGATTTGTCGAAGATTCATAGCATGATCTTGGCTATGAATGGACTTAACCAAGATGTCATCGACATAATCTTCTAAAATATTGTGCATGTAATCATGAAATATAAGGGTCATGGTGCGTTGGTAAGTAGCTCCTGCATTCTTAAGTCCAAAGGGCATGACTACCCAACAAAATGTACCCCAAGGTGTTATAAATGTTATTTTATACTAATCTTGAGGGTTAATTAAAATTTGATCATATCTAGAAAAACCATCCATGAAAGAGAGTAATTCATGGCCAGCTATAGAATCAACAATCATATCAATGTTGGGAAGTGGAAAATCATCTTTCAAAGATGCAAGATTCAAATCTCAAAAATCTGTACACATTCTTATATGACCATCAGGTTTAGCGATGACGAAAATGTTCAAGATCCAAGGTGAATAGTCAATAGGGCAGATAAAGCCATCTTGTAGAAGCTTTTCTATCTCAAGTTTGACAAGTAATGCAACCTTAGGATTCATCTTACAAATATTTTGTTTAAATGGCATAACATCTGGTTTCAAAATGATATTATGTGTTATAATCTGAGGATCAATACTAGGCATATCTGAATAGTTCCAAGCAAACAGTTTAGAAAATTCATGTAATAACTTGGTCATTTCTTCTTTCTCTTCTATTTGTAAGCAATCACCAATAGGGATAACTTTTTCAGTATTATCTTTCTCCATCAAAACATCAATAGTCTTTCCATTAAGTAGAGTAGTGTGGTCTAGAAGATCAGGGGATTGTGGTATGTCTTCAAATTCTTCATCAAACTTTAGAGTGGCATTTATCATGCTAGTAGTTTTTCCAAAATATGCACTATTGTTCAAACAATAAGGTAAGCCATGTTTATGATGGTAACAAGGAATATTGTCATAAGCACCTAAGAATTTCATTATCGCTTCGTCTATTGAAAATATATCCAAAGGAATTTCTCCTAGAGGACAACTAGTGTCAATCATCTTAGGAAATATCAAGTTAAGTGTTGATATTGTATTCACATTAAGAGTAGGACGTCTATGGGATTTAGATTCCTTGAAAGGATTATATCCAATGCCACTTGAGTAATGTTACGAAGCAGATTCTATAGGGACTTTGATTCCTTGTTGATTAATACCATAACCATTACCTACATAATCACATTTTTTATAAAGGATCTGAAATCCTTAACCATAAAGAGAAGATGTCACAACTCAATTTATTTTGCAAAACAAGAGTGGAGGATGCATGGATTTTTCTATAAATTGCAAAGATTTGATGAAGAAGGATCATCATCTCTAGTTTTGGAAGTGCTAGAGAAAACTGTAAGAGTTCTCCTCCCCTCATTTTGTTTTCTTTTGAAAGTTTTGTTCTTGAATGTTTGTATATGAAGTTTTAGATTTGAAATTCATTTTGGTGATATGTTTAGATAATTGCAATTTGCAAACTGTGTATAAGTTTTGATGACTAGGAAATGTTTTTAGAATTTATCTTTACACCTGTCAATTGCATTTGCTTGAATACACGCACACACATATGTCCATACCCTCTTTCTAAGCTTCATGCCTACTAGTTATATTAGATTGAACATTTCTAAAAGCCTTTTCATCAAATCCATTTTGTGCATAGCCTGTAGTCCACGTGCTTTGTCTATACTCCCACGATTTGCATACTGGTCCACCAGAGCAATTCCAATTCTAATATTTGAAAAGAATTTACATACCCTGTTCGTAATCGCAATTGGGCACAGGCAAGGAGGTCTTTGGCAAAGGTTTTAGATATTGGTGATTCTGACAAATAGTTCATGCACATTGTACATGCTTCCTGGGGTATTTGTAACTACAACATCAATGAAGTCGTCGGTCCTTTATGCTTTGATGTATGTCTATGCCCTGTTCAATAGCATCCATTTTGGCATAGCTAGGGAGGACATTAACAAAGGTTATGAAATTTGGCCCCACGCCTACCAATTGCATCTGCTTGAAAAGTTTCTAGAGCCTTTTGAACAAATCCATTTTGTGAATACCCTGCAATCAGTACAGTCCATGAAACCACATTTCTTTGGGTATTCTATCAAACAGTTTATGTACTTTGTGCATTCTTCTACATTTTGCATACACATGCACCGGGGCACTGCAACTACAACATGAGATGAAACTTATCTTTCCTTTATGCTTGATGTATGTCCATACCCTACATTGAAGCTCCCATTTTGGCACAGTTAGTGAAGATGTTGGCAAAAGTTTGGAATTTTGCTCTACGTCTACCCATTGCATTTGCTTAATAGTTTTTAAAGTCTATTCAACAAACCCACTTTGACAATATCCTGCTATCATGACATCCCATGAAATCACATTTCATCTAGTCATTTTGTCAAACAGTTGACGTGCCCTGTCTGTGCACCCTCATCTTGCATAAATGGTTATCAGGTCACTTACAACCCCAACATCTGACAAATTTCCCCTCTGTTATGCTTTGATAGAAGCCTATACCCTATTTAAAAGCCACCATTTGGGCACTGGAAGGAGGACGTTGGGGTAGATATATCAAAGCCTCTGATCCCATATTTCAAAGCCTTTAGACACTGACATAATCCTTTGAGCATAATATCAAACCTTCAAGCAAATAAAAACATCTAACAACCTTTTGGGCATCAGTATACTTTTCTTGAATAAGGCTCTCTTGAAGATTGATGTTTGTTGACATAAGTAGATTGAATTCACACATAACTCCAAAAGTAATAACACTAATAGATGTGGGAATGCTAATGTTGTGTGAGAGTTTAGCAAATGTCAATTCCTTGTTATAGAATGATTGCTTTGTTGTTGCATGATTGCTTTGTTGTTGCTAGAAATGTTGAAGGAGATGGACTTGCAAAGTTAAGTATATTAGTTTTCTTCACAAATATGTGTTTAAGGATTCAAGTGTTTGTATATTAATTATAGCTTGTGATTTACATTAGATGGTACTTTCGAATAGAGAAATTTAGCATTTTCTTTATTGTGCAATAATTGACTTAATAACATCTATTGATTTCTCAAACGTTTTGAAAGAGTTTTATTCCTTTATAGAAAATCTTGTTCTTGTAACAATATAATGGAATTGGGTTACTTATTAAGTAATAATGCATGTTATGAGTAGAATTAAGATTATACATCTTTTATTGTATTAAGTTGGTAAATATAGATGATGATTTAAATAATGATTACCATGATGCTCATTTGGAAAAATACTTCAAGCTACTAACAGAAAATGAGACTTATTCACACGTGAGTATAAATCGGGGAGGACATGTGAAATGTTTAATAGGGCAACTAGGCTGATCCAGAAACGCTATCTATCATATTCTTTGACCTCACCCTCGTAGATCATGGTGAAAGTACTAGGGGATTAGGAATGGACTTAGTCACGATAATTATCTAATTTGGCTTGGGGAAGCAAATTAGATTTCATGAGTAGATACCTTATAGGGATTCCTCCACACTAGGACTAACTGACAAACACCCCTTTAGGTGTTTGTGGTAGTGGACTAACTTCTGTCCCTATTTCACCAAGTGGGTGGCAGCTGACAAAGAACTGTCTGGGGTAGGGTACCCGCTCACAGTTACACCAAACATAGTGTAAAATAGAACTACATGTTCGCATTCCCCGCGTTAGTCACATCTGAAGGAGGGGGCCTTGATCCCGTGGATACAGGGTATGTAGGTAGTCTGGATGGCGAAGGATGCCCTAAGTACTCAGGTCCCCTGGATGTAGGGTGTTCTACAATTAGCATCGTGATCTTAATTCTCTGAGTAGTGATTACTGAGTTGTGTTAACATGAGATTGTAAAGTTAATTTTGTGTAGATGATAAGGATACAGTTACTAGAGGAGAAGCAAGCTATCGAAAAAGAATGTAGGATGTAATGCATGACTTAAGCTATGAACTGATCCATTGTTCTTCTAGGTTATCTTCCATAATGTACCTTCTCTTGTAATGTACTCTCTCTTTACTAGATTTAAAATTGGTGATCTTTTAAGCTTGATGATTCTAGGAAACTAAATTTCAAGTTTCATCACATTGCTATAACTACATTAAGCACTTCTGGAAGAATTTCACATTTCCTACATCTGTCAGATCAAAATTTTTATTGATTGGTATTTTTGAAATCAGAGTTTAATGTTATTTGATTTAGGATGAGTTGGGTCCTTACATGTGGTATCAGAGATTTTGGTTCAGACACTAGGCCTGAAGGTCCGCTAACCGAAAGCGTGGTTGAAATTAAGACATAAGGCTAATAGCATTTCCCCTCTTGCGATCTAATGATCGTCCAGTTAATGATAAGCATGGATAGAAACATGAAAAAGAAATGATAAGGTCGTAAGTAAACCCTGCCTAGAAGGTGAAGTGGATAGCTTTATGTCAATAATGGTATGTGTAATAGGACAACAGTAGTTGGGTACATGACAACCATAAGACTTGTGAAGTGAATATCATATTTCGTGGCTAAATCCTCTTGTGGCACATCGTAATCTTTTTAGAATGGCATGCCCTGGGTTGTATGGGGTCATATGACTATTCATTTGGATTTTTGATATAGGAGTATGATAAGGTTGTTTCAAGTTTTGTGGCGAATGCTTAACGTGACATGGCGATTATCATTGTTCTCTATGTGGTTTAAGACCACTGTACGATTCAGCTATTTGAGCAATAGAAGTCCATCAAGTTTTGTACTCCCCTTAGGTGGTCTTGTTGTAAGGCTACACGGTGCTTGTAATGTGCAAATTTTATGAGATTGTTGCATTATTTATTCTTGTGTTAAAAATTTTACTTAAGTGTTAAGCCGCAGTATTTTATTTCTTTATTTACATTATGAGATGGTCCTTTTGCCTCAAGGACTTGTTCTTTGTTGAACTTGGGATGTTGCAATAGTTGCAGTCTTTGATCTTCACTTCTTCTTGGCTTGTTTTATTTTAATTGAGGATTTAACTTATTTCACTTAATCCTTCTTGATTTGAGGCATTTTTAATTTTACAACTGCTGGCATGTGTGGAGTAATGTGACTTCTGAAAAATTGCCATATATAGGTAGGGCCCTGGCAGGTTGTATGGGGGAGTAGGTGACCTAGGGAAATTCTATTGTGAGGATGGGGTTGCAGATGGGACTGGTATGGGACAGTCATAATCCATCCATCCCCCTAGATCTATGTGTATGTTTCTTGCATATCTCCCTCTTGGAGGATAACACCTTAAACAAATGCAAGGTATTAGGAAACGTGTGGAGGGATTCTTGAGAGGGCCCTGAAAACCATCTTTATTTCTCGGTTACTTGTCACTAAGATATCAATGATGTTGGGTTTCCTTGGAGGTGAGACTATATGATGAGTACTAGAGACAGCTATTGACTTTTGAGAAACTGATGATATTCATGGACTCCTATTTTGGGAAGCTACTATCAATTTTGGGATGCTATCACTACTTTTAGATAACAAGCCCTAAGGTGGCACTAATTGATGTGACAGTCGCGAAGAGAGATGGATGGAAAGTTTGGAAGAAGTTTTTGATAAATCAACATGCATGATCGCTAGAATTGTTACCTTTCACTTGAGTGTTGATCTGTATAATGTTTATATGATATCAGAATAATGGAAGTCACTGGTACTCAGAAGAATCCCCAGGGTGGATTACTTGTACCTAGTTTTGCCGAAACTGAGGTGTGTACAAGTTGATATTGTGTATCCCTGGTTGACATCCTCAGCACAGTCCTTGGACAGGTACTATGGTCTCCACGAAGTGACTCATGGATCCATATTGATCGTGAAGGAGTCAAAAGTCTCTGGCCAGAGCATAATGATTCCTGTCCTCTTTAGCCCATTTGGCTATTATGTTTATGCATCCCGGATTCGAGCATAATGATTCCTGTCCTCTTTAGCCCATTTGGCTATTGCATCCTGGATTGGAGCGTAATGATTCCTATCCTATTTAGCCCGTATGGCTGTTGTGTTTTCCTATTGGATAAAGATTTGATCCGTTTGACTAGTGTAGGCCGTTTGGCCATTATTTTGGAGAATTGTGAAAAATCAAAAGGTGTAATTCAAAGTTGTTGGAAACAGAGAGAGGAACAAAAGATGGTTTGAAAGAATTGAAAAGGGAGAACAGTAACAGGATTCAAAGAATATGTTAATCAGTTGGAGAAGTCACTTGTAGCATGCAAAAAAGAAAATGTAAACTTGAAATCTAAGCCTAAACCTTGTGATGTTTTGTAATGTTACAGAAGTTTCTTTAGAAGATGAAAGTGAAGAGAACAGTGTGACTGAACTGCATTTACCAGTTTGCCCAAAGGACAGAAGAGCCCGGTTAGCTTTATTTCAGTATGTCCCATTTTGGACACTTTAGCCCGGATTGGCTATTTCCTGAGTATACAGATTGACTAAGAGAATATAATTTTTCTAATCTACCATGGTGCATCATTACTCTTGGATTCTAGCACATGTTGGAGTAAAATGTAACTGAAATTTTTGATAATGATCTGGATTACCAAGGGAGAATCAATGAACCTAAATTTTTATTTACCGCACTTAGAAAGTTGATTTATCTTTGATGATGGAAATTTTAAAGTGAATTACAAGTGTTTATTCTAGACACAGAAAAATTCAAATGAACATTCAACATTTCAGACTTGAGGACAAGCTGCAAGGATATGCTCAATCAATTGCCATCCACTACTCATCTCGATCTCACAACATTATGTAGAGAGGCACTGCACACTTTGCTTAAAGTACACAACCCCCAGGATGACATAACATTACATGAGACTTTCTAAATTAGTTACTTGGATAATACTCCTTGTTATCTTTATCTATGTTAAACTCTTTAACCTACCTTGTTGAAGGATAGAATTTAAAGTAGGAAAGTATATTTATTTCTATAAGTTTTGATCTTATTTCTAACATGCATCGGGATGATGCATAAATTTAGCGGAGAAGGATGTCACAACTCAATTTATTTTGCAAAACAAGAGTGGAGGATGCATGGATTTTTCTATAAATTGCAAGGATTTGATGAAGAAGGATCATCATCTCTAGTTTTGGGAGTGCTGGAGAAAACTGTAAGAGTTCTCCTCCCCTCATTTTGTTTTCTTTTGAAAGTTTTGTTCTTGAATGTTTGTAGATAAAGTTTTAGATTTGAAATTCATTTTGGTGATATGTTTGGATAATTGCAATTTGCAAACTATGTATAAGTTTTGATGACTGGCAAATGTTTTTAGAATTTATCTTTACACATGTCAATTGCATTTGCTTGAATACACGCACAGACAAATGTCCATACCCTGTTTCTAAGCTTCATGCCTACCAGTTATATTGGCTTGAACATTTCTAAAAGCATTTTCATCAAATCCATTTTGTGCATTGCCTATAGTCCACGTGCTCTGTCTATACTCCCACGATTTGCATACTGGTCCACCAGAGCAATTCAAATTCTAATATCTGAAAAGAATTTACATACCCTGTTCATAATCACCATTGGGCACAGGCAAGGAGGTCTTTGGCAAAGGTTTTAGATATTGGTGATTCTGACAAATAGCTCATGCATGTTGTACATGCTTCCCGGGACATTTGTAACTACAACATTAATGAAGTCGTCGGTCCTTTATGCTTTGATGTATGTTTATACCATGTTCAATAGCGTCCATTTTGGCATAGTCAGGGAGGAGATTAACAAAGGTTGTGAAATTTGGCCCCACGCCTACCAATTGCATTTCCTTGAAAAGTTTCTAGAGCCTTTTGAACAAATCCATTTTGTGAATACCCTGCAATCAGTACAGTCCATGAAACCACATTTCATTGGGTATTCTATCGAACAGTTTATGTGCTTTGTGCATTCTTCTACATTTTGCATACACGTGCACCAGGGCATTGCAACTACAACTGAGATGAAACTTATCTTTCCTTTATGCTTGATGTATGTCCATACCCTACATCAAAGCTCCCATTTTGGCACAGTCAACGAAGACGTTGGCAAAAGTTTGGAATTTGGCTCTACGTCTGCCCATTGCATTTGCTTGATAGTTTTTAAAGTCTATTCAACAAACCCACTTTGACCATATCCTGCTATCATGACATCCCATGAAATCACATTTCATCTAGTCATTTTGTTAAACAGTTGACATGCCCTGTCTGTGCACCCTCATCTTGCATAAATGGTTATCGGGTCACTTGCAACCACAACATCTAAAAAATTTCCCCTCTGTTATACTTTGATAGAAGTCTATACCCTATTTAAAAGCCACCATTTGGGCACTGGAAGAAGGATGTTGGGGTAGATATATCAAAGCCTCTGATACCATATTTCAAAGCCTTTAGACACTGACATAATCCTTTGAGCATAATATCAAACCTTCAAGCAAATAAAAACATCTAACAACCTTTTGGGCATCAGTATACTTTTCTTGAATAAGGCTCTCTTGAAGATTGATGTTTGCTGACATGAGTAGATTGAATGCACACATAACTCCAAAAGGAATCACACTAATAGATGTGGGAATGCTAATGTTGTGTGAGAGTTTAGCAAATTTCAATTCCTTGTTATAGAATGATTGCTTTGTTGCTGCATGTGTTCTTAGCATGTATTCCATTATTCAATCTAATCTTTCTATACGGCCATCAGTTTGTGGAATTTGTTTCCTTCATACATGTTTTGCCATAATCATCCAAGCTCTATTATAGCTCTGATCAATTGACTGCAAGACCAAATAAACTGTACAAGTCCTACAAAAGTTGGGATATTATGTTCTTGTTCAAATTATATGTATTTTTGGTAGGATTTGCTTGTATTCGTACTTAGGTAAGCGTACCCCAGGTGGTAAGATCTATAGAATAAGGGGTCATAGTGTTGTTTTGTATTAAACAACTTCTACTCTCACTCTTTAAAACTATAAAACATTATAACTATTTGATTGAGTATGGACTATCTATTGTTGTAATAGAGTCATTTATTTTATTTTATTTTTTTGTAAATATAAGTATCATGATAAAGAATAAATAAATCCTTTACCTTGCCTTGTCAGTCACTCACGAAATGCATCTTTCTCCCTATGAAATTAGATATGTAACAATGATAAGAGTTTAAAAAAAAAAGAGACAGTCAACCCATGTGGATTGGATTTTGATGTAAGATTATTTATTAATTATTTATGAGATTTAGTTTAGGCTCAAGAAAAGATAGATATATTTGTTACCAAGTGTATAGTATAAATGTGATTTCAAATTCTAGTAAACACTTCATTTTACCATTTGAGTCATGCAATCATTATTACATTTATCTTGATAGTTTAACCCTAGATTGTAATAATATCACTTCAAATACTAAGTAAGTCCATAAAATTATTAACGTGGAAGTCGCAAACACAATAAACCCCAAGGTTGGGCTATGAGTATTTCAGACTCTTCTGCATGTGAATTTTATGATTAACTCTATCTCACTCAAGTTACCATATTTTAATTTTGTATGCCAATGTCTCTAGGAGACCCACAAGTAGTAATATAGAAATTAGTCACTAGAGATCCTTTAAACAACTATGGAATATGAGTATAGTTACTTTTAGGTTGACTATACACTTGGGGCATAAGTTTTTATTGAAGAGCACAATTTTGGGGAATATGATTTTAGGAAACATACTTGTCATTCTTCTTCTAATTTCTCTATAAATTGGATGTATTGTATAGAGGTTTTAAGGGTCTTGTATAGATTGAGCACTATTATGATATCAAAATGTTGTTAGACTAAGAAGTTAGTTGGGTTATACATTAATGTAATAGATTTATTAATGAATCTTAGTATGTATATGGTGGCGGACATTGTTCTTGAAAGGCTTTTCTATATGTGCATCTAGTGTTTTAAACATGTTTGCTGATTTTCTTAAATATATGTTCCTACATGCTTACTCATGTGAAATTAATTATTAATCACATGCTACCTTTATTAGTTCACTATTCACTTTTCAATCTTTTGCTATAGTAGTTTACTCTATGTCTCAATAGATGGACTATCAAAAGTAATGCATTATATACCTAGCAACTTAAAACTTACTCACCTATATCGGCAAGAAGGGTTGTAAAAGAAATCTATCAAATTTATGGAATGTATAATAGGGACACTAGAATGACTCATAAATTTTGGGAACTCCTTAGATAGCTATAGGAATAACTATCAAGTTTAGGATTACCTATCATCTAGAGACTAACATCCAATTGGAATGAGTCAATTAAGTTGTATAAGGTCTTTTGAATGGATAGTACATTGAACAAAATATATATATGGGAACAATATCTTTCATTAGTGGAGTTGCTTACAACAAATAAGACCACTTGTCCATTGGCATAAATTCATGACCATATGTTCATAGCATGCTTCGGCTAGGATTATTAAGGATAGAGTACTGATAGGGCTAGAAATGTTGAAGGAGATGGACTTGCAAAGTTAAGTATATTAGTTTTCTTCACAAATATGTGTTTAAGGATTCAAGTGTTTGTATATTAATTATAGCTTGTGATTTACATTAGATGGTACTTTCGAATAGAGAAATTTAGCATTTTCTTTATTGTGCAATAATTGACTTAATAACATCTATTGATTTCTCAAACGTTTTGAAAGAGTTTTATTCCTTTATAGAAAATCTTGTTCTTGTAACAATATAATGGAATTGGGTTACTTATTAGGTAATAATGCATGTTATGAGTAGAATTAAGATTATAGATCTTTTATTGTATTAAGTTGGTAAATATAGATGATGATTTAAATAATGATTACCATGATGCTCATTTGGAAAAATACTTCAAGCTACTAACAGAAAATGAGACTTATTGACACGCGAGTATAAATCGGGGAGGACATGTGAAATGTCTGATAGGGCAACTAGGCTGATCCAGAAATGCTATCTATCATTGTATTTCACCTCGCCCTCGCAGATCATGGTGAAAGTACTAGGGGATCAGGAACGGACTTAGTCACGATAATTATCTAATTTGGCTTGGGGAAGCAAATTAGATTTCATGGGTAGATACCTTATAGGGATTCCTCCACACTAGGACTAACTGACAAACACCCCTTTAGGTGTTTGTGGTAGTGGACTAACTTCCGTCCCTATTTCACCGAGTGGGTGGCAGCCGACAAAGAACTGTCTGGGGCAGGGTACCCGCTCACAGTTACACCAAACATAGTGCAAAATAGAACTACATGTTCGCATTCCCCACATTAGTCACATCTGAAGGAGGGGGCCTTGATCTCGTGGATATAGGATATGTAGGTAGTCTGGATGGCGAAGGATGCCCCCAGTACTCAAGTCCCCTAGATGTAGGGTGTTCTGCAATTAGCATCATGATCTTAATTCTCTGAGTAGTTGAGTACATGAGATTGTTAAGTTAATTTTGTGCAGATGATAAGGATACAGTTACTAGAGGAGAAGCAAGCTATCGAAAAAGAATGCAGGATGTAATGCATGACTTAAGGTATGAACTGATCTGTTGTTCTTCTAGGTTATCTTCCATAATGTACCTTCTCTCGTAATGTACTCTCTCTTTACTAGATTTAAAATTGGTGATCTTTTAAGAACCTGATGATTCTAGGAAACTAAATTTCAAGTTTCATCGCATTGCTATAACATACATTAAGCACTTCTAGAAGAAATTCACATTTCCTACATCTGTTAGATCAAAATTTTTATTCATTGGTATTTTTGAAATTAGATTTTAATGTTATTTGATTTAGGATGAGTCAGGTCCTTACAGAAGACATTTCTTTGGAAGAAGGTGGAGCTTCATAAGTTTCATAATTGGTAGTGTAAGTAAAAGTATTATCTGAATTTGTCACCAAAGAATATTTATTCTTCACATTCAAAGCATGAGAGGACATCGATGTAATATTTGATGTTTCAGGGACAGGGTTATTAACTTTATATTCTCCCATGGAAGAAGATGTAAAATTTAATGAACCCCAATCATCACCAAGAAATGCATTCGATTGTTTGGACTCTTGCACAACATTGTCTGAGGCAAGAGAAGTTGACTAATCAACTTTCAAATTATTTAAAATTTTAGGACAAATGACTTGTTTTTGTGAGTCAATTTGCAAACAATTATCAGGTTCAGGATCAACATGAATAGTGTGCAACTTATCTTTGCATAAAAATTTAATTGAACGATGTAAAGTAGAAGGAACTGCCCCAATGCATGGATCCAAGGTCTACTAAGAATCATGTTGTAAGATAGAGAACAAGGCATGACATGAATCAAGGTAGGCACAATCACAGGTCCTACCTGTACTAGAAGAGTTATAGTGCCCACGGATTGTTGTCCAACATTATCAAAGCCATAGATACTAATTGTTTCCAATTTAATCAAAGATGTATCAACTTTAATCTTATGCAATAAGTTAAGGTCACAAACATTAAGAGCTGATCCATTATCAATCATAACTCTCTTAACCAGTGTCTTGTTTATTGTAATGAAGAAAATTAAAGGATCATACTGATTCTGAACTTCAAGAGATGGCAACTCATGTTGTTGAAACAAATGTCTATTTTTGTCACATGCATACAATCTAATAGATCTGCTACATCATTTGGATTGACAACGGGTGGAACAATCACCTTTTGTAAAGCTTCTTGGAGCATTCCATGGTAACTATGAGAAGTTTGTATAAGCTCCCAAAGAGATATATTAGGAGGAGTAGCACAAAGTTGCTCTACAAGATCATAATTTTGACTAACCTTATGTGTTAAATGAGGTGCTTGAGGAAGCATAGGTTGAGAAGCTGGTAAAGATATCGGAATGCTCAGTTGTTGTTTTTTTTAATTATTATTCTGAGTGTTATATGCATGAGAAACCATATTATGATTAAGTTGTAAATTCTAATGTGCTATTTATTTAGCATAGTTGTAAATGTGATCAAGAGGTCGAGAAGAAGGTGGAAGACCTCTAACAATGAGCACCCGTTTAGAAGATGGCTTAACCGCATCTAAACATAAGGTGACCACAATTTTTTAGTTTCCTAGATGGCTTAACGATGGTTTAGAATTCGTAGTGGAATGTACAAATAAACTGAATGATTTGATAAGAGTTTTCTATGTTTTTGTTTCAAAACCTCTGGATTCTTTTTCTCATTTATTAGATGCAAGTATACAAATTTCAGTTTATTACAGGTCACAAGCTTGAGCAAGATTATTCATGCCTTTTTGTGAAATACTTATGTGGTGAATCTGATTAATTTGGTTTGTAAGATTAGGTTTATTAAGAATGTTTGTGAGTTATATTGCAGTTTTAAATCAAAATATTGGTGCATCCCCCCCTTTAGGATAGATTTTGTATTTCACTTTTTTGTTTATTAAATTTTCTTCTTTCGCTTTTCTCCATCAAGTCACAGATCTAAAGGGGCTTTTAAAAGGGAGCTGACTCTTCTAGAGGTTCATTCTCAAAATAGACAGACCCACATCTGAGAACATTCCCATGTTGCATGGGATTTCCATGCTTATAAAGGCTTAGCATTTAAGATGCAATCCTTTATGACAACACTAAACATTAGATCCCTTAAGGATAATTATCCTCTTCCAAGTATGGATCATATTTTGCAAAATGTGGTTGGTTCAAAACTTATTTCTATGAAGGATGGATTCTCAGGCTACAATCAAGTACTAGTCAAGGAGTCAAAATAGTACAAGACAACATTCACTGCTTCTTGGTGAACATATTTTTATTTGAGAATACCATTTGGGTTGAAGAATGCAGGATTGACACTTCAAAGAGAAATGGATGTGGCCTTTGCAAGCCTCATTGATGAAATCATGGTTGTCTACCAAGATGATCTTATTACATTCTCTAAAGACAGGAATGATCATTGCAAGCATTTGCAAATGATTTTTGACAGATGTTTGGAGTATGGGATCTCTTTGAATCCCAATAAATACCAATTTGGAGTAGAAGAAGGAAAGATGTTGGGGCATATTGTGTCAAGGGATGGGGTTAGAATTGATCCTAAAAGAGTTAAGGCCATTAACCCCATCTCTTAGCCTAAGAAAGTCAAGGGTGTTCAATACTTCTTTGGGCAGATCAACTTTGTGAGGTGATTTGTCCCTAACTTTGCTGAGAAGACCAAAGCAATTTCCAAGATGCTTAAGAAGTGAAATTTCATCACATGGGAAAAGGAACTAGCTAAGGCTTTTGTTGATATAAAGGAGGCCCTAAAGAATCCACTAGTGCTGGTAAGACTAGAATATTCCAAGCCCTTCTAGCTCTTCTCTTTTGCTTAATTTTATACTATTGATGTTGTATTATTGCAAAAGAATAGTGATGGATTTGAGAAACTAATAGGATTCTTTAGCAAGT
The DNA here is from genome assembly GCA_027924645.1 of Cunninghamia lanceolata. Taxonomy (NCBI): domain Eukaryota; kingdom Viridiplantae; phylum Streptophyta; class Pinopsida; order Cupressales; family Cupressaceae; genus Cunninghamia; species Cunninghamia lanceolata. The sequence continues at coordinate 1,398,354 of BSBN01001670.1, read as the reverse complement.
CCTTATAGGCTATTGAGTTGAATTATTCCATAATGGAGTAGCATGCCTATGCATTGGTTAAGGCCACGAAAAAATTCAGATCTTATTTCACAGGTGCTAAGATCATAGCATATGTACCACACACAACAGTAAAAGATATATTTATGCAACAAGAAGCTTCAAGTAAAAGTTGTGGATGAATCAATAGGATCCAAGACTATGAAAAGGATATAAATGTCACAAATCTAGTTAGAGGCCAAGGATTAGCTAAGCTAATGGCTAATTATAATCTTGAAGCAATATAAGTGAATGAAACAGAGGTAAATGTTGCTCCTCATTGTAGATTTTTTGACAACATGTGGTATTTTATCTTGAAAACATGATTTGTCATCCTGTATAGATGAAAATTAGAAAAGAACCCTCAAGCTAAAATCTCATAGGTATGTCATGTTCCATAATGAGCTAATCTATAATGTAAAGCATGTGGTATTGAGAAAAATGACATTTTATTAATCTGTAATGTATTGAGCAAACTTGGTCCTGAATATGCAACTTTTGTTTCTATCTTTCATACTCAGAGGATAGCTGTTATCAATCAAGTATGCACCTTGCTAAGCTCACAAAAGACTTAGCTACCTATTGACACATGGAAACACTCTCAGGATGTGGGTTTCCTATAGCGAGAGTGAATCTCCAGAGTGAGCTGATTCTAAGATCTTTCTAAACTAATCACTTGTCTGAGAAAAGGGATGAGGAATAACTAGAATGAAATTCTATTTTATCTAAAGATGATCTAAAAATCTAAAATTTTACCCACAAACAACTCTCAAGCCTGTAACCTCCTCAATTTCACCTAAGTCCAACAATCCAAAAGTACTTTGTATGAAGGTTTAATTAAAACACAACACACAACCTAGATTAGATGGGCAATAGCTACACAAATTTCAATAACATCAAGCCATAATCATAGGATTAGACATCATAATCATAGTGAAAACATCAAATCAAAGTTATAAAAGAGGCAACAAATGTAAAATAGGAATGATTTGCTATATTGAACTGAAAGGGGTACATCTAACTCTGAAAAATATGAGCCAAGATCAGTTTACAAACTCTTTGCCTATGCTCAAGAGAGAAGAAACAAAGATATCAACTGAGATAAACTAATTCTTTCTCCCCTATTTATAACTCCAAAAATCTCCCAAAGAAAAAGCTAAGAAATCTTCCTAGAATAGCAAATTTGATCCATTTTCGAGCTCCACTGAAAAGCCAAAAATAAATCTTTCAAATCACCTCCAATCTGTATATGAAAGCTGCCAAAATCTTCCTCAAAGTAGACCTCACCAAAATCTACTTTAAAACAAGCTTTATTTACTCAATAAAAGCTCAATTTTTTTTTTATTGTCCTCATCTGCCTCAAAATAAAGCAAATTCAGAAAAACATATTTGATTTGCTTTAATAGTTTTAAATACATAAAATGATGAAATATTAAAAGCAATTTATAAAGAATATTACTTTAATATTTGTCTTACAATAGGTCATGCAGCTTTTCCTTCTGATTTGCCTAATCTTACCTCTTTTGATTTTCATTTACAAAATAATAATACAAGGCTTATTTTTGTCCATATCTTCCCAAAAGAAAGCAAACTAAAAAAAGAAAGATATTGTTTGCTTTACTTTGTTTTAACTACATAAATAATAAATATTTATAAGCAATTTATAGGATATTGTTTTAAATATCATTTTACAATAATTTTTTACAGCTTCAAAGTTGCAAAAAGAAAGAGGGCCCACCATTGTGAAGATTCCTTGAAAATTACAAACTAAGTAAGTGAGACATTTAAAGGGTTTTTGTACTTTATAATCTTCTCATTTTTGTCCAAAAATCTTAAAAACCCAGATCATATTTTTTCAGATATGATTTAAACACGCAACTGCTATCTTCATTTTATTATGTATTGTGCCTATGACTGTTCCTCAAAAATTGCAAACTGTGTTGGTGAGGCATTTAAAGGTTTTTTCATATTATTATCATCTAATCTCTATCTAAAATCTCAAAAATCGAGATCATATTTTTTGAGATATGATTAAAACACAAGACAACTATCTTTATTTTGTAGGGTCTTTATGTGACAATGTTGCTCTTTCAGACTCTTTCCACAATCCTCTTAAGACTTGGGGGCAACATGTTGAGCTCAACCCTTTTGGGAGCCCATTCTACTCCACATGCTATGATATGCCATCAAAAAGCTACATGACTTATCCTATACCTACACATGAAACAAATAGATTAAAATAAAACATTAAAATTCCATGATTGTTTCTTTCTCAGCTGTTCTTGGATATGGATGATGTTCATTGATCAATGCATTATAAACAAAGTGTTATGCCTCTTCTAATAAGATATAGAGATCTCATAACTAGAGATCTAATAGGACCTTCCCACATTTTTGCAGGTTCATGTTGAGATCGGGAGCAGGAATAGAAGACAACTTCGAAGATTGAAGACATTGAAGGCAATGATGGCTATGACCTTCTCTTTTTTATCCTGAACAACACTGCAATTATCACTAAAACACAATAACTATGCAAATAAATTATAACATAAGAATGTTAACCTTCACTCTAAAAATGAATTTGTTGCATCAGCTCTGCCAATTTTGAGCTGTAAGTAAAAAATGGTAATATTTTTGGTGATTTCCGCTATATGCTTGTTTGCTAAGCATCAGATCAATTTATTTAAGTATCCATTGGTCATTACGTCATACTCTGCTCTTCTCAAACTCAGACACACTAAAGTTTAGCTCTCCAACCAGTTTAAACAGTAGCAAAAAACTGAAAACAAACTAAACTTAAGCAAACTAATAGGCTCTGATGGCCAGAAAACCTATGTAGCAGCACTTAGGGAAACAAAAATACTGAAAGCAAATGTGCATGAGGACTTATTAATTGCAACTCTACTCTACAACATACAAAGGTAGTACTTATCCTTAGAGGCAATGTTTGAGGTGCATCCCATTAACTGGGATAGACAGCACCTCTCCACTTAACTTAGATAGCTAAAATGCATTATTTTCTTTGCACTCTATGATTACATAAGGCCCATCCCAAATTGCATCAAATTTGGAATGCTTTCCAGGTTTGCTTCTCAGTTTATTCAATTTGAACACCAAATCACCAACAATAAAGCTCCTCGGTCTTGCCCTATTATCAAAAGCATTCTTCATTTGAGCTTGATGTATATCAAGCTTCTTCAAGGCCTCTTTCCTAACTTCTTATAACTCCATAAGCTAAGCTAGCCTGACTACTAAAGGTTGTTCCTCTAGAAGCTCATGCTCTTTGATGAAATTCAAAGTTGCTAATTCAACTGAAACAAGCAATCTAGCCTCCTTACCATAAGTAATTACATATGGAGAATAACCAGTAGCTCTCTTGGGTGTAATTCTATTAGCCCAAAGAGCCAACTTCAACTTCTCATGCCATGTTCTTTAGTTGTCTTCAACAATCTTCTTGATGATCCTTATCAGATTTTTGTCGCTAGATTCGTCCTACCCATTACCCTGTGGCTAATAGTTAGAAGAGGTATTCAAAAAGATATTATTTTTGATAGACCAATCTAAAATTCTCAATCTAATGAAAGCTAAACCATTATCTAAGATGATTGAATCTAGTGTACCAAATCTTGATACTAGATCTTGATGGAAACTTAGAACAACAGATTCATTTTCTTCTTTTAAAGCAACAACCTTGGTCCACTTGGTGAAATAGTCTGTGGCAGTCGAGATCCACTTGTGGCCTGCACTTGAAGGCGAGTTTATTGGTCCTATAAAATCCAGACCCCATTTTGCAAATGGTTGTTCAACTTTAATAGGATGCAGAGGTAAGGCAACAAGCCTTTGTTTACCGAAAAACAATGAACACTTCTCACATCTTCTCACCCAAACAAAAGAATCCTTAAACAAGTCAGGCCAATAATAACCAGCTTGCATAATCTTCAAAGTAGTTGTTCTAGCTGCAAAGTGACCTCCTAAAGGTTCATTCTGAAATTCTTCTAATAGCTTGTCAACTTGATTAGGTCCAATACATCTTAAAAATACACCATTAAAATCTCTCCTATATAAAATACCATTAATGATAGCATAAGGAGTAGCTTGTAGCCTGAAATACCTTCTTCCTACCCTATCCAAACTTTCAGGGCATTGACCAGACTGTAAATAATGCATCACCTGCTATACCCAGCTGATTGTAGGAGCTGGTACAAGGGCTGGTAGATTGTTATTCAGTACTATTTCTATGTCCTCTGCATGTTCTTGACTATTTTCTTCACTTTCAGCAAACTATTCGCATAAGCCCTTGCCTCTAATCAAGTTGGTCACTTTGATATAAACATCAAATTGCATAACTTTGGTTATCCAATCATCTCTCTTGTCTTTTATATCTCTATTTAATAAAAAATCTTGATAGTAGGATGAGCAACCATTAAGTGATTTTTTTTATTAGACAACATATGTGTCTAAATTTCTTGAGGCTAACAACAAAAAAAACATGTTTTTCCACAAAAGAGTACTTTACCTCATAGTCATGCAGTACCTGGCTGAAAAATACTATTGGCTACTCTAATCCTTCATCATTTTGCTGACATAACATTGCAGAGATGGTGTCAGCTCCTCCAAAAGCATACAAAATAAAATCCCTCTCATAATTAGGATTAATGAGGGTAGGGGTAGCAGTGAGGGCTTCTTTAATCTACTCAAAGCTTTCTTTTCCCTCCTTAGTCCAGCTGAATGGCACAATCTTCTTCAACCTGGCCGTAAGAGGTTGTAACAAAGTTGCAATGTTTGGAATGAATCTTCTCACAAAATTAATTCTGCCAAGAAAGCTTTGCAAGCCTTTCTTATGTGCAGGTAGTGGTACATCTAGAATAGCTAAAACTCTCTCAGGGTCAATAGAAATACCTTGTTTTGAAATAATATGGCCGAGAAGTTTACCTTCATGAACTAAAAATATGCACTTTTTGGGGTTCAATGAAACCCCAAACTCCTCGTACCTCTGAAAAATCTACTTCAAGTGGTCAAAATGATCATTAGGATTTTTAGAAAAAATAGTTATGTCATCTAAATACACTAGCACTATTTTGTTCATAAGGCCATGGAAGGCCATGTCCATTACCCGTTGAAAGGTTACCCCTACATTGGACAAACTAAATGGCATCTTCCTATATGCCATGGTACCCCACTTAGTCATGAATGTTGTTTTATATTGGTCTTCCTCTTTGACTAGAATCTGGTTGTAACCTGAGTAACCATCTAACAAGGAATATCTATCAAAACCAGAAATAGTTTGCAATATTTGTTCCATGGAAGGAAGAGGGTAGTGGTCTTTCAATGAGGCCTGATTTAGATCACAAAAATTGACACAAAGTTAGATTTCTCCATTCTTTTTTTTTACTAGGACCAAATTGGAAACCCAGGAGGTATGTTTTATTGGGAATATGATACTACTCTCAATCAATTTATTTAACTTAGCCTTCATTAAATGCTCAAGTTTTGGATTCAGGGGTCTATGTTTCTACATAACAGGTTTGGCATTAAGCTCTAAGTCAATGGTATGCTGGGCTAAAATGGGATCAAACCCCCTTAAGTATTTATACTCCCATGCAAAAACATCACAAAAATCTTGGCATAACTAAATAAATGACTATTGTTCACTTTCATGCATACCTTTCCAAGCTTCAACAACTAATCTTTGAAAATCTCCACTACCTCATAGTGTTCTAGTTTCACCGTCATGCTGCACTCATCCTTTCTAAACTGATCATTTGAGTTAAACACTAATTCTACTGTCACCGGTCCCTTGGGCAGCTTGTTGGATCTCAACCATACAATTTGGTCTTCAAATTGTTGTTGGTATTTATGTTGATTATCAGCTGCAAATTCAGCCTCTGCACTTAAAAAACTTAAGATTTGCTCATCACTGTCAAATACTTGCCAGGAAACACTATTGTCAGGTACAGAAGGCCTGACAACTACTTTGACATATGGCTATACTTCAATGTTCTGAATCTGATCAGGGACCTCAAATTGAGATCCCAAAGATGTAAGCTTATCTGCATACTTATTTTGGTTTCTAGGAATCGAAAATAGATTAAATGCATCAAAAAATTCAATTGAATCCCACACTCTATGATTGTAGTTTTTGAGTAGGTCATTTTTAGGAGCATTTAGATTCCTAACCTAATTAACGATCAATTCAGAATCTCATAAACTTGTACATATTTGATACCTCTTTTTCGGGCCCACTCTAAACCATGGATCAAGGCCTCATACTCAGCCACATTGTTTGTGCAACTGAAGGTGAACCTCAAGGCTACATAGTATTTGTCTCCTTCAGGGGAGATTAATATATTCCCTCCATCGGCACCTGTTTTGGTCCTTGATCCATCAAAGTACAGATTCCAAAGCTGGTCTTCTTGCTGTCCCAACTGACTTTGGTCCTTAATCAGTTTAGGAATCACTGCATCAGGTTCCTATATCATATAGATGCCTAATCCTACCTCATTCGTGTGATGGAAAGGATCACTTTCATGATCTTCAGCTACCCAATCATCTAAGTTTATGTCTTCTATAGGTGCATTGGGATCTAGGCTCATGGGTTCATCCTACTGCCCATGGGTGATGTAGAGGTTAGTGTTTATTAGGCTGGGAACATAGGGCTCAACATGGTCCTTTGCAAGTGGTTCAGACTGTATGGTTACTTTCATACCATATCTCGTTCTGAAAAACAAGTGGGACCGATCAGAAGATAGAAACCCACCCAATTTAGTAGTGAATTCCCTAGAAAGGCATATTGCAAAACTAGGTGGTAGATCAATGATGTAAATGTCCTGATGGATGGAAAAATTAGAACAAGCATGCAGTGTAAGTGGCAGATTTTTTATTGTTCTTACAGTACTAAGTACAGACCCATCTAACTAGACAACTCCTTTTGTAAGGGGCTCATAAATCAATCCTAGTGAAATCAGCTAGATTTTTGAGCATGACTAAACTGCTTGCCCTAGAGTCTCATGCAGTTATGAACAAGTTTGTCACCAATAATCAGACTTAAGTAAAAGGGAGGAGGTTTTACCTCGTTTGTTGGCTTTCCACTCTTGATTTTTGAGCTGTTGGCAAGTACAACTTTGGTTTTTCCTTGATTAGAACACTCAGAAATTGAAAGTTCAGCCAATGCTTTTTGTAGCAGATTCTTTTGGCCAGGAATGCACAATGCATCCATAACTGACATGCTCATTGTAGCTTTCTTAAGATGATCTACTATGTTGAAAGAAACAAGATTTACCTTTTGCTATCCTTTTACAATAGTAGCATCATCATGCCTTTGTCAAAGCTGTTGTTGTACTTTGGACTGATCCTTTACTGGTATAGTTTGATCCCTTTGCAGAATTTGCACTTTTTGCTATGGTATATGGGTAGTTTGTGATGGAAAAGTTTGAAATGTATCTCTCACAGGCTGTTGTTGTACCACTGTAGCTTGTTGATTAAGGTCTGCAGCCCTTTGTTTTGACCTTGTGTTAGCTAAAACAGGTGTATGTTGTTGATTTTGGCTTTGATGGTAATTTATACCATATAAATCACTCTTTTGCCAGTTCATCAAGGCCACATCAACATTATTCGGCTGAGATGAAACTTCACCAGGGGCACCTTCTAAACTTGCATAACTGTTATGCACCTTGAGTGTCTTATTTCTTACTTCATTTGTGCACATAGCTTGATTATGCAGTTGGTGACATGGATAACACCAGTCACTATTTTGGGCTAAGTTATTCTATGTGGGTACAAGCTCCCTCAAGGTCCTAGCAATATTTGGGTTGTAAGATAGGAAAGGTTGAGGGTTGTAGTTTCTTCTTTGACCCTAAGGATCAGCTTGAAATGACTGCCTATATTATTGAATGGGCTGATATGGGGCTTGGTAAGTCTTAGTTTCTTGACCAATCTATTTTTTAATATTAACAAATTCATTGCCAAAGGTTTTGCTCATGGACTGAATCATGCCTTACAACTCTTGGATTTCTTGGAGGTAAGCTAGGGCATGATTTTCTTGGTTGCAGGTTGACAAGTTATTGCTGGAACAGGCGGGACAGTAGCCAAATGAGGCACTGCTATTGGCACAAATGGCTGGATTTCTAGGAAAATGGGTAGGGTAGGCCTTGGGGCTATCTTCCCTGCTTGGATGAGGTAGTTTTCTACTCTAACAGCAATCTCAAAAGAATCAAGAAGGGTGGTTCCTCCCATAGACTAGATCATTACAAAAATTTCACTATTCAAAGCTTTAAGGTAAAACAAAAATGCATGTCTTGGTAAGGGTTTTACTATTGTGAGGATTTTGTCCCAGGTTCTATAAAATCGATAGTTGAAATCTGCCATGTGTTCATGGGGTGCCCTTTTGATGGTGCTCAACTACTCCAAAAATGAGAGATGATTAGATTTGTCTTCAAAGTGCTTGTGCAATCCATCTCCCTGTAGATCCCATGATGTTATTAATTTTTTAGCAAGTCCTCTGAGCCATTGCAAGGCTTTCCCTTTCAATTATGCAGCTAAAAGTCTAATTACCACATTTTCTTGGGTGACATTGTGTATGGAACAAATGGTTGCCACATCCTGAATGTGCTTAGCAGCTGTAGTATGGTCTTCTCTGCTGAAATATGGCAGTCCTTTAAGGGCTGCGACTGGAATATCATCATGTTGAGCAAGTTACAGTGGGTTGCCTCTGTTAAAGGTGGCAAATGCATACTGCCTAGCCATTATGGGTATTTGAACTATCAGCACCAAACTTCTGCTTCTTCATGTTGAAGTTAGAGGTGTTGATTTTGATCTCCTCGCTGAATTGGCTATTCTGCTTACTGATCTACCTCTTCTTCTTGGTGGTGACAGTTGTAAATACTCAAAAGGATTAGAACTGGATCTGGTTTTCATAAGTTGATAACACTAATCTACATGCAAGATCAAAGATAACGAGTTGCTAGGTATATTGTGAAAGTCTCCAAAGGTTGGAATATTATTGCATATACTAGAACAACAGCTGTGAGGGTATAAAACTTCTCTGAAATCACTTTCAGAGTCCCATCGGGTGTGCCAAAAACTGTTATCAATCAAGTATGCACCTTGCTAAGCTCACAGAAGACTTAGCTACCTATTGACACATGGAAACACTCTCAAGATGTGGGTTTCCTATAGTGAGAGTGAATCTCCAGAGTGGGTTGGTTCTCCTTAAGATCTTTCTAAACTAATCACTTGTCTGAGAAAAGGGATGACGAATAACTGGAATAAAATTCTATTTTATCTAAAGATGATCTAAAAATCTAAAATTTTACCCACAAACAACTCTCAAGCATGTAACCTCCTCAGTTTCATGTAAGTCCAACAATCTAAAAGTACTTTGTATGAAAGTTTAATTAAAACAGAACACACAACCTGGATTAGATGGGCAATAGATACTCATTATTCAATAACATCAAGACATAATGAAAGGATTAGACATCATAATCACAATGAAAACATCAAATCAAAGTTATAAAAGAGGCAACAAATGTGAAACATGAATGCTTTGCTGTATTGAGCTGAAAGGGGTGCATCTAACTCTAAAAAATATGAGCCAAGATCAGTTTAGAAACTCTCTATCTGTGCTCAAGAGAGAAGAAACAAAGATATCAACTAAGAAAAACTAAGTCTTTCTCCCCTATTTATAACTCCAAAAATCTCCCAAAGAAAAAGCAGAGAAATCTTCCTAGAATAGAAAATTTGATCCATTTTCGAGTTCCACTAAAAAGCCAAAAATAAAGCTTTCAAATCACCTCCAATCTGTATATGAAAGCTCTGAAAATCTTCCTCAAGGTAGACCTCACAAAAATCTGCTTTAAAACAAGCTTTATTTTCTCAATAAAAGCTCAATTTTTTTTATTTTTATTGTCCTCATCTGCCTCAAAATAAAGCAAATCTAGAAAAAAATATTTGATTTGCTTTAATAGTTTTAACTACATAAAATGATAAAATATTAAAAGTTGTGAGGGGGAAAATAGTTTAATCAAATCAATGATAATAAGAACCCAAACATCTATGAAATCTGAAGATAAAAAAAGGAGATTTAAAGTAATAAACAAGAACAACACTTACAACCTCTTTCACCTTGCATCTTCCATAGTTCGCCTATCCTTCCTTGACCTTGATGTTGATGAAGCCCTCAGAAGCTATTGCTCCCTTGCTTGTTGAAGGTAACAAGAATGGAATGGTTGAGATATTCATGTGGTTGAAGATGAGCTTCAAACACACTAACAAATGGATATGAAATGCTTATGGAAGTGGGGGTGCCAAAGGCGCGCCGGTATCTCTGCAGCATAAGTTTGCACAAATGATCCATATGAAATGAAGGAAAGGGTGGTATTTATAGAAAAAGGTGAGGGAAGATCAATGGTTTAGAAGAAAAAGGGAAGATCAATGGAGGAGGGTTGTTGAGGAATGTGCAATAAATGGAAGAAAGACATGTGTCATTCAAAAAGTAGCTTTGTGAAGTTAACTCCTCTCTTGATGAGGATGAGATTTGATTTTCTTAATTTAGAATTTATTTTTTTAATTTAAGAGAAAGTTTGTTTTAAAGATGCTTTAAAACTGCTTTTGCTTTTGTATGACAAGAGGATAGTATTTTTAGAAGATAAGAATGATTTTTGAAGATAAGAATGCATAATTAAATAAAAAGATTTATTTAATTATTTTGTAGATAAATGAGAGGAATAAAATATAAGAATATATTTTATTTTTGTGAAGATATTTGAGGAATAAAATAAAATATAAAAAATATATTTTATTTAGTGGAAAATTTAGATTTTATTTAAATAAAATTTGCATTTTATTTAAATTTGGAAGAATAAAAGGTTTTAATTAAATAATTAAAATTATTTAATTATTTAGCAGAATGAAGGTGATGTATATGAATTTAATTAATTAAATAAATGTGTTTATTTAATTAAATGAGAGGAAATGAATCAGATAAATAAATAAATTTATTTATTTATTGATAGAAGAATGTGAATGATGAAATAAATATAAAAATATTTATTTAAGTAGAGTCATGCCAATTTTAGGTGTATACATTTTGCCCCTCTTTGATGCAATGTGTTTTATCACGTTGTTTCAAAGAAAAAGAATTTTTGGCAGTGATACATGCCCCAATTTGCCCCTGGTACAAGTTTAACGACAGGATGCCCCCTTAGGAGATTGGACGAGAAGAAGGCAGAAGGCGTGAGACAGACAATCTCACGAAGAAGAAAGTGAAAAATGAGTTTAGGATGGAGAAAGATGGGATATGGTTCAGAGAAAATGACATGGGAAGTAGCCACAGTTGTCATGCAGTCAGGTATGGGTCATTTGCTATATAAAGGAGCTGGGTCCACATATTTTAATCATTTGTACACTTGCCCATAGTTGATTAGTCCTCTCGAGAGCTTTGGAGAGCATGGCAGCCAGACAGATGGATATTCCTCACGAGGAGCACCGGTTTGAGCGGATTCGACGATTCGATCGGCCAGCGGAGGCAGGACCCCCGGTATGTAGTTCTTCAAAACTTGTCAAAAGTCAATTTTTATGCATATTAATGGCTAGGAAAACCAACTAGGATAGATGCACCGAAACACTCTTTTGGCGCATATGACCTCCGAAGTGACACATCTGTTGCATTATGGTGCATTTGAGCTTTGAAGTGGTGCATTTGATAGTATTGCACTTTTGATTCTGAAAGTGGCACTTTTGATGGTTTTGTGCATTTGAGTCATGAATTGGCGCATTTATCAGGGAATGGCGCATGTGACTTAAGGATTGGCGCATGTGCTAGAACGGCGCATACAAGCCCTTGATTGGCACATTCATGGGGAAGTGGTGCATGTAATATGGATCAGCGCATCTGCCACCTGGATTGGTGCATTTGCACTAAAAAAAATCAAATGACTTAACAAAATTAATCCAATTGGTACCTTGATTGATGCATCAATCGATTAGCGATCTCTGAGATTGCCGAGAATCTAGTCGAGAGATGATATGCTATTTTGATTAATTTGATATGTCAAGTCATTGATAGGATAGTTTGATTGTTATGAGTAGGCTTGCTTTGACATGGATTTTGTTGACGGTATGCTTTGCTTGGTTTGCAGGAGGATATTTGGAACATCCTTACGTCACGAGAGCAGTTCCCGTTACCATTGTTGCAGCGGTATATGTTGACTGAGATAGATCACGAGGCTCTAGGTGCTACGGGTCTACTCTATGTTTGCTTTATGCCAGAGGTTTGTGTGAACCGGGCTATGTTGATGGAAACGGTGGAGCGATTCCATAGCGAGGATGGTACATTCCATCTACCGATGGGGGAGATGGCAGTTACTCTCGAGGATGTCTACCAGATTCTGCACCTCCCGATTCAGGGAGAGCTGGTTGAGTATGAGTCGCAATGGGACAATGGCTTGGAGGAGTGTAGGCATGTATTTGATGACCCAAAGTTGGTGGGGGAGGAGATTCATGGCAAGACATGCATGACTGCTATGACTACTTCCCGGGCATAGTGGCTAGACTGATCGGTGGCATGATATGCCCCAATAGGAGATCGCATTGCTTCCTGATCGGCTGGGGGAGGGTGTTGGAGAGCATGATCATAGACAGGACCTGGTATGTGTGGGGTGTGTGTGTGTTTGCACACTTATATAGAGACATGCACCAGGTGGTTTATCACAGAGGAGCCAGTTTGTCAGCGGGTGTGTCACTGTTGTAGTTTTGGTTGTGGGAGCACATTGCCATCACACGGTCGATATGTGTATTCCATAGGCAGAGGGGTGAGCCCTATAGTTACAGCTATGCGGGTGTGATTTTCCAGCACAGGCTGGGGAAGTTGGAGTATTGAAGACATGCTTTTGATGGCGTAGATGCAGTGATCTGGCACCCTTACATAGACTGCGAGGTATGGGACGATGAGGCAGATGAGCTTTCATATTGTTTCTAGACATGGCGGCTTATTAGCAGGACTAGGTACATTCTGGAGAGGCAGATTGTGAGTAGAGTGCAGCGATAGTTTGGCTGAGTCCAGGGCAGACCATAGGGGGAGGCACACTTTGCCAGGACTCATGCAGAGAGGTATAGGTGGGGTCCTGTGGCATCATATGAGGAGGCCTTGACAGACTTTCGGTAGATTCCTTACGCAGCTTGGCCCATGCGGAGGGAGATAGTGGATGCTGGCATGATGCTAGACTATGAGGAGTGGTTCGTGGCACACCCATTCCTGAGATATTCAGGGCCAGGAGAGTTAGCTCCTCGTATAGACAAGGATGATTCAGATGGTGAGGGTGCAGCTGGCAGGAGGAGGGGAGGACGAGAGATCAGGGAGATGATGGGAGACTGAGACAAAGGTAGAGGGTCAGAGAGGGACTTGTAGTCTAGTAGGCCATTGGACAGGCACAGGTCTAGGTGCCAGTTCAGCCAGAGGTAGCACAGAGATAGATGCCGCTGCCACAGTAGGTGGCATAGCTGACACAGGGACAGGTGCTAGTGCAACAGGTGGCACAGGCGGAGCAGGCTCCATAGCCTGATGTGTAGCAGCAGGTTATGGTTGCACTACAGAGCTAGGTTAGGCAACTGAGGGCTCATCTAAGAGCAGCAGAGTCACAGAGAGAGTCAGATGTGACTCTATTATCAGAGTTGACTAGAGAGAGACACGCAGCCTTAGCTAGCATGCGGGATATGAGGGCAGAGAGAGATGCAGCCGTGATGGCCATGGGCATAGATGGGACATCTAATTTTTTGGTTTCGCAAGTGCAACAGGCATAGGCACAGGTGGTCCAGGTGCAGAGTGAGCTTACTAGAGCCTAGGCATAGGCTCAGTACTATAGAGGGTTATATCATGGGGCAGTGGCAGCGGATCAACGTGCCCCTAGCTTCAACAGCCAGTTAGAGGCATTCCAGCAGGCAGGTGGTTCCCGGTCTGTAGGCTCAGTGAGGGGTCCCCAGTAGTCAGGGGGAGGCAGAGGAGAGGGCAGTGCAGGGAGCAGTGTGCCACGACAGTAGGGTTAGACAGACATGATACTTGTACCATTTTTCGATTGGATGTATACATTTGGATGGTTGAGATAGCCTGTATATGTACTATTTTAGCCCTAAGACATGTATCACCATTTTTGTTGTACCTTGTATACATTTTATGACATGACTCTGAGATACGGACAGATATTTTTGATATGTTATATATTTGGATATGTTTATATGATGATGTAGTGATTGATGTTCTATATGCTCATGCTTTTCTATTGTTGATATGCTTATGGAGGTGATCTATCTTATGATGTTGTGCCTATGTGATGCATACTAGATGGATTTCTGTATGATTTGATATGTAAAATGCAAATGTGATATGTTATGGATACGATGTATACAGCTCTATATGTATGTTGATGATGCTTTTGTTTATGTTTTTGATTCTTTTGAGATGATATATGGATGCAAAATACATGTGGGTGACCTAATGGGCTTTATGATGAATGCAAATGATGTAATCATGTAAATGACTATCTCATGTGATGTGATATGCAATCTATGCTATGTTTTTGATATGTCCAAATGTACTCAATCTACATAGGTGATGATATAGAGAGGAGGAAGAAGAGATGAAGAAATACTGACTTTCATTTGATATACTACAGGATTTTGTGATTGCATGGTTTATATGGGTATGGATATGGAATGGATGTGGATTTGTCATCTTGAGATTTTTGCAAGGTTGTTGCTTTCATCATTGGGCATTGTTTTGGTATTTTTCACTTTTTGAAATGTTGTAAGGAAATACAAGCATCTAGGTATAATTAGCGAGATGACCTGAGTACTTCTTACATGGATTTTGATATAGCAAGTTGATACAAGCATCTAGTCAAACTTGAATCTAGATGACCTAAGTACTTCTTGCATTTCAATAGACAAGGATTGCCCCTTTTCATGTTTAGACCTCAGTATCCTCAATGATCTTTTTGCTGATCATGTCGTTAGACAAAAGTCATCGCATTACCATAGTTTAATCCACAAGCAGCAGACAAAGAAAAAGATTATGCCCCCATCATAGCATCTCTAGCTTTTTTGGCATCCTTGAGTAGCATAGGAAGACATAATGACAAAAATTCAAGACCTTGTAAATTAACCTGTTTACAAAACATTCTTGCATTAGATGTGTCTTTTGCCATAATTGATATAGAATCAGTTTTAGTGTTTCGGCATGGTATCCTGCTTTGTTTTGGACAGGTTGATGTTTTGCATCAAGACTCTTGGTTTGGGTAGCTTGCTTTTGCTATGCTTGCTTGTCTTAGTGAAAGGTATCACAATCCTTATTGGTATCCTCTTAGAACAGTGGCATTCAAGAATCCAAATCAGCAACTAGGTTGAGGAGTTGCCCCCAGTTTAGACAAGGATCGACTTATTATGAGTGAGACGATAGACAGACATGGAGAAACAGACCCTAAGGGACTGACCTAGTGCCTCGGGGGCTCATTGCTAAATGGCCTTGCCTAAGTGACCACGCAGAGGCAACGTAGTTCGGGGTAAACCCTAGCGGACCTAAGACCTAGGTGATGGCAAAGTGGGGCAGAAATAGCACGGACTCAGATTGACAGAAGGACTAGATATGGGACGAATGGGACAGTGGAGTGGAGAGGAGCCTTGGGGGCGCATTGAGAATGGCCTTGCCTACGTGATAACTCAGAGGTGATATAGTTTGACAACAGTTAAAAGGACTGGTTCAAGATGAACGATATGAGGGACACAAGAGACATGAAGTTAGAATAGATGGAGGAAGTGGTTTGTCACAGATAGCACCTGTTTACCAGGTTTTCACCACTTGCTTTTTATTTGCACAAGAAGCTTAAAGTACACATGACACCTGTTTGCCAGGTTTTCACCATGGTACCTATCCTAGGCGCCTGTTTGCCATGTTTTCACCGTAGGACGATTTTTTTGGTCTATTTTCTCATTTTTTTGATTTTTTTTTTGCTCTTATTTTTTATCACTTTTTCAATTTTTTTGGATTTTTTTAGGACTCCCTTACATTGGGGTTTTCAGGTATAGAACTTGCGAAGGTGCATGCTGTTGATAGGATCGTCAAATAATTCACCTTTAGATGTAGCCAATTGATATGCCCCCGATCCATAAGCTGTGATGATGACATAGGGACCTAGCCAATTAGGTTCAAACTTTCCTTTCTTTTCTCTCTCTTATTGATTTCTGGGATTTTCTTTTAGGGCTAGGTCATCGACTTGCAATATTCGGGGCTTTACTCTATGATTGTAGCTTCTGGACATGCGTTGCTGATATGCTTTCAGGTGGTTAAAGGCCTATTGCCTTCTCTCTTCGAAGAACTCTAACTCTTGAAGTCTGGTCACTCTGTATTCTTCATCTGATATGAGGCCTTTTAATGAGACTCACAAGGATGGGATCTTGACTTCAATGGGCAAGATAGCTTCAGATCCATAGACTAGGGAGTATGGTGTTGCACCTGTGGGTGTGCAGATGCTTGTGCGGTAGGTCCACAGTGCAGGATTCAGTTGGACATGCCAATCACGACCGACATCATTGAGAGTCTTCTTTAGTATTTTCAGAATGGTTTTATTTGATGCCTTAGCCTGGTCGTTGCCTTGTGAGTAATAGGGGGTTGAAAAGCGATGCTGGATATGGAATTTGTCACATAGTTCCCTGACATCTTGGTTTTTGAAGGGTCGTCCGTTATCCGTGATAATGGATGAAGGGACACCGTAACGACAAATGATATAGTTCAGGATAAAAGAGGCAATCTGCTTGCCTATGATGTTGGCTAAGGGCACAACTTCAATCCACTTCGTGAAGTACTCTGTGGCAGTGATAATGAATTTGTGGCCACTTGAGGAGGGAGGATGAATCTTGCCCACTAAGTCTAGTCCCCACTGACAGAAAGGCCAAGGAGTTGTTAATGGTTGCAGCTCCTGTGTTGGTGCATGTATCAGGTTCCCATGGATTTGGCATTTCTTGCACATCTTTATAAAATGATAGGAATCTTATTCCATGGTTGGCTAGTAGTACCCGATGTGTATGAGTTTCTTGGCCAAGGTAGGGCCACTAGAGTGGGTCTTGTATATACCGTCGTGTATTTCGCTCAGGGCAGTTTGATATTCCTCTCTATCAAGACACCTAAGGAGAGTACCATCAAGACCCCGATGATATAAGGTATTGGCGACAATGGCATACCGGGATGCCTGACAGATGAAGGTTCTCTTTTGGTTACTGGAGAGATCGGGTGGGAGGGTATTCTCTTTAAGATAGGTAAAGATCTTTCTGTAGAGGGGGGAATCAGCTCCAACAATGTGGCAGATGATATGGGACTCAGGGGTGTCGTATGCAGGACAGGACACTGGCTCTACCAAGAACTCATAATGTGATTGACTTTCTGGAATGTCAAGGAGAGAGGCGATCGTGGCCATAGCATCTGCAGCTTTCTTTTCAATCCTTGGTATCTTCTCAAAAGAGATCTTGATGAAGTATTCTTTGAAGTCATCTACCATTCTCTTGTAAGGGATTAGTTTCTCATCTTTTGTTTGGTAGTCATCATTCACTTGATTTATGACTAGCTGGGAATCGCCATATACTTGAAGTTCTTTGATGTTCCATTCAATTGCTAGCTTGATACCACTGACTAGGGCTTCATACTCTACCACATTGTCAGTGCAGGGAAACATTAATCTATATGATTTAGGGATTGAATTACCATTAGGTGTGATCAATAAGATACCTGCCCCCGATCCATGTTGGGTGTACGAGCCATCAAAGTACATTTTCTAGGTTGTTGTATTTATGTGGAAGATAGATTCATCTAGAAACTCAAAGCTTAGAGGGCTGTCATCCGTTAGAGGTGCATCTGCCAGTTGATCTGCTAGTACTTGTCCCTTTATTGCTTTCCTGTCTATGTGTTCAATATCAAACTCGCTGAGAAGCATGACCCATTTGGACAATCTACCTGTTAAAGCTTCCTTGTTGAGTAGGTATTTGAGTGGATCAATCTTCGCCACCAGTTTGATAGAATGTGACAACATGTAATGTCTCCATTTTTTTGAGGCAAAGACCACCACTAGACATGCTCTTTCGATAGGTGTGTATTGTAATTCATACCCGACGAGTGTTCGACTAATGTAGTAGATAGCCTGTTCTTTCCCATCATAGTTTTGTTGTGCAAGGAGAGCTCCTAGAGTGGTTGGTGTAGCTGAGATATACAGTAGTAGAGGCTTGCCCTGAATTGGTGGCATCAATACCAGTGGTTTCATGAGATATTCCTTTAATTGCTGAAATGCCTGTTCACATGACTCGTTCCATTTGAAGGGGACATTCTTGTGTAGAAGGTGGGAAAATGGGTGGTACTTGTCTGCCAATTGAGAGATGAATCTTCTGATAGATTGTAATTTTCCCTGTAGGGATCTTAGTTGAGTCAGATTCTTAGGAGGTGGCATCTCCATGATGGCTTTCACCTTAGCTGGATCGACTTCGATACCATTTCCAGACACTATGTATCCAAGTAGTTTGCCTGATGTAACCTCGAACACACATTTTTTTGGATTGAGATGCACATTAAACTATTCTAACCTGTTGAAGATCTTGTCTAGTACTGCTAGATGGCTTTCTCTTGTGAGTGATTTTGCCAAAATGTCGTCAATGTAGTCTTCCATTATAGTGTGCATCATGTCATGGAAGATTGTTGTCATGGCTCTCTGATATGGTGCCCCAGCATTTTTCAGATGAAATGGCATGACACACCAACAGTAGGTGCCCCAAGGACATGTAAATGCCGTCTTGTGTTGGTCTTCGGGTGCGATCTTTATCTGGTTATATCCCAAGAAACCATCCATGAGTGACAACATAGTGTGCCCTGCCATGAGATCTACAATCATGTCTATGTTTGGTAGGGGGAAGTCATCTTTTGGACAAGCTTTGTTCAAGTCCTTGAAATCATTGCGTATTCAGACTCTGCCATGTGGTTTAGCCACTGGTACTATATTCGAAATCCATTTAGGATAGTCTATAGACCTAATAAATTTGACATCTAAGAGTTTCTTTAGCTCTTCTTTCAGCATGAGGGACACATGTGGATGCATCTTTCTGAGTTTTTGTTTGACCGGTTTAGCTCCTGGAGCTAGAGATAGATGATGCATGATAAGATTCAGATCTAGCCCTGGCATGTCAGCATATGTCCATGCGAAGTTGATTTGTTTTCTCTTGAAAAAATCTGTAAATGCTAGTTTTTCATGTTCTGTGAGAGCTTTTGCCATGTGAATCATTCTGGGCTCATCTCCTATGCTGACATTGATTGGTTCTGCCGGTTCTATCAAGATCAATGATCTCTCCTAATGCGTAAGATTGGGGAGAGGGTCAAGCCTTCCAACCTTCAGCACCTCAGAGTAGTTTTCACCATTGGATACGTCTTTATTTTTACTATTTTGATGATCTAACACTGTCGTGGAGTGGTTTTCACCGTTACATCGTTCTTTCATCTTGATATTTTTATGACTGAAAGGCTTGGCACTCTCTCCAAAATAGGCCTTCTTGTTGAGTTCAATAGCGTAGCTAGCCTTGTGGTCTCCTGCAGGTATGCAATCTCTCAGCTCAAGGTAATCAATGATGGCGTCATCGTTTTCCAAGGTGTCTAGTTTAGGGGTGGTACCTTCTAGGTCCTAGTCGATTAGTTTAGGGTGTAACAAAGGTAAGGGGTCATTAGGTTGGTCTGGTTCAATGGCGTTGATGGTTAGGACAAAATTATTAAAGGCATGGACAAAGTCTGCGATGGTACCCTCTATTAGTGGATCCATCAAGGGGGTATCATTCCTTCCTCACAATTTTCACTATTGTTTCTATGCGGGTCGGACTCTAGCGGTCTAGCCCTTGGACCTTGTCTCTCATTGGTATGGGTCGGGTCGTACTCATGGACAACATCAATATCCTTTTCATCACAAGACATCTTAGAGAGGCTATCCCACCATACTCATTAGAATCAGTTTCGCTCCCCATTTGCATTCTCTGAATTTGTTCAACCAGATTGCTAGTGGATGCTTCTGGTTGTTTGCCTTTGTTCTTGTTGGTTCTGTTGTTTCTTGATGGTCCAGTGTACCCTAGCCCTGTAGTGTCTCGGGCTGTTAATGTATGAGGTTGGATGTGTTCAGTGATGCCATCTTCTCTTGAACCAAGTGGACCATGTCCTTCATACCCCATTCTCTGTAGCATTTGAAAGCCTTGACCATATTGTGCCATTTGTATAATGGGATAGTTATGTTGTGTTGAGGAACTACCTTCATCTTTGTATAGCCACTGTAGGACATCTTTTTCATCACTTTCATCTTCTAGGCTTCCCCATTTCACAAATGGTCCTTTGGTGGTTCTCTCTGCTTTGGGTGTCCTTAGGATGGGTCTCCCATAGGATCTAGGAGATAGAGGTAGTTGTGCCAAACAGAGGGATTGGGAGACCATGTACTCACCCAAGCCCTTATCTTTGAGTTAGAGTTTAGGTTGAGATGCTCCTAAATAGGAAGCAAGTGTAGCTAGATCTACACGAGATGAAGAGGCGGTAGAAGCACAGTTGGTGGGGATCACAACTTCTAGTTTGGGCTGAATAGAGTTGCAGTATTGAAAGGGGTTAGGGTCACCTTGGATGGTGATCTCTTGACCTTCATGTGGGAACTTGATACATTGATGGTATGTGGAAGGTACTACTTTCAAAGCGTGTATCCATGGTTGCCCAAGAAGAATGTTGTATGCTAGCTCCATGTCAAGGACTTGACAAGCGACATCTTTCACTACGGGGCCCACCCTGATTGGTAGGGTAACAATTCCTTTAGATGTTCTTTCTTCCTCATCATAGGCTTTTATGGTGATCTTTCTTTTTGGATCTATAGCCTTCTCTAAAAACCCCAATGTAAGGATTAGCTTTAATGTACAAATATTCAAAGTAGCCCCTCCATCTATTAGGACTCTTTTGATCTTGTGTTTGTGTATGAAAGCTTCGATATGGAGGGAGGTGTTATGGGGTTGAGTGATTGACATATCATCCTTCTCAGTGAATGATAGGGAATGTGGTGAGGTGATGTGACTTACCATGGTTTGGAATTGTTCTTCAACTAAGTTCGTGGGGACGGAGGCTTCTGCTAAGGCTTTGTCAAGTATGGACCTATGAGAAGGAGACAGATGCAAAAGTTCTAACATGGAGATGTGTGCAAGTGTTTTGTGGAGTTGATCCACAATACTGTATTGACTAGACGGGGGAGCGGAAGCTCCTCTAAGGGTGACCCTATTACTATGGGATTGCAATGTTACTACGGGTAGTAACATTGCAATCTGGATCCTTGTTGATAGTGATCACATTGATGTGTGAATCACCTTCTGAGATATGGTTAACAACATAGTCAAAGCTGACATTTGTGTAGTTTGCGTTGTTAGAGCCACTATTATTTCTGTTGGAAGGTCCTCCCTGCTCATAGTTAGGAAGAGGATCCTTGAATGCCTAATGATCATTGTTGGAGGTATGTCCATGAGATTGTCTATTAATGGATATTTTGTTTTTCTCTATTAAGTCTTGGATTATACGCTTGAGTGCAATACAATCATTTGTCTTGTGCCCCCTGTTTCGGTGTATTCATAGAAGTTATTGTCGTTCCACCAGTGGGGTTTGACCTTTGGTCCGTATTTTTGTGCTAAGGGAAGCATTATGGGATTGTTGGTGATTAGCTTCCGTAGGGTAGTTTCTAGTGACTCATCCAAAGGTGTGAACTTTCTCCTAGGCCAAAATTTGGTGAACCTAGATTCGGTATTTCTTTGTTTGTCTTGTGTGGGATTAATTTGAGGTGTTGAGAGGTTGAAAATAGGTTGCTTAGGTGCCACATTTTTGGCATCTACTACCCCGTCATTCACAATGTTTTTATTTTTCGTCCAGAATCTAGGTTTGTCATTGTTGGTGTTAGTACTAGGAGTGTCTTTATAGAGCTTGATTTGACCTTTCGCGATTAGGGATTTTTCTATGATGAGGCCCATCTCAATGACCTTGCTAAAAGAAGTAGGACATTGGATTTCGATTTGGTAGCTTAGGTTCGTTTGCAGATTGTGGACGAACATTTCTAGCATCTATTTCTCTGGCATTTGGTGTGGGCACTTGCTTGCCAGTTGTCTCCATCTTTGTAAGAAGGTAGCGAAAGATTCTCCTCCTTTCTGTTTGGTGTTACAAAGATCCAATATTGAGGTGTCGTGCTCAATATTGTAAGAGAAGTGGGTGACAAATTTGTCTACAAGCTCATTGAAGGTTTTAATACTGGGTGGCAGTCTAGAGAACCATTCCATGGCTTGCCCACCTAGGCTTCGTGGGAAGAGTCGCATAAGGTAGGTGTCGTTATGTGCGACCTCGAGACAAGCAGCGTTGAATTCTCTGATGTGATCCGTTGGGTCACCCTTTCCTCGATATTTGTCAAACTTAGGCACCTCAAATTTTGAGGGGAAAGGTATCATGACCAAGGCCCTATCAAAAGGATATGATGAAATATCCTCTAGGGTGTAATGTTTTGTTGATGCTCCCATTTTCATGTCTGAAATTTGTTGTTGGAGATCTTCATATTTTTGGTTTATTAGACTTAGGGCATCCAAGGAGACAATTGTTGCTTTGCTCTTATCTGTGGGTATTTCATGTCTACTTCCTTTAGGGATTCTTTCTTCGTCAGTTTCTTTGAGAGCCTCCACATCATAATCCTTAGGGAGTTTGACTCCTAGACTTGCTAGATGTAAAAAGAATTTTGTTGGGTCTTGGGCAAGCACTTTTTCTAGTAGGCATTGGAATTTTGGATTATGCTACATTTGAAGGATCTCCTCCATGGAAATTTCTTCGTCACTTTCGTGACCATTGGGAACTCTTTTCTCTGCCATTTCTAACTATTTTTGTTTTTGTAATCTTGTTAAGACCATGCAAGGTAGTAAATAAATGGGATGGAGTGATAAAGATTCTTGAGCAAGATGCTAGGATGATACAAGGTTTTACCAAGGTTCTTCTGAGATCTATGTGGTATCAAACAAGTTTGGGTATACAAAAGCTGTAGTCAAAGTAGGGATGTTAGAAATCCAAATACTTGATGTTGACTAGTCTTATATAAGCCACTAGTAGAGTGTCGAGAGAAAGGATAAGTAACCCTTGATATTGGACACTTACTATGTTTGTTTGAGTATTGATTGTGATCTAGAATAATCTTGGTTCTAACCTTGTAGGAATTTGGGAATACTTGGTGAGATTTTGGATGAAAAAGTAGATATGGTATGGAAAAGAAGGAGAAATGGTTGATTTGTAAGGTCTTAATCAGATTTTTGGAAACTGAACAGGTTTGGAGATGGTTTTTGAAAAGTTTTTGATAGTTTTGCTCTTGGAAGGTATTGAATTTTGCTCTCTGGTTTAAATGCGTCACAATAAAAGTCAAATGCGCTAGGAGGAGTAAATGCATAACTCTGGTTTTTTTCGAATGCGCCACGGAATATATCAAATGTGAAAAAAGTTGAAGTAAATTGGCCACTAGTCGAGGCAAATGCGCAATTCTGGTTTTGTTCAAATGTGCCGCGGAATATATCAAATGTGCAAAAAGTCAAAGCAAATGCGCTGCTAGTCGAGGCAAATGCACAATTCTGGTTTCTTGCTTGGATTTTCAAAGTTTTTGAACTATTTTCAGGATTTTTCAGCTTTTTGGTTTGAAAAACTTGGTGTTCTGATGTTCAATTATGGCAAAAGCATAGCAAACACATAGAATTTTTCCATGATTTTTATCTTTTGATATTTTTTTGTATTTTTTGGACTATTTTGGCTCAAGACAATTACAACCTAGGCTGGATATGACAATATTCATTGAATCCTCTAGCTGTGCCACTCAAAGCGTGTAGCTCTAGAATCTGGTAGCACCGGCTCCCCTCCACAGCACTCACTTCTCACGCATACCAGATTTGGGTTTCCTTATGCTCGTACCCACATCGAACCTTAGGATTGTCCCTGCTACCTCTACTAAGAGTCACTTGAATTGAGGCCTCTTCAAGAGCTCTGCCCTTTGCATCAACAAATAGGGGTTTTTGGCTGGCTACACAATTGGTTCTTAGTCAGGGCAACCGTTCGAGTGGTTACATGTGCGGCGGTACTACTCTTCGTTATGGAGTCTCCCAGCCTCAAAGGGTTAAGCCTTAGAGGGTTTTGGGGGAGGTTGGCCGTCAGTGTAACACAACAACACTCGTTGCTTGAGGTTTTCACCTCAAAACACAATTTATTTTAAGTGGCTTGGTAGGGCTTGGCTTTAGCCTATTACCACTCAAGGTCGTTCCCACTTGGATAGGCGTGCATCCAAGGCCAGGCCCCCCTAAAGGTTTAACAAATAGAATGATAAGTCTGGCACTTTGATCACCCAGTTAAGGGAAGAGCATAAGCCTATTGTCATTCGCAAGCATAGAAAACACTTGTTAATCCAACCTAGTTAAAAGTAGAAAAACTAAATGGGCTACTCTACTTGTGCACTCACACGATTGTTAACTTGAAAGTGTTTAGATCATAGCAATATTAATTTTCCCATTTGTTAACTTGGAAGTGATTAAGACATAGCAATGTTAATTTTCCCGTTTGTTAAGATAGCAGTGGTCTAATCTAGGAAAATAAATGAACAATGCAAAGATAGCAATTGGCTTTAGTTACTTCCTTCCTAGTTATGAACTATGTGGAGTTTGTATGAAATGCACTTGGTTACTTTTTCCTTACTTAGCCTAAGTGAACTAGGTAAAGCATCTAAATGACCTAATCCAACCATTAACCCTGCAAAACAATTGTTAGATCCAACGCACAAAATTAGAAACCCTAAAAATAGAAAGCAGAATCAAATGCGCCACACTACAGTTTGAATGCGCAGAAATAGGACTCACATGCGGCATTGTACAAAAGTGCAAAAATAGAAGGTAAATGTGCCAAAACATGAGGTATATGCGCAACTATATCAGATGCATCATTTTACAATGTAAATGCACAAAAAAATGGGTATAAGCGCAATTTTGGTAGATGCGTCGTTGTGCAGAATGAATGTGCCAAAAGAACAGGTATATGCGCAACTAGTACGTAGGGGCCAAAACAGAGATCAGATGCGCCGTTGCGGAGGACGGATGTGCCAAAATGTCATAAGCGCCGAAATAGAGGGTAGATGCATCACTTGGGAGGTTAGATACGCCAGTTTTCTGCATGTGCCAATTTGGGAGGTAAAAGTATCGTTTTACAGGGTAGATGCACTGAAAGTTTCTATCAGAACCCTGTACGTGCACCTGTACGGACCTGTCACTTAAAAACACTGAGTTTTTTAATTAGATAGAGGGGCAAGGGCCCCACTGTGGGTGCCAAAATGTGAGGGGGGAAATAGTTTAATCAAATCAATGATAATAAGAACCCAAACATCTATGAAATCTGAAGATAAAAAAAGGAGATTTAAAGTAATAAACAAGAACAACACTTACAACCTCTTTCACCTTGTCTCTTCCATAGTTCACCTATCCTTCCTTGACCTTGATGTTGATGAAGCCCTCAGAAGCTATTGCTCCCTTGCTTGTTGAAGGTGACAAGAATGGAATGACTAAGATATTCGTGTGGTTGAAGATGAGCTTCAAACACACTAACAAATGGATATGAAATGCTTATGGAAGTGGGGGTGCCAAAGGTACACCGGTATTTCTGTAGCATAAGTTTCCACAAATGATCGATATGAAATGAAGAAGGAGAGGATGGTATTTATAGAAAAAGATGAGGGAAGATCAATGGTTTAGAAGAAAAAAAGAGAAGATCAGCAACAAATGGAAGAAAGACATGTGTCATTCGAAAAGCAGCTTTGTGAAGTTAACTCCTCTCTTGATGAGGATGAGATTTGATTTTCTTAATTTAGAATTTATTTTTCTAATTTAAGAGAAAGTTTGTTTTAAACATGCTTTAAAACTACTTTTGCTTTTGTATGACAAGAGGATAGTATTTTTAGAAGATAAGAATGATTTTTGAAGATAAGAATGCATAATTAAATAAAAAGATTTATTTAATTATTTTGTAGATAAATGAGAGGAATAAAATATAAGAATATATTTTATTTTTGTGAAGATATTTGAGGAATAAAATAAAATATAAAAAAATATATTTTATTTAGTGGAGAACTTAGATTTTATTTTAAATAAAATTAGCATTTTATTTAAATTTGGAAGAATAAAAGGTTTAAATTAAATAATTAAAATTATTTAATTATTATGAATCAGATAAATAAATGAATTTATTTCTTTATTGATAAAAGAATGTGAATGATGAAATAAATATAAAAATATTTATTTAAGTAGAGTCATGCCAATTTTAGGTGTATACAAAATTAAATTTATAAAGAATATTACTTTAATATTTGTCTTACAATAGGTCCTACAGCTTTTCCTTCTGATTTGCCTAATCTTACCTCTTTTGATTTTCTTTTACAAAATAATAATACAAGACTTATTTTTATCCATATCTTCCTAAAAGAAAGAAAACTAAAAAAAGAAATATATTGTTTTCTTTACTTTGTTTTAACTGCATAAATAATAAATATTTATAACCAATTTATAGGATATTGCTTCAAATTTACAAAAAGAAAGAGGGCCGCCATTGTGAAGATTTCTTGCAAATTCCAAACTGGGTAAGTGATAAATTTAAAGGGTTTTTTCTCTTTATAATATTCTCATATATGTCTAAAAATATCAAAAACCCAGATCATATATTTTGAGATATGATTTAAATAGATGACTGCTATCTTCATTTTTTGGTGTATTGTGCCTATGACTATTCCTCAAAACATGTACACTGGGTTGGTAAGAAATTTAAAGGGTTTTTTCATATTATTGTCATCTCATCTTTATCCAAAAATCACAAAAATCCAGATCATATTTGTTGAGATATGATTAAAACACATGACAACTGTCTTTATTTTGCAGGGTCTTTATGTGACACTATTGCTCTTTCAGACACTTTCCACAATCCTCTTAAGACTTGGGGGCAGCATGATGAGCTCAACCCTTGTGAGAGCCCATTCTACTCCACATGTTATGATATGTCATCAGAAAGCTACATGACTTATCCTATACCTACACATGAAACAAACAGATTAGAATAAAACATTGAAATTCCATGATTATTTCTTTCTTAGCTCTTCTTGCATGTGGATGATGTTCATTGATCAATGCATTATAAACAAAATGTTATGCCTCTTCTAATAGGATATAGAGATCTCATAACTAGAGTTCTAATAGGACCTTCCCACATTTTTGCAGGTTCATGTCGAGATTGGGAGCATGAATAGAAGACAACTTCAAAGATTGAAGATCTTCAAGGAAATGATGGCTATGACCTTCTCTTTCTTATCCTGAACAACACTGCTATTATCACTAAAACACAATAACTATGCAAATAACTTATAACAGAAGAATGTTAACCTTCATTCTAAAAATGAATTTGTTGCATCAGCTCTGCCAATTTTGAGTTGTAAGTGAAAAATGGGTACAATAACTATAAGATATACATACATTATGCCTTCATTTGCATCCTTTTCTAAAATGTAAATGTGTGAACAATAGAAGTTTCTTTCTATGGATCTCATTAAGCCATCACAATCTCATGCTTTATTGGTTGGTCAATCTGAGGGACAGAAAGAGTCAGGTCCTTCTAACAAGAAACAAAGAAATATAACAAAAATCCACACAGAGATTAAGCACGAAACTCATCTAAGAAGGAGAAGGGCCTACTTGTGTTTATTGTAAGAAATCAAGGCAATTTATATGCACCGAACAAATGAGAGGGGGGTGAATCAGCTGTCCCAAAAACTTAAACACTTTCTACAATTAAACATTCATCACTTATCCACAATTATTATGAATTAACAATGAGTGCATGAAAATGAAAACTTAACTATGGATACAACATCAAACACAAGAGACACCAGATTTTATGTGGAAAACCCCAAGGTGGGGAAAAACCATAGAGAACATTAGCTCTCAATATACGTTGCAATCTTGAAATAATGATGTTCAAGCTTGGTCACTCCACGGGCCTAAACATACTGGCTCATTGCCTCAACCCTAAACCTAGAAAGATTACAATAAGGGTTGTTAAACCCTACTGGTGGCTCACTGTCGGCTCACTACCTTGATGGCGAAAGCTTGCTTCCAATTAGGTTACACATGAAAACTGAATATTGCTTAAGTATCTGCCACTATGCTAGGTGCAGTCATTTAATAGCTGAATTCTAAATCCCAACTCTTCATATTCACTAATTTTTGTCACTGCTCTATTATTCACATATTCCCATCACACCCATGCGTTCTCTATTCTATTTTGCCTCTACTATTCTCAATCTCTTTTCTACTCTGCCTTTTGGACCTTTCTTATTATCTTCCCATCTTCACTCAAGGACAACTTTTCCATGATTCAACTACAAGTATTTATACACTAAATCAACCTTGGAATGATCATCAAGATTGGCATTACAATCATCAACCATTGGAACAATCTCCAAGGTCGGCATTACAAACATTGATAAAATAGGTCTTGACCTATTACAAAATTATGCAAGGGAGATGAAGTAAAAGGGCATGTGGATCATGCTTCACCTTAGCTGGGACTCAAACACAATCTTCCATGCTTCAACACATTTTCAAAATCTTTAAGAGATCTTTGCAATCACTAGGATCAACCAGGTTGGCCAAACTGGTTACACAACATGCTATCCGGAAGTAATCTTCAAACACCTTCATAATTCTTCTATTTCGACCAATGAAATGATAGGAACATGATCAGGAGGTATCCACAAGCACGTTATAATCATTAGGAGCAACCACACAACCTTTAACCACTTTACCGATAAGAATCTTCCTACTAGAACACATGAACTTTACTATCTTCGACTGTTATAAAAGAAAGACATCTTGCAGACCACCAAACCATGAACCATTGCAACTGTAGGAATTTGTCACATCCCAAACTTCCCTCTAGAACCGTAGAGAAAAATACTTTATTATGGAGGAATGTAGAGAAAAATACTTTTTCCCTGTCCCAACTGAACTCACTGAGAAAGCAGGTTTCTCTCTAGTTAGCACAATTCACTCAGATCTTCATGTGGAGAGTTCAAATCTAGAATGTAGCATCCTTAATCATACCTCTAACTTACTTCCAATCTACAGACTATAATCTTCAAGAAAAAAAATGTGGAGTAGTTTATAAGACTGTTCTTCAGCATACAACTCATTGTCTGTACTGCACTTCTCTATAACTCACTTGTTTCTTTCGGAGAGGCTAATTTTATCAATATCCTCAACATACAAGTCTTCTAAACAAGTAATAGAATAATATATAGTTGGCACCAATGACAACAATGATATGTTGACATCAATGACAATACCGATTAGGCACATACTTGCAACAATCTCTCCCTTTTTCATTGATAGAAACATATGATGTGAAAAATTGCAACAGCCATTAAGACAAGATTCTCCCCCTTTCTCTTTATACACCTGCACTATTTTTTTCTACAAGATTCTCCCCCTTTCTCTTTACACATCTACACTCTTTGTCTCTCTAAGTTTTCTCACACGACTTCTCTCCCCTTTTGACATCAATGGCAAAGGGCACATACTTGCACTCTTCTGCTCTGATCCAATCTCTCTTCTAAACTTTCATCAACTGACTGCTCCCCCTTACTTGTTGCTTTCCCTGACTATAACTTTGGTTCTTCATGTGAAGTTCTCTCATTCATTATTTGTCAATTCTCACCTTAGGATCTTACTGCTACTATATTGTTTCCTCTGTCAGCAATGCTATAGTACTTACTGCTCTTTATTAGAAACTCATATTAACATCATCTACCTACTTCCCCTAAGAGGTAGCTTTATAATCCTCTTGACTTCAACAACCATCTCTGATTACTACATGCACTGCTACACCTTTTTCTTTTTTATTTCTCTAACTACTCCCCCTTAGGAGTACACATCAAACCATATCTAGCTCACATGCTATCACTTTTGGAGTAACATATCTTATCTTAAAGCTTCAGACTTGACTCTGACTGCAAGTTTTCTTTTGTAGGCTTCCCTTATCATCAGTCTAGTTGAAACAATGTATTCTTCAACGTAGAATTCAATAAAGTGGTCATCACATCTGATTTGAAATCCTTATGTACTACAAAGGCTAGAGACAAATTAATAGCATCCATTTATGCCATCAGAGCAACATTTTCCACTTGCGAGTACCTTTTACACACAACATTGCCTTATTCCTCACCACTTCTCTATTCTCATTCAATTTAGTCTTTGATCTTGAGACAAGTTCCCAAGTTTGATTCTTCATATTTTGCATTAATTCCTTTTTTGATTGCCTTGCATACCTCATCCATAGATTCAATAGAGATTTACTTGTTCATCTAGAATTCTTTTTCTTTGCCAATGTACCTTAGATCTTTTTACCAAAGAACTATTCTTCAATATGGTACTTCTACACAATCTCTAGGGATCTCAGGAATTCTTTCCAGAACTTCTTCTTCTTCAACTTGATTGTCTTCTTGTTCAATAGGTCCATTTGATTCATAGCTACTCAAATATGATATTATTTCTCTGACTTTATCAACCTTCACATTGGCACTCTCAATGATCTTTCCTAGACTCTTATTGTAGCACTTTTGACTTGAATTTTGTATTGAATGTAGATAGCAGAATGTACATCTTTTCTCTAGTATACATCCATTAGGTCACCTTCCTTCATCATTAATCTATCAGCCTCTTGGATTGTCCTATACTTTCTTTCAACAACTTCATTCTACTTCCTAGTAGACAATTGTCTCTTTATCCCTAGTTATTTAAAGAAAATATTGAATTCATTTTATGTGAACTCACCTCCACTGTCAGACCTTAAGCATTAGATCCTCAACTGTATCTCATTCCCAAATCATTGCCTTGAAAGTTCATTTAGTTCATAATCATTCAACTCTGAGTTCATCTGTAGATTTTCAAACCATTTCCAAAGTAAACTGCTCTGTACTAAAAACAATCTTGAACTTCTGTTACTCATTATTCTCAAGCCAATTATCAAGATCAGACAAACTTATGGATGTAGATGTAATCACTGATCAATAACCATATGCCAAAACTGCTTAATATTATCTTCAACAGTAGACCCAGGTGGACCAGAATATCAGAGCCTTGCCTCTTGATTTTATTAGTTAGATACTTAGCCAAAATTCATGACCTGTCATCTTGTTCCTTAAGTACATACATGGCCAATTCACCTGTCACATCATAACACCCAATGTGCACCATATAAGACTCTAGAATTCATATCCAACAATCATCATTGATTTCTTAACATACCTTCAGAACCGCAAATCAAAATACTCAATAGTAGAAGAATGCGGACCAAAATACTCAGATGATTTACACTATTTTAGGGTTAACTCTATTCATCCGGACATAGACAATTCACCATGTGACTTTCAGAGGAAGTTAGAAATTTGAACACTGGAAAATATGTTCACCAAATATCTACGAACAACATACCTGAACCACATATAATGATCTTCAAATGCTGAGACATACTGATCCAATCTCTGTCACTTACTTTGTATACTACTCATACTTAGTCACTTTGGCCTTCTGGATCAGAATCCTTTTATGTCTTGATCTATAGAGTTCCTTTCAAGTGTTTTGCCATATAAATTTTCACATTATATCTTTGTGCTGAATCTCAGCACTGACTATCTGGCTAAGGGATTTAGAAATTTCAATACAACTCCCCCTGAGCCAGAGTTCCTAGTTTACTTCTCGGAGGAAGTATCTGTTCCAGAATCTAGTGCAGACTCATCTCTAACTTCATTTACTTTTTTCTTGACCCGAACCTTGTTCATCTCCTTTTTGACTTTTTCCAAATCAACTTTTTCCACTAGTTTCTTCAATTCTTCTTGATTATCCTTCTTCATGTTCTTACTTCTGTAAAATCTTGCAATATGTCTAGGCTTGTTGCAATTGAAGCACATAGTATTTTTCTAACCATTGTTCCTTCCATTCATCCTTGACCTGCATAGGTTAGCCTTACACCCAAATTTCTTGCATGTATAATAGTGTCCACTGAAGGATTCAATTGTCCTATTCTTTCCATAGTTGTTTCTCACTTGACTTCTACACTCATTATCCCTGTGTCCCATTTTATAGCATGCATAGCACCTAATAGAATTCTGACTCACTTTACTTTTACATACAACATCTCTATGACCAACTTTATTGCATGTGAAACATTTACCTTTGAAAGATTGATCATTCCTTCCATTGTTGAAACCTTTTTTAATATGATTTCTATATTCATTTTCTCTATGACCAATTTTCTTGTGATTGAAACACTGACTAGAGAATGATGGAATATTTTGATTCATTTTACTCCTACACTGAGTAGCCTTATGACCAAACTTATTGCATGAATTATAATAACCATTGAAAGATGAGTACCTTTGAGCAATTGGTTGCCTAACTGGTGGTCTTCTAGGTCTGTTCCTTCGATTCTAAATTTGTTTTTCTTTGTTCTTCTTGATCTCAGCATTTGTAAGGACCCAACTCATCCTATATCAAATAACATTAAACTTTGATTTCAAAAATATCAATGAATAAAAATTTTGAACTGACAGATGTAGGAAATGTGAAGTTCTTCCAGAAGTGCTTAATGCATTATATCAAAATGCAATGAAACTTGAATTTAGTTTCCTAGAATCTTCAGGTTCTTCAAAGATTACAAATTTTAAATCTAGTGAAGAGAGAATACATTACGAGGGAAGGTACATTATGTAAGATAACCAAGAAGAACAACAGATCAGTTCATACCTTAAGTCATGCATTACATCCTACATTCTTTTTTGATAGCTTGCTTCTCCTCTAGTAACTGTATCCTTATCATCTGCACAAAATTAACTTAACAATCTCATGTTAACACAAGTCAGTAATCACTACTCAGAGAATTAAGATCACGATGCTAATTGTAGGACTCCCTACATCTAGGGGACCTGAGTACTAGGGGCATCCTTCGCCATCCAAACTGCCTACATACCCTGTATCCACGGGATGAAGGCCCCCTCCTTAGGATGTGACTAACGTGGGGAATGTGAACATGTAGTTCTATTTTGCACTATGTTTGATGTAACTGTGAGCGGGTACCCAGCCCTTTCTAGGGTTATTCCCTGCCCCAGACAGTTCTTCGTCGGCTACCACCCACTCGGTGAAACAGGGATGGAAGTTAGTCTACTACCACAAACACCTAAAGGGGTGTTTGTTAGTTAGTCCTAGTGTGGAGGAATCCTTATGAGGTGTCTACCCATGAAATCTAATTTACTCCCCCAAGCCAACTTAGGTAATTTTCATGACTAAGTCCGTTCCTAATCCCCTAGTACTTTCACCACGATCTGCGAGGGTGAGGTGAGAGCATATGATAGATAGCATTTCTAGATCGGCCTAGTTGCCCTATCTAACATTTCACATGTCCTCCCTGATCTATACTCGCATGTCAATAAACCTCATTTTCTGTTCGTATGCTTGAAGTGTTTTCCAAATGAGCATCATGGTAATCATTATTTCAATAGACTTTACCTAACTAAATTGAAAGAAGAACTTGCATAAAGAAAAGATACTAGTTTATAGGACATTAACGGGAACAACTAGATTGAGCAAGTATCATATATAGAACAATATCAACATATACAAAACTAATAGTGTTAAGACCACTCAAAAAATTAGGGTTAACTGATAACTTTGTTCTTCAAATACAATTCCAAATACAATATGAACAAATTCCAAATAATCCTTGGGAAGCAATATGACTTTTGATGAACAGATAAACTTAACAAGCTTGCTAATTCATAAATCAGATATTATCTATATAATTTTATATTATGAAAAGAGTGTTATCGACCAAGGCAGCTCAAGCAAATTTTATATTTCATACTTAGAATTCTAATCCCACATAATAATATTTATCTAATTCTTAGGATTCTTCTAACAATTTATAGTGTAGAAACAAGATTCAACCATGTGGCGTCTTTGCATACATTCACAAACCAAATTACTCACTCATACCTTCACATTCCCAATTATTCATACAAATAATTCACTTCAAGTTATTCGGAAACATAAACTAGAAAGGATACTTAAGCTTTCAATGTAAGATGATATGATAATTAAGAAATGATTTTTAATATGGAACCTGTTTGTGAGAAAGATGCTATTAAGATTTGATTGCATCTTAGGTTCCCCTACTCATGATTATGGAAAAGGAGGTTATCCCAAATTATAGGGACATGATTAAATAGCAACATTGGAACAATAGTTTTCAAGGGTCAAGTCAAAGGGAACTTTTACATGGTATCATACTTCACCAATGATATTTGTGTGACCATGAGTTTTCCTCCTCCCCTTACAAATTAGAGACTCACTCTACAATCTCACTACAAATTAACTTTAGAGAGCTTCATGACAATAATTATGATAGTGTAATTGTAGTGGTAAGTGTACCCTATAGCATAATAGAATTCACAAGAAACATATGGTTCTTATGCACTTGATGCTAGCAGATAACTCAGAGCTATATTCAAAGAAAACTCTCATATAAGTTGAAGGTACAATAATTGATTCCCACATTATTTCAAAGGATGTGCTTCCATATGAAATATATTTTCAATGGTCTAATTCATTACATCAATATTAAGTAAAAGATAGGGAGAATTCTATCTAACCTATTAAAACATATAGGTGAAAATTACAGTTTCATGTCAATCCCTACAATTGGTAACATGATTAAGTTAAAACACCTCATAGATGTTATGATACTAAAGGGAGGATAAGGTAATAATTCTTCCTTTAGAAAAAAAAAGTTAAAGATCTCACATATAGACATGATGAGAAGCCCCTAGATGACAAGTACAATAGATAGGGTCTATTTGTTGAGGATGTAAGGATTGCTTGTGATGGAGAAGTAAATCAATTCCACCAATACCATTGACATCAAGAAAATTTATTTATGAGCTAGATGGTAAATTATCTCTTACAGATCCACAAAAGAATAGTTATAAGCAAGGGCATTGCCAAGTAAGCTACTGTAAAAATTTTGTAGTGATTCAAAATTTATTTTGAGAGGCATGAAGTTAGGGTGCACCACTACTGGGTCCTCTTCCCTAAGCTACAAAGAAAATTTATCACAATTTGAAATCATTCAAGAGATAATTTGTGCATAAGTTTTTGTTAAGGTTGTAATGACTGAAAGTAGCAAATCGCTGATGGATGCTGGGTAGGAGTTGGTTCATGTACCAAATAGGTCAACTCAAGTGCTAAAGCAATACAAGATATACACTTTTATTCCCTTAAAGTAATCCATTAAAATCTGGCCTTCAATGCTAAGAAATATCATGGTTAAAGAGAGAAACATCATACACTAGATATATATAAAAATATAATACTTCCTAGAGTATTTTAGAAACTGCCACAAATTTCCCCATGTATCTACATGCATTCATGTGTGACATGTGTAGGACACACACACGCATGTAGCCACAATCAAACCAGCATAGATGTACACCATGTGAACATGTACACTGTGCATCAACTCTGCATGGGATTTAATTTAATAGTCATATGGCCATGCACAATTTTTTTTTAAAATAAAATAAAATCAATTTTTTTTAAGGTTGAATCAAATGGAAGGGAGAATTTTCAGTATACTGTAAATTCTAAAGGATTGTAGTAAATATATATATTTTAGCTTTTGATGCTTCTTCTTTACCCACAAACTCTCTCTCTCTCTCTCTCTCTCTCTCTCTCTCTCTCTCTCTCTCTCTCTCTCTCTATATATATATATATATATATATATATATATATATATATATATATATATATATATATATATATATATATATATATATATCGTTCTTTCATGTAGTCAAACACTTTATGAGCATATATCAAACTTCTGCGCTTGACATACATGTTAATATGCTTATTTTGAAAAGTTGTGCCTGTGGCAAATGCAAATTGCCTGTGAGGGATGAAAGAGTGGACTTTTTTTTTTACTTTGTGAAAGTGCATTCTTGAAAATGTAGGTTATTAGATGAAAAATATTAAGTGTTTCACATTTGACAAAATCTCATACAGTGTTTCACCAAATGTAATGAACGAGCCTCCAATCTGTTCAATTCACATTTGCCAGCGTGCTCCCAGCTTATGCCAAAATGGCGTGACTGGCTGTGTAAAGACCAACTCCTCAACCTTGGTGAGCACCCTGTGCCAACGTCTTCCCTACCTATGCCAAAATGGCGCTTAAGAATAGAGTATGGGTTTAGAGCATAATGGAAGGGGTGATTTTGGCTAGCACGTCAAAATCCTTCAAAGAACTATCACCTCAGGGAATGCAATGATTGCAGGATTTCACAAGATGGTTTGAAAAAGGCTTTTAAAACTTTCGAGCAAATACAATTAGCCGGTGTAAGGCCAAAAACCAAAACCTATGCCAAAGTTTTCCCTTCCTGTGCCGAATGGGTGATTAAGAACAGGGTATGGACTTCTGTCAAAGCATGATGAAAGGGGAAATTCTTTTCAGATATTATGATTGAAATTGCTCTGGTGGACCAATAAACACATCATGGAAGTATAGGCAGAACACATGGAATCCCTAAAAGAAGTATGATCACAGGATATGCACAATATGGATTTGATAAAAATGCTTTAGAAACATTCAATTGGATTCCACGACCTGCCTACATCAATCATGATAGAAAGGAGATCTTTGTCAGCTCTTGTCATTGAGAGCAACTTGGTAGACCTACATGTGAAATGGAAAAGTATAGACAATGCACTCAAACTGTTCAAAAAAATGCCTAAAAGAAATTATGGTCTCATAGACTGCAATGATCAAGGGATATGTGAATCATTAGATGACATCCCTCAAGAAGCGTTGCCTCCTGAAATACAATGATTACAAGACCACACAAAATGGATTCCTTGAAATGGAGTTAGGGACTTTCAAGCCAATGGATTTGGCAGGCATAAAATTAGAAATCAAAACCTTGGATAGCGTACTATGCCCAAAATGGCACTCAAAATAGGGTATGGACGTCTATCCAAGCATAATGGGAGGGCTTTTGGTGAGAAGAGGTAATTGCAAGTGCCCTGGCCTATGTGAGAGCTTCAGAACAGGGTATGTAAGAAACACAAGCTTTATCAGATGTAAAACATAGGCAATATAAAGGTGTACAGAAAGCACGTGAATTGTATGAACCAAAATGACAACTTCATAAACTATCAACCATCACAATTAAAATTATGCATCAATTCTCTCTTACTAGGCTACTATAAACAACAAGCATACTAGTACAACAATTCATCTTAATAAAAAAAATAGAGAATTCAAAGGAAAGGAATCAAGATTGGGGAGAGGAGAGTTCTTATAGTTTACTCCAGCCCTCCAAACAAGAGATGAGTCCCCTCTTCCTTACAATTCTAGGCATTTTATAGAAAAAGTCCATTCTCCATCTCTGTTTTTTAATGATCCTCCACTCTTTTTGTTTAATGGTAATGCATCCTCCACTCTTTTTGTTTAATGATAATGCATCCTCCACTTTCTTTGTTTAATGATAATGCATCCTCCACCTTCTTTGTTTAATGATAATGCATCCTCCACCTTCTTTGTTTAATGATAATGTGTCATCCACTCTTGTTATTTTAATGATAATATTATCCTCAATTTTTTAATGGTGTCCATATTATTTGTATTTTTAATTTTCAAATTAGAATGCAAAAATTGAGTTGTGACGGCATTCCTTTCTTGTTCTATTTTAGAACTTTCACCTTTCTCATATCCCAAGCCTTCTTTGACATTAGAACTCTTCTGACTAGCAATCATCTCATCAAGTTTTCCAGAGCTACTATTAAACTTTTCTTCAAAATTTTTTGCTTTCTCCAGGTCTGACTTTAGGATCCAAATTTCCTCTTCAAGCTTAGCACATTTTTTTGATTTGTCTTCTACCAACAGATTTAGATCTTCTTCTTTTTCTCTTTCAACAACTTCCATTTTCAAATCATTCAAGGTTTCATTTGCTGATATTAGTTGTTCAGTAACCTCCTTATATTTTTCTTTAAGCTTCTTGACTTGCCCTCTTAATTTTATGATACATTCATCTTCTTCTTTAATATTCTCCTTTAGATCTCCGATTTCTTCTTTAGTTATTTCTTGGTCTTCAAGAGAAACCTTTATGTACATCTTCCCATATCTACCTCAAGATGTTAAGCTTACTTCCGAGGAATTTGGCTCTGATACCAATTGTTGTTATGTGCTGGACAACGGAGGGGGGTGAATCAGTTGTCCCAAAAACTTAAACACTTTTTGCAATTAAAATCAACAATTATTATGATTTAACAATGAGTGCATAAAAACAGAAACTTAACCATGGATACAACATCAAATACAAGATACACCATATTTTACGTGGAAAACCCCAAGGTGGGGAAAAACCACAGAGAGGATTAGCTATCAATATATATTGCAATCTTGAAATAATGATGTTTAGGCTTGGTCACTCCATGGGCCTAAACATACTAGCTTACTACCATGAAGAACAACTAGGTCTAGCAGGCTGATTGCCTCAACCCTAAACCTAACAAGATTACAATAAGGGATTTTAAACCCTACTAGCGGCTCACTGCCTTGATGAAGAAAGCTTGCTTCCAATTAGATTACACATGAAAATTGGATACTTCTTAAGCATCTGCCACTATGCCAAGTGTAATAATTTAATATCTAAATTCTGAATCCCAACTCTTCATACTCACTAATTTTTGTCACTGCTCTATTATTCACCTATTCCCATCACACCCATGCGTTCTCTATTATGTTTTGCCTCTACTCTTCTCTACCACTTCTCTGCTCTTCCTTTTAGAACTTTCTTATTATCTTCCCATCTTTGCTCAAGGACAACTTTTCCACAATTCAACTAGAAGTATTTATACACTACATCAACCTTGGAATGATCATCAAGCTCTGCATTACAATCACCAACCATTGGAACAATCTCCAAGGTTGGCATTACAAACATTTACAAAATATGTCTTGACCTATTACAACATTATGCAAGGGAGATGAACTAAAAGTGCACGTGGATCACGCTTCACCTTAGCTAGGACTCAAACACGATCTTCCACACTTCAACATGCTTTCACAATCTTCAAGAGATCTTTGTAATCATTGGGATCAACTAGGTTGGCCAAACTAGTTACACAACACACTATCCAGAAGTAATCTTCTAACGCCTTCATAATTCTTTCATGCGGACCAATGTAATGATGGGAACATGATCAAGAGGTATCCACAAGCACGTTATAATCATCAAGAGAAACCACACAACCTTTAACTACTTTATCCATAAGAATCTTCCCACCGAAACACATGAACTTTACTATCTTCGATTGTTATAAAAGAAAGATAGCTTATGGACCACCAAACTATGAACCATTGCAA
Organism: Cunninghamia lanceolata; assembly: GCA_027924645.1. NCBI lineage: Eukaryota > Viridiplantae > Streptophyta > Pinopsida > Cupressales > Cupressaceae > Cunninghamia > Cunninghamia lanceolata. The sequence continues at coordinate 1,358,735 of BSBN01001670.1, read as the reverse complement.
CTGTAGGAACTTATCATCATCCCAGACTTCCTTCTAGAACCAATAATCTTTCCATATATCATATTACTCATAGTGGTGTAGGAAAGGTTGTGGATTTCACACTTGATTTAGTTGTTAGTACAGGCTTGGAGAGTACAAAGATTATTGCTACAGGGGTGGTTGATCATGCATCTTGGTTATATATCTTTTTTGTTTGAATCATATTTCTGAGGAGAAGTTTGGTCACTTGAACCTTGGTATTCTTTCATCCTCTTTGGCTCTTGAGATTTGTGCTTCACTTCTATCTCCTCCACCTCCTACTTCTTCAGAGTTCCGTGATTTAGTTCAACAAGATATTTATTGTCTTTCAAATACAGCTTTGTGGGATGAGTATTTGATATGTATTTAAAATTTGTTTTGTGAGTCCCATCTTTTAGACTTGGAGGACAATATCAAGGACATTCATCTCCTCTTTGATGTTATCTCTTATGGAGTTGCATCATCTTCTTTAGATGTGATGAGGAAACCTTCATATCCTCTTGTTCTTTATTCTGCTCTTCACTTATCATAGTTTATCATTAACCTGGAGTATCTTGACCAACATTTGAATGACTCTTCTTTGTCTTTGAATCATGTTCTACATCAGTTTCCACCTAAACTAATATAACTAGTCTCAAAATAATATATGGATAATTCTCAAATTCATGCTCATTCGAGTATTCAAAATGATATTATAATAGCCTAGCATAACCCTCAACTATAATTATCAAAGCATGGATATAATTCATGAATATACAATCAATCATATAACTTATGATTAGCATCAATACATGATCAAACTCATTCCACTTCATCAACCCATTGCATACACACATACAAACCAACTATTTAACAAGTATCTATCTCAAAGCACTATAAGGCATAAGAATCGTATTCAAGAAGAGTATGATGAGAGTTGCAGAATGGTTGGTCCTTGCACATTCCCAAAAGTTTATCCTAATATCTAAATCTATCACTCATTACCATAGATTAGATCCATGGGTACAAAATTGACTTAGGTTGTTTTTATAGTCATAGATTTAAACCTCAAACTTTTAAATTCAAATTTTAAAGTCGCACCTTACCAACTCTTTCCTGCTAGCCATTGTGAGCTAGCCTAGACAATAATTTGTGTGGATTTATGTGTTATCTTGTTGTATTTAAAGGTATTAATTCATTCATTTGAAATATGCTAGAAACTAGGAATCTTTAAAAGATAATTCACATGAGAGCATAATAGAGTATCCTAATTACATCTCCAACTTGAATCATAATTCTAGGCCAACTGCACACTTTCTTTTTGTCTTCAATCATTGAACAATTCAATAAATTCCCCATATGTTTATGTAAAAATCACCATTACATTTTATATTTCTAAATTTCAATTTGAAAGTACATTTTGAATTGTACTTTCCTATCTTTTTTATGCCATTAGCTACTTGCAATCCTAAACTTCCTTTGAGAAGTACTTGTTTAATCCCTAACATGGCCACCCAATCCAATGAGATTGAGATCTATTTTGATGCTCATGTTGTGAACAACCAAGAGGATAATCAAGACTATGATCATGATGCTCATGTGGCAAACCAATATTTTGCAAATGATCTTTGCTAGTTTGGCCAATTTTGAAAATCCAACATACCTAACTGATATGGCTCACGTCAAGTTTACCAATAAGTCATTTGGAAGAGAGATCTTACAAGTTGTTAGTGCTAAATTTACTTCATCTATTGTGGTTAGTGTATCTACCTCCTCCCTCTCTTCCACCATTAATCCATCTTCTATCATTACTCCTTCCACCACCACCACTCATCATCATGGTGTTATCCTTACATCTACTAGTGTCCCACCACATAGCATCTTCCATTTTTTCACCTTCCAACCTCTATATTTCTCTCATCCTAACTACACTCCCCTTAAGATACTCACAATTCATATGATGTATTACACCTCTATGCCTACTTCATCTAACACTAGCCAACCTACGGCCAATCCTCTTAGTCCATCCACTCCAACTTCTAGCACTCTATCCCATGCTATGTTTATCCCCTATACATGCCTTTTGTGGGGCCCAGATTTTGCATGGATTTATTTACTGACAATACTTTTGGATATGACATTTTATATTATTACCATTACACACAATGTTGTTATTAATATTATGTTACATTTGTATTTTATTGATTATTGATGATCTTGTATTTAATTATTAATTATGGTTTTAATTGTGTTATATAGAATTAGAAGTTTATAATTTTTGGTTACATGATAGGTTCTCAACAAAGATAATTGTATATGTTAATACATTTTTTGGATGATTACATTTGGAAGGCTCCTAAGAAATCCACTATTGTGTTTTATCTGTGTGCCGTGTGATTATTTGCCTTTAAGTGATAATTTTATATAAAATAAAACTCGTATGAGCAGATTTTTTAAATATAAAAGATAAGTGACGAGAAGGGAAACCTAACCCTAGTTTTATTTCTCTCTATTTATTTATATTCTAAATCTAGTTTGGGGGTTCGTCTTTGATTATCGATAGCAAGGTTTCCCTTAGCAAGGTTTCCCTAACTTTGTGGAGGTTCGTCTTTCATTATCACCATAGAAATTTTTTATTTTTGCAGGAAAAGTTTTGAAAAAGAGAAAAAGGACAGAGGTAGCAAAAAAACATTTGGATAACTAGGTTTCCCCTAACTTTGTGGAAGCAAGAGGTAAGTTTTCATACCATTCTGAAAAGTAAGTAAATGAGTCATTTTAGATCAAAAAAATAAATAGATTGGTTGTCTGTTTTTCTGAAGTATTTGTGTAAATGTGATTAAAAATATTTGGGTTATTTGGGGAGTTGATCTTTTCTTATTGGCTTAAGATCTGCCGGAAAAATATTTTCATTATATGACGGCATGCCCTGATTTGGGTATAGTGAGTCCCATTGACTCTCCCTCTAATATGGATTTTGTGAAAATTAATTTGTTTGTGAGTTGGTTTATGGGGTAGCTTGCTGTTGTGTTTTGTTGTGTGTGTGTTATGCGAGTAGTTTTCCTAGATCTGTTGGGAGGTGAGGTGAGGTACCTTGGTCATGTGAACTTGTGAATATGTGATGTTACAAATTTACACTTAATAGGGAAGATACATTCTATGAAAATGTTTGCTGTTAGTAAAAAATAAAATAAAATTGATGGAAATTAATTTCCCATGGCTTATTGTAAAGACCTCTTTGTCAATCCTATATAAACTATGTATTTGAAGAGAACCTTCTATTCTTGTGATTGTGAGTATGGTTGTAACTAACAAAACCTTTTTAAAAAAAAGTGAGTAGAAGTACTAAATGGAAATAAATAATAGTTAATGACAGAAAATTAGATTTCTTTCATTAGTTTCTATTACTTGTCATGTCATTTTTTTAATGTAGGCATATACAGGAAATATAAGAAATTTGTGTGTATGCATTGTAGTTCTGTGTATCTTCTCAATTTGTGAATGTAAACCAATTTAATAAGCATCTAAAATTTATGTTTGTAGGAGTATAATGGAATTGAATTGGTCTGTTTTCTTCATTATTCCACATTGATCACTACAGAAAACTACAAGCAAATTTGTACATCTATGGAATTACTGTGTTATGTACCCTGTTTGTTCAGCTAGAAGCAAATTTGTACATCTATGGAATTACTGTGTTATGTACCCTGTTTGTTCAGCTAGAAATAATTTATAGATTAAGACATCTTACTGTGTTATGTACCCTGTTTGTTCAGCTAGAAATAATTTATAGATTAAAACTCTTGCTCATTACTGTGTTCATATATACTTTATATTATCAATTGAATTTGTAGATTTTTATACAGAAGAACTCAGAAATCTAATTGATATATAACCTATATTTTTTCATCCCTGTTTATTTACCATTGTTTTATAGATTAAAACTCTTGCTCATTACTATGTTCATTTGTTATTTATTTGAACTGTATACAGATTCATATGCACATGCATATATTCCTATATATATGTTTATTTATATTCTTGATGCTTGTATATTTTCTGTACAGATATATAAATATATTGACTGTACAGCTGTGGGAATCGGCCAAGGAGGCCGTGGGGAAGCCCCACCTCTATGGCCCTCTTGTGGCAGCCGCCTCCGCTTTTACATCTTATTGTTTTTTTGTTTTACATAAAATTTATCTATTTTAATTTTTTTCCCCTCCCCTTCCCCTACAATTTATTAAATCTGTTTTTGATACAGATTTAATCCTATATTTCCTTAGACTCTATCAAGATATAGAATTAATATATTCTGTTCAATTCCAATCCACAGATCCTGAAGCATCAACAATATACAGGGTAAATTTGGTATACTGTGCAGATATATAATTAATTAAATAAACATTGCTTTCAATAAAAAAAGCAACCATAACAAAAAAAAATGATAGAACTAAAATAATTAAAACCCTCTGAAACTAGTCATATATAGATTATATGTGTAAACCCCACTAAGAAAACTTGAGGTTTCTGGATCTCAGATTTTCTGCAACCTTTTGTACCCTACAATCAAACTCCAGCTAAATATCTCTTCCTTCCTCTTAGCACCTACATGCATAATATCTTCCTGGTGAATCCTGCAGCTGCAATAAAAATGAGAGATGTAGATTAGGGAGAAAATTAAAACAAGGTAGTGTAAAACATGAATTTTTATACACTTTTGATATCATTTTAGCAAGTTTTAATAGTTACTAAAATTACACCTCCACAACTCCCTATTTTCTAACTAACCTGATTTAAAATGAAATTAATGTGTAGTAGTTTAATTAGAATTTCAGATTTTGTTTTATGTGGAGAATCTTGTATGATATTTAAAATCAGAAAGTTATTTTATAATTATTAAATCATATGATTTTATTTAAATGTTAATTTTTTTCTTGTCTCTATGAAATGAAGTTTTATTTCAATTTAGAAATTAAAAGCTTTAGACTCTAATTTTATTAAAAATATAGAAATGTTATGATTATTTACTTATTTTATACAATTTAATTAAGATAGGCCTTTTATTATTTAATTTCTTAAATATAAGATATTTAGGAAAATAGTCATCTCCTCTTCATAATTGTAATTATGGATTCTTTTATTTGGTCCATGACTACACTTAAATTATTCTGTTCATAAATTGCAATTAGGTTGCAATTAAAAATGACTTTAGATGTAAGATGGAACCTAGTGGAAAATTTAGACATTTAAACTAACCCTAGAACATATTAGACTAGCCATGTTAAGTTAGTGATACCTCAACCCTCTACTTTGAATACCTACTGAAAATTCATTCTATGAGTTGTTCCCTCTCTACCACCCACTTTTGTTTCCTTTGACCTTCTATTTGTGTGGCTTACATGCACTCGATTTAGTACAACTGTGTCATATGCATTTCATGTGCTTCTAAGAATAGAAATGGTTTTCTATTATTGTGTTATTTTTTTAAAAAAAATTGCATTGTGTTTGTACCTATTCATACTTGTGTGTACGGGTGGGCCTGACACATTTAAATACTTATCTTTCCTCTTCTATGCATATTTCCCAACCTATGGTATAATTTATCTTTCTTAGCTATCATACTTATTCTTATATACACCATAGTGGCCCCCAACCTTCATTAGTTATCTCCCATTTTCCATCCTAGATGTACTAATTCACAAGATAGATCAAGTAGAAAAAGAGCGGATGTTAAACCAAATGGACAAGATAGTTTGGACTTCAAGGATGATACACACACACCCCTATCACATGAGATTGTTATACATGAACCCCTCCCTATGGGCTTTGCATCACCACAATTTTTAATAGATGATGGCAAAGATGACACAAACACACATTTGACATTTTTATAGTTGCATGTGTAGACTTCCTATACCAGGATAAATTATTAACAAAGTTATTTCCATGGACAAACTATAATCATATTTGTCCTTAGATTTCATAATAATAAATTTAATATCTAGACAAACCATGATGTATTATTAAAATTATAAAGTCATATAATCCTACACAAGAGTGCATCATTTATTAACATGTAATGATATTAAAGTATTCTATCAAAATGGGCCCAAAACTAAATAGAAATTGGCCTAGGTAAGATAATTTTTCCATTACAATAAGCCTAAAATAGGTGCATGTGTATGATTACATTTTGTGTTCAAGATTGGTTACAAGATAAATAATGTCCTCCTCGAATTATCCTTCTACTTATATTTATTCTTCTAAAGGCAGCTTCATAGATCTATCAAAGGGTTCATCCCCTCATCTCCTTGATGTGCACTAGCTTGATGCATGTAGGAAACCTCCAAACCTTACAAATTCTGTTTGTTTTCATTCAAAATTGGGGCTTTACGATGGCAGCATTTCTCTTTCTAGATTTATAGTTTCTATGTTGGCCATTTGTAACTCATCTAGTTCACCTACATGTGGTTCCCTACATGTGAGTTCTCTACTAGGGCATCATATGCAAAGATCTTGGGCTCTTCTTTGAAACACTGCTCTTCCCCTATGATGGCACACATGACTAACCTAACTAGAGTAGTCATAAGGTGTACTAGCTAATTTAGTACTTGGATGAACACCATTACGACCCTTTTATATATACACATCATATATTTACTTTCTTCACCCAACACAACATAACTACGCACCTAAATAAACAAGTATCCATGTATTCAATAAGTTCAATCCAACAATGTAATAAGGTCCATCATATATTTACTTTCTTCACCCAACACCACATAACTACGCACCTAAATAAACAAGTATCCATGTATTCAATAAGTTCAATCCAACAATGTAATAAGGTCCATCATATATTTACTTTCTTCACCCAACACCACATAACTACGCACCTAAATAAACAAGTATCCATGTATTCAATAAGTTCAATGCAACAATGTAATAAGGTCCAGTATAATTTTTTTACATATAATGTTTAAAAACACTGCTGGGGCAATTACAACTTAATTCTTCACATAAGTAGTCTAAGTTCTGACAATTAAAAGGTTGACTGTTTACATATCTCACTGGGTTCTATGGAGGTTCAGAAATTCAGTCTGAGTATCAACAATTTTGTTGAGTTTGAGAGTTTCATAGTAGAGCTGTGAATTTTTCAAGTGCTGAGTTTTTCTATTTTGTATCTGTGTTCTGTGAACTTTTCCTTAAAGACATATTTGTGAAGGCTGTTATCAGAAATTCTAATTCTGGTTGTAAGCTATGTTCCCCTCTACTTTAATGAAAACAAAACTATAAATATTATCATCTAGAATAGATGGATTTTCTTTTCTGCTCTAGATTTTCTCTTTCCTTAGGTATGTCCTATACCACACTATTGTATCCTTTTTGCACAGATTTTGCATGGAATTCTCTGCTTCTTGAATAGAAAATAATGTTGACAACATCCATGCTTTGTGATTGCATCTCCTTTCTATGAGTTATGGCTTACTCTCTGTAGTTGAGTTTGTTTAACATTGGCTTTATCTCAGTAAATGAAATGTAATCTTACCTTTCTACAGTTCACCTTTTGCCACCATAATCATTTAATGATTTTCATTTTTCCTTCACATTATAGAATTAGAATCAACAATTAGAACTATATGCCTATCTTTTCCTTTTTTGATCCCTTGGCTTTTTTCATGAAACATGAATTTTCTCACTTATAAATTTTTTTACAATCAAAATTGTTAAACCTGCTAGAACTTTGTGGACAAACAACTAATAAAATATTAAACCAACAGACTTTTGTTTAGAATGTTAATTGTGATATAATATAATAAATAATAATTAGTGTTGCTCTATTGTTATCCTTTTCGAAGGCAATTACTGTATTTGTACCATATGTATAGCAACTTGGCTTTGCTGCCAAGTCAATATAACTCCTTTTTATCTGGCAAACAAATATATTTTCTTACATAAGCCAATCTTGTTAAACCATTTACCAAATAATGGATCTAATAGAGAGTGAAGGCAGTTGATCAAAGAATTAAAACCTTCTCGGATCAAACCTACAGTGGTAGCACATCATAATAGTTGCTGTTTGCTGTTAGTAAATCATTGTTTCTGAACCAGTTATAGGGAAATGAGATTAAGGAAGTTTGACTATATTTTCTTTCTTTCCAATGAAAGAAATACACACAATTGAATGCCAGACTGTAGTAAGGTTGAATAAACTTTCTCTGTTTGCCTTATGCAGGGATTATTTGGCATAGAAGACATGCCCACAAGTGTGAGTAATGTGGCTTCCAGTGTGATCGACCTGAGTAGTGACGAGGAGGATTCACTTCAGGAGAAAACTCCAACAGAAATACAATTGCAATCGTCTATAGGAATTTTAAAAAATGAATGCTCTGAAAATTTGTGTAATACACAATTAGAACAGCCAATTTGTACCCAGACAGTTCAAGATGCTGCATTTTCAAGATTAGCTCGTCATGAATTCGACTGGTATTTCAAAGATACCAAACCTAACCTTGACAATAGGATTCAAAGAACTCAGTCATCTGTATCTTTAGCTAATGAACAACATGAAAGTGGATTGGAGCAGGATGGATCGAGGCAATCTAATGGCATTACATATTCTGCTCTTGGTTCGCCATCTCATCATGAAAGCTCTGCACAGCAAGCTTTTAGTGCAAGAGATATTCAGCAGATATTAAATCAGCAGGGAAGGCAGACCTTGCCAACATCTTCATCAAGGTCAAATTGTCTGGGCCAGCCAGGCCAGGAAATTCAAAACAGCACTGATACACTTGGAATAAATCACAGTGTGCAAGTAAACCATGAAAACACAAGAAATGTTGGAATTATGCCTGCAGTTAGTTCTTCCATGTCAAATCAATCTTGTCATGTTTCTTCAAAGAGCAGTTTTCACCAATTTTGGAAAGCAGGAAGTTATGATGTTCGATATCCACAAAAAGAATCCATACCAGGTCCTTCTATACTTTTGGAAAATTTGCATGTTGCATATCTTTTTTATTATGAAAATATTGTCCTAGAAATTAGATATTAATTATCATACAGTTATCTGTTTTCTTATCTTCTGTGATCTTCGAACTAAGAATGTTGAGGTTCTAAGGAACGTCATGCATCTTTAGCACTGTTTCTGTGAAGCAATTTACATGATTCTATAGTAATCAGTTATGGCATGGATTTGGTACGTTCTTGCTAATGTGATGGAGTTAGACAACTTTAGATACTTTAATAATACTGACAATTATTTTCTTCTTTATGCAGGTGGAATGTTTCATGTTCGTGTACATCCGAAGTTCCTTCATTCTAATGCGACCTCCCATAAATGGGCATTTGGAGGTTTGCTTCTTATGCCACTCTTTCGAATGATAAATAATGTCTATTGACATTCTCTTTCCTTACGGTCATCTGTAGATCATTTTTTATTTATATTAGGATCCACTGCTTGAACTGTAACGTTCAATTTTTCAGTCAAGAGATTATCTTAGCCTTATTGAATAGTATGTTGTGAGATATTTTCTCCAAAGCTCTGTTCTTATGTTATAAAATAATATTTTCTGTGAAGACAAATCAATTAATGTCAGAAGTTATAGGAAATGATGAATCTATTGTTGTTGAAATAAAATATTGTTGTCTAAATAAAATAGTGAAATATAAATACAAGATATAGAACTGTTTGGAAATTGAAAATTCCAAAGTTACCCTTTTTGACTCATCTTAATTATGATGCCCTGAAAAGGCAAGGCATATTAGAAGATTCCTTTGTATAAGAAACTATACAAAATGAGTGACTGAATGACAGGAAAATTTAAAATGGGAAAAAGCAAAATAAACAAAATGCTATGGCTATTTTACATGCTTATCATTATCTTCAAGGATGAAATATATGTTGAAGATTGTCAATGCACAGTTGAATGATTTATTCCTCCTAATCAGCAAAGTTGTAATCTCAAGCTGCCACTTTTACCATATAATCTATGTGTTACTTGCACAAGGCCTAGTATTTCTATTTCGTGGTACCATTGAATGTGTAATGCATCCACCCAAAATGGGGTTCCCTGATGTTAATTCACACAACAAGGGTACCTTTTATCTAGACACAACATTATTAAAAATTATAGTATAAAAACTTGTGGATTACTTGTGAGTTGAAATAGAAAATGAGAAAACTGCCTATAAAGGCAAGTCTTGGTGAGTTTTTTTGAGTTTGAGCAAAAATTGGTTCTGCTGAGTTTTGCTGAGATGCGATTTTTTAAATTATAACATGAATTATTGAAAATTTAAGAAAGGTAATCATAAAGCACAATAGGTGCTCTTCCCATCATTCAACATATTCATTCATCTCAGCATAACAATCAAATTCTCTTAGTCATAATGTACATGTATAATTTATTTCTAAATGCATTGTACATAGTTTTTTTACAAATCAAAAAATTATAAAAAAAAATGTAACAACCGAATAAATCATTCCTAATAGTTTTTTAACATTTTTAGAAGAACAAGCTACATGTACACAATAGGACATAGCATAACACTCCACTCCATAAGCCATCCAAAGAATAATTTTGTATCTGAAGAGGGATGGCTCACTATACAGCCATACGGCATCATAAAGTGGTCAACCCTACCATCACCAAGTCTAAGAGGATCTAAGAAATCACAATGATCTCATTTCACTCTCCCAAGGGTACATAAAAGGGTCTAATAATAATCCAACTAGAATGACACTTAGGATAGACCCAGTCACGCAAGAAGCCAACTCATAATTATGTGGGGTTTTCCCTCTTTTTGCAGCAGAAAATGCCATAACAAACAACATAAAATTTTCCCAAAAGAAACACAAAGGCATGCCCCTGGGATGCTAACAAGGAAGGAGGATGTTTTCAGCTGCATAATTAATTAATTTCCAAGTCCACTCATATTCTTCAACTATTGCAGTCCTTATTCCTCCAACATCTTGCTATGGACCAGCAAGCAACTCTGCTAAGAACCCCAAGTCCAACAGGGTAATTAGCACCAGGGATTAAGAAACAGCTTGTATAGGCTCCAAATCCTTCACATCCTCTTCCAAGGCACTAGCATAACAGCCTGAAATGAGTAAAATCCATGAAAATTGAATGGGATACAAACTAAGAAAGAGACAAGCCACCAAGAAAGACCATGAAGAAAATCACAACAAATTTTAGAAAACAGTCCACAACCAAACCGATCCACATGAAGTGAGAAGAAAAAATGATGCAATTTGCATGGCCAAGAGGACCTAACTTAAATCCACCACTTGAAAAAAATTGCACTTGCTCTTCTAGCTCCTCTCTCCTCCAACTCTCTTCCTTTCCAAATTTATAATAAGTGTGTAAAAATGAAAAATTTCAGCCTATATAGAAGGAACCTCCTCCTTTGCAAGTGGAAAAGGGACATGTGCCCCTTTCCTTCCCTTTCTTGCGTGAGCCCCTTTATACAGTCTCCTAAGCTCCTAGGAGCTTACTCATGGCTAGAAAAGTCTCCCAACTAATGACCGACATAACCCCTAACTTATCCCCCTCAAGAAGCACCTTCTAACCCTACCCACTTCTTAAAAGGGACAATAAAGTGTACTTCAACTTTTTATTTATTTTTTATTTTATTTTCTCCAACATCGGTAGCCTAGGACACAATTAATAAAGTGTGCATCTAAATGGACCCCTAAGTTCCTAACCACTAGTCCATCTAACTAACTAGTAATCACTAGCGTCTTAATTAAAAAGATAAAGGTGATTTTGGGAACAACATGTGAGACTAACATGGCAATGTGGTTTAGCGGATCCTCTTATCCCCTCTTCACTCTTTCGTTGCACTTGTAATATGTGCACCCATTGCACCCATCAATACATCCAATCAAGATAACATACATATAGAATCCTCAAATAGTGATTTAGTTTGTGCATATATCTACGTATGTTATCACCAAACATGTAGAATGCATCAAAATTGGATAATAGAATAATCATATCATGAGAAAGGAGCATCAGCAGATATGATTAGTTAACTAGGATCCTATATTCTATTGATGATGATAATTGTCAATAAAGCATACTAAATTATTTGTGTTTCTTAATTACTAAGTGCAATCAGAGATAAACACAAAATAGCCTATACTCCTGGAAAACACACATTTCATCTTCATAAATATAAGATACAAGAGATGGTCTAGATGTTCAATAAATCATAGAAGTTTAGAACAACAAAAGTTTCAGTCCATAGGTCAAAATGGAGAAAATGTGGATTGGGGCATAACATAATGAATGTCTTGGTTGACTGGTCCAACAATTCTTCTTCATCAATGTTTGTGAGGTTGGTTTGGGGATGATTTATTACTTCACTGGGAGTTTTGTTTTTTTTTTTTTTTCCACAGATAGGGCAATGGAAAGAACTATTGAGCTTGTTAGAAGGACCTAATGATGGTTGTAATGATTGATTTGAACGAATAGAAGTTTCATAGAGTTGGGGCTCTTTGAAAGTCAGATTGTAGTTGTAATGATTGATTTGAACGAATAGAAGTTGGGGCTCTTTGAAAGTCAAATTGTTGTATAGAAGTAAACTACAGGTGGATGGTAGCTGTGAGTTGAGAGGATACCTACAGAATATAGTTATTAGTTCTATGAATGGTGTAATTATTAGTTATTAGTTCTATACATGTAAATACACATTTATGTAGTCAAGCAAGCTTTTTAAGTTTTCCATTGACTCAATTCTACATCTTCTTTCAGAAGAATGGTCTATGGTATGGGTCTATGTAGATGGCATATGAATGCCTGCGAAGAGCTTATTCTTTGGAGTTCCAAATGATATATATTTTTCTTCTTACATGATATAGAAAAATTGTTCCTTACAACTATCAAGGTCATCAGATAATGGATTCTAGTTCTAACATTCTTAGAGAGAAACTTGTGCAGATGTTTCATTAATAGAAATTTTGTATTTGGAAGAAAAGAAATCAAGCCTTTTTCATGTTGTGCAAAGCAGGGGATGTTGATTATGAGATCAGTTCCAAGACAATGGGAAAGCACTCTTTGGTTCAGATTTAAATCTTTTATATTTATTATGTGTTAATTTTGACTGATATTAACTTTACTTTAAGTTTACAGTTCTGATGATCAAGTTTATTGTTCTAAAGCTTTGTTATTATCAGAGAGTCTGCCATTTCAGTGTGGTTGTATAAGATCCATAGAAAGGCCAGTCCCCAGTTAGATACTATACTGGATATTCTATTGCTTCCCTGAGAACATTTTTAGTTAATCTACATAATGCTTCTGCAGTTCCATTTTCTTTTTTTGGAAATTGATTTTGAAGTATGTCACATTGTAATGAGTTGATCCATCATATTAGCTTACCCAGCTTTTTCCAAAGAAAATCAGGAATACAATTAAAACTCAAATTCGATGTGTTTCAACCTTTATACGATCTGTTTACATTCTGAATTTGCTATAATTCTAGAACTACATTTATCTAATATCCTGGAGGTATTCATTATGATTTCTTTTTCTCATTTCTGAAGCTAGTAATTATGCATGTTTCTTTCTTTGTACCTTCTTTTGTCAGAACTCTGACTTCCTCCTGTCAGATTAAGGGGCAAGTGTGTGATATCTATAATTTTAGAGGTGATATCTTTCCTTGTAAGGATAAATGGGAATATCACCAAGCCCAGACCGGCTCTAGGGATAAAGTGGCGCCAGTCTGGGTGTGTTATAACATGCTTTATTGTGCTGTGGGGATTTGAACTCGAATCATTCTCTTTATGAATGCACCAATTTACGATTATACAATTAACCTTTGACTGTTGCAAAAAAGTAATGTTACTCTATTGTATGGGGTGTACAATTATCTTTTTTTCTGTTTTGGTGATTACTTTTTCTTTGTTTTTCTCCATTTTGTAGTCATGTTTATTAGATTCAAATTTTGAATAAATAATGATGTTATCAAAATAATATGTTTAAAGGTGGTTCTTCCTTGTGACGTATTTCCCACTTTGTGGTCAATTGTTGGTATCTAAATTTACCTAATCTTTAGTATATATTTTGTTGAAATTTTATTCTAATGAGTTTTAATTTTTGTTTATCATTGCAGCTATTGCAGAGCTTCTTGATAATGCAATTGATGAGGTAATGTGGATTTGTACTTTTTTTGGGTGAGATGAATTGCTGAGGCAGCTACAATCACTCGTTTGTGATAGTTACCACAGAGATGAGAGAAGTTCATAACTAATGTTTATTTTTTAAATATTTTTGTCAGTTTTGTTTGCTAAAGCATTGTCTCGATGATGACTATTTGTCAACTTGATGTATGATGTTTTGATGATACGATATTTTATATTTGAAGATTAGTGTTCTATTATTGTCTATATCAACTTGATATATGATGTTTTGATGATACGATATTTTATATTTGAAGATTAGTGTTCTATTATCGTCTATATCGTGGGTAGAAATTTCCCTATTGTGTTTCTTATTTTGGTCCAATAACATTCAGATACATCATGGTGCAACTTATGTCAAAGTGGACCGGATTTATAACCCTCGTGACTGCAATCATGCTTTACTTTTTCAGGGTGCGAACATTATTCTTAGCTTGCTATCACTATTTGTACAAATTGGTATTGTATTTACTTTTATGAGCACTTACTAGTTGAAATTATCACCTTGTATTTTCTTTTGCAGATGATGGAGGGGGCATGGATCCTGATTGTATACGACAGTGCATGAACTTGGGATGTTCTATGAAGAACACAAACACTACCATAGGACAATGTAATTCCAAGGAAGATGAGCCACACCCGGCATTGCATAAAAAGCTCGAGTGTAGTTTTTGGAGGATAATCACATATCTATTAAATCAATTTAAGTGTTTATTGCATGACTAGGCATGGGCTGCTTTCATTGTTGAACTGATTTCTATCCATTTGTTTATGCAGATGGTAATGGCTTCAAAACAAGTACAATGAGATTGGGAGCAGATGCAATTGTTTTTACTCGGACAGCTTGTGGAAGGTGCTGTTTGTTTTTTATTGAAATAAGAATAATCTCAATCACATCATTGTTCTTCTTGAGATTATTCTTGCTAATATTAGACTGCTTTATGATATGTTTCTCTCCATTCACATCATTATTCTTCTTAGTCACAAATCATCACAATATTATTCTTGCTAAGGAGTACAATAATAATCACAATCACATCAGTGTAATAATAATCTGAATATTATCATTTTAGAAAGAATGCTCTCAATCACATGATTGTTCTTCTCAATCATATAAGCAATATAAGGAGGACAATGTTGTAATTGATATGTAATAATAATCTGAATATTATCATTTTAGAAAGAATGCTCTCAATCACATAAGCAGTATAAGGACAATGTTGTAATTGAGATTATTCTTGATATGTTTCTTTCCATGTTTTTCTCTACCAAGACTATTAAAATGTTCCATAAGATGATTGAGATTATTCTTTCTAACTTGAAGCTGCCTTATGATATTCCATTTCAATGTATTTTCTTAGTATAATTATTGTAGAAAAATCCCCCTCATTTTGTAGTCTATTGCACATTAATTTAGTGCAGTTTAGTCTTTGAGCATTCAATTCTAGTTTATTTCTAAGGGTTCGTATCCTGCACCTAGGATCATGTGTGAGAGTTTAAACATTTACTTTGAAGAAATTGAAAGCATATGTACACATCCAGATGCCATTCACATTCTTGTTTTTTTTTTTTAAATAATTTTTTAGGGTTTATGATTGTAATGGTAGCATCTACAAAGTTGTCTTTAATTAATTTCTTTTGGTTGTTGAATTTTTAATTTGGCAGCTCTTCAACTCAGAGTATTGGGATCCTTTCCTACACATTCTTGAGAAAGACGGAGCAAGATGACATTATAGTTCCTATGGTATGATATAATGTCAAGGTGAAATCAGAATATCTTTGTTTGAAAATTACTATTGGATTTCATGCATTGTATATGTTTTGTAGGTTGATTTTGAGCTGCCAATGGGTCCCCAAACACCAAGAATGTTAGTTCGTTATACAACAGATATTTGGACAAAAAACTTGGCAACAATCTTACAGTGGTCTCCTTATACAACAGAAATTGAACTTATGAAGCAGGTACATGATTTATTCAAATGGTTATTTTGATAATTAAAAAATGCCATCAATGTCACATAAAGGTACAGCACAGTAGTTTATTCTCAGCTTAATGACTTAATGACTTACTTTCCAAATTTATTATTATATCAAGACTTGTATTTTTACAATCCTTTGAAAATTCATAACCTCTCTATGATCCTTGTTACCTCTTTATGAGGTTTCTCCCACTTTCCCATCTGCATTGTTTATTGTTTGTAGAAATCAGTGTACTTGGAGAAATGCTTTCCTTCTCTTTGGCCCATGTGGTCCAGCAGAATTCTGAAATTTACTTATAATGTCCATCTATTCAGCAATACAAAATTATTATAGAGAAGAAAAAACTGTGTGCCAAAATCATCTGCAGTTTCATCCGTGAGTTTCCCCTCCAAAGCCAAAAAAAAATCCTCTTTGAAACGAGACCACCATCAACCTAAAAAGACCTAACACACTAAAAAATAGGACTGATGCCTCAGAAAAGGTGGTAACAGAAAAACAGACCAAAAATAGGGAAATCTAAAAATATAAAAGAATCACTCCCGAGTCCCCTGCAGCAATAAGAAATCTAAAAATAGTGAAGTCTAGAGTATCTTCGGTTACATTAAAACTTATAAAAGTGTTGTGAGTTTAAGCAATCGGCCAATTCTTGTCATTGCAGACTATTTAAATACTCAACAACAATACAGAAATTGGTATACAAGAGCAATAAAAAAATAGATTCCAGACTGAACAAATTCTTGTTGTAGCATCGTCATTATCGTGAACACACAAAGTTTAAGAATGGGTTATCTTCATTATAATGACATGATATAAATCCCTCCAAATATTAGGCCCGACTTTATGTAACATTGGAATTATTAAATTGATCTCCTTAATGTAACATTGGAATCATTAATTGCTCTCCTTTATTCGTATCAGCCAAATAACACTTGCGAATCACCTACATCAAAACTGTTCCACCATTACGTAAAATCTTGGGTTGCAAATTGCTTCTACCAAACTCATATGCAACTGTGCCCATTTTGCATGAATATTTGCCCAATCACTAGGCTTCCTCCTCTTATTGCTAAAGAACATCCTGCAAATACCATCCATGCAACTCCCTCTTTCAGCATAGCCACTGTCATGAATCATGATCATAGGTTCAGACAGTTGTTCACCCCTCTTCAAGACGATACACCCTCTGGGTAGTGGGCACCATGTCTTCTCAATAAGGGTTGGTTTACTGTTTCCAGCCAAGGACACATGGTCATAAAGCAAAGCTATAGCATGCAGGCTATATAGAAACCCATAGAACACTGTGTTAAACAAAAACAAAGATAAAAGTGTCTGGTACCATATAGAAACCCTTAGAACACTGCACAAAACAATCTTTGACCTAAATGCAAATGAAAAGATGGACCTATTATAGATTTCTCCACGCATCAGGCATTGCATGTACGCAGCAAGCTATAACTAACAGCTTAAATAAAACAAAAGTGACTCCTAAGTGTCCTTCAGCAAAGTATCCATTATTTACATCATATGTACACTGTTCAATTTTCATTGATGTACAACAAAGGAACAATACTTAGTATTTTGTCACTAGTCTGTTGTGGTTTGAAATATTCTATGTGTGTGTGGAAATCTTAGAGTCCATATTGATTTTGTCTTTTTGTTCTTTTTATAAGTGCAGGGACTGTTAACATGGAAAATGAATGTCTATATTTTGATTCTTTCATATGTTTTGCAGTTTGAAGACATTGGACCTCATGGAACAAAAGTAATCATTTACAATCTTTGGCTTAATGATGATGGCTTTATGGAGCTTGATTTTGATACAGACAAGGAAGTATGGCCCTATACTAGTGGATCTCTATTTGATACTATGCATTTAAGTCAGTACACAATGTTATTGGCTACATCGCTGGAGAGAAAACTGCCCATATTGAATTTTCTATCCTTATTTGTTGTATATTTTTTCCTAATAATCTTCTGAAGTAACTTGTATGCACTACTGTGTCTTTCATTGCCTTTCTGATATATGAATCATTCAATTCTATTTCTGTTATTAATTTCTGTCTTGCAGTGAGATTGAGAATGTTCTTTGTTTCTCTATTCAATCTAGATTACTGCATATTCCAAATTATTGCTATCCACTGTTGTTGGTGTTCAGGGTAAAGGCTGAAATCTGTTATTACTGTTGTCTTGGCATAAGTATAATTAACTAGTACTTTACTATGTGTTATTTCTACGTTGAATCTAGGATTCTAGACTATTCCCCGTGCTTTAAAGAGTTTCAATTTTATCTTATCCCCATAGTCTAAGAAAAATTTCCATTATGAACATATGGGCTGTAAATACAAAGGAACTAAACTCTCTTTTGTCTATAATAAAGAATTATTAATAAGTCTTAAACATGTGCAGATACGAAAAAGAAGTATTCTTGGATAGAAGCTATTTGAATTGGCTATGCACTAACATGATCCATTCCTATGTCTACTAAAACTGGTAGCCACTGACTAGTCTGAAATCAGACAATTATTAGACAGTATTTTCGTTTGTTGACATACCGAAGGGTTTGGTGAAAAGACCTGAAAAGAGTGAAATGGAGACTAACATTTGGATGGACTGAAGTAAAACATTTTAGTATGTAAATCATAGTTCGAAATTTTAGATGCAACAAGTACTCTCAACTAACTTTAAAAGTAATTAAATTCCTTAAAAATAAACATAAATTTTATGGAAAATAGAGACAAAATGTATCAAATGAGTCTATAAAATGTTGTAGAAGATTTTTCTATATGATTTGAATACAAAATGAGTGCAATTTCAAATCATCATGCAAATACAATGATCGACCAATAAAAATGACAATTTGCATATCCATGCAAGTTACAACAATTTACAATTTCCTCTTCCTCATGTATGATCTAGTGAAAATTTGGGGTCTATTCCTTATAGTTGGCTACGACTCCACTCTCATATTGGAAGGTTGTAGCTCCACCTTGAAAATGAATGGCAATGACTTCTTTTTGCCTCAAGTTTAACATCATCTGTAATGATTGCATCCAATCCAATGTCTCCTCTTTTTGCAGCATGCTCCTTTGCTTGACTCTCAAAATCAACAATCTTGTCTTCTATAAACATGGGGGTGTCCTCATCTTGTGTAGTATGGATCAATTTCAGGGCATGCACAAAGCCAAAACTACCTTTTGGTCCCAACAAGATATAATGTGTTAGCATTACGGCTCAGTAGTTGCCAAGCCTAGGCTTGGTCACTACTGATCCATAATGCACTCATGTTATGGCTTTATAGAAATAAAAACTTAAAGTTAAATTCTCTTTCTCTTTTTTTCAAATCTACATATATTTTTTATAATAAAAGATAATTGAGCAACCAATAAGAAAGAGTTTTAAGGTGTTAGTATGGTCAAGCAACAAGGTAGTGCAGAATTTAAGCCCATGTTAGACATACACTAGTACTATAGGCAATACTGGAAGAAAAAACAACAAATAGAGAGATAGAGAGATAGACGAGGGGAGAGGGACAAGGAAAGATAGAGATAGAGGGAGAAATAGAAAGAGATAGAGGGGGAGAGTGAGGGGGAGATGGAGAGAGAAAGAAGAGAGATAGAGGGATGGAGAGAGGGAGAGATAGAGGGAGGAAGGGATAAAAATAGAGGGAGACATAGAGAAGGAGATGGAGATAGAGAGGGAGAGATAGAGATAGAAATATATAGAGGGACATATAGAGAGAGATAGAGAGGACATGAAAGAGAAAGGGGGAAGGGATATTGAGAGAGATAGGTAGAGAGAGGGAGAGATAGAGAGAAAGGTGGGGAGATAGAGAGACATGGATAAGGAGAGATAGAGGTAGAGGAGGAGGAAGAGAGAAAGAGAGATATGGAGAGATAGAGAAAGAGAGGATAGAGAGATATAGGGAGAGTCTCTTTCTACCTATCATTCATCACTCTATCTTTATCCTCCATATATATCTCTTTGTCTCCCTTTGTCTCTCTATCCTTCCTCTATCTAGCTATCTATTTTCATCTCTCTCTCTCTCTCTCTCTCTCTCTCTCTCTCTCTCTCTCTCTCTCTCTCTCCCTTCATATAGTATTAAGGGCATAGATCTTCAATCAAATCATGCCACATACATCTTGACCAAACACAATAGATTAGTATTAAACACATATCTTGATCAGCACACAATTATAAAGAAACATTGCACTTACAAGAATATGAATTACACTTAGGATCAATGAATATGTATATGAATAGGGGAGAAGATCTCATGGTGGATATATACTATAGTCACAGTTAGGAGGGTCCATAAAGTGAACATTCCAGACTGTACAGCAAGAGTAAACATAATGGAAGCAACTCAATTATAGAATGCAAATGCATACTTAGTCATTTAATATATCATAGATTCAAACTACAAACATGCCGATAACATACAGGCTTATAGATCAGGGCTCAAAGGCCTAATTATCTAGTTAAAATACATGTGCAAGATATAGCTTTGAAGCACCTTACAGAACAAAATCCGAAGACTAAAAATTCATATTATGATTCACTACTTTCCTAGGAATCTATTACATGATTATATATCATCTTTAGATCATAAGATTCCTCAACATTGGCCAAATAGATTACAAACTCCAATGAAAGAGATGTAACATGTGTACATAGATAGGTCAAACCTAAACTTATGGGAATCCTCCATGAGTGAATGAATCCATGTGTGGTTCTCAGGGAAGGTTGGGCACGTCCAAAAGTATCTTGAATGATGTGTAATTTAGCTCCACAAGTCGTGAACATGCTCCCCGAGTCTTCTCCTTTAGTTGTCCATCTAAGATTCTCTAAATGCTTTGCTCTGAGAAAAATAGTCAATCTTTTGATAGCGATATCTTTCCAAAAATTGATCCAAATGATTTGAAATTTGGATATGATGTGCATGAAGATGTCTAGATTAAGTCCATCTCTACAAGGTTTGAAATGAAACCATGGTAAAATGTGGACCAAAATACAAAAACTACTACTGACTGAACTGACTATACTAAACTGGGAAAATGAAAGAAACAAAATAAAATGCAAATGTTTTTGGTTAATGCAAGATTGCTCTTGAACCAAGGATGGTCATGTAGCATACACCCAGGGTTGTTGAAAAAGTGAGTCCCTCACTTTGTTGGGGCTAGAGAAAAACCAAGACGGTCCACCTTAGCCTGAGAAATCCAAGATGAATCTTCTTCTGGTCTACCTTTCCACTTTACCAAATTTTCCATATATTGCTTTCCTCTGATACTATGTCCAATTCTACTATCCAAGATGTCTTCAATCTTCTCTAGTGCTCATAATGGTAACTTCTTCTTCAAGTCCTCTTCAATGCTATCACTGAACTTTACTTCAGGATATTGATATAGGTCTGCAATGTTGAAAATAGGTGATATACTAATGTCTCCAGTAGCTCCACTTCGTATGCATTTCTTGAATCAAACTTTCTGAGTATCGTACATGGTCCAAACTTCTTCATCTTCAACTTGTTGTATGTCCAACCTGGAAATCTTTCTTTTCATAGATATACCATAACTTCATTTCCAACTAAAAATTCATGTCTTCTCTTCTCATCTACCTGTTCCTTATACTTACTATTCATCTTCTCAATTGTTTCTTAACTTGATTATATACTATCTCCATATGTCCTACAAATTTTCTACTCCTGCACTCCTCTTATCCTCCATTCTGATATCTCTCAACTCTGTTACTTCTCTTGGGTTAGTTCCTATCACAATCTCAAATGGTATTCTTCCTGTACTCATGTTCACTAAATTATTATATGCAAACTCTGCTTGTGATAGAACCAAGTCCCAATTTCTTGTGTAATAGAAAATTTTGTCATCTATCCGATATACATTGCTATCTTTGTCCTCCTTCTTGAATGTGCCATCCTGTCTGCTCTACTTTGTAAATGATCTTTCTCCTCCAAAATATGTTCCACCTCTCTGAAATTTACATCCTTTACCTCTCTATCTTTGCTCATGTTTCTTGTTCAACTTTTCTTCAACTTTCAAGGAAAATTGATATGCTTCTTCCAATGTTGTCATCCTCACTAAACTGAGTTCTTCTTGAATGTTTAATCTTAGTCTTTTGATGTATCTAACAACTTTCTCCTTTCTTGCTTCACTGTGTCCTGTCCTTATGATCATCTTATGAAATTCTTCAGTACACTCCTTCACAAATTTCTCTTTTTGTGTCTAGTTCTGCAATCTCTTTAACAATTCCATCTCATAGTTAGTAGGTATAAACTGATTCTTCAACTTTGTCACCATTCTATCCCACTTTATGATCTTCTCTTTCCCTCTTTTCTTTCTATCCAACTAAACTTATTTCCACCAAATAGTAGCATTTCCTTTGAACTTAGTCTTTGCGAATTTCACCTTCTCTAGATCTTCAATTTCTTCATATTCAAAGTATTATTCTAGGTCATTTATCAAATCAATCAGTTCCTCAGGATTTAAATTGTTAGTATAATTTTGTACCTTCAATCTAGGTCTTTTTCTAATCTTTGAAATAGCTCACAATATCTTCACTTGATTTGATTCATCTTCTTCTTCTAGGGTTTCTTCATTTTGATCAGTGGATTGAAATTCTTCATCATTAGCACTTTCAATATTAGGTCTAGGTGTAAGTCGTCTTCTTTGATCTTTTTCAACAACATCCAAGCAAACTAACATTGTCTTCGTCATTTCCATCATCTCATCCATTATTCCATCCATAGTACAAATAGCAAGTATTCTCCTTAGTGGCATCTCTTCCTTGGATCAAGTGTAACTATATCAAATTTGGTGATCAGGATACAAGGTGACAACTGTCTCACAATCGGTGATCAATTGACAACACAAGTAGTCTATCTCAAATTTGGTGATCTATTCATAGCAAGATCTTATAGAATGCCTTCACAAATTTTGCTCACTTCACTCCCAATAGATTCTAACTTTTCTTTGATACCACTTGGTACAGTCACGATTAGGAGGGTCCATAAAGTGAATAGTCTAGACTATGCAACAAGAGTAAACACAACAGAAGCAACTCAATTATAGAATACAAATGCAGATTTAGTCATTTAGTTACATAGATTGAAAATACAAACATGCTAGTAGCATGTGGGCTTACAAATTAGTGCTCACAAGTTCGATTCTCCAATTACAACACATGCATAGTGTTGATGATTATTTTTAGACAAGTCAACAATAGAGTAAAATACTGAGTATCCAACTCTCTCTTGAATAAAGCTTCTCGAATGCTAAACAAAGTGATCAATCGAGATAACTCCAAGGTTCCTGTTCTTATGATTTTTGATGGATGAACTTAGTGAATACATGTGATCTTGCTGATTATCACATAGGGACTTATGCTAACTTCTTCATACTTCCTTTAGCTTAACTCTTCTTACAATGTGGATGAAGTATTCACAATGTATCAATGATTAAAAAAAGGGAAAAAGATAAGGTTTAGGGAGCTAATCTAAGGTCAATGAAGCAATGATGATGCATGAATAGACAAACTTCTTAATAAACCTAACTCCACTTCGCCAAGGGTGCCTACAACTACATGGATGCCAAGGGTGCCTACAACTACATGGAGTTGGTGCAATCTCCTAAGGTAAACAAATGGTTTTCAAATCATGAAGGATCATATAAGCACTCATCAAATGGTGCAACCCAAACAAGCATCCATAACTGAACTTAAGCAAATGATGAGGCTTAGACTAGCTTTACACAGCACTTCACCAGTGATTAATGTTAAAAGCATGAGCTAGGAATTGATCAAATATTCAATACAACATACATAACATCAATGAACTTCTAATCTACTTCTAATCTACTTTGAAACATCTCTTCATTCCATCAAGATACAAGAAACCATGCTATTCCACAAGACGACTCTTAACACCAAATGAATTTCAATGTCTTTGCATTAATCTTGAGAAATATTTACAACAACTTCAAGTCCTCTCAGAGAATTTCGAGAGTCTCTTCTATTCTACTCTTCTATTCTACTGCCTACAATCTAATAATTTAAAAATGAGGAAACAAGGCCTTTATATAGAGGTCCAGGATTACAATGAATGACTTAGATTAATTCAGATAGCGAAGGGCTTAGATCATGCCACCTCAGTAGCTAGTTACAAGAAATTGCTATTTTTAGTACATAAGAGAGGCAATCAAGGCACATTTTCTAAGAAGATAAGGATAAGATATAATCTTTTAGAGTATCTTCCACATGGGTGTCCTCTTTGTCTTCTTTCTTGTTGTAGATACATTGAATGTGATTGAATGATGTGGCGAATTATGATTGGACTGATAATAGGTACATATCACATAGGTGCCACCTTAGCAAACATGTGGATTTCAACTATTTATTCACTTTGCTCTGTGGTCATATTCCCAAATTGTATCATCTTGTATGATGTCTTCAATGTGATTGCTTGAACTTGAATGTTTGGGAATACTTTGTTGATCTTGCATTGGTCATCTTCCTATAAACTGGATGTGTATGATAGATGTTGCTCACTTTCTTAACACTGGGATTCTCCTTCTGTAGGGTATATGTTGATCCTCTTTTGGTGCATCTTGATAGAGAGTAGTAGGAGATGATGATGATGATGCTTCCTTCTTGATATGTAGAGTAGATGACTTCTCAAAGAGACTTGAATGTACTGGAGGAACTTGAATCTTTCTAGATGAATGTCTTTGCTTGATGATGCAAATGATGAAGAGTGTTTGTATGTTGGACTTGAAATGATCGCTTGGAGCAGCTATCTTCTATCTTCACTTCATTCCTAGCATAAAGGTGGTTCAAGCTTTTACTTCTTCGATGACTCCTTAGCTCAATCCCCGCTCTTGCAACACAAACAAAGAAGCAACATCAATCCTTTTGATAAACACTTGATTTCAAAACACATAAGAATCATTTCATGCATTTCTAACTTATGTGCATTAGATGGTAAATTTGATCTTTGTTAGAAAGCAATCATAAAATTAAAATTAAGCATCATATATGGATGAGGCATTGGATGCCAATTTCACTCCTTGCCTAGAAACCTTCATAAAACATGAATTTAATCTCCATCCAAAGTGGCTCACTAGTTGACAATTTCATGCTCTGGTTAAAAATTCACTTTTCAATCTCTATTTTTTACTCCTTGTTCTAGGCGCATTGGATGAGGTTTTTGGTTTCTTTTTAGTTTTGGCGCACTAGATGGGCACATTAGATGATGATTTTGGATCTCCATTGAAACTTCACTTCAAAATATAATTACCCCTCCCTTGATGATGGCTCATCACATGTGGTGCAATGAATGAGGAACTTGATCTTTGCTTGGATGCTCTTGCAATCATCCTCATCTAATTGTGGTGCACTGGTTGACAATTTTAATTTCTGGTTGATCAATCACTTGAAACTTGGAACTCATATTATATTGAAATGGTGCCTAGGATTACCACTTTGTCTTTCACTTGAAGGATGCATTTGATAAACATTCCACCCAAGGTGCATTAGATGACAACTTTGATCTTTCCTTGAAGTTTCATCTTATGTAAACCACATCAGCCTTCTTGATCTAGGTGCAGCAGATAAGCATTTTGAGTCTTCTTGAAACTTGTCTAAAATTTACAATCTATACCACTTCCTTCAAGGACATTGGATAAGGATCTTGGACTTCTCTTAAATTTTAATCTTAAAACTTATTACTGATTCCTAGATGAAGGTGCATCGGTTCTGTCGTAGCAGATCATGATTTTGGATCCTCTTTTGAAAGCCTCTGAATTCTCAACAAGATTGCCACCTCCTTTGTCGCATTGGATGCTGATTTTGATCCTTCATTTGAGAGTCTCTTATAAAACTTGAATTCATCTTTCTTCAAATGTGGCCCAGCAAATCAGGTGCACCAAATTAGCATTCTAAATCTTCTTGAAATGTATCAAATTTTGAACTTAAACCCCCTTTCAAAGATGGTGCAAGGGACGAGGTTTTTATCTTCCACTTAAAACCTTCATAAATCTTCCATTCAACCTCACTTATGAGTGGCGCATTAGATGGAGGTTTTAAATCCTCTAAACACTGGCGCATTGGACATCAACTTTGATCTCCCTTTGATTTGTACCAAGGTGGCGCACTAGATCCACATGTTGAATCCTCTTGATGGAATGTTCATAGCACTTGACTCCATTCTCATTAATTGTGGCACATTAGATTGGGCGCACTAGTAAAGTATTTTGATCTCTTCTGAAAAGTCTCTTGAAATTCTACATTCTTATCCCTTGGCGCATTGGATTGAGGTTTTAGATCCTCTATTGAATGCTTTGAAAACCTTGATTTTATCATCTTTCATAAGGGCACATTAGTTCAAGTGCATGAGATGAGGATTTTGGTTCATTTTGAAAGTTGCAACTCCATCATCAAAATAATCTTCGTCACCTTGGTCGCATTGGATCATGATTTTAATATCTTCTTCAAATTACACTTAAAACTTCACTCCAACCTTGGTGCAATGGATGGGTCGCATTGGATCCACATTTTGATATCTAGTTGAGAGTGGCGCACTGGATCAAGATTTTGTACTCCCCTCATGTCTTGGTGTAGTGTATAGGAATTTTGATCTCCCTTCAGTACTTAGCCATTTTTTCAACTTTCTCAAGGTAAGGTATATTGAAAAATATATTTAAGTATAAGAAATGAATTTCTTATATATTAAATATTTTTCATATATTAAATATATTTTTCAATATACCTTTCAAGATGTTTGAGATAGGTCTCGAATCCACCAGATTTAACATGTAGAATCTAGAATTTGGAGGATCCACCAGATTTCAGACTTAGTCAATTTTTTAGGATTTTCAGGATATCAGGATATCAAACTTAGTCATTTTCAGGATCTCAAACATGCATCAGGATATTATGATTTCTACCACAAGGATATAGACTCAAACACCACTGACTTCATCATGCAACCAACCTAACACATCATCCAAGACTCATGCAAAGCATCAAAGATCAAAAAAAGGGGGGGTCCCCATTTGTAATGGGGCAATGTGTGATTAGGTAATAACATCTAGCGCCAATCCAAATAAATGTTCCTGAACATTTCAAAGACGAAGACTCAATCTAGACTCAGAAACTTCAGACACTCTTCCTCTACTCATCAACCAGTTAGATGATGAACTCAAAATGGAAAAGAATCATAGATTGGATCAAAACACTACATTTCTTGATGTGTGATTAAAGATAAGTTTCAATTAAAACAACTTCTTAAATGTTCCAAAGATAAACAAAAATCAAGTTTCTACATTTCCACGTACTCCCACACACTAGATCAAATAAACACAACTACTTGATCAAAGAATCAAAACCAATTGCCAATGCGACTATCTGTATTTGAGGATTCAAGTGTGAACACTTGCATTCGTTTCCATCCCTTAGAAACTAGGATCATCTAAGCTTACCTATCTCAAGTTAGGTAAATTCATTAAAAATGGATGAATGGAAATATATACATATGGATGAAATGCTAAATGAGGAGATGCAATGACATAGAATAGAACAATGACAGGGCAGGTGATATGAAAATGATCAGAAATGGAATGACATGAAGTGGGGGGGGAATGTAATGAGACAGGGTGTCTCTACCATAACACCTATTTCCTAGGTTTTTGTCATGGTACTTATCTAAGGTGCCACTGAAGGTGGTTTTCACCTGTGGATGAAAATTTTTTCTTTACTATTTTTTTTTCATTTTTTTTTAGATAACCATTACATACGGCACCTATTTGCTAGGTTTTCACCATAGTAATGGATGGAAAGAATTCCAGAGTCTGATTCTGCAGTTAGCATGATGGTCCAAGCAAAACCATGTCAATTTATTATACTTACGGATGTTGGCAGAAAATGACAAAATGATACGGAAAAAGTGGATTATGATGCAGATTATGTAAAATAGGTAAGTGAAAAGTGTATCCAGACACAAACCTAGTGAATGATGGGATATATTGGATGGTGGAAAATGTAGTGGAAATGGAAGTGGAGTAAATGGAATGAAAACCATAATCAACACTTGTTCATATCGACTTAAACTTTGAAGCTTGCAAGTGGAGGGGAAATGAATAAAGGGACGGGACTGGTGATTAATAGACAGGTGAAATGTTAACTTCATAACCCACACGAACTTAGAATTTTTTAGATACGGAAGCCTCTTTGGATTCAGATTCTTAGACTTAAGTACCCAGAGCTTTGCCTTTTCTATTTGGAAGTATGGAATGAAATAGCCTTTGAATATGCTTTGCTTTGATTGCTGGCATTTGTGCTAAGGCATAAAGATTTATAGGATTTTCAAGAATTTAGTTGCTTGATGGGTAAAAGGCATCCAAAAATTTATTTTATGGAAATATGGGGGATGGGTAGAGGAATTGTAAGCTTCTCAATTAGACGACACTTACATTCATTGATCATGATTAGGAAATGGTTAAATGGATGAAGGAATAGGGTGGATGAAAATAGATAAAGTGACGAAAAGACGAATGGCGAAAGGTATGGATAGCTACATGCTTCTGGACTTTGCATGGGAATGGAAGTGGAATGGATACACATGCAATGGGTGAATGATAGAAAATGGTGGATCAATGCGTAATGGATAGGAATACCAACATCTTAACTTTACTTACCTTGCAGTGACCAAGGCTATATGAATAGATATTGACATGGATGAACTCCAAATGCTTCATTCATAAGGACTTCAATTTATCCATTTGGAGTATGCAACGAACAATAGGACTGTACAAATAATTCAGACATCAGACTTGAATTCATTATTTGATGGAAAGGGCAAAGTGGATGGAGGCTTTATTGCTTTCAAAAAGGGGGGATAAGTGGAATGAAATGGATGGAAGTATGCAAAGATGCTTATTATGGAGCAAAGCAGAAACATGAATTACTTTGAGATTTTCACTTGATCCAGGCTCACAAAGACTTTCCTAGCAACTTTGGGGATTATTAAAATATGTAAAGTATAAAACCTCAAAATACTTCAGTCAATATAGAACAAATGATTCATCTTCCAAGAACAAGCAGTCATGCAATCTGACACTGACAATGGAATCCACAGAAAATCCATCAGTCATGACCCATGTTTCTCAAAGGAACACATAAGAATTCATAAAATTTAGATTTGCATTTTAAAGTATTATGATTAGAAGATAATGTTGTCAAGACAAAATATATGATTAGTTTCCAAGTCAAGTCCAAAGTCTAACGAGATGATAAATGTGAAAGAAAAATGTTTTCAAACTCTAAGACTTTCATGAATGGATGTCTAAAAAATGAACTAACATACTATCACAGATTGAAACCAGAGTATGTGTGTTTAAGATAACATCACCTTCTTACCAATAGGAAACTCGACATGACAACCAACTAAACAACTAACACTAATCTACGAAAGAAAACAACAACAACTAAGTAAAGCGAACAACTACCAACAACTAAGCTAAGAAAAAGACAACAACAAGCAATCAAGCAACTTGAAAGAAAACTACTCTAATCAAACCAAGCAAACAAAGCAAAACTAAGTTAAGACAAACCTACACTTGAGTCAAATGACAGCAAGGGAGCAAATCTATTCTAAGATGCAACATGAAAAAAAAAATCCTACTCTAACTTAGCTATGTACAAGCAACTGAGGGATACAACCCAGGAGACCTAAGTATGTACACACCCTAACATGATTTTTCAGAATGAACAAGAGTAACAATGTGCAAGTGAATGTATGAAGTTTTGCAAATTTATCTTTGAATTCAGAAAGAATATCTTGCACAATACATTTCTCATATTTAGACAAAATTTTGCACAAGATTATAAATTGTGGCAATTCAAAAGGACCATGATTTATCCAAACACAAGTTGCTTTTCCTGAATTTCCATAGTCAAACTCATATTTTTCATACTCATCATTTGGAAATTCATAATCATCAAATTCAAAAAAATTCCAATCAAGATCATGGAAAGATACAACCTAGTGTTCTTCATCATTAAAATCAAGGAGAGATACAACCTGATGGTCTTTGTCTGGTAGTAAAAATTCATGCTTGTTGACTATCGATATGTCTGGAGGTCAAAGTTGGTGATGGATCATACCACTTGCATTCACAACATGCATTAGCTCTTCTTGAATCGTCAGCAGTGGGCTTAGCATCGACTCGAATTGCTTGTCAAATTTGATCTTCATTTCATCAACTTGGTCATCTTGGGATGACTTTGGCAGGAACTCTCATTGTATTTGATCCATGGGAGCATCAAGTGCCCCTCTGAATTGTTGTTCATTTGATAGGTCTTCGATGAAGGCTTGGAGTGCTTCTTGCAATGCATCCAGTTGACTATCTTCCAACAACTCTTTATGTACTTCGTGTAACTCACTTTCAAGGATCTCCCTATGTAGCATGAATGAATGTTCCTCAAGGAATTCATCTTCTTGCAATGAACTTGAGTTATTTTCTTCTTTGATGGGGGAGTCAACATCTTGTTCATCGCTGGCCTTCATTTGAATATCCTCTATTTCCTTTTCAACTTCAACAGGCTCTTTGATGATGGCTTGGAGTGCTTCTTCTGACCTTACTTGTTCCTTCACTTGATGAATGGCTTCCTGACAAGATGAATATGTGAGTTTTGAATGAGCTATGTTATGAATTCTATACCAACCATCTGGAATCAACATTTCTTTTGCCGGTAGGTCCTTCTCAATGCTCAGTGTTTTCTTGATCATTTCCTTGAAGCTTGTGAAGATCTCTCTTTTGTCAAACAACACTTCAGGAAGCACCTTTGTGGGAACAATCGGATCATGTACCTGTGAAAAAGAAATTTTCCCTTGCAATGCTAATTCCATCCTTGATAAAAATGTCATGCAGTATAACTCCTCGTGTCCATTAATGTCGTGAATTCTACATCCTTTCCTTGATGCAAAGTCACTCAAACTCTTAGGATGAAGTTGTGCATTCAAAGTCAACCAAAGCTGAAGAATATCATTTTGAGAATGATCCACCTTGAACTGCCTTGAAATTTTTGAGAAATCCATGACTTTATACTTTTGGTATTTTCAATTTTTTACTCCTTTTGTATTTTTGCTTTTCTACTTTTCTTTTTGCGTTTTCTGGGATATAAGAGAGATCTCAAAATCTTGAATCTTTCTGTCAAAGCCCACTTCAAACTTCAATCCACCATTTTGAAGTATCTAGTTGCTCTTGAAATGAAGAATATCCATATTCATGCCCTCCTTCTAGCACCAAAAATGTTGATGATTATTTTTAGACAAGTCAACAATAGAGTAAAATACTGAGTATCCAACTCTCTCTTGAATAAAGCTTCTCGAATGTTAAAAAAAGTGATCAATCGAGATAACTCCAAGATTCCTATTCTTATGATTTGCACGATCGATGAACTCAGGAAATACATGTGATCTTGTTGCTTATCACAAAGGGACTTACGCTGACTTCTTCGTACTTCATTTAGCTTATCTCTCCTTACAATGTGGATGAAGTATTCATGATGTATCAATGATAAAAAAAGGGAAAAAGATAAGGTTTAGGGAGCTAATCTAAGGTCAATGAAGCAATGATGATGCATGAATAGACTAACTCCTTAATAAACCTATCTCCACTTTTCCAAGGGTGCCTACAACTACATGGAGTTGGTGCAATCTCCTAAGGTAAACAAATGGTTTTCAAATCATGAAGGCTCATATAACCACCCATCGAATGGTATAGCTCAAACAAGCATCCATAACCAAACTTAAGCAAATGATGAGGCTCAGACTAGATTTACACAACACTTCACCAGTGATGAATGTTAAAAGCATGGGCTAGGAATTGATCAAATATTCAATACAACACACATAGCATCAATGAACTTCTAATCTACTTTGAAACATCTCTTCATTCCATCAAGATACAGGAAACCATGCTATTCCACAAGACAACACTTAACACCAAATGAATTCCAATGTATTTGCATTAATCTTGAGAAATATTTACAACAACTTCAAGTCCTCTCAGAGAATTTCGAGAGTCTCTTCTATTCTACTACCTACAATCTAATAATTTACAAATGAGGCAATAAGCCCTTTATATAGAGGTCTAGGATAACAATGAGTGGCTTAGATCAATTCAGATAGCCAAGGACTCAGATCATGCCACCTCAGTAGGTAGTTACAACAACTTGCTATTTTTAATACATAAGAGAGGCAATGCAGGCACATTTTCAAAGAAGATAAGGATAAGATAGAATCTTTTAGATTATCTTCCACATGGGTGTCCTCTTTGTCTTCTTTCTTGTTGTAGATACATTGAATGCGGCTAAACGATGTGCTGAATTATGACTGGACTAATAATAGGTATATGCCACATAGGTGTCATCTCAGCAAACTTATGGATTTCAACTATTTATTTACTTTTCTCTGTGGGCATATTCCCAAATTGTATCATCTTGTATGATGTCTTCGATGTGATTGCTTGAACTTGAATGTTTGGGAATACTTTGTTGATCTTGTCGTGTTCATCTTCTTGTAAATTGGATGTGTATGATAGATGTTTCTCACTTGCTTAACATTGGGATTCTCCTTCTGTAGGGTATATGTTGATCCTCTTTCGATGCATCTTGATAGAGAGTAGTAGGAGATGATGATGATGATGATGCTTCCTTCTTGATACGTAGAGTAGATGACTTCTCAAAGAGACTTGAATGTACCAGAGGAACTTAAAGCTTTATAGATGAATGCCTTTGCTTGATGATGCAAATCATGAAGAGTGTCGGTATGTTGGACTTGAAGTGATCACTTGGAGCAGCTATCTTCTATCTTCACTTCACTCCTAGCATAAAGGTGGTTCAATCTTTTACTTCTTCGATGACTCCTTAGCTCAATCCTCACTCTTGCAACACAAACAAAGAAGCAACATCAATCCTTTCGATAAACACTTGATTTCATAACACATAATAATCATTTCGTGCATTTCTAACCTATGCGCATTAGATGAGAAATTTGATCTTCGCTAGAAAGCAATCATAAAATTTAAATTAAGCATTATATATGGATGAGGCATTGGATGCCAATTTCGGTCCTTCCCTAGAAACCTTCATAAAACTTGAATTTAATCTCCATCCAAAGTGGTGCACTAGTTGACAATTTCATGCTCTGGTTGAAATTTCACTTTTAAATCACTATTTTTTACTCCTTGTTCTAGGTGCATTGGATGAGGTTTTTGGTTTCTTCTTTGTTTTGGCACACTAGATGGGCACATTAGATGATGATTTTGGATCTCCATTGAAACTTCACTTCAAAATATAATTACCCCTCCCTTGATGATGGTGCATCACATGTGGTGCAATGAATGAGGAACTTGATCTTTGCTTGGATGCTCTTGCAATCATCCTCATCTAATTGTGGCGCACTGGTTGAGGATTTTAATTTCTGGTTGATTAATCACTTGAAACTTGAAACTCATATCATCTTGATATGGCACCTAGGCTTACCACTTTGTCTTTCACTTTAAGGATGCATTTGATAAACATTCCACCCAAGGCACATCAGATGACAACTTTGATCTTCCCTTGAAGTTTCATGTTATGTAAACTACATCAACCTTCTTGATCTAGGTGCAGTAGATAAGTATTTTGAATCTTCTTGAAACTTGTCTAAAATTTGCAATCTATACCACTTCCTTCAAGTGCATTGGATAAGGATCTTGGACTTCTATTAAATTTGTATCTTAAAACTTATTGTTGATTCCTAGATGAAGGCGTATTAGTTCTGTTGCAACAGATCATGATTTTGGATCCTCTTTTGAAAGCCTCTGAATTCTCAACAAGATTGCCACCTCCTTTGTTGCATTGGATGCTGATTTTGATCCTTCATTTGAAAGTCTCTTATAAAACTTGAATTCATCTTTCTTCAAATGTGGCCCACCAGATCAGGTGCACTAGATCAGCATTCTAAATCTTCTTGAAATGTATCAAATTTTGAAATTAAACCCCCTTCTAAAGATGGCACAATGGATGAGGTTTTTATCTTCCACTTGAAACCTTCATAAATCTTCCATTTAACCTCAATTATGAGTGGCACATTAGATGGAGGTTCTAAATCATCTTAACACTGGTGCATTGGACATCAACTTTGATCTCCCTTTGATTTGCACCAAGGTGGCGCAATAGATGCACATGTTGAATCCTCTTGATGGAATGTTTATAACACTTGACTTCATCCTCATTAATTGTGGCACATTAGATTGGGCACACTAGTAAAGGATTTTGATCTCTTCTCAAAAGTCTCTTGAAATTCTACATTCTTATCCCTTGGTGCATTGGATTGAGGTTTTAGATCCTCCATTGAAATCTCTCAAAACCTTGATTTTATCATCTTTCATAAGGGCGCATTGGTTCAAGCACATGAGATGAGGATTTTGGTTCCTCTTGAAAGTTGCAACTCCATCATCAAAATAATCTTCCTCACCTTGGTCGCATTGGATCATGATTTTAATATCTTCTTCAAATTACACTTAAAACTTCACTCCAACCTTGGCGCAATGGATGGGTCGCATTGGATCCACATTTTGATCTCTGGTTGAGAGTGGTACACTGGATCAAAATTTTGTGCTCCCCTCATGCCTTGGCACAGTGTATGGGAATTTTGATCTCCCTTCAGTACTTAGACATTTTTTCAACTTTCTCAAGGTAAGGTATATTGAAAAATATATTTAAGTATAAGAAATGAATTTCTTATACTTTAAATATTTTTCAATATACCTTTCAGGATGTTTGAGATAGGTCTCGAATCCACTAGATTTAACATGCAGAATCTAGAATTTGGGGGATCCACCAAATTTCAGACTTAGTCAAATTTTTAGGATATCAGACTTAGTCATTTTCAGGATCTCAAACATGCATCAGGATATTATGATTTCTACCACAAGGCTATAGACTCAAACACCACTGACTTCATCATGCAACCAACCTAAGACATCATCCAAGACTCAAGCAAAGCATCAGAGCTAAAAAAAGGGGGGGGGGTCCCCATTTGCAATGGGGCGATGCGTGATTAGGTCACAACACATAAGATATAGCTTTGAAATACCTTAAAGAACAAAATCCTAAGACTAAAACTTCATATTATGATTCACTACTTTCCTAGGCATCTATTACGTGATTATATACCATCTCCCGAACATAAGATTCCTCCGCGTCGGCCAAATAGATTACAAACTCCAATGAAAGAGATTTAATGTGTGTACATGGATAGATTGGACCTAAACTTATGTGAATCCTCCACAAGTGAATGAATCCATGTGCAGTTATTAGGGAAGGTCACCCACATCCCAAAGCATCTTGAATGATGTGTAATTTAGATCCACAAGTCGTGAACATACTCTGCAAGTCTTCTCCTTTAGCTATCTGCCTAAGACTCTCTGAATGCTCTGCTATGAGAAAATAGTTGATCTTCTAATAGCAATATCTTTCTGGAAACTAATCCAAATGATCTGAAATTTGGATATGATGTGCATGAAGATGTCTAGATGCTAAGTCCATCTCTAGAAGGTCTGAAACAAAACTACAATAGAATATGGATGAAAATACAAAAACTGCTACTGACTAAACTAACTATATTGGACTAGGAAAATGAAAGAAACAAAGAAATGCAAATATTTTTGGTTGATACAAGATTTCTCTTGAATTAAGGATGCCCTTACATTAATATACAAGTCAATCAAATTAAGACTAAGGGTACAAATCATGTGTGCTCAATTTAATTTTAGCCAGTGCTTCTAGGTTGCAAGAATGATAGTCCATGCTCATA
The DNA here is from genome assembly GCA_027924645.1 of Cunninghamia lanceolata. Lineage (NCBI taxonomy): Eukaryota > Viridiplantae > Streptophyta > Pinopsida > Cupressales > Cupressaceae > Cunninghamia > Cunninghamia lanceolata. The sequence goes on along the minus strand of BSBN01001670.1, from coordinate 1,322,706 downwards.
AATGGAACTAGGTCAACCTAAAGAGAATTTAGAAGCTTCTCCCACTCTTTGTCCAAGGGTGGATTGATCATCTATAAGAGTCTAAAGTGGCACTCTTGTTTAATGGTGTATTCATAGGATACCTCCTATGCTTGAGCCATAAATGTTTGTACAAGGACCTGAAGCTCTATCAATGTCTTGAAAACTAAGTGAACTTCTTTGATAAAATGAGCTAAGGACCACATGTTGAATATAGTTTATTCTTGGCTCTTCTCATTCACTAGTTCTAGAAATGTGGCTCTTCTCATTCACAAGGCTTAGGTGATGTGGCCTCCATTTTAGCCTTGTAATATGATCTTCACAAGACCTTGATGTGGTAAAGGGAAGCCACTGACTATTTGAGCTATTTAATTTGGACCTTTAACCTCTTGACCTCCTTTGATTCTTCTATTATATTCTTTAGGTCAACCTCCTTTTCTCTTAGGCCCTTGAGTGTCTAGTCCTAGGTGTCCACTTAATTATTTAGTTTTTCTATCTCATAATCTTCACTAGAGGCCTTTTCCTTTAGTGATCTATTTCAATAGTATTGGCACTAGTTTTAGCCTTTTCATATATTAATTATACCTCCAAGTTTTCCACTTGATTTCATAATACATTCTTGGTGGTTGTCTTAGTTACCATCTATCTTTTCCCTAGTGCCAACTCTATTCTTGCTTTAGTCAATTTTGTTTTAATCTCTAGGAGTTGCTTCTACCTATGTATCTTTAGCTTCAATGGCTTTCTCTACAAGTTTGGTGACATAGCCTTCTAATGCCTTTATTTTCACTTCAAATGCTTTAAGTATGTACAAATTTTCAAAGTCTGAAGCACTTTATGTATAGCTTTTCTAACTATCTCTCTCTCTCACCCCATCTCTATCTCTCTATCTCTTCCTCTTTTCTCCCTAGACCTATATATCTATATATTTCTCCCTCTATCTTTTAATATCTCTATCCTCCCTCTTTCTATCTTTGTCCCTCTCTAAAGCCTTTCAACAAATCCATTTTGTGCATATCCTGCAACCATGGTATTCCAGGAGAATGAAGATGCTACTACTGTTCTTGACAGTTGGGAGACTATTGAGGATGCCACCCCTAGGGAATTTTGGGGGAAATCAGATGATAAAGATCTTCCACCCTTTGCTAGTGTTGATCTTGTTGCTTAGTGTTTTGTATGTCTTTCAATGTTAGACATTATGTTTTGATTGCGTTTTGAGGCTGTGACATATTTTTTATTCACCTTTTGAGGCTATGAATGCGTGGGTGTGACTTTTTACCACCCTACTTTTTTTTGTGTGTGAATGTGTACTATTTATTTCTTTAATATAAGTTAAATAGGATGTACTATTTATTCATTAAAAAAATTTTCTAAGAGTTCTGATTATGAGTACAGTGATATTTCTAACTGCTAAGGGAAGATAAATAGCTAAAATTTCTATATTGTCGAGTCCAAAAGATTCTAAAGACATAAAGAGCTAAAGAATAGGTCCCTAGATTAGGGACATCTTGATGGAATCCTCGACTCTATCTATCTATCCTAGGGTTGATTGAACATCTTTGTACTTTGTTCTCGGATTAAGGGGATGTAGTGGGATGGTCACTGAGGCTTGGTCACAATTTTGTGTTTCCTTGGATTAACTTGTTCATATTTTAGAATGTTTTTTCATGAGACAAACTTAAAAACAAGATTTAAATGATTTTGCTTGTTTCATTGTCGTTGGAAAAGTACCACTATTAACTGTTGCTTTTGTTCCATGTAGTGTTCGATGTTGATATTGCATATTTCTATGTGTTTTATAGGATATAAAATTGTGAGGAGGTGGCAAACAATTCAACATTAAGAATTCACAATGGGAATTGCTCCAATCACACATTTCATACCGACTATCATATTCACTACGTGTAAGTATGACAACCTTTTTGATATTGTTATACGCAGGAATATATATTTTTTAATTCGTCAAGGTTACATCACATACTGTTAAGCTAAAGTATACATGGATTGAGTGAATATGTCCTTGTCTTATTATCAGGCCTATGCATCTATCCTTTATTTAAGGATGCCATCAAATTTCAAGATTATTTTGAGGGGGGTAATGGTTGAACATCACAGCATAGCTAATGATCTGAAATTTTCGAAAGTAGTAACTTACAAGCCACAATTTGGTGCTGGTATGAAAGAGGTAAAGAGGAATTTCTATTCTTTTGTACTTTGAGATGGCTGTTTGTAATTCATGTCATGAATAATAATGCTACTACTCTTCCTCGTCATTTTTGCTTTCCAAAGCACATTTACATCTTGTCATGCAGATTTTAGTCATTTACTAAAGAAGTACTTGTAACATATACATGATAAGAATGTGACCTTTTATGGATGTGCATTTTGTTGTCATTTTTATGTTCTTTCCACAAGATTAGATGAAAATTATTACATTTATGGCTGCAGTTCTATTCTAATGCCTTTGTCATGTCGAGTTGTTGTGAATTTATCTGATGGATTTTTATAATATGTACATGGAGATCTGATTGATGTATCTAATTCAATTATATGCAGGTAGTAGTTCGAACAACCATAGGATTTACAAAAGAAGCTCCCTTTCTTGATATTGAAGGTTTCAATGTTTATCACAAGAATAGACTTATCATGGTTAGTAAAGAGCATCTTTACTTTAAAACAAACAATATGCATGTTCCATAAAATATTGGGGATAATTTGATAAACAAGAAAGAAATCTTTTCCATTTTAGACACTTTATTTCTTCATTGTTTCTATTAGTCGGTAGTCATATGTAGCCTTTATTTGCTTCCACTATCAAATACCTGTCAAATTTACGTTTACTTTTGTTTTTAATATTGCTATCTAGTATTGTTGGGATTTACTAATAAATTTTATTCCTTTTTGTTAATGCTTTCTTACATAGCCCTTTTGGAAGCTTTGGCAAGGTAATAGGAGTAGAGAGAGAGGTATCATAGGTATGTATTTAAACACTATTTAACCCTCTACCAATGTGATGTAAGTGAGCAAGATCTGTAGTAACATTATATTGAAAAATGAAAGGGCATATCATGGACGGAAGATTGTGCTAAAATTGATTATTTTGGTAATGTGATTATAACCCATTTCTGCATATTGTAAATTTTAATGTGTATAACAGGTGTTCTTGAGGCAAACTTCATTGAGCCTGCACATGATAAACAGGACTTTGAAAGAACTGCAATCCTACTTCGGTTAGAAGCAAAACTCAATCAGATGACTCATAATTATTGGTATGTCATGATTATTTTTAAAATTATGGGTTGAAGTACTTCTCTAACACAATAATTTAATACTTATAGTGCATAATATTTCCACAAAGTCACGTTCTTCACAGTAGCTGGAGTCTTCCCTGTTGGTATTATTTGTTTGTTGTTACTGAAGTTCGAGTCCAGTTTTCTAATTTTGATTTTAATCAGGCGGCTACATTAGTGAACTTTCAAATATCTTATACATGTCAAGAGGTCGCACTATCATGAAATATTAGGAATTATATTTTAAGTTTGTAATATGAAGAAAAGTGGACTGGGACACCTCCTTGTACTTATCTTAGGGGGATAAAGGGAGTACTTTCCCCCTCCCTTTCCATCTCTCCTTCCGCTAAATCCCAATTCTGGTTTCTTTATAAAAATATTGACACAGGATCTTGAAGAAACTTTTGAGATGTCCCCTTTTAATGTATATTTAATTACGTACAAGATTTGAAGTTATACATCAGAAAGAGATAATATGTAGAGGGAAGTGTACAGAAGGAATCACACAACTGTGAGTCTGTGCAGTCAACGTAATGCAGAAATAACCAGTAAAGGGCTGCTGTATGGTTTGAGGTTGGTAAACCATAAAATGCTCAAACCAGCTTCCGAACTACAAAAGAATCCTTAATTGGAGAGACAATGAATTGACAGAACTACAAGAGGTCACTTGGGTAGTTAGGACACCTACCTCAGACGCCATACTATCGTTTTGATGAGTTTGAACTTTGAGTTTTAAAGTCTCCAGGATCTGCCCCCGATTCAAGATAAAGTAAACTGAAAGCTCTCTCAGCCTTGTGGCTGCAATGCTTGTAGGTGTAGCAACATATACCAACAAGACAATACCAGGAATGAAGGATGCACCTAGTGTAAGATTTATGAGGGAAGCCAATTGAAACTCCTGATATTGCTACAGTTGTCATTGAGCAATAGGAAGGACAAGTGATAACCTCAAAAAATCATGAAGCAGGATTAGAACTTGATGGATGGGCATTTCAGAACAATGCTCAGAAAGTCTGAAAAGGAAGTGGTTAACGTCAACAAATAATCCTTTGCAGGACTACCATTGTGACATCAAGAAGATCCAGTAGAAATCCATACAGAATGAGACCCCTGCCATGGACTATTATTGTGATCCCTTGCTACTGTTGTGATCTTTTTAAGTTCTATGCTTCTCAAAATCAGACCTTTCTTGGACTACTGCAGGCCCTTTGCAGAACTACTGTGGTAATTGTTGTGTCATGGGATCTTGCACTATCATTAAATTGTTTGGATCCAACGTTAGGGCAGTTCTGAGGAAGTTTTCTAGTGTATAACAATAAACAACTAATAACAATTATGCTTTCTTAAGAACATTGACTATTTATAGAGCTTTAGAACTATGTTACCAGAAACGCAACGGAAGGCTTCCGTTTCCCGTTTTAACGGGCGAAGGGCGAAACGCCGTTTCCGTTGTGAACGGCCGTTTCTAGCTTGCCATTTGTGTTTCTTCCCATTGCCTTCTGTTTTTTGCATTTTCATATTTGATTTTAAGAAAGTTCTTACAAGATTTAAATAAAAATCTGTGCTTCTGTATTTTGCGTTTTTGTTTTTTTCGTTGAAATTTTGGTGAGTTATTTGATTTTTAAACCTAACTTAAAATTTTAATAAAAATCCGTGCTTCTGTTTTTTGAGTTTCTATTTTTTTTCGTTGAAATTTTGGTGAGTTATTTGATTTTTAAACCTAACTTAAAATTTTAAACTTAAGTTGTGCCCTTTTCTTTATTTACTTAACGTTATTTAATATGAATTTGTTTTATTTTTAAAATGTTTTATATTTATTCTTATTTTTATTTTTATTAGAAATAATAATTAAAGTTAGAATATATAATTATATTTATAATTTTTGGATTTTTAAATTAATTTAGAAATATATTTTAAATATAAATATATATTTTAATTTTTATAATTATATTTATGAAAATATATATGTATATAAAATCCGTTTCTTATACGCAACCTCTAGATACTCCGTTTCTCGTCATGTTGCCGTTTCGGTTGCCGTTTTCGTTTCTCGTTTCTGGTAACATAACTTTAGAAGCCAGCTGACAAAATCTGTAGAGGAAGACTCTCGTTCTAGTTCCTGCAAATGTCCCGTAAGACACCCGGAACCCCTTCGTGGGGTCAACATTCTGGTACAAGCTCCTCAAACGGACAGAGGAGAAAAAGTGAAAAGAGTAAGTTTTTCAGAACAAACTTTAGTGAACATGAGGACTCCCCTTCCACCTCAAGGCACCGCTTTCAGGGAGGCTAGATATGGTCAGTATAGAAACTCCCACAACAGGTCGCATCAAAGAGACTTCAAAAGAAGCCGGGGTAGAAGAACAACTTTTCAGAAAGGAAGGAGGTTTTTTAACCAGAAGAATTACAAAGGAGGCCCTGACTTCCAAAACAGAACCAGTGGGGAGCAGTCAGAGAGAAGGGTATCTAAGGTTAGACCCAAAATCGCAGAGGTGATAAGAAAAAATCCTGTTGAGGTCTTGGTTTCACTACCAGATGATGCTTTGAAGGAGAGACAAGAAATTCTAAAGGAAAAAGCCTTTATAGGTAAGGTAGTGAATACCCATTATGGTTCTAATGATTTCCTAACTTTGGCAAAAGATTCTTGGGGTAAAATGGAAGAGATTGATTATCTAGGAAATGGGTCTTTTGCTTTCATCTGTACCGACCAAATGCAGAGGGACAAAACCTTAGATCTAAGATTCTGTGGAAGTATGGAGATAATTGTGTTTACTGTCAACCGTGGAAAGCCAATTTTTCCTCAGGGACAAAGAAGATTCCTTTTTTACCCATGTGGGTTCAAATTTCAAATTTACCAGCAGAATATATAACTCCGAAAATTCTGAAATTGATAGGCGAATCCATGGGAGACTATCAAGACATTGTTTTAAACAAAGAACCAAGTTGGACTACAGATGTAAGATTAACGATTCTCATGAGGATGGCTAAAGAATTTCCCAAGAAGGTAAATATAGCAAGCACTGAAGGTGTTTGGGAACAGGACGTCTTCTTTGAGGTGCCATTGGATTTGGAGCAAGCTCTGGAGAACTCTTCAGATGGTGATCAAAGAGATAACGAGGATGTTCAATCCCTCAGTCAGGGCTTGAATATCCCTCAGGGGCTGGGAGCTTCTAGAATGGAGAATGTACCTTCACATGACCTTCAGGAAGAAGATTTTTCTCTTCAAATCCTGGAAAGGCCCTTGGAGAGTTTACCTCTTCAAGAGAAAGATCCTTTAGAGACTCATTGTCATTCAGACTTTGTAGAACTTCAATCTATCTCTGTAGAGAATCTTCAAGAGTACCAGGAGTGTCTAAATGGTGAGAATGCTAAGGATCTTGGAAAAGAAGATGGCCTGGGCAAATAAAAAAAGGACCCGTCTGAAGGGGTCTCAGGAAAACCTGCAGAGAATGGGGAAGGTTCTGAGCGTTCAGACATTAAATTGTAGGTATTGTATGAGAAAGCTATTTCGAAGTTTACAAATTCTTTGTATGAAGAATTGGCAGAGGAAGTTCTGCAAGAAGATGAGTCTCTCCTCGACACGTCCTCTCCAGGTATACATCAAACTCTTATGGCTGCCAAAAATGCAAAGAACACACCCTCTAGGAGGAGTTTAAGACAGAAGAAAGGAAAGGAACTTTATGAGATTCTAGGAAACATGGAAAAAGTTTCTCCCAAAACATCCAAAAAGAGGGGAGCAGGAAGCTCTCCTTAGGAGCAATGAAACTCCTCACGTGGAATGTTAGGAGCTTAAATACCCCTAACAAAAGACATCTCATCAAGTCCCAACTTGATGGGGCAAGAGCAGATATATTGATGTTACAAGAAACTAAATTAGATGCTGATGCTGCATCTTTTTTCTTTAGCAAATGGAAAGATTGGGAAGCAGAAACACATCCATCTAATGGCTCCTTGGGTGGTTTAGCAATTCTATGGAATAAGAACTTACCAAAGTTCGAGGTAGTGGGCAACAGAGACCACTGGATCCTGGGGAAATTCCCGGGAGTTTTCTTTGGGAAAGACTTGTGGATTATAAACGTTTATGGTCCTTCAAGAGCAAACCATAAATCCCATCTCTGGTCACACTTGTCAAAGCTCTTGCAAATGTTAAGAAATGAAGTGGTCATTTTGGGCAGTGACTTCAACGTGTTTTTGGACGGGTCAGAAAAACAAGGTGGCTCTTCGGGGTCTTCTCAATTGATATCAGATTTTGGGGCCTTTGTTAACACTTGTTGCTTATAGGATTGTAGGTCGTCCAATGGGATCTTCACATGGTGAAATAGAAGAAATGATGGTTCAGGAGTAGTAGAAAGGTTGGACAGCTTTCTTCTCTCTTCACAGTGTATTCTAGGAAACTTGAGCTTCTTTTCCTCTATCCTCCCATTTACAGGTTCTGACCGCTTCCGGTGAGCCTTTCTTTTGGAGGATCTCAAAAAGGTATGGGTATATTTTTCCGGTTCCAAGAAATGTGGTTTAGGGGCCCTGATTTCATTCCCAATCTTCAAATTTGGTGGAAGCCAGCTCCTTTTGTAAAATGTTCTAGAATGTTTCAATTAGCCAAAAAAATTAGAATTTGTTAAAAAAAAGATTCTAGAATGGAATAAGTCCCACTTCAAGAACATTTTTTCAGAGAAGAAAAGAATTTTAAGTGATCTATCACTAATTGAAGAAGAAATATTTCAAGGGGGGATGAACCAAGACTCTTTTCAAACATATAAGCTCCTCTGCTCTTAGCTTGAAGAGGTTTTATTGAGAAAAGAAATCTTCTGATGTCAAAAATCTAGAGAAACCTGGTTGAAAGAGGGTGATAGAAATACTTCCTATTTTCACTTGTCAACTAAAGCTCGCAAGCAGAGTTCTAGGATTCACTGCATTAAGAAGGATGGCGGTTCATTCGTTCAGAACTTGGAAGAGATAAAAGAAGAGGCACGGTCTTTCTTCAAGCATCTTCTTTCCTCAAGCATTTCTCACTCCAGGATAGATTTCAATAGCTTCAACCTCCCTAAGAAACTTTTAGAAGAAGATAATCAAGAGCTTCAAAAAGATTTTACGGTAGAGGAAATAAAAGTTGTGGTTTTTTCTCTAAATGGGGATAAAGCTCTAGGTCCAACGGTTGGTCAGGCTCATTTTTTCAAAAGTGCTGGGATTTTGTCGGTCAAGATGTTTTTCTAGCAGTCTAGGAGTCCATGAAGTTTGGCAATGTTCTCAAGGAGTTTAATCGCACCTGGCTAATTTTGATACCAAAGGTATGCTCGCCATCTTCTTTTGAAGAATTCAGACTGATCTCACTTTGCAATTTCATTTACAAGGTCATTTCTAAAGTGGCAGCGTTGAGATTGGCATCCATTCTCCCACAAATCATCTCAGATGGACAAGGAGGTTTTGTGCCTAGGAGAGAGACAGCAGAAGGAGCAATTCTTGCTCGCAAAATCCTACACTCAATCAACAAAGAAAGGTTACCCAGTATGGTGTTAAAGTTGGACATGTCCAAAGCATATGACAGGGTCGAATGGGACTTTCTCCATTTTGTTCTATCCTCTCTTGGCTTTTCTACGCGCTGGTTAAAATGGGTCTTTTCTAGGATCAGAGGGGTAAATAGTTCAGTTCTGATTAATGGCAGTGAATCTCCCTATTTCCAAACTTCAAGGTTTGAGACAGGGAGATCCCATATCCCCTTTTCTCTTTATTCTGATGATTGAAGCACTAATTTGGTTGATAAGACAAGCAAACAATAACAGAATTTTTAAAGGAATAAAGGCTAAAGCTTTCAGCATCCCTGTGACTCATGCTCTTTTTGCTGATGATTACCATTATTTTTGGTAAAGCCAGTACGAGAGAGGCTCTATCCATCAAAAGAACGCTGACTTTATATTGTGAATCTTCTGGCCAAATGATAAATCCTTTGAAGTCCAAAACTTACCTATTCAACATCCCACAAGATCAGCTTCTAGGTTTTTCAAATCTTTTTAATTTCAAATTGGAATCTTTGCCGGGAAAATATCTAGGATTACCTCTCTTCAATGGACGACACACAAAAAGCTTATGGAGAGGAGTATTGGATAACTTATCACACAAGATACAAGCTTGGAAAGGAGGATGGCTCTCTCTAGCTGGTAGACTCACGCTACTCAAATCAATCCTAACAGAAGTTCCAATTTATATGATGTCTTCTCTCCAAACTCCCAAAGGTATTCTAGATGAAATTGGCAAAATTTGCAAGAGATTCCTTTGGCAAGGAACTTCAGACACAAAAAAGATTCATCTTATTGCATGGGACAAGATATGCTCCCCGAAATCCCAAGGGGGAGCAAGTGTTATTAATCTGGAAATGCAAAACTTAGCATTGGGACCAAAAGTGGCATGGAAGATGTACAAGCATCCGCATTTGAATTGGGTCAAGATGCTTCGAAAAAAGTATTTGGATAGCAAGGCTCCAGAAACAATTTTTATGATTTCTAATCCTCCAAAGGGCTCCTCCATGTGGACTTTTATTATCAAGTTTAGGCAGGTTATTCTTCCCAAGCTATCATGGATAGTTCACAATGGGAAAAAAACATCCTTTTGGGATGACCGATGGAATGGCTATCCAAAAATTTCTTCTCTAGGAAATTTTAGGGAGGCAATGGCCTATCTAAAAAGATTTTGGGCTGAAAAAGTATGCTCATACTTCACGGTGGACTCAAGTTCAATTCCAATGAAGGCAAGTTGGAAGAGTTTCGAGAACTGCAACTTTCCTCTTGATCAGAAAATGGCCCTTTCTAGGATATTAAAGGATCGTCCTATCTTCCTCTCATCTCAAGAGGATGAACTTATTTGGACAGGTGACAATTCGGGGAGATACAAGGCCCATTCAGGATATCAATCCCTATCAGCAAGGGCCAAACTGGATTGGCCCTTCTATCTCTATTGGGCAGATCCAATTCTCCTAAGAGCAGGAACTTTCACATGGCTAGCAGTGAACAATAGGATTCTTACTGGGGATAGAATAGAAAAACTTTCCTTAGGTTCAAATTTCAATTGTCTTTTGCCAAGATGAAAAAGAATCAGTAGACCATCTTCTCATACGATGTAATTTCAGTCACCAATGCTGGAAACATATTATGCAGATTTTGAACTGGTCATCCCCTTATCAGACACATTGAGGGATTGGATAAAAAGTTGGCCACTTCTGAATAAGGATGCTTATTTCCATGATTTGTGGGCGATATGCCCCTTTGTGTTAGTCTGGACCCTTTCGAAGGAGAGAAATTGTAGAATCTTTCGGAATTCTGCAAGGTCTTTTTCAGAAGTTTGTAATGAGATGGAATCTCTAGTGGTGGAAACAACTCTTGCAAAATTAAGACAGTGGATTCCAAAGAAGTCAAAATGGACCAGCTAGGATGCTCTAATGTCCAAAAAATGGAAAGGCATACAAAACCTCCCACAAAGTACATTCCTTCAAGCTCCTAGCTCAAATATTGACAGAGCCTCAGTCAAATGGATTCCGTGCTACCTACCCCTTTGTTAAAATCAATTTCGATGGAGCGAGTAGAGGTAAACCTGGGACTTCGGCCCTGGGATGTGTTATCAGAAATTATGAAGGAAAACTGTTATCAGCAAAGGCCGCTAAACTCCCAGAAGGAACCAATAACAGAGCAGAAGCTTTGGCCCTTTTGAATGCTATCCAATTAGCTCAATCAAAGGGATATAAAGAAATTTCCTTAGAAGGGGATTCATTGGTAATCATTTCAGCTTTCCAATCTGGGAAGGTAGAGAACTGGTATATCAAATACATTTTAGACCAAGTTAGGGAGGCTTTGAGTTCTTTTGATGCATTCGATATCTTTCATTGTTACAGAGAGGGAAATAAGGTGGCGGACTGGCTGGCAAATTATGCCCTTGATCATACAGAAGAAATAATTTATTTTAATTCAGATCTTCATGAAGGTCTAGAAGCCTTAAAGTTTCTGTTGGCACAGGATGTAGGTTGCCCCTCTTTTCACAACAATCCAAATATAGGAGCTTCATAAGACTTGCTTCTAGTATCCCTTCAGGCATTGGCTTGCTAGGGATGGGGCGGGTGGGCGGACTAGAGAAAGACACGGGGTCCTCAATTGATTATAGATCTCCCGTAACAAATTCCTGTAATGACATGACTTCCACATGGACTCTTGCGATGTCTTCTGTTTTTTTGTTGTCTCGCCCGCTACCTTCCTCACCACCCCAAGGCGTCTTCCAACTGGCGGCACCTACTCCCTCCTCAATTTATTTCTCCCAATAGTTAAATGCATTAAATGAGGCCTTTACCTTCTATCCTAGTGGATTTCCTTGGTATTTCCTTCTACGTCACACGTCCTTCGTCCTCGTTTTTTGTCCAACGTTCCCCTTGCCACATTATCCCTCCCTCGCTTTTGTCTATCCAGGTCCCTCGCTTTTGTCTATCAATTCACCTCTCAAGCTCCAATGTACGCTGCCACCGCTCGGTACGATCGCCTCTTTGCAGAAGTCTATTAAATGTAGGGGACGAAGCGGCCTTCAGTACGGGGGATGAATGTTGTCATCCATTCATGTCTATTCAATTGCAGCATTCATTTCGCAATTAATCCAGGAGCATTCTTTTTTGCCTTTTTGAATTCATCTCTTCCTCATTTGCGATATCCTCCACTTCTCTCTTCCTCTGTGTTCATCTGGTTTTTACTTGTGTTTTCGAGTAGCGTCCATATTGTTACAGGGCTTGCTTCCATGGAGGGCGAGGTTACAAACCTTCCAATCTTCTTTCCTCCCTTGTGTGGAATTGTGGACCTGAATACTGTCCTTCAGCTTGATTGTACGCTTGTCCAATTTGCAGTTCAGACGATTTGCAATCAGAGGTGGCTGCAAGGAACTCCAGAGAGGGAGATAAAATGGTCTGAGGTTGTGTGCGTTTTTCTTTCAAATCTCATGGATATAGTGCAGGATGCTCATTTCATTCTCCCCATAGCGATGGGTGTCATCAATCGTAGCTTGTTCAACGTGGAGAGGTGGAATGAAGCGATGGCTAACTATGACATCATGGTGGGTGACACCTGGGTTGGTCTGTTTCCTGCAGAAAAGCTCCACACCAAAATGTAAGGACCCGCTTGGTCCAAACTCAAATTTTCAAAAATTTTACTTTATTCACAAGTTCTTATGAGATATATCAAGACTTTTATTGAGTACTCAGGAAAAACTTCGGCCAAATCGGGCCATATGTTCAAAATAGAACATTCTTAAGCCACCCGGGCTCTTCTATCCTTTGGGCAAATAGGTTCATACAGAACCAGGTCAAACGGACCTTATCGCTACCTGATTCGGGTAGAACAAACGATGGCCAAAAGGCCTAGTGGTCTAACGGACCAATACTCTATCCAATCCGGGATACATAAACATAACAGCCTAATGGGCTAAGGAGGACAGGAATCATTTTGCTCTGGCCAGAGACTTCTGACTCCCTCGGGACCAATATAGGTTCATGAGTCACTTCCTGGGGACCACAGTCTGCCCAGACACTGTACTGAGGATGTCGACCAGGGAACACATATCATCTACTTGTACTCACCTCAGTTTACGGCAATGCCGGGTACAAGTAATCCACCCCGGGGATTCTTCTGAGTACTAGGAGAGTTCTTAAGTTACCTAAATAACCTTTAAACTAGGGATCGAGATTATAAACTTGATTATAAGGAGTATACTATATCCGAGGGACCTGAGTACTGGGGGCATCCTTCACCGTCCAGACTGCCTACATACCCTGTATCCACGGGATCAAGGCCCTCTACGGATGCGATCTACACGACGAATGCGAACATGTAGTTCTGTCTTGCACTATGTTTAATGTAGCTGTGAGTGAGTACACAACTCTTTGTCGATTGCCACCCACTCGAGTGATGCAATGGACGGAATTCCTAAGGAACTATTTTGCAAACAGACCTCCCGGGAGTGTTTGGCATTTAAGTTTTTCAAGTGTGAATAGTTTACCTAACACGCGTATTTTCCCGATGAGATCTTCCCATTGATCGTCCTACAACAATTTTCGATAGGTTCTCCTTTTCTTTTCTTTTAATTAATCTTTTTAGTGAGGTATCCGAGGAGATTTTCCCTTCCTACGGATTTAACTTTGACATGTTCCTTATTACTCCCCGACGATTTAGAGGGACGATGCCCAGACGTCGTTGTTGCAGCTATGTTAGGCGCGAGGTACTTGGTTCAACGCGACGGCATTACCCGTAAACGTGACCCAGAGGTACCGTAAATACCGAACACTGCGAATGTTTGAGTTTGGACGTTTATTTTAAAGGTTTACCTATCTAGTAGAATAGGAAAAACTTGTATAATAATAGTTGATAAAGGGAAAAACTTCCTTAATTCAAAATGCGGATAAAAGATGCTTGCTCATAATGAATAGAACTAGAAAATAAACTTAATCAATTTTCATAAACATATGAGTAGAAAGATACTTATATCAACTCATGAATAGAAAGATCTTGTAAAATTTGATCTAGGTCAAATAAAAATAATCTTTGATAACTAGTTCAACTTTTGAATTATCATATGCAATTTCAATAAACACTTTTTAATTTATCACAATTCCAAGCATTTGTATCTAGTCATTCTAAAACCAACAATACCCCTGTTTGATCATTTAGAAATTCACATAATCTAAGATATGATATGAAATTGAATTCACCATATACTTAATTCAATCACTTTTGATGAAACTTAGATTATAAAAGATATACATATCTATTTGCCATACCCTATGTGTGTGATCATGCTTATATAAGTAGTATCAATTGAGATACAATATCTTGACCCTACCAAGTTTTAAACATGATACCTAATCTTAATCATAGTAAGAAAACCCATTTGATTATTAAAGCGTACCAAGTAGCTTAGTTTGACTAATAATCCACCACTATTATCAAGGTAACCACTCCTCAATTATGTAAAAATTCCATCATAAAAATCCTTATTTCTCTAGCCTATACAAATATAGTCTCATGTTAATAGGTGCATTCATTTTGGATTTGGCTTGTTTAATTGTTTTCTCAAAATTCTTTGTATATAAGCTAGCCTTGTATTTCTTAACTCTCTGTTGTTGCATTATTGCATACATTTATTCGTATATTTGCCATGTATATTCTTACCCTTTTTGCAAATCACTTTTCTTATACTAGTTTACCTTATGCCATTAATTATTTTATTGTCTTACTTACCATTTATCACTTGCACTTTTATATTATTTACATTATGATCTTGAATTCATGCACTTTTAATTCATAAAAAATGTTTTTTTACCTCAACCAACTATAATATGTAAAATGCAACCCTATCACTATGTCTTTATTTGAAATTGTCGTTATAGAAATTATTTTCATCATCTTTATCAAGATTTAGTCTTAAATTCTAAATTGTAAAATTTATGGGTGTCAATTAGCCAATAGGCTTTTATATATGGATATTATAGTGTTTGGAACATTGCCACAAAATTTCACACCTGAAAATTTTCTAACCTTGTTGGTTGTCCCTATTCTTTGAACTTCCTACGGTGCAAGAGTTAGTGCAAGAGTTAGTGCATATTACAGACGTGGATTATGCTGTTTAAGAAAGGATTTAGAATTACAAATAGCTTATAAAATGAGGAAATAGGTTTGTGCAAGTGAAAACGGCTCCCCACACTTACCAATGGAGATATCATTGTGTGCATTATAATGCACGTTTTCCACATTCAAATTACAATCATACAATGCTATTGCCGTCCACTGCTCATCTCAATCTCACAGCATTATGTAGAGAGTTTAGGATACAAACAAAATAAAGAAGGAAGTTTGAGGACTTGAGGAGGATCAGTATTATGGACAAATATAGCAAAAGTGAGGAAGAAGATATTTTGATGCCGATATTGACCAATTTAGCGGCAGCCATGAGCGATTCCTCCAGAATTAAAATGCTTACTACAAGCGCTCTTGCAGATCTGGGAGAAGATGAAAGTACGAAGAAAGTTAAATACAGAGAATGCCTCAAAGAGATGTCATCTAGCGGAATGCAATGGTCTTAGGATTGCACAGGATGGGCTTCGTTGAATAGACTTTTGAAACTTTCAAGCAAGTGCAATTCGTCAGGTGTAAAGCAAAGATTCACGACCTTTGCCAGTATCCTCACGACCTGAGCAGAAACATTGGGGATCAGGGTATGGGTTTCTAACAAGGCATGATAAAAGGGTGATTTGCATAGACGTGAACTGTTTGACAGAATGCCTCAAGGATCGCACAAAAATGGAATTGCTGAGAAGGTATTAGAAACTTCAAATAAATGAAATTGGCACGTGAAAAGCCCAATTCCACAACCATCGCTAATGTCCTCCCTGCCTATGCCTATGTGGGCCAGACACAAGGTATGGAACAGAGTAAGGAACAGAGTATGGACATACATCAAGGCATAAAATATTTCATCTAATGTTGTAGTTGCAAATACCTATGAGACATTCGTACAAAATGTGGAAGCACAGACTAGGCACGTGAACTGTTAGTCAGAATGCCTGCAACGGCTGTAAGATTGCAGAAAAGGAGTTTGTTGAAAAAGGCTTCCAAAGCTGTCACGCAAATGCAATTGGCAGAATTAAAGAAAGATTCTACAACCTTGCTATCCACCTATTTGCCGGAGTCTATGTGGGAACTTGGAACAGGGCATGGACAGTCGTTCAAGAAAGAAGGAAAGGGGTGAATTTGTAGCAAATGAAGCAGTTACAAAATGAAGCAGTTACAGATCTTACACACAGTTTGTAAATTTTAATCATCCTAAACATTCATTAAAAAATATCTAAAATTAACAAATATTCAAGAACCAACTTTCAAAAGAAACAGAGCAAAATGAGAGGGAGAAAAACACTTACAGGTTTTCTCCAGCTCTTCCCAAACAACTAGAGATCATGAGTCCCTTTCTTCCTCAAAACCCAAGCAATTTATAGGAAAACTTGACCCTTATGGATGAAACTCCAAGTCTTTGAGTCAAGTCTTCCTCTTAAATGCACCTCTCCATTTTCCAAATTGCCATTCAATGCTTGTGGAAATGGACTTGCAAATGGAGAAAATGGACATCATCTCATAAATTCTGGTCTTGACTTGAGGATGGGAGAGAAGGTTCCTCATTAAGGCTCTTTCTAGAAGTGTTTGAAAATTATGGAAATATTTCTCTCATTTGATTTTCTTTCAAATTTAAAATTCAAAATATTGAGTTGTGACATCCTTCTCCCCTAAATTTATGCATCGTCCCGATGCATGTTAGAAATAAGATCAAAACATATAGAAATAAATATACTTGCCTACTTTAAATTCCATCCTTCAACAAGGTAGGTTAAAGAGTTTAACATAGATAAAGATAACAAGGAGTATTATCTAAGCATAACTGTCTGTATCATCTTAACATCATTGTCTTTAAGCAAAATTTGAAGTTTGTCAAGTTTATAAATAATTAGAGTGTATTCAAAATAAGTGTGGATAGAGCTGTTGCATTTCCACTGTGTCTTCCCATGTAGCATTCTCAGGTGAATACTGGTCCCACTGGACTTTAGATTGGTCCACTATCCGATTGCGGAGCTGAAACTGGCGCCTCTCGATGATTTTGCATGGCTCTATTGTTATTGTACCGGGTTCCTCCACCTGCAGGGCATTCCAATTAAGAATATGCTTAGGGTCAGGTCTATACTTTTTTAACAAGGATACATGGAACACATCATGAATTCGGCTCAGTGCTGGAGGTAAGGCCAAGCGGTAAGCTACAGGATTGATTTCCTCAAGTACTTCAAAAGGCCCAACATAGCGAGGAGCTAGCTTTGACTTCCTTCCAAAAGAGATGGAACTTTTATGAGGTCGAACTCTTAGGAACACCTTTTCACCAACTTGAAAACTTCTGGGTGTCCTATTCTTATCTGCATAACTTTTCTGGCGATCCGAGGCTTCCTTCAACCTCTGTCGAATAAGTTGCACCTGATTATCCATATCTTTCAACAATTCAGGGCCAACTAGGATCCTATCTTCCAGTTTATCCCAACTCAAAGGTGTTCGACAAGGTCTCCCATAGAGAGCTTCAAAGGGCGCCATACCTATTGCTGCTTGGAAGGAATTGTTATAGGCAAACTCAACTAATGGCAAATATTCCTCCCATTTAGTCTGTTGATCCATGCAATACATACGAAGGAGGTCTTCCAAAATTTGGTTGGTTCTTTCTGTTTGTCCATCTGTCTCAGGATGATAGGCTGTGCTGAAATTCAACTGTGTTCCTAAGGCAACCTGCAATGTGGTCCAAAATCTAGAAGTAAACTTTGCATCTCTATCAGAGATTATTTTCTCAGGAATTCCATGCAACCTAAAAATTTCCTTTATGAACCTTTTTGCTACTGCTGGTGCATCATCTGTTAGGTTTCCTGGTATGAAGTGGGCAACTTTAGTGAGTTTATCCACTACCACCAAAATGCAATTGTGCCTATGAGATGTCATTGGTAGCCCTTGGACAAAATCCATACTTATGACTTGCCATTTGTAGAAAGGTACATCATGTGGATAAAGAAGTCCTGCTGGGTGCACATGTTCTGCCTTAACCCTTTGACATTCTAGGCATCTGGCAACTATGTCTACCACATCCTTCTTCATTCCTGGCCAAAAATATATTCCTTTGAGGTCTGCATACATCTTATTCACTCCTGGATGTCCTGAATATGGAGCCTTATGTGCTTCTGTCAAAATCATACCCCTTAGTTCTGCATTATCAGGAACATATATTCTTCCCTGGTACCTCATTAGTCCATCATAATCAAAAGCATAATCCAAATACTTAGGTTCCACAAAGGTGTTAGCTAGAGATGTCTTAACCTGAGCGTACCATGGGTCATGTTTCTGCTCAGAGAGTATTTGTTGCTTTAGGTCTATGTGCAAGTTGGATATGGCCATTATATGTCTCCTCCTGCTGAGAGCATCGGCCACCCTATTTTCTTTCCCCTTGATATATTGAATATCAAAATCATACTCACTTAGGAACTCTAACCACCTTCTCTGTCTTGCATTCAAATGAGGTTGAGTGAAGATATATTTTAATCCTTGATGGTCTGTTTTAAGCTCAAATGGTTTTCCCAACAAGAAATGTCTCCATTTTTGCAAGGCATGAACTATGGCTGCAAGTTCAAGGTCATGGGGGGCGTAATTGACTTCATGGATTTTTAGTTTTCGTGATTCATAAGCCACTACTCCTTCATCTTGGAAAAGAACTCCTCCCAGTCCTTCTATGGATGCATCTGTTACTACTGTGAAATTACCATTAGGGTCAGGCACTTTTAGAATTGGAGGTGATGTTAGCCTTTCCTTCAGTACTTGAAATGCCTTATCACACTGCTCAGTCCAAATGAACTTTTTGTTCTTCTTTTGCAAGGATGTGATTGGATTGGCTATCCTTGAAAAGTCTTTCACAAACCTTCTGTAGTACCCTGCCAATCCCATAAAGCTTCTTACTTCTGTCACATTTGTAGGGATAGGCCATTCAGTGATGGCTTTTACTTTATCAGGATCTACCGCTATACCCTCGGCTGAAATGATATGCCCTAAATAGTGAACCCTCCTTTCAAAGAAAGAACATTTAGATAACTTCCCAAACAACTTATGCTTCCGTAACCTTTGTAAGACTGCCTGTAGATGGGCTAAATGTTCCTCTTCATCCTTAGAATATATTAAAATGTCATCCAGAAACACAATCACAAACTTATCTAGAAAATCATGGAACACACTATTCATAAGATTCATAAAGGCAGCCGGAGCATTCGTTAGCCCAAATGGAACTACAGTGAATTCATAGTGGCCATACCTAGTCCTAAATGCTGTCTTTGGGATGTCTTCTTCTTTTATCCTCAATTGGTGATAGCCCGAGCGGAGATCAATTTTGGAGAACACTGAGGCTCCTCGCATTTGGTCAAATAGATCATCAATACGAGGCAAGGGATATCTGTTCTTCACAGTGGCCTTATTCAACATTCTGTAGTCAATGCACAACCTTAATGTCCCATCCTTCTTTTTTACAAATATGACTGGTGCTCCCCAAGGTGATACACTAGGCCTTATCAACCCTTTCTCTAGCAATTCTTGCAACTGTATTTTCAACTCTTGGAGTTCTGTGGTGTTCATCCTATATGGGGCTTTGGATATAGGTGCAGTTCCAGGAAGTATATCGATTGAAAAATCAAATTCCCTTTTAGGAGGTAATCCAGGTAGCTCTTCCGGAAACACATCCTTGTAGTCCCAA
Organism: Cunninghamia lanceolata; assembly: GCA_027924645.1. NCBI lineage: Eukaryota > Viridiplantae > Streptophyta > Pinopsida > Cupressales > Cupressaceae > Cunninghamia > Cunninghamia lanceolata. The sequence continues at coordinate 1,303,084 of BSBN01001670.1, read as the reverse complement.
AGGAATGGACTATTTTCAAAGGTAGGGGCTTCTTTCTCTTCTCCTTTCTCATCTAAAGATACTAAGAATATCTGATTTCCTCGTTTTCGCCTTGCCTTCTTTAGTTGCATAGCAGAAATAGTCCCTACTGATATAGGTTTGTAAATTCCTTGGATCCTAACTCTACACCCCTTATCATCGACACACTCCACCACCTTGTTATAGCAATCTATGTTAGCCTTATGACTCATTAGCCAACTTATTCCAATTATGACATCATAGGCTCCTAAGGGTGCGACATATAAGTCGACTTTGGTTTCTAATTCAGGAAACTTAATGAGGGCACCTCTTATGTACTTGTTCACCTTCCGTATAGCCTTATCCCCATACTGAACCGTCCATGATAATTCCATACTCTTAGTTTGCAAAGACATTTCTCTTACCAATTCTGGGGAAATAAAATTCTCAGAGGAACCAGTATCTATCAAAATAGTTATGGGTTTACCAAAAAGCATACCTCTCATCTCCATAGGTACATTTTGATGTTGAGTTTGTTGATTTCTGACAGCAGCATGTATTTGATGTTGCCGAGGATGTTGTGGCTGATTGTACCCATTCCTTTTTGAACAATCCCTTGCATAATGATTGCCTCCACACATAAAGCATCCACCAGGGGGTCCATTAGAACTTCGGGGTGGTGCATTCCCATTATTCCTCCTGAAATTACTATTGTAATTGCTCCTATGATCCTGATTACCAGCAGATTCTGTTCTACCCCAGTCTCTCCTCTTGTTCTTTTGATCTCCTCTGTTGCCCTTATTGTCTAGTTTCCTTTTGAAGGCAAATTGTTTGTCCCGAAAGTTTTGCTTTGCCACCGATAGTGCCTGTAATTTCTTTTCCTGTTTGAGTGCCTTCTCCAAGACTTGATTCATGTTCTCAGGGGCAAACATATCCACTTCTGCCCCAATATCAGTATTCAACCCCAAAAGAAACTTCCTTGCCTGAGACCTTTCATCCTTTTGATAGATAGGAACATATTTCAATAGCTTCGCAAATTTATCCCAATACTGTTGGACCGTGAGATTCCCTTGTCTAAGATTCAGAAACTCAGTCATCTTCTCATCATAAAATAGTTGTGGAAGCCATCTCTCACGGAAGTGGCTCACAAACTGCCTCCAAGTCAGGTTTTCTTTTGAATAACAATATTGTTCTTTTATGTTTATCCACCAACTAGCAGCTTCTCCCTCTAACTGATAGGCTCCCCAGGTTGCCTTGATATTCTCTGAGTAGCTTCTTAGTTCAAAATATTTCTCCATTTCAATTAGCCATCCTTCTGCAGCATCCCCCACATGTTTACCATCAAATTTAGGAGGAGTTATCTTCTTCAGGTCTTGTGAGATATCTAGAGCGGTAGTATCTTGCCGAGTCCTAGGAACCTCTAGCTCATTTTGAGCTATGTGTACTTCTGCACCTTGAGGTTCATTTTCAGGTTCCAAAATGTTTTCTATAGTCCCCTGTCTATTCTTTAAGTCCTGTACAGTTTTCTCAAGGTTTTCCAACTTTTCCCTCTGTTCTGTCAACAACTGAATAATTGCCTCTATCCCAGCATTTGGGTTCTCAGGTGGGTTTTCAACATGTTCTTGGTTCCCAACTGGTTCTTGGTTGACTGGTTCCTCTCCATGCAGATCTCGCAAATTTCGAGTTCTCGCCATTTAATTCTGAAACAAGGAGAGAGGTGATTTACAACTTGATACAATTTTTGGTTTACACATGCAAATTAACTGTAATTACATCTATTGTAATTCTTATTTTAAATACCTATTATTATCAATTTTGAGTTAGTAGGCCTCCAGGCCGAGTGTTTGAACCGTGCTCTGATACCACATGTAAGGACCCGCTTGGTCCAAACTCAAATTTTCAAAAATTTTACTTTATTCACAAGTTCTTATGAGATATATCAAGACTTTTATTGAGTACTCAGGAAAAACTTCGGCCAAATCGGGCCATATGTTCAAAATAGAACATTCTTAAGCCACCCGGGCTCTTCTATCCTTTGGGCAAATAGGTTCATACAGAACCAGGTCAAACGGACCTTATCGCTACCTGATTCGGGTAGAACAAACGATGGCCAAAAGGCCTAGTGGTCTAACGGACCAATACTCTATCCAATCCGGGATACATAAACATAACAGCCTAATGGGCTAAGGAGGACAGGAATCATTTTGCTCTGGCCAGAGACTTCTGACTCCCTCGGGACCAATATAGGTTCATGAGTCACTTCCTGGGGACCACAGTCTGCCCAGACACTGTACTGAGGATGTCGACCAGGGAACACATATCATCTACTTGTACTCACCTCAGTTTACGGCAATGCCGGGTACAAGTAATCCACCCCGGGGATTCTTCTGAGTACTAGGAGAGTTCTTAAGTTACCTAAATAACCTTTAAACTAGGGATCGAGATTATAAACTTGATTATAAGGAGTATACTATATCCGAGGGACCTGAGTACTGGGGGCATCCTTCACCGTCCAGACTGCCTACATACCCTGTATCCACGGGATCAAGGCCCTCTACGGATGCGATCTACACGACGAATGCGAACATGTAGTTCTGTCTTGCACTATGTTTAATGTAGCTGTGAGTGAGTACACAACTCTTTGTCGATTGCCACCCACTCGAGTGATGCAATGGACGGAATTCCTAAGGAACTATTTTGCAAACAGACCTCCCGGGAGTGTTTGGCATTTAAGTTTTTCAAGTGTGAATAGTTTACCTAACACGCGTATTTTCCCGATGAGATCTTCCCATTGATCGTCCTACAACAATTTTCGATAGGTTCTCCTTTTCTTTTCTTTTAATTAATCTTTTTAGTGAGGTATCCGAGGAGATTTTCCCTTCCTACGGATTTAACTTTGACATGTTCCTTATTACTCCCCGACGATTTAGAGGGACGATGCCCAGACGTCGTTGTTGCAGCTATGTTAGGCGCGAGGTACTTGGTTCAACGCGACGGCATTACCCGTAAACGTGACCCAGAGGTACCGTAAATACCGAACACTGCGAATGTTTGAGTTTGGACGTTTATTTTAAAGGTTTACCTATCTAGTAGAATAGGAAAAACTTGTATAATAATAGTTGATAAAGGGAAAAACTTCCTTAATTCAAAATGCGGATAAAAGATGCTTGCTCATAATGAATAGAACTAGAAAATAAACTTAATCAATTTTCATAAACATATGAGTAGAAAGATACTTATATCAACTCATGAATAGAAAGATCTTGTAAAATTTGATCTAGGTCAAATAAAAATAATCTTTGATAACTAGTTCAACTTTTGAATTATCATATGCAATTTCAATAAACACTTTTTAATTTATCACAATTCCAAGCATTTGTATCTAGTCATTCTAAAACCAACAATACCCCTGTTTGATCATTTAGAAATTCACATAATCTAAGATATGATATGAAATTGAATTCACCATATACTTAATTCAATCACTTTTGATGAAACTTAGATTATAAAAGATATACATATCTATTTGCCATACCCTATGTGTGTGATCATGCTTATATAAGTAGTATCAATTGAGATACAATATCTTGACCCTACCAAGTTTTAAACATGATACCTAATCTTAATCATAGTAAGAAAACCCATTTGATTATTAAAGCGTACCAAGTAGCTTAGTTTGACTAATAATCCACCACTATTATCAAGGTAACCACTCCTCAATTATGTAAAAATTCCATCATAAAAATCCTTATTTCTCTAGCCTATACAAATATAGTCTCATGTTAATAGGTGCATTCATTTTGGATTTGGCTTGTTTAATTGTTTTCTCAAAATTCTTTGTATATAAGCTAGCCTTGTATTTCTTAACTCTCTGTTGTTGCATTATTGCATACATTTATTCGTATATTTGCCATGTATATTCTTACCCTTTTTGCAAATCACTTTTCTTATACTAGTTTACCTTATGCCATTAATTATTTTATTGTCTTACTTACCATTTATCACTTGCACTTTTATATTATTTACATTATGATCTTGAATTCATGCACTTTTAATTCATAAAAAATGTTTTTTTACCTCAACCAACTATAATATGTAAAATGCAACCCTATCACTATGTCTTTATTTGAAATTGTCGTTATAGAAATTATTTTCATCATCTTTATCAAGATTTAGTCTTAAATTCTAAATTGTAAAATTTATGGGTGTCAATTAGCCAATAGGCTTTTATATATGGATATTATAGTGTTTGGAACATTGCCACAAAATTTCACACCTGAAAATTTTCTAACCTTGTTGGTTGTCCCTATTCTTTGAACTTCCTACGGTGCAAGAGTTAGTGCAAGAGTTAGTGCATATTACAGACGTGGATTATGCTGTTTAAGAAAGGATTTAGAATTACAAATAGCTTATAAAATGAGGAAATAGGTTTGTGCAAGTGAAAACGGCTCCCCACACTTACCAATGGAGATATCATTGTGTGCATTATAATGCACGTTTTCCACATTCAAATTACAATCATACAATGCTATTGCCGTCCACTGCTCATCTCAATCTCACAGCATTATGTAGAGAGTTTAGGATACAAACAAAATAAAGAAGGAAGTTTGAGGACTTGAGGAGGATCAGTATTATGGACAAATATAGCAAAAGTGAGGAAGAAGATATTTTGATGCCGATATTGACCAATTTAGCGGCAGCCATGAGCGATTCCTCCAGAATTAAAATGCTTACTACAAGCGCTCTTGCAGATCTGGGAGAAGATGAAAGTACGAAGAAAGTTAAATACAGAGAATGCCTCAAAGAGATGTCATCTAGCGGAATGCAATGGTCTTAGGATTGCACAGGATGGGCTTCGTTGAATAGACTTTTGAAACTTTCAAGCAAGTGCAATTCGTCAGGTGTAAAGCAAAGATTCACGACCTTTGCCAGTATCCTCACGACCTGAGCAGAAACATTGGGGATCAGGGTATGGGTTTCTAACAAGGCATGATAAAAGGGTGATTTGCATAGACGTGAACTGTTTGACAGAATGCCTCAAGGATCGCACAAAAATGGAATTGCTGAGAAGGTATTAGAAACTTCAAATAAATGAAATTGGCACGTGAAAAGCCCAATTCCACAACCATCGCTAATGTCCTCCCTGCCTATGCCTATGTGGGCCAGACACAAGGTATGGAACAGAGTAAGGAACAGAGTATGGACATACATCAAGGCATAAAATATTTCATCTAATGTTGTAGTTGCAAATACCTATGAGACATTCGTACAAAATGTGGAAGCACAGACTAGGCACGTGAACTGTTAGTCAGAATGCCTGCAACGGCTGTAAGATTGCAGAAAAGGAGTTTGTTGAAAAAGGCTTCCAAAGCTGTCACGCAAATGCAATTGGCAGAATTAAAGAAAGATTCTACAACCTTGCTATCCACCTATTTGCCGGAGTCTATGTGGGAACTTGGAACAGGGCATGGACAGTCGTTCAAGAAAGAAGGAAAGGGGTGAATTTGTAGCAAATGAAGCAGTTACAAAATGAAGCAGTTACAGATCTTACACACAGTTTGTAAATTTTAATCATCCTAAACATTCATTAAAAAATATCTAAAATTAACAAATATTCAAGAACCAACTTTCAAAAGAAACAGAGCAAAATGAGAGGGAGAAAAACACTTACAGGTTTTCTCCAGCTCTTCCCAAACAACTAGAGATCATGAGTCCCTTTCTTCCTCAAAACCCAAGCAATTTATAGGAAAACTTGACCCTTATGGATGAAACTCCAAGTCTTTGAGTCAAGTCTTCCTCTTAAATGCACCTCTCCATTTTCCAAATTGCCATTCAATGCTTGTGGAAATGGACTTGCAAATGGAGAAAATGGACATCATCTCATAAATTCTGGTCTTGACTTGAGGATGGGAGAGAAGGTTCCTCATTAAGGCTCTTTCTAGAAGTGTTTGAAAATTATGGAAATATTTCTCTCATTTGATTTTCTTTCAAATTTAAAATTCAAAATATTGAGTTGTGACACAAAAGGTCTTATGATTGCATATATAGGAAGATGCAGCATGGTCTTAGCTGCGGGTGTATCTGCTTGCTGGAGAGAGCCCTCAAAGGGCACGCCCATTCTGTGCCAAAGGCGGTTAGACAGAGGTGTAAGGATCTCTTCTTAGCAATAAGGTTCCTCCGTTTTCACGCAGGTGATCTGGCTCCACGCCATCGCAGACTCTCTGAATAAGTGAAGGATGCATCAGAAGCGGAGGCAGAGGAACCCCCAGACCAGATAGACGACGAAGAGATGGCTGCAGTGGAGAGCGGTGTCCTGGGAGCGGTGGCTGGTGTCGAGGATTAAAGTTGTTTCCAGTGTTTTGTGTGACGGGTGACGTTTGCTAGCGTATGATTTTTTTTGGTGTTAGTCTTCTGTAGTTTTCGGTTTTATGCTTTTTGAGCATATTTTCTTTATATCTGCTATGAGGGGTGAGGAAATACTGATCCCCCCTCTTAATGTATCTACCTTATTACTCATATTATCAATATAGTTATAGTCTGGGGCTACACCCCTTATATTTTAAAAAAAAAACAATTATGCTTTCTTTGATGATTAATTAGGTATAAGAATGGACTAGATTAGTTGGATGCATTAACATATATTTTTGTTTCTTCGATAGTGGTTAAAATCATGTTAATATTTGTAAACGAGGATGTCTATAGACTTCTTGTTTGACATGTGGTTTTCAGTTTTTTAAACTCTTGCATAGGATTGTTGCTTAAGTTTCTGATTTTTCTTGTGTATATTTGTTTGTACCACGCAGGAAAGAAAATTGTGGATTACTAGGATATCAAGCAAGTAGAGCCAGAGCTAATAATCGTCAAAGTGATTCACATCCAACCGAAAATGCTCAACCATTAGCAAGCAGCAATCCACAAAATGATTTCTCTCCAATCCAGAATCCTCTCCCATTAGCAATATTTGCTTCTGGCCTTTTGCCTCAGCAAATTAGCAGACCAGACTTGCCCGTCTCAACAGTTCCTGGTAGTGATTTTCAGGTACATCTCATATGCTCAATGACTACAATTCCCTGAATAATTGCACTGGAATTTGCATTTGACTGATATATGGAAGACATCTAGGTAACGTGATAATTGATTACATTCCCATTGGTGGCGGACTTGAAGCTTCTAGGCCCTGTAATTGTTATCCTATGCAACCTAGTTACCATAAAACTGAAAAAATTAAAACATACTATGCCATTAGCACAGCTGTATTTTTATGTCGAAGCACATCTCTTAGGTGGTAATAGGAGATGTCATGTTTCCTTCTATCCTCCTAAAGCAGGGATAGACACTACTAATTCTATCAAAAGTGATTTGTAGTGATGTTTCTAAAAATTGCTAGACATTATTAAATTAGGTAAGAGGCCTGAACTAGGACTTTTTTTGGCAGCTCATAGAATGGCATGGGAAATACTTACATGCGATTCTGAAGAAATTAAGAGACATTTCTACCAGTTTCTCTTATCTTCTTGTTTGAAATTTGTAGAAATTGTCATCCTCTTTCCTATTAATCTCGCAGACATAGACCAGCATATTGAATTTAAGAGAAATTTTTTTTACAAGGTCATTTTTGAACGATTCACTTTCTATAAGATATACTAGAATAGGCAATAGCTTTGCATGGCCCACCTTTTCTAACTAAAATGCTCAATAACTGTATCCCATAATACTTCAAATGGATTTATGTTCGGAACAGGAAACCAAAGGGTTAAAAGGTGAAAGTTAAAAAGCTACCCAAATTATGGTCAAATACAAATGTTTGTTATAATTCAAACTGCTGGCATTGAGATCTGTTCGTTTTATATCATCAAATTGATAACAGATAGCTAGTATAAGAGACTATGTGAAAACATAAAAAATTTGCATATGTAGTTTTTTATATCCTGGCGTGTCTAACTGTGGGTTTTTGACTGCAGACTGCTGCCAATGGAAAAGAGCTGCAATCAGTGGCAGGAACTTCAAATAGCTTAGTGGAAAAAATATCGGATCAGAACATACAACTATTCATAAGGTAGTCTAAATTAAATTTATTCATAAGATAGTTCTCTTTATTGAGGGTTATTTTGGTTAGTTGCTTAGTTCAGTTATTTTATTCATACTTCTTATCAAGTAAACTGTTTAGCTGCTTAGTTCTGTTAAGTAGCTGTTTAACATTTAGTTTTACTCAATAAATCAGATCTCTCCATGCTTTCGTTGCCAAGTGTTTATTAATTCAGTTAGAGATACTTCTATTCTTCCCTATATTTGCTATACTGGGCTCTCTGTTTCTTTGAAAATTTAGGAGTTGCTTTCCAGCTGAAGGTTCCAGATTATTACTGCTGGACCAATTCTCCAAATTGCTTTAAGAAGTCCCTTCCTTGTCCTATCTAGCCAAGCCTCTATCCTCATTTTTTTCTGATTATGCGCCAGCCCACCATATGTTTGTTTTTCTAAAGAATCAGGCCCACTTCCTACGCTACTCTTCAGTGCTGGAAGAGTTGATCTTCATTTTCCTTGTTTTCTTTGCACATTGAGAACCTAGAGGGAGGCCATGCTTTTGCTATATCGTTTCTTAATAACAAGAAAAGTTTTGGAAACGATATGGTTTGCCTTCTATTCTCTCTTCATTTAGTAATTTGCATACCTGTATTTAATTCTCTCGAGGTTTGTTTTAAACCTAGAGTTTGTGTGTCCATATCAGTAATCTTGTTGTATTGTTTGGCTGTCATTATTGAAATATCTATTACTTTATTTCACGCATGCATACTCTTTGCTTTCTTGAACAAGATTTATGTTTGAGCTAGCTCATTGCTTGCAAAATATTGATTACCCGTACAAAGTTGAATTCATCCTTCTGGTTTTCAAAATATTGATATAAGGAAATAATTTTACCATAATTCTGCAGTTTGAAAAGTCTAATGTTATTGATTATTTGGATCAGGTGTGAGAAATCTCGTCAAAGACAGCTGGAGCTAAATCAGAAGGTAAGACCTTGTTGCAATTTTTACTTTTTCTGCCTTTGTTCTAACTTCTTTCTTGGAAATGTGTTTGAGAGATAGCTGATTGGAACTGATAGTTCTCAAACTGGAATAATGAGAGTAAGAGTTATACATTATGTGTCTATTGCTTCTGACATTCGTAGCCTTTTTTCTTCAATAGATAAGAAATCTGGAGAGTGAATTGAAGAATGCCAAACATAAATTGATGGTACTTGCATCTAATGTGGATCTTCAGAAGAAGCAAAGACAAGCTGCCTTGTAAGTGTAGGTTGTATAGACCGTTAATTATGCATATTTTGGCGGATGGATAAGATTTTAATTTGAAATCACATATTCTCGGAAAATAAGTTGCATATCTTCATAGGTTGATGTGCTTATTTTCTGTCCTTTTCTGCTACTCATTAAGGATATTTATTCAATTGTAGGGATGCACAGAGCTGTTGATAAGAGCCTTTGAAGAATCCCGATGGCTGAAGTGAAAACAAAAGAACTTTAAGATTGAAATGCATTTAGAATTCTGTGAATTGCAGTCCTTTCCGGGGGAGCGAATTGTTGAAACAGTTTTTGTTTCTAATGCATACGGAAATATTATAAAGGAGTTTTATTCCAACTATTTTGTGTATCCAATTGAAAGGCTTGACTGATAGTTATGAGGATTTAAAGAGTTCACAATGAAATGAAGTGATGACATGAAAGATGCAACACAAATATAATATTTTTATCTTAGGAAACCCACTAAGTGGTGAAAAACCCACTTAGTAGAGGAAATTGCTCTTTTATTAGTGTATTTTCTAGATGGACAAGTACAAGTGTATTACATTCTTTGGCAAGCCCTTCTATTTCAACTTTCTACCTCTAAGAGATACAATTCTTTAATTTTCCCCCTTTTGATCCAATAGATGGTTTTACACCATACTCTCCCCTTCTCTATGTACTTGTTGTTCAAACACCCCTCTTGTTGAATTGAAGGATTCTCTAATGGAATAGAAAATGGAAGAATCTGTTGTTTACTTCACATTCCATTTGGCTTCATATGGGTTGAAACTGTAGGTTGAGGACAAAATTGTAGGTGTGAGATTAACATCCAATTTATAGGGCTGGCCCTAGTTTTTAACCTTCTACATTGTTGTTTAAATCTAATTTTTATTTTATTTTTTGATTATTTACATCTAACATTCTAGGGTTGATTTATATTTAATTAGGGCTTGAGCTTTTATTGCTTGTTCTCTTTAATCCATACCCTCCCACCCTTGCTTACTGTATGCATTATTTCTAGATCATTTACCATGGACACTTATGAACCTTAATCTTATGATCATCTCTATGCACATATCAAAGATTATAAGGTGTTTTCACTCTTTCTTGATTCATATCCTTCAATCCTTGACGATATTGCACCCTTTTTCCACATTGATGATGTTATGTGTTCCATGAGTGAGTTAATTTCATGCTTATTTAGCTTTTCATCTTCCATGGCCTTTGTTGGTGCTTTCCCATCCATTCTAGAGGACTTCAATTCATTTGTATACTTGATTCAAGATGATTTTACCCCATTTTGTGATAGATGATGATGATGTATCCCCACCTTCTAGAAATATATCTAGGGATAATATTTTGTGTAATGAGGTTACACATTCATTATCTATTCATGATGTCATTGAGTCTTGTGATGCTATTTTTCATACATCTCTTGATAGTTCCATTTAGATACCATTCATTTCATGTTCCCTTAATGATGCATCTCACGAGGAGCCTACGATACTGATCTAAGTGAGCTACCTTCTTTTATACATGATGGTTTTCTTTATGATGATAGTTCTTTAGCATCTCATGTTCATGATAAGACATTGCCTTGTGATACATGACATGACGATATTTGTGCTCTTAGTGTGAAATTAATGCTTAATGATTGATGGTACTAGTGATGCATCTTTACATGTCCAGACATTTTTTCTTACAAACTATGTTTACATAGATGATAATCTATTATTGATGAGTGAATTTAGACCTAGTTTAATTACTGAAGCATTAAAATGGTTTAATACATCTTGTATACTAGTTCATTAATGATATTGGCACATGATTTCATTACACATTTTTCTTACCCTAAAGTGATTGAGGGTAGTGTGGATTTGTATTACATCTTTAGAAGCTTGGCCATTCTTTTCACTTGATATTCATATGACTTATTCTTCTCCTCCACTAGGATGTCGTTGGTTTTTCATGCTATACTTGATTTTCCTCGGCATAATTTTTTTGTTATTCCATGCTATACTTGACTCACCTAGGCCTAAGCTTGTATTCTAGGCTATCTCTAATTCACCTAGGCCTAAGCTTGTATTCTATGCTATATCTAATTCACCTAGGCCTAAGCTTGTATTCCACACTATCGTTGATTCACCTAGGCCCAAGTTTCTATTCCATGAGGCACCTATTTCACAAGATTATCATGTAGTTAGTCATAGTTTATAAAGACTAATTATAGGACATAAAACTACATCTAATTAGCCAATTTTGTAGCCTAATAATTTTAATCTTCCGTCAATACCTAAGATAAAAACGTATGCACATAAATAGTATGATATCATTGATCAAATTTAAAATACATAGGCCAAGATATATTTTTGGGACTTATTGCACACATCATCTACATATAGAGATATAGTACAAAAATCCTTGGAAAACATTCAAGTCAATTCAAATGCTCAACCATGAACAATTGCTTCCATGCTAGAATCTGTTGGTACTACAAAGAATGTCATCTTTGGTTTTATTGAGATTCCACCCAATTTGGTTTTTAGTGAGCACTTACGTTTGCGTATTGTGGTGAAATATAATGATCTTAATGTTAAACATACCTTCGTTGATAATAGATTTAGTTTGAATATATGTAGCGAGGAAAAGATGCATGTTCGTTTGTCAAATTCGGAAAGCTTAGATGTTACCGTAAAATGATTTGATAATGTTGTTTGACTATCTATAGATGTTATTATTCATCCTATCATTATAGGGCCACACACTCTTAATACACCATTCCATGAGATGCTAAGGCTATTAGCATATATATGTTATTGGGTCATCTTTGGATACATGCTATGAGAAAATTACTCCCTACACTTAATTCATTATTTGAAATTCATTCATAAAAATAAGAGGTACACAATATGGGTATATAATTATCCATTTAGTCATTGCCAAATTGTTGAGGAAATTAAACTTGCAATCACATAGACTAGATCAACAAAAGAAGCACATACAAGGGGGGAAATTTTTGGAAGAAAAATAAAATTCTAAAGGAAAATCCAAAGTGGAACATATAGAGGAAGAATCCCCGCATAATGATGATGCCATTTTTTAAAATGATTGTAGTAGACAAGATCTCACACCTTGTATAAGAGAGTATAAGATTGATCCTAGAGATTTTCATATTTCTCTTCTTTATATGAATCCATCTATTTATGGTTTTGTTCCTATTAAGCAACAAAATAAGAATAAAGAGTCAAATTCAAATTGTGTGCATGAAAACAATTTAGTGAGTAGTGCTCCTATCATTGATTCCTCTAACTCTATCAATTTCTTGAGAACTAATTGAACCTCTTTGATAAAAGGAGCTAAGGACCACATGTTGAATATAGTTTCTTCTTGGCTCTTCTCATTCACTAGTTCTAGAAATTTGGATCTTCTCATTCACAAGGGTTAGATGATGTGGCCTCTATTTTGGCCTTGTAGTATGATCTTGACAAGACCTTGATGTGGTCAAGGGAATCCATTGACTATTTGAGCTCTTTAATTTTTTCCTTTAACCTCTTGACCTCCTCCTTTGATTCTTCTATTATATTCTTTAGGTCAGCCTCTTTTTCTCTTAGGCCCTTGAGTATCTAGGCCTAGGTGTCCACTTGATTATTTATCTTTTCTAGCTCATAATCTTGGCTAGAGGCCTTTTCCTTTAGTGATCCTATTTCAATAGCCTTGACACTAGTTTTAGCCTTTTCATGGATCAATTATACCTCCAAGTTTTCCACCTGCTTTGATAATGCATTCTAGGTGGTTGTCTTAGTTACTATCTATCTTTTCCCTACTGCCAACTCTAATCTTGGTTTAGTCAATTTTGTTTTAACCTCTAGGAGTTGTTATTTAGTTCCTTCTACCTATGTATCTTCAACTTCAATGGCTTGCTCTACAACTGTGGTGACCTAGCCTTCTAATGCCTTTATTTTCACTTCAAATGCTTTAAGTAAATGTTTTCAAAGTCTAAAGCACTTTTTGTATAGATTCTCTCTGTGTGTGTGTGTGTGTGTGTGTGTGTGTGTGTGTGTGTGTGTGTGTGTGTGTGTGTGTGTGTGTGTGTGTGTGTGTGTGTGTGTGTGTGTATCTCTCGATCTCTCGATCTCTCCCTCTTTTTTCCCTATATCTATATATCTATTGATTTATCCCTCTATTTATTTATCTCTATATCCCCCCTCTCTCCCTCACTAAAGGATTTTCAACAAATTCATTTGTACATATCCTGTAATCATGGCATTCCATGAGATCACATTTATTTTAGGTGTTCTATTAAACAATTCATGTTCCTTGTCTATGCTTCCACATTTTTCATACATGTCTCACAGGGTAGTTGCAACTACAACATTTGAAAAAATTCCCATATCCTTGATGTTTTGATGGATGTCCATACCCTATTCCAAATATCATATTTTGGCATAGCTAGGGAAGATGTTGGCGAAGGTTGAGGAATTTGAATTTACAATAGCTAATTGCATTTTCTTGAAAGTTTCTAAAGCCTTTTCAACAAATCCATTTTGTGCATATCCTACAGTAATGACATTTCCATGAGACCACATTTCTTTGAGGCATTATGTCATGTCCCTTGTATATGCTTTCACATTTTGTATTCATGTCTCCTAGGGTAGTTGCAAATATAACATCTGATAAAATTCCCATATCCTTCATGCTTTGGTAGATGGCCATACCCTATTCCAAAGACCCATTTTGGCACAGGCAGGGAGGATACTGGAAAAGGTTGTGAAATTTGGATTTGCATCCACCAATTGCATTTTCTTGAAAATTTCTAAAGACTTTTCAACAAATCCATTTTGTACATATCCTGCAATCATAGCATTCCATTAGATGGCATCTCTTTGAGGTGTTTTGCCAAATAGTTCATGTGCCTTGTCTATGCTTCCACATTTTACATTCATGTCTTCTAGGGTAGTTGCAACTACAACATCTGATGAAATTCTCATTCTGCATGCTTTGATGGATGTCCATACCATGTTCCAAAGATCTCATTTTGTCACAGGCAGGGAGGGTGCTAGAAAAGGTTGAGGAATTTGGTTTTATGCCCGCCAATTGCATTTACTTGAAAGTTTTTAAAGCCTTTTCAAAATAGTAACACCATGATAAAATGAGCATGTACATAAAGAATTTAAAAACATATCATGAATAAATAAGATGAAATTTACTTTTATTTGGGTCAACATGAGAAGGTAAGGACTATGTTAGAACTTTGTATAAATACCCCTATAATGTCAAGAAGAGGAAAATGCAAAGAGTGATAGTGACATAGAGAAGATGGAACATGGGAGGTTACATACAAATAGATGAACTGGAAACACAAATAAAGCTAAATATTTCAACAACAAGTACTCTAATCTTCAATAACATGTTGAAGTAGAAATTGATGCAAGTGACTACATGCCATTGAAGTATTCTTAGTATGTTGAAGTCATTTGTAAAGGAAGTTATTTGTATGTATGCTTCGTATGTAGATATGCTTAGGAATTAGGAACAAATAGTAACACAATTATAAAATGAGCATGATTATCTCTAGAGGGGGAAAGAGATAGGGAGAGAAAGAGAGAGGGAAAGAGGGGGGAGGAGATTGAGAGATATAGAGAGGAATAGACAGAGAGAAGAAGAGATGGGGGAGATGGGAGATAGAGAGGGAGATAGACAAGGGGAGAGAGATAGCGAGACAGGGGAGATTGATATATATATATATATATATATATATATATATATATATATATATATATATATATATATATATATATATATATATATATATATATATATATATATATATATATATATATATATAGAGAGAGAGAGAGAGAGAGAGAGAGAGAGAGAGAGAGAGAGATGGGGGAGATAGAGAGATAGGGATAGAGGGATAGATAATGAGAGGGGGAAAGAGATATAGAGAGAGAGGGAGATATAGAGAGAGATGGAGGGGAGAGATGGGGGAGAGGGGAGATATAGAGAAGAAGAGATGGGTGGGAGGAGATATAGAGAGACATGGATAGAGAGGGAGTGATAGAGAGGGCAAAGAGAAAGGGGATAGAGACATGTAGAGAGAGAGGGGGCAGATTAAGAGAGGGAGGGGGGAGAGAGACATGGGTGATAGACATGGAGAGAGAAATAGGGGGAGATTGAGAGATATAGAGGGAGGGATATAGAGAGAAAGAGGGGAGAGAGGTGGAATTTAAAGTGGGAGAGATGGACAGAGAAGAGAGAGGGGAAGAGAGAGGGAGAGAGAGGGATAGGGGGAGAGAGAGACAGAGAGGGGAGATAGAGGAATGGGGAGAGGGGAGATAGAGACATAGGGATAGAGATGAAGCAATAAAGAGGGGTAAAGGGAATATGGGAGAGAAAGTGAGAGAGAGAGAGAGAGAGAGAGGCGAGATTGAGAGATATAGAGAGAGGATAGATAGAGAGAGAGATAGAGGGGAGAGATGGAGGAGAGGAAGATATGGGGGAGATGGGAGATATATAGATATATAGGGATAGAGAGGGACAGATGGAGAGGGGGAAAATATAGGGGAGAGAGTTAGGAGAGAGAGATAGGGGGAGAGAGACAGGAAGAGAAAGAGACGGTGAGATCGAGAGATATAGAGGGAGAGAAAGAGAGAGGGAGAGATGGAACAAAGGGGAGATAGAGTGGGAGAGGTAGAGAGGGAGAAAGATACAAGGGGAGAGAGATAGAGAGAAGGTGATATTTAGAGATATAAAGAGAGGGAGAGATAGAGAGGGAGATATAGAGGGGGAAAGAGATAGGGGAGAGAGATAGGGAGATAGAGAGGGGGAGACCAAGAGAGATATAGAGAGAGGTATATATATATATATATATATATATATATATATATGGGAGAGATGGGGGAGAGTGGAGATAGAGAGATACATGGACAAAGAGGGAGAGATAGAGAAAGGGGGAGAGATAGGGGAGAGAAATAGGGAGAGAGAGAGAGGGGGGACTGAGATTGAGAGATATAGATAAATAGAGAGAGGGGAGGTAGAGAGATAGGAATAGAGAGGGAGAGATAGAGAGGGGGAGAGAGAGGGAGATAAAGAGATAGGGATAGAGAGAGAGAGAGAGAGAGAGAGAGAGAGAGAGAGAGAGAGAGAGAGAGAGAGAGAGAGAGAGAGAGAGAGAGGGGAGATGGGGGAGGGGGGAGAGGGGAGATGGAAAGATACATATGAAGAGGGAGAGATAGATAGGGGGAAAGAGATAGGGGGAGAAAAATAGGGAGAGAGGGGGATATTTAGAGATATAGAGAGGGAGAGATAGTGATAGAGGGGACAGAGAGGTGGGGATATAGAAACGGAGAGATATATAGAGATAGAGAGGGGGAGAGAAAGAGGGAGATATATGGAGAGAAATGTAGAGGGATGGAGAGAAATATAGAGAGATAGAGATAGAAGAGTAGATAGAGATATCTAGAGAGGACGAGAGCAAGAGAGAGAGAGAGAGGGAGATAGAGATATATTCCTCATCATCATCATATTTCTTAGACATGAGGCTACTATAGAGGGAAAGAAGATGGAGGGGTGACATTAGTTTTGTAAAGCATATTAACTAAACATCCAAAGGATTTCAAGAGATATAAAATGTGCTCGCATTATAATGTGAGGGCATTTTTGCCTGATTTATGAAATTCTAACCCTAATGGTTGTATTTTCCTTGGTAATCCAACTAAAAGGGTTGGACCTACCTTTTGGATGCATAAGTAGTTTTTAAAAAAAAAACATAGAAAATAAACAAAATCCTGAGTGTGCTCTCCATCCAGTTTACACATTTTCAATGTTAATATGAAAAAAATGTTAGTATGACTTCAAGTTTTTATTAGTTTTCTAACCATGTATTTTTTCTAAAATCTATAAACATTAAGGTTTCCATATTCAATTTCTTTTTCTAATGTGTTCTCTTTTGCAGAAAATTTACGCATAGTACATTTCTAGTGTCATTTTTAATACGCTTATCGAAATTTAAAAAAATACATTGTTAGATTCTAGACTCTATTCTATACACATTGATTTTCTTTATTTTTGATTAGTTTTCAAAAAATTTAGGGGGGAGCATGCTCAAATTTTTATTTGATGTGTCCACTTTGAAAATTCATAAAAGTCATATATTCATTAAAAAATTAATAGAAAAATTAGGCATAAACTACATGATGTTAGCTAATTTTCCACCAAAGTGATTTGTGAAATACATAAAAAAATGTCAACATCTTAGGGGGAGTGCACCAGGCACTATGTTATATTTTTCTAACAAAAATAGGAGCACTTTGTGTTCTCCCCCTATTTAAACCCCTTAATCTCCACCATTTGTAGAAAAAAATTAGTAGTTTAGAAAGTAGATTGTGAGCACTACAAAGCTTGTTTTTATCACATCTATTTTTGAGCTCGACTATCTTCAATTTCTATTCAAGATCAATTTTTACTGATTTCAGAGAAAAAATGACCACATATGACCCTCTTTTGGTCCCCCATTTCCATGCACATACCCCTCATCCAAGTTTATAGGCTCATGAGCAATTGTGTCCACTTTTGTTGTGCAAGAGCAAAGGTTTTTTGCACAAAATGAAGTCATTGAGGTTTTGTTGTGACAACTTGTTGTTCTTATTTGTGTGATTGGACTCAAACAAACTCTAGTTTTGCTCACATCCAAAAGCATTATGAGGTTGAGACAAATATAGAGGCCTACCCTTTGAATAGTTGGGGTATTTTCACTCCAATATTTCCACCAAGAAGCAACTACAAATATGATATTCAAAAGTTTGTAAGCAATATTTGTTAAAATTTATGAGTGAAGACTCTAATTTTTTGTTATCCAGGGTATGTGTGGTTCTCCCTTGCATGGCTAGTGGGGAAGAAAAGAGTTAACCTACTTGCAATTTTGCAACTCCTCAATAATCAAGGCCCTTGCCTCAACCTTAAGTGTCATCCCACAATTCACATTGAGAGGCCCTCTAACCTCTCCATTAACAACTATGAACTCCTTTGAGAAGAAAACTTTGGGTTGATGTAGTTTTTCATTGCATGAATGGGTTGGCAGAGTTGATTGTTCCACCTCTAATCAATGATCTTCCAAATAAATTCAAATTTTGCTTCCTATAGTATTTTTTGGATGCCCCTTTCCATATTCTCATAAATGTATTCCATTTGGTTTGCTCTCCATCCATCAAGCGCAAAAGCCTCACCAAAGGCTACAACACCTACAAATAAATTAAGCTTACAATTAAAATAAATACTTAAAAAAAGTGAAATCAAAGGATTCAATTTTAATTCTAAATTGAAGTTTAAATTTACCTTGATGATCTCTATAGCTCTCTTTGCAAAGACAATTTTGTGACTTCTTTCCATTAGCCTTCTTTGAATATTATGAATCTAGCCCATGCTTGGCTCCCAAACCTCTGTTGTGTTGAAATGGAGGTTGTTGTAGAACTAGGAATTAACACAAATCATATTCATTTCTTTTTTCTTCTTCTTCCATGTACTTTCAATTGAAGGTTTTGATCCAGTGTGTTTTGAGGAACCAAAAAATTCCTAGTGATTGGACACTACTTAAGCTAGACAAGGTGGATGTGATGTGTAAGCATGGACATGATTAGAGCCCAAAATCTATGTCATATCCACCTCTATTTCCTGCACCATATTACGATTCCCAATGCTGTTATAGCTGCATTTGTACTCATCCTCTCCAATTTCTTTTGATCTATCAATGAAAGGGTTGCAATCGTAGGTTTCCTAGTTATAGCAGTAAGAAAACCTGCACTTGAAAGGGCAAAATCCACATGGCAAAGTCTTGATCTGAGTAGTTTTTATTATTTTCAAATTTTTAAGTTGCCTAGCTTTACCAAATCACAATTTTTTTAGTTTTGCCAAGTCCAAGTCAAGCATGAGCCAAGTCAGAGCATGCACATTATGAACTTTTCTTTGAACTTTAAACAAAAACCTTGTTGGCTAGATGGTAGTTAAAAAAACATCTTGTAAAACATAAAATATAATCACATGAAAACTGAATTGAATGGTTTTGTATTTTGAATATAAATGAACAACATATAAATTGAAGCAAAATAATGTTATTTCATAACATAATTTGATAATTCAAACTTTTTCTTCTCTTACAAACTGTAATGCTTGAACCTCAGCCCACTTAGTAACATAGTCTGTGCACACTAGAATATACTCCTTGCCTGATGATGGTGGTGAAATTGGTCCACAAAGTCTAGACCCCATTGCTCAAACGGTTCCATCATGACTTGACGATGTAGCAGCATTTCCTGGGTAAAGGTTGGCTACCCCATCCTTTGGCACTGGTCACAGTGCTGCACATACTTCTTTGTGTCTTTATGAAGAGAAGGCTAGTAGTAACCAGCTCCAAGGATATTGTGGATTGTCCTGTGGAAAGAGTAGTGGCCACCAGATGGTTCATCATGACATGCTCTCAACACATCAAAAGTCTCATCAGCCTTTAAGCACCTGTGTAGAATGAAATTAGAACCACATTTAAATAGTAAACCATTCAACCATTTGTAGGATAAACTTTCTTTAACTAAACGTTTTCTTTGTTTTGAAGTAAAATGGATGGATACAAGCCTGTAGCTAAAAGATTAGCTATGTTAGCAAACCAAGGTGCAGTAGTGGATATGGCAAAAAGATGTTTCATCTGGGAATTTGTCCTCCACTGGTTGGTCTTCTCCTCCTATATGCAATCTTGACAGAAAATCAGCAACCAAATTAAACTTCCCTGGATTATCAACTATGGTAATATCAAATTCCTGCAATAGCAATAACCACCTGATGATCCTTGCACCTACTACTAGTTTATTCATTAGGTACTTGATAGCTGTATGATCAGTGTGCACAAATATTTTATATCCAGTGATATAATGCCTGAATTTGTTTATAGCATAGATAATTACCAAGAATTCTTTTTCAGTTGTATAATTTCTTTTTGCAGGGGTAAGGTTTTTTCTGATGTAATAAATGGCATGCATACTTTCTCCTTCCTCCTTTTGTCCTAAAAGTGCCCCAATGGATTCATTTGAAGCATCAGTTTGTATGTGAAATGGTAAAGTCGAATTAGGTCCCCTTAAGACTGGTGTGATAATAAGCTTCTCCTTCAAAGTTTCAAATGCTGATTGACAGTCTTCTGTCCACAGAAATTTTGTTTCTTTGTTAAGCAGGGTAAACAGGGGGCAGTGATTCTGCTAAATTTTCTATGAACCTCCTATAGTAGCCTGCATGACCCAGAAAACTTTTGACATCAGTCTGATTTTTGGGTGAAGGCAACTATGTGGTTACTTCTATCTTGTTCTGATCCACTCTGATCCCTTTTTCTGAAATGTGGTGTCCCAAAACAATTCCTTCCTCCACCATCATAAAACATTTCTCATGGCTAAGGGACAGTTGATTTTTATCACAGCATTTTAGTACTTTTCCAAGATTTGTGAGAGCTTCCTCAAAGTTATCCCCATACATAGTAAAGTCATCCACCTCCATGCATTCATTAGCCAGTTTAGCAAAAATAGCTAGAACCAGTCTCTAAAATGTAGCTGGCGCATTGCATAGCCCAAAGGGAAGAACTTTGTAAGAAAAGGTTCCCCAAGAGCATGTGAAGGTGGTTTTGTCTTGGTTTTCAGGTGCTACTTGAATTTGGTTATACCCACTAAATCCATCTAGAAAAGAAAAATACTTTCTCCCAGCAAGGTTGTCCAAAACTTGGTCAATAAATGGTAAGGGAAAGTAGTCCTTTTTTGTGGCCTTGTTGAGTTCTCTATAATCAATACACACCCTCCATTTCCCATTCTTTTTAGGCACAATGACAAGGGGTGAGACCCATTGACTATCTGAGATTGGATATATGAACCCTGCCTGGAGTAATTTTTCTATTTCAGTTTTGACAATGTCCTTTAAAGTAGGATTCAATCTTCTTTGTGGTTGCCTGACAGGTTTAATATCCTTAGTGTAGATATGATGGGTACAGATCTCAAGAGGTATGCCTTTCATATCTTGGTATTCCCAGGCAAAAGATGCTGAGTGGGAGACCAAAAGATGGATAAGTTTTTCTTCCTGACTTGCTGTTAACTGAGTATTTATATTAAGTGTTTTCCATGGCAGAATCATGACCTGTTTTGTGATTTGATCCATAGATGTGGTGGGTCCATACATTGGTGTCATGGTATTGAGAGGACAAGAATGTGGGAGTAACATGTGGAAGGTGGCTAAGTCCCTGTAAAAGGTTTCCCCACAAGGAATAATGTTGGCAAGGGTACAATGAGAAGAAATAAGAAGTTCTCTCTGAGGATCTTGGGCGAGTTCTATCACATCTTTATTGATTAGGATGTGAGTGAAGTCTTCCATTGTATCATAGTATACTTCTTCTTCTAATTCTCCCAGATGTTCCCTAATGGTTACCATAGCTAATGAGGCACTGTTGTCCATGTTCTCTGGTTCATCCACCCATACTCTTCTTGTGTAATGCACCGATGGTTTAGCTAGAGGATACAGAGATATTTTCTTTAGATCTATCCCATTAGAAATGACCATATCTCCAGTTCGACAATCAATAGATGCTGCTGTAGTAGCCAGCCATGGTCTTCCTAAAATCAACAGATAAGCATTTCTCTAGTTTCTAGGTTCTAGTATTAAGAAATCCACTGGAATTCCCATAAATCTATCACAACAGGTACATCAGTGATTACTCCTTTTGGAATAGCTGCTGACTAATCAGCAGGTTGAAGAATTGTAGTTGTGGATTGGATACCTGATAGAGCTAACCTGTCCATTGTGTGAACTGTCATCACATTAATTATTGCTCCTAAATCAACCAAAACATTTGAAATTTCTACCCCCGAGATGAAAACAGTTATGAGAGGATTTCCAGGGTCTCCATATTTTGGGAGGAGAATTTCTCCCATCAATAGATCCACTACTTTTCCTTCCACTTGTATTGTGGAGGGAAAACTTTTCTTTCTGCCTTGTGTTTTGATACAATACTGTTTAATGAACTGATTTAGTTCTGGTACATCCCTGATTGCTTGGAGAAGAGGAATTTCAATGTTTAGCTGCTTGATTTCTTGTAAAAGTTCTGATTCTAGATTGGTTTGGATTTGTTTTTGTGGAATCTTTCTCTGGGGAGCATTCTGTTTAAGCCGTTTTGGGTATGGTTCTAGCTTTTCCATCTCCAGAGCATCTCTAGAGCTCTTATCAGAATTGTGTTCAAGACTATTCTCTGAAGCTGGCCTTTTAGGAGTAACTCCGGAGTTGTCTATGGATAATTTTTCTAGCACTTTCTCATTAGTAATCTCCTCTGGGGGTTGATTAGATGGATTTTCAAGTTCCTCATCATTGGTTATTTCAACTATAGTTGGAGGAGAAGGTCTTGGGAATGCTTTACCAGAACGTTGCTAGAGATTATTTGAATATATAGCATTAATTCCAGCCAGATTTTCTTGCTCTGTCATGTAGACAGCTGCTTCCTGTTTATTGGACATGGGTTTGGTATAGGTTGAGCTGGTAAATGTGGTTGACTAACTGGTTCATCTTGTGTTTGACCCTGTGTCTTGGAGGATCCAGTTAGTAAAGCCTGCTGTTGAGGTTGGAAACATCTAGGTTGTCCTTGGTATTGTTGATGATATCCCTGTTGAGGACCCCATTGAGGTTGCATGTTTTGTGATCCAAATTGTGGTGGCCACTGTTGATTTCCCCAAGGTTGATTTTGCCAATTTTGGTTTTGCCAATGTTGACTTGGCCAATCCTGTTGTCCCCAAGGAGGATTATTTTGAGGGCCATGCCAAGTTGGATTCCACTGATTATTTCCCCAATTAGAAGGACCCCTGTAAGAGGATTGGTTTGGATACTGATTATAAGGGAAATTTCCAGTTTGTTTTGTCCCACATAGTTCAACTCCTCTTCTATCACAACATTCTTTTTACTCAATCTTTTCAAGGCTGGAAGTTGACTACACTTACTGGTAGGATGTTCCCTATCACAGATCTGACAAATCTCTGATTTGTCCAAGGGGCATTCTCTCAACAGGTGTTTGTTTGTACACCTAGGACAATAGATGGAGAGCGGTTCAGTTGCTTTGTTTTGATCAGTTGTTCTAGTTTTTGCTTGAATCCCATCTAATGTGGTATTTAGTTGGACCAGAATGTCTATTTTTAGATTTGCAATTTCTTCCATCAACTGTCCTATTTCATTCTTCCCTTTAAAGGTTTTGGATGACCTTACTCCATCTTGGGTTCTGGAATAGTTCCTACAGAGTTCCTTTATATCAGGTATTTCCATTTTGTTAATGTTCCCTTTTCCCATTAGGTCCAGTGCCTATTTTGATTCTTTATCCAATTCTTTTATAAATAGGGTTCTAGCCAAGGAGTGATCCATTGGATTGCCATACCTTCTCAAGGCAAAATTAAACCTATCCACATAGTCTTCTAAGGATTCTTCCTCCCCCTGCCTAATTTTAAACAATTCTTCATTTTTATTACTAGATCTGCAATAATCTTGGTATTTTTCTAAAAACTCTATTTCCATTTGATCCCAAGAATGGATAGAATCCTGGGGCAAACCCATAAACCATCTCATCGCAGAATCTTTCAGGGTTGAAGGGAATAGTTTGAGTTTCTAGTTATCTAATCCATAATCATAAGTTTGGCAGACTACTTTGAATTCAAACAAGAACTGATCTGGATCCTCAGAAGAAAGTCCTCTGAAATTTGGCAAATGTGCTGGTGAGATATTTTTCATAGGAGCATTATCTCCAGTAGCCAAAACAATAGGATAAGAGAAGGTTCTTGGAGCCTGATTTTCCTCTTCCCTATGATTATCATTTTCCATGTTTAGTACTGGTTCTTCTTCCTGAGGCTCTAGGAAATTAGGTTCTACCAAAGGATCTGCATCAACTTTTTGTTGTAATTCTTGGATATAATTGGCAAGTGGAATGTCTGGAGGATCTAAGGGATTGTTGTTTTGAAGTGTAGGTTCCAAATTAAGATCTAGGTTTCCTTCTTCAACAATATTTTGTAACACCTCATTGCTTTCCCCTATGGTGTGTTGTTGGGGTGTCTGCTTAATATATCTTCCTTTTAGATCTCTAGCTCTAACCATATAGATCTATTCTAAAAAAACTATTTTAACTCAGTGTCCCTAATTAACACAAACTTATCCCCGGCAATGGCACCAAAAATGACAAGGTGTCACTGTACCTCATCATTTAATCTATTTTCAGAAGTCAAAAACTAGGGCTGTGTCCATGGCTATCTGCAACTAGGGATTCTATAGTTACCAGTTTATAGCTAATCCTAATTTAACAAAAGAGATTAATCTATCTGCTTGTTGAATAAATGTAATGAATGCTGGAAAACAGAATAAAATAGGAAATTTGCTTAAAGCAAAGAAACAATAACATGCATCTATCAATTAAAACAGGAAACACCTTTATAAGAGAAAACTAAAACAATAAAATAGTGGTACTAGCCTCCTGCCTGAGTGGTGAGAGTGGGCCCTTGCTCCACACCCTTGAGGCTGAAGGCTATAGCAGGAAATCAACACAAAAGATGATCACAACTAAATTCAGTCCAATTCATTCATTTCTGCATTCATGAAAATATGGCTATCACAGAACTGAGACCTCCAAGAGTCAGAATAATTTTATCATTGTTGTTCTTCTACTATTTCTGAGAGTATATATAAAAATGAGTGATGATATATCATTGAACCTATCTACTAGTCTTTCTATGAGATGACACCATCTCTTTATTGTACTTAACTATCTAACTTATGAAAAATCACCATGCGAGAAAGGTAGACTTGAGTGGAACAGAAGTCCACTCAGAGGTCTAAGTTTAAGTCTTAATACACTTGGGCATCAAAGCCCTGAAAATAAGGATATTGGATTAGTTCAATTCGTAACTCATGCAAAATCTTTGAAAAGATAAAACTTTAGCAGTTTAACCAATAGTTGACCCTTCACCACTCAGGTGATGATTTGAGTGAAGTGAGGGGTATTAAAATTGCTGCTGAAAGTGTCTGGTCGGCAGCTCTACATAGAAACATGCCCTATTCTCAGGAGGCACTGGAGATAGTTGTTCCTGTCTGCAGCTCTGAAGATACTCCAGACTCTCGCAGAGCTCTAGAGAGGCATTCCCCATATCTTCAAAACTTTAGGTGTCATGGTTCTTTGTTATTGTCTCTAGAGATTATTGAAGACGATCTCCAGAGATGCACAAAATCATTGTTCCTGGCACCTACACCTGTTGATTCAAAAAGAAAGAGAAGTTCTACATTTTTCCATCAATTCCACGCACATTAGTCACTTAATCAGAACTTCTAATCTTGAGTAATCTATCTTAATTAATCACAAAATAGAACAATCTTGTTAACTTATTTGGGTGCAGACACTAGGAAGATGAACTGAGGGAGGGGAAAAAGAGAGGTAAAAAGATGTATTTCATGAGTGCAATTTGGCACTCATCAAAAGGACATATCATGGATGGAAGATTGTGCTAAGATTGATTATTTTGGTAATGTGATTATAGCCCATTTCTGCATATTGTAAATTTTAATGTGTATAACAAGTTTTCTTGAGGCAAACTTCATTGAGCTTGCACATGATAAACATGAATTTGAAAGAACTGCAATCCTACTTCAGTTAAAAGTGAAACTCAAATAGATGGCTCATGATTATTGGTATGTCTCATATCCACAGTTTGTAATTGTTTTTAAAATTATGGGTTTAAATACTTCTTTAACACAATAATATAGTGCATAATATTTCCACAATGTTATGAGTCATGTTCTTCACAGCTGCTGGAGTCTTCCCTATTGGTATTATTTGCTTGTTGTTACTGATGTTGGAGTCCAATTTTCTAATTTTGATTTCAATCAGTTGGCTACATTATGTTAACTTTCAAATATCTTACCAAGAGGTCGCACTATCATGAAATATTAAGAATTATATTTTAAGTTTGTAATATGAAGAAAAGTGGACTGGGACACCTCCTCATACTTACTTTGGGGGATGAAGGGAGTATGCTGCCCCTCCCTTTCCATCTCTCCTTCCTCTCAATCTCAAATTATACATCATAAAGAGATAATATGTAGAGGAAAGTGTATAGAAGGAATCACACAACTATGAGTCTGTGTAGTCAACGTAATGTAGAAATAACTAGTAAAGGGCTAATGTATGGTTTGAGGTTGGTAAACCATAAAATCCTCAAACCAGCTTCCGAACTACAAAAGAATCCTGAATTGGAGAGACAATGAATTGACAGAACTACAAGAGGTCACTTGGGTGGTTAGGACACCTATCTCAGACCCCACACTATCATTTTGAAGAGTTTAAGTTATAAAGTCTCCAAGATCTACCCTCGATTCAAGATAAAGTAAACTTGAAGCTCCTTCAGCCTTGTAGCTGCAATACATGTATGTGTAGTAACATCTACCAACAAGACAATACTAGGAATGGAGGATACACCTAGTGAAAGATTTAGGAGGGAAGCCAATTGAAACTCCCGATATTGCTACAGTTGTCATTGAGCAATAGGAAGTACAAGTGACAACCTCAAAAAATGATGGAGCATAATTAGAACTTGATGGATGGGTGTTTCAGAACAATGCTTAGAAAGTCTTAAAAGGAAGTGGTTAACGTCAACAAATAATCCTTTGCAGGATGTGGTTGTGAGATCCTTTGCAGGACTACCATTGTGACCTCAAGAAGATCAAGTAGAAATCCATATAGAATGAGCCCCCTGCCATGGACTATTATTGTGATCCCTTGCTACTGTTGTGATCTTTTTAAGTTCTAAGCTTCTCAAAATTAGATCTTTCTTGGACTGCTTCAGGCCCTTTGCAGGACTACTATGGTAATTGTTGTGTCATGGGATCTTGCACTATCATTAAATTGTTTCGATCCAACTTTAGGGTAGTTCTAAGGAAATTTGCTAGTGTATAACCATAAACAACTAATAACCATAAATGATTATGCTAGTGTATAAAAATGAATTAGATTAGTTGGATGCGTTAACATATATTTTTGTTTATTCGATAGTGGTTAAAATTATGTTAATATTTGTAAATGAGGATGTCAATAGAGTTCTTGTTTCACATGCATTGGTTTTCAATTTTTCAAACTTTTGCATATGATTATTGTTTAATTTTCTAATTTTTCTTGTGTATATTTGTTTGTACCATGCAGGAATGAAAATTGTGGATTACTAGGATATCAAACAAGTAGACCTAGAGCTAAAATTCATTAAAGTGATTCACGTTCAATAGAAAATGCTCAGCCATTAGCAAGCAGCACTCCACAAATTGATTTCTCTCCAATTCAGAATCCTCGCCCATTAGCGAGAATTGCTTCTGATTTTTTGCCTCAGCAAATTAACAGACCAAACTTGCCCGTCTCAACAGTTCCTGGTAGTGATTTTCAGGTACATTCCTAATGCTCAATGACTACAATTCACTGAATAATTGCACTGAAATTTGTAATTGAAGAAAATTCTATTATAGTTTCCATGTAGATGGGAACATTCATGGAGAATCATCTAGGAGTATTCCATGAATGTTACCATTATGCATTCAAGGATTTTCTAGTTTTGTACAAATACATTTCCTTTTACTTTAAGAATTTTCCTCTAGTAGGTTGTAGGACATTCCTACCAGATTCTCTCAATTCATGGAAAGCAACTTATTTTGTTGTTTGAAATTTGTAGAAATTGTCATCCTCTTTCCTATTAATCTTGCAGACATAGACCAGCATATTGAATTTAAGAGAAAATTTATTCACAAGGTCATTTTTGAACGATTCACTTTCTATAAGATATACTGGAATAGACAATAGTTTTGCAAGGCCCACCTTTTCTATCTAAAATTCTCAATAACTGTATCCCATTATACTTCTAATGGATTTATATTCCTAACAGGAAACTAAAGGGTTAAAAGGTGAAGGTTAAAAAGATACCCAAATTATGGTCAAATACAAATGTTTGTTATAATTCAAACTACTGGCATTGAGATCTGCTGGTTTTATATTGGCAAAATGAAAACAGATAGGTAGTATATGAGACTATGAGAAAACATAAAAAAATTGCATGTGTAGTTTTTGTATTTCCCAGCATGTCTAACTTTGGGATTTTGGCTGCAGATTGCTGCCAATGGAAAAGAGTTACAATCAGTGGTAGGAAATTCAAGTAGCTTAGTGGAAAAAATATTCGATCAGAGTATACAACTATTCATAAGGTAGTCTAAATTAAGTTTATTCATGTTGGGTATGTGTGAAGCCCAATTGTAATGGCTTTCTCTTGTAACCGATGCCTTTGCTTGTAACCAACTCATCTTCTTGTGATGACAACACCTTCTTGTAATGGCTGTCTCTTCTAGATTGTAGGCTATGCATTTGGTATCTTTTCTACAAGAAGTAGGAATGAACGTTGGCAATATAATATATTGAGGTTTGCTAGAGCAATGCACTGTATGAAAAACCAAAGTATTAATAAATAGAGAATCCTCTATTTTGTGGACATAGCCATTTAAAATGGTGAACCCCATTAATTTTCTGGTGTCCTTTGTTTTATTTTCTGAGCGTGTGTTCTGTTGTTAAAGATCTGCAATCTTTATTTTCTTTGTTTTTTAAATTTACAGTTGGTATTAGAGCCTGGTTTGAACCAAGGAGGAGTTGTGAAGAAAATTTAGTAGATATGGAAGAGAGCCCCAACTGGGATGATTGGGTTCAAGCTCTCATGTTTATGTGCCATGGCCATGAAGAGAGTCATGATGAAGTGGGAGCTATTCATTAGATGTTTTTGGATGAATTAAATGATGAAGCTGATTCTATTATTGAGGAGTTTCTTGGCATGTTAGAACCTAGCAGTGACATTGAGGAGATGCAAGAAATACAAAGTGTTGTGTCTCAATCTAGAGAAGAGGAAGAGGAAAAAGAAATATTTTATTTTGCTGATAATGACGTTTCTTTTTTCAAGTTACAACAGGAGGTTGTATATTCAAACACAATGTGTTTAAGGAATGGTCTATCTATAAAGAAAAAGGTTAGATTTAATTTGCCAATGGAAATAGATGATTTGGCTATTGTAGAGGATTTGCATGTTCTGATAGAAGCTGAGAATAGTGATACCCAGAATGGTGGAGCTGTGTGGTGCAGGAGCTTCAATTTACATTTCTTTTTCAAATATAATATTTTGTGACCTTGTTAATTTTGGTTTTTTTCCTAAGGATTTGAAAGCCATTTCTTGGTTTGTAATAAAGACTTAGTCATTTGTTTGACTAGTCTAATTTGGAGTTATCTTAGACCTATTTTCTAGGAGGTTTTCACTTTAGAAACTTGTTTTTATGACAAACTGCCTTTTCCATCAATTTACTGCTTTCATAGGCAGTTGTACGGACAGAATAGGAAGTGCAAGAGTTGGGGAAACTTCCTATAAACTTGAATCTGTATAAACATGCCAAAAATATAGAAGGAAGGAGTTTTTATGAAGAGAAAACTGTGTTTTTCTATTTTCTTTTGTGAAAATAGTCTTTGTACGGCCAACTACGGATTGCTAAGGAAGTGAATTTTTTAAAATGCTTTAGATCTTGGACGTGGCTCTCATTTGCAAGTAATTTTGGTCTTTGAAACATTTGGTGGTGTTAGTTTCATTTCTTTTTGTAAATATGGGTTAAACCCTCTTTGCCTAGGGTTTTGAGGTAAAATGGAGTTCTTTTCCTCTATCTTCTGAAGGTGAACAGTCATCTTTTGATGGGATGGAGAAAATTATAGTAGTTTTCATTTTTTTGATATTTGATAGGTTGTTCTCCTTCTTTCATAGTGGTTGGTATGTCTCTATCTAGTTAAAACAGTGACTAGTTAGTGAAGAAAAGGCATTGGACAGCAAGTGTAGAAGAAAACAGTCATAAGGTTGATAAAATGGAGTGGTTCTTTGTGTTTTAGGAGGGATACAGACCTGCAAAAGAGTCCTACACTCTAGACAAGGGACCCTTAATGCACCTCTTTCCCATTATCTTAAATCAGACAATCCTTAGAAGGCAAATAACAATTGTTGACAGAAAAAATAGTATGATGTCATGCACGTGGGTACAGTACGATCTGAAGGTTTGATGGATGGTAAAGACCTTAATTTGGTATTTGGTTCATGCACCAAGAAATGAAGGTCATAGGAGGTTTGTGAATGACTAACATGGTGTTAAATGTCTCCTTGTTTGCAAAAATAACCTACTTTCTAACAATGTTTCATTGAAGACAGTCAAACAGCTGTACTTCTTCTATCAGAGCAGTACTGTGGTGGGGTGTCAAGTCAGTGGAACCTGTCTTTGTGAATGCATGTGATGTTTTGATCTTTGTTGGGAAGGAGTGGTTGTAGATTGAGTCTTCTCAAAGGCTACAAGAAGAAGTGGTCACTTTTAAAACTGTCATAGGACAGTCAACCTCCTATTTGCTTTCCTCTGCCCTTTAAACACAATGTGGGCCTGCACATAAGTAGTTGGTTGTTTTCTCACACCCAATGTTGAGTATGCATTAAGCATTGAGGGTCACTTGAAGTCTTGGAAGGGTGTTGAAGGCTTAAGTCCTTGTTTATGCTACAAGAGAAGGGCTTCCTCTTTAACTCTGTCAAAAGACAGTCATTTGGTAAACAGTCCTATATAATTTATGGTTTTTTTGTTAGAAAAACTCTTGTTAGTGCTGTCCTCAGTAAATATATGTTAAGATTATGGTGGGTAGGGAAATCAACAGTAGCTTTGTTCATAAAGGTACATGATAGAAGCTTCCTTGTCACTGTCAAAAGACAGTCATATAGAAACTTGCTGTCCACTGTTGTATTAGGAGTGGAATGAGAGTTTTTTGGTCAGTTTCATGCCTGTCATAAGTCAGTATATGTTGATTTGTGTTGTTGATCATGTTGGTAGAGGTGTGGGTAGGAAGTTGTGAGTCAAACCAAGGTGGTTGTGTAGAAAGGTGGGATTGAGTAGTAACTCTCCAAGGTAAGAGTTGGATAGCCTGTGAGGAGGACACTAGATAGTGGTCCTAGGCTAGATAAATCTCTGTATTAGCCTTGTGTAGGCTTTATTTTCACAAACACCGTGGTAAACCTTGTAGAAGGAAGTTAAGGTCATTGAGTGAACTACAACCTTTCTACCTTCCTCTGCATCATATTGGTATCAGAGCCAATATTCTGATTGAAGAAAGTTTATGTCAGAAGAGGAAATTGAAACAGAGGCTAGTACAATGTCTCCCAAGACAATAAGCCAAGATGCCATCAAGAAGTTGGTGGAAGAGATGGTTGAAGCAAGACTTCAAGAAGCGAAACTGCAGGAAGAGAAGAAGTCGAAGGGCAAGACCAAAGAAGAAGGAAGTTCTTCAGACACAAATGAAGAAACAGAGGCAAAAGAGGATCCTCAGGAGCAGGATATGTCTGCAGATTAGAAAGCCTTCTTGAATGCACTTAAGGGTGCTCATGGAGACAGTGGTGATCCCAAGATGGAGGTGCCTACCTTCCATGGCAAGTTGGATGGAGATGTCCTCACCGACTGGATAGAAGCTATGTGCAACTTCTTTGATTACAAGGAGTTCAATGATAGCAAAAAGGTCAAGTTTGCCAAGACAAGGCTAAGAGGTTCTGCACTTGTATGGTGGAACTATATGCAGGGTGAGAGGGAGAAGATTGGGAAAAGTCCCATCACTAAATGGAGCAGAATGGTTGCTATGCCTAGAAGCAAGTTCATGCCACCTAACTATGAGATTCAAATCATAAGGAGATTTCAGAATTTGAGGCAAAAAGATATGGATGTGGCTGCCTACACAGAAGAATTTCA
Organism: Cunninghamia lanceolata; assembly: GCA_027924645.1. Lineage (NCBI taxonomy): Eukaryota > Viridiplantae > Streptophyta > Pinopsida > Cupressales > Cupressaceae > Cunninghamia > Cunninghamia lanceolata. Next base: position 1,270,952 of record BSBN01001670.1, on the reverse strand, counting down.
TAGACTCAGTATGAGGGCCAATCATAATGAAGATGAAAAAGGGATGGTGGCTAGGTACCTGAATGGACTAAAATACAATCTGCAAGATGAGATAAGTTTGGTGTTACCAAAGACAGTGGATGAATGTTTCCTGTTGGCCTCCAGAGCTGAGGAAAAGCTAAGAAGGAAGGGTGACCAAAGTGCCAGAGGTAGAGGTGGCAGAAATCAAAGAGGTAGAGGCAATTTTGGCCGTGGACAATTCAACAAAACTGAAAATAACAGCCAGCAAGAAACACAATCAGCAACAGAGCATAGAGGAGGTTTCAGAGGTGTTAGAAATCATAATGGTAGAGGCAGAAATGGTGGAGGTGGTAGAGGACCAGGAGTCTTCACTGGAAGATGTTATGGCTGTAACCAAGTTGGCCATACAATGAACAAATGTCTAGGGAAAGCCAGCAACTCTCATGATAGTGGGAAGAGAAATCAGTTAGTGAAAGATGATAACTGTGAAAGTGTGAATTCACCAATGGGAAGTGTTGCACCTATTTTAGATGGAGAGAGTATGATGATAAAAAGATCTATGTTGAAGATGCCATTGAAGCAAGAACCCCCTCAGAGAAAGAATCTTTTCAGAACCCAAGGCCTAGCCTATGGGAAACTTTGCAAAGTCATAGTGGATTTAGGGTCTACTAAGAATGTGGTATCCACTGAGATGGTTGAGAAGTGCAAGTTGAAGAGGCTGCCTCATATCAGTTCTCACAAGATTTTTTGGTTGAACAAGAACCAAAGTTTCATGGTGGAGGAACAAGCTTGGGTTGAATTTGCAATTGGTGACTACAAGGACAAAGTGCTGTGTGAAATCATTCCTATGGATGCATGTCACCTGCTTCTTGGTCATCCATGGCAGTATGATGTTAAAGCTCAGCATGATGGTGAGAAGAACACTTATGTCATCACCAAGAATGGAAGGCCATTCAAAATGGATCCTTTGTTGGAGCAGCCTAGGGGAAAGGAAAATAACAGCAGTGTCACGTTGGTAAATGGAAATGAGTTCTTAAACATTTTGAAGGAGAATGACAACCAGGGGTATGCCTTGGTCATGAAGCCCAAGAGTGGATCAGATCAGCAAGATCAAAAACAGAAGGAGATTCCATTGGAAGTACAGCAATTCTTGGATAAGTATCAAGACCTTGTGGTAGAGGAAGTTCCCAACTCCTTACCACCCATGAGGAATATTAGTCATCAAATTGACTTAATACCTGGTGCTACGTTGCCTAACAAGGCTACATATAAACTGACACCACAGCAAAATGAAGAGGTGGCAAGGCAAATTCAAGATCTCCTAGAGAAAGGGCTGATTAGGAAGAGTCTAAGTCCTTGTGCAGTTCCAAGTGTACTTGCTCCTAAGAAGGATGGAAAGTGGAGGCTATGCACAAATTCCAAGGCCATAAACAAGATCACCATAAGATACAGATTTCCAATGCCAAGGATTGAAGATCTCTTGGATTACCTGGGAGGATCATGCTATTACTCAAAGATTGATTTGAAATCTAGATATCATCAAATCTGGATCAGACAAGGAGATGAATGGAAGACCGCTTTCAAGACCAATGAAGGTCTTTATGAATGGCTTGTTATGTCATTTGGTCTTCGTAATGCACCAAGTACATTTATGCACCTGATGAATGAGGTATTAGTTGAATTCATTGGTAAATTTGTTATTGTTTATCTTGATGACATACTAATCTTCAGTAGGACAAGAGAAGACCATGTGAAGCATGTTGGACAGGTGTTGGCGAAGCTGCATGAGCACAAGTTGATGATCAACTTAGACAAATGTGAGTTCATGAAAACTGAACTTGTATACTTGGGATTTATCATTTCTAATGTCTGTTTGAAGATGGATCCCTCTAAGGTTGAGGCTATTATTAGTTGGCCTACCCCAAAAACAGTGGGAGATGTGAGAAGTTTCCATGGATTGGCAACTTTCTATAGGAAGTTTATCAGAGGTTTCAGTCACATTAGTGCTCCCATCCTCAACACCATCAAGGGTGGAGTCAAATGTAGATTCTAGTGGACGAAGGAAGCTGATGATAGTTTTGAGTTGTTGAAAACAAAGGTGGCTGAGTTACCTACCTTAGTACTCCCTGATTTTGATAAGGTATTTGTTGTTGAGTGTGATGCAATTCAACAAGCTATTGGTGATGTTCTTAGCCAGGAAGGACATCTAGTGGCATTCTTTTCAGAAAAGTTGAATGAAGCCAAGCAAAGGTATTCTACCTATGACTTAGAACTCTATGCAATGGTGCAAGCTCTTAAGAAATGGAGACATCATTTGCTGCCCAAGGAATTTATTGTGTTTACTGACAATCATGCTTTAAGCTTTCTTAACAGTCAAGAAAAATTGAACCATAGACATGTTAAATGGATGGAACAGCTACAAGTTTATACCTTCACAATTAAGCACAAAAGAGGTGTCTCTAATAACGTGGCTGATGCATTGAGTAGGAGGTTGCTTCTTGTTCATGAAATTCAGTTAGAAAGCATGGGTATTGACTGTTTAAAAGAGCTGTATAAAAAAGATTCTGATTTCAAAGAGGCTTATGATGTTTGTGTGAACTTGGCTAACACATTCCATGGAGAGTATGCAGATTTTGTTTTGCAGGAAGGCCTCTTGTTTAAGGGCAATTTGCTGTGTGTCCCTAAGTGCTCTATGCGAGACAACATCATCAAGGAGAAGCATAATGGTTCTTTAGGAGGACATTTTGGCTTGGACAAGACACTAGAACAAGTCACAAGGTTCTACTTTTGGCCAAAGGTATAATCAGATGTGTGAAAATATCTAGCTAGTTGTGCAATCTGTCAGAGAGCCAAAGGGGTCTCTTCAAATGCAGGTCTATACCAGCCCCTTCCCATTCCCAATAGACCTTGGGAAAGTATCAGCATAAATTTTGTGCTTGGGTTACCCAGGACAGCCAGAGGGGTGGATAGTGTGTTTGTCATTGTTGATAGGTTCAACAAGATGGCTCATTTTGTGCCATGTAAATGAACAAATGATGCATCTCATGTTGCAGGTCTATTTTTCAGAGAAGTAGTAAGGATACATTGTTTACCATTGTCCATTGTAATTGATAGATATTCTAATTTTGTAGGTCACTTCTGGAGGACCTTGTGGAAGAAGCTGGGCACACAGTTGTCCTTTTCATCAGCCTACCATCCAAAAACTGATGGTTAGACTAAGGTGGTTAATAGATCACTTGGAAACCTTCTCAGGTGCCTTACAAAGCAGCATGGCTTGGCATGGGACTTGGTTATCAGTCAGGCTGAATATGCCTACAATGATTCAAGGAATAGGAGCACTGGTAAAAGTCCTTTCGAGATAGTTTATGGCTTTCATCCAAGAGGGCCACTTGAGCTGAAGGATCTCCAAGGTTGGGATAGAAGGAGTGCACTTGGTGAAGAGTTTGCTGCCTCCATGAAAATAGTTCATGATCAAGTCAAGTTGCAACTAGAAAAATCAGTCACAAAGTACAAAGAAAAGGCAGATTTGAAGAAAAGAGAAGTACAGTTCAAAGTTGGTGACTTAGTCATGGCATATCTGAAGAAAGAGAGGTTGCCAAAGGGTCAGCCAACTAAACTCCTGATGAAGAAGATTGGGCCATGCAGGATAGTGCACAAATTCAGTCCAAATGCATATGAGATTGAGCTACCAGATGGCCTGGGTATCTCTCCAATTTTCAATGTTTGTGATCTTTTTCCTTTCAGACCTCCATTACCTAATGAAAGTGGATCAGATGTGGTGACTGAAGATGCTGATTGGATCAAGGATTTGCCTCCAAGCAAACCTTTACAGTTGGAGTGCATTCTGGATTCCAAAGTTATCAAGAAGACTCGGAGAGGAGTCTATAAGGACTACTTGGTGAAATGGAAGGATCTTCCTGATTTAGAGGCCACCTGGATGACTGCAGTAGATATTCTGAAGCATGGCATGACACTTCAATAATTGGCAACTCAAGGGACTTGAGTTTTTCCCACGGGGGGAGTATGGTGCAGGAGCTTCAATTTACATTTCTTTTTCAAATATAATATTTTGTGACCTTGTTAATTTTGGTTTTTTTCCTAAGGCTTTGAAAGCCATTTCTTGTTTTGTAATAAAGACTTAGTCATTTGTTTGACTAGACTAATTTGGAGTTATCTTAGACCTATTTTCTAGGAGGTTTTCACTTTAGAAACTTGTTTTTATGACAAACTGCATTTTCCATCGATTTACTACCTTCATAGGTAGTTGTACGGATAGAATAGGAAGTACAAGAGTTGGGGAAACTTCCTATAAACTTGAATCTGTATAAACATGCCAAAAATATAGAAGGAAGGAGTTTTTATGAAGAGAAAACTGTGTTATTCTATTTTTTCTGTGAAAACAATCTTTGTACGGCCAAGTACGGATTGCTAAGGAAGTGAATTTTTTAAAATGCTTTAGATCTTGGACGTGGCTCTCATTTGCAAGTAATTTTGGTCTTTGAAACATTTGGTGGTGTTAGTTTCATCTCTTTTTGTAAATATTGGGTTAAACCCTCTTTGCGTAGGGTTTTGAGGTAAAATGGAGTTCTTTTCCTCTATCTTCTGAAGGTGAATAGTCATCTTTTGATAGGATGGAGGAAATTATAGTAGTTTTCATGTTTTTGATGTTTGATAGGTTGTTCTCCTTCTTTCATAGTGGTTGGTATGTCTCTATCTAGTCAAAACAGTGACTAGTTAGTGAAGAAAAGGCATTAGACAACAAGTGTAGAAGAAAACAGTCATAAGGTTGATAAAATGGAGTGGTTCTTTGTGTTTTAGGAGGGATACAGACCTGCAAAAGAGTCCTACACTCCAAACAAGGGACCCTTAATGCACCTCTTTCCCATTATCTTAAACTAAACAATCCTTAGAAGGCAAATAACAATTGTTGATAGAAAAAATAGTTTGCTGTCATGCACGTGGATATAGTACGGTCTGAAGGTTTGATGGATGGTAAACACCTTAATTTGGTATTTGGTTCATGAACCAAGCAATGAAGATCATAGGAGGTTTGTGAATGACTAACATGGTGTTAAATGTCTCCTTGTTTGCAAAAATAACCTACTTTCTAACATTGTTTCATTGAAGACAGTCAAACAGCTGTACTTCTTCTATCAAAGTAGTACTGTGGTGGGGTGTCAAGTCAGTGGAACCTGTCTTTGTGAATACATGTGATGTTTTGATCTTTGTTGGAAAGGAGTGGTTGTAGATTGAGTCTTCTCAAAGGCTACAAGAAGAAGTGGTCACTTTAAAACTGTCATAGGACAGTCAACCTCCTATTTGCTGTCCTCTGCCCTTTAAACAGAATGTGGGCCTGCACATAAGTAGTTGGTTGTTTTCTCACATCCAATGTTGAGTATGCATTAAGCATTAAGGGTCACTTGAAGTCTTGGAAGGGTGTTGAAGGCTTAAGTCCTTGTTTATGCTACAAGAGAAGGGCTTCCTCTTTAAATCTGTCAAAAGACAATCATTTGGTAAATAGTCCTATATAATTTATGGTTTTTTTGACAGAAAAAATCTTGTTAGTGCTGTCCTCAGTAAATATATGTGAAGATTATGGTGGGTAAGGAAATCAACAGTAGTTTTGTTCATGAAGGTACATGATAGAAGCTTCCTTGTCACTGTCAAAAGACAGTCATACAGAATCTTGCTATCCACTGTTGTATTAGGAGTGGAATGAGATTTTTTTGGTCAATTTCATGCTTGTCATAAGTCAGTATATGTTGATTTGTGTTGTTGATCATGTTGGTAGAGGTGTGGGTAGGAATTTGTCAGTCAAACCAAGGTGGTTGTGTAGAAAGGTGGGATTGAGTAGTAACTCTCCAAGGTAAGAGTTGGACAGCCTGTGAGGAGGACACTAGATAGTGGTCCTAGGCTAGATAAATCTCTGTATTAGCCTTGTGTAGGCTTTATTTTCACAAACACTGTGGTAAACCTTGTAGAAGGAAGTTAAGTTCATTGAGTGAACTACAACCTTTCTACCTTCCTCTGCATCACTGTGGACATGGAGTCTGTTGGTTTGGAGGAGTTAGAGGAGGGTTTTAGCATTGCCAAGCTCCCACCTTTTGTTGCCTCTAGCAGTGCACCATTTGGTTTTGGGCATCAGAGCCTGAGACTACCTACAAACCCTTCTGAGGGCTCTGCAAAGGTGTTTGTGATGGGGACTAGGTCATCTAAATTAGGTGAATCTAGGGTTGGTGATAACCCTATGGAATTGTAGTAGGGTTTGGCTTCAGTAGAGTTGGGAGCTGCCGAGGTTGCTAATGGTGGTGCCTTGAAGGTTGTGATTCATGAGCTGGTTAACTTGCTAGAGACTGTAGATGACATAATTGCTGCCAAATCTATGCAAGATGGTGATTCTGTGAGGTGCTTGCAGGAGAATCCCAACAAGGAATTCAAGAGCAAGGAGTTGCTGGAGAGTGCAATGGAGGTCCTTATGAGTAATAAAAAAGTAGAGGAGTCTCTCCCTTCTCAAATGCAAGATTTGCAAATTGACGGTTCCCCTAAAGAAGACAATAATAATTATGGGGGAGTAGAAAATTTTAAACAAGACTCTTCTAAGGTGAGACAAAGTGTGTCTAGAACTATTTGTAGATCTGAAAGATCTTAAGTGTTAGGGACTTCCAGTTAGCTCCAGTTCCGTTAGGCCGTTGGGATTCGATTATTGCAAACAATCTAGGGTCAATCTTGAGCTATAAATATGTAACATTGGTAATAGATCGAGAGGCAGATTCATTCAGAGATAGTTTTACTACATATTTTTCTGTCAGAGATTTACTAGAAGTTTGAGACTTTCTGCTGTGACCAGCGAATATCATTTGCCTTTATTTTGGTTGTTCTCAATTCAGATGGTTGATGTAACTGTGCATGTATCTGTGCCTCTTATATTGTTGGAAAATTAATGAGAAAGATGGAGTTTTGTGCCTTGGTTGATATTTTTTGTGTCATTGTAAATTGTCTATTTGTGAGCCTTTCAGTTTATTCATTATATTTGTTTATGTTAATCGTGCAACATTTTCTCTTTAACGTAACTAAATCTTGAGAATAGCTTCATTGTGCTTAAGTTGAGAGAGATACTTTATTCAGGCGCATCACCATAGATAGATTTGCTTTAACTATATCTTTAATTTTGTTAATTTCTACCCTTTTTCCCAAAACCCCCATTGAAGAATAGAAGAGCCAGCTTCTTTAAAACCTGGAGGTTGTTTCTAAGAAGCATTCCCACATCTCAGAACTTCCCATGTTGCTACTGGATTACACCCACAGATTTATGCATCAACAAAAACCATGGCCTGGTACAGTTTCAAGTGAATGCTTCCAGTAAGGTAAAGACTCAAACATATGAATCTCGCAACCCTGTATAGTGTTAGAGAAGGGTTTTTATTTTTATAATTTTTGAAAATGGAAAAGCAATATAGTTTCATCACCTTTTACTTTTAGAAAATGGAGAAAAACCTAGTTTGTGCCGTCAAAATTTGTCGCTTGAGAAGGCTTTCCTCTCTTCATACATAGAAATTCACTTGGGTTTGAATAGAATGATAAATGTAGAGGAAAATGAAGAGGTTTGAACTCATGAAAGAGAAAGGATGCTAAAAAGTAAGAGAAATGAAAGTATTTGGCCGTGGCACATAAAATATACGGAGAACAAAGTGCCATCAAGATATAATCTATTCATGATCAAAGAGATAATGCCAAACATAAGACAAAGATGAGTGTATATCATGCTGAGTGAAACATACAAAACATAGCCACAACTTTACATAAGGAAAGCTTTCTGGAGCTCAAATCGAGTATCATATCAATAGAAAATGAATAGAGAGCTCGAAGGGTGAAAAAAACACTCATTGTTACTATAGAGAAATGCATTCAAACTCTTACCATAAAGCTTTAGAGATACAACAAATGGTGTCCTTGAATATAGAGAAGAGAGCAACAAAAGATAAACAAAGTGAAATACATCAGAAGATGGTCTTGGCCACAGCTAGTAGAGCCAAATAAAGCTTCAAAATGTAGAGCTATATTATGTTTTGTGAAAGAAAAGAACTTACCTTGTCTCTTCCTATGAAAAATCAACAAGGAAGATTCTAGAGAATAGCAATGATGGTGAAGAATCAAGCTCAAGGGATCAAACCCTAGCTCATCATGGTGGTGGCTCAGAAGAACTCTTGTCATAAAATGTCAAAATTGCAAATGAGCCCGATAATTTAGGGCTTCAAGTGTTTTGTTTTAGGGTTCCATATTGCCCTAAGTTGATGTGATATTTTTATCACATTGATTTAAAAAATTAGAAGCCTCAACTAATACCCTTAGGGTATCATTTATCCCCTATGCATGTTTCATTGTCTAGGCTTTATGCCTTAAGTCCCTTTGCCACATATGCCTAATATGCCTTAGGATTTTTTGCAAAACAAATGGAGGACAAACCTTAGGCATTCTTTTTTAATTCAAACATTCAAGTATGCCTTCAAACTTTTATGATTTTTATAGAAAATCAAATGCCCAAAATCATACTTGGCTAAATAATCATATAAGCCTTGTATTATTTTTTTGTAAAGAGTCAAATCGAGACAAATTAGGAGATAAAACTGTAAAATCTATTGTGAAACATTATTAAAGCAATGCTTTTAAAAATTTCTTGAATAGTTGTTATTAAATGTAGTTAAAGCAGAGTGAATATAGAACAAATCTTTTCATTCTAGATTTGCTTTCTTCTGGGTGAAATTGAGCAAAATATGGACAACATGGAGCTTTTATTGATCAGCGAAAGCCTGAGTTTTAGGTGTTTTTGGTGGGACCACTTTGGAGAGCATTGTGACAGCTTTTACACTTAATTTGGACCAATTTTGGCTACTTTTTTGGAGGCTTTTTCTTGGAGATCAAAAATAGATCAAGATGGTTGTTTGTGAGTGAGATCACTGGAATAAGTAAAAATTCTCATAGAGAATCATTAAGTTTTAGGATTTCATTTTCACCTATCTTTTTAATCCTTTCCTTAGTAAGTCATTTAGATTAGGTGAAGTTACCAAGGGAACTAACTCACTTTGGATGTTCACTCCAAGTTGTAGGCAACCCACAGGCCTAGGCGTGTTCCCATGTGTCAATAGGTAGCTAAGTTGATAGCTTAGCAATTGGGTACATACTTTGTTGATAACAGATTTTGGCATTACCCAATGGGACTCTAAAATTTGCTTTAAGAGAAGTTTACCAAGTTTTAAAGGTGATGTTCTGGTACATGCAGCAATATTTCTAGCCTTTGGAGGCTTCAAGATATACCTAGCGACTCCATTTTTTTAGTTTTGCATGCAGATCTATAGAAACCATCTTATGAAAAGAGTACAAACTAGATCTAGTCCTGTTCTGTTTGATTATTTGTAATTATCTCCACCAAGAAGGAGGGGTCGGACAGCAAGTAGAATTTTTTATTCATCAAAGAGGTCAAGATCTACACCTCTGAGACTCAATCTTCCAACTCTAGTACAGAGAAGCAAGAGTCATGTGCTAATAGTACAAATACCAATGATTCCTAGAAATTTTGCATTTACACCTTTCAATGGGGGCAACCCATTAAATATTTCTTAGCATGATGACATTCCAGTTGCAGCCCTCAAAAGTCTATCATTTTTTACTAGAGTGGATCATACCACTCTTATTGAGCATATCCAAGATGTGGAAACATTGTGCTCTATGCATAATATCACCTAGGAAAATGTAGCACTAAGGATTTTTGCTGCATCACTGAAAGGGAAAGCTTTCTAGTGGTTTAGAGGACTCACAATAGGCTCAATCATGTCATGGGATGATTTGGGAGATGGTTTGCATCAACATTTTCAGGATAAGTTTGATCATTTGTTGTTATTGGAGCATCTGAGTACCATTAAAAGAGCTCCTCATGAGCACCTGGTATATTTTAACTACCATTTCCAGAGGACTTGGGATAGGATTCCCGCAATGGTAAAGCCTACCCAACAACATGCATTTTTATTCTTCGTTAAGGCTTTAAATAGTGAAATATCTGTAATGATTTAGTCTATGGGAGGGTTTACTCTTCCTAATGCTTTGGAGATAGCTATTAGGGAAAAAAATTACCTTATTCAAGTAGGAAAAGTAGCCCCAAGGCCACCTTTGCCCATTTTTCCTAAAATCCAACCACCTGTACCTATGGCTATACCTCCTTTAGCTATTGTCCCACCAGTTCTAGCAATAGAATATCAAGTTGCAGCTCAAGAAACTATTGTTCCAGCCCAATCCCAAGAGTTTCAAGAGATCAAGAGCATACTAAAAACCTTTGGGCATGAATCAGTGAGTATCAAAAAGCAAGTTGGACAAGAGCATAAGCCCTATCAAGTTCCATATCAGCAAAATAGGCCACCTTTTCAAGCTAATTCTCAAGGCCAAAGGAGAAATTTCAATCCTAGACCTTTCTAGTCCTATAATCCTAATGCTTCTAGCTCTTCAAAAGAGCTCATGCCTGCTCAAAACAATATAGCACAAGAATGTGACTGGTGCTATCCATGTCACCAGCCTCATAACCAAGCTGGATGTACAAATGGTATGAGGAATCAGGCTCTTATGGTGTAGAAAAGTTATGGTGATTCAAAAGGTGTTGCGAGTGAAATTTTAGTTTAACAAGATAACTCTGATGTGGCTTTAATGAATTGGCAAGGCACTAAATTTTGGTGTAAGTTATCCCCAATGTCAAAATTAGCTAAATGTACCAGTTTCAGCTAGCACAAGAACAAAGAAGAGGGTTGTTGATTTAGATAAGCAAGATGGAAATGTACAATAGAAGCCTGCTAAAGATAAATCTCAAGTTGTCCCTGCAACACAACAAAAGATGTAGATTCTGCAAAGAGGTCAAGTTGTATCTGGGAAGGATCAACCTAAGGTGCAATTATAGCCTTTACAAAGGAAAAATGATGATGTTGCTGTTAAAGGACAGCAAAAGGTGAGTCATGTTTCATTCAATGTTGTAGAACACCTTAAGAAGGCTATAGTTAACATGTCGGTAATGGATGAATTACATATTCCTGGTCAAAAGAATCTTCTACAAGATGTTTTTGTTGAGTTTTCTATTTCTGGTGGTACTAACCAAGAAAAAGCCAAAGTTGTACTTGCCAACAACCCAAAAATTAATAACAAGTAGCAACAAACTCAAGAGGTAAAGCCTCCTCCTTTTTATGTAAGTTTAATCATTGGGGATAAGATTGTTTATAACTGCATGATAGATTCTGGGGCAAGCAGTTCTGTAGTTCAACTAGATGGATCTTCGATTAAGACTACCGGGGTGATTAAAAATTTACCTCTTACCTTGCATGCCTGTCCCAATTTTACAATCCATCAAGATGTTCATGTTATCGACCTACCACCTCATTTTTTCTTTTGCCTCTCTAGGGAGTTTACTTCCAGGTTGGGTGGGTTTTTATCTTCTGATTGGTCCTATCTATTTTTCAAAACAAGGTATGGTATGAAAGTAACCATAAAATCTAAGCCTCTAGCCAAGGATCATATTGAACTATATGTCCCTAGCCCTATAAATACTAACCTCTACATCACCCATGGGAAGGAGGATCAATCCGTGACCCTAGACCCCAACACACCTATTGAGGATGTAAATCTAGATGAGTGCGCAGTCGAGGATCATGAAGATCACCTTTTCTGTCACACTGATGAGGTAGGATTAGGCATTTATATGATTCATGAGCCTAATGCATTAATTCCACATCTAGTCAAGGATCAAAGTTATCCTGAATGGAAAGAGAATCAGCTTTGGAAGCTGTATTTTGATGGTTGAAGAAGTAAAATGGGTGCAGGTGGAGGAGCCATGCTGGTTTCACCTGATGGAGATAAGTACTATTTGGCATTAAAGTTTTCCTTTAGCTATACAAATAATATAGTTGAATATGAGGCACTTAACCGCGGCCTAAAATGGGCCAGAAAGAAAGGTATCAAGTGCTTACAAGTTTATGGTGATTCTGAGTTAATTGTAAATCAAGTTAGAAATTTAAATGTTACCAAAAATGATTTTCTCAAGAAGTATAAGCATCGGGTTTGAGATCTAATAGAGGATTTTGATGCTTTAAATCTGCATTCTATTCCTTGAAATCAAAATAAATATGTAGATAAGCTTCCTACTATAGGATCTCAGTTTGACATTCTGACTGATATTCATAGTATAGATGTACAATAGTATGTAAAAGTGGTTGTAAGACCATTTGTACCAGATAACAATGTAAGCTGGCAAGTTTTTGATAGTGAAATGTTTTGCTAAACAAAGAACTAAAAAGGGTGGTGGGGTTTCCTCTATTAAATCTAGCTTTCTATCCTCCAAGGAACCCCAGGCTAAAGCCATTAACACAAAGGGTAAAGGTGTTGCCAAGTTAGATCATTCGGAAAAGAATCTTGAGAAAAAAATTTAAGGACCCTCCAAAGAAAGCTATGTGCATGAAGTTAAGGAGGAGGAATATTGTGACCTCAGACCCTGAGCCCAAAATTGAGATTGTTAACATCGAGCCCCCCAATAAACCTCACCTCAAAAGTAAGAAGGAACCTAATGTAAATGAGATCATTCAAACTACATTCAAGGATACTTCCCAGCCTGGAGGTAGTAAAGGTAGAGGTAATATTGAGGATCAAAATGATAGGGTTAGCTTTTCTCTTGATATCTCTGGTATAGAGGAAGAAAGCCCAACCAAAGGAAAAAAGAAAATTAGTGACCAATATATCAACCAGAATGATAACCTTAAAGATCTTGAACCCTCTACCAAAAAGATGAAGGGAACCCTTATACACTTTCATGGGGATAACAAGAAGGATTGTATCTCTTGTAGCCATCTGGTGGAGAAGGTTGCCACCCTCTATTAGGCTCTTGACCTTCAAAATCAGGCTTTAAAATGGTAGTTGGCTCAACTTCACCATGCCAAGACAAAAATTCAACACCTTGAAGTCATTACTCAACTGGAAACTATAGAATGGCCCAAGGAGAGCAAGGATGAGTTGTGGGATCAAGTGGATAATTTGGCCAGAAAGTTTGAGAAGTGGGAAAAGATGGAAGATGAGATTGTGACGATAAAAGATAACCAGGAGAAGCTCAAGAAGAATGTGGCAGAGTTGGTGAACTTTAGTACAGAGACTGTGAAAAAATCTGCTACAACCCTTTATGTGCTTAAGGAAGAGCTGGAAAAACGTAAATCCATGAGGGAAGTTAGAACATGTAAGGAAGCTTAGGATGTGCAAAATCAGAGCATGGTTGGCCTAACCAACAGGACTAGGGATAAGAACAAGAACAACAAAGGCAAGTAGGTCAGCTTGGAGATTGAGGTGACCTAGGGTAAGGAGATCAAGATTCAAGATATGCATGACTGGGACAAGGAGGAGAACATGTTTGAGGACAAGATGGAATTCCTTAATAGAGAATGGTAGGCTATTAGCAGCCTGAAATCTATGGCTAAGCAGCAGCTTAACCTGTTGTTAGTTCTTCTGGGTTTAGCTGGCTCTGCTGGCCCTTTTTGCTTGCTTTTCTATTTTTTCTTATTTTTCATTGTTTTACTTCTTGTGACACTTGTTCATCTCACCTTTTTGGCTTATGTACATGGGTTTGATCCCTTCCCGGTTACTTTTATCAAAACTATCGCATTTCTTTTTCACATTGCTCTTTCCCCCCTTTGACATCAATGACAAAGGACAAAATATTTGCATTTCTCATTCTCCTCATTTGACATTAATCATACTTTTTACCACTACTCTACTGTAACTTCCTTTCTTTTACTCCTCTACATACTCCCCTTAGGAACACACACCAAACTGCATCAATCAACAATCATTGTATAATGACAACTCTCACTCCTCCATACTACAACAACCAATAATTCCACTACCTAGTCTCCATGAGAGGTAGCCACCAACATCAGTCTAGATCAAGGAATGAATCTTGAGATCCACTAGACTGATGCATCTCCTTATGCATCTAGTTCAAAGAAGGAGGGGCAATAACCCCCAACTTCACCTGAAGATACTCAAAAGTATCCTTAGGAAGAGCCTTAGTGAATATGTCAGTAACCTAATCCTTTGTAGACACATATCTAAGCTTCACTTCATTCTCTACAACCTTCTCTCTCAAAAAGTGATACCGGATTGAGATATGCTTTGTCCTTGAATGCATCACTAGATTCTTTGTGTTTAGGTGAAAAAGTAGGTTTCTCTTAAACAAGGTTAAGTCCTATTCTTTCACCTAACTAAACATTAGGAAGACAAGAATCAACCTTGGGATCAAGCTATTGATTACTTGTCTATTTCCTAATGCTAATTAGGTCTATTTAAGGTGTCTAACTAAGGTTTTATCAAGTGTCTTTATTCACTAGTCAAGTAAACCCTAATTAAACCTTATAACAAAAATTAACAAAATTCAAAAATGAAGTAGGCAAAACAGATTCTAGAAACACAAAGAATAAGGTTCAGAGATCATGCACACAGAAATTGAGGGCTAACTGGACTAGGGCACTTGCTCATTAGTCCGACAACTTTTCATCCGTGAAAATCTTCCACACCAGCTATACGGTGACCCTGACGAGCTTCCAGATCTCAAAAATTTTCCCTAGTTGGACTAGGGTGCCCACTCATTAGTATCGAAAGTGTCGGGATCCAAAATTCTAAAATTCAATGACAACTATATTCATGATATCTATCTTCCTGTTGCTCCTTTTTTCCGTATCCTTTAAAACATGATCTGCACCTACAAAATGAGGAGAAAGATGATGTGGCTATAATGGATCTTGCCTTAGTCAAGGCCTATTTTCAGTATTCCTACCTCAAGAATAGCCAGAGATAAAGATTTGCAGAAATGTGTGTAAACCTAACAAAGTGTATGCAGAAATATCAAACCCTAGATGTATCAATCAAGGGAAGATAAATAACTTTCTTCAATTCAATAAACACATACAACTTCACCTCAAGGAGATGAAAACAAATGAAGACTTGTATGAACAAGAAGGCAAATCAGCAATGTTCATGAAGGTTCTCCAAGCTCGATGTTGGAGGCTTCAACCCTTCTCCCGATCATGTAAAAGGTGTACAAACCCTAGCAAGAGAAAGATAGTCTCAAGATCTTGATTCCTAATCTCCATCCATTGTCTCCATGATAGCAAAATCAAATCACTTTCAAGAGTTTCAACAAATCATTGATCTTCAATGTCAATTTTAGTAGAGTTTTGGCATAAATCTTGCATGAAGGTTGTGTGTGATGAAATGATTTTCAAATGTCTTTTTATATCTAACCTTAGGAAATTTAAATTTTGAAATAACATCTCAATATCGTGTGAAAACAAAAATTTGAAAACAGAATCCCATGGTGTATGGCGAGAGTTGACACCCCGCCAAGATTCAAATTCCCAAAAATGGGGCAAGACTAGGGCATGAGCACTTGAGTCCAGTCCCCCAAATTTCTGATCAGATCTGTATTTACGGGGTCCTAGGGACCCATAATCCAAATTCTCTTTCTAGGTACCATCAATAGTCATCTAAAAAAATGAACATTTTACAACTAGAGACCAGCCAATCAGGGTTTTAAGAAGGCCAAAAACAAAGAGGTTCAGAGGTCACCAAAGGTGAGGAGATAAACCAAGGGAAATTGTACCATTCCATACAGGAGGATAATTTCTGATGTAACATTTAGCCACACTTTAGTGGCCATACGACACTAAGTGGATATGCAACTAAAAGAGAGTAAATACATCAATCATGAAAAGAATAACCAAAAGGATACTATAGGGGAAGACAAATTGTTTTCACTGAGAAGGAAGAAGCCCCCAAGTCTGCAATCCTGGAAGACCACAAAGTTAGGAATTGCAACCTACAAAAGAACACTTGTCATAAAATCAAAATCAAATCAACTTGCAACCACCACTAATGAATTAGTACATAAACACTAAGGGGGTTGAGTGATGAGACATGATGAGGGAGGAAATCAAGGGAGATATATGCCCCCCTTGTTTCTACTTGCTTATTCCAAAAAGGAGAAACAAGGAGATATCAACATGCCTCAATTTTGAGGGAAACTTGATGAGAAATGTTTTATGAGGGTTGTTTGAAGAAACAACACATAAGCACAACACATTGGGTGAGATAGAGAGTGGAACCAGGATTCCAATGCAACAAACAACACAAAAATCTAAGTTTGACAGCTCCGGATAGAGGCTCAAGAGTGAAATAGATCGATATTGCACCTAGTTAGGGATAGGAATTGTCATCCAATTACTTTATGTAAAGGGAGTGTTTACTTAGCACTTACTCATTCTCGTGTCTTGTCATTGTTTAGAGGAGATAGAGAGAAGGAAAAGAGGAGGACAACCATGCCGAGATGACGCCCGTATCAGCCCCCACGACTAGAGATGGTCTGATCCCAAGTGGCAGAGAGGCATTTCAAGGCCAACGTAGGGTCCTAATCATATGCTTCTATTATCTTTCTATTTTGTTTTACTTGTTTTTATCATATATCATGCCAAGGGAGGCATCATGGATAGGGGTCCCTAGTAGGGGTGCTCAGGTCCACCTAGGGCGCCAGAGTCTCACTGGGGCACCCTAGTCCCTTAGGGGCGCTAGTATCCCTCTGGGGTGCCCAGGTCTTCTTGGGGTGCCCAAGTCCATAGAGGACAAGGGCCTTAGGTACAGGCACTTGTTACTATTTTAGATAGTAGTTTTTGGTTTGATGATGAAATACTGATAATACCACTTGCTTTTTGACCTATAGGATGTCTTGGAGACACGAGAGCACACAAGCAGTCACCTGATAGCACTACTTTAAGAGAGTGCTAGTACCATGTCTAACACAAAGAGAGAGCACTTACAAGTGGTGGGCTTATGGTGGGTGTTTGATATGCTGACAATCAGATTTCATTGCAACATGTTGATGGCATTGATGTAGAGGTGGAATGTAAATACATCCACATTCCACTTGCCTACAGGAGAGATGACTATCACATTGGAGGATGTATACAAGATCCTGTAACTATCTATCTGAGGAGAGACAGTGAGGGTCATGAGACATTGTACAGTGGAGTATACTCGCAAGAGTTAGTTGTATTGTCTGGGTCACATAGTTTCATGGGCAGAGCGAGGACATATTTAGCTTTGACTTCTAGAGCAGGGATGCGGTGACATCCCGTTGGTTCGAAGGATCATGATAGTCACTATTGTACTAGCTATCACACTAGATGGATGAGGCAATCACCTTCATGGGGTCTTGTTCACACCATTAGAGCGATGGAGGAGCACCAAACTGTATATGCGTGGGGGAGCAGTATGCTTGCGGACCTCTATCATGACTTGGGATGGTATGTCCATTATGAGATACACAATCTAATGATCTACACTTTATTAAAGGTTTGGGCTTTTGAGCATATTAGGTGCAAATGATTGACAAGGTTTCCTATAGAGTCAGCATTCACCCATCCACGTGTTCATGACTATCCACTAGTCAGATGTTGGAGAAATGGTGATCTATTATACTGGAGAGTTGTCTTTGATAGATTGCAGCCTAGCAATATTATCTAGAGACCATATCGTGGCTATATCTTATGGCCTGGCCAACTGAGACTTTTAGTGAGGATGCAGAAGGATCGGTTGATGGTCGGTTGCCTTGATCACATTGTGGTTTGGTTCTATTTTGATAGGGTGGCACGATAGTTCAGATAGGTACAAGATGTTCCTATAGTGCGTCTAAGCTATGTGCACACTGTGTACAACGCAGTCAGGCTGAACAATGCCCAACAACTGATAGTAGCAGATATACTTCTTAGTGATGATGATGGTCTTGGGGATGCAACACTAGTATCAAATATAGAGGATGTTGGTTGTACCCAAGCATATTAGACCTAGTGGTATATAGCTCAATCTGCTCCTATCTTTCCTCCCGGTCACCCTACAGGTGATGCTCAACCTTGGGCTGGTCACACTAGTGACACAGGGGTAGAGGATGATGTGTCTTACTTTGTAGGATACTATGATCTCAAGGAGGATGTGGAGGATGATGACGGTGAGGAGGAGGTTCCATCGTAAGAGGTAGCCACTGACAAGGAGACTAACTCAAGATGACAGTCTAGAGCTTGTGGTCTAGTCCCTACAGGTGTTGAGAGACCAAGTTAGAGTGTGAAGGGGGAGTGTAGTAGGTCTGTGTCCCCAGCTATAGATTAGACTACAGAGCTTGTGACACCTTTGGTGATTTAAGAACCATCTTGGCAAGATGGAGATATAGGTTAACTTGGTTTCATTAGTTTGATGATATTTATGTTTATTATTTATGATGGTTATGCAGAAGTCTAATATATCAATCTTATTTCTATTTTGCAGTTGGGACTGACGCTTGGCAAGACTTTGTGAGTCATATCATAATGGACATAGTACCTTTAGATGTATCTGAGTAGTGGGTGCGGCCTGGGTATTCACCATGGCCATCCGCTGGGCAACATGTGGATATATTTATGCCTTTCATCAAATATAGGACTGCTATAGAGGCCATTCCAGAGTAGTCTACATAGGAGAGAGAGAAGTTACTTCAGAGAGCTGAGCACATCAAGGATGAGCTTCAAGCACAGTGAGAGAAGATGGTAGCGGTACCTACATCAAAGAGAGAGCCAGTCATCAGTGAGTTCTTATTGCTTGAGGTCCGTCAGGTGAGAGCTAATAGAGACAGGGCTCAAGCTGAGAGAGACTAGTACCATCAGATGTACTAGGAGGCACATGAGGAGGTGATAGGGCTAAGAGGTGAGATCAAGGGTTACAATCGTGGAGTGTCTCTAGGAGTCATTCATGATCCATAGCAACACATTGTCAAGCCTCTGTCACGTGCACACCATGAGGGCCTGAGGGTATAGGTGACTGAGGTTCATCTATATGATATGTATATATTATGTACTATGACATCCCATTTTTTTATGAGGCATAGTCAATTCAGATGTATATTTAAAACTAATGATGGTATATATATGATGTTCACTTTTCTGTCTATGTGTAATGCTTTTAATCTATATCACACATGATTTTTGTACAATGCAACTAGTGATGACTATTGAAGGCTAATATGGAAATGTAATTAATGCCAATGTGACATACTAACAATTCTTTGTAGAACATATATTAATAGACACAATGATTAAAATTTCACATATTGCGTTGATTTTAATAAAGTACCAAATCTCCAACATCAAATGAACGTTGTATAACATGTTCATTAGACAATTGTTGTATGCTTTTTTGATGATCGTTGAGGTGCTCAAGATCATTTATTCATCTTTCATCAAGCATCTCAAGTTCTTACAATCTTTTCTCATGTTCGGTATCATCATTAATAATGTCTCTGAAGAAAATTCTCAATGAAGGAATTTCTAACTCCAAGGGCATTATTGCATTTGCGCCATAGACAAGGTTATACAGTGTATTGCCAGTAGCCATACGAATGCTTGTTCTATAGGCCCATAATGTATAGGATAAATGAATGCACCAATCCTTTTGATGTTTGTTAATAGTTTTTCATAAAATCTATCCAATAATTTTATTTGAAGCTTCTGCTTGGCCATTTGATTGAGGATAATAAGGTGTAGAGAAGTGATGTTGAATATGATATTTTTTGAGAAATTTCTTCACATCCTTGTTCTAAATCGTGTACCATTGTCAGAAATGAGGGAGGAAGGTATTCCAAATTGAGAAATAATGTTATCTTGTATAAACTGACAAATTACGTTAGTAGTCGTGGATCATAAAGGGACAACTTCGACCCACTTTGTGAAGTAATTAGTGCTAGTAATGATGAATGTATGCCCTTGAGAGGAGGGTAGAGAGATTTTACGAATTAGGTCCAAGCCCCAAATAGAAAATGGCCAAGGTGAAACTTGGGCATGAAGTTCTTGAGCGGGAGCTCGGATTAGGTGCTTATGTTGTTGACATTGCAAGCATTTCTTGACATAAGCAAAGGAATCTTGTCCCATGTGTTGCCAATAATAACCCATTCGTAACAATTTTTGTATCAAGGATTTTCCCCCAAAATATCCTCCATAGGCACCAGAGTGAGCTTCCTCTAAAGCTGTCGAGATTTCTGAATTGCTTAAACATCAGAGTAAAACTCCATTATAGCTTCATCTATATAACACATTCCACACAATAATGTATCGTGCTACTAGTTTACATAGACGGATTTAGGCATTCTTAGATGTTGAACTAGGAATGGTTCCATCACACAAATAATTGAATATATAGGAGAACCATTCATCAATATATGTATTATCACTTCATTCTAAATTTGCAACTATAAGATCTTCAATTGTTAGTGTTTTAAGATTATGGATAATGAAAGAAAATTCCTCAAGAGAATCATCAAGGGATATAAGGGAAGTTGCACTTTCCATTGCATCCGCATGTCAATTATCTTTCCTAGGAATAATATTTATTGAAAATGATGTGAATTGTTTTAAGAGAGATAGTGCAAACTCACGATACTAAGATAATTTGTCATTCTTGGTTTGATATGATCCAGTTATTTGTCATACAATAAGATGTGAGTCACTATATATTGTAATATTTTTGATATTGAGAGCCAAGGAAGCATGAAGTCATACAATGAGAGCTTCATACTAGGCAATGTTGTTTGTGCATGAGAAATCTACGTGGTAAGACATAGGAATCGACTTACCTACAGGGGGTATTAATATAACACTAGCACCAGAGCCGGTTTGACATCTTGATCCATCGAAGTGCAATTCTCATTTATCATCCTCAGTAATTGCTAAAATTTGGTCATCGAGAAATATGTCCTAATGTTGTGTAGTAAAAGGTGAAGGACCTTCAACTAACTAATCAATAAATGCTTACCCTTTAATTGGTTTCTGAGAAATGAACTTAAGATCAAATTTAGTTAAAAACATAACCCATTTAGCAACATGACCCGACAAGTCTATTTTTGCAAAAATGGTGTTTCAAAGGGTCAAATTTTATCATCACATGTATTTCAGCATTCAAAAGATAATGTCAAAGCTTCTGTGTTGCAAACACTAAAGCTAGGTAATGCTTCTTGATAACAATCTATCACACTTCATAATCGAGCAAAGTTCGGCTGATATAATAGATAGCGCATTCTTTGCCTTCAGCATTATGTTGCACTAACAAGACTGCCAGGGCATTATTAGATGTTGAGATAGATAATAGGAAAGGTTTGTCAGGTATAGCAGGTTGTAAAATAGAAGGATTAGTTAAATAAGCTGTTGATGGTGGTTTTAGCACACAGCAACGCAGGTGTGATTGTTGATTTCACACCTCTCTTGAAAAGTATCTTACCCTATGTAAGACTACTCCAAGGATAATACAGCTAGGTCTTAGCTTGCTTGGAATCTCTCAATGGTTATGTTCTAGCTATATCTACAAAGGGGTCTTACATGCAATCTGCAAATCTTCAGGTTTGGGACAGCAAATACACATAAACCCTATTATGATTTTTAGCTGATAAACCAAGATAAAGTGCTATGGAAACTTCTAGTCTAAAAACTAATCAGTGGGTTTAAAGAAAATGCAAAAGGTTTAGGGTTTTAGAAGGATCCTAAGTGACATTCATGATGCAAGGGTTATCTTCAGTAGACAAATATTCCCAAACTTTAAACCAGTTTTTTGAACTACCAAACTGAAATGGGTGTTACAGTACTACAGAAAACGGTGCTATCTTCAATGGAAGTCGAAAGATTTTCAGACCACATTCATTCGTTAAATACCCAATAAACAGCGCAACTTAACTCATAAAATGCAGTTGAACTTCAGCACAAATAATAAACCCAGACTAACTTTACACAGCTATTTACCATCAACAAACAACTAAAAGTATGGACTTGGAACATTCATCAAATACTGCAGCAAACCATTAACATCATAAAAGCACAACTAATCTAACTATGGGAGAGCAAGAAGCAAACCATGAAAACCACAATGAATCAACACAAGATACAAATTCTCAGAAATACCGCAGAAACTTGCTTTGTATTAATTCAAATGGCACAGAGTCAACAATTTGGCATCAAAATCTCTCTTACAAAAAGTGGAAATGGCAGCCCTTTATATAGAAAGCAGCATACCCTAGCTCTCAAATGAACGGTGGAGATTAACTCAACACCGATAGTCCAGATTACATGGCATTTAATGAGATACATCAGTTTGTTACATTTTCAGATTTGCCTTTGTCTTGTAGGAAAATGACAAAATACAGGTTGCAAATACATTGAATCTGGACAAAATGGATACCCATTTGGTTATACATGATGAAAATTCAATTTTCAAGGCCTAATAAAGCCAAAATAGAGTCACATGACACTTGAAAACTTGAGCTGATGTGGATCCACGGGATTCCAAGTGCTGACTGGATCAAAAAGGAGTATTTGGCACTTTATTAGTGAAGATATATCCAATTGGATGCTTGCTGGACTGATTATTGATGACTGGCCTGCTGGGACAACTGTATGCATGTCTTGGTGATCCGATCCAAGGTCATTTGAGTGGCATTTTGGGAAAAATATCAAAAATATAATTTTTGGTATTTTCTACATTGTAGTAAATTGCATTTTCGGAGGCCTTCAGAGCGGAATGGGGGCTTGAAACCTATTGGCAGCTTGGTGTTAAGCCTAAGCAGTTGGTAGCTCAAACTAGACAACTAGTTTATCTTTCCAACGAGTCCAAGAAGTTTAAATTCTGATAAAATAGCTAGGAGTTATGACCCCCGGACTGGATCACTAAGACATTGGACTGGATCTATAGGAACAACAATGATTTGGCATGATCTTCTATGTCTTTTAGCTCCTGAGACTCATCTTTATCATCTTGGACATTATACTGACTTCCTTTCGCATGTGCAGCAGCAATTTGGTTGATAGAATGTTGATTCTGCATCTCTGGGTCAGTACTGCATATCTGCGTGTACATCCTTCCAGGACGGCTCCAGTTCACTCCTTTGTGCTCTCCAAGACCTACAATTCACAATGCAAAGCATCAATTTCATCTTAACAAGTCATTTTTCATCAATTTGGATCAAACCATGTCCATTTGCAGTCACAAATCAGTCAAAAACAACTCATTGTCAATGTTGCCTTCTTATAGACAACTTCATAAATCTAGTGATTTTTGCATGATTTTCTGCATTTTCATCATTTTTGAGTACTCATTTGGCCAATATATTGATCTAGAAAGTTTTTGCAGTCATTAGGATCCATTTGTAGACTTTAATTTCATGTTTTTCTAGCATTTTCTGTAAAAAGCGGGATTTTTGGGGTTGTCCGACCTTTCATATGCAGTAGCATTAATTATCGTAAAATGTGCCAAAAATCCACACAAACTTGATAATATGTTCATCATGATATGAAAAATAGATATGCAATTCAAACCCATCAAGAAAATCCCATTTACACCTTAAAAAACCCAAATTTTGGCCCAAAATACCAAAAAACGCTGATTTGGGGTTGTTTGACCTCAACGGGGATTTTAGGTTCATCCGACCTTTGAGCGGATTTTGGGGTTGTCCAACCTTAGCGCAGATTTTGGGTTTGTCCGACCTTAGCACAGATTTTGGGTTCATCTAACCTTTGATGGCTTGCAAGTCGGTCGGAGGTCATTTTAGCGCAAGTCGGTTGACCATGATTTTAGCGCTAGCTTTGATAGATGCCGCCGACGGGGATTTTGGTCCCGACTGACTTAATAGTGGTTTGAAGGAAGTCAGTCGGAGGTCATTTTCGCGTAGAAGTCCGCGAGCAAGGTTTTTAGTGCCGAAAGTTGGTAGCGACTATTTTTAGCGCAAAGTCAGTTGATTCAATATTTAGCGCTAAGGTCAGTAGAGGCTATTTTTAGCGCTTTTTGCAGTTGGGGTCAATTTTAGCGCTAGATTTCAAATTTAAATATTTTTAAATATACTTTCAGGATGTTTGAGATAGGTTCCAGATCCATAGGATTTCATATGCAGATTCTAGAATTTTGTGGTTCCATCAGATTTCAGACTTAGCCATATTTCAAGATCTTCAAGGTTTCAGACTTAGCCAAATCAGGGCTTCAGGACCATGCATCGGGGTGAAAGCACATGAACCCCTTAGTGAAATCTAATGGAATTTGACACAGTTTTGCAACTGTAAGATCTAGAAACTAAGAATTTCAACATGACACATCCTGCAAAAGCAATCTCAAGGGCAATATTCAGTGACATAGGATTTTTGAGCAAAATGCAATAACACCCAATTCCAATGCAGAAGGCAACAAATGGCTATTTTTTAAGCACAAGACCACTCAAGATACTTCCAAATCAATCATGAAAAACATCAAATGACTCCAAACATGCAAAATACTGAAATTTGAAGCAAATCATGCACTCTAAGAACAAATCCACCTTCTCATCATCATAAGTGACAAACATTGAGACTTCAAACCAAAGCAAAAGAGGGGGTCTCCATTTGGCAAAATGGGGCGTGTGTGCAAGGCACAACATAAGCCTTTAAATCTTTGAAAGCTTTTTGACATTTAGAATTCCATTGAAACTTCAAATCCTTCTTCAATAATTGCGTAAAAGGGTGTGTCCTATCCGCAAGTTGTGAAACAAATTGGCGGATAGCATGTATCTTCCCTTGCAAACTTTGAAGTTGGGAGATGTTTTTAGGTATTGGCATATTAACAATTGTGTCAATCTTCTTTGTATCCACTTCAGTTCCATGATTTGAAACAATAAACCCTAATAGTTTTCCACTGTCTACACCAAAAACACACTTACGAGTATTTAATCACATGTTGTATTTCCTTATGCACTCAAAGATTTGTCAAAGATTCATAGCATGATCTTGGCAATGAATGGACTTCACCAAGATGTCATCGACATAATCTTCTAAAATAATGTGCATGTAATCATGAAATATAAGGGTCATGGCGCGTTGGTAAGTAGCTCCTGCATTCTTAAGTCCAAAGGGCATGACTACCCAACAAAATGTACCCTAAGGTGTTATAAATGCTGTTTTATACTAATCTTGAGGGTTAATTAAAATTTGATCATATCTTGAAAAACCATCCATGAAAGAGAGTAATTCATGGCCAGCTATAGAATCAACAATCATATCAATGTTGGGAAGTGGAAAATCATCTTTCAAAGATGCAAGATTCAAATCTCAAAAATCTGTACACATTCTTATATGACCATCAGGTTTAGCGATGACGAAAATGTTCAAGATCCAAGGTGAATAGTCAATAGGGCAGATAAAGCCATCTTGTAGAAACTTTTCTATCTCAGCTTTGACAAGTAATGCAACCTTAGGATTCATCTTACAAATATTTTGTTTAAATGGTGTAACATCTGGTTTCAAGATGATATTATGTGTTATAATCTGAGGATCAATACCAGGCATATCTGAATAGTTCCAAGCAAACAGTTCAGAAAATTCATGTAATAACTTGGTCATTTCTTCTTTCTCTTCTATTTGTAAGCAATCACCAATAGGGATAACTTTTTCAGTATTATCTTTCTCCATGAAAACATCAATAGTCTTTCCATTAAGTAGAGTAGTGTGGTCTAGAAGATCAGGTGATTGTGGTATGTCTTCAAATTCTTCATCAAACTTTAGAGTGGCATTTATCATGCTAGTAGTTTTTCCAAAATATGCACTAATGTTCAAACAATAAGGTAAGCCATGTTTATGATGGTAACAAGGAATATTGTCATAAGCACCTAAGAATTTCATTATCGCTTTGTCTATTAAAAATATATCCAAAGGAATTTCTCCTAGAGGACAACTAGTGTCAATCATCTTAGGAAATATCAAGTTAAGTGTTGATATTGTATTCACATTAAGAGTAGGACGTCTATGAGATTTAGATTCCTTGAAATGATTATATCCAATGCCACTTGAGTAATGTTACGAAGCGGATTCTATAGGGACTTTGATTCCTTGTTGATTAATACCACAACCATTACCTACATAATCACATTTTTTATAAAGGATCTAAAATCCTTGACCATAAAGAGAAGACATTTCTTTGGAAGAAGGTGGAGCTTCATAAGTTTCATAATCGGTAGTGTAAGTAAAAGTATTATATGAATTTGTCACCAAAGAATCTTTATTCTTCACATTCAAAGCATGAGAGGACATCGATGCAATATTTGATGTTTCGGGGACAGGGTTATTAACTCTATATTCTCCCATGGAAGAAGATGTAAAATTTAATGAACCCCAATCGTCACCAAGAAATGCATTCGATTGTTTGGACTCTTGCACAACATTGTCTGAGGCAAGAGAAGTCTACTAATCAACTTTCAAATTATTTAAAATTTTAGGACAAATGACTTGTTTTTGTGAGTCAATTTGCAAACAATTATCAGGTTCAAGATCAGCATGAATACTGTGCAACTTATCTTTGCATAAAAATTTAATTGAACGATGTAAAGTAGAAGGAACTACCCCAATGCATGGATCCAAGGTCTACTAAGAATCATGTTGTAAGATAGAGAACAAGGCATGACATGAATCAGGGAAGGAACAATCACAGGTCCTACCTGTACCAGAAGAGTTATAGTGCCCATGGATTGTTGTCCAACATTATCAAAGCCAAAGATACTAATTGTTTCCAGTTTAATCAAAGATGTATCAACTTTAATCTTGTGCAATAAGTTAAGGTCACAAACATTAAGAGCTGATCCATTATCAATCATAACTCTCTTAACCAGTGTCTTGTTTATTGTAATGAAGATAATTAAAGGATCATACTGATTCTGAACTTCAAGAGATGGTAACTCATGTTGTTGAAACAAAATGTCTATTTTTGTTGCATGCATACAATCTAATAGAGCTAATACATCATTTGGATTGACAATGGGTGGAACAATCACCTTTTGTAAAGCTTCTTGGAGCATTCCATGGTAACTAGGAGAAGTCTATATAAGCTCCCAAAGAGATATATTAGGAGGAGTAGCACGAAGTTGCTCTACAATATCATAATTTTGACTAATCTTATGTGTTAAATGAGGTGCTTGAGGAAGCATAGGTTGAGAAGCTAGTAAAGATATCGGAATGCTTAGTTGTTGTTTTTTTTTATTATTATTTCGAGTGTTATATGCATGAGAAACCATATTATGATTAAGTTGTTGTAAATTCTAATGTGCTATTTATTTAGCATAGTTGTAAATGTGATCAAGAGGTCGAGAAGAAGGTGGAAGACCTCTAACAATGAGCACCCATTTAGAAGATGGCTTAACCGCATCTAAACATAAGGTAACCACAATTTTTTAGTTTCCTAGATGGCTTAACGATAGTTTAGAAGTTGTAGTGGAATGTACAAATAAACTGAGTGATTTGATAAGAGCTTTCTATGTTTTGCTTCAAAACCTCTGGATTCTTTGTCTCATTTATTAGATGCAAGTATACAAATTTCAGTTTATTACAGGTCACAAGCTTGAACAAGATTATTCATGCCTTTTCTGAAATACTTATGTGGTGAATCTAATTAATTTGGTTTGTAAGAGCAGGTTTATTGAGAATGTTTGTGAGTTATATTGCAGTTTTAAATCAAAATATTGGTGCATCCCTCCCTTTAGGATAGATTTTGTATTTCAATTTTTTGTTTATTAAATTTTCTTCTTTCACTTTTCTCCATCAAGTCACAGATTTAAAGGGGCTTTTAAAAGGGAGCCGACTCTTCTAGAGGTTCATTCTCAAAATAGACAGACCCACATCTGAGAGCATTCCCATGTTGCATAGGATTTCCACGCTTATAAAGGCTTAGCATTTAAGATGCAATCCTTTATGACAACACTAAACATTAGATCCCTTAAGGATAATTATCCTCTTCCAAGTATGGATCATATTTTGCAAAATGTGGTTGGTTCAAAACCTATTTCTATGATGGATGGATTCTCAGGCTACAATCAAGTACTAGTCAAGGAGTCAAAATAGTACAAGACAACATTGTCCACTCCTTGGTGAACATATTTTTATTTGAGAATACCATTTGGGTTGAAGAATGCAGGATCAACACTTCAAAGAGAAATGGATGTGGCCTTTGCAAGCCTCATTGATGAAATCATGGTTGTCTACCAAGATGATCTTATTACATTCTCTAAAGATAGGAATGATCATTGCAAGCATTTGCAAATGATTTTTGACATATGTTTAGAGTATGGGATCTCTTTGAATCCCAAGAAATACCAATTTGGAGTAGAAGAAGGAAAGATGTTGGGGCATATTGTGTCAAGGGATGGGGTTAGAATTGATCCTAAAAGAGTTAAGGCCATTAACCTCATCTCTTAGCCTAAGAAAGTCAAGGGTGTTCAATCCTTCTTTGGGCAGATCAACTTTGTGAGGTGATTTTTCCCTAACTAGAATGAAATTCTATTTTATCTAAAGATGATCTAAAAATATAAAATTTTACCCACAAACAACTCTCAAGCATGTAACCTCCTCAATTTCACCTAAATCCAACAATCCAAAAGTACTTTGTATGAAGGTTTAATTAAAACGCAACACACAACCTAGATTAGATGGGCAATAGCTACACAAATTTCAATAACATCGAGCCATAATCATAGGATTAGACATCATAATCATAGTGAAAACATCAAATCAAAGTTATAAAAGAGGCAACAAATGTAAAACAGGAATGCTTTGCTATATTGAACTGAAAGGGGTACATCTAACTCTGAAAAATATGAGCCAAGATCAGTTTACAAACTCTCTGCCTGTGCTCAAGAGAGAAGAAACAAACATATCAACTAAGATAAACTAAGTCTTTCTCCCCTATTTATAACTCTAAAAATCTCCCAAAGAAAAAGCTAAGAAATCTTCCTAGAATAGCAAATTTGATCCATTTTCGAGCTCCACTGAAAAGCCAAAAATAAATCTTTCAAATCACCTCCAATCTGTATATGAAAGCTGCCAAAATCTTCCTCAAAGTAGACCTTACCAAAATCTACTTTAAAACAAGCTTTATTTACTCAATAAAAGCTCACTTTTTTTTATTGTCCTCATCTGCCTCAAAATAAAGCAAATTCAGAAAAAGATATTTGATTTGCTTTAATAGTTTTAACTACATAAAATAATGAAATATTAAAAGCAATTTATAAAGAAGATTACTTTAATATTTGTCTTACAATAGGTCATGCAGCTTTTCCTTCTGATTTGCCTAATCTTATCTCTTTTGATTTTCATTTACCAAATAATAATACAAGGCTTATTTTTGTCCATATCTTCCCAAAAGAAAGCAAACTAAAAAAAGAAAGATATTGTTTGCTTTACTTTGTTTTAACTGCATAAATAATGAATATTTATAAGTAATTTATAGGATATTGTTTTAAATATCATTTTACAATAATTTTTTACAGCTTCAAATTTGCAAAAGAAAGAGGGCCCAACATTGTGAAGATTTCTTTAAAATTACAAACTAAGTAAGTGAGACATTTAAAGGGTTTTTGTAATTTATAATCTTCTCATTTTTATCCAAAAATCTTAAAAACCCAGTTCATATTTTTTCAGATATGATTTAAACACGCAACTGCTATCTTCATTTTATTATGTATTGTGCCTATGATTGTTCCTCAAAAATTGCAAACTGTGTTGGTGAGACATTTAAAGGTTTTTTCATATTATTGTCGTCTAATCTCTATCCAAAATCTCAAAAACCTAGATCATATTTTTTGAGATATGATTAAAACACACGACAACTGTCTTTATTTTGTAGGGTCTTTATGTGACACTGTTGCTCTTTTAGACTCTTTTCACAATCCTCTTAAGAATTGGGGACAACATGTTGAGCTCAACCCTTGTGGGAGCCCATTCTACTCCATATGCTATGATATGCCATTAGAAAGCTACATGACTTATCCTATACCTACACATGAAACAAATAGATTAAAATAAAACATTAAAATTCCATGATTGTTTCTTTCTCAACTATTCTTGGATATGGATGATGTTCATTGATCAATGCATTATAAACAAAGTGTTATTCCTCTTCTAATAGGATATAGAGATCTCATAACCAGAGATCTAATAGGACCTTCCCACATTTTTGCAGGTTCATGTTGAGATCGGGAGCAAGAATAGAAGACAACTTTGAAGATTGAAGACATTGAAGGCAATGATGGCTATGACCTTCTCTTTCTTATCCTGAACAACACTGCAATTATCACTGAAACACAATAACTATGCAAATAAATTATAACATAAGAATGTTAACCTTCACTCTAAAAATGAATTTGTTGCATCAGCTCTACCAATTTTGAGCTGTAAGTAAAAAATGGTAATATTTTTGGTGATTTCTGCTATATGCTTGTTTGCTAAGCATCGGATCAGTTGCCTTAAGTATCCATTGGTCATTAAGTCATACTCTGCTCTTCTCAAACTCAGACACACTAAAGTTCAACTCTCCAACCAGTTCAAACAGTAGCAGAAAACTGAAAACAAACTAAACTTAAGCAAACTAATAGGCTCTGACGGCCAGAAAACCTATGTAGCAGCACTTAGGGAAACAAAAATACCGAAAGCAAATGTGCATGAGGACTTATTAATTGCAACTCTACTCTACAATATACAAAGGTAGTACTTATCCTTAGAGGCAATGTTTGAGGTGCATCCCATTAACTGGGATAGACAGTACCTCTCCACTTAACTTGGACAGCTAAAATGCATTATTTTCTTTGCACTCTGTGATTACATAAGGCCCATCCCAAATTGCATCAAATTTGGAATGCTTTCTAGGTCTCCTTCTCAGTTCATTCCATTTGAACACCAGATCACCAAAAATAAAGCTCCTCAGTCTTGCCCTATTATCAAAAGCATTCTTCATTTGAGCTTGATGTATCAAGCTTCTTCAAGGCCTCTTTCCTGACTTCTTATAACTCCATAAGCTGAGCTAGCCTGACTACTAAAGGTTGTTCCTCTAGAAGCTCATGCTCTTTGATGAAATTCAAAGTTGCTAATTCAACTAAAAAAGCCAATCTAGCCTCCTTACCATAAGTAATTACATATGGAGAATAACCAGTAGCTCTCTTGGGTGTAATTCTATCAGCCCAAAGAGCCAACTTCAACTTCTCATGCCATGTTCTTTGGTTGTCTTCAACAATCTTCTTGATGATCCTTATCAGATTTTTGTTGCTAGATTCGTCCTGCCCATTACCCTATGGCTAATAGTTAGAAGAAGCATTCAAAAAGATATTATTTTTGATAGACCAATCTAAAATTCTCAATCCAATGAAAGCTACACCATTATCTGAGATGATTGAATCTAGTTTACCGAATCTTGATACTAGATCTTGGTAGAAACTTAGAACCACAGATTCATTTGCTTCTTTTAAAGGAACAACCTTGGTCCACTTGGTGAAATAGTCTGTGGCAGTCAAGATCCACTTGTGGCCTGCACTTGAAGGCGAGTTTATTGGTCCTATAAAATCCAGACCCCATTTTGCAAATGGTTGTTCAACTTTAATAGGATGTAGAGGTAAGGCAACAAGCCTTTGTTTACCGGCAAACAATGAACACTTCTCACATCTTCTCACCCAAACAAAAGAATCCTTAAACAAGTCAGGCCAATAATAACCAACTTGCATAATATTCAAAGTAGTTGTTCTAGCTGCAAAGTGACCTCCTGAAGGTTCATTCTGAAATTCTTCTAACAGCTTGTCAACTTGATCAGGTCCAATACATCTTAAAAATACACCATTAAAATCTTTCCTATATAAAATACCATTAATGATAGCATAAGGAGTAGCTTGTAGCCTAAAATACCTTCTTCTTGCCCTATCCAAACTTTTGGGACATTGACCAAACTATAAATAATGCATCACCTGTTGTACCCAGCTGATTGTAGGAGCTGGTACAGTGGCTGGTAGATTGTTATTCAATACTATTTCTGTGTCCTCTGCATGTTCTTGACTATTTTCTTCACTTTCAGCAAGTTGTTCGTATAATCCCTTGCCTCTAATCAACTTGGTCACTTTGACATAAACATCAAATTGCATAACTTTGGTTATCCAACCAGCTCTCTTGTTGTTTATATCTCTATTTAATAAAAAATCTTGATAGTAGGATGAGTAACCATTAAGTAAATTTTTTTATTAGACAACATATGTGTCTAAATTTCCTGAGGCTAACAACAAAAAAAATATGTTTTTCCACAAAAGAGTACTTTACCTCATAGTCATGCAGTACCTGGCTGAAAAATACTATTGGCTACTCTAATCCTTCATCATTTTGCTGACATAACATTGCAGAGATAGTGTCAGCTCCTCTAAAAGCATACAAAATAAAATCCCTCTCATAATTAGGATTAATGAGGGTAGGGGCAGCAGTGAGGGCTTCTTTAATCTGCTCAAAGCTTTCTTTTCCCTCCTTAGTCCAGCTGAATGGCACAATCTTCTTCAACATGGCCGTAAGAGGTTGTAACAAAGTTGCAATGTTTGGAATGAATCTTCTCACAAAATTAATTCTGCCAAGAAAGCTTTACAAGCCTTTCTTATGTGCAGGTAGTGGTACATCTAGAATGGCTGAAACTCTCTCAGGGTCAATAGAAATAGCTTGTTTTGAAACAATATGGCCGAGAAGTTTACCTTCATGAACTAAAAATATGCACTTTTTGGGGTTCAATGAAACCCCAAACTCCTTGCACCTCTGAAAAATCTTCTTCAAGTGGTCAAAATGATCATTAGGATTTTTAGAAAAAATAGTTATGTCATCTAAATACACTAGCACTATTTTGTTCATAAGGCCATGGAAGGCCATGTCCATTACCCGTTGAAAGGTTACCCCTACATTGGACAAACTGAATGGCATCTTCCTATATGTCATGGTACCCCACTTAGTCATGAATGTTGTTTTATATTGGTCTTCCTCTTTGACTAGAATCTAGTTGTAACCTAAGTAACCATCTAACAAGGAATATCTATCAAAACCAGAAATAGTTTGCAATATTTGTTCCATGGAAGGAAGAGGGTAGTGGTCTTTCAATGAGGCCTGATTTAGATCACAAAAATTGACACAAAGTTAGATTTCTCCATTCTTTTTTTACTGGGACCAAATTGGAAACCCAAGAGGTATGTTTTATTGGGAATATGATACTGCTCTCAATCAGTTTATTTAACTTAGCCTTCATTAAATGCTCAAGTTTTGGATTCAGGGGTCTTTGTTTCTACATAATAGGTTTGGCATTAGGCTCTAATTCAATGGTATGCTGGGCTAAAATGGGATCAAACCCCCTTAAGTATTTATACTCCCATGTAAAAACATCACAAAAATCTTGGCATAACTAAATAAATGACTATTGTTCTTTTTCATACATACCTTTCCGAGCTTCAACAACTTATCTTTAAAAATCTCCACTGCCTCATAGTGTTCTTGTTTCACTGTCATGCTGCACTCGTCCTTTCTAAACTGATCATTTGAGTTAAACACTAATTCTACTATCACCAGTCCCTTGGGCAACTTGTTGGATCTCAACTATACAATTTGGTCTTCAAATTGTTGTTGGTATTTATGTTGATTATCAGCTACAAATTTAGCCTCTATACTTAAAAAACTTAAGATTTGGTCATCACTGTCAAATACTTGCCAGGAAACACTATTGTCAGGTACAGAAGGCCTGACAACTACTTTGACATATGGCTATACTTCAATGTTCTGAATCTGATCAGGGACCTCAAATTGAGATCCCAAAGATGCAAGCTTATCTGCATACTTATTTTGGTTTCTAGGAATCGAAAACAAATTAAATGCATCAAAAAATTCAATTGAATCCCACACTCTATGCTTGTACTTTTTGAGTAGGTCATTTTTAGTAGCATTTAGATTCCTAACCTAATTAACGATCAATTCAGAATCTCATAAACTTGTACAGATTTGATACCTCTTTTCCGAGCCCACTCTAAACCATGGATCAAGGCCTCATACTCAGCCACATTGTTTGTGCAACTGAAGGTGAACCTCAAGGTTGCATAGTATTTGTCTCCTTCAGGGGAGATTAATATATTCCCTCTATCGGCACCTGTTTTGGTCCTTGATCCATCAAAGTACAGCTTCCAAAGCTGGTCTTCTTGTTGTTCCAATTGACTTTGGTCCTTAATCAGATTAGGAATCATTGCATCAGGTTCCTATATCATATAGATGCCTAATCCTACCTCATTCATGTGATGGAAAGGATCACTTTCATGATCTTTAGCTACCCAATCATCTAAGTTTATGTCTTCTATAGGTGCATTGGGATCTAGGCTCATGGGTTCATCCTACTGCCCATAGGTGATGTAGAGGTTAGTGTTTATTGGGTTGGGAACATAGGGCTCAACATGGTCTTTTGCAAGTGGTTCAGACTGTATGGTTACTTTCGTACCATATCTCACTCTAAAAAATAAGTGGGACCGATCAGAAGATAGAAACCCACCCAATTTAGTAGTGAATTCCCTAGAAAGGCATATTGCAAAACTAGGTGGTAGATCAATGATGTAAATGTCCTGATGGATGGAAAAATTAGAACAAGCATGCGATGTAAGTGGCAAATTTTTTATTGTTCCTACAGTACTAAGTGCAGAGCCATCTAACTAGACAACTCCTTTTGCAAGGGGCTCATAA
This sequence comes from Cunninghamia lanceolata, assembly GCA_027924645.1. Lineage (NCBI taxonomy): Eukaryota > Viridiplantae > Streptophyta > Pinopsida > Cupressales > Cupressaceae > Cunninghamia > Cunninghamia lanceolata. The sequence goes on along the minus strand of BSBN01001670.1, from coordinate 1,236,324 downwards.
ATCAATCCTAGTGAATCAGCTAGATTTTTGGGCATGACTGAACTGCTTGCCCCAAAGTCTATCATGTAGTTATGAACAAGTTTGTCACCAATAATCAAACTTAAGTAAAAGGGAGGAGGTTTTACCTCATTTGATGGCTGTCCACTCTTGATTTTTGAGCTGTTGGCAAGTACAACTTTGGTTTTTCCTTGATTAGAACACTCAGAAATTGAAATTTCAGTCAATGCTTTTTGTAGCAGATTCTTTTGGCCAGGAATGCATAATGCATCCATAACTGACATGCTCATTGTAGCTTTCTTAAGATGATCCACTATGTTGAAAGAAACAAGATTTACCTTTTTCTATCCTTTTACAATAGCAGCATCATCATGCCTTTGTGAAAGCTGTTGTTGTACTTTGGACTGATCCTTTACTAGTATAGTTTGATCCCTTTGCAGAATTTGCGCTTTTTGTTGTGGTATATGGGTAGTTTGTGATGGAAAAGTTTGAAATGTATCTCTCACAGGCTATTGTTGTACCACTGTAGCTTGTTGATTAAGGTCTATAGCCCTTTGTTTTGACCTTGTGTTGGTTGAAACAGGTGTATGTTGTTGGTTTTGGCTTTGATGGTAATTTATACCATAGAAATCACTCTCTTGCCAATTCATCAAGGCCACATCAACATTATTCGGCTAAGATGAAACTTCACCAGGGGCACCTTCTGAACTTGCATAACTGTTATGTACCTTGAGTGCCTGATTTCTTACTTCATTTGTGCACGTAGCTTGATTATGCGGTTGGTGACATGGATAACACCAGTCACTATTTTGGGCTAAGTTATTCTATGTGGGTACAAGCTCCCTCGAGGTCCTAGCAATATTTGGGTTGTAAGATAGGAAAGGTTGAGGGTTGTAGTTTCTTCTTTGACCCTGAGGATCAGCTTGAAACGACTGCCTATATTATTGAATGGGCTAATACGAGGCTTGGTAAGTCTTAGTTTCTTGACCAATCTATTTTTTAATATTAACAAATTCATTGCCAAAGGTTTTGCCCATGGACTGAATCATGCCTTACAACTCTTGGATTTCTTGGAGGTGAGCTGGGGCATGATTTTCTTGGTTGTAGGTTGACAAGTTATTGCTGGAACAGGTGGGACAGTAGCCAAACGAGGCACTGCTATTGGCACAGATGGCTGGATTTCTAGTAAAATGGGTAGGTTAGGCCACGGGGCTATCTTTCCTGCTTGGATGAGGCAGTTTTCTACTCTAACAGCAATCTCAAAAGAATCAGGAAGGGTGGTTCCTCCCATAGACTAGATCATTACAAAAATTTCACTATTCAAAGCTTTAAGGTAAAACAAAAATGCATGCCTTGGTAAGGGTTTTACTATTGCGAGGATTTAGTCCCAGGTTCTATAAAATCAATAGTTGAAATCTGCCATGTGTTCGTGGGGTGCCCTTTTGATGGTGCTCAACTACTCCAAAAATGAGAGATGATTAGATTTGTCTTCGAAGTGCTTGTGCAATCCATCTCCCAGTAGATCCCACGATGTTATTAAATTTTCAGCAAGTCCTCTGAGCCATTGCAAGGCTTTCCCTTTCAATTATGCAGCCAAAAGTCTGATTACCACATTTTCTTGGGTGACATTATGTATGGAACAAACGGTTGCCACATCTTGAATGTACTTAGTAGCTGTAGTATGGTCTTCTCCAGTGAAATATGGTAGTCCTTTAAGGGCTACGACTGGAATATCATCACATTGAGCAAGTTACAGTGGGTTGCCTCTGTTAAAGGTGGCAAATGCGTACTGCCTAGCCATTATGGGTATTTGAACTATCAGCACCGGACTTCTGCTTCTTCATGTTGAAGTTAAAGGTGTTGATTTTGATCTCCTCACTGAATTGGCTATTCTGCTTACTGATCTAGCTCTTCTTCTTGGTGGCGATAGTTGTAAATACTCAAAAGGATTAGAACTAGATTTGCTTTTCATAAGTTGATAACACTAATCTACATGCAAGATCAGAGATAACGAGTTGCCAGGTATATTGTGAAAGCCTCCAAAGGTTGGAATATTATTACATATACTAGAACAATAGCTGTGAGGGTATAAAACTTCTTTGAAATCACTTTTAGAGTCCCACCGGGTGTGCCAAAAACTGTTATCAATCAAGTATGCACCCTGCTAAGCTCACAGAAGACTTAGCTACCTATTGACACATGGAAACACTCTCAAGATGTGGGTTTCCTATAGTGAGAGTGAATCTCCAGAGTGGGTTGGTTCTCCTTAAGATCTTTCTAAACTAATCAATTGTCTGAGAAAAGGGATGATGAATAACTAGAATAAAATTCTATTTTATCTAAAGATGATCTAAAAATCTAAAATTTTACCCACAAACAACTCTCAAGCATGTAACCTCCTCAGTTTCACATAAGTCCAACAATCTAAAAGTACTTTGTATGAAAGTTTAATTAAAACACAACACACAACCTGGATTAGATGGGCAATAGATACTCATATTTCAATAACATCAAGACATAATCAGAGGATTAGACATCATAATCATAGTGAAAACATCAAATCAAAGTTATAAAAGAGGCAACAAATGTGAAACATGAATGTTTTGCTGTATTGAACTGAAAGGGTGCATCTAACTCTAAAAAATATGAGCCAAGATCAGTTTACAAACTCTCTGCCTGTGCTCAAGAGAGAAGAAACAAAGATATCAACTGAGAAAAACTAAGTCTTTCTCCCCTATTTATAACTCCAAAAATCTCCCAAAGAAAAAGCTGAGAAATCTTCCTAGAATAAAAAATTTGATCCATTTTCGAGTTCCACTAAAAAGCCAAAAATAAAGCTTTCAAATCACCTCCAATCTGTATATGAAAGCTGTGAAAATCTTCCTCAAGGTAGACCTCACCAAAATCTACTTTAAAACAAGCTTTATTTGCTCAATAAAAGCTCAGTTTTTTTAATTTTTATTGTCCTCATCTGCCTCAAAATAAAGCAAATCTAGAAAAAAATATTTGATTTGCTTTAATAGTTTTAACTACATAAAATGACAAAATATTAAAAGTTGTGAGGGGGGAAATAGTTTAATCAAATCAATGATAATAAGAACCCAAACATCTATGAAATCTGAAGATAAAAAAAGGAGATTTAAAGTAATAAACAAGAACAACACTTACAACCTCTTTCACCTTGCGTCTTCCATAGTTTGCCTATCCTTCCTTGACCTTGATGTTGATGAAGCCCTTAGAAGTTATTGCTCCCTTGCTTGTTGAAGGTGACAAGAATGGAATGGCTGAAATATTCGTGTGGCTGAAAATGAGCTTCAAACACACTAACAAATGGATATGAAATGCTTATGGAAGTGGGGGTGCCAAAGGCGCGCCGGTATCTTTGTAGAATAAGTTTGCACAAATAATCGATATGAAATGAAGGTGAGGGAAGATCAATGGTTTAGAAGAAAAAGGGAAGATCAACGGAGGAGGGTTGTTGAGGAACGTGCAACAAATGGAAGAAAGACATGTGTCATTTGAAAAACGGCTTTGTGAAGTTAACTCCTCTCTTGATGAGGATGAGATTTGATTTTCTTAATTTAGAATTTATTTTTTTAATTTAAGAGAAAGTTTGTTTTAAAGATGCTTTAAAACTGCTTTTGCTTTTGTATGACAAGAGGATAGTATTTTTAGAAGATAAGAATGATTTTTGAAGATAAGAATGCATAATTAAATAAAAAAATTTATTTAATTATTTTGTAGATAAATGAGAGGAATAAAATATAAGAATATATTTTATTTTTGTGAAGATATTTGAGGAATAAAATAAAATATAAAAAAATATATTTTATTTAGTGGAGAATTTAGATTTTATTTAAATAAAATTTGCATTTTATTTAAATTTGGAAGAATAAAAGGTTTTAATTAAATAATTAAAATTATTTAATTATTTAGCAGAATGAAGGTGATGTATATAAATTTAATTAATTAAATAAATGTGTTTATTTAATTAAATGAGAGGAAATGAATCAGATAAATAAATGAATTTATTTATTTTTTGATAGAAGAATGTGAATGATGAAATAAATATAAAAATATTTATTTAAGTAGAGTCATGCCAATTTTAGGTGTATACATTTTGCCCCTCTTTGATGCAATGTGTTTTATCACGTTGTTTCAAACAAAAAGAATTTTTGGTGGTGATACATGCCCCAATTTGCCCCTGGTACAAGTTTAACGACATGATGCCCCCTCAGGAGATTAGACGAGAAGAAGGCAGAAGGCTTGACATAGACAATCTCATGAAGAAGAAAGTGAAAAACGAGTTTAGGATGGAGAAAGACAGGATATGGTTCGGAGAAAATGACATGGTAAGTAGCCATAGTTGTCATGCAGTTAGGTATGGGTCATTTTCTATATAAAGGAGTTGGGTCCACATATTTTAATCATTTGTACACTTGCCCATAGTTGATTAGTCCTCTAGAGAGCTTAGGAGAGCATGGCAGCCAGACAAATGGATATTGCTCTCGAGGAGCACCGGTTTGAGCGGATTCGACGGTTCGATCGGCTAGCGGAGGCAGGACCCCCGGTATGTATTTCTTCAAAACTTGTCAAAAGTCAATTTTTATGCATATTAATGGCTAGGAAATCCAACTAGGACAGATGCGTTGAAACACTCTTTTGGTATATGTTGCAGCGGTATATGTTGACTGAGATAGATCGCGAGGCTCTAGGCACTATGGGTTTGCACTATGTTTGCTTTATGCCCGAGGTTCGTGCGAACTGAGCTATGTTGATGGCAGCGGTGGAGCAATTCCACAGTGAGGATGGTACATTCCATCTACCGACAGGGGAGATGGCAGTTACTCTCAAGGATGTGTACCGGATTCTGCACCTCCTGATTCAGGGAGAGCTAGTTGAGTATGAGTCACAATGGGGCGATGCCTTGGAGGAGTATAGACATGTATTTGATGGCCCAGAGTTGGTGGGGGAGGAGATTTCATGGCAAGACATGCATGACTGCTATGACTACTTCCCGGGCATAGTGGCTGGACTGATCAGTGGCATGATATGCCCTGATAGGAGGTCGCATGGCTTCCCGATCGGCTGGGGGAGGGTGCTGGAGAGCATGATCACAGACGGGACCCGGTATGCATGGGGTGTGTGTGTGTGCTTGCACACTTATATAGAGACATGCACCAGGTGATTTATCATAGAGGAGCCAGTTTGTCAGTGGGTGCGTCATTGTTGCAGCTTTGGTTGTGGGAGCACATTGCCATCACATGCCCGATATGTGTATTCCATAGGCAGAGGGGTGAGCCCTATAGTTACGGCTATGCAGGTGTGATTTCCCAGCACAGGTTGTGGAAGTTGGAGTATTCGAGACATGCTTTTGATGGGGTGGATGCAGTGATCTAGCGCCCTTACATAAACTATGAGGTATGGGACGATGAAGCAGATGAGCTTCCGTATTGTTTCCAGATGTGGTGGCTTATTGGCAGGACTAGGTACATTCTAGAGAGGCAGATTGTGAGTAGAGTGCAGCGATAGTTTGACTGAGTCCAGGGTAGACCATAGGGGGAGACACGCTTTGCCAGGACTCATGCAGAGAGGTATAGGTGGGGTCCTATGGCATCATATGAGGAGGCCTTGATAGACTTTCAGCAGATTCCTTACGCAGCTTGGCCCATGTGAAGGGAGATAGTGGACACTGGCATGATGCCAAACTATGAGGAGTGGTTTGTGGCACACCCATTCTCAAGATATTCAGGGCTAGGAGAGTTAGCTCCTCATATAGATGAGGATGATTCAGACGGTGAGGGTGCAGCTGGCAGGAGGAGGGGAGGACGAAGGAGGAGGAGGAGAGATCAAGGAGATGATGGGAGACTGAGACTGAGGCAGAGGGTCAGAGAGGGACTTGCAGCCCAGTAAGCCATTGGACAGGCATAGGTCCAGGTGCCAGTTCAGCCAGAGGTAGCACAGAGATAGATGCCGCCACCACAGCAGGTGGCATAGCTGACATAGGGACAGGTGCCAGCGCAATAGGTGGCACAGGCAGAGCAGGCTCCACAGCTTGATGTGTAGTAGCAGGTTAAGGTTGCACTACAGAGCCAGGTTAGGTAGCTGAGGGCTCATCTGAGAGCAGTAGAGTCACAGAGAGAGTCAGATGCGACTCTGTTATCAGAGTTGACTAGAGAGAAAGATGCAACCTTAGCTAGCATGCGGGCTATGAGGGCAGAGAGAGATGCAGCCGTGATGGCCATGGGCACAGATGGGACATCCAGTTTTTTGGTTTCACAGGTGCAGCAGGCATAGGCACAGGTGGTCTAGGTGTAGAGTGAGCTTACTAGAGCCCAGGCATAGGCTTAGTACTATAGAGGGTTATATCATGGGGCAGTGGCAGCAGATTAGTGTGCCCCTCGCTTCAGGAGCCAGTCAGAGGCATTCTAGCAGGTAGGTGGTTCTCGGTCTGTAGGCTCAGTGAGGGGTCCCCAGCAATCAGGGGGAGGCAGAGGAGAGCATAGTGTAGGGAGCAGTGTGCCATGGCAGTAGGGTTAGGCAAACATGATACTTGTACCATTTTTTGATTGGATGTATACATTTGGATGGTTGAGATAGCCTGTATATGTACTATTTTTGTCCTAAGACATGTATCACCATTTTTGTTGTACCTTGTATACATTTTATGACATGACTCTGAGATATGGACAGATATTTTTGATATGTTGTACATTTGGATATGTTTATATGATGATGCAGTGATTGATGTTCTATATGCTCATGCTTTTCTGTTGTTGATATGCTTATGGAGGTGATCTATCTTATGATGTTGTGCCTATGTGATGCATACTAGATGGATTTTTGTATGATTTCATATGTAAAATACAAATGTGATATGTTATGGATACGATGTATACAGCTCTATATGTATGTTGATGATGCTTTTGTTTATGTTTTTGATTCTTTTGAGATGATATATGGATGCAAAATGCATGTGGGTGACCATGGGCTTTATGATGTATGCAAATGATGTAATCATGTAAATTACTATCTCATGTGATGTGATATGCAATCTATGCTATGTTTTTGATATGTCCAAATGTACTCAATCTACACAGGTGATGATATAGAGAGGAGGAAGAAGAGATGAAGAAATACTGACTTTCATTTGATAGACTGCAGGATTTTTTGATTGCATGGTTGATATGGGTATGGATATGGAATGGATGTGGATTTGTCATCTTAAGATTTTTGCAAGGTTGTTGCTTTCATCATTGGGCATTGTTTTGGTATTTTTCACTTTTTGAAATGTTGTAAGGAAATACAAGCATCTAGGTATAGTTAGATGGAGATGACCTGAGTACTTACATGGATTTTGATATAGCAAGTTGATACAAGCATCTAGTCAAACTTGAATCTAGATGACTTGAGTACTTCTTGCATTTCAACAGACAAGGATTGCCCCTTTTCATGTTTGGACCTCGGAGTCCTCGATGATCTTTTTGCTGATCATGTCGTTAGACAAAAGTCATCCCATTACCATAGTTTAATCCACAAGCAACAGACATAGAAAAAGATTATGCCCCCATCATAGCATCTCTAGCTTTTTTGGCATCCTTGAGTAGCATAGGAAGACATAATGACAAAAATTCAAGACCTTGTAAATTAACCTATTTACAAAACATTCTTGCATTAGATGTGTCTTTTACCATAATTGATATAGAATTAGTTTTAGTGTTTCGGCATGGTATCCTGCTCTATTTTGGATAGGTTGATGTTTTGCATCAAGACTCTTGGTTTGGGTAGCTTGCTTTTGCTGTGCTTGCTTGTCTTAGTGAAAGGTATCACAATCCTTATTGGTATCCTCTTAGAACAGTGCCATTCAAGAATCCAAATCCGTAACTAGGTCGAGGAGTTGTCCCCAGTTTAGACAAGGATCGACTTATTATGAGTGAGATGACAGACAGACATGGAGAGACAGACCCTAAGGGATTGACCTAGTGCCTCGAGGGCTCATTGCTAAATGGCCTTGCGTACGTGACAACACAGAGGCAACATAGTTCGGGGTAAACCCTAGCAGACCTAAGACCTAGGCGATGGCAAAGTGGGGCAGAAATAGCACGGACTCAGATTGACAGAAGGACTAGATATGGGATGGATGGGACAGTGGAGTGGAGAGGAGCCTCGGGGGCGCATTCAGAATGGCTTGGCCTACGTGATAACTCAGAGGCGATGTAGTTTGACAATAGTTCAAAGGACTGGTTCAAGATGAACAATATGAGGGACACAAGAGACATGAAGTCAGAACAGATGGAGGAAGTGGTTTGTCGCAAATAGCACCTGTTTACCAGGTTTTCACCACTTTCTTTTTATTTGCACGAGAATCTAAAAGTACACATGATGCCTGTTTGCCAGGTTTTCACCATGGTACCTATCCTAGGTGCCTATTTGCCATGTTTTCACCGTAGGATGATTTTTTTGGTCTATTTTCTCATTTTTTTGATTTTTTTTTGCTCTTGTTTTTTATCACTTTTTCAATTTTTTTGGTTTTTTTCAAGACTCCCTTACATTGGGGTTTTCAGGTATAGAACTTGCAAAGGTGCATGCTGTTGATAGGATCATCGAATAATTCACCTTCAGACGTAGCCAATTGATATGCCCCCGATCCATAAGCTGTGATGACGACATAGGGACCTAGCCAGTTAGGTTCAAACTTTCCTTTCTTTTCTCTCTCTTGTTGATTTCTGGGATTTTCTTTTAGGACTAGGTCACCAAATTGGAATATTTGGAGCTTTACTCTATGATTGTAGCTTCTGGACATGTGTTGCTGATATGCTTTTAGGTGGTTAAAGGCCTATTGCCTTCTCTCTTCGAAGAACTCTAACTCTTGAAGTCTGGTCACTCTGTATTCTTCATCTAATATGGGGCCTTTTAATGAGACTCGCAAGGATGGGATATTGACTTCAATGGGCAAGATAGCTTCAGATCCATAGACTAGGGAGTATGGTTTGCACCCGTGGGTGTGCGGATGCTTGTGTGGTAGGCCCACAGTGCGGGATTCAGTTGGACATGCCAATCACGACTGGCATCATTGACAGTCTTCTTTAGTATTTTCAGAATGGTTTTATTTGATGCCTCATGCTGGTCGTTGCCTTGTGGGTAATAGGGGGTTGAAAAGTGATGCTAGATATGGAATTTATCGCATAGTTCCCTAACATCTTGGTTTTTGAAGGGTCATCCGTTATCCGTGATAATGGATGAAGGGACACCATAACGACAAATGATATAGTTTAGGATAAAAGAGGCAATCTACTTGCCTATGATGTTGGCTAAGGGCATAGCTTCAATCCACTTCGTGAAGTACTCTATGGCAGTGATAATGAATTTGTGGCCGCTTAAGGAGGGAGGATGAATCTTGCCCAATAAGTCTAGTCCCCACTGACAGAAAGGCCAAGGAATTGTTAATGGCTACAGCTCCTGTGTTGGTGCATGTATCAGGTTCCTGTGGATTTGGCATTTCTTGCACTTCTTTATAAAATGATAGGAATCTTATTCCATGGTTGGCTAGTAGTACCATCGAGACCTCAGTGATATAAGGTATTGGTGATAATGGCATACCGGGATGCCTAACGGATGAAGGTTCTCTTTTGGTTACTGGAGAGATCGGGTGGGAGGGTATTCTCTTTAAGATAGGCAAAGATCTTTCCGTAGAGGGGGGAATCAGCTCCAACAATGTGGCAGAAGATATGGGACTCAGGGGTGTCGTATGCAGGACAGGACACTGGCTCTACCAAGAACTCATAATGTGATTGACTTTCCAGAATGTCGAGGAGAGAGGCGATTGTGGCCATAGCATCTGTAGCTTTGTTTTCAATCCTTGGTATCTTCTCAAAAGAGATCTTGATGAAGTATTCTTTGAAGTCATCTACCATTCTCTTGTAAGGGATTAGTTTCTCATCTTTTGTTTGGTAGTCATCATTCACTTGATTTATGACTAGCTATGAATCGCCATATACTTGAAGTTCTTTGATGTTCCATTCAACTGCTAGCTTAATACCAATGACTAGGGCTTCATACTCTGCCACGTTGTCAGTGTAGGGAAACATTAATCTGTATGATTTAGGGATTGTATCACCATTAGTTGTGATCAATAAGATACCTGCCCCCAATCCATGTTGGGTGTATGAGCCATCGAAGTACATTTTCCAGGTTGCTGTATTTATGTGGAAGATAGATTCATATGGAAACTCAAAGCTCAGAGGGCTGTCATCCATTAGAGGTGCATCTACCAGTTGATTTACTAGTACTTGTCCCTTTATTGCTTTCCCATCTACGTATTCGATATCAAACTCGCTGAGAAGCATGACCCATTTGGACAATCTACCTGTTAAAGCTGCCTTGTTGAGTAGGTATTTGAGTGGATCGATCTTTGCCACCAGTTTGACAAAATGTGACAACATGTAATGTCTCCATTTTTGTGAGGCGAAGACCACCGCTAGACATGCTCTTTCGATAGGTGTGTATTGTAATTCATACCCGACGAGTGTTCGACTAATGTAGTAGATAGCCTATTCTTTCCCATCATAGTTTTGTTGTGCAAGGAGAGCTCCTAGAGCGGTTGGTGTAGCTGAGATATACAGTAGTAGAGGCTTGCCCTGAATTGGTGGCATCAATACTGGTGGTTTCATGAGATATTCCTTTAATTGCTGAAATGCTTGTTCACATGACTCGTTCCATTTGAAGGGGACATTCTTGTGTGGAAGGTGGGAAAATGGGTGGCACTTGTCTGCCAATTGAGAGATGAATCTTTTGATAGATTGCAATTTTCCCTGTAGGGAACTTAGTTGAGTCAGATTCTTAGGAGGTGGCATCTCCATGATGGCTTTCACCCTAGTTGGATCGACTTCGATACCGTTTCCAGACACTATGTATCCAAGTAGTTTGCCTGATGTAACCCTGAACACACATTTTTTTGGATTGAGACGCACATTAAACTGTTCTAACCTGTTGAAGATCTTGTCTAGTACTACTAGATGGCTTTCTCTTGTGAGTGATTTCACCAGAATGTCGTCGACGTAGTCTTCCATTATAGTGTGCATCATGTCATGGAAGATTGTTGTCATGGCTCTCTGATATGTTGCCCCAACATTTTTCAAACAAAATGGCATGACACACCAATAGTAGGTGCCCCAAGGACATGTAAATGTCGTCTTGTGTTGGTCTTTGGGTGCAATCTTTATCTAGTTATATCCCAAGAAACCATCCATGAGTGACAACATAGTGTGCCCTGCCGTGAGATCTACAATCATGTCTATGTTTGGCAAGGGGAAGTCACCTTTTGGACAAGCTTTGTTTAGGTCCCTGAAATCATTACATATTTAGACTCTGCCATCTGGTTTAGCCACTAGTACTATATTCGAAACCCATTCAGGATAGTCTATAGACCTGATAAATCTGACATCTAAGAGTTTCTTTAGCTCTTCTTTCACCATGAGGGCCACATGTAAATGCATCTTTTTGAGTTTTTGTTTGACCGGTTTAGCTCCTGGAGCTAGAGATAGATGATGCATGATAAGATTTAGATCTAGCCTTGGCATGTCAGAGTATGTCCATACGAAGTTGATTTGTTTTCTTTTGAAAAAATCTGTAAATGCTAGGTTTTCATGTTCTGTGAGAGCTTTTGCCATGTGGATCATTCTGGGCTCATCTCCTGTGCTGACATTGATTCGTTCTACTAGTTCTATCAAGATCGACGATCTCTCCTGATGCATAAGATTGGGGAGAGGGTCAAGCCTTCCAACCTTCGGTGCCTTAGAGAGGTTTTCACCATTGGATATGTCTTTATTTTTACTATTTTGATGATCTAACACTGCTGCGGAGTGGTTTTCACCGTTAGATTGTTCTTTCATCTTGATATTTTTATGACTGAAAGGCTTGGCACTCTCTCCAAAATAGGCCTTCTCGTTGAGTTCAATAGCATAGCCAGCCCTGTGGTCTCTTGTAGTTATGTGATCTCTCAGCTCAAGGTAATCGATGATGGAGTCATTGTTTTCAAAGGTGTCTAGTTCAGGGGTGGTACCTTCTAGGTCCTAGTTGATTAGTTTAGGGTGTACCAAAGGTAAGGGGTCATTAGGTTGGTCTGGTTCAATGACATTGATGGTTAGGATAGAATTATTAAAGGCATGGACAAAGTCTGCAATGGTACCCTCTATTAGTGGATCCATCAAGGGGGGTGTCATTCCTTCCTCATGATTTTCACTATTGTTTCTATGCGGGTCAGACTCTAGCGGTCTAGTCTTGGACCTTGTCTCTCGTTGGCATGGGTCGGGTCGTACTCGTGGACAACGTCAATATCTTTTTCATCACAAGACATCTTAGAGATGCTATCCCACTCATACTCATTAGAATCAGTTTCGCTCCCCATTTGCATTCTATGAATTTGTTCAACTAGATTGCTAGTGGATGCTTCTAGTTGTTTGCCTTTGTTCTTGTTGGTTATGTTGTTTCTTGATGGTCTAGTGTACCCTAGCCTTGTAGTGTCTCAGGCTCTTAAGGTATGAGGTTGGATGGGTTCAGTGATGCCATCCTCTCTTGAACCAAGTGGACCATGTCCTTCATACCCCATTCTCTATAGCATTTGAAAGCCTTGACCATATTGTACCGTTGTATAATGGGATGGTTATGTTGTGTTGAGGAACTACCTTCATCTTTGTATAGCCACTATAGGACATCTTTTTCATCACTTTCATCTTCTAGGCTTCCCCATTTCACAAATGGTCCTTTGGTGGTTCTCTCTGCTTTGGTTGTCCTTAGGATGGGTCTCCCATAGGATCTAGGAGATAGAGGTAGTTGTGCCAAATAGAGGGATCGGGAGACCGTGTACTCACCCAAGCCCTTATCTTTGAGGTGGAGTTTAGGTTGAGACGCTCCGAAAGAGGAAGCAAGTGTAGTTGGATCTACACGAGATGAAGAGGTGATAGAAGCATGGTTGGTGGGGATCACAACTTCTGGTTTGGGCTGAATAGAGTTGCAGTATTGAAAGGGGTTAGGGTCACCTTGGATGGTGATCTCTTGACCTTCATGTGGGAACTTGATACATTGATGGTATGTGGAAGGTACTACTTTCAAAGCGTGTATCCATGGTTGTCCAAGAAGAATGTTGTATGCTAGCTTCATGTCAAGGACTTGACAAGCTACATCTTTCACTATGGGGCCCACCCTGATTGGTAGGGTAACAATTCCTTTAGATGTTCTTTCTTCCTCATCATAGGCTTTTATTGTGATCTTTCTTTTTGGATCTATAGCCTTCTCTAAAAACCCCAATGTAAGGATTAGCTTTAATGTACAAATATTCAAACCAGCCCCTCCATCTATTAGGACTCTTTTGATCTTGTGTTTGTTTATGAAAGCTTTGATATGGAGGAAGGTGTTATGGGGTTGAGTGATTGACATATCATCCTTCTTAGTGAATGATAGGGAATGTGGTGAGGTGATGTGACCGACCATGGTTTGGAATTGTTCTTCAGCTAAGTTCTTGGGGACGGAGGCTTTTGCTAAGGCTTTGTCAAGTATGGACCTATGAGAAGGAGACAAACGCAGAAGTTCTAACATGGAGATGTGTGCAGGTGTTTTGTGGAGTTGATCCATGATACTGTATTGACTAGACGGGGGAGCGGAAGCTCCTCTAAGGGTGACCCTGTTACTATGGGTAGTAACATTGCAATCCGGATCCTTGTTGATAGTGATCACATTGATGTGTGAATCACCTTTTGAGATATGGTTAATAACATAGTTGAAGCTGACATTTGTGTAGTTTGTGTTGTTAGAGCCACTATTATTTCTGTTGGAAGGTCCTCCCTACTCATAGTTAGGAAGAGGATCCTTGAATGCCTGATGATCGCTGTTGGAGGTATGTCCATGAGATTGTCTGTTAATGGATATTTTGTTTTTCTCTATTAAGTCTTGGATTATATGCTTGAGTGCAATACAATCATTTGTCTTGTGCCCCCTATTTCGGTGGTATTCACAGAAGTCATTGTCGTTCCACCAGTGGGGTTTGACCTTTGGTTTGTACTCTTGTGCTGAGGGAAGCGTTATGAGATTGTTGGCGATTAGCTTCCGTAGGGTAGTTTGTAGTGACTCATCCAAAGGTGTGAACTTTCTCCTAGGCTAAAATTTGGTGAACCTAGATTCGGTATTTCTTTGTTTGTCTTGTGTGGGGTTAATTTGAGGTGTTGAGAGGTTGAAAATTGGTTGCTTAGGTGCCACATTTTTGGCATCTACTACCCCATCATTCACAATGTTTTTACTTTTTGTCCAGAATCTAGGTTTGTCATTGTTGGTGTTAGTACTAGGAGTGTCTTTATAGAGCTTGATTTGACCTTTCGCGATTAGGGCTTTTTCTATGATGAGGCCCAACTCAATGACTTTGCTAAAAGAAGTAGGACATTGGATTTGGATTTGGTAGCTTAGGTTCATTTGCAGATTGTGGACGAACATTTCTAGCATCTGTTTCTCCGGCATTTGGTGTGGGCACTTGCTTGCCAGTTGTCTCCATCTTTGTAAGAAGGCAGCGAAAGATTCTCCTCCTTTCTGTTTGGTGTTACAAAGATCCAATATTGAGGTGTCGTGCTCAATATTGTAAGAGAAGTGGGTGACAAATTTGTCTACAAGCTCATTGAAGGTTTTAATACTGGGTGGCAATCTAGAGAACCATTCCATGGCTTTCCCACCTAGGCTTCGTGGGAAGAGTCGCATAAGGTAGGTGTCGTTATGTGCGACCTCGAGACAAGCAGTGTTGAATTCTCTGATGTGATCCCTTGGGTCACCCTTTCCTCGATATTTGTCAAATGTAGGCACCTCAAATTTTGAGGGGAAAGGTATCATGACCAAGGCCCTATCAAAAGGATACGATGAAATATCCTCTAGGGTGTAATGTTTTGTTGATGCTCCCATTTTCATGTCTAAAATTTGTTGTTGGAGATCTTCATATTTTTTGTTTATTAGACTTAGGGCATTCAAGGAGACAATTGTTGCTTTGCTCTTATCCGTGGGTATTTCATCATGTCTACTTCCTTCAGGGATTCTTTCTTCGTCAGTTTCTTTGAGAGCCTCCATGTCATAATCCTTAGGGAGTTTGACTCCTAGACTTGCTAGATGTAAAAAGAATTTTGTTGGGTCTTGGGCAAGCACTTTTTCTAGTAGGCATTGGAATTTTGGATTATACTGCATTTGAAGGATCTCCTCCATGGAAATTTCTTTGGCACTTTCGTGACCATTGGGAACACTTTTCTCTGCCATTTCTAAGTGTTTTTGTTTTTGTAATCTTGTTAAGACCATGCAAGGTAGTAAAGAAATGGGATGGAGTGAAAAAGATTCTTGAGCAAGATGCTAGGATGATACAAGGTTTTACCAAGGTTCTTCTGAGATCTATGTGGTATCAAACAAGTTTGGGTATACAAAAGTTGTAGTCAAAGTAGGGATGTTAGAAATCCAAATACTTGATGTTGACTAGTCTTATATAAGCCACTAGTAGAGTGTCGAGAGAAAGGATAAGTAACCCTTGATATTGGACACTTACTAGGTTTGTTTGAGTATTGATTGTGATCTAAAATAATCTTGGTTCTAACCTTGTAGGAATTTGGGAATATTTGGTGAGATTTTGGATGAAAAAAGTAGATATGGTATGGAAAAGAAGGAGAAATAGTTGATTTGTAAGGTCTTAATCAGATTTTTGGAAATTGAATAGGTTTGGAGATGGTTTTTGAAAAGTTTTCAACAGTTTTGCTCTTAGAAGGTACTAAATTTTGCTCTCTGGTTTAAATGCGCAATAATTTAAATGTGTCACAATAGAAGTCAAATGCGCCAGGAGTCGGAGTAAATGCGTAACTCTCCATTATGGAGTCTCCTAGCCTCAAAGGGTTACGCCTTAGAGGGTTTTGGGGGAGGTTGGCCGTCGGTGTAACACAGCAGCAGTCATTGCTTGAGGTTTTCACCTCAAAACACAATTTATTTTAAGTGGCTTGGTAGGGCTTGGCTTTAGACTGTTACCACTCAGGGTCATTCCCACTTGGATAGGCATGCATCCGAGGGCAGGCCCCCCTAAAGGTTTAACAAATAGAATGATAAGTCTGGCACTTTGATCACCCAGTTAAGGGGAGAGCATAAGCCTATTGTCATTCGCAAGCATACAAAACACTTGTTAATCCAACCGAGTTAAAAGTAGAAAAACTAAATGGGCTACTCTACTTGTGCACTCACACGATTGTTAACTTGGAAGTGTTTAGATCATAGCAATATTAATTTTCCCATTTGTTAACTTGGAAGTGATTAAGACATAGCAATGTTCATTTTCCCGTTTGTTAAGATAGCAGTGGTCTAATCTAGGAAAATAAATGAACAATGCAAAGATAGGAATTGGCTTTAGTTACTTCCTTCCTAGTTATGAACTATGTGGAGTTTGTATGAAATGCACTTGGTTACTTTTCCCTTACTTAGCCTAAGTGAACTAGGTAAAGCATCTAAATGACCTAATCCTGCCATTAACCCTACAAAACAATTGTTAGATCCAATGCACAAAATCAAAAACACTAAAAATAGAAAGTAGAATCAAATGCATCGCACTGCAGTCTGAATGCACAAAAATAGGACTCGCATGCGGCATTGTACAAAAGTGCAAAAATAGAAGGTAAATGTGCCAAAATGTGAGGTATATGCACAACTATATCAGATGCATCATTTTACAATGTAAATGTGCAAAAAATGGGTATAAGCACAATTCTGGTAGATGCATCATTGTGCAGAATGAATGTGCCAAAAGAATAGGTATATGCGCAACTAGTACGCAAAGGCCAAAACAGAGATCAGATGCGCCATTGCGGAGGACGGATGTGCCAAAATGTCGTAAGCGCTGAAACAGAGGGTAGATGCGTCACTTGGGAGGTTAGATATGCTAGTTTTCCGCATGCGCCAATTTGGGAGGTAAAAGCATCGTTTTAGAGGGCAGATGCACCAAAAGTTGCTGTCAGAACCCTGTACCTGCACCTGTACAGACCTATCACTTAAAAACACTAAGTTTTTTGATTAGATAGAGGGGCAAGGGCCCCACGGTGGGTGCCAAAATGTGAGGGGGAAAATAATTTAATCAAATCAATGATAATAAGAACCCAAACATCTATGAAATCTGAAGATAAAAAAGGAGATTTAAAGTAATAAACAAGAACAACACTTACAACCTCTTTCACCTTGTGTCTTCCATAGTTCACCTATCCTTCCTTGACCTTGATGTTGATGAAGCCCTTAGAAGCTATTGCTCCCTTGCTTGTTGAAGGTGACAAGAATGGAATGACTGAGATATCCATGTGGTTGAAGATGAGCTTCAAACACACTAACAAATGGATATGAAATGCTTATGGAAGTGGGGGTGCTAAAGGTGCGCCGGTATCTCTGTAGCATAAGTTTCCACAAATGATCGATATGAAATGAAGAAGGAGAGGGTGGTATTTATAGAAAAAGGTGAGGGAAGATCAATGGTTTAGAAGAAAAAAAGAGAATATCAACGGAGGAGGGTTGTTGAGGAATGTGCAACAAATGGAAGAAAGACATGTGTCATTCGAAAAGCAGCTTTGTGAAGTTAACTCCTCTCTTGATTAGGATGAGATTTGATTTTCTTAATTTAGAATTTATTTTTCTAATTTAAGAGAAAGTTTGTTTTAAACATGCTTTAAAACTACTTTTGCTTTTGTATGACAAGAGGATAGTATTTTTAGAAGATAAGAATGATTTTTGAAGATAAGAATGCATAATTAAATAAAAAGATTTATTTAATTATTTTGTAGATAAATGAGAGGAATAAAATATAAGAATATATTTTATTTTTGTGAAGATATTTGAGGAATAAAATAAAATATAAAAAAATATATTTTATTTAGTGGAGAATTTAGACTTTATTTTAAATAAAATTTGCATTTTATTTAAATTTGGAAGAATAAAAGGTTTTAATTAAATAATTAAAATTATTTAATTATTTAGCAGAATGAAGGTGATGTATATGAATTTAATTAATTAAATAAATGTGTTTATTTAATTAAATGAGAGGAAATGAATCAGATAAATAAATGAATTTATTTATTTATTGATAGAAGAATGTGAATGATGAAATAAATATAAAAATATTTATTCAAGTAGAGTCATGCCAATTTTAGGTGTATACAAAAGAAATTTATAAAGAATATTACTTTAATATTTGTCTTACAATAGGTCCTACAGCTTTTCCTTCTGATTTGCCTAATCTTACCTCTTTTGATTTTCTTTTACAAAATAATAATACAAGACTTATTTTTGTCCATATCTTCCTAAAAGAAAGAAAACTAAAAAAAGAAATATATTGTTTTCTTTACTTTGTTTTAACTGTATAAATAATAAATATTTATAACCAATTTATAGGATATTGCTTCAAATTTACAAAAAGAAAGAGGGCCCGCCATTGTAAAGATTTCTCACAAATTCCAAACTGGGTAAGTGATAAATTTAAAGGGTTTTTTCTCTTTATAATATTCTCATTTATGTCCAAAAATATCAAAAACCTAGATCATATATTTTGAGATATGATTTAAATACGTTACTGCTATCTTCATTTTTTGGTGTATTGTGCCTATGACTATTCCTCAAAAAATGTACACTGGGTTGGTAAGAAATTTAAAGGGTTTTTTTATATTATTGTCATCCCATCTTTATCCAAAACTCACAAAAACCCAGATCATACTTTTTGAGATATGATTAATACACATGACAACTGTCTTTATTTTGCAGGGTCTTTATGTGACACTATTGCTCTTTCAGACTCTTTCCACAATCCTCTTAAGACTTGGGGGCAGCATGACGAGCTCAACCCTTGTGAGAGCACATTCTACTCCACATGCTATGATATGTCATCAAAATTCTACATGACTTATCCTATACCTGCACATGAAACAAACAGATTAGAATAAAACATTGAAATTCCATGATTGTTTCTTTCTCAGCTCTTCTTGCATGTGGATGATGTTCATTGATCAATGCATTATAAACAAAATGTTATGCCTCTTCTAATAGGATATAGAGATCTCATAACTAGAGTTCTAATAGGACCTTCCCACATTTTTGCAGGTTCATGTCGAGATTGGGAGCAGGAATAGAAGACAACTTCGAAGATTGAAGATCTTCAAGGAAATGATGGCTATGACCTTCTCTTTCTTATCCTAAACAACACTGCAATTATCACTGAAACACAATAACTATGCAAATAACTTATAATAGAAGAATGTTAACCTTCATTCTAAAAATGAATTTGTTGCATCAGCTCTACCAATTTTGAGTTGTAAGTGAAAAATGGGTACAATAACTATAAGATATACATACATTATGCCTTCATTTGCATCCTTTTCTAAAATGTAAATGTGTGAACAATAGAAGTTTCTTTCTATGGATCTCATTAAGCCATCACAATCTCATGCTTTGTTGGTTGGTCAATCTAAGGGATAGAAAGAATCAGGTCCTTCTAACAAGAAATAAAGAAATATAACAAAAATCCACACAGAGATTAAGCACGAAACTCATCTAAGAAGGAGAAGGGCCTACTTGTGTTTATTGTAAGAAATCAAGGCAATTTATATAAACTGAACAAATGAGAGGGGGGCTGAATCAGCTGTCCCAAAAACTTAAACACTTTTTACAATTAAACAGGGGGGCTGAATCAGCTGTCCCAAAAACTTAAACACTTTCTGCAATTAAACATTCATCACTTATCCACAATTATTATGATTTAACAATGAGTGCATGAAAACAAAAACTTAACTATGGACACAACATCAAACACAAGAGACACTAGATTTTACGTGGAAAACCCCAAGGTGGGGAAAAACCATAGAGAACATTAGCTCTCAATATACGTTGCAATCTTGAAATAATGATGTTTAGGCTTGGTCACTCCACGGGCCTAAACATACTGGCTCACTGGCTCAACCCTAAACCCAGAAAGATTACAATAAGGGTTGTTAAACCCTACTAGTGGCTCACTGTCGGCTCACTACCTTGATGGCGAAAGCTTGCTTCCAATTAGGTTACACATGAAAACTAAATATTGCTTAAGCATCTGCCACTATGCCAGGTGCAGTCATTTATTAGCTGAATTCTAAATCCCAACTCTTCATATTCACTGATTTTTGTCACTGCTCTATTATTCACATATTCCCATCACACCCATGCGTTCTCTATTCTATTCTGCCTCTACTATTCTTAGTCTCTTTTCTACTCTGCCTTTTGGACCTTTCTTATTATCTTCCCATCTTCACTCAAGGACAACTTTTCCATGATTCAACTACAAGTATTTATACACTAAATCAACCTTGGAATGATCATCACGATTGGCATTACAATCATCAACCATTGGAACAATCTCCAAGGTCGGCATTACAAACATTGATAAAATAGGTCTTGACCTATTACAAAATTATGCAAGGGAGATGAAGTAAAAGGGCATGTGGATCATGCTTCACCTTAGTTGGGACTCAAACACAATCTTCCATGCTTCAACACATTTTCACAATCTTTAAGAGATCTTTGCAATCGCTAGGATCAACCAGGTTGGCCAAACTGGTTACACAACATGCTATCCGGAAGTAATCTTCAAACACCTTCATAATTCTTCTATTTCAACCAATGAAATGATAGGAACATGATTAGGAGATATCCACAAGCATGTTATAATCATTAGGAGCAACCGCACAACCTTTAACCACTTTACCAATAAGAATCTTCCTACTAGAACACATGAACTTTACTATCTTTGACTATTATAAAAGAAAGACATCTCGTGGACTACCAAACCATGAACCACTACAACTGTTGGAACTTGTCACATCCCAAACTTCCTTCTAGAACCATAGAGAAAAATACTTTATTATGGAGGAATGTGGAGCATAATACTTTTTCCCTATCCCAACTGAACTCACTGAGAAAGCAGGTTTCTCTCTGGTGAGTACAATTCACTCAGATCTTCATGTGGAGAGTTCAAATTTGGAATGTAGCATCCTTAATCATACCTCTAACTTAATTCCAATCTACAAACTATAATCTTCAAGAAAAAAAATGTGGAGTAGTTTATAAGATTGTTCTTCAGCATACAACTCACTGTCTGTACTGCACTTCTCTGTAACTCACTTGTTTCTTTCGGAGAGGCTAATTTTATCAATATCCTCAACATACAAGTCTTCTAAACAAGTAATAGAACAATATATAGTTGACACCAATGACAACAATGATATGTTGACATCAATGACAATACCGATTAGGCACATAATTGCATCAATCTCTCCCTTTTTCATTGATAGAAACATATGATGTGAAAAACTGCAACAACCATCAAGACAAGATTCTCCCCCTTTCTCTTTACACACCTGCACTATTTTTTTCTACAAGATTCTCCCCCTTTCTCTTTACACATCTACACTCTTTGTCTCTCTAAGTTTTTTCACACGACTTCTCTCCCCTTTTGACATCAATGGCAAAGGGCACATACTTGCACTCTTCTGCTCTGATCCAATCTCTCTTCTAAACTTTCTTCAACGGACTGCTCCCCCTTACTTGATGCTTTCCTTGACTATAACTTTGGTTCTTCATGTGAAGTTCTCTCATTCATTCTTTGTCAATTCTCACCTTAGGATCTTACTGCTACTATATTGTTTCCTCTCTCAGCAACACTATAGTACTTACTGCTCTTTATTAGAAACTCATATTAACATCATCTACCTACTTCCCCTGAGAGGTAGCTTTATAATCCTCTTGACTTCAACAACCATATCTGATTACTACCTGCACTGCTACACCTTTTTCTTTTTATTTCTCTAATTACTCCCCCTTAGGAGTACACATCAAACCGTATCTAGCTCACATGCTATCACTTTCAGAGTAACATATCTTATCTTAAAGCTTCAGACTTGACTCTGACTACAAGTTTTCTTCTGCAAGCTTCCCTTATCATCAGTCTAGTTGAAACAATGTATTCTTCAACCTGGAATTCAATAAAGTGGTCATCACATCTGATTTGAAATCCTTATGTACTACAAAGGCTAGAGACAACTTAATAGCATCCATTTATGCCATCAGAGCAACATTTTCCACTTGCGAGTACCTTTTACACACAACATTGCCTTATTCCTCACCACTTCTCTATTCTCATTCAATTTAATCTCTGATCTTGAGATAAGCTCTCAAGTTTGATTCTTCATATTTTGCATTAATTCCTTTTTCCATTGCCTTGCATACCTCATCCATAAATTCAATAGAGATTTACTTGTTCATCTAGAATTCTTTTTCTTTGCCAATGTACCTTAGATCTTTTTACCAAAGAACTGGTCTTCAATATGGTACTTCTACACAATCTCTAGGGATCTCAGGAATTCCTTCCAGAACTTCTTCTTCTTCAACTTGATTGTCTTCTTGTTCAATAGGTCCATTTGATTCATAGCTACTCAAATCTAATATTATTTCTCTGACTTTATCAACCTTCACATTAGCACTCTCAATGATCTTTCCCAGACTCTTATTGTAGTACTTTTGACTTGAATTTTGTATTGAATGTAGATAGCAGAATGTACATCTTTTCTCCAGTATACATCCATTAGGTCAGCTTCCTTCATCATTAATCTATCAGCCTCTTGGACTATCCTATACTTTCTTTCAACAACTTCATTCTACTTCCTAGTAGACGATTGTCTCTTTATCCCTAGTTTTTTAAAGAAAATATTGAATTCATTTTATGTGAACTCACCTCCACTGTCAGACCTTAAGCATTAGATCCTCAATTGTATCTCATTCCCAATCATTGCCTTGAAAGTTCATTTAGTTCATAATCATTCAACTCTGAGTTCATCTATAGATTTTCAAACCATTTCCAAAGTAAATTGCTCTGTACTGAAAACAATCTTGAACTTCTGTTACTCATTATTCTCAAGCCAATTATCAAGATCAGACAAACTTATGGATGTAGATGTAATCACTGATCAATAACCATATGCCAAAATTGCTTAATATTATCTTCAATAGTAGACCTAGGTGGACCAGAATATCAGAGCCTTGCCTCTTGATTTTATTAGTTAGATACTTAGCCAAAATTCATGACCTGTCATCTTGTTCCTTAACTACATGCATGGCCAATTCACCTGTCACATCATAACACCCAATGTGCACCATATGAGACTCTAGAATTCATATCAAACAATCATCATTGACTTCTTAACATACCTTCAGAACCACAAATCAAAATACTCAATAGCGGAAGAATGTGGACCAAAATACTCAGATGATTTACACTATTTTAGGGTTAACTCTATTCATCTGGACATAGACAATTCACCATGTGACTTTCAGAGGAGGTTAGAAATTTGAACACTGGAAGATATGTTCACCAAATATCTATTAACAACATACCTGAACCACATATAATGATCTTCAACTGCTGAGACATACTGATCCAATCTCTGTCACTTGCTTTGTATACTACTCATACTTAGTCACTTTGGGCTTCCAGATCAGAATCCTTTTATGTCTTGATCTATAGAGTTCCTTTCAAGTGATTTGCCATATAAATTTTCACATTATATCTTTGTGCTGAATCTCAGCACTGACTATCTGGCTAAGGGATTTAGAATTTTCAATACAACTCCCCCTGAGCCAGAGTTCCTAGTTTACTTCTCGAAGGAAGTATCTATTCCAGAATCTAGTGCAGACTCATCTCTAACTTCATTTGCTTTTTTCTTGACCCAAACCTTGTTCATCTCCTTTTTGACTTTTTCTAGATCAACTTTTTCCACTAGTTTCTTCAATTCTTCTTGATTATCCTTCTTCATGTTCTTACTTCTATAAAATCTTGCAATATGTCTAGGCTTGTTGCAATTGAAGCACATAGTATTTTTCTGACCATTGTTCCTTCCATTCATCCTTGACCTACATAGGTTAGCCTTACACCCAAATGTATTGCATGTATAATAGTATCCACTGAAGGATTCAATTGTCCTATTCTTTCCATAGTTGTTTCTCACTTGACTTCTACACTCATTATCCCTATGTCCCATTTTATAGCATGCATAGCACCTAATAGAATTCTGACTCACTTTACTTCTACATACAACATCTCTATGACCAACTTTATTGCATGTGAAACATTTACCTTTGAAAGATTGATCATTCCTTCCATTGTTGAAACCTTTTTTAATATGATTTCTATATTCATTTTCTCTATGACCAATTTTCTTGTGATTGAAACACTGACTAGAGAATGATGGAATATTTTGATTCATTTTACTCCTACACTGAGTATCCTTATGACCAAACTTATTGCATGAGTTATAATAACCATTGAAAGATGAGTACCTTTGAGCATTTGGTTGCCTAACTGGTGGTCTTCTAGGTCTGTTCCTTCGATTCTAAATTTGTTTTTCTTTGTTCTTCTTGATCTCAGCATTTGTAAGGACCCGACTCATCCTATATCAAATAACATTAAACTCTGATTTCAAAAATACCAATGAATAAAATTTTTTTCTAACAGATGTAGGAAATGTGAAATTCTTCCAGAAGTGCTTAATGCATGATATCAAAATCTGATGAAACTTGAATTTAGTTTCCTAGAATCTTCCGGTTCTTCAAAGATTACAAATTTTAAATCTAGTGAAGAGAGAATACATTACGAGAGAAGGTACATTATGTAAGATAACCAAGAAGAACAATGGATCAGTTCATACCTTAAGTCATGCATTACATCCTGCATTCTTTTTTGATAGCTTGCTTCTCCTCTAGTAACTGTATCCTTATCATCTGCACAAAATTAACTTAACAATCTCATGTTAACACAACTTAGTAATCACTACTTAGAGAATTAATATCATGATGCTAATTGTAGGACTCCCTACATCGAGGGGACCTGAGTACTGGGGGCATCCTTCGCCGTCCAGACTGCCTACATACCCTATATCCAAGAGATAAAGGCCTCCTCCTTAGGATGTGACTAACATGGGGAATGCGAACATGTAGTTCTATTTTGCACTATGTTTGATGTAACTGTGAGTGGGTACCCAGCCTTTTCTAGGGTTATTCCCTGCCCCAGATAGTTCTTCATCAGCTGCCACCCACTCGATGAAATAGGGACAGAAGTTAGTCTACTACCACAAACACCTAAAGGGGTGTTTGTCAGTTAGTCCTAGTGTGGAGGAATCCTTATAAGGTGTCTACCCATGAAATCTAATTTACTCCCCCAAGCCAACTTAGGTAATTTTCATGACTAAGTCCGTTCCTGATCGCCTAGTACTTTCACCATGATCTGCGAGGGTGAGGTGAGAAAATATGATAGATAGTGTTTCTAGATCGGCCTAGTTGCCCTATCTAACATTTCACATGTCCTCCCTGATCTATACTTGCATGTCAATAAACCTCATTTTCTGTTAGTATGCTTGAAGTGTTTTCCAAATGAGCATCATGGTAATCATTATTTCAATAGACTTTACCTAACTAAATTGAAAGAAGAACTTGCATAAAGAAAAGATACTAGTTTATAGGACATTAACGGGAACAACTAGCTTGAGCAAGTATCATATATAGAACAATATCAACATATACAAAACTAATAGTGTTAAGACCACTCATAAAATTAGGGTTAACTGATAACTTTGTTCTTCAAATACAATTCCAAATACAATATGAACAAATTCCAAATAATCCTTGGGAAGCAATATGACTTTTGATGAACAGATAAACTTAAAAAGCTTACTAATTCATAAATCAGATATTATCTATATAATTTTATATTATGAAAAGAGTATTATCGACCAAGGCAGCTTAAGCAAATTTTATATTTCATACTTAGAATTCTAATCCCACATAATAATATTTATCTAAGTCTTAGGATTCTTCTAACGATTTATAAAGTAGAAACAAGATTCAACCATGCGGCGTCTTTGCATACATTCACAAACCAAATTACTCACTCATACTTTCACATTCCCAATTATTCATACAAATAATTCACTTCAAGTTATTCGTAAACATAAACTGGAAAGGATACTTAAGCTTTCAATGTAAGATGATATGATAATTAAGAAATGATTTTTAATATGGAACCTGTTTGTGAGAAAGATGCTATTAAGATTTGAATGCATCTTAGGTTCCCCTACTCATGATTATGGAAAAGGAGGTTATCCCAAATTATAGGGACATGATTAAATAGCAACATTGGAACAATAGTTTTCAAGGGTCAAGTCAAAGGGAACTTTTACATGGTATCATACTTCACCAATGCTATTTGTGTGACCATGAGTTTTCCTCCTCCCCTTACAAATTAGAGACTCACTCTACAATCTCACTACACATTACTTTTAGAGAGCTTCATGACAATAATTATGATAGTGTAATTATAGTGGTAAGTGTACCCTATAGCATAATAGAATTCACAAGAAACATATGCTTCTTATGCACTTGATGCTAGCAGATAACTCAGAGCTATATTCAAAGAAAACTCTCATATAAGTTGAAGGTACAATAATTGATTCCCACATTATTTCAAAGGATGTGCTTCCATATGAAATATATTTTCAATGGTCTAATTCATTACATCAATATTAAGTAAAAGATAGGGAGAATTCTATCTAACCTATTAAAACTCATAGGTGAAAATTATAGTTTCATATCAATCCCTACAATTGGTAACATGATTAAGTTAAAACACCTCATAGATGTTATGATACTAAAGGGAGGATAAGGTAATAATTCCTCCTTTAGAAAAAAAAAGTTAAAGATCTCACATATAGACATGATGAGAAGCCCTTAGATGATAAGTACAATAGATAGGGTCTATTTGTTGAGTATGTAAGGATTGCTTGTGATGGAGAAGTAAATCAATTCCAGCAATACCATTGACATTGAGAAAAATTATTTATGAGATAGATGGTAAATTATCTCTTATAAATCCACAAAAGAATAGTTATAAGCAAGGGCATTACCAAGTAAGCTACTGTAAAAATTTCGTAGTGATTCGAAATTGATTTTGAGAGGTGTGAAGTTAGGGTGCACCACTACTGGGTCCTCTTCCCTAAGCTACAAAGAAAATTTATCACAAGTTGAAATCATTCAAGAGATAATTTGTGCATAAGTTTTTGTTAAGGTTGTAATGACTAAAAGTAGCAAATGGCTGATGGATGCTGGGTAGGAGTTGGTTTATGTACCAAATAGGTCAACTCAAGTGCTAAAGCAATACAAGATATACACTTTTATTCCCTTAAAGTAATCCATTCAAATCTGGCCTTCAAATGCTAAGAAATATCATGGTTAAAGAGAGAAACATCATACACTAGATATATATAAAAATATAATACTTCCTAGAGTATTTTAGAAACTGCCACAAATTTCCCCATGTATCTACATGCATTCATGTGTAACATGTGTAGGACACACACACACATGTAGCCACAATCAAACCAGCATGGACGTACACCGTGTGCACATGTACACTGTGCATCAGCTCTGCATGGGCTTTAATTTAATAGTCATATGGCTGTGCACAATTTTTTTTTAAATAAAATAAAATCAATTTTTTTTAAGGTTGAATCAAATGGAAGGGAGAATTTTTAGTATACTGTAAATTCTAAAGGATTGTAGTAAATATATATATTTTAGCTTTTGATGCTTCTTCTTTACCCACAAACTCTATATATATATATATTGTTCTTTCATGTAGTCAGACACTTTATGAGCATATATCAAACTTATGCGCTTGACATACATGTTAATATGCTTATTCTGAAAAGTTGTGCCTGTGGCAAATGCAAATTGCCTATGAGGGATGAAAGAGTGGACTTTTTTTTTTTTTACTTTGTGAAAGTGCGTTCTTGAAAATGTAGGTTATTAGATGAAAAATATTAAGTGTTTCACATTTGACAAAATTTCATACAGTGTTTCACCAAATGCAATGAACGAGCCTCCAACCTGTTCAATTCACATTTTCCAGTGTGCTCCCAGCCCGTGCCAAAATGGAGTGACTGGCTGTGTAAAGACCAACTCCTCAACCTTTGTGAGCACCCTGTGCCAACGTCTTCCCTGCCTGTGCCAAAATGGCGCTTAAGAATAGAGTATGGGTTTAGAGCATAACGGAAGGGGCGATTTTGGCTAGCACGTCAAAATCCTTCAAAGAACTGTCACCTCAGGGAATGCAATGATTGCAGGATTTCACAAGATGGTTTGAAAAAGGCTTTTAAAACTTTCGAACAAATACAATAAGCCGGTGTAAGGCCAAAAACCAAAACCTATGCCAAAGTCTTCCCTTCCTGTGTCGAATGGGTGATTAAGAACAAGGTACGGACTTCTGTCAAAGCATGATGGAAGGGGAAATTCTTTTCAGATATTATGATTGAAATTGCTCTAGTGGACCAATAAACACATCATGGAAGTATAGGCAGAGCACGTGGGATCCCTAAAAGAAGTATGATCGCAGGATATGCACAATATGGATTTGATAAAAATGCTTTAGAAACATTCAATTGGATTCCACGACCTGCCTACATCAATCATGATAGAAAGGAGATCTTTGTCAGATCTTGTCATTGAGAGCGACTTGGTAGACCTGCGTGTGAAATGGAAAAGTATAGACAATGCACTCGAACTGTTCGACAAAACGCCTAAAAGAAATTATGGTCTCATAGACTGCAATGATCAAGGGATATGTGAACCGTTAGACGAAATCCCTTAACAAGCGTTGCCTCCTGAAATACAACGATTACAGGACCACACAAAATGGATTCGTTGAAATGGAGTTAGGGACTTTCAGGCCAATGGATTTGGCAGGTGTAAAATTAGAAAGCAAAACCTTGGACAGCATACTATGCCCAAAATGGCACTCAAAATAGGGTATGGACGTCTATCCAAGCATAACAGGAGCGCTTTTGGTGAGAAGAGGTAATTGCAAGTGCCCTGGCCTATGTGAGAGCTTCAGAACAGGGTATGTAAGAAACACAAGCTTTATCAGATGTAAAACACAAGCAATGTAAAGGTGTACAAAAAGCACGTGAATTGTATGAACCAAAATGACAACTTCATAAACTATCAACCATCACAATTAAAATTATGCATCAATTCTCTCTTACTAGACTACTATAAACAACAAGCATACTAGTACAACAATTCATCTCAATAAAAAAATAAAGAGAATTCAAAGGAAAGGAATCAAGATTGGGGAGAGGAGAGTTCTTACAGTTTACTCCAGCCCTCCAAATAAGAGATGAGTCCCCTCTTCCTTACAATTATAGGCATTTTATAGAAAAAGTCCATTCTCCATCTCTATTTTTTAATGATCCTCCACTCTCTTTGTTTAATGGTAATGCATCCTCCAGTCTCTTTGTTTAATGATAATGCATCCTCCACTTTCTTTGTTTAATGATAATGCATCCTCCACCTTCTTTGTTTAATGATAATGCATCATCCACTCTTGTTATTTTAATTATAATCTTATCCTCAATTTTTTAATGGTGTCCATATTATTTGTATTTTTAATTTTCAAATTAGAATGCAAAAATTGAGTTGTGATAGCATTCCTTTCTTGTTCTATTTTAGAACTTTCACCTTTCTCATATCCCAAGCCTTCTTTGACATTAGGACTCTTCTGACTAGTAATCATCTCATCAAGTTTTTCAGAGCTACTATTAAACTTTTCTTCAAAATTTTTTGCTTTCTCCAGGTCTGACTTCAGGATCCAAATTTCCTCTTCAAGCTTAGCACATTTTTTTGATTTGTCTTCTACCAATAGATTTAGATCTTCTTCTTTTTCTCTTTCAACAACTTCCATTTTCAAATCATTCAAGGTTTCATTTTCTGATATTAGTTGTTCAGTAACCTCATATTTTTCTTTAAGCTTCTTGACTTGCTCTCTTAATTTTATGATACATTCATCTTCTTCTTTAACATTCTCCTTTAGATCTCTGATTTCTTCTTTAGTTCTTTCTAGGTCTTCAAGAGAAACCTTTATGTACATCTTCCTAGATCTACCTCAAGATGTTAAGCTTACTTCCAAGGAATTTGGCTCTGATACCAATTGTTGTTATGCGCTAGACAACGGAGGGGGGCGAATCAATTGTCCCAAAAACTTAAACACTTTCTACAATTAAAATCCACAATTATTATGATTTAACAATGAGTGCATAAAAATAGAAATTTAACCATGGATACAACATCAAATACAAGATACACGATATTTTACGTGGAAAACCCCAAGGTGGGGAAAAACCACAGAGAGGATTAGCTATCAATATATATTACAATCTTGAAATAATGATGTTTAGGCTTGGTCACTCCATGGGCCTAAACATACTAGCTTACTGCCATGAAGAACAACTAGGTCTAGTAGGCTCATTGCCTCAACCCTAAACCTAGCAAGATTACAATAAGGGCTTTTAAACCCTACTAGCGGCTCACTGCCTTGATGAAGAAAGCTTGCTTCCAATTAGGTTACACATGAAAATTGGATACTTCTTAAGCATCTGCCACTATGCCAAGTGCAATAATTTAATAACTAAATTCTAAATCCCAACTCTTCATACTCACTAATTTTTGTCACTGCTTTATTATTCACCTATTCCCATCACACCCATGTGTTCTCTATTATGTTTTGCCTCTACTCTTCTATACCACTTCTTTGCTCTTCCTTTTAGAACTTTCTTATTATCTTCCCATCTTTGCTCAAGGACAACTTTTCCACAATTCAACTAGAAGTATTTATACACTACATCAACCTTGGAATTATCATCAAGGTCTGCATTACAATCACCAACCATTGGAACAATCTCCAAGGTTGGCATTACAAACATTTACAAAATATGTCTTGACCTATTACAACATTATGAAAGGTAGATGAAGTAAAAGTGAACGTGGATCACACTTCACCTTAGCTGGGACTCAAACACGATCTTCCACACTTCAACATGCTTTCACAATCTTCAAGAGATCTTTGTAATCATTGGGATCAACTAGGTTGGCCAAACTAGTTACACAACACACTATCTAGAAGTAATCTTCAAACGCCTTCATAATTCTTTCATGTGGACCAATGTAATGATGGGAACATGATCAAGAGGTATCCACAAGCATGTTATAATCATCAAGAGCAACCACACAACCTTTAACCACTTTATCCATAAGAATCTTCCCACCAAAACACATGAACTTTACTATCTTCGATTGTTATAAAAGAAAGATAGCTTATGGACCACCAAACCATGAACCATTGCAACTGTAGGAACTTATCATCATCCCAGACTTCCTTCTAGAACCACAGAGAAAAATACTTTATTGTGGAGGAATGCAGAGTAGAATACTTTCTCATTGTCGTAACTGAACTCACTAAAAAAGTAGGTTTCTCTCTAGTGAACACAATTCACTCAGATCTTCATGCGGAGGGCTCATATCTAGTGTAGCATCCTTAATCATACCTCTAACTTACTTCCAATCTATAAACCACAATTTTCAAGCAGAAATAAATGTAGATCAGTTTACCGGACTGTTCTTTAGCATGAACTATTCTTCAACATACAACTCACTATCTATACTGCACTTCTTTGTAACTCACTTGTTTCTTCTAGAGAGGCTAATTTTCTCAATATCCTCAACATACAAGTCTTCTAAACAAGTAATAGAATAAGATATAGTTGACAACAATGATATGTTTACATCAATGAAAACACCGATTAGGCACATACTTGCAACAAAGGCATGATGAACATAATTGTTATAAGAAACAAATTGATGAATTGAAGCATCTTTTTACAAAGAATAGCATTCAATTGCTTGCATCTTCTTCTTCTTCTACTACATATAAATAATCAAGATCTTCTAAAATAGGTCATGCAATAAAAGATAATAAGGAACACAAACAAAAAGGCGAAGCACTTTGTGTAAGTACAAGTTCTGGATCAAGTAAATTGCTTCTTGATTCTTTAGCCTCTCATCATATGGCTTCATCTTAGTCTATGTTCTCTACTTTTGAGCCTTGTAATATGACACCTATATTGATGGGTAATAACACATATATGAATGTAATTGGGAAAGGAACTATTAATATTGGTGAAGGTACTTTCAAGGATGTACTTTGTGTGCCTTCTTTGACCAATAATCTTTCCATATATCATATTACTCATAGTGGTGCAAGAAAGGTTGTGGAGTTCACACTTGATTTAGTTGTTATTATAGGCTTGGAGAGGACAAAGATTATTGCTATAGGGGTGGTTGATCATGCATCTTGGTTATATATCTTTTTTGTTTCTCTTTTGATGATAGTTTAGATCCTTTGGTTGATATTCACACTCCTTATGTGAATCATATTTCTGAGGAGAAGTTTGGTCACTTGAACCTTGGTATTCTTTCATCCTCTTTGGTTCTTGAGATTTGTGCTTCATTTCTATCTCCTCCACCTCCTACTTCTTCAGAGTTCCATGATTTAGTTCAACAAGATATTTATTGTCTTTCAAATACAGCTTTGTGGGATGAGTATTTGATATGTATTTTAAATTTGTTTTGTGAGTCCCATCTTGTAGACTTGGAGGACAATATCAAGGACATTCATCTCCTCTTTGATGTTATCTCTTATGGAGTTGCATCATCTTCTTTAGATGTGATGAGGAAACCTTCATATCCTCTTGTTCTTTATTCTACTCTTCACTTATCATAGTTTATCATTAACCTGGAGTATCTTGACCAACATTTGAATGACTCTTCTTTGTCTTTGAATCATGTTCTACATCAGTTTCCACCTAAACTAATATAAGTAGTCTCAAAATAATATATGGATAATTCTCAAATTCATGCTCATTTGAGTATTCAAAATGATATTATAATAACCTAGCATAACCCTCAACTATAATTATCAAAGCATGGATATAATTCATGAATATACAATCAATGATATAACTTATGATTAGCATCAATACATGATCAAACTCATTCCACTTCATCAACCCATTGCATACACACATACAAACCAACTATTTAACAAGCATCTATCTCAAAGCACTATAAGGCATAAGAATCATATTCAAGAAGAGCATGATGAGAGTTGCAGAATGGTTGGTCCTTGCACATTCCCAAAAGTTTATCCTAATATCTAAATCTATCACTCATTACCATAGATTAGATCCATGGGTACAAAATTGACTTAGGTTGTTTTTATAGTCATAGATTTAAACCTCAAACTTTTAAATTCAAATTTTAAAGTCACACCTTACCAACTCCTTCCTACTAGCTATTGTGAGCTAGCCTAGACAGTATTTTGTGTGGATTTATGTGTTATCATGTTGTATTTAAAGGTATTAATTCATTCATTTGAAATATGCTAGAAACTAGGAATCTTTAAAAGATAATTCACATGAGAGCATAATAGAGTATCCTAATTACATCTCCAACTTGAATCATAATTCTAGGTCAATTGCACACTTTTTTTTTGTCTTCAATCATTGAACAATTCAATAAATTCCCCATATGTTTATGTAAAAATCACCATTACATTTTATATTTCTAAATTTCAATTTGAAAGTACATTTTGAATTGTACTTTCCTATTTTTTTTATGCCGTTAGCTACTTGCAATCCTAAACTTGCTTTGAGGAGTACTTGTTTAATCCCTAACATGGCCACCCAATCCAATGAGATTGAGATCTATTTTGATGCTCATGTTGTGAACAACCAAGAGGATAATCAAGACTATGATCATGATGCTCATGTGGCAAACCAATATTTTGCAAATGATCTTTGCTAGTTTGGCCAATTTTGAAAATCCAACATACCTAACTGATATGGCTCACATCAAGTTTACCAATAAGTCATTTGGAAGAGACATCTTACAAGTTAGTGCTAAATTTACTTCATCTATTGTGGTTAGTTATCTACCTCCTCCCTCTCTTCCACCATTAATCCATCTTCTATCATTACTCCTTCCACCACCACCACTCATCATCATGGTGTTATCCTTACATCTACTAGTGTCCCACCACATAGCATCTTCCATTTTTCCACCTTCCAACCTCTATATTTCTCTCATCCTAACTACACTCCCCTTAAGATACTCACAATTCATATGATGTATTACACCTCTATGCCTACTTCATCTAACACTAGCCAACCTACAGCCAATCCTCTTAGTCCACCCACTCCAACTTCTAGCACTCTATCCCATGCTATGTTTATCCCCTATACATGCCTTTTGTGAGGCCCAGATTTTGCATGGATTTATTTACTTACAATACTTTTGGATATGACATTTTATATTATTACCATTACACACAATGTTGTTATTTTTTTTTTAAAACAAAGGGGTAAAAACTTTATTAGAAATCAGAAAAGAGCATTACAATAATAACTAAGGCACCCAGCCCCAGAAAACAAGGCGAAAACCCCACAGCATAAACAACATCAACTATCCTCATGTATCCTCCTATCCTCCTCCAAGAACCGGTCTAAATCTAGATGCAGCTTAGGGTTAACCTGATCCCAGTCCTCAACTTTCCAACCACTATCATGCTCAGAGGCCCATTTGGCCAAGCAGTCGGCAACTCGATTCCACTCCCTTGGGATGTGAACAAAGGATGCCTCCTTCAACCAAGAACTAACTTGAAGAATCCGCTGAACCACCGAAGCCAACTGCCAATTAATATCATATATCTTTCACTCATTCAAGAGATTAATCAAAATCTGTAAATCAGCTTCACATATAACTTTTCTCCAGCCCAAAGCAAGGGCCCTCTCAATAGCATGCAGAATTGCCAGACCCTCCATGAAGTTAATAGTCTTCACCCCCTCATGTATAGAGAACAGAAAAATCACCGACCCAGCTGAGTCCCTACCAACTCCACCAATTCCAGCAGGCCCAGGATTGCCCCTAGAAGAACCATCAGCATTGATCTTTAAAAATCCATTGGGAGGAAGTAACCACCTTCCAACCCGTTGAACACTCTTTTTTCCATGCCTACAGTTCCTGGAACTGACAAAAGAAGAATGAATTTCTTGAAGACCCAGTCTGGCCACCAACTCATCATCACCTCTCTCCAAGGGGAAAACCAAATCACAATTAGCTGAAACTGACTCCTGCACCATTCCTAGCATACGCAACCAAACTTGCTGACCCACCAACTTTTGATCACGAAAAATTCGGCGGTTCCACTCCAGCCAAATCTGCCAAAGCAGAAAGGTAGGACCCACGAACCAAACTTCCTGCAAGAAGGAAGCCATAGAAGGAGGTCTTCCCATACTATCCCAGAATTCAACCAAAGAGCATGCATGAATACAAGGAAGCTTCCATACCTCCCACCACCAATGCCAAAGCTACACAACAAAGGGGCACCGGAAGAACAAATGCGAAGAATCCTCTTCTGCTCCCCCACATAAAACACAAATTGAAGGTCCTTGAAATCCCCGTTTATGAATGTTATCCCAGGTCAAACACCTATTCCAAGCCAAAGTCCCAACAAAGCAATTGCATTTAGGCCACGAGAGTTTATTCCACACCCTTTTCCACCAATGAACCTCTACCCTAGTTAGCTTCTGAGCCAATAACACCTGATAACCAGAAGCAACAGAGTAAACCCCCTTAGGATTATGGGTCCAAGCAAGAATATCCTCTTCCAGAAGAGAACTACAACTCCTACTATGAAGAATCTTGTGAAGCTCAGCACTATCTTCCACTAGTCCCAAATCTGGCCACACTGCGGGATCCTTCCAATGAGCTACCTCCAACTGACCAAAAGAAGCAACAGACTTGAAGTCACTCACCCTAGCCCAGCCAACCTCGAGAAATCTTTGGCACAAAGGAAGAAGGTTGGGGAACTAAGAGGTAAGTGGAGGGAATCTATCCCAAGAATCTGACCAGAAGAGAGCTTCAGTTCCCCGTCTACAAATCCAAAATAAACCTTCCTCGATAAGCTTAGCACCCTTTTGAAGAGTATTCCAAATCACTGAACCTTTCCCCTCAAGAGGGTAACGAGGGAGATCCTGCCGTGGAATCCCCGGGAAATACTTATGAGATAATATCCCGGCCCATGGCTGATCTAGTTCCACACACCATCTCCAAAATAGCTTAGCAGCCACAGCCACTCCAGATAACGCAGACTGTCGAAGACCAAGACCACCAAATTGCTTTGGGCTACACACAACATCCCACCTGACCAGGCTCCACTTGGAGGATGACAAACTTCCCGCCCATAAGAACTGCCTTGCAAGAGAATCCAACTCCCTCAGAAAACCCATTGGAGCCACCTGAAGCATACATCGGTAGGTAGGGAGAGCCTGCACCACCGACTTGAGAAGCTGAACCCACCCCGCAAAAGACAACCATCTGTGGGTCCAATGATTAACTTTTGCATGGAGCTTATCAATAATATTCTGCCAAGAACCCTTGGGAAGAGGGCGAACAGAAATTGGGAAACCCAGATACGTCAAAGGGAGAACCCCTATCTGAAACCTCAAGATATTAGCAATTCTTCTCTGAATGGGGATCGGCGTATTGAAGAAGAATATGGATGACTTCTCCTCATTAATCAATTGTCCTGAAGCAACAAGATATATGTCCAACACCTGCCTCAAGTTAGTAGCTTCCCTAATAGTAGCCATCCCCATCAAGGCAGTATCATCAACAAACTGTAAATGAGATTGCGGAGGCAAGTCTCCACCCCATCGCCAACCCTAAATGGTGCCAAGCTCCACCCTTCTTTTCAACAAACGTCCAAGGCCTTCCACAAGTAGCAGAAAGATACGGAGAAAGAGGATCCCCTTGGCGCAAGCCCCTTGAGGCACAAAAAAGTTCAGAATGATCTCCATTTATCAAAACTGAGAAGGAAACAAACGTGACACAGCTCATGACCCATTGGATCCACTCCTCACCAAAGCCAAAAGAAACAAGGATCTTCTACAAAAAAGACAATCTAACCCTGTCATAAGCCTTAGCCATATCTAGCTTAATGAACATAGCCTTCTCATGGGAGTTGTCCATGGAGTGGATGGTCTCCGTAGCAATGACAACCCCATCAAGAATCTGTCAACCCGCCACAAATCCACTCTGTTCCTCTGAAATCAGCACTTTAAGCCACTTCTTCAATCTCTCAGCCAATAACTTAGAAATGATTTTGTAAGCCACATTGCAAAGAGAGATAGGCCGGAACTGAGATAACCTATCAGCCCCTTCACACTTGGGTATGAGAGCAAGGAAGGTGGAATTCAGAGCACGAAGCATCTGCTTATTCCTTTGGGACTCAAGGACAAACGCCAGAAGATCCAACTTTATGATATCCCAGAATTCCTGAAAAAATTCAATTGGGAAACCATCGGGACCAGGAGCTTTACCCTTCTTCATCTGAAACACAATCCCCTCCAGCTCATCAAGAGAGATATCTTTCATCAGATACTCCTTCGCCTCCCTGGAGACCAACTGAGGAATACAAGAAAGAACCTGTGCTTCCTCAACAGAGCCCCCTCGAGAATCCTCCCTAAATAAAGTAGCAAAATACTGAGATGCGTCAGCAGAGATTTCCTGAAACGAGGCAAGACGTTCACCCCTATCATTCACCAAAAAAGGAATGGAATTACCATACCTCCTGTCCTTCACAGAATTGAAGAAGAAGGCGGTGTTTTTATCACCTTCCTGTAACCATTCAACCCAGGCCTTTTGCTTCCAATAGATTTCTTCCCGCAATTCAAATTCCTCAACCACTTTCAAAGTCTTAGCCTCCTCCCTTAGAAGATCCTCAGAGGCCCCATTCTCACGAATCAACTGCGTAATATTATTCAACTCCTCCTGGTCAGCAACCTTAGCATGAAAGATATTACCAAAACATCGCCGATTCCACCTTTTAAGCTGATATTTGACAAACTGAAGAAGATTGGAGAATGTGTACATTGCTGTACCAAAAGTTGGTCTACCAATCCACCACCACTCAGCCATAAGTTCATGAAGAGTAGGATCCCGTAACCACATAATCTGGAACTTGAATGAGGGAGAACGAGGCCTTCGAGCAGAGATAATGCTAAGCTTAATAGGCCAATGATCAGAGCCTCTCCAATCAAGAATTTCAGATCGAGTGGACCATAAGTCTCTAACCCAATAATAGGAAACCAAGAATCGATCAAGCCTCTTAGCAACACAACTCTCACCAATTCTCCTATTATTCCAAGTGAAGCAACCATTACTTGGTAGAACATCAATAAGATTTAATTCAGAAATGCTATCTCTGAATAACAGAGCAGAAGGCTCCAACCTAGGAATACCACCTCTTTTCTCAGACAACTCCACAATAGCATTAAAATCGCCAGCCATAACCCACGGATGGTAAGGAGCTAAGCTACGAACAAAACGAAGATGGGACCAAAGAAGTTGTTTACCTGGAAACTCAATAGGAGCATACACATTAGAGAGGAGAATACACTCACCAGTCTCATACCAAGAGGTGACTAGGGATATAGAGGATCTAGAGGACATCCACCAGAGAGGGAAAATCTTCCGAGGGTTCCAAAAACACGCCACCCCTCCAGAAGCACCAAGAGCCCCCATACACTAGCATTCACCATATTTCCACAACTTAGGAGCCATGGCCAACATATTATCTACAGATAATTTAGTCTCCTGAAGAAAAAGAACATCCGGAGAATGATTCCTAACCAAATCACGAACATCTTTTTGTCGAGGGCCACTATTCAAGCCCCTTACATTCCATGAGAGAACAATCATTTCTGGGGGCATGAAAAATGTGAATCCAGAGTCTTGATTGACCCTGACTCCACCAAAGTTTCCCCAGTTAATTTAATCTTCTCCATATCCTTCTTCGTTCCCAACTTGGAAGTCCTGTCACTAATCCCTTTCTTCAGTTCAATTTGCTGAATACCCAAAAGAGGGGAGGCCAAAGAGCTCTTCCCCACATTTTTGCCTCCTTTCAGGGGCAATGGGGAACCACCTCCACCACTCTTCGAAGCTCCAATAGAAGATTCTTGTTCAGTCTGGACAATCAATTGTTGATCCGTATCCATCTCCCCAACCCCAATCTCTTGCACAACCTGCATGGCCTCCAATGGTGGCCCATCCTGTCCTGTACCCAAAGTTCCCTGATCCAAGTTCAGCAACCCCGGATTCACTTTCCCCTGGCTGAGATCATCCAGCACTTCAAACCTATTAAAAGTTTCATCAACCTGCCTCTCCCTCAAGGTCTGCTTCTGGCCCCGATTCCTATTGCGAGCCTTGACAGGGACATAGCCATCATCTCCATTACCATCACCCGGAATAGGCTCCTGACCATTATCAGCCCTAGGTGGATTATGAGAAGGCTGAGAAGGTTGGGGCACCACAGGCTTAGCCCTAGGGCACCTACGCTGCAAGTGACCATATTCATGACAAAGACGACACCGAAAAGGTAGGGTTTCGTAATCTAGCTGTTGCACCCAAGTATATGATCCAGCACTCACTTCAATAGAATCTGGTAGTGGCTTGCTTAAATCAATTTCTACACAGATACGAGCAAAAGTCATTACCTTTTTATACTGTGTCTGTTGTGAAGACCCAACAGGTTTACCGAGCATTGAAGCCACCAAATGCAACACGTCATCCCGCCAACACTCCACTGGAAACCATGGCAATCGAACCCAAACTGGGATCCGACTTGGTAGTGCCTCAGTCGGGTTGAAGCCAGCATGCCATGGCTTGATAAACAAACCCACCTGGTTATAAAAATAGGGGCCACCCTCGAAGACTTTATTCCGATCTGCCATGCAATCAAAAGAGACCATAAAAAAGTTGTTCGCAAGGAGCCTAATCTCCATCTCCCCCTCTGGCATCCAAGTCCGCTTAGCCCAAGATTCCAAAAATTGCAGCGAGACTCTCAAACCCATGAACTTGCAATAAAAAGAGTGCCTTGAATAGTATTCAATATCATCTGCAAGCATTTCCATCGGGATAATCAACTTTGGTCGCTCTTTGCATCTTTCCAAACACCCATTAATCTTTGTTATTCGGGAACCACTAACCGATACTAGATCATTCATCTCTATCTCTGAAGAAAATAGCGTATTATCAAAAACATTCACTCCATGCGCCGGAGGCTTCGAACCAACTGCTGATCGGAAATCCAATTTGGGGCTAGCCCCAGATGTTTCCCCACCCTGCATAGCAAAAAGCAAGAACCCCAGAGCTGAGGAAACCAAGTCTTGAGTCCTTTCCTCACCTATGTCCTTTGGCTCTTCTACATTTTTCATAGTAGATTCTCCTTCATCATCCATGGTAGAGGGTTCATCACCTAAGTCCTCTATAACAAGAAGATTGAATCTTTTAAAAGCATTTCTTCTATTTCTTTTGTCACTTTGTCAGTTTCTGGCATGCAAACCCCCAGGACACATTTGCATGAAATAGAAAAAGACAAAACCCCAAGGGAAGGATCAAAACCCTTCCACCCACAAGCCACCCAAACGGCAGCAAGAAGGCCTCTAGAAAAGAAAAAAACCCACCACCACCACCCCGAAAGCTTCAAAAAAACCCCCCCCACAACGCAGAAGCGAGCAACACACAGAGAACGAGCTAGGGCATGGTCGCCCTAGCTCGGCTTGCAGAGCACGCGAACGCCATCCACACACAATGTTGTTAGTAATATTATGTTACATTTGTATTTTATTGATTATTGATGATCTTGTATTTAATTATTAATTATGGTTTTAATTGTGTTATATAGAATTAGAAGTTTATAATTTTTTGTTACATGTTTATGATAGGTTCTTAACAAAGATAATTGTATATGTTAATACATTTTTTGGATGATTACATTTGGAAGGCTCCTAAGAAATCCACTATTGTGTTTTATCTTGTGCCGTGTGATTATTTGCCCTTAAGTGATAATTTTATATAAAATAAAACTCGTACAAGCGGATTTTTTAAATATATTTTATAAATGTTTAAAGGTGGAGAAAAATAAGTGACGAGAAGGGAAACCTAACCCTAGTTTTATTTTTTCAGGAAAAGTTTTGAAGAAGAGAAAAAGGACAGAGCTAGCAAAAAACATTTAGATAGCAAGGTTTCCCTAACTTTGTGGAGGTTCGTCTTTCATTATCATCATAGAAATTTTTTATTTTTGCAGGAAAAGTTTTGAAAAACAGAAAAAGGACAGAGCTAGCAAAAAAACATTTGGATACCAAGGTTTCTCCTAACTTTGTGGAAGCAAGAGGTAAGTTTTCATACCATTCTGAAAAGTAAGTAAATGAGTCATTTTAGATCAAAAAATAAATAGATTGGTTGTCTGTTTTTCTGAAGTATTTGTGTAAATGTGATTAAAAATATTTGGGTTATTTGGGGAGTTGATCTTTTCTTATTGGCTCAAGATCTGCCGGAAAAATATTTTCATTAGATGAAGGCATGCCCTGATTTGGGTATAGTGAGTCCCATTGACTCTCCCTCTAATATAGATTTTGTGAAAATTAATTTGTTTGTGAGTTGGTATATGGGGTAGCTTGCTGTTGTGTTTTGTTGTGTGTGTGTTATGCGAGTAGTTTTCCTATCTCTGTTGGGAGGTGTTAGGAGGTGAGGTGAGGTACCTTGGTCATGTGAACTTGTGAATATGTGATGTTGCAAATTTACACTTAATAGGGAAGATACATTCTATGAAAATGTTTGCTGTTAGTAAAAAAAAAAAAAAAATTGATAGAAATTAATTTCCCATGGCTTATTGTAAAGACCTCTTTGTCAATCCTATATAAACTGTGTATTTGAAGAGAACCTTCTATTCTTGTGATTGTAAGTATGGTTGTAACTAACAAAACCTTTTAAAAAAAAAGTGAGTAGAAGTACTAAATGGAAATAAATAATAGTTAATGACAGAAAATTAGATTTCTTTCATTAGTTTCTATTACTTGTCATGTCATTTTTTTAATGTAGGCATATACAGGAAATATAAGAAATTTGTGTGTATGCATTGTAGTTCTGTGTATCTTCTCAATTTGTGAATGTAAACCAATTTAATAAGCATCTAAAATTTATGTTTGTAGGAGTATAATGGAATTGAATTGGTCTGTTTTCTTCATTATTGCACATTGATCACCACAGAAAACTACAAGCAAATTTGTACATCTATGGAATTACTGTGTTATGTACCCTGTTTGTTCAGCTAGAAATAATTTATAGATTAAGACATCTTACTGTGTTATGTACCCTGTTTGTTCAGCTAAAAATAATTTATAGATTAAAACTCTTGCTCATTACTGTGTTCATATATTCTTTATATTATCAATTGAATTTGTAGATTTTTATACAGAAGAACTCAGAAATCCAATTGATATATAACCTATATTTTTTCATCCCTGTTTATTTTACCATT
Organism: Cunninghamia lanceolata; assembly: GCA_027924645.1. Lineage (NCBI taxonomy): Eukaryota > Viridiplantae > Streptophyta > Pinopsida > Cupressales > Cupressaceae > Cunninghamia > Cunninghamia lanceolata. Next base: position 1,193,954 of record BSBN01001670.1, on the reverse strand, counting down.
GTTTTATAGATTAAAACTCTTGCTCATTACTATGTTCATTTGTTATTTATTTGAACTGTATACAGATTCATATGCACATGCATATATTCCTATATATATGTTTATTTATATTCTTGATGCTTGTATATTTTCTGTACAGATATATAAATATATTGACTGTACAGCTGTGGGAAGCGGCCAAGGAGGCCGTGGGAAAGCCCCACCGCTATGGCCCTCTTGTGGCAGCCGCCTCCGCTTTTACATCTTATTGTTTTTTTGTTTTATATAAAATTTTTCTATTTTAATTTTTTTCCCCTCCCCCTCCCCTACAATTTATTAAATCTGTTTTTGATACAGATTTAATCCTGTATTTCCTTAGACTCTATCAACATATAGAATTAATATATTCTGTCCTGAAGCATCAACAATATACAGGGTATATTTGGTATACTGTGCAGATATATAATTAATTAAATAAACATTGCTTTCAGAAAATAAAAAAAAATAACCATAACAAAAAAAAATGATATAACTAAAATAATTAAAACCCTCAGAAACTAGTCATATATAGATTATATGTGTAAACCCCACTAAGAAAACTTGGGGTTTTTGGATCTCAAATTTTCTGCAACCTTTTGTACCCTGCAATCAAACTCCAGCTAAATATCTCTTCCTTCCTCTTAGCACCTACATGCATAATATCTTCCTGGTGAATCCTGCAGCTGCAATAAAAATGAGAGATGTAGATTAGGGAGAAAATTAAAACAAGGTAGTGTAAAACTTGAATTTTTATACACTTTTGATATCATTTTAGCAAGTTTTAATAGTTACTAAAATTACACCTCCACAACTCCCTATTTTGTAACTAACCTGATTTAAAATGAAATTAATGTGTAGTAGTTTAATTAGAATTTCAGATTTTGTTTTATGTGGAGAATCTTGTATGATATTTAAAATCAGAAAGTTATTGTATAATTATTAAATCATATGATTTTATTTAAATGTTAATTTTTTTCTTGTCTCTATGAAATGAAGTTTTATTTCAATTTAGAAATTAAAAGCTTTAGACTCTAATTTTATTAAAAATATAGAAATATTATGATTATTTACTTATTTTATACAATTTAATTAAGCTAGGCCTTTTATTATTTAATTTCTTAAATATAAGATATTTAGGAAAATAGTCATCTCCTTTTCATAATTGTAATTATGGATTCTTTTATTTGGTCCATGACTACACTTAAATTATTTTGTTCATAAATTGCAATTAAGTTGCAATTAAAAATGACTTTAGATGTAAGATGGAACCTAGTGGAAAATTTAGACATTTAAACTGACCCTAGAACATATTAGACTAGCCATGTTAAGTTAGTGATACCTCAACCCTCTACTTTGAATACCTACTGAAAATTCATTCTATGAGTTGTTCCCTCTCTACCACTCTCTTTTGTTTCCTTTGACCTTCTCTTTGTATGGCTTACATGCACTCGATTCAGTACAACTGTGTCATATGCATTTCATGTGCTTCTAAGAATAGAAATGGTTTTCTATTATTGTGTTATTTTTTTAAAAAAAATTGGATTGTGTTTGTACCTATTCATACTTGTGTGTACGGGTGGGCATGACACATTTAAATACTTATCTTTCCTCTTCTTTGCATATTTCCCAACCTATGGTATAATTTATCTTTCTTAGCTATCATACTTATTCTTATATACACCATAGTGGCCCCCAACCTTCATTAGTTATCTCCCATTTTCCATCCTAGATGTACTAATTCACAAGATAGATCAAGTAGAAAAAGAGTGGATGTTAAACCAAATGGACAAGATAGTTTGGACTTCAAGGATGATACACACACACCCCTATCACATGAGATTGTTATACATGAACCCCTCCCTATGGGCTTTGCATCACCACAATTTTTAATATATGATGGCAAAGATGACACAAACACACATTTGACATTTTTATAGTTGCATGTGTAGACTACCTATACCAGGATAAATTATTAACAAAGTTATTTCCATGGACAAACTATAATCATATTTGTCCTTAGATTTCATAATAATAAATTTAATATCTAGACAAACCATGATGTATTATTAAAATTATAAAGTCATATAATCCTACACAAGAGTGCATCATTTATTAACATGTAATGATATTAAAGTATTCTATCAAAATGGGCCCAAAACTAAATAGAAATTGGCCTGGGTAAGATAATTTTTCCATTACAATAAGCCTAAAATAGTTGCATGTGTATGATTACATTTTGTGTTCAAGATTGGTTACAAGATAAATAATGTCCTCCTCGAATTATCCTTCTACTTATGTTTATTCTTCTAAAGGCAGCTTCATAGATCTATCAAAGGGTTCATCCCCTCATCTCCTTGATGTGCACTAGCTTGATGCATGTAGGAAACCTCCAAACCTTACGAATTGTGTTTCTTTTCATTCAGATTGGGGCTTTACGATGGCAGCATTTCTCTTTCTAGATTTACAGTTTCTATGTTGGCCATTTGTAACTCATCTAGTTCTCCTACATGTGAGTTCTCTACTACGGCATCATATGCAAAGATCTTGGGCTCTTCTTTGAAACACTGCTCTTCCCCTATGATGGCACACATGACTAACCTAACTAGAGTAGTCATAAGGTGTACTAGCTAATTTAGTACTAGGATGAACACCATTACAACCCTTTTATATATACACATCATATATTTACTTTCTTCACCCAACACAACATAACTACGCACCTAAATAAACAAGTATCCATGTATTCAATAAGTTCAATCCAACAATGTAATAAGGTCCATCATATATTTACTTTCTTCACCCAACACCACATAACTACGCACCTAAATAAACAAGTATCCATGTATTCAATAAGTTCAATCCAACAATGTAATAAGGTCCATCATATATTTACTTTCTTCACCCAACACCATATAACTACGCACCTAAATAAACAAGTATCCATGTATTCAATAAGTTCAATGCAACAATGTAATAAGGTCCAGTATAATTTTTTTACATATAATGTTTAAAAAACACTGCTGGGGCAATTACAACTTAATTCTTCACATAAGTAGGCTAAGTTCTGACAATTAAAAGGTTGACTGTTTACATATCTCACTGGGTTCTATGGAGGTTCAGAAATTCAGTCTGAGTATCAACAATTTTGTTGAGTTTGAGAGTTTCATAGTAGAGCTGTGAATTTTTCAAGTGCTGAGTTTTTCTATTTTGTATCTGTGTTCTGTGAACTTTTCTTTAAAGACATATTTGTGAAGGCTGTTATCAGAAATTTTAATTCTGGTTGTAAGCTATGTTCCCCTCTACTTTAATGAAAACAAAACTATAAATATTATCATTTAGAATAGAGGGATTTTCTTTTCTGCTCTAGATTTTCTCTTTCCTTATGTATGTCCTATACCACACTATTGTATCCTTTTTGCAGAGATTTTGCATCAAATTCTCTGCTTCTTGAATAGAAAATAATGTTGACAACATCCATGCTTTGTGATTGCATCTCCTTTCTATGAGTTATGGCTTACTCTCTGTAGTTGAGTTTGTTTAACATTGGCTTTATCTCAGTAAATGAAATGTAATCTTACCTTTCTACAGTTCACCTTTTGCCACCATAATCATTTAATGATTTTCATTTTGGCTTCACATTATAGAATTAGAATCAACAATTAGAACTATATTCCTATCTTTTCCTTTTTTGATCCCTTGGCTTTTTTCATGAAACATGAATTTTCTCACATATAAATTTTTTTACAATCAAAATTGTTAAACCTGCTAGAACTTTGTGGACAAACAACTAATAAAATATTAAACCTACAGACTTTTGTTTAGAATGTTAATTGTGATATAATATAATAAATAATAATTAGTGTTGCTCTATTGTTATCCTTTTCGAAGGCAATTACTGTATTTGTACCATATGTATAGCAACTTGGCTTTGCTGCCAAGTCAATATAACTCCTTTTTATCTGGCAAACAAATATATTTTCTTACATAAGCCAATCTTGTTAAACCATTTACCAAATAATGGATCTAATAGAGAGTGAAGGCAGTTGATCAAAGAATTAAAACCTTCTCGGATCAAGCCTACAGTGGTAGCACATCATAATAGTTGCTGTTTGCTGTTAGTAAATCATTGTTTCTGAACCAGTTATAGGGAAATGAGATTAAGGAAGTTTAACTATATTTCTTTCTTTGCAATGAAAGAAATACACACAAATTTGAATGCCAGACTGTAGTAAGCTTGAATAAACTTTCTCTGTTTGCCTTATGCAGGGATTATTTGGCATAGAAGACATGCCCACAAGTGTGAGTAATGTGGCTTCCAGTGTGATCGACCTGAGTAGTGACGAGGAGGATTCACTTCAGGAGAAAACTCCAACAGAAATACAATTGCAATCGTCTATAGGAATTTTAAAAAATGAATGCTCTGAAAATTTGTGTAATACACAATTAGAACAGCCAATTTGTACCCAGACAGTTCAAGATGCTGCATTTTCAAGATCAGCTCGTCATGAATTTGACTGGTATTTCAAAGATACCAAACCTAACCTTGACAATAGGATTCAAAGAACTCTGTCATCTGTATCTTTAGCTAATGAACAACATGAAAGTGGATTGGAGCAGGATGGATCGAGGCAATCTAATGGCATTACATATTCTGCTCTTGGTTCGCCATCTCATCATGAAAGCTCTGCACAGCAAGCTTTTAGTGCAAGAGATATTCAGCAGATATTAAATCAGCAGGGAAGGCAGACCTTGCCAACATCTTCATCAAGGTCAAATTGTCTGGGCCAGCCAGGCCAGGAAATTCAAAACAGCACTGATACACTTGGAATAAATCACAGTGTGCAAGTAAACCATGAAAACACAAGAAATGTTGGAAGTATGCCTGCAGTTAGTTCTTCCATGTCAAATCAATCTCGTCATGTTTCTTCAAAGAGCAGTTTTCACCAATTTTGGAAAGCAGGAAGTTATGATGTTCGATATCCACAAAAAGAATCCATACCAGGTCCTTCTATACTTTTGGAAAATTTGCATGTTGCATATCTTTTTTATTATGAAAATATTGTCCTAGAAATTAGATATTAATTATCATACAGTTATCTGTTTTCTTATCTTCTGTGATCTTCGAACTAAGAATGTTGAGGTTCTAAGGAATGTCATGCATCTTTAGCACTGTTTCTGTGAAGCAATTTACATGATTCTATAGTAATCAGTTATGGCATGGATTTGGTACGTTCTTGCTAATGTGATGGAGTTAGACAACTTTAGATACTTTAATAATACTGACAATTATTTTCTTCTTTATGCAGGTGGAATGTTTCATGTTCGTGTACATCCGAAGTTCCTTCATTCTAATGCGACCTCCCATAAATGGGCATTTGGAGGTTTGCTTCTTATGCCACTCTTTCGAATGATAAATAATGTCTATTGACACTCTCTTTCCTTACGGTCATCTGTAGATCATTTTTTATTTATATTAGGATCCACTGCTTGAACTGTAACGTTCAATTTTTCAGTCAAGAGATTATCTTAGCCTTATTGAATAGTATGTTGTGAGATATTTTCTCCAAAGCTCTGTTCATATGTTATAAAATAATATTTTCTGTGAAGACAAATCAATTAATGTCAGAAGTTATAGGAAATGATGAATCTGTTGTTGTTGAAACAAAATATTGTTGTCTAAATAAAATAGTGAAATATAAATACAAGATATAGAACTGTTTGGAAATTGAAAATTCCAAAGTTACCCTTTTTGACTCATCTTAATTATGATGCCCTGAAAAGGCAAGGCATATTAGAAGATTCCTTTGTATAAGAAACTATACAAAATGAGTGACTGAATGACAGGAAAATTTAAAATGGGAAAAAAATAAATAAACAAAATGCTATGGCTATTTTATATGCTTATCATTATCTTCAAGGATGAAATATATGTTGAAGATTGTCAATGCACAGTTGAATGATTTATTCCTCCTAATCAGCAAAGTTGTAATCTCAAGCTGCCACTTTTACCATATAATCTATGTGTCACTTGCACAAGGCCTAGTATTTCTATTTCGTGGTACCATTGAATGTGTAATGCATCCACCCAAAATGGGGTTCCCTAATGTTAATTCACACAACAAGGGTACCTTTTATCTAGACACAACATTATTAAAAATTATAGTATAAAAACTTGTGGATTACTTGTGAGTTGAAATAGAAAATGAGAAAACTGCCTATAAAGGCAAGTCTTGGTGAGTTTTTCTGAGTTTGAGCAAAAATTGGTTCTGCTGAGTTTTGCTGAGATGCGATTTTTTAAATTATAACATGAATTATTGAAAATTTAAGAAAGGTAATCATAAAGCACAACAGGTGCTCTTCCCATCATTCAACATATTCATTCATCTCAGCATAACAATCAAATTCTCTTAGTCATAATGTACATGTATAATTTATTTCTAAATGCATTGTACATAGTTTTTTTACAAATCAAAAAATTATAAAAAAAAATGTAACAACCGAATAAATCATTCCTAATAATTTTTTAACACTTTTAGAAGAACAAGCTACATGTACACAATAGGACATAGCATAACACTTCACTCCATAAGCCATCCAAAGATTAATTTTGTATCTGAAGAGGGATGGCTCACTATACAGCCATACGGCATCATAAAGTGGTCAACCCTACCATCACCAAGTCTAAGGGGATCTAAGAAATCACAATGCTCTCATTTCACTCTCCCAAGGGTACATAAAAGGGTCTAATAATAATCCAACTAGAATGACACTTAGGATAGACCCAGTCACGCAAGAAGCCACCTCATAATTATGTGGGGTTTTCCCTCTTTTTGCAGCAGAAAATGCCATAACAAACAACAGAAAATTTTCCCAAAAGAAACACAAAGGCATGCCCTTGGGATGCTAACAAGGAAGGAGGATGTTTTCAGCTGCATAATTAATTAATTTCCAAGTCCGCTCATATTCTTCAACTCTTGTAGTCCTTATTCCTCCAACATCTTTCTATGGACCAGCAAGCAACTCTTCTAAGAACCCCAAGTCCAACAGGGTAATTAGCACCAGGGATCAAGAAACAGCTTGTATAGGCTCCAAATCCTTCACATCCTCTTCCAAGGCACTAGCATAACAGCCTGAAATCAGTGAAATCCATGAAAATTGAATGGGATACAAATTAAGAAAGACACAAGCCACCAAGAAAGACCATGAAGAAAATCACAACAAATTTTAGAAAACAGTCCACAACAAAACCGATACACATGAAGTGAGAAGAAAAAATGATGCAATTTGCATGGCCAAGATGAGCTAACTTAAATCCACCACTTGAAAAAAATTGCACTTGCTCTTCTAGCTCCTCTCTCCTCCAACTCTCTTCCTTTCCAAATTTGTAATAAGTGTGTAAAAATGAAAAATTTCAGCCTATATAGAAGGAACCTCCTCCTTTGCAAGTGGAAAAGGGACATGTGCCCCTTTCGTTCCCTTTCTTGCGTGAGCCCCTTTATACAGTCTCCTAAGCTCCTAGGAGCTTACTCATGGCTAGAAAAGTCTCCCAACCAATGACCGACATAACCCCTAACTTATCCCCCTCAGGAAGCACCTTTCTAACCCTACCCACTTCTTAAAAGGGACAATAAAGTGTATTTCAACTTTTTATTTATTTTTTATTTTATTTTCTCCAACATCGGTAGCCTAGGACACAATTAATAAAGTGTGCATCTAAATGGACCCCTAAGTTCCTAACCACTAGTCCATCTAACTAACTAGTAATCACTAGCATCTTAATTAAAAAGATAAAGGTGATTTTGGGAACAACATGTGAGACTAACATGGCAATGTGGTTTAGGGGATCCTCTTATCCCCTCTTCATTCTTTCATTGCACTTGTAATATGTGCACCCATTGCACCCATCAATACATCCAATCAAGATAACATACATAGAGAATCCTCAAATAGTGATTTAGTTTGTGCATATATCTACATATGTTATCACCAAACATGTAGAATGCATCAAAATTGGATAATAGAATAATCATATCATGAGAAAGGAGCATCAGCAGATATGATTAGTTAACTAGGATCCTATATTCTATTGATGATGATAATTGTCAATAAAGCATACTAAATCATTTGTGTTTCTTAATTACTAAGTGCAATCAGAGATAAACACAAAATAGTCTATACTCCTAGAAAACACACATTTCATCTTCATAAATATAAGATACAAGAGATGGTCTAGATGTTCAATAAATCATAGAAGTTTAGAACAACAAAAGTTTCAGTCCATAGGTCAAAATGGAGAAAACGTTGAATGTGGCATAACATAATGAATGTCTTGGTTGACTGGTCCAACAATTCTTCTTCATCAATGTTTGTGAGGTTGGTTTGGGGATGATTTATTACTTCACTGCAAGTTTTTTTTTTTTCTTTTTTCCACAGATAGGGCAATGGAAAGAACTATTGAGCTTGTTAGAAGGACCTAATGATGGTTGTAATGATTAATTTGAACGAATAGAAGTTTCATAGAGTTGGGGCTCTTTGAAAGTCAGATTGTAGTTGTAATGATTGATTTGAACGAATAGAAGTTGGGGCTCTTTGAAAGTCAAATTGTTGTATAGAAGTAAACTACAGGTGGATGGTAGCTGTGAGTTGAGAGGATACCTACAGAATATAGTTATTAGTTCTATGAATGGTGTAATTATTAGTTATTAGTTCTATCCATGTAAATACACATTTATGTAGTCAAGCAATCTTTTTAAGTTTTCCATTGACTCCATTCTACATCTTCTTTCAGAAGAATGGTCTATGGTATGGGTCTATGTAGATGGCATATGAATGCCTGCGAAGAGCTTATTCTTTGGAGTTCAAATGATATATATTTTTCTTCTTACATGATATAGAAAAATTGTTCCTTACAACTATCAAGGTCATCAGATAATGGATTCTAGTTGTAACATTCTTAGAGAGAAACTTGTGCAGATGTTTCATTAATAGAAATTTTGTATTTGGAAGAAAAGAAATCAAGCCTTTTTCATGTTGTGCAAAGCAGGGGATGTTGATTATGAGATCAGTTCCAAGACAATGGGAAAGCACTCTTTGGTTCAGATTTAAATCTTTTATATTTATTATGTGTTAATTTTGACTGATATTAACTTTACTTTAAGTTTACAGTTCTGATAATCAAGTTTATTGTTCTAAAGCTTTGTTATTATCAGAGAGTCTGCCATTTCAGTGTGGTTGTATAAGATCCATAGAAAGGCCAGTCCCCAGTTAGATACTATACTGGATATTCTATTGCTTCCCCTGAGAACATTTTTAGTTAATCTACATAATGCTTCTGCAGTACCATTTTCTTTTTTTGAAAATTGATTTTGAAGTATGTCACATTGTAATGAGTTGATCCATCATAGTACCTTACCCAGCTTTTTCCAAAGAAAATCAGGAATACAATTAAAACTCAAATTCGATGTGTTTCAACCTTTATACGATCTGTTTACATTCTGAATTTGCTATGATTCTAGAACTACATTTATCTATTATCCTGGAGGTATTCATTATGATTTCGTTTTCTCATTTCTGAAGCTAGTAATTATGCATGTTTCTTTCTTTGTACCTTCTTTTGTCAGAACTCTGACTCCCTCCTGTCAGATTAAGGGGCAAGTGTGTGATATCTATAATTTTAGAGGTGATATCTTTCCTTGTACGGATAAATGGGAATATCACCAAGCCCAGACCGGCTCTAGGGATAAAGTGGCGCCAGTCTGGGTGTGTTATAACATGCTTTATTGTGCTGTGGGGATTTGAACTCGAATCATTCTCTTTATGAATGCACCAATTTACGATTATACAATTAACCTTTGACTGTTGCAAAAAAGTAATGTTACTCTATTGTATGGGGTGTACAATTATCTTTTTTTCTGTTTTGGTGACTACTTTTTCTTTGTTCTTCTCCATTTTGTAGTCATGTTTATTAGATTCAAATTTTGAATAAATAATGATGTTATCAAAATAATATGTTTAAAGGTGGTTCTTCCTTGTGACGTATTTCCCACTTTGTGGCCAATTGTTGGTATCTCAATTTACCTAATCTTTAGTATATATTTTGTTGAAATTTTATTCTAATGAGTTTTAATTTTTGTTTATCATTGCAGCTATTGCAGAGCTTCTTGATAATGCAATTGATGAGGTAATGTAGATTTGTACTTTTTTTTTGGGTGAGATGAATTGCTGAGGCAGCTACAATCACTCGTTTGTGATAGTTACCACAGAGATGAGAGAAGTTCATAACTAATGTTTATTTTTTAAATATTTTGGTCAGTTTTGTTTGCTAAAGCATTGTCTAGATGATGACTATTTGTCAACTTGATGTATGATGTTTTGATGATACGATATTTTATATTTGAAGATTAGTGTTCTATTATTGTCTATATCAACTTGATATATGATGTTTTGATGATACGATATTTTATATTTGAAGATTAGTGTTCTATTATTGTCTATATCCTGGGTAGAAATTTCCCTATTGTGTTTCTTATTTTGGTCCAATAACATTCAGATACATCATGGTGCAACTTATGTCAAAGTGGACCGGATTTATAACCCTCATGACTGCAATCATGCTTTACTTTTTCAGGGTGCGAACATTATTCTTAGCTTGCTATCACTATTTGTACAAATTGGTATTGTATTTACTTTTATGAGCACTTACTAGTTGAAATTATCACCTTGTATTTTCTTTTGCAGATGATGGAGGGGGCATGGATCCTGATTGTATACGACAGTGCATGAACTTGGGATGTTCTATGAAGAACACAATCACTACCATAGGACAATGTAATTCCAAGGCAGATGAGCCACACCCGGCATTGCATAAAAAGCTCGAGTGTAGTTTTTGGAGGATAATCACATATCTATTAAAACAATTTAAGTGTTTATTGCATGACTAGGCATGGGCTGCTTTCATTGTTGAACTGATTTCTATCCATTTGTGTATGCAGATGGTAATGGCTTCAAAACAAGTACAATGAGATTGGGAGCAGATGCAATTGTTTTTACTTGGACAGCTTGTGGAAGGTGCTGTTTGTTTTTTATTGAAACAAGAATAATCTCAATCACATCATCGTTTTTCTTGAGATTATTCTTGCTAATATTAGACTGCTTTATGATATGTTTGTCTCCATTCACATCATTATTCTTCTTAGTCACAAATCATCACAATATTATTCTTGCTAAGGATTACAATAATAATCACAATCACATCAGTGTAATAATAATCTGAATATTTTCATTTTAGAAAGAATGCTCTCAATCACATAAGCAGTATAAGGACAATGTTGTAATTGAGATTATTCTTGATATGTTTCTTTCCATGTTTTTCTCTACCAAGACTATTATAATGTTCCATAAGATGATTGAGATTATTCTTGCTAACTTGAAGCTGCCTTATGATGTTCCATTTCAATGTATTTTCTTAGTATAATTATTGTAGAAAATTCCCCCTCATTTTGTAGTCTATTGCACATTAATTTAGTGCAGTTTAGTCTTTGAGCATTCAATTCTAGTTTATTTTTAAGGGTTCATATCCTGCACCTAGGATCATGTGTGAGTTTAAACATTTACTTTGAAGAAATTGAAAGCATATGTACACATCCAGATGCCATTCACATTCTTGTTTTTTTTTAAATACTTTTTCAGGGTTTATGATTGTAATGGTAGCATCTACAAAGTTGTCTTTAATTAATTTCTTTTGGTTGTTGAATTTTTAATTTGGCAGCTCTTCAACTCAGAGTATTGGGATCCTTTCCTACACATTTTTGAGAAAGACAGAGCAAGATGACATTATAGTTCCTATGGTATGATATAATGTCAAGGTGAAATCAGAATATCTTTGTTTGAAAATTACTATTGGATTTCATGCATTGTATATGTTTTGCAGGTTGATTTTGAGCTGCCAATGGGTCCCCAAACACCAAGAATGTTAGTTCGTTATACAACAGATATTTGGACAAAAAACTTGGCAACAATCTTACAGTGGTCTCCTTATACAACAGAAATTGAACTTATGAAGCAGGTACATGATTTATTCAAATGGTTATTTTGATAATTAAAAAATGCCATCAATGTCACATAAAGGTACAGCACAGTAGTTTATTCTCAGCTTAATGACTTAATGACTTACTTGCCAAATTTATTATTATATCAAGACTTGTATTTTTACAATCCTTTGAAAATTCGATAACCTCTCTATGATGCTTGTTACCTCTTTTTGACAGTTTGATAACCGCTTTATGAGGTTCTCCCATTTTCCCATCTGCATTGTTTATTGTTTGTGGAAATCAGTGTACTTGGAGAAATGCTTTCCTTCTCTTTGGCCCATGTGGTCCAGCAGAATTCTGAAATTTACTTATAATGTCCATCTATTCAGCAATACAAAATTATTATAGAGAAGAAAAAACTGTGCGAAAATCATCTGCAGTTTCATCCGTGAGTTTCCCCTCCAAAGCCAAAAAAAAATCCTCTTTGAAACGAGACCACCATCAACCTAAAAAGACCTAACACACTAAAAAATAGGACTGATGCCTCAGAAAAGGTGGTAACAGAAAAACAGACCAAAAATAGGGAAATCTAAAAATATAAAAGAATCACTCCCGAGTCCCCTGCAGCAATAAGAAATCTAAAAATAGTGAAGTCTAGAGTATCTTCGGTTACATTAAAACTTATAGAAGTGTTGTGAGTTTAAGCAATCGGCCAATTCTTGTCATTGCAGACTATTTAAATACTCAACAACAATACAGAAATTGGTATACAAGAGCAATAAAAAAATAGATTCCAGACTGAACAAATTCTTGTTGTAGCATCGTCATTATCGTGAACACACAAAGTTTAAGAATGGGTTATCTTCATTATAATGACATATGATATAAATCCCTCCAAATATTAGGCCCGACTTTATGTAACATTGGAATTATTAAATTGATCTCCTTAATGTAACATTGGATTCATTAATTGCTCTCCTTTATTCGTATCAGCCAAATAACACTTGCGAATCACCTACATCAAAACTGTTCCACCATTACGTAAAATCTTGGGTTGCAAATTCCTTCTACCAAACTCATATGCAACTGTGCCCATTTTGCATGAATATTTGCCCAATCACTAGGCTTCCTCCTCTTATTGCTAAAGAACATCCTGCAAATACCATCCATGCAACTCCCTCTTTCAGCATAGCCACTGTCATGAATCATGATCATAGGTTCAGACAGTTGTTCACCCCTCTTCAAGACGATACACCCTCTGGGTAGTGGGCACCATGTCTTCTCAATAAGGGTTGGTTTACTGTTTCCAGCCAAGGACACATGGTCATAAAGCAAAGCTATAGCATGCAGGCTATATAGAAACCCATAGAACACTGTGTTAAACAAAAACAAAGATAAAAGTGTCTGATACCATATAGAAACCCTTAGAACACTGCACAAAACAATCTTTGACCTAAATGCAAATGAAAAGATGGACCTATTATAGATTTCTCCACGCATCAGGCATTGCATGTACGCAGCAAGCTATAACTAACAGCTTAAATAAAACAAAAGTGACTCCTAAGTTTCCTTCAGCAAAGTATCCATTATTTACATCATATGTACAATGTTCAATTTTCATTGATGTACAACAAAGGAACAATACTTAGTATTTTGTCACTAGTCTGTTGTGGTTTGAAATATTCTATGTGTGTGTGGAAATCTTAGAGTCCATATTGATTTTGTCTTTTTGTTCTTTTTATAACTGCAGGGACTGTTAACATGAAAAATGAATGTCTATATTTTGATTCTTTCATATGTTTTGCAGTTTGAAGACATTGGACCTCATGGAACAAAAGTAATCATTTACAATCTTTGGCTTAATGATGATGGCTTTATGGAGCTTGATTTTGATACAGACAAGGAAGTATGGCCCTATACTAGTGGATCTCTATTTGATACTATGCATTTAAGTCAGTACACAATGTTATTGGCTACATCGCTGGAGAGAAAACTGCCCATATTGAATTTTCTATCCTTATTTGTTGTATATTTTTTCCTAATAATCTTCTGAAGTAACTTGTATGCACTACTGTGTCTTTCATTGCCTTTCTGATATATGAATCATTCAATTCTATTTCTGTTATTAATTTCTGTCTTGCAGTGAGATTGAGAATGTTCTTTGTTTCTCTATTCAATCTAGATTACTGCATATTCCAAATTATTGCTATCCACTGTTGTAGGTGTTCAGGGTAAAGGCTGAAATCTGTTATTACTGTTGTCTTGGCATAAGTATAATTAACTGGTACTTTACTATGTGTTATTTCTACGTTGAATCTAGGATTCTAGACTATTCCCCGTGCTTTAAAGAGTTTCAATTTTATCTTATCCCCATATTCTAAGAAAAATTTCCATTATGAACATATGGGCTGTAAATACAAAGGAACTAAACTCTCTTTTGTCTATAATAAAGAATTATTAATAAGTCTTAAACATGTGCAGATACGAAAAAGAAGTATTCTCGGATAGAAGCTATTTGAATTGGCTATGCACTAACATGATCCATTCCTATGTCTACTAAAACTGGTAGCCACTGACTAATCTGAAATCAGACAATTATTAGACAGTATTTTCGTTTGTTGACATACCGAAGGGTTTGGTGAAAAGACCTGAAAAGAGTGAAATTGAGACTAACATTTGGATGGACTGAAGTAAAACATTTTAGTATTTAAATCATAGTTCGAAATTTTAGATGCAACAAGTACTCAACTAACTTTAAAAAGTACTTAAATTCCTTAAAAATAAACATAAATTTTATGGAAAATAGAGTCACAAAATGTATCAAATGAGTCTATAAAATGTTGTAGAAGATTTTTCTATATGATTTGAATACAAAATGAGTACAATTTCAAATCATCATGCAAATACAACGATCGACCAATAAATATGACAATTTGCCTATCCATGCAAGTTACAACAATTTACAATTTCCTCTTCCTCATATATCATCTCGTGAAAATTTGGGGTCTATTCCTTATAGTTGGCTACGACTCCACTCTCATACTGGAAGGTTGTAGCTCCACCTTGAAAATGAATGGCAATGACTTCTTTTTGCCTCAAGTTTAAAATCATCTGTAATGATTGCATCCAATCCAATGTCTCCTCTTTTTGTAGCATGCTCCTTTGCTTGACTCTCAAAATCAACAATCTTGTCTTCTATAAACATGGGGGTGTCCTCATCTTGTGTAGTATGGATCAATTTCAGGGCATGCACAAAGCCAAAACTACCTTTTGGTCCCAACAAGATATAATGTGTTACAATTAAGGCTCGGTAGTTGCCAAGCCTAGGCTTGGTCACTATTGATCCATAATGCGCTCACGCTATGGCTTTATAGAAATAAAAACTTAAAGTTAAATTCTCTTTCTCTTTTATTTCAAATCTACATATATTTTTTATAATAAAAGACAATTGAGCAACCAATAAGAAAGAGTTTTAAGGTGTTAGTATGGTCAAGCAACAAGGTAGTGCAGAATTTAGGCCCATGTTAGACATACACCAGTACTATAGGCAATACTGGAAGAAAAAACAACAAATAGAGAGATAGAGAGATAGACGAGGGCAGAGGGACAAGGAAAGATAGAGATAGAGGGACAAATAGAAAGAGATAGAGGGGGGAGAGTGAGGGGGAGAGAGAGAAAGAAGAGAGATAGAGGGATGGAGAGAGGGAGAGATAGAGGGAGGAAGGGATAAAGATAGAGGGAGACATAGAGAAGGAGATGGAGATAGAGAGGGAGAGATAGAGATAGAAATATATAAAGGGACATATAGAGAGAGATAGAGAGGACAGGAAAGAGAAAGGGGGAAGGGATATTGAGAGAGATAGGTAGAGAGGGAGAGATAGAGAGAGAGGTGGGGAGATAGAGAGGAGAGATAGAGAGACATGGATAAAGAGAGATAGAGATAGAGGTAGAGGAGGAGGAAGAGAGAAAGAGAGATATGGAGAGATAGAGAAAGATAGGATAGAGAGATATAGGGAGAGTCTCTTTCTACCTATCATTTATCACTCTATCTTTATCCTCCATATATATCTCTTTGTCTCCCTTTGTCTCTCTATCCTTCCTCTATCTACCTATCTATTTTCATCTCTCTCTCTCTCTCTTCATATAGTATTAAGGGCATAGATCTTCAATCAAATCATGCCACATACATCTTGACCAAACACAATAGATTGCTATTAATCACATATCTTGATCAGCACACAATTATAAAGAAACATTGCACTTACAAGAATATGAATTACACTTAGGATCAATGAATAGGTATATGAATAGGGGAGAAGATCTCATGGTGGATATATAGTGTAGTCACAGTTAGGAGGGTCCATAAAGTGAATAGTCCAGACTATACAGCAAGAGTAAACATAACGGAAGCAACTCAATTATAGAATGCAAATGCATACTTAGTCATTTAATATATCATAGATTTAAAATACAAACATGCCGATAACATACAGGCTTACAGATCAGGGCTCAAAGGCCTAATTATCTAGTTAAAATACATGCGCAAGATATAGCTTTGAAGCACCTTATAGGACAAAATCCTAAGACTAAAAATTCATATTATGATTCACTACTTTCCTAGGAATCTATTACATGATTATATATCATCTTTAGATCATAAGATTCCTCAACATTGGCCAAACAGATTACAAACTCCAATGAAAGAGATGTAACATGTGTACACAGATAGGTCGAACCTAAACTTATGGAAATCCTCCATGAGTGAATGAATCCATGTGTGGTTCTCAGGGAAGGTTGGGCACATCCAAAAGTATCTTGAATGATGTGTAATTCAGCTCCACAAGTCGTGAACATGCTCCCCAAGTCTTCTCCTTTAGTTGTCCATCTAAGATTCTCTGAATGCTTTGCTCTGAGAAAAATAGTCAATCTTTTGATAGCGATATCTTTCTGAAAATTGATCCAAATGATTTGAAATTTGGATATAATGTGCATGAAGATGTCTAGATTAAGTCCATCTCTGCAAGGTTTGAAATGAAACCATGGTAAAATGTGGACCAAAATACATAAACTACTAATGACTGAACTGACTATACTAAATTGGGAAAATGAAAGAAGCAAAATAAAATGCAAATATTTTTGGTTGATGCAAGATTGCTCTTGAACTAAGGATGCTTCTGTAGCATACACCTAGGGTTGTTGAAAAAGTGAGTCCCTCACTTTGTTAGGGCTAGAGGAAAACCAAGATGATCCACCTTAGCCTGAGAAATCCAAGATGAATCTTCTTCTGGTCTACCTTTCCACTTTACCAAATTTTTCATATATTGCTTTCCTCTGATACTATGTCCAATTCTACTATCCAAGATGTCTTCAATCTTCTCTAGTGCTCATAATGGTAACTTCTTCTTCAAGTCCTCTTCAATGCTATCACTGAACTCTACTTCAGGATACTGATATAGGTCTGCAATGTTGAAAATTGGTGATATACTAATGTCTCCAGTAGCTCCAGTTTGTATGCATTTCTTGAATCAAACTTTTTGAGTATCGTACATGGTCCAAACTTCTTCATCTTCAACTTGTTGTATGTCCCAACTAGAAATCTTTCTTTTCTTAGATATACCATAACTTCATCTCCAACTAAAAATTCATGTCTTCTCTTCTCATCTGCTTGTTCCTTATACTTACTATTCATCTTCTCAATTGTTTCTTAACTTGATTATATACTATCTCCATATGTCCTACAAATTTTCTACTCCTGCACTCCTCTTATCCTCCATTCTGATATCTCTCAACTCTGTTACTTCTCTAGGGTTAGTTCCTATCACAATCTCAAATGGTGTTCTTCCTATACTCATGTTCACTAAATTATTATATGCAAACTCTACTTGTGATAGAATCAAGTCCCAATTTCTTGCCTAATCTCCAACCAAGCATCTTAGCAAATTTCCCAAACTCCTACTCACTACCTCTTTGTGTCCATTAGTCTATGGATGAAATGTTGAACTAAACTTTAAGTTTGTCTTCATCTTCTTCTAAAGTGTCCTCCAAAAGTATCCAAGAAATCTTGTATCTCTATTTGAAATTATACTCTTAGGTAATCCATGTAATCTCACAATCTCTTTGAAAAATAGGTCAGCCACATGAACTCATCAATTTTCTTCTTACAAGGTATGAAATGTGTCATCTTTGAAAATCTATCCACCACTACAAATATAGAAGCATGTCCCCTTTGTGTCTTCGACAATGAAATCATGCTTATGTCTTCCCAAGGTCTCTTTGGTATTGTCAAAGATTTGTACAATCTAGTATTCTGACTACTTCCTTTTGCAACTTGGCATACTCTATAGCTCTGCACAAACTTCCTTACTTCCTTATATATCTGAGGCCAAAAGTAGTTTTTACTTACCAAAGCCACTATCTTATCAATTCCAAAATGTCTTGCCAATCCACCACTGTGCTCTTCTTTTATCAGATTATCTCTCATTGAACTCCTAGGTATACAGAGCTAATTTCCTTTGAACAACATATCCTCCTAAATGAAAGACTCTAACCACTTCTATTTGTCACAATAGGTTCCTTACATGTTTTCCTAGGTTCTACAAAATCAAGGTCTTCTTCATACATGTTCTTCAATTATTCAAATCCTAACACTTCAACTCTCATCTTTGTCAGCAAATTCCTTCTTCTACTCAATGCATCTGCAACTTTGTTTGATTTCCCACTCCTATGCTTTAGTACAAAAGTGTAACTCTGTATGAACTCTATCCATCTCATATGTCTTTGATTCAACTTTCTTTGACTATTCAAATATTGCAAAGTTTGATGATCTATATACAACAAAAATTTCTTAGGCAACAAATAATGTCTCCACTTCTTCAAGGCTTGAATTATGACATAGAACTAATCATAAACTGAATATCTTTTTCTTGCAGCATTCAACTTTTCACTGAAATATACTACAAGTCTTCCTTTTTGACTTCACACTACTCCAATTGCATTTCCACTTGCATCACAATCTACTTAAAATACCTTATTGAAATTTGGTAATGCTAACACAAGTTTCTCTATTACTTTCTACTTCAACAATTCAAAACTTTTATCTGCTCCTGATGTCTACTTAAAGTCTTTTCTATCACATCTCAGTTTCTTGTCATAGGGTTACATATTGAATTGAAATTTCTAATCAACTTCTGGTAGAAACTAGCTAATCCATGAAATGATCTGACTTATCCAATGCTCTTAGGTGTAGACCACTCAACAATTGCTCTAACTTTCCTAGGGTCCATCTTCAATCCTTTATAGAAATCGTAAATCCCAAATATACCAATTCTTTCTTCGTGAAACTATATTTCTTTATGTTTATCAACAATTTCTCTTCTCTCAACCTCTTCAATACTTGTCTCAAGTGCCACAAATGTTCTTCTTTTGTCTTACTAAAAATCGGAATATCATCCAAACATACAATAACAAACTTAACCAAGAATTTCTTTAAAACTTCACTCATCAATCTCATGAAAGTACTCGATGCATATGTCAATCCAAAAGGCATCACTAACCACTCATACAATCCTTCATTTGTCTTCAAAGTAGTCATCCATTCATCTCCTTCTTTGATTTTGATCTAATGGTATCCACTCTTCAAGTCTATCTTTGTAAAATATTTTGCTCCACTCAAACAATCTAAAATGTCATCCATCCTAGGTAATGGAAATCTATACTTAACTGTGATCTTGTTGATTGCTCTAGAGTCTATACACATTCTCCATTCTCCATCTTTCTTCAGTGCTAGCACTGCAGGTACTGCACAAGGACTCAATCTTTCTCTGATCAAACCTTTCCTCAACAATTCATGTATCTATCTATTCAGTTCTTCATTCTCTACTGGTGTCATTCTGTGCATTGCTTTGTTAGGCAAACTAGCTCCAGGAATAAGATCCATGTGATGATTGATACTCCTGATTGGTGGTAATCCTTCAGGTATATTATCTGATATGATGTTTCATACTCTATCAGCAACTTAGTTATCTCCTCTGTCTATGACTTTTTAGTTTCTATCTTTAGGTTTTTTAGGTTTCTTAGGAATTAAAGCATAAAACATATTCTCATGTCTCAAACCAGCCAAAAATTTCCTTCCATTAACCAAATAGATTCTAGCAATCCCACATACTTCACTCTAAGTTCAGCTTCCAAAGGAATCAAAGTAATTCTCTTTCTATTTGATTCTATAGTGTAGGTGTTCTTTCTCCCATCATGTATAGATTTTCTATCATACTACCATGGTCTACCCAACAAAATATGACACACATCGATAGGCATAATATCACACCAACATTCTTCACTCACCAGTACCTTATGATCATCCTAAATCCATGCTATCTGATATGGCTTAGGGTGGTTCAATCTTTCCAACTTCAACTTAGACACCATCTCCTCTGAAACCAAATTACTAGAACCACCACTATCAATTACAACTTTACAACATTTACCTCTTAATTTACATCTAGTCTGGAACAAGCGTTTCCTTTGTGGTGGTTCCTCATTTTTCTCTACTTGAAATAGTGCTCTTCTCATGACAAGTGATTCTTGTTTCTCAGGTTTACAACTAAGGTTGATGATCCGACAAGTTTTTCTTCCACATATACTGCTCTTCCACTATTCTCTATCTTCTTTCTTGTACTTCCTTGATGAAATTCAAATGCTCTGTGTCTTTCACCTCCAAACTTAAAATAGGTTCCTTTGAATGTTCTCCTATCAAGTCCTCTTCCACCTCTTTTGTATCCTTCACTCTGATGTGAATTAGGGTTTCCTCTGTAATAGAAAATTTTGTCATCTCTCTGATATACATTGCTATCTTTGTCCTCCTTCTTGAATGTGCCATCATGTCTGCTCTACTTTGTAAATGATCTTTCTCCTCCAAAATATGTTCCACCTCTCTGAAATTTACCTCCTTTACCTCTCTATCTTTGCTCATGTTTCTTGTTCAACTTTTCTTCAACTTTCAAGGAAAATTGATATGCTTCTTCCAATGTTGTCATCCTCACTAAACTGAGTTCTTCTTGAATGTTTAATCTTAGTCTTTTGATGTATCTAGCAACTTTCTCCTTTCTTTCTTCACTATGTCCTGTCCTTATGATCATCTTATGAAATTCTTTAGTATACTCCTTCACAAATTTCTCTTTTTATGTCTAGTTCTGCAATCTCTTCAACAATTCCAACTCATAGTCAGTAGGTATAAACTGATTCTTCAACTTTGTCACCATTCTATCCCACTTTATGATCTTCTCTTTCCCTCTTTTCTTTCTATCCAACTAAACTTATTTCCACTAGATAGTAGCATGTCCTTTCAACTTAGTCTTTGCAAATTTCTCCTTCTCTAGATCTTCAACTTCTTCATTCTCCATTCTTGATTTTGATCTAATGGTATCCACTCTTCAAGTCTATCTTTGTAAAATATTTTGCTCCACTCAAACAATCTAAAATGTCATCCATCCTAGGTAATGGAAATCTATACTTAACTGTGATCTTGTTGATTGCTCTAGAGTCTATACACATTCTCCATTCTCCATCTTTCTTCAGTGCTAGCACTGCAGGTACTGCACAAGGACTCAATCTTTCTCTGATCAAACCTTTCCTCAACAATTCATGTATCTGTCTATTTAGTTCTTCATTATCTACTGGTGTCATTTTGTGCATTGCTTTGTTAGGCAAACTAGCTCCAGGAATAAGATCCATGTGATGATTGATACTCTTGATTGGTGGTAATCCTTCAGGTATATTATCTGATATGATGTTTCATACTCTATCAGCAACTTAGTTATCTCCTCTGTCTATGATTTTTCAGTTTCTGTCTTCAGGTTTTTTAGGTTTCTTAGGAATTAAAGCATAAAACATATTCTCATGTCTCAAACCAGCCAAAAATTTCCTTCCATTAACCAAATGGATTCTAGCAATCCCATATACTTCACTCTAGGTTCATCTTCCAAAGGAATCAAGGTAATTTTTTTTTCTATTTGATGCTATAGTGTAGGTGTTCTTTCTCCCATCATGTATAGATTTTCTATCATACTACCATGGTCTACCCAACAAAATATGACATACATCCATAGGCATAATATCACACCAACATTCTTCACTCACCAGTACCTTATGATCATCCTGAATCCATGCTATCTGATATGGCTTAGGGTGGTTCAATCTTTCCAACTTCAACTTAGTCACCATCTCCTCTGAAACCAAATTACTAGAACCACCACTATCAATTACAACTTTACAACATTTACCTCTTAATTTACATCTAGTCTGGAACAAGCATTTCCTCTGTGGTGGTTCCTCATTTTTCTCTGCTTGAAATAGTGCTCTTCTCATGACAAGTGATTCTTGTTTCTCAAGTTTACAACTGAGGTTGATGATCTGACAAGTTTTTCTTCCACATATACTGCTCTTCCACTGTTCTCTATCTTCTTTCTTGTACTTCCTTGATGACATTCAAATGCTCTGTGTCTTTCACCTCCAAACTTAAAATAGGTTCCTTTCAATGTTCTACTATCAAGTCCTCTTCCACCTCTTTTGTATCCTTCACTCTAATGTGAATTAGGGTTTCCTCTGTAATAGAAAATTTTGGCATCTCTCCGATATACATTGCTATCTTTGTCCTCCTTCTTGAATGTGCCATCCTGTCTGCTCATGTTTCTTGTTCAACTTTTCTTCAACTTTCAAGGAAAATTGATATGCTTCTTCCAATGTTGTCATCCTCACTAAACTGAGTTCTTCTTGAATGTTTAATCTCTTGATGTATCTAGCAGCTTTCTCCTTTCTTGCTTCACTATGTCCTGTCCTTATGATCATCTTATGAAATTCTTTAGTATACTCCTTCACAAATTTCTCTTTTTGTGTCTAGTTCTGCAATCTCTTCAACAATTCCAACTCATAGTCAGTAGGTATAAACTGATTCTTCAACTTTGTCACCATTCTATCCCACTTTATGATCTTCTCTTTCCCTCTTTTCTTTCTATCCAACTAAACTTATTTCCACCAAATAGTAGCATGTCCTTTCAACTTAGTCTTTGCAAATTTCTCCTTCTCTAGATCTTCAACTTCTTCATATTCAAAGTATTATTCTAGGTCATTTATCCAATCAATCAGTTCCTCAGGATTCAAATTGTTAGTATAATTTTGTACCTTCAATCTAGCTCTTTTTCTAATCTTTGAAATAGCTCATAATATCTTCACTTGATTTGATTCTTCTTCTTCTTCTAGGGTTTCTTCATTTTGATTAGTGGATTGAAATTATTCATCATTAGCACTTTCAATATTAGGTCTAGGTGTAAGTCCTCTTCTTTGATCTTTTTCAACAACATCCAAGCAAACTAACATTGTCTTCATCATTTCCATCATCTCATCCCTTATTCCATCCATAGTACAACTAGCAAGTATTCTCCTTAGTGGCATCTCTTCCTTGGATCAAGTGTAACTATATCAAATTTAGTGATCGGGATACAAGGTGACAACTGTCTCACAATCGGTGATCGATTGACAACACAAGTAGTCTATCTCAAATTTGGTGATCTATTCATAGCAAGATCTTATAGAATGCCTTCACAAATTTTGTTCACTTCACTCCCAACAGATTCAAACTTTTCTTTGATACCACTTGGTACAGTCACAGTTAGGAGGGTCCACAAAGTGAATAGTCTAGACTATGCAACAAGAGTAAACACAACAGAAGCAACTCAATTATAGAATACAAATGCAGATTTAGTCATTTAGTTACATAGATTGAAAATACAAACATGCTAGTAGCATGCGGGCTTATAAATTGGTGCTCACAAGTCTGATTCTCCAATTACAATACATGCATAGTGTTGATGATTGTTTTTAGACAAGTCAACAATAGAGTAAAATACTAAGTATCCAACACTCTCTTGAATAAAGCTTCTCGAATGCTAAACAAAGTGATCAATCAAGATAACTCCAAGGTTCCTGTTCTTATGATTTGTGATGGATGAACTCAGTGAATACATGTGATCTTGCTGATTATCACAAAGGGACTTATGCTAACTTCTTCATACTTCCTTTAGCTTAACTCTCCTTACAATGTGGATAAAGTATTCACAATGTATCAATGATTAAAAAAAGGGTAAAAGATAAGGTTTAGGGAGCTAATCTAAGGTCAATGAAGAAATGATGATGCATGAATAGACAAACTTCTTAATAAACCTAACTCCACTTTCTCAAGGGTGCCTACAACTACATGGACGCCAAGGGTGCCTACAACTACATGGAGTTGGTGCAATCTCCTAAGGTAAACAAATGGTTTTCAAATCATGAAGGATCATATAAGCACTCATTGAATGGTGCAACCCAAACAAGCATCCATAACTGAACTTAGGCAAATGATGAGGCTTAGACTAGCTTTACACAACACTTAACCAGCGATTAATGTTAAAAGCATGAGCTAGGAATTAATCAAATATTCAATACAACATACATAACATCAATGAATTTCTAATCTACTTCTAATCTACTTTGAAACATCTCTTCATTCCATCAAGATACAAGAAACCATGCTATTCCACAAGACAACTCTTAACACCAAATGAATTCCAATGTCTTTGCATTAATCTTGAGAAATATTTACAATAACTTCAAGTCCTCTTAGAGAATTTTGAGAGTCTCTTCTATTCTACTCTTCTATTCTACTCTTCTATTCTACTGCCTACAATCTAATAATTTACAAATGAGGCAACAAGGCCTTTATATAGAGGTCCAGGATTACAATGAATGACTTAGATCAATTTAGATAGCCAAGGGCTTAGATCATGCCACCTCAGTAGGTAGTTACAAGAAATTGCTATTTTTAGTACATAAGAGAGGCAATGAAGGCACATTTTCCAAGAAGATAAGGATAAGATATAATCTTTTAGAGTATCTTCCACATGGGTGTCCTCTTTGTCTTCTTTCTTGTTGTAGATACATTGAATGTGACTGAATGATGTGGCAAATTATGATTGGACTGATAATAGATACATATCACATAGGTGCCACCTCAGTAAACTTGTGGATTTCAACTATTTATTCACTTTGCTCTATGGTCATATTCCCAAATTGTATCATCTTGTATGATGTCTTCAATGTGATTGCTTGAACTTGAATGTTTGGGAATACTTTGTTGATCTTGCATTGGTCATCTTCCTATAAACTGGATGTGTATGATAGATGTTGCTCACTTTCTTAGCACTGGGATTCTCCTTCTGCAGGGTATATGTTGATCCTCTTTTGGTGCATCTTGATAGAGAGTAGTAGGAGATGATGATGATGATGCTTCCTTCTTGATATGTAGAGTAGATGACTTCTCAAAGAGACTTGAATGTACTGGAGGAACTTGAATCTTTCTAGATGAATGTCTTTGCTTGATGATGCAAATGATGAAGAGTGTTTGTATGTTGGACTTGAAATGATCACTTGGATTAGCTATCTTCTATCTTCACTTCACTCCTAGCATAAAGGTGGTTCAAGCTTTTACTTCTTTGATGACTCCTTAGCTCAATCCTCGCTCCTGCAACACAAACAAAGAAGTAACATCAATCCTTTTGATAAACACTTGATTTCAAAACACATAAGAATCATTTCATGCATTTCTAACTTATGCGCATTAGATGATAAATTTGATCTTTGTTAGAAAGCAATCATAAAATTCAAATTAAGCATCATATATGGATGAGGCATTGGATGCCAATTTCACTCCTTGCCTAGAAACCTTCATAAAACATGAATTTAATCTCCATCCAAAGTGGGTCACTGGTTGACAATTTCATGCTCTGGTTAGAATTTCACTTTTCCATCTCTATTTTTTACTCCTTGTTCTAGGCGCATTGGATGAGGTTTTTGGTTTCTTGTTAGTTTTGGTGCACTATATGGGCACATTAGATGATGATTTTGGATCTCCACTAAAACTTCACTCCAAAATATAATTACCCCTCCCTTAATGATAGCGCATCACATGTGGTGCAATGAATGAGGAACTTGATCTTTGCTTGGATGCTCTTGCAATCATCCTCATCTAATTGTGGCGCACTGGTTGATGATTTTAATTTCTGGTTGATTAATCACTTGAAACTTGGAACTCATATCATATTGAAATGGTGCCTAGGATTACCACTTTGTCTTTCACTTGAAGGATGCAATTGATAAACATTCCACCCAAGGTGCATTAGATGACAACTTTGATCTTCCCTTGAAGTTTCATCTTATGTAAACCACATCAGCCTTCTTGATCTAGGTGCAACAGATAAGCATTTTGAATCTTCTTGAAACTTGTCTAAAATTTACAATCTATACCACTTCCTTCAAGGACATTGGATAAGGATCTTGGACTTCTCTTAAATTTTAATCTTAAAACTTATCGCTGATTCCTAAATGAAGGTGCACCGGTTCTGTCATAGCAGATCATGATTTTGGATCCTCTTTTGAAAGCCTCTGAATTCTCAACAAGATTTCCACCTCCTTTGTCGCATTGGATGCTGATTTTGATCCTTCATTTGAGAGTCTCTTATAAAACTTGAAGTCATCTTTCTTCAAATGTGGGCCACCAGATCAAGCGCACCAGATTAGCATTCTAAATCTTCTTGAAATGTATCAAATTTTGAACTTAAACCCCCTTTCAAAGATGGCGCAAGGGATGAGGTTTTTATCTTCCACTTAAAACCTTCATAAATCTTTCATTCAACCTCACTTATGAGTGGCGCATTAGATGGAGGTTTTAAATCCTCTAAACACTGGCGCATTGGACATCAACTTTGATCTCCCTTTGATTTGTGGTGCACTAGATCCACATGTTGAATCCTCTTGATGGAATGTTCATAACACTTGACTCCATCCTCATTAATTGTGGCACATTAGATTGGGCGCACTAGTAAAGTATTTTGATCTCTTCTCAAAAGTCTCTTGAAATTCTACATTCTTATCCCTTGGCGCATTGGATTGAGGTTTTAGATCCTCTATTGAATGCTTTGAAAACCTTGATTTTATCATCTTTCATAAGGGCACATTAGTTCAAGCACATGAGATGAGGATTTTGATTCATTTTGAAAGTTGCAACTCCATCATCAAAATAATCTTCCTCACCTTGGTCGTATTGGATCATGATTTTAATATCTTCTTCAAATTACACTTAAAACTTCACTCCAACCTTGGTGCAATGGATGGATCGCATTGGATCCACATTTTGATCTCTAGTTGAGAGTGGCGCACTGGATCAAGATTTTGCGCTCCCCTCATGTCTTGGCATAGTGTATGGTAATTTTGATCTCCCTTCAGTACTTAGCCATTTTTTCAACTTTCTCAAGGTAAGGTATATTGAAAAATATATTTAAGTATAAGAAATGAATTTCTTATATATTAAATATTTTTCAATATACCTTTCAGGATGTTTGAGATAGGTCTTGAATACACTGGATTTAACATGTAGAATCTAGAATTTGGAGGATCCACCAGATTTCAGACTTAGTCAATTTTTTAGGATTTTCAGGATATCAGACTTAGTCATTTTCAGGATCTCAAACATGCATCAACATATTATGATTTCTACCACAAGGCTATAAACTCAAACACCACTGACTTCATCATGCAACCAACCTAAGACATCATCCAATACTCAAGCAAAGCATCAAAGATCAAAAAAAGGGGGGGTCCCCATTTGTAATGGGGTGATGTGTGATTAGGTCACAACATCTAGTGCCAATCCAAATAAATGTTCCTAAACATTTCAAAGACGAAGACTCAATCTAGACTCAAAAAATTCAGACACTCTTCCTCTACTCATCAACCAGTTAGACGACAAACTCAAAATGGAAAAGAATCATAGATTGGATCAAAACACTACATTTCTTGATGTGTGATTAAAGATAAGTTTCAATTAAAACAGCTTCTTAAATGTTCCAAAGATAAACAAAAATCAAGTTTCTACATTTCCACGTACTCCCACACACTAGATCAAATAAACACAACTACCTAATCAAAGAATCAAAACCAATTGCCAACGTGACTATCTGTATTTGAGGATTCAAGTGTGAACACTTGCATTTGTTTACATCCCTTAGAAACTAGGATCATCTAAGATTACCTATCTCAAGTTAGGTAAATTCATTAAAAATGGATGAATGGAAATATATACATATGGATGAAATGGTAAATGAGGAGATGCAATGACACAGAACAAAACAATGACAGGGCAGGTGATATGAAAATGATCAGAAATGGACTGACATGAAGTGGGGGTGGGGGAATGTAATGAGACAGGGTGTCTCTACCATAACACCTATTTCCCAGGTTTTTGTCATGGTACTTATCCAAGGTGCCACTGAAGGTGGTTTTCACCTGTGGACGAAAATTTTTTCTTTACTATTTTTCTTTTCATTTTTCATTTTTTTTTTCATTTTTTTTAGATAACCATTACATACGGCACCTATTTGCTAGGTTTTCAACATAGTAATGGATGGAAAGAATTCCAGAGTCTGATTATGCAGTTAGCATGATGGTCCAAACAAAACCATGTCAATTTATTATACTTACAGATGTTGGCAAAAAATGACAAAATGATACGGAAAAAGTGGATTATGATGCAGATTATGTAAAACAGGTAAGTGAAAAGTGTATCCAAACACAAACCCAGTGAATGATGGGATATATTGGATGGTGGAAAATGTAGTGGAAATGGAAGTGGAGTAAATGGAATGAAAACCATAATCAACACTTGTTCATATCAACTTAAACTTTGAAGCTTGCAAGTGGAGGGGAAATGAATAAAGGGACGGGAATGGTGATTAATAGACAGGTGAAACAGTAACTTCATAACCCACATGAACTTAGAATTTTCCAGATACGGAAGCCTCTTTGGATTCGGATTCTTAGACTTAAGTACCCAGAGCTTTGCCTTTTCTACTTGGAAGTATGGAATGAAATAGCCTTTGAATATGCTTTGCTTTGATTGCTGGCATTTGTGCTAAGGCATAAAGATTTATAGGATTTTCAAGAATTTAGTTGCTTGATGGGTAAAAGGCATCCAAAAATTTATTTTATGGAAATATGGGGGATGGTTGGAGGAATTGTAAGCTTCTCAATTAGACAACACTTACATTCATTGATCATGATTAGGAAATGGTTAAATGGATGAAGGAATAGGGTGGATGAAAATAGATAAAGTGATGAAAAGACGAATGGTGGAAGGTATGGATAGCTACATGCTTCTAGACTTTGCATGGGAATGGAAGTGGAATGGATACACATGCAATGTGTGAATGATAGAAAATGGTGGATCAATGTGTAATGGATGGGAATACCAACATCTTAACTTTACTTACCTTGTAGTGACCAAGGCTATATGAATAGATATTGACACGGATGAACTCCAAATGCTTCATTCATAAGGACTTCAATTTATCCTTTTGGAGTATGTAATGAACAATAGGACTATCCAAATAATTCAGACATCAGACTTGAATTCATTATTTGATGGAAAGGGCAAAGTGGATGGAGGCTTTATTGCTTTCAAAAAGGGGGGATAAGTGGAATGAAATGGATGGAACTATGCAAAGATGCTTATTATGGAGTGAAGCAGAAACATGAATTACCTTGAGATTTTCACTTGATCCAGGCTCACAAAGACTTTCCTAGCAACTTTGGGGATTATTAAAATATGTAAAGTATAAAACCTCAAATACTTCAGTTAATATAGAACAAATGATTCATCTTCCAAGAACAAGCAGTCATGCAATCTGACACTGGCAATGGAATCCATAGGAAATCCATCAATCATGACCCATGTTTCTCAAAGGAACACATAAGAATTCATAAAATTTAGATTTGCATTTTAAAGTACTATGATCAGAAGATAATGTTGTCAAGACACAATATATGATTAGTTTCCAAGTCAAGTCCAAAGTCTAACAAGATGATAAACGTGAAAGAAAAACATTTTCAGACTCTAAGACTTTCATGAATGGATGTCTAAAAAATGAACTAACATACTATCACAGATTGAAACCAGAGTATGTGTGTTTAAGATAACATCACCTTCTTACAAATAGGAAACTTGACATGAGAACCAACTAAACAACTAACACTAATCTACGAAAGCAAACAACAACAACTAAGTAAAGCGAACAACTACCAACAACTAAGCTAAGAAAAAGACAACAACAAGCAATCAAGCAACCTAAAAGAAAACTACTCTAATCAAACCAAGCAAACAAAGCAAAACTATGTTAAGACAAACCAACACTTGAGTCAAATGACAGCAAGGGAGCAAATCTATTCTAAGATGCAATATGAAAAAAAAATCCTACTCTAACTTAGCTATGTACAAGCAACTAAGGGATACAACCCAGGAGACCTAAGTATGTACACACCCTAACATGATTTTTCAGAATGAATAAGAGTAACAATGTGCAACTGAATGTATGAAGTTTTGCAAATTTATCTTTGAATTCAGAAAGAATATCTTGCACAATACATTTCTCATCAGACAAAATTTTGCACAAGATTATAAATTGTGGCAATTCAAAAGGACCATGATTTATCCAAACACAAGTTGCTTTTCCTGAATTTCCATAGTCAAACTCATATTTTTTATACTCATCATTTGGAAATTCATAATCATCAAATTCAAAAAATTTCCAATCAAGATCATGGAAAGATACAACCTGGTGTTCTTCATCATTAAAATCAAGGAGAGATACAACCTGATGGTCTTTGTCTGGAAGTAAAAATTCATGCTTGTCGACTATCGATATGTCCAGAGGTCAAAGTTGGTGATGGATCATACAACTTGCATTCACAACATGCATTAGATCTTCTTGAATCATCAGCAGTGGGCTTAGCACTGATTCTAATTGCTTGTCAAATTTGATCTTCATTTCATCAACTTGGTCATCTTGGGATGACTTTGGCAGGAACTCTCATTGTATTTGATCCATGGGAGCATCGAGCGCCCCTCCGAATTGTTGTTCATTTGATAGGTCTTCAATGAAGGCTTGGAGTGCTTCGTGCAATGCATCCAGTTGACTATCTTCCAACAACTCTTTCTATACTTCGTGTAACTCACTTTCAAGGATCTCCCTATGTACCATGAATGAATGTTCCTCAAGGAATTCATCTTCTTGCAATGAACTCAAGTTATTTTCTTCTTTGATGGGGGAGTCAACATCTTGTTCATCACTGGCCTTCATTTGAATATCCTCTATTTCCTTTTCAACTTCAGCAGGCTCTTCAATGATGGCTTGGAGTGCTTCTTCTGACCTTAATTGTTCCTTCACTTGATGAATGGCTTCCTAACAAGATGAACATGTGAGTTTTGAATGAGCTGTGTTATGAATTCTGTACCAACCATGTGGAATCAACATTTCTTTTGCCGGTAGGTCCTTCTCAATGCTCAGTGTTTTCTTGATCATTTCCTTGAAGCTTGTGAAGAACTCTCTTTTGTCAAACAACACTTTAGGAAGCACCTTTGTGGGAACAATCAGATCATGTACCTGTGAAAAAGAAAATTTCCCTTGCAATGCTAATTCCATCCTTGATAAAAATGTCATGCAGTATAACTCCTCGTGTCCATTAATGTCATGAATTCTACATCATTTCCTTGATGCAAAGTCACTCAAACTCTTAGGATGAAGTTGTGCATTCAAAGTCAACCAAAGCTGAAGAATATCATTTTCAGAATGATCCACCTTGAACTACCTTGAAATTTTTGAGAAATCCATCTCTTTATACTTTTGGTATTTTCAATTTTTTACTCCTTTTGTATTTTTGCTTTTCTACTTTTCTTTTTGCATTTTCTGGGATATAAGAGAGATCTCAAAATCTTGAATCTTTCTGTCAAAGCCCACTTTAAACTTCAATCCACCATTTCAGAGTATCTAGTTGCTCTTGAAATGAAGAATATCCATATTCATGCCCTCCTTCTAGCACCAAAAATGTTGATTATTTTTAGACAAGTCAACAATAGAGTAAAATACTGAGTATCCAACTCTCTCTTGAATAAAGCTTCTCGAATGTTAAAAGAAGTGATCAATCGAGATAACTCCAAGGTTCCTATTCTTATGATTTGTGATCGATGAACTCAGGGAATACATGTGATCTTGTTGATTATCACAAAGGGACTTACGCTGACTTCTTCATACTTCATTTAGCTCATCTCTCCTTACAATGTGGATGAAGTATTCATGATGTATCAATGATAAAAAAAAGGGAAAAAGATAAGGTTTAGGGAGCCAATCTAAGGTCAATGAAGCAATGATGATGCATGAATAGACTAACTCCTTAATAAACCTATCTCCACTTTGCCAAGGGTGCCTACAACTACATGGAGTTGGTGCAATCTGCTAAGGTAAACAAATGGTTTTCAAATCATGAAGGCTCATATAACCGCCCATTGAATGGCATAGCTCAAACAAGCATCCATAACCAAACTTAAGCAAATGATGAGGCTCAGACTAGATTTACACAACACTTCACTAGCGATGAATGTTAAAAGCATGGGCTAGGAATTGATCAAATATTCAATACAACACACATAACATTAGTGAACTTCTAATCTACTTTGAAACATCTCTTCATTCCATCAAGATACAGGAAACCATGTTAATCCACAAGACAACACTTAACACCAAATGAATTCCAATGTATTTGCATTAATCTTGAGAAATATTTACAACAACTTTAAGTCCTCTCAGAGAATTTCAAGAGTCTTTTCTATTCTATTGCCTACAATCTAATAATTTACAAATGAGGCAACAAGCCCTTTATATAGAGGTCCAGGATTACAATGAGTGGCTTAGATCAATTCAGATAGCCAAGGGCTCAGATCATGCCACCTCAGTAGGTATTTACAACAACTTGCTATTTTTAATACATAAGCGAGGCAATGCAGGCACATTTTCTAAGAAGATAAGGATAAAATAGAATCTTTTAGATTATCTTCCACATGGGCGTCCTCTTTGTCTTCTTTCTTGTTGTAGATACATTGAATGTGGCTAAATGATGTGGTCAATTATGATTGGACTAATAATAGGTACATGCCACATAGGTGTCATCTCAGCAAACTTATGGATTTCAACTATTTATTCACTTTTCTCTGTGGGCATATTCCCAAATTGTATCATCTTGTATGATGTCTTCGATGTGATTGCTTGAACTTGAATGTTTGGGAATACTTTATTGATCTTGCCGTGTTCATCTTCTTGTAAACTGGATGTGTATGATAGATGTTTCTCACTTTCTTAACACTAGGATTCTCCTTCTGTAGGGTATATGTTGATCCTCTTTCGGTGCATCTTGATAGAGAGTAGTAGGAGATGATGATGATGATGCTTCCTTCTTGATATGTAGAGTAGATGACTTCTCAAAGAGACTTGAATGTACTAGAGGAACTTGAATCTTTATAGATGAATGTCTTTGCTCGATGATACAAATGATGAAGAGTGTCGGTATGTTGGACTTGAAGTGATAACTTGGAGCAGCTATCTTCTATCTTCACTTCACTCCTAGCATAAAGGTGGTTCAAGCTTTTACTTCTTCGATGACTCCTTAGCTCAATCCTCACTCTTGCAACACAAACAAAGAAGCAACATCAATCCTTTTGATAAACACTTGATTTCATATCACATAAGAATCATTTCATGCATTTCTAACTTATGTGCATTAGATGAGAAATTTGATCTTCGCTAGAAAGCAATCGTAAAATTTAAATTAAGCATTATATATGGATGAGGCATTGGATGCCAATTTCACTCCTTCCATAGAAACCTTCATAAAACTTGAATTTAATCTCCATCCAAAGTGGCGCACTAGTTGACAATTTCATGCTCTGGTTAAAATTTCACTTTTAAATCACTATTTTTTACTCCTTGTTCTAGGTGCATTGGATGAGGTTTTTGGTTTCTTCTTTGTTTTGGCACACTAGATGGGCACATTAGATGATGATTTTGGATCTCCATTGAAACTTCACTTCAAAATATAATTACCCCTCCCTTGATGATGGCGCATCACATGTGGCGCAATGAATGAGGAACTTGATCTTTCCTTGGATGCTCTTGCAATCATCCTCATCTAATTGTGGCGCACTGGTTGAGGATTCTAATTTCTGGTTGATTAATCACTTGAAACTTGAAACTCATATCATGTTGATATGGCACCTAGGCTTACCACTTTGTCTTTCACTTTAAGGATGCATTTGATAAACATTCCACCCAAGGCGCATCAGATGACAACTTTGATCTTCCCTTGAAGTTTCATCTTATGTAAACTACATCAACCTTCTTGATCTAGGTGCAGTAGATAAGTATTTTGAATCTTCTTGAAACTTGTCTAAAATTTGCAATCTATACCACTTCCTTCAAGTGCATTGGATAAGGATCTTGGACTTCTCTTAAATTTGTATCTTAAAACTTATTATTGATTCCTAGATGAAGGCGTATTAGTTCTGTCACAATAGATCATGATTTTGGATCCTCTTTTGAAAGCCTCTGAATTCTCAACAAGATTGCCACCTCCTTTGTCACATTGGATGCTGATTTTGATCCTTCATTTGAAAGTCTCTTATAAAACTTGAATTCATTTTTCTTCAAATGTGGCCCACTAGATCAGGCACACCAAATCAGCATTCTAAATCTTCTTGAAATGTATCAAATTTTGAACTTAAGCCCCCTTTTAAAGATGGCACAATGGATGAGGTTTTTATCTTCCACTTGAAACCTTCATAAATCTTCCATTTAACCTCACTTATGAGTGGCACATTAGATGGAGGTTTTAAATCATCGTAACACTGGTGCATTGGACATCAACTTTGATCTCCCTTTGATTTGCACCAAGGTGGCACAGTAGATGCACATGTTGAATCCTCTTGATGGAATGTTTATAACACTTGACTTCATCCTCATTAATTGTGGTGCATTAGATTGGGTGCACTATTAAAGGATTTTGATCTCTTCTCAAAAGTCTCTTGAAATTCTACATTCTTATCCCTTGGTGCATTGCATTGAGGTCTTAGATCCTCCATTGAATGCTCTCAAAACCTTAATTTTATCATCTTTCATCAGGGTGCATTGATTCAAGCACGTGAGATGAGGATTTTGGTTCCTCTTGAAAGTTGCAACTCCATCATCAAAATAATCTTCCTCACCTTAGTTGCATTGGATCATGATTTTAATATCTTCTTCAAATTACACTTAAGACTTCACTCCAACCTTGGCGCAATGGATGGGTCGCATTGGATCCACATTTTGATATCTGGTTGAGAGTGGTGCACTGGATCAAGATTTTGTGCTCCCCTCATGTCTTGGCATAGTGTATGGGAATTTTGATCTCCCTTCAGTACTTAGCCATTTTTTCAACTTTCTCAAGGTAATGTATATTGAAAAATATATTTAAGTATAAGAAATGAATTTCTTATACTTTAAATATTTTTGAATATACCTTTCAGGATGTTTGAGATAGGTCTCAAATCCACTGGATTTAACATGTAGAATCTAGAATTTGGGGGATCCACCAGATTTCAGACTTAGTCAAATTTTTAGGATATCAGGATATCAGACTTAGTCATTTTCAGGATCTCAAACATGCATCAGGATATTATGATTTCTACCACAAGGCTATAGACTCAAACACCACTGACTTCATCATACAACCAACCTAAGACATCATCCAAAACTCAAGCAAAGCATCAGAGCTAAAAAAAAGGGGGGGGGGGGGGGGGGGTCCCCATTTTCAATGGGGTGATGTGTGATTAGGTCACAACACACAATATATAGCTTTGAAGTACCTTAAAGAACAAAATCCTAAGACTAAAACTTCATATTATGATTCACTACTTTCCTAGGCATCTATTACGTGATTATATACCATCTACCCATCATAAGAGTCCTCTGCATCAGTCAAACAGATTACAAACTCCAATGAAAGAGATGTAATGTGTGTACATAGATAGATTGGACCTAAACTTATGTGAATCCTCCACAAGTGAATGAATCCATGTGCAGTTATTAGGGAAGGTCACCCACATCCCAAAGCATCTTGAATGATCTGTAATTTAGATCCAAAAGTCGTGAACATGCTCTGCAAGTATTCTCCTTTAGCTATCTTGCCTAAGACTCTTTGAATGCTCTGCTATGAGAAAATAGTTGATCTTCTAATAGCAATATCTTTTTGGAAACTGATCCAAATGATCTAAAATTTGGATATGATTTGCATGAAGATGTCTAGATGTTAAGTCCATCTCTAGAAGGTCTGAAACAAAACTACATCAGAATATGGATGAAAATACAAAAACTGCTACTGACTGAACTAACTGTACTGGACTAGGAAAATGAAAGAAACAAAATGAAATGCAAATACTTTTGGTTGATACAAGATTTCTCTTGAATTAGGGATTCCCTTACATTAATATACAAGTCAATCAAATTAAGACTAAGGGTACAAATCATGTGTGCTCAATTTAATTTTAGCCAGTGCTTCTAGGTTGCAACAATGATAGTCCATGCTCATAAATGGAACTAGGTCAACCTAAAGAGAATTTAGAAGATTCTCCCACTCTTTGTCTAAGGGTGGATTGATCATCTATAAGAGTCTAAAGTGGCACTCTTGTTTAATGGTGCATTCATAGGATACCTCCTATGCTTGAGCCATAAATGTTTGTACAAGGCCCTGAAGCTCTATCAATGTCTTGAAAACTAAGTGAACTTCTTTGATAAAATGAGCTAAGGACCACATGTTGAATATAGTTTATTCTTGGCTCTTCTCATTCACTAGTTCTAGAAATGTGGCTCCTCTCATTCACAAGGCTTAGGTGATGTGGCCTCCATTTTATCCTTGTAATATGATCTTCACAAGACCTTGATGTGGTAAAGGGAAGCCACTAACTATTTGAGCTATTTAATTTGGACCTTTAACATCTTAACCTCCTTTGATTCTTCTATTATATTCTTTAGGTCAACCTCCTTTTCTCTTAGGCCCTTGAGTGTCTAGTCCTAGGTGTCCACTTAATTATTTAGTTTTTCTATCTCATAATCTTCACTAGAGGCCTTTTCCTTTAGTGATCCTATTTCAATAGCATTGGCACTAGTTTTAGCCTTTTCATATTTAATTATACCTCCAAGTTTTCCACTTGATTTCATAATACATTCTTGGTGGTTGTCTTAGTTACCATCTATCTTTTCCCTAGTGCCAACTCTATTCTTGCTTTAGTCAATTTCATTATAATCTCTAGGAGTTGCTTCTACCTATGTATCTTTAGCTTCAATGGCTTTCTCTACAAGTTTGGTGACATAGCCTTCTAATGCCTTTATTTTCACTTCAAATGCTTTAAGTATGTACAAATTTTCAAAGTCTAAAGCACTTTATGTATAGCTTTTCTAACTATCTCTCTCTCTCACCCCATCTCTATCTCTCTATCTCTTCCTCTTTTCTCCCTAGACCTATATATCTATATATTTCTCCCTCTATCTTTTAATATCTCTATCCTCCCTCTTTCTATCTCTCTCCCTCTCTAAAGCCTTTCAACAAATCCATTTTGTGCATATCCTGCAACCATGGTATTCTAGGAGAATGAAGATGCTACTACTGTTCTTGACAGTTGGGAGACTATTGAGGATGCCACCCCTAGGGAATTTTGGGGGAAATCAGATGATAAAGATCTTCCACCCTCTACTAGTGTTGATCTTGTTGCTTAGTGTTTTGTATGTCTTTCAATGTTAGACATTATGTTTTGATTGCGTTTTGAGGCTGTGACATATTTTTTATTCACCTTTTGAGGCTATGAATGCGTGGGTGTGACTTTTTACCACCCTACTTTTTTTTGTGTGTGAATGTGTACTATTTATTCCTTTAATATAATTTAAATAGGATGTACTATTTATTCATTAAAAAAAATTCCTAAGAGTTTTGATTATGAGTACAGTGATATTTCTAACTGCTAAGGGAAGATAAATAGCTAAAATTTCTATATTGTCGAGTCCAAAAGATTCTAAAGACATAAAGAGTTAAAGAACAGGTCCCTAGATTAGGGACATCTTGATGGAATCCTAGACTCTATCTATCTATCCTAGGGCTGGTTGAACATCTCTATACTTTATTCTGGGATTAAGGGGATGTAGTGGGATGGTCACTGAGGCTTGGTCACAATTTTGTGTTTCCTTGGATTAACTTGTTCATATTTTAGAATGTTTTTTCATGAGACAAACTTAAAAACAAGATTTAAATGATTTTGCTTGTTTCATTGTCATTGGAAAAGTGCCACTGTTATCTGTTGCTTTTGTTCCATGTAGTGTTCGATGTTGATATTGCATATTTCTATGTATTTTATAGGATATAAAATTGTGAGGAGGTGGCAAACAATTCAACATTAAGAATTCACAATGGGAATTGCTCCAATCACACATTTCATACCGACTGTCATATTCACTACGTGTAAGTATGACAACCTTTTTGATATTGTTATATGTAGGAATATATATATTTTAATTCATCAAGGTTACATCACATACTGTTAAGCTAAAGTATACATGGATTGAGTGAATATGTCCTTGTCTTATTATCAGGCCTATGCATCTATCCTTTATTTAAGGATGCCATCAAATTTCAAGATTATTTTGAGGGGGGTAATGGTTGAACATCACAGCATAGCTAATGATCTGAAATTTTCGAAAGTAGTAACTTACAAGCCACAATTTGGTGCTGGTATGAAAGAGGTAAAGAGGAATTTCTCTTCTTTTGTACTTTGAGATGGCTGTTTGTATTTCATGTCATGAATAATAATGCTACTACTCTTCCTCGTCATTTTTTCTTTCCAAAGCACATTTACTAAAGAAGTACTCGTAACATATACATGATAAGAATGTGACCTTTTATGGATGTGCATTTTGTTGTCATTTTGATGTTCTTTCCACAAGATTAGATGAAAATTATTACATTTATGGCTGCAGTTCTATTCTAATGCCTTTGTCATGTAGAGTTGTTGTGAATTTATCTGATGGATTTTTATAATATGTACATGAAGATCTGATTGATGTATCTAATTCAATTATATGCAGGTAGTAGTTCGAGCAACCATAGGATTTACAAAAGAAGCTCCCTTTCTTGATATTGAAGGTTTCAATGTTTATCACAAGAATCGACTTATCATGGTTAGTAAAGAACACCTTTACTTTAAAACAAACAATATGCATGTTCCATAAAATATTGGGGATAATTTGATAAACAGGAAAGAAATCTTTTCCATTTTAGACACTATATTTCTTCATTGTTTCTATTAGTCGGTAGTCATATGTAGCCTTTATTTGCTTCCACTATCAAATACCTGTCAAATTTACGTTTACTTTTGTTTTGAATATTGCTATCTAGTATTGTTGAGATTTACTGATAAATTTTATTCCTTTTTGTTAATGCTTTCTTACATAGCCCTTTTGGAAGCTTTGGCAAGGTAATAGGAGTAGAGAAAGAGGTATCATAGGTATGTATTTAAACTCTATTTAACCCTCTTCCAATGTGATGTAAGTGAGCAAGATCTGTAGTAACATTATATTGAAAAATGAAAGGGCATATCATGGAGGGAAGATTGTGCTAAAATTGATTATTTTGGTAATGTGATTATAACCCATTTCTGCATATTGTAAATTTTAATGTGTATAACAGGTGTTCTTGAGGCAAACTTCATTGAGCCTGCACATGATAAACAGGACTTTGAAAGAACTGCAATCCTACTTCGGTTAGAAGCAAAACTCAAACAGATGACTCATAATTATTGGTATGTCATGATTATTTTTAAAATTATGGGTTGAAGTACTTCTCTAACACAATAATTTAATACTTATAGTGCATAATATTTCCACAAAGTCACGTTCTTCACAGCAGCTGGAGTCTTCCCTGTTGGTATTATTTGTTTGTTGTTACTGAAGTTCGAGTCCAGTTTTCTAATTTTGATTTTAATCAGGCGGCTACATTAGTGAACTTTCAAATATCTTATACATGTCAAGAGGTCGCACTATCATGAAATATTAGGAATTATATTTTAAGTTTGTAATATGAAGAAAAGTGGACTGGGACACCTCCTCGTACTTATCTTAGGGGGATAAAGGGAGTACGCTCCGCCTCCCTTTCCATCTCTCCTTCCCCTAAATCCCAATTCTGATTTCTTTATAAAAATATTGACACAGGATCTTCTTGAAGAAACTTTTGAGATGTCCCCTTTTAATGTATATTTAATTACGTACAAGATTTGAAGTTATATATCAGAAAGAGATAATATGTAGAGGGAAGTGTACACAAGGAATCACACAACTGTGAGTCTGTGCAGTCAACGTAATGCAGAAATAACCAGTAAAGGGCTGCTGTATGGTTTGAGGTTGGTAAACCATAAAATCCTCAAACCAGCTTCCGAACTACAAAAGAATCCTTAATTGGAGAGACAATGAATTGACAGAACTACAAGAGGTCACTTGGGTGGTTAGGACACCTACCTCAGACGGCATACTATCGTTTTGATGAGTTTGAACTTTGAGTTTTAAAGTCTCCAGGATCTGCCCCCGATTCAAGATAAAGTAAACTGAAAGCTCTCTCAGCCTTGTAGCTGCAATGCTTGTAGGTGTAGCAACATATACCAACAAGACAATACCAGGAATGAAGGATGCACCTAGTGTAAGATTTATGAGGGAAGCCAATTGAAACTCCTGATATTGCCACAGTTGTCATTGAGCAATAGGAAGGACAAGTGATAACCTCAAAAAATCATGGAGCAGGATTAGAACTTGATGGATGGGCATTTCAGAACAATGCTCAGAAAGTCTGAAAAGGAAGTGGTTAACGTCAACAAATAATCCTTTGCAGGATGTGGTTGTGAGATCCTTTGCAGGACTACCATTGTGACATCAAGAAGATCCAGCAGAAATCCATACAGAATGAGACCCCTGCCATGGACTATTATTGTGATCCCTTGCTACTGTTGTGATCTTTTTAAGTTCTAAGCTTCTCAAAATCAGACCTTTCTTGGACTACTGCAGGCCCTTTGCAGAACTACTGTGGTAATTGTTGTGTCATGGGATCTTGCACTATCATTAAATTGTTTGGATGCAACGTTAGGGCAGTTCTGAGGAAGTTTTCTAGTGTATAACCATAAACAACTAATAACAATTATGCTTTCTTAAGAACATTGACTATTTATAGAGCTTTAGAACTATGTTACCAGAAACGCAACGGAAGGCTTCCATTTCCCGTTTTAACGGGCGAAGGGTGAAACGCCGTTTCCGTTGTGAACGGCCGTTTCTAGCTTGCCGTTTGCATTTCTTCCCATTGCCTTCTTTTTTTTGCATTTTCATATTTGATTTTAAGAAAGTTTTTAAAAGATTTAAATAAAAATCCGTGCTTCTATTTTTTGCGTTTTTGTTTTTTTCGTTGAAATTTTGGTGAGTTATTTGATTTTTAGACCTAACTTAAAATTCTAAAAAAAATCCGTACTTCTGTTTTTTGCGTTTCTATTTTTTTTCGTTGAAATTTTGGTGAGTTATTTGATTTTTAAACCTAACTTAAAATTTTAAACTTAAGTTGTGCCCTTTTCTTTATTTACTTAACGTTATTTAATATGAATTTGTTTTATTTTATATTTATTCTTATTTTTATTTTTATTAGAAATAATAATTAAAGTTAGAATATATAATTATATTTATAATTTTTGGATTTTTAAATTAATTTAGAAATATATTTTAAATATAAATATATATTTTAATTTTTATAATTATATTTATGAAAATATATATGTATATAAAATCTGTTTCTTATACACAACCTCTAGATACTCTGTTTCTCGACATGTTGCCATTTCAGTTGCCTTTTTCGTTTCTCATTTCTGATAACATAACTTTAGAAGCCAGCTGACAAAATCTGTAGAGGAAGACTGTCGTTCTAGTTCCTGCAAATGTCCCGTAAGACACCCGGAACCCCTTCGTGGGGTCAATGTTCTGGTACAAGCTCCTCAAAGGATTGGGGAGAAAGGGATCAACTATAAACACGATCAGCTCCTAGGTCTCAAACGGACAGAGGACTCCCCTTCCACCTCAAGGCACCGCTTTCAGGGAGGCTAGATATGGTCAGTATAGGAACTCCCACAACAGGTCGCATCAAAGAGACTTCGAAAGAAGCTGGGGTAGAAGAAGAACTTTTCAGAAAGGAAGGAGGTTTTTTAACCAGAAGAATTACAAAGGAGGCCCTAACTTCCAAAACAGAACCAGTGGGGAGCAGTCAGAGAGAAGGGTATCTGAGGTTAGACCCAAAATCGTAGAGGTGATAAGAAAAAATCCTGTTGAGGTCTTGGTTTCACTGCCAGATGATGCTTTGAAGGAGAGACAAGAAATTCTAAAGGAAAAAGCCTTTATAGGTAAGGTAGTGAATACCCATTATGGTTCTGATGATTTCCTAACTTGGGCAAAAGATTCTTGGGGTAAAATGGAAGAGATTGATTATCTAGGAAATGGGTCTTTTGCTTTCATCTGTACCGACCAAATGCAGAGGGACAAAACCTTAGATAAGATTCTGTGGAAGTATGGAGATAATTGTGTTTACTGTCAACCGTGGAAAGCCAATTTTTCCTCAGGGACAGAGAAGATTCCTTTTTAACCCATGTGGGTTCAAATTTCAAATTTACCAGCAGAATATAGAACTCTGGAAATTCTGAAATTGATAGGCGAATCCATGGGAGACTGTCAAGACATTGTTTTAAACAAAGAACCAAGTTGGACTTCAGATGTAAGATTAACGATTCTCATGAGGATGGCTAAAGAATTTCCCAAGAAGGTAAATATAGCAAGCACTGAAGGTGTTTGGGAACAGGACGTCTTCTTTGAGGTGCCATTGGATTTGGAGCAAGCTCTGGAGAACTCTTCAGATGGTGATCAAAGAGATAATGAGGATGTTCAATCCCTCAGTCAGGGCTTGAATATCCCTCAGGGGCTAGGAGCTTCTAGAATGGAGAATGTACCTTCACATGACCTTCAGGAAGAAGATTTTTCTCTTCAAATCCTGGAAAGGCCCTTGGAGAGTTTACCTCTTCAAGAGAAAGATCCTTTAGAGACTCATTGTCATTCAGACTTTGTAGAACTTCAATCTATCTCTGCAGAGAATCTTGAAGAGTACCAGGAGTGTCTAAATGGTGAGAATGCTAAGGATCTTGGAAAAGAAGATGGCCTGGGCAAATCAAAAAAGGACCCATCTGAAGGGGTCTCAAGAAAACCTGTAGAGAATGGGGAAGGTTCTGAGCGTTCAGACATTAAATTGCAGGTATTGTATGAGAAAGCTATTTCGAAGTTTACAAATTCTTTGTATGAAGAATTGGCAGAGGAAGTTCTGCAAGAAGATGAGTCTCTCCTCGACACGTCCTCTCCAGGTATACATCAAACTCTTATGGCTACCAAAAATGCAAAGAACACACCCTCTAGGAGGAGTTTAAGATAGAAGAAAGGAAAGGAACTTTATGAGATTCTAGGAAACATGGAAAAAGTTTCTCCCAAAACATCCAAAAAGAGGGGAGCAGGAAGCTCTCCTTAGGAGCAATGAAACTCCTCACGTGGAATGTTAGGGGCTTAAATACCCCTAACAAAGGATGTCTCATCAAGTCCCAACTTGATGGGGCAAGAGTAGATATATTGATGTTGCAAGAAACTAAATTAGATGCTGATGCTGTATCTTTTTTCTTTAGCAAATGGAAAGATTGGGAAGCAGAAACACATCCGTCTAATGGCTCCTCGGGTGGTTTAGCAATTATATGGAATAAGAACTTACCAAAGTTCGAGGTAGTGGGCAACAGAGACCACTGGATCCTGGGGAAATTCCCGGGAGTTTTCTTTGGGAAAGACTTGTGGATTATGAACGTTTATGGTCCTTCAGGAGCAAACTAGAAATCCCATCTCTGGTCACACTTGTCAAAGCTCTTGCAAATGTTAAGAAATGAGGTGGTCATTCTGGGTGGTGACTTCAACGTGTTTTTGGATGGGTCAGAAAAACAAGGTGGCTCTTCGAGGTCTTCTCAATTGATATCAAATTTTGGGGCCTTTGTTAACACTTGTTGCTTACAAGATTGTAGGTCGT
Source organism: Cunninghamia lanceolata (assembly GCA_027924645.1). NCBI lineage: Eukaryota > Viridiplantae > Streptophyta > Pinopsida > Cupressales > Cupressaceae > Cunninghamia > Cunninghamia lanceolata. Next base: position 1,149,792 of record BSBN01001670.1, on the reverse strand, counting down.
CCAATGGGATCTTCACATGGTCAAATAGAAGAAATGATGGTTCAGGAGTAGTAGAAAGGTTGGACAGGTTTCTTCTCTCTTCACAGTGTATTCTAGGAAACTTGAGCTTCTTTTCCTCTATCCTCCCATTTACAGGTTCTGACCACTTCCCGGTGAGCCTTTCTTTTGGAGGATCTCAAAAAGGTATGAGTATTTTTTTCCGGTTCCAAGAAATGTGGTTTAGGGGCCCTGATTTCATTCCCAATCTTCAAATTTGGTGGAAGCCAGCTCCTTTTGTAAAATGTTCTAGAATATTTCAATTAGCCAAAAAATTAGAATTTGTTAAAAAGAAGATTCTAGAATGGAATAAGTCCCACTTCAAGAACATTTTTTCAGAGAAGAAAAGAATTTTAAGTGATCTATCACTAATTGAAGAAGAAATATTTCAAGGGGGGATGAACCAAGACTCTTTTCAAATAGATTGTCATGCCCACATTTTCCTTGTGGTCACAACACACATCGCACGTGTCATAACCACATCTGTCATGTGGTTATGACACGAGATATGAAAAACTTTTCTCACACTGTCCTAAAAACCCCTTTCGCATGCGTACGCATGCTCAACTGTGTTCTCTCATGGCGAAACACTATACTCTTCGGCGGAATACAAGTACAATGGCGTGCAACCAGAAGCATATAGATCAACAAGAGGGTCTATACAACGCTGCTAACGTCATTGCAAGAGTGAGATTACCAAAGTTCTTAAATCGACCCCTCGGCAATGTTCGGTAGCAGAATGCCTTACGGCGTTAGTGGGAATTACGCTGCACTCATTTACGCACGTGGTTCGCTGATAGAGGAACCACTCCCCACGACGCCTTGTTCCGACTAAACCGGCTAGTGATCTCCCTATTTAGTCATTTTTCAGCCAGGCACGGTTGTCTGTCTCCTCTCTTGTTTCCTGAAACATACCCCTCCTATGACTTAGCATTTTCAACAAGGCGGTTTGGTTGCCCTCTCTTCTCTTTTCACAAGTTCTTAATTCTGATTATATCTTTATCGCCCTTACCTTAACTATTCCTTAGTTCATTTAGTGTGTTTATATTTCGGTCTCTCTCTCTCTTTCATTTTCTATGCTTTCTTTATGTGCATCCTGACCTTTCTTCATGATTTACGTCAATCAGGGTTATTACTGCAGCTATTGTTGATATTAAACCTAATTTCAGGATGATCTAGGTCACAAAGGCTGGTTTACTATTTCGCTGGACTCGGTCTCCTAATCTTCCCCGATCTAGGTTCCTCCTCTTCGTAAATACTTAGTCAACTTGTTCCTAAGCAAATTTGGCAGAAGGGTCCGTCAACTTAGTTCTCTTATCCCGTGTGAGAAATGTCGCGCATTTTCTCCTCTGTGTTTTCCAATGTTAGTTTTTCCTTCTTCGGAACCTCTTACAGGTTTACATATGAGATCGTTTGCTACAGTTGAGATTAATATGGCCACATGGATTATTAGTGGTGGCTTCTTAAGTTTATTTCCAGTGTTCTTTTGAGCAAGGAGTTGTGTAATTTTCCTCTTCATTTTCCGGGTGATTATTAGTACATTAATAGTTGAAACTTCCGAGAAACTCTTTCCAGAGTATCACTGAATATTCCTAAACTCTCTTTTACATTATAATTTTATTTTCTCTTGTTTAGAATTACTGTTGTTACTGTTACTCTTAATTACGATTCATACACTGGTTGTGACTCATATGACGTTGTCAATAGATGTAGGTGGTTCACCACTTTATAAAACTCTGTTCATGATAATATATCTTCTTTGGTTGTTGTGTTCAACATTTAACATTTAATAACATCTACTGTGAGAATATAATTGTTATATATTTTTTTTTTCTCTATATCCATGAGACATAGTTTATAACGATTTTAAACGAGGGTCCTACAAAATGGTTCATAGATTTACCCCTATCGATATGATATATATATAATATATTTATTTTAATGTCTATGCATAGGACGAAATTGGTTTACCACGATTTATATATATCGATATATATATATATATATATATATATATACATATATATATATTATATTTATTTTAATGTCTATGCATAGGACGAAATTGGTTTACCACGATTTATATATCTATATCTCTATATATATATATATTTATATTTATATATATATAAATATATAGATATAGATAGATATATAATCATTATTATATTACATATATATAGCTATATACATAGACATATATAGAATATATATATGCCTATATATAGAGTTATATAAAAAACTGTATTTATATTTAACTAAACCAATCATATGTTAGGGCCCAAGCCCTAACATTTTATTGCATTAAATTCCACAGCCGACGGCGGCCATGGGCGGCGGTGGCCGCAGTGACAGAGCGGCGGACAGGATCAACGGTGGCCGCAGAGCGGCAGACAGGAGCAACGGTGGCCGCAGAGCGGCGGCCTGTGCAGGCCGCGGGAGACATAAGGGATTGGGGGGGGGATGTGGAGTGGGGCGGAGCCCCACCCACATTCCCACGACGTGGGGTGTGGGTGGGGCTCCACCCCACTCCACACCTTCATATATTTGAATGAGGGTCTGCGGTGGGGATTTCTCCCCACCGCCTAGTCTAACCGCGACTGTCTTTTAATCCGCGGCTTAAACTTGACAGTCTTTCACCAATCGTTGATTATTATCAATAATAATATATTAACAAGTATATATATATATATATATATATATATTTATATATATTCATATATAAATATATATATATATATATGTATATATATCAACGATAATATATTTATATATATATATATATATTTCATATATATATATTTCACACACACACACACACACACATATATATATATATATATATATATATATATCCCTTTTTTTTTTTTATAATGATATATAACAATTATAATTACTTTCAATTTCTCTATTATTTTATAAAATGATAATTACTCAAAATGAAAAATATATATATATCACTATATATATATTTATAAATTATTTTTATGTATTTGTATAATTCCAATTTCTACAATTTCTCAATTTCACTACTCTATGCATTTTCTCCAAATCACCCTGTTATAAAGAAATTGTCATCATAATTAGATATAAATATATGTATATATATATCTATATATATATATATATATACATATATATATATATCCCAATTTCACTTAATCGATAGAAATGGTAACTGACTATCCCCTTATTATAAGTATAAATTTCCATTTTCATAAACATTTAAGACTTCGTAAATTTACAAACAGATTATATATTTACATGCTAGATTTCCTCTAAATTATCAGAATCCATGAGAATAACTCCAAAATTTAAAACTGTCTTTTCCATTGTAACATTGAACTATAAAGAAAATTAGCATTTCAGTGAAGCAATTCCAAACTTTCAAATGTAAACAACTCAGATTAAATTGCAAAAACGAACTTGTTCCTTTCAGTAATACTTGAAACACAAAAATTGCTATTGAACAAAGTTTACAATCATCAACTTAAAATTTAAGCACATTCATATTACAGCTTCTCAATCATGAATACCAACTTCCCAGATATGAACTTTCTCCTCCCAAACAGTATACCACTGAAAACTTATGACAACCAATAAAAGTCCAATAATAACAAGATCAAGGAGGTGATTTTATTCACTCCCAGAATAACATTAATTTACAACAATAACAAGAGAGGTGTTCTCTCTTCATCTCTATGAAATGAACCAGGCCTAATTCTCATGACAAGAAGATGAACTGTTTCTTCATAAATAGCCAACCAGAAGCTCCAAGAGAAAAACCTGCGTATCAAAGACAAACAAGAAGAAAATACCACTCGTCTAGCTCTCCTCCCTACCGTAGACACGCAAGAGGGTCACCCCCGAGCTAGGGAGACCATACTCACACCTGGGTACTCAAACACTCCTCTTCACAACAGAAACAACAACAATCCCAAAGCACACATACACCCGTGGGTATTTTACACAATACGGAAACTCAACTACAGTGAGTTTCATAAGGGGCAGGAGAGTGGACACACTCGACTCCAGAGTGTCACCCTGACAGATAAATGAACTAATATAAATTTCTCTTGGTCTCAACCAAGTGTGATCACAATTTGTAAGAAATCTGTGTATGACTCTCAAGTCAAAAATACAGTCACAGATACATGCCCTCAAGGCTTTCAACATCCCAAAAGATGGAAACAGGTATGCACCCGAGGAGGATCTCTCCTCCCCTACCCCAAACTTGATGAGCATTTCTCCCAAGTGGGAGACGCTCTGTCAAACAACCCGACAAGAACCCCACAGAACACAAATTTAAACACATATTTCACACACATTTCATACACATTTCAGTTCTACCAAAACAAAGGTAAAATTCAGACCAACCTTGCAATGCCCTTCTGGAATGAAGTTGTTGCAGAGTCCACAGAGTTCACTTCCAACCTTAGCCACCAACTCCCTCTCCCTTCTCTATCTTCCAAACTAACTTCTCTATTTTTGGTAAGGCCAAAATGAAAGATTTTCCCCAAAATTCAACTAACTCCCTCTCATCCCAAAATTTCAAAATAAATAACCCAAAATTCTCTTTCTTTCTAATTTTGAGAAATGGGGAAGTGACACTTGTCACCTCCTCACCCTTCCCAAAAATCACTATTCTGTCCAGGTGGCTTATGTCACTCTCCATTCCCAAGGGTACTCCTTATTCCTCTCATGTGACTCCACTTTCTCATGGGAGAAATAAAAAAAAGAGTTAAATGGGAACAAGACAGGTGACCCATGCCTCTTTCTCCTTTCTTCACATGGGTGTCCCCATAGTACATGGGGGAATCTTACTAAAGAAGGGGTAACTTTCACTAATGGATGGCATCTCTTATCTAGGGAAAAGTAGAGGGGATGGGTTGAGTGTTGGTACAACCCATCATGTCCCCTCCTACCTCCAATTTTCGCCACTTAACTTCAGGGGAAGGTTAAGTTGACTAGATGGAGGTTACTCAAGGGTTACCCATGCCAAATGGGCCCCTGGACCCATGGGGTAGAACCCAGGGTCAATTTTAACCCATACAAGACACCCCAGGTCAAGGTAAAGCACAAGAAAAAGGGCCTCATAAATTAAATAAAAATAGAAATTTCAAATTCAATCTCTTTACAACACTTACTTAAAAAAATAATGTCACATGAGGGTAACCTAACCCACTCGACCATACGAAAGACCACATTACATCATGACATCAAACACAAAGAGATCTTGGTTCCTCGTGGAACCAGATCGGCTTAACAGGGAATAACAATTAACAAGGTGTGGAATGATCTCCGAAATCTGTGGTTTGATTAGTAGTCCCTGCACACTCAATTACAAGATCAGTAACCACATAAATTCATCATAGCCGAAGCAACTTAAATAACACATGCATTCTCATGCCTTAGTACAATTTAACATAATTAAAAATCATATTACAATTTTCCATCATCCCTAATTCATTTTTCTGAAAAGTAACTTATCCAAACATCACCCAATTAGTTTTTCCGAAAACATAATAAAGTTAGATAGTCTGACAAATTTCGGGAACTGCTATCCCACAAATATGAAAGTAACAATAACAGTACTGTAAATAGTCATAACAACAGTAGTAAAAAGGGCGGTCCTCACATAGATAAACTCCTCTGCTCTTAGCTTGAAGAGGTTTTATTGAGAAAAGAAATCTTCTGATGTCAAAAATCTAGATAAACCTGGTTGAAAGAGGGTGATAGAAATACTTCCTTTTCTCACTTGTCAACTAAAGCTCGCAAGCAGAGTTCTAGGATTCACTGCATTAAGAAGGATGGCGGTTCATTTGTTCAGAACTTGGAAGAGATAAAAGAAGAGGCACAGTCTTTCTTCAAGCATCTTCTTTCCTCAAGCATTTCTCACTCCAGGATAGATTTCAACAACTTCAACCTCCCTAAGAAACTTTTAGAAGAAGATAATCAAGAGCTTCAAAAGGATTTTATGGTAGAGGAAATAAAAGCTGTGGTTTTTTCTCTAAATGGGGATAAAGCTCTAGGTCCAATGGTTGGTCAGGCCTGTTTTTTCAAAAGTGCCGGGATTTTGTCGGTCAAGATGTTTTTCTAGCAGTCGAGGAGTCCATGAAGTTTGGCAATGTTCTCAAGGAGTTTAATCGCACCTAGCTAGTTTTGATACCAAAGGTATGCTCGCCATCTTCTTTTGAAAAATTCAGACTGATCTCACTTTGCAATTTCATTTACAAGGTCATTTCTAAAGTGGCAGCATTGAGATTGGCATCCATTCTCCCACAAATCATCTCAGATGGACAAGGAGGTTTTGTGCCTAGGAGAGAGACAATAGAAGGAGCAATTCTTGCTCGCAAAATCCTACACTCAATCAACAAAGAAAGGTTAGCCAATATGGTGTTAAAGTTGGACATGTCCAAGGCATATGATGGGGTCGAATGGGACTTTCTCCATTTTGTTCTATCCTCTCTTGGCTTTTCTATGCGCAGGTTAAAATGGGTCTTTTCTAGGATCAGAGGGGTAAATAGTTCAGTTCTGATTAATGGCAGTGAATCCCCCTATTTCCAAACTTCAAGGGTTTGAGACAGGGAGATCCCATATCCCCTTATCTCTTTATTTTGATGATTGAAGCACTAATTTGGTTGATAAGACAAGCAAACAGTAACATAATTCGGAAAGGAATAAAGGCTAAAGCTTTCAGCATCCCTGTGACTCATGCTCTTTTTGCTGATGATACCATTATTTTTGGTAAAGCCAATACGAGAGAGGCTCTATCCATCAAAACAACGCTGACTTTATATTGTGAATCTTCTGGCCAAATGATAAATCCTTTGAAGTCCAAAATTTACCTATTCAACATCCCACAAGATCAGCTTCTAGGTTTTTCAAATCTTTTTAATTTCAAATTGGAATCTTTGCCGGGAAAATATCTAGGATTACCTCTCTTCAATGGACGACACACAAAAAGCTTATGGAGAGGAGTATTGGATAACTTATCACACAAGATACAAGCTTGGAAAGGAGGATGGCTCTCTCTAGCTGGTAGACTCATGCTACTCAAATCAGTCCTAACAGAAGTTCCAATTTATATGATGTCTTCTCTCCAAACTCCCAAAGGTATTATAGATGAAATTGACAAAATTTGCAAGAGATTCCTTTGGCAAGGAACTTCAGACACAAAAAAGATTCATCTTATTGCATGGGACAAGATATGCTCCCTGAAATCCCAAGGGGAAACAGGTGTTATTAATTTGGAAATGCAAAACTTAGCATTGGGAGCAAAATTGGCATGGAAGATGTACAAGCATCCACATTTGAATTGGGTCAAGATGCTTCAGAAAAAGTATTTGGATAGCAAGGCTCCAGAAACAATTTTTACGATTTCTAATCCTCCAAAGGGCTCCTCCATGTGGACTTTTATTATCAAGTTTAGGCAGGTTATTCTTCCCAAGCTATCATGGTTAGTTCACAATGGGAAAAAAACATCCTTTTGGGATGACCGATGGAATGGCTGTCCAAAAATTTCTTCTCTAGGAAATTTTAGGGAGGCAATGGCCTATCTAAAAAGATTTTGGGCTGAAAAAGTATGCTCATACTTCACGGTGGACTCAAGTTCAATTCCAATGAAGGCAAGTTGGAAGAGTTTCGAGAACTGCAACTTTCCTCTTGATCAGAAAATGGCCCTTTCTAGGATATTAAAGGATCGTCCTATCTTCCTCTCATCTCAAGAGGATGAACTTATTTGGATAGGTGACAATTCGGGGAGATACAAGGCCCATTCAAGATATCAATCCCTATCAGCAAGGGCCAAAGTGGATTGGCCCTTCTATCTCTATTCGGCAGATCCAATTCTCCTAAGAGCAGGAACTTTCACATGGCTAGCAGTGAACAACAGGATTCTTACTGGGGATAGAATAGAAAAACTTTCCTTAGGTTCAAATTTCAATTGTGTCTTTTGCCAAGATGAAAAAGAATCAATAGACCATCTTCTCATACGATGTAATTTCAGTCACCAATGCTGGAAACATATTATGCAGATTTTGAACTGGTCATCCCCTTATCAGGCACATTGAGGGATTGGATAAAAAGTTGGCCACTTCTGAATAAGGATGCTTATTTCCATGATTTGTGGGCGATATGCCCCTTTGTGTTAGTCTGGACCCTTTCGAAGGAGAGAAATTGTAGAATCTTTCGGAATTCTGCAAGGTCTTTTTCAGAAGTTCGTAATGAGATGGAATCTCTAGTGGTGGAAACAACTCTTGCAAAATTAAGACAGTGGATTCCAAAGAAGTCAAAATGGACCAGCTGGGATGCTCTAATGTCCAAAAAATGGAAAGGCTTACAAAACCTCCCACAATACATTCCTTCAAGCTCCTAGCTCAAATATTGACAGAGCCTCAGTCAAATGGATTCCGCGCTACCTACCCCTTTGTTAAAATCAATTTCGATGGAGCGAGTAGAGGTAAACCTGGGACTTTGGCCCTGGGATGTGTTATCAGTAATTATGAAGGAAAACTGTTATCAGCAAAGGCCGCAAAACTCCCAGAAGGAACCAATAACAGAGTAGAAGCTTTGGCCCTTTTGAATGCTATCCAATTAGCTTAATCAAAGGGATATAAAGAAATTTCCTTAGAAGGGGATTCATTGGTAATCATTTCAGCTTTCCAATCTGGGAAGGTAGAGAACTGGTATATCAAATACATTTTAGACCAAGTTAGGGAGGCTTTGAGTTCTTTTGATGCATTCGATATCTTTCATTGTTACAGAGAGGGAAATAAGGTGGCGGACTGGCTGGCAAATTATGCCCTTGATCATACAGAAGAAATAATTTATTTTAATTCAGATCTTCATGAAGGTCTAGAAGCCTTAAAGTTTCTGTTGGCACAGATGTAGGTTGCCCCTCTTTTCACAACAATCCAAATATAGGAGCTTCATAAGACTTGCTTCTAGTATCCCTTCAGGCTTTGGCTTGCTAGGGATGGGGCGGGTGGGCGGACTAGAGAAAGACACGGGGTCCTCAAATTCCTCTAATGACATGACTTCCACATGGACTCTTGCGATGTCTTCTGTTTTTTTGTTGTCTCGCCCGCTACCTTCCTCACCACCCCAAGGCGTCTTCCAACTGGCGGCACCTACTCCCTCCTCAATTTATTTCTCCCAATGGTTAAATGCATTAAATGAGGCCTTTACCTTCGATCCTAGTGGATTTCCTTGGTATTTCCTTCTACGTCACACATCCTTCGTCCTCGTTTTTTGTCCAACGTTCCCCTTGCCACATTATCCCTCCCTGACATGGCAACTCAGATATCCAGGTCCCTCGCTTTTGTCTATCAATTCACCTCTCAAGCTCCAATGTACGCTGCCACCGCTCGGTACGATCGCCTCTTTGCAGAAGTCTATTAAATGTAGGGGACGAAGCGGCCTTCAGTACGGGGGATGAATGTTGTCATCCATTCATGTCTATTCAATTGCAGCATTCATTTCGCAATTAATCCAGGAGGTTTCTTTTTTGCCTTTTTGAATTCATCTCTTCCTCATTTGCGATATCCTCCACTTCTCTCTTCCTCTGTGTTCATCTGGTTTTTACTTGTGTTTTCGAGTAGCGTCCATATTGTTACAGGGCTTGCTCCCATGGAGGGCGAGGTTACAAACCTTCCAATCTTCTTTCCTCCCTTTCAGTGGGAGACGACAATTGAAGGGAGTGTGGGAATTGTGGACCTGAATACTGTCTTTCAGCTTGATTGTACGCTTGTCCAATTTGCAGTTCAGACGATTTGCAATCGGAGGTGGCTGCAAGGAACTCCAGAGAGGGAGATAAAATGGTCCGAGGTTGTGTGCGTTTTTCTTTCAAATCTCATGGATATAGTGCAGGATGCTCATTTCATTCTCCCCATTTCAACGTGGAGAGGTGGAATGAAGCGATGGCTAACCATGACATCATGGTGGGTGACAATTGGGTTGGTCTGTTTCCTGCAGAAAAGCTCCACACCAGAAGGTCTTATGAATGCATATATAGGAAGATGCAGCATGGTCTCAAAGGGCACGTGCCAAAGGTGGTTAGACAGAGGTGTAAGGATCTCTTCTTAGCAATAAGGTTCCTCTGTTTTCACGCAGCTGATCTGGCTCCACACCATCGCAGACTCTCTGAAGAAGTCAAGGATGCATCAGAAGCGGAGGCAGAGGAACCCCAGACCAGATAGACGACGAAGAGATGGCTGCAGTGGAGAGCGGTGTCCTGGGAGCGGTGGCTGGTGTCGAGGATTAAAGTTGTTTCCAGTGTTTTGTGTGACGGGTGACGTTTGGTAGCGTATGATTTTTTTGGTGTTAGTCTTCTGTAGTTTTCGGTTTTATGCTTTTTGAGCAGATTTTCTTTATATCTGCTATGAGGGGTGAGGAAATACTGATCCCCCCTCTTAATGTATCTACCTTATTACTCATATTATCAATATAGTTATAGTCTGGGGCTACACCCCTTATATTTAAAAAAAAAAAACAATTATGCTTTCTTTGATGATTAATTAGGTATAAGAATGGATTAGATTAGTTGGATGCATTAACATATATTTTTGTTTCTTCGATAGTGGTTAAAATCATGTTAATATTTGTAAACGAGGATGTCTATAGACTTCTTGTTTGACATGTGGTTTTCAGTTTTTTAAACTTTTGCATAGGATTGTTGCTTAAGTTTCTGATTTTTCTTGTGTATATTTGTTTGTACCATGCAGGAAAGAAAATTGTGGATTACTAGGCTATCAAGCAAGTAGAGCCAGAGCTAATAATCGTCAAAGTGATTCACATTCAATCGAAAATGCTCAACCATTAGCAAGCAGCAATCCACAAAATGATTTCTCTCCAATCCAGAATCCTCTCCCATTAGCAATATTTGCTTCTGGCCTTTTGCCTCAGCAAATTAGCAGACCAGACTTGCCCGTCTCAACAGTTCCTGGTAGTGATTTTCAGGTACATCTCATATGCTCAATGACTACAACTCCCTGAATAATTGCACTGGAATTTGCATTTGACTGATATATGGAAGACATCTGGGTAACGTGATAATTGATTACATTCCCATTGGTGGCGGATTTAAAGCTTCTAGGCCCTGTAATTGTTATCCTATGCAACCTAGTTACCATAAAACTGAAAAAATTAAAACATACTATGCCATTAGCACAGCTGTATTTTTATGTCGAAGCACATCTCTTAGGTGGTAATAGGAGATGTCATGTTTCCTTCTATCCTCCTAAAGCAGGGATAGACACTACTAATTCTATCAAAAGTGATTTGTAGTGATGTTTCTAAAAATTGCTAGACATTATTAAATTAGGTAAGAGGCCTGAACTAGGACTTTTTTTGGCAGCTCATAGAATGGCATGGGAAATACTTACATGCGATTCTGAAAAAATTAAGAGACATTTCTACCAGTTTCTCTTATCTTCTTGTTTGAAATTTGTAGAAATTGTCATCCTCTTTCCTATTAATCTCGCAGACATAGACCAGCATATTGAATTTAAGAGAATTTTTTTTTACAAGGTCATTTTTGAACGATTCACTTTCTATAAGATATACTAGAATAGGCAATAGCTTTGCATGGCCCACCTTTTCTAACTAAAATGCTCAATAACTGTATCCCATAATACTTCAAATGGATTTATGTTCGGAACAGGAAACCAAAGGGTTAAAAGGTGAAAGTTAAAAAGCTACTCAAATTATGGTCAAATACAAATGTTTGTTATAATTCAAACTGCCGGCATTGAGATTTGTTCGTTTTATATCATCAAATTGAAAACAGATAGCTAGTATAAGAGACTATGTGAAAACATAAGAAATTTGCATATGTAGTTTTTTATATCCTGGCGTGTCTAACTGTGGGTTTTTGACTGCAGACTGCTGCCAATGGAAAAGAGCTGCAATCAGTGGCAGGAACTTCAAATAGCTTAGTGGAAAAAATATCGGATCAGAACATACAACTATTCATAAGGTAGTCTAAATTAAATTTATTCATAAGATAGTTCTCTTTATTGAGGGTTATTTTGGTTAGTTGCTTAGTTCAGTTATTTTATTCATTCTTCTTATCAAGTAAATTGTTTAGCTGCTTAGTTCTGTTAAGTAGCTGTTTAACATTTAGTTTTACTCAATAAATCAGATCTCTCCATGCTTTCGTTGCCAAGTGTTTATTAATTCAGTTAGAGATACTTCTATTCTTCCCTATATTTGCTATACTGGGCTCTCTGTTTCTTTGAAAATTTAGGAGTTGCTTTCCAGCCGAAGGTTCCAGATTATTACTGCTGGACCAATTCTCCAAATTGCTTTAAGAAGTCCCTTCCTTGTCCTATCTAGCCAAGCCTCTATCCTCATTTTTTTCTGATTATGCGCCAGCCCACCATATGTTTGTTTTTCTAAAGAATCAGGCCCACTTCCTACGCTACTCTTCAGTGCTGGAAGAGTTGATCTTCATTTTCCTTGTTTTCTTTGCACATTGAGAACCTAGAGGGAGGCCATGCTTTTGCTATATCGTTTCTTAATAAAAAGAAAAGTTTTGGAAACGATATGGTTTGCCTTCTATTCTCTCTTCATTTAGTAATTTGCATGCCTGTATTTAATTCTCTCGAGGTTTGTTTTAAACCTAGAGTTTGTGTGTCCATATCAGTAATCTTGTTGTATTGTTTGGCTGTCATTATTGAAATATCTATTACTTCATTTCACGCATGCATACTCTTTGCTTTCTTGAACAAGATTTATGTTTGAGCTAGCTCATTGCTTGCAAAATATTGATTACCCGTATAAAGTTGAATTCATCCTTCTGGTTTTCAAAATATTGATATAAGGAAATAATTTTACCATAATTCTGCAGTTTGAAAAGTCTAATGTTATTGATTATTTGGATCAGGTGTGAGAAATCTCGTCAAAGACCTCTGGAGCTAAATCAGAAGGTAAGACCTTGTTGCAATTTTTACTTTTTCTGCCTTTGTTCTAACTTCTTTCTTGGAATGTGTTTGAGAGATAGTTGATTGGAACTGATAGTTCTCAAACTGGAATAATGAGAGTAAGAGTTATACATTATGTGTCTATTGCTTCTGACATTCGTAGCCTTTTTTGTTAAATAGATAAGAAATCTGGAGAGTGAATTGAAGAATGCCAAACACAAATTGATGGTACTTGCATCTAATGTGGATCTTCAGAAGAAGCAAAGACAAGCTGCCTTGTAAGTGTAGGTTGTATAGACCTTTAATTATGCATATTTTGGCGGATGGATAAGATTTTAATTTGAAGTCACATATTCTCGGAAAATAAGTTGCATATCTTCATAGGTTGATGTGCTTATTTTCTGTCCTCTTCTGCTACTCATTAAGGATATTTATTCAATTGTAGGGATGCACAGAGCTGTTGATAAGAGCCTTTGAAGAATCCCGATGGCTGAAGTGAAAACAAAAGAACTTTAAGATTGAAATGCATTTAGAATTCTGTGAATTGCAGTCCTTTCCGGGGGAGCAAATTGTTGAAACAGTTTTTGTTTCTAATGCATACGGAAATATTATAAAGGAGTTTTATTCCAACTATTTTGTGTATCCAATTGAAAGGCTTGACTGATAGTTATGAGGATTTAAAGAGTTCACAATGAAATGAAGTGATGACATGAAAGATGCAACACAAATATAATATTTTTATCTTAGGAAACCCACTAAGTGGTGAAAAACCCACTTAGTAGAAGATCACTTAGTAGAGGAAATTGCTCTTTTATTAGTGTATTTTCTAGATGGACAAGTACAAGTGTATTACATTCTTTGGCAAGCCCTTCTATTTCAACTTTCTACCTCTAAAAGATACAATTCTTTAATTTTCCCCCTTTTGATCCAATAGATGGTTTTACACCATACTCTCCCCTTCTCTATGTACTTGTTGTTCAAACACCCCTCTTGTTGAATTGAAGGATTCTCTAATGGAATAGAAAATGGAAGAATCTGTTGTTTACTTCACATTCCATTTGGCTTCATATGGGTTGACACTGTAGGTTGAGGACAAAATTGTAGGTGTGAGATTAACATCCAATTTATAGGGCTGGCCCTAGTTTTTAGCCTTCTACATTGTTGTTTAATTCTAATTTTTATTTTATTTTTTGATTATTTACATCTAACATTCTAGGGTTGATTTACATTTAATCAGGGCTTGAGCTTTTATTGCTTGTTCTCTTTAATCCATACCCTCCCACCCTTGCTTACTGTATGCATTATTTCTAGATCATTTACCATGGACACTTATGAACCTTAATCTTATGATCATCTCTATGCACATATCAAAGATTATAAGGTGTTTTCACTCTTTCTTGATTCATATCCTTCAATCCTTGACGATATTGCACCCTTTTTCCACATTGATGATGTTATGTGTTCCATGAGTGAGTTAATTTCATGCTTATTTAGCTTTTCATCTTCCATGGCCTTTGTTGGTGCTTTCCCATCCATTATAAAGGACTTCAATTCATTTGTATACTTGATTCAAGATGATTTTACCCCATTTTGTGATAGATGATGATGATGTATCCCCACCTTCTAGAAATATATCTAGAGATAATATTTTGTGTAATGAGGTTACACATTCATTATCTATTCATGATGTCATTGAGTCTTGTGATGCTATTTTTCATACATCTCTTGATAGTTCCATTTAGATACCATTCGTTTCATGTTCTCTTAATGATGCATCTCACGAGGAGACTATGATACTGATCTAAGTGAGCTACCTTCTTTTATACATGATGGTTTTCTTTATGATGATAGTTCTTTAGCATCTCATGTTCATGATAAGACATTGCCTTGTGATACATGACATGACGATATTTGTGCTCTTAGTGTGAAATTAATGCTTAATGATTGATGGTACTAGTGATGCATCTTTACATGTCCAGACATTTTTTCTTACAAACTATGATTACATAGATGATAATCTATTATTGATGAGTGAATTTAGACCTAGTTTAATTACTGAAGCATTAAAATGGTTTAATACATCTTGTATACTAGTTCATTAATGATATTGGCACATGATTTCATTACACATTTTTCTTACCCTAAAGTGATTGAGGGTAGTGTGGATTTGTATTACATCTTTAGAAGCTTGGCCATTCTTTTCACTTGATATTCATATGACTTATTCTTCTCCTCCACTAGGATGTCGTTGGTTTTTCATGCTATACTTGATTTTCCTCGGCATAAATTTTTTGTTATTCCATGCTATACTTGACTCACCTAGGCCTAAGCTTGTATTCTAGGCTATCTCTAATTGACCTAGGCCTAAGCTTGTATTCTATGCTATATCTAATTCACCTAGGCCTAGGCCTAAGCTTGTATTCCACACTATCGTTGATTCACCTAGGCCCAAGCTTCTATTCCATGAGGCACCTATTTCACAAAATTATCATGTAGTTAGTCATACTTTATAAAGACTAATTATAGGACATAAAACTACATCTAATTAGCCAATTTTATAGCCTAATAATTTTAATCTTCCATCAATACCTAAGATAAAAACGTATGCACATAAATAGTATGATATCATTGATCAAATTTAAAATACATAGGCCAAGATATATTTTTGGGACTTATTGCACACATCATCTACATATAGAGATATAGTACAAAAATCCTTGGAAAACATTCAAGTGAATTCAAATGCTCAACCATGAACAATTGCTTCCA
The DNA here is from genome assembly GCA_027924645.1 of Cunninghamia lanceolata. Taxonomy (NCBI): domain Eukaryota; kingdom Viridiplantae; phylum Streptophyta; class Pinopsida; order Cupressales; family Cupressaceae; genus Cunninghamia; species Cunninghamia lanceolata. Next base: position 1,134,064 of record BSBN01001670.1, on the reverse strand, counting down.
TGCTAGAATCTGTTGGTACTACAAAGAATGTCATCTTTGGTTTTATTGAGATTCCACCCAATTTGGTTTTTAGTGAGCACTTACGTTTGCGTATTGTGGTGAAATATAATGATCTTAATGTTAAACATACCTTCGTTGATAATAGATTTAGTTTGAATATATGTAGCGAGGAAACGATGCATGTTCGTTTGTCAAATTCAGAAAGCTTTGTTCGTTTGTCAAATTCAGAAAGCTTAGATGTTACCGTAAAAGGATTTGATAATATTGTTTGACTATCTATAGGTGTTATTATTCATCCTATCATTATAGGGCCACACACTATTAATACACCATTCCATGAGATGCTAAGGATATTAGCATATATATGTTATTGGGTCATCTTTGGATACATGCTATGAGAAAATTACTCCCTACACTTAATTCATTATTTGAAATTTATTCATAAAAATAAGAGGTATATAATATGGGTATATAATTATCCATTTAGTCATTGCCAAATTGTTGAGGAAATTAAACTTGCAATCACATAGACTAGATCAACAAAAGAAGCACATACAAGGGGGGAAAATTTTGGAAGAAAAATAAAATTCTAAAGAAAAATCCAAAGTGGAACATATAGAGGAAGACTCCCCGCATAATGATGATGCCATTTTTAAAAATGATTGTAGTAGACAAGATCTCACACCTTGTATAAGAGAGTATAAGATTGATCCTAGAGATTTTCATATTTCTCTTCTTTATATGAATCCATCTATTTATGGTTTTGTTCCTATTAAGCAACAAAATAAGAATAAAGAGTCAAATTCAAATTGTGTGCATGAAAACAATTTAGTGAGTAGTGCTCCTATCATTGATTCTTCTACTTTATCTATAACACTTGAAAAATTATATGGTACAAGATATGAAATAATGAAAAATCTTTGCTACTAATTATTTTTTGAGCTGACTAAGTTATAGGAAAACAAAGGACATAAGGGTATTGGATATGTAGCACAAGATGTTATTAAGAAATTGTTAAAAGATCACTAAAAGAAAAAAGAAGGATCAATTAGTGTCTTATGATTTAGATAAATTTAAGTTTTAGAGATATATATTTTTTGTACATGAGTACAAACTCTACAACATTTCATGATTTAGTTAAAGTTGATTACGAGGTTTCTTCCTATACATTGTTTAATTCATATTGTGATAGAGGTCCCATTATGGTTTACATTGTTCAATGATTTAATAACATTTGAGTGTGTATTGCATGTTATCAGAAGCTTATCATTTGCATACACACAAATTTATAGAAAAATAAAAAAGTAAACATCTAATCATACAACCATACATGTTATTAATCAATAAAAGGAAAATCATAACTATAGATCTCGTGTAAAAATGACTACAATCGCATGTCCAAAACAACACATCAAGGAGGTGGGGCATAGAAGATCCATCTTCAACATCACTTCTACCACTCCCCATGGACCTTATCATTGTGGGTGATTTAGTCTTAGTCCTAGTATTTGACCTAGATCGACTACTTGATGCCATCATCCCTTGCAACCAATTAATCTCTCCATGTAGCCTCACAATCTCAACTTGTGATGAGATATACTTTTGAAAGATGGTTATGTCTACATCACCTAGAGGTGAGGGCATGGCCACTCTTGCATCTACTTTCTCCAGCTCCAATCATAGCTCATCTTTTTCTACCAGTAATACATCTCTCTATTTATATCCCATCTCAATTTGCTCGAGCTTAGTGCACTCAAATGCAACTTCCATATAGGCTACTTGAGTTTAGATAACTAGATAAAAAAGGATGTAAAACAACTTGTATGTGCATGGTATTTCTCTATCTACTGCATCAGTTCCATGGCCACACCTCTAGTCAAAAACTCCATAGTATCATAAATGTACCTGACCCACTCACCCACCCTACTTGCACAGCATGTATCACATGAGTGGGAATTTTATTATATATATCTCATATTATACGTCACATACTTGGTTCTTTGGATACTAAACATCATCTCATTTTATTTGTTGTATTACAACCACCTCTAGTTCTATCTCTTCCTATCCCATTTCTACAACCTCCTCCCCCACCACCAACAATCTCCTGATGCTCATTTATAGCCATGAGTACCCACCTACTTCCCTTGCACTTCTAGTACTCAAGGGATCTAAGGGTTTTGAACACAACTTCTACCAATAATCTCTCCATAGAAATGATAAACCCACCTCATTAGTTGCAACTATCTCTGCAACATCATCCTTCACATCATCATCATTAGTAGGTGCATGTGTAGTAAATGGTGACAATTGCATCTCTCCTAGTCTATATAGAAACCTTTGATGTCAACTATATAATGGAGGATCAAGGGTCACATGCTTAGTTAACTCAAACTTTTATAACACTAGCTCATAGTGAAATCTCTCTAAAACTATGGTTTTCCTTCTTGGAAATCAATGTGATTGCCTAATCTAGTTGAGTTGCCACCTATCCCCTACCATTCATGCATACCTTTATAAGGTCTCCAAGTTACGACATCTACAACTAATCTATCAAAGATCCTCCACTCCTTCAGGGTATTGAATATATTGGTTAATATCTTTGGTTAGGAGCAATAAACATGTCTTAACACTAGCTCTTAAAACTAATATAAATAAAAATGATACTTACTCCCCTAGGAAAATTCTTATGGGAAAAACCCAATCTTAAATGTAGATCTCACTATATTAACTTTGAAAAAGTCTTATAATACAATGATAAGACCACATATGTGATGAATAGTTTCTCCTTACTAATATATTTATTTGTTTACACAAATTTGTATGTAATTTAAATTGAAATAAATTAGAGTAAACATACAATTAACATATATAAATGTTTTAAAATAAATAAAGATATTTAAATAACATTGCATAAAGTTTATTAGGAATAAAATGCATATTTGTTCTTTTGTTGGACTCGTTGATCTATTCTCTTAGTGATTCTATACAAGATTTATCAAGTTTTGGCACCCTCTAGGAGGAGTCCATGAAATTAGAAGTATGTGCCCATGCACTATGCCCACACACCATAGCTCTAGTTAGGACAATCTTGGGCATCCTTTGTACCCAGAGTTGGACATACTCTACATGCCCTTCCCCAATATCCAACACTTGATCTTGATTAATCAAACAAGAAATTTTTCACAATACCCAATCACACCCACACTTCATATATATTTATAAGAGTTTTGGGTAGTTATTCAACCAACAGACTTGTACATTCAGCAACACCCTTTTATAACAAATAGGATATTACTTATTTTAATAAAACCATTTACATGTAACATTTTATTTGTGTTTTTCACCCATATAAATAGAAAATATATATTTCTTTCACTCATTGGATTTTGAAAAAAGATTACACCCTCTTTATATTTTGATCCAATATAATAATACATATTATTATCACTTTTGGGTAAAAAGTATGTAACATTTCTCCCCTTGTAAATCACGGCTACCCTCTATCTCCATTCAAAATCAATAATGCTTAGTTAAGTAAATATGGATATTGATGTTTAATATAATTAAAAATTCCCAAGTAGCATTCTTAGTGTCATTGTAAGTCTATTTTATTTTAACTTTATCTATAACTAGTATAGCTATATTTAAAAAAATATATATCTAAAGGACACCGAGATGGATCCAATGCATCATTTAATTAAATTATTTTAAGTTATAATTGTAATTATTGTATACTTTAATAAATGTAATCAAAATAATATATTAAATTAGAATAATTAAATTTTATTTTTAGTTTTCATAGCACATTTAATTTACAAATTATTGACATTATTGTGTGATAATTAATTTTAGAAAATGGTATCATATATTGTTACAGTTATAAATACAACATCTATAAATATAGAAACCCAATATTTATAAATTAAGAAGAAAAATTATAATTAGTGTTGATAACACATTTAATTTATAAATTATTGACATTATTGTGTGATAATAAAATTTTTAAAAATGGTATCATATGCATTATTACAATTAGAAGAAGATTTATAAGAAATATTTTGAAATTGAAATTAACATTGAATAGAATGTTTAAATAGTTTGTAAACATTTGTGGATAAATAATGTGGCATTATCTCTTCTTGCAAATGTTCTATTGAGTGTGGCAAGATATAATGTAATTTTGAAATATTACCCAAATATAGATTTCTAAATGTTTAACTTGTTGCATGAAATGGATTTTTTTATTGTTGTAGAATATTTGAATGTTGAGTTCTATATATTGTTTAACGGTGTTAGTTTTCTATGGGATTCCAAATGTTTGTTTTACTGAGGAACTTCCAATTCCTTCCATTTTTAAGAGGAATTCCAATTCCTTCTTTTTTTTAAGAGGAATTTGAACCCAATTTTGTATTAACGTTTATTTGTCTAGTGCGGTTTGCAGTAGATTTCTATTAATAATCATGAGGTGATCATGTCAAACATTAATTAGAATTTTTAAGAAAAATATAATTCTAATTCTAGCCCTAGCCCTAACCCTAATTGTAACTCGATGTTTTCCTTCATTTAATAACCCTAATTCTAACTCTAACCCTAATCTCAATTCAAACCCTAACCCTAATTATAACCATAACTTGATTCTAACATTAATCATAATTGTATCCCTAACCTTAACCACATTGATAAGTAATCCTAATTCTAATTCTAAACCTAACCCTAATCATAATTTATACGTTGCATAATTTAAGGTGCACTTTAAGTGCAATAATAATACGCAATGCCTAATCTAACCTTCTATAAATAATAACAGCATTGTATCACTTCATAAATAGATACATAGTGCCCTTACCAATTAAATTTCTCTCTTCATTGATTTAATAAACTATCTAGGCTAAAAAAAATTATGTCAGCTCTATTTTGTTTTTATGTACCTTAATGCCACTGGATCACTCTTCTCATGTAATTATTGAAATATTTTCAATAATTTAATCTAAATGATACCAAAAACCTTTTTTTTTAAAGAATTAATTCCCATAGTTTTAATCCTAGCCTTATCCTAACCCTAACTCTAATTCTAACCCTAATAATAACCTTAATTATGTCCCTAAAACTAATTTTAACCCTAACCCTCACCCCAATACTAACCCCAACAATAACCATAATTGTAACCCTAACTCTAATCCTAAATTTAATCATAACCCTAATACTATCCCTAACCGTAACCTTAATCCTAACCCTAATTCTAACCCTAACGCTCATCCCAATACTAACCCTAACCCTAACTCTAATTGTAACCTTAATTTTAACTCCTAACTCTAATCCTATACGTAATTGTGATTTTATCCGTTAGCCTAACCTTAATCCTAACCCTAACCATAACTTTAATCCTAATACTAATGCTAAGCCTAACTCTAATTCTAACCCTAACAATTATCCTAATTGTAACCCTAACTCTTGCCTCAATACTACCCTAATGCTAACCCTAATTTTAAGTCCTAACTCTAATCCTAAATGTAATCATAATCCTAAATGTCATGCCAACTCTATGCCAACCCTAACTCTAATTCTAACCCTAACTGTGATTGTAATCTTAATCCTAATTCCAACCCTAAACCCTAAGCAATTCAAATTGGTAAAAAATAAAATATTTCTGATCTTTTTTCATTTCTATGGCTATTTTTTCAAAACTTTCCCTAACCCTAACTCTAACCCAATTTTTTTAACTAATCCTAAGCCTAACCCAATTTTTTCCCAATTAAATTCTTATTTTTTGCAAAAAAAATATCTTTTGTTTTGTCAGATTATTGCCAAGAACAATTTTTGCTACCATGGTAGTAATTTTTTTGTGTAATACAAACCACTTAGGTTTTCTAATTTTACTAATATATTTAAATTTTTAAAATTTAAAACTCTAACCTAACCCTGACTATAATTCAAACCCTAACCCTAACCTTAATCCTAATTGTAACTCTAACCCTAACTATAATTTAAACTTTGAGCCCTAACCCTAACTATAACTCTAATTCTTACCCCAATTCTAATAAAAAGTATGTAACATTTCTCCCCTTGTAAATCATGGTTACCCTTTATCTCCATTATAGTTCAAAATCAATAATGCTTAGTTAAGTAAATATGGATATTGATGTTTAATAAAATTAAAAATTCCCAAGTAGCATTCTTAGTGTCATAGTAAGTCTATTTTATTTTAACTTTATCTATAATTATGTTTCTTAAACTTCTAGATTTTCATTTAACAATGCTTTTTTATTCAATTTTAAATTCACAATTAGGTTTAAAATAATACTTTACTAATCAATAAATATAGATATGTTTAATATAGTAAACTCATGTGAAATACATTAAATGGATTTGTAATTTTGGTTTTAAAGCAAGTTTATGAGATACAACATCTATTTTTTCTAAAATTTTGAAAGCACAAAAATGAGGAGCTATTTTACCATATTTACGAAGTCTTAAAAACCCCTCTTTAGGTTACTCTAAGAAACACTTGATCATCAACATCAAATGTTAGATAGATATTTTTGAATTAGCCAAATTTTATATGTGCCTTCATGTTTTGCTTATCCTTATTAATAATTTCTTCCATTTCTTATAGATTTTTATTTTCATACCAAATTTCATTGACATTAGACCATGAAGTAGGTGTATTGAAATTTTGACCATACACAAGGGGGATGTTTTGATAGTTTAATGATATCCTTGGTTATATGCAAACTCATCTAAGTGTAAATAATCTTCCTATGACTCAATTTTATTTGTAGTACGTTCTTAACATGTCTTATAAGAAGATCAATTTGTTCCATTTGTCCACCTAATTAAAGATGATACATAGTGCTAAAAATTAAACTAATACCAAGTTTAGATAAAAGAGATTTCCAAAAGGAAAAGATGAATCTAGGGTCTTGATAAAAAATAATATTCTTTGGAAGTTCATGTAATCAAATGATTTTTTAACAAATGGGCAATATTTGTAGTAGTAGATTTTTTTTTTATAAGAAACCTCTATACACTCTAGGCATCTTCCCTTTATCCACTTTATCAAAAGAGATTTCCAAAAGGAAGTGATGAATCTGGGGTCTTGATCAAAAACAATATTCTTCGGAAGTCCATGTAATCAAATGATTTCTTTAACAAATGGGTAATATCTATAGTAGTAGATTTTATTTTTATAAGAAACCTCTACACACTCTAGGCACCTTCCCTTTATCCACTTTATCACTTCCCCACCTCTATTTTATTAACTAGAGAATATTGGTGCCCTCCCTCTATTCCATAGAGCTCTAGGTTTGTCATTTTGGTTAGGATATAGTCATGACCTCTATGTGTATGAGGTAAGCCAGTGATAAACCTATACCAATTGACTCCCATTTGTAGTGAGGATTGGACAAAGGTTGTAAAAGACTAGGTGATTTGTATTGTTCATCCTTCACCTTTTGACAATTTAAACATTGTTGTACATATGTAAGAATTTTAGATTTCAATTTAGGCCAAAAATAGTTTCTTATGGTTGAAAGATATATTTTTTGAAATTTTGGATGTCCTATTATAGGCGTATCATGGGAATCCTTTAAGATTTGTTGTTTAATGCTAGATAAATAAAAAAATACATAATAATAGAAAAGACCATTACTTCTCATCATATAAGATTCAAGCCAGAGATTAAGAAGTACAATTAAATAAACATTTCATAATCCTTCATAAAGTAGTTGAAAAAAACATCAAAAGGTAATTCAGATTTAAAATTTCTTTAAAATTGACTTCTCAAGAGTTAAAGCATTTACACACAATCTTTTCCTACTCAAAGCATCGACTGCTACATTATTTTTACTTGGAACATATTGAATAATAAAATCATATTATGAGAATAGTTCCATCCATCTCCTTAGCCTCATATTTAATTTGGGGTTGACTACATAAATGTTGCAAACTATGGTGGTTAGTTTTTAAATTAAAGTTGTTTTCCAACAAAGAATGTCACCAAAATTAGAAGGCATGGATGATACTAAGTAATTCTAAATCATGGATAAGATAGTTCTTTTCAATAGGTAACAATTTTCTAGATTAAACTACTTTGTTTTCATTCTTTAAGACACCACCTATATGTGTACTACCTGCATTTGTAATTACAACAAAGGGTTTACTAAAATCTAGAATATAGTCCAGGGGGTTGAGCTTAATTGGTTGAAGCATTGGGCTCTCATTATGGAGATCCATGTTCAAATTCCCATAGGAACATTGAATGTAGAATTCTAATTCATGATGCATAAATGCTTGTATGAGCAATAAGGCACTTCAAATTTAAAAGTTCACATTAGATTTTGCATACAATTTATGTTTTCTTAAGGTTTATAGGGCGTGTTATTTTTCATTATTTGAATAGATCATAAAGGTTTTAGGGTGTATTCTTTTTCATTATTTGAATAGATCATAATGTAATAGATCATAAAGGTTTATAGGGTGTATTCTTTTTCATTATTTGAATAGATCATAATGTCATCTAGAAAAATGATTATAAACACATCTAAATATGTGTATGATGTAGAAATGTGAAATAATAAACATAAATCAATCACAAATAAAATTCCTATTTCACAGTCTACATCACCTCAAAACATGAGAAAAGGAATATCAAAATCAAAGGAAAATAATGATATTTCATAGTCTACATCACCTTAAAACACGAGAAAAGGAATATCAAAATCAAAGGAAAATAATGAAACAATGTTACCACAGTAGCCCTTGATGCACCATGATGAATAATGGATAATCCTTTGCTTGTTTTGAGGTGATGTAGATTGTGAAAATAGGAGCTTTCATTATGATTGATTTTCATTTATTATTTCACATTTCAGCATCATACATTTCAATTTTTAAGGGTTAATAAACATTCCTTGTGTGGGTCAAGTGTGTGTGTGTGTGTATTCTCTCTCCTCGTGCTGCAAGGTGATCCTGGAGATCAAAAACACCATTTGATTCACTTTGTCACCCTTTATTAGGAGGCTTGCCTTGGAGACACACCCACTCCAAGGGGGTGGATTGAACTCTAGTGAGTGTTTAGATGAAGTATAAAGAGCGGGAGCTGAATCAAAAGATACACCTCTTGGAAGTTAGAATTTTGACATTTGGGCTAAGTTCCCAAGAAATTTATACCTTGGGGAAGTGAAGATGAAGGGTTAGTTTTCCTCTTCTCTTGATTGCTTGACATTGTTTCACTTTCATATCATGGATTTGGGCCTCATGTACCTTGTGTATATCAAGGACTCCCTTAGAGATGTGTACATCCTAGTTTAAGACCTCTTGGCAACACCTGATTGATTAATTAGACTTGTTCATGTGTCTTGTGTGTCTTCATCTATTTCAACAATTAATTTTATTAGTTTTGAAAGTCAAGTTTTCCATTGTGTCTTCTTGTGTGTTTGATAAAATTCTTGCCAAAGCATCAAAACACAAACAAAATTTTCACTAGTATTTTTGTCATAACCTAGTACTTTAGTCAATAATGGAAGAAAAAAACAACAAATAGAGATATGGACAGACAAATAGATAGAGAGATAGACAAGGGGAGAGGGACAAGGAGAGAGAGAGAGAGAGAGAGAGAGAGAGAGAGAGAGAGAGAGAGAGGGATAAAGAAAGGGAGGATAGAGAGATATAGGGAGAGTCTCTTTCCACCTATCCTCTATCTCTCTATCTCTATCCTCCATATATCTCTATCTCTCTATCCTCCATTTATCTCTCTTTCCTTATCTAACTATCTATTTTTAACTATCTCTCTCCCTCTCTCTATATCTATCACTATATCCTCTATCTATCTCTCTCCCTCTACCTCTATCTCTCTCCCTCTACCTATCCCTTTCTCTATCTCAACCTTCCTCTCTCTTCCTCTCTCTCTCTCTCTCTAGATCATTTGGCTATAGATGCCTAAAATTGGCTAAAAGACAAACCCCAATTACATAAATTACATTTGTGCATATATAGACCTTTGTGTCTCAATTCAAGTCATATAGTACTAACGGCATAGATCTTCAATCAAATCATTCCACATACATATTGACCAAGCACAATAGATTAGCATTAAATACATATCTTTATCAACACACAATTATAGAGAAAAATTGCACTTGCAAAATTATTAATTCCATCTAGGATCAATGAATAGGGGAGATGTCATGGTGGATATAAAAGTCAATCAAATTAAGACCAAGGGTACAAATCATGTGTATTCAATTTACTTTTAGCCAATGCCAAGTAGGTTGCAACAAGAATAGTTCATGCTCATAAATGGAAGTAGGTCAACCAAAGGAGAATCTAGAAGCTTCTCCCACTCTTTGTCCAAGGGCAAATTGATATTCTGTAAGAGTCTAAAGTGGCACTCAAGTTCAATGGTGCATTCATAGGATACCTCTTTTGATTGAGCCATAGATGTTTGTACAAGGACATCTATCTCTATCAATTTCTTGAGAACTAATTGAACCTCTTTGATAAAAGGAGCTAAGGACCACATGTTGAATATAGTTTCTTCTTGGCTCTTCTCATTCACTAGTTCTAGAAATTTGGATCTTCTCATTCACAAGGGTTAGATGATGTGGCCTCTATTTTGGCCTTGTAGTATGATCTTGACAAGACCTTGATGTGGTCAAGGGAATCCATTGACTATTTGAGCTCTTTAATTTTTTCCTTTAACCTCTTGACCTCCTCCTTTGATTCTTCTATTATATTCTTTAGGTCAGCCTCTTTTTCTCTTAGGCCCTTGAGTATCTAGGCCTAGGTGTCCACTTGATTATTTATCTTTTCTAGCTCATAATCTTGGCCAGAGGCCTTTTCCTTTAGTGATCCTATTTCAATAGCCTTGACACTAGTTTTAGCCTTTTCATGGATCAATTATACCTCCAAGTTTTCCACCTGCTTTGATAATGCATTCTAGGTGGTTGTCTTAGTTACTATCTATCTTTTCCCTACTACCAACTCTAATCTTGGTTTAGTCAATTTTGTTTTAACCTCTAGGAGTTGTTATTTAGTTCCTTCTACCTATGTATCTTCAGCTTCAATGGCTTGCTCTACAACTGTGGTGACCTAGCCTTCTAATGCCTTTATTTTCACTTCAAATACTTTAATTAAATGTTTTCAAAGTCTAAAGCACTTTTTGTATAGATTCTGTGTGTGTGTGTGTGTGTGTGTGTGTGTGTGTGTCTCTCTCTCTCTCTCTCTCTCTCTCTCTCTCTCTCTCTCTCTCTCTCTCTGTGTGTGTCTCTCTCGATCTCTCGATCTCTCCCTCTTTTTTCCCTATATCTATATATCTATCGATTTATCCCTCTATTTGTTTATCTCTATATTCTCCCTCTCTATCTCTCTCCCTCTCTCCCTCACTAAAGGATTTTCAACAAATTCATTTTGTGCATATCCTGCAATCATGGCATTCCATGAGATCACATTTATTTTAGGTGTTCTATTAAACAATTCATGTTCCTTGTCTATGCTTCCACATTTTTCATACATGTCTCATAGGGTAGTTGCAATTACAACATTTGAAAAAATTCCCATATCCTTGATGTTTTGATTGATGTCTATACCCTATTCCAAATATCATATTTTGGCACAGGCAGGGAAGATGTTGGCAAAGGTTGAGGAATTTGAATTTACAATAGCTAATTGCATTTGCTTGAAAGTTTCTAAAGCCTTTTCAACAAATCCATTTTGTGCATATCCTACAGTAATGGCATTTCCATGAGACCACATTTCTTTGAGGCATTATGTCATGTCCCTTGTATATGCTTCCACATTTTGTATTCATGTCTCCTAGGGTAGTTGCAAATATAACATCTGATAAAATTCCCATATCCTTCATGCTTTGGTAGATGGCCATACCCTATTCCAAAGACCCATTTTGACACAGGCAGGGAGGATGCTGGAAAAGGTTGTGAAATTTGGATTTGCATCCACCAATTGTATTTTCATGAAAATTTCTAAAGCCTTTTCAACAAATCCATTTTGTACATATCCTGCAATCATAGCATTCCATTAGATGGCATTTGTTTGAGGTGTTTTTCCAAATAGTTCATGTGCCTTGTCTATGCTTCCACATTTTACATTCATGTCTTCTAGGGTAGTTGCAACTACAACATCTGATGAAATTCTCATTCTTCATGATTTGATGGATGTCCATACCATGTTCCAAAGATCTCATTTTGTCACAGGCAGGCAGGGTGCTAGAAAAGGTTAAGGAATTTCATTTTATGCCCGCCAATTGCATTTACTTGAAAGTTTCTAAAGCCTTTTCAAAATAGTAACACCATGATAAAATGAGCATGTACATAAAGAATTTAAAAACATATCATGAATAAATAAGATGAAATTTACTTTTTATTTGGTTCAACATGAGAAAGGTAAGGACTATGTTAGAACTTTGTATAAATACCCCTAAAATGTCAAGAAGAGGAAAATGTAAAGAGTGATAGTGACATAGAGAAGATGGAACATGGGAGGTTACATACAAATAGATGAACTGGAAACACAAATAAAACTAAATATTTCATGAGTAAGATAGAGCATGAATGGTTGTTTCATAGCACTACAATATTTGACATTTTGTCACTTATTATTTGCATTCACTTTATGATTTTGAGTGAGAGAACAAAATGTTAGACATGTGTGAATAACCATAGATCATTCCTAAATTTCAACAAGTACTGTAATCTTCAATAACATGTTGAAGTAGAAATTGATGCAAGTGACTACATGCCATTGAAGTATGCTTAGTATGTTGAAGTCATTTGTAAAGGAAGTTATTTGTATGTATGCTTAGTATGTAGATATGCTTAGGAATTAGGAACAAATAGTAACACAATTATAAAATGAGCATGAGTATCTATAGAGGGGGAAAGAGATAGGGAGAGACAGAGAGAGGGAGAGAGGGGGGAGGAGATTGAGAGATATAGAGAGGAATAGATAGAGAGAAGAAGAGATGGGGAAGATGGGAGATAGAGAGGGAGATAGACAAGGGGAGAGAGATAGGGAGACAGGGGAGATTGATATATATATATATATATATATATATCAATCTCCCCTGTCTATATATATATATATATATATATATATATACAGAGAGAGAGAGAGAGAGATGGGGGAGATAGAGAGATAGGGATAGAGGGATAGATAATGAGAGGGGGAAAGAGATATAGAGAGAGAGGGAGAGATAGAGAGAGATGGAGGGGAGAGATGGGGAGAGGGGAGATATAGAGAAGAAGAGATGGGTGGGAGGAGATATAGAGAGAAATGGATAGAGAGGGAGTGATAGAGAGGGCAAAGAGAAAGGGGATAGAGACATGTAGAGAGAGAGGGGGCAGATTGAGAGAGGGAGGGGGGAGAGAGACATGGGAGATAGACATGGAGAGAGAAATAGGGGGAGATTGAGAGATATAGAGGGAGGGATATAGAGAGAAAGAGGGGAGAGAGGTGGGAATTTAAAGTGGGAGAGATGGACAAAGAAGAGAGAGGAGGAGAGAGGGATAGGGGGAGAGAGAGATAGAGAGGGGAGATAGAGGAATGGGGGAGAGGGGAGATAGAGACTTAGGGATAGAGATGAAGCAATAAAGAGGGGTAAAGGGAATAAGGGAGAGAAAGAGAGAGAGAGACACGAGATTGAGAGATATAGAGAGAGGATAGATAGAGAGAGATATAGAGGGGAGAGATGGAGGAGAGGGGACACAAAGAGAGGAAGATATGGGGGAGATGGGAGATATATAGATATATAGGGATAGAGAGGGAGAGATGGAGAGGGGGGAAATATAGGGGAGAGAGTTAGGGAGAGAGAGATATGGGGAGAGAGACAGGAAGAGAAAGAGACGTTGAGATCAAGAGATATAGAGGGAGAGAAAGAGAGAGGGAGAGATGGAACAAAGGGGAGATAGAGTGGGAGAGGTAGAGAGGGAGAAAGATACAAGGGGAGAGAGATAGAGAGAAGGTGAGATTTAGAGATATAGAGGGAGAGATAGAGGGGAGAAAGGTGGGGATATAGACAGGGAGAGATAAATAGAGATAGAGAGAAGGGGAGAGAGATACAAGGGGAGAGAGAGAGGAGATAGAGAGATAGAAAGGGGAGATAAAGAGAGAGAGATGTGGGAGACATAATACTGAGAGATACAAATAGAGAGGGAGATATAGAGGGGGAAAGAGATAGCGGAGAGAGATAGGGAGATAGAGAGGGGGAGACCAAGATATATATATATATATAAATATATAAATATATATATATATATATATATATATATATATATATATATATATATATATATATATATATATATATATATATATATATATATATATATGGGAGAGATGGGGGAGAGTGGAGATAGAGGGATACATGGACAAAGAGGGAGAGATAGAGAAGGGGGGAGAGATAGGGGAGAGAAATAGGGAGAGAGAGAGAGAGGGGGGGGACTGAGATTGAGAGATATAGAGAGAGGGAAGGTAGAGAGATAGGAATAGAGAGGGAGAGATAGAGATGGGGAGAGAGAGGGAGATAAAGAGATAGGGATAGAGAGAGAGATAGAGAGGGGGAGAGAGAGGGGAAGATGGGGGAGGGGGGAGAGGGGTAAAGGGGAGATGGAAAGATACATATGAAGAGGGAGAGATAGATAGGGGGAGAAAAATAGGGAGAGAGGGGGATATTTAGAGATATAGAGAGGGAGAGATAGTGATAGAGGGGACAGAGAGGTGGGGATATAGAAAGGGAGAGATATATAGAGATAGAGAGGGGGAGAGAAAGAGGGAGATATATGGAGAGAAATGTAGAGGGATGGAGAGAAATATAGAGAGATAGAGATAGAGGAGTAGATAGAGATATCTAGAGAGGACGAGAGCAAGAGAGAGAGAGAGGGAGATAGAGATATATTCCTCATCATCATCATATTTCTTAGACATGAGGCTACTATAGAGGGAAAGAAGATGGAGGGGTGACATTAGTTTTGTAAAGCATATTAACTAAACATCCAAAGGATTTCAAGAGATATAAAATGTGCTCGCATTATAATGTGAGGGCATTTTTGCCTGATTTATGAAATTCTAACCCTAATGGTTGTATTTGCCTTGGGAATCCAACTAAAAGGGTTGGACCTACCTTTTGGATGCATAAGTAGTTTTAAAAAAAAAACATAGAAAATAAACAAAATCCTGAGTGTGCTCTCCATCCAGTTTACACATTTTTCAATGTTAATATGAAAAAAATGCTAGTATGACTTCAAGTTTTTATTAGTTTTCTAACCATGTATTTTTTCTAAAATCTATAAACATTAAGTTTTCCATATTCAATTTCTTTTTCTAATGTGTTCTCTTTTGCAGAAAATTTATGCATAGTACATTTCTAGTGTCATTTTTAACACGCTTATCGAAATTTAAAAAAATACATTGTTAGATTCTAGACTCTATTCTATACACATTGATTTTCTTTATTTTTGATTAGTTTTTAAAAAAATTAGTGGGGAGCATGCTCAAATTTTTATTTGATGTGTCCACTTTGAAAATTCATAAAAGTCATATATTCATTAAAAAATTAATAGAAAAATTAGGCATAAACTACATGATGTTAGCTAATTTTCCACCAGAGTGATTTGTGAAATACATAAAAAAATGTCAACATCTTAGGGGGAGTGCACCAGGCACTATGTTATATTTTTCTAACAAAAATAGGAGCACTTTGTGTTCTCCCCCTATTTAAACCCCTTAATCTCCACCATTTTTAGAAAAAAATTAGTAGTTTAGAAAGTAGATTGTGAGCATTACAAATCTTATTTTTATCACATCTATTTTTGATCATGACTATCTTCAATTTCTATTCAAGATCAGTTTTTACTGATTTCAGAGAAAAAATGACCACATATGACCGTCTTTTGGTCCCCCATTTCCATGCACATACCCCTCATCCAAGTTTATAGGCTTATGAGCAATTGTGTCCACTTTTGTTGTGCAAGAGCAAAGGTTTTTTTGCACAAAATGAAGTCATTGAGGTGTTGTTGTGACAACTTGTTGTTCTTATTTGTGTGATTGGACTCAAACAAACTCTAGTTTTGCTCACATCCAAAAGCATTATGAGGTTGAGACAAATATAGAGGCCTACCCTTTGAATAGTTGGGGTATTTTCACTCCAATATTTCCACCAAGAAGCAACTACAAATATGATATTCAAAAGTTTGTAAGCAATATTTGTTAAAATTTATTAGTGAAGACTCAAATTTTTTGTTATCCAGGGTATGTGTGGTTCTCCCTTGGATGGCTAGTGTGGAAGAAAAGAGTTAACCTACTTGCAATTTTGCAACTCCTCAATAATCAGGGCCCTTGCCTCAACCTTAAGTGTCATCCCCACAATTCACATTGAGAGGCCCTCTAACCTCTCCATTAACAACTATGAACTCCTTTGAGAAGAAAACTTTGGGTTGATGTAGTTTTTCATTGCATGAATGGGTTGGCAGAGTTGATTGTTCCACCTCTAATCAATGATCTTCCAAATAAATTCAAATTTTGCTTCCTATAGTAGTTTTTGGATACCCCTTTCCATATTCTCATAAATGTATTCCATTTGGTTTGCTCTCAATCCATCAAGCACAAAAGCCTCACCAAATGCTACAACACCTACAAATAAATTAAGCTTACAATTAAAATAAATACTTAAAAAAAGTGAAATCAAAGGATTCAATTTTAATTCTAAATTGAAGTTTAAATTTACCTTGATGATCTCTATAGCTCTCTTTGCAAAGACAATTTTGTGACTTCTTTCCATTAGCCTTCTTTGAATATTATGAATCTAGCCCATGCTTGGCTCCCAAACCTTTGTTGTGTTGAAATGGAGGTTGTTGTAGAACTAGGAATTAACACAAATCATATTCATTTCTTTTTTCTTCTTTTTTCGTGTACTTTCAATTGAAGGTTTTGATCCAGTGTGTTTTGAGGAACCAAAAAAACCTAGTGATTGGACACTACTCAAGCTAGACAAGGTGGATGTGATGTGTAAGCATGGACCACGATTAAAGCCCAAAATCTATGTCATATCCACCTCTATTTCCTGCACCATATTACGATTCCCAATGCTGTTATAGCTGCATTTGTACTCATCCTCTCCAATTTCTTTTGATCTATCAATGAAAGGGTTGATTTCATCTTTCATTCTACCTTGCCCTTCACATTGGAAAACTTTGACATCATGACCAGCAATATGTGCAAGGTGGTATCTGAGGCAATTGATGCCTTCACTTATATTCAGCTCACATTAGTTGAAAATAGTAGTCCTCACAGTTAGTCTAGGTGTACCATGTTTTCAAGTAGCGTTCTTTCTAGGATTGGGTTGGCTTCCAATTCTTGATGTCAGTGTATGCTAAGTGTAAACCTAGAATTCATAAAATCAGAAAAATACATTTTACTTTCCAAGAATTTCTTAGTCTAAGTTTTCTCATGTTTACTCATGAGTTGTTAGAGGTAGGTTTTTGACAAGTTTTGGTGCCAAAATCGTAGTAGAGAAATGTGGGTTTGGATTCTTTTGCACAAAAAAAAAGTATGCCTTAGACTATGAAAAACAATTGAACAAAAATCTCGTCACAATTTGTCATTACTAATTATTGCTAGTGGTTGGATTGAAAAATTACTCACCTTGGGAGGCCATCAAAAGAACAAGGCATGCATTTCTATAGGCAATTTTAGGGCATTTACATTCATGTTTTGCAATCGTAGGTTTTCCTAGTTATAGCAGTAAGAAAACCTGCACTTGAAAGGGCAAAATCCACATGGCAAAGTCTTGATCTAAGTATTTTTTATTGTTTTCAAATTTTTAAGTTGCCTAGCTTTTACCAAATCACAATTTTTTTGGTGTTGCCAAGTCCAAGTCAAGTATGAGCCAAGTTAGAGCATGCACATTATGAACTTTTCTTTGAACTTTAAACATAAACCTTGTTGGCTAGATGGTAGTTAAAAAAACATCTTGTAAAACATAAAATATAATCACATGAAAACTGAACTGAATGGTTTTGTATTTTGAATATAAATGAACAACATTATCAATTGAAGCAAAATAATGTTATTTCATAACATAATTTGATAATTCAAACTAATGAAAAAACTCAAACATTTTGGTTTATAAACATTGACACAGAATCAATGTTTTGGCTTCGTGTTATGAGAAAATTCGATTGGCTCTCACCATTACCTTAGACCCTTCTCTCCTTTCTCAAAAGTTGGCCAAAACTATATTCAGATTCCACTTTTGCATGTCTTTGGGAAATAAGCCTAGCAATGATTCTCTGGCAAGTGTGGAAGAAAAGAAACTTTAGAATCTTTCGTAAATCAACCTCTTCTCTGGAAAAAAGTGTGCGAAAATATTGACAAATCCATTTTAGAGGTGGCCATAGCCAAAGTTAGGAAAACATCCAACTCCAATCCTACTTAGACAGCATGGGATAATAATATGGTCATGAAATGGAAATTTTTGGAACTGGTCTCAAATGGCAACATTCTGGCCTCATCATCCAGAAAAGTGGACATGTTGAAGGTGAGATAGCTTCCTCCTCATGAAAGTATGGTCAAACTAAATTTCTACTTTGGGGTCAAAATATTCCATCTCCTCTTTGCCACAGCAAGTACAGAATTTGTTGAGTTAACCATAAAAAGACCAAAGTCAATGGAGCATTCTTGCAAACTTTTTAGATATAATGGCAACATTCTGGTTGCATTTTTAGGATGATAGACAAGGGACCTGAATTGGGTTTGAAGAGCAAAAGGATTGTGACATTCTTTCTTGATGAAGAGATCTGTTTTTAAATCTTTTTGAAGATGATCTTCCATCCTTTCATTCCAAATCTGGTGGTTTCTCATTAGGGACATGAATGCCTTAAGCTGGCATTCTCCCACAAAGTGATTAATAATGAAGGATATATCATTAATACAGAATCCATGCAGGTATAATTCACATAGGAAGTTTTTGTCCTCATCATTGCTCCTAGTGTAAGCTACCAGGAATCCTGCTACTGTTTTGGTATCCTCAGTTATGTCAGACAGGACTAAGGAGAGTTTCCTTTGCAGTACCCTCTCCTGTAAGAACATTGAATAGCTGGCACTTGGGGGCCTGCAGGATAGAATTTCTGAGGAAATGGAGGCCATTTTAATGATTTTGCCTTCCAAATTTGCTATTCTTTCTGCTCTGGCAGTGACTGCCCTTTGTAATTGTAACATCAGCTTGGAGGCCTCAAATTCTCTACACCTTTTCTCCCAATGAAATAGGGCTTTGGGAATGTCAATAGGAATTGGACCCACATAGGCATCTGTTTGAATTTCCTACTCATTGGTTGCCCTTGGGCCAGACAATTCTTGAATATATTCTTCTTGGTCATCCAGGCTGTTATTGGCCCAAGTTAACTATTTATCCTGGCTTTGTACCTTTTCAATCAGTGCCACCATTATTGTGAGGCCATTTTCTCTGGCCATGGTGAGCTCAGAAACCTTCTGTGCTACTTCTTTTTCTTTTTCTTCCATCCATTTAGCTGCCTCACATTTCTATGCTTCCAATTCCACCTCTTTCTCCTGGATGATTTTATCCTTGCTTTGGAGGTCTGTTTGGATATTTGCAATAGTTTGTTTCAGCTCCATCTCCACCTCTTCTCTGACCTTCTTGAGGTCAGTAATAATCAAATTCTTTCCCCAGAGCATTCATTTTAAATTTTCAATTTCTTCCATCAATTGCTGTTCTATTGAGATTTCTATATCCTCTTGGTTAGAGGGATGAGATAGAGTTTCTGCCTCTATTTATGTGGCTATCAACTGATTATCAATGTTATCCATGGCCATCTACCCTGCTCTTCCTAATGTATCAATTTGCCCTATTCCTCCTTCTTCAGTCTTCCTGTCTTGAGGATCTTCTGCTGTTGCTGGCACTGATGAAGGCCCAGCTTTATCCTCACATGTTCTCAATTCCAGGAGTGCCTCAGTGAGCAGGGTAGTATACTTCTCAACTTGTGAGAGCTGTCTCTTCCTTTTGCTTCTCCGGAGCAAAAGTGGGGCTGGTGCCTCTGGAGCAGGTCTCCCTTCCTCAGAATCTGAGGAGATAGTAAAAGTTTGTAAGTTTCCTGTCTCTGGAGTGCATGGTGGTATTGAAATTGGACTTGACTCCACATGAATAGATGGTGCTGGAGAATTTTCACTTTGCTTCCTTTTCCTGACCAGAGGGATCTCATCTAAATCATGGGATGGTTCTTCAGCCCACCACTTTTCCTCAATTCCTTGCCCTGACTTTTCCTCTGTTAATTCCTTAGGCCAAGATTCCTCAGGTAGAGTCATCTTTCACCTGACTGACCGAGTCATGTATAGGAATCGTGTAGGAGTAGGTTCTACAATTTGTTTGCCTTTCCTCTTTTTGTCAAGAACAGGGGCTACAGATGAAGTGGCCTCTTGTGAGGGTGGCTTCCCTTTGTGAACAGCTGTGGAGGAGGCTGAAGGCTCAGTTTCCTCATCTTGGTGAGAAGGGGAACTCTCACCTTCTGGTTGTGCTATCTCTAGTTCTCTGACCTGGGGCTCGTGTTCAAGAAAGTTTTGCAATAGCTCTTCTCCATTGGCCTAAGATAGGAAGTGGTGCTTGACTACCAAAAAGATGAGGCCATGATGTTTCATGGGTCCCTTATTCTACTAATATCTCTCTGCAGTTGCCCTGATGGCAGAATACAGGAAATTGGGGATATTTATGCTATACTCAGGGTGCCTATTTTCATGTCTGAGAAAAATCAGCATTTTCATTATTGGCCCTAAAACTATAGAGAATTGGCCATCACAAGTAAAGTACTTCATTAACCAGGTAGCAACAGATGCACAATGGTTTGGGAGTGTGGACCTCAAAATTCCTTTGACTTCATTCTTATTCGTATGTAATTGAATAGTAGGTTCACCACGAATAAAAAAATTTCTAATTAACTCAGTGTATAAGGTTTTTAGGTGGTAGAACCTCTCACCTTGTTCGGGAAGTCCAGAAATGTGGCTGATAGTTGCTGAGGAGAGATTAATTTGGTTTCCTCTCACAGTTATCTGGTTGTCTCTTAAATTCTTAAGGAATTCGTCCACAATATCCTCCTGAAACCCTTCAAATTTGTCTAGGAAATCTAACCATCTAGCAGCCCTTAAAATGTTTGCTGCAGCTGCATCCTTTAGAAGACCTGCAGTATTCTCTGGCTTAGACTTTTTCTTGACTCCCATTGCTGAATTGATGCCACCTTCTGTGTTATTCTTTTACCTCCCTAATATGCAATATATCTTTCCCTCTTATCTCTGTGGGCTCCGAAGTATTGTTCAAATTGCTCTGTAGACTCTAGAGAATTATTTAATTTACCTAATGCTTCAGTCTATTCCAGAGGTTTGAATGAGGGATGCTATTTTTTTAGGCAGGGCTTATGCAGATGGGTTAAGGGACCAAGGCAGCCATAAATGTAGCAAACTGACAAGGCACTCTGGAGGTAAGGTGGCATTAAGGCACAGATGGCAGCATGCTTGGATGTGAAGAAGGAAATGATGGTGGAAGGACGTGTCATCGTGGTAGCACCCAAAACAGAAAGATAGGACAATTACTAATAATGATTAATTAAAAACAGATGTACCTAGATTAGTTTTAATGATGAGGTGATGTACATGAGAGAAATGCTGCGTCATTTTAGAAATTGCACATGTCGTGGCAATTGAGCAGTGGCTTGAGATGACGTCCACTTCCCACTTGTACGCGACCTGCAATCATTACGATTAGTGGCTCAAAAATCTATGCCCTTAGGTGATGTCAGCGCCGACTCGTACACTGCTGCAAATTAATATTATTCTAATTTAATTAATCTTTGTGATGAAGTAGAGGATGAGTCATGACGACCTCATCATATGATTTATCTACTTTACCACCTGGAGAGGTGGGTCCCTCCCTTATTATGGAGATTGATGACGTTATTAATAGAGTGCCGGAGGTGCTCCTAATTGGAAAGTGCCAGAGGTGCTCCCGTTTGAGAAGCGTCGGAGGTGCTCCTAATTGGAAAGCGCCAGAGGTGCTCCTAATTGGAAAGCGCCAGAGGTGCTCCCGCTTGAGAAGCATTGAAGATGCATTGGGCCAACTTCTGGCAACTGATCATATTCGGAGCTTAATTATTTCAACTGCCCTAAAGAAGGGAGCCGCCATTTTACTGGTTTTCAACTCCTTTGGTCAAGAAAGACAGCCATTTGTTGGTTTTCCATCTTTCTCTCTCTTTTTTTTTTTTTAAGGCAGCCATTACTGGTTTTCAACCTCCTTTTTTTTTTTTAAGAAGGCAGCCATTGCTGGTTTTCAACCTCCTTTTTTTTTCATAGAATAATTCAATCCAACACCGTGACAGAGGAGGTATCCCCTGTATCAAAACACAGATTATTCAGAAACTCTTCTTTAGTAGATGGTCTTTTGTAGAGCCTGATTCGGTGACCATTTACTAGAAATGTGTCTATGCTCCCATCAATTGGTTGCAATAATACAGTTCCATTTTTAAACACATCCTTTATTTGATAAGGACCCAGCCAGTGAGTCTGCAATTTCCCTTTGAATTCTTTGAATTTAGAATCATAAAGGAGAACCCAATCTCCTTGTTGAAATGTCCTCCTCTTAATGTGTTGGTCATGCCATTGCTTCCTCTGGTATTGATCCAGTTCTATTTGCTGAATTGCATCTGTCTGAATCTCATCCAACTCATTGAGCTAAAGAATTTTGTTCTGCTAAATTATAGACAATGGCAGACCAACATCCAATACAGTTTTAAGTGTCTGGAGTTCAAATTCTATAGATAATATAGGCTTTTTCCCATAAACCAATTCATATGGTGAAAACTTTGTTGTGGACTTTCAAGTGGTGTTGTAAGCCCAAACTGCTTTAGGTAATCTACTAGCCCAATCTTTTCTGTTCATTGCCACTATCCTTGTTAGAATATTCTCAAGTTCTCTATTAGTTACTTCTACCTGCCCATTTGCTTGAGGATGGTAAGGTGAAGATTTTCTGTGCTTGACTTGGTATAAATATGTGAATGCCTTGATTACCTATGAAGTAAACTGAGGTCCCTTGTCTAAAACTATTGATCTTGGGGCTTCAAATCTCAAAAAAAATTTATTGTAGAGGAAATCAGCAACTTTTTCTTCTCTTGCAAACTGTAATGCTTGAACCTCAACCCACTTAGTAACATAGTCTGTGCACACTAGAATATACTCCTTGCCTGATGACGGTGGTGAAATTGGTCCCACAATGTCTAGACCCCATTGCTCAAATGATTCCATCATGACTTAAGGATGTAGCAACATTTCCTAGGTAAAGGTTGGTTGCCCCATCCTTTGGCACTGGTCACAGTGCTGCACATACTTCTTTGTGTCTTTATGAAGAGAAGGCCAGTAGTAACCAGCTCCAAGGATCTTGTGGACTATCCTGTGGAAAGAGTAGTGGCCACCAGATGGTTCATCATGACATGCTCTCAACACATCAAAAGTCTCATCAGCCTTTAAGCACCTACGTAGAATGAAATCAAGACCACATTTAAATAGTAAACCATTCAACCATTTGTAGGATAAACTTTCTTTAACTAAATGTTTTCTTTGTTTTGAAGTAAAATGGGATGGATACAAGCCTGTAGCTAAAAGATTAGCTATGTCAACAAACCAAGGTGCAGTAGTGGATATGGCAAAAAGATGTTCATCTGGGAATTTGTCCTCCACTGGTTGGTCTTCTCCTCCTGTATGCAGTCTTGACAGAAAATCAGCAACCAAATTAAACTTCCCTAGATTATCAACTATGGTAATATCAAATTCTTGCAATAGCAATAACCATATGATGATCCTTGCACCTACTACTGGTTTATTCATTAGGTACTTGATAGTTGCATGATCAGTGTGCACAAATATTTTATATCTAGTGATATAATGCCTGAATTTGTTTATAGCATAGATAACTGCCAAGAATTCTTTTTTAGTTGTTGTATAATTTCTTTCTGCAGGGGTAAGGTTTTTTCTGATGTAATAAATGGCATGCATACTTTCTCCTTCCTCCTTTTGTCCTAAAACTACCCCAATGGATTCATTTGAAGCATCAGTTTGTATGTAAAATGGTAAAGTCCAATTAGGTCCCCTTAAGACTGGTGTGACAGTAAGCTTCTCCTTCAAAGTTTCAAATGCGCTGATTGACAGTCTTCTATCCACAGAAAGGGTAAATAGGGGGGCAGCGATTCTGCTAAAATTTTCTATGAACCTCCTATAGTAGCCTGCATGACCCAGAAAACTTCTGACATTAGTCTGATTTTTAGGTGAAGGCAACTGTGTGATTATTTCTATCTTGTTCTGATCCACTCTGATCTCTTTTTCTGAAATGTGGTGTCCCAAAACAATTCCTTCCTCCACCATCATAAAACATTTCGCATGGCTAAGGGACAGTTGATTTTTATCACAGCATTTTAGTACTTTTCCAAGGTTTGTGAGAGCTTCCTCAAAGTTATCCCCATACACAATAAAGTCATCCATGTAGACCTCCATGCATTTATTAGCTAGTTCAGTAAAAATAGCTAGAACGAGTCTCTGAAATGTAGTTGGGGCGTTGCATAGCCCAAAGGGAAGAACTTTGTAAGAAAAGGTTCCCCAAGAGCATGTGAAGGTGGTTTTGTCTTGGTCTTCAGGTGCTACTTTGATTATACCCACTGAATCCATCTAGAAAACAAAAATACTTTCTCCCAGCAAGGTTGTCCAAAACTTGGTCAATAAATGGTAAGGGAAAGTAGTCCTTTTTTGTGGCTTTGTTGAGTTCTCTATAATCAATACACACCCTCCATTTCCCATTCTTTTTAGGCACAATGACAAGGGGTGAGACCCATTGACTGTTTGAGATTGGATATATGAACCCTGCCTGGAGTAATTTTTCTATTTTAGTTTTGACAATGTCCTTTAAAATACGATTCCATCTTCTTTGTGGTTGCCTAACAGGTTTAATATCTTCATTGTAGATATGATGGGTACAGATATCAGGAGGTATGCCTTTCATATCTTGGTATTCGCAGGCAAAAGATGCTAAGTGGGAGACCAAAAGCTGGATAAGTTTTTCTTCCTGACTTGCTGTTAACTGAGTATTTGTATTAAGTGTTTTCCTTGGTAGAATCATGACCTGTTTTGTGATTTGATCCATAGATGTGGTGGGTCCATACATTGGTGTCATGGTATTGAGAGGACAAAAATGTGGGAGTAACATGTGGAAGGTGGCTAAGTCCCTGTAAAAGGTTTCCCCACAAGGAATAATGTTGGCAAGGGTACAATGAAAAGAAATAAGAAGTTCTCTGTAAGGATCTTGGGCGAGTTCCATCACATCTTTATTGATTAGGATGTGAGTGAAGTCTTCCATTGTATCATAGTATACTTCTTCTTCTAATTCTCCCAGATGTTCCCTAATGGTTACCATAGTTAATGAGGCACTTTTGTCCATGTTCTCTGGTTCATCCACCCATACTCTTCCTGTGTAATGCACCGATGGTTTAGCTGGAGGATACAAAGATATTTTCTTTAGATCTATCCCATTAGAAATGACCATATCTCCAGTCTGACAATTAATAGATGCTGCTGCAGTAGCCAGCCATGGTCTTCCTAAAATCAGCGGATAAGCATTTCTTTGTTTTCTAGGTTCTAGTATTAAGAAATCCACAGGGAATTCCCATGAATCTATCACAACAGGTATATCAGTGATTACTCCTTTTGGAAGAGCTACTGACTGATCAGCAAGTTGAAGAATTGTAGTTGTGGATTGGATACCTGATAGAGCTAACTTGTCCATTGCATGAACTGTCATCACATTAATTGCTACTCCTAAATCAACCAAAACATTTGAAATTTCTACCCCCGAGATGAAAACAGTTATGACAGGATTTCCAGGGTCTCCATATTTTAGGAGAATTTCTCCCATCAATAGATCCACTACTTTTCCTTCCACTTGTATTGTGGAGGGAAAGCTTTTCTTTATGCCCTGTGTTTTGATACAATACTGTTTAATGAACTGATTTAGTTCCGGTACATCTCTGATTGCCTGAAGAAGAGGAATTTCAATGTTTAGTTGTTTGATTTCTTGTAAAAGTTCTGATTCCAGATTGGCTTGGATTTGTTTTTGTGGAATCTTTCTCTGGGGAGCATTCCGTTTAAGCCATTCTTGGTATGGTGCTAGCTTTTCCATCTCCGGAGCATCTCTAGAGCTCTTATCAGAATTGTGTTCAAGACTATTCTTCGGAGCCGGCCTTTTAGGAGTAACTCCGGAGTTGTCTGTGGATGATTTTTCTAGCACTTTCTCATTAGTAATCTCCTCTGGGGGTTGATTAGATGGATTTTTAGGTTCCTCATCATTGGTTATTTCAACTATAGTTGGAGGAGAAGGTCTTGGGAATGCTTTCCCAGAATGCAACTAGAGATTATTTGAATATATAGCATTAATTCTAGCTAGATTTTCTTGCTCTGTCATGTAGATAGTTGCTCCCTATTTATTCTGTGGGTTTGGTATAGGCTGAGCTGGTAAAGGTGGTTGACTAACTGGTTCATCTTGTGTTTGATCCTATGTGTTGGAGGATCCAGTTAGTAAAGCTTGCTGTCGAGGTTGGAAACATCTAGGTTGTCCTTGGTATTGTTGATGATATCCCTGTTGAGGACCCCATTGAGGTTGCATGTTTTGTGATCCAAATTGTGGTGGCCACTGTTGATTTCCCCAAGGCTAATTTTGCCAGTTTTGGTTTTGCCAATGTTGACTTGGCCAATCCTATTGTCCCCAAGGAGGATTATTTTGAGGGCCATGCCAAGTTGGATTCCACTGATTATTTCCCCAAGTAGAAGGACCCCTATAAGAGGATTAGTTTGGATACTGATTATAAGGGAAATTGCCAGTTTGTTTTTGTCCCACATAGTTCAACTTCTCTTCTATCACATCATTCTTTTTACTCAATCTTTTCAAGGCTGGAAGTTGACTACACTGACTGGTAGGATGTTCCCTATCACAGATCTGACAAATCTCTGATTTGTCCAAGGGGCATTCTCTCAATAGGTGTTTGTTTATACACCTAGGACAATAGATGGAGAGCGGTTCAGTTGCTCTATTTTGATCAGTTGTTCTAGTTTTTGCTTGAATCCCATCTAATGTGGTATTTAGTTGGAAGAGAATGTTTGTTTTTAGATTTGCAATTTCCTCCATCAACTGTCCTATTTCATTCTTCCCTTTAAAGGTTTTGGATGACCTTACTCCATCTTTGGTTCTAGCATAGTTCCTGCAGAGTTCCTCTATATCAGGTATTTCCATTTTGTTAATGTTCCCTTTTCCCATTAGGTCCAGTGCCTATTTTGATTCTTTATCCAATCCTTTTATAAACAGGGTTCTGGCCAAGGAGTGATCCACTGGATTGCCATACCTTTTCAAGGCAAAATTAAACCTATCCACATAGTCTTCTAAGGATTCTTCCTCCTCCTACCTAATTTTAAACAATTCTTCATTTTTATTACTGGATCTGCAATAATCTTGGTATTTTTTCAAAAACTTTGTTTCCATTTGATCCCAAAAATTGATAGAATCCTGGGGTAAACCCATAAACCATCTCATCGCAGAATCTTTTAGGGTTGAAGGGAACAGTTTAAGTTTCTGGTTATCTGATCCATAATCATAAGTTTGGTAGACTACTTTGAATTCAAACAAGGACTGATCTGGATCCTCAGAAGAAAGTCCTCTAAAATTTGACAGATGTGCTGGTGAGATATTTTTCATAGGAGCATTGTCTCCAGCAGCCAAAACAATAGGATAAGAGAAGATTCTTGGAGCCTGATTTTCCTCTTCCCTATGATTATCATTTTCCATGTTTAGTACTGGTTCTTCTTTCTGAGGCTCTAGGAAATTAGAATCTACCAAAGGATCTGCCTCAACTTTTTGTTGTAATTCCTAGATATAATTGGCAAGTGGAATGTCTGGAGGATCTAAGGGATTGTTGTTTTGAAGTGTAGGTTCCAAATTAAGATCTAGGTTTCCTTCTTCAACAAGATTTTATACCACCTCACTGCTTTCCCCTATGGTGTGTTGTTGGGGTGTCTGCTTAATATATCTTCCTTTTAGATCTCTAGCTCTAACCATATAGATCTATTCTAAAAAACTGTTTTAACTCAGTGTGCCTAATTAACACAAACTTATCCTGGCAACAGCGCCAAAAATGACAAGGTGTCGCTGTACCTCATCATTTAATCTATTTTCAGATGTAAAAAACCAGGGCTGTGTCCATGGTTGTCTGCAACTAGGGATTCTATAGTTACCAGTTTATAGCTAATCCTAATTTAACAAAAGAGATTAATATATCTGCTTGTTGAATAAATGTAATGAATGCTGGAAAACAGAAAAAAACAAGAAATTTGCTTAAAGCAAAGAAACAATAACATGCATCTATCTATTAAAACAGGAAACACCTTTATAAGAGAAAACTAAAACAATAAAATAGTGGTACTAGCCTCCTGCTTGAGTGGTGAGAGTGGGCCCTTGCTCCACACCCTTGAAGCTGAAGGCTATAGTAGGAAATCAACACAAAAGATGATCACAACTAAATTTAGTCCAATTCATTCATTTCTGCATTCATGAAAATATGGCTATCACAGAACTGAGACCTCCGAGAGTCAGAATAATTTTATCATTGTTGTTCTTCTACTATTTCTAAGAGTATATAAAAAAATGAGTGATGATATATCATTGAACTTATCTACCAATCTTTCTATGAGATGAGACCATCTCTTTATTGTACTTAACTGTCTAACTTATGAAAAATCACCATGCGAGAAAGGTAGACTTGAGTGGAACAGAAGTCCACTCAGAGGTCTAAGTTTAAGTCTTAATACACTGGGCATCAAAGCCCTGAAAATAAGGATATTGGATTAGTTCAATTCGTAACTCATGCAAAATATTTGAAAAGATAAAACTTCAGCAGTTTAACTAATAGTTCACCCTTCACCACTCAGGTGATGATTTGAGTGAAGTGAGGGGTATTAAGATCGCTCCTGAAAGTGTTTGGTCGGCAGCTCTTCTTGGAAACATGCCCTGTTCTCAGGAGGCACTGGAGATAGATGTTCCTGTCTGCAGCTCCGGAGATACTCCAGACTCTCGTAGGGCTCCAGAGAGGCATTCCCCATATCTTCAAAACTTTAGGTGTCATGGTTCTTTGTTATTGTCTCCAGAGATTATTGAAGACGATCTTCGGAGATGCACAAAATCGCTGTTCCTGGCACCTACACCTGTTGATTCAAAAAGAGAGAGAAGTTCTGCATTTTTCCTTCAATTCCATGCACATTAGTCACTTAATCATAAATTCTAATCTTAAGTAATCTATCTTAATTAATCACAAAATAGAACAATCTTGTTAACTTATTTGGGTGCAGACACTAGGAAGATGAACTGAGGGAGGGAAAAAAGAGAGGCAAAAAGATGTATTTCATGAGTGCAATTTGGTACTCATCAAAAGGACATATCATGGATGGAAGATTGTGCTAAGATTGATTATTTTGGTAATGTGATTATAGCCCATTTCTGCATATTGTAAATTTTAATGTGTATAACAGGTGTTCTTGAGGCAAACTTCATTGAGCTTGTACATGATAAACATGAATTTGAAAGAATTGCAATCCTAATTCAGTTAGAAGTGAAATTCAAACAAATGGCTCATGATTATTGGTATGTCTCATATCCACAGTTTGTAATTGTTTTTAAAATTATGGGTTTAAGTACTTCTTTAACATAATAATGTAGTGCATAATATTTCCACAATGTTATGAGTCACGTTCTTCACAGCTACTGGAGTCTTCCCTATTGGTATTATTTGCTTTTTGTTACTGATGTTGGAGTCCAGTTTTCTAATTTTGATTTCAATCAGTTGGATACATTATGTGAACTTTCAAATATCTTACCAAGAGGTCGCACTATCATGAAATATTAAGAATTATATTTTAAGTTTGTAATATGAAGAAAAGTGGACTGGGACACCTCCTCATACTTACTTTGGGGGATGAAGGGAGTATGCTCCCCCTCCCTTTCCATCTCGCCTTCCTCTCAATCTCAAATTATACATTAGAAAGAGATAATATATAGAGGAAAGTGTACAGAAGGAATCACACAACTGTGAGTCTATGTAGTCAATGTAATGCAGAAATAACCAATAAAGGGCTGATGTATAGTTTGAGGTTGGTAAACCATAAAATCCTCAAACCAACTTCCGAACTACAAAAGAATCCTCAATTGGAGAGACAATGAATTGACAGAACCACAAGAGGTCACTTGGGTGGTTAGGACACGTACCTCAAACCCCACACTATCGTTTTGAAGAGTTTAAGTTATAAAGTCTCCAAGATCTGCCCTCGATTCAAGATAAAGTAAACTTGAAGCTCCTTCAGCCTTGTAGCTGCAATACATGTATGTGTAGTAACATCTACCAACAAGACAATACTAGGAATGGAGGATACACCTAGTGAAAGATTTAGGAGGGAAGCCAATTGAAACTCCCGATATTGCTACAATTGTCATTGAGCAATAGGAAGTACAAGTGACAACCTCAAAAAATGATGGAGCATAATTAGAACTTGATGGATTGGTGTTTCAGAACAATGCTCAGAAAGTCTGAAAAGGAAGTGGTTAACGTCAATAAATAATCCTTTGCAGGATGTGGTTGTGAGATCCTTTACAGGACTACCATTGTGACCTCAAGAAGATCAAGCAGAAATCCATATAGAATGAGCCCCCTGCCATGGACTATTATTGTGATCCCTTGCTACTGTTGTGATCTTTTTAAGTTCTAAGCTTCTCAAAATCAGATCTTTCTTGGACTGCTTCAGGCCCTTTGCAGGACTACTATGGTAATTGTTGTGTCATGGGATCTTGCACTGTCATTAAATTGTTTCGATCCAACTTTAGGGAAGTTCTAAGGAAATTTGCTAGTGTATAACCATAAACAACTAATAACCATAAATGATTATGCTAGTGTATAAGAATGAATTAGATTAGTTAGATGCATTAACATATATTTTTGTTTATTTGATAGTGGTTAAAATTATGTTAATATTTGTAAATGAGGATGTCAATAGAGTTCTTGTTTCACATGCATTGGTTTTCAGTTTTTCAAACTTTTGCATATGATTATTGTTTAATTTTCTAATTTTTCTTGTGTATATTTGTTTGTACCATGTAGGAATGAAAATTGTGGATTACTAGGATATCAAACAAGTAGACCTAGAGCTAAAATTCATCAAAGTGATTCACGTTCAATAGAAAATGCTTAGCCATTAGCAAGCAGCAATCCACAAATTGATTTCTCTCCAATCTAGAATCCTCGCCCATTAGCGAGAATTGCTTCTGATTTTTTGCCTCAGCAAATTAACACACCAAACTTGCCCATCTCAACAGTTCCTGGTAGTGATTTTCAGGTACATTCCTAATGCTCAATGACTACAATTCACTCAATAATTGCACTGAAATTTGTAATTGAAGAAAATTCTATTATAGTTTCCATGTAGATGGGAACATTCATGGAGAATCATCTAGGAGTATTCCATGAATGTTACCATTATGCATTCAAGGATTTTCTAGTTTTGTACAAATACATTTCCTTGTACTTTAGGAATTTTCCTTTGGTAGGTTGTAAGACATTCCTACCAGTTTCTCTCAATTCATGGAAAGCAACTTATTTTGTTGTTTGAAATTTGTAGAAATTGTCATCCTCTTTCCTATTAATCTTGCAGACATAGACCAGCATATTGAATTTAAGAGAAAATTTATTCACAAGGTCATTTTTGAATGATTCACTTTCTATAAGATATATTGGAATAGACAATAGTTTTGCAAGGCCCACCTTTTCTATCTAAAATTCTCAATAACTGTATCCCATTATACTTCTAATGGATTTATATTCCTAACAGGAAACTAAAGGGTTAAAAGGTGAAGGTTCAAAAGATACCCAAATTATGGTCAAATACAAATGTTTGTTATAATTCAAACTACTGGCATTGAGATTTGCTCATTTTATACCAGCAAATTGAAAACAGATAGGTAGTATAAGAGACTATGAGAAAACATAAAAAAATTGCATGTGTAGTTTTTGTATTTCCCAGCATGTCTAACTTTGGGATTTTGACTATAGACTGCTGCCAATGGAAAAGAGTTACAATCAGTGGCAGGAACTTCAAGTAGCTTAGTGAAAAAAATATCTGATCAGAATATACAACTATTCATAAGGTAGTCTAAATTAAGTTTATTCATGTTGGGTACGTGTGAAGCCCAATTGTAACGGCTTTCTCTTGTAACCGATGCCTCTACTTGTAACCAACTCATCTTCCTGTGATGACAACACCTTCTTGTAATGGCTGTCTCTTCTAGATTGCAGGCTATGCGTTTGGTATCTTCTCTACAAGAAGTAGGAATGAATGTTGGCAATATAATATATTGAGGTTTGCTAGAGCAATGTACTGTATGAAAAACTAGAGTATTAATAAATAGAGAATCCTCTGTTTTGTGGACATAGCCATTTAAAAAGGTGAACCCCATTAATTTTCTAGTGTCCTCTATTTTATTTTCTGAGTGTGTGTTCTGTTGTTAAAGATCTGCAATCTTTATTTTCTATGTTTTTTAAATTTATAGTTGGTATCAGAGCCTGGTTTGAACCAAGGAGGAGTTGTGAAGAAAATATAGTAGATATGGAAGAGAGCCCCAACTAGGATGATTGGGTTCAAGCTCTCATGTCTATGTGCCATGGCCATGAAGAGAGTCATGACGAAGTGGGACCTATTCATTAGATGTTTTTAGATGAATTAAATGATGAAGTTGATTCTATTATTGAGGAGTTTTTTGGCATGTTAGAACCTAGCAGTGACATTGAGGAGATGCAAGAAATACAAAGTGTTGTGTCTCAATCTAGAGAAGAGGAAGAGGAAAAAGAAATATTTTATTTTGCTGATAATGACGTTTCTTTTTTCAAGTTACAGCAGGAGGTTGTATTTTCAAACACAATGTGTTTCAGGAATGGTCTATCTATAAAGAAAAAGGTTAGATTTAATTTGCCAATGGAAATAGATGATTTGGCTATTGTAGAGGATTTGCATGTTTTGGTAGAAGCTGAGAATAGTGATACCCAGAATGGTGGAGCTGTGGACATGGAGTCTGTTGGTTCAAAGGAGGCAGAGGAGGGTTTTAGCATTGCCAAGCTCCTGCCTTTTGTTGCCTCTGGCAGTGCACCGTTTGGTTTTGGGCATCAAAGCTTGAGACTACCTGCAAACCCTTTGGAGGGCTCTGCAAAGGTGTTTGTGATGGGGACTAGGTCATTTGAATTAGGGGAATCTGCGGTTGGTGATAACCCTACGGAATTGCAGTAGGGTTTGGCTTTAGTAGAGTTGGGAGCTACCAAGGTTGCTAATGGCGGTGCCTTGGAGGCTATGATTCGTGAGCTAGTTAACTTGCTAGAGATTGTAGATGACATAATTGCTACCAAATCTATGCAAGATGGTGATTCTGTGAGGTGCTTGTAGGAGAATCCCAACAAGGAATTTAAGAGCAAGGAGTTGTTGGAGAGTGCAATGGAGGTCCCTATGAGTAATAAAAAAGCAGAGGAGTCTCTCCCTTCTCAAATGCAAGATTTGCAAATTGACAGTTCCCCTAAAGAAGACAATAATAATTATGGGGGAGTAGAAAATTTTAAACAAGACTCTTCTAAGGTGAGACAAAGTGTGTCTAGAACTGTTTGCAGATCCTAAAGATCTTAAGTGTCAGGGACTTCCAGTTAGCTCCAGTTCGGTTAGGCCATTGCGATTCGATTATTGCAGACAATCTAGGGTTGATCTTGAGCTATAAATATGTAACATTGGTACTAGATCGAGAGGCAGATTCATTCAGAGATAATTTTTCTATAGATTTTGCTGTTAGAGATTTACTAGAAGTTTGAGACTTTCTACTGTGACCAGTGAATATCATTTGCCTTTATTTTGGTTGTTCTCAATTCAGAAGGTGGATGTAACTGTGCATGTATCTATGCCTCTTATATTGCTGGAAAATTAATGAGAAAGATAGAGTTCTGTGCCTTGGTTGATATTTTCTGTGTCATTGTAAATTGTCGATTTGTGAGCCTTTGAGTTTATTCATTATATCTGTTTATGTTAATCATGCAACATTTGCTCTTTAACGTAACTAAATCTTGAGAATAGCTTCACTGTGCTTAAGTTGAGAGAGATACTTTATTCAGGCACATCGCCATAGATAGATTTGCTTTAACTGTATCTTTAATTTTGTTAATTTCTACCCTTTTTCCCAAAAGCCCCATTGAAGAATGGAAGAGCCAGCTTCCTTAAAACCTGGAGGTTGTTTCTGAGAAGCATTCCCATGTCTCAGAACTTCCCATGTTGCTGCTGGATTACACCCATAGATTTATGCATCAACAGAAACCATGGCCTGGTACAGTTTCAAGTGAATGTTTCCAGTAAGGTAAAGACTCAAACATATGAATCTCGTAACCTTGTATAGTATTAGAGAAAGGTTTTTATTTTTACAATTTTTGAAAATGGAAAAGCAATATAGTTTCATCACCTTTTACTTTTAGAAAAATGGAGAAAAACCTAGTTTGTGCCGTCAAAATTTGTCGCTTGAGAAGGCTTTCCTCTCTTCATACATAGAAATTCACTTGGGTTTGAATAGAATGACAAATGTAGAGGAAAATGAAGAGGTTTGAACCCATGAAAGAGAAAGGATGCTAAGAAGTAAGAGAAATGAAATTATTTGGCCGTGGCACATAAAATATATGGAGAACAAAGTGCCATCAAGATATAATCTATTCATGATCAAAGAGATAATGCCAAACATAAGACAAAGATGAGTGTATATCATGCTAAGTGAAACATACAAAACATAGCCACAACTTTGCATAAGGAAAGCTTTTTGGAGCTCAAATCGAGCATCATATCAATAGAAAATGAATACAAAGCTCGAAGGATGAAAAAAACACTCATTGTTACTTTAGAGAAATGCATTCAAACTCTTACCATCAAGCTTTAGAGATACAACAAATGGTGTCCTTGAATACAGAGAAGAGATCAACAAAAGATAAACAAAGTGAAATACATCAAAAGATGGTCTTGGCCATAGCTAATAGAGCCATTGAATAAAGCTTCAAAATGTAGAGCTATATTATGTTTTGTGATAGAAAAGAACTTACCTTGTCTCTTCTTATGAAAAATCAACAAGGAAGATTCTAGAGAATAGAAATGATGGTGAAGAATCAAGTTCAAGGGATCAAACCCTAGCTCATCATGGTGGTGGCTCAGAAGAACTCTTGTCATAAAAAGTCAAAATTGCAAATGAGCCTGATAATTTAGGGCTTCAAGTGTTTTGTTTTAGGGTTCCCTATTGCCCTAAGTTGATGTGATATTTTTATCACATTGATTTAAAAAATTAGAAGCCTCAACTAATACCCTCGGGGTATCATTTGTCCCCTATGCATGCTTCATTGTCTAGGCTTTACGCCTTAAGTCCCTTTGCCACATATGCCTAATATGCCTTAGGATTTTTTGCAAAACAAATGGAGGACAAACCTTAGGCATTTTTTTTTAATTCAAACATTCAAGTATGCCTTCAAACTTTTATGATTTTTATAGAAAATCAAATGCCCAAATAGAGAGATGTATCATACTTGGCTAAATAATCATATAAGCCTTGTATTATTTTTTTGTAAAGAGTCAAATCGAGACAAATTAGGAGATAAAATTGTAAAATCTATTGTGAAACATTATTAAAGCAATGCTTTTAAAAATTTCTTGAATAGTTGTTATTAAATTTAGTTAAAGCAAAGTGAATATAGAACAAATCTTTCCATTCTAGATTGGCTTTCTTCTGGGTGAAATTGAGCAAAATATGGACAACATGGAGCTTTTATTGATCAGCAAAAGCCTGAGTTTTAGGTGTTTTTGGTGGGACTACTTTGGAGAGCATTGTGACAACTTTTACACTTAATTTGGACCAGTTTTGGCTACTTTTTTGGAGGCTTTTTCTTGGAGATCAAAAATAGATCAAGATGGCTGTTTGTGAGTGAGATCATTGGAATAAGTAAAAATTTTGGTAAAGTATCATTAAGTTTTAGGATTTCATTTTCACCTATCTTTTTAACCCTTTCCTTAGTAAGTCATTTAGATTAGGTGAAGTTACCAAGGGAACCAACTCACTCTAGACGTTCACTCCAAGTTGTAGGCAACCCACAGGCCTAGGCGTGTTCCCATGTGTCAATAGGTAGCTAAGTTGATAGCTTAGCAATTGGGTATATACTTTGTTGAGAACAGATTTTGGCATTACCCAGTGGGACTCTAAAATTTGCTTTAAGAGAAGTTTTCCAAGTTTTAAAGGTGATGTTTTGGTACATGCAGCAATGTTTCCAGCCTTTGGAGGCTTCAAGATATACCTAGTGACTCCATTTTTTTAGTTTTGCATGCAGATCTAGTGAAACCATCTTATGAAAAGAGTACAAACCAGATCTAGTCCTGCTCTGTTTGATTATTTGTAATTATCTCCACCAAGAAGGAGGGGTAGGAGAGCAAGTAGAATTTTTTATTCATCGAAGAGGTCAAGATCTACACCTCTGAGACTCAATCTTCCAACTCTAGTATAGAGAAGCAAGAGTCCTATGCTAATAGTACAAATACCAATGATTCCTAGAAATTTTGCATTTACACCTTTCAATGGGGGCAACCCATTAAATATTTCTTAGCATAATGACATTCTAGTTGCAGCCCGCAAAAGTCTATCATTTTTTACTAGAGTGGATCATACCACTCTTATTGAGCATATCCAAGATGTGGAAACATTGTGCTCTATGCATAATATCACCCAAGAAAATGTAGCAGTAAGGATTTTCGCTGCATCACTGAAAGGGAAAGCTTTCTAGTGGTTTAGAGGACTCACAATAGGCTCAATCATGTCATGGGATGATTTGGGAGATGGTTTGCATCAACATTTTTAGGATAAGTTTGATCATTTGTTGTTATTGGAGCATCTGAGTACCATTAAAAGAGCTCCTCATGAGCACCTGGTATATTTTAACTACCATTTCCAGAGGACTTGGGATAGGATTCCCGCAATGGTAAAGCCTACCCCACAACATGCATTTTTATTCTTCGTTAAGGCTTTAAATAGTGAAATATCTGTAATGATTTAGTCTATGGGAGGGTTTACTCTTCCTAATGCTTTGGAGATAGCTATTAGAGCAAAAAATTGCCTTATTCAAGCAGGAAAAATAGCCCCAAGGCCACCTTTGCCCATTTTTCTTGAAATCCAACTACTTGTACCTATGGCTATACCTCCTTTAGCTACTATCCCACTAGTTCTAGCAATAGAATATCAAGTTGCAGCTCAAGAAATTATTGTTCTAGCCCAATCCCAAGAGTTTCAAGAGATCAAGAACATACTAAAAACCTTTGGGAATGAATTAGTGAGTACCAAAAAGCAAGTTGGACAAGAGCATAAGCCCTATCAAGTTCCATATCAGCAAAATAGGCCACCTTTTCAAGCTGATTCTCAAGGCCAAAGGAAAAATTTCAATCCTAGACCTTTCTAGTCCTATAATCCTAATGCTTCTAACTCTTCAAAAGAGCTCATGCCTGCTTAGAACAATATAGCACAAGAATGTGACTAGTGCTATCCATGTCAACCAAGCTGCATGTACAAATGGTATGAGGAATCAGGCTCTTATGGTGTAGAAAAGTTATGGTGATTCAAAAGGTGTTGTGAATGAAATTTTAGTTCAACAAGATAACTCTGATGTGGCTGTAATGAATTGGCAAGGCACTAAATTTTGTGGTGTGAGTTATCCCCAAGGTCAAAATCAACTAAATGTACTAGTTTCAGCCAGCACAAGAACAAAGAAGAGGGTTGTTGATTTAGATAAGCAAGATGGAAATGTACAATAGTAGCCTGCTAAAGATAAATCTCAAGTTATCCCTGCAACACAACAAAAGATGTAGATTCTGCAAAGAGGTCAAGTTGTATCTGGGAAGGATCAGCCTAAGGTGCAATTATAGCCTTTACAAAGGAAAAATGATTATGTTGCTGTTAAAGGACAGCAAAAGGTGAGTCATGTTTCATTCAATGTTGTAGAACACCTTAAGAAGGCTACAGTTAACATGTCGGTAATGGATGAATTACATATTCCCGGTCAAAAGAATCTTCTACAAGATGTTTTTGTTGAGCTTTCTATTTCTAATGGTACTAACCAAGAAAAAGCCAAAGTTGTACTTGCCAACAACCCAAAAATTAATAACAAGCAGCAACAAACTCAAGAGGTAAAGCGTCCTCCTTGTTATGTAAGTTTAATCATTGGGGATAAGCTTGTTTATAACTGCATGATAGATTCTGGGGCAAGCAGTTCTATAGTTCAACTAGATGGATCTTCGATTAAGACTACTAGGGTGATTAAAAATTTACCTCTTACCTTGCATGCCTGTCCCAATTTTACAATCCATCAAGATGTTCATGTTATCGACCTACCACCTCATTTTGCCTTTTACCTCTCTAGGGAGTTTACTTCCAGGTTGGGTGGGTT
Source organism: Cunninghamia lanceolata (assembly GCA_027924645.1). Classification (NCBI taxonomy): domain Eukaryota; kingdom Viridiplantae; phylum Streptophyta; class Pinopsida; order Cupressales; family Cupressaceae; genus Cunninghamia; species Cunninghamia lanceolata. Next base: position 1,095,449 of record BSBN01001670.1, on the reverse strand, counting down.
TTTATCTTCTGATTGGTCCTATCTATTTTTTAAAACAAGGTATGTTATGAAAGTAACCATAAAATCTAAGCCTCTAGCCAAGGATCATATTGAACTATATGTACCTAGCCCTATAAATACTATCCTCTACATCACCCATGGGAAGGAGGATCAATCCGTGACCCTAGACCCCAACACACCTATTGAGGATGTAAATCTAGATGAGTGGGCAGTCGAGGATCATGAAGATCACCTTTTCTGTCACACTGATGAGGTAGGATTAGGCATTTATATGATTCATGAGCCTAATGCATTAATTCCACATCTAGTCAAGGATCAAAGTTATCCTGAATGGAAAGAGAATCAGCTTTGGAAACTGTATTTTGATCGTTGAAGAAGCAAAATGGGTGCAGGTGGAGGAGCCATGCTGGTTTCACTTGATGGAGATAAGTACTATTTGGCATTGAAGTTTGCCTTTAGCTATACAAATAATATAGTTGAATATGAGGCACTTAACCATGGCCTAAAATGGGCCAGAAAGAAAGGTATCAAGTGCTTACAAGTTTATGGTGATTCTGAGTAAATTATAAATCAAGTTAGAAATTTAAATGTTACCAAAAATGATTTTCTCAAGAAGTATAAGCATCGGGTTTGTGATCTAATAGACGATTTTGATGCTTTAAATCTGCGTTCTATTCCTCGAAATCAAAATAAATATGCAGATAAGCTTCCTACTATAGGATCTCAGTTTGACATTCTGACTGATATTCATAGTATAGATGTACAATAGTATGTAAAATTGGTTGTAAGACCATTTGTACCAGATAACAATGTAAGTTGGCAAGTTTTTGATAGTGAAATGTTTTGCTAAACAAACAACTAAAATGGGTGGTGGGGTTTCCTCTATTAAATCTAGCTTTCTATCCTCCAAGGAACCCCAGGCTAAAGCCATTAACACAAAGGGTAAAGGTGTGGCCAAGGTAGATCGTTCGGAAAAGAATCTTGAGAAAAAAATTTAAGGACCCTCCAAAGAAAGCTACGTGCATGAAGTTAAGGAGGAGGAATATTGTGACCTTAGACCCTGAGCCCAAAATTGGGATTGTTAACATCGAGCCCCCCAATAAACCTCACCCTAGAAGTAAGAACGAACCTAAAGTAAATGAGAACATTCAAACTACGTTCAAGGATACTTCCTAGCTTGGAGGTAGTAAAGGTAGAGGTAATATTGAGGATCAAAATGATAGGGTTAGCTTTTCTCTTGATATATCTGGTACAAAGGAAGAAAGCCCAACCAAAGGAAAAAAGAAAATTAGTGACCAGTATATCAACTAGAATGATAACCTTAAAGATCTTGAACCCCCTACCAAAAAGATGAAGGGAACCCTTATACACTTTCATGGGGATAATAAGAAGGATTGTATCTCTTGCAGCCATCTAGTGGAGAAGGTTGCCATCCTCTATTAGGCTCTTGACCTTCAAAATCAGGCTTTAAAATGGTAGTTGGCTCAGCTTCACCATGCCAAGACAAAAATTCAACACCTTGAAGTCATTACTCAACTGGAAACTATAGAATGGCCCAAGGAGAGCAAGGATGAGTTGTGGGATCAAGTGGATAATTTGGCCAGAAAGTTTAAGAAGTGGGAAAAGATGGAAGATGAGATTGTGATGATAAAAGATAACCAGGAGAAACTCAAGAAGAATGTGGCAGAGTTGGTGAACTTTAGTACAGAGACTATGAAAAAATCTGCTACAACCCTTTATGTGCTTAAGGAAGAGCTGGAAAAACGTAAATCCATGAGGGAAGTTAGAACATGTAAGGAAGCTTAGGATGTGCAAAATCAGAGCATGGTTGGCCCAACCAACAGGACTAGGGATAAGAACAAGAACAACAAAGGCAAGTAGGTCATCTTGGAGATTGAGGTGACCTAGGGTAAGGAGATCAAGATTCAAGATATGCATGACTGGGACAAGGAGGAGAACATGTTTGAGGACAAGTTGGAATTCCTTAATAGAGAATGGTAGGCTATTAGTAGCCTGAAATCTATGGCTAAGCAGTAGCTTAGCCCGTTGTTGGTTCTTTTGGGTTTAGCTGGCTCTACTGGCCCTTTTTGCTTGCTTTTTTATTTTTTCTTATTTTTCATTATTTTACTTTTTGTGACACTTGTTTGTCTCGCCTTATTGGCTTATGTACATGGGTTTGAGCCCTTCCCGGTTACTTTTATCAAAACTATCACATTTCTTTTTCACATTGCTCTTTCCCCCCTTTGACATCAATGACAAAGGACAAAATATTTGCATTTCTCATTCTGCTCATTTGACATTAATCATACATTTTACCACTACTGTATTGCAACTTCCTTTCTTTTACTGCTCTACATACTCCCCTTAGGAACACACACCAAACTACATCAATCAACAATCATTGCATAATGACAACTCTCACTCCTCCATACTACAACAACCAATAATTCCACTACCTAGTCTCCATGAGACATAGCCACTAGCATCAGTCTAGATCAAGGAATGAATCTTGAGATCCACTAGACTGATGCATCTCCTTATGCATCTAGTTCAAAGAAGGAGGGGCAATAACCCCCAACTTCTCCTGAAGATACTTAAAAGTATCCTTAGGAAGAGCCTTAGTGAATATGTCAGTAACCTGATCCTTTGTAGGCACATATCTAAGCTTCACTTCATTCTCTACAACCTTCTCTCTCAAAAAGTGATACCGGATTGAGATATGCTTTGTCCTTGAATGCATCACTAGATTCTTTGTGTTTAGGGTGAAAAAGTAGGTTTCTCTTAAACAAGGTTAAGTCCTATTCTTTCACCTAACTAAACATTAGGAAGACAAGAATTAAGCTTGGGATCAAGCTATTGATTACTTGTCTGTTTCCTAATGCTAATTAGGTCTGATTAAGGTGTCTAACTAAGGTTTTATCAAATGTCTTTATTCACTAGTCAAGTAAACCCTAATTAAACCTTATAACAAAAATTAACAAAATTCAAATATGAAGTAGGCAAAACAGATTCTAGAAACACAAAGAATAAGGTTCAGAGATCATGCACACAGAAATTAAGGGCTAACTGGACTAGGGCACTCGCTTATTAGTCCTGCAACTTTTTGTCCATGAAAATCTTCCACACTAGCTATACGGTGACCCGGAAGAGCTTCCAGATCTCAAAAATTTTCCCTAGTTGGACTAGGGTGCCAACTCATTAGTCCCAAAAGTGTCAGGATCAAAAATTCTGAAATTCAGTGACAACTATATTCACGATATCTATCTTCCTGTTGCTCCTTTTTGCCGTATCCTTTAAAACATGATCTGCACCTAGAAAATGAGGAGAAAGATGTTGTGGCTATAATGGATCTTGCCTTAGTCAAGGCCCATTTTCGGTATTCCTACCTCAAGAATCGCCAGTGATAAAGATTTGCAAAAGTGTGTGTAAACCTAACAAAGTGTATGCAGAAATATCAAACTCTAGATGTCTCAATCAAGGGAAGATAAATAACTTTCTTCAATTCAATAAACACATACAACTTCACCTCAAGGAGATGAAAACAAATGAAGACTTGTATGAACAAGAAGGCAAATCGGCAATGTTCATGAAGGTTCTCCAAGCTCGATGTTGGAGGCTTCAACCCTTCTCCCGATCATGCAAAAGGTGTACAAACCCTAGCAAGTGAAAGATAGTCTCAAGATCTTGATTCCTAATCTCCATCCATTGTCTCCATGATAGCAAAATCCAATCACTTTCAAGAGTTTCAACAAATCACTGATCTTCAATGGCAATTTCAGTAGAGTTTTGGCATAAATCTTGCATAAAGGTTGTGTGTGATGAAATGATTTTCAAATGTCTTTTTATATCTAACATTAGGAAATTCAAATTTTCAAATAACGTCTCAATATCGTGTGAAAACAAAAATTTGAAAATGGAATCCCATGGTGTATGGCGAGAGTTGACACCCCACCAAGATTCAAATTCTCAAAAATGGGGCAAGACTAGGGCATGGGCACTTGAGTCCAGTCCCCCAAATTTCTGATCAAATTTGTATTTAGGGGGTCCTAGGGACCCATAATCCAAATTCTCTTTCTAGGTACCATCTATAGTCATCTTGAAAAATGAACATTTTAGTACTAGAGACCAACTAATTAGGGTTTTAAGAAGGCCAAAAACAAAGAGGTTCAGAGGTCACCAAAGGTGAGGAGATAAACCAAGGGAAATTGTACCATTCCATACAGGAGGATAATTTCTGACATAACATTTAGCCACACTTTAGTGGCCATACGACACTAAGTGGATATGCAACTAAAAGAGAGTAAATACATCAATCATAAAAAGAATAACCAAAAGGATACTGTAGGGGAAGACAAATTGTTGTCACTAAAAAGGAAGAAACCCCCAAGTCTGCAATCCTGCAAGACCACAAAGTTAGGAATTGCAACCTGCAAAAGAACACTTGTTAGAAAATCAAAATCAAATCAACTTGCAACCACCACTAATGAATCAGTACATAAACACTAAGGGGGTTGAGTGATGAGACATGATGAGGGAGGAAATCATGGGAGATATATGGCCCCCTTGTTTCTGCTTGCTTAGTCCAAAAAGGAGAAACAAGGAGATATCAACATGCCTCAATTTTGAGGGAAACTTGATGAGAAACGTTTTATGAGGGTTGTTTGAAGAAACAACACATAAGCACAACACATTGGGTGAGATAGAGAGTGGAACCAGGATTCCAATGCAACAAACAACACAGAAATCTAAGTTTGACAGCTCAGGATAGAGCCTCAAGAGTGAAATAGATCAATATTGAACCTAGTTAGGGATAGGAATTCTCATCCAGTTACTTTATGTATAGGAAGTTTTTACTTAGCACTTACTCATTCTTGTGTCTTGTCATTGTTTAGAGGAGATAGAGAGAAGGAAAAGAGGAGGACAACCATGCCGAGATGACACCCGTATCAGCCCCCACGACTAGAGATGGTCTGATCCCAAGTGGCAGAGAGGCATTTCAAGGCCAAGGTAGGGTCCTAATCATATGCTTCTATCATCTTTCTATTTTGTTTTACTTGTTTTTATCATATATCATGCCAAGGGAGGCATCATGGACAGGGGTCCCTAGTAGGGGCGCTCGGTTCCACCTAGGGTGCCAGAGTCTCACTGGGGCACCCTAGTCCCTCAGGGGCGCTAGTGTCCCTCTGGGGTGCCCAGGTCTTCTTGGGGTGCCCAAGTCCACAAAGGACAAAGGCCCTAGGTACAGGGACTTGTTACTATTTTAGATAGTAGTTTTTGGTTTGATGATGAAATACTGATAATACCACTTGCTTTTTGACCTATAAGATGTCTCGGAGACACAAGAGTACACAAGTAGTCACCAGATGGCACTACTTTGAGAGAGCGCTAGTACCATGTCTAACACAAAGAGAGAGCACTTGCAAGTGGTGGGCTTATGGTGGGTGTTTGATATGCTGACAATCAGATTTCATTGCAACATGTTGATGGCATTGATGTAGAGGTGGAATGTAAATACATCCACATTCCACTTGCCTACATGAGAGATGACTATCACACTGGAGGATGTATACAAGATCCTGCAACTATCTATCTGAGGAGAGACAGTGAGGGTCATGAGACATTGCATAGTGGAGTATACTCGTGAGAGTTAGTTGTATTGTCTAGGTCACATAGTTTCGTGGGTAGAGCAAGGACATATTTAGCTTCAACTTCTAGAGTAGGGATGCGGTGACATCCCATTGGTTTGAAGGATCATGATAGTCACTATTGTACTAGCTATCACACTAGATGGATGAGGCATTCACCTTCATGGGGTCTCATTCACACCATTTGAGCGATGGAGGAGCACCAGACTGTATATGCGTGGGGGAGCAATATGCTTGCACACCTCTATCATGACTTAGGATGGTATGTCTATTATGAGATACACAATCTAATGATCTACACTTTATTACAGGTTTGGGCTTTTGAGCATATCAGGTGCAAATGACTGACAAGGTTTCCTATAGAGTCAGCATTCACCCATCCACGTGTTCATGACTATCCACTAGTCAGATGTTGGAGAAATGGTGATCTATTATACTGGAGAGTTGTCTTTGATAGATTGCAGCCCAGCAATATTATCTAGAGACCGTATCGTGGCTATATCTTATGGCCTGGCCAATTGAGACAGTTAGTGAGGATGCAGAAGGATCTGCTGATGGTCGGTTGCCTTGATCACATTGTGGTTTGGTTTTATTTTGATAGGGTGGCACGATAGTTCAGATAGGTACAAGATGTTCCTATAGTGCGTCTGAGCTATGTGCGCACTGTGCACAATGCAGTCAGGGTGAACAATGCCCAACAACTGATAGTAGCAGATGTACTTCTTAGTGATGATGATGGTCTTGGGGATGTAGCACCAGTATCAAATATAGAGGATGTTGGTTGTACCCAAGCATATTAGACCTAGTGGTATACAACTGAATCTGCTCCTATCTTTCCTCCCGGTCACCCTACAAGTGATGCTCAACCTTGGGCTGGTCACACTAGTGACACAGGGGTAGAGGATGATGTGTCTTACTTTGTAGGATACTACGATCTCAAGGAGGATGTGGAGGATGATGATGATGAGGAGGAGGTTCCATCATAAGAGGTAGCCACTGACGAGGAGACTAACTCAAGATGACGGTCTAGAGCTTGTGGTCCAGTCCCTACAGGTGTTGAGAGACAAAGTTAGAGTGTGAAGGGGGAGTGTAGTAGGTCTGTGTCCCCAGCTATAGATTATACTACAGAGCTTGTGACACCTTCGGTGATTTAAGAACCATCCTGGCAAGATGGAGATATAGGTTAGCTTGGTTTCATTAGTTTGATGATATTTATGTTTATTGTTTATGATGGTTATGTAGAAGTCTAATATCCATCTTATTTCTATTTTGCAGTTGGGACTGATGCTTGGCAAGACTTTGTGAGTCATGTCATAATGGACATAGTACCTTTAGATGTATCTGAGTAGTGGGTACAGGCGAGGTATTCACCATGGCCATCTGCTGGGCAACATGTGGAGATATTTATGCCTTTTGTCAAATATAGGACGACTATAGAGGCCATTCTAGAGTAGTCTACATAGGAGAGAGAGAAGTTACTTTAGAGAGCTGAGCACATCAAGGATGAGCTTCAAGCACAGTGAGAGAAGATGGTAGCAGTACCTACATCGAAGAGAGAGCCAGTCATCAGTGAGTTCTTACTGCTTGAGGTCCGTCAGGTGAGAGCTAACAGAGATAGGGCTCAAGCTAAGAGAGACCAGTATCATCAGATGTACTAGGAGGCACACGAGGAGGTGATAGGGATAAGAGGTGAGATCAAGGGTTACAATCGTGGAGTGTCTCTAGGAGTCATTCATGATCCATAGCAACACATTGTCAAGCCTCTGTCACGTGCACACCATGAGGGCCTGAGGGTATAGGTGACTGAGGTTCAGCTATATGATATGTATATATTATGCACTATGACATCCCATTTTTTTTATGAGGCATAGTCAATTCAGATGTATATTTAAAACTGATGATGGTATATATATGATGTTCACTTTTCTGTCTATGTGTAATGCTTTTAATCTATATCACACGTGATTTTTGTACAATGCAACTAGTGATGACTGTTGAAGGCTAATATGGAAATGTAATTAATGCCAATGTGACATACTAACAATTCTTTATAGAACATATATTAATAGACACAATGATTAAAATTTCACATACTGCGTTGATTTTAATAAAGTACCAAATCTCCAACATCAAATGAACGTTGTATAACATGTTCATTATACAATTGTTGTATGCTTTTTTCATGATCCTTGAGGTGCTCAAGATCATTTATTCATCTTTCATCAAGCATCTCAAGTTCTTACAATCTTTTCTCACATTCGGTATCATCATTAATAATGTCTCTTAAGAAAATTCTCAATGAAGGAATTTCTAACTCCAAGGGCATTATTGCATTTATGCCATAGACAAGGTTATACAGTGTATTGCCAGTAGCCATACGAATGCTTGTTCTATAGGCCCATAATGCATAGGATAAATGAATGTGCCAATCCTTTTGATGTTTGTTAATAGTTTTTCATAAAATCTATCCAATAATTTTATTTGAAGCTTCTGCTTGGCCATTTGATTGAGGATAATAAGGTGTAAAGAAGTGATGTTGAATATGATATTTTTTGAGAAATTTCTTCACATCCTTGTTCTAAAATGGTGTACCATTGTCAGAAATGAGGGAGGAAGGTATTCCAAATTGAGACATAATGTTATCTTGTATAAACCGACAAATTACGTTAGTAGTCATGGATCATAAAGGGACAACTTTGACCCACTTTGTGAAGTAATTATTGGTAGTAATGATGAATGTATGCCCTTGAGAGGAGGGTGGAGAGATTTTGTCAATTAGGTTCAAGCCCCAAATAGAAAATGGCCAAGGTGAAACTTGGGCATGAAGTTCTTGAGTGGGAGCTCGGATTAGGTGCTTATGTTGTTGACATTGCAAGCATTTCTTGACATAAGCAAAGGAATCTTGTCCCATGTGCTGCCAATAATAACCCATTCGTAACAATTTTTGTATCAAGGATTTTCCCCCAAAATGTCCTCCACAGGCACCAGAGTGAACTTCCTCTAAAGCTGTCACGATTTCTGAATTACTTAAACATCAGAGTAAAACTCCATTATAGCTTCATCTATATAACACATTCAACACAATAATGTATCATGCTGCTAGTTTACATAGATGGATTTAGGCATTCTTAGATGTTGAATTAGGAATGGTTCCATCACACAAATAATTGAATATATAGGAGAACCATTCGTCAATATATGTATTATCACTTCATTCTAAATTTTCAACTATAAGATTTTCAATTGTCAGTGTTTTAAGATTATGGATAATGAAAGAAAATTCCTCAAGAGAATCATCAAGGGATATAAGGGAAGTTGCACTTTCCATTGCATCTGCATGTCGATTATCTTTCCTAGGAATAATATTTATTGAAAATGATGTGAATTGTTTTAAGAGAGATAGTGCAAACTCACGACACTGAGATAATTTGTCATGCTTGGTTTGATATGATCTAGTTATTTGTTGTACAATAAGATGTGAGTCACTATATATTGTAATATTTTTTATATTAAGAGCCAAGGCAGCATGAAGTCCTACAATGAGAGCTTCATACTCGGCAATGTTGTTTGTGCATGAGAAATCTAGGTGGTAAGACATAGGAATCAACTTACCTGCAGGGGGTATTAATATAACACTAGCACTGGAGCTGGTTTGACATCTTGATCCATCGAAGTACAATTCCCATTTATCATCCTCAGTAATTGCTAAAATTTGGTCATCGAGAAATATGCCCTAATGTTGTGTAGTAAAAGGTGGAGGACCTTCAACTAACTAATCAATAAATGCTTACCCTATAATTGCTTTCTAAGAAATGAACTTAAGATCGAATTTAGTTAAAAACATAACCAATTTAGCAACATGACTCGACAAGTCTGTTTTTGCAGAAAAAGTGTTTCAAAGGGTCAAATTTTATCATCACATGTATTTCAGCATTCAAAAGATAATGTCAAAGCTTTTGTGTTGCAAACACTAAAGCTAGGCAATGCTTCTTGATAACAATCTATCACACTTCATAATCGAGCAAAGTTCGGCTGATATAATAGATAGCGCATTCTTTGCCTTCAGCATTATGTTGCATTAACAAGACTACCAGGGCATTATTAGATGTTGAGATAGACAATAGGAAAGGTTTGTCAGGTATAACAGGTTGTAAAATAGAAGGACTAGCTAAATAAGCCTTTAAATCTTTGAAAGCTTTCTGACATTCAGAATTCCATTGAAACTTCAAATCCTTCTTCAGTAATTGCGTAAAAGGGTGTATCCTATCCGCAAGTTGTGAAACAAATTGGCGGATGACATGTATCTTCCCTTGCAAACTTCGAAGTTGGGAGATGTTTTTAGGTATTGGCATATTAACAATTGTGTCAATCTTCTCTGTATCCACTTCAGTTCCATGATTTCAAACAATAAACCCTAATAGTTTTCCACTGTCTACACCAAAAACACACTTACGAGTATTTAATCACATGTTGTATTTCCTTATGCACTCAAAGATTTGTCAAAGATTCATAGCATGATCTTGGTGATGAATGGACTTCACCAAGATGTCATCGACATAATCTTCTAAAATAATTTGCATGTAATCATGAAATATAAGGGTCATGGCACGTTGGTAAGTAGCTCCTGCATTATAAAGTCCAAAGGGCATGACTACCCAACAAAATGTACCCTAAGGTGTTATAAATGTTGTTTTATACTAATCTTGAGGGTTAATTAAAATTTGATCATATCCTGAAAAACCATCCATGGAAGAGAGTAATTCATGGCCAGCTATAGAATCAACAATCATATCAATGTTGGGAAGTGGAAAATCATCTTTCAAAGATGCAAGATTCAAATCTCAAAAACCTGTACACATTCTTATATGACCATCAGGTTTAACGATGACAAAAATGTTCAAGATCCAAGGTGAATAGTCAATAGGGCAAATAAAGCCATCTTGTAGAAGATTTTCTATCTCAGCTTTGACAAGTAATGCAACCTTAGGATTCATCTTACAAATATTTTGTTTAAATGGCATAACATCTGGTTTCAAGATGATATTATGTGTTATAATATGAGGATCAATACTAGGCATATCTGAATAGTTCCAAGCAAACAGTTCAGAAAATTCATGTAATAACTTGGTCATTTCTTCTTTCTCTTCTATTTGTAAGCAATCACCAATAGGGATAACTTTTTTAGTATTATCTTTCTCCATGAAAACATCAATAGTCTTTCCATTAAGTAGAGTACCGTGGTCTAGAAGATCAAGTGATTGTGGTATGTCTTCAAATTCTTCATCAAACTTTAGAGTGGCATTTATCATGCTAGTATTTTTTCCAAAATATGCACTATTGTTCAAACAATAAGGTATGCCATGTTTATGATGGTAACAAGGAATATTGTCATAAGCACCTAAGAATTTCATTATTGCTTTGTCTATTGAAAATATATCCAAAGGAATTTCTCCTAGAGGACAACTAGTGTCAATCATCTTAGGAAATATCAAGTTAAGTGTTGATATTGTATTCACATTAAGAGTAGGACGTCTATGGGATATAGATTCCTTGAAAGGATTATATCCAATGCCACTTGAGTAATGTTACGAAGTGGATTCTATAGGGAATTTGATTCCTTGTTGATTAATACCACAACCATTACCTACATAATCACATTTTTTATAAAGGATCTGAAATCCTTGACCATAAAGAGAAGACATTTCTTTGGAAGAAGGTGGAGCTTCATAAGTTTCATAATCAGTAGTGTAAGTAAAAGTATTATCTGAATTTGTCACCAAAGAATCTTTATTCTTCACATTCAAAGCATGAGAGGACATCAATGCAATATTTGATGTTTCGGGGATAGGGTTATCAACTTTATATTCTCCCATGGAAGAAGATGTAAAATTTAATGAACCCCAATTGTCACCAAGAAATGCATTCGATTGTTTGGACTCTTGCACAACATTGTCTGAGGCATGAAAGTGTGCAACTTATCTTTTCATAAAAAATTAATTGAATGATGTAAAGTAGAAGGAACTGCCCCAATGCGTGGATCTAAGGTCTACTAAGAATCATGTTGTAAGATAGAGAACAAGGCATGACATGAATCAGGGTAGGCACAATCATAGGTCCTACCTATACCAGAAGAGTTATAGTGCCCACGGATTGTTGTCCAACATTATCAAAGCCACATATACTAATTGTTTCCAGTTTAATCAAAGATGTATCAACTTTAATCTTATGCAATAAGTTAAGGTCACAAACATTAAGAGCTGATCCATTATCAATCATAACTCTCTTAACCAGTGTTTTGTTTATTGTAATGAAGATAATTAAAGGATCATACTGATTCTAAACTTCAAGAGATGGCAACTCATGTTGTTGAAACAAAATGTCTATTTTTGTTGTATGCATACAATCTAATAGAGCTGCTACATCATTTGGATTAACAAGGGGTGGAACAATCACCCTTTGTAAAGCTTCTTGGAGCATTCCATGGTAACTAGGCGAAGTTTGTATAAGCTCCCAAAGAGATATATTAGGAGGAGTAGCACGAAGTTGCTCTACAAGATCATAATTTTGACTAACCTTATGTGTTAAATGAGGTGCTTGAGGAAGCATAGGTTGAGAAGCTCGTAAAGATATCGGAATGCTCAGTTGTTGTTTTTTTTTATTATTTTGAGTGTTATATGCATGAGAAACCATATTATGATTAAGTTGTAAATTCTAATGTGCTATTTATTTAGCATAGTTGTAAATGTGATCAAGAGATCGAGAAGAAGGTGGAAGAGCTCTAATAATGAGCACCCATTTAGAAGATGGCTTAACCGCATCTAAACATAAGGTGACCACAATTTTTTAGTTTCCTAGATGGCTTAACGATGGTTTAGAAGTCATAGTGGAATGTACAAATAAATTGAGTGATTTGATAAGAGTTTTCTATGTTTCATTTCAAAACCTCTGGATTCTTTGTCTCATTTATTAGATGCAAGAATACAAATTTTAGTTTATTACAGGTCACAAGCTTGAGCAAGATTATTCATGCCTTTTTGTGAAATACTTATGTGGTGAATCTGATTAATTTGGTTTGTAAGAGTAGGTTTATTGAGAATGTTTGTGAGTTATATTGTAGTTTTAAATCAAAATATTGGTGCATCCCCCCCTTTAGGATAGATTTTATATTTCACTTTTTTGTTTATTAAATTTTCTTCTTTCACTTTTCTCCATCAAGTCACAGATTTAAAGGGGTTTTTAAGAGGGAGCCAACTCTTCTAAAGGTTCATTCTCAAAACAGAGAGACCCACATCTGAGAGCATTCCCATGTTGCATGGGATTTCCACGCTTATAAAGGTTTAGCATTTAAGATGCAATCCTTTATGACAACTCTAAACATTAGATCGCTTAAGGATAATTATCCTCTTCCAAGTATGGATCATATTTTGCAAAATGTGGTTGGTTCAAAACTTATTTCTATGATGGATGGATTCTCAAGCTACAATCAAGTACTAGTCAAGGAGTCAAAATAGTACAAGACAACATTCACCACTCCTTGGTGAACATATTTTTATTTGAGAATACCATTTGGGTTGAAGAATGTAGGATCGACACTTCAAAGAGAAATGGATGTGGCCTTTGCAAGCCTCATTGATGAAATCATGGTTGCCTACCAAGATGATCTTATTACATTCTCTAAAGATAGGAATGATCATTGCAAGCATTTGCAAATAATTTTTGACAGATGTTTGGAGTATGCGATCTCTTTGAATCCCAAGAAATACCAATTTGGAGTAGAAGAAGGAAAGATGTTGGGGCATATTGTGTCAAGGGATGGGGTTAGAATTGATCCTAAAAGAGTTAAGGCCATTAACCTCATCTCTTAGCCTAAGAAAGTCAAGGGTGTTCAATCCTTCTTTGGGCAGATCAACTTTGTGAGGTGATTTGTCCTTAACTTTACCGAGAAGACTAAAGCAATTTCCAAGATGCTTAAGAAGTGAAATTCCATCACATGGGAAAAGGAACTAGCTAAGGCTTTTGTTGATATAAAGGAGGCCCTAAAGAATGCACCAGTGCTGGTAAGACCAAACTATTCCAAGCCCTTCCAGCTCTTCTCTTTTGCTTAATTTTATGCTATTGATGTTGTATTATTGCAAAAGAATAGTGATGGATTTGAGAAACTAATAGGATTCTTTAGCAAGTCCTTATACTCTATTGAATTGAATTATTCCATAATGGAGTAGCATGCTTATGCATTGGTTAAGGCCATGAAAAAATTTAGATCTTATTTCACAGGTGCCAAGATCATAGCATATGTACCACACACAACAGTAAAAGATATATTTATGCAACAAGAAGCTTCAAGTAAAAGTTGTGGATGAATCAATAGGATCCAAGACTATGACATGGATATAAATGTCACAAATCTAGTTAGAGGCCAAGGATTACCTAAACTAATGGCTAATTATAATCTTGAAGCAATATAAGTAAATGAAACAGAGGTAGATGTTGCTCCTCATTGTAAATTTTTTGACAACATGTGGTATAAAATGTGGTATTTTATCTTGAAAACATGATTTGTCATCCTATATAGATGAAAATCAAAAAAGAACCCTCAAGCTAAAATCTCATAGGTATTTCCTATTCCATAATGAGCTAATCTATAATGTAAAGCATGTGGTATTGAGAAAAATGACATTTCATTAATCTATAATGTATTGAACAAACTTGGTCCCGAATATGCAACTTTTGTTTCTATCTTTCATACTCATAGGATAATTGTTATCAATCAAGTATGCACCTTTCTAAGCTCACAAAAGACTTAGCTACCTATTGACACATGGAAACACTCTCAGGATGTGGGTTTCCTTTAGTGAGAGTGAATCTCCAGAGTGAGTTGATTCTAAGATCTTTCTAAACTAATCACTTGTCTGAGAAAAGGGATGAGGAATAACTGGAATGAAATTCTATTTTATCTAAAGATGATCTAAAAAACTAAACTTTTACCCACAAACAACTCTCAAGCATGTAACCTCCTCAATTTCACCTAAGTCCAACAATCCAAAAGTACTTTGTATGAAGGTTTAATTAAAACACAACACACAACCTGGATTAGATGGGCAATAGCTACACAAATTTCAATAACATCGAGCCATAATCATAGGATTAGACATCATAATCATAGTGAAAACATCAAATCAAAGTTATAAAAGAGGCAACAAATATAAAACAGGAATGCTTTGCTATATTGAACTGAAAGGGGTACATCTAACTCTGAAAAATATGAGCCAAGATCAGTTTACAAACTCTCTGCCTGTGCTCAAGAGAGAAGAAACAAAAATATCAACTGAGATAAACTAAGTCTTTCTCCCCTATTTATAACTCCAAAAATCTCCCAAAGAAAAAACTAAGAAATTTTCCTAGAATAGCAAATTTGATCCATTTTCGAGCTCCACTGAAAAGCCAAAAATAAATCTTTCAAATCACCTCCAATCTGTATATGAAAGCTGCCAAAATCTTCCTCAAAGTAGACCTCACCAAAATCTACTTTGAAACAAGCTTTATTTACTCAATAAAAGCTCATTTTTTTTAATGTCCTCCTCTGCGTCAAAATAAAGCAAATTTAGAAAAAGATATTTGATTTGCTTTAATAGTTTTAACTACATAAAATGATGAAATATTAAAAGCAATTTATAAAGAAGATTAGTTTAATATTTGTCTTAAAATAGGTCATGCAGCTTTTCCTTCTGATTTGCCTAATCTTACCTCTTTTGATTTTCATTTACAAAATAATAATACAAGGCTTATTTTGTCCATATCTTCCCAAAAGAAAGCAAACTAAAAAAATAAAGATAGTGTTTGCTTTACTTTGTTTCAACTGCATAAATAAAGAATATTTATAAGCAAGTTATAGGATATTGTTTTAAATATCATTTTACAATAATTTTTTACAGCTTCAAATTTGCAAAAAGAAAGAGGGCCCACCATTGTGAAGATTCCTTGAAAATTACAAACTGAGTAAGTGAGACATTTAAAGGGTTTTTGTACTTTATAATCTTCTCATTTTTGTCCAAAAATCTTAAAAAACCCAAATCATATTTTTTCAGATATGATTTAAACACGCAACTGCTATCTTCATTTTTATTATGTATTGTGCCTATGACTATTCCTTAAAAATTGCAAACTATGTTGGTGAGACATTTAAAGGTTTTTTCATATTATTGTCGTCTAATCTCTATCCAAAATCTCAAAAACCTAGATCATATTTTTTGAGATATGATTAAAACACACGACAACTATCTTTATTTTGTAGGGTCTTTATGTGACACTGTTGCTCTTTCAGACTCTTTCCACAATCCTCTTAAGACTTGGGGACAGCATATTGAACTCAACCCTTGTGGGAGCCCATTCTACTCCACATGCTATGATATGCCATCAGAAAGCTACATGACTTATCGTATACCTACACATGAAACAAATAGATTAAAATAAAACATTGAAATTCCATGATTGTTTCTTTCTCAGTTGTTCTTCAAGATAGATGATGTTCATTGATCAATGCATTATAAACAAAGTGTTATGCCTCTTCTAATAGGATATAGAGATCTCATAACCAGAGATCTAATAGGACCTTCCCACATTTTTACATGTTCATGTTGAGATCGGGAGCAGGAATAGAAGACAACTTCGAAGATTGAAGACATTGAAGGTAATGATGGATATGACCTTCTCTTTCTTATCCTGAACAACACTGCAATTATCACTAAAACACAATAACTATGCAAATAAATTATAACATAAGAATGTTAACCTTCACTCTAAAAATGAATTTGTTGCATCAGCTCTGCCAATTTTGAGCTGTAAGTAAAAAATGGTAATATTTTTGGTGATTTCCGCTATATGCTTGTCTGCTAAGCATCGGATCAGTTGCCTTAAGTATCCATTGGTCATTAAGTCATACTCTGCTCTTCTCAAACTCAGACACACTAAAGTTCAACTCTCCAACCAGTTCAAACAGTAGCAAAAAATTAAAAACAAACTAAACTTAAGCAAACTAATAGGCTCTGACAGCTAGAAAACCTATGCAGCAGCACTTAGGGAAACAAAAATACTGAAAGCAAATGTGCATGAGGACTTATTAATTGCAACTCTACTCTACAACATACAAAGGTAGTACTTATCCTTAGAGGCAATGTTTGAGGTGCATCCCATTAACTGGTATAGACAGCACCTCTCCACTTAACTTGGACAGCTAAAATGCATTATTTTCTTTGCACTCTATGATTACATAAGGCCCATCCCAAATTGCATCGAATTTGGAATGCTTTCCAGGTCTGCTTCTCAGTTCATTCCATTTGAACACCAAATCACCAAAAATAAAGCTCCTCGGTCTTTCCCTATTATCAAAAGCATTCTTCATTTGAGCTTGATGTATATCAAGCTTCTTTAAGGCCTCTTTCTTGACTTCTTATAACTCCATAAGTTGAGCTAGCCTGACTACTAAAGGTTGTTCCTCTAGAAGCTCATGCTCTTTGATGAAATTCAAAGTTGCTAATTCAACTGAAACAAGCAATATAGCCTCCTTACCATAAGTAATTACATATGGAGAATAACCAGTAGCTCTCTTGGGTGTAATTCTGTCAGCCCAAAGAGCCAACTTCAACTTCTCATGCCATGTTCTTTGGTTGTCTTCAACAATCTTCTTGATGATCCTTATCGGATTTTTGTTGCTAGATTCGTCTTGCCCATTACCCTATGGCTAATAGTTAGAAGAAGTATTCAAAAAGATATTATTTTTGATAGACCAATCTAAAATTCTCAATCCAATGAAAGCTAAACCATTATCTGAGATGATTGAATCTAGTGTACTGAATCTTGATACTATATCTTGAAAGAAACTTAGAACAACAGATTCATTTGCTTCTTTTAAAGCAACAACCTCGGTCCACTTGGTGAAATAGTCTATGGCAGTCAAGATCCACTTGTGGCCTACACTTGAAGGCGAGTTTATTAGTCCCATAAAATCCAAACCCCATTTTGCAAATGGTTGTTCAACTTTAATAGGATGCAGAGGTAAGGCAACAAGCCTTTGTTTACCAGAAAATAATGAACACTTCTCACATCTTCTCACCCAAACAAAAGAATCCTTAAAAAAGTCAGGCCAATAATAACCAGCTTGCATAATCTTCAAAGCAGTTGTTCTAGCTATAAAGTGACCTCCTGAAGGTTCATTATGAAATTCTTCTAACAACTTGTCAACTTGATCAGGTCCAATACATCTTAAAAATACACCATTAAAATCTCTCCTATATAAAATACCATTAATGATAGCATAAGGAGTAGCTTGTAGCCTAAAATACCTTCTTCCTACCCTATCCAAACTTTTGGGGCTTTGACCAAACTGTAAATAATGCATCACCTGTTGTACCCAGCTGATTGTAGGAGCTGGTACAGTGGCTGGTAGATTGTTATTTAGTACTATTTATGTGTCTTCTGCATGTTCTTGACTATTTTCTTCACTTTCAGCAAGTTTTTTGCATAAGCCCTTGCCTCTAATCAACTTGGTCACTTTGATATAAACATCAAATTGCATAACTTTGGTTATCCAACCAGCTCTTTTGTCGTTTATATCTCTATTTAATAAAAAATCTTGATAGTAGGATGAGCAACCATTAAGTGAATTTTTTTATTAGACAACATATGTGTCTAAATTTCTTGAGGCTAACAACAAAAAAAACATGTTTTTCCACAAAAGAATACTTTACCTCATAGTCATGTAGTACCTAGCTGAAAAATACTATTGGCTACTCTAATCCTTCATCATTTTGCTGACATAACATTGCAGAGATGGTGTCAGCTCCTCCAAAAGCATACAAAATAAAATCCCTCTCATAATTAGGATTAATGAGGGTAGCGGCAGCAGTGAGGGCTTCTTTAATCTGCTCAAAGCTTTCTTTTCCCTCCTTAGTCCAGCTGAATGGCACAATCTTCTTCAACATGGCCGTAAGAGGTTGTAACAAAGTTGCAATGTTTGGAATGAATCTTCTCATAAAATTAATTCTGCCAAGAAAGCTTTGCAAGCCATTCTTATGTGTAGGCAGTGGTACATCTAGAATGGCTGAAACTCTCTCAGGGTCAATAGAAATACCTTGTTTTGAAACAATATGGCCAAGAAGTTTACCTTCATGAACTAAAAATATACATTTTTGGGGGTTCAATGAAACCCCAAACTCCTTGCACCTCTGAAAAATCTGCTTCAAGTGGTCAAAATGATCATTAGGATTTTTAGAAAAAATAGTTATGTCATCTAAATACACTAGCACTATTTTGTTCATAAGGCCATCGAAGGCCATGTCCATTACCCGTTGAAAGGTTACCCCTACATTGGACAAACTGAATGGCATCTTCCTATATGCCATGGTACCCCACTTAGTCATGAATGTTGTTTTATATTGGTCTTCCTCTTTGACTAGAATCTAGTTGTAACCTGAGTAACCATCTAACAAGGAATATCTATCAAAACCAGAAATAGTTTGCAATATTTGTTCCATGGAAGGAAGAGGGTAGTGGTCTTTCAATGAGGCTTGATTTAGATCACAAAAATCGACACAAAGTTAGATTTCTCCATTCTTTTTTCTTTACTGGGACCAAATTGGAAACCCAGGAGGTATGTTTTATTGGGAATATGATACTGCTCTCAATCAGTTTATTTAACTTAGCCTTCATTAAATGCTCAAGTTTTGGATTCAGGGGTCTTTGTTTCTACATAACAGGTTTGGCATTAGGCTCTAATTCAATGGTATGCTAGGCTAAAATGGGATCAAACCCCCCTTAAGTATTTATACTCCCATACAAAAACATCACAAAAATCTTGGCATAACTAAATAAATGACTATTGTTCACTTTCATGCATACCTTTCCGAGCTTCAACAACTTATCTTTGAAAATCTCCACTGCCTCATAGTGTTCTTGTTTCACCGTCATGCTGCACTCGTCCTTTCTAAACTGATCATTTGAGTTAAACACTAATTCTACTGTCACCAGTCCCTTGGGCAGCTTGTTGGATCTCAACTGTACAATTTGGTCTTCAAATTGTTGTTGGTATTTATGTTGATTATCAGCTGCAAATTCAGCCTCTACACTTAAAAAACTTAAGATTTGCTCATCACTGTCAAAAACTTGCTAGGAAACACTATTGTTAGGTATAGAAGGCCTGACAACTACTTTGACATATGGCTATACTTCAATGTTTTGAATCTGATCAAGGACCTCAAATTGAGATCCCAAAGATGTAAGCTTATCTGCATACTTATTTTGGTTTCTAGGAATCGAAAATAGATTAAATGCATCAAAAAATTCAATTGAATCCCACACTCTATGCTTGTACTTTTTGAGTAGGTCATTTTTAGTAGCATTTAGATTCCTAACCTAATTAATGATCAATTCAGAATCTCATAAACTTGTACAGATTTGATACAAAAAGAAAGAGGGCCCGCCATTGTGAAGATTTCTTGCAAATTCCAAACTAGGTAAGTGATAAATTTAAAGGGTTTTTTTTCTTTATAATATTCTCATTTATGTTGGAAAATATAAAAAACCCAGATCATATATTTTGAGATATGATTTAAATACGTGACTGCTATCTTCTTTTTTTGGTGTATTGTGCCTATGACTATTCCTCACAAAATGTACACTGGGTTGGTAAGAAATTTAAAGGATTTTTTTAGATTATTGTCATCTCATCTTTATCCAAAAATTGCAAAAACCCAGATCATATTTGTTGAGATATGATTAAAACACATGACAACTATCTTTATTTTGCAGGGTCTTTATGTGTCACTATTGCTCTTTCAGACTCTTTCCACAATCCTCTTAAGACTTGGGGGCAGCATGATGAGCTCAACCCTTGTGAGAGACCATTCTACTCCACATACTATGATATGTCATTAGAAAGCTACATGACTTATCCTATACCTGCACATGAAACAAACAGATTAGAATAAAACATTGAAATTCCATGATTGTTTCTTTCTTAGCTCTTCTTGCATGTGGATGATGTTCATTGATCAATGCATTATAAACAAAATGTTATTCCTCTTCTAATAGGATATAGAGATCTCATAACTGGAGTTTTAATAGGACCTTCCCACATTTTTGCAGGTTCATGTCAAGATTGGGAGCAGGAATAGAAGACAACTTTGAAGATTGAAGATCTTCAAGGAAATGATGGCTATGACCTTCTCTTTCTTATCCTGAACAACACTGCAGTTATCACTAAAACACAATAACTATGCAAATAACTTATAACAGAAGAATTTTAACCTTGATTCTAAAAATGAATTTGTTGCATCAGCTCTGCCAATTTTGAGTTGTAAGTGAAAAATGGGTACAATAACTATAAGATATACATACATTATGCCTTCATTTGCATCCTTTTCTAAAATTTAAATGTATGAACAATAGAAGTTTCTTTCTATGGATCTCATTAAGTCATCACAATCTCATGCTTTGTTGGTTGGTCAATCTAAGGGACAGAAAGAGTCAGGTCCTTCTAACAAGAAACAAAGAAATATAACAAAAATCCACACAGAGATTAAGCACGAAACTCATCTAAGAAGGAGAAGGGCCTACTTGTGTTTATTGTAAGAAATCAAGGCAATTTATATGCACCAAACAAATGAGAGGGGGGGTGAATCAGCTGTCCCAAAAACTTAAACACTTTCTGCAATTAAACATTCATCACTTATCCACAATTATTATGATTTAACAATGAGTGCATGAAAATAAAAACTTAACTATGGATACAACATCAAACACAAGAGACACTAGATTTTACATGGAAAACCCCAAGGTGGGGAAAAACCATAGAGAACATTAGCTCTTAATATACGTTGCAATCTTGAAATAATGATGTTCAGGTTTGGTCACTCCACAGGCCTAAACATACTGGCTCACTGCCTCAACCCTAAACCTAGAAAGATTACAATAAGGGTTGTTAAACCCTACTAGTGGCTCACTATTAGCTCACTACCTTAATGGCGAAAGCTTGCTTCCAATTAGGTTACACACGAAAACTAAATATTGCTTAAGCATCTGCCACTATGCCAGGTGCAGTCATTTAATAGCTGAATTCTAAATCCCAACTCTTCATATTCACTAATTTTTGTCACTGCTCTATTATTCACATATTCCCATCACACCCATGCATTCTCTATTCTATTCTACCTCTACTATTCTTAGTCTCTTTTCTACTCTGCCTTTTGGACCTTTCTTATTATCTTCCCATCTTCACTCAAGGACAACTTTTCCATGATTCAACTACAAGTATTTATACACTAAATCAACCTTGGAATGATGATCAAGATTGGCATTACAATCATCAACCATTGGAACAATCTCCAAGGTCAGCATTACAAACATTGATAAAATAGGTCTTGACCTATTACAAAATTATGCAAGGGAGATGAAGTAAAAGGGCATGTGGATCATGCTTCACCTTAGCTGGGACTCAAACACAATCTTCCATGCTTCAATACATTTTCACAATCTTTAAGAGATCTTTGCAATTGCTAGGATCAACCAGGTCGGCCAAACTAGTTACACAACATACTATCCGGAAGTAATCTTCAAACACCTTCATAATTCTTCTTTTTCAACCAATGAAATGATAGGAACATGATCAGGAGGTATCCACAAGCACGTTATAATCATTAGGAGCAACTGCACAACCTTTAACCACTTTACCGATAAGAATCTTCCTACTAGAACACATGAACTTTACTATCTTTGACTGTTATAAAAGAAAGATATCTTGCGGACCACCAAACCATGAACCATTGCAACTGTAGGAACTTGTCACATCCCAAACTTCCTTCTACAACCATAGAGAAAAATACTTTATTATGGAGGAATGTGGAGCATAATACTTTTTCCCTGTCCCAACTAAACTCACTGAGAAAGCAAGTTTCTCTCTAGTGAGCACAATTCACTCAGATCTTCATGTGGAGAGTTCAAATCTGGAATGTCGCATCCTTAATCATACCTCTAACTTACTTCCAATCTACAGACTATAATCTTCAAGAAAAAAAATGTGGAGTAGTTTATAAGATTGTTCTTCAGCATACAACTCACTGTATGTACTGCACTTCTCTGTAACTCCCTTGTTTCTTTCGGAGAGGCTAATTTTATCAATATCCTCAACATACAAGTCTTTTAAACAAGTAATAGAATAATATACAGTTGACACCGATGACAAGAATGATATGTTGACATCAATGACAATACCGATTAGGCACATACTTGCATCAATCTCTCCCTTTTTCATTGATAGAAACATATGATGTGAAAAACTGCAACAGCCATCAAGACAAGATTCTCCCCCTTTCTCTTTACACACCTGCACTATTTTTTTCTACAAGATTCTCCCCCTTTCTCTTTACACATCTACACTCTTTGTCTCTCTAAGTTTTTTCACACGACTTCTCTCCCCTTTTGACATCAATGGCAAAGGGCACATACTTGCAGTCTTCTTCTCTGATCCAATCTCTCTTCTAAACTTTCTTCAACTGATGCTCCCTCTTACTTGATGCTTTCCCTGACTATAACTTTGGTTCTTCATGTGAAGTTCTCTCATTCATTCTTTGTCAATTCTCACCTTAGGATCTTACTGCTACTATATTGTTTCCTCTGTCAGCAACACTATAGTACTTACTGCTCTTTATTAGAAACTCATATTAACATCATCTACCTACTTCCCCTAAGAGGTAGCTTTATAATCCTCTTGACTTCAACAACCATCTCTGATTACTACCTGCACTGCTACACCTTTTTCTTTTTATTTCTCTAACTACTCCCCCTTAGGAGTACACAACAAACCATATCTAGCTCACATGCTATCACTTTCAGAGTAACATATCTTATCTTAAAGCTTCAGACATGACTCTGACTACAAGTTTTCTTCTACAGACTTCCCTTATCATCAGTCTAGTTGAAACAATGTATTCTTCAACCTGGAATTCAATAAAGTGGTCATCACATCTGATTTGAAATCCTTATGTACTACAAAGGCTAGAGACAACTTAATAGCATCCATTTATGCCATCAGAGCAACATTTTCCACTTGCGAGTACCTTTTACACACAACATTGCCTTATTCCTCACCACTTCTCTATTCTCATTCAATTTAATCTTTGATCTTGAGACAAGTTCCCAAGTTTGATTCTTCATATTTTGCATTAATTCCTTTTTCCATTGCCTTACATACCTCATCCATAGATTCAATAGAGATTTACTTGTTCATCTAGAATTCTTTTTCTTTGCCAATGTACCTTAGATCTTTTTACCAAAGAATTGGTCTTCAATATGGTACTTCTACACAATCTCTAGGGATCTCAGGAATTCTTTCCAGAACTTCTTCTTCTTCAACTTGATTGTCTTCTTGTTCAATAGGTCCATTTGATTCATAGCTACTCAAATATGATATTATTTCTCTGACTTTATAAACCTTCAGATTGACACTCTCAATGATCTTTCCTAGACTCTTATTGTATCACTTTTGACTTGAATTTTGTATTGAATGTAGATAGAAGAATGTACATCTTTTCTCCAGTATACATCCATTAGGTCAGCTTCCTTCATCATTAATCTATCAACCTTTTGGACTGTCCTATACTTTCTTTCAACAACTTCATTCTACTTCCTAGTACACGATTGTCTCTTTATCCCTAGTTATTTAAAGAAAATATTGAATTCATTTTATGTGAACTCACCTCCACTGTCAGACCTTAAGCATTAGATCCTCAGTTGTATCTCATTCCCAATCATTGGCTTGAAAGTTCATTTAGTTCATAATCATTCAAATCTGAGTTCATCTGTAGATTTTCAAACCATTTCCAAAGTAAATTGCTCTGTACTGAAAACAATCTTGAACTTCTGTTACTCATTATTCTCAAGCCAATTATCAAGATCAGACAAACTTATGGATGTAGATGTAATCACTGATCAATAACCATATGCCAAAACTGCTTAATATTATCTTCAACAGTAGACCCAAGCGGACCAGAATATCAAAGCCTTGCCTCTTGATTTTATTAGTTAGATACTTAGCCAACATTCATGACCTGTCATCTTGTTCCTTAAGTACATACATGGCCAATTCACCTGTCACACCATAACACCCAATGTGCACCATATGAGACTCTAGAATTCATATCCAACAATCATCATTGACTTCTTAACATACCTTTAGAACTACAAATCAAAATACTTAGATGATTTACACTATTTTAGGGTTAACTCCAGACATAGACAATTCACCATGTGACTTTTAGAGGAAGTTAGAAATTTGAACACTGGAAAATATGTTCACCAAATATCTATGAACAACATACCTGAACCACATATAATGATCTTCAACTGCTAAGACATACTGATCCAATCTTTATCACTTACTTTGTATACTACTCATACTTAGTCACTTTGGGCTTCCAGATCAGAATCCTTTTATGTCTTGATCTACAGAGTTCGTTTCAAGTGATTTGCCATATAAATTTTCACATTATATCTTTGTACTTAATCTCAGCACTGACTATCTGGCTAAGGGATTCAGAATTTTCAATACAACTCCCCCTGAGCCAGAGTTCCTAGTTTACTTCTCAGAGGAAGTATCTGTTCCATAATCTTGTGCAGACTCATCTCTAACTTCATTTACTTTTTTCTTGACCCAAACCTTGTTCATCTCCTTTTTGACTTTTTCCAGATCAACTTTTTCCACTAGTTTCTTCAATTCTTCTTGATTATCCTTCTTCATGTTCTTACTTCTGTAAAATCTTGCAATATGTCTAGGCTTGTTGCAATTGAAGCACATAATATTTTTCTGACCATTGTTCCTTCCATTCATCCTTGACCTGCATAGGTTGGCCTTACACCAAAATTTATTGCATGTATAACAATATCCACTGAAGGATTCAATTGTCCTATTCTTTCCATAGTTGTTTCTCACTTGACTTCTAAACTCATTATCCCTGTGTTCCATTTTCTAGCATGCATAGCACCTAATAGAATTTTGACTCACTTTACTTCTACATACAACATCTCTATGACTAACTTTATTGCATCTGAAACATTTACCTTTGAAAGATTGATCATTCCTTCCATTGTTGAAACCTTTTTTAATATGATTTCTATATTCATTTTCTCTATGACCAATTTTCTTGTGATTGAAACACTGACTACAGAATGATGGAATATTTTGATTCATTTTACTTCTACACTGAGTAGCCTTATGACCAAACTTATTGCATGAATTATAATAACCATTGAAAGATGAGTACCTTTGAGCATTTGGTTGCCTAACTGGCGGTCTTCTAGGTCTGTTCCTTCGATTCAAAATTTGTTTTTCTTTGTTCTTCTTGATCTCAGCATTTTTAAGGACCTGACTCATCCTATATCAAATAACATTAAACTCTAATTTCAAAAATAACAATGAATAAAAATTTTGAACTGACAGATGTAGGAAATGTGAAATTCTTCCAGAAGTGCTTAATGCATGATATCAAAATGTGATGAAACTTGAATTTAGTTTCCTAGAATCTTCAGGTTCTTCAAAGAGTACAAATTATAAATCTAGTGAAGAGAGAATACATTACGAGGGAAGGTACATTATGTAAGATAACCAAGAAGAACAATGGATCAGTTCATACCTTAAGTCATGCATTACATCCTGCATTCTTTTTTGATAGCTTGCTTCTCCTCTAGTAACTCTATCCTTATCATTTGCACAAAATTAACTTAACAATCTCATGTTAACCCAACTCAGTAATCACTACTCAGAGAATTAAGAGGACGATGCTAATTGTAGGACTCCCTACATCCAGGGGACCTGAGTACTGGGGGCATCCTTCACCATCTAGACTGCCTACATACCTTGTATCCATGGGATCAAGGCCCCCTCCTTAGGATGTGACTAACGTGGCGAATGCGAACATGTAGTTCTTTTTTGCACTATGTTTGATGTTACTGTGAGCGGGTACCCAGCCCTTTCTAGGGTTATTCCCTACCCCAGATAGGTCTTCGTCAGCTGCCACCCACTCGATGAAACAAGGACGGAAGTTAGTCTACTACCACAAACACCTAAAGGGGTGTTTGTCAATTAGTCCTAGTGTGGAGGAATCCTTATAAGGTGTCTACCCATGAAATCTAATTTACTCCCCTAAGCCAACTTAGGTAATTTTCGTGACTAAATCTGTTCTTGATCCCCTAGTACTTTCACCATGATCTGCGAGGGCAAGGTGAGAGCATATGATAGATAGTGTTTCTAGATTGGCCTAGTTGCCCTATCTAACATTTCACATGTCCTCCCCGATCTATACTCGTGTGCCAATAAACCTCATTTTATGTTAGTATGCTTGAAGTGTTTTCCAAATGAGCATCATGGTAATCATTATTTCAATAGACTTTACCTAACTAAATTGAAAGAAGAACTTGCATAAAGAAAAGATACTAGTTTAAAGGACATTAATGGGAACAACTAGCTTGAGCAAGTATCATATATAGAACAATATCAACATATACAAAACTAATAGTGTTAAGACCACTCATAAAATTAGGGTTAACTGATAACTTTGTTCTTCAAATACAATTCCAAATACAATATGAACAGATTCTGAATAATCCTTGGGAAGAAATATGACTTTTGATCAACAGATAAACTTAAAAAGCTTGCTAATTCATAAATAAGATATTATCAATATAATTTTATATTATGAAAAGAGTGTTATCAACCAAGGCAGCTCAAGCAAATTTTATATTTCATACTTAGAATTCTAATCCCACATAATAATATTTATCTAATTCTTAGGATTCTTCTAACGATTTATAGAGTAGAAACAAGATTCAACCATGCGGCATCTTTGCATACATTCACAAACCAAATTACTCACTCATACTTTCACATTCCCAATTATTCATACAAATAATTCACTTCAAGTTATTCGTAAACATAAATTGGAAAGGATACTTAAGCTTTCAATGTAAGATAATATGATAATTAAGAAATGATTTTTAATATGGAACCTGTTTGTGAGAAAGATGCTATTAAGATTTGAATGCATCTTAGGTTCCCCTACTCATGATTATGGAAAAGGAGGTTATCCCAAATTATAGGGACATGATTAAATAGCAACATTGGAACAATAGTTTTCAAGGGTCAAGTCAAAGGGAACTTTTACATGGTATCATACTTCACCAATGCTATTTGTGTGACCATGAGTTTTCCTCCTCCCCTTACAAATTAGAGACTCGCTCTACAATCTCACTACACATTACTTTTAGAGAGCTTCATGACAATAATTATGATAGTGTAATTGTAGTGGTAAGTGTACCCTATAGCATAATAGAATTCACAAGAAACATATGGTTCTTATGCACTTGATGCTAGCAGATAACTCAGAGCTATATTCAAAGAAAACTCTCATATAAGTTGAAGGTACAATAATTGAATCCCACATTATTTTAAAGGATGTGCTTCCATATGAAATATATTTTCAATGGTCTAATTCATTACATCAATATTAAGTAAAAGATAGGGAGAATTCTATCTAACCTATTAAAACTCATAGGTGAAAATTACAGTTTCATGTCAATCCCTACAATTGGTAACATGATTAAGTTAAAACACCTCCTAGCTGTTATGATACTAAAGGGAGGATAAGGTAATAATTCCTCCTTTAGAAAAAAAAAAGTTAAAGATCTCACATATAGACATGATGAGAAGCCCCTATATGACAAGTACAATAGATAGGGTCTATTTGTTGAGGATGTAAGGATTGCTTGTGATGGAGAAGTAAATCAATTCCACCAATACCAT
The DNA here is from genome assembly GCA_027924645.1 of Cunninghamia lanceolata. Taxonomy (NCBI): domain Eukaryota; kingdom Viridiplantae; phylum Streptophyta; class Pinopsida; order Cupressales; family Cupressaceae; genus Cunninghamia; species Cunninghamia lanceolata. The sequence continues at coordinate 1,066,961 of BSBN01001670.1, read as the reverse complement.
TGACATCGAGAAAATTTATTTATGAGCTAGATGGTAAATTATCTCTTATAGATCCACAAAAGAATAGTTATAAGCAAGGGCATTGCCAAGTAAGCTACTATAAAAATTCTGTAGTGATTCGAAATTGATTTTGAGAGGCGTGAAGTTACAGTGCACCACTACTGGGTCCTCTTCCCTAAACTACAAAGAAAATTTATCACAATTTGAAATCATTCAAGAGATAATTTGTGCATAAGTTTTTGTTAAGGTTGTAATGACTGAAAGTAGCAAATGGCTGATGGATGCTGGGTAGGAGTTGGTTCATGTACCAAATAGGTCAATTCAAGTGCTAAAGCAATACAAGATATACACTTTTATTCCCTTAAAGTAATCCATTCAAATCTAGCCTTCAAATGCTAAGAAATATCATGGTTAAAGAGAGAAACATCATACACTAGATATATATAAAAATATAATACTTCCTAGAGTATTTTAGAAACTACCACAAATTTCCCCATGTATCTACATGCATTCATGTGTGACATGTGTAGGACACACACATGCATGTAGCCACAATCAAACTAGCATGGATGTACACCGTGTGCACATGTACACTGCGCATCAGCTCTGCATGGGCTTTAATTTAATAGTCATATGGCCGTGCACAATTTTTTTTTAAAATAAAATAAAATCAATCTTTTTTAAGGTTGAATCAAATGGAAGGAGGAATTTTCAGTATACTGTAAATTCTAAAGGATTGTAGTAAATATATATATATATATATATATATATATATATATATATATATATATATATATATATATATATATATATATATAAGCTTTTGATGCTTCTTCTTTACCCACAAACTATATATATATATATATATATCATTCTTTCATGTAGTCAAACACTTTATGAGCATATATCAAACTTCTGTGCTTGACATACATGTTAATATGCTTATTCTGAAAAGTTGTGCCTGTGGCAAATGCAAATTGCCTGTGAGGGATGAAAGAGTGGACTTTTTTTTTTTTACTTTGTGAAATTGCATTCTTGAAAATGCAGGTTATTAGATGAAAAATATTAAGTGTTTCACATTTGACAAAATCTCTTACAGTGTTTCACCAAATGCAATGAATGAGCCTCCAACCCATTCAATTCACATTTGCCAGCGTGCTCCCAGCCCGTGCCAAAATGGTGTGACTGGCTATGTAAAGACCAACTCCTCAACCTTGGTGAGCACCCTATGCCAACGTCTTCCCTGCCTGTGCCAAAATGGCGCTTAAGAACAGAGTATGGGTTTAGAGCATAATGGAAGGGGAAATTTTGGCTAGCACGTCAAAATCCTTCAAAGAATTGTCACCTCAGGGAATGCAATGATTGCAGGATTTCAAAAGATGGTTTGAAAAAGGCTTTTAAAAATTTTGAGCAAATACAATTAGCGGGTGTAAGGCCAAAAACCAAAACCTATGCCAAAGTCTTCCATTCATCATAAGGCCAAAAACCAAAACCTATGCCAAAGTCTTCCCTTCCTATGCCGAATGGGTGATTAAGAATAGAGTATGGACTTCTGTCAAAGCATGATGGAAGGGGAAATTCTTTTCAGATATTATGATTGAAATTGCTCTGGTGGACCAATAAACACATCATGGAAGTATAGGCAGAGCACGTGGGATCCCTAAAAGAAGTATGATCAAAAAACATGCACAATATGGATTTGATAAAAATGCTTTAGAAACATTCAATTGGATTCCATGACCTACCTACATCAATCATGATAGAAAGGAGATCTTTGTTAGATCTTGTCATTGAGAGCGACTTGGTAGACCTGCATGTGAAATGGAAAAGTATAGACAATGCACTCGAACTGTTCGACAAAATGCCTAAAAGAAATTACGGTCTCATAGACTGCAATGATCAAGGAATATGTGAACCGTTAGACGAAATCCCTCAAGAAGCATTGCCTTCTAAAATACAATGATTACAGGACCACACAAAATGGATTCGTTGAAATGGAGTTAGGGAGTTTCAAGCCAATGGATTTGGCAAGCGTAAAATTAGAAAGCAAAACCTTGGACAGCGTACTATGCCCAAAATGGCAATCCAAACAGGGTATGGACGTCTATCCAAGCATAACGAGAACGCTTTTGGTGAGAAGAGGTAATTGCAAGTGCCCTGGCCTATGTGAGAGATTCAGAATAGGGTATGTAAGAAACACAAGCTTTATCAAATGTAAAACACAGGCAATGTAAAGGTGTACAGAAAGCATGTGAATTGTATGAACCAAAATGACAACTTCATAAACTATCAACCATCACAATTAAAATTATGCATTAATTCTCTCTTACTAGACTACTATAAACAACAAGCATACTAGTACAACAATTCATCTTAATAAAAAAAAGCAGAGAATTCAAAGGAAAGGAATTAAGATTGGGGAGAGGAGAGTTCTTACAGTTTACTCCAGCCCTCCAAACAAGAGATGAGTCCCCTCTTCCTTACAATTCTAGGCATTTTATAGAAAAAGGCCATTCTCCATCTCTGTTTTTTAATGATCCTCCACTCTCTTTGTTTAATGGTAATACATCCTCCACTCTCTTTGTTTAATGATAATGCATCCTCCACTTTCTTTGTTTAATGATAATGCATCCTCCACCTTTTTTGTTTAATGATAATGCATCCTCCATCTTCTTTGTTTAATGATAATGCATCATCCACTCATGTTATTTTAATGATAATCTTATCCTCAATTTTTTAATGGTGTCCATCTTATCTGTATTTTTTATTTTCAAATTAGAATGCAAAAATTGAGTTGTGACATCCTTCTCCCCTAAATTTATGCATTGTCCCAATGCATATATGGTCAAAACATATACATATAGATATAACCATTGTTTACTATCAATATGCTTGCCTACCTTCATAGTCCATCCCACAACAAAGTAGTCTATCATAGAGTATCATCTAAATATAATTGTTGTATCATCTAAACATCAGTGAAGTTAGAGTTCATAATTAAATTTCTACTAGGTAACCTGATTGAGCATATCCTTGTAGCTTGTCCTCGAGTTCGGAATGTTGAATGTTCATTTGAATTTTACTGTGTCTAGAATAAACACTTGTAATTCCCTTTAAAATTTCCATCATCAAAGATAAATCAACTTTCTAAGTGCGGTAAATAAAAATTTAGGTTCATTGATTCTCCCTTGGTAATCCAGATCATTATCAAAAATTTTAGTTACATTGGAAGTTTACTCCAACATGTGCTAGAATCCAAGAGTAATGATGCACCATGGTAGATTAGAAGAATTATATTCTCTTAGTCAATTTGTGTACTCAGGAAATAGCCAATCCGGACTAAAGTGTCCAAAACAGGACATACTAAAATAAAGCCAACTGGGCTCTTCTGTCCTTTCAGCAAATAGGTTCATACGGAACTAGGTCTAACAAACCTTATCGCTACCTGAAATGGGGTAGAACAAATGGTGGTAAAATAGCCTGGTGGTCAAACGGACCAAACTCTATCCAATATGGCATAAGTAACCATGTAAAGACCAATTTTAGAACCTTACCAATATCTTCTGTTCCTCTCTCTGTTTCCAACAACTTTGAATTACACCTTTTGATTTTGCACAATTCTCCAAAATAATGGCCAAATGGCCTACATTGGTCAAACGGATCAAATCTTTATCCAATAGAAAAACACAACAGCCATATAGGCTAAATAGGACAAGAATCATTATGCTCCAATCCGGGATGCATAAACATAATAGCCAAACGGGCTAAAGAGAACAGGAATCATTATGCTCAAATCTGAGATGCATAAACATAACAGCCAAATGGGCTAAAGAGGACAGGAATCATTATGCTCTGGCTAGAGACTTTTGAATCCTTCGGGATCGATACGGGTCCATGAGTCACTTCCTGGAGACCACAGTACCTGCCCAAGGACTGTGCTAAGGATGTCAACCAGGGATACTCAATATCAACTTGTACACACCTCAAATTCGGCAAAATCGGGTACAAGTAATCCACCCCGGGGATTCTTCTAAGTACCAGTGACTTCCGTTATTCTGATATCATATATACATTATACAGATCAACACTCAAGTGAAAAGTAACAAGTCTAGCGATCATGCATGCTGATTTATCAAAATCTTCTTCCAAACTTTCAATCCATCTCTCTTCGTGACTGTCACATCAATTAGTGCCACCTTAGGGCTTGTTATCTAAAAGTAGTGATAGCATCCCAAAATTGATAGTAGCTTCCTAAAATAGGAGTCCATGAATGTCATCAGTTTCTCAAAAGTTAATCCCTATCTCTAGTACTCATCATATAGTCTCACCTCTAAGGAAAACCAATATCATTGATATCCTAGTGACAAGTAACTGAGATATAAAGATGGTTTACAGGGCCCTGTCAAGAACCCCTCCACAGGTTTCCTAATACCTTGCGTTTGTTTAAGGTGTTATCCTCCAAGAGGGAGCTATGCAAGAAAAAGACACATAGAGCTAGGGGGATGGATGGATTATGACTGTCCCATACCCATCCCATTTGCAACCCCATCCTCACACTAGAATTTCCCCAGGTCACCTACTCCCCCATACAACCTGCCAGGGCCCTACCTATATATGGCAGTTTTACAGAAGTCACATTACTCCACACATGCCAGCAGTTGTAAAATTAAAATTGCCTCAAATCAAGAAGGATTAAGTGAAACAAGTCAATAAGTTAAATCCTCAATTAAAGTAAAACAAGCCAAGAAGAAGTGAAGATCAAAGACAACAACAACATCTCAAGTTCAACAAAGAACAAGTCCTTGAGGCAAAAGGACCATCTCAAATTTTAAATAAAGAAACAAAATACTGCAGCTTAACACTTAAGTAAAATCTTTATCACAAGAATAAATAATGCAACAATCTCATAAAATTTGCACATTAAAATCATCATGTAGCCTTACAACAAGACCACCAAACGGGAGTACAGAACTTGGTGGACTTCTATCGCTCAAATAGCTGAATCGTACAGTGGTCTTAAACCACATAGAGAACAATGATAATCGCCATGTCACATTAAGCATTCGCCACAAAACTTGAAACAACCTTACATTACTTATATATTGAAAATCCAAATGAATAGTCATATGACCCCATACAACCCAGAGCATACCATTCTAAAAAGATTATGATGTGCCACAAGAGGAATTAGCCACGGAATATGATATTCACTTCACAAGTCTTACGGTTGTCATGTACCCAACTACTGTTGTCCTGTTACGCATACCATTACTGACATCAAGCTATCCACTTCATCTTCTACGGAGGGTTTACTTATGACCTTATCATTTCTTTTTCATGTTTCTATCCATGTTTATCATTAACTGGATGATCATTAGATCACAAGAGGGGGAATACTATTAGTCTTATTTCTTAATTTTGCCCATGCTTTAGGTTAGTGGACCTTCAAGCCTAGTGTCTGAACCAAAAGCTTTGATACCACATATAAGGGCCCGACTCATCCTATATCAAATAACATTAAACTCTGATTTCAAAAATACCAATGAATAAGAATTTTGAACTGACAGATGTAGGAAATGTGAAATTCTTCCAGAAGTGCTTAATGCATGATATCAAAATGCGATGAAACTTGAATTTAGTTTCCTAGAATCTTCAAGTTTTTCAAAGATTACAAATTTTAAATCTAGTGAAGAGAGAATACATTACGAGGGAAGGTACATTATGTAAGATAACCAAGAAGAACAACTGATCATTTCATACCTTAAGTCATGCATTACATCCTACATTCTTTTTTGATAGCTTGCTTCTCCTCTAGTAATTGTATCCTTATCATCTACGCAAAATTAACTTAACAATCTCATGTTAACACAACTCAGTAATCACTACTTAGAGAATTAAGATCACGATGCTAATTGTAGGACTCCCTACATCTAGGGGACCTGAGTACTGGGGGCATCCTTTACCGTCCAGACTACCTACATACCCTGTATCCATGGGATCAAGGCCCCCTCCTTAGGATGTGACTAACGCGGGGAATGCAAACATGTAGATCTATTTTGCAATATGTTTGATGTAACTATGAGCAGGTACCCAGCCCTTTCTAGGGTTATTCCCTGCCCCAGACAGTTCTTCATCGGCTACCACTCACTCGGTGAAATAGGGACAGAAGTTTCTCTACTACCATAAACACCTAAAGGGGTGTTTGTCAGTTACTCCTAGTGTGGAGGAATCCTTATAAGGTGTCTACCCATGAAATCTAATTTACTCCAACAAGCCAACTTAGGTAATTTTCGTGACTAAGTCCGTTCCTAATCCCCTAGTACTTTCACCATGATCTACAAGGGCGAGGTGAGAGCATATGATAGATAGTGTTTCAAGATCAGCCTAGTTGCCCTATCTGACATTTCACATATCCTCCCCGATCTATACTCACGTGTCAATAAACCTTATTTTCTGTTAGTATGCTTGAAGTGTTTTCCAAATGAGCATCATGGTAATCATTATTTCAATAGACTTTACCTAACTAAATTGAAAGAAGAACTTGCATAAAGAAAAGATACTAGTTTAAAAGGACATTAACGGGAACAACTAGCTTGAGCAAGTATCATATATAGAACAATATCAACATATACAAAACTAATAGTGTTAAGACCACTCATAAAATTAGGGTTAACTGATAACTTTTTTCTTTAGATACAATTCCAAATACAATATGAACAAATTCCAAATAATCCTTGGGAAGCAATATGACTTTTGATGAACAAATAAACTTAAAAAGCTTGCTAATTCATAAATTAGATATTATCTATATAATTTTATATTATGAAAAGAGTGTTATCGACCAAGGGAGCTCAAGCAAATTTTATATTTCATACTTAGAATTCTAATCCCACATAATAATATTTATCTAATTCTTAGGATTCTTCTATAGAGTAGAAACAAGATTCAACCATGCGGCATCTTTGCATACATTCACAAACCAAATTACTCACTCATACTTTCACATTCCCAATTATTCATACAAATAATTCACTTCAAGTTATTCGTAAACATAAACTGGAAAGGATACTTAAGCTTTCAATGTAAGATGATAAGATAATTAAGAAATGATTTTTAATATGGAACATGTTTGTGAGAAAGATGCTATTAAGATTTGAATGCATCTTAGGTTCCCCTACTCATGATTATGGAAAAGGAGGTTATCCCAAATTATAGGGACATGATTAAATAGCAACATTGGAACAATAGTTTTCAAGGGTCAAGTCAAAGGGAACTTTTACATGGTATCATACTTCACCAATGCTATTTGTGTGACCATGAGTTTTCCTCCTCCCCTTACAAATTAGAGACTCACTCTACAATCTCACTACACATTACTTTTAGAGAGCTTCATGACAATAATTATGATAGTGTAATTGTAGTGGTAAGTGTACCCTATAGCATAATAGAATTCACAATAAACATATGGTTCTTATGCACTTGATGCTAGCAGATAACTCAGAGCTATATTCAAAGAAAACTCTCATATAAGTTGAAGGTACAATAATTGATTCCCACATTATTTCAAAGGATGTGCTTCCATATGAAATATATTTTTAATGGTCTAATTCATTACATCAATATTAAGTAAAAGATAGGGAGAATTCTATCTAACCTATTAAAACTCATAGGTGAAAATTACAGTTTCATGTCAATCCCTACAATTGGTAACATGATTAAGTTAAAACACCTCATAGATGTTATGAGACTAAAGGGAGGATAAGGTAATAATTCCTCCTTTAGAAAAAAAAAGTTAAAGATCTCACATATAGACATGATGAGAAGCCCCTATATGACAAGTACAATAGATAGGGTCTATTTGTTGAGGATGTAAGGATTGCTTGTGATGGAGAAGTAAATCAATTCCACCAATACCATTGACATCGAGAAATTTTATTTATGAGCTAGATGGTAAATTATCTCTTATAGATCCACAAAAGAATAGTTATAAGCAAGGGTATTGCCAAGTAAGCTACTGTAAAAATTTTGTAGTGATTTGAAATTGATTTTGAGAGGCGTCAAGTTACGGTGCACCACTACTGGGTCCTCTTCCCTAAACTACAAAGAAAATTTATCACAATTTGAAATCATTCAAGAGATAATTTATGCATAAGTTTTTGTTAAGGTTGTAATGACTGAAAGTAGCAAATGGCTGATGGATGCTGGGTAGGAGTTGGTTCATGTACCAAATAGGTCAACTCAAGTGCTAAAGCAATACAAGATATACACTTTTATTCCCTTAAAGTAATCCATTCAAATCTGGCCTTCAAATGCTAAGAAATGTCATGGTTAAAGAGAGAAACATCATACACTAGATATACATAAAAATATAATACTTCCTAGAGTATTTTAGAAACTGCCACAAATTTCCCCATGTATCTACATGCATTCATGTGTGAGATGTGTAGGACACACACACGCATGTAGCCATAATCAAACCAGCATGGATGTACACCGTGTACACATGTACATTGTGCATCAGCTCTGCATGGGATTTAATTTAATAGTCATATGGCCGTGCACAATTTTTTTTAAAAATAAAATAAAATCAATTTTTTTTAAGGTTGAATCAAATGGAAGGGAGAATTTTTAGTATACTGTAAATTCTAAAGGATTGTAGTAAATATATATATTTTAGCTTTTGATGCATCTTCTTTACCCACAAACTCTATATATATATCGTTCTTTCATGTAGTCAAATGCTTTATGAGCATATATCAAACTTTTGCACTTGACATACATGTTAATGTGCTTATTCTGAAAAGTTGTGCCTGTGGCAAATGCAAATTGCCTGTGAGGGATGAAAGAGTGGACTTTTTTTTTTTACTTTGTGAAAGTGCGTTCTTGAAAATGCAGGTTACTAGATGAAAAATATTAATTGTTTCACATTTGACAAAATCTCATACAGTGTTTCACCAAATGCAATGAATGAGCCTCCAACCCGTTCAATTCACATTTACCAGCGTGCTCCCAGCCCATGCCAAAATGGCGTGACTGGCTGTGTAAAGACCAACTCCTCAACCTTGGTGAGCACCCTGTGCCAACATCTTCCCTGCCTGTGCCAAAATGGCTCTTAAGAACAGAGTATGGGTTTAGAGCATAACAGAAGGGGGGATTTTGGCTAGCAGGTCAAAATCCTTCAAAGAACTGTCACCTCAGGGAATGCAATGATTGCAGGATTTCACAAGATGGTTTGAAAAAGGCTTTTAAAACTTTCGAGCAAATACAATTAGCCGGTGTAAGGCCAAAAACCAAAACCTATGCCAAAGTCTTCCCTTCCTATGCTGAATGGGTGATTAAGAATAGGGTATGGACTTCTGTCAAAGCATGATGGAAGGGGAAATTCTTTTCAAATATTATGATTGAAATTGCTCTGGTGGACCAATAAACACATTGTGGAAGTATAGGCAGAGCACGTGGGATCCCTAAAAGAAGTATGATCGCAGGATATGCACAATATGGATTTGAAAAAAATGCTTTAGAAACATTCAATTGGATTCCACGACCTGCCTACATCAATCATGACAGAAAGGAGATCTTTGTCAGATCTTGTCATTGAGAGTGACTTGGTAGACCTGCGTGCAAAATGGAAAAGTATAGACAATGCACTTGAACTGTTCAAAAAAATGCCTAAAAGAAAATATGGTCTCATAGACTGCAATTATCAAGGGATATGTGAACCGTTAGATGAAATCCCTCAAGAAGTGTTGCCTCCTGAAATACAATGATTACAGGACCACACAAAATGGGTTCATTGAAATGGAGTTAGGGACTTTCAAGCCAATGGATTTGGTAGGCATAAAATTAGAAAGCAAAACCTTGGACAGCGTACTATGCCCAAAATGGCACTCGAAATAGGGTATGGACGTCTATCCAAGCATAACGGGAGCACTTTTGGTGAGAAGAGGTAATTGCAAGTGCCCTGGCCTATGTGAGAGCTTTAGAATAGGGTATGTAAGAAACATAATCTTTATCAGATGTAAAACACAGGCAATGTAAAGGTGTACAGAAAGCACGTGAATTGTATGAACCAAAATGACAACTTCATAAACTATCAACCATCACAATTAAAATTATGCATCAATTCTCTCTTACTAGACTACTATAAACAACAAGCATACTAGTACAACAATTCATCTCAATAAAAAAAAGTAGAGAATTCAAAGGAAAGGAATCAAGATTGGGGAGAGGAGAGTTCTTACAGTTTACTCCAGCCCTCCAAACAAGAGATGAGTCCCATCTTCCTTACAATTCTAGGCATTTTATAGAAAAAGTCCATTCTCCATCTCTATTTTTTAATGATCCTCCACTCTCTTTGTTTAATGGTAATGCATCCTCCACTCTTTTTGTTTAATGATAATGCATCCTCCACTTTCTTTGTTTAATGATAATGTATCCTCCACCTTCTTTGTTTAATGATAATACATCCTCCACCTTCTTTGTTTAATGATAATGCATCATCCACTCTTGTTATTTTAATTATAATCTTATCCTCAATTTTTTAATGGTGTCCATATTATCTGTATTTTTAATTTTCAAATTAGAATGCAAAAATTGAGTTGTGACATCCGTCTCCCCTAAATTTATGCATTGTCCCAATGCATATATGGTCAGAACATATACATATAGATATAACCATTGTTTACTATCAGTATGCTTGCCTACCTTCATAGTCCATCCCACAACAAAGTAGTCTATCATAGAGTATCATCCAAATATAATTGTTGTATCATCTAAACATCAGTGAAGTTAGAGTTCATAAATAAATTTCTACTAGGTAACCTGATTGAGCATATCCTTGTAGCTTGTCCTCGAGTCCAGAATTTTGAATGTTCATTTGAATTTTACTGTGTCTAGAATAAACACTTGTAATTCCCTTTAAAATTTCCATCATCAAAGATAAACTAACTTTCTAAGTGCGGTAAATAAAAATTTAGGTTCATTGATTCTCCCTTGGTAATCTAGATCATTATCAAAAATTTCAGTTACATTGGAAGTTTACTCCAACATGTGCTGGAATCCAAGAGTAATGATGCACCATGGTAGATTAGAAGAATTATATTCTCTTAGTCAATCTGTGTACTAAGGAAATAGCCAATCTGGGCTAAAGTGTCCAAAACGGGACATACTAAAATAAAGCCAACCGGGCTCTTCTGTCCTTTGGGCAAATAGGTTCATATAGAACCAGGTCTAACGGACCTTATCGCTACCTAAAACAAGGTAGAACAAATGATGGCAAAATGGCCTGGTGGTCAAACGGACCAAAACTCTATCCAATACAGGATAAGTAATCATGTAAAGACCAATTTTAGAACCTTACCAATATCTTCTGTTTCTCTCTCTGTGTCCAACAACTTTGAATTACACCTTTTGATTTTGTACAATTCTCCAAAATAATGGCCAAATGTCCTACACTGATCAAATGGATCAAATCTTTATCCAATAGGAAAACACAACAGCCATACGGGCTAAATAGGACAAGAATCATTTTGCTCCAATCTGGGATGCATAAACATAATAGCCAAATGGGCTAAAGAGAACAGGAATCATTATGCTCCAATCCAAGATGCATAAACATAATAGCCAAATGGGCTAAAGAGGACAGGAATCATTATGCTCTGGCCAGAGACTTTTGACTCCTTCGGGATCAATACGGGTCCATGAGTCACTTCCTGGAGACCACAGTACCTGTCCAAGGACTATACTGAGGATGTCAACCAGAGACACAATATCAACTTGTACACACCTCAATTTTGGCAAAGCCGGGTACAAGTAATCCACCCTGGGGATTCTTTTGAGTACCAGTGACTTCCATTATTCTAATAACATATTAACATTATACAGATCGACAGTCAAGTGAAAAGTAACAAGTCTAGCAATCATGCATGTGGATTTATCAAAAACTTCTTCCAAACTTTCCATCCATCTCTCTTTGCGACTATCACATCAATTAGTGCCACCTTAGGGTTTGTTATCTAAAAGTAGTGATAGCATCCCAAAATTGATAGTAGCTTCCCAAAATAGGAGTCCATGAATGTCATCAGTTTCTCAAAAGTCAATAGCTATCTCTAATACTCATCATATAGTCTCACCTCCAAGGAAAACCAATATCATTAATATCTTAGTGACAAGTAACTGAGATATAAAGATGGTTTTCAGGGCCCTCTCAAGAACCCCTCCACACGTTTCCTAATACCTTGTGTTTGTTTAAGGTGTTATCCTCCAAGAGGGAGATATGCAAGAAACAGACACATAGATCTAGGGGGATGGATGGATTATGACTATCCCATACCAGTCCCATCTGCAACCCCATCCTCACACTAGAATTTACCCAGGTCACCTACTCCCCCATACAACCTGCCAGGGCCCTACCTATATATGGCAATTTTATAGAAGTCACATTACTGCACACATGCCAACAGTTGTAAAATTAAAAATGCCTCAAATCAAGAAGGATTAAGTGAAACAAGTCAATAAGTTAAATCCTCAATTAAAATAAAACAAGCCAAGAAGAAGTGAAGATCAAAGACAGCAACAACATCCCAAGTTCAACAAAGAACAAGTCCTTGAGGCAAAAGGACCATCTCAAAATTTAAATAAAGAAATAAAATATTGCGGCTTAACACTTAAGTAAAATCTTTATCACAAGAATAAATAATGCAACAATCTCATAAAATTTGCACATTAAAATCATCATGTAGCCTTACAACAAGACCACCTAAGGGGAGTACAGAACTTGGTGGACTTCTATCACTCAAATAGCTGAATTGTACGGTGGTCTTAAACCACATAGAGAACAATGATAATCACCATGTCACGTTAAGCATTCACCACAAAACTTGAAACAACCTTACCATACTTCTATATCAAAAATCCAAATGAATAGTCATATGACCCCATACAACCCAAGGCGTGCCATTCTAAAAAGATTACGATGTGCCACAAGAGGAATTAGCCATGGAATATGATATTCACTTCACAAGTCTTACGGTTGTCATGTACCCAACTACTATTGTCCCATTACGCATACCATTACTAACATCAAGCTATCCACTTCACCTTCTACGGAGGGTTTACTTACGACCTTATCATTTCCTTTTCATGTTTCTATCCATGTTTATCATTAATTGGATGATCATTAGATCACAAGAGGGGGAATACTATTAGTCTTATGTCTTAATTTTGCCCATGCTTTAGGTTAGTGGACCTTCAGGCCTAGTGTCTGAACCAAAAGCTCATATACCACATGTAAGGACCCGACTCATCCTATATCAAATAACATTAAACTCTGATTTTAAAATGAATAAAAATTTTGAACTGACAGATGTAGGAAATGTGAAATTCTTCTAGAAGTGCTTAATGCATGATATCAAAATGCGATGAAACTTGAATTTAGTTTCCTAGAATCTTCAGGTTCTTCAAAGATTACAAGTTTTAAATCTAGTGAAGAGAGAATACATTACGAGGGAAGGTACATTATGTAAGATAACAAAGAAGAACAATGGATCAGTTCATACCTTAAGTCATGCATTACATCCTGCATTCTTTTTTGATAGCTTTCTTCTCCTCTAGTAACTGTATCCTTATCATCTGCACAAAATTAACTTAACAATCTCATGTTAACACAACTCAGTAATCACTACTCAGAGAATTAAGATCAGAATGCTAATTGTAGGACTCCCTACATCCAGGGGACCTGAGTACTGGGGGCATCCTTCACCATCCAGACTACCTACATACCCTATATCCATGGGATCAAGGCCCCCTCCTTAGGATGTGACTAACACGAGGAATGCAAACATGTAGTTCTATTTTGCAGTATGTTTGATGTAACTGTGAGCAGGTACCCAGCCCTTTCTAGGGTTATTCCTTGCCCCAGACAGTTCTTTGTCAGCTACCACCCACTTGGTGAAATAGGGATGGAAGTTAGTCTACTACCACAAACACCTAAAGGGGTGTTTATCAGTTAGTCCTAGTGTGGAGGAATCCTTATAAGGTGTCTACTCATGAAATCTAATTTACTCCCCCAAGCCAACTTAGGTAATTTTCGTGACTAAGTCCGTTCCTGATCCCCTAGTACTTTCACCACGATCTACGATGGCGAGGTGAGAGCATATGATAGATAGTGTTTCTAGATCGGCCTAGTTGCCCTATTTGACATTTCACATGTCCTCCCCGATCTATACTCGCATGTCAATAAACCTCATTTTCTGTTAGTATGCTTGAAGTGTTTTCCAAATGAGCATCATGGTAATCATTATTTCAATAGACTTTACCTAACTAAATTGAAGGAAGAACTTGCATAAAGAAAAGATACTAGTTTATAGGACATTAACGGGAACAACTAGCTTGAGCAAGTATCACATATAGAACAATATCAACATAAATAAAACTAATAGTTTTAAGACCACTCATAAAATTAGGGTTAACTGATAACTTTGTTCTTTAAATACAATTCCAAATACAATATGAACAAATTCCGAATAATCCTTGGGAAGCAATATGACTTTTGATGAATAGATAAACTTAAAAAGCTTGCAAATTCATCAATCAGATATTATCTATATAATTCTATATTATGAAAAGAGTGTTATCGACCCAGGTAGCTCAAGCAAATTTTATATTTGATACTTAGAATTCTAATCCCACCTAATAATATTTATCTAATTCTTAGGATTCTTCTAATGATTTATAGAGTAGAAACAAGATTCAACCATGCGGCATCTTTGCATATATTCACAAACCAAATTACTCACTCATACTTTCACATTCCCAATTATTCATACAAATAATTCACTTCAAGTTATTCGTAAACATAAACTGTAAAGGATACATAAGCTTTCAATGTAAGATGATATGATAATTAAGAAATGATTTTTAATATGGAACCTATTTGTGAGAAAGATGCCATTAAGATTTGAATGCATCTTAGGTTCCCCTACTCATGATTATGGAAAAGGAGGTTATCCCAAATTATAGGGACATGATTAAATAGCAACATTGGAACAATAGTTTTCAAGGGTCAAGTCAAAGGGAACTTTTACATGGTATCATACTTCACCAATGCTATTTGTGTGACCATGAGTTTTCCTCCTCCCCTTACAAATTAGAGACTCACTCTACAATCTCACTACATAGTACTTTTAGAGAGCTTCATGACAATAATTATGATAGTGTAATTGTAGTGGTAAGTGTACCCTATAGCATAATAGAATTCACAAGAAACATATGATTCTTATGCACTTGATGCTAGCAGATAACTCAGAGCTATATTCAAAGAAAACTCTCATATAAGTTGACGGTACAATAATTGATTCCCACATTATTTCAAAGGATGTGCTTCCATATGAAATATATTTTCAATGGTCTAATTCATTACATCAATATTAAGTAAAAGATAGGGAGAATTCTATCTAACCTATTAAAACTCATAGGTGAAAATTACAGTTTCATGTCAATCCCTACAATTGGTAACATGATTAAGTTAAAACACCTCATAGATGTTATGATACTAAAGGGAGGATAAGGTAATAATTCCTCCTTTAGAAAAAAAAAAGTTAAAGATCTCACATATAGACATGATGAGAAGCCCCTAGATGACAAGTACAATAGATAGGGTCTATTTGTTGAGGATGTAAGGATTGCTTGTGATGGAGAAGTAAATCAATTCCACCAATACCATTGACATCGAGAAAATTTATTTATGAGCTAGATGGTAAATTATCTCTTATAGATCCACAAAAGAATAGTTATAAGCAAGGGCATTGCCAATTAAGCTACTGTAAAAATTTTGTAGTGATTCGAAATTGATTTTGAGAGGCGTGAAGTTACGGTGCACCACTACTGGGTCCTCTTCCCTAAGCTACAAAGAAAATTTATCACAATTTGAAATCATTCATGAGATAATTTGTGCATAAGTTTTTGTTAAGGTTGTAATGACTGAAAGTAGCAAATGGATGATGGATGCTGGGTAGGAGTTGGTTCATGTACCAAATAGGTCAACTCAAGTGCTAAAGCAATACAAGATATACACTTTTATTCCCTTAAAGTAATCCATTCAAATCTGGCCTTCAAATACTAAGAAATATCATGGTTAAAGAGAGAAACATCATACACTAGATATATATAAAAATATAATACTTCCTAGAGTATTTTAGAAACTGCCACAAATTTCCCCATGTATCTACATGCATTCATGTGTGACATGTGTAGGACACACACACACATGTAACCACAATCAAACCAGCATGGATGTACACCGTGTGCACATGTACACTGTGCATCAGCTCTGCATGGGCTTTAATTTAATAGTCATATGGCCGTGCACAATTTTTTTTTAAAATCAAATTAAATCAATTTTTTTTAAGGTTGAATCAAATGGAAGGGAGAATTTTCAGTACACTGTAAATTCTAAAGGATTGTAGTAAATATATATATTTTAGCTTTTGATGCTTCTTCTTTACCCACAAACTATATATATATATATATATACATATACATATATATATACATATACATATATATATACATATACATATATATATATACATATACATATATATATACATATACATATATATATATATATATATATATATATATATATATATATATATATATATATATATATATATATATATATATATATATATATATATATATATATTGTTCTTTCATGTAGTCAAACACTTTATGAGCATATATCAAACTTCTGCGCTTGACATACATGTTCATATGCTTATTCTGAAAAGTTGTGCCTGTGGCAAATGCAAATTGCCTGTGAGGGATGAAAGAGTGGACTTTTTTTTTTTGTACGTTGTGAAAGTGCGTTCTTGAAAATGTAGGTTATTAGAGGAAAAATATTAAGCGTTTCACATTTGACAAAATCTCATACAGTGTTTCACCAAATGCAATGAACGAGCCTCCAACCCATTCAATTCACATTTGCCAGCGTGCTCCCTGCCCGTGCCAAAATGGCGTGACTGGCTGTGTAAAGACCAACTCCTCAACCTTGGTGAGCACCTTGTGCCAACATCTTCCCTGCTTGTGCCAAAATGGTGCTTAAGAATAGAGTATGGGTTTAGAGCATAACAGAAGCAGCGATTTTGGCTAGCTCGTCAAAATCCTTCAAAGAACTATCACCTCAGGGAATGCAATGATTGCAGGATTTCACAAGAAGGTTTGAAAAAGGCTTTTAAAACTTTCAAGCAAATACAATTAGCCAGTGTAAGGCCAAAAACCAAAACCTATGACAAAGTCTTCCCTTCTTGTGTCGAATGGGTGATTAAGAATAGGGTATGGACTTCTGTCAAAGCATGATGGAAGGCAAAATTATTTTTAGATATTGTGATTGAAATTACTCTGGTGGACCAATAAACACATCGTGGAAGTATAGGCAGAGCACGTGGGATCCCTAAAAAAAGTATGATCGCAGGATATGCACAATATGGATTTGATAAAAATGCTTTAGAAACAGTCAATTGGATTCCACGACCTGCCTACATCAATCATGACAGAAAGGAGATCTTTGTCAGATCTTGTTATTGAGAGTGACTTGGTAGACCTGCGTGTGAAATGGAAAAGTATAGACAATGTGAACCATTAGACGAAATCCCTCAAGAAGCGTTGCCTCCTGAAATACAATGATTACAGGACCACACAAATTGGATTCGTTGAACGGAGTTAGGGACTTTCAAGCCAATGGATTTGGTAGGCGTAAATTTAGAAAGCAAAACCTTGGACAGCGTACTTGTTGATGACTGTTTTGATGCAATCATAACAATAAGTTAAAATTCACATAAAATGAACTGAAACTATACTTGAAAGACAAGAAGGAATCATTTGGTGATTCAACTAATCCCAAGTCTACAATGGTTCGGTTGGTCAAGTTCAGTTGGTCAATGTGAAGCTGTAATGTTCAAGGGGCCTTACGTAGTTTAGGTTTATTTTGTGGTTTACTGGACTAAGAATATGCAAAGAGGTCATAGATTTCAACAAGTATTCTGTTTATTTGCATACAAGTGATACCGGGCTGCAAGTTTCAGAGGGTTTTCTTGGATTTTTTGTAGCTTTCTTCTTGATCTGTTTATGAAAACTGTCTACTTATAGCTCTGTTATCATGCTTCTTCAAATTTGAGACAATTTCCTCTGGATTTCTACGTTTTCAGCTAAATATTTCAGATGGGTTGGGAAAAGTTAGAAAGATCTACTCTATACCTCACTTAATCTACCGAAGGATCTAAGTGTTTCTGTTATGCACTTATGTAAATACCATAGTAGTTTGATCAAATCCACAGTAAAAACCCTAAATGTAAGTTCTGAGCATTTTCACAAACATACATTTAAAATTGCAAGCTCTCAAAGAAGATATTTCAAAACACAAAGAAGAGCAGGAGAACACTCAGAAGATAGATGCAGAACTCCAGATTCTATTGTATTAGAAACGAGTAGCCATACATGATTTACAATGTAAGAATGACTCTTAGTTTCATTGATCATACTACAGAGAACTTACAAGCTTTACAGATACAGTAAGGCAGCCAGACATTCCACGCGCACCTTACTGCAGACAAACAGGCGACCTCCTTCTTCTACTCTAAACTATGCTAAGCTATCTTGCTGTGTTTTCCTAGAATCTCTGTTGTGTAGCCCCTGTTGTTTTCCTAAAATCCCTGTTGTAGCCCCTGTTGTAAAGTATTACAGTGTAGAGAGGCACAATATAAAGACATTTTGATTGTCCTCACTACAGCAAAAACCTAACTGAACCCCTGATTCAAACCTCTAGTTATAGTAATAAATGCAGGTGAACCAGTTCTCAAAAATATCTCTGAGCAGTGTCATATCTGGGCAAAATATTGCCCCTTCTGGAAGTTCCGGCAGCTGGGTAATAACTTCTATTTGTCTGTTGTAGTAACGCCGCCAGCTGCAATGTTGTTCTTTACTTGAATGGCTTTGACTTTTGCATTTCATCTCTATCTTCTTGCTCCTGAGATCAGATCTTCTTCCTCCATGAGGTCACTGCATTGACTTTCCAGCTGCTTCCTCAACTGCAAGCCTGCAAGACAAGACAAGCAATAAGTTTCACATTTATCATAAAAAATAGCATGAAATTAAAATAAGCATTCAAATCCAGGTGACAGCGCAAGATGGAGAAAATCGGATCCAGAATCCCCTCAAAACGCGTCCAAAATGCGCTCAAGCTGCTCAAGATTCATGGGTCAACCATCGCTGACCGGGAAAATGCCAGAGGCGCCAAAAAAACACTTTAAAATTCCACCGCCTCATTTCCCGCCCATCGGCATGATCATCCCTGTCGGTGCGTCAAAAAACAGGTTAGTCGATATACCTCATCATCATGATATTCTAGAAATAGCATTCCCTCCTGAAGGTCCAGATGAATGTCATCATGATGTTTCGCTTCTGCATATTGGAGAAAAGAACAACAACATCATCATCATCATGTTGAAGAAGAATAGGAGGATACGAATATAATCACACTGCCGAGGAAAGGAAGATGATGGTGACGTCATCATGATATTCGGGCTTCATTGAAATGCTAAGGATGACGTCATCATCATGTTCGGTTAAGATCAGGGGGATAGTTGTGATATCGGGTCACCTAAGGAGCATGATCAGGATGATGAAGGTAATATGATCCTCTTGCGGCCAAGGTAACCCTTTCGAGAAAAATCAGCATGATGAAGATCATCATCATATTTGCTTTTGTCGAACTTGGAATAAGACGTCATCATCATGTTTGGGCAAACGGATCGTGCTTGAAAAAATATCCTGTTTGAAGGAAAAAAGATGATGATGATGATCATCAGGATATTAGCTTCTGTCGAACATAGAATAAGACATCATCATCATATTTCGCGAACCAGATCGGGTTTTGGAAAATATCCTGTTGAAAGAAAAAATGATGATGATGATGATCAGGATATTTACTTCTTCGTTATAAGATCGGGATGATGTCATCGTGATATTCGGAGCCTTCGTTAAACTTAAAACATGACGTCATCATGATATGCGCCAACCGGATCATGTTTGGGAAAAAATATCCTGCTGAAGACAAATCAGGATGATGATGATCATCAGGATATTTGGAAAAGGTCGTTTTTCTCGGCAGGAGGACTTGGCGAAATATCGGGCGCACAAACAAGATCATGATGATCTTGACAATATGACAGGATAAAAAATATGATGATGACGTCATCATCATATTTCGTTTTCGGAGCACAAGGATGAGTTGGTCATCATGATATTTGCGCCAGGGTGATATTACAAAATATGATGATGCTGTTGAGAAATGTAATATCGAACTCTTCTGAATAGATAGGGTGATCATCATGATATTACGCTAACCGGAGATCAGGAGGATATGAAGATGATGATCCTCTTTCTCGAATTATCATGATGATGATTCTAGCACTTAGCGAATTTCAGCGAATGACCCTCTTGAAAGACCAGGATGATATGAAGTCGTCATCATCATCTTCGTGAAGTTCAGCAAATATCATGATGATGACCTTGCGATAGGTTTATAGCACGCGCATGCAAATATGCCGAAGGTGGATTTTTCTAAGTCTGGGTGATCAGCATGATATTATAAGATCAGGTAATGTTGAAATATCATGATGATGCTCGCGATACAACAGACCACTTCGACGGGGGAACTTACCTTGACTTAAAGCTGAGGTCATCATGATATTCGAACCTCAGGATATTATCAGGGGGGCATTCAAATATGATGATGATGATGTTTATACAGCAAAACCGAGTTTATAATATGACCCTCCTAAGAAAATCATGATGCTGATGATGCGCCTGAGGCCATTTGACGGGTAAAAAGCACTACCACCCAAGATTGACGTCCGGATGTTGTGACTGCATGATTTTTATCGGGTGATAGACCAAGATCATGATGATCCTGTCAACATGACTTAGGATAAAAAATGATGATCCTCCTGCGAATATCAGGTTTGACCAAAACTTTGACCGTGCATAACTTCCACATATGGACGAATTTTCAAGTGAAGTAAAAGGCAAACCTGCATGAAATTTCAAGCTTTTTCTAAGTATGAAGTCACAGCAACAAAATATGAACTTTGACAAACTGACCTCATGATGATGACCTACCCCATGCAATATCATGATGATGATGCACCTGACCATTTTTACCAGACCGCCAGAAAGCAGAAAAAACACAAGCAGAAGCAAAAAGCAAGACATCAGCAGGGGTCCCCATTTTGCTAAGGAGCATAATGGGGCATGTTGTGAACATCACAACAGTACTATGCCCAAAATGGCACTCGAAACAGGGTATGGACGTCTATCCAAGCATAACGGGAGTGCTTTTGGTGAGAAGAGGTAATTTCAAGTGCCCTGGCCTATGTGAGAGCTTCAAAATAAGGTATGTAAGAAACACAAGCTTTATTAGATGTAAAACATAGGCAATGTAAAGATGTACAGAAAGCATGTGAATTGTATAAACCAAAATGACAACTTCATAAACTATCAACCATCACAATTAAAATTATGCATCAATTCTCTCTTACTAGACTACTATAAACAACAAGCATACTAGTACAACAATTCATCTTAATTAAAAAAAATAGAGAATTCAAAGGAAAGGAATCAAGATTGGGGAGAGGAGAGTTCTTACAGTTTACTCCAGCCCTCCAAACAAGAGATGAGTCCCCTCTTCCTTACAATTCTAGGCATTTTATAGAAAAAATCCATTCTCCATCTCTATTTTTTAATGATCCTCCACTCTCTTTGTTTAATGGTAATGCATCCTCCACTCTTTTTGTTTAATGATAATGCATCCTCCACTTTCTTTGTTTAATGATAATGTATCCTCCACCTTCTTTGTTTAATGATAATACATCCTCCACCTTCTTTGTTTAATGATAATGCATCATCCACTCTTGTTATTTTAATGATAATCTTATCCTCAATTTTTTAATGGTGTCCATATTATTTGTATTTTTAATTTTCAAATTAGAATGCAAAAATTGAGTTGTGACATCCTTCTCCCCTAAATTTATGCATCGTCCCGATGCATATATGGTCAAAACATATACATATAGATATAACCATTGTTGACTATCAGTATGCTTGCCTACCTTCATAGTCCATCCCACAACAAAGTAGTCTATCATAGAGTATCATCTAAATATAATTGTTGTATTATCTAAACATCAGTGAAGTTAGAGTTCATAATTAAAATTCTACTAGGTAACCTAATTAAACATATCCTTGTAGCTTGTCCTCGAGTCCGGAATGTTGAATGTTCATTTGAATTTTACTGTGTCAAGAATAAACACTTGTAATTCCCTTTAAAATTTCCATCATCAAAGATAAATCAACTTCCTAAGTGCAGTAAATAAAAATTTAGGTTCATTGATTCTCCCTTGGTAATCCAGATCATTATCAAAAATTTCAGTTACATTTGAAGTTTACTCCAACATGTGCTAGAATATATAGAACAATATCAACATATACAAAACTAATAGTGTTAAGACCACTCATAAAATTAGGGTTAACTGATAACTTTGTTCTTCAAATACAATTCCAAATACAATATGGACAAATTCTGAATAATCCTTGGGAAGCAATATGACTTTTGATGAACGGATAAACTTAACAAGCTTGCTAATTCATAAATCAGATATTATCTATATAATTTTATATTATGAAAAGAGTGTTATCGACCAAGGTAGCTCAAGCAAATTTTATATTTCATACTTAGAATTCTAATCCCACATAATAATATTTATCTAATTCTTAGGATTCTACTAACAATTTATAGAGTAGAAACAAGATTCAACTATGCAGCGTCTTTGCATACATTCACAAACCAAATTACTCACTCATACTTTCACATTCCCGATTATTCATACAAATAATTCACTTCAAGTTATTCGTAAACATAAACTGGAAAGGATACTTAAGCTTTCAATGTAAGATGATATGATAATTAAGAAATGATTTTTAATATGGAACCTGTTTGTGAGAAAGATGCTATTAAGATTTGAATGCATCTTAGGTTCCCCTACTCATGATTATGGAAAAGGAGGTTATCCCAAATTATAGGGATATGATTAAATAGCAACATTGGAACAATAGTTTTCAAGGGTCAAGTCAAAGGGAACTTTTACATGGTATCATACTTCACCAATGCTATTTGTGTGACCATGAGTTTTCCTCCTCCCCTTACAAATTAGAGACTCACTCTACAATCTCACTACACATTACTTTTAGAGAACTTCATGACAATAATTATGATAGTGTAATTGTAGTGGTAAGTGTACCCTATAGCATAATAGAATTCACAATAAACATATTGTTCTTATGCACTTGATGCTAGCAGATAACTCAGAGCTATATTCAAAGAAAACTCTCATATAAGTTGAAGGTACAATAATTGATTCCCACATTATTTCAAAGGATGTGCTTCCATATGAAATATATTTTCAATGGTCTAATTCATTACATCAATATTAAGTAAAAGATGGGGAGAATTCTATCTAACCTATTAAAACTCATAGGTGAAAATTATAGTTTCATGTCAATCCCTACAATTGATAACATGATTAAGTTAAAACACCTCATAGATGTTATGATACTAAAGGGAGGATAAGGTAATAATTCCTCCTTTAGAAAAAAAAAGTTAAAGATCTCACATATAGACATGATGAGAAGCCCCTAGATGACAAGTACAATAGATAGGGTCTATTTGTTGAGGATGTAAGGATTGCTTGTGATGGAGAAGTAAATCAATTCCACCAATACCATTGACATCGAGAAAATTTATTTATGAGATAGATGGTAAATTATCTCTTATAGATCCACAAAAGAATAGTTATAAGCAAGGGCATTGCCAAGTAAGCTACTGTAAAAATTTTGTAGTGATTCGAAATTGATTTTCAGAGGCGTGAAGTTATGGTGCACCACTACTGGGTCCTCTTCCCTAAGCTACAAAGAAAATTTATCACAATTTGAAATCATTCAAGAGATAATTTGTGCATAAGTTTTTGTTAAGGTTGTAATGACTGAAAGTAGCAAATGGCTGATGGATGCTAGGTAGGAGTTGGTTCATGTACCAAATAGGTCAACTCAAGTGCTAAAGCAATACAAGATATACACTTTTATTCCCTTAAAGTAATCCATTCAAATCTGGCCTTCAAATGCTAAGAAATATCATGGTTAAAGAGAGAAACATCATACACTAGATATATATAAAAATATAATACTTCCTAGAGTATTTTAGAAACTGCCACAAATTTCCCCATGTATCTACATGCATTCATGTGTGACATGTGTAGGACACACACATGCATGTAGCCACAATCAAACTAGCATGGATGTACACCATGTGAACATGTACACTGTGGATCAGCTCTGCATGGGCTTTAATTTAATAGCCATATGGCCGTGCACAATTTTTTTTTTAAATAAAATAAAATCAATTTTTTTAAGGTTGAATCAAATGGAAGGGAGAATTTTTAGTATACTGTAAATTCTAAAGGATTGTAGTAAATATATATATTTTAACTTTTGATGCTTCTTCTTTACCCACAAACTCTCTCTCTCTCTCTCTCTCTCTATATATATATATATATATATATATATATATATATCGTTCTTTCATGTAGTCAAACACTTTATGAGCATATATCAAACTTCTGCGCTTGACATACATGTTAATATGCTTATTCTGAAAAGTTGTGCCTATGGCAAATGCAAATTGCCTATGAGGGATGAAAGAGTGGACCTTTTTTTTTTTACTTTGTGAAAGTGCATTCTTGAAAATGAGGATTATTAGATGAAAAATATTAAGTGTTTCACATTTGACAAAATCTCATACAGTGTTTCACCAAATGCAATGAACGAGCCTCCAACCCGTTCAATTCACATTTGCCAGCATGCTCCCAGCCCATGCCAAAATGGTGTGACTGGCTGTGTAAAGACCAACTCCTCAACCTTGGTGAGCACCCTGTGCCAACATCTTCCCTACCTGTGCCAAAAGGGTGCTTAAGAACAGAGTATGGGGTTAGAGCATAACGGAAGGGGCAATTTTGGCTAGCACGTCAAAATCCTTCAAAGAACTGTCACCTCAGGGAATGCAATGATTGCAGGATTTCACAAGATGGTTTGAAAAAGTCTTTTAAAACTTTCGAGCAAATACAATTAGCCGGTGTAAGGCCAAAAACCAAAACCTATGCCAAAGTCTTCCCTTCCTATGCCGAATGGGTGATTAAGAACAAGGTATGGACTTCTGTCAAAGCATGATGGAAGGGGAAATTCTTTTCAGATATTATGATTGAAATTGCTCTGGTGGACCAATAAACACATCGTGGAAGTATAGGCAGAGCACATGGGATCCCTAAAAGAAGTATGATCACAGGATATGCACAATATGGATTTGATAAAAATGCTTTAGAAACATTCAATTGGATTCCACGACCTACCTACATCAATCATGATAGAAAGGAGATCTTTGTCAGATCTTGTCATTTAGAGCAACTTGGTAGACTTGCGTGTGAAATGGAAAAGTATAGACAATGCACTCAAACTGTTCGACAAAACGCCTAAAAGAAATTACAGTCTCATAGACTACAATGATCAAGGGATATGTGAACCATTAGATGAAATCCCTCAAGAAGTGTTGCCTCCTAAAATACAATGATTACAGGACCACACAAAATGGATTCGTTGAAACAGATTTAGGGACTTTCAAGCCAATGGATTTTGTAGGCGTAAAATTAGAAAGCAAAACCTTGGACAGCATACTCGAAATAGGGTATGGACGTCTATCCAAGCATAACAAGAGTGCTTTTGGTGAGAAGAGGTAATTGCAAGCACCCTGGCCTATGTGAGAGCTTCAGAACAAGGTATGTAAGAAACACAAGCTTTAACAGATGTAAAACATAGGCAATGTAAAGGTGTATAGAAAGCATGTGAATTGTATGAACCAAAATGACAACTTCATAAACTATCAACCATCACAATTAAAATTATGCATCAATTCTCTCTTACTAGACTACTATAAACAACAAGCATACTAGTACAACAATTCATCTTAATAAAAAAAATAGAGAATTCAAAGGAAAGGAATCAAGATTGGGGAGAGGAGAGTTCTTACAGTTTACTCCAGCCTTCCAAACAAGAGATGAGTCCCCTCTTCCTTACAATTCTAGGCATTTTATAGAAAAAGTCCATCCTCCATCTCTATTTTTTAATGATCCTCCACTCTCTTTGTTTAATGGTAATGCATCCTCCACCTTCTTTGTTTAATGATAATGCATCCTCCACCTTATTTGTTTAATGATAATGCATCCTCCACTCTTGTTATTTTAATGATAATCTTATCCTCAATTTTTTAATGGTGTCCTTATTATTTGTATTTTTAATTTTCAAATTAGAATGTAAAAATTGAGTTGTGACAGCATTCCTTTCTTGTTCTATTTTAGAACTTTCACCTTTCTCATATCCCAAGCCTTCTTTGACATTAGGACTCTTCTGACTAGCAATCATCTCATCAAGTTTTGCAAAGCTACTATTAAACTTTTCTTCAAAATTTTTTGCTTTCTCCAGGTCTGACTTTAGGATCCAAATTTCCTCTTCAAGCTTAGCACATTTTTTTGATTTGTCTTCTACCAACAGATTTATATCTTCTTCTTTTTCTCTTTCAACAACTTCCATTTTCAAATCATTCAAGGTTTCATTTGCTGCTATTAGTTGTTCAGTAACCTCCTTATATTTTTCTTTAAGCTTCTTGACATGCTCTCTTAATTTTATGATACATTCATCTTCTTCATTAACATTCTCCTTTAGATCTCCAATTTCTTTTTTAATTCTTTCTAGGTCTTCAAGAGAAACCTTTATGTACATCTTCCCAGATCTACCTCAAGATGTTAAGCTTACTTCCGAGGAATTTGGCTCTGATACCAATTGTTATTATGCACTGGACAATGGAGGGGGGTGAATCAGTTGTCCCAAAAACTTAAACACTTTCTACAATTAAAATCCACAATTATTATGATTTAACAATGAGTGCATAAAAATAGAAACTTAACCATGGATACAACATCAAATACAAGATACACCATAGTTTACGTGGAAAACCCCAAGGTGGGGAAAAACCACAGAGAGGATTAGCTATCAATATATATTACAATCTTGAAATAATGATGTTTAGGCTTGGTCACTCCATGGGCCTAAAGATACTAGCTTATTGCCATGAAGAACAACTAGGTCTAGCAGGCTCATTACCTCCACCCTAAACCTAGCAAGATTACAATAAGGGTTTTTAAACCCTACTAGCTGCTCATTACCTTGATGAAGAAAGCTTGCTTCCAATTAGGTTACACATGAAA
Source organism: Cunninghamia lanceolata (assembly GCA_027924645.1). Classification (NCBI taxonomy): domain Eukaryota; kingdom Viridiplantae; phylum Streptophyta; class Pinopsida; order Cupressales; family Cupressaceae; genus Cunninghamia; species Cunninghamia lanceolata. The sequence continues at coordinate 1,039,539 of BSBN01001670.1, read as the reverse complement.
ATTGGATACTTCTTAAGCATCTGCCACTATGCCAAGTGCAATAATTTAATATCTAAATTATGAATCCCAACTCTTCATACTCACTAATTTTTGTCACTACTCTATTATTCACCTATTCTCATCACACCCATGCATTCTCTATTATGTTTTGCCTCTACTCTTCTCTACCACTTCTCTGCTCTTCCTTTTAGAACTTTCTTATTATCTTCCCATCTTTTCTCAAGGACAACTTTTTCACAATTCAACTAGAAGTATTTATACACTACATCAACCTTGGAATGATCATCAAGGTCTGCATTACAATCACCAACCATTGGAACAATCTCCAAGGTTGGCATTACAAACATTTACAAAATATGTCTTGACCTATTACAACATTATGCAAGGGAGATGAAGTAAAAGTGCACGTGGATCACACTTCACCTTAGCTAGGACTCAAACATGATCTTCCACACTTCAACATGCTTTCACAATCTTCAAGAGATCTTTGTAATCATTGGGATCAACTAGGTTGGCCAAACTAGTTACACAACACACTATCCAGAAGTAATCTTCAAACGCCTTCATAATTCTTTCATGCGGACCAATGTAATGATGGGAACATGATCAAGAGGTATCCACAAGCATGTTATAATCATCAAGAGAAACCACACAACCTTTAACCACTTTATCCATAAGAATCTTCCCACTGAAACACATGAACTTTACTATCTTCGATTGTTATAAAAGAAAGATAGCTTATGGACCACCAAACCATGAACCATTGCAACTGTAGGAACTTATCATCATCCCAGACTTCCTTCTAGAACCACAGAGAAAAATATTTTATTGTGGAGGAATGCAGAGTAGAATACATTCTCACTGTCGCAATTGAACTCACTAAAAAAGTAGGTTTCTCTCTGGTGAACACAATTCACTTAGATCTTCATGTGGAGGGCTCATATCTAGTGTAGCATCCTTAATCATACCTCTAACTTACTTTCAATCTGTAAACCACAATTTTCAAGCAGAAATAAATGTAGATCAGTTTATGGGACTGTTCTTTAGCATGAACTATTCTTCAACATACAACTCACTATCTATACTGCACTTCTTTGTAACTCACTTGTTTCTTCTAGAGAGGCTAATTTTCTCAATATCCTCAACATACAAGTCTTCTAAACAAGTAATATAATAAGATATAGTTGACAACAATGATATGTTTACATCAATAAAAACACCGATTAGGCACATACTTGCAACAAAGGCATGATGAACATAATTGTTATAAGAAATAGATTGATGAATTGAAGCATCTTTTTACAAATAATAGCATTCAATTGCTTGCATCTTCTTCTTCTTCTTCCACATATAAACAATCAAGATCTTCTAAAATAGATCATGCAATAAAGATAATAAGGAACACAAACAAAAAGGCGAAGCACTTTGTGTAAGTACAAGTTCTGGATCAAGTAAATTGCTTCTTGATTCTTTAGCCTCTCATCATATGGCTTCATCTTAGTCTATGTTCTCTACTTTTGAGCCTTGTAATATGACACCTATATTGATGGGTAATAACACATATATGAATGTAATTGGGAAAGGAACTATTAATATTGGTGAAGGTACTTTCAATGTACTTTGTGTGCCTTCTTTGACCAATAATCTTTCCATATATCATATTACTCATAGTGGTGCAGGAAAGGTTGTGGAGTTCACACTTGATTTAGTTGTTATTATAGGCTTGGAGAGGACAAAAATTATTTCTACAGGGGTGGTTGATCATGCATCTTGGTTATATATCTTTTTTGTTTCTCTTCTGATGATAGTTTAGATCCTTTGGTTGATATTCACACTCCTTATGTGAATCATATTTCTGAGGAGAAGTTTGGTCACTTGAACCTTGGTATTCTTTCATCCTCTTTGGTTCTTGAGATTTGTGCTTCACTTCTATCTCCTCCACCTCCTACTTCTTCAAAGTTCCATGATTTAGTTCAACAAGATATTTATTGTCTTTCAAATACAACTTTGTGGGATGAGTATTTGATATGTATTTTAAATTTGTTTTGTGAGTCCCATCTTGTAGACTTGGAGGACAATATCAAGGACATTCATCTCCTCTTTGATGTTATCTCTTATGGAGTTGCATCATCTTCTTTATATGTGATGAGGAAACCTTCATATCCTCTTGTTCTTTATTCTGCTCTTCACTTATCATAGTTTATCATTAACCTGGAGTATCTTGGCCAACATTTGAATGACTCTTCTTTGTCTTTGAATCATGTTCTACATCAGTTTCCACCTAAACTAATATAACTAGTCTCAAAATAATATATGGATAATTCTCAAATTCATGCTCATTCGAGTATTCAAAATGATATTATAATAGCCTAGCATAACCCTCAACTATAATTATCAAAGCACGGATATAATTCATGAATATACAATCAATCATATAACTTATGATTAGCATCAATACATGATCAAACTCATTCCACTTCATCAACCCATTGCATACACACATACAAACCAACTATTTAAAAAGCATCTATCTCAAAGCACTATAAGGCATAAGAATCGTATTTAAGAAGAGTATGATGAGAGTTGCAGAATGGTTGGTCCTTGCACATTCCCAAAAGTTTATCCTAATATCTAAATCTATCACTCATTACCATAGATTAGATCCATGGGTACAAAATTGACTTAGGTTGTCTTTATAGTCATAGATTTAAACCTCAAACTTTTAAATTCAAATTTTAAAGTCACACCTTACCAACTCCTTCCTACTAGCTATTTTGAGCTAGCCTAGACAATATTTTGTGTGGATTTATGTGTTATCTTGTTGTATTTAAAGGTATTAATTCATTCATTTGAAATATGCTAGAAACTAGGACTCTTTAAAAGGTAATTCACATGAGAGCATAATAGAGTATCCTAATTACATCTCCAACTTGAATCATAATTCTAGGCCAATTACACACTTTCTTTTTGTCTTCAATCATTGAACAATTCAATAAATTCCCCATATGTTTATGTAAAAATCACCATTACATTTTATATTTCTAAATTTCAATTTGAAAGTACATTTTGAATTGTACTTTCCTATCTTTTTTATGCCATTAGCTACTTGCAATCCTAAACTTCCTTTGAGGAGTACTTGTTTAATCCCTAACATGGCCACCCAATCCAATGAGATTGAGATCTATTTTGATGCTCATGTTGTGAACAACCAAGAGGATAATCAAGACTATGATCATGATGCTCATGTGGCAAACCAATATTTTGCAAATGATCTTTGCTAGTTTGGCCAATTTTGAAAATCCAACATACCTAACTGATATGGCTCACGTCAAGTTTACCAATAAGTCATTTGGAAGAGAGATCTTACAAGTTGTTAGTGCTAATATTACTCCATCTATTGTGGTTAGTGTATCTACCTCCTCCCTCTCTTCCACCATTAATCCATCTTCTATCATTACTCCTTCCACCACCACCACTCATCATCATGGTGTTATCCTTACATCTACTAGTGTCCCACCACATAGCATCTTCCATTTTTCTACCTTCCAACCTCTATATTTCTCTCATCCTAACTACACTCCCCTTAAGATACTCACAATTCATATGATGTATTACACCTCTATGCCTACTTCATCTAACACTAGCCAACCTATGGCCAATCCTCTTAGTCCACCCACTCCAACTTCTAGCACTCTATCCCATGCTATGTTTATCCCCTATACATGCCTTTTGTGAGGCCCATATTTTGCATGGATTTATTTACTTACAATACTTTTGGATATGACATTTTATCTTATTACCATTACACACAATGTTATTACTAATATTATGTTACATTTGTATTTTATTGATTATTGATGATCTTGTAATTAATTATTAATTATGGTTTTAATTGTGTTATATAGAATTAGAAGTTTATAATTTTTTGTTACATGTTTATGATAGGTTCTTAACAAAGATAATTGTATATGTTAATACATTTTTTGGATGATTACATTTGGAAGGCTCCTAAGAAATCCACTATTGTGTTTTATCTGTGTGCCGTGTGATTATTTGCCCTTAAGTGATAATTTTATATAAAATAAAACTCGTATGAGCGGTACTCGTATGAGCGGATTTTTTAAATATATTTTATAAATGTTTAAAGGTGGAGAAAAATATTTAAAAAATAAGTGACGAGAAAAGAAACCTAACCCTAGTTTTATTTCTCTCTATTTATTTATATTCTGAATCTAGTTTGGGGTTCGTCTTTATTTTTTCAGGAAAAGTTTTGAAGAAGAGAAAAAGGACAGAGCTAGCAAAAAACATTTGGATAGCAAGGTTTCCCCTTAGCAAGGTTTCCCCTAACTTTGTGGAGGTTCGTCTTTCATTATCATCATAGAAATTTTTTATTTTTGCAGGAAAAGTTTTGAAAAAGAGAAAAAGGACAGAGCTAGCAAAAAAACATTTGGATAACAAGTTTTCCCTTAACTTTGTGGAAGCAAGAGGTAAGTTTTCATACCATTCTGAAAAGTAAGTAAATGAGTCATTTTAGATCAAAAAATAAATAGATTGGTTGTCTGTTTTTCTGAAGTATTTGTGTAAATGTGATTAAAAATATTTGGGTTATTTGGGGAGTTGATCTTTTCTTATTGGCTTAAGATCTGCCGGAAAAATATTTAGTTTCATTAGATGATGGCATGCCCTGATTTGGGTATAGTGAGTCCCATTGACTCTCCCTCTAATATGGATTTTGTGAAAATTAATTTGTTTGTGAGTTGGTATATGGGGTAGGTTGCTGTTGTGTTTTGTTGTGTGTGTGTTATGCGTGTAGTTTTCCTAGCTCTGTTGGGAGGTGAGGTGAGGTACCTTGGTCATGTGAACTTGTGAATATGTGATGTTGCAAATTTACACTTAATAGGGAAGATACATTCTATGAAAATGTTTGCTGTTAGTAAAAAAAAAATAAAAAAAATTGATGGAAATTAATTTCCCATGACTTATTGTAAAGACCTCTTTGTCAATCCTATATAAACTGTGTATTTGAAGAGAACCTTCTATTCTTGTGATTGTGAGTATGGTTGTAACTAACAAAACCTTTTAAAAAAAAAGTGAGTAGAAGTACTAAATGGAAATAAATAATAGTTAATGACAGAAAATTAGATTTCTTTCATTAGTTTCTATTACTTGCCATGTCATTTTTTTAATGTAGGCATATACAGGAAATATAAGAAATTTGTATGTATGCATTATTGTAGTTCTGTGTATCTTCTCTCAATTTGTGAATGTAAACCAATTTAATAAGCATCTAAAATTTATGTTTGTAGGAGTATAAAGGAATTGAATTGGCCTGTTTTCTTCATTATTGCACATTGATCACTACAGAAAACTACAAGCAAATTTGTACATCTATGGAATTACTGTGTTATGTACCCTGTTTGTTCAGCTAGAAATAATTTATAGATTAAGACATCTTACTGTGTTATGTACCCTGTTTGTTCAGTTAGAAATAATTTATAGATTAAAACTCTTGCTCATTACTGTGTTCATATATTCTTTATATTATCAATTGAAGATTTTTATACAGAAGAACTCAGAAATCCAATTGATATATAACCTATATTTTTTCATCCCTGTTTATTTTACCATTGTTTTATAGATTAAAACTCTTGCTCATTACTATGTTCATTTGTTCATTACCTATATATATGTTTATTTATATTCTTGATGCTTGTATATTTTCTGTACAGATATATAAATATATTGACTGTACAGCTGTGGGAAGCGGCCAAGGAGGCCGTGGGAAAGCCCCACCGCTATGGCCCTCTTGTGGCAGCCGCCTCCGCTATTACATCTTATTGTTTTTTTGTTTTATATAAAATTTATCTATTTTAATTTTTTTCCCCTCCCCCTCCCCTACAATTTATTAAATCTGTTTTTGATACAGATTTAATCCTGTATTTTCTTAGACTCTATCAACATATAGAATTAATATATTCTGTTCAATTTCAATCCATAGATCCTGAAGCATCAACAATATACAGGGTATATTTGGTATACTGTGCAGATATATAATTAATTAAATAAACATTGCTTTCAGAAAATAAAAAAAGCAACCATAACAAAAAAAATGATAGAACTAAAATAATTAAAACCCTCTGAAACTAGTCATATATAGATTATATGTGTAAACCCCACTAAGAAAACTTGGGGTTTCTGGATCTCAGATTTTCTGCAACCTTTTGTACCCTACAATCAAACTCCATCTAAATATCTCTTCCTTCCTCTTAGCACCTACATGCATAATATCTTCCTGGTGAATCCTGCAGCTGCAATAAAAATGAGAGATATAGATTAGGGAGAAAATTAAAACAAGGTAGTGTAAAACTTGAATTTTTATACACTTTTGATATCATTTTAGCAAGTTTTAATAGTTACTAAAATTACACCTCCACAACTCCCTATTTTCTAACTAACCTGATTTAAAATGAAATTAATGTGTAGTAGTTTAATTAGAATTTCAGATTTTGTTTTATGTGGAGAATCTTGTATGATATTTAAAATCAGAAAGTTATTTTATAATTATTAAATCATATGATTTTATTTAAATGTTAATTTTTTTCTTGTCTCTATGAAATGAAGTTTTATTTCAATTTAGAAATTAAAAGCTTTAGACTCTAATTTTATTAAAAATATAGAAATGTTATGATTATTTACTTATTTTATACAATTTAATTAAGCTAGGCCTTTTATTATTTAATTTCTTAAATATAAGATATTTAGGAAAATAGTCATCTCCTTTTCATAATTGTAATTATGGATTCTTTTATTTGGTCCATGACTACACTTAAATTATTCTGTTCATAAATTGCAATTAGGTTGCAATTAAAAATGACTTTAGATGTAAGATGGAACCTAGTGGAAAATTTAGACATTTAAACTGACCCTAGAACATATTAGACTAGCCATGTTAAGTTAGTGATACCTCAACCCTCTACTTTGAATACCTACTGAAAATTCATTCTATGAGTTGTTCCCTCTCTACCACCCGCTTTTGTTTCCTTTGACCTTCTCTTTGTGCGGCTTACATGCACTCGATTCAGTACAACTGTGTCATATGCATTTCATGTGCTTCTAAGTATAGAAATGGTTTTCTATTATTGTGTTATTTTTTAAAAAAAAATTGCATTGTGTTTGTACCTATTCATACTTGTGTGTACGGGTGGGCATGACACATTTAAATACTTATCTTTCCTCTTCTATGCATATTTCCCAACCTATGGTATAATTTATCTTTCTTAGCTATCATACTTATTCTTATATACACCATAGTGGCCCCCAACCTTCATTAGTTATCTCCCATTTTCCATCCTAGATGTACTAATTCACAAGATAGATCAAGTAGAAAAAGAGTGGATGTTAAACCAAATGGACAAGATAGTTTGGACTTCAAGGATGATACACACACACCCCTATCACATGAGATTGTTATACATGAACCCCTCCCTATGGGCTTTGCAACACCACAATTTTTAATATATGATGGAAAAGATGACACAAACACACATTTGACATTTTTATAGTTGCATGTGTAGACTTCCTATCCCAGGATAAATTATTAACAAAGTTATTTCCATGGACAAACTATAATCAAATTTGTCCTTAGATTTCATAATAATAAATTTAATATCTAGACAAACCATGATGTATTATTAAAATTATAAAGTCATATAATCCTACACAAGAGTGCATCATTTATTAACATGTAATGATATTAAAGTATTCTATCAAAATGGGCCCAAAACTAAATAGAAATTGGCCTGGGTAAGATAATTTTTCCATTACAATAAGCCTAAAATAGGTGCATGTGTATGATTACATTTTGTGTTCAAGATTGGTTACAAGATAAATAATGTCCTCCTCGAATTATCCTCCTACTTATGTTTATTCTTCTAAAGGCAGCTTCATAGATCTATCAAAGGGTTCATCCCCTCATCTCCTTGATGTGCACTAGTTTGATGCATGTAGGAAACCTCCAAACCTTACGAATTGTGTTTCTTTTCATTCAAAATTGGGGCTTTACGATGGCAGCATTTCTCTTTCTAGATTTACAGTTTCTATGTTGGCCATTTGTAACTCATCTAGTTCTCCTACATGTGAGTTCTCTACTAGGGCATCATATGCAAAGATCTTGGGCTCTTCTTTGAAACACTGCTCTTCCCCTATGATGGCACACATGACTAACCTAACTAGAGTAGTCATAAGGTGTACTAGCTAATTTAGTACTAGGATGAACACCATTATGACCCTTTTATATATACACATCATATATTTACTTTCTTCACCCAACACAACATAACTACGCACCTAAATAAACAAGTATCCATGTATTCAATAAGTTCAATCCAACAATGTAATAAGGTCCATCATATATTTACTTTCTTCACCCAACACCACATAACTACGCACCTAAATAAACAAGTATCCATGTATTCAATAAGTTCAATCCAACAATGTAATAAGGTCCATCATATATTTACTTTCTTCACCCAACACCACATAACTACACACCTAAATAAACAAGTATCCATGTATTTAATAAGTTCAATGCAACAATGTAATAAGGTCTAGTATAATTTTTTTACATATAATGTTTAAAAAACACTGCTGGGGCAATTACAACTTAATTCTTCACATAAGTAGGCTAAGTTCTAACAATTAAAAGGTTGACTGTTTACATATCTCGCTGTGTTCTATGGAGGTTCAGAAATTCAGTCTGAGTATCAACAATTTTCTTGAGTTTGAGAGTTTCATAGTAGAGCTGTGAATTTTTCAAGTGCTGAGTTTTTCTGTTTTGTATCTGTGTTCTGTGAACTTTTCTTTAAAGACATATTTGTGAAGGCTGTTATCAGAAATTCTAATTCTGGTTGTAAGCTATGTTCCCCTCTACTTTAATGAAAATAAAACTATAAATATTATCATCTAGAATACAGGGATTTTCTTTTCTGCTCTAGATTTTCTCTTTCCCTAGGTATGTCCTATACCACACTATTGTATCCTTTTTGCAGAGATTTTGCATGGAATTCTCTGCTTCTTGAATAGAAAATAATGTTGACAACATCCATGGTTTGTGATTGCATCTCCTTTCTATGAGTTATGGCTTACTCTCTGTAGTTGAGTTTGTTTAACATTGGCTTTATCTCAGTCAATGAAATGTAATCTTACCTTTCTACAGTTCACATTTTGCCACCATAATCATTTAATGATTTTCATTTTGGCTTCACCTTATAGAATTAGAATCAACAATTAGAACTATATGCCTATCTTTTCCTTTTTTGATCCCTTGACTTTTTTCATGAAACATGAATTTTCTCACATATAAATTTTTTTACAATCAAAATTGTTAAACCTGCTAGAACTTTGTGGACAAACAACTAATAAAATATTAAACCTACAGACTTTTGTTTAGAATTTTAATTGTGATATAATATAATAAATAATAATTAGTGTTGCTCTATTGTTATCCTTTTCGAAGGCAATTACTGTATTTGTACCATATGTATAGCAACTTGGCTTTGCTGCCAAGTCTATATAACTCCTTTTTATCTGGCAAACAAATATATTTTCTTACATAAGCCAATCTTGTTAAACCATTTACCAAATAATGGATCTAATAGAGAGTGAAGGCAGTTGATCAACGAATTAAAACCTTCTCGGATCAAACCTACAGTGGTAGCACATCATAATAGTTGCTGTTTGCTGTTAGTAAATCATTGTTTCTGAACCAGTTATAGGGAAATGAGATTAAGGAAGTTTGACTATATTTTCTTTCTTTGCAATGAAAGAAATACACACAAATTTGAATGGCAGACTGTAGTAAGGTTGAATAAACTTTCTCCGTTTGCCTTATGCAGGGATTATTTGGCATAGAAGACATGCCCACAAGTGTGAGTAATGTGGCTTCCAGTGTGATCGACCTGAGTAGTGACGAGGAGGATTCACTTCAGGAGAAAACTCCAACAGAAATACAATTGCAATCGTCTATAGGAATTTTAAAAGATGAATGCTCTGAAAATTTGTGTAATACACAATTAGAACAGCCAATTTGTACCCAGACAGTTCAAGATGCTGCATTTTCAAGATCAGCTCGTCATGAATTCGACTGGTATTTCAAAGATACCAAACCTAACCTTGACAATAGGATTCAAAGAACTCTGTCATCTGTATCTTTAGCTAATGAACAACATGAAAGTGGATTGGAGCAGGATGGATCGAGGCAATCTAATGGCATTACATATTCTGCTCTTGGTTCGCCATCTCATCATGAAAGCTCTGCACAGCAAGCTTTTAGTGCAAGAGATATTCAGCAGATATTAAATCAGCAGGGAAGGCAGACCTTGCCAACATCTTCATCAAGGTCAAATTGTCTGGGCCAGCCAGGCCAGGAAATTCAAAACAGCACTGATACACTTGGAATAAATCACAGTGTGCAAGTAAACCATGAAAACACAAGAAATGTTGGAAGTATGCCTGCAGTTAGTTCTTCCATGTCAAATCAATCTCGTCATGTTTCTTCAAACAGCAGTTTTCACCAATTTTGGAAAGCAGGAAGTTATGATGTTCGATATCCACAAAAAGAATCCATACCAGGTCCTTCTATACTTTTGGAAAATTTGCATGTTGCATATCTTTTTTATTATGAAAATATTGTCCTAGAAATTAGATATTAATTATCATACAGTTATCTGTTTTCTTATCTTCTGTGATCTTCGAACTAAGAATGTTGAGGTTCTAAGGAATGTCATGCATCTTTAGCACTGTTTCTGTGAAGCAATTTACATGATTCTATAGTAATCAGTTATGGCATGGATTTGGTACGTTCTTGCTAATGTGATGGAGTTAGACAACTTTAGATACTTTAATAATACTGAATTATTTCCTTCTTTATGCAGGTGGAATGTTTCATGTTCGTGTACATCCGAAGTTCCTTCATTCTAATGCGACCTCCCATAAATGGGCATTTGGAGGTTTGCTTCTTATGCCACTCTTTCGAATGATAAATAATGTCTATTGACACTCTCTTTCCTTACGGTCATCTGTAGATCATTTTTTATTTATATTAGGATCCACTGCTTGAACTGTAACGTTCAATTTTTCAGTCAAGAGATTATCTTAGCCTTATTGAATAGTATGTTGTGAGATATTTTCTCCAAAGCTCTGTTCTTATGTTATAAAATAATATTTTCTGTGAAGACAAATCAATTAATGTCAGAAGTTAATAGGAAATGATGAATCTATTGTTGTTGAAATAAAATATTGTTGTCTAAATAAAATAGTGAAATATAAATACAAGATATAGAACTGTTTGGAAATTGAAAATTCCAAAGTTACACTTTTTGACTCATCTTAATTATGATGCCCTGAAAAGGCAAGGCATATTAGAAGATTCCTTTGTATAAGAAACTATACAAAATGAGTGACTGAATGACAGGAAAATTTAAAATGGGAAAAAGAAAAATAAACAAAATGCTATGGCTATTTTACATGCTTATCATTATCTTCAAGGATGAAATATATGTTGAAGATTGTCAATACACAGTTGAATGATTTATTCCTCCTAATCAGCAAAGTTGTAATCTCAAGCTGCCACTTTTACCATATAATCTATGTGTCACTTGCACAAGGCCTAGTACTATTTCATGGTACCATTGAATGTGTAATGCATCCACCCAAAATGGGGTTCCCTGATGTTAATTCACACAACAAGGGTACCTTTTATCTAGACACAACATTATTAAAAATTATAGTATAAAAACTTGTGGATTACTTGTGAGTTGAAATAGAAAATGAGAAAACTGCCTATAAAGGCAAGTCTTGGTGAGTTTTTCTGAGTTTGAGCAAAAATTGGTTCTGCTGAGTTTTGCTGAGATGCGATTTTTTAAATTATAACATGAATTATTGAAAATTTAAGAAAGGTAATCATAAAGCACAACAGGTGCTCTTCCCATCATTCAACATATTCATTCATCTCAGCATAACAATCAAATTCTCTTAGTCATAATGTACATGTATAATTTATTTCTAAATGCATTGTACATAGTTTTTTTACAAATCAAAAAATTATAAAAAAAAATGTAACAACCGAATAAATCATTCCTAATAATTTTTTAACACTTTTAGAAGAACAAGCTACATGTACACAATAGGACATAGCATAACACTTCACTCCATAAGCCATCCAAAGAATAATTTTGTATCTGAAGAGGGATGGCTCACTATACAGCCATACGGCATCATAAAGTGGTCAACCCTACCATCACCAAGTCTAAGGGGATCTAAGAAATCACAATGCTCTCATTTCACTCTCCCAAGGGTACATAAAAGGGTCTAATAATAATCCAACTAGAATGACACTTAGGATAGACCCAGTCACGCAAGAAGCCACCTCATAATTATGTGGGGTTTTCCCTCTTTTTGCAGCAGAAAACGCCATAACAAACAACAGAAAATTTTCCCAAAAGAAACACAAAGGCATGCCCCTGGGATGCTAACAAGGAAGGAGGATGTTTTCAGCTGCATAATTAATTAATTTCCAAGTCCACTCATATTCTTAACTCTTGTAGTCCTTATTCCTCCAACATCTTTCTATGGACCAGCAAGCAACTCTTCTAAGAACCCCAAGTCCAACAGGGTAATTAGCACCAGGGATCAAGAAACAGCTTGTATAGGCTCCAAATCCTTCACATCCTCTTCCAAGGCACTAGCATAACAGCCTGAAATCAGTAAAATCCATGAAAATTGAATGGGATACAAACTAAGAAAGAGACAAGCCACCAAGAAAGACCATGAAGAAAATCACAACAAATTTTAGAAAACAGTCCACAACCAAACCGATCCACATGAAGTGAGAAGAAAAAATGATGCAATTTGCATGGCCAAGAGGACCTAACCTAAATCCACCACTTGAAAAAAATTGCACTTGCTCTTCTAGCTTCTCTCTCCTCCAACTCTCTTCCTTTCCAAATTTGTAATAAGTGTGTAAAAATAAAAAATTTCAGCCTATATAGAAGGAACCTCCTCCTTTGCAAGTGGAAAAGGGACATGTGCCCCTTTCGTTCCCTTTCTTGCGTGAGCCCCTTTATACAGTCTCCTAAGCTCCTAGGAGCTTACTCATGGCTAGAAAAGTCTCCCAACCAATGACCGACATAACCCCTAACTTATCCCCCTCAGGAAGCACCTTTCTAACCCTACCCACTTCTTAAAAGGGACAATAAAGTGTACTTCAACTTTTTATTTATTTTTTATTTTATTTTCTCCAACATCGGTAGCCTAGGACACAATTAATAAAGTGTGCATCTAAATGGACCCCTAAGTTCCTAACTACTAGTCCATCTAACTAACTAGTAATCACCAGTGTCTTAATTAAAAAGATAAAGGTGATTTTGGGAACAACATGTGAGACTAACACGGCAATGTGGTTTAGGGGATCCTCTTATCCCCTCTTCATTCTTTCATTGCACTTGTAATATGTGCACCCATTGCACCCATCAATACATCCAATCAAGATAACATACATATAGAATCTTCAAATAGTGATTTAGTTTGTGCATATATCTACGTATGTTATCACCAAACATGTAGAATGCATCAAAATTGGATAATAGAATAATTATATCATGAGAAAGGAGCATCAGCAGATATGATTAGTTAACTAGGATCCTATATTCTATTGATGATGATAATTGTCAATAAAGCATACTAAATCATTTGTGTTTCTTAATTACTAAGTGCAATCAGAGATAAACACAAAATAGCCTATACTTCTGGAAAACACACATTTCATCTTCATAAATATAAGATACAAGAGATGGTCTAGATGTTCAATAAATCATAGAAGTTTAGAACAACAAAAGTTTCAGTCCATAGGTCAAAATGAAGAAAATGTTGAGTGGGGCATAACATAATGAATGTCTTGGTTGACTGGTCCAACAATTCTTCTTCATCAATGTTTGTGAGGTTGGTTTGGGGATGATTTATTACTTCACTGCAAGTTTTTTTTTTTTTTTTTTCCACAGATAGGGCAATGGAAAGAACCATTGAGCTTGTTAGAAGGACCTAATGATGGTTGTAATGATTCATTTGAACGAATAGAAGTTTCATAGAGTTGGGGCTCTTTGAAAGTCAGATTGTAGTTGTAATGATTGATTTGAACGAATAGAAGTTGGGGCTCTTTGAAAGTCAAATTGTTGTATAGAAGTAAACTACAGGTGGATGGTAGCTGTGAGTTGAGAGGATACCTACAGAATATAGTTATTAGTTCTATGAATGGTGTAATTATTAGTTATTAGTTCTATCCATGTAAATACACATTTATGTAGTCAAGCAAGCTTTTTAAGTTTTCCATTGACTCCATTCTACATCTTCTTTCAGAAGAATGGTCTATGGTATGGGTCTATGTAGATGGCATATGAATGCCTGCGAAGAGCTTATCTTTGGAGTTCCAAATGATATATATTTTTCGTCTTACATGATATAGAAAAATTGTTCCTTACGACTATCAAGGTCATCAGAGAAAAATTGTTACTTACAACTATCAAGGTCATCAGATAATGGATTCTAGTTGTAACATTCTTAGAGAGAAACTTGTGCAGATGTTTCATTAATAGAAATTTTGTATTTGGAAGAAAAGAAATCAAGCCTTTTTCATGTTGTGCAAAGCAGGGGATGTTGATTATGAGATCAGTTCCAAGACAATGGGAAAGCACTCTTTGGTTCAGATTTAAATCTTTTATATTTATTATGTGTTAATTTTGACTGATATTAACTTTACTTTAAGTTTACAGTTCTGATGATCAAGTTTATTGTTCTAAAGCTTTGTTATTATCAGAGAGTCTGCCATTTCAGTGTGGTTGTATAAGATCCATAGAAAGGCCAGTCCCCAGTTAGATACTATACTGGATATTCTATTGCTTCCCTGAGAACATTTTTAGTTAATCTACATAATGCTTCTGCAGTACCATTTTCTTTTTTTGGAAATTGATTTTGAAGTATGTCACATTGTAATGAGTTGATCCATCATATTACCTTACCCAGCTTTTTCCAAAGAAAATCAGGAATACAATTAAAACTCAAATTCGATGTGTTTCAACCTTTATACGATCTGTTTACATTCTGAATTTGCTATGATTCTAGAACTACATTTATCTATTATCCTGGAGGTATTCATTATGATTTCTTTTTCTCATTTCTGAAGCTAGTAATTATGCATGTTTCTTTCTTTGTACCTTCTTTTGTCAGAACTCTGACTCCCTCCTGTCAGATTAAGGGGCAAGTGTGTGATATCTATAATTTTAGAGGTGATATCTTTCCTTGTAAGGATAAATGGGAATATCACCAAGCCCAGACCGGCTCTAGGGATAAAGTGGCGCCAGTCTGGGTGTGTTATAACATGCTTTATTGTGCTGTGGGGATTTGAACTCGAATCATTCTCTTTATGAATGCACCAATTTACGATTATACAATTAACCTTTGACTGTTGCAAAAAAGTAATGTTACTCTATTGTATGGGGTGTACAATTATCTTTTTTTCTGTTTTGGTGACTACTTTTTCTTTGTTTTTCTCCATTTTGTAGTCATGTTTATTAGATTCAAATTTAGAATAAATAATGATGTTATCAAAATAATATGTTTAAAGGTGGTTCTTCCTTGTGACGTATTTCCCACTTTGTGGCTAATTGTTGGTATCTCAATTTACCTAATCTTTAGTATATATTTTGTTGAAATTTTATTCTAATGAGTTTTAATTTTTGTTTATCATTGCAGCTATTGCAGAGCTTCTTGATAATGCAATTGATGAGGTAATGTGGATTTGTACTTTTTTTTTGGGTGAGATGAATTGCTGAGGCAGCTACAATCACTCGTTTGTGATAGTTACCACAGAGATGAGAGAAGTTCATAACTAATGTTTATTTTTTAAATATTTTGGTCAGTTTTGTTTGCTAAAGCATTGTCTCGATGATGACTATTTGTCAACTTGATGTATGATGTTTTGATGATACGATATTTTATATTTGAAGATTAGTGTTCTATTATTGTCTATATCAACTTGATATATGATGTTTTGATGATACGATATTTTATATTTGAAGATTAGTATTCTATTATTGTCTATATCATGGGTAGAAATTTCCCTATTGTGTTTCTTATTTTGGTCCAATAACATTCAGATACATCATGGTGCAACTTATGTCAAAGTGGACCGGATTTATAACCCTCGTGACTGCAATCATGCTTTACTTTTTCAGGGTGCGAACATTATTCTTAGCTTGCTATCACTATTTGTAAGAATTGGTATTGTATTTACTTTTATGAGCACTTACTAGTTGAAATTATCACCTTGTATTTTCTTTTGCAGATGATGGAGGGGGCATGGATCCTGATTGTATACGACAGTGCATGAACTTGGGATGTTCTATGAAGAACACAAACACTACCATAGGACAATGTAATTCCAAGGAAGATGAGCCACACCCGGCATTGCATAAAAAGCTCGAGTGTAGTTTTTGGAGGATAATCACATATCTATTAAATCAATTTAAGTGTTTATTGCATGATTAGGCATGGGCTGCTTTATGTTAGAAAAGATTAAACTAAAAAACAAATGCCAGTACACAGCAAATAAACCAGAAAAATAAATATAATTTAAAACAGAGAGAGAAGAGGAGAAATTTTGATATATTTGCTGAAAAATGTCTTCAACATTTTTTATTGAAAGGAAATTGACATATATACATAAAACATACTAAAAAGTAAACTAAAAGCAAAGATGGGAAACTTTCCCAAACAGAAAAAGGAATGTAGAAAAGTGTTTGGGAAACATTCCCAACAAACAAAACCAAATCTGATTTCTCCTATTTTAACATCTCCCTAAAATCTGATTTGTGGGATAGCTTCTCATCCCTAAAAGATTCTTCAGTCTATTGAAATCTTCTTCCTTCAGAGGTTTTGTGAAAATGTCAGCAACCTGATCTTTGGACCTGCAATAAAAAAGTTTGATTTCATTATTTTTAACCAGCTCTCTGATGAAGTGAAATTTGATGTCTATGTGCTTGCTTCTTCCATGAAAGACTGGATTTTTAGAAAGTGCAATGGCTGATTGATTATCACAAAGTATACTTGTTTCTTCCATTTGGGGCTGCATCAATGCTTCAAGCATCCTTCGTAACCAAACTGCTTGACAACCTGCTGAAGTGGCTGCCACATATTCTACTTCTGCTGAGGACAATGCAACAATGGGTTGTTTCTTTGAAGACCATGAAATTAGACCTGACCCAAGATTAAAAGCATACCCAGAAGTACTTTTCCTATCATCTTGATTTCCAGCCCAATCACTATCTGTATAACCAGTTAACCTCAAAACACCCTTCTTTTCATAAAAAATTCCATGATCTACAGTCCCTTTCACATACCTTAGTATTCTTTTACCTACTTGTAGATGAGTATCATGTGGATCCTCCATGAACTTGCTTATTAAGCTTACTGCATACATGATATCTGGTTTTGTTGTAGTTAAGTACATTAAACTTCCAACCAAACTTTTATACAAAGTAGAATCTACCTTTTTGCTTTCATCATTTTTGCTCAACTTCACACCCATGGCAATAGGTGTAATTGTTGGTTTGCTATTTTCCATCTTGAACCTTTTCAAAATATCATTTGCATATTTTTCTTGTGAAATAAAAATCCCATCACTATTTTGTGTTACTTCAAGACCAAGATAATAGTGCAACAAACCAAGATCAGTCATCTCAAATTCACTCTTCATTGCCACTAGAAATTCTTTAAGCATGTTTTCATTATTCCCAGTATAAAGCAAATCATCAATATAAATACAAACTATCATACATCTCCTTGCTGATTTTGTTTTATGAATAAGGTGGGCTCATAAGGGCATTTTTCAAAACCATTTTTCAAAAAATATGATTCAATCCTTTCATACCAAACTCTAGGTGCTTGCTTTAAACCATACAAAGCTTTCTTTAGTTTGAGCACTTTACCTTTTTGACCTTTAATCTCAAAACCAGGTGGTTGCTCAATGTAAATTTCTTCCTCCAATACACCATTCAAGAATGCTGATTTTACATCCATATGAAAAACTTTCCAACCCTTTTGTGCTGAAAGAGCTAAAATCATGCGAATAGTGTCCATTCTAGCAGCAGGTGCAAAAACTTCATTATAATCAATATCTAATTTTTGTTTGTAGCCCTTCACTACCAACCTGGCCTTGTATTTATTCACTTTACCTTGCTCATTGTACTTTGTTTTATACACCCACTTTACTCCAATTGGCTTCTTATGCGCAGGGAGATCTGTAATTTCCCAAGTTTGATTCTTTTCTATAGCTGCAATTTCTTCATTTGTAGCTTTAATCCATTTATCATCATTTATAACTTCTTCAAATGTAACAGCATCACTATCAGCAAAAAATGCAAAAAGACAAATATCTTCATTTACCTTTGTTGTGTCTTGATATATGTCAGACAAACTCCTTGATTTCTGCCACCTTTTTGGAGATTCTGAGGTGAATGATGAAGAACTACTTGATGAAACATGTCTATGACTTGGTGGAGAAAGACTGCCTTCTAATGAAGAAGAGCTTCTTCTTAATGCAAATTGTTGAATGCTACAACTACTGGCTTTTGTGTTAACAACTGAATTTTGTTTTTGATTTGCAGCTTCATCCTCAATGTTAACTTGTTGATTTTTCTCTTCCAATTTCCAACACCACTCCCGATCTTCAATAAACTTTGCATCTCTACTTATCACCAATTTGTTTGTCTCTGGATTGTACAACCTGTATGCCTTGGATTCTTCACTGTATCCAACAAAGATACATTTTTCTGCCTTATCATCCAATTTCTTTCTAAGTGCATCTGGAACATGAGAATAAGCAATACAACCAAAAATTCTTAAATGATCTACCCGGGGTTTGTATCCTCCCCATGCTTCTTCTAATGTCATGCTCCAAACTGAGTTTGTAGGATATCTATTCTAAATATAACCTGCACAACAAACTGCTTCTGCCCAAAAAACTTTAGGTAAATTCTTAGCATTAAGCATACTCCTTACCATATTTAAAATTGTTCTATTTTTTCTCTCAGCTACACCATTTTGCTGAGGTGTATACCTTGTTGTTAGCTGCCTTTTTATGCCCCTTTCAATACAATAATTATGAAAATCATGTGAAATATACTCTCCACCCCTATCAGTCCTTAAAATTTTGAGAAAATAACCACTTTGCTTCTCAACTAATTCTTTAAATTCTCTAAATTTCTTGAAAGTATCAGATTTATTTTTCAAAGGGTACACCCAGAGTTTCCTACTATAGTCATCAATAAATGTCAAAAAAAATCTCATACCAGATAATGAAGCAACCTCAATTGGTCCACATAGATCTGAGTGAACTAGCTCTAATGGCTTTGAAGCTCTCCAAGAATCTCTTACTGGAAAGGGTTCTCTATGGTGCTTTCCAACAATACAACCTTCACATTCTTCATCTGGTCTTTGGATAAATGGTAAACCTGTTACCATGTTCTTTTTATGCAAAAGATTTAGTCCACCAAAATTCAAATGACCAAACCTCTCTATGATCCTTGTTACCTCTTTTTTTGACAGTTTGATAACCTCTTTATGAGGTTTCTCCCACTTTCCCATATTGTTTGTGGAAATCAGTGTATTTGGAGAAATGCTTTCCTTCTCTTTGGCCCATGTGGTCCAGCAGAATTCTGAAATTTACTTATAATGTCCATCTATTCAGCAATACAAAATTATTATAGAGAAGAAAAAACTGTGTGCCAAAATCATCTGCAGTTTCATCCGTGAGTTTCCCCTCCAAAGCCAAAAAAAAATCCTCTTTGAAACGAGACCACCATCAACCTAAAAAGACCTAACACACTAAAAAATAGGACTGATGCCTCAGAAAAGGTGGTAACAGAAAAACAGACCAAAAATAGGGAAATCTAAAAATATAAAAGAATCACTCCCGAGTCCCCTGCAGCAATAAGAAATCTAAAAATAGTGAAGTCTAGAGTATCTTCGGTTACATTAAAACTTAAAGAAGTGTTGTGAGTTTAAGCAATCGGCCAATTCTTGTCATTGCAGACTATTTAAATACTCAACAACAATACAGAAATTGGTATACAAGAGCAATAAAAAAATGGAGTCCAGACTGAACAAATTCTTGTTGTAGCATCGTCATTATCGTGAACACACAAAGTTTAAGAATGGGTTTCTTCATTATAATGACATATGATATAAATCCCTCCAAATATTAGGCCCGACTTTATGTAACATTGGAATTATTAAATTGATCTCCTTAATGTAACATTGGAATCATTAATTGCTCTCCTTTATTCGTATCAGCCAAATAACACTTGCGAATCACCTACATCAAAACTGTTCCACCATTACGTAAAATCTTGGGTTGCAAATTCCTTCTACCAAACTCATATGCAACTGTGCCCATTTTGCATGAATATTTGCCCAATCACTAGGCTTCCTCCTCTTATTGCTAAAGAACATCCTGCAAATACCATCCATGCAACTCCCTCTTTCAGCATAGCCACTGTCATGAATCATGATCATAGGTTCAGACAGTTGTTCACCCCTCTTCAAGACGATACACCCTCTGGGTAGTGGGCACCATGTCTTCTCAATAAGGGTTGGTTTACTGTTTCCAGCCAAGGACACATGGTCATAAAGCAAAGCTATAGCATGCAGGCTATATAGAAACCCATAGAACACTGTGTTAAACAAAAACAAAGATAAAAGTGTCTGGTACCATATAGAAACCCTTAGAACACTGCACAAAACAATCTTTGACCTAAATGCAAATGAAAAGATGGACCTATTATAGATTTCTCCACGCATCAGGCATTGCATGTACGCAGCAAGCTATAACTAACAGCTTAAGTAAAACAAAAGTGACTCCTAAGTTTCCTTCAGCAAAGTATCCATTATTTACATCATATGTACACTGTTCAATTTTCATTGATGTACAACAAAGGAACAATGCTTAGTATTTTGTCACTAGTCTGTGTGTGTGGAAATCTTAGAGTCCATATTGATTTTGTCTTTTTGTTCTTTTTATAAGTGCAGGGACTGTTAACATGGAAAATGAATGTCTATATTTTGATTCTTTCATATGTTTTGCAGTTTGAAGACATTGGACCTCATGGAACAAAAGTAATCATTTACAATCTTTGGCTTAATGATGATGGCTTTATGGAGCTTGATTTTGATACAGACAAGGAAGTATGGCCCTATACTAGTGGATCTCTATTTGATACTATGCATTTAAGTCAGTACACAATGTTATTGGCTACATCGCTGGAGAGAAAACTGCCCATATTGAATTTTCTATCCTTATTTGTTGTATATTTTTTCCTAATAATCTTCTGAAGTAACTTGTATGCACTACTGTGTCTTTCATTGCCTTTCTGATATATGAATCATTCAATTCTATTTCTGTTATTAATTTCTGTCTTGCAGTGAGATTGAGAATGTTCTTTGTTTCTCTATTCAATCTAGATTACTGCATATTCCAAATTATTGCTATCCACTGTTGTTGGTGTTCAGGGTAAAGGCTGAAATCTGTTATTACTGTTGTCTTGGCATAAGTATAATTAACTAGTACTTTACTATGTGTTATTTCTATGTTGAATCTAGGATTCTAGACTATTCCCCGTGCTTTAAAGAGTTTCAATTTTATCTTATCCCCATATTCTAAGAAAAATTTCCATTATGAACATATGGGCTGTAAATACAAAGGAACTAAACTCTCTTTTGTCTATAATAAAGAATTATTAATAAGTCTTAAACATGTGCAGATACGAAAAAGAAGTATTCTTGGATAGAAGCTATTTGAATTGGCTATGCACTAACATGATCCATTCCTATGTCTACTAAAACTGGTAGCCACTGACTAATCTGAAATCAGACAATTATTAGACAGTATTTTCGTTTGTTGACATACGGAAGGGTTTGGTGAAAAGACCTGAAAAGAGTGAAATGGAGACTAACATTTGGATGGACTGAAGTAAAACATTTTAGTATGTAAATCATAGTTCGAAATTTTAGATGCAACAAGTACTCAACTAACTTTAAAAAGTACTTAAATTCCTTAAAAATAAACATAAATTTTATGGAAAATAGAGTCACAAAATGTATCAAATGAGTATAAAATGTTGTAGAAGATTTTTCTATATGATTTGAATACAAAATGAGTGCAATTTAAAATCATCATGCAAATACAACGATCGACCAATAAATATTACAATTTGCCTATCCATGCAAGTTACAACAATTTACAATTTCCTCTTCCTCATGTATGATCTAGTGAAAATTTGGGGTCTATTCCTTATAGTTGGCTACGACTCCACTCTCATACTGGAAGGTTGTATCTCCACCTTGAAAATGAACGGCAATGACTTCTTTTTGCCTCAAGTTTAACATCATCTGTAATGATTGCATCCAATCCAATGTGTCCTCTTTTTGCAGCATGCTCCTTTGCTTGACTCTCAAAATCAACAATCTTGTCTTCTATAAACATGGGGGTGTCCTCATCTTGTGTAGTATGGATCAATTTTAGGGCATGCACAAAGCCAAAACTACCTTTTGGTCCCAACAAGATATAATGTGTTAGCATTAAGGCTCGGTAGTTGCCAAGCCTAGGCTTGGTCACTACTGATCCATAATGCGCTCACGTTATGGCTTTATAGAAATAAAAACTTAAAGTTAAATTCTCTTTCTCTTTTATTTCAAATCTACATATATTTTTTATAATAAAAGACAATTGAGCAACCAATAAGAAAGAGTTTTAAGGTGTTAGTATGGTCAAGCAACAAGGTAGTGCAGAATTTAAGCCCATGTTAGACATACACCAGTACTATAGGCAATACTAGAAGAAAAAACAACAAATAGAGAGATAGAGAGATAGACGAGGGGAGAGGGACAAGGAAAGATAGAGATAGAGGGAGAAGTAGAAAGAGATAGAGGGGGGAGAGTGGGGGAGATGGAGAGAGAAAAAAGAGAGATAGAGGGATGGAGAGAGGGAGAGATAGAGGGAGGAAGGGATAAAGATAGAGGGAGACATAGAGAAGGAGATGGAGATAGAGAGGGAGAGATAGAGATAGAAATATATAGAGGGACATATAGAGAGAGATAGAGAGGACAGGAAAGAGAAAGGGGGAAGGGATATTGAAAGAGATAGGTAGAGAGAGGGAGAGATAAAGAGAGAGGTGGGGAGATAGAGAGGGAGAGATAGAGAGACATGGATAAGGAGAGATAGAGATAGAGGTAGATGAGGAGGAAGAGAGAAAGAGAGATATGGAGAGATAGAGAAAGAGAGGATAGAGAGATATAGGGAGAGTCTCTTTCTACCTATCATTTATCACTCTATCTTTATCCTCCATATATATCTCTTTGTCTCCCTTTGTCTCTCTATCCTTCCTCTATCTAGCTATCTATTTTCATCTCTCTCTCTCTCTCTCTCTCTCTCTCTCTCTCTCTCTCTCCATATAGTATTAAGGGCATAGATCTTCAATCAAATCATGCCACATACATCTTGACCAAACACAATAGATTAGTATTAAACACATATCTTGATCGGCACAGAAATATAAAGAAACATTGCACTTACAAGAATATGAATTACACTTAGGATCAATGAATAGGTCTATGAATAGGGGAGAAGATCTCATGGTGGATATATAGTGTAGTCACAGTTAGGAGGGTCCATAAAGTGAACAGTCCAGACTGTACAGCAAGAGTAAACATAATGGAAGCAACTCAATTATAGAATGCAAATGCATACTTAGTCATTTAATATATCATAGATTCAAAATACAAACATGCTAATAACATACAGGCTTACAGATCAGGGCTCAAAGGCCTAATTATCTAGTTAAAATACATGCACAAGATATAGCTTTGAAGCACCTTACAGAACAAAATCCTAAGACTAAAAATTCATATTATGATTCACTACTTTCCTAGGAATCTATTACATGATTATATATCATCTTTAGATCATAAGATTCCTCAACATTGCTCAAATAGACTACAAACTCCAATGAAAGAGATGTAACATGTGTACACAGATAGGTCGAACCTAAACTTATGGGAATCCTCCATGAGTAAATGAATCCATGTGTGGTTCTCAGGGAAGGTTGGGCATGTCCAAAAGTATCTTGAATGATGTGTAATTTAGCTCCACAAGTCGTGAACATGCTCCCCAAGTCTTCTCCTTTAGTTGTCCATCTAAGATTCTCTAAATGCTTTGCTCTGAGAAAAATAGTCAATCTTTTGATAGCGATATCTTTCTGAAAATTGATCCAAATGATTTGAAATTTGGATATGATGTGCATGAAGTTGTCTAGATTAAGTCCATCTCTGCAAGGTTTGAAATGAAACTATGGTAAAATGTGGACCAAAATACAGAAACTACTACTGACTGAACTAACTATACTAAATTGGGAAAATGAAAGAAACAAAATAAAATGCAAATATTTTTGGTTGATGCAAGATTGCTCTTGAACCAAGGATGCTCCTATAGCATACACCCAGGGTTGTTGAAAAAGTGAGTCCCTCACTTTGTTGGGGCTAGAGGAAAACCAAGATGGTCCACCTTAGCCTGAGAAATCCAAGATGAATCTTCTTCTGGTCTACCTTTCCACTTTACCAAATTTTCCATATTTTACTTTCCTCTGATACTATGTCCAATTCTACTATCCAAGATGTCTTCAATCTTCTCTAGTGCTCGTAATGGTAACTTCTTCTTCAAGTCCTCTTCAATGCTATCACTGAACTCTACTTCAGGATACTAATATAGGTCTTTAATGTTGAAAATAGGTGATATACTAATGTCTCCAGTAGCTCCACTTCATATGCATTTCTTGAATCAAACTTTCTGAGTATCGTACATGTCCAAACTTCTTCATCTTCAACTTGTTGTATGTCCCAATTGGAAATCTTTCTTTTCTTAGATATACCATAACTTCATCTCCAACTAAAAATTCATGTCTTCTCTTCTCATCTGCTTGTTCCTTATACTTACTATTCATCTTCTCAATTGTTTCTTAACTTGATTATATACTATCTCCATATGTCCTACAAATTTTCTACTCCTGCACTCCTCTTATCCTCCATTCTGATATCTCTCAACTCTGTTACTTCTCTAGGGTTAGTTCCTATCACAATCTCAAATGGTGTTCTTCCTGTACTCATGTTCACTAAATTATTATATGAAAACTTTGCTTGTGATAGAATCAAGTCCCAATTTCTTGCCTAATCTCCAACCAAGCATCTCAGCAAATTTCCCAAACTCCTACTCACTACCTCTTTGTGTCCATTAGTCTATGGATGAAATGTTGAACTAAACTTTAAGTTTGTCTTCATCTTCTTCTAAAGTGTCCTCCAAAAGTATCCAAGAAATCTTGTATCTCTATTTGAAATTATACTCTTAGGTAATCCATGTAATCTCACAATCTCTTTAAAAAATAGGTCAGCCACATGAACTCATCAATTTTCTTCTTACAAGGTATGAAATGTGTCATCTTTGAAAATCTATCCACCACTACAAATATAGAAGCATGTCCCCTTTGTGTCTTTGACAATGAAATCATGCTTATGTCTTCCCAAGGTCTCTCTGGTATTGTCAAAGATTTGTACAATCTAGTATTTTGACTACTTCCTTTTGCAACTTGGCATACTCTATAGCTCTGCACAAACTTCCTTACTTCCTTATATATCTGAGGCCAAAAGTAGTTTTTACTTACCAAAGCCACTATCTTATCAATTCCAAAATGTCTTGCCAATCCACCACTATGCTCCTGTTTTATCAGATTATCTCTCATTGAACTCCTAGATATACAAAGCTAATTTCCTTTGAACAACATATCCTCCTAAATGAAAGACTCTAACCACTTCTATTTGTCACAATAGGTTCCTTACATGTTTTCCTAGGTTTTACAAAATCAAGGTCTTCTTCATACATGTTCTTCAATTCTTCAAATCCTAACACTTCAACTCTCATCTTTGTCAGCAAATTCCTTCTTCTACTCAATGCATTTGCAACTTTGTTTGATTTCCCACTCCTATGCTTTAGTACAAAAGTGTAACTCTGTATGAACTCTATCCATCTCATATGTCTTTGATTCAACTTTATTTGACTATTCAAATATTGCAAAGTTTGATGATATATATACAACACAAATTTCTTAGGCAATAAATAATGTCTCCACTTCTTCAAGGCTTGAATTGTGACATAGAACTAATCATAAACTGAATATCTTTTTCTTACAGCATTCAACTTTTCACTGAAATATACTACAAGTCTTCCTTCTTGACTTCACACTACTCCAATTGCATTTCCACTTGCATCACAATCTACTTAAAATACCTTATTGAAATTTGGTAATGCTAACACAGGTTTCTCTATTACTTTCTACATCAACAATTCAAAACTTTTATCTACTCCTGATGTCTACTTAAAGTCTTTTCTATCACATCTCAGTTTCTTTGTCATAGGGTTACATATTGAATTGAAATTTCTAATCAACTTCTAGTAGAAACTAGCTAATCCATGAAATGATCTGACTTATCCAATGCTCTTAGGTGTAGACCACTCAACAATTGCTCTAACTTTCCTAGGGTCCATCTTTAATCCTTTATAGAAATCGTAAATCCCAAATATACCAATTCTTTCTTTGTGAAACTATATTTCTTTATGTTTATCAACAATTTCTCTTCTCTCAACCTCTTCAATACTTGTCTCAAGTGCCACAAATGTTCTTCTTTTGTCTTACTGAGAATTAGAATATCATCCAAACATACAATAACAAACTTAACCAAGAATTTCTTTAAAACTTCACTCATCAATCTCATGAAAGTACTTGATGCATATGTCAATCCAAAAGGCATCACTAACCACTTATACAATCCTTCATTTGTCTTCAAAGTAGTCATCCATTCATCTCCTTCTCTGATTCTGATCTAATGGTATCCACTCTTCAAGTCTATCTTTGTAAAATATTTTGCTCCACTCAAACAATCCAAAATGTCATCCATCCTAGATAATGGAAATCTATAC
Source organism: Cunninghamia lanceolata (assembly GCA_027924645.1). Lineage (NCBI taxonomy): Eukaryota > Viridiplantae > Streptophyta > Pinopsida > Cupressales > Cupressaceae > Cunninghamia > Cunninghamia lanceolata. Next base: position 1,012,412 of record BSBN01001670.1, on the reverse strand, counting down.
TTAACTGTGATCTTGTTGATTGCTCTAGATTCTGTACACATTCTCCATTCTCCATCTTTCTTCAGTGCTAGCACTGCAGGTACTGCACAAGGACTCAATCTTTCTCTGATCAAACCTTTCCTCAACAATTCATGTATCTATCTATTTAGTTCTTCATTCTCTATTGGTGTCATTTTGTGCATTGCTTTGTTAGGCAAACTAGCTCCAGGAATAAGATCCATGTGATGATTGATACTCCTGATTGGTGGTAATCCTTCAGGTATTTTATCTAATATGATGTTTCATACTCTATCAGCAACTTAGTTATCTCCTCTGTCTATGATTTTTCAGTTTCTGTCTTCAGGTTTTTTAGGTTTCTTAGGAATTAAAGCATAAAACATATTCCCATGTCTCAAACCAGCCAAAAATTTCCTTCCATTAACCAAATGGATTCTAGCAATCCCATATACTTCACTCTAGGTTCATCTTCCAAAGGAATCAAGGTAATTCTCTTTCTATTTGATGCTATAGTGTAGGTGTTCTTTCTCCCATCATGTATAGATTTTCTATCATACTACCATGGTCTACCCAACAAAATATGACATACATCCATAGGCATAATATCACACCAACATTCTTCACTCACCAGTACCTTATGATCATCCTGAATCCATGCTATCTGATATGGCTTAGGGTGGTTCAATCTTTCCAACTTCAACTTAGTCACCATCTCCTCTGAAACCAAATTACTAGAACCACCACTATCAATTACAACTTTACAACATTTACCTCTTAATTTACATCTAGTCTGGAACAAGCATTTCCTCTGTGGTGGTTCCTCATTTTTCTCTGCTTGAAATAGTGCTCTTCTCATGACAAGTGATTCTCGTTTCTCAAGTTTACAACTGAGGTTGATGATCCGACAAGTTTTTCTTCCACAATACTTCTCTTCCACTGTTCTCTATCTTCTTTCTTGTACTTCCTTGATGACATTCAAATGCTCTGTGTCTTTCACCTCCAAACTTAAAATAGGTTCCTTTGAATGTTCTACTATCAAGTCCTCTTCCACCTCTTTTGTATCCTTCACTCTAATGTGAATTAGGGTTTCCTCTGTAATAGAAAATTTTGTCATCTCTCCGATATACATTGCTATCTTTGTCCTCCTTCTTGAATGTGCCATCCTGTCTGCTCATGTTTCTTGTTCAACTTTTCTTCAACTTTCAAGGAAAATTGATATGCTTCTTCCAATGTTGTCATCCTCACTAAACTAAGTTCTTCTTGAATGTTTAATCTCTTGATGTATCTAGCAGCTTTCTCCTTTCTTGCTTCACTATGTCTTGTCCTTATGATCATCTTATGAAATTCTTTAGTATACTCCTTCACAAATTTCTCTTTTTGTGTCTAGTTCTACAATCTCTTCAACAATTCCAACTCATAGTCAGTAGGTATAAACTGATTCTTCAACTTTGTCACCATTCTATCCCACTTTATGATCTACTCTTTCCCTCTTTTCTTTCTATCCAACTAAACTTATTTCCACCAAATAGTAGCATGTCCTTTCAACTTAGTCTTTGCAAATTTCACCTTCTCTAGATCTTCAATTTCTTCATATTCAAAGTATTATTCTAGGTCATTTATCAAATCAATCAGTTCCTCAGGATTTAAATTGTTAGTATAATTTTGTACCTTCAATCTAGGTCTTTTTCTAATCTTTGAAATAGCTCACAATATCTTCACTTGATTTGATTCATCTTCTTCTTCTAGGGTTTCTTCATTTTGATCAGTGGATTGAAATTCTTCATCATTAGCACTTTCAATATTAGGTCTAGGTGTAAGTCCTCTTCTTTGACCTTTTCAACAACATCCAAGCAAACTAACATTGTCTTCATCATTTCCATCATCTCATCCATTATTCCATCCATAGTACAAATAGCAAGTATTCTCCTTAGTGGCATCTCTTCCTTGGATCAAGTGTAACTATATCAAATTTGGTGATCGGGATACAAGGTGACAACTGTCTCACAATCGGTGATCGATTGACAACACAAGTAGTCTATCTCAAATTTGGTGATCTATTCATAGCAAGATCTTATAGAATGCCTTCACAAATTTTGCTCACTTCACTCCCAATAGATTCAAACTTTTCTTTGATACCACTTGGTATAGTCACGGTTAGGAGGTTCCACAAAGTGAATAGTCTAGACTATGCAACAAGAGTAAACACAACAGAAGCAACTCAATTATAGAATGCAAATGCAGATTTAGTCATTTAGTTACATAGATTGAAAATACAAACATGCTAGTAGCATTCGGGCTTACAAATTAGTGCTCACAAGTCCAATTCTCCAATTACAATACATGCATAGTGTTGATGATTGTTTTTAGACAAGTCAACAATAGAGTAAAATACTGAGTATCCAACTCTCTCTTGAATAAAGCTTCTCGAATTCTAAACAAAGTGATCAATCGAGATAACTCCAAGGTTCATGTTCTTATGATTTGTGATGGATGAACTCAGTGAATACATGTGATCTTGCTGATTATCACAAAGGAACTTATGCTAACTTCTTCATACTTCCTTTAGCTTAACTCTCCTTACAATGTGGATGAAGTATTCACGATGTATCAATGATTAAAAAAAGGGTAAAAGATAAGGTTTAGGGAGCTAATCTAAGGTCAATGAAGCAATGATGAAGCACGAATAGACAAACTTCTTAATAAACCTAACTCCACTTCGCCAAGGGTGCCTACAACTACATGGACGCCAAGGGTGTCTACAACTACATGGAGTTGGTGCAATCTCCTAAGGTAAACAAAGGGTTTTCAAATCATGAAGAATCATATAAGCACTCATCGAATGGTGCAACCCAAACAAGCATCAATAACTGAACTTAAGCAAATGATGAGGCTTAGACTATCTTTACACAACACTTCACCAGCGATTAATGTTAAAAGCATGAGCTAGGAATTGATCAAATATTCAATACAACATACATAACATCAATGAACTTCTAATCTACTTCTAATCTACTTTGAAACATCTCTTCATTCCATCAAGATACAAGAAACCATGCTATTCAACAAGACAACTCTTAACACCAAATGAATTCCAATGTCGTTGCATTAATCTTGAGAAATATTTACAACAACTTCAAGTCCTCTTAGAGAATTTCGATAGTCTCTTCTATTCTACTCTTCTATTCTACTGCCTACAATCTAATAATTTACAAATGAGGCAACAAGGCCTTTATATAAAGGTCCAAGATTACAATGAATGACTTAGAACAATTCAGATAGCCAAGGGCTTAGATCATACCACCTCAGTAGGTAGTTACAAGAAATTGCTATTTTTAGTACATAAGAGAGGCAATGAAGGCACGTTTTCTAAGAAGATAAGGATAAGATATAATCTTTTGGAGTATCTTCCACGTGGGCATCGTCTTTGTCTTCTTTCTTGTTGTAGATACATTGAATGTGACTGAATGATGTGGCGAATTATGATTGGACTGATAATAGGTACATATCACATAGGTGCCACCTCAGCAAACTTGTGGATTTCAACTATTTATTCACTTTGCTCTGTGGTCATATTCCCAAATTGTATCATCTTGTATGATGTCTTCAATGTGATTGCTTGAACTTGAATGTTTGGGAATACTTTGTTGATCTTGCATTGGTCATCTTCCTATAAACTGGATGTGTATGATAGATGTTGCTCACTTTCTTAACACTAGGATTCTCCTTCTGCAGGGTATATGTTGATCCTCTTTTGGTGCATCTTGATAGAGAGTAGTAGGAGATGATGATGATGATGCTTCCTTCTTGATATGTAGAGTAGATGACTTCTCAAAGAGACTTGAATGTACCGGAGGAACTTGAATCTTTCTAGATGAATGTCTTTGCTTGATGATGCAAATGATGAAGAGTGTTTGTATGTTGGACTTGAAATGATCACTTGGAGCAGCTATCTTCTATCTTCACTTCACTCCTAGCATAAAGGTGGTTCAAGATTTTACTTCTTCGATACTCCTTAGCTCAATCCTTGCTCCTGCAACACAAACAAAGAAGCAACATCAATCCTTTTGATAAACACTTGATTTCAAAACACATAAGAATCATTTCATGCATTTCTAACTTATGCGTGTTAGATGATAAATTTGATCTTTGTTAGAAAGCAATCATAAAATTCAAATTAAGCATCATATATGGATGAGGCATTGGATGCCAATTTCACTCCTTGCCTAGAAACCTTCATAAAACATGAATTTAATCTCCATCCAAAGTGGCTCATTGGTTGACAATTTCATGCTCTGGTTAAAATTTCACTTTTCAATCTCTATTTTTTACTCCTTGTTCTAGGCGCATTGGATGAGGTTTTTGGTTTCTTTTTAGTTTTGGCACACTAGATGGGCACATTAGATGATGATTTTGGATCTCCATTGAAACTTAACTTAAAAATATAATTACCCCTCCCTTGATGATGGCGCATCACATGTGGTGCAATGAATGAGGAACTTGATCTTTGCTTGGATGCTCTTGCAATCATCCTCATCTAATTGTGGTGCACTAGTTGACGATTTTAATTTCTGGTTTCAGATCAATCACTTGAAACTTGGAACTCATATCATATTGAAATGGTGCCTAGGATTACCACTTTGTCTTTCACTTGAAGGATGCATTTGATAAACATTCCACCCAAGGCGCATTAGATGACAACTTTAATCTTCCCTTGAAGTTTCATCTTATGTAAACCACATCAGCCTTCTTGATCTAGGTGCAACAGATAAGCATTTTGAATCTTCTTGAAACTTGTCTAAAATTTACAATCTATACCACTTCCTTCAAGGACATTGGATAAGGATCTTGGACTTCTCTTAAATTTTAATCTTAAAACTTATTGCTGATTCCTAGATGAAGGTGCATCGGTTCTGCCGTAGCAGATCATGATTTTGGATCCTCTTTTGAAAGCCTCTAAATTCTCAACAAGATTGCCACATCCTTTGTCACATTGGATGCTGATTTTGATCCTTCATTTGAGAGTCTCTTATAAAACTTGAATTCATCTTTCTTTGAATGTGGCCCACCAGATCAAGCGCACCAGATTAGCATTCTAAATCTTCTTGAAATGTATCAAATTTTGAACTTAAACCCCCTTTCAAAGATGGCGCAAGGGATGAGGTTTTTATCTTCCACTTAAAACCTTCATAAATCTTCCATTCAACCTCACTTATGAGTGGCGCATTAGATGGAGGTTTTAAATCCTCTAAACACTGGCACATTGGACATCAACTTTGATCTCCCTTTGATTTGTACCAAGGTGGTGCACTAGATCCACATGTTGACATGTTGAATCCTCTTGATGGAATGTTCATAACACTTGACTCCATCCTCATTAATTGTGGCACATTAGATTGGGCGCACTAGTAAAGTATTTTGATCTCTTCTCAAAAGTCTCTTGAAATTCTACATTCTTATCCCTTGGTGCATTGGATTGAGGTTTTAGATCCTCTATTGAATGCTTTGAAAACCTTGATTTTATCATCTTTCATAAGGGCACATTAGTTCAAGCGCATGAGATGAGGATTTTGGTTCATTTTGAAAGTTGCAACTCCATCATCAAAATAATCTTCCTCACTTTGGTCGCATTGGATCATGATTTTAATATCTTCTTCAAATTACACTTAAAACTTCACTCCAACCTTGGTGCAATGGATGGGTCACATTGGATCCACATTTTGATCTCTAGTTGAGAGTAGCACACTAGATCAAGATTTTGTGCTCCCCTCATGTCTTGGCGTAGTGTATGGGAATTTTGATCTCCCTTCAGTACTTAGCCATTTTTTCAACTTTCTCAAGGTAAGGTATATTGAAAAATATATTTAAGTATAAGAAATGAATTTATTATATATTAAATATTTTTCAATATACCTTTCAGGATGTTTGAGATAGGTCTTGAATCCACCGGATTTAACATGTAGAATCTAGAATTTGGAGGATCCACCAGATTTCAGACTTAGTCAATTTTTCAAGATTTTCAGGATATCACGATATCAGACTTAGTCATTTTTAGGATCTCAAACATGCATTAGGATATTATGATTTCTACCACAAGGCTATAGACTCAAACACCACTGACTTCATCATGCAACCAACCTAAGACATCATCCAAGACTCAAGCAAAGCATCAAAGATCAAAAAAAGGGGGGGTCCCCATTTGTAATGGGGCGATGTGTGATTAGGTCACAACATCTAGTGCCAATCCAAATAAATGTTCCTGAACATTTCAAAGACGAAGACTCAATCTAGACTCAGAAACTTCAGACACTCTTCCTCTACTCATCAACCAGTTAGACGACAAACTCAAAATGGAAAAGAATCATAGATTGGATCAAAACACTACATTTCTTGATGTGTGATTAAAGATAAGTTTCAATTAAAATAGCTTCTTAAATGTTCCAAAGATAAACAAAAATCAAGTTTCAACATTTTCATGTACTCCCACACACTAGATCAAATAAACACAACTACCTGATCAAAGAATCAAAACCAATTGCCAACGCGACTATCTGTATTTGAGGATTCAAGTGTGAACACTTGCATTCGTTTCCATCCCTTAGAAACTAGGATCATCTAAACTTACCTATCTCAAGTTAGGTAAATTCATTAAAAATGGATGAATGGAAATATATACATATGGATGAAATGGTAAATGAGAAGATGCAATGACACAAAACAGAACAATGACAGGGCAGGTGATATGAAAATGATCAGAAATGGAATGACATGAAGTGGGGGGGGGGGGGGGGAATGTAATGAGACAGGGTGTCTCTACCATAACACCTGTTTCCCAGGTTTTTGTCATGGTACTTATCCAAGGTGCCACTGAAGGTGGTTTTCACCTGTGGACGAAAATTTTTTCTTTACTATTTTTTTTTCATTTTTCATTTTTTTTTAGATAACCATTACATACGGTGCCTATTTGCCAAGTTTTCACCATAGCAATGGATGGAAAGAATTCCTGAGTCTGATTCTGCAGTTAGCATGATGGTCCAAACAAAACCATGTCAATTTATTATACTTACGGATGTTGGCAGAAAATGACAAAATGATACGGAAAAAGTGGATTATGATGCAGATTATGTAAAATAGGTACGTGAAAAGTGTATCCAGACAAAAACCCAGTGAATGATGGGATATATTGGATGGTGGAAAATGTAGTGGAAATGGAAGTGGAGTAAATGGAATGAAAACCATAATCAACACTTGTTCATATCGACTTAAACTTTGAAGCTTGCAAGTGGAGGGGAAATGAATAAAGGGACGGGAATGGTGATTAATAGACAGGTGAAATGGTAACTTCATAACCCACATGAACTTGGAATTTTTTAGATATGGAAGCCTCTTTGGATTCGGATTCTTGGACTTAAGTACCCAGAGCTTTGCCTTTTCTAGTTGGAAGTATGGAATGAAATAGCCTTTGAATATGCTTTGCTTTGATTGCTGACATTTGTGCTAAGGCATAAAGATTATAGGATTTTCAAGAATTTAGTTGCTTGATGGGTAAAAGTCATCCAAAAATTTATTTTATGGAAATATGGGGGATGGGTGGAGGAATTGTAAGCTTCTCAATTAGATGACACTTACATTCATTGATCATGATTAGGAAATGGTTAAATGGATGAAGGAATAGGGTGGATGAAAATAGATAAAGTGACAAAAAGACGAATGGTGGAAGGTATGGATAGCTACATGCTTCTAGACTTTGCATGGGAATGGAAGTGGAATGGATACACATGCAATGGGTGAATGATAGAAAATGGTGGATCAATGCGTAATGGATGGGAATACCAACATCTTAACTTTACTTACCTTGCAGTGACCAAGGCTATATGAATAGATATTGACATGGATTAACTCCAAATGCTTCATTCATAAGGACTTCAATTTATCCTTTTGGAGTATGCAACAAACAATAGGACTGTACAAATAATTCAGACATCAAACATGAATTCATTATTTGATGGAAAGGGCAAAGTGGATGGAGGCTTTATTTCTTTCAAAAAAGGGGGATAAGCAGAATGAAATGGATGGAAGTATGCAAAGATGCTTATTATGGAGCGAAGTAAAAACATGAATTACCTTGAGATTTTCACTTGATCCGGGCTCACAAAGACTTTCCTAGCAACTTTGTGGATTATTAAAATATGTAAAGTATAAAACCTCAAAATACTTTAGTCAATATAGAACAAATGATTCATCTTCCAAGAACAAGCAGTCATGCAATCTGACACTGGCAATGGAATCCACAGGAAATCCATCAGTCATGACCCATGTTTCTCAAAGGAACACATAAGAATTCATAAAATTTAGATTTGCATTTTAAAGTATTATGATTAGAAGATAATGTTGTCAAGACACAATATATGATTAGTTTCCAAGTCAAGTCCAAAGTCTAACGAGATGATAAAGAAAAATGTTTTTAGACTCTAAGACTTTCATGAATGGATGTCTAAAAAATGAACTAACATACTATCACAGATTGAAACCAGAGTATGTGTGTTTAAGATAACATCACCTTCTTACAAATAGGAAACTCAACATGACAACCAACTAAACAACTAACACTAATCTACGAAAGCAAACAACAACAACTAAGTAAAGCAAACAACTACCAACAACTAAGCTAAGAAAAAGACAACAACAAGCAATCAAGCAACCTGAAAGAAAACTACTCTAATCAAACCAAACAAACAAAGCAAAACTAAGTTAAGACAAACTTTTGGTATTTTCAATTTTTTACTCCTTTTGTATTTTTGCTTTTCTACTTTTCTTTTTGCATTTTCTGAGATATAAGAGAGATCTCAAAATCTTGAATCTTTCTATCAAAGCCCACTTCAATCCACCATTTTAGAGTATCTAGTTGCTCTTGAAATGAAGAATATCCATATTCATGCCCTCCTTCTAGCACCAAAAATGTTGATGATTATTTTTAGACAAGTCAACAATAGAGTAAAATACTGAGTATCCAACTCTCTCTTGAATAAAGCTTCTCAAATGTTAAAGAAAGTGATCAATTGAGATAACTCCAAGGTTCCTGTTCTTATGATTTTTGATTGATGAACTTAGGGAATACATGTGATCTTGTTGATTATCACAAAGGGACTTACGCTGACTTCTTCATACTTCATTTAGCTTATCTCTCCATACAATGTGGATGAAGTATTCATGATGTATCAATGATAAAAAAAGGGAAAAAGATAAGGTTTAGGGAGCTAATCTAAGGTCAATGAAGCAATGATGATGCATGAATAGACTAACTCCTTAATAAACCTATCTCCACTTTGCCAAGGGTACCTACAACTACATGGAGTTGGTGCAATCTCCTAAGGTAAACAAATGGTTTTCAAATCATGAAGGCTCATATAACCACCCATTGAATGGCATAGCTCAAACAAGCATCCATAACCAAACTTAAGCAAATGATGAGGCTCAGACTAGATTTACACAACACTTCACCAGCGATGAATCTTAAAAGCATGGGCTAGGAATTGATCAAATATTCAATACAACACACATAACATCAATGAACTTCTAATCTACTTCTAATCTACTTTGAAACATCTCTTCATTCCATCAAGATATAGGAAACCATGTTATTCCACAAGACAACACTTAACACCAAATGAATTCAAATGTATTTGCATTAATCTTGAGAAATATTTACAACAACTTCAAGTCCTCTTAGAGAATTTTGAGAGTCTCTTCTATTCTACTGCCTACAATCTAATAATTTACAAATGAGGCAACAAGCCCTTTATATAGAGGTCCAAGATTACAATGAGTGGCTTAGATCAATTCAGATAGCCAAGGGCTCAGATCATGCCACCTCAGTAGGTAGTTACAACAACTTGCTATTTTTAATACATAAGAGAGGCAATGCAGGCACATTTTCCAAGAAGATAAGGATAAGATAGAATCTTTTAGATTATCTTCCACATGGGCATCCTCTTTGTCTTCTTTCTTGTTGTAGATACATTGAATGCGGCTAAATGATGTGGTGAATTATGATTGGACTAATAATAGGTACATGCCACATAGGTGTCATCTCAGTAAACTTATGGATTTCAACTATTTATTCACTTTTCTCTATGGCATATTCCTAAATTGTATCATCTTGTATGATGTCTTCGATGTGATTACTTGAACTTGAATGTTTGGGAATACTTTGTTGATCTTGCTGTGTTCATCTTCTTGTAAACTAGATGTGTATGATAGATGTTTCTCACTTGCTTAACACTGGGCTTCTCCTTCTGCAGGGTATATGTTGATCCTCTTTCAGTGCATCTTGATAGAGAGTAGTAGGAGATGATGATGATGATGCTTCCTTCTTGATATGTAGAGTAGATGACTTCTCAAAGACACTTGAATGTACCAGAGGAACTTGAAGCTTTATAGATGAATGTCTTTGCTTGATGATGCAAATGATGAAGAGTGTCGGTATGTTGGACTTGAAGTGATAACTTGGAGCAGCTATCTTCTATCTTCATTTCACTCCTAGCATAAAGGTGGTTCAAGCTTTTACTTCTTCGATGACTCCTTAGCTCAATCCTCACTCTTGCAACACAAACAAAGAAGCAACATCAATCCTTTCGATAAACACTTGATTTCATAACACATAAGAATCATTTCATGCATTTCTAACTTATGTGCATTAGATGAGAAATTTGATCTTTGCTAGAAAGCAATCATAAAATTTAAATTAAGCATTATAGATGGATGAGGCATTGGATGCCAATTTCACTCCTTCCCTAGAAACCTTCATAAAACTTGAATTTAATCTCCATCTAAAGTGGTACACTGGTTGACAATTTCATGCTCTGGTTAAAATTTCACTTTTAAATCACTATTTTTTACTCCTTGTTCTAGGTGCATTGGATGAAGTTTTTGGTTTCTTTTTTGTTTTGGCGCACTAGATGGGCACATTAGATGATGATTTTGGATCTCCATTGAAACTTCACTTCAAAATATAATTACCCCTCCCTTGATGATGGTGCATCACATGTGGCGCAATGAATGAGGAACTTGATCTTTGCTTGGATGCTCTTGCAATCATCCTCATCTAATTGTGGCACACTGGTTGAGGATTTTAATTTTTGGTTGATTAATCACTTGAAACTTGAAACTCATATCATCTTGATATGGCACCTAGGCTTACCACTTTGTCTTTCACTTTAAGGATGCATTTGATAAACATTCCACCCAAGGCACATCAGATGACAACTTTGATCTTCCCTTGAAGTTTCATCTTATGTAAACTACATCAACCTTCTTGATCTAGGTGCAGTAGATAAGTATTTTGAATCTTCTTGAAACTTGTCTAAAATTTGCAATCTATACCACTTCCTTCAAGTGCATTGGATAAGGATCGTGGACTTCTCTTAAATTTGTATCTTAAAACTTATTGTTGATTCCTAGATGAAGGTGTATTAGTTCTATCACAACAGATCATGATTTTGGATCCTCTTTTGAAAGCCTATGAAATCTCAACAAGATTGCCACCTCCTTTGTCGCATTGGATGCTGATTTTGATCCTTCATTTGAAAGTCTCTTATAAAACTTGAATTCATCTTTCTTCAAATGTGGCCCACCAGATCAAGTGCACCAAATCAGCATTCTAAATCTTCTTGAAATGTATCAAATTTTGAACTTAAACCCCCTTTTAAAAATGGAACAATGGATGAGGTTTTTATCTTCCACTTGAAACCTTCATAAATCTTCCATTTAACCTCACTTATGAGTGGCACATTAGATGGAGGTTTTAAATCATCTTAACACTGGTGCATTGGACATCATCTTTGATCTCCCTTTGATTTGCACCAAGGTGGCATAGTAGATGCACATGTTGAATCCTCTTGATGGAATTTTTATAACACTTGACTTCATCCTCATTAATTGTGGTGCATCAGATTGGGCGCACTAGTAAAGGATTTTGATCTCTTCTCAAAGGTCTCTTGAAATTCTACATTCTTATCCCTTGGCGCATTGGATTGAGGTTTTAGATCCTCCATTGAATGCTCTCAAAACCTTGATTTTATCATCTTTCATAAGGGCGCATTGGTTCAAGCACATCAAATGAGGATTTTGGTTCCTCTTGAAAGTTGCAACTCCATCATCAAAATAATCTTCCTCACCTTGGTCGCATTGGATCATGATTTTAATATCTTCTTCAAATTACACTTAAAACTTCACTCCACCTTGGCGCAATGGATTTAACATGCAGAATCTAGAATTTGGGGGATCCACCAGATTTCAGACTTAGTCAAATTTTTAGGATATCTGACTTAGTCATTTTCAGGATCTCAAACATGCATCAGGATATTATGATTTCTACCACAAGGCTATAGACTCAAACACCACTGACTTCATCATGCAACCAACCTAAGACATCATCCAAGACTCAAGCAAAGCATCAGAGCTAAAAAACGGGGGGGGTCTCCATTTGCAATGGGGTGATGTGTGATTAGGTCACAACACACAAGATATAGCTTTGAAGTACCTTAAAGAACAAAATCCTAAGACTAAAACTTCATATTATGATTCACTACTTTCCTAGGCATCTATTACGTGATTATATACCATCTCCCAATCATAAGATTCCTCCGCGTCGGCCAAACAGATTACAAACTCCAATGAAAGAGATGTAATGTGTGTACATGGATAGATTGGACCTAAACTTATGTGAATCCTCCACAAGTGAATGAATCCATGTGCAGTTATTAGGGAAGGTCACCCACATCCCAAAGCATCTTGAATGATGTGTAATTTAGATCCACAAGTCGTGAACATGCTCTGCAAGTCTTCTCCTGTAGCTATCTTGCCTAAGACTCTCTGAATGCTCTGCTATGAGAAAATAGTTGATCTTCTAATAGCAATATCTTTTTGGAAACTGATCCAAATGATTTGAAATTTGGATATGATGTGCATGAAGATGTCTAGATGCTAAGTCCATCTCTAGAAGGTCTAAAACAAAAATACACCAGAATATGGATGAAAATACAAAAACTGCTACTGACTGAACTAACTGTACTAGACTAGGAAAATGAAAGAAACAAAATGAAATGCAAATATTTTTGGTTGATACAAGATTTCTCTTGAATTAGGGATGCCCTTACATTAATATACAAGTCAATCAAATTAAGACTAAGGGTACAAATCATGTGTGCTCAATTTAATTTTAGCCAATGCTTCTAGGTTGCAACAATGATAGTCCATGCTCATAAATGGAACTAGGTCAACCTAAAGAGAATTTAGAAGCTTCTCCCACTCTTTGTCCAAGGGTGGATTGATCATCTATAAGAGTCTAAAGTGGCACTCTTGTTTAATGGTGCATTCATAGGATACCTCCTATGCTTGAGCCATAAATGTTTGTACAAGGACCTGAAGCTCTATCAATGTCTTGAAAACTAAGTGAACTTCTTTGATAAAATGAGCTAAGGACCACATGTTGAACATAGTTTATTCTTGGCTCTTCTCATTCACTAGTTCTAGAAATGTGGCTCTTCTCATTCACAAGGCTTAGGTGATGTGGCCTCCATTTTAGCCTTGTAATATGATCTTCACAAGACCTTGATGTGGTAAAGGGAAGCCACTAACTATTTAAGCTATTTAATTTGGACCTTTAACCTCTTGACCTCCTTTGATTCTTCTATTATATTCTTTAGGTCAACCTCCTTTTCTCTTAGGCCCTTGAGTGTCTAGTCCTAGGTGTCCACTTGATTATTTAGTTTTTCTATCTCATAATCTTCACTAGAGGCCTTTTCCTTTAGTGATCCTATTTCAATAGTATTGGCACTAGTTTTAGCCTTTTCATATGTTAATTATACCTCCAAGTTTTCCACTTGATTTCATAATACATTCTTGGTGGTTGTCTAAGTTACCATCTATCTTTTCCCTAGTGCCAACTCTATTCTTGCTTTAGTCAATTTCGTTTTAATCTCTAGGAGTTGCTTCTACCTATGTATCTTTAGCTTCAACAGCTTTCTCTACAAGTTTGGTGACATAGCCTTCTAATGCCTTTATTTTCACTTCAAATGCTTTAAGTATGTACAAATTTTCAAAGTCTGAAGCACTTTATGTATAGCTTTTCTAACTATCTCTCTCTCTCTCTCTTGCCCCATCTCTATCTCTCTATCTCTTCCTCTTTTCTCCCTAGACCTATATATCTATATATTTCTCCCTCTATCTTTTAATATCTTTATCCTCCCTCTTTCTATCTCTCTCCCTCTCTAAAGCCTTTCAACAAATCCATTTTGTGCATATCCTGCAACCATGGTAGTCCAGGAGAATGAAGATGCTACTACTATTCTTGATAGTTGGGAGACTATTGAGGATGCCACTCCTAGGGAATTTTAGGGGAAATCAGATGATAAAGATCTTCCACCCTCTACTAGTGTTGATCTTGTTGCTTAGTGTTTTGTATGTCTTTCAATGTTAGACATTATGTTTTGATTGCGTTTTGAGGCTGTGACATATTTTTTATTCACCTTTTGAGGCTATGAATGCGTGGGTGTGACTTTTTACCACCCTACTTTTTTTTGTGTGTGAATGTGTACTATTTATTCCTTTAATATAATTTAAATAGGATGTACTATTTATTCATTAAAAAAAATTCCTAAGAGTTATGATTATGAGTATAGTGATATTTCTAACTGCTAAGGGAAGATAAATAGCTAAAATTTCTATATTGTCGAGTCCAAAAGATTCTAAAGACATAAAGAGCTAAAGAATAGGTCCCTAGATTAGGGACATCTTGATGGAATCCTAGACTCTATCTTTCTATCCTAGGGTTGGTTGAACATCTTTGTACTTTGTTTTGGGATTAAGGGGATGTAGTGGGATGGTCACTGAGGCTTGGTCACAATTTTGTGTTTCCTTGGATTAACTTATTCATATTTTAGAATGTTTTTTCATGAGGCAAACTTAAAAACAAGATTTAAATGATTTTGCTTGTTTCATTGTCATTGGAAAAGTACCACTGTTATCTGTTGCTTTTGTTCCATGTAGTGTTTGATGTTGATATTGCATAATTCTATGTGTTTTATAGGATATAAAATTGCGAGGAGGTGGCAAACAATTCAACATTAAGAATTCACAATGGGAATTGCTCCAATCACACATTTCATACCTACTGTCATATTCACTACGTGTAAGTATGACAACCTTTTTGATATTGTTATATGCAGGAATATATATTTTTTAATTCGTCAAGGTTACATCACATACTGTTAAGCTAAAGTATACATGGATTGAGTGAATATGTCCTTGTCTTATTATCAGGCCTATGCATCTATCCTTTATTTAAGGACGCCATCAAATTTCAAGATTATTTTGAGGGGGTTAATGGTTGAACATCACAGCATAGCTAATGATCTGAAATTTTCGAAAGTAGTAACTTACAAGCCACAATTTGGTGCTGGTATGAAAGAGGTAAAGAGGAATTTCTATTCTTTTGTACTTTGAGATGGCTGTTTTTATTTCATGTCATGAATAATAATGCTACTACTCTTCCTTGTCATTTTTGCTTTCCAAAGCACATTTACTAAAGAAGTACTTGTAACATATACATGATAAGAATGTGACCTTTTATGGATGTGCATTTTGTTGTCATTTTGATGTTCTTTCCACAAGATTAGATGAAAATTATTACATTTATGGCTGCAGTTCTATCCTAATGCCTTTGTCATGTAGAGTTGTTGTGAATTTATCTGATGGATTTTTATAATATGTACATGGAGATCTGATTGATGTATCTAATTCAATTATATGCAGGTAGTAGTTCGAACAACCATAGGATTTACAAAAGAAGCTCCCTTTCTTGATATTGAAGGTTTCAATGTTTATCACAAGAATCGACTTATCATGGCTAGTAAAGAGCACCTTTACTTTAAAACAAACAATATGCATGTTCCATAAAATATTGGGGATAATTTGATAAACAGGAAAGAAATCTTTTCCATTTTAGACACTATATTTCTTCATTGTTTCTATTAGTCGGTAGTCATTTGTAGCCTTTATTTGCTTCCACTATCAAATACCTGTCAAATTTACGTTTACTTTTGTTTTGAATATTGTTATCTAGTATTGTTGAGATTTACTGATAAATTTTATTCCTTTTTGTTAATGCTTTCTTACATAGCCCTTTTGGAAGCTTTGGCAAGGTAATAGGAGTAGAGAAAGAGGTATCATAGGTATGTATTTAAACTCTATTTAACCCTCTGCCAATGTGATGTAAGTGAGCAAGATCTGTAGTAACATTATTTTGAAAAATGAAAGTCCATATCATGGACGGAAGATTGTGTTAAAATTGATTATTTTGGTAATGTGATTATAATCCATTTCTGCATATTGTAAATTTTAATGTGTATAACAGGTGTTCTTGAAGCAAACTTCATTGAGCCTACACATGATAAACAGGACTTTGAAAGAACTGCAATCCTACTTCGGTTAGAAGCAAAACTCAAACAGATGACTCATAATTATTGGTATGTCATGATTATTTTTAAAATTATGGGTTGAAGTACTTCTCTAACACAATAATTTAATACTTATAGTGCATAATATTTCCACAAAGTCACGTTCTTCACAGAAGCTGGAGTCTTCCCTGTTGGTATTATTTGTTTGTTGTTACTGAAGTTCGAGTCCAGTTTTCTAATTTTGATTTTAATCAGGCGGCTACATTAGTGAACTTTCAAATATCTTATACATGTCAAGAGGTCGCACTATCATGAAATATTAGGAATTATATTTTAAGTTTGTAATATGAAGAAAAGTGGACTGGGACACCTCCTCGTACTTATCTTAGGGGGATAAAGGGAGTACGCTCCCCCTCCCTTTCCATCTCTCCTTCCCCTAAATCCCAATTCTGGTTTCTTTATAAAAATATTGACACAGGATCTTGAAGAAACTTTTGAGATGTCCCCTTTTAATGTATATTTAATTACGTACAAGATTTGAAGTTATACATCAGAAAGAGATAATATGTAGAGGGAAGTGTACAGAAGGAATCACACAAATGTGAGTCTGTGCAGTCAACGTAATGCAGAAATAACCAGTAAAGGGCTGCTGTATGGTTTGAGGTTGGTAAACCATAAAATCCTCAAACCAGCTTCCGAACTACAAAAGAATCCTTAATTGGAGAGACAATGAATTGACAGAACTACAAAAGAATCCTCAGACTACCATTGTGACATCAAGAAGATCCAGCAGAAATCCATACAGAATGAGACCCCTGCCATGGACTATTATTGTGATCCCTTGCTACTGTTGTGATCTTTTTAAGTTCTAAGCTTCTCAAAATCAGACCTTTCTTGGACTACTGCAGGCCCTTTGCAGAATTACTGTGGTAATTGTTGTGTCATGGGATCTTGCACTATCATTAAATTGTTTGGATCCAACGTTAGGGCAGTTCTGAGGAAGTTTTCTAGTGTATAACCATAAACAACTAATAACATATCTATTTATAGAACTTTAGAACTATGTTACCAGAAACGCAACGGAAGGCTTCCGTTTCCCGTTTTAACGGGCGAAGGGCGAAACGCCGTTTCCATTGTGAATGGCCGTTTCTAGCTTGCCGTTTGCGTTTCTTCCCGTTGCCTTCTGTTTTTTGCATTTTCATATTTGATTTTAAGAAACTTCTTAAAAGATTTAACTAAAAATCCGTGCTTCTGTTTTTTGCATTTTCATATTTGATTTTAAGAAAGTTCTTAAAAGATTTAAATAAAAATCCGTGCTTCTGTTTTTTGCGTTTTTTTCGTTGAAATTTTGGTGAGTTATTTGATTTTTAAACCTAACTTAAAATTTTAATAAAAATCCGTGCTTCTATTTTTTGCGTTTCTATTTTTTTTCGTTAAAATTTTGGTGAGTTATTTGATTTTTAAACCTAACTTAAAATTTTAAACTTAAGTTGTGCCCTTTTCTTTATTTACTTAACGTTATTTAATATGAATTTGTTTTATTTTTAAAATGTTTTATATTTATTCTTATTTTTATTTTTATTAGATATAATAATTAAAGTTAGAATATATAATTATATTTATAATTTTTGGATTTTTAAATTAATTTAGAAATATATTTTAAATATAAATATATATTTTAATTTTTATAATTATATTTATGAAAATATATATGTATATAAAATTCGTTTCTTATATGCAACCTCTAGATACTCCGTTTCGGTTGCCGTTTTCGTTTCTCATTTCTGGTAACATAACTTTACAAGCCAGCTGACAAAATCTGTAGAGGAAGGCTGTCGTTCTAGTTCCTGCAAATGTCCCGTAAGACACCCGGACAAGCTCCTCAAAGGATTGGGGAGAAAGGGATCAACTATCAACATGATCAGCTCCTAGGTCTCAAACGGATAGAGGAGAGAAAGAGAAAAGAGTAAGTTTTTCAGAACAAACTTTAGTGAACAGGAGGACTCCCCTTCCACCTCAAGGCACCGCTTTCAGGGAGGCCAGATATGGTCAGTATAGGAACTCCCACAACAGGTCGCATCAAAGAGACTTCAAAAGAAGCCAGGGTAGAAGAAGAACTTTTCAGAAAGGAAGGAGGTTTTTTAACCAGAAGAATTACAAAGGAGGCCCTGACTTCCAAAACAGAAGCAGTGGGGAGCAGTCAGAGAGAAGGGTATCTGAGGTTAGACCCAAAATCGCAGAGGTGATAAGAAAAAATCCTGTTGAGGTCTTGGTTTCACTGCCAGATGATGCTTTGAAGGAGAGACAAGAAATTCTAAAGGAAAAAGCCTTTATAGGTAAGGTAGTGAATACCCATTATTGTTCTGATGATTTCCTAACTTGGGCAAAAGATTCTTGGGGTAAAATGGAAGAGATTGATCATCTAGGAAATGGGTCTTTTACTTTCATCTGTACCGACCAAATGCAGAGGGACAAAACCTTAGATAAGATTCTGTGGAAGTATGGAGATAATTGTGTTTACTGTCAACCGTGGAAAGCCAATTTTTCCTCAGGGACAGAGAAGATTCCTTTTTTACCCATGTGGGTTCAAATTTCAAATTTACCAGCAGAATATAGAACTCCGGAAATTCTGAAATTGATACGCGAATCCATGGGAGACTGTCAAGACATTGTTTTAAACAAAGAACCAAGTTGGACTTCAGATGTAAGATTAACGATTCTCATGAGGATGGCTAAAGAATTTCCCAAGAAGGTAAATATAGCAAGCACTGAAGGTGTTTGGGAACAGGACGTCTTTCTTTGAGGTGCCATTGGATTTGAAGCAAGCTCTGGAGAACTCTTCAGATGGTGATCAAAGAGATAACGGGGATGTTCAATCCCTCAGTCAGGGCTTGAATATCCCTCAGGGGCTGGGAGCTTCTAGAATGGAGAATGTACCTTCACATTACCTTCAGGAAGAAGATTTTTCTCTTCAAATCCTGGAAAGGCCCTTGGAGAGTTTACCTCTTCAAGAGAAAGATCCTTTAGAGACTCATTGTCATTCAGACTTTGTAGAACTTCAATCTATCTCTGCAGAGAATCTTCAAGAGTACCAGGAGTGTCTAAATGGTGAGAATGCTAAGGATCTTGGAAAAGAAGATGGCCTGGGCAAATCAAAAAAGGACCCGTCTGAAGGGTCTCAGGAAAACCTGTAGAGAATGGGGAAGGTTCTGAGCGTCCAGACATTAAATTGCAGGTATTGTATGAGAAAGCTATTTCGAAGTTTACAAATTCTTTGTATGAAGAATTGGCAGAGGAAGTTCTGCAAGAAGATGAGTCTCTCCTCGACACGTCCTCTCCAGGTATACATCAAACTCTTATGGCTGCCAAAAATGCAAAGAACACACCCTCTAGGAGGAGTTTAAGACAGAAGAAAGGAAAGGAACTTTATGAGATTCTAGGACACATGGAAAAAGTTTCTCCCAAAACATCTAAAAAGAGGGGAGCAGGAAGCTCTCCTTAGGAGCAATGAAACTCCTCACGTGGAATGTTAGGGGCTTAAATACCCCTAACAAAAGACGTCTCATCAAGTCCCAACTTGATGGGGCAAGAGCAGATATATTGATGTTGCAAGAAACTAAATTAGATGCTGATGCTGCATCTTTTTTCTTTAGCAAATGGAAAGATTGGGAAGTAGAAACACATCCATCTAATGGCTCCTCGGGTGGTTTAGCAATTCTATGGAATAAGAACTTACCAAAGTTCGAGGTAGTGGGCAACAGAGACCACTGGATCCTGGGGAAATTCCCGGGAGTTTTCTTTGGGAAAGACTTGTGGACTATGAACGTTTATGGTCCTTCAGGAGCAAACCAGAAATCCCATCTCTGGTCACACTTGTCAAAGCTCTTGCAAAAGTTAAGAAATGAGGTGGTCATTTTGGGCGGTGACTTCAACGTGTTTTTGGACGGGTCAGAAAAACAAGGTGGCTCTTCGGAGTCTTCTCAATTGATATCAGATTTTGGGGCCTTTGTTAACACTTGTTGCTTACAGAATTGTAGGTCGTCCAATGGGATCTTCACATGGTCAAATAGAAGAAATGATGGTTCAGGAGTAATAGAAAGGTTGGACAGGTTTCTTCTCTCTTGACAGTGTATTCTAGGAAACTTGAGCTTCTTTTCCTCTAGCCTCCCATTTACAGGTTCTGACCACTTCCCAGTGAGCCTTTCTTTTGGAGGATCTCAAAAAGGTATGAGTATTTTTTTCCGGTTCCAAGAAATGTGGTTTAGGGGCCCTGATTTCATTCCCAATCTTCAAATTTGGTGGAAGCCAGCTCCTTTTGTAAAATGTTCTAGAATGTTTCAATTAGCCAAAAAATTAGAATTTGTTAAAAAGAAGATTCTAGAATGGAATAAGTCCCACTTCAAGAACATTTTTTCAGAGAAGAAAAGAATTTTAATTGATCTATCACTAATTGAAGAAGAAATATTTCAAGGGGGGATGAACCAAGCCTCTTTTCAAACAGATAAACTCCTCTGCTCTTAGCTTGAAGAGGTTTTATTGAGAAAAGAAATCTTCTGATGTCAAAAATCTAGAGAACCCTAGTTGAAAGAGGGTGAAAGAAATACTTCCTATTTTCACTTGTCAACTAAAGCTCGCAAGCAGAGTTCTAGGATTCACTGCATTAAGAAGGATGGTAGTTCATTCGTTCAGAACTTGGAAGAGATAAGAGAAGAGGCACGGTCTTTCTTCAAGCATCTTCTTTCCTCAAGCATTTCTCACTCCAGGATAGATTTCAACAGCTTCAACCTCCCTAAGAAACTTTCAGAAGAGGATAATCAAGAGCTTCAAAAGGATTTTATGGTAGAGGAAATAAAAGCTGTGGTTTTTTCTCTAAATGGGGATAAAGCTCTAGGTCCAACGGTTGGTCAGGCCTGTTTTTTCAAAAGTGCTGGGATTTTGTCGGTCAAAATGTTTTTCTAGCAGTCGAGGAGTCCATGAAGTTTGGCAATGTTCTCAAGGAGTTTAATCGCACCTGGCTAGTTTTGATACCAAAGGTATGCTCGCCATCTTCTTTTGAAGAATTCAGACTGATCTCACTTTGCAATTTCATTTACAAGGTCATTTCTAAAGTGGCAGCATTGAGATTGGCATCCATTCTCCCACAAATCATCTCAGATGGACAAAGAGGTTTTGTGCCTAGGAGAGAGACAGCAGAAGGAGCAATTCTTGCTCGCAAAATCCTACACTCAATCAACAAAGAAAGGTTACCCAGTATGGTGTTAAAGTTGGACATGTCCAAGGCATATGACAGGGTCGAATGGGACTTTCTCCATTTTGTTCTATCCTCTCTTGGCTTTTCTACACGCTGGTTAAAATGGGTCTTTTCTAGGATCAGAGGGGTAAATAGTTCAGTTCTGATTAATGGCAGTGAATCCCCCTATTTCCAAACTTCAAGGGTTTGAGACAGGGAGATCCCATATCCCCTTATCTCTTTATTCTGATGACTGAAGCACTAATTTGGTTGATAAGACAAGCAAACAATAACAGAATTTGGAAAGGAATAAAGGCTAAAGCTTTTAGCATCCCTGTGACTCATGCTCTTTTTGCTGATGATACCATTATTTTTGGTAAAGCCAGTACGAGAGAGGCTCTATCCATCAAAAGAACGCTGACTTTATATTGTGAATCTTCTGGCCAAATGATAAATCCTTTGAAGTCCAAAATTTACCTATTCAACATCCCACAAGATCAGCTTCCAGGTTTTTCAAATCTTTTTAATTTCAAATTGGAATCTTTGCCAGGAAAATATCTAGGATTACCTCTCTTCAATGGACGACACACAAAAAGCTTATGGAGAGGAGTATTGGATAACTTATCACACAAGATACAAGCTTGGAAAGGAGGATGGCTCTCTCTAGCTGGTAGACTCATGCTACTCAAATCAGTCCTAACAGAAGTTCCAATTTATATGATGTCTTCTCTCCAAACTCCCAAAGGTATTCTAGATGAAATTGACAAAATTTGCAAGAGATTCCTTTGGCAAGGAACTTCAGACACAAAAAAGATTCATCTTATTGCATGGGACAAGATATGCTCCCCGAAATCCCAAGGGGGAGCAGGTGTTATTAATCTGGAAATGCAAAACTTAGCATTGGGAGCAAAATTGGCATGGAAGATGTACAAGCATCCGCATTTGAATTGGGTCAAGATGCTTCAGAAAAAGTATTTGGATAGCAAGGCTCCAGAAACAATTTTTACGATTTCTAATCCTCCAAAGGGCTCCTCCATGTGGACTTTTATTATCAAGTTTAGGCAGGTTATTCTTCCCAAGCTATCATGGATAGTTCACAATGGGAAAAAAACATCCTTTTGGGATGACCGATGGAATGGCTGTCCAAAAATTTCTTCTCTAGGAAATTTTAGGGAGGCAATGGCCTATCTAAAAAGATTTTGGGCTGAAAAAGTATGCTCATACTTCACGGTGGACTCAAGTTCAATTCCAATGAAGGCAAGTTGGAAAAGTTTCGAGAACTGCAACTTTACTCTTGATCAGAAAATGGCCCTTTCTAGGATATTAAAGGATCGTCCTATCTTCCTCTCATCTCAAGAGGATGAACTTATTTGGACAGGTGACAATTCGGGGAGATACAAGGCCCATTCAGGATATCAATCCCTATCAGCAAGGGCCAAAGTGGATTGGCCCTTCTATCTCTATTGGGCAGATCCAATTCTCCTAAGAGCAGGAACTTTCACATGGCTAGCAGTGAACAACAGGATTCTTACTGGGGATAGAATAGAAAAACTTTCCTTAGGTTCAAATTTCAATTGTGTGTTTTGCCAAGATGAAAAAGAATCAGTAGACCATCGTCTCATACGATGTAATTTCAGTCACCAATGCTGGAAACATATTATGCAGATTTTGAACTGGTCATCCCCTTATCAGGCACATTGAGGGATTGGATAAAAAGTTGGCCACTTCTGAATAAGGATGCTTATTTCCATGATTTGTGGGCAATATGCCCCTTTGTGTTAGTCTGGACCCTTTCGAAGGAGAGAAATTGTAGAATCTTTCGGAATTCTGCAAGGTCTTTTTCAGAAGTTTGTAATGAGATGGAATCTCTAGTGGTGGAAACAACTCTTGCAAAATTAAGACAGTGGATTCCAAAGAAGTCAAAATGGACCAGCTGGGATGCTCTAATGTCCAAAAAATGGAAAGGCTTACAAAACCTCACACAAAGTACATTCCTTCAAGCTCCTAGCTCAAATATTGACAGAGCCTCAGTCAAATGGATTCCGCGCTACCTACCCCTTTGTTAAAATCAATTTCGATGGAGCGAGTAGAGGTAAACCTGGGACTTCGGCCCTGGGATGTGTTATCAGAAATTATGAAGGAAAACTGTTATCAGCAAAGGCCGCTAAACTCCCAGAAGGAACCAATAACAGAGTAGAAGCTTTGGCCCTTTTGAATGCTATCCAATTAGCTCAATCAAAGGGATATAAAGAAATTTCCTTAGAAGGGGATTCATTGGTAATCATTTCAGCTTTCCAATCTGGGAAGGTAGAGAACTGGTATATCAAATACATTTTAGACCAAGTTAGGGAGGCTTTGAGTTCTTTTGATGCATTCGATATCTTTCATTGTTACAGAGAGGGAAATAAGGTGGCGGACTGGCTGGCAAATTATGCCCTTGATCATACAGAAGAAATAATTTATTTTAATTCAGATCTACATGAAGGTCTAGAAGCCTTAAAGTTTCTGTTGGCACAGGATGTAGGTTGCCCCTCTTTTCACAACAATCCAAATATAGGAGCTTCATAAGACTTGCTTCTAGTATCCCTTCAGGCTTTGGCTTGCTAGGGATGGGGCAGGCAGAGGAACCCCCAGACCAGATAGACGACGAAGAGATGGCTGCAGTGGAGAGCGGTGTCCTGGGAGCGGTGGCTGGTGTCGAGGATTAAAGTTGTTTCCAGTGTTTTGTGTGACGGGTGACGTTTGGTAGCGTATGATTTTTTTTGGTGTTAGTCTTCTGTAGTTTTCGGTTTTATGCTTTTTGAGCAGATTTTCTTTATATCTGCTATGAGGGGTGAGGAAATACTGATCCCCCCTCTTAATGTATCTACCTTATTACTCATATTATCAATATAGTTATAGTCTGGGGCTACACCCCTTATATTTAAAAAAAAAAAACAATTATGCTTTCTTTGATGATTAATTAGGTATAAGAATGGATTAGATTAGTTGTATGCATTAACATATATTTTTGTTTCTTCGATAGTGGTTAAAATCATGTTAATATTTGTAAACGAGGATGTCTATAGACTTCTTGTTTGACATGTGGTTTTCAGTTTTTTAAACTTTTGCATAGGATTGTTGCTTAAGTTTCTGATTTTTCTTGTGTATATTTGTTTGTACCATGCAGGAAAGAAAATTGTGGATTACTAGGCTATCAAGCAAGTAGAGCCAGAGCTAATAATCGTCAAAGTGATTCACATTCAATCGAAAATGCTCAACCATTAGCAAGCAGCAATCCACAAAATGATTTCACTCCAATCCAGAATCCTTTCCCATTAGCAATATTTGCTTCTGGCCTTTTGCCTCAGCAAATTAGCAGACCAGACTTGCCCGTCTCAACAGTTCCTGGTAGTGATTTTCAGGTACATCTCATATGCTTAATGACTACAATTCCCTGAATAATTGCACTGGAATTTGCATTTGACTGATATATGGAAGACATCTAGGTAACGTGATAATTGATTACATTCCCATTGGTGGCGGATTTGAAGCTTCTAGGCCCTGCAATTGTTATCCTATGCAACCTAGTTACCATAAAACTGAAAAAATTAAAACATACTATGCCATTAGCACAGCTATATTTTTATGTCGAAGCACATCTCTTAGGTGGTAATAGGAGATGTCATGTTTCCTTCTATCCTCCTAAAGCAGGGATAGACACTACTAATTCTATCAAAAGTGATTTGTAGTGATGTTTCTAAAAATTGCTAGACATTATTAAATTAGGTAAGAGGCCTGAACTAGGACTTTTTTTGGCAGCTCATAGAATGGCATGGGAAATACTTACATGCAATTCTGAAGAAATTAAGAGACATTTCTACCAGTTTCTCTTATCTTCTTGTTTGAAATTTGTAGAAATTGTCATCCTCTTTCCTATTAATCTCGCAGACATAGACCAGCATATTGAATTTAAGAGAAATTTTTTTTACAAGGTCATTTTTGAACGATTCACTTTCTATAAGATATACTAGAATAGGCAATAGCTTTGCATGGCCCACCTTTTCTAACTAAAATGCTCAATAACTGTATCCCATAATACTTCAAATGGATTTATGTTCGGAACAGGAAACCAAAGGGTTAAAAGGTGAAAGTTAAAAAGCTACCCAAATTATGGTCAAATACAAATGTTTGTTATAATTCAAACTGCTGGCATTGAGATCTGTTCGTTTTATATCATCAAATTGAAAACAGATAGCTAGTATAAGAGACTACGTGAAAACATAAAAAATTTGCATATGTAGTTTTTTATATCCTGGCGTGTCTAACTGTGGGTTTTTGACTGCAGACTGCTGCCAATGGAAAAGAGCTGCAATCAGTGGCAGGAACTTCAAATAGCTTAGTGGAAAAAATATCGGATCAGAACATACAACTATTCATAAGGTAGTCTAAATTAAATTTATTCATAAGATAGTTCTCTTTATTGAGGGTTATTTTGGTTAGTTGCTTAGTTCAGTTATTTTATTCATACTTCTTATCAAGTAAACTGTTTAGCTGCTTAGTTCTGTTAAGTAGCTGTTTAACATTTAGTTTTACTCAATAAATCAGATCTCTCCATGCTTTCGTTGCCAAGTGTTTATTAATTCAGTTAGAGATACTTCTATTCTTCCCTATATTTGCTATACTGGGCTCTCTGTTTCTTTGAAAATTTAGGAGTTGCTTTCCAGCTGAAGGTTCCAGATTATTACTGCTGGACCAATTCTCCAAATTGCTTTATGAAGTCCCTTCCTTGTCCTATCTAGCCAAGCCTCTATCCTCATTTTTTTCTGATTATGCGCCAGCCCACCATATGTTTGTTTTTCTAAAGAATCAGGCCCACTTCCTACGCTACTCTTCAGTGCTGGAAGAGTTGATCTTCATTTTCCTTGTTTTCTTTGCACATTGAGAACCTAGAGGGAGGCCATGCTTTTGCTATATCGTTTCTTAATAACAAGAAAAGTTTTGGAAACGATATGGTTTGCCTTCTATTCTCTCTTCATTTAGTAATTTGCATGCCTGTATTTAATTCTCTCGAGGTTTGTTTTAAACCTAGAGTTTGTGTGTCCATATCAGTAATCTTGTCGTATTGTTTGGCTGTCATTATTGAAATATCTATTACTTTATTTCACGCATGCATACTCTTTGCTTTCTTGAACAAGATTTATGTTTGAGCTAGCTCATTGCTTGCAAAATATTGATTACCCGTACAAAGTTGAATTCATCCTTCTGGTTTTCAAAATATTGATATAAGGAAATAATTTTACCATAATTCTGCAGTTTGAAAAGTCTAATGTTATTGATTATTTGGATCAGGTGTGAGAAATTTCGTCAAAGACAGCTGGAGCTAAATCAGAAGGTAAGACCTTGTTGTAATTTTTATTTTTTCTGCCTTTGGTCTAACTTCTTTCTTGGAATGTGTTTGAGAGATAGTTGATTGGAACTGATAGTTCTCAAACTGGAATAATGAGAGTAAGAGTTATACATTATGTGTCTATTGCTTCTGACATTCGTAGCCTTTTTTGTTGAATAGATGAGAAATCTGGAGAGTGAATTGAAGAATGCCAAACACAAATTGATGGTACTTGCATCTAATGTGGATCTTCAGAAGAAGCAAAGACAAGCTGCCTTGTAAGTGTAGGTTGTATAGACCGTTAATTATGCATATTTTGGCGGATGGATAAGATTTTAATTTGAAGTCGCATATTCTCGGAAAATAAGTTGCATATCTTCATAGGTTGATGTGCTTATTTTCTGTTCTCTTCTGCTACTCATTAAGGATATTTATTCAATTGTAGGGATGCACAGAGCTGTTGATAAGAGCCTTTGAAGAATCCCGATGGCTGAAGTGAAAACAAAAGAACTTTAAGATTGAAATGCATTTAGAATTCTGTGAATTGCAGTCCTTTCCGGGGGAGCAAATTGTTGAAACAGTTTTTGTTTCTAATGCATACGGAAATATTATAAAGGAGTTTTATTCCAACTATTTTGTGTATCCAATTGAAAGGCTTGACTGATAGATATGAGGATTTAAAGAGTTCACAATGAAATGAAGTGATGACATGGAAGATGCAACACAAATATAATATTTTTATCTTAGGAAACCCACTAAGTGGTGAAAAACCCACTTAGTAGAGGAAATTGCTCTTTTATTAGTGTATTTTCTAGATGGACAAGTACAAGTGCATTACATTCTTTGGCAAGCCCTTCTATTTCAACTTTCTACCTCTAAGAGATACAATTCTTTAATTTTCCCCCTTTTGATCCAATAGATGGTTTTACACCATACTCTCCCCTTCTCTATGTACTTGTTGTTCAAACACCTCTCTTGTTGAATTGAAGGATTCTCTAATGGAATAGAAAATGGAAGAATCTGTTGTTTACTTCACATTCCATTTGGCTTCATATGGGTTGAAACTGTAGGTTGAGGACAAAATTGTAGGTGTGAGATTAACATCCAATTTATAGGGCTGGCCCTAGTTTTTAGCCTTCTACATTGTTGTTTAAATCTAATTTTTATTTTATTTTTTGATTATTTACATCTAACATTCTAGGGTTGATTTACATTTAATTAGGGCTTGAGCTTTTATTGCTTGTTCTCTTTAATCCATACCCTCCCACCCTTGCTTACTGTATGTATTATTTCTAGATCATTTACCATGGACACTTATGAACCTTAATCTTATGATCATCTCTATGCACATATCAAAGATTATAAGGTGTTTTCACTCTTTCTTGATTCATATCCTTCAATCCTTGACAATATTGCACCCTTTTTCCACATTGATGATGTTATGTGTTCCATGATTGAGTTAATTTCATGCTTATTTAGCTTTTCATCTTCCATGGCCCTTGTTGGTGCTTTCCCATCCATTCTAGAGGACTTCAATTCATTTGTATACTTGATTCAAGATGATTTTACCCCATTTTGTGATAGATGATGACGATGTATCCCCACCTTCTAGAAATATATCTAGGGATAATATTTTGTGTAATGAGGTTACACATTCATTATCTATTCATGATGTCATTGAGTCTTGTGATGCTATTTTTCATACATCTCTTGATAGTTCCATTTAGATACCATTCGTTTCATGTTCCCTTAATGATGCATCTCACGAGGAGCCTATGATACTGATCTAAGTGAGCTACCTTCTTTTATACATGATGGTTTTCTTTATGATGATAGTTCTTTAGCATCTCATGTTCATGATAAGACATTGCCTTGTGATACATGACATGACGATATTTGTTCTCTTAGTGTGAAATTAATGCTTAATGATTGATAGTACTAGTGATACATCTTTACATGTCCAGACATTTTTTCTTACAAACTATGATTACATAGATGATAATCTATTATTGATGAGTGAATTTAGACCTAGTTTAATTATTGAAGCATTAAAATTTTTTAATACATCTTGTATACTAGTTCATTAATGATATTGGCACATGATTTCATTACACATTTTCCTTACCCTAAAGTGATTGAGGGCAGTGTGGATTTGTATTACATCTTTAGAAGCTTGGCCATTCTTTTCACTTGATATTCATATGACTTATTCTTCTCCTCCACTAGGATGTCGTTAGTTTTTCATGCTATACTTGATTTTCCTCGGCATAAATTTTTTGTTATTCCATGCTATACTTGACTCACCTATGCCTAAGCTTGTATTCTAGGCTATCTCTAATTCACCTAGGCCTAAGCTTGTATTCTATGCTATATCTAATTCACCTAGGCCTAAGCTTGTATTCTATGCTATATCTAATTCACCTAGGCCTAAGCTTGTATTCCACACTATCGTTGATTCACCTAGGCCCAAGCTTCTATTCCATGAGGCACCTATTTCACAAGATTATCATGTAGTTAGTCATACTTTATAAAGACTAATTATAGGACATAAAACTACATCTAATTAGCCACTCTTGCATCTACTTTCTCCAGCTCCAATCATAGCTCATCTTTTTTCTACCAGTAATACATCTCTCTATTTATATCCCATCTCAATTTGCTTACAGCTTAGTGCACTCAAATGCAACTTCCATATAGGCTATTTGAGCTTAGATAACTAGATAAAAAAGAATGTAAAACAACTTGTATGTGCATGGTATTTCTCTATCTACTCCATCGGTTCCATGGCCACACCTCTAGTCAAAAAATCCATAGTATCATAAATGTACCTGACCCACTCACCCACCCTACTTGCACATCATGTATCACATGAGTGGGAATTTTATTATATATATCTCATATTATACGTCACATACTTGGTTCTTTGGATACCAAACATCATCTAGTTTTATTTGTTGTATTATGGCCACCTCTAGTTCTATCTCTTCCTATCCCATTTCTACAACCTCCTCCCCCACCACCAACAATCTCCTGATGCTTATTTATAGCCATGAGTACCCACCTACTTCCCTTGCATTTCTAGTACTCAAGGGATCTAAGGGTTCTGAACACAACTTCTACCAATAATCTCTCCATAGAAATGATAAACCCACCTCATTAGTTGCAACTATCTCTGAAACATCATCCTTCACATCATCATCATTAGTAGGTGCATGTGTAGTAAATGGTGACAATTGCATCTCTTCTAGTCTATATAAAAACCTTTGATGTCAACTATATAATGGAGGATCAAGGGTCACATGCTTACTTAACTCAAACTTTTATAACACTAGCTCATAGTGAAATCTCTCTAAAACTATGGTTTTCCTCCTTGGAAATCAATGTGATTGCCTAGTCTAGTTGAGTTGCCACCTATCCCCTACCATTCATGCATACCTTTATAAGGTCTCCAAGTTATGACATCTACAACTAATCTATCAAAGATCCTCCACTCCTTCAGGGTATTGAATATATTGGTTAATATCTTTGGTTAGGAGCAATAAACATGTCTTAACACTAGATCTTAAAACTAATATAAATAAAAATGATACTTACTCCCCTAGGAAAATTCTTATGGGAAAAACCCAATCTTAAATGTAGATCTCACTATATTAACTTTGAAAAAGTCTTATAATACAATGATAAGACCACATATGTGATGAATAGTTTCTTCTTACTAATATATTTATTTGTTTACACAAATTTGTATGTAATTTAAATTGAAATAAATTAGAATAAACATACAATTAACATATATAAATGTTTTAAAATAAATAAAGATATTTAAATAACATTGCATAAAGTTTATTAGGAATAAAATGCATATTTGTTCTTTTGTTGGACTGGTTGATCTATTCTCTTAGTGATTCTATACAAGGTTTATCAAGTTTTGGCACCCTCTAGGAGGAGTCCATGAAATTAGAAGCATGTGCCCATGCACTATGCCCACACACCATAGCTCTAGTTAGGACAATCTTGGGCATCCTTTGTACCTAGAGTTGGACATACTCTACATGCCCTTCCCCAATATCCAACACTTGATCTTGATTAATCAAACAAGAAATTTTTCACAATACCCAATCACACCCACACTTCATATATATTTATAAGAGTTTTGGGTAGTTATTCAACCAACATACTTGTACATTCAGCAACACCCTTTTATAACAAATAGGATATTACTTATTTTAATAAAACCATTTACATGTAACATTTTATTTTGTGTTTTTCACCTATATAAATAGAAAATATATATTTCTTTCACTCACTGGATTTTGAAAAAAGATTACACCCTCTTTATATTTTCATCCAATATAATAATACATATTATTATCACTTTTGGGTAAAAAGTATGTAAAATTTCTCCCCTTGTAAATCACGGCTACCCTCTATCTCCATTCAAAATCAATAATGCTTAGTTAAGTAAATATGGATATTGATGTTTAATATAATTAAAAATTCCCAAGTAGCATTCTTAGTGTCATTGTAAGTCTATTTTATTTTAACTTTATCTATAACTAGTATAGCTATATTTAAAAAATATATATATCTAAAGTACGCCAAGATGGATCCAATGCATCATTTAATTAAATTATTTTAAGTTATAATTGTAATTATTGTGTACTTTAATAAATGTAATCAAAATAATATATTAAATTAGAATAATTAAATTTTATTTTTAGTTTTCATAACACATTTAATTTACAAATTATTGACATTATTGTGTGATAATTAATTTTAGAAAATGGTATCATATATTATTACAGTTATAAATACAACATCTATAAATACAGAAACCCAATATTTATAAATTAAGAAGAAAAATTATAATTAGTGTTGATAACACATTTAATTTATAAATTATTGACATTATTGTGTGATAATAAAACTTTAAAAAATGGTATCATATGCATTATTACAATTAGAAGAAGATTTATAAGAAATATTTTGAAATTGAAATTAACATTGAATAGAATGTTTAAATAGTTTGTAAACATTTGTGGATAAATAATGTGGCATTATCTCTTCTTGCAAATGTTCTATTGAGTGTGGCAAGATATAATGTAATTTTGAAATATTACCCAAATATAGATTTCTAAATGTTTAACTTGTTGCATAAAATGGATTTTTTTATTGTTGTAGAATATTTGAATGTTAAGTTCTATATATTGTTTAACGGTGTAAATTTTCTATGGGATTTCAAATGTTTGTTTTACTGAGGAACTTCTAATTCCTTCCATTTTTAAGAGGAATTCCAATTCCTTCTATTTTTAAGAGGAATTTGAACCGGATTTTGTATTAACGTTTGTTTGTCTAGTGCGGTTTGCAGATTTCTATTAATAATCAGGAGGTTATCATGTCAAACATTAATTAGAATTTTTAAGAAAAATATAACTCTAATTCTAGCTCTAGCCCTAACCCTAATTGTAACTCAGATGTTTTCCTTCATTTAATAACCCTAATTCTAACTCTAACCCTAATCTCATTTCAAACCCTAACCCTAATTATAACCATAACTTGATTCTAACATTAATCATAATTGTATCCCTAACCTTAACCACATTGATAAGTAATCCTAATTCTAATTCTAAACCTAACCCTAATCATAATTTATACGTTGCATAATTTAAGGAGCACTTTAAGTGCAATAATAATACGCAATGCCTAATCTAACCTTCTATAAATAATAACAGTATTGTATCACTTCATAAATGGCTAAATAGTGCCCTTACCAATTAAATTTCTCTCTTCATTGATTTAATAAACTATCTAGGCTAAAAAAAATTATGTCAGCTCTATTTTGTTTTTATGTACCTTAATGCCACTGGATCACTCCTCTCGTGTAATTATTGAAATATTTTCAATAATTTAATCTAAATGATACCAAAAACCTTTTTTTTTAAAGAATTAATTCCCATAGTTTTAATCCTAGCCTTATTGTAACATTAATACTAACCCTAACTCTAATTCTAACCCTAATAATAACCTTAATTATGTCCCTAAAACTAATTTTAACCCTAACCCTCACCCCAATACTAACCCCAACAATAACCATAATTGTAACCCTAACTCTAATCCTAAATTTAATCATAACCCTAATACTATCCCTAATCGTAACCTTAATCCTAACCCTAATTCTAACCCTAACACTCATCCCAATACTAACCCTAACCCTAACTCTAATTGTAACCCTAATTTTAACTCCTAACTCTAATCCTATACGTAATTGTAATTTTATCCATTAGCCTAACCTTAATCCTAACCCTAACCATAACTTTAATCCTAATACTAATGCTAAGCCTAACTCTAATTCTAACCCTAACAATTATCCTAATTGTAACCCTAACTCTTGCCTCAATACTACCCTAATGCTAACCCTAATTTTAAGTCCTAACTCTAATCCTAAATGTAATCGTAATCCTAAATGTCATGCCAACTCTATGCCAACCCTAACTCTAATTCTAACCCTAACTATGATTGTAATCTTAATCCTAATTCCAACCCTAAACCCTAAGCAATTCAAATTTGGTAAAAAAAAAAATTCTGATTCTTTTTCATTTCTATGGCAATTTTTTCAAAACTTTCCCTAACCCTATTTCATACCAAATTTCATTGACATTAGACCATGTATTGAAATTTTGACCATACATTGCTTCAAAGGGGGATGTTCTGATAGTTTAATGATATCCTTGGTTATATGCAAACTCATCTAAGTGTAAATAATCTTCCTATGACTCAATTTTATTTGTAGTACATTCTTAAGAATATCAATTTGTTCCATTTGTCCACCTAATTAAAGATGATACATAGTACTAAAAATTAAACTAATACCAAGTTTAGAGAAAAGAGATTTCCAAAAGGAAGAGATGAATCTAGGGTCTTGATAAAAAATAATATTCTTTGGAAGTTCATGTAATCAAATGACTTTTTAACAAATGGGCAATATCTATAGTAGTAGATTTTATTTTTATAAGAAACCTTTATACACTCTAGGCATCTTCCCTTTATCCACTTTATCAAAAGAGATTTCCAAAAGGAAGTGATGAATCTGGGGTCTTGATCAAAAACAATATTCTTTGGAAGTCCATGTAATCAAATGATTTCTTTAACAAATGGGCAATATCTATAGTAGTAGATTTTATTTTTATAAGAAACCTCTACACACTCTAGGCACCTTCCCTTTATCCACTTTATCAATGCCCCACCTCTATTTTATTAACTAGAGAATACTGGTGCCCTCCTTCTATTCCATAGAGCTCTAGGTTTGTCATTTTGGTTAGGATATAGTCATGACCTCTATGTGTATGAGGTAAGCCAGTGATAAACCTATACCAATTGACTCCCATTTGTAGTGAGGATTAGACAAAGGTTGTAAAAGACTAGGTGATTTGTATTGTTCATCCTTCACCTTTTGACAATTTAAACATTGTTGTACATATGTAAGAATTTTAGATTTCAATTTAGGCCAAAAATAGTTTCTTATGGTTGAAAGATATATTTTTTGAAATTTTGGATGTCCTATTATAGGCATATCATGGGAATCCTTTAAGATTTGTTGTTTAATGCTAGATAAATAAAAAAATACATAATCTTCCTGTGTAACAGAAAAGCCCATTACTTCTCATCATATAAGATTCAAGCCAGAGATTAAGAAGTACAATTAAATAAACATTTCGTAATCCTTCATAAAGTAGTTGAAAAAAACATCAAAAGGTAATTCAGATTTAAAATCTCTTTAAAATTGACTTCTCAAGAGTTAAAGCATTTACACACAATCTTTTCCTACTCAAAGCATCGACTGCTACATTATTTTTACTTGGAACATATTGAATAATAAAATCATATTATGAGAATAGTTCCATCCATCTCCTTAGCCTCATATTTAATTTGGGGTTGACTACATAAATGTTGCAAACTATGGTGGTTAGTTTTTAAATTAAAGTTGTTTTCCAACAAAGAATGTCACCAAAATTAGAAGGCATGGATGATACTAAGTAATTCTGAATCATGGATAAGATAGTTCTTTTCAATAGGTAACAAATTTCTAGATTTATAGAAAACTACTTTGTTTTCGTTCTTTAAGACACCACCTATATGTGTACTACCTGCATTTGTAATTACAACAAAGGGTTTACTAAAATCTAGAATATAGTCCAAGGGGTTGAGCTTAATTGGTTGAAGCATTGGGTTCTCATTATGGAGATCCATGTTCAAATTCCCATAGGGACATTGAATGTAGAATTCTAATTCATGATGCATAAATGCTTGTATGAGCAATAAGGCACTTCAAATTTAAAAGTTCACATTAGATTTTGCATACAATTTATGTTTTCTTAAGGTTTATAGGGCATGTTCTTTTTCATTATTTGAATAGATCATAAAGGTTTATAGGGTGTATTCTTTTTCATTATTTGAATAGATCATAATGTCATCTAGAAAAATGATTATAAACACATCTAAATATGTGTATGATGTAGAAATGTGAAATAATAAACATAAATCAATCACAATGAAAATTCCTATTTCACAGTCTACATCACCTGAAAAACATGAGAAAAGGAATATCAAAATCAATCACTTTAAAACACGAGAAAAGGAATGTCAAAATCAAAGGAAAATAATGAAACAATGTTACCACAGTAGCCCTTGATGCACCATGACGAATAATGGATAATCCTTTGCTTGTTTTGAGGTGATGTAGATTGTGAAAATAGGATCTTTCATTATGATTGATTTTCATTTATTATTTCACATTTTTGCATCATACATTTCAATTTTTAAGGGTTAATAAACATTCCTTGTGTGGGTCATGTGTCTGTGTGTGTGTATTCTCTCTCCTCGTGCTGCAAGGTGATCTTGGAGATCAAAAACACCATTTGATTCACTTTGTCACACTTTATTAGGAGGCTTGCCTTGGAGACACACCCACTCCAAGGGGGTGGATTGAATTCTAGTGAGTGTTTAGATGAAGTATAAAGAGTGGGAGCTAAATCAAAAGACACACCTCTTGGAAGTTAGAATTTTGACATCTGGGCTAAGTTCCCAAGAAATTTATATCTTGGGGAAGTGAAGATGAAGGGTTGGTTTTCCTCTTCTCTTGATTGCTTGACATTGTTTCACTTTCATATCATGGATTTGGGCCTCATGTACCTTGTGTATATCAAGGACTCCCTTAGAGACGTGTACATCCTAGTTTAAGACCTCTTGGCAACACCTGATTGATTAATTAGACTTGTTCATGTGTCTTGTGTGTCTTCATCTATTTCAACAATTAATTTTATCAGTTTTGAAAGTCAAGTTTTCCATTGTGTCTTCTTGTGTGTTTGATAAAATTCTTGCCAAATCATCAAAACACAAACAAAGTTTTCACTAGTATTTTTGTCATAGCCTAGTACTTTAGTCAATAATGGAAGAAAAAAACAACAAATAGAGAGATGAAGAGATAAATAGATAGAGAGATAGACAAGGGGAGAGGGACAAGGAAATAGAGAGAGAGAGAGAGGGAGAGGGAGAGGGAGAGGTAGAGGGAGAGGGATAAAGAAAGGGAGGATAGAGAGATATAGGGAGAGTCTCTTTCTACCTATCCTCTATCTCTCTATCTCTCTATCCTCCATCTATCTCTCTTTCCTTATCTAACTATCTATTTTTAACTCTCCCTCTCCCTCTCTCTATATCTATCACTATCTCCTCTATCTATCTCTCTCCCTCTACCTCTATCTCTCTCCCTCTACCTATCCCTTTCTCTATCTCAACCTTCCTCTCTCTTCCTCTCTCTCTCTCTAGATCATTTGGCTATAGATGCCTAAAATTGGCTAAAAGACAAACCCCAATTACATAAATTACATTTGTGCATATATAGACCTTTGTGTCTCAATTCAAGTCATATAGTACTAAGGGCATAGATCTTCAATCAAATCATTCCACATACATATTGACCAAGCACAATAGATTAGCATTAAATACATATCTTGATCAACACACAATTATAGAGAAAAATTGCACTTGCAAGACTATTAATTCCATCTAGGATAAATGAATAGGGGAGATGTCATGGTGGATATAAAAGTCAATCAAATTAAGACCAGGGGTACAAATCATGTGTATTCAATTTACTTTTAGCCAATGCCAAGTAGGTTGCAGCAAGAATAGTTCATGCTCATAAATGGAAGTAGGTCAACCAAAGGAGAATCTAGAAGCTTCTCCCACTCTTTGTCCAAGGGCAAATTGATATTCTGTAAGAGTCTAAAGTGGCACTCAAGTTCAATGGTGCATTCATAGGATACCTCTTTTGATTGAGCCATAGATATTTGTACAAGGACCTCTAACTCTATCAATTTCTTGAGAACTAATTGAACCTCTTTGATAAAAGGAGCTAAGGACCACATGTTGAATATAGTTTCTTCTTGGCTCTTCTCATTCACTAGTTCTAGAAATTTGGATCTTCTCATTCACAAGGGTTAGATGATGTGGCCTCTATTTTGGCCTTGTAGTATGATCTTGACAAGACCTTGATGTGGTCAAGGGAATCCATTGACTATTTGAGCTCTTTAATTTTTTCCTTTAACCTCTTGACCTCCTCCTTTGATTCTTCTATTATATTCTTTAGGTCAGCCTCTTTTTCTCTTAGGCCCTTGAGTATCTAGGCCTAGGTGTCCACTTGATTATTTATCTTTTCTAGCTCATAATCTTGGCTAGAGGCCTTTTCCTTTACTGATCCTATTTCAATAGCCTTGACACTAGTCTTAGCCTTTTCATGGATCAATTATACCTCCAAGTTTTCCACCTGCTTTGATAATGCATTCTAGGTGGTTGTCTTAGTTACTATCTATCTTTTCCCTACTGCCAACTCTAATCTTGGTTTAGTCAATTTTGTTTTAACCTCTAGGAGTTGTTATTTAGTTCCTTCTACCTATGTATCTTCAGCTTCAATGGCTTGCTCTACAACTGTGGTGACCTAGCCTTCTAATGCTTTTATTTTCACTTCAAATGCTTTAAGTAAATGTTTTCAAAGTCTAAAGCACTTTTTGTATAGATTCTCTCTCTCTCTCTCTCTCTCTCTCTCTCTCTCTCTCTATGTGTGTGTGTGTGTGTGTGTGTGTGTGTGTGTGTGTGTGTCTGTCTGTCTCTCTCGATCTCTCGATCTCTCCCTCTTTTTTCCCTATATCTATATATCTATCGGTTTATCCCTCTATTTGTTTATCTCTATATCCTCCCTCTCTATCTCTCTCCCTCTCTCCTCACTAAAGGATTTTCAACAAATTCATTTTGTGCATATCCTGCAATCATGGCATTCCATGAGATCACATTTATTTTAGGTGTTCTATTAAACAATTCATGTTCCTTGTCTATGCTTCCACATTTTTCATACATGTCTCACAGGGTAGTTGCAACTACAACATTTGAAAAAATTCCCATATCCTTGATGTTTTGATGGATGTCCATACCCTATTACAAATATCATATTTTGGCACAGGCAGGGAAGATGTTGGCAAAGTTTGAGGAATTTGAATTTACAATAGCTAATTGCATTTGCTTGAAAGTTTCTAAAGCCTTTTCAACAAATCCATTTTGTGCATATCCTACAGTAATGGCATTTCCATGAGACCACATTTCTTTGAGGCATTATGTCATGTCCCTTGTATATGCTTCCACATTTTGTATTCATGTCTCCTAGGGTAGTTGCAAATATAACATCTGATAAAATTCCCATATCCTTCATGCTTTGGTAGATGGACATACCCTATTCCAAAGACCCATTTTGGCACAGGCAGGGAGGATGCTGGAAAAGGTTGTGAAATTTGGATTTGCATCCATCAATTACATTTTCTTGAAAATTTCTAAAGCCTTTTCAACAAATCCATTTTTTACATATCTTGCAATCATAGCATTCCATTAGATGGCATCTCTTTGATGTGTTTTGCCAAATAGTTCATGTGCCTTGTCTATGCTTCCACATTTTACATTCATGTCTTCTAGGGTAGTTGCAACTACAACATCTGATGAAATTCTCATTCTTCATGCTTTGATGGATGTCCATACCATGTTCCAAAGATCTCATTTTGTCACAGGCAGGGAGGGTGCTAGAAAAGGTTGAGGAATTTGGTTTTATGCCCACCAATTGCATTTACTTGAAAGTTTCTAAAGCCTTTTCAAAATAGTAACACCATGATAAAATGAGCATGTACATAAAGAATTTAAAAACATATCATGAATAAATAAGATGAAATTTACTTTTTATTTGGGTCAACATGAGAAAGGTAAGGACTATGTTAGAACTTTGTATAAATACCCCTAAAATGTCAAAAAGAGGAAAAACAAAGAGTGATAGTGACATAGAGAAGATGGAACATGGGAGGTTACATACAAATAGATGAACTGGAAACACAAATAAAACTAAATATTTCATGAGTAAGATAGAGCATGAATAGTTGTTTCATAGTACTACAATGTTTGACATTTGGTCACTTATTATTTGCATTCACTTTATGATTTTGAGTGAGAGAACAAAATGTTAGACATGTGTGAATAACCATAGATCATTCCTAAATTTCAACAAGTACTCTAATCTTCAATAACATGTTGAAGTAGAAATTGATGCAAGTGACTACATGCCATTGAGGTATGCTTAGTATGTTGAAGTCATTTGTAAAGGAAGTTATTTGTATGTATGCTTCGTATGTAGATATGCTTAGGAATTAGGAACAAATAGTAACACAATTATAAAATGAGCATGAGTATCTATAGAGGAGGAAAGAGATAGGGAGAGACAGAGAGAGGGAGAGAGGGGGGGAGGAGATTGAGAGATATAGAGAGGAATAGATAGAGAGAAGAAGAGATGGGGGAGATGGGAGATAGAGAGGGAGATAGACAAGGGGAGAGAGATAGGGAGACAGGGGATATATATATATATATATACAGAGAGAGAGAGAGAGAGAGAGAGAGATGGGGGAGATAGAGAGATAGGAATAGAGGGATAGATAATGAGAGGGGGAAAGAGATATAGAGAGAGAGGGAGAGATAGAGAGAGATGGAGGGGAGAGATGGGGGAGAGGGGAGATATAGAGAAGAAGAGATGGGTGGGAGGAGATATACAGAGACATGTATAGAGACATGTAGAGAGAGAGGGGGCAGATTGAGAGAGGGAGGAGGGAGAGAGACATGGGAGATAGACATGGAGAGAGAAATAGGGGGAGATTGAGAGATATAGAGAGAAAGAGGGGAGAGATGTGGGAATTTAAAGTGGGAGAGATGGACAGAGAAGAGAGAGGGGAAGAGAGAGGGGGAGAGAGGGATAGGGGGAGAGAGAGAGATAGAGAGGGGAGATAGAGGAATAGGGGAGAGGGGAGATAGAGACTTAGGGATAGAGATGAAGAAATAAAGAGGGGTAAAGGGAATATAGGAGAGAAAGTGAGAGATAGAGAGGCGAGATTGAGAGATATAGAGAGAGGATAGATAGAGAGAGAGAGAGAGAGGGGAGAGATGGAGGAGAGGGGACACAAAGAGAGGAAGATATGGGGGAGATGGGAGATATATAGATAGATAGAGATAGAGAGGGAGAGATGGAGAGGGGGGAAATATAGGGGAGAGAGTTAGGGAGAGAGAGATAGGGGGAGAGAGACAGGAAGAGAAAGAGACAGTGAGATCGAGAGATATAGAGGGAGAGAAAGAGAGAGGGAGAGATGGAACAAAGGGGAGATAGAGTGGGAGAGGTAGAGAGGGAGAAAGATACAAGGGGAGAGAGATAGAGAGAAGGTAAGATTTAGAGATATAAAGAGAGGGAGAGATAGAGGGGAGAAAGGTGGGGATATATACAGGGAGAGATAAATAGAGATAGAGAGAAGGGGAGAGAGATACAAGGAGAGAGAGAGAGAGGAGATAGAGAGATAGAAAGGGGAGATAAAGAGAGAGAGATGGGGGAGACATGATATTGAGAGATACAAATAGAGAGGGAGATATAGAGGGGGAAAGAGATAGGGGAGAGAGATAGGGAGATAGAGAGGGGGAGACCAAGATATATATATATATATATATATATATATATATATATATATATATATATATATATATATATATATATATATATATATATATATATATATATATATATATATATATATATATATATATATATATATATATATATATATATATATGGGAGAGATGGGGGAGAGTGGAGATAGAGAGATACATGGACAAAGAGGGAGAGATAGAGAAGGGGGGAGAGATAGGGGAGAGAAATAGGGAGAGAGAGAGGGGGGACTAATATTTAGAGATATAGATAAATAGAGAGAGGGGAGGTAGAGAGATAGGAATAGAGAGAGAGAGAGAGAGAGAGAGAGAGAGAGAGAGAGAGAGAGAGAGAGAGAGAGAGAGAGAGAGAGGAGATGGAAAGACACATATGAAGAGGGAGAGATAGATAGGGGGAAAGAGATAGGGGGAGAAAAATAGGGAGAGAGGGGGATATTTAGAGAGGGAGAGATAGTGATAGAGGAGATAGAGAGGTGGGGATATAGAAAGGGAGAGATATATAGAGATAGAGAGGGGGAGAGAAAGAGGGAGATATATGGATAGAAATGTAGAGGGATGGAGAGAAATATAGAGAGATAGAGATAGAGGAGTAGATAGAGATATCTAGAGAGGACGAGAGCAAGAGAGAGAGAGAGGGAGATAGAGATATATTCCTCATATTCATCATATTTCTTAGACATGAGGCTACTATAGAGGGAAAGAAGATGGAGGGGTGACATTAGTTTTGTAAAGCATATTAACTAAACATCCAAAGGGTTTCAAGAGATATAAAATGTGCTCGCATTATAATGTGAGGGCATTTTTGCCTGATTTATGAAATTCTAACCCTAATGGTTGTATTTTCCTTGGGAATCCAACTAAAAGGGTTGGACCTACCTTTTGGATGCATAAGTAGTTTTAAAAAAAAAAACATAGAAAATAAACAAAATCCTGAGTGTGCTCTCCATCCAGTTTACACATTTTTCAATGTTAATATGAAAAAAATGCTAGTATGACTTCAAGTTTTTATTAGTTTTCTAACCATGTATTTTTTCTAAAATCTATAAACATTAAGGTTTCCATATTCAATTTCTTTTTCTAATGTGTTCCCTTTTGCAGAAAATTTACGCATAGTATATTTCTAGTGTCATTTTTAACAGCTTATCGAAATTTTAAAAAATACATTGTTACATTCTAGACTCTATTCTATACACATTGATTTTCTTTATTTTTGATTAGTTTTCAAAAAAATTAGGGGGGAGCATGCTCAAATTTTTATTTGATGTGTCCACTTTGAAAATTCATAAAAGTCATATTTTCATTAAAAAATTAATAGAAAAATTAGGCATAAACTACATGATGTTAGCTAATTTTCCACCAAAGTGATTTGTGAAATACATAAAAAAAATGTCAACATCTTAGGGGGAGTGCACCAGGCACTATGTTATATTTTTCTAACAAAAATAGGAGCACTTTATGTTCTCCCCCTATTTAAACCCCTTAATCTCCACCATTTTTAGAAAAAAATTAGTAGTTTAGAAGTAGATTGTGAGCACTACAAATCTTGTTTTTATCACATCTATTTTTGAGCATGACTATCTTCAATTTCTATTCAAGATCAGTTTTTACTAATTTCAGAGAAAAAATGACCACATATGACCCTCTTTTGGTCCCCCATTTCCATGCACATACCCCTCATCCAAGTTTATAGGCTCATGAGCAATTGTGTCCACTTTTGTTGTGCAAGAGCAAAGGTTTTTTTGCACAAAATGAAGTCATTAAGGTGTTGTTGTGACAACTTGTTGTTCTTATTTGTGTGATTGGACTCAAACAAACTCTAGTTTTGCTCAGATCCAAAAGCATTATGAGGTTGAGACAAATATAGAGGCCTACCCTTTGAATAGTTGGGGTATTTTCACTCCAATATTTCCACCAAGAAGCAACTACAAATATGATATTCAAAAGTTTGTAAGCAATATTTGTTAAAATTTATGAGTGAAGAATCTAATTTTTTGTTATCTAGGGTATGTGTGGTTCTCCCTTGGATGGCTAGTGGGGAAGAAAAGAGTTAACCTACTTGCAATTTTGCAACTCCTCAATAATCAGGGCCCTTGCCTCAACCTTAAGTGTCATCCCCACAATTCACATTGAGAGGCCCTCTAATCTCTCCATTAACAACTATGAACTCCTTTGAGAAGAAAACTTTGGGTTGATGTAGTTTTTCATTGCATGAATGGGTTGACGGAGTTGATTGTTCCACCTCTAATCAATGATCTTCCAAATAAATTCAAATTTTGCTTCCTATAGTAGTTTTTGGATGCCCCTTTCCATATTCTCATAAATGTATTCCATTTGGTTTGCTCTCCATCCATCAAGTGCAAAAGCCTCACCAAAGGCTACAACACCTACAAATAAATTAAGCTTACAATTAAAATAAATACTTAAAAAAAGTGAAATCAAAGGATTCAATTTTAATTCTATATTGAAGTTTAAATTTACCTTGATGATCTCTATAGCTCTCTTTGCAAAGACAATTTTGTGACTTCTTTCCATTAGCCTTCTTTGAATATTATGAATCTAGCCCATGCTTGGCTCTCAAATCTCTGTTGTGTTGAAATGGAGGTTGTTGTAGAACTAGGAATTAACACAAATCATATTCATTTCTTTTTTCTTCTTTTTCCATGTACTTTCAATTGAAGGTTTTGATCCAGTGTGTTTTGAGGAACCAAAAAAACCTAGTGATTGGACACTACTCAAGCTAGACAAGGTGGATGTGATGTGTAAGCATGGACCATGATTAGAGCCCAAAATCTATGTCATATCCACCTCTATTTCCTGCACCATATTACAATTCCCAATGCTGTTATAGCTGCATTTGTACTCATCGTCTCCAATTTCTTTTGATCTATCAATGAAAGGGTTGCTTTCATCTTTCATTCTACCTTGCCCTTCGCATTGGAAAACCTTGACATCATGACCAGCAATATGTACAAGGTGGTATTTGAGGCAATTGATGCCTTCACTTATATTCAGCTCACATTAGTTGAAAATAGTAGTCCTCACAGTCAGTCTAGGTGTACCATGTTTTCAAGTAGCGTTCTTTCTAGGATTGGGTTGGCTTCCAATTCTTGATGTCAGTGTATGCTAAGTACAAACCTAGAATTCATAAAATAAGAAAAATACATTTTACTTTCCAAGAATTTCTTAGTCTGAGTTTTCTCATGTTTACTCATGAGTTTTTAGAGGTAGGTTTTTGACAAGTTTTGGTGCCAAAATCGTACTAGAGAAATGTGGGTTTGGATGCTTTTCCACAAAAAAAGAGTATGCCTTAGACTATGAAAAACAATTGAACAAAAATCTCATCACAATTTGTCATTACTAATTATTGCTAGCGGTTGGATTGAAAAATTACTCACCTTGGGAGGACATCAAAAGAATAAGGCATGCATTTCTATAGGCAATTTCAGGGCATTTAAATTCATGTTTTGCAATTGTAGGTTTTCCTAGTTATAGCAATAAGAAAACCTACACTTGAAAGGGCAAAATCCACATGGCAAAGTCTTGATCTGAGTATTTTTTATTGTTTTCAAATTTTTAAGTTGCCTAGCTTTTACCAAATCACAATTTTTTTGGTGTTGCCAAGTCAGAGCATGCACATTATGAACTTTTCTTTGAACTTTATACATAAACCTTGTTGGCTAGATGGTAGTTAAAAAAACATCTTGTAAAACATAAAATATAATCACATGAAAACTGAACTGAATGGTTTTGTATTTTGAATATAAATGAACAACATTATAAATTGAAGCAAAATAA
Source organism: Cunninghamia lanceolata (assembly GCA_027924645.1). Taxonomy (NCBI): domain Eukaryota; kingdom Viridiplantae; phylum Streptophyta; class Pinopsida; order Cupressales; family Cupressaceae; genus Cunninghamia; species Cunninghamia lanceolata. The sequence goes on along the minus strand of BSBN01001670.1, from coordinate 967,501 downwards.
TGTTATTTCATAGCATAATTTGATAATTCGAACTAGTAAAAAAACTCAAACATTTTGGTTTATAAACAATGACACAGAATCAATGTTTTGGCTTCATGTTATGAGAAAATTCGATTGGCTCTCACCATTACCTTAGACCCTTCTCTCCTTTCTCAAAAGTTGGCCAAAACTATATTCAGATTCCACTTTTGCATGTCTTTGGGAAATAATCCTAGCAATGATTCTTTGGCAAGTGTGGAAGAAAAGAAACTTCAAATCTTTCATAAATCAACCTCTTCTCTGGAAAAAGTGTGCAAAAATATCGAAAAGCCATTTCAGAGGTGGCCATAGCCAAAGTTAGGAAAACATCCAACTCCAATCCTACTTTGACAGCATGGGATAATAATATGGTCATGAAATGGAAATTTTTGGAACTGGTCTTAAATGGCAACATTTTGGCCTCATCATCTAGAAAAGGGGACATGTTGAAGGTGAGATGGCTTCCTCCTCATGAAAGTATGGTCAAACTAAATTTTGACGGGGCATGTAGAGGAAACCCTGGACTGTTGGGAACATCATGCATAATTAGATCTCATAATGGCAAACTTCTTATAGCTAAAGCCACCAAAATTCCCTTGGATACAAATCATATGGCCAAGGCTTGGCTGCTCCTTCATGGCCTTCAAATGGCCACATAAGCTAGTATTGGAAACATCTAGGTGGAAGGAGATTCCATGAATATAATTAATAGGTTGAAGAATGTTAGATCAAATTCTTGGAAAGCATAATACATTTTATCTCAAGCCAAATTTTGTTTATAGAAATTTAACTCTTATCAGATTTCCCACTATTTTAGAGAGGCCAATCAGGTGGTAAATTGGATGGCTAACAAACCTATTGATAAAACATGTGATGAATGGCTACTCAATTCCACAGACAATGTCGTTCTAACTCAACTTCAATCATTGTTAGATGCAAATGCACTATCCTCCCCTCTTAGCTTATATGGATGACTTGGTCTCTTCGTCATGTAGCTTCCAGATGGAAGAGGGGCATCTGAGGTGGAGTTAGAATGTCTAGTTGGACTTCATTAGAGATCGACTATTAGAATGGTAATAGGTTTAATGGAAAGGCCCTACCCTCCCTTGCTATATCTATTTTTTGATCTCCTAATGACTAGATTACAGCTGCAAATATACCCCCATTTTTATCCTAAATTTATGAGCTCCTTGTCAGCATAACTCTCCACTTGGCATTGAGCACTCTCACTTTCATTGGGATGTGAAGCTACATTTATTTTTACTTAAATTGTTGTTTTGACAAGGTTTCATTGATCCCCACCAACCTTCCCTATCTCTGTCCACGTTCATCCCTCCCTTTATTATATGCACTTTGACAGGACGTGCCTTTAACTCCTCAAGGGAGTGTTAAATTCTCATTGTCATGGCCCCTCCTGTCATTCTTTTTGTCGGTGCTCATTCTATAGCTTGCTCACCTTTTCTGTCTGTGGTTGTTGTGCTTATTTTACATGCAAGTAGCTATGGATATTGAGGAGTTTTTATGAACCAACGCATACATTTTCCCCTGCACTCTTGAGATCTGGTGATTAGAGGGAAAGTTGGCTTCTTGGATCTAACGTTTGAGTTTGACTGCACCCTCTCACAATTTTCTATGAGAAATATCTATGGGCAGAAATGGCTAGATGGCGTGGAAGAGAGGGAGATAAGGTGGTCAAATGTAGTGTCCAAGGTTTGTGAGAGCTTCCTCAAAGTTATCCCCATACACAATAAAGTCATCCATGTAGACCTCCATGCATTTATTAGCTAGTTCAGCAAAAATAGGTAGAACCAGTCTCTGAAATGTAGCTGGGGCATTGCATAGCCCAAAGGAAATAACTTTGTAAGAAAAGGTTCCCCAAGAGCATGTGAAGGTGGTTTTGTCTTGGTCTTCAAGTGCTACTTTGATTATACCCACTGAATCCATCTAGAAAAGAAAAATACTTTCTCCCAGCAAGGTTGTCCAAAACTTGGTCAATAAATGGTAAGGGAAAGTAGTCCTTTTTTGTGGCCTTGTTGAGTTCTCTATAATCAATACACACCCTCCATTTCTCATTCTTTTTAGGCACAATAACAAGGGGTGAGACCCATTGACTGTCTGAGATTGGATATATGAACACTGCCTGGAGTAATTTTTCTATTTCAGTTTTGACAATGTCCTTTAAAGCAGGATTGAATCTTCTTTGTGGTTGCCTGACATGTTTAATATCCTCAGTGTAGATATGATGGGTACAGATCTCAGGAGGTATGCCTTTCATATCTTGGTATTCCTAGGCAAAAGATGCTAAGTGGGAGACCAAAAGCTGGATAAGTTTTTCTTCCTGACTTGCTGTTAACTGAGTATTTATATTAAGTATTTTCCCTGGAAGAATCATGACCTATTTTGTGATTTGATCCATAGATGTGGTGGGTCCATACATTGGTGTCATGGTATTGAGAGGACAAGAATGTGGGAGTAACATGTGGAAGGTGGCTAAGTCCCTGTAAAAGGTTTTCCCACAAGGAATAATGTTGGCAAGGGTACAATGAGAAGAAATAAGAAGTTCTCTCTGAGGATCTTGGGCAAGTTCCATCACATCTTTATTGATTAGGATGTGAGTGAAGTCTTCCATTGTATCATAGTATACTTCTTCTTCTAATTCTCCCAGATGTTCCCTAATGGTTACCATAGCTAATGAGGCACTGTTGTCCATGTTCTCTGGTTCATCCACCCATACTCTTCTTGTGTAATGCACCGATGGTTTAGCTGGAGGATACAGAGATATTTTCTTTAGATCTATCCCATTACAAATTACCATATCTCCAGTTTGACAATCAATAGATGTTGCTGCAGTAGCCAACCATGGTCTTCCTAAAATCAGCAGATAAGCATTTCTCTTGTTTCTAGGTTCTAGTATTAAGAAATCCACTGGGAATTCCCATGAATCTATCACAACAGGTACATCAATGATTACTCCTTTTGGCACAGCTACTGACTGATCAACAAGTTGAAGAATTGTAGTTGTGGATTGGATACCTGATAGAGCTAACTTGTCCATTGTATGAACTATCATCACATTAATTGCTGCTCCTAAATCAACCAAAACATTTGAAATTTCTACCCCCAAGATGAAAACAGTTATGACAGGATTTCCAGGGTCTCCATATTTTCGGAGGAGAATTTCTCCCATCAATAGATCCACTACTTTTCCTTCCACTTGTATTGCGGAGGGAAAGCTTTTCTTTATACCCTGTGTTTTGATACAATACTATTTAATGAACTAATTTAGTTCTGGTACATCTCTGATTACCTGGAGAAGAGGAATTTCAATGTTTAGCTGCTTGATTTCATGTAAAAGTTCTGATTCCAGATTGGTTTGGATTTGTTTTTGTGGAATCTTTCTTTGGGGAGCATTCTGTTTAAGCCATTCTAGGTATGGTGCTAGCTTTTCCATCTCTGGAGCATCTCCAGAGCTCTTATCAGAATTGTATTCAAGACTATTCTCTGGAGCCGGCCTTTTAGGAGTAACTCAGGAGTTGTCTATGGATGATTTTTCTAGCACTTTCTCGTTAGTAATCTCCTCTAGGGGTTGATTAGATGGATTTTTAGGTTCCTTGTCATTAGTTATTTCAACTATAGTTGGAGAAGAAGGTCTTGGGAATGCTTTCCCAGAATGCAGCTGGAGATTATTTGAATATATAGCATTAACTCCAGCTAGATTTTCTTGCTCTATCATGTAGACAGCTGCTCCCTGTTTATTCTGTGGGTTTGGTATAGGCTAAGCTAGTAAAGGTGGTTGACTAACTGGTTCATCTTGTGTTTGAGCTTGTGTGTTGGAGGATCCAGTTAGTAAAGCCTACTGTTGAGGTTGGAAATGTCTAGGTTGTCCTTGGTATTGTTGATGATATCCCTGTTGAGGACCCCATTGAGGTTGCATGTTTTGTGATCCAAATTGTGGTGACCACTGTTGATTTCCCCAAGGCTGATTTTGCCAGTTTTGGTTTTGCCAATGTTGACTTGGCCAATCTTACTGTCCCCAAGGAGGATTATTTTGAGGGCCATGCCAAGTTGGATTCCACTGATTATTTCCCCAATTAGAAGGACCCCTGTAAGAGGATTGGTTTGGATACTGATTATAAGGGAAATTTCCAGTTTGTTTTTGTCCCACATAGTTCAACTCCTCTTCTATCACAGCATTCTTTTTACTCAATCTTTTCAATGCTGGAAGTTGACTACACTGACTGGTAGGATGTTCCCTATCACAGATCTGACAAATCTCTAATTTGTCCAAGGGGCATTCTCTCAATAGGTGTTTGTTTCTACACCTAGGACAATAGATGGAGAGCAGTTCAGTTGCTCTATTTTGATTAGTTGTTCTGGTTTTTGCTTGAATCCCATCCAATGTGGTATTTAGTTGGACCAGAATGTTTGTTTTTAGATTTACAATTTCCTCCATCAACTGTCCTATTTCATTCTTCCCTTTAAAGGTTTTGGATGACCTTACTCCATCTTGGGTTCTGGAATAGTTCCTGCAGAGTTCCTCTATATCAGGTATTTCCATTTTGTTAATGTTCATTTTTCCCATTAGGTCCAGTGCTTGTTTTGATTCTTTATCTAATCCTTTTATAAACAGGGTTCTGGCCAAGGAGTGATCCACTAGATTGCCATACCTTCTCAAGGCAAAATTAAACCTATCCACATAGTCTTCTAAGGATTCTTCCTCCTCCTGCCTAATTTTAAACAATTCTTTATTTTTATTACTAGATCTGCAATAATCTTGGTATTTTTCCAAAAACTCTATTTCCATTTGATCCCAAGAATGGATAGAATCCTGGGGTAAACCCATAAACCATCTCATCGCAGAATCTTTCAGGGTTGAAGGGAACAGCTTGAGTTTCTGGTTATCTAATCCATAATCATAAGTTTGGCAGACTACTTTGAATTCAAACAAGAACTGATCTGGATCCTTAGAAGAAAGTCCTCTGAAATTTGGCAGATGTGCTGGTGAGATATTTTTCATAGGAGCATTGTCTCCAGAAGCCAAAACAATAGGATAAGAGAAGGTTCTTGGAGCCTGATTTTCCTCTTCCCTATGATTATCATTTTCCATGTTTAGTACTGGTTCCTCTTCCTGAGGCTCTAGGAAATTAGGTTCTACCAAAGGATCTGCCTCAACTTTTTGTTGTAATTCCTGGATATAATTGGCAAGTGGAATGTCTAGAGGATCTAAGGGATTGCTATTTTGAAGTGTAGGTTCCAAATTAAGATCTAGGTTTCCTTCTTCAACAAGATTTTATACCACCTCACTGCTTTCCCCTATGGTGTGTTGTTGGGGTGTCTGCTTAATATATCTTCCTTTTAGATCTCTAGCTCTAACAATATAGATCTATTCTAAAAAATTGTTTTAATTCAATCTCCCTAATTAACACAAACTTATCCCTGGCAACAGTGCCAAAAATGACAAGGTGTCACTGTACCTTATCATTTAATCTGTTTTCAGATGTCAAAAACCAGGGTTGTGTCCATGGCTGTCTGCAACTAGGGATTCTATAGTTACCAGTTCATAGCTAATCCTAATTTAACAAAAGAGATTAATCTATCTGCTTGTTGAATAAATGTAATGAATGCTGGAAAATAGAATAAAATAGGAAATTCACTTAAAGGCAAGAAACAATAACATGCATCTATCTATTAAAATAGGAAACACCTTTATAAGAGAAAACTGAAACAATAAAATAGTTGTACTAGCCTCCTGCCTGAGTGGTGAGAGTGGGCCCTTGCTCCACACCCTTGAGGCTGAAGGCTATAGTAGGAAATCAGCACAAAAGATGATCACAACTAAATTCAGTCCAATTCATTCATTTCTGCATTCACGAAAATATGGCTATCACAGAACTGAAACCTCTGAGAGTCAGAATAATTTTATCATTGTTGTTCTTCTACTATTTCTGAGAGTATATATAAAAATGAGTGATGATATATCACTGAACTTATCTACCAGTCTTTCTATGAGATGACACCATCTCTTTATTGTACTTAACTATCTAACTTATGAAAAATCACCATGCGAGAAAGGTAGACTTGAGTGGAACATAAGTCCACTCAGAGGTCTAAGTTTAAGTCTTAATACACTTGGGCATCAAAGCCCTAGAAATAAGGATATTGGATTAGTTCAATTCATAACTCATGCAAAATCTTTGAAAAAATAAAAGTTCAGCAGTTTAACTAATAGTTGACCCTTCACCACTCAGGTGATGATTTGAGTGAAGTGAGGGGTATTAAGATTGCTGCTGAAAGTGTCTGGTCGGTAGCTCTGCTTGGAAACATGCCTTGTTCTCAGGAGGCACTGGAGATAGTTATTCCTGTCTACAGCTCTGGAGATACTCTAGACTCTCGCAGAGCTCCGGAGAGGCATTCCCCATATCTTCAAAACTTCAGGTGTTATGGTTCTTTGTTATTGTCTCCAGAGATTATTGAAGATGATCTCCGGAGATGCACAAAATCGTTGTTCCTAGCACCTACACCTGTTAATTCAAAAAGAGAGAAGTTTTGCATTTTTCCATCAATTCCATGCACATTAGTCACTTAATCAGAAATTCTAATCTTAAGTAATCTATCTTAATTAATCACAAAATAGAACAATCTTGTTAACTTATTTGGGTGCAGACACTAGGAAGATGAACTGAGGGAGGGGAAAAAGAGAGGCAAAAAGATGTATTTCATGAGTGCAATTTGGCACTCATCAAAAGGACATATCATGGATGGAAGATTGTGCTAAGATTGATTATTTTGGTAATGTGATTATAGCCCATTTCTGCATATTGTAAATTTTAATGTGTATAACAAGTGTTCTTGAGGCAAACTTCATTGAGCTTGCACATGATAAACATGAATTTGAAAGAACTGTAATCCTACTTCAGTTAGAAGCAAAAACTCAAACAGATGGCTCATGATTATTGGTATGTCTCATATCCACAGTTTGTAATTGTTTTTAAAATTATGGGTTTAAGTACTTCTTTAACACAATAATATAGTGCATAATATTTCCACAATGTTATGAGTCACGTTCTTCACAGCTACTAGAGTCTTCCCTGTTGGTATTATTTGCTTGTTGTTACTGATGTTGGAGTCCAGTTTTCTAATTTTGATTTCAATCAGTTGGCTACATTATGTGAACTTTCAAATATCTTACCAAGAGGTCACACTATAATGAAATATTAAGAATTATCTTTTAAGTTTGTAATATGAAGAAAAGTGGACTGGGACACCTCCTCATACTTACTTTGGGGGATGAAGGGAGTATGCTCCCCCTCCCTTTCCATCTCTCCTTCCTCTCAATCTCAAATTATACATCAGAAAGAGATAATATGTAGAGGAAAGTGTACAGAAGGAATCACACAACTGTGAGTCTATGCAGTCAACGTAATGCAAAAATAACTAGTAAAGGGCTGATGTATGGTTTGAGGTTGGTAAACCATAAAATCCTCAAACCAGCTTCTGAACTACAAAAGAATCCTCAATTGGAGAGATAATGAATTGACAGAACTACAAGAGGTCACTTGGGTGGTTAGGACACCTACTCAGACCCCACACTATCGTTTTGAAGAGTTTAAGTTATAAAGTCTCCAAGATCTGCCCTTGATTCAAGATAAAGTAAACTTGAAGCTCCTTCAACCTTGTAGCTGCAATACATGTATGTGTAGTAACATCTACCAACAAGACAATACTAGGAATGGAGGATACACCTAGTGAAAGATTTAGGAGGGAAGCCAATTGAAACTCCCGATTGTCATTGAGCAATAGGAAGTACAAGTGACAACCTCAAAAAATGATGGAGCATAATTAGAACTTGATGGATGGGTGTTTCAGAACAATGCTCAGAAAGTCTGAAAAGGAAGTGGTTAACGTCAACAAATAATCCTTTGCAGGATGTGGTTGTGAGATCCTTTTCAGGACTACCATTGTGACCTCAAGAAGATCAAGCAGAAATCCATATAGAATGAGCCCCCTGTCATGGACTATTATTGTGATCCCTTGCTACTGTTGTGATCTTTTTAAGTTCTAAGCTTCTCAAAATCAGATCTTTCTTGGACTGCTTTAGGCCCTTTGCAGGACTACTATGGTAATTGTTGTGTCATGGGATCTTGCACTATCATTAAATTGTTTTGATCCAACTTTAGGGAAGTTCTAAGGAAATTTGCTAGTGTATAACCATAAACAACTAATAACCATAAATGATTATGCTAGTGTATAAGAATGAATTAGATTAGTTGGATGCATTAACATATATTTTTGTTTATTCGATAGTGGTTAAAATTATGTTAATATTTGTAAATGAGGATGTGAATAGAGTTCTTGTTTCACATGCATTAGTTTTCATTTTTTCAAACTTTTGCATACGATTATTGTTTAATTTTCTAATTTTTCTTGTGTATATTTGTTTGTACCATGCAAGAATGAAAATTATGGATTACTAGGATATCAAACAAGTAGACCTAGAGCTAAAATTCATCAAAGTGATTCACATTCAATAGAAAATGCTTAGCCATTAGCAAGCAACAATCCACAAATTGATTTCTCTCCAATCTAGAATCCTTGCCCATTAGCAAGAATTGCTTCTGATTTTTTGCCTCAGCAAATTAACAGACCAAACTTGCCCGCCTCAACAGTTCCTGTAGTGATTTTCAGGTACATTCCTAATGCTCAATGACTACAATTCACTGAATAATTGCACTGAAATTTGTAATTGATGAAAATTCTATTATAGTTTCCATGTAGATGGGAACATTCATGGAGAATCATCTAGGAGTATTCCATGAATGTTACCATTATGCATTCAAGGATTTTCTAGTTTTGTACAAATACATTTCCTTTTACTTTAGGAATTTTCCTCTGGTAGGCTATAAGACATTCCTACTAGTTTCTCTCAATTCATGGAGAGCAACTTATTTTGTTGTTTGAAATTTGTAGAAATTGTCATCCTCTTTCCTATTAATCTTGCAGACATAGACCAGCATATTGAATTTAAGAGAAAATTTATTCACAAGGTCATTTTTGAACGATTCACTTTCTATATGATATACTGGAATAGACAATAGTTTTGCAAGGCCCACCTTTTCTATCTAAAATTCTCAATAACTATATCCCATTATACTTCTAGTGGATTTATATTCCTAACAGGAAACTAAAGGGTTAAAAGGTGAAGGTTAAAAAGATACCCAAATTATGGTCAAATACAAATGTTTGTTATAATTCAAACTGCTGGCATTGAGATCTGCTTGTTTTATACCAGCAAATTGAAAATAGATAGATAGTATAAGAGACTATGAGAAAACATAAAAAAATTGTATGTGTAGTTTTTGTATTTCCTGACATGTCTAACTTTGGGATTTTGACTGCAGACTACTGCCAATGGAAAAGAGTTACAATCAGTGGCAGGAACTTCAAGTAGCTTAGTGGAAAAAATATGCGATTAGAATATACAACTATTCATAAGGTAGTCTAAATTAAGTTTATTCATGTTGGGTACATGTGAAGCCCAATTGTAACGGCTTTCTCTTGTAACCGATGCCTCTGCTTGTAACCAACTCATCTTCCTGTGATGACAACACCTTCTTGTAATGGCTGTCTCTTCTAGATTGCAGGCTATGCATTTAGTATCTTCTCTGCAAGAAGTAGGAATGAACGTTGGCAATATAATATATTGAGGTTTTCTGGAGCAATGTACTGTATGAAAAACCAGAGTATTAATAAATAGAGAATCCTCTGTTTTATGGACATAGCCATTTAAAATGGTGAACTCGATTAATTTTCTAGTGTCTTGTGTTTTATTTTCTGAGTGTGTGTTCTGTTGTTAAAGATCTACAATCTTTATTTTCTATGTTTCTTAAATTTATAGTTGGTATCAGAGCCTAGTTTGAACCAAGGAGGAGTTGTGAAGAAAATTCAGCAGATATGGAAGAGAGCCCCAACTGGGATGATTGGGTTCAAGCTCTCATGTCTATGTGCCATGGCCATGAAGAGAGTCATGATGAAGTGGGAGCTATTCATTAGATGAATTAAATGATGAAGCTGATTCTATTATTGAGGAGTTTCTTGGCATGTTAGAACCTAGCAGTGACATTGAGGAGATGCAAGAAATACAAAGTGTTGTGTCTCAATCTAGAGAAGAGGAAGAGGAAAAAGAAATATTTTATTTTGCTGATAATGACGTTTCTTTTTTCAAGTTACAGCAGGAGGTTGTATATTCAAACACAATGTGTTTAAGGAATGATCTATCTATAAAGAAAAAGGTTAGATTTAATTTGCCAATGGAAATAGATGATTTGGCTATTGTAGAGGATTTGCATGTTCTGGTAGAAGCTGAGAATAGTGATACCCAGAATGGTGGAGCTATGGACATGGAGTCTATTGGTTCAAAGGAGGCAGAGGAGGGTTTTAGCATTGCCAAGCTCCTGCCTTTTGTTGCCTCTAGCAGTGTACCATTTGGTTTTGGGCATCAGAGCCTGAGACTACCTGCAAACCCTTCGGAGGGATCTGCAAAGCTGTTTGTGATGGGGACTAGGTCATCTTAATTAGGGGATTCTGGGGTTGGTGATAACCCTACAGAATTGCAGTAGGGTTTGGCTTCAGTAGAGTTGGGAGCTGCCGAGGTTGCTAATGGCGGTGCCTTGGAGGCTGTGATTCATGAGCTGGTTAACTTGCTAGAGACTGTAGATGACATAATTGCTGCCAAATCTATGCAAGATGGTGATTCTGTGAGGTGCTTGTAGGAGAATCCCAACAAGGAATTCAAGAGCAAGGAGTTGCTGGAGAGTGCAATGGAGGTCCCTGTGAGTAATAAAAAAGCAGAGGAGTCTCTCCCTTCTCAAATGTAAGATTTGCAAATTGATGATTCCCCTAAAGAAGACAATAATAATTATGGGGGAGTAGAAAATTTTAAACAAGACTCTTCTAAGGTGAGACAAAGTGTGTCTAGAACTGTTTACAAATCTGAAAGATCTTAAGTGTCAAGGACTTCCAGTTAGCTCCAGTTCAGGTAGGCCATTGGGATTCGATTATTGCAGACAATCTAGGGTTGATCTTGAGTTATAAATATGTAACATTGGTAATAGATCGAGAGGCAGATTCATTCAGAGATAGTTTTGCTACAGATTTTTCTGTCAGAGATTTACTAGAAGTTTGAGACTTTCTGCTGTGTCCAGCAAATATCATTTGCCTTTATTTTGGTTATTCTCAATTCAGAAGGTGGATGTAATTGTGCATGTATCTGTGCCTCTTATATTGCTGGAAAATTAATGAGAAAGATAGAGTTTTGTGCCTTGGTTGATATATTCCGTGTCATTGTAAATTGTCTATTTGTGAGCCTTTGAGTTTATTCATTATATCTATTTATGTTAATCATGCAACATTTGCTCTTTAACGTAACTAAATCTTGAGAATAGCTTCACTGTGCTAAAGTTGAGAGAGATACTTTATTCAGGCACATCGCCATAGATAGCTTTGCTTTAACTGTATCTTTAATTTTGTTAATTTCTACCCTTTTTCCCAAAACCCCCATTGAAGAATGGAAGAGCCAGCTTCCTTAAAACCTAGAGGTTGTTTCTAAGAAGCATTCCCACGTCTCAGAACTTCCCATGTTGCTACTAGATTACACCCACAGATTTATGCATCAACAGAAACCATGGCCTGGTACAGTTTCAATTGAATGTTACCAGTAAGGTAAAGACTCAAACATATGAATCTCGCAACCCTGTATAGTATTAGAGAAGGGTTTTTATTTTTACAATTTTTGAAAATGGAAAAGCAATATAGTTTCATCACCTTTTACTTTTAGAAAATGGAGAAAAACCTAGTTTGTGCCGTCAAAATTTGTCACTTGAGAAGGATTTCCTCTCTTCATACATAGAAATTCACTTGGGTTTGAATAGAATGACAAATGTAGAGGAAAATGAAGAGGTTTGAACCCATGAAAGAGAAAGGATGCTAAGAAGTAAGAGAAATGAAAGTATTTGGCCGTGGCACATAAAATATATGGAGAACAAAGTGCCATCAAGATATAATCTATTCATGATCAAAGAGATAATGCCAAACATAAGACAAAGATGAGTGTATATCATGCTGAGTGAAACATACAAAACATAGCCACAACTTTGCATAAGGAAAGCTTTCTGGAGCTCAAATCGAGCATCAAATCAATAGAAAATGAATACAGAGCTTGAAGGGTGAAAAAAACACTCACTGTTACTATAGAGAAATGCATTCGAACTCTTACCATCAAGCTTTAGAGATACAACAAATGGTGTCCCTGAATACAAAGAAGAGAGCAACAAAAGATAAACAAAGTGAAATACATGAGAAGATGGTCTTGGCCACAGCTAATAGAGCCAAATAAAGCTTCAAAATGTAGATCTATATTATGTTTTGTGACAGAAAAGAACTTACCTTGTCTCTTCCTATGAAAAATCAACAAGGAAGATTCTAGAGAATAGAAATGATGGTGAAGAATCAAGCTCAAGGGATCAAACCCTAGCTCATCATGGCGGCGGCTTAGAAGAACTCTTGTCATAAAAAGTCAAAATTGCAAATGAGCCCGATAATTTAGGGCTTCAAGTGTTTTGTTTTAGGGTTCCGTATTACCCTAAGTTGATGTGATATTTTTATCACATTGATTTAAAAAATTAGAAGCCTCAACTAATACCCTCGGGGTATCATTTGTCCCCTATGCATGTTTCATTGTCTAGGCTTTATGCCTTAAGTCCCTTTGCCACATATGCCTAATATGCCTTAAGATTTTTTGCAAAACAAATGGAGGACAAACCTTAGGCATTTTTTTTTAATTCAAACATTCAAGTATGCCTTCAAACTTTTATGATTTTTATAGAAAATCAATTGCCCAAATAGAGAGATGTATCATACTTGGCTAAATAACCATATCAGCCTTGTATTATTTTTTTTGTAAAGAGTCAAATCGAGACAAATTAGGAGATAAAACTATAAAATCTATTGTGAAACATTATTAAAGCAATGCTTTTAAAAATTTCTTGAATAGTTGTTATTAAATGTAGTTAAAGCAGAGTGAATATAGAACAAATCTTTCCATTCTAGATTTGCTTTCTTTTGGGTGAAATTGAGCAAAATATGGACAACATGGAGCTTTTATTGATCAGCTAAAGCCTGAGTTTTAGGTTTTTTTGGTGGGACCACTTTGGAGAGCATTGTGATAGCTTTTACACTTAATTTGGACCAGTTTTGGCTACTTTTTTGGAGGCTTTTTCTTGGAGATCAAAAATAGATCAAGATGGTTGTTTGTGAGTGAGATCATTGGAATAAGTAAAAATTTTGGTAAAGTATCATTAAGTTTTAGGATTTCATTTTCACCTATATTTTTAATTCTTTCATCAGTAAGTCATTTAGATTAGGTGAAGTTACCAAGGGAACCAACTCACTCTGGACGTTCACTCCAAGTTGTAGGCAACCCATAGGCCTAGGTGTGTTCCCATGTGTCAATAGGTAGCTAAGTTGATAGCTTAGCAATTGGGTACATACTTTGTTGATAACAGATTTTGGCATTACCCAGTGGGACTCTAAAATTTGCTTTAAGAGAAGTTTTCCAAGTTTTAAAGGTGATGTTCTGGTACATGCAACAATGTTTCTAGCCTTTGGAGGCTTCAAGATATACCTGGCGACTCCATTCTTTTAGTTTTGCATGCAGATCTAGTGAAACCATATTATGAAAAGAGTACAAACCAGATCTAGTCCTGCTCCATTTAATTATTTGCAATTATCTCCACCAAGAAGGAGGGGTAGGACAGCAAGTAGAATTTTTTATTCATCGAAGAGGTCAAGATCTACACCTCTGAGACTCAATCTTCCAACTCTAGTACAGAGAAGCAAGAGTCTTGTGCTAATAGTACAAATACCAATGATTCTTGGAAATTTTGCATTTACACCTTTCAATACCCATTAAATATTTCTTAGCATGATGACATTCCAGTTGCAGCCCTCAAAAGTCTATCATTTTTTACTAGAGTGGATCATACCACTCTTATTGAGCATAGCTAAGATGTGGAAACATTGTGCTCTATGCATAATATCACCCAGGAAAATGTAGCACTAAGGATTTTCACTGCATCACTAAAAGGGAAAGCTTTCTAGTGGTTTAGAGGACTCACAATAGGCTCAATCATGTCATGGGATGATTTGGGATATGGTTTGCATCAACATTTTCAGGATAAGTTTGATCATTTGTTGTTATTGGAGCATCTGAGTACCATTAAAAGAGCTCCTCATGAGCACCTGGTATATTTTAACTACCATCTCCAGAGGAGTTGGGATAGGATTCCTACAATGGTAAAGCCTACCCCACAACATGCATTTTTATTCTTCGTTAAGGCTTAAATAGTGAAATATCTGTAATGATTTAGTCTATGGGAGGGTTTACTCTTCCTAATGCTTTGGAGATAGCTATTAGAGCAAAAAATTGCCTTATTCAAGTAGGAAAAATAGCCCCAAGGCCACCTTTGCCCATTTTTCCTGAAATCCAACCACCTGTACCTATGGCTATACCTCCTTTAGCTACTGTCCCACCAGTTCTAGCAATAGAATATCAAGTTGCAGCTCAAGAACCTATTGTTCCAACCCAATCCCAAGAGTTTCAAGAGATCAAGAGCATACTAAAAACCTTTGGGAATAAATCAGTGAGTATCAAAAGGCAAGTTGGACAAGAGCATAAGCCCTATCAAGTTCCATATCAGCAAAATAGGCCACCTTTTCAAGCTGATTCTCAAGGCCAAAGGAGAAATTTCAATCCTAGACCTTTCTAGTCCTATAATCCTAATGCTTCTAGCTCTTCAAAAGAGCTCATGCCTGCTCAGAACAATATAGCACAAGAATGTGACTGGTGCTATCCATGTCACCAGCCTCATAACTAAGCTGCATGTACAAATGGTATGAGGAATCAGGCTCTTATGGTGTAGAAAATTTATGGTGATTCAAAAGGTGTTGCGAATGAAATTTTAGTTCAACAAGATAACTCTGATGTGGCTTTAATGAATTGGCAAGGCACTAAATTTTGTGGTGTAAGTTATCCCCAAGGTCAAAATCAACTAAATGTACCAGTTTCAGCCAGCACAAGAACAAAGAAGAGGGTTGTTGATTTAGATAAGCAAGATGGAAATGTACAATAGTAGCCTGCTAAAGATAAATCTGAAGTTGTCCCTACAACACAACAAAAGATGTAGATTCTGTAAAGAGGTCAAGTTGTATCTGGGAAGGATCAGCCTAAGGTGCAATTATAACCTTTACAAAGGAAAAATGATGATGTTGCTATTGAAGGACAGCAAAAGGTGAGTCATGTTTCATTCAATGTTGTAGAACACCTTAAGAAGGCTATAGTTAACATGTCGGTAATGGATGAATTACATATTCCTAGTCAAAAGAATCTTCTACAAGATATTTTTGTTGAGCTTTCTATTTCTGATGGTACTAACCAAGAAAAAGCCAAAGTTGTACTTGCCAACAACCCAAAAATTAATAACAAGCAGCAACAAACTCAAGAGGTAAAGCCTCCTCCTTTTTATGTAAGTTTAATCATTAGGGATAAGCTTGTTTATAACTGCATGATAGATTCTAGGGCAAGCAGTTTTGTAGTTCAACTAGATGGATCTTCGATCAAGACTACCGGGGTGATTAAAAATTTACCTCTTACCTTGCATGCCTGTCCTAATTTTACAATCCATCAAGATGTTCATGTTATCGACCTACCACATCATTTTGCCTTTTGTGTCTCTAGGGAGTTTACTTCCAGGTTGGGTGGGTTTTTATCTTCTGATTGGTCCTATCTATTTTTCAAAACAAGGTATGGTATGAAAGTAACCATAAAATCTAAGCCTCTAGCCAAGGATCATATTGAACTATATGTCCCTAGCCCTATAAATACTAACCTCTACATCACCCATGGGAAGGAGGATCAATCCGTGACCCTAGACCCCAACACACCTATTGAGGATGTAAATCTAGATGAGTGGGCAGTCGAGGATCATGAAGATCACCTTTTCTGTCACACTGATGACGTATGATTAGCCATTTATATGATTCATGAGCCTAATGCATTAATTCCACATCTAGTCAAGGATCAAACTTATCCTGAATGGAAAGAGAATCAGCTTTGGAAGCTATATTTTGATGGTTGAAGAAGCAAAATGGGTGCAGGTGGAGGAGCCTTGCTGGTTTCACCTGATGGCGATAAGTGCTATTTGGCATTAAAGTTTGCCTTTAGCTATACAAATAATATAGTTGAATATGAGGCACTTAACCATGGCCTAAAATGGGCCAGAAAGAAAGGTATCAAGTGCTTACAAGTTTATGGTGATTTTGAGTTAATTGTAAATTAAGTTAGAAATTTAAATGTTACCAAAAATGACTTTCTCAAGAAGTATAAGCATCGGGTTTGTGATCTAATAGAGGATTTTGATGCTTTAAATTTGCACTCTATTCCTCGAAATCAAAATAAATATGCAGATAAGCTTCCTTCTATAGGATCTTAGTTTGACATTCTGACTGATATTCATAGTATAGATGTACAATAGTATGTGAAAGTGGTTGTAAGACCGTTTGTACCAGATAACAATGTAAGCTGGCAAGTTTTTTATAGTGAAATGTTTTGTTAAACAAAGAACTAAAATGGGTGGTGGGGTTTCCTCTATTAAATCTAGCTTTCTATCCTCAAAGGAACCCTAGGCTAAAGCCATTAACACAAAGGGTAAAGGTGTGGCCAAGGTAGATCGTTCGAAAAAGAATCTTGAGAAAAAAATTTGAGGACCCTCCAAAGAAAGCTATGTGCATGAAGTTAAGGAGGAGGAATATTGTGACCTCAGACCCTAAGCCCAAAATTGAGATTGTTAACATCGAGCCCCCCAATAAACCTCACCTCAGAAGTAAGAACGAACCTAAAGTAAATGAGAACATTCAAATTACGTTCAAGGATACTTCCCAACCTGGAGGTAGTAATGGTAGAGGTAATATTGAGGATCAAAATGATAGGGTTAGCTTTTCTCTTGATATCTCTGGTACAGAGGAAGAAAGCCCAACCAAAGGAAAAAAGAAAATTAGTGACCAGTATATCAACTAGAATGATAACCTTAAAGATCTTGAACCCCCTACCAAAAAGATGAAGGGAACCCTTATACACTTTCATGGGGATAACAAGAAGGATTGTATCTCTTGCAGCCATTTGGTGGAGAAGGTTGCCACCCTCTATTAGGCTCTTGACCTTGAAAATCAGGCTTTAAAATGGTAGTTGGCTTAGCTTCACCATGCCAAGACAAAAATTCAACACCTTGAAGTCATTACTCAACTGGAAATTATAGAATGGCCCAAGAAGAGCAAGGATGAGTTGTGGGATCAAGTGGATAATTTGGCCAGAAAGTTTGAGAAGTGGGAAAAGATGGAAGATGAGATTGTGATGATAAAAGATAACTAGGAGAAACTCAAGAAGAATGTGGTGGAGTTGGTGAACTTTAGTACAGAGACTGTGAAAAAATTTGCTACAACCCTTTATGTGCTTAAGGAAGAGCTGGAAAAACGTAAATCCATGAGGGAAGTTAGAACATGTAAGGAAGCTTAGGATGTGCAAAATCAAAGCATGGTTGGCCCGACCAACAGGACTAGGGATAAAAACAAGAACAACAAAGGCAAGTAGGTCATCTTGGAGATTGAGGTGACCTAGGGTAAGGAGATCAAGGATCAAGATATGCATGACTGGGACAAGGAGGAGAACATGTTTGAGGACAAGATGGAATTCCTTAATAGAGAATGGTAGGCTATTAGCAGCCTGAAATCTATGGCTAAGCAGTAGCTTAGCCCGTTGTTGGTTCTTCTAGGTTTAGCTGGCTCTGCTGGCTCTTTTTGCTTGCTTTTCTATTTTTTCTTATTTTTCATTGTTTTACTTCTTGTGACACTTGTTCGTCTCACCTTTTTGGCTTATGTACATGGGTTCGAGCCCTTCCCAGTTACTTTTATCAAAACTATCACATTTCTTTTTCACATTGCTCTTTCCCCCCTTTGACATCAATGACAAAGGACAAAATATTTGCATTTCTCATTCTCCTCGTTTGACATTAATCATACTTTTTACCACTACTCTACTGCAACTTCCTTTCTTTTACTGCTCTACATACTCCCCTTAGGAACACACACCAAACTGCATCAATCAACAATCATTGCATAATGACAACTCTCACTCCTCCATACTACAACAACCAATAATTCCACTACCTAGTCTCCATGAGAGTTAGCCACCAGCATCAGTCTAGATCAAGGAATTAATCTTGAGATCCACTAGACTGATGTATCTCCTTATGCATCTAGATCAAAGAAGGAGGGGCAATAACCCCCAACTTCTCCTAAAGATACTCAAAAGTATCCTTAGGAAGAGCCTTAGTGAATATGTCAGTAACCTGATCCTTTGTAGGCACATATCTAAGCTTCACTTCATTCTCTACAACCTTCTCTCTCAAAAAGTGATACCGGATTGAGATATGCTTTGTCCTTGAATGCATCACTAGATTCTTTGTGTTTAGGGTGAAAAAGTAGGTTTCTCTTAAACAAGGTTAAGTCCTATTCTTTCACCTAACTAAACATTAGGAAGACAAGAATCAAGCTTGGGATCAAGCTATTGATTACTTGTCTGTTTCCTAATGCTAATTAGGTCTGATTAAGGTGTCTAACTAAGGTTTTATCAAGTGTCTTTATTCACTAGTCAAGTAAACCCTAATTAAACCTTATAACAAAAATTAACAAAATTCAAATATGAAGTAGGCAAAACAGATTCTAGAAACACAAAGAATAAGGTTCAGATATCATGCACACAGAAATTGAGGGTTAACTGGACTAGGGCACTCGCTCATTAGTCCTGCAACTTTTCGTCCATGAAAATCTTCCACACCAGCTATACGGTGACCCCGAAGAGCTTCCAGATCTCAAAAATTTTCCCTAGTTGGACTAGGGTGCCCACTCATTAGTCCCGAAAGTGTCGGGATCCAAAATTCTAAAATTTAGTGACAACTATATTCATGATATCTATCTTCCTATTGCTCCTTTTTGCCTTATCCTTTAAAATATGATCTGCACCTACAAAATGAGGAGAAAGATGCTGTGGCTATAATGGATCTTGCCTTAGTCAAGGCCCATTTTTAGTATTCCTACTTCAAGAATAGCCAGAGATAAAGATTTGTAGAAGTGTGTTTAAACCTAACAAAGTGTATGTAGAAATATCAAACCCTAGATGTCTCAATCAAGGGAAGATAAATAACTTTCTTCAATTCAATAAACACATACAACTTCACCTCAAGGAGATGAAAACAAATGAAGACTTGTATGAACAAGAAGGCAAATCGGCAATGTTCATGAAGGTTCTCCAAGCTTGATGTTGGAGGCTTCAACCCTTCTCCCAATCATGCAAAAGGTGTACAAACCCTAGCAAGAGGAAGATAGTCTCAAGATCTTGATTCCTAATCTCCATCCATTGTCTTCATGATAGCAAAATCAAATCACTTTCAAGAGTTTCAACAAATCACTGATCTTCAATGGCAATTTCAGTAGAGTTTTGGCATAAATCTTTCATAAAGGTTGTGTGTGATGAAATGATTTTCAAATGTCTTTTTATATCTAACCTTAGGAATTCAAATTTTGAAATAACTTCTCAATATTGCGTGAAAACAAAAATTTGAAAACGGAATCCCATGGTGTATGGCAAGAGTTGACACCCCACCAAGATTCAAATTCCCCAAAATGGGGCAAGACTAGGGCATGGGCACTTGAGTCCAGTCCCACAAATTTCTGATCAGATCTGTATTTAGGGGGTCCTAGGGACCCATAATCCAAATTCTCTTGCTAGGTACCATCAATAGTCATCTTGAAAAATGAAAATTTTACAACTAGAGACCAGTCAATCAGGGTTTTGAGAAGGCCAAAAACAAAGAGGTTCAGAGGTCACCAAAGGTGAGGAGATAAACCAGGGGAAATTGTACCATTCCATACAGGAGGATAATTTCTGACGTAACATTTAGCCACACTTTAGTGGCCATACGACACTAATTGGATATGCAACTAAAAGAGAGTAAATACATCAATCATGAAAAGAATAACCAAAAGGATACTGTAGGGGAAGACAAATTGTTGTCACTGAGAAGGAAGAAGCCCCCAAGTCTGTAATCCTGCAAGACCACAAAGTTAGGAATCACAACCTGCAAAAGAACACTTGTCATAAAATCAAAATCAAATCAACTTGCAACCACCACTAATGAATCAGTACATAAACACTAAGGGGGTTGAGTGATGAGACATGATGAGGGAGGAAATCAAGGGAGATATATGCCCCCCTTGTTTCTGCTTGCTTAGTCCAAAAAGGAGAAACAAGGAGATATCAACATGCCTTAATTTTGAGGGAAACTTGATGAGAAATGTTTTATGAGGGTTGTTTGAAGAAACAACACATAAGCACAACACATTGGGTGAGATAGAGAGCGGAACCAGGATTCCAATGCAACAAACGACACAGAAATCTAAGTTTGACAGCTCAGGATAGAGGCTCAAGAGTGAAATAGATCAATATTGCACCTAGTTAGGGATAGGAATTCTCATCCAGTTACTTTATGTAAAGGGAGTTTTTACTTAGCACTTACTCCCTCCTTAGTCTAGCTGAATGGCACAATCTTCTTCAACATGGCCGTAAGAGGTTGTAACAAAGTTGCAATGTTTGGAATGAATCTTCTCACAAAATTAATTTTGCCAAGAAAGCTTTGCAAGCCTTTCTTATGTGTAGGCAGTGGTACATCTAGAATGGCTGAAACTCTCTTAGGGCCAATAGAAATACCTTGTTTTGAAACAATATGGCTGAGAAGTTTACCTTCATGAACTAAAAATATGCACTTTTTGGGGTTCAATGAAACCCCAAACTCCTTGCACCTCTGAAAAAACTGCTTCAAGTGGTCAAAATGATCATTAGGATTTTTAGAAAAAATAGTTATGTCATCTAAATACACTAGCACTATTTTGTTCATAAGGCCATGGAAGGCCATGTCCATTACCCATTGAAAGGTTACCCCTACATTGGACAAACTGAATGGCATCTTCCTATATGCCATGGTACCCCACTTAGTCATGAATGTTGTTTTATATTGGTCTTCCTCTTTGACTAGAATCTGGTTGTAACCTGAGTAACCATCTAACAAGGAATATCTATCAAAACTAGAAATAGTTTGCAATATTTGTTCCATGGAAGGAAGAGGGTAGTGGTCTTTCAATGAGGCCTGATTTAGATCACAAAAATTGACACAAAGTTAGATTTCTCCATTCTTTTTTTTTACTAGGACCAAATTGGAAACCCAGGAGGTATGTTTTATTAGGAATATGATACTACTCTCAGTCAGTTTATTTAACTTAGCCTTCATTAAATGCTCAAGTTTTGGATTCAGGGGTCTTTGTTTCTACATAACAGGTTTGGCATTAGGCTCTAATTCAATGGTATGCTGGGCTAAAATGGGATCAAACCCCCTTAAGTATTTATACTCCCATGCAAAAACATCACAAAAATCTTGGCATAACTAAATAAATGACTATTGTTCACTTTCATGCATACCTTTCCGAGCTTCAACAACTTATCTTTGAAAATCTCCACTACCTCATAGTGTTCTTGTTTCACCGTCATGCTGCACTCGTCCTTTCTAAACTGATCATTTGAGTTAAACACTAATTCTACTGTCACTAGTCCCTTGGGCAGCTTGTTGGATCTCAACTATACAATTTGGTCTTCAAATTGTTGTTGGTATTTATGTTGATTATCAGCTGCAAATTCAGCCTCTGCACTTAAAAAACTTAAGATTTGCTCATCACTGTCAAATACTTGCCAGGAAACACTATTGTCAGGTACAGAAGGCCTAACAACTACTTTGACATATGGCTATACTTCAATGTTCTGAATCTGAACAGGGACCTCAAATTGAGATCCCAAAGATGCAAGCTTATCTGCATACTTATTTTGGTTTCTAGGAATCGAAAATAGATTAAATGCATCAAAAAATTCAATTGAATCCCACACTCTATGCTTGTACTTTTTGAGTAGGTCATTTTTAGTAGCATTTAGATTCCTAACCTAATTAACGATCAATTCAGAATCTCATAAACTTGTACAGATTTGATACCTCTTTTCCGTGCCCACTCTAAACCATGGATCAGGGCCTCATACTCAGCCACATTATTTGTGCAACTGAAGGTGAACCTCAAGGCTGCAAAGTATTTGTCTCCTTTAGGGGAGATTAATATATTCCCTCCATCGGCACCTGTTTTGGTCCTTGATCCATCAAAGTACAGTTTCCAAAGCTGGTCTTCTTACTGTTCCAACTGACTTTGGTCCTTAATCAGATTAGGAATCAATGCATCAGGTTCCTGTATCATATAGATGCCTAATCCTACCTCATTCACGTGATGGAAAGGATCACTTTCATGATCTTCAGCTACCCAATCATCTAAGTTTATGTCTTCTATAGGTGTATTGGGATCTAGGCTCATGGGTTCATCCTACTACCCATGGGTGATGTAGAGGTTAGTGTTTATTAGGCTGGGAAGATAGGGCTCAACATAGTCCTATGCAAGAGGTTCAGACTGTATGGTTACTTTCATACCATATCTCGTTCTAAAAAACAAGTGGGACTGATCAAAAGATAGAAACCCACCCAATTTAGTAGTGAATTCCCTAGAAAGGCATATTGCAAAACTAGGTGGTAGATCAATGATGTAAATGTCCTGATGGATGAAAAAATTAGAACAAGCATGCGGTGTAAGTGGTAGATTTTTTATTGTTCCTACAGTACTAAGTGCAGACCCATCTAACTAGACAACTCCTTTTGCAAGGGGCTCATAAATCAATCCTAGTGAATCATCTAGATTTTTGGGCATGACTGAACTGCTTGCCCCAGAGTCTATCATGTAGTTATGAACAAGTTTGTCACCAATAATCAGACTTAAGTAAAAGGGAGGAAGTTTTACCTCATTTGTTGGCTGTCCACTCTTTATTTCTGAGCTATTGGCAAGTACAACTTTGGTTTTTCCTTGATTAGAACACTCAGAAATTGAAAGTTCAGCCAATGCTTTTTGTAGCAGATTCTTTTGGCCAGGAATGCACAATGCATCCATAACTGACATGCTCATTGTAGCTTTCTTAAGATGATCCACTATGTTGAAAGAAACAATATTTACCTTTTGCTATCCTTTTACAATAGCAGCATCATCATGCCTTTGTGAAAGCTGTTGTTGTACTTTGGACTGATCCTTTACTGGTATAGTTTGATCCCTTTGCAGAATTTGCACTTTTTGCTGTGGTATATGGGTAGTTTGTGATGGAAAAGTTTGAAATGTATCTCACACAGGCTGTTGTTGTACTAATGTAGCTTGCTGATTAAGGTCTGCAGCCCTTTGTTTTGACCTTGTGTTGGCTGAAACAGGTGTATGTTGTTGATTTTGGCTTTGATGGTAATTTATACCATAGAAATCACTCTCTTGCCAGTTCATCAAGGCCACATCAACATTATTCAGCTAAGATGAAACTTCACCAGGGGCACCTTCAGAACTTGCATAACTGTTATGTACCTTGATTGCCTGATTTCTTACTTCATTTGTGCATGTAGCTTGATTATGCGGTTGGTGACATGGATAACACAAGTCACTATTTTGGGCTAAGTTATTCTATGTGGGTACAAGCTCCCTCGAGGTCCTAGCAATATTTGGGTTGTAAGATAGGAAAGGTTGAGGGTTTTAGTTGCTTCTTTGACCCTGAGGATCAGCTTGAAACGACTGCCTATATTATTGAATGGGCTGATACGGGGCTTGGTAAGTCTTAGTTTCTTGACCAATCTATTTTTTAATATTAACAAATTCATTGCCAAAGGTTTTGCCCATCGATTGAATCATGCCTTACAACTCTTGGATTTCTTGGAGGTGAGCTAGGGCATGATATTCTTGGTTGTAGGTTGACAAGTTATTGCTGGAACAGGTGGGACAATAGCCAAACAAGGCACTGCTATTGGCACAGATGGCTGGATTTCTAGAAAAATGGGTAGGGTAGGCCTCGGGGCTATCTTCCCTGCTTGGATGAGGCAGTTTTATACTCTAACAGCAATCTCAAAAGAATCAGGAAGGGTGGTTCCTCCCATAGACTAGATCATTACAAAAATTTCACTATTCAAAGCTTTAAGGTAAAATAAAAATGCATGCCTTGGTAAGGGTTTTACTATTGCGAGGATTTTGTCCCAAGTTCTATAAAATCGATAGTTGAAATCTGCCATGTGTTCGTGGGGTGCCTTCTTGATGGTGCTCAACTGCTCCAAAAATGAGAGATGATTAGATTTGTCTTCGAAGTGCTTGTGCAATCCATCTCCTAGTAGATCCCACGATGTTATTAAATTTTCAGCAAGTCCTCTGAGCCATTGCAAGGCTTTCCCTTTCAATTATGCAGCCAAAAGTCTGATTACTACATTTTCTTGGGTGACATTGTGTATGGAACAAATGGTTGCCACATCCTGAATGTGCTTAGCAGTTGTAGTATGGTCTTCTTCAGTGAAATATGGCAGTCCTTTAAGGGCTGCGACTGGAATATCATCACATTAAGCAAGTTACAGTGGGTTGCCTCTGTTAAAGGTGGCAAATGCGTACTGCCTAGCCATTATGGGTATTTGAACTATTAGCACCAGACTTCTGCTTCTTCATGTTGAAGTTAGAGGTGTTTGTTGATGCTTAGAATTGTGTTGTTTCCAACACCAACATGGGAAACTCTGAGATGTGGGAATGTTCCTCAGAGTAACCTCTAGATTTTAAAGAAGCTGGCTCTTCTTTATCTCAAAAGTGTTTTGGGAAAAGGGATAGAATTAAATAGAATCACAAATGCAACTGAAAAGAAAACTAAACTATGGCGATGCGCTTGAAGGTGATTTTGTTTCTCAACAATAAGCACAGTGAAACTACTATTAGGATTCAGTTACATTAAAGAGCAAACAATGCATGATCAATGTACAAGATGAAAAAAAAATAGAATCGAAGGCTCACAAATTAGAAGATTTTTGTAATGACACAGAAAATATCAGCGAAGGCATAGAACTCTATCTTTTATTAATTTTTCAGTCACATAAAAGGCACATAATCATGCACAGTTATACAAACTCTCTGAATCAAGAAAACAGAACAAAGGCAAATGATATTACTAGCCACAACACAAGATCTTCAAACTTCTCTAACAATCTGTGATGCAGAAAAATCTCTATATCTCCTATGTTATATTTTAAACTACGATCTGAACCCATATTTATAGCATAGAACTGGCTCAAAGATTGCCCGCACGATCAAATCTCAATGGCCTAACTAAACTGGGACTTAACTGGAAGTGTCTGACAGAAAATATATTTCAGATCTGAAATGGTTAGCCACTCTGCAAGTTCATTGGCTGAAACAGATACATGTAACTCCACTTACTTGAATCAGGTAGGAACACCTAGCAGTTTCTGATAGTCTTTGCGACTATAAACCCTTGGGACAGCTGGCATTCATACACGCCCCTTTCTTGAAACTCCTTTATCTTTCCAGAACAATAGGAAACTAACACATGGCATTCTCCACGTGACTTACATGATAAACTGTTTCATTACTCGGGAGACACTGAAAAATGACACTTGGCAGCGTCCGCAACCCCTGCAAAAGATACGTGGTGATGTTTGCCTTACTTAGAGTCTTTACTATGGCTTTATATTAGGAGCGTTTGGGCTTTGCCATCTGTCACGGTCCGCTGCCTCGAGCCTTTAATCACTTACCAAAAATGGGACCCACCATACCTCTCAACCGAGCAGCTTCAAAAAGAAATAGGGATGGGTGGCGCCTTCCGCGGATCTTAGAAACATATACGTGGTAGCTTCCGCGTAACTTAGAGAGACTGTAGATCCCTTTAGGGAGTTCTAGGGAAGATGACACATGGCGGCTTCTGCTGAACTTTGTGAAACATAATAGAAACAATTAAGACGCATCAGGTCATGTGGATGGTGACACATGTCGCGCTCCGCTGAAACTTTAGAAACATTAACGGGGCCCACCAATAGTCTTTACTTAGTAATGAAACAAAAAGGGAACCCACGGATGTCAACACTTGGCGCACTCCATAGAAACTATATGGGACACGCGGTACCTCCCGTGTAACTTTAAGAAACTTTTAAGAAACTCTCCTCATCTGCCACTTGGCGCCTTCCATGCTCACTGAAGCTTTAAAAAGGGACCTGCCACATTATGAGAAACATTAAAGGGACATTTTAAACTTATAAGAAACTGAAATGGATGCCGACACTTGGTGCACTCCGCCTCAATGCAAAAGATACATGGCACTCTCCGCGCCACTTTAAGAAACTTTATAATGTGTCCCGGGTACTGACACTTGGCAGCTTCTGCTACATCTCTGGGACTTAGGCAAAATTTACAAAATAAAACCCGCGCCCATGCTCTGTGTCAAAAACCTCACTGCCAAAACTGAAACGCAGAGAAACAAAACTGGAGCTCACACAACTGAAACTCAAAAAATAAAATGTAGAGTATTTTACTCTACAGTTCTTGGCGACCCCGAGGACTTTTGAGCCTGCTCAAAAAGAATCCAAAAATGTGCATATATATAGCAAAATTTACATATTTTGCAAGGCCGTCTGATATACAGACCACTCGGCATCAGATAGTCCCTATTTGTTCTGCAAATCCTAGAAGGCTAAATCTAGGTTGATAATGTCCTTATGTGAAAAACCCTACAAAACATGGACTGCAGCTTTCAATTGGAAATCAAGCTGGGCCATGGGGATCAAAACAGCTTCCACTTCTGACACTGTTGAAGCATCTGTTAGACCCTGGAAAACTAACTGGTCATTTTGTCTGGCTAGCAACAGAGGCTTGATTTCATCAACCATTAATACAGTGTTGCTATAAGGAAAAGGGGAGGGAAGACCCAATTGCACCAGGTCTTCAATATGTTTCTTCATGTCCTTCACTCCCTCCTTAACCACATCCACGAGCTCTTGGCAAGTAATTGCAGCAGAGTTGCAACTGAGAACCTCATTCACCCATTTGGCAGCAATCATTCTATCATTATCCTTGCTGCCGATAATGCTTCATCAAATGTGTCATACAATTTCCCCAGTAGCAGTTGAGAATCTGAAACTCTCATGGAAATAATGGATAAAGTGGCCTGAACTGAAGTCTCTACCTTTTCACACTATTGTTGTGCATGTAGCAGGAAAGTTAAAGAGGGTTTGAGCTGGATAATCTCCTCAGAGATTCTTACCCACACTGATGCATATAGCTCCTTAACCAGGTTCAATACTCCTACATTTTGTGGCCTATTTGCCAACTCAAGGGTCAACTGTTTCGCTGTTTGTTGCTCGGCCTGAAGTTGAGCCTGTATGGCAACGACATTGTTCTGTTCCTTCAACAACTACTGTTGGAACTGTGTGGCTTGTTGAGAGGAATCCTGATGCCTCTTCTGCAATGTGGCCTTTTCCTGCTTCAGGGTAGTCACTACAGACTTCACCTGGATTAGCTCTTCCTTTAAAAAAGCATTTTGGCTCTGTGTAGCCTGATGAATCTGACATGAAACAGTATTTTGCAACTGTTTAGTGAGATCTTCTATTTCATCATTTTTCAATTTGAGCTCAGCAGTCAGGGTGCCATTATGTGCCTTTTCTTGAGCCAGATCAGCCTCCACCTTCTGCAACTTCCTTGATAACTTCAAATAGTTAGTGGCTATAGTAGAAGTGGTTTCATTTAGTAGATCTACCTTGTCTTGTGGCCTAAAAAGTGACATGTCTATGGCCACTGCACTCATTGTATAATCTTGTGGCTGCATCTACTCATTAGGTCTAACTACATTTGGTGACAAATGAGTCACAGTTAGCTACTGCTGGATTGGGTCAAATAGTGACCTCATGTGTGGTACAGCCTGAGCTTTATTGTCCTTTTTTTTTATCCATTCGGGCTTCCCTAGCTTTCTTAGCAGTGTATGCTTGAGCTTGGAAGGTAGGGGGAGAGGCAATATACCTGCCCACAAAAGGATGACCTTGTGGCAAGCCATAGGGGATAGCCAAATGTTAGCTAGGGGAAACCTGAGGAGGTATTCTCTTAGGAAAAGAAGGGGAGAAGGGAGGCAATGATGTGGCTTGTGATGACATGGCCTGAGTAGTGACAGGTGGGGAAAACTGGGAAATTGGCACAGTAGAGGTGGCAGGAGAAAATATTTGGCTAGTTGGGATTGCCACCCCTATGGAAGAAGAAAAAGACTGAGAAGAAGAGGGAGAAGAAGCACGTACCTGAGGAGCAATAGATGTAATCAATGGTTGTTGCTGTAAAGGTTCTACCTCCTCATCTGAATCAGGCTAAAGTTTCAGCTTCTTATGTTTCCTTGGCCTCTCTTCTTCTTGCTGTGTTTCTTTCTCCTCAACATTTACCACTGTTGCTAGTGGTGTTTGCACAAAACTGGAAGCCCCAATCATTGAAACTGATGCGGTCCCTCTAGGTGATGATGACACCACACTCTTTTGCTTCTCTATGGCGCTGAGAGATTGGGGCCAGGTAGTTATAGCAGCTGTAGATGATGCTTGTCCTGGGGCCAGCACCATATGAGTGGACTCAGGTTCTTCTTCAGACTCCTCACTCCTTTTTTGGATCTTTCTTGTATTAGGGCTAGAGACTGGAGGGATGCCATTCGTCCAAAATGGACTCCCATTTCTCATCTGTATCAACCTTGCCAAAAGAATGAGTTGTCTAAGATATTTCCTGCCTATATTTCCAATAGGCCTTAATTTTATCTACCTTCCACTCCTTGTCCCTTAATAGATTTTTCTTCAAACCAGTGCCCATTTTGAGCTTAGGGTCATAGGCCTTTTCCCTTTTATAAAATACTTCCCATGGCCTGGGTCCCTCAAAGGGCAAATCTGTCAATTTTGCATATAAATCAAGGATGTCCTCCTCAGGGTTTCTTCTATCTTCCCAAAAGGGACGGCCCTCATGCACAATTTTGGCACCAACATTGTTATTCTTGACCCATAAGGTTATGAAACTGCTTGGGTCATATCTCCATTTATCTTCAATCAAAAGGAAACCCAGGATAGCTAACTTTCTCAGCAACAAGTGCTCAACATCCCTGACCAGTAGGGCCATATTTTTCTTCACCCACAAAACATCATACATTTTCCTTTTCTTTTTCCCAGTGCCATAATCATTATCAACCACAGACATTTGTTGGGTGACCTCTAAAAAGGCTAACCTAGGAGTCAAAACCTTGGGTAGCAACACTGGCTCTCCATTAAAACCATGGACCCTAATGATAGTATGGTGAGACCCAAAGAAATAATCACAAGGAATAGGGGAATTTACCATGAGGCCTCTAACACTTAATGTTAATCTATTCTCAACAGGCTCTGGGCTTAGGTGACTAAAGACAGGGGCGACAAAAAATTCCCAAAATTCATAGGGGTCAGACGATTCAGATAAGACATGTGTCCATGCGGACACAGGAATAGTTCTATTGGGACTGAAACTTGGGTCATACATGTTCAGATGTATATATTGGGAAAAGATGGCATGGTTTTGATATAACATAAGGTGAAACAGATAAAAAGAATACCTGAAAACCCATGTTGATTTGAAATTGGTGAGTTGGTCAGCCATTGAGTAGGCAATCTACTCTAAGAAATCCAGCTGAAACTCCTAAGACTTGTCCACGGTCTTCATTCTGAATAAAATGGTGAGTTTCCAATCATAGACAGTGATGTCTTCCTTCATCCCAAAGATAAATGCCATCATGGATAGCGCTTCCTGACTGGCTTGTGTAAATTGTGCCCTTCCTATTGGTAGCACTGGCATTTGAGTGTTTTCATCTCCCAGCTGCATCTCTGAATTAAGAAACCTTAATTGATACTTGACGTTTGCCCATGTCTTCTGCATTTTGACAATGGTGGGAAACATGGCTGTGCTGTCATAGTATAGGGCCAACATGTCCCTGATAGCCTTTGGTGTAATTTGCACCATGAAGGGTCCCTTTTGAATGGTGCATGAGGGTGCATGAAACAATTCTGTGCATACGTCAATCAGGTCGGGGCATAAATGCATGCTTGGGACCACAAATTTTGCCAATTAAGAAGTACATATCCGCATTCCGAATGTTTCAAATTGTTTAGCCTTGGCCTTCAGGAGACATCTTTGGTGTGCTCCCTCTTGTAGAGCTTTACCAGACTTTTGAAGGGCTGGTTCAGCAATATTGTCTACAAAATCCTACACCTTAGCTGGGTCGATTGCATAACCAACCTCGAGAACCCTAGTCCTTGGATAGGTCTTTAACGGTTGTGCAGGGACCGAAGCGTGTGATTTGCTAGCAAGAAGCCTGTCAACAAACTCGTAAATCCCGAGCCCCTACTGTGAAGACTGTGCCTCTGCCATCTCTGTGTTTGCTGGAAACTGTAGAACTTACTTGTAACAAGGATGGAAGCTTCGCAACAGGGAAGACACACTTAGGAAGTAGGTTTTGCTATGAATTAAAAATGCAGGCAATAGGGAAGACACTTAGCAGAAGTAGAAACAAATGAAACTCAGTTAAGCTTTAACGCATGTTGTTGGGGTATTTTAATGACACATCAAGTCTCATAAATGGCATTAAAAATAGAAAACTGTTAGTAAATCTTATAAAATCCGTGTGGGACAAAGTGTCAGACACGTCATAAAAGCGGCTGCACTACAAGTACTTTTTAGGGAATTTTGGGGATTTGAGAGGTTTAATGAATGTGAGAGTTTCAAATCTTTAGGAGACTTGAGCTGTGGCCACGTGTTTATAAAACACTTATTCAAAGAAAGAGTGGGAAAAACAAAGCGGGAAAAAGAAAGCAACAATGAAAAGGAAACTATCTAACTATAATACATAGGAAAGACACTGGTTAATTGAAATGCTTCAAGTAGGTCCCATTCACAAGAATCTCCATAGGTTCACCCTCCATTGTTTCAAGTTCAAAAGAATTCTGCTGTTTACAGGAATGAATCTTGAAGGGGCCGATCCATAATGACTCAAATTTGCTGTGTTGACCCGGCTTAGCAGCTCTCTCATCCCATTTCAAAACAACTGATCCTACTTCAAAATGAGGGTTTGAAGTCTTCTTATCGAAATAGTCTTTGATTATTTTCTGATGTTTCGTTAATGATTCATGTGCCGTATCCCTCTTTTCTTGAACTTCTAGGAGCTCAGCAAATCTGACCTGCATGGGACCATTCTCTTCAATCTCAATGTGTTTCAATAACTGGAGAGTAGGAATCTCTAAGCTCAGGGGCATTACGGTAGGCTTGCCATAGACTAATTCATATGGGGACATTTTTGTCACTTGTTTAGGCGTAATCTTATCAGCCCACAGTGCTATATTAAGCACTTTATGCCACTCTTTGTGATGATCAACACCTATCCTCTTGATAAGTATAATCAGATTCTTGTTAGTTGATTCTGCCAGACCATTACCCTGAGGATAATAATTTGAGGAGATTTTCAGGTAGATTCCATACTTTAGTGCAAAGTCAGATATTTTTGCCCCTAAAAATGCCTTAGCATTATCTGAAATAATAGTACGAGGAGGCCCAAAGCGAGTAGTGATACCCTCCAGAAAGTCTAGGATCACCTTTTCTGTTGCTTCTTTTAGTGGCACTACCTCACTCCATCTAGTAAAATAATCTGTGGCAGTTAGAATCCATTTGTGTCCCATACTTGACACTGGATTGATCATTCCAATGAAGTCAAGACCCCATTGAGCAAAAGGTTCATCAACGATTATAGAACTAAGGGGCATTGCTACATTCCTTCTCTTCCCTACATAATACTGACAAGATTGGCATTCTTTGACCAGTTGATAACAGTCTATGAATAAAGTGGGCCAGAAGTAACCTGCCTGACTTATCTTTATAGTTGTGGTTCTTGCAGAAAAGTGTCCACCTGACACTCCATGGTGCATTTCATGCAGTATTCTTTGGGCTTCACCTTTCTCTATGCATCTTAAAAGTATGCCATTAGTATTTCTTCTAAAAAGAACTTGGTCAATTAAAACAAAATGAACTCCCTGTTGCCTATAGTATCTCCTCTTGTCCTGAGAGAGCTCTTTTGGGAAAATCCCATGTTTCATAAACTAGATCCTATTTGTGACCCAAGAATTCTGATTAACTTCTTGTATCCTCAATACATTTTCCTTTTCTATTTCTTCAGTTATCATTTTTTCCATATCTTGAACCATATACTGGCACAAACCCTTGCCTCTGACAAGTTTAGTTGGTCTGACCTCCACATCATATTCAAGAATCTTTTTTATCCAGTTTGCTCTTTTCTCAGTGATTTCTCCTTCCATAATGTATTCTCTAACACTCGGATGAGCCACTAGTATCAAAATCTTATTACCTATGACCATGTGTCTAAATTTCTTGAGGGCTTTTACCATAGCATATGCCTGTTTCTCTACAAAGTTATACCTGGCTTCATACTCCCTATGAGTCCTTGAGAAAAAGGCTATTGGATGCTCTCCCTCTTATTGATCATCTTTTTGTGTTAGGACAGCAGCAACATTGAATTCTCCTCCATAGACATACATTATCAAAGACTTAGAGAAGTCAGGGTTCCTCAATACTGGGGCTATTGAAATTGCTTTCTTGACCTCTTCAAAAGCCTGTCTCCCTTCTGTAGTCCATTTGAACACTAGGTCTTTCTTTAGTAGTAGGGTAATTGGTCTTATTAGGCCTGCAAAGTCTGATATGAACCTACTGACAAAATTAATCTTTCCCAAGAAGGACTAAACTGCTTTCTTGTTGACTGGCAGAGATAGGTTCATTATGGCAATGACTCTCTCTGGATCTATAGAAACTCCTTCCTTTGACACTATATGCCCTAATAGTATACCTTGAGGTACTACAACAATGCATTTCTTAGGATTTAGAGATATTCCAAACTCTTGGCATTTCTTAAAAACTACTTCTAGATGGTCAAAATGATCTGCAACATTTTTAGAGAAAACAGTGAGGTCATCTAGGTAAATTAGAATGATTTTATTGATAAGCTCTCCAAATGCTACATCCATTGCCCTCTGAAATGTAGCTCTGACATTTGAAAGACCAAAAGGCATCTTTGCATAGGCAAATGTTCCCCATTTTGTGGCAAAAGCAGTCTTATGTTGGTCTTCATCAGCCAACCAAATCTGATTGTATCCAGAGAAACCATCTAGCAAGGAAAATCTCTCTGATCCAGCCACAGTCTATAAAATTTGTTCCATAGAGGGCAAGGGGTAGTGATCCTTCAAGGATGCTCTATTTATATCTTTGAAATCCACACAGAGCCTTATATCCCCATTCTTTTTTCTGACTGGTACTAGGTTGGATACCCAAGTTGAGTGCTTGATTGGGAAAATGATCTTTGATTCTAATAGTTTCTGCAACTCATCCACCATCAGAGGTTCAATCCTAGGGTTCACTGGCCTCTACTTCTGTCTAACCAGTTTAGATCCTTTAGTCAGCTCTATAGTGTGTTGAATGATATTTCTATCATAACCATGGAGATCTTCATAGGTCCAGGCTATGACCCTATCATATTTCTCACATAAATCAATTAACCTTTTTCTTTCCTATTGAGTGGCAGAATTTCCAACCTTCAATTTTCTCCCCTCACTAACCTGAATCTCAGAGTAGTCTTCTTTGTTTGCTTGAAATCTCTTCTTTTCTATGCTGACATCTTTAGGGTCAAACAAGTTTTCCAGGGTAATTAGTCCTTTAGGGAGGTTGTTTGACTTTAGTTGAATGATTTGATCACCATATGCCTCTTCAATTTTGGGTTGTAACTGATCAGCAAATTCTCCTGACTGTTGCAAAAATGAGAGTACTTGAAAATCATTTTCAAAAACTTGCCAATTTTCATCATTGTCTGGAATGGTTGGCCTCACAATAACTTTGACTAACTCATTATTGACCATTAGATCAGTTATTGGATCAAACTGTGAACCAATTTGTGCCATCCTATCTGCCTCAGAATTTTAGGCTCTAGGGACTACTTCTATATTGAAGGCTTCAAAATTTTCTATTAAGTTCCAAATTCTGTGCCTATAGGATCTCATCCTTACATTTTTGGCTACTGCCTTCTCTCTTATTTGTTTCACCACTAGTTTTGAATCTCCTTTGACTATCAGATTCTTTACTCCTTTCCTTTTGCCAATATAAGTCCATGCACTAAAGATTCATACTCAGCATCATTATTAGTACAGGTGAAATGAAAGCGAATGGCTCTTAAAATCTTTTCACCATTAGGGGCAATAAGACAAATTCCTGCTCCAGCTCCATTTTTACTTCTAGCCCCATCAAAATTTAGGGTCTAGATTCCTGAGTCATTTATGGATTCTTGGGTCTGAGAGGGCTCATTTCTTAAGACATTAGGGATCTCCTGGTCTTCTTCAAATATAACATAAGTGCCCAACCCTGTTGAGTCATAATTTCCAAAGGGGTCACTCTGCATCATGGTTAACAACTAGTTATCCTCTTCTTGCTGATCATATTCAGTCCAATCCCCTATTTCTTCAACAAAAACTCTTTCCTCTTTATTTAGCATGGCATGGGCTGCTTCTAACTTTGGGGTTGGTTCATTAGTGATATGGTCCTTTGACAATGGTTCTGACAGTACCTTCATTTTAGTCCCATATTTGGTTTTTAGGATGAGGTGAGACCAATCAAGTGACATATAACCTCCTATCTTGGCTGTAAAATCTCTAGATAGGCATAAGCCAAAAACAGGAGGAATATCTATGACTACAACATCTTGATTTACAATTATATTGGGATAGGTATACAACTGTAGTGGAAGTTGTTTAATTTTCCCTATTGTTTGCACAGACTTCCCATCTAACTGCATAACTCCTTTTGTAAGTGGCTCATATTTTATTTTCAAAGCATTTGCTATTTGCTTTGGCATCACTGTGGTGCTAGCCCCAGAGTCTATCATTGCATTGTGCAACAGTTTCTTCCCAACTATTAAAGTTAAATAAAAGGGATCTGGCTTGGATTTACTTACCTTTGGTGCATTGTTCAGAAGGGTTGTTGTCTGTAGGGGAACAGTCTCTTTGAATTTTTCTTTATCAGTAGGTCCTCCTTTGGTACCAGTCTATTTAGGCACTACTTGGCCATGTAGAGTTTCTTGCAACAGTGTCTTTTGCTCAGGAATGGCTAACATGTCCCATATTGACACGTGGGCTGGAGTCCTCTTTAGCTGATCCACCACATTCACAGGTCTTAGTGCTTGGGTTCTTGGATAATAAGGGTACCTTGCTTTTTCTTGAACTTGTCAAGAAACTACTTGGTTCTGCACTAGCTGAGGTATTTCTTGTCTAGTAGCTATATTTTGATGATCTTGAAATGGTGGAATCCCCATAATTTCATTATTTGTGACTCTAGGCTGTTCCATCATCCTTCTCTTGGCTCTAGTATAGTAATCTGATTGTACCAATGGCTTCTTAGAAGTTGAAGCTTCATTTAAGAATATTGACTCTTCATCTTCAATCCATGAGAACAAAGCATGCTCAGGGGCTATTTCTTCTTCTTGCTGTAAAGACATCCCTTGCATCTGAGCCACCAGGACTGAATTTTGCATACCAGGGGATTGGTAGGTTTGAGTGTCAAAAGTATTTGCAAATTGTTCATCCACTCTTCTTTGCTCTGCTATCTTTTGTTGTAGATTACCCCTGGGACAGTCTTTGCACATATGAGCATCATTACAAGGGAAACACTAGGCATTGGTGCCATCTACATAATTATTTTGCCTTGGGACAATCTCTCTATTTGGATTAGGAGGAACAGTCTGCAAGGGTGTAGGAACTGTAACTAATTGGTTTGATGGCTGAGGGTTAGTTTGCCTTTGGGGACCTTGATACTGATTTGGCTATGGAGGAGGTCTATTCCCTTGATAGCCTTGATATTGGGGTCTAGGATAAGGATTCTGCTGTCTTTTTAGGTTAATTATTTCATTAGAAAATGTTCGTAGGATGTTCTTGACATCATCCATCTCAGAGGACTGGGCAGGGACTATAGCTTTAGCAGGTTGTTGGGGAAACGTATACATGGACATAGGTGTGGTTATGGGGTTAGGAGCTTCTTGAGGCAATGGTAGGGTAATCTCTAGAAACATAGGCATGAGCGGCCTTGGGGGCAATTTTCCAGCATCTATCAAATTGTTTTCAGCTCTAACTACATAGTCATAGGCTTCTGGTAGAGTCTGGCCTCCAAGTGATTGAATCATTACTGCTATATCTAAATTTAGGGCTTTAAGATAAAATACTATAGCCATACCTGGTAATGGTCTTGCTGTAGTAGGAATCCTTTCCCAAGTCTTCTAAAATCTGGATTTGAAGTCAGTCATTGCTTCTTGTGGTGCCCTCTTGATGGTAATCAGTTGTTGTAACAAAGAAGATTTATCACCCATCTCTTTGAATCTTGCAAAGAAAGCATCTCCAAGCTGATCCCATGTAGATATTGAATTTGGGGTCAAAGACCTGTACCAGTCTAGAGTCTTCCCCTTAAAAGAGGCTGTTAACAGTCTTATAGCCACATTTTACTATGTGATCACATGTATTGCATAGACATCAGACACATCTTGTAGATGCTCTTCAGGTGTTTTGAAATCCTCCCCACTGAATTTGGGCAGAGCCTTTAGGGCATTTGCTGGAATAGGATCCCAAGTGGTTGGTGGTACTGGGAGAATCAGAGCACTGCCGGTGTTCCAATTTGCATAATTCCTTGGGGCTATAGGTGCTCCCATGTTTGCACTTAATGTTGTTGTAAACTGATTTACCCTTCTTCTTGGATTAGTTATTAATGGTGGTAAAAGAATCCCTGGGTTCACAGCAGATTGAGCTCTTGTCACAGGTCCACAGCTCTGACTCCTTGTGACTCTCTGGTTCATACAGTCTTGAAAGAAACTTCAAGAAATTATCCTATCGGGCAAGCCAAAAACTGTTGATGCTTAGAATTGCACTGTTTCCAACACCAACATGGGAAACTCTAAGATGTGGGAATGTTCCTCAGAGTAACCTCCAGATTTTAAAGAAGCTGGCTCTTCTTTATCTCAAAAGTCTTTTGGGAAGAGGGATAGAATTAAACAGAATCACAAATGCAACTGAAAAGAAAACTAAACTATGGCGATGCGCCTGAAGGTGATTTTGTTTCTCAACAATAAGCACAGTGAAACTACTTTTAGGATTCAGTTACATTAAAGAGCAAACAATGCATGATCAATGTAAAAGATGAAAAACAAATAGAATCGAAGGCTCACAACTTAGAAGATTTTTGTAATGACACAGAAAATATCAGCGAAGGCACAGAACTCTGTCTTTTATTAATTTTCCAGTCACATAAAAGGCACAGAATCATGCATAGTTATACAAACTCTCTGAATCAAGAAAACAGAATAAAGACAAATGATATTATTGGCCACAACACAAGATCTTCAAACTTCTCTAACAATCTATGATGCAGAAAAATCTCTATATCTCCTATGTTATATTTTAAACTATGATCCAAACCCATATTTATAGCATAGAATTGGCTCAAAGATTGCCCGCATGATCAAATCTCAACGGCCTAACCGAATTGGGACTTAACTGAAAGTGTCTGACAGAAAATATATTTCAGATCTGAAATGGTTAGCCACTCTAAAAGTTCATTGGCTAAAACAGATACATGTAACTCCACTTACTTGAATCAGGTAGGAACACCTGGCAGTTTCTGATAGTCTTTGCGACTATAAACCCTTGGGACAGCTGGCATTCATACACGCCCCTTTCTTGAAACTCCTTCATCTTTCCAAAACAATAGGAAACTAACACATGGCATTCTCTGCGTGACTTACTTGATAAACTATTTCATTACTTGGGAGACACCGGAAAACAACACTTGGTAGCGTCCGCGGCCCCTACAAAAGATACGTGGCGATGTCTACTTTACTTAGAGTCTTTACTGTGGCTTTATATTAGGAGTGCTCAGGCTTTTCCATCTGTCATGGTCCGCTGTCTCAAGCCTTTAATCACTTACCAAAAATGGGACCCACCATATCTCTCGATCGAGCAGCTTCAAAAAGAAATAGGGACAGGTGGCGCCTTCTGCGGATCTTAGAAACATATACATGGTAGCTTCCATGTAACTTAGAGAAACTATAGATACCTTAGGGAGTTCTGCGTAAGATGACACATGGCGGCTTCTGCTAAACTTTGTGAAACATAATAGAAACAATTAAGATGCATTAGGTCACGCGGATGGTGACACATGTCACGCTCCGCTGAAACTTTAGAAACATTAACGGGGCCCACCAACAGTCTTTACTTAGTAATGAAACAAAAAGGGAACCCGCGGATGTCAACACTTGGCACACTCCACAAAAACTATATGGGACACACGGCTCCTCCCGTGTAACTTTAGGAAACTTTTAAGAAACTCTCCGCATCTACCACTTGGTGCCTTCCGCACTCACTGAAGCTTTAAAAAGGGACCCGCCACATTATGAGAAACATTAAAGAGACCTTTGAAACTTATAAAAAACTGAAACGGATGCCGACACTTGGTGCACTCCGCCTCAATGCAAAAGATACGTGGCACTCTTCGCGCCACTTTGAGAAACTTTATAATGTGTCCCGGGTGCTGACACTTGGCAGCTTCTGCTGCATCTCTGGGACTTAGGCAAAATTTACAAAATAAAATCCGCGCCCGTGCCCTGTGTCAAAAGCCTCACTGCCAAAACTGAAACGCAGAGAAACAAAATTGGAGCTCGCACAACTAAAACTCAAAAAACAAAATTTAGAGTATTTTACTCTACAGTGTTGATTTTGATCTCCTTGCTGAATTGGCTATTCTGCTTACTAATCTACCTCTTCTTCTTGGTGGCAACAGTTGTAAATACTTAAAAGGATTAGAATTGGATCTGGTTTTCATATGTTGATAACACTAATCTACATGCAAGATCAGAGATAACGAGTTGCCAGGTATATTGTGAAAGCCTCCAAAGGTTGGAATATTATTGCATATACTAGAACAACAGCTATAAGGGTATAAAACTTCTTTGAAATAACTTTCAGAGTCCCACCGGGTGTGCCAAAAACTGTTATCAATCAAGTATGCACCCTGCTAAGCTCACAAAAGACTTAGCTACCTGTTTGACACATGGAAACACTCTCAAGATGTGGGTTTCCTATAGTGAGAGTGAATCTCCAGAGTGGCTTGGTTCTCCTTAAGATCTTTCTAAACTAATCACTTGTTTGAGAAAAGGGATGACGAATAACTGGAATAAATTTCTATTTTATCTAAAGATGATCTAAAAATCTAAAATTTTACCCACAAACAACTCTCAAGCATGTAACTTCAGTTTCACATAAGTCCAACAATCTAAAAGTACTTTGTATGAAAGTTTAATTAAAACACAACACACAACCTGGATTAGATGGGCAATGTTGATGACTGTTTTGATGCAATCATAACAATAAGTTAAAATTCACATAAAATGAACTGAAACTATACTTGAAAGACAAGAAGGAATCATCTGGTGATTCAACTAATCCCAAGTCTACAATGGTTCGGTTGGTCAAGTTCAGTTGGTCAATGTGAAGCTGTAATGTTCAAGGGGCCTTACGTAGTTTAGGTTTGTTTTGTGGTTTACTGGACTAAGAATATGCAAAGAGGTCATAGATTTCAACAAGTATTCTGTTCATTTGCATACAAGTGATACCGGGCTGCAAGTTTTAGAGGGTTTTCTTGGATTTTTGCAGCTTTCTTCTTTATCTGTTTATGAAAACTGTCTACTTATAGCTCTGTTATGCATGCTTCTTCAAATTTAAGACAATTTCCTCTGGATTTCTACGTTTTCAGCTAAATATTTCAGATGGGTTGGGAAAAGTTAGAAAGATCTACTCTATACCTCACTTAATCTACCGAAGGATCTAAGTGTTTCTGTTATGCACTATGTAAATACCATAGTAGTTTGATCAAATCCACAGTAAAAACCCTAAATGTAAGTTCTGAGCATTTTCACAAACATACATTTAAAATTGCAAGCTCTCAAAGAAGATATTTCAAAACACAAAGAAGAGCAGGAGAACACTCAGAAGATAGATGCAGAACTTGAAGAGAACTTGTGTCTCAAATTACTACTTGAACCTCTTAGTTGAACCTATGTTTTGAACCTCTTTGTTGAACCTTTCTAGAGTTCATTTGGTAGGTTAAATGAATTTTAGTTCAACTGTTCCTTGGTTCATTGGTCTGAGGATATGCGATGTCGGCATCGCTGTGACGAAGCACTATCGGCAGGACCGTGTTGAAGACCATTGGCATCGGTGAGACAAGGGCCGTCGGAATAAGCATCGAAGGTTTGTCCGATGCTGAGTGTCACCCCGATGGAAGCATTCAACCGTCGGCAAGACAAGGCCTATCGGCCAAACCTTGTGGAGTTACTCCGACAGGAGTAGTCACTCCGACGAAGGTTACGGTCGTCGGCAAGACAAGGGCCTATCGGCCAAACACTGTAGAGTTACTCCGACAGGAGTAGTCACTCCGATGGCGTATGTCTATCGGCAAGAGAATACCCGTCGGCTAAAGGTGTTGGGCCGATGTACTGCGGACATCCTGATGGAAGTTTTATTGGTATCGGTGAGACAAACCTCTGTCGGAGCAAGGGCTAGATCTTTTGCCGATGGAGAATGTCATACCGATGGTAACCTTGGTGATCGGGGCGACAATGCTCATCGGTGAGAGGTGAAGTCTGAGGGCCGATGGGAGTTGTTATGCCGATGGACTTGGAGGCTTGGTATTGTCAGCAACAAAATTGCTGACAATACTCTTTCGCCTGTTGGCAGTTATAAACTGCAAAGTCCTTTGCGACTTGGTACATGTGGGACTAAACGCCTCACTGAAATGTGAACCGTTGCGACGGTTAGATGGCAGCGACGTATGAGGAATTTGTTCTATCAGTTAGAGCAGAAGTCTGTAACGACTCTTGTTCTTGCAGATTGGAAATAGAATGATATGTCTATAGGTGTCGTTGGTATTATGATGATGAGACTTGAATAAAGGTTCATTCTGTAAATGTACAGGGAGGTGAACTGTGTATGATGTCGAGAATCAAACACCTGAGCAAGAAGCTGAGTTCTTTATTGTAACTGTATATCTTACTGTAATAAAGATTGTTTTCTTGTGGTGGTGGGTTTTTTACCCGTAAGGGTTTTCCCACGTAATTCTGTGTGTCTGTGTTCTAACTATTGTCTATTTTGGTTTCTCTTGTGTATTCATCTGTGTTATTGTATTTAAAAAGTGACTGGTCTACACTGTCCCCTGGGAATTAACATTAGGGAAGCTGTTTTCCGCACCTGTGCTTTCCTTACAAGTGGTATCAGAGCCTGGCCCGTTGTGTTATCCTTGTCGGTAGTTTGGGTTTTTTGTGTTAATTCTGTTGTGTGGGAGTTCTGTAGAAAGTTATTTTTTAAATTAAATAGAGATGGCAAGTGCATCAGACAAAATAGACATTGAGAAATTCAATGGCACAAACTTTGAGTTGTGGAAACTTAAAGTTGAAGACATGTTAGTCTATAGAGATCTTTGGGTTGCTGTGTCTGGAGTTCAACCTACAGGCATGAAGCAAGAAGATTGGGAACTGATATGCAGAAAAGCCAAAGGACTGATAAGACTAAGTTTATCTGACTCTGTTCTATTGAACATCCATGAGGAGAAATCTGCAAGTGATTTGTGGAAAAAGTTGAATAATATTTATCAGGGCAAGTCCTTGGTAAATAAACTTTTCCTCAGAAAGAAATTGTATTCTCTGAAGATGGATGAAGGTGCATCTGTAGCAGAACATCTGAGTGCATTCAATACGATTGTTGCTCAGTTGACATCTATAGGTGTAAAAATAGAAGAGGAAGATCGCTGTATGCTTCTGTTATGTTCCTTACCTGACTCGTGGGACCATCTGGTGATGGCTATTGGAAGTACAACAACTACGTTTTCTCAGGAAACTATTGTTGCCTCTTTGTTGTCTGAAGAGATGCGGAGGAAATCTTCTGGAATGGCCAAAGAGGCTCTATCAGTTCGTGGTAGATCAAAGGAAAGAGGCAAGAAGAAGGACAAGAAGTCTAAGTCCAAATCAGAGGGGAAATCAAAATCTCCTGGCAAGAAGTCCAAGGTGAAGTGCTGGAATTGTGGACAGAAAGGTCATGTCAAGAAAGACTGCAAAGAGGAGAAAAAGAAGAAGAAGAACTTCTCTGACTCTGAGTCTTCACACAGTGATGCTGATGCTTTCATTGCTGCTCTGGCAACACCTGCTTCTGAAGATGTTTGGCTGATTGATTCAGGAGCATCCTTTCATATGACATCTCATAGAGAGTGGTTCACAAAGTATGAGCCCTATGCTGGTGGCAAGGTGTTCCTGGCTAGTGATTCAACACTGGAAATTGTTGGCCGAGGTCGAGTCAGAATCCAGTTCCCGGATGGCAGAATAAAGGGAATGAATGAAGTTCTTCATATACCAGGTCTGGCTCGAAATTTACTTTCTGTTAGTAAACTTAATGATGTTGGAGTGCAAGTTACTTTTGTGAATGGTGGATGTAAGATGACTAGAGGTTCTATTGTTCTGGTAAAAGGTGAACGCATTGGAACTCTGTATAGGTTAGATGCTAAACCAGTGTGCTGTAATAATGTCTCTGCAAAATCTGAAAAGGCTACTATTGTAACACATGACGTAAATTCTATGGAAGTTAAACTTCCTGCAGAGAAAACAATGCTCTGGCATCATAGACTTGGTCACATAGCTGAGAAAGGTTTAAAAACCTTGAAAAACAAAAATCTGGTAGATGGGCTGATTGATTGTAATCTGGAGTTCGATTTCTGC
This sequence comes from Cunninghamia lanceolata, assembly GCA_027924645.1. Taxonomy (NCBI): domain Eukaryota; kingdom Viridiplantae; phylum Streptophyta; class Pinopsida; order Cupressales; family Cupressaceae; genus Cunninghamia; species Cunninghamia lanceolata. Next base: position 924,504 of record BSBN01001670.1, on the reverse strand, counting down.
GAACATTGTATATATGGAAAGCAAAACCGTGTTTCATTTTACTCTAGTTCTCATAAATCTTCTGGTGTTCTGGACTATGTGCATTCTGATGTTTTTGGTCCAGTTGATGTTCCTTCTTTATCTAAATCAAGATACTATGTATCGTTCATTGATGATTATTCAAGAAGGGCATTTGTATATTTTTTGAAAAACAAATCAGAAGTGTTCAGTCGATTTAAAGAATTTAAAACTCTTGTGGAAAATCAGACTGGTAGAAAACTAAAATGCTTGAGAACAGATAACGGTGGTGAATATTGCAATGCGGATTTTGATAAGTATTGTGTAGACCATGGAATTAAAAGGCATAAAACTACACCTTATACTCCACAACAGAATGGAGTTGCTGAAAGGTTAAATCGATCGTTGATGGAGAAAGCAAGAAGTATGTTGAGTTATGCTGGTCTTGAACAGAAGTTCTGGGCTGAGGCAGTTGCTACAGCTTGTTACTTGCTGAATCGTTCTCCTACATCGGCATTGGTTGATAAGACACCTATGGAAGCATGGTCTGGTAAGAAGCCCTCTCTAAGACATATTCGAGTCTTTGGCTGTGAGGCATATGCTCATATTCCTGAAGTTAAAAGATCTAAGTTGGATAACAAGGCAGTTAAATGTATCTTTGTTGGCTATGGAGTCGGTATTAAAGGATACAAGCTTTGGAATCCTGAAACTGAAAAGGTAATCTACAGCAGGAATGTAATTTTCAGAGAGCTGAAACCATTGGTTGTTGATCCTCAGCCAGAAAAGACAGAAGAAAAGAAAGAAAAGAGTGTTGTGAATGTTCCTCTGACTCCTGTAAAAGAGGAACAACAAGCACCAAGTGTAGATGGTTCAGATAAGAGTTCAAGTAGCTCCGAAGATTCTGATCCAGAACAAGAACCTGAACCTGCACCTCAACCTGTGAGGAGATCTACACGTGAAAGAAGACAACCAAATAGGTATGGATTTTCAGTACCTGATTCAACTTGTGCCTATGCTTTACTTACTAATACTGATGAACCTAGGACTGTGAAAGAAGCTATTAGTGTACCTGATTCAGATTCCTGGTTGGAAGCCATGCATAGTGAAATGACATCATTGGAGAAGAATGGAACCTGGGATCTGGTGCCCTTGCCTGAAGGAAGAAAACCTGTAGGCTGTAAGTGGGTATTTAAGAAGAAATATGGTCCAGATGGTAGTATTGAGAAGTACAAGGCAAGACTGGTTGCTAAGGGGTATTCCCAAAAGGAAGGTATTGATTATGGAGAAATTTTTTCTCCTGTAGCTAAGTTGACATCCATTAGATTTCTGTTGTCACTTGCAGCAGCATATGATTTTGAAATTGAGCAGATGGATGTGACAACAGCGTTTCTTCATGGAGACCTTGAAGAAGAAATTTATATGTCTCAGCCAGAGCATTTTGTGGAAAAAGGTAAAGAACATCTGGTATGTAAACTTAAGAAGTCTCTTTATGGTTTGAAACAGTCTCCCAGAATGTGGTATCAAAAGTTTGATACGTATGTTTTATCCTTGGGGTATGTGAGATCTAAATCTGATCACTGTGTCTATTATAAAACTGAAGGTGACCAGATTCTTATAATTGCACTATATGTGGATGACATGTTGTTCATTGGCAATGGTAAGGGGATGATCTCAGAATTAAAATCTCAGTTGTCCTTGAAATTTGAAATGAAAAATCTGGGGGCAGCAAAGTACATTCTGGGAATGGAGATCAAAAGGGACAGATCTAAGAGAAAAATTTGGCTCAGCCAGAGGAAGTATATTACCAATGTTCTTGATAAGTTTTATATGTCTGATTCTAAACAGTTAGTTGTTCCAGTTTTGCAGGGAACGAAATTATCTGTTGAAGATTGTCCAGAATCTTCAAATGAAATTGATGACATGAAGAGAGTACCTTATGCAAGTGCTGTTGGCAGTTTAATGTATGCAATGGTCTGTACCAGACCAGACATTGCCCAAGCAGTGGGAGTTTTGAGCCGATTCATGGCGAATCCAGGCAGATCACATTGGGATGCTGTGAAAAGAGTTATGAGGTATTTGAAGGGAACTTCTGACTATGCTATTTGTTATCATGGAAACTCAGAAGGGTCTAAGAGATCTATCAGTATTCAGGGATATGTTGATTCTGATTGGGCAGGGGACATTGACAGTCGGAGATCCACCAGTGGATACGTGTTCATGTTACATGGTGGTGCTATCAGTTGGATGAGCAAGTGACAGGCTGTAGTCGCTTTGTCCACAACAGAGGCAGAGTACATGGCAGCCACTCGTGCATGCCAAGAAGCTGTTTGGTTGAAAAGGTTGTGTTCTGATGTTGGTTTTAATGCAGGGCAAATACAAATTCATTGTGACAGTCAAAGTGCCATATGTTTGGCAAAGAATCCTACGTTTCATGCTAGGACAAAACATATTGATGTCCAATATCACTTTGTTCGTGATATGGTGGAAGACAGGAAGGTGAAGCTGGAAAAGGTTGACACTTTGGAAAATGTTGCTGATGCCTTAACTAAACCAGTGAACACAGCCAAGTTCAAATGGTGCTCAGATGAAATGGGTCTTCGGGCCCATAGTTCTCAATAATCAAATGAGGACTAAGAGGTAGCAGTAATGTCTTCGACAAGTGGGCGATTGAAGAGAACTTGTGTCTCAAATTACTACTTGAACCTCTTAGTTGAACCTATGTTTTGAACCTCTTTGTTGAACCTTTCTAGAGTTCATTTGGTAGGTTAAATGAATTTTAGTTCAACTGTTCCTTGGTTCATTGGTCTGAGGATATGTGATGTCGGCATCGCTGTGACGAAGCACTATCGGCAGGACCGTGTTGAAGACCATTGGCATCGGTGAGACAAGGGCCGTCGGAATAAGCATCGAAGGTTTGTCCGATGCTGAGTGTCACCCCGATGGAAGCATTCAACCGTCGGCAAGACAAGGCCTATCGGCCAAACCTTGTGGAGTTACTCCGACAGGAGTAGTCACTCCGACGAAGGTTACGGTCGTCGGCAAGACAAGGGCCTATCGGCCAAACACTGTAGAGTTACTCCGACAGGAGTAGTCACTCCGATGGCGTATGTCTATCGGCAAGAGAATACCCGTCGGCTAAAGGTGTTGGGCTGATGTACTGCGGACATCCTGATGGAAGTTTTATTGGTATCGGTGAGACAAACCTCTGTCGGAGCAAGGGCTAGATCTTTTGCCGATGGAGAATGTCATACCGATGGTAACCTTGGTGATCGGGGCGACAATGCTCATCGGTGAGAGGTGAAGTCTGAGGGCCGATGGGAGTTGTTATGCCGATGGACTTGGAGGCTTGGTATTGTCAGCAACAAAATTGCTGACAATACTCTTTCGCCTGTTGGCGGTTATAAACTGCAAAGTCCTTTGCGACTTGGTACATGTGGGACTAAACGCCTCACTGAAATGTGAACCGTTGCGACGGTTAGATGGCAGCGACGTATGAGGAATTTGTTCTATCAGTTAGAGCAGAAGTCTATAACGACTCTTGTTCTTGCAGATTGGAAATAGAATGATATGTCTATAGGTGTCGTTGGTATTATGATGATGAGACTTGAATAAAGGTTCGTTCTGTAAATGTACAGGGAGGTGAACTGTGTATGATGTCGAGAATCAAACACCTGAGCAAGAAGCTGAGTTCTTTATTGTAACTGTATATCTTACTGTAATAAAGATTGTTTTCTTGTGGTGGTGGGTTTTTTACCCGTAAGGGTTTTCCCACGTAATTCTGTGTGTCTGTGTTCTAACTATTGTCTATTTTGGTTTCTCTTGTGTATTCATCTGTGTTATTGTATTTAAAAAGTGACTGGTCTACACTGTCCCCTGGGAATTAACATTAGGGAAGCTGTTTTCCGCACCTGTGCTTTCCTTACAGAACTCCAGATTCTATTGCATTAGAAACGAATAGCCATACATGATTTACAATGTAAGAATGACTCTTAGTTTCATTGATCATGCTACAGAGAACTTACAAGCTTTACAGATACAGTAAGGCAGCCAGACATTCCACGCGCACCTTACTGCAGACAAACAGGCGACCTCCTTCTTCTACTTCTAAACTATGCCCAGAAAGACTCTACAATTCTGGCAAAATCCTAAAATCCCTATGTGTAGCCCCTGTTGTAAAGTATTACAGTGTAGAGAGGCACAATATAAAGACATTTTGATTGTCCTCACTACAGCAAAAACCTAACTAAACCCCTGGTTCAAACCTCTAGTTACAGTAATAAATGCAGGTGAACCAGTTCTCAAAAATATCTCTGAGCTGTGGTCAAATCTGGGCGAAATATTGCCCCTTCTGAGAAGTTCCGGCAGCTGGGTAATAACTTCTGCTTGTCTGTTGTGATAATACCTCCAGCTGCGACCTTCTTCTTTACTTGAATGGCCTTGACCCTTTGCATTTCATCCTTATCTTCTTGCTCCTGAGATCAGATCTTCTGTCTCCATGAGGTCACTGTGTTGACTTTCCAGCTGCTTCCTCAACTGCAAGCCTGCAAGACAAGACAAGCAATAAGTTTCACATTTATCACATAAAAATAGCAGGAAATTAAAATAAGCGTTCAAATCATGGTGACTGTGCAAAATCATGGAAATCGGATCAGAAAATTGCTCAAAAACGCGTCAAAACGCGTTCAGACTGCTTAAACTACACGGGTCAACCATCGCTGACCGAAAAATGCCAGAGGCGCCAAAAAAAGCACTTTAAAATTCCACCGCCTCATTTCCCGCCCATCGGCATGATATTCGCTGTCGGTGCGTCAAAAAAAATAGGTTAGTCGATATACCTCATCATCATGATATTCTGGAAATATAATGCATTCCCTCCTGAAGGTCTAGATGAATGTCATCATGATGTTTCGCTTCTGCATATCGGGGAAAAGAACAACATCATCATCATCATATTGTTGAAGAAGAATAGGAGGATGCGAATATGATCATGCTGCAGAGGAAAGGAAGATGATGGTGACATCATCATGATATTCGGGCTTCATTGAAATGCTAAGGATGACATCATCGTCATATTCAGTTAAGATCAGGGGGATAGTTGTGATATCGGGTCACCTAAGGAGCATGATCAGGATGATGAAGTGAGTATGACCCTTTCGCGGCCAAGGTAACCCTCTCGAGAGAAAAAAAAATCAGCATGATGAAGATCATCATCATATTTGCTTTTGTCGAACTTGGAATAAGACGTCATCATCATATTTCGGCAAACGGATCGTGCTTGAAAAAATATCCTGTTTGAAGGAAAAAAGATGATGATGATGATCATCAGGATATTAGCTTCTGTCGAACATAGAATAAGACATCATCATCATACTTCGCGAACCAGATCGGGTTTTGGAAAATATCCTGTTGAAAGAAAAAATGATGATGCTGATCATCAGGATATTTACTTCTTCGTTTATCAGATTGGGATGACGTCATCATGATATTCGGGGCCTTTGTTAAATTTAAAACATGACGTCATCATGATATTTCGCCAACCGGATCATGTTTGGGAAAAATCCTGCCGAAGGGAAAATGTGATGATGATGATCATCAGGATACTTGTAAAAGGTTGTATTTCATCGGCAGGAGGACCCTGCGAAATATCAGGCGAACAAACAAGATCATGATGATCTTGAAAATATGACAGGATAAAAATATGATGATGATGACCCTCATCGATTTATCATGATGACGTCATCATCATAATTTGTCTTCGGAGCACAAGGATGAGTTAAGGTCATCATGATATTCGGGCCAGGGTGATATTACAAAATATGATGATGCTGTTGAGAAATGTAATATCAAACACTTCTGAATAAATAGGGTGATCATCATGATATTTCGCTAACCGGAGATCAGGAGGATATGAAGATGATGATCCTCTTTCTCAAATTATCATGATGATGATTCCAGCACTTAGCGAATTTCAACGAATATGACCTTCTTGTGAAAGATCAGGATGATGTGAAGTCATCATCATCATATTTTGAACTTCAGCAAATATCATGATGATGACCTGGTGATAGGTTTATAACACGCGCATGCAAATATGCCGAAGGTGGATTTTTCTAAGTCTGGGTGATCAGCATGATATTATAAGATCAGGTAATGTTGAAATATCATGATGATGCTCGCGATACAACAGACCACTTCGACGGGGGAACTTACCTTGACTTAAAGCCGATGTCATCATGATATTCGAACCTCAGGATATTATCGGGGGGGGCGTTCAAATATGATGATGACAATGATCATCATGCAACCAAAACCGAGTTTATAACATATGACGCTCCTAAGAAAATCATGATGCTGATGATGCGCCTGAGGCCATTTGACGGGTAAAGGGAACTACCACCTAAAATTGACGTCCGGATATTGCGACTGCATGATTTTTAGCGGGTGATAGACCAAGATCATGATGATCTTGACAACATGACTTAGGATAAAAAAATATGATGATCCTCCTGCGAATATCAGGTTTGACCAAGACTTTGACCATGCATAACTTCCATATATGGACGAATTTTCAAGTGAAGTAAAAGGCAAACCTGCATGGAATTTCAAGCTCTTTTAAAATATGAGGTCACAGAAACAAAATATGAACTTTGACAAACAGACCTAATGATGATGACCTACCTCATCATATATCATGATGATGATGCACCTGACCTTCATTTTTACCAGACCGCCAGGAAGCAGAAAAAACACAAGCAGAAGCAAAAAGCAAGACATCAGCAGGGGTCCCCATTTTGCTAAGGAGCATAATGGGGCATGTTGTGAACATCACAACAACTAGCAACCAAAACAAAACAATTAAATTCAGAGTGTTCAAGGAAACTAGGTGAAATGAACTCATAACTTCCAACTATCTTTCCTGCAAATTACTATTCAGCTTGAGACTCAAAGTGTTCAATAAAGATGCATGAATTTCCATTTTCAGTTTAGTTGTGTGCATGTGATTAATTATCCTCATCTTGAAGATCGGTTGAACAAACCAGTGACTGACATTAGCCTACGTAGGTGAGGATATTCCCTCATAGCCGACCGGATAGAGCCTTGCTGCCAGCGAGCATCTATAGCCCCAGCAAGGTTATTGTTACAATTCTCCTAAGTAGAGCCCCACTGCCAGCGAGCGTCCATAGCCCCGGTAGAGTTACTTAGATGGCTTAATCTAGATTTTCAGTATAATCCGCTTTATTCATTTATTTATTTATTTATTTGTTTTCTAATTTTGAAAGATTTCATAAGATATAGCAATTTGTAACTTCATGATGATGCAAGGAGTGGACACTTGCTGAAATTAAGCTGAGAATTGTAATGGTAGCAAGGGTGACCTCTGATTTTTCACCTAATATCTACACTGGTAGGTTCAACAAACCCAAGGATTTTAGGTGTGTCATCGTGAGAAACCTGCTTCGAATTCTCAATCACATTTATTGAATACAAAACTTCAGAAGATGAACAACTCTCTACATTCATGACAGTGACAAGTTATGTGTAAATTGCAAATGGTTAACCTGAATATCCTAAATTTTATACTGTTTTGAATGGTTGCTAGTTTTGCACCTTAATACTCTATAGTAAAATAAAGATCCCTGCTGAGGAGACAACAAACAAACCAAACAAACAGGCTGTACAAACAACACAACAACAGAAAAAACTGTACAAACAGAAAGAAACAAAAGGCAAAACAAACAGAAGACAAGCTATACAAACAACTAACCTAAAAGAAAACAGCAAAAGAAGAACACAAAAACAAAAACAACTACCCTACCAGACTATATACAAGCCTCTACGAGGCAATTAGAAACCCAGGAAATAAACCCAAGAACACCCCTACTTGCATATTTCTTTAGGTTGTGCAGGAGTAACAGGGTACTGGTTATGGTTCTCATCCTAGCAGATTTATCTTTGAATTCTGAAAAAAAATTTGGTATTCTAAATTCATTGTGTTTATCAGAATAGCTCTTAACTAGTAACTGAGGCTGTTCATCAGGTTTATGATTAATCCATAAGCATGTCCTATCTCTTGAATTTCCATAATCAAAATAGCATTTATCATTATTTACTAAGGAAAGGAAAGAGACAACCTGATGTGCCTTTAGCTCTGTGGAACACACTTGTTTATTAATAGCTGGCTTTTCATTTAGCTCTGCATTTTCATTGCCCAGCTCTATGTCTAGTCCTTTTTCAAGTTGAAAGAAGAATGACTCTAGATGTATCATTTCTTCATCTTCATCCAGCTTTGTTTCTTCATTCTGGATGTTCAGTTTATCCTCAAATTTAGCAAACTTCTCAATGTTCTCATTAGTTTCCTGCACATCAGCACTTAAGTAAGTATCTTCATCATCATAATCTGACATACAGAATTTAATCATTTCTAAATCACTTGAGAGTAAAGGTGGGACGGCATCTTTTGTTTGACAGGAGTACTCCCCTATTTTATTTTCAACATAGCATGAGGGTGATGTCTGATTGTGTACAGCAGCTACATGATCCTCTGTATCTTCTTTTTTTAAGGATTGTTCATCAGATGACGCATATTTATCATTTAGTGAAGAGTCTAATCTTATTGACCTGCAACAATCCGGAACTTGGTCATTCAATTCAGAGAAATCAGTCATGGGATTGGGGTTTACTTTCTCCTCTATGACTTCACTAGTTTCTACAGTAGGGATCTTATCAATTTTAGTGCATTTTAATTCTGCCAATGCTTGTTTACATTTCTTTGCCAAATCATGTTCGTTAAAACTTTTTAGGTCAGACCCAGAGGCTTCTTCTTGACAAATATTCCTTAGTAGTTCCATATATTTATCAAATGTATCAAGATGAACCTCACTTTCCTTTTCTTTTTCATTAAATCCTTTTTGCTTATTATCTAGAAAAGAGACAGGAGCTGTGATTTCTTCTCTGCATTTTTTAGGATATTTATACTTTTCAGTAACTTTAATCACAGCCGGATCCTGACGAAAAGACAGATTTTTTTTCTTACCATCACATGATTCCTGCCGAGAGATCTTATTACCCTTTATTCTTAGCATTGGTTCCATCTTTGTATTCTCTGCACATTTAATGACTGTTGATGCTGCATCCTTCTGTCGCTCAATAATCTCCTCATTTCCCTGCCAACTTTCAACCTTATACACATCTGAGAGAGAGATTAGTCCTTTCAAATATAAATCTAATCTTGTAAGGAAAGATAGACAATTAAGCTCACCATGCTCTATGGACTTGTGTATCCTACACCTTCCAAATAAACCATAGCTATATAAATTTTTGGGATAAAGCTGGTTATTCAAAGCTTTCTGAAATGAAGGAATGTCAACTTGAAAACTGCCCCTATATGAGTCCATTAAAAATAGGACCCTCTTTCAACTTTTTAGGCCTTTGAAATTTTATGAGATCTAACATATCTTAGAATATAGCATTTGAACTCAGAAAATTAACCCTAAACCAAATCAGGCCCTCCTTCTAGCACCAGAAAACTGTTGATGATTACAATATACAGCCTTCTAGCCCTCCTTCTAGTGCCAGAAAACTGTTGATGACTACAATATACAGCCTTCTAGCCCTCCTTCTAGCACCAGAAAACTGTTGATGACTGTTTTGATGCAATCATAACAATAAGTTAAAATTCACATAAAATGAACTGAAACTATACTTGAAAGACAAGAAGGAATCATCTGGTGATTCAACTAATCCCAAGTCTACAATGGTTCGGTTGGTCAAGTTCAGTTGGTCAATGTGAAGCTGTAATGTTCAAGGGGCCTTACGTAGTTTAGGTTTGTTTTGTGGTTTACTGGACTAAGAATATGCAAAGAGGTCATAGATTTCAACAAGTATTCTGTTCATTTGCATACAAGTGATACCGGGCTGCAAGTTTTAGAGGGTTTTCTTAGATTTTTGCAGCTTTCTTCTTTATCTGTTTATGAAAACTGTCTACTTATAGCTCTGTTATGCATGCTTCTTCAAATTTGAGACAATTTCCTCTGGATTTCTACGTTTTCAGCTAAATATTTCAGATGGGTTGGGAAAAGTTAGAAAGATCTACTCTATACCTCACTTAATCTACTGAAGGATCTAAGTGTTTCTGTTATGCACTATGTAAATACCATAGTAGTTTGATCAAATCCACAGTAAAAACCCTAAATGTAAGTTCTGAGCATTTTCACAAACATACATTTAAAATTGCAAGCTCTCAAAGAAGATATTTCAAAACACAAAGAAGAGCAGGAGAACACTCAGAAGATAGATGCAGAACTCCAGATTCTATTGCATTAGAAACAAATAGCCATACATGATTTACAATGTAAGAATGACTCTTAGTTTCATTGATCATACTACAGAGAACTTACAAGCTTTATAGATACAGTAAGGCAGCCAGACATTCCACGCGCACCTTACTGCAGACAAACAGGCGACCTCCTTCTTCTACTTCTAAACTATGCCCAGAAAGACTCTACAATTCTGGCAAAATCCTAAAATCCCTGTGTGTAGCCCCTGTTGTAAAGTATTACAGTGTAGAGAGGCACAATATAAAGACATTTTGATTGTCCTCACTACAGCAAAAACCTAACTGAACCCCTCGTTCAAACCTCTAGTTACAGTAATAAATGCAGGTGAACCAGTTCTCAAAAATATCTCTGAGCTGTGGTCAAATCTGGGCGAAATATTACCCCTTCTGAGAAGTTCCGGCAGCTGGGTAATAACTTCTGCTTGTCTGTTGTGATAATACCTCCAGCTGTGACCTTCTTCTTTACTTGAATGGCCTTGACCCTTTGCATTTCATCCTTATCTTCTTGCTCCTGAGATCAGATCTTCTGTCTCCATGAGGTCACTGTGTTGACTTTCCAGCTGCTTCCTCAACTGCAAGCCTGCAAGACAAGACAAGCAATAAGTTTCACATTTATCACATAAAAACAGCAGGAAATTAAAATAAGCATTCAAATCATGGTGACTGTGCAAAATCGTGGAAATCAGATCAGAAAATCGCTCAAAAACGCGTCAAAACGCGTTCAGACTGCTTAAACTACACGGGTCAACCATCGCTGACCGAAAAATGCCAGAGGCGCCAAAAAAAGCACTTTAAAATTCCACCGCCTCATTTCCCGCCCATCGGCATGATATTCGCTGTCGGTGCGTCAAAAAAAATAGGTTAGTCGATATACCTCATCATCATGATATTCTGGAAATATGATGCATTCCCTCCTGAAGGTCCAGATGAATGTCATCATGATGTTTCGCTTCTGCATATCGGGGAAAAGAACAACATCATCATCATCATATTGTTGAAGAAGAATATGAGGATGCGAATATGATCATGCTGCCGAGGAAATGAAGATGATGGTGATGTCATCATGATATTCGGGCTTCATTGAAATGCTAAGGATGACGTCATCGTCATATTCAGTTAAGATCAGGGGGATAGTTGTGATATCGGGTCACCTAAGGAGCATGATCAGGATGATGAAGTGAGTATGACCCTTTCGCAGCCAAGGTAACCCTCTCGAGAGAAAAAAAAATCAGCATGATGAAGATCATCATCATATTTGCTTTTGTCGAACTTGGAATAAGACGTCATCATCATATTTCGGCAAACGGATCGTGCTTGAAAAAATATCCTGTTTGAAGGAAAAAAGATGATGATGATGATCATCAGGATATTAGCTTCTGTCGAACATAGAATAAGACATCATCATCATACTTCGCGAACCAGATCGGGTTTTGGAAAATATCCTGTTGAAAGAAAAAATGATGATGCTAATCATCAGGATATTTACTTCTTCGTTTATCAGATCGGGATGACGTCATCATGATATTCGGGGCCTTTGTTAAATTTAAAACATGACGTCATCATGATATTTCGCCAACCGGATCATGTTTGGGAAAAATCCTGCCGAAGGGAAAATGTGATGATGATGATCATCAGGATACTTGTAAAAGGTTGTATTTCATCAGCAGGAGGACCCTGCGAAATATCGGGCGAACAAACAAGATCATGATGATCTTGAAAATATGACAGGATAAAAATATGATGATGATGACCCTCATCGATTTATCATGATGATGTCATCATCATAATTTATCTTCGGAGCACAAGGATGAGTTAAGGTCATCATGATATTCGGGCCAGGGTGATATTACAAAATATGATGATGCTGTTGAGAAATGTAATATCGAACACTTCTGAATAAATAGGGTGATCATCATGATATTTCGCTAACCGGAGATTAGGAGGATATGAAGATGATGATCCTCTTTCTCGAATTATCATGATGATGATTCCAGCACTTAGCGAATTTCAGCGAATATGACCTTCTTGTGAAAGATCAGGATGATGTGAAGTCGTCATCATCATATTTCAAACTTCAGCAAATATCATGATGATGACCTGGCGATAGGTTTATAACACGCGCACGCAAATATGCCGAAGGTGGATTTTTCTAAGTCTGGGTGATCAGCATGATATTATAAGATCAGGTAATGTTGAAATATCATGATGATGCTCGCGATACAACAGACCACTTCGACGGGGGAACTTACCTTGACTTAAAGCCGATGTCATCATGATATTCGAACCTTAAGATATTATCGGGGGGGGGGGCGTTCAAATATGATGATGACAATGATCATCATGCAACCAAAACTGAGTTTATAACATATGACGCTCCTAAGAAAATCATGATGCTGATGATGTGCCTGAGGCCATTTGACGGGTAAAGGGAACTACCACCTAAAATTGACGTCCAGATATTGCGACTGCATGATTTTTAGCGGGTGATAGACCAAGATCATGATGATCTTGACAACATGACTTAGGATAAAAAAATATGATGATCCTCAGCGAATATCAGGTTTGACCAAGACTTTGACCGTGCATAGCTTCCATATATGGACGAATTTTCAAGTGAAGTAAAAGTCAAACCTGCATGGAATTTCAAGCTCTTTTAAAATATGAGGTCACAGAAACAAAATATGAACTTTGACAAACAGACCTCATGATGATGACCTACCTCATCATATATCATGATGATGATGCACCTGACCTTCATTTTTACCAGACCGCCAGGAAGCAGAAAAAACACAAGCAGAAGCAAAAAGCAAGACATCAGCAGGGGTCCCCATTTTGCTAAGGAGCATAATGGGGCGTGTTGTGAACATCACAACAGGCAATAGATACTCATATTTCAGTAACATCAAGACATAATCAGAGGATTAGAGATCATAATCACAGTGAAAACATCAAATCAAAGTTATAAAAGAGGCAACAAATGTGAAACATGAATGCTTTGCTGTATTGAACTAAAAGGGGCACATCTAACTCTAAAAAATATGAGCCAAGATCAGTTTACAAACTCTCTGCCTGTGCTCTAGAGAGAAGAAACAAAGATATCAACTGAGAAAAACTAAGTCTTTCTCCCCTATTTATAACTCCAAAAATCTTCCAAAGAAAAAACAGAGAAATCTTCCTAGAATAGAAAATTTGATCGATTTTCAAGCTCCACTAAAAAGCCAAAAATAAAGCTTTCAAATCACCTCTAATCTGTATATGAAATTTGTGAAAATCTTCCTCAAGGTAGACCTCAGCAAAATCTGCTTTAAAACAAGCTTTATTTGCTCAATAAAAGCTCAATTTTTTTTTTTAATTATCCTCATCTACCTCAAAATAAAGCAAATCTAGAAAAAAATATTTGATTTGCTTTAATAGTTTTAACTACATAAAATGACAAAATATTAAAAGTTGTGAGGGGGAAAATAGTTTAATCAAATCAATGATAATAAGAACCCAAACATCTATGAAATTTGAAGATAAAAAAAGGAGATTTAAAGTAATAAACAAGAACAACACTTACAACCTCTTTCACCTTGCGTCTTCCATAGTTCGCCTATCCTTCCTTGACCTTGATGTTGATGAAGCCATCAGAAGCTATTGCTCCCTTGCTTGTTAAAGGTGACAAGAATGGAATAGCTGAGATATTCATGTGGTTGAAGATGAGCTTCAAACACACTAACAAATGGATATGAAATGCTTATGGAAGTGGGGGTACCAAAGGCGCGCCGGTATCTCTGCAGGATAAGTTTGCACAAATGATCGATATGAAATGAAGGAGAGGGTGGTATTTATAGAAAAAGGTGAGGGAAGATCAATGGTTTAGAAGAAAAAGGGAAGATCAATGGAGGAGGGTTGTTGAGGAACGTGCAACAAATGGAAGAAAGACATGTGTCATTCAAAAAGCGGCTTTGTGAAGTTAACTCCTCTCTTGATGAGAATGAGATTTGATTTTCTTAATTTATAATTTATTTTTTTAATTTAAGAGAAAGTTTGTTTTAAAGATGCTTTAAAACTGCTTTTGCTTTTGTATGACAAGAGGATAGTATTTTTAGAAGACAAGAATGATTTTTGAAGATAAGAATGCATAATTAAATAAAAAGATTTATTTAATTATTTTGTAGACAAATGAGAGGAATAAAATATAAGAATATATTTTATTTTTGTGAAGATATTTGAGGAATAAAATAAAATATAAAAAAATATATTTTATTTAGTGGAGAATTTAGATTTTATTTAAATAAAATTTGCATTTTATTTAAATTTGGAAGAATAAAAGGTTTTAATTAAATAATTAAAATTATTTAATTATTTAGCAGAATGAAGGTAATGTATATGAATTTAATTAATTAAATAAAAGTGTTTAATTAATTAAATGAGAGGGAATGAATCAGATAAATAAATGAATTTATTTATTTATTGATAGAAGAATGTGAATGATGAAATAAATATAAAAATATTTATTTAAGTAGAGTCATGCCAATTTTAGGTGTATACATTTTGCACCTCTTTGATGCAAATGTGTTTTGTCACGTTGTTTCAAAGAAAAAGAATTTTCGGCGGTGATACATGCCCCAGTTTGCCCTTGGTACAAGTTTAATAACATAATGCCCCCTCAGGAGATTGGACGAGAATAAGGGAGAAGGCGTGAGACAGACAATCTCACGAAGAAGAAAGTGAAAAACAAGTTTAGGATGGAGAAAGACGGGATATGGTTCAGAGAAAACGACATGGGAAGTAGCCACAGTTGTCATGCAGTTAGGTATGGGTCATTTGCTATATAAAGGAGCTGGGTCCACATATTTTAATCATTTGTACACTTGCCCATAGTTGATTAGTCCTCTAGAGAGCTTAGGCGAGCATGGCAGCCAGACAGATGGATATTCCTCGCGAGGAGCACTGGTTTGAGCGGATTTGATAGTTCGATTGGCCAGCGGAGGCAGGACCCCCAGTATGTATTTCTTCAAAACTTGTCAAAAGCTGATTTTTATGCATATTAACGGCTAGGAAAACCAACTAGGACAGATGCACCGAAACACTCTTTTGGTGCATATGACCTCCGAAGTGACACATCTGTTCCGTTATGGTGCATTTGAGCTTTGAAGCAGTGCATTTGATAGTATTGCACTTTTGATTCTGAAAGTGTTTCTTTTGATGGTTTTGCGCATTTAAGTCATGAATTGGTGCATTTATCAGGGAATGGCACATGTGACCTAAGGATTGGTGCATGTGCCAGAACGACACATACAAGCTCTTGATTGGCGCATTCATGGGGAAGTGGCGCATGTTATATGGATCGGCGCATCTGCCACCTGGATTGGCACATTTGCACTAAAAAAAATCAAATGACTTAACAAAATTAATCTAATTGGTACCTTGATCGATGCGTCAATTGATTAGTGATCTCTGAGATTGCTAAGAATCTAGTCGAGAGATGATATGTTGTTTTGATTAATTTGATATGTTAAGTCATTGATAGGATAGTTTGATTGTTATGAGTAGGCTTGCTTTGATATGGATTTTGTTGACGGTATGCTTTGCTTGGTTTGCAAGAGGATATTTGGAACGTCCTTACATCACAAGAGCAGTTCCCATTGCCATTGTTGCAGCGGTATATGTTGACTGAGATAGATCGCAAGGCTCTAGGCGCTATGGGTCTGCACTATGTTTGCTTTATGCCTGAGGTTCGTGCGAACCGAGCTATGTTGATGGCAGTGGTGAAGCGATTCCATAGCAAGGATGGTACATTCCATCCACCGACGGGGGAGATGGCGGTTACTCTCGAGGATGTGTACTGGATTCTGCACCTCCTAATTCAAGGAGAGCTGGTTGAGTATGAGTCGCAATGGGACTATGGCTTGGAGGAGTGTAGATGTGTATTTGATGACCCAGAGTTGGTGGGGAAGGAGATTTTGTGGCAGGACATGCATGACTGCTATGACTACTTCCCGGGCATAGCGGCTGGACTAATCGGTGGCGTGATATGCCCCGATAAAAGGTCGCATGGCTTCCTGATCAGCTGGGGGAGGGTGCTGGAGAGTATGATCACAGACGGGACCTAGTATGCGTGGGGTGTGTGTGTGCTTGCACACTTATATAAAGACATGCACCAAGTGGTTTATCACAGAGGAGCCATTTTGTCAACGGGTGTGTCGCTATTGCAGTTTTGGTTGTGGGAGCACATTGCCATCACACGGCCGATATGTGTATTCCATAGGCAGAGGGGTGAGCCCTATAGTTACGGGTATGCGGGTGTGATTTCCCAGCACAGGTTGGGGAAGTTGGAGTATTGAAGACATGCTTTTGATGGTGCGGATGCAGTGATCTAGCACCCTTACATAGACTGCGAGGTATGGGACGATGAAGCAGACAAACTTCCGTATTGTTTCCAAACGTGGTGGCTTATTGGTAGGACTAGGCACATTCTGGAGAGGCAGATTGTGAGTAGAGTGCAGCGACAGTTTGGCTGAGTCCAGGGTAGACCACAGGGGGAGGCACGCTTTGCCAGGACTCATGCAAAGAGGTATAGGTGGGGTCCTGTGGCATCATATGAGGAGGCCTTGACAAACTTTCGGTAGATTCCTTACGCAGCTTGGCCCATAAGGAGGGAGATAGTGGACACTAGCATGATACCAAACTATGAGGAGGGGTTCACGGCACACCCATTCTCGAGATATTTAGGGCCAGGAGAGTTATCTCCTTGTATAGACGAGGACGATTCAGACGGTGAGGGTGCAGCTGGCAGGAGGAGGGGAGGATCGAGGAGGAGGAGGAGAGATCAGGGAGATGATGGGAGACTGAGACAGAGGCAGAGGGTCAAAGAGGGACTTACAGGCCAGCAGGCCATTGGACAAGCACAGGTCCAGGTGCTAGTTTAGCTAGAGGTAGCACAGAGATAGATGTCGCTGCCATAGCAGGTGGCATAGCTGACACAAGGACAGGTGCCAGCTCAATAGGTGCCATAGGCAGAGCAGGCTCCACAGCCTGATGTACAGCAACAGGTTATGGTTGCACTACAGAGCTAGGTTAGGCAGCTGAGGGCTCATCTGAGAGCAGCAAAGTCACAGAGAGAGTTAGATGCGACTCTATTATCAAAGTTGACTAGAGAGAGACACACAGCCTTAGCTAGCATGCGGGCTATGAGGGCAAAGAGAGATGCAGCCGTGATGGCCATGGGCATAGATGGGACATCTAATTTTTTGGTTTCATAGGTGCAGCAAGCATAGGCACAGGTGGTCCAGGTGCAGAGTGAGCTTACTAGAGCCCAGGCATAGGCTTAGTACTATAGAGGGTTATATCATGGGGCAGTGGCAGTGGATCAGCGTGCCCCTAGCTTCAAGAGCCAGTCAGAGGCATTCTAGCAGGCAGGTGGTTCCCGGTCTATAGGCTCAGTGAGGGGTCCCCAGCAGTCAAGGGGAGGTAGAGGAGAGGGTAGTACAGGGAGCAGTGTGCCACGGCAGTAGGGTTAGACAGACATGATACTTGTACCATTTTTCAATTGGATGTATACATTTGGATGGTTGAGATAGCCTGTATATGTACTATTTTGCCCTAAGACATGTATCACCATTTTTGTTGTACCTTGTATACATTTTATGACATGACTCTGAGATACGGACAGATATTTTTGATATGTTGTACATTTGGATATGTTTATATGATGATGCAGTGATTTATGTTCTATATGCTCATGCTTTTCTGTTGTTGATATGCTTATGGAGGTGATCTATCTTATGATGTTGTGACTATGTGATGCATACTAGATGGATTTTTGTATGATTTGATATGTAAAATGCAAATGTGATATGTTATGGATACGATGTATACAACTCTATATATATGTTGATGATGCTTTTGTTTATGTTTTTGATTCTTTTGAGATGATATATGGATGCAAAATGCATGTGGGTGACCTAATGGGCTTTATGATGTATGCAAATGATGTAATCATGTAAATTACTATCTCATGTGATGTGATATGCAATCTATGCTATGTTTTTTATATGTCCAAATGTACTCAATCTACACAAGTGATGATATAGAGAGGAGGAAGAAGAGATGAAGAAATACTGACTTTCATTTGATATACTGTAGGATTTTGTGATTGCATGGTTGATATGGGTATGGATATGGAATGGATGTGGATTTGTCATCTTGAGATTTTTGCAAGGTTGTTGCTTTCATCATTGGGCATTGTTTTGGTATTTTTCACTTTTTGAAATGTTGTAAGGAAATACAAGCATCTAGGTATAATTAGACCGAGATGACCTAAGTACTTCTTACATGGATTTTGATATAGCAAGTTGATACAAGCATCTAGTCAAACTTGAATCTAGATGACCTGAGTACTTTTTGCATTTCAACGGACAAGGATTGCCCCTTTTCATGTTTAGACCTCGGAGTCCTTGATGATCTTTTTGCTGATCATGTCATTAGACAAAAGTCATCACATTACCATAGTTTAATCCACAAGCAGCAGACAAAGAAAAAGATTATGCCCCCATCATAGCATCTCTAGCTTTTTTGGCATCCTTGAGTAGCATAGGAAGACATAATGACAAAAATTCAAGACATTGTAAATTAACCTGTTTACAAAACATTCTTGCATTAGATGTGTCTTTTGCCATAATTGATATAGAATCAGTTTTAGTGTTTCGTCATGGTATCCTGCTCTGTTTTGGACAGGTTGATGTTTTGCGTCAAGACTCTTGGTTTGGGTAGCTTGCTTTTGCTGTGCTTGCTTGTCTTAGTGAAAGGTATCACAATCCTTATTGGTATCCTCTTAGAACAGTGGCATTCAAGAATCCAAATCCACAACTAGGTCGAGGAGTTGCCCCCAGTTTAGACAAGAATCAACTTATTATGAGTGAGATGACAGACATACATGGAAAGATAGACCCTAAGGGACTGACCTAGTGCCTCGGGGGCTCATTGCTAAATGGCCTTGCCTATGTGACGATGCAGAGGTAACGTAGTTCGGGGTAAACCCTAGTGGACCTAGACCTAGGCGATGGCAAAGTGGGGCAGAAATAGCACGGACTCAGATTGACAGAAGGACTAGATATGGGATGGATGGGACAGTGGAGTAGAGAGGAGCCTTGGGGGCGCATTGAGAATGGCCTTGCCTATGTGATAGCTCAGAGGTGACATAGTTCGACAATAGTTCAAAGGACTGGTTCAAGATGAATGATATGAGGGACACAAGAGACATGAAGTCAGAACAGATGGAGGAAGTGGTTTGTCGCAGATAGCGCCTGTTTACCAAGTTTTCACCGCTTGCTTTTTATTTGCACGAGAATCTAAAAGTACACATGACGCCTATTTGCCAGGTTTTCACCATGGTACCTATCCTAGGCACCTGTTTGCCATGTTTTCACTGTAGGACAATTTTTTTTGTCTATTTTCTCATTTTTTTGATTTTTTTTGCTCTTGTTTTTTATCACTTTTTCAAATTTTTTGGATTTTTTCAGGACTCCCTTACATTGGGGTTTTCAGGTATAGAACTTGCGAAGGTGCATGCTGTTGATAGGATCATCAAATAATTCACCTTCAGACATAGCCAATTGATATGCCCCCAATCCATAAGCTGTTATGATGACATAGGGACCTAGCCAATTAGGTTCAAACTTTCCTTTCTTTTCTCTCTCTTGTTGATTTTTGGGATTTTCTTTTAGGACTAGGTCACCGACTTGGAATATTCAGGGCTTTACTCTATGATTGTAGCTTTTAGACATGCGTTGCTGATATGCTTTCAGGTGGTTAAAGGCCTATTGCCTTCTCTCTTTGAAGAACTCTAACTCTTGAAGTCTGGTCACTCTATATTCTTCATCTGATATGAGGCCTTTTAATGAGACTCGCAAGGATGGGATCTTGACTTCAATGGGCAAGATAGCTTCAGATCCATAGACTAGGGAGTATGGTGTTGCACCTGTGGGTGTGCGGATGCTTGTGCGGTAGGCCCATAGTGCAAGATTCAGTTGGACATGCCAATCACGACTAGCATCATTGACAGTCTTCTTTAATATTTTCAGAATGGTTTTATTTGATGCCTCATCCTGGCTTTTGCCTTGTGGGTAATAGGGGTTGAAAAGCGATGTTGGATATGGAATTTGTCGCATAGTTCCCTAATATCTTGGTTTTTGAAGGGTCGTCCGTTATCCGTGATAATGGACGAAGGGACACCATAACGACAAATGATATAGTTTAGGATAAAAGAGGCAATCTGCTTGTCTGTGATGTTGCGGCATAGCTTCAATCCACTTCATGAAGTACTCTGTGGCAGTGATAATGAATTTGTGGCCGCTTGAGGAGGGAGGATGAATCTTGCCCACTAAGTCTAGTCCCCACTAACAAAAAGGCCAAGGAGTTGTTAATGGTTGTAGCTCCTGTGTTGGCGCATGTATCAGGTTCCCATGGATTTGACATTTCTTGCACTTCTTTATAAAATGATAGGAATCTTATTCCATGATTGGCCAGTAGTACCCCATGCGTATGAGTTTCTTGGCTAGGGTAGGGCCACTAGAGTGGGTCCCACATAATACCGTCGTGTATTTCGCTCAGGGCGGTTTGATATTCCTCACTATCAAGACACCTAAGGAGAGTACCGTCGAGAACTCGGTGATATAAGGTATTGGCGACAATGGCATACTAGGATGCCTGACGGATGAAGGTTCTCTTTTGGTTGCTAGAGAGATTGGGTGGGAGGGTATTCTCTTTAAGATAGGCAAAGATCTTTTCATAGAGGGGGGAATTGGCTCCAACAATGTGGTAGATGATATGGGACTCAGGGGTGTCGTATGCAGGACAGGACACTAGCTCTACCAAGAACTCATAACGTGATTGACTTTCTAGAATGTTGTGTTGATAACTGAGAGGGGGGGTGAATCAGTTATCCTAATTATTTCTTCTTTTGAACTTTCTTATTAATCAATGCAGCATTGAATCAAACAAACAAACATTACCATGAAATGAAAAACACATGACACAGTTTTTTTTGACGTGGAAACCCTGTTAAGGGAGAAAACCACGGGGTGATTAACCCAAAGATTATTCTCTGTTAGAAGAATAAGGAATTACAAAATGGCACTTGCCAATTAGGGCTCACTGCCCGAACACATTGCTCACAAAGAGGCCCACTACCTACAAGGAGACACACTGTCTACAAAGTGATAAGAATCACAGTCTTGAACTGATTGGAAGCATCTATATATGCTGGAGTTCAGTTCCGATTAGGCTTAGTACACTGATCTACTGCACTTCATCTTTCCTCTATTCTTTATTCTGCTGTCCTTTCACATACCGGATCTTTCTTACTACTTCTGCTCTATTCTGCACTTATTCGCATACACCATCACACGATTACTCCCTTCACAACTAAATCCATCCTCTATATATATCCGCACAAGTAATTTCATCACCTTTCTAGTTGGCATCTGGAACAGTCTAGTTTCTTACAAACTCTGTTCTGTCGGCTGAATCCTTGATTACCAAGCAATGCGGATCAAGCATATACTTGTAGATATCATTAATCATGTCGGCCAAACATGATTCATGCCTTCACAACCTTTACCATCAATAGTAACACATCCGAAAAATAGTCTGATACTCTGTCAGTCAGTTCTTCCTCTGTTCTCACTGTCTCTCAGGAATCCGGTACTCAACTATTCATATCTTTTTCTTTGTTCATCACCGGAGGCTAAATCCTTGGAATATACTACTCAAGGTAGTCCTCTTGACTTCCCCAAATCCGTACTGCACCAAGACACTTCCTCTGAGAGATCCGGACCAATCTGTCGGACCTTGCCACATGCTCTGTTCTTGTTCACCGGACCACAACAGTCTTCATTCTTACTTCCAGTAGAGACACACCATAACTTGCGGATATGTGGGATGACCTTTGTTGCCATCAATGACAACAACCATGAATCCATATAGTGTCTCTTGCCAACAATCTCCCCCTTTGGCATTGATGGCAACACTTAGTGAAAAATGACTAAGTGTTTATACTACGCTCCCCCTTGGCTGATGCTCTATATACAATTTCCGGAACTCCCCCTTAGTTGGATTCCTCATTTTTCACTGCTCCTCACTCCTCCTTTGACATAAATGGCAAAGGGTAGGGTCCGCACACAAAAATTTTCAAAAATTTTCTATACATAGCCGCATATTTACATACTCACATATACTGAAGAATGTCTGCAAAAGATGTCTTCAGTTGGATTAGTTCTGTAGCCCAACTTTGCTTCATTCTATCCAAAATTGAAATGTGACAACTCAACAAAAATGCAAATGCATCTGCCCTTTTTAGATCTTTCGGATCACTTGTCTGGGCTGTGATTTGAGCTTTTGCTATGGCCTCATGCATGGCCGCTAGCTTAGGGACAATTAACCTCCTGAGCTCACTCAACCTGCTTATTCTATTTTTCCTTTCCTTCTCCAATTTCTTGATTTCACTCAAGACTGCAATAGTCTGACATTCTTGATTTGTTATAGAGGAAGAAAGAGGATCAAAACTTTTAGACAAGCTTAGTAGCGTGTCCTCTTGCGCTTTTATTTTCTTCTCAATGTCCACTGTTACCTTGGACCAGGAGATACAAAATTTGTATATTTCACCGCCATCCTTAAGAGCATTTTCTAAGCTCTTTATCCCAATGTTCATGTTTCTCCTATCATTAATGATCAAACCCTGAAACTCGGAGAACCTTTTATCCAAAAACTCCTTCCGGACCTTTTCTTCAGCTGATTTTTCTAAAGATTCAAAATGTGTATTAACACTGCTAACTAAGGTTTTGAGATTACCGGAAGAGGAGGCTGCCGGATCTATCTGGACCGATGGCATAATCTTCTCAAGCACTCCGGAAGCAGCCTCTATCAACTCACAGTCTTCCATATGAGACTTTAGGAGCTTTTCATTTGCCTTAGCATTTGCAAATGAGGCTATCTTCATTGTCTGCATCGGAGAGAGGGAATCAAAGTTGAATGGGCCTTGTAGTAGCTCCGGTTCATCGATCTCTATTGTTTCTTTGCTCAAAAATTGTTGAACAGTTTGTGTAGTGTCTCTTGCCGGAGATAGATGTTTCTTTTCTTCTGCAGTCTTGGAACTGTCCTTTGGGATTTTCTCTCCTTCCACATTCTTACCACTATCAGTCATGGTCTTCTCTGATGGAGTCTTCTCTTTCTCTGCACCCTTGGTACTGTCAACCTCTTTCTCTTTCACCACTGCTTCCTTCTCCTGTAATTTCTCTTCTTCTTTGGATCCAGAGACTGTAGGGGAAACCAGAGGAGAGATGCTAGCCTGTTCATAGGCCACTTCTTCTGGAGTAGAGGGTTCCAAGTCCACAGCTGTTTCTGCACCTAAGTCCTCTACAACAAGAAGATTGAACCTTTTGAAGGCCTTTCGGAGGATCTCTTCTGTCTCTTTGGCCACCTTGTCAGTCTCACCAAGCATGAGTTGATTCATCCTGGCTTTACTTCTGAACTCATCTTTGCAGTCCTTGAATATTATGTTCATTGTTTTGGGATCAATTTGAGGATATAGCTGAATAGCTATCTGCTCCTGGATCTCAAGACCTTTTGCCTGAGCATTATTCTTTCTTAATTCTAATTCCTTTTCTAGGCTTTTAGGGATTTCAGAGATAATCTCAATAAAAGCTTTATTGTAGATGTTCAAGTACCTTATTATAGCTTCTTGCAGGATCTTTTGATCTGCCTCGTTGTAGTCATCATAAAATTCAGCCACCGGTTGAAGGTTCCCATCCACAGTGACTGATTTGACTACACTGTCTAGGGATAGAGTCGGCTTTTTAGCAAATTCTTCTGCCATTTCTTCCTTGTCTTGGCCTGTGGAGGGTTTCCCGGATCCTTTCTTCTTCTGCTTCTTTATTTCTTTTACTCCCTCATCTGACTCAGTTTCCTCTTCATCCTTTTGGCTTTTATAAGCCCTTGTGGCTTTTGTCTTAGATCTTTTACCGGATGCCTGGACTTCCGGTTTTGAACTTTTGGTTGTGGGAGGTGCAGATCTTTTTGATGATCTGGTCCGGGTGGAAGTTTCAACCAGAACACTTTCTTTACTTTTCTTTTCTGCCTCTTTCTTTTCTTCCTCAAATTTTCTTCTCTTTTCCCAGTTGGCATCAAGTGCCTCTTTTGAGATGCCTAGGCCTTGAGCAATGTGCTCTACTTCTTTTCTCACCTTCCTCTTTATCTCAGGTTCCCTGAGTTCTACATGGATCTTTGCACTCAGCTCCTTAAAGGTTCCAAACCTTTTTGCCTTTGGATCTTTGGGTTGACTTAGCATGTGTTGAACATGCAGCTCCACTATCTGTTCATCCACTTCATACCCCATGGGCATGATCCAGACAGTCCTTGGCTCCACTGCCTCCATTAGGCACTGATCAGTGTCCACCATAAAGCACACTGAGTCTTTGTATTTTTCAACAAGAGACTGGGGAATTCTTTCTCTTGCTTGCATCATGCTTTGGAAGTTTTTGAAGTATCCCCATAGGGCTGTATTTCTTGCTTTGGCATCCCCAAGCCCATGTAGATAGTCTCTTATTTGGACTGCAATAGGTTTGTCATTCTGCCATGCCCATCCACTTGATCCAGGCAGCTCATTCATGAAGTAGAAGAATAGACATAATATAAGAGTACCATACTTAAAGGAATTCTTCTTGTCCTTCTTGATTTTATGTATATTTTCCATTAATTGGCTTAAGAGCAGTTCGCAGAGATCATATTCTGCATTCTTCCTTAGCATTTCATAGGCAGTATATACTGCAGTTCCGGATACAGAATTCTCCCTGCTGGAGTGATAGATCTTGTATCCTATTATCATGGACGCATACTTGATATCTGGATCAGAAATATCTTCAATGGTCATTGCCCTCTTATCAAATTTTGATCCGGTGACCTCAGTTACAATGTTATTTTTGACAGATTTGACGATAGGTATCCCTCCGGAAGAGTATAGACCAGTTACTGCTCTAATTGTCTCTTTTGTGATCTTGCAGGGTCTATCCAGCCATAGGAAGTTGTCATGCATCTTGCTCAGTACATACCGTACCCATTCATCTTCTTCAAAGCAGGGGAAATGAATGAATTGATCAAATTGTTTCTTCTGGATACCCTTATACTCTGGTTTAAGCTCAAAAGCATTGTCTATCAGTTGTTTGTGATAGAGATCTCTCAATTTGAATTCCCCAAATTCCTCAATGCTTGCATGTATGTAAACCCTAATGTCTTCTGTGTGTAAAACTCCGTGAGGAACACTGGAAAATGCTCCTAAGGGATCTACTTCCAATGACTTGTATGGATGTTTCTTAAATTCAGGTCGGGGCCTATCTGAGATTTTTACTATATTTGGAGTAGCCATTTCTTCAAAAGATTTGTAGCAAGATATCGAAAGTGGAAAATACCTTTTGCGTCTTCGGTTGCACGGAGTAGCTGGATTGATTTTTGTATGTAATGACTTCGGCAGGAGATCTTCGGTGTGCTTGATGAGTCTTGTTGCAGAGCTCCACTTTTTGCTTCTTCTTGAGTGCATAATGAGCAAATAATTTATGAGAAATCCCTTATATCATTTCGCAAACCCTAATATCTGTTTGCAATAAATGCTTCACCTATATTATTCTGGTTTTGCCTTGTCCGGATAGCTTGGAGTATCCCGTATTAGTCCTGATCTATGAACATCATGTAGATCTTTCAATCATGGATAAATCGAGATGACACATTACAAGAACATCCCAAACATTCTGTCCAGTCCGCAGAGTAAAATAATGTACTTCCGGATCTCTCTGGACCCTTTTGTAGTCCTCTGTCATTTCGGAGCATCTCCTGGAACAGGTCTTTACTTGATCGATCACAACTTCTTTATATCTTCATGCGGACTTCTGAAATCTTGTCTGGATCATCTCAGGACTGGTATCTTCAAACCCTTTACTCTGCATCTTGTGTCACATCCAGCACCACTTGATTGGCTGGGGGAACAGGATTTTCTTTGAGTCTCCCCCTGAGCCAGAGCTCACTTTTAATTTCTGGAAGAATTATCAGCACCAGAGTCTGGTGCAGATCCAACCTCTACATTCTCTGAACTCTTCTTCACCCAAATCTTTTTCATCTGATTTCTAACTTCATCCACATTCATCTTTTGTTTACCCTTGTCTTGATTCTGATTGTATACCGGACCTCTTTTGTCCTGATTCTTGCTTCTGCAGACTTTTGCACTATGACCGGACCTATTACAGATTTGGCAAATAATATTTCTTTGCATATTTGACTGATAACCTCTTGATCTGCATTGATTAGCCATATGACCTACTCTATTGCATGTAAAACATCTACCATTGAATGATTTGTTTACTTGCATATTTCTGCATTCATGAGACTTGTTTCCATACCTTTTGCAGTTAAAGCACTATCCGGAGAAGGATGGACTAGTTTGATTCATCCTTTTTCTGCATTGATTAGCTTTGTGACCAAAGTGATTGCAGCTGTGGCAGTATCCATTGAAAGATGGATATCTTTGAGCATTGGGCTGTCTTACCAGAGGTCTTCTAGGCCTATTCCTTGGATTTTCTGATCCAAAATTCTTTTGACCGGATCCAGAGCTTTCTCCTTTCTCATATCCCAAACCATACTTGTCATCTGTCCTCTTTTGACTTCCAAGAAGTACTTCAAGTTGGGCAGAACTTATCTTGAATTTTTCTTTATATTCATTTGCTGTTTGAAGATCTCTTTTGAGAGAGACAATTTGATCCTCAAGTTTTTCTTCATTATCTTTGGCATCTTCAAGATCAGATTCAAGATGTCTGATAATCCTGTCCATCTGGTGGCATTCTTCTGATTTCTCTTTAAGAGATTGTCTTAGATTGTCTTCAGCTTTTCTTTTTTCTTCAATCTCTTGAGTAAACTTTATAGTTCCTGATTCCATTTCATGTCTTAACATAATGACTTCTTTTGATAACTTTTCACATAACTTGGTTTTCTCAGTCAATTCTTCATCTGTATTGCTTTCATCACTTTGTCTTGCCAATTGTTGGAGCAGCTCCTTTCTCTTTTTCATAGAGAGACTTAATTTGTCCTTTAATTCTCTCATGAATTCATCAGCCTGTTTGAGTCTTTCCTTTAATTCATTGACTTCAGAATTTGACTGTTCAAGATCCTCAAGGGCAGTCTTGAGTTGCTCCCTTAAACCATATGCATCCATTTGAACTCCTAGATCTTCCTCAAGCTGTTAGGCTCTATTAGGAGGAACCTTGCTCTGATACCAATTGTTGATAACTGAGAGGGGGGGTGAATCAGTTATCCTAATTATTTCTTCTTTTGAACTTTCTTATTAATCAATGCAGCATTGAATCAAACAAACAAACATTACCATGAAATGAAAAACACATGACACAGTTTTTTTTGACGTGGAAACCCTGTTAAGGGAGAAAACCATGGGGTGATTAACCCAAAGATTATTCTCTGTTAGAAGAATAAGGAATTACAAAATGGCACTTGCCAATTAGGGCTCACTGCCCGAGCACACTGCTCACAAAGAGGCCCACTGCCTACAAGGAGACACACTGTCTACAAAGTGATAAGAATCACAGTCTTGAACTGATTGGAAGCATCTATATATGCTGGAGTTCAGTTCCGGTTAGGCTCAGTACACTAATCTGCTGCACTTCATCTTTCCTCTGTTCTTTATTCTGCTGTCCTTTCACATACCGGATCTTTCTTACTACTTCTGCTCTGTTCTGCACTTATTCGCATACACCATCACACAATTACTCCCTTCACAACTAAATCCATCCTCTATATATATCCGCACAAGTAATTTCATCACCTTTCTAGTTGGCATCCGGAACAGTCTAGTTTCTTACAAACTATGTTCTGTCAGCTAAATCCTTGCTTACCAAGCAATGCAGATCAAGCATATACTTGTAGATATCATTAATCATGTCGGCCAAACATGATTCATGCCTTCACAACCTTTACCATCAACAGTAACACATCCGGAAAATAGTCTGATACTCTGTCAGTCAGTTCTTCCTCTGTTCTCACTGTCTCTCAGGAATCCGGTACTCAACTATTCATATCTTTTTCTTTGTTCCTCACCGGAGGCTAAATCCTTGGAATATACTACTCAAGGTAGTCCTCTTGACTTCCCCAAATCCACACTGCACCAAGACACTTCCTCTGAGAGATCCGGACCAATCTGTCGGACCTTGCCACATGCTTTGTTCTTGTTCACCGGACCACAATAGTCTTCATTCTTACTTCCGGTAGAGACACACCATAACTTGCGGATATGTGGGATGACCTTTGTTGCCATCAATGACAACAACCATGAATCCATATAGTGTCTCTTGCCAACATGTTGAGGAGAGACGCGATCGTGGCCATAGCATCTGCAGCTTTGTTTTCAATCCTTGGTATCTTCTCAAAATAGATCTTGATGAAGTATTCTTTGAAGTCATCTACCATTCTCTTGTAAGGGATTAGTTTCTCATCTTTTGTTTGGTAGTCATCATTCACTTGATTTATGACTAGCTGTGAATCACCATATACTTGAAGTTCTTTGATGTTCCATTCAACTGCTAGCTTGATACCAATGACTAGGGCTTCATACTCTACCACGTTGTTAGTGCAGGGAAACATTAATCTGTATGATTTAGGGATTGTATCACCATTAGGTGTGATCAATAAGATACCTGCCCTTGATCCATGTTGGGTGTATGAGCCATCAAAGTACATTTTCCAGGTTGCTGTATTTATGTGGAAGATAGATTCATCTGGAAACTCAAAGCTCAGAGGGTTGTCATCCATTAGAGGTGCATCTACTAGTTGATCTGCTAGTACTTGTCCCTTTATTGCTTTCCCGTCTATGTATTTGATATCGAACTCGCTAAGAAGCATGACCCATTTGGACAATCTACCTGTTAAAGCTGCCTTGTTGAGTAGGTATTTGAGTGGATCGATCTTCGCCACCAGTCTGATAGAATGTGACAACATGTAATGTCTCCATTTTTGTGAGGCGAAGACCATCACTAGACATGCTCTTTCGATAGGTGTGTATTGTAATTCATACCTGATAAGTGTTCAACTAATGTAGTAGATAGCCTATTCTTTCCCATCATAGTTTTGTTGTGCAAGGAGAACTCCTAGAGTGGTTGGTGTAGCTGAGATATACAGTAGCAAAGGCTTACCATGAGTTAGTGGCATCAATACCAGTGGTTTCATGAGATATTCCTTTAATTGCTGAAATGCCTGTTCACATGACTCATTCCATTTGAAGGGGATATTCTTGTGTAGAAGGTGGGAAAATGGGTGGCACTTGTCTGCCAATTGAGAGATGAATCTTCTGATAGATTGCAATTTTCCCTCTAGGGATCTTAGTTGAGTCAGATTCTTAGGAGGTGGCATCTCCATGATGGCTTTCACCTTAGCTGGATCGACTTCAATACCGTTTCCAGACACTATTATCTAAGTAGTTTGCCTGATGTAACCCCAAACACACATTTTTTTGGATTGAGATGCACATTAAACTATTCTAGCCTATTGAAGATCTTATCTAGTACTGCTAGATGGCTTTCTCTTGTGAGTGATTTCGCCAGAATGTCATCGACGTAGTCTTCCATTATAGTGTGCATCATGTCATGGAAGATTGTTTTCATGGCTCTCTGATATGTTGCCCCAGCATTTTTCAGACCAAATGGCATGACACACCAACAGTAGGTGCCCCAAGGACATGTAAATGCCATCTTGTGTTGGTCTTCAGGTGTGATCTTTATCTGGTTATATCCCAAGAAACCATCCATGACTGACAACATAGTGTGCCCTGCCGTGAGATCTACAATCATGTCTATGTTTGGTAGGGGGAAGTCATCTTTTGGACAACCTTTGTTCAGGTCCCTGAAATCATTGCATATTCACACTCTGCCATCTGGTTTAGCCACTGGTATTATATTCGAAACCCATTCAGGATAGTCTATAGGCCTGATAAATCTGACATCTAAGAGTTTCTTTAGCTCTTCTTTCACCATGAGGGCCACATGCAGATGCATCTTTCTGAGTTTTTGTTTGACCGGTTTAGCTCTTGGAGCTAGAGATAGATGATGCATGATAAGATTTGGATCTAGCCCTGGCATGTCAGCGTATGTCCATGCGAAGTTGATTTGTTTTCTCTTGAAAAAATTTGTAAATGCTAGTTTTTCATGTTTTGTGAGAGCTTTTGCCATGTGGATCATTTTGGGCTAATCTCCTATGGCTGCCAGTTCTATCAAGATTGATGATCTGTCCTGATGCGTAAGATTGGGGAGAGGGTCAAGCCTTCCAACCTTCGGCGCCTCAAAGGGATTAGGAGACCGTGTACTCACCCAAGCCCTTATCTTTGAGTTGGAGTTTAGGTTGAGACGCTCCTAAAGAGGAAGCAAATGTAGCTAGATCTACACGAGATGAAAAGGTGGTAGAAGTACGGTTGGTGGGTATCACAACTTCTGGTTTGGGCTGAATAGAGTTGCAGTATTGAAAGGGGTTAGGGTCACCTTGGATGGTGACCTCTTGACCTTCATGTGGGAACTTGATACATTGATGGTATGTGGAAGGTACTACTTTCAAATCGTGTATCCATGGTTGTCCAAGAAGAATGTTGTATGCTAGCTCCATGTCAAGGACTTGACAAGCTACATCTTTCACTACGGGGCCCACCCTGATTGGTAGGGTAACAATTCCTTTAGACATTCTTTCTTCCTCATGATAGGATTTTATGGTGATCTTTCTTTTTGGATCAATAGCCTTCTCCAAAAACCCCAATGTAAGGATTAGCTTTAATGTACAAATATTCAAACCAGCCCCTCCATCTATTAGGACTCTTTTGATCTTGTGTTTGTGTATGAAAGCTTTGATATGGAGGGAGGCGTTATGGGGTTGAGTGATTGACATATCATCCTTCTTAGTGAATGATAGGGAATGTGGTGAGGTGATGTGACTGACCATGGTTTGGAATTGTTCTTCTGCTAAGTTCGTGGGGACGAACGCTTCTGCTAAGGCTTTGTCAAGTATGGACCTATGAGAAGGAGACAGACGCAAAAGTTCTAACATGGAGATGTGTGTAGGTGTTTTGTGGAGTTGATCCACGATACTGTATTGACTAGACGGGGGAGCGGAAGCTCCTCTAAGGGTGACCTTGTTACTATGGGTAGTAACATTGCAATCTAGATCCTTGTTGATAGTGATCACATTGATGTGTGAATCACCTTATGAGATATGGTTAACAACATAGTCGAAGCCAACATTTGTGTAGTTTGAGTTGTTAGAGCCACTATTATTTCTGTTGGAAGGTCCTCCCTACTCATAGTTAGGAAGAGGATCCTTCAATGCTTGATGATCACTATTGGAGGTATGTCTGTGAGATTGTCTGTTAACGGATATTTTGTTTTGCTCTATTAAGTCTTGGGTTATATGCTTGAGTGCAATACAATCATTTGTCTTATGCCCCCTGTTTCGGTGGTATTCACAGAAGTCATTGTCGTTCCACCAGTGGGGTTTGACCTTTGGTTCGTACTCTTGTGCTGAGGGAAGCGTTATGAGATTGTTGGTGATTAGCTTCCGTAGGGTAGTTTCTAGTGACTCGTCCAAAGGTGTGAACTTTCTCCTAGGCCAAAATTTGGTGAACCTAGATTCGGTATTTCTTTGTTTGTCTTGTGTGGGGTTAATTTGAGGTGTTGAGAGGTTGAAAATTGGTTGCTTAGGTGCTGCATTTTTGGCATCTACTACCCCGTCATTCACAATGTTTTTATTTTTCATCCAGAATCTAGGTTTGTCATTGTTGGTGTTAGTACTAGTAGTGTCTTTATAGAGCTTGATTTGAACTTTCGCGATTAGGGCTTTTTCTAAGATGAGGCCCATCTCAATGACCTTGCTAAAAGAAGTAGGACATTGGATTTGATTTGGTAGCTTAGGTTTGTTTGCAGATTGTGGACGAACATTTCTAGCATCTATTTCTCCAGCATTTGGTGTGGGCACTTGCTTGCCAGTTGTCTCCATCTCTGTAAGAAGGTAGTGAAAGATTCTCCTCCTTTCTGTTTGGTGTTACAAAGATCCAATATTGAGGTGTCGTGCTCAATATTGTAAGAGAATTGGGTGACAAATTTGTCTACAAGCTCATTGAAGGTTTTAATACTGGGTGGCAGTCTAGAGAACCATTCCATGGCTTGCCCACCTAGGCTTCATGGGAAGAGTCGCATAAGGTAGGTGTCGTTATGTGCGACCTCGAGACAAGCAACGTTGAATTCTCTGATGTGATCCCTTGGGTCACCCTTTCCTCGATATTTGTCAAACTTAGGCACCTCAAATTTTGAGGGGAAAGGTATCATGACCAAGGCCCTATCAAAAGGATATGATGAAATATCCTCTAGGGTGTAATGTTTTGTCAATGCTCCCATTTTCATGTCTAAAATTTGTTGTTGGAGATCTTCATATTTTTGGTTTATTAGACTTAGGGCATCCAAGGAGACAATTGTTGATTTGCCCTTATCCGTGGGTATTTCATCATGTCTACTTCCTTCAGGGATTCTTTCTTCGTCAGTTTCTTTAAGAGCCTCCACGTGATAATCCTTAGGGAGTTTGACTCCTAGACTTGCTAGATGTAAAAAGAATTTTGTTGGGTCTTGGGCAAGCACTTTTTCTAGTAGGCATTGGAATTTTGGATTATGCTACATTTGAAGGATCTCCTCCATGGAAATTTCTTTGTCACTTTCGTGACCATTGGGAACACTTTTCTCTGCCATTTCTAACTATTTTTGTTTTTGTAATCTTGTTAAGACCATGCAAGGTAGTAAAGAAATGGGATGGAGTGAAAAGGATTCTTGAGCAAGATGCTAGGATGATACAAGGTTTTACCAAGGTTCTTCTAAGATCTATGTGGTATCAAACAAATTTGGGTATACAAAAGCTGTAGTCAAAGTAGGGATGTTAGAAATCCAAATACTTGATGTTGACTAGTCTTATTTAAGCCACTAGTAGAGTGTCAAGAGAAAGGATAAGTAACCCTTGATATTAGACACTTACTAGGTTTGTTTGAGTATTGATTGTGATCTAGAATAATCTTGGTTCTAACCTTGTAGGAATTTGGGAATATTTGGTGAGATTTTGGATGAAAAAAGTAGACATGATATGGAAAGAAAAAGAAATGGTTGATTTGTAAGGTCTTAATCAGATTTTTGGAAACTAAACAGGTTTGGAGATGGTTTTTGAAAAGTTTTTGACAGTTTTGCTCTTGGAAGGTACTGAATTTTGCTCTCTGGTTTAAATGCGTAATAGTTTAAATACGTCACAATAGAAGTCAAATGTGCTAGGAGTCGGAGTAAATGCGTAACTCTGGTTTTTTTCAAATGCACCGTGGAATATATCAAATGCAAAAAAATTTGAAGTAAATGCGCCGCTAGTTGAAGCAAATGCGCAATTCTGGTTTTGTTCAAATGCGCCGCGGAATATATCAAATGCACAAAAAGTTGAAGCAAATGCACCGCTAGTCGAGGCAAATGCGTAATTCTGGTTTCTTTTTTTTTAAATAATTAATTCCCATAGTTTTAATCCTAGCCTTATTGTAACATTAATCCTAACCCTAACTCTAATTCTAACCCTAATAATAACCTTAATTATGTCCCTAAAACTAATTTTAACCCTAACCCTCACCCCAATACTAACCCCAACAATAACCATAATTGTAACCCTAACTCTAATCCTAAATTTAATCATAACCCTAATACTATCCCTAATCATAACCTTAATCCTAACCCTAATTCTAACCCTAACGCTCATCCCAATACTAACCCTAACCCTAACTCTAATTATAACCCTAATTTTAACTCCTAACTCTAATCCTATACGTAATTGTAATTTTATCCATTAGCCTAACCTTAATCCTAACCCTAACCATAACTTTAATCCTAATACTAATGCTAAGCCTAACTCTAATTCTAACCCTAACAATTATCCTAATTGTAACCCTAACTCTTGCCTCAATACTACCCTAATGCTAACCCTAATTTTAAGTCCTAACTCTAATCCTAAATGTAATCATAATCCTAAATATCATGCCAACTCTATGCCAACCCTAACTCTAATTCTAACCCTAACTATGATTGTAATCTTAATCCTAATTCCAACCCTAAACCCTAAGCAATTCAAATTTGGTAAAAAAAAAAAAAATTCTGATCTTTTTTCATTTCTATGGCAATTTTTTTAAAACTTTCCCTAACCCTATTTCATACCAAATTTCATTCACATTAGACCATGAAGTAGGTGTATTGAAATTTTGACCATACATTGCTTCAAAGGGGGATGTTTTGATAGTTTAATGATATCCTTGGTTATATGCAAACTCATCTAAGTGTAAATAATCTTCCTATGACTCAATTTTATTTGTAGTACGTTCTTAACATGTCTTATAAGAATATCAATTTGTTCCATTTGTCCACCTAATTAAAGATGATACATAGTACTAAAAATTAAACTAATACCAAGTTTAGAGAAAAGAGATTTCCAAAAGGAAGAGATGAATCTAGGGTCTTGATAAAAAATAATATTCTTTGGAATTTCATGTAATCAAATGATTTTTTAACAAATGGGCAATATATGTAGTAGTAGATTTTATTTTTATAAGAAACCTCTATACACTCTAGGCATCTTCCCTTTATCCACTTTATCAAAAGAGATTTCCAAAAGGAAGTGATGAATCTGGGGTCTTGATCAAAAACAATATTCTTCGGAAGTCCATGTAATCAAATGATTTCTTTAACAAATGGGCAATATCTATAGTAGTAGATTTTTTTTTTATAAGAAACCTCTACACACTCTAGGCACCTTCCCTTTATCCACTTTATCAGTGCCCCACCTCTATTTTATTAACTAGAGAATACTGGTGCCCTCCTTCTATTCCATAGAGCTCTAGGTTTGTCATTTTGGTTAGGATATAGTCATGACATCTATGTGTATGAGGTAAGCCAGTGATAAACCTATACCAATTGACTCCCATTTGTAGTGAGGATTGGACAAAGGTTGTAAAAGACTAGGTGATTTGTATTGTTCATCCTTCACCTTTTGACAATTTAAACATTGTTGTACATATGTAAGAATTTTAGATTTCAATTTAGGCCAAAAATAGTTTCTTATGGTTGAAAGATATATTTTTTGAAATTTTGGATGTCCTATTATAGGCGTATCATGGGAATCCTTTAAGATTTGTTGTTTAATGCTAGATAAATAAAAAAATACATAATCTTCCTGTGTAATAAAAAAGCCCATTACTTCTCATCATATAAGATTCAAGCCAGAGATTAAGAAGTACAATTAAATAAACATTTCGTAATCCTTCATAAAGTAGTTGAAAAAAACATTAGAAGGTAATTCAGATTTAAAATCTCTTTAAAATTGACTTCTCAAGAGTTAAAGCATTTACACACAATCTTTTCCTACTCAAAGCATCGACTGCTACATTATTTTTACTTGGAACATATTGAATAATAAAATCATACTATGAGAATAGTTCCATCCATCTCCTTAGCCTCATATTTAATTTGGGGTTGACTACATAAATGTTGCAAACTATGGTGGTTAGTTTTTAAATTAAAGTTGTTTTCCAACAAAGAATGTCACCAAAATTAGAAGGCATGGATGATACTAAGTAATTCTGAATCATGGATAAGATAGTTCTTTTCAATAGGTAACAAATTTCTAGATTTATAGAAAACTACTTTGTTTTCGTTCTTTAAGACACCACCTATATGTGTACTACCTGCATTTGTAATTACAACAAAGGGTTTACTAAAATCTAGAATATAGTCCAAGGGATTGAGCTTAATTGGTTGAAGCATTGGGTTCTAATTATGGAGATCCATGTTCAAATTCCCATAGGGACATTGAATGTAGAATTCTAATTCATGATGCATAAATGCTTGCATGAGCAATAAGGCACTTCAAATTTAAAAGTTCACATTAGATTTTGCATACAATTTATGTTTTCTTAAGGTTTATAGGGCATG
Source organism: Cunninghamia lanceolata (assembly GCA_027924645.1). NCBI lineage: Eukaryota > Viridiplantae > Streptophyta > Pinopsida > Cupressales > Cupressaceae > Cunninghamia > Cunninghamia lanceolata. Next base: position 888,111 of record BSBN01001670.1, on the reverse strand, counting down.
TTCTTTTTCATTATTTGAATAGATCATAAAGGTTTATAGGGTGTATTCTTTTTCATTATTTGAATAGATCATAATGTCATCTAGAAAAATGATTATAAACACATCTAAATTTGTGTATGATGTAGAAATGTGAAATAATAAACATAAATCAATCACAATGAAAATTCCTATTTCACAGTCTACATCACCTCAAAACATGAGAAAAGGAATATCAAAATCAATCACTTCAAAACACGAGAAAAGGAATATCAAAATCAAAGGAAAATGATGAAACAATGTTACCATAGTAGCCCTTGATGCACCATGACGAATAATGGATAATCCTTTGCTTTTTTTGAGGTGATGTAGATTGTGAAAATAGGATCTTTCATTATGATTGATTTTCATTTATTATTTCACATTTCTGCATCATACATTTCAATTTTTAAGGGTTAATAAACATTCCTTGTGTGGGTCAAGTGTGTGTGTGTGTGTATTCTCTCTCCTCGTGCTGCAAGGTGATTTTGGAGATCAAAAACACTATTTGATTCACTTTGTCACCCTTTATTAGGAGGCTTGCCTTGGAGACACACCCACTCCAAGGGGGTGGATTGAACTCTAGTGAGTGTTTAGATGAAGTATAAAGAGTGGGAGCTGAATCAAAAGACACACCTCTTGGAAGTTAGAATTTTGACATCTGGGCTAAATTCCCAAGAAATTTATATCTTGGGGAAGTGAAGATGAAGGGTTGGTTTTCCTCTTCTCTTGATTGCTTGACATTGTTTCAATATCATATCATGGATTTGGGCCTCATGTACCTTGTGTATATCAAGGACTCCCTTAGAGACGTGTACATCCTAGTTTAAGACCTCTTGGCAACACCTGATTGATTAATTAGACTTGTTCATGTGTCTTGTGTGTCTTCATCTATTTCAACAATTAATTTTATCAGTTTTGAAAGTCAAGTTTTCCATTGTGTCTTCTTGTGTGTTTGATAAAATTCTTGCCAAAGCATCAAAACACAAACAAAATTTTCACTAGTATTTTTGTCATAGCCTAGTACTTTAGTCAATAATGGAAGAAAAAAACAACAAATAGAGAGATGGAGAGATAAATAGATAGAGAGATAGACAAGGGGAGAGGGACAAGGAAATAGAGAGAGAGAGAGAGGGAGAGGGAGAGGGAGAGGGATAAAGAAAGGGAGGATAGAGAGATATAGGGAGAGTCTCTTTCTACCTATCCTCTATCTCTCTATCTCTCTATCCTCCATCTATCTCTCTTTCCTTATCTAACTATCTATTTTTAACTCTCCCTCTCCCTCTCTCTATATCTATCACTATCTCCTCTATCTATCTCTCTCCCTCTCCCTCTATCTCTCTCCCTCTACCTATTCCTTTCTCTATCTCAACCTCTCTCTCTCTCTAGATCATTTGCTATAGATGCCTAAAATTGGCTAAAAGACAAACCCCAATTACATAAATTACATTTGTGATATGGTGTGGAGTCTGATCAGTCTCCAAGTGGGAGATTGTTGTTATATGGAGCCTAATCAGACTCAGAGGTTATATTTACCCCACTTTTATCAGCGCGGTTTCCCCCCAAATTCCTACGGGGTCAAGGGGTAACACCGCTTGAGGGGGTTTGGGGGCAGCGCCCCCAAGACGGGGTCAAGGGGCAGTGCCCCTTGTGGGGTCCAGGAGTTAATTTTTTCATTGACCGACATAAGAAAACCCTATTTTGTAACCGACAAAAAGCTTGATAAAAAGCAGCTAAGGGTTAGGGTTTTGATATTGTATTGTAGCATTTTGCAGCGGTATTGAGTTGCAGGGATTGCTGATTGTAATCGGTTTGATTTACTGGATAATAATATTGGACTCTCTATTTGGTGGATGTAGCCCGAGTTTGGGTGAACCACGTTAAAACTTGTCTCTCGCTATTATTATTTTTGTGTATTTCCATTTCTCTGTTTAATCTTTATTTGCATTTAATTGATATCTTCTGCCGACTAACCCTAACAAGTGGTATCAGAGTGGGTTGTGTTCGATTATCGTCTGCAAGAAAGTCTCAAGGTTGAGTGGGAGTAATGGCGGACGAGGGTAAAACTAAGGTTGATAAATTCAATGGGCAGAACTATCAGTTATGGAAGATGCAGATGGAGGATTACCTCTATCAAAAGGATTTATGGAGGCCGTTGGAAGGAGTAGCCAAGAAATCGGCAACAATGTCTGATGAGGATTGGAATCTTCTTGACAGAAAGGCACTGGGAACCATTCGGTTGTGCCTGGCACCGTCGGTGGCATTCAATATAACAGAAGCGAAGATGACAGATGGTCTGATGAAAGCTTTGGCAAAATTGTATGAAAAACCCTCAGCCTCAAATAAGGTATTTCTCATGAAGCAGTTGTTTAATTTGAAAATGGTTGAAGGTGGATCTGTGACAGGTCATTTAAATGAATTTAATACGATTGTCAGTCAATTGACTTCTGTAAATGTAAAATTTGATGAAGAAGTTAGAGCTCTCTTGATATTATGTTCATTGCTTGAAAGCTGGGATAGTTTGGTAATGGCGGTTAGTAACTCTGTTTCTGGTTCAAATACCCTAAAATTTGATGATGTTGTTGGTGTTATTCTGAGTGAGGAAATTCGTAAGAAAAGCTCAGGTGGATCCAAATCAGGCAGTGTTTTGAATACAAAAAGCAGGGGCAGATCAAAGGAGAAAGGAAAAGGTTCTGGAGGTCATGGGAAGTCACAAGGAAAATCAAAGGACAAAAGATCCCAAACCAGAGGACAGAAGGATTGCTGGTACTGTGGAAAACCAGGTCATCTGAAGAAAGATTGCTGATCTCAGAAAAACAAAGAAGGAGACAAACAAGAAGGCAATAAGGAAGCAAATGTGGTAAGCAATAAGTCTGAAGATGATGCTTTGATTCTTTCCCTAGATAATGCTGATGATTCATAGGTTTTAGATTCAGGGGCCTCATTTCATGCTACGCCCCATAGAAGTTATTTCCTTGATTATGTCCAAGGGGATTTTGGGCTGGTTTATTTGGGAGATAATGAACCCTGTCAGATTGTTGGAAAGGGAAGAATCAAAATTAAGTTGCAGAATGGGAATCATTGGCTACTACAAGAGGTAAGGCATGTTCCAAGGCTCAGTAGGAATTTAATTTCAGCAGGGCAGCTAACTGAACAAGGTTGCACTGTTACATTTACTGATAAAAATTGGAAGGTTTCAAAAGGTGCCTTAGTAGTAGAAAAAGGTGTGAAAGTAGGCACCTTATATCTTTACACATGTCATACTGTTCCTTATACTTTAGCTGTTACAGAGAAAAAACAAACAGGTTTAGGAACAGTTGCTGCAGGTTTGCAGGAAGAGACTGGAAAAGTTGCTGCAGGTTCTGAGACAACACTGTGGCATAACAGACTTGGGCATATGAGTGAAAAAGGTATGAAGGTACTTCATTCTAAGAAAGTTTTACCAGGTCTGAAATGTATTAATATGGATTTCTGTGAAAGTTGTGTGTATGGAAAACAAAAGAGAGTCAGTTTTCTTAAGGATGGGAAGCAAAAGAAAAATGAAAAGTTGGAGCTTGTGCATACAGATGTATGGGGACCAGCTCAGGTATCTTCTCTTGGTGGCTCTCGGTATTATGTTACATTCATAGATGATGCAACTAGGAAGGTCTGAATTTATTTTCTTAGACATAAATCTGATGTATTTGAAACATTTAAGAAATGGAGAAGCTTGGTTGAGAATGAGACGGGTAAAAGATTAAAATGTCTCAGATCTGATAATGGCGGTGAGTATTGCAGCAAAGAATTTGAAGATTATTGTTCCTTTAATGGAATTCATAGGCAGAAAATAGTTCCAGGGACTCCACAGGAAAATGGAGTGGCTGAACGCATGAATAGGACAATAATGGAGCATGCAAGGACCATGAGATTGCATGCTGGGCTGCCTTTAAACATGTGGGCAGAGGCTGTCAACACTGCTGTATATTTAATTAACAGAGGTCCTTTAGTTCCTTTGGGCTGTGGTATTCCAGAGGAAGCATGGATAGGCAAGAAGGTGAGTTATTCTTTTCTGAAAACCTTCAGCTGTGAAGCATTTGCACATATAGATTCTGAACATAGAACCAAGCTGGATGCAAAATCAAAAAGGTGTACCTTTGTTGGATATGGCATTGATGAATTTGGTTATAGGCTTTGCGATTTTGAAAATCAGAAAATTGTGAGAAGCAGGGATGTTATATTCAATGAGAAGGTGTTGTACAAAGATCAGTTGCAGCAGCATGAGAAGAAAGAAAAGGATTATGTGGTGCTGGATGATACTCCAAATAGTGATGTTCCAGTGGTTCCTCATGCTCCGCAACAGCAACCAAAAATACCACAAACTCCAGTGAATGTTAGACGGTCCACAAGGATAAGTAGACCTCCTGAAAGGTTTTCTCCCTCTTTGTATTCTATTTTGTTAACAGATGCTGGTGAACCAGAAGGGTATGATGAAGCTATGTAGGTGGATACACAGGTTCAGTGGGAGCTTGCAATGAAAGAAGAAATGGACTCCTTGCTAGAAAATTAGACTTGGGAATTATGTAAGTTACCTACAGGAAAAAAGGCTTTACCAAATAAATGGGTTTACAGGCTGAAAGAGGAAGATGGAGGTAAGAAAAGATTTAAGGCCAGGTTAGTTGTAAAAGGATTTGCACAGAAAAAGGGCATTGATTTTGATGAGATATTTTCTCCGGTTGTCAAGATGACTTCTATTCGTACTGTTTTAAGTATTGTGGCTGCTGAAGATTTACATTTGGAACAGCTAGATGTTAAAACTACCTTTCTCCATGGTGATTTGGAGGAGGAGATCTATATGGAACAGCCCCAAGGATTTGAGGTCAAAGGTAAGGAGAAACTAGTGTGCAGATTGAAGAAGAGTTTGTATGGCCTGAAACAAGCACCTCGGCAATGGTATTTGAAATTTGACAGTTTTATGGCTGAGCAAGGCTACAGCAGGTGTAATTTTGACCATTGTGTTTATTTTAAGAGGTTAGATAATGACAGCTACATTATTTTATGTTTATATGTTGACGACATGCTTGTCGCTGGGTCTAACATGGATCACATCAGAGAGTTAAAACAGCAGTTGGCAAAATCATTTGATATGAAGGATTTGGGGGCAGCAAAACAAATCCTTGGTATGAAAATTTGCAGAGATAGGCAGAACCGAAATTTAACTCTATCTCAGGCTGCTTATGTTGAAAAGGTGTTGCAGAGATTCCACATGGAGAATGCAAAAGCTGTCAGCACACCTTTGCCTAGTCATTTGAAATTAACTAAGGACATGTGTCCTAAGACACAAGAGGAGGAAGAGAAAATGTCCAAGGTACCATATGCTTCAGCTGTAGGTAGTTTAATGTATGCCATGGTATGCACGAGACCGGATATTGCACATGCTGTAGGAGTCGTTAGCCGGTATATGAGTCATCCCAGATTAGAGCATTGGAATGCGGTAAAATGGATTCTCAGATATTTGAGAGGTACATCTAATAAACACTTATGTTTTGGGGGCTCTACTACTGATTTAGCAGGTTATGTAGACTCAGATTTGGCAGGAGATATTGATACCAGGCGGAGTACTACAGGTTATGTCTTTACTGTAGGTGGAACAGCAGTGAGTTGGATTTCCAGGTTGCAAAAGGTGGTTGCTTTATCCACCACAGAGGCAGAATATGTAGCTGCAATAGAGGCAAGTAAGGAGATGATATGGCTACAATCTTTCATGAATGAATTGGGCACACAACAGGTTAACAGTTATTTGTTTACAGACAGCCAGAGTGCCATACATCTTGCAAAGAATTCTGCCTTGCATTCAAAGACCAAACACATACAGTTGAGGTATCACTTCATTCGGTCAGTGTTGGATGATGGATAGTTACAGCTGGCAAAGATACATACCGATGACAATCCAGCAAATATGTTGACAAAGGCAGTGACAAGGGCGAAGCTGAGCTCCTCTTTAGCTTCGGTTGGTCTTCTAGACTGAACACAACAAAAATAGAACAGCAGAGTCCAGGGTGCTTATTTCCAGTGGGAGCTACAGGGTCAGTGGTGTTATGATCAGTCTCCAAGTGGGAGATGATATGGTGTGGAGTCTAATCAGTCTCCAAGTGGGAGATTGTTGTTATATGGAGCCTAATTAGACTCGAAGGTTATATTTACCCCACTTTTATCAGCACGGTTTCCCCCCAAATTCCTACGGGGTTAAGGGGCAGCGCCCCCAAGACGAGGTCAAGGGGCAGCACCCCTTGCGGGGTCCAGGAGTTAATTTTTTCATTGACTGACATAAGAAAACCCTATTTTGTAACCGACAAAAAGCTTGATAAAAAGCGGCTAAGGGTTAGGGTTTTGATATTGTATTGTAGCATTTTGCAGCGGTATTGAGTTGCAGGGATTGCTGATTGTAATCAGTTTGATTTACTGGATAATAATATTGGACTCTTTGTTTGGTGGATGTAGCCTGAGTTTGGGTGAACCACGTTAAAACTTGTCTCTCACTATTATTATTTCTGTGTATTTCCATTTCTCTGTTTAATCTTTATTTGCATTTAATTGATATCTTCTGCTGGCTAACCCTAACAATTTGTGCATATATAGACCTTTGTGTCTCAATTCAAGTCATATAGTACTAAGGGCATAGATCTTCAATCAAATCATTCCACATACATATTGACCAAGCATAATAGATTAGCATTAAATACATATCTTGATCAACACACAATTATAGAGAAAAATTTCACTTGCAAGAATATTAATTCCATCTAGGATCAATGAATAGGGGAGATGTCATGGTGGATATAAAAGTCAATCAAATTAGGACCAAGGGTACAAATCATGTGTATTCAATTTACTTTTAGCCAATGCCAAGTAGGTTGCAACAAGAATAGTTCATGCTCATAAATGGAAGTAGGTCAACCAAAGGAGAATCTAGAAGCTTCTCCCACTCTTTGTCCAAGGGCAAATTGATATTCTGTAAGAGTCTAAAGTGGCACAGAAGTTCAATGGTGCATTCATAGGATACCTCTTTTGATTGAGCCATAGATGTTTGTACAAGGACCTCCAGCTCTATCAATTTCTTGAGAACTAATTGAACCTCTTTGATAAAAGGAGCTAAGGACCACATGTTGAATATAGTTTCTTCTTGGCTCTTCTCATTCACTAGTTCTAGAAATTTGGATCTTCTCATTCACAAGGGTTAGTTGATGTGGCCTCTATTTTGGCCTTGTAGTATGATCTTGACAAGACCTTGATGTGGTCAAGGGAATCCATTGACCATTTGAGCTCTTTAATTTTTTCCTTTAACCTCTTGACCTCCTCCTTTGATTCTTCTATTATATTCTTTAGGTCAGCCACTTTTTCTCTTAGGCCCTTGAGTATCTAGGCCTAGGTGTCCACTTGATTATTTATCTTTTCTAGCTCATAATCTTGGCTAGAGGCCTTTTCCTTAGTGATCCTATTTCAATAGCCTTGACACTAGTTTTAGCCTTTTCATGGATCAATTATACCTCCAAGTTTTCCACCTGCTTTGATAATGCATTCTAGGTGGTTGTCTTAGTTACCATCTATCTTTTCCCTATTGCCAACTCTAATCTTGGTTTAGTCAATTTTGTTTTAACCTCTAGGAGTTGTTATTTAGTTTGTTCTACCTATGTATCTTCAGCTTCAATGGCTTGCTCTACAACTGTGGTGACCTAGCCTTCTAATGCCTTTATTTTCACTTCAAACGCTTTAAGTAAATGTTTTCAAAGTCTAAAGCACTTTTTGTATAGATTCTCTCTCTCTCTCTCTCTCTCTCTCTGTCTCTCTGTCTCTGTCTCTCTCTCTCTCTCTCTCTCTTGATCTCTCCCTCTTTTTTCCTTATATCTATATATCTATCGATTTATCCCTCTATTTGTTTATCTCTATATCCTCCCTCTCTATCTCTCTCCCTCTCTCCCTCACTAAAGGATTTTCAACAAATTCATTTTGTGCATATCCTGCAATCATGGCATTCCATGAGATCACATTTATTTTAGGTGTTCTATTAAACAATTCATGTTCCTTGTCTATGCTTCCACATATTTCATACATGTCTCACAGGGTCGTTGCAACTACAACATTTGAAAAAATTCCCATATCCTTGATGTTTTGATGGATGTCCATACCCTATTCCAAATATCATATTTTGGCATAGGCAGGGAAGATGTTGGCAAAGGTTGAGGAATTTGAATTTACAATAGCTAATTGCATTTGCTTGAAAGTTTCTAAAGCCTTTTCAACAAATCCATTTTGTGCATATCCTACAGTAATGGCATTTCCATGAGACCACATTTCTTTGAGGCATTATGTCATGTCCCTTGTATATGCTTCCACATTTTGTATTCATGTCTCCTAGGGTAGTTGCAAATATAACATTTGATAAAATTCCCATATCCTTCATGCTTTGGTAGATGGCCATACCCTATTCCAAAGACCCATTTTGGCACAGGCAGGGAGGATGCTGGAAAAGGTTGTGAAATTTGGATTTGCATCCACCAATTGCATTTTCTTGAAAATTTCTAAAGCCTTTTCAACAAATCCATTTTGTACATATCCTGCAATCATAGCATTCCATTAGATGGCATCTCTTTGAGGTGTTTTGCCAAATAGTTCATGTGCCTTGTCTATGCTTCCACATTTTACATTCATGTCTTCTAGGGTAGTTGCAACTACAACATCTGATGAAATTCTCATTCTTCATGCTTTGATGGATGTCCATACCATGTTCCAAAGATCTCATTTTGTCACAGGCAAGGAGGGTGCTAGAAAAGGTTGAGGAATTTGGTTTTATGCCCGCCAATTGCATTTACTTGAAAGTTTCTAAAGCCTTTTCAAAATAGTAACACCATGATAAAATGAGCATGTACATAAAGAATTTAAAAACATATCATGAATAAATAAGATGAAATTTACTTTTTATTTGGGTCAACATGACAAAGGTAAGGACTATGTTAGAACTTTGTATAAATACCCCTAAAATGTCAAGAAGAGGAAAATGCAAAGAGTGATAGTGACATAGAGAAGATGGAACATGGGAGGTTACATACAAATAGATGAACTGGAAACACAAATAAAACTAAATATTTCATGAGTAAGATAGAGCATGAATGGTTGTTTCACAGTACTACAATGTTTGACATTTTGTCACTTATTATTTACATTCACTTTATGATTTTGAGTGAGAGAACAAAATGTTAGACATGTGTGAATACCATAGATCATTCCTAAATTTCAACAACAAGTACTCTAATATTCAATAACATGTTGAAGTAGAAATTGATGCAAGTGACTACATGCCATTGAGGTATGCTTAGTAAGTTGAAGTCATTTGTAAAGGAAGTTATTTGTATGTATTCTTCATATGTAGATATGCTTAGGAATTAGGAACAAATAGTAACACAATTATAAAATGACCATGAGTATCTATAGAGGGGGAAAGAGATAGGGAGAGACAGAGAGAGGGAGAGAGGGGGGAGGAGATTGAGAGATATAGAGAGGAATAGATAGCGAGAAGAAGAGATGGGGGAGATGGGAGATAGAGAGGGAGATAGACAAGGGGAGAGAGATAGGGAGATAGGGGAGATTGATATATATATATATATATATATATATATATATATAGAGAGAGAGAGAGAGAGAGAGATGGGGGAGATAGAGAGATAGGGATAGAGGGATAGATAATGAGAGGGGGAAAGAGATATAGAGAGAGAGGGAGAGATAGAGAGAGATGGAGGGGAGAGATGGGGGAGAGGGGAGATATAGAGAAGAAGAGATGGGTGGGAGGAGATATAGAGAGACATGGATAGAGAGGGAGTGATAGAGAGGGCAAAGAGAAAGGGGATAGAGACATGTAGAGAGAGAGGGGGCAGATTGAGAGAGGGAGGGGGGAGAGAGACATGGGAGATAGACATGGAGAGACATATAGGGGGAGATTGAGAGATATAGAGGGAGGGATATAGAGAGAAAGGGGAGAGAGGTGGGAATTTAAAGTGGGAGAGATGGACAGAGAAGAGAGAGGGGAAGAGAGAGGGGGAGCGAGGGATAGGGGGAGAGAGAGACAGAGAGGGGAGATACAGGAATGGGGAAGAGGGGAGATAGAGACTTAGGGATAGAGATGAAGTAATAAAGAGGGGTAAAGGGAATATGGGAGAGAAGGTGAGAGAGAGAGAGAGAGAGGCAAGATTGAGAGATATAGAGAAAGGATAGATAGAGAGAGAGATAGAGGGGAGAGATGGAGGAGAGGGGACACAAAGAGAGGAAGATATGGGGGAGATGGGAGATATATAGATAGATAGGGATAGAGATGGAGAGGGGGAAAATATAGGGGAGAGAATTAGGGAGAGAGAGTTAGGGGGAGAGAGACAGGAAGAGAAAGAGATGGTGAGATCGAGAGATATAGAGGGAGAGAAAGTGAGAGGGAGAGATGGAACAAAGGGGAGATAGAGTGGGAGAGGTAGAGAGGGAGAAAGATACAAGGGGACAGATATAGAGAGAAGGTGAGATTTAGAGATATAAAGAGAGGGAGAGATAGAGGGGAGAAAGGTGGGGATATAGATAGGGAGAGATAAATAGAGATAGAGAGAAGGGGAGAGAGATACAAGGGGAGAGAGAGAGGAGATAGAGAGATAAAGAGAGAGAGATGGGGGAGACATGATATTGAGAGATACAAATAGAGAGGGAGATATAGAGGGGGAGACCAAGATATATATATATATATATATATATATATATATATATATATATATATATATATATATATATATATATATATATATATATATATATATATATATATATGGGAGAGATGGGGGAGAGTGGAGATAGAGAGATACATGGACAAAGAGGGAGAGATAGAGAAGGGGGGAGAGATAGGGGAGAGAAATAGGGAGAGAGAGAGAGAGGGGGGGGACTGAGATTGAGAGATATAGATAAATAGAGAGAGGGGAGGTAGAGAGATAGTAATAGAGAGGGAGAGATAGAGAGGGGGAGAGAGAGGGAGATAAAGAGATAGGGATAGAGAGAGAGAGAGATAGAGAGGGGGAGATGGGAGAGGGGGGAGGGGGGAGAGGGGGAGAGGGGAGATGGAAAGATACATATGAAGAGGGAGAGATAGATAGGGGGAGAAAAATAGGGAGAGAGGGGGATATTTAGAGATATAGAGAGGGAGAGATAGTGATAGAAGGGACAGAGAGGTGGGGATATAGAAAGGGAGAGATATATAGAGATAGAGAGTGGGAGAGAAAGAGGGAGATATATGGAGAGAAATGTAGAGGGATGGAGAGAAATATAGAGAGATAGAGATAGAGGAGTAGATAGAGATATCTAGAGAGGACAAGAGCAAGAGAGAGAGAGATAGAGATATATTCCTCATCATCATCATATTTCTTAGACATGAGGCTACTATAGAGGGAAAGAAGATGGAGGGGTGACATTAGTTTTGTAAAGCATATTAACTAAACATCCAAAGGATTTCAAGAGATATAAAATGTGCTCGCATTATAATGTGAGGGCATTTTTGCCTGATTTATGAAATTCTAACCCTAATGGTTGTATTTTCCTTGGGAATCCAACTAAAAGGGTTGGACCTACCTTTTGGATGCATAAGTAGTTTTAAAAAAAAAAACATAGAAAATAAACAAAATCCTGAGTGTGCTCTCCATCCAGTTTACACATTTTTCAATGTTTATATGAAAAAAATGCTAGTATGACTTCAAGTTTTTATTAGTTTTCTAACCATGTATTTTTTCTAAAATCTATAAACATTAAGGTTTTCATATTCAATTTCTTTTTCTAATGTGTTCTCTTTTGCAGAAAATTTATGCATAGTACATTTCTAGTGTCATTTTTAACACGCTTATTGAAATTTAAAAAAATACATTGTTAGATTCTAGACTCTATTCTATACACATTGATTTTCTTTATTTTTGATTAGTTTTCAAAAAAATTAGGGGGGAGCATGCTCAAATTTTTATTTGATGTGTCCACTTTGAAAATTCATAAAAGTCATATATTCATTAAAAAATTAATAGAAAAATTAGGCATAAACTACATGATGTTAGCTAATTTTCCACCAAAGTGATTTGCGAAATACATAAAAAAATGTCAACATCTTAGGGGGAGTGCACTGGGCACTATGCTATATTTTTCTAACAAAAATAGGAGCACTTTGTGTTCTCCCCCTATTTAAACCCCTTAATCTCCACCATTTTAAGAAAAAAATTAGTAGTTTAGAAAGTAGATTGTGAGCACTACAAATCTTGTTTTTATCACATTTATTTTTGAGCATGACTATCTTCAATTTCTATTCAAGATCAGTTTTTACTAATTTTAGAGAAAAAATGACCACATATGACCCTCTTTTGGTCCCCCATTTCCATGCACATACCCCTCATCCAAGTTTATAGGCTCATGAGCAATTGTGTCCACTTTTGTTGTGCAAGAGCAAAGGTTTTTTTGCACAAAATGAAGTCATTGAGGTGTTGTTGTGACAACTTGTTGTTCTTATTTGTGTGATTGGACTCAAACAAACTCTAGTTTTTCTCATATCCAAAAGCATTATGAGGTTGAGACAAATATAGAGGCCTACCCTTTGAATAGTTGGGGTATTTTCACTCCAATATTTCCACCAAGAAGCAACTACAAATATGATATTCAAAAGTTTGTAAGCAATATTTGTTAAAATTTATGAGTGAAGACTCTAATTTTTTGTTATCAAGGGTATGTGTGGTTCTCCCTTGGATGGCTGGTGGGGAAGAAAAGAGTTAACCTACTTGCAATTTTGCAACTCCTCAATAATCAGGGCCCTTGCCTCAACCTTAAGTGTCATCCCCACAATTCACATTGAGAGGCCCTCTAACCTCTCCATTAACAACTATGAACTCCTTTGAGAAGAAAACTTTGGGTTGATGTAGTTTTTCATTGCATGGATGGGTTGGCAGAATTGATTGTTCCACCTCTAATCAATGATCTTCCAAATAAATTCAAATTTTGCTTCCTATAGTAGTTTTTGGATGCCCCTTTCCATATTCTCATAAATGTATTCCATTTGGTTTGCTCTCCATCCATCAAGCACAAAAGCCTCACCAAAGGCTACAACACCTACAAATAAATTAAGCTTACAATTAAAATAAATACTTAAAAAAAGTGAAATCAAAGGATTCAATTTTAATTCTAAATTGAAGTTTAAATTTACCTTGATGATCTCTATAGCTCTCTTTGCAAAGACAATTTTGTGACTTCTTTCCATTAGCCTTCTTTGAATATTATGAATCTAGCCCATGCTTGGCTCCCAAACCTCTGTTGTGTTGAAATGGAGGTTGTTGTAGAACTAGGAATTAACACAAATCATATTCATTTCTTTTTTCTTCTTTTTCCATGTACTTTCAATTGAAGGTTTTGATCCAGTGTGTTTTGAGGAACCAAAAAAACCTAGTGATTGGACACTACTCAAGCTAGACAAGGTGGATGTGATGTGTAAGCCATGATTAGAGCCCAAAATCTATTTCATATCCACCTCTATTTCCTACACCATATTACGATTCCCAATGCTGTTATAGCTGCATTTGTATGCATCCTCTCCAATTTCTTTTGATCTATCAGTGAAAGGGTTGCAATTGTAGGTTTTCCTAGTTATAGCAGTAAGAAAGCCTGCACTTGAAAGGGCAAAATCCACATGGCAAAGTCTTGATCTGAGTAGTTTTTATTGTTTTCAAATTTTTAAGTTGCCTAGCTTTTACCAAATCACAATTTTTTTGGTTTTACCAAGTCCAAGTTAAGCATGAGCCAAGTTAGAGCATGCACATTATGAACTTTTCTTGAACTTTAAACATAAACCTTGTTGGCTAGATGGTAGTTAAAAAAACATCTTGTAAAACATAAAATATAATCACATGAAAACTGAACTAAATGGTTTTGTATTTTGAATATAAATGAACAACATTATAAATTGAAGCAAAATAATGTTATTTCATAACATAATTTGATAATTCGAACTAGTGAAAAAACTCAAACATTTTGGTTTCTAAACAATGACACAGAATCAATGTTTTGGCTTCGTGTTATGAGAAAATTTGATTGGCTCCTCAAAAGTTGGCCAAAACTATATTCAGATTCCACTTTTGCATGTCTTTGGGAAATAAGCCTAGCAATGATTCTTTGGCAAGTGTGGAAGAAAAGAAACTTCAGAATCTTTTGTAAATTAACCTCTTCTCTGGAAAAAGTGTGCGAAAATATCAACAAATCCATTTCAGAGGTGGCCATAGCCAAAGTTAGGAAAACATCCAACTCCAATCCTACTTGGACAGCATGGGATAATAATATGGTCATGAAATGGAAATTTTTGGAACTGGTCTCAAATGGCAACATTCTGGCCTCATCATCTAGAAAAGTGGACATGTTGAAGGTGAGATGGCTTCCTCCTCATGAAAGTATGGTCAAACTAAATTTTTACAGGGCATGTAGAGGAAACCCTGGACCGTTCGGAACATGCTGCATAATTAGATATCATAATGGAAAACTTATTATAGCTAAAGCCACCAAAATTCCCTTGGATACGAATCATATGGCCAAGGCTTGGGTGCTCCTTCATGGCCTTCAAATGGCCACAGAAGCTAGTATTGGAAACATCTAGGTGGAAGGAGATTCCATGAATATAATTAATAGGTTGAAGAACGTTAGATCAAATTCTTGGAAAGCATAATACATTTTATCTCAAGCCAAATTTAGTTTATAAAAATTTAACTCTTATCAGATTTCCCACTATTTTAGAGAGGCCAATCGGGTTGTAAATTGGATGGCTAACAAACCTATTGATAAAACATGTGATGAATGGCTACTCAATTCCACAGACAACGTCGTTTGAACTCAACTTCAATCATTGTTAGATGCAAATGCACTAACCTCCCCTCTCAGCTTATATGGATGACTTGGTCTCTTCGTCATGTAGCTTCTAGATGGAAGAGGGGCATCTGAGGTGGAGTTAGAATGTCTAGTTGGACTTCATCAGAGATCCACTATTAGAATGGTAATAGGTTTAATGGAAAGGCCCTACCCTCCCTTGATATATCTATTTTTTGATCTCCTAACAACTAGATTACAGCTGGAAATATACCCCCATTTTTATCCTAAATTTATGAGCTCCTTGTCAGCATAACTCTCCACTTGGCATTGAACACTCTCACTTTCATTGGGATGTGAAGCTACATTTATTTTTACTTAAATTATTGTTTTGACAAGGTTTCATCGATCCCCACCAACCTTCCCTATCTCTGTCCATGTTCATCCCTCCCTTTATTATATGCACTTTGATAGGACGTGCCTTTAACTCCTCAAGGGAGTGTTAAATTCTCATTTCCATGGCCCCTCCTGTCATTCTTTTTGTCAGTGCTCATTCTCTAGCTTTCTCTCCTTTTCTACCTATGGTTGTTGTGCTTATTTTGCATGCAAGTAGCTATGGATATTGAGGAGTTTTTATGAACCAACGCATACATTTTCCCCTGCACTCTTCAGATCCGGTGATTAGAGGGAATGTTGGCTTCTTGGATCTGACATTTGAGTTCGACTGCACCCTCTCACAATTTTCTATGAGAAATATCTATGGGCAGAAATGGCTAGATGGCATGGAAGAGAGGGAGATAAGGTGGTCAGATGTAGTGTCCATCTTCCTTTCCAACCTTATGGATATAACCCTGGATCATAAGTAGGTGCTCCCAATTGCCATGGGAGTGTGGATAGATGGAATGCAGCTCTAGAAAATTATGATATCATGGCAGTGAAGCAATGATAGGAGGCATTTTCTCTTTGCACCAACTCTATATGAGGAAGACATATGAATGTTTATAAAAAATTATACAGTTGGGCTTAATTTGTGGATGCATTAACAAGCTCAAAAGATCTCTCAATGGTCATAGTTTCACCATCCCAAAAGTTACAAGGAATAGGTGCAAAGAAGCATTTATTGCCATCAGGTTTCATAGGTCTCATGCCCTGAATCAGGCACCTCATCTGCCAAAGACCCCTGGTGATATGGATGAAGACACAGAGGTGGAAGAGAGTTCGCCTCAAGAGGATGAAAATGAACTTGTAGTGGCTGCCAGTGCTATTAAGGGGCCTATGGGTTGGAGAGTCTTTAAGGGTGGTTTCTTGTTTTGATTCTCTAATTGATGTGTTTATTTCCTTCAATTTGTTCCCTTGCTCATTCTATTTTCGGCCATGTGTTAGTCCACTTTTGGCTATGTCTCGATGCTATGTATTGTTTCATTATAGTTTTGGGGTTTTTGACTTCTGTCACCCTATCTTCTGCTACTTTTATGAAATATGTTAAAGTATGATAAATATATATAAATCTAACATTTAGGAAAGAAATAAGATTTTTGAAATGCTTGGGAAAATAACAATTTGATACAATTATGAAATTATAGAATTTTACTCTTCAAATTGCCTCCAAACTCATTTGATCACTCAAACAAGGTTGTAAATGTAGTGTGAGGAAATTGCAAGGGTTAGATTTGCTTGAAAAGGAAATATAATTGATTTTTTATGATGTTTTTGGCATGTTTCCATGTCTACCCATAGGTCCACTACATGTGGGGAGTCTGCATTGCAGACTCATGGAATGCTCACCACTTTGCAGACCTAGTAAGACTCTTTGATGAGTTTGTTGCTGAATTACTTGGCCAACAAAAACACTCATGATCACTAAGTTCTGGATCTATGATGTAAATGTTATCCTATTTTCCCCCTTGGCCAAATATATAAGATCCATGAGATCCTGGTGTTTCCACTTCTAAGGATGCAAGGAAAAGTATAAAAAATGGTATGTCCCAAAAATCTTGAGTTTTCCTTGTGTTTTTAGTGTAGTCAAAGTTTCAAAGTTCAGAGTTCTATCCCTCATCCTTACATCCTCATCGTCTCTGAAATCTGCCTTGTTCTTTGCAAATTGCCTAATTGTTTAGTGTTTTTTGGAGGCCGGAGTTCAAACTTGCCCTCTTGTCTGGAAGTCTCCAAGCAGGGTGCAATTCTAAGTGATAACGGTAAATATTGCCCTTTTTGTATTTATAGAACATGGTAACTACATAGTAAATATTGTCCCTTTGCTCTATATATTGGAGCACGATAATTGTGTTGTACATTGTTTTCCCTTTATTATATGTATAAAAGGGACAATTAGAAAATGAGCTAAAAAAATCAATTATTTTTGAAGACCTACTATCAATCTGTGAGGTAGATTGAGCAATGCTTTTAGCATACAACCAAATAGCATAAGAGATCTCAAAGAGCATCGAATTGCTTACTGTTGAAGTTCCCAAGTTTAGCATCTCCTAAAGTGGAACATTTGGTGATACTTGTTTTTTGAATATGTCAACCTTTATAATAATTAAAAGAGACAAGGTTGTTCTAGAAGAACCATACAATCTTATTGGGTTCTTTGGTTGCATGGAAAAGATATGTCTTATGTTCTAATATCAAGGAATATCTGCCCACTGCTAAGTCATTAAGAATACAATTATTAGGTCACCAAGTACAATTTTACTATCAAACATATTATGTAGACCATTGGACTATAAAAAAATATTGTTGAAATGGACCTTAGGCTATGAAAGGCATTTTAGATCACATAATCTATGGTAGAAAATCCATTTGAATAGATATAGTCTGACCATTCTCAGTTGTTGTTTATAATTTTCTTAAGTACTATATTGGTAATGATCATCCATTGAAGCCAAGGTTTAGATTCATATGGATTGAATTATGAAAGTATCTAATTACAATGTTTTTTACTTATATAGTATGAGGTTTAAGATGCCTTGTTTGTTGAATGGGCAAGACAACTAAGAGGGGAATAAATCAATTGTAACTTATAATTCCAAAACCCTTATACACATTTAGATCCACACAAATTAAACTAGCCCTTAAACTATTGTGAAATTTAACCATGAAAGAAAACAATAGAATCAAATCAACATTATACACAAGAGAGCACTTGATTTATGTGGAAAACCCAAGAAAGGAAAAACCATGGTGAAGATTAGCTCACAATATAATGTAATATCAACACCAAAATACAATAGGCTCAATGCCAAAAGGCTCACTACCAGAGGGCTCATTGCCCAAAATAAAGGCTCACTACCAAAGGCTCATTTCTAGAATAGAAAAGAAGATAGAGAAGATTGTTACATGGAGAAAACCATCTCAATGCAATAGAGAAGTCCACCATAACACCATCATCACCTCCACAGTCTCACAAAGGAACTGTAGACACCTTTTGCTCATTGCATCCATTAATCTAACACATGAAAGCTCACACTGCACAAATTCACACTCTATGACTCTGTATTTCACATCTCATACATCAAGCTCATCTATCTTGTCATCGTTCATCAACTTAACACTTATTTATATCATCTTCAAACTTAAGAACATTCTCCAAGGTCAGCACAATACCTTGCTCATGCAAATTCAAATTAGGTTGGCACCCAAAAATTCTCACAGTGGAAAGGAATGAAGAAAGACCACAACACACATCATTTTGAACCTAAATCCATCCATACATGCCACTCCATGCTTCCATAATCAACACAACAACTCCACAATTAGTGAAAACACCCAAGGTTGGCCAAAACTGTGTTAACACAATAAACTTTTAGGTACACACTTCCTCAAAGACAAATATTGCTTTTTGGACCATACATTAAGCTTTAACACAATCTAGAGTATTCCAAAAACATCCTGAAACATCTTGAAATCTAGAAAACTCCTCTGCAACAACTTTCACCTAAAGAACAAACTTATCCTATTTTTCCAGACTGCTCAAATATCTCTGTCATGCACTGTAACTCGAGAAATCAATTTTTGTGGTGTTAGATCTCAAACAACTTCAACTAGAGACATATATGAACCTTATAGGCATATTTCCAAAACTATAAGACCAAACACCAATATGTGGAGAAATGCAGAGTATAACACATTCTCTCGGACCTTCTTCAAAATAGAGTTCACATTGGTGAACACAACTTCCTTTACAGGACGAACCAACCAGCCAAATTCTAAATTAAGCATCTCTAAACATCTCTTAACAACATACCTAAACCACACAAGCAAATATTCAACATAGAAGAAATGTGGATCAAAATCAAAACACCACTCTGTAAGCCAGGACACTTCTACAACACATTGTTTCCTTTATTAATCAAATTTTCTCAAAAGCACTTGGATACCCAACACCAAAAGCACTTTAACAACATCATTAGCACTTCCTCAACCATTACTAATTGTTCATACTCACACTCTTGCAATTGCAATATGGTCTTGCTCAACTAGTTGACACCAATGACAAAATAGGCTTGTTGACATCAATGACAACCTGAACTACACATACTTGCAACAATCACCCCCTTTGTCATTGATGGCAACACATAATGTGAAAAACCATCAATACAAAAGCAACCTCAACACTGAAACATTACTGACTCTTTTCCTTCCTCTTTTTCACCCCTTTAGATTGCTACTCTCTTTGTTAACTGACTCATTCTTTTTCACATTGAATTCTCTCCCCCTTTGACATCAATGGGAAAGGGGAACACAACTCTTTCTTATTCTATCTCTCCATTTTTTTTATTACACATACTTGCACTTTCCTACTACTACTTTGCAACATCTTTTTCTTTTACTTCTCTACCTATACCCCCAACTGATACAACCAACAAAGCCACTACCTACTCACCTTGAGAGTTAGCCTCCAACATCAATCCATAACAAAGAATGAGCCTTGAGATTCATTGGACTTCATTCTCTGCAACCATCTCTCTCAAAAAGTGATACCAGATTGAGATATGCTTAGTCCTTAAATGCATCACCAGATTCTTTAAAATGTTAATAGCACTTGTATTATCATAGAGGATATGAATTGGTTCATCATATACAACTCTGATATCCTTCAAGGTTTGCCTCATCCACAACACCTATGTGCAATAAGATGCTGCTACAATATATTCTGATTCTGCATTAGATAAAGACACTAAATCTTATTTCTTGCTTACCCATGACACCAATCTACATCCAAGAAAGAATGCACCACCACTTGTACTTTTCCTATCATCCACACAACCAGCTCAATTTGCATCTATGTAAGCACTTAGAGTAATATTAGTACCCATTGGATACCATAAGCCATGATCTAGAGTACCCTTTAAATATCATAATATCCTCTTCATTGCTGCAACATGTGACTCTCTAGGATCTTCTTGAAATCTATCCACAAGACAAACTGCATGCATAATATTTGGTTTAGTAGTAGTCAGATGGAGCAATCCTCCAATCATTGATCTATACCTTCTTTGATCAATCTTAGGAGATCCATCATTCTTGCTTAGCTTGCAACTAGTAACCATAGGAGTACATACTGGCTTAGAATCTTTCATCCCAAAATTCTTCAACATTTCTTTGACATACTTTGATTGTGAAATGAAAATACCCTTATTTGTTTGATTGATCTATAACCCAAGGAAGAAGTTCATTTTCCCACACATTGACATTTTAAATTCTTTCTGCATTTCATTTGTAAAGCTTTTACACATACCTTGATTTCCACCAAAGATTATATCATCTACATACACTTCCATAATTAGAATTTGATCTTCTTCTACTTTTATATATAGATTTCTATTTGTTGTACCCTTCTTGAAGCCTTACTGCAATAGATATCTTTCCATTCTTGCATACCAAGCCCTAGGTGCTTGTTAAAATCCATATAGTGCCTTCTTTAGCCTGCAAACCATATTTGGTTTATCTGATAATTGAAATTCTTTCAATTATTCTATGTAGACTTCTTCCAACTCACCATTCAAGAAAGCAAACTTCACATCCATTTGATATACTTTGAAATCCTTATGTGCTTCAAAAGACAAAAACATCTTGATAGCTTCCATTTTGGCCACCGAAGCATATGTTTCTCCAAATTCTATTCCTTATACTTGTGAGTAGCCTTTACACAAGCCTTGCCTTGTTCCTTACCACTTCACCATTCTCATTCATCTTGTTTTGGTATACCCACTTAGTTCCAATCACATTTTTGTTTTCTAGTCTTGGGACAAGTTCCCAAGTCTAATTCTTTTCAATCTGCATCAGTTCTTCTTCCATAGCCTTGATCCAATACTCATCTTTGCATGCTTCAATCACTATTTTAGGTTCAACCTTAGAAATTAAACATATATTTACTTGTTCTTCAACAAATCTCTTTCTTATCAGTACACCTTTGCTCTTGTCACCAATGATCTATTCTTCAGAATGACACCTCTGCACATACCTAGGGGTCTTAGGAACCTTTTCCAAAGCTTCTTCTTCAAACTGCACATCCTTTTCTTTAGTTTTTTCTTCTTCACTACATGAACACTCGTCTAATTCATATCCATCCACCTCTAAGTTCATCTGTAGATCTTCATCAACTTTGACATTTGCACTCTCAACAATCTTCCTTAGCATCTTGTTATAGCACCGGTAAGCTTTTCTTTTGTTAGAATATCAAAGGAAGATACCTTCATCGGATCTTGCATCAAACTTTCCCAAGTTTTCTTCATCTCTTTTGATGTAGCATTTACTTCCAAACACTTTGAAATATTTGACAGTAGGAAGCCTTCTATACCACAGCTCATAAGGGGTCTTTGAGCTATTTGATCTTACTTGCACTCTGTTCTGTATATAAACTGTAGTATGAATTGCTTCTCTCCATTAGACTTCTGATAGATTTTCTTCTTTTATCATTGTCCTTGTAGCTTCTCTAACAATCCTATTATTCCTTTCAACCACTCCATTCTACTGAGGAGTCCTAGGGGCAGATAAGTGCCTCTTTATTCCTCGATTCTCACAAAACATGTTGAACTCATTAGAAGTGAATTCTCCACCTCTGTCAGACCTTAAGCATTTGATTTTCATATCCATTTCATTTTCAACCATTGCTTTGAATGCTTTAAACTTATCTAGGGCTTCTGGTTTTTCTTTACGAAAAGTAACCCATGTCATTCTAGAGTAATCATCAATTAATATGTACCAATTCCAATAGGGCCACAAAGATCTATATGTACCAATTCCAATAGTTAGGTAGATGATTGATCTTTGACTTTGAAACTTCCTCTTGCTTGTTTTCCAACCTGACACTCCTTATATACAAGATTGATAGGCTTTGTAATCTTTAGCAAAGCTCTCACAGCTTGAACCGAACTTATTCCCACTAGGCTATCAAAATTGATGTGACACAGTCTTCTATGCCATAGCCAACTCTCACTGATCTGAGTCATGAAACAATAACCATCAACACCTTTGAGCTGATAGAAATTTCCACCAGTTCTCCTTTTAGCAGCTATTATAGTTCTGGAATTTTTTCTAATCTCACAACCACCATCCTAAAACATAAGATTGTATCCCTTACTACACATTTGTCCAACACTTAACAGGTTATGTCTTAAACCCTTGACATAAAAAACATCATCTGTGTTATTCTTACCATCAAAACTAATTGAACCTCTTCCACAAATCTTGGTAGAAGTATCATCACCAAGCCTAACTAGTCTTCCATCATATTTTTAAAGTTTAACAAACTTACTCTTATCACTAGTCATATGATTTGAGCATCCACTATCAATGATCCAGTAGTTCTTTTCTTGTCTAATATGAAAAGTAGATATCAAGGTGTCTTCATCATTAGTACTTATCTCTAGAGCACTTTCCTTCACACATTCCTTAGAGTTAGTAGAGATATTATCATCCTTTAAATCTATGAACAAGCATTCATTGTCCTCCTCATTTTCATAATTGGATTCATCATCAAATATACTTGCATCTTTTCTAACATAATATCTTTTCTTAAACACCTTACTTTTGTTCTCCCTATTTTTGTTTTTCAAAATTCTTTCTGGTCATCTTGAAGCATAAAGACCTATCTTCCCACAACTAAAACACTTGAAAGGCAACTTACCACTTACTTACCAGTCCCCTTTTTCATTCTTCATACAAAGTTAGCTTCCAAATCATTAGAATCCTCCTGATATGATTCCATAGTCTTTTCTAATTCACCATCTTTAAAGATAGTCTCAACTTTTGTACTACTTGTACCAAATTCTCTCATTTCAAAAGTAGTTAAAGTACCAAGCAACTGATCTTTTGTAAATTGATCTAGATTTTGTAATTGTTTAATAGCAGAAACTTTATGACTGTAAGTTTTGGGAAGTGTTCTGAGTACCTTCAAAATCACTTCTTTTTGTACCAATTCTCCACCAAGACCTCTGATGCCATTGACAACTTCATCCACCTTCTGTAAGTAGCTTGTGATATTTTAATCTTTAGACATTTGCATGGTCTCAAACATGATCTTTAGATTCTACATCTTAGCTATCTTGACTTTGACATCTCCTTCATAAATGCTTTTCAACTTTTCTCAAATTTCATTAGCAATTTTTAGATTCATAACCTTTACCAATTAAGAATTAGTAAAGCTACCTAAAATAGCATGCATTCCTTTATCATTGGTTTTATAAGCCTTGACCTCCTTGGCAGTACATCGACCATTTTTAGGTATAGTGTATGTAGACTCAATAGACTTCTAGATTTCATATCCAAGAGAAATCAAATAACCTTCCATCCTTACCTTCTAAAATGCATAGTCTGATCCATCCAACAGGGGAACATCTTTCTTGTAAGCCATCCCAAATCTACCTCAAGAGGTTAATCTTTCTTCCAAAGAACATTGCTCTAATTCCAATTGTTGAATGCACAAGACAACTGAGAGGGGGGTGAATCAATTGTAACTTATAATTCCAAAACCCTTATACATATTAGATCGACACAAATTTAACTAACCCTTAAACTATTGTGAAGATTAACCATGAAAGCAAACAACATATTCAAATCAACATTATACACAAGAGAACACCAAATTTACATGGAAAACCCAAGAAGGCAAAAGCCACGGTGAGGATTAGTTCATAATATAATATAATATCAACACTAAAATACAATAGCCTCACTGTTGGAAGACTCGCTGCCAAAAGGCTCACTACCATAATAGAAAAGAAGATAGAGAAGATTGTTACATGGAGAAAACTATCTCAATGTAATGCAGAAGTCCACCACAACACCATTTTCACCTCCATGGTCTCACAAAGGAATTGTAGACACCTTCTACTCACTGCATCTAGTAATCTAACAAATGAAAGCTCACACTATGAAAATTTGCACTCTATGATTCTGTATTTCACATCTCTAACATCATGCTCATCTATCTTATCATCCTTCATTGACTTAACACATATTTATATCATCTTCAAACTTAAGAACATTCTTCAAGGTTGGCATAGTACCTTGCTCATGCAAATTCAAATTAGGTTGGCACCAAAGCATTCTCGCAATGGAAATGAATGAAGGTGGACCACAACACACCTTAGATTGAACCTAAATCCATCCATACATGCCACTCCACATTTCCATAATCAACACAACAAATCTGTAATTAGTGAAAACACCCAAGGTTGGCCAAACCTATGTTAACACAACAAAATTTTAAGTACACGCTTCCTCAAAGCCAAATACTACTTTGTAGACCATACACCAAGCTTTAACACAATCTAGAGTATTCCAAAAGCATCCTAAAACATCTTGAAATCCAACAAACTCCTCCACAACAACTTTCACCTAAAGAACAAACTTATCCTATTTTCCGAGACTGCTCAAATATCTCTGTCATGCACTGTAACTCAAGAAATCAACTTTCAGAGCACCAGATCACAAACAACTTCAACTGGAGACATATATGAACCTTATAAGCATATTTCTAAAACCACAAGACCAAACACCAATCTACGAAGAAATGCGGAGCATAACACGTTCTCTCAGACCTTCTTCAAAATAGAGTTCACACTGGTGAACACAACTTCCTTTATAGGATGAACCAACAAGCCAAATTCTAAATTAAGCATCTCTAAATATCTCTTAACAACATATATAAACCACACATGCAAATATTCAACATAGAAGAAATGTAGATCAAAACCAGAACACTACTCTATAAGCCAAAACACTTCTACAACACACCGTTTCCTTTATTAGTCAAATTTTCTCAAAAGCACTTTAACAACATCATCAGCACTTCCTCAACCATTATGAACTGCTCCTTCTCACACTTTTGTAATTGCAATATGGTCTTGCTCAACCAGTTGACACTAATAACAACATAGGCTTGTTGACATCAATGACAACCCTAACTACACATACTTACAACATTGATATATATATAGGTTTTTGTTCTCATTGATTAGGAACAATTTAAAGTTCCAGAAGGAAATCAAAAAATCTCAAGCAACTAAGGTTATTTTGTAATACAAATTGGAAAGATGGATTAGTACATTTAGGCAAATTCATGGTGATAGGTCAAGCAATCAAGTGTGGTCATTTTCTAGATCAGAAATCCTTAACTTGAAATGAGGATTTGTCATCACAGTTGGAAAACTTGAGGTGTATAGTAGCTCAAGGTATAAAATGTTATAAATGGTCATAGATTCTATTTCTTGATGCATTTTGCAATTTTTAAATTTAAACGGGAAAACATGGGATCCTGTATAAATGAATTCATTAAATAAATCTATGAGGGTCTCATCGTGAAGGATGATGTTCTAGAAAAGAAATTTGAGATAAGTGTGTGAAGAGTGAAAGACAGTTTATGTTTAGGAAACTTGAACTAGCAACCAGTTATCTCTTAGTTTTACTTTTCAATATTCCCAAGAGTTCTGATTATGAGTACAATCATATTTCTAATGGCTGAGGGAAGATAAATAGCTAAAATTTCTACATTATCGAGTCCAAAAGATTCACAAGACATATAGAGCTAAAGAATGGGTCCCTAGATTAGGGACATCTTGATGGAATCCTAGACTCTCGCTATCTATCTTGGGGTTGGTTGAACATCTCTATACTTTGTTCTGGTATTAAGGGGATGTAGTGGGATGGTCACTGAGGCTTGGTCACAAGTTTGTGTTTCCTTGGAGAATAATTGTTCATATTTTAGAACATTTTTTCATGAGACAAACTTAAAAACAATGTTTAAATGATTCTGCTTGTTTGATTGTTGCTCAAAAAGTACCAATGTTGTCTGTTGCTTTGGTTCCATGTAGTGTCTGATGTTGGTATTGCATATTTCCATGTATTTTACAGGATATAAAATTGTGAGGAGGTGGAAAACAATTCAACATTAACAAGTTCCAATGGGAATTGCTCCAATCACACATTTCATACTAACTGTCATATTCACTATGTGTAAGTATGACAACTTTTTTTATTTTGTTATATGCAAGAATATTTTTTTTAATTCTTCAAGATTATATTACATACCGTTAAGCTGGAGTAGACATGGATTGAGTGAATATGTCTTTGTCTTATTATCAGGCCTATGTATCTATCCTTTATTTAAGGATGCCATCAAATTTCAAGATTATTTTGAGGGGGGTACTTGTTGAACATCACAACATAGCTGATGATATGAAATTTTTGAAAGTAGTAATTTACAGGGCATAACTTAGTGCTGGTATGAGAGAGGTAAAGAGGAATTTGTATTCTTTTATACTTTGAGATGGTTGTTTGTATTTTATGTCATGAATAATAATGCTACTACTCTTCCTCGTCATTTTTGTATTCCAAAGCACAATTACATCTTGTCATGTAGATTTTAATCATTTACTAAAGAAGTACTTGTAATATATACATGATAAGAATGTGAGCTTTTATGGATGTGCATTTTGTTGTCATTTTTATGTCTTTTTAACTCTTTCTGTATGATTAGATGAAAATTATTACATTTATAGGTGCAGTTCTATTATAATGCCTTTGTTATCTAGAGTTGTTCTATGAATCTATCTGATGGGTTTTTATAATATATGCATGGAGATCTGAGTGATGTATCTGTTCCAATTTTATGCAGGTAGTAGTTGAAATAACCATAGGATTTGTTCACAAGAATCGACTTATCATGGTTAGTAAAGAGAACCTTTTATTTTAAAACAAACAATAGGCATGTTCCATAAAATATTGGTGATAATTTGATAAATAGGAAGGAATTCTTTTCCATTTTACACTATATTTCTTTATTGTTTCGATTAGTCAGAAGTCATATGTAGCCTTTATTTGCTTCCACTATGAAATACCTGTCAAATCTACATTTAGTTTTGTTTTAAATTGTTGTCTAGCATTGTTTGGATTTACTGATAAGTTTTATTCTTTTTTGTTAATGCTTTCTTACACAGCCATTTTGGAAGGTATGGCAAGATAATAGCAGCAAAGGAAGAGATGACATAGGTATGTATTATAACTCTATTTAACACATTGCCAATGTGATGTTAGTGGACCAAGATTTGTGGTAAAACTATATTTAAAAATGAAAGGTGACAAGGTGTCGCTGTACCTCATCATTTAATCTATTTTCAGATGTCAAAAACCAGGGCTGTGTCCATGGCTGTCTACAACTAGGGATTCTATAGTTACCAGTTATAGCTAATCCTAATTTAACAAAAGAGATTAATCTATTTGCTTGTTGAATAAATGTAATGAATGCTGGAAAACATAATAAAATAGGAAATTCACTTAAAGCAAAGAAACAATAACATGCATCTATCTATTAAAACAGGAAACACCTTTATAAGAGAAAACTAAAACAATAAAATAGTGGTACTAGCCTCCTGCTTGAGTGGTGAGAGTGGGCCCTTGCTCCACACCCTTGAGGTTGAAGGCTATAGCAGGAAATCAACACAAAAAATGATCACAACTAAATTCAGTCCAATTCATTCATTTCTGCATTCATGAAAATATGGCTATCATAGAACTGAGACCTCCGAGAGTCAAAATAATTTTATCATTGTTGTTCTTCTACTATTTCTGAGAGTATATAAAAAAATGAGTGATGATATATCACTGAACTTATCTATCAGTCTTTCTATGAGATGACACCATCTCTTTATTGTACTTAACTGTCTAACTTATGAAAAATCACCATGCGAGAAAGGTAGACTTGAGTGGAACAGAAGTCCACTCAGAGGTCTAAGTTTAAGTCTTAATACACTTGGGCATCAAAGCCCTGAAAATAAGGATATTGGATTAGTTCAATTTGTAACTCATGCAAAATCTTTGAAAAGATAAAACTTCAGCAGTTTAACTAATAGTTGACTCTTCACCACTCAGGTGATGATTTAAGTGAAGTGAGGGGTATTAAGATTGCTGCTAAAAGTGTCTAGTTGGCAGCTCTACTTGGAAACATGCCCTGTTCTCAGGAGGCACCAGAGATAGTTGTTCCTGTCTGCAACTCTGGAGATACTCCAGACTCTCGCAGAGCTCTGGAGAGGCATTCCCCATATCCTCAAAACTTCAGGTGTCATGGTTCTTTGTTATTGTCTCCAGAGATTATTGAAGATGATCTCCGGAGATACACAAAATCACTGTTCCTGGCACCTACACTTGTTGATTCAAAAAGAGAGAGAAGTTCTGCATTTTTCCATCAATTCCACGCACATTAGTCACTTAATCAGAAATTCTAATCTTAAGTAATCTATCTTAATTAATCACAAAATAGAACAATGTTGTTAACTTATTTGGGTGCAGACACTAGGAAGATGAATTGAGGGAGGGGAAAAAGAGAAGCAAAAATATGTATTTCATGAGTGCAATTTGGCACTCATCATCCCCCCCATACCTAAGGTTTGGTAGGTCCTCCTACTTTTCACATTCTAGATTTACTTTGGCAAAGCAGCCTGTCAGTCAGTCTATAATCCTGAAGATAGGTGGTCCAAGTGGTTCTGTTGGTGTTACCATTTCCTCTGTACTTATCAACTTGTTTCAACTAGTTCTTCAATTTTTCATCTTCTAGCTGATTTGCCCAGATAGGGAGTGGTTCAATTATCAGAGGGGGCCTTAACTGTTCACCTATCCATTCCTATTTATGTGTATCCATCAGTTTGGATATCAACTTTGCCTTTCGCATGAATAATCTCAGGTTTGTAGGGGTGACCACCTCTCTAAGTTCCTGCTCTGGGGTCAAAATATTCCATCTCCTCTTTGCCACAACAAGTACAAAATTTGCTGAGTTAACCAAAAAAAGACCAAAGTCAATGGAGCATTCCTGAAAACTTTTCAAGTATAATGGCAACATTCTGGTTGCATTTTTAGGATGATAGACAAGGGACCTAAATTGGGTTTGAAGAGCAAAAGGATTAGGACATTTTTCTTGATGAAGAGATCTATTTTTAAATCTTTTTGAAGATGATCTTCCATCCTTTCGTTCCAGATCTGGTGGTTTCTCATTAGGGACATGAATGCCTTATGCTGGCATTCCCCCACAAAGTGATTAATAATGAAGGATATATCATTAATATCGAATCCATGCAGGTATAATTCACATAGGAAGTTTTTGTCCTCATCATTGCTCTTGATGTAAGCTGCCATGAATCCTTCTGCTGTTTCGGTATCCTCAGTTATGTCAGACAGGACTAAGGAGAGTTTCCTTTGCAGTACCCTCTCCTGTAAGAACATTGAATAGCTGGCACTTGGAGGCCTGCAAGATAGAATTTCTAAGGAAAGGGAGGCCATTTTAATGATTTTTCCTTCCAAAGTTGCTATTCTTTCTACTCTGGCAGTGACTCCCCTTTGTAATTGTAACATCAGCTTGGAGGCCTCAAATTCTCTACACCTTTTCTCCTAATGAAACAGGGCTTTGGGAATGTCAATGGGGATTGGACCCACATAGGCATCTGTTTGAATTTCCTACTCATTGGTTGCCCTTGGGCCAAACAATTCTTGAATATATTCTTCTTGGTCATCTAGGCTATTATTGGCCCAAGTTAACTATTTATCCAGGCTT
Source organism: Cunninghamia lanceolata (assembly GCA_027924645.1). Classification (NCBI taxonomy): domain Eukaryota; kingdom Viridiplantae; phylum Streptophyta; class Pinopsida; order Cupressales; family Cupressaceae; genus Cunninghamia; species Cunninghamia lanceolata. Next base: position 858,179 of record BSBN01001670.1, on the reverse strand, counting down.
TGTACCTTTTCAATCAGTGCCACCATTATTGTGAGGCCATTGTCTCTGGCCATGGTGAGCTCAGAAACCTTCTGTGTTGCTTCTTTTTCTTTTTCTTCCATCCATTTGGCTGCCTCACATTTTTGTGCTTCCAATTCTACCTCTTTCTTCTGGATGATTTTATCCTTGCTTTGGAGGTCTGTTTGGATATTCGCAATAGTTTGTTTTAGTTCCATCTCCACCTCTTCTCTGACCTTCTTGAGGTCAGTAATAATCAAATTCTTTCCCCAGAGCATTCTTTTTAAATTTTCAATTTCTTCCATCAATTACTATTCTGTTGAGCTTTCTAGATCCTCTTGGTCAGAGGGATGAGATAGAGTTTTTGCCTCTATTTTCTGTGGCTATCGGCTGATTATCAATGTTATCCATGGCCATCTACCCTGCTCTTCCTAATGTATCTATTTTCCCTGTTCCTCCTTCTTCAGTCTTCCTGTCCTGAGGATCTTCTATTGTTGCTGGCACTGATGAAGGCCTAGCTTTATCCTCACATGTTCTCAATTCCAGGAGTGCCTCAGCGAGCAGGGTAGTATCCTTCTCAACTTGTGAGAGTTGTCTCTTCCTTTTGCTTCTCCAGAGCAGGTCTCCCTTCCTCAGAATCTGAAGAGATAGTAAAAGTTTGTAAGTTTCCTATCTCTGGAGTGCATGGTGGTATTGAAACTGGACTTGACTCCACATGAACAAATGGTACTGGAGAATTTTCACTTTGCTTCCTCTTCCTGACCAGAGGGATCTCATCTGAATCATGGGATGGTTGTTCAACCCACCACTTTTCCTTAATTCACTACCCTAAATTTTCCTCTGTTAATTCCTTAGGCCAAGATTCCTCAGGTAGATTCATCTTTCACCTGACTGACCGAATCATGTATAGGGGTCATGTAGGAGCAGGTTCTGCAGTTTGTTTGCCTTTCCTCTTTTTGTCAAGAACAGGGGCTGTAGATGAAGTGGCCTCTTCTAAGGGTGACTTCCCTATGTGAACAGCTGTGGAGGAGGCTGAAGGCTCAGTTTCCTCATCTTGGTGAGAAGGGGAACTCTCACCTTCTAGTTGTGCTATCTCTGGTTCTCTGACCTGGGGGTTGTGTTCAAGAAAGTTTTGCAATAGCTCTTCTCCATCGGCCTGAGATAGGAAGTGGTACTTGACTACCAAAAAGATGAGGCCATGATGTTTCATGGGTCCCTTATTCTGCTAATATCTCTTTGCAATTGCCCTGATGGCATAATATAGGAAATTAGAGATATTTATGCTATACTCAGGGTGCCTATTTCCATGTCTGAGAAAAACCAACATTTTCATTATTGGCCCTAAAACTATAGAGAATTGGCCATCACAAGTAAAGTACTTCATTAACTAGGTAGCAACAGATGCCCAAGGGTTTGGGAGTGTGGACCTCAAAATTCCTTTGACTTCATTCTTATTCATATGTAACTGAATAGCAGGTTCACCACGGACAGAAAATATCTAATTAACTCAGTGTATAAGGTTTTCAAGTGGTAGAACCTCACCTTGTTTGGGAAGTCCAAAAATGTGGTTGATAGTTGGTAAGGAGAGATTGATTTGGTTTCCTCTCATAGTTGTCTGGTTGTCTCTTAAATTCCTAAGGAATTTGTCCACAATATCCTCCTAAAACCCTTCAAATTTGTCTAGGAAATCTAACCATCCAGCAGCCCTTAAAATGTTTGATGTAGCTGCATCCTTCAGAAGACCCACAATATTCTCTGGCTCAGACTTTTTCTTGATTCCCATTACTAAATTAATGCCACCTTCTGTGTTATTCTTTTACCTCCCCAATTTGCAGTCTATCTTTCCCTCTTATCTCTGTGGGCTCCGGAGTATTGTTCAAATTACTCTGTAGACTCCAGAGAATTGTTTAATTTACCTTATGCTTCAGTCTATTCTGGAGGTTTGAATGAGGGATGCTATTTTTTCAGGCTAGGCTTATGCAAATGGGTTAAGGGACCAAGGTAGCCATAAATGTAGCAGACTGACAAGGTACTCCGGAGGTAAGGTGGCATTAAGGCATAGATGGCAACATGCTTGGATGTGAAGAAGGAAATGATGGCGGAAGGATGTGTCACCATGGCAGCACCCAAAATAGAAAGATAGGACAGTTACTAATAATGATTAATTAAAAACAGAAGTACCTAGATCAGTTTTAATGATGAGGCGATGTACATGGGAGAAATGCTGCGTCATTTTGGAAACTACACGCGTTGTGGCAATTGAGCAGCGGCTTGAGATGATGTCCACTTCCCACTTGCACATGACCTACAATCATTGCGCTGAGTGGCTCAAAAATCTACGCCTTAGGTGATGTCAATGTTGGCTCATACACTCCTGCAAATTATTATCATTCTAATTTAATTAATCTTTGTGATGAAGTAGAGGATGAGTCATGACGACCTCATCATATGATTTATCTACTTTACCACCTGGAGAGGTGGGTCCCTCCCTTATTATGGAGATTGATGACATTATTAATAGAGCACCGGAGGTGCTCCTAATTGGAAAGCACTAGAGGTGCTCCCGTTTGAGAAGTGTCGGAGGTGCTCCTAATTGGAAAGCACCAAAGGTGCTCCCACTTGAGAAGTGTCAGAGATGCATTGGGCCAACTTCTGTCAACTGATCATATCCGGAGCTTAATTATTTCAACTGCCCTGAAGAAGGGAACTGCCATTTTACTGATTTTCAACTCCCTTGGTTGAGAAAGACAGCCATTTGCTAGTTTTCCATCTTTCTCTCTCTCTCTTTTTTTTTAAGGTAGCCATTGTTGGTTTTCAACCTCCTTTTTTTTTTATAGAAGGCAGCCATTGCTAGTTTTCAACCTCCTTTTTTTTTTCACAGAGTAATTCAATCCAACACTGTGACAGAGGAGGTATCCCCTATATTAAAACATAGATTATTCAGAAACTCTTCTTTAGTAGATGGTCTTTTGTAGAGCCTGATTCGGTGACCATTTACTAGAAATGTGCCTGTGCTCCCATCAATTGGTTGCAATAATACAGTTCCATTTTCAAACACGTCTTTTATTTGATAAGGACCTAGCCAGTGCATCTGCAATTTCCCTTTGAATTCTTTGAATTTAGAATCATAAAGGAGAATCCAATCTCCTTGTTGAAATGTCCTCCTCTTAATGTGTTGGTCATGCCATTGCTTCCTCTGGTATTGACCCAGTTCCGTTTGCTGAATTGCTTCTGTCTGAATCTCATCCAACTCATTGAGTTGAAGAATTCCGTTCTACTGAATTATAGACAATGGCAGACCAACATCTAATACAGTTTTAAGTGTCTGGAGTTCAAATTCTATAGATAATATAGGCTTTTTCCCATAAACCAATTCATATGGTGAAAATTTTGTTGTGGACTTCTAAGTGGTGTTGTAAGCCCAAACTGCTTCAGGTAATCTACTAGCCCAATCTTTTCTGTACATTGCCACTGTCCTTGTTAGAATATTCTCAAGTTCTCTATTAGTTACTTCTACCTGCCCATTTGCTTGAGGATGGTAAGGTGAAGATTTTCTGTGCTTGACTTGGTATAAATCTGTGAATGACTTGATTACGTATGAAGTAAACTAAGGTCCCCTGTCTAATACTATTGATCTTGGGGCTCCAAATCTCAAGAAAATTTTATTGTAGAGGAAATCAGCAACTTTTTCTTCTCTTGCAAACTGTAATGCTTGAACCTCAGCCCACTTAGTAACATAGTCTGTGCATACTAGAATATACTCCTTGCCTGATGATGGTGGTGAAATTGGTCCCACAAAGTCTAGACCCCATTGCTCAAATGGTTCCATCATGACTTGAGGATGTAGTAGCGTTTCCTGGGTAAAGGTTGGCTGCCCCATCCTTTGGCACTGGTCACAGTGCTGTACATAATTCTTTGTGTCTTTATGAAGAGAAGGCCATTAGTTACCAGCTCCAAGGATCTTGTGGACTGTTATGTGGAAAGAGTAGTGGCCACCAAATGGTTCATCATGACATGCTCTCAACACATCAAAAGTCTCATCAGCCTTTAACACCTGCGTAGAATGAAATTAGGACCACATTTAAATAGTAAACCATTCAACCATTTGTAGGATAAACTTTCTTTAACTAAACATTTCCTTTGTTTTGAAGTAAAATGGGATGGATACAAGCCTGTAGCTAAAAGATTAGCTATGTTAGCAAACCAAGGTGCAGTAGTGGATATAGCAAAAAGATGTTCATCTGGGAATTTGTCCTCCACTGGTTGGTCTTCTCCTCCTATATGCAATCTTGACAGAAAATCAACAACCAAATTAAACTTCCCTGGATTATCAACTATGGTAATATCAAATTCCTACAATAGCAATAACCACCTGATGATCCTTGCACCTACTACTTGCTTATTCATTAGGTACTTGATAGCTGCATGATCAGTGTGCACAAATATTTTATATCTAGTGATATAATGCCTGAATTTGTTTATAGCATAGATAATTGCCAAGAATTCTTTTTTAGTTGTTGTATAATTTCTTTCTGTAGGGGTAAGGTTTTTTCTGATGTAATAAATGGCATGCATACTTTCTCCTTCCTCCTTTTGTCCTAAAACTGCCCCAATGGAATCATTTGAAGCATCAGTTTGTATGTGAAATGGTAAAGTCCAATTAGGTCCCCTCAAGACTGGTGTGACAGTAAGCTTCTCCTTCAAAGTTTCAAATGCTGATCGACAGTCTTCTGTCCACAGAAATTCTATTTCTTTGTTAAGCAGGGTAAACAGGGGGGCAGTGATTCTACTAAAATTTTCTATGAACCTCCTATAGTAGCCTGCATGACCCAGAAAACTTATGACATCAGTCTGATTTTTGGGTGAAGGCAACTATGTGATTACTTCTATCTTGTTCTGATCCACTCTGATCCCTTTTTCTAAAATGTGGTGTCCTAAAACAATTACTTCCTCCACCATCATAAAACATTTCTCATGGCTAAGGGACATTTGATTTTTATCACAGCATTTTAGTACTTTTCCAAGGTTTGTGAGAGCTTCCTCAAAGTTATCCCCATACACAGTAAAGTCATCCATGTGGACCTCCATGCATTTATTAGCCAGTTTAGCAAAAATAGCTAGAACCAGTCTCTGAAATGTAGCTGGGGCATTGCATAGCCCAAAGGGAAGAGCTTTGTAAGAAAAGGTTCCCCAAGAGCATGTGAAGGTGGTTTTGTCTTGGTCTTCAGGTGCTACTTGAATTTGATTATACCCACTGAATCCATCTAGAAAAGAAAAATACTTTCTCCCAGCAAGGTTGTCCAAAACTTGGTCAATAAATGGTAAGGGAAAGTAGTCCTTTTTTGTGGCCTTGTTGACTTCTCTATCATCAATACACACCCTCTATTTCCCATTCTTTTTAGGCACAATGACAAGGGGTGAGACCCATTGACTGTCTGAGATTGGATATATGGACCCTGCTCGGAGTAATTTTTCTATTTCAGTTTTGACAATGTCCTTTAAAGTAGGATTCAATCTTCTTTGTGGTTGCCTGACAGGTTTAATATCCTCAGTGTAGATATGATGGGTACAGATCTCAGGAGGTATGCCTTTCATATCTTGGTATTCCCAGGCAAAAGATGCTAAGTGGGAGACCAAAAGCTGGATAAGTTTTTCTTCCTGACTTGTTGTTAACTAAGTATTTATATTAAGTGTTTTCCCTAGCAGAATCATGACCTGTTTTGTGATTTGATCCATAGATGTGGTGGTTCCATACATTGGTGTCATGGTATTGAGAGAACAAGAATGTGGGAGTAACATGTGGAAGGTGGCTAAGTCCCTGTAAAAGGTTTCCCCACAAGGAATAATGTTGGTACGGGTACAATGAGAAGAAATAAGAAGTTCTCTCTGAGGATCTTGGGCGAGTTCCATCACATCTTTATTGATTAGGATGTGAGTGAAGTCTTCCATTGTATCATAGTATACTTCTTCTTCTAATTCTCCCAGATGTTCCCTAATGGTTACCATAGCTAATGAGGCACTGTTGTCCATGTTCTCTGGTTCATCCACCCATACTCTTTCTGTGTAATGCACCAATGGTTTAGCTGGAGGATACAAAGATATTTTCTTTAGATCTATCCCATTAGAAATGACCATATCTCCAGTTCGACAATCAATAGATGTTGCTGCACTAGCCAACCATGGTCTTCCTAAAATCAGTGGATAAGCATTTCTCTGGTTTCTAGGTTCTAGTATTAAGAAATCCACTGGGAATTCCCATGAATCTATCACAACAGGTACACCAGTGATTACTCCTTTTGGAATAGCTACTGATTGATCAGCAAGTTGAAGAATTGTAGTTGTGGATTGGATACCTGATAGAGCTAACCTGTCCATTGTATGAACTGTCATCACATTAATTGTTGCTCCTAAATCAACCAAAACATTTGAAATTTCTACCCCCGAGATGAAAACAGTTATGACAGGATTTCTAAGGTCTCCATATTTTGGGACGAGAATTTCTCCCATCAATAGATCCACTACTTTTCCTTCCACTTGTATTGTGGAGGGAAAGCTTTTCTTTCTGCCCTGTGTTTTGATATAATACTGTTTAATGAATTGATTTAGTTCTGGTACATCTTTGATTCCCTAGAGAAGAGGAAATTCAATGTTTAGCTGCTTGATTTCTTGTAAAAGTTCTTATTCCAGATTGGTTTGGATTTGTTTTTGTGGAATCTTTCTCTGGGGAGCATTCTATTTAAGCCATTCTGGGTATGGTGCTAGCTTTTCCATCTCCAGAGCATCTCTGGAGCTCTTATCAGAATTGTGTTCAAGACTATTCTCCGGAGCCGGCCTTTTAGGAGTAACTCTGGAGTTGTCTGTGGATGATTTTTCTAGCACTTTCTTGTTAGTAATCTCCTTTGGGGGTTGATTAGATGGATTTTTAGGTTCCTCGTCATTTGTTATTTCAACTATATTTGGAGGAGAAGGTCTTGGAAATGCTTTCCCAGAACGCAGCTGGAGATTATTTGAATATATAGCATTAATTCCAGCCAAATTTTCTTGCTCTGTCATGTAGACAGCTGCTCCCTGTTTATTCCATGGGTTTGGTATAGGCTGAGCTGGTAAAGGTGGTTGACTAACTGGTTCATCTTGTGTTTGACCCTGTGTGTTGGAGGATCCAGTTAGTAAAGCCTGCTATTGAGGTTGGAAACGTCAAGGTTGTCCTTGGTATTGTTGATGATATCCCTGTTGAGGACCCCATTAAGGTTGCATGTTTTGTGATCCAAATTGTGGTGGCCACTGTTGATTTCCCCAAGGCTGATTTTTCCAATTTTGGTTTTGCCAATGTTGACTTGGCCAATCCTACTGTCCCCAAGGAGGATTATTTTGAGGGCCATGCCAAGTTGGATTCCACTGGTTATTTCCCCAATTAGAAGGACCCCTGTAAGAGGATTGGTTTGGATACTGATTATAAGGGAAATTTCTGATTTATTTTTGTCCCACATAGTTCAACTCCTCTTCTATCACAACATTCTTTTTACTCAATCTTTTCAAGGCTGGAAGTTGACTACACTGACTGGTAGGATGTTCCCTATCACAGATCTGACAAATCTCTGATTTGTCCAAGGGGCATTCTCTCAACAAGTGTTTGTTTCTACACCTAAGACAATAGATGGAGAGCGGTTCAGTTGCTTTGTTTTGATCAGTTGTTCTGGTTTTTGCTTGAATCCCATCCAATGTGGTATTTAGTTGGACTAGAATGTCTGTTTTTAGATTTGCAATTTCCTCCATCAACTGTCCTATTTCATTCTTCCCTTTAAATGTTTTGGATGACCTTACTCCATCTTGGGTTCTGGAATAGTTCCTACAGGAGTTCCTCTATATCAGGTATTTCCATTTTGTTAATGTTCCCTTTTCCCATTAGGTCCAGTGCCTGTTTTGATTCTTTATCCAATCCTTTTATAAACAGGGTTCTGGCCAAGGAGTGATCCACTGGATTGCCATACCTTCTCAAGGCAAAATTAAGCCTATCCACATAGTCTTCTAAGGATTCTTCCTCCCCCTGCCTAATTTTAAACAATTCTTCATTTTTATTACTGGATCTACAATAATCTTGGTATTTTTCTAAAAACTCTGTTTCCATTTGATCCCAAGAATGGATAGAATCTTGGGGTAAACCCATAAACCATCTCATCATAGAATCTTTCAGGGTTGAAGGGAACAATTTGAGTTTCTGGTTATCTGATCCATAATCATAAGTTTGGCAGACTACTTTGAATTCAAACAAGAACTGATCTGGATCCTCAGAAGAAAGTCCTCTGAAATTTGGCAGATGTGCTGGTGAAATATTGTTCATAGGAGCATTGTCTCCAGCAGCCAAAACAATAGGATAAGAGAAGGTTCTTGGAGCCTGATTTTCCTCTTCCCTATGACTATCATTTTCCATGTTTAGTATTGGTTCTTCTTCCTGAGGCTCTAGGAAATTAGGTTCTACCAAAGGATCTGCCTCAACTTTTTGTTGTAATTCCTGGATATAATTGGCAAGTGGAATGTCTGGAGGATCTAAGGGATTGCTGTTTTGAAGTGTAGGTTCCAAATTAAGATCTAGGTTTCCTTCTTCAATAAGATTTTGTACCACCTCACTACTTTCCCCTATGGTGTGTTGTTGGGGTGTCTACTTAATATATCTTCCTTTTAGATCTCTAGCTCTAACCATACAGATCTATTCTAAAAAATTGTTTTAACTCAGTGTCCCTAATTAACACAAACTTATCCCCGGCAATGGCACCAAAAATGACAAGGTCTCGCTGTACCTCATCATTTAATCTGTTTTCATATGTCAAAAACCAGGGTTGTGTCCATGGCTGTCTGCAACTAGGGATTCTATAGTTACTAGTTTATAGGTAATCCTAATTTAACAAAAGAGATTAATCTATCTGCTTGTTGAATAAATGTAATAAATGCTGGAAAATAGAATAAAATAGGAAATTCGCTTAAAGCAAAGAAACAATAACATGCATCTATCTATTAAAACATGAAACACCTTTATAAGAGAAAACTGAAACAATAAAACAGTGGTACTAGCCTCCTACCTGAGTGGCGAGAGTGGGCCCTTGCTCCACACCCTTGAGGTTGAAGGCTATAGCAGGAAATCAACACAAAAGATGATCACAACTAAATTCAGTCCAATTCATTCATTTCTGCATTCATGAAAATATGGCTATCACAGAACTGAGACCTCCGAGAGTTAGAATAATTTTATCATTGTTGTTCTATATATAAAAATGAGTGATGATATATCACTGAACTTATCTACTAGTCTTTCTATGAGATGACACCATCTCTTTATTGTACTTAACTGTCTAACTTATGAAAAATCACCATGCGAGAAAGGTAGACTTGAGTGGAACAGAAGTCTACTTAGAGGTCTAAGTTTAAGTCTTAATACACTTGGGCATCAAAGCCCTAAAAATAAGGATATTGGATTAGTTCAATTTGTAACTCATGCAAAATCTTTGAAAAGATAAAACTTCAGTAGTTTAACTAATAGTTGACCCTTCACCACTCAGGTGATGATTTGATTGAAGTGAGGGGTATTAAGATCGCTGCTGAAAGTGTCTGGTCGGCAGCTCTGCTTGGAAACATGCCCTGTTCTCAGGAGGCACCGAAGATAGTTGTTCCTATCTGCAGCTCCGGAGATACTCCAGACTCTCGCAGAGCTCCAGAGAGGCATTCCCCATATCTTCAAAACTTTAGGTGTCATGGTTCTTTGTTATTGTCTCCAGAGATTATTGAAGATGATCTCCGAAGATGCACAAAATCGTTGTTCCTAGCACCTACACCTATTGATTCAAAAAGAGAAATTTTGCATTTTTCCATCAATTCCATGCACATTAGTCACTTAATCAGAAATTCTAATTTTAAGTAATCTATCTTAATTAATCACAAAATAGAACAATCTTGTTAACTTATTTGGGTGTAGACACTAGGAAGAGTAACTAAGGGAGGGGAAAAAGAGAGGCAAAAAGATGTATTTCATGAGTGCAATTTGGCACTCATCAAAAGGACATATCATGGATGGAAGATTGTGCTAAGATTGATTATTTTGGTAATGTGATTATAGCCCATTTCTACATATTGTAAATTTTAATGTGTATAACAGGTGTTCTTGAGGCAAACTTCATTGAGCTTGCACATGATAAACATGAATTTGAAAGAACTACAATCCTACTTCAGTTAGAAGTGAAACTCAAACAGGTGGCTCATGATTAATGGTATGTCTCATATCCACAGTTTGTAATTGTTTTTAAAATTATGGTTTTAAGTACTTCTTTAACACAATAATATAGTGCATAATATTTCCACAATGTTATGAGTCACATTCTTCACAGCTACTGGAGTCTTCCCTGTTGGTATTATTTGCTTGTTGTTACTGATGTTGGAGTCCAGTTTTCTAATTTTGATTTCAATCAGTTGGCTACATTATGTGAAATTTCAAATATCTTACCAAGAGGTCGCACTATCATGAAATATTAAGAATTATATTTTAAGTTTGTAATATGAAGAAAAGTGGACTGGGACACCTCCTCATACTTACTTTGGGGGATGAAGGGAGTATGCTCCCCCTCCCTTTCCATCTCTCCTTCCTCTCAATCTCAAATTATACATCAGAAAGAGATAATATGTAGAGGAAAGTGTACAAAAGGAATCACACAACTGTGAGTCTGTGCAGTCAACGTAATGCAAAAATAACCAGTAAAGGGCTGATGTATGGTTTGAGGTTGGTAAACCATAAAATCCTCAAACCAGCTTCTGAACTACAAAAGAATCCTCAATTGGAGAGACAATGAATTGACAGAACTACAAGAGGTCACTTGGGTGGTTAGGACACCTACCTCAGACCCCACACTATCATTTTGAAGAGTTTATGTTATAAAGTCTCCAAGATCTACCCTCTATTCAAGATAAAGTAAACTTGAAGCTCCTTCAGCCTTGTAGCTGCAATACATGTATGTGTAGTAACATCTACCAACAAGACAATACTAGGAATGGAGGATAAACTAGTGAAAGATTTAGGAGGGAAGCCAATTGAAACTCCCGATATTGCTACAGTTGTCATTGAGTAATAGGAAGTACAAGTGACAACCTCAAAAAATGATGGAGAATAATTAGAACTTGATGGATGGGTGTTTCAGAACAATGCTCAGAAAGTCTGAAAAGGAAGTGGTTAACGTCAACAAATAATCCTTTGCAGGATGTGGTTGTGAGATCCTTTGCAGGACTACCATTGTGACCTCAAGAAGATCAAGCAGAAATCCATAGAGAATGAGCCCCTTGCCATGGACTATTATTGTGATCCCTTGCTACTATTGTGATCCTTTTAAGTTCTAAGCTTCTCAAAATTAGATCTTTCTTGGACTACTTCAGGCCCTTTGCAGGACTACTATGGTAATTGTTGTGTCATGGGATCTTGCACTGTCATTAAATTGTTTCGATCCAACTTTAGGGCAGTTCTAAGGAAATTTGCTAGTGTATAACCATAAACAACTAATAACCATAAATGATTATGCTAGTGTATAAGAATGAATTAGATTAGTTGGATGCGTTAACATATATTTTTATTTATTCGATAGTGGTTAAAATTATGTTAATATTTGTAAATGAGGATGTCAATGTAGTTCTTGTTTCACATGCATTGGTTTTCAGTTTTTCAAACTTTTGCATATGATTATTGTTTAATTTTCTAATTTTTCTTGTGTATATTTGTTTGTACCATGCAGGAATGAAAAATGTGGATTACTAGGATATCAAAGAAGTAGACCTAGAGCTAAAATTCATCAAAGTGATTCACGTTCAATAGAAAATGCTCAGCCATTAGCAAGCAGCAATCCACAAATTAATTTCTCTCCAATCTAGAATCCTCACCCATTAGTGAGAATTGCTTCTGATTTTTTGCCTCAACAAATTAACAAACCAAACTTGCCCGTTTCAACAGTTCCTGGTAGTGATTTTCAGGTACATTCCTAATGCTCAATGACTACAATTCACTGAATAATTGCACTGAAATTTGTAATTGAAGAAAATTCTATTATAGTTTCCATGTAGATGGGAACATTCATGGAGAATCATCTAGGAGTATTCCATGTATGTTACCATTATGCATTCAAGGATTTTCTACTTTTGTACAAATACATTTCCTTTTACTTTAGGAATTTTCCTCTAGTAGGCTGTAAGACATTCCTACCAGTTTCTCTCAATTCATGGAAATCAACTTATTTTTTTGTTTGAAATTTGTAGAAATTGTCATCCTCTTTCCTATTAATCTTGTAGACATAGACCAGCATATCGAATTTAAGAGAAAATTTATTTACAAGGTCATTTTTGAACGATTCACTTTCTATAAGATATGCTAGAATAGACAATAGTTTTGCAAGGCCCACCTTTTCTATCTAAAATTCTCAATAACTGTATCCCATTATACTTCTAATGGATTTATATTCCTAACAGGAAACTAAAGCGTTAAAAGTTGTAGGTTAAAAAGATACCCAAATTATGGTCAAATACAAATGTTTGTTATAATTCAAACTGCTGGCATTGAGATCTGCTAGTTTTATACCAGCAAATTGAAAACTGATAGGTAGTATAAGAGACTATGAGAAAACATAAAAAAATTGCATGTGTAGTTTTTGTATTTCCCGGCATGTCTAACTTTGGGATTTTGACTGCAGATTGCTGCCAATGGAAAGGAGTTACAATCAGTGATAGGAACTTCAAGTAGCTTAGTGGAAAAAATATCCAATCAGAATATACAACTATTCACAAGGTAGTCTAAATTAAGTTTATTCATGTTGGGTATGTGTGAAGCCCAATTGTAACGGCTTTCTCTTGTAACCGATGCCTCTGCTCATCTTCCTGTGATGACAGCACCTTCTTGTAACGGCTGTCTCTTCTAGATTACAGGCTATGCATTTGGTATCTTCTCTGCAAGAAGTAGGAATGAACGTTGGCAATATAATATATTGAGGTTTGTTGGAGCAATGTATTGTATGAAAAACTAGAGTATTAATAAATAGAGAATCCTCTATTTTGTGGACGTAGCCATTTAAAATGGTGAACCCCATTAATTTTCTGGTGTCCTCTGTTTTATTTTCTGAGTGTGTGTTATGTTGTTAAAGATCTACAATCTTTATTTTCTGTGTTTTTTAAATTTACAATTGGTATCAGAGCCTGGTTTGAACCAAGGAGGAGTTGTGAAGAAAATTCAGCAGATATGGAAGAGAGCCCCAACTGGGATGATTGGGTTAAAGCTCTCATGTCTATGTGCCATGGCCATGAAGAGAGTCATGATGAAGTGGGAGCTATTCATTAGATGTTTTTGGATGAATTAAATGATGAAGCTGATTCTATTATTGAGGAGTTTCTTGGCATGTTAGAACCTAGCAGTGACATTGAGGAGATGCAAGAAATACAAAGTGTTGTGTCTCAATCTAGAGAAGAGGAAGAGGAAAAAGAAATATTTTATTTTGTTGATAATGACGTTTCTTTTTTCAAGTTACAGCAGGAGGTTGTATATTCAAACACAATGTGTTTAAGGAATGGTCTATCTGTAAAGAAAAAGGTTAGATTTAATTTGCCAATGGAAATAGATGATTTGGCTATTGTAGAGGATTTGCATGTTCTGGTAGAAGTTGAGAATAGTGATACCCAGAATGGTGGAGCTGTGGACATGGAGTCTATTGGTTCAGAGGAGGCAGAGGAGGGTTTTAGCATTGCCAAGCTCCTGCCTTTTGTTGCCTCTGGCAGTGCACCATTTGGTTTTGGGCATCAGAGCCTGAGACTACCTACAAACCCTTGGGAGGGCTTTGCAAAGGTGTTTGTGATGGGGACTAGGTCCTCTGAATTAGGGGAATCTGGGGTTGGTGATAACCCTATGGAATTGCAGTAGGGTTTGGCTTTAGCAGAGTTGGGAGCTGCCAAGGTTGCTAATGGCGGTGCCTTGGAGGCTGTGATTCATGAGTTGGTTAACTTACTAGAGACTATAGATGACATAATTGTTGCCAAATCTATGCAAGATGGTGATTCTGTGAGGTGCTTACAGGAGAAAGATAGAGTTCTGTGCCTTGGTTGATATTTTCTGTGTCATTGTAAATTGTCTATTTGTGAGCCTTTGAGTTTATTCATTATATCTGTTTATGTTAATCATGCAACATTTGCTCTTTAACGTAACTAAATATTGAGAATAGCTTCACTATGCTTAAGTTGAGAGAGATACTTTATTCAGGCGCATCACCATAGATAGATTTGCTTTAACTGTATCTTTAATTTTGTTAATTTCTACCCTTTTTCCCAAAACTCCCATTGAAGAATGGAAGAGCCAGCTTCCTTAAAACCTAGAGGTTGTTTCTGAGAAGCATTCCCACGTGTCAGAACTTCCCATGTTGTTCCTGGATTACACCCACAGATTTATGCATCAACAAAAACCATGGCCTGGTATAGTTTCAAGTGAATGTTGCCAGTAAGGTAAAGACTCAAACATATGAATCTCGCAACCCTCTATAGTGTTAGAGAAGGGCTTTTATTTTTACAATTTTTGAAAATGGAAAAGCAATATAGTTTCATCACCTTTTACTTTTAGAAAATGGAGAAAAACCTAGTTTGTGCCATCAAAATTTGTCGCTTGAGAAGGCTTTCCTCTCTTCATACATAGAAATTCACTTGGGTTTGAATAGAATGACAAATGTAGAGGAAAATGAAGAGGTTTGAACCCATGAAAGAGAAAGGATGCTAAGAAGTAAGAGAAATGAAAGTATTTGGCCATGGCACGTAAAATATATGGAGAACAAAGTGCCATCAAGATATAATCTATTCATGATCAAAGAGATAATGCCAAACATAAGACAAAGATGAGTGTATATCATGCTGAGTGAAACATACAAAACATAGCCACGACTTTGCATAAGGAAAGCTTTCTGGAGCTCAAATCGAGCATCATATCAATAGAAAATGAATATAGAGCTCGAAGGGTGAAAAAAACACTCACTGTTACTATAGAGAAATGCATTCAAACTCTTACCATCAAGCTTTAGGGATACAACAAATGGTGTCCTTGAATACAGAGAAGAGAGCAACAAAAGATAAACAAAGTGAAATACATCAGAAGATGGTCTTGGCCATAGCTAATAGAGCCAAATAAAGCTTCAAAATGCAGAGCTATATTATGTTTTGTGACAGAAAAGAACTTACCTTGTCTCTTCCTATGAAAAATCAACAAGGAAGATTCTAGAGAATAGCAATGATGGTGAAGAATCAAGCTCAAGGGATCAAACCCTAGCTCATCATGGCGGTGGCTCAGAAGAACTCTTGTCATAAAAAGTCAAAATTGCAAATGAGCCTGATAATTTAGGGCTTCAAGTGTTTTGTTTTAGGGTTCCTTATTGCCCTAAGTTGATGTGATATTTTTATCACATTGATTTAAAAAATTAGAAGCCTCAACTAATACCCTCGGGGTATCATTTGTCCCCTATGCATGTTTCATTGTCTAGCCTTTATGCCTTAAGTCCCTTTGCCACATATGCCTAATATGCCTTAGGATTTTCTGCAAAACAAATGGAGGACAAACCTTAGGCATTTTTTTTTAATTCAAACATTCAAGTATGCCTTCAAACTTTTATGATTTTTATAGAAAATCAAATGCCCAAATAGAGAGATGTATCATACTTGGCTAAATAATCATATAAGCCTTGTATTCTTTTTTTTGTAAAGAGTCAAATCAAGACAAATTAGGAGATAAAACTGTAAAATCTATTGTGAAACATTATTAAAGCAATGCTTTTAAAAATTTCTTAAATAGTTGTTATTAAATGTAGTTAAAGCAGAGTGAATATAGAACAAATCTTTCCATTCTAGATTTGTTTTCTTCTAGGTGAAATTGAGCAAACCATGGACAACATGGAGCTTTTATTGATCAGCTAAAGCCCGAGTTTTAGGTGTTTTTGGTGGGACCACTTTGGAGAGCATTGTGACAACTTTTACACTTAATTTGGACCAGTTTTGGCTACTTTTTTGGAGGCTTTTTCTTGGAGATCAAAAATAGATCAAGATGGCTGTTTGTGAGTGAGATCATTGGAATAAGTAAAAATTCTGGTACAGTATCATTAAGTTTTAGGATTTCATTTTCACCTATCTTTTTGACCCTTTCCTCAGTAAGTCATTTAGATTAGGTGAAGTTACCAAGGGAACCAACTCACTTTGGATGTTCACTCCAAGTTGTAGGCAACCCACAGGCCTAGGCGTGTTCCCATGTGTCAATAGGTAGCTAAGTTGATAGCTTAGCAATTGGGTACATACTTTGTTGATAACAAATTTTGGCATTACCCAGTGGGACTCTAAAATTTGCTTTAAGAGAAGTTTTCCAAGTTTTAAAGGTGATGTTCTGGTACATGCAGCAATGTTTCCAGCCTTTGGAGGCTTCAAGATATACCTAGCGACTCCATTTTTTTAGTTTTGCATGCAGATCTAGTGAAACCATCTTATGAAAAGAGTACAAACCAGATCTAGTCCTACTCCGTTTGATTATTTGCAATTATCTCCACCAAGAAGGAGGGGTAGGACAACAAGTAGAATTTTTTATTCATCGAAGAGGTCAAGATCTACACCTCTGAGACTCAATCTTCCAACTCTAGTACAGAGAAACAAGAGTCCTGTGCTAATAGTACAAATACCAATGATTCCTAGAAATTTTGCATTTACACCTTTCAATGGGGGCAACCCATTAAATATTTCTTAGCATGATGACATTCCAGTTGTAGCCCTCAAAAGTCTATCATTTTTTACTAGAGTGGATCATACCACTCTTAGTGAGCATATCCAAAATGTGGAAACATTGTGCTCTATGCATAATATCACCCAGGAAAATGTAGCACTAAGGATTTTCACTACATCACTGAAAGGGAAAGCTTTCTAGTGGTTTAGAGGACTCACAATAGGCTCAATCATGTCATGGGATGATTTGGGAGATGGTTTGCATCAACATTTTCAGGATAAGTTTGATCATTTGTTATTATTGGAGCATCTAAGTACCGTTAAAAGAGCTCCTCATGAGCACCTGGTATATTTTAACTACCATTTCCAGAGGACTTGGGATAGGATTCCTACAATGGTAAAGCCTACCCCACAACATGCATTTTTATTCTTCGTTAAGGCTTTAAATAGTGAAATATCTGTAATGATTTAGTCTATGGGAGGGTTTACTCTTCCTAATGCTTTGGAGATAGCTATTAGAGCAAAAAATTGCCTTATTCAAGTAGGAAAAATAGCCCCAAGGCCACCTTTACCCATTTTTCCTGAAATCCAACCACCTGTACCTATGGCTATACCTCCTTTAGCTACTGTCCCACTAGTTCTAGCAATAGAATATCAAGTTGTAGCTCAAGAAATTGTTGTTCCAACCCAATCCCAAGAGTTTCAAGAGATCAAGAGCATACTAAAAACCTTTGGGAATGAATCAGTGAGTATCAAAAAGCAAATTGGACAAGAGCATAAGCCCTATCAAGTTCCATATCAGCAAAATAGGCCACCTTTTCAAGCTAATTCTCAAGGCCAAAGGAGAAATTTCAATCCTAGACCTTTCTAGTCCTATAATCCTAATGCTTCTAGCTCTTCAAAAGAGCTCATGCCTGCTCAGAACAATATAGCACAAGAATGTGACTGGTGCTATCCATGTCACCAGCCTCATAACCAAGTTGCATGTACAAATGGTATGAGGAATTAGACTCTTATGGTGTAGAAAAGTTATGGTGACTCAAAAGGTGTTGCGAATGAAATTTTAGTTCAACAAGATAACTCTGATGTGGCTTTAATGAATTGGCAAGGCACTAAATTTTGTGGTGTAAGTTATCCCCAAGGTCAAAATCAACTAAATGTACCAGTTTCAGTCAGCACAAGAACAAAGAAGAGGGTTGTTGATTTAGATAAGCAAGATGGAAATGTACAATAGCAGCCTGCTAAAGATAAATCTCAAGTTGTCCCTGCAACACAACAAAAGATGTAGATTCTGTAAAGAGGTCAAGTTGTATTTGGGAAGGATCAACCTAAGGTGCAATTATAGCCTTTATAAAGGAAAAATGATGATGTTGCTATTAAAGGACAGCAAAAGGTGAGTCATGTTTCATTCAATCTTGTAGAACACCTTAAGAAGGCTACAGTTAACATGTCGGTAATGGATGAATTACATATTCCTGGTCAAAAGAATCTTCTACAAGATGTTTTTGTTGAGCTTTCTATTTCTGATGGTACTATCCAAGAAAAAGCCAAAGTTGTACTTGCCAACAACCCAAAAATTAATAACAAGCAGTAACAAACTCAAGAGGTAAAGCCTCCTCCTTTTTATGTAAGTTTAATCATTAGGGATAAGCTTGTTTATAACTACATGATAGATTCTGGGGCAAGCAATTCTATAGTTCAACTAGATGGATCTTTGATTAAGACTACCGGGGTGATTAAAAATTTACCTCTTACCCTGCATGCCTGTCCCAATTTTACAATCCATAAAGGTGTTCATGTTATCGACCTACCACCTCATTTTGCCTTTTGCCTCTCTAGGGAGTTTACTTCCAGGTTGGGTGGGTTTTTATCTTTTGATTGGTCCTATCTATTTTTCAAAACAAGGTATGGTATGAAAGTAACCATAAAATCTAAGCCTCTAGCCAAGGATCATATTGAACTATATGTCCCTAGCCCTATAAATACTAACCTCTACATCACCCATTGGAAGGAGGATCAATCCGTGACCCTAGACCCCAACACACCTATTGAGGATCTAAATCTAGATGAGTGGGCAGTCGAGGATCATGAAGATCACCTTTTCTGTCGCACTAATGAGGTAAGATTAGGCATTTATATGATTCATGAGCCTAATGCATTAATTCCACATCTAGTCAAGGATCAAAGTTATCTTGAATGGAAAGAGAATCAGCTTTGGAAGCTATATTTTGATGGTTGAAGAAGCAAAATGGGTGCAGGTGGAGGAGCCATGCTAGTTTCACTTGATGGAGATAAGTACTATTTGGCATTAAAGTTTGCCTTTAGCTATACAAATAATATAGTTGAATATGAGTTACTTAACCATGGCCTAAAATGGGCCAGAAAGAAAGGTATCAAGTGCTTACAAGTTTATGGTGATTCTGAGTTAATTGTAAATCAAGTTAGAAATTTAAATGTTACCAAAAATGATTTTCTTAAGAAGTATAAGCATCGGGTTTATGATCTAATAGAGGATTTTGATGCTTTAAATCTATGTTCTATTCCTTGAAATTAAAATAAATATGCAGATAAGCTTCCTGCTATAGGATCTCAGTTTGACATTCTGACTGATATTCATAGTATAGATGTACAACAATATGTAAAAGTGGTTGTAAGACCATTTGTACCAGATAACAATGTAAGCTGGCAAGTTTTTGATAGTGAAATGTTTTGCTAAACAAAGAACTAAAATGGGTGGTGGGGTTTCCTCTATTAAATCTAGCTTTCTATCCTCCAAGGAACCCCAAGCTAAAGCCATTAAGACAAAGGGTAAAGGTGTGGCCAAGGTAGATCGTTCGGAAAAGAATCTTGAGAAAAAAATTTAAGGACCCTCCAAAGAAAGCTATGTGCATGAAGTTAAGGAGGAGGAATATTGTGACCTCAGACCCTGAGCCCAAAATTGAGATTGTTAACATCGAGCCCCCCAATAAACCTCACCTCAGAAGTAAGAAGGAACCTAAAGTAAATGAGAACATTCAAACTACGTTCAAGGATACTTCCTAGCCTAGAGGTAGTAAAGGTAGAGGTAATATTGAGGATCAAAATGATAGGGTTATCTTTTCTCTTGATATCTCCGGTACAGAGGAAGAAAGCCCAACCAAATGAAAAAAGAAAATTAGTGACCAATATATCAACCAAAATGATAACCTTAAAGATCTTGAACCCCCTACCAAAAAGATGAAGGGAACCCTTATACACTTTCATGGGGATAACAAGAAGGATTGTATCTCTTGCAGCCATCTGGTGGAGAAGGTTGCCACCCTCTATTAGGCTCTTGACCTTCAAAATCAGGCTTTAAAATGGTAGTTGGCTCAGCGTCACCATGCCAAGACAAAAATTCAACACCTTGAAGTCATTACTCAACTGGAAACTATAGAATGGCCCAAGGAGAGCAAGGATGAGTTGTGGGATCAAGTGGATAATTTGGCCAGAAAGTTTGAGAAGTGGGAAAAGATGGAAGATGAGATTGTGATCATAAAAGATAACTTGGAGAAACTCAAGAAGAATGTGGTAGAGTTGGTGAACTTTAGTACAGAGACTGTGAAAAAATCTTCTATAACCCTTTATGAGCTTAAGGAAGAGCTGGAAAAACGTAAATCCATGAGGGAAGTTAGAACATGTAAGGAAGCTTAGGATGTGTAAAATCAGAGCATGGTTGGCCTGACCAATAGGACTAGGGATAAGAATAAGAACAACAAAGGCAAGTAGGTCAGCTTGGAGATTGAGGTGACCTAGGGTAAGGAGATCGAGATTCAAGATATACATGACTGGGACAAGGAGGAGAACATGTTTGAGGAGAAGATGGAATTCCTTAATACAGAATGGTAGGCGATTAGCGGCATGAAATCTATGGCTAAGCAGTAGCTTATCCCGTTGTTGGTTCTTCTGGGTTTAGCTGGCTCTACTGGCCCTTTTTGCTTGCTTTTCTATTTTTTCTTATTTTTCATTGTTTTACTTCTTGTGACACTTGTTCGTCTCGCCTTTTTGGCTTATGTACATGGGTTCAAGCCCTTCCCTATTACTTTTATCAAAACTATCACATTTCTTTTTCACATTGCTCTTTCCCCCCTTTGACATCAATGACAAAGGACAAAATATTTGCATTTCTCATTCTCCTCGTTTGACATTAATCATACTTTTTACCACTACTCTACTGCAACTTCCTTTCTTTTACTGCTCTACATACTCCCCTTAGGAACACACACCAAACTGCATCAATCAACAATCATTGCATAATGACAACTCTCACTCCTCCATACTGCAACAACCAATAATTCCACTACCTAGTCTCCATTAGAGGTAGCCACCAGCATCAGTCTAGATCAAGGAATGAATCTTGAGATCCACTAGACTGATGCATCTCCTTATGCATCTAGTTCAAAGGAGGGGCAATAACCCCCAACTTCTCCTGAAGATACTCAAAAGTATCCTTAGGAAGAGCCTTAGTGAATATGTCAGTAACCTAATCCTTTGTAGGCACATATATGAGCTTCACTTCATTATCTACAACCTTTTCTTTCAAAAAGTGATACCGGATTGAGATATGCTTTGTCCTTGAATGCATCAATAGATTCTTTGTGTTTAGGGTGAAAAAGTAGGTTTCTCTTAAACAAGGTTAAGTCCTATTCTTTCACCTAACTAAACATTAGGAAGACAAGAATCGAGCTTGGGATCAAGCTATTGATTACTTGTTTGTTTCCTAATGCTAATTAGGTTTGATTAAGGTGTCTAACTAAGGTTTTATCAAGTGTCTTTATTCACTAGTCATGTAAACCCTAATTAAACCTTATAACAAAAATTAACAAAATTCAAATATGAAGTAGGCAAAATAGATTCTAGAAACACAAAGAATAAGGTTCAGAGATCATGCACACAGAAATTGAGAGCTAACTGGACTAGGGCACTCGCTCATTAGTCCTGCAACTTTTCATCCATGAAAATCTTCCACACCAGCTATATGGTGACCCCGAAGAGCTTCTAGATCTCAAAAATTTTCCCTAGTTGGACTAGGGTGCCCACTCATTAGTCCCGAAAGTGTCGAGATCCAAAATTCTGAAATTCAGTGACAACTATATTCACGATATCTATCTTCCTATTGCTCCTTTTTGCCGTATCCTTTAAAACATGATCTGCACCTACAAAATGAGGAGAAAGATGATGTGGCTATAATGGATCTTGCCTTAGTCAAGGCCCATTTTCGGTATTCCTACCTCAAGAATAGCCAGAGGTAAAGATTTGTAGAAGTGTGTGTAAACCTAACAAAGTGTATGCAGAAATATCAAACCCTAGATGTCTCAATCAAGGGAAGATAAATAACGTTCTTCAATTCAATAAACACATACAACTTCACCTCAAGGAGATGAAAACAAATGAAGACTTGTATGAACAAGAAGGCGAATCGGTAATGTTCATGAAGGTTCTCCAAGCTAAATGTTGGAGGCTTCAACCCTTCTCCTGATCATACAAAAGGTGTACAAACCCTAGAAAGAGAAAGATAGTCTCAAGATCTTGATTCCTAATCTCCATCCATTGTCTCCATGATAGCAAAATCAAATCACTTTCAAGAGTTTCAACAAATCACTGATCTTCAATGGCAATTTTAGTAGAGTTTTGGCATAAATCTTGCATAAAGGTTGTGTGTGATGAAATGATTTTCAAATGTCCTTTTATATCTAACCTTAGGAAATTCAAATTTTGAAATAACGTCTCAATATCACGTGAAAACAAAAATTTGAAAACGGAATCCCATGGTGTATGCTGAGAGTTGACACCCCACCAAGATTCAAATTCCCAAAAATGGGGCAAGACTAGGGCATGGACACTTGAGTCCAGTCCCCCAAATTTCTAATCAAATCTGTATTTAGGGGGTCCTAGGGACTCATAATCCAAATTCTCTTTCTAGGTACCATCAATAGTCATCTCGAAAAATGAACATTTTACAACTAGAGACCAGCCAATCAGGGTTTTAAGAAGGCCAAAAACAAAGAGGTTTAGAGGTCACCAAAGGTGAGGAGATAAACCAAGGGAAATTGTACCATTCCATACAGGAGGATAATTTCTGACGTAACATTTAGCCACACTTTAGTGGCCATACGACACTAAGTGGATATGCAACTAAAAGAGAGTAAATACATCAATCATGAAAAGAATAACCAAAAGGATACTGTAGGGGAAGACAAATTGTTGTCACTGAGAAGGAAGAAGCCCCCAAGTCTGCAATCCTGCAAGACCACAAAGTTAGGAATCGCAACCTGCAAAAGAACACTTGTCAGAAAATCAAAATCAAATCAACTTGCAACCACCACTAATGAATTAGTACATAAACACTAAGGGGGTTGAGTGATGAGACATGATGAGGGAGGAAATCAAGGGAGATATATGCCCCCCTTGTTTCTGCTTGCTTAGTCCAAAAAGGAGAAACAAGGAGATATCAACATGCCTCAATTTTGAGGGAAACTTGATGAGAAATGTTTTATGAGGGTTGTTTGAAGAAACAACACATAAGCACAACACATCGGGTGAGATAGAGAGCGGAACCAGGATTCCAATGCAACAAATGACATAGAAATCTAAGTTTGATAGCTCAAGATAGAGGCTCAAGAGTGAAATAGATCAATATTGCACCTAGTTAGGGATAGGAATTCTCATCCAGTTACTTTATGTAAAGGGAGTTTTTACTTAGCACTTACTCATTCTTGTGTCTTGTCATTGTTTAGAGGAGATAGAGAGAAGGAAAAGAGGACAACCATGCCGAGATAACGCCCGTATTAGCCCCCATGACTAGAGATGGTCTGATCCCAAGTGCCAGAGAGGCATTTTAAGGCCAAGGTAGGGTCCTAATCATATGCTTCTATCATCTTTCTATTTTGTTTTACTTGTTTTTATCATATATCGTGCCAAGGGAGGCATCATGGATAGGGGTCCCTAGTGATGACTGTTGAAGGCTAATATGGAAATGTAATTAATGCCAATGTGACATACTAACAATTCTTTGTAGAACATATATTAATAGACACAATGATTAAAATTTCACATATTGCGTTGATTTTAATAAAGTACCAAATCTCCAACATTAAATGAACGTTATATAACATGTTCATTATACAATCATTGTATGCTTTTTTGATGATCCTTGAGGTGCTCAAGACCATTTATTCATCTTTCATCAAGTATCTCAAGTTCTTAAAATCTTTTCTCAAGTTCGGTATCATCATTAATAATGTCTCTGAAGAAAATTCTCAATGAAGGAATTTCTAACTCTAAGGGCATTATTGCATTTGTGCCATAGACAAGGTTATACAGTGTATTGCCAGTAGCCATACGAATGCTTGTTCTATAGGCCCATAATGCATAGGATAAATGAATGTGCCAATCCTTTTGATGTTTGTTAATAGTTTTTCGTAAAATCTATCCAATAATTTTATTTGAAGCTTCTGCTTGGCCATTTGATTGAGGATAATAAGGTGTAGAGAAGTGATGTTGAATATGATATTTTTTGAGAAATTTCTTCACATCCTTGTTCTAAAATGGTGTACCATTGTCAGAAATGAGGGAGGAAGGTATTCCAAATTGAGAAATAATGTTATCTTGTATAAACCGACAAATTATGTCAGTAGTCGTGGATCATAAAGGGACAACTTCGACCACTTTGTGAAGTAATTAGTGCTAGTAATGATGAATGTATGCCCTTGAAAGGAGGGTGGAGAGATTTTGCCAATTAGGTCTAAGCCCCAAATAGAAAATGACCAAGATGAAACTTGGGCATGAAGTTCTTGAGTGGGAGCTCGGATTAGGTGCTTATGTTGTTGACATTGCAAGCATTTCTTGACATAAGCAAAGGAATCTTGTCCCATGTGCTGCCAATAATAACCCATTCATAACAATTTTTGTATCAAGGATTTTCCCCCAAAATGTCCTCCACAAGCACTAGAGTGAGCTTCCTCTAAAGCTATCGAGATTTCTGAATTACTTAAACATCAGAGTAAAACTCCTTTATCGCTTTATCTATATAACACATTCAACACAATAATGTATCGTGCTACTAGTTTACATAGACGGATTTAGGCATTCTTAGATGTTGAATTAGGAATGGTTCCATCACACAAATAATTGAATATATAGGAGAACCATTTGTCAATATATGTATTATCACTTCATTCTAAATTTGTAACTATAAGATCTTCAATTGTCGGTGTTTTAAGATTATGGATAATGAAAGAAAATTCCTCAAAAGAATCATCAGGGGATATAAGGAAAGTTGCACTTTCCATTGCATCCACATGTCGATTATCTTTCCTAGGAATAATATTTATTGAAAATGATGTGAATTGTTTTAAGAGAGATAGTGCAAACTCACGATACTGAGATAATTTGTCATGCTTGGTTTGATATGATCCAGTTATTTGTCGTACAATAAGATGTGAGTCACTATATATTGTAATATTTTTTATATTAAGATCCAAGGCAGCATGAAGTCCTACAATGAGAGCTTCATACTTGGCAATGTTGTTTGTGCATGAGAAATCTAGGTGGTAAGACATAGGAATCGACTTACCTGCAGGGGGTATTAATATAACACTAGCACCAGACCCAGTTTGGCATCTTGATCCATCGAAGTACAATTACCATTTATCATCCTCAATAATTGCTAAAATTTGTTCATCAAGAAATATGTCCTAATGTTGTGTAGTAAAAGGTGAAGGACCTTCAACTAACTAATCAATAAATGCTTACCCTTTAATTGCTTTCTGAGAAATGAACTTAAGATCAAATTTAGTTAAAAACATAACCCATTTAGCAACATGACCTGACAAGTCTGTTTTTTGCAAAAAGGTGTTTCAAAGGGTAAAATTTTATCATCGCATGTATTTCAGCATTCAAAAGATAATGTCAAAGCTTCTGTGTTGCAAACACTAAAGCTAGGCAATGCTTCTTGATAACAATCTATCACACTTCATAATCGAGCAAAGTTCAGCTGATATAATAGATAGTGCATGCTTTGCCTTCAGCATTATGTTGCACTAACAAGACTGCCAGGGCATTATTAGATGTTGAGATAGACAATAGGAAAGGTTTGTCAAGTATAGCAGGTTGTTAAATAGAAGGATTAGCTAAATGAGCCTTTAAATCTATGAAAGCTTTTTGACATTCAGAATTCCATTAAAACTTCAAATCCTTCTTCAGTAATTGTGTAAAAGGGTGTGTCCTATCCACAAGTTGTGAAACAAATTGGCAGATGGCATGTATCTTCCCTTGCAAACATTGAAGTTGGGAGATGTTTTTAGGTATTGGCATATTAACAATTGTGTCAATCTTCTTCGTATCCACTTCAATTCCATGATTTGAAACAATAAACCCTAATAGTTTCCCACTGTCTACACCAAAACACACTTATGAGTATTTAATCACATGTTGTATTTCCCTATGCGCTCAAAGATTTGTTGAAGATTCATAGCATGATCTTGGCTATGAATGGACTTAACCAAGATGTCATAAACATAATCTTCTAAAATATTGTGCATGTAATCATGAAATATAAGGGTCATGGTGCGTTGGTAAGTAGCTCCTGCATTCTTAAGTCCAAAGGGCATGACTACCCAACAAAATGTACCCCAAGGTGTTATAAATGTTGTTTTATACTAATCTTGAGGGTTAATTAAAATTTGATCATATCCTGAAAAACCATCCATGAAAGAGAGTAATTCATGGCCAGCTATAGAATCAACAATCATATCAATGTTGGGAAGTGGAAAATCATCTTTCAAAGATGTCAGATTCAAATCTCAAAAATCTGTACACATTCTTATATGACCATCAGGTTTAGCGATGACAAAAATGTTCAAGATCCAAGGTGAATAGTCAATAGGGCAGATAAAGCCATCTTGTAGAAGCTTTTCTATCTCAACTTTGACAAGTAATGCAACCTTAGGATTCATCTTAAAAATATTTTGTTTAAATGGCATAACATCTAGTTTCAAAATGATATTATGTGTTATAATCTAAGGATCAATACTAGGCATATCTGAATAGTTCCAAGCAAACAGTTTAGAAAATTCATGTAATAACTTGGTCATTTCTTCTTTCTCTTCTATTTGTAAGCAATCACCAATAAGGATAACTTTTTCAGTATTATCTTTCTCCGTCAAAACATCAATAATCTTTCCATTAAGTAGAGTAGTGTGGTCTAGAAGATCAGGTGATTGTGGTATGTCTTCAAATTCTTCATCAAACTTTAGAGTGGCATTTATCATGCTAGTAGTTTTTCCAAAATATGCACTATTGTTCAAACAATAAGGTAAGCCATGTTTATGATGGTAACAAGGAATATTGTCAGAAGCACCAAAGAATTTTATTATCGCTTCGTCTATTGAAAATATATCCAAAGGAATTTCTCCTAGAGGACAACTAGTGTCAATCATCTTAGGAAATATCAAGTTAAGTGTTGATATTGTATTCACATTAAGAGTAGGACGTCTACGGGATTTAGATTCCTTGAAAGGATTATATCCAATGCCACTTGAGTAATGTTATGAAGCAGATTCTATAGGGACTTTGATTCCTTGTTGATTAATACCACAACCATTACCTACATAATCACATTTTTTATAAAGGATCTGAAATCCTTAACCATAAAGAGAAGATGTCACAACTCAATTTATTTTGCAAAACAAGAGTGGAGGATGCATGGATTTTTCTATAAATTGCAAGGATTTGATGAAGAAGGATCATCATCTCTAGTTTTGGGAGTGCTAGAGAAAACTGTAAGAGTTCTCCTCCCCTCATTTTGTTTTCTTTTGAAAGTTTTGTTCTTGAATGTTTGTATATGAAGTTTTAGATTTGAAATTCATTTTGGTGATATGTTTAGATAATTGCAATTTGCAAACTATGTATAAGTTTTGATGACTAGCAAATGTTTTTAGAATTTATCTTTACACCTGTCAATTGCATTTGCTTGAATACACGCACACACGGATGTCCATACCCTCTTTCTAAGCTTCATGCCTACTAGTTATATTAGATTGAACATTTCTAAAAGCCTTTTCATCAAATCCATTTTGTGCATACCTTGTAGTCCATGTGCTTTGTCTATACTCCCATGATTTGCATACTGGTCCACCAGAGCAATTCCAATTCTAATATCTAAAAAGAATTTACATACCCTGTTCGTAATCACCATTGGGCACAGGTAAGGAGGTCTTTGGCAAAGGTTTTAGATATTGGTGATTCTGACAAATAGCTCATGCGCATTGTACATGCTTCACGGGGCATTTGTAACTACAACATCAATGAAGTCGTTGGTCCTTTATGCTTTGATGTATGTCTATGCCCTGTTCAATAGCGTCCATTTTGGCATAGCCAGGGAGGACATTAACAAAGGTTGTGAAATTTGGCCCCACGCCTACCAATTGCATTTGCTTGAAAAGTTTCTAGAGCCTTTTGTACAAATCCATTTTGTGAATACCCTGTGATCAGTACAGTCCATGAAACCACATTTCTTTGGGTATTCTATCAAACAGTTTATGTACTTTGTGCATTCTTCTACATTTTGCATACACGTGCACTGGGGCACTGCAACTACAACTGAGATGAAACTTATCTTTCCTTTATGCTTGATGTATGTCCATACCCTGCATTGAAGCTCCCATTTTGGCACAGTCAGCGAAGATGTTGGCAAAAGTTTGGAATTTGGCTCTACGTCTGCCCATTGCATTTGCTTAATAGTTTTTAAAGTCTATTCAACAAACGCACTTTGACCATATCCTGCTATCATGACATCCCATGAAATCACATTTCATCTAGTCATTTTGTCAAACAGTTGACGTGCCCTGTCTGTGCACCCTCATCTTGCATAAATGGTTATCAGGTCACTTACAACCCCAACATCTGACAAATTTCCCCTCTGTTATGCTTTGATAGAAGCCTATACCCTATTTAAAAGCCACCATTTGGGCACTGGAAGGAGGATGTTGGGGTAGATATATCAAAGCCTCTGATACCATATTTCAAAGCCTTTAGACACTGACATAATCCTTTGAGCATAATATCAAACCTTCAAGCAAATAAAAACATCTAACAACCTTTTGGGCATCAGTATACTTTTCTTGAATAAGGCTCTCTTGAAGATTGATGTTTGTTGACATGAGTAGATTGAATTCACACATAACTCCAAAAGGAATAACACTAATAGATGTGGGAATGCTAATGTTGTGTGAGAGTTTAGTAAATGTCAATTCCTTGTTATAGAATGATTGCTTTGTTGTTGCATGTGTTCTTAGCATGTATTCCATTATTCAATCTAATCTTTCTATATGGCCATTAGTTTGTGGAATATGTTTCCTTCATACATGTTTTGCCATAATCATCCAAGCTCTATTATAGCTCTGATCAATTGACTGCAAGACCAAATAAACTGTACGAGTCCTACAAAAGTTGGGATATTATGTTCTTGTTCAAATTATATGTATTTTCGGTAGGATTTGCTTGTATTCCTACTTAGGTAAGAGTACCCGAGGTGGTAAGATCTATAGAATAAGGGGTCATAGTGTTGTTCTGTATTAAACAACTTCTACTCTCACTCTTTAAAACTATAAAACATTGTAACTATTTGATTGAGTATGGACTGTCTATTGTTGTAATAGAGTCATTTTTTTTATTTTATTTTTTTGTAAATATAAGTATCATGATAAACAATAAATAAATCCTTTACCTTGCCTTGTCAATCACTCACGAAATGCATCTTTCTCCCTATGAAATTAGATATGTAACAATGATAAGAGTTTAAAAAAAAAAGAGACAGTCAACCCATGTGGATTGGATTTTGATGTAAGATTATTTATTAATTATTTATGAGATTTAGTTTAGGCTCAAGAAAAGATAGATATATTTGTTACCAAGTGTATAGTATAAATGTGATTTCAAATTCTAGTAAACACTTCATTTTACCATTTGAGTCATGCAATCATTATTACATTTATCTTGATAGTTTAACCCTAGATTGTAATAATATCACTTCAAATACTAAGTAAGTCCATAAAATTATTAACGTGGAAGCCGCAAACACAATAAACCCCAAGGTTGGGCTATGAGTATTTCAGACTCTTCTGCATGTGAATTTTATGATTAACTCTATCTCACTCAAGTTACCATATTTTAATTTTGTATGCCAATGTCTCTAGGAGACCCACAAGTAGTAATATAGAAATTAGTCACTAGAGATCCTTTAAACAAATATGGAATATGAGTATAGTTACTTTTAGGTTGACTATACACTTGGGGCATAAGTTTTTATTGAAGAGCACAATTTTGGGGAATATGATTTTAGGAAACATACTTGTCATTCTTCTTCTCATTTCTCTATAAATTAGATGTATTGTATAGAGGTTTTAAGGGTCTTTTATAGATTCAGCACTATTATGATATCAAAATGTTGCTAGACTAAGAAGTTAGTTGGGTTATACATTAATGTAACAGATTTATTAATGAATCTTAGTATGTATATGGTGGCGGACTTTGTTCTTGAAAGGTTTTTCTATATGTGCATCTAGTGTTTTAAACATGTTTGCTGATTTTCTTAAATATATGTTCCTACATGCTTACTCATGTGAAATTAATTATTAATCACATGCTACCTTTATTAGTTCACTATTCACTTTTCAATCTTTCGCTATAGTAGTTTACTCTATGTCTCAATAGATGGACTATCAAAAGTAATGCATTATATACCTAGCAACTTAAAACTTACTCACCTACATCGGCAAGAAGGGTTGTAAAAGAAATCTATCAAATTTATGGAATGTATAATAGGGACACTAGAATGACTCATAAATTTTGGGAACTCCTTAGATAGCTATAGGAATAACTATCAAGTTTAGGATTACCTACCATCTAGAGACTAACATCCAATTGGAATGAGTCAATTAAGTTGTGGAAGGTCTTTTGAATGGATAGTACATTGAACAAAATATATATATGGGAACAATATCTTTCATTAGTGGAGTTGCTTACAACAAATAAGACCACTTGTCCATTGGCATAAATTCATGACCATATGTTCATAACATGCTTCGGCTAGGATTATTAAGGATAGAGTATTGATAGGGCTAGAAATGTTGAAGGAGATGGACTTGCAAAGTTAAGTATATTAGTTTTCTTCACAAATATGTGTTTAAGGATTCAAGTGTTTGTATATTAATTATAGCTTGCGATTTACATTAGATGGTACTTTCGAATAGAGAAATTTAGTATTTTCTTTATTGTGCAATAATTGACTTAATAACATCTATTGATTTCTCAAACGTTTTCAAAGAGTTTTATTCCTTTATAGAAAATCTTGTTCTTGTAACAATATAATGGAATTGGGTTACTTATTAGGTAATAATGCATGTTATGAGTAGAATTAAGATTATTGATCTTTTATTGTATTAAGTTGGTAAATATAGATGATGATTTAAATAATGATTACCATGATGCTCATTTGGAAAAATACTTCAAGCTACTAACAGAAAATGAGACTTATTGACACGCGAGTATAAATCAGGGAGGACATGTGAAATGTCTGATAGGGCAACTAGGCTGATCCAGAAATTCTATCTATCATATTCTTTCACCTCGCCCTCGTAGATCATGGTGAAAGTACTAGGGGATCAGGAACGGACATAGTCACAATAATTATCTAATTTGGCTTGGGGAAGCAAATTAGATTTCATGGGTAGATACCTTATAGGGATTCCTCCACACTAGAACTAACTGACAAACACCCCTTTAGGTGTTTGTGGTAGTGGACTAACTTCTGTCCCTGTTTCACCGAGTGGGTGGCAGCCAACAAAGAACTGTCTGGGGTAGGGTACCCGCTCACAGTTACACCAAACATAGTGTAAAATAGAACTACATGTTTGCATTCCCTGCGTTAGTCACATCCGAAGGAGGGGGCCTTGATCCCATGGATACAGGGTATGTAGTCAGTCTGGACAGCGAAGGATGCCCCAAGTACTCAGGTCCCCTGGATGTAGGGTGTTCTACAATTAGCATCGTGATCTTAATTCTCTGAGTAGTGATTACTGAGTTGTGTTACATGAGATTGTTAAGTTAATTTTGTGTAGATGATAAGGATACAGTTACTAGAGGAGAAGCAAGCTATCGAAAAAGAATGCAGGATGTAATGCATGACTTAAGCTATGAACTGATCCATTGTTCTTCTAGGTTATCTTCCATAATGTACCTTCTCTTGTAATGTACTCTCTCTTTACTAGATTTAAAATTGGTGATCTTTTAAGCCTGATGATTCTAGGAAACTAAATTTCAAGTTTCATCGCATTGCTATAACTACATTAAGCACTTCTGGAAGAATTTCACATTTCCTACATCTGTCAGATCAAAATTTTTATTGATTGGTATTTTTGAAATCAGAGTTTAATGTTATTTGATTTAGGATGAGTTGGGTCCTTACATGTGGTATCAGAGCTTTTGGTTCAGACACTAGGCCTGAAGGTCCGCTAACCGAAAGCGTGGTTGAAATTAAGACATAAGGCTAATAGCATTTCCCCTCTTGCGATCTAATGATCGTCTAGTTAATGATAAGCATGGATAGAAACATGAAAAAGAAATGATAAGGTCGTAAGTAAACCCTGCCTAGAAGGTGAAGTGGATAGCTTTATGTCAATAATGGTATGTGTAACAGGACAACAGTAGTTAGGTACATGACAACCATAAGACTTGTGAAGGAATATCATATTCCATGGCTAAATCCTCTTGTGGCACATCGTAATCTTTTTAGAATGGCATGCCCTGGGTTGTATGGGGTCATATGACTATTCATTTGGATTTTTGATATAGGAGTATGATAAGGTTGTTTCAAGTTTT
Organism: Cunninghamia lanceolata; assembly: GCA_027924645.1. Lineage (NCBI taxonomy): Eukaryota > Viridiplantae > Streptophyta > Pinopsida > Cupressales > Cupressaceae > Cunninghamia > Cunninghamia lanceolata. The sequence continues at coordinate 825,542 of BSBN01001670.1, read as the reverse complement.
GTGGTGAATGCTTAACGTGACATGGCAATTATCATTGTTCTCTATGTGGTTTAAGACCACTGTACGATTCAGCTATTTGAGCAATAGAAGTCCATCAAGTTCTGTACTCCCCTTAGGTGGTCTTGTTGTAAGGCTACATGGTGCTTGTAATGTGCAAATTTTATGAGATTGTTGCATTATTTATTCTTGTGTTAAAAATTTTACTTAAGTGTTAAGCCGCAGTATTTTATTTCTTTATTTAAATTTTGAGATGGTCCTTTTGCCTCAAGGACTTGTTCTTTGTTGAACTTGGGATGTTGCAATAGTTGCAGTCTTTGATCTTCACTTCTTCTTGGCTTGTTTTATTTTAATTGAGGATTTAACTTATTTCACTTAATCCTTCTTGATTTGAGGCATTTTTAATTTTACAACTGCTGGCATGTGTGGAGTAATGTGACTTCTAAAAAACTGCCATATATAGGTAGGGCCCTGGCAGGTTGTATGGGGGAGTAGGTGACCTGGGGAAATTCTATTGTGAGGATGGGGTTGCAGATGGGACTGGTATGGGACAGTCACAATCCATCCATCCCCCTAGATCTATGTGTATGTTTCTTGCATATCTCCCTCTTGGAGGATAACACCTTAAACAAATGCAAGGTATTAGGAAACGTGTGGAGGGATTCTTGAGAGGGCCCTGAAAACCATCTTTATTTCTCAGTTACTTGTCACTAAGATATCAATGATATTGGGTTTCCTTGGAGGTGAGACTATATGATGAGTACTAGAGACAGCTATTGACTTTTGAGAAACTGATGACATTCATGGACTCCTATTTTGGGAAGCTACTATCAATTTTGGGATGCTATCACTACTTTTAGATAACAAGCCCTAAGGTGGCACTAATTGATGTGATAGTCACGAAGAGAGATGGATGGAAAGTTTGGAAGAAGTTTTTGATAAATCAACATGCATGATCGCTAGAATTGTTACCTTTCACTTGAGTGTTGATTTGTATAATGTTTATATGATATCAGAATAATGGAAGTCACTGGTACTCAGAAGAATGCCCAGGGTGGATTACTTGTACCTAGCTTTGTCGAAACTGAGGTGTGTACAAGTTGATATTGTGTATCCCTGGTTGACATCCTCAGCATAGTCCTTGGGCAGGTACTATGGTCTCCACGAAGTGACTCATGGATCCATATTGATCCCGAAGGAGTCAAAAGTCTCTGGCCAGAGCATAATGATTCCTGTCCTCTTTAGCCCATTTGGCTATTATGTTTATGCATCCCAGATTGGAGCATAATGATTCTTGTCCTCTTTAGCCCATTTGGCTGTTGCATCCCGGATTGGAGCATAATGATTCCTGTCTTATTTAGCCCGTATGGCTGTTGTGTTTTCCTATTGGATAAAGGTTTGATCCGTTTGACCAGTGTAGGCCATTTGGCCATTATTTTAGAGAATTGTGAAAAATCAAAAGGTGTAATTCAAAGTTGTTGGAAATAGAGAGAGGAACAAAAGATGGTTTGAAAAAATTGAAAAGGGAGAACAGTAACAGGATTCAAAGAATATGTTAATCAGTTAGAGAAGTCACTTGTAGCATGCAAAAAAGAAAATGAAAACTTGAAATCTAAGCCTGAACCTTGTGATGTTTTGTAATGTTACAGAAGTTTCTTTAGAAGATGAAAGTGAAGAGAACAGTGTGACTGAACTGCATTTACCAGTTTGCCCAAAGGACAGAAGAGCCCAGTTAGCTTTATTTCAGTATGTCCCATTTTGGACACTTTAGCCCGGATTGGCTATTTCCTGAGTATATAGATTGACTAAGAGAATATAATTTTTCTAATCTACCGTGGTGCATCATTATTCTTGGATTCTAGCACATGTTGGAGTAAAATGTAACTAAAATTTTTGATAATAATCTGGATTACCAAGGGAGAATCAATGAACCTAAATTTTTATTTACCGCACTTAGAAAGTTGATTTATCTTTGATGATGGAAATTTTAAAGTGAATTACAAGTGTTTATTCTAGACACAGAAAAATTCAAATGAACATTCAACATTTCAGACTTGAGGACAAGCTGCAAGGATATGCTCAATCAATTGCCATCCACTACTCATCTCAATCTCACAGCATTATGTAGAGAGGCACTGCACACTCTGCTTAAAGTACACAACCCCCAGGATGACATAACATTACATGAGACTTTATAAATTAGTTACTTGGATAATACTCCTTGTTATCTTTATCTGTGTTAAACTCTTTAACCTACCTTGTTGAAGGATAGAATTTAAAGTAGGAAAGTATATTTATTTCTATAAGTTTTGATCTTATTTCTAACATGCATCGGGATGATGCATAAATTTAGGGGAGAAGGATGTCACAACTCAATTTATTTTGCAAAACAAGAGTGGAGGATGCATGGATTTTTCTATAAATTGCAAGGATTTGATGAAGAAGGATCATCATCTCTAGTTTTGGGAGTGCTGGAGAAAACTGTAAGAGTTCTCCTCCCCTCATTTTGTTTTCTTTTGAAAGTTTTGTTCTTGAATGTTTGTAGATAAAGTTTTAGATTTGAAATTCATTTTGGTGATATGTTTAGATAATTGCAATTTGCAAACTATGTATAAGTTTTGATGACTGGCAAATGTTTTTAGAATTTATCTTTACACCTGTCAATTGCATTTGCTTGAATACACGCACAGATGAATGTCCATACCCTGTTTCTAAGCTTCATGCCTACCAGTTATATTGGCTTGAACATTTCTAAAAGCATTTTCATCAAATCCATTTTGTGCATTGCCTGTAGTCCACGTGCTCTGTCTATACTCCCACGATTTGCATACTGGTCCACCAGAGCAATTCCAATTCTACTATCTGAAAAGAATTTACATACCCTGTTCGTAATCGCCATTGGGCATAGGCAAGGAGGTCTTTGGCAAAGGTTTTAGATATTGGTGATTCTGACAAATAGCTCATGTGCATTGTACATGCTTCCAGGGACATTTGTAACTACAACATCAATGAAGTCGTCGGTCCTTTATGCTTTGATGTATGTTTATTCCATGTTCAATAGTGTCCATTTTGGCATAGCAAGGGAGGAGATTAACAAAGGTTGTGAAATTTGGCCCCATGCCTACCAATTGCAATTGCTTGAAAAGTTTCTAGAGCCTTTTGAACAAATCCATTTTGTGAATACCCTGCGATCAGTACAGTCCATGAAACCACATTTCTTTGGGTATTCTATCGAACAGTTTATGTGCTTTGTACATTCTTCTACATTTTGCATACACGTGCACCAGGGCACTGCAACTACAACTAAGATGAAACTTATCTTTCCTTTATGCTTGATGTATGTCCATACCCTGCATCAAAGCTCCCATTTTGGCACAGTCAATGAAGACGTTGGCAAAAGTTTGGAATTTGGCTCTACGTCTGCCCATTGCATTTGCTTGATAGTTTTTAAAGTCTATTCAACAAACCCACTTTGACCATATCCTGCTATCATGACATCCCATGAAATCACATTTCATCTAGTCATCTTGTCAAACAGTTGACGTGCCCTATCTATGCACCCTCATCTTGCATAAATGGTTATCGGCTCACTTGCAACCACAACATCTAACAAATTTCCCCTCTGTTATACTTTGATAGAAGTCTATACCCTATTTAAAAGCCACCATTTGGGCACTGGAAGGAGGACATTGGGGTAGATATATCAAAGCCTTTGATACCATATTTCAAAGCCTTTAGACACTAACATAATCCTTTGAGCATAATATCAAACCTTCAAGCAAATAAAAACATCTAACAACCTTTTGGGCATCAGTATACTTTTCTTGAATAAGGCTCTCTTGAAGATTGATGTTTGCTGACATGAGTAGATTGAATGCACACATAACTCCAAAAGGAATCACACTAATAGATGTGGGAATGCTAATGTTGTGTGAAAGTTTAGCAAATTTCAATTCCTTGTTATAGAATGATTGCTTTGTTGCTGCATGTGTTCTTAGCATGTATTCCATTATTCAATCTAATCTTTCTATACGGCCATCAGTTTGTGGAATATGTTTCCTTCATACATGTTTTGCCATAATCATCCAAGCTCTATTATAGCTCTGATCAATTGACTGCAAGACCAAATAAACTGTACGAGTCCTACAAAAGTTGGGATATTATGTTCTTGTTCAAATTATATGTATTTTCGATAGGATTTGCTTGTATTCCTACTTAGGTAAGAGTACCCGAGGTGGTAAGATCTATAGAATAAGGGGTCATAGTGTTGTTCTGTATTAAACAACTTCTACTCTCACTCTTTAAAACTATATAACATTATAACTATTTGATTGAGTATGGACTGTCTATTGTTGTAATAGAGTCATTTTTTTTATTTTATTTTTTTGTAAATATAAGTATCATGATAAAGAATAAATAAATCCTTTACCTTGCCTTGTCAATCACTCACAAAATGCATCTTTCTCCCTATGAAATTAGATATGTAACAATGATAAGAGTTTTAAAAAAAAAGAGACAGTCAACCCATGTGGATTGGATTTTGATGTAAGATTATTTATTAATTATTTATGAGATTTAGTTTAGGCTCAAGAAAAGATAGATATATTTGTTACCAAGTGTATAGTATAAATGTGATTTCAAATTCTAGTAAACACTTCATTTTACCATTTGAGTCATGCAATCATTATTACATTTATCTTGATAGTTTAACCCTAGATTGTAATAATATCACTTCAAATACTAAGTAAGTCCATAAAATTATTAACGTGGAAGTCACAAACACAATAAACCCCAAGGTTGGGCTATGAGTATTTCAGACTCTTCTGCATGTGAATTTTATGATTAACTCTATCTCACTCAAGTTACCATATTTTAATTTTTTATGCCAATGTCTCTAGGAGACCCGCAAGTAGTAATATAGAAATTAGTCACTAGAGATCCTTTAAACAACTATGGAATATGAGTATAGTTAATTTTAGGTTGACTATACACTTGGGGCATAATTTTTTATTGAAGTGCACAATTTTGGGGAATATGATTTTAGGAAACATACTTGTCATTCTTCTTCTAATTTCTCTATAAATTAGATGTATTGTATAGAGGTTTTAAGGGTCTTTTATAGATTGAGCACTATTATGATATCAAAATGTTGTTAGACTAAGAAGTTAGTTGGGTTATACATTAATGTAACAGATTTATTAATGAATCTTAGTATGTATATGGTGGCGGACTTTGTTCTTGAAAGGTTTTTCTATATGTGCATCTAGTGTTTTAAACATGTTTGCTGATTTTCTTAAATATATGTTCCTACATGCTTACTCATGTGAAATTAATTATTAATCACATGCTACCTTTATTAGTTCACTATTCACTTTTCAATCTTTTGCTATAGTAGTTTACTCTATGTCTCAATAGATGGACTATCAAAGGTAATGCATTATATACCTAGCAACTTAAAACTTACTCACCTATATCGGCAAGAAGGGTTGTAAAAGAAATCTATCAAATTTATGGAATGTATAATAGGGACACTAGAATGACTCATAAATTTTGGGAACTCCTTAGATAGCTATAGGAATAACTATCAAGTTTAGGATTACCTACCATCTAGAGACTAACATCCAATTGGAATGAGTCAATTAAGTTGTGGAAGGTCTTTTGAATGGATAGTACATTGAACAAAATATATATATGGGAACAATATCTTTCATTAGTGGAGTTGCTTACAACAAATAAGACCACTTGTCCATTGGCATAAATTCATGACCATATGTTCATAACATGCTTCGGCTAGGATTATTAAGGATAGAGTATTGATAGGGCTAGAAATGTTGAAGGAGATGGACTTGCAAAGTGAAGTATATTAGTTTTCTTCACAAATATGTGTTTAAGGATTCAAGTGTTTGTATATTAATTATAGCTTGTGATTTACATTAGATGGTACTTTCGAATAGAGAAATTTAGCATTTTCTTTATTGTGCAATAATTGACTTAATAACATCTATTGATTTCTCAAACGTTTTGAAAGAGTTTTATTCCTTTATAGAAAATCTTGTTCTTGTAACAATATAATGGAATTGGGTTACTTATTAGGTAATAATGCATGTTATGAGTAGAATTAAGATTATTGATCTTTTATTGTATTAAGTTGGTAAATATAGATGATGATTTAAATAATGATTACCATGATGCTCATTTGGAAAAATACTTCAAGCTACTAACAGAAAATGAGACTTATTGACACGCGAGTATAAATCGGGGAGGACATGTGAAATGTCTGATAGGGTAACTAGGCTGATCCAGAAATTCTATCTATCATATTCTTTCAGCTCGCCCTCGTAGATCATGGTGAAAGTACTAGGGGATCAGGAACGGACATAGTCACGATAATTATCTAATTTGGCTTGGGGAAGCAAATTAGATTTCATGGGTAGATACCTTATAGGGATTCCTCCACACTAGGACTAACTGACAAACACCCCTTTAGGTGTTTGTGGTAGTGGACTAACTTTCGTCCCTATTTCACTGAGTGGGTGGCAGCGGACGAAGAACTGTCTGGGATAGGGTACCCACTCACAGTTACACCAAACATAGTACAAAATAGAACTACATGTTCACATTCCCCGCGTTAGTCACATCTGAAGGAGGGGGCCTTGATCCTGTGGATATAGGATATGTAGGTAGTCTGGATGGCGAAGGATGCCCCCAGTACTCATGTCCCCTGGATGTAGGGTGTTCTACAATTAGCATCGTGATCTTAATTCTCTGAGTAGTTGAGTACATGTGATTGTTAAGTTAATTTTGTGCAGATGATAAGGATATAGTTACTAGAGGAGAAGCAAGCTATCGAAAAAGAATGTAGGATGTAATGCATGACTTAAGGTATGAACTGATCTGTTGTTCTTCTAGGTTATCTTCCATAATGTACCTTCTCTCGTAATGTACTCTCTCTTTACTAGATTTAAAATTGGTGATCTTTTAAGAACCTGATGATTCTAGGAAACTAAATTTCAAGTTTCATCGCATTGCTATAACATACATTAAGCACTTCTGGAAGAATTTCACATTTCCTACATCTGTCAGATCTAAATTTTTATTCATTGGTATTTTTGAAATCAGATTTTAATGTTATTTGATTTAGGATGAGTCAAGTCCTTACAGAAGACATTTCTTTGGAAGAAGGTGGAGCTTCATAAGTTTCATAATTGGTAGTGTAAGTAAAAGTATTATCTGAATTTGTCACCAAAGAATCTTTATTCTTCACATTCAAAGCATGAGAGGACATCGATGTAATATTTGATGTTTTAGGGAAATGGTTATTAACTTTATATTCTCCCATGGAAGAAGATGTAAAATTTAATGAACCCCAATCGTCACCAAGAAATGCATTCGATTGTTTGGACTCTTGCACAACATTGTCTAAGGCAAGAGAAGTTGACTAATCAACTTTCAAATTATTTAAAATTTTAGGACAAATGACTTGTTTTTGTGAGTCAATTTGCAAACAATTATCAGGTTCAGGATCAGCATGAATAGTGTGCAACTTATCTTTGCATAAAAATTTAATTGAACGATGTAAAGTAGAAGGAACTGCCCCAATGCATGGATCCAAGGTCTACTAAGAATCATGTTGTAAGATAGAGAACAAGGCATGACATGAATCAAGGTAGGCACAATCATAGGTCCTACCTGTACCAGAAGAGTTATAGTGCCCACGGATTGTTGACCAACATTATCAAAGCCATAGATACTAATTGTTTCCAATTTAATCAAAGATGTATCAACTTTAATCTTATGCAATAAGTTAAGGTCACAAACATTAAGAGCTGATCCATTATCAATCATAACTCTCTTAACCAGTGTCTTGTTTATTGTAATGAAGATAATTAAAGGATCATACTAATTCTGAACTTCAAGAGATGGCAACTCATGTTGTTGAAACAAATGTCTATTTTTGTCACATGCATACAATCTAATAGAGCTGCTACATCATTTGGATTAACAACGGGTGGAACAATCACCTTTTGTAAAGCTTCTTGGAGCATTCCATGGTACCTAGGAGAAGTTTGTATAAGCTCCCAAAGAGATATATTAGGAGGAGTAGCACAAAGTTGCTCTACAAGATCATAATTTTGACTAACCTTATGTGTTAAATGAGGTGCTTGAGGAAGCATAGGTTGAGAAGCTGGTAAAGATATCGGAATGCTTAGTTTTTTTTTTTTTATTATTATTCTGAGTGTTATATGCATGAGAAACCATATTATGATTAATTGTTGTAAATTCTAATGTGCTATTTATTTAGCATAGTTGTAAATGTGATCAAGAGGTCGAGAAGAAGGTGGAAGACCTCTAACAATGAGCACCCATTTAGAAGATGGCTTAACCGCATCTAAACATAAGGTGACCACAATTTTTTAGTTTCCAAGATGGCTTAACGATGGTTTAGAATTTGTAGTGGAATGTACAAATAAACTGAGTGATTTGATAAGAGTTTTCTATGTTTTGTTTCAAAACCTCTGGATTCTTTTTCTCATTTATTAGATGCAAGTATACAAATTTTAGTTTATTACAGGTCACAAGCTTGAGCAAGATTATTCATGCCTTTCTGTGAAATACTTATGTGGTGAATCTGATTAATTTGGTTTGTAAGAGCAGGTTTATTAAGAATGTTTGTGAGTTATATTGCAGTTTTAAATCAAAATATTGGTGCATCCCCCCCTTTAGGATAGATTTTGTATTTCACTTTTTTGTTTATTAAATTTTCTTCTTTCGCTTTTCTCCATCAAGTCACAGATCTAAAGGGGCTTTTAAAAAGGAGCTGACTCTTCTAGAGATTCATTCTCAAAATAGACAGACCCACATCTGAGAACATTTCCATGTTGCATGGGATTTCCACGCTTATAAAGGATTAGCATTTAAGATGCAATCCTTTATGACAACACTAAACATTAGATCCCTTAAGGATAATTATCCTCTTCCAAGTATGGATCATATTTTGCAAAATGTGGTTGGTTCAAAACTTATTTCTATGATGGATGGATTCTCAGGCTACAATCAAGTACTAGTCAAGGAGTCAAAATAGTACTTGAGACAACATTCACTACTTCTTGGTGAACATATTTTTATTTGAGAATATCATTTGGGTTGAAGAATGCAGGATTGACACTTCAAAGAGAAATGGATGTGGCCTTTGCAAGCCTCATTGATGAAATCATGGTTGTCTACCAAGATGATCTTATTACATTCTCTAAAGATAGGAATGATCATTGCAAGCATTTGCAAATGATTTTTGACAGATGTTTGGAGTATGGGATCTCTTTGAATCCCAATAAATACCAATTTGGAGTAGAAGAAGGAAAGATGTTGGGGCATATTGTGTCAAGGGATGGGGTTAGAATTGATCCTAAAAGAGTTAAGGCCATTAACCCCATCTCTTAGCCTAAGAAAGTCAAGGGTGTTCAATCCTTCTTTGGGCAGATCAACTTTGTGAGGTGATTTGTCCCTAACTTTGCTGAGAAGACCAAAGCAATTTCCAAGATGCTTAAGAAGTGAAATTTCATCACATGGGAAAAGGAACTAGCTAAGGCTTTTGTTGATATAAAGGAGGCCCTAAAGAATCCACCAGTGCTGGTAAGACCAAACTATTCCAAGCCCTTCCAGCTCTTCTCTTTTGCTTAATTTTATACTATTGATGTTGTATTATTGCAAAAGAATAGTGATGGATTTGAGAAACTAATAGGATTCTTTAGCAAGTCCTTATAGGCTATTGAATTGAATTATTCCATAATGGAGTAGCATGCCTATGCATTGGTTAAGGCCACGAAAAAATTCAGATCTTATTTCACAGGTGCCAAGATCATAGCATATGTACCACACACAACAGTAAAAGATATATTTATGCAACAAGAAGCTTCAAGTAAAAGTTGTGGATGAATCAATAGGATCCAAGACTATGACAAGGATATAAATGTCACAAATCTAGTTAGAGGCCAAGGATTAGCTAAGCTAATGGCTAATTATAATCTTGAAGCAATATAAGTGAATGAAACAGAGGTAGATGTTGCTCCTCATTGTAGATTTTTTGACAACATGTGGTATTTTATCTTGAAAACATGATTTGTCATCCTATATAGATGAAAATTAGAAAAGAACCCTCAAACTAAAATCTCATAGGTATGTCATGTTCCATAATGAGCTAATCTATAATGTAAAGCATGTGGTATTGAGAAAAATGACATTTCATTAATCTATAATGTATTGAGCAAACTTGGTCCTAAATATGCAACTTTTGTTTCTATCTTTCATACTCATAGGATAACTGTTATTAGTCAAGTATGCACCTTGCTAAGCTCACAAAAGACTTAGCTACCTATTGACACATGGAAACACTCTTAGGATGTGGGTTTCCTATAGTGAGAGTGAATCTCCAGAGTGAGCTGATTCTAAGATCTTTCTAAACTAATCACTTGTCTGAGAAAAGGGATGAGGAATAACTAGAATGAAATTCTATTTTATCTAAAGATGATCTAAAAATCTAAAATTTTACCCACAAACAACTCTCAAGCCTGTAACCTCCTCAATTTCACCTAAGTCCAACAATCCAAAAGTACTTTGTATGAAGGTTTAATTAAAACACAACACACAACCTAGATTAGATGGGCAATAGCTACACAAATTTCAATAAGATCGAGCCATAATCATAGGATTAGACATCATAATCATAGTGAAAACATCAAATCAAAGTTATAAAAGAGGCAACAAATGTAAAATAGGAATGATTTGCTGTATTGAACTGAAAGGGGTACATCTAACTCTGAAAAATATGAGCCAAGATCAGTTTACAAACTCTTTGCCTGTGCTCAAGAGAGAAGAAACAAAGATATCAACTGCAATAAACTAAGTCTTTCTCCCCTATTTATAACTCCAAAAATCTCCCAAAGAAAAAGCTAAGAAATCTTCCTAGAATAGCAAATTTGATCCATTTTCGAGCTCCACTGAAAAGCCAAAAATAAATCTTTCAAATCACCTCCAATCTGTATATGAAAGCTGCCAAAATCTTCCTCAAAGTAGACCTCACCAAAATCTACTTTAAAACAAGCTTTATTTACTCAATAAAAGCTCAAATTTTTTTTTTAATTGTCCTCATCTGCCTCAAAATAAAGCAAATTCAGAAAAACATATTTGATTTGCTTTAATAGTTTTAACTACATAAAATGATGAAATATTAAAAGTAATTTATAAAAAAGATTACTTTAATATTTGTCTTACAATAGGTCATGCAGCTTTTCCTTCTGATTTGCCTAATCTTACCTCTTTTGATTTTCATTTACAAAATAATAATACAAGGCTTATTTTTGTCCATATCTTCCCAAAAGAAAGCAAACTAAAAAAAGAAAGATATTGTTTGCTTTACTTTGTTTTAACTACATAAATAATAAATATTTATAAGCAATTTATAGGATATTGTTTTAAATATCATTTTACAATTATTTTTTACAGCTTCAAATTTGCAAAAAGAAAGAGGGCCCACCATTGTGAAGATTCCTTGAAAATTACAAGCTAAGTAAGTGAGACATTTAAAGGGTTTTTGTACTTTATAATCTTCTCATTTTTGTCCAAAAATCTTAAAAACCTAGATCATATTTTTTCAGATATGATTTAAACACGCAACTGCTATCTTCATTTTATTATGTATTGTGCCTATGACTGTTCCTCAAAAATTGCAAACTGTGTTGGTGAGACATTTAAAGGTTTTTTCATATTATTATCATCTAATCTCTATCTAAAATCTCAAAAACCTAGATCATATTTTTTGAGATATGATTAAAACACAAGACAACTATCTTTATTTTGTAGGGTCTTTATGTGACACTGTTGCTCTTTCAGACTCTTTCCACAATCTTCTTAAGACTCTTTCCACAATCTTCTTAAGACTTGGGGGCAACATGTTAAGCTCAACCCTTGTGGGAGCCCATTCTACTCCACATGCTATGATATGCCATCAAAAAGCTACATGACTTATCCTATACCTACACATGAAACAAATAGATTAAAATAAAACATAGAAATTCCATGATTGTTTCTTTCTTAGCTGTTCTTGGATATGAATGATGTTCATTGATCAATGCATTATAAACAAAGTGTTATACTTCTTCTAATAAGATATAGAGATCTCATAACCAGAGATCTAATAGGACCTTCCCACATTTTTGCAGGTTCATGTTGAGATCGGGAGCAGGAATAGAAGACAACTTCAAAGATTGAAGACATTGAAGGCAATGATGGCTATGACCTTCTCTTTCTTATCCTGAACAACACTGCAATTATCACCGAAACACAATAACTATCCAAATAAATTATAACATAAGAATGTTAACCTTCACTCTAAAAATAAATTTGTTGCATCAGCTCTGCCAATTTTGAGCTGTAAGTAAAAAATGGTAATATTTTTGGTGATTTCCGCTATATGCTTGTTTGCTAAGCATTGGATCAGTTGCTTTAAGTATCCATTGGTCATTAAGTCATACTCTGCTCTTCTCAAACTCAGACACACTAAAGTTTAGCTCTCCAACTAGTTTAAACAGTAGCAAAAAACTGAAAACAAACTAAACTTAAGCAAACTAATAGGCTCTGATGGCTAGAAAACCTATGTAGCAGCACTTAGGGAAACAAAAATACTGAAAGCAAATGTACATGAGGACTTATTAATTGCAACTCTACTCTACAACATACAAAGGTAGTACTTATCCTTAGAGGCAATGTTTGAGGTGCATCCCATTAACTGGGATAGACAGCACCTCTCCACTTAACTTGGATAGCTAAAATGCATTATTTTCTTTGCACTCTGTGATTACATAAGGCCCATCCCAAATTGCATCAAATTTGGAATGCTTTCTAGGTTTACTTCTCAGTTTATTCCATTTGAACACCAAATCACCAACAATAAAGCTCCTCAGTCTTGCCCTATTATCAAAAGCATTCTTCATTTGAGCTTGATATATATCAAGCTTCTTCAAGGCCTTTTTCCTAACTTCTTATAACTCCATAAGCTGAGCTAGCCTGACTACTAAAGGTTGTTCCTCTAGAAGCTCATGCTCTTTGATGAAATTCAAAGTTGTTAATTTAACTGAAACAAGCAATCTAGCCTCCTTACCATAAGTAATTACATATGGAGAATAACCAGTAGCTCTCTTGGGTGTAATTCTGTTAGCCCAAAGAGCCAACTTCAACTTCTCATGCCATGTTCTTTAGTTGTCTTCAACGATCTTCTTGATGATCCTTATCAAATTTTTGTCGCTAGATTCGTCCTACCCATTACCCTGTGGCTAATAGTTAGAAGAGGTATTCAAAAAGATATTATTTTTGATAGACCAATCTAAAATTCTCAATCCAATGAAAGCTAAACCATTATCTAAGATGATTGAATCTAGTGTACCAAATCTTGATACTAGATCTTGATAGAAACTTAGAACAATAGATTCATTTGCTTCTTTTAAAGCAACAACCTTGGTCCACTTGGTGAAATAGTCTGTGGCAGTCAAGATCCACTTGTGGCCTGCACTTGAAGGTCAATTTATTGGTCCTATAAAATCCAGACCCCATTTTGCAAATGGTTGTTCAACTTTAATAGGATGCAGAGGTAAGGCAACAAGACTTTATTTACCAAAAAACAATGAACACTTCTCACATCTTCTCACCCAAACAAAAGAATCCTTAAACAAGTCAGGCCAATAATAACCAGCTTGCATAATCTTCAAAGTAGTTGTTCTAGCTGCAAAGTTACCTCCTGAAGGTTCATTCTAAAATTCTTCTAATAGCTTGTCAACTTGATTAGGTCCAATACATCTTAAAAATACACCATTAAAATCTCTCCTATATAAAATACCATTAATGATAGCATAAGGAGTAGCTTGTAGCTTGAAATACCTTCTTCCAGAACTATCCAAACTTTCGGGGCATTGACCAGACTATAAATAATGCGTCACCTGCTATACCCAGCTGATTGTAGGAGCTGGTACAAGGGCTGGTAGATTGTTATTCAGTACTGTTTCTGTGTCCTCTGCATGTTCTTGACTATTTTCTTCACTTTCAGCAAACTATTCACATAAGCCCTTGCCTCTAATCAAGTTGGTCACTTTGATATAAACATCAAATTGCATAACTTTGGTTATCCAACTAGCTCTCTTGTCGTTTATATCTCTATTTAATAAAAAATCTTGATAGTAGGATGAGCAACCATTAAGTGATTTTTTTTATTAGACAACATATGTGTCTAAATTTCTTGAGGCTAACAACAAAAAAAACATGTTTTTCCACAAAAGAGTACTTTACCTCATAGTCATGCAGTACCTGGCTGAAAAATACTATTGGCTACTCTAATCCTTCATCATTTTGCTGACATAACATTGCAGAGATGGCGTCAGCTCCTCTAAAAGCATACAAAACAAAATCCCTCTCATAATTAGGATTAATGAGGGTAGGAGCAGCAGTGAGGGCTTCTTTAATCTACTCGAAGCTTTCTTTTCCCTCCTTAGTCCAGCTGAATGGCACAATCTTCTTCAACCTGGCCGTAAGAGGTTGTAACAAAGTTGCAATGTTTGGAATGAATCTTCTCACAAAATTAATTCTGCCAAGAAAGCTTTGCAAGCCTTTCTTATGTGCAGGTAGTGGTACATCTAGAATAGCTAAAACTCTCTCAGGGTCAATAGAAATACCTTGTTTTGAAACAATATGGCCGAGAAGTTTACCTTCATGAACTAAAAATATGCACTTTTTGGGGTTCAATGAAACCCCAAACTCCTTGCACCTCTGAAAAATCTGCTTCAAGTGGTCAAAATGATCATTAGGATTTTTAGAAAAAATAGTTATGTCATCTAAATACACTAGCACTATTTTGTTCATAAGGCCATGGAAGGCCATGTCCATTACCCGTTGAAAGGTTACCCCTACATTGGACAAACTGAATGGCATCTTCCTATATGCCATGGTACCCCACTTAGTCATGAATGTTTTTCATATTGGTCTTCCTCTTTGACTAGAATCTGGTTGTAACCTGAGTAACCATCTAACAAGGAATATCTATCAAAACCAGAAATAGTTTGCAATATTTGTTCCATGGAAGGAAGAGGGTAGTAGTCTTTCAATGAGGCCTGATTTAGATCACAAAAATCGACACAAAGTTAGATTTCTCCATTCTTTTTTTTTACTGGGACCAAATTGGAAACCCAGGAGGTATGTTTTATTGGGAATATGATACTGCTCTCAATCAATTTATTTAACTTAGCCTTCATTAAATGCTCAAGTTTTGGATTCAGGGGTCTATGTTTCTACATAACAGGTTTGGCATTAGGCTCTAAGTCAATGGTATGCTAGGCTAAAATGGGATCAAACCCCCTTAAGTATTTATACTCCCATGCAAAAACATCACAAAAATCTTGGCATAACTAAATAAATGACTATTGTTCACTTTCATGCATACCTTTCCAAGCTTCAACAACTTATCTTTGAAAACCTCCACTACCTCATAATGTTCTAGTTTCACCGTCATGTTGCACTCGTCCTTTCTAAACTGATCATTTGAGTTAAACACTAATTCTACTGTCACCAGTCCCTTGGGCAGCTTGTTGGATCTCAACTATACAATTTGGTCTTCAAATTGTTGTTGGTATTTATGTTGATTATCAGCTGCAAATTCAGCCTCTGCACTTAAAAAACTTAAGATTTGCTCATCACTATCAAATACTTGCCAGGAAACACTATTGTCAGGTACAGAAGGCCTGACAACTACTTTGACATATGGCTATACTTCAATGTTATGAATCTGATCAGGGACCTCAAATTGAGATCCCAAAGATGCAAGCTTATCTGCATACTTATTTTGGTTTCTAGGAATCGAAAATAGATTAAATGCATCAAAAAATTCAATTGAATCCCACACTCTATGATTGTAGTTTTTGAGTAGGTCATTTTTAGGAGCATTTAGATTCCTAAGGTAATTAACGATCAATTTAGAATCTCATAAACTTGTACATATTTGATACCTCTTTTTCAGGCCCACTCTAAACGATGGATCAAGGCCTCATACTCAGCCACATTGTTTGTGCAACTGAAGGTGAACCTCAAGGCTGCATAGTATTTGTCTCCTTCAGGGGAGATTAATATATTCCCTCCATCGGCACCTGTTTTGGTCCTTGATCCATCAAAGTACAGATTCCAAAGCTGGTCTTCTTGCTGTTCCAACTGACTTTGGTCCTTAATCAGTTTAGGAATCACTGCATCAGGTTCCTGTATCATATAGATGCCTAATCCTACCTCATTCATGTGATGGAAAGGATCACTTTCATGATCTTCAGCTACCCAATCATCTAAGTTTATGTCTTCTATAGGTGCATTGGGATCTAGGCTCATGGGTTCATCCTATTGCCCATGGGTGATGTAGAGGTTAGTGTTTATTGGGCTGGGAACATAGGGCTCAACATGGTCCTTTGCAAGTGGTTCAGACTATATGGTTACTTTCATACCATATCTCGTTCTGAAAAACAAGTGGGACCGATCAGAAGATAGAAACCCACCCAATTTAGTAGTGAATTCCCTAGAAAGGCATATTGCAAAACTAGGTGGTAGATCAATGATGTAAATGTCCTGATGGATGGAAAAATTAGAACAAGCATGCGATGTAAGTGGCAGATTTTTTATTGTTCCTACGGTACTAAGTACAGACCCATCTAACTAGACAACTCCTTTTGTAAGGGGCTCATAAATCAATCCTAGTGAATCAGCTAGATTTTTGAGCATGACTAAACTGCTTGCCCCAGAGTCTATCATGCAGTTTTGAACAAGTTTGTCACCAATAATCAGACTTAAGTAAAAGGGAGGAGGTTTTACCTCATTTGTTGGCTGTCCACTCTTGATTTTTGAGTTGTTGGCAAGTACAACTTTGGTTTTTCCTTGATTAGAACACTCAAAAATTGAAAGTTCAGCCAATGCTTTTTGTAGCAGATTCTTTTGGCCAGGAATGCACAATGCATCCATAACTGACATGCTCATTGTAGTTTTCTTAAGATGATCTACTATGTTGAAAGAAACAAGATTTACCTTTTTCTATCCTTTTACAATAGTAGCATCATCATGCCTTTGTCAAAGCTGTTGTTGTACTTTGGACTGATCCTTTACTGGTATAGTTTGATCACTTTGCAGAATTTGCACTTTTTGCTGTGGTATATGGGTAGTTTGTGATGGAAAAGTTTGAAATGTATCTCTCACAGGCTGTTGTTGTACCACTGTAGCTTGTTGATTAAGGTCTGCAACCCTTTGTTTTGACCTTGTGTTAGCTAAAACAGGTGTATGTTGTTGATTTTGGCTTTGATGGTAATTTATACCATAGAAATCACTCTCTTGCGAGTTCATCAAGGCCACATCAACATTATTCAGCTGAGATGAAACTTCACCAGGGGCACCTTCTAAACTTGCATAACTATTATGTACCTTGAGTGCCTGATTTCTTACTTCATTTGTGCACGTAGCTTGATTATGCAGTTGGTGACATGGATAACACCAGTCACTATTTTGGGCTAAGTTATTCTATGTGGGTACAAGCTCCCTCAAGGTCCTAGCAATATTTGGGTTGTAAGATAGGAAAGGTTGAGGGTTGTAGTTTCTTCTTTGACCCTGAGGATCAGCTTGAAATGACTGCCTATATTATTGAATGGGCTGATATGGGGCTTGGTAAGTCTTAGTTTCTTGACCAATCTATTTTTTAATATTAACAAATTCATTGCCAAAGGTTTTGCCCATGGACTGAATCATGCCTTACAACTCTTGGATTTCTTAGAGGTAAGCTAGGGCATGATTTTCTTGGTTGCAGGTTGACAAGTTATTGCTAGAACAGGTGGGACAGTAGCCAAATGAGGCACTGCTATTGGCACAAATGGCTAGATTTATAGGAAAATGGGTAGGGTAGGCCTTGGGGCTATCTTCCCTGCTTGGATGGGGTAGTTTTCTACTCTAACAGCAATCTCAAAAGAATCAAGAAGGGTGGTTCCTCCCATAGACTAGATCATTACAAAAATTTCACTATTCAAAGCTTTAAGGTAAAACAAAAATACATGCCTTGGTAAGGGTTTTACTATTGTGAGGATTTTGTGCCAGGTTCTATAAAATCGATAGTTGAAATCTGCCATGTGTTCATGGGGTACCCTTTTGATGGTGCTCAACTACTCCAAAAATGAGAGATGATCAGATTTGTCTTCAAAGTGCTTGTGCAATCCATCTCCCATTAGATCCCATGATGTTATTAAATTTTCAGCAAGTCCTCTGAGCCATTGCAAGGCTTCCCTTTCAATTATGCAGCTAAAAGTCTGATTACCACATTTTCTTGGGTGACATTGTGTATGGAACAAATGGTTGCCACATCCTAAATGTGCTTAGCAGCTGTAGTATGGTCTTCTCTGGTGAAATATGGCAGTCCTTTAAGGGCTGCGACTGGAATATCATCATGTTGAGCAAGTTACAGTGGGTTGCCTCTGTTAAAGGTGGCAAATGCATACTGCCTAGCCATTATGGGTATTTGAACTATTAGCACTAGACTTCTGCTTCTTCATGTTGAAGTTAGAGGTGTTGATTTTGATCTCCTCGCTGAATTGGCTATTCTGCTTACTGATCTACCTCTTCTTCTTGGTGGTGACAGTTGTAAATACTCAAAAGGATTAGAACTGGATCTGGTTTTCATAAGTTGATAACACTAATCTACATGCAAGATCAGAGATAACGAGTTGCTAGGTATATTGTGAAAGCCTCCAAAGGTTGGAATATTATTGCATATACTAGAACAATAGCTGTGAGGGTATAAAACTTCTCTGAAATCACTTTCAGAGTCCCACCGGGTGTGCCAAAAATTGTTATCAATCAAGTATGCACCCTGCTAAGCTCACAGAAGACTTAGCTACCTATTGACACATGGAAACACTCTCAAGATGTGGGTTTCCTATAGTGAGAGTGAATCTCCAGAGTGGGTTGGTTCTCCTTAAGATCTTTCTAAACTAATCACTTGTCTGAGAAAAGGGATGATGAATAACTGGAATAAAATTCTATTTTATCTAAAGATGATCTAAAAATCTAAAATTTTACCCACAAACAACTCTCAAGCATGTAACCTCCTCAGTTTCACATAAGTCCAACAATCTAAAAGTACTTTGTATGAAAGTTTAATTAAAACAGAACACACAACCTAGATTAGATGGGCAATAGATACTCATATTTCAATAACATCAAGACATAATCAGAGGATTAGACATCATAATCACAGTGAAAACATCAAATCAAAGTTATAAAAGAGGCAACAAATGTGAAACATGAATGCTTTGCTGTATTGAGCTAAAAGGGGTGCATCTAACTCTAAAAAATATGAGCCAAGATCAGTTTACAAACTCTCTATCTGTGCTCAAGAGAGAAGAAACAAAGATATCAACTAAGAAAAACTAAGTCTTTCTCCCCTATTTATAACTCCAAAAATCTCCCAAAGAAAAAGCAGGGAAATCTTCCTAGAATAGAAAATTTGATCCATTTTCGAGTTCCACTAAAAAGCCAAAAATAAAGCTTTCAAATCACCTCCAATCTGTATATGAAAGCTGTGAAAATCTTCCTCAAGGTAGACCTCACAAAAATCTGCTTTAAAGAAAAGCTTTATTTTCTCAATAAAAGCTCAATTTTTTTTATTTTTATTGTCCTCATCTGCCTCAAAATAAAGCAAATCTAGAAAAAAATATTTGATTTGCTTTAATAGTTTTAACTACATAAAATGATAAAATATTAAAAGTTGTGAGGGGGAAAATAGTTTAATCAAATCAATGATAATAAGAACCCAAACATCTATGAAATCTGAAGATAAAAAAGGAGATTTAAAGTAATAAACAAGAACAACACTTACAACCTCTTTCACCTTGCATCTTCCATAGTTCGCCTATCCTTCCTTGACCTTGATGTTGATGAAGCCCTCAGAAGCTATTGCTCCCTTGCTTGTTGAAGGTGACAAGAATGGAATGGCTAAGATATTCATGTGGTTGAAGATGAGCTTCAAACACACTAACAAATGGATATGAAATGCTTATGGAAGTGGGGGTGCCAAAGGCGCGCCGGTATCTCTGCAACATAAGTTTGCACAAATGATCCATATGAAATGAAGGAAAGGGTGGTATTTATAGAAAAAGGTGAGGGAAGATCAATGGTTTAGAAGAAAAAAGGGAAGATCAATGGAGGAGGGTTGTTGAGGAATGTGCAACAAATGGAAGAAAGACATGTGTCATTCGAAAAGCAACTTTGTGAAGTTAACTCCTCTCTTGATGAGGATGAGATTTGATTTTCTTAATTTAGAATTTATTTTTTTAATTTAAGAGAAAGTTTGTTTTAAAGATGCTTTAAAACTGCTTTTGCTTTTGTATGACAAGAGGATAGTATTTTTAGAAGATAAGAATGATTTTTGAAGATAAGAATGCATAATTAAATAAAAAGATTTATTTAATTATTTTGTAGATAAATGAGAGGAATAAAATATAAGAATATATTTTATTTTTGTGAAGATATTTGAGGAATAAAATAAAATATAAAAAATATATTTTATTTAGTGGAGAATTTAGATTTTATTTAAATAAAATTTGCATTTTATTTAAATTTGGAAGAATAAAAGGTTTTAATTAAATAATTAAAATTATTTAATTATTTAGCAGAATGAAGGTGATGTATATGAATTTAATTAATTAAATAAATGTGTTTATTTAATTAAATGAGAGGAAATGAATCAGATAAATAAATGAATTTATTTATTTATTGATAGAAGAATGTGAATGATGAAATAAATATAAAAATATTCATTTAAGTAGAGTCATGCCAATTTTAGGTGTATACATTTTGCCCCTCTTTGATGCAATGTGTTTTATCACGTTGTTTCAAAGAAAAAGAATTTTCGGCGGTGATACATGCCCCAATTTGCCCCTGGTACAAGTTTAACGACAGGATGCCCCCTTAGGAAATTGGACGAGAAGAAGGCAGAAGGCATAAGACAGACAATCTCACAAAGAAGAAAGTGAAAAATGAGTTTAGGATGGAGAAAGACGGGATATGGTTCGGAGAAAATGACATGGGAAGTAGCCACAGTTGTCATGCAGTCAGGTATGGGTCATTTGCTATATAAAGGAGCTGGGTCCACATATTTTAATCATTTGTACACTTGCCCATAGTTGATTAGTCCTCTAGAGAGCTTTGGAGAGCATGGCAGCCAGATAGATGGATATTCCTCACGAGGAGCACCGGTTTGAGCAGATTCGACGATTCGATCGGCCAGCGGAGGCAGGACCCCCGGTATGTAGTTCTTCAAAACTTGTCAAAAGTCAATTTTTATGCATATTAATGGCTAGGAAAACCAACTAGGACAGATGCGCCGAAACACTCTTTTGGCGCATATGACCTCCAAAGTGACACATCTGTTGCATTATGGTGCATTTGAACTTTGAAGCGGTGCATTTGATAGTATTGCACTTTTGATTCTGAAAGTGGCACTTTTGATGGTTTTCCGCATTTGAGTCATGAATTGGTGCATTTATCAGGGAATGGCGCATGTGACTTAAGGATTGGCGCATGTGCCAGAACGGCTCATACAAGCCCTCGATTGGCACATTCACGGGGAAGTGGTGCATGTGATATGGATCGGTGCATCTGCCACCTGGATTGGTGCATTTGCACTAAAAAAAATCAAATGACTTAACGAAATTAATCCAATTGGTACCTTGATTGATGCGTCAATCGATTAGCGATCTCTGAGATTGCCGAGAATCTAGTCGAGAGATGATATGCTATTTTGATTAATTTGATATGTCAAGTCATTAATAGGATAGTTTGATTGTTATGAGTAGGCTTGCTTTGATATGGATTTTGTTGACGGTATGCTTTGCTTGGTTTGCAGGAGGATATTTGGAACATCCTTACGTCACGAGAGCAGTTCCCGTTATCGTTGTTGTAGCGGTATATGTTGACTGAGATAGATCGCGAGGCTCTAGGTGCTACGGGTCTACTCTATGTTTGCTTTATGCCAGAGGTTCGTGCGAACCGGGCTATGTTGATGGCAGCGGTGGAGCGATTCCATAGCGAGGATGGTACATTCCATCTACCGATGGGGGAGATGGCAGTTACTCTCGAGGATGTGTACCGGATTCTGCACCTCCCGATTCAGGGAGAGCTAGTTGAGTATGACTCGCAATGGGACAATGGCTTGGAGGAGTGTAGGCGTGTATTTGATGACCCAGAGTTGGTGGGGGAGGAGATTCATGGCAAGACATGCATGACTGCTATGACTACTTCCCGGGCATAGTGGCTGGACTGATCGGTGGCGTGATATGCCCCGATAGGAGATCACATTGCTTCCTGATCGGCTGGGGGAGGGTGCTGGAGAGCATGATCACAGACAGGACCCAGTATGTGTGGGGTGTGTGTGTGTTTGCACACTTATATAGAGACATGCACCTGGTGGTTTATCACAGAGGAGCCAGTTTATCAGTGGGTGTGTCACTATTGTAGTTTTGGTTGTGGGAGCACATTGCCATCACATGGTCGATATGTGTATTCCACAGGCAGAGGGGTGGGCCCTATAGTTACGGCTATGTGGGTGTGATTTTCTAGCACAGGCTAGGGAAGTTGGAGTATTGGAGACATGCTTTTGATGGCACGGATGCAGTGATCTGGCGCCCTTACATAGACTGCGAGGTATGGGACGATGAGGCAGACGAGCTTTCATATTATTTCCAAATGTGGTGGCTTATTAGCAGGACTAGGTACATTCTGGAGAGGCAGATTGTGAGTAGAGTGCAGCGACAGTTTGGCTGAGTCCAAGGTAGACCATAGGGGGAGGCACGCTTTGCCAGGACTCATGCAGAGAGGTATAGGTGGGGTCCTGTGGCATCATATGAGGAGGCCTTGACAGACTTTCAGTAGATTCCTTACGCAGCTTGGCCCATGCGGAGGGAGATAGTGGACACTGGCATGATGCTAGACTATGAGGAGTGGTTCGTGGCACGCCCATTCTCGAGATATTCAGGGCCAAGAGAGTTAGCTCCTCGTATAGATGAGGATGATTCAGATGGTGAAGGTACAGCTAGCAGGAGGAGGGGAGGATGAGAGATCAGGGAGATGATGGGAGACTGAGACAAAGGTAGAGGGTCAGAGAGGGACTTGTAGTCCAGTAGGCCATTGGATAGGCACAGGTCCAGGTGCCAGTTCAGCTAGAGGTAGAACAGAGACAGATGCTGCTGCCACAGCAGGTGGCATAGCTGACACAGGGACAGGTGCTAGCGCAACAAGTGGCACAGGTAGAGCAGGCTCCACAGCCTGATGTGTAGCAGCAGGTTATGGTTGCACTACAGAGCCAGGTTAGGCAACTGAGGGCTCATCTAAGAGCAGCAGAGTCACAGAGAGAGTCAGATGCGACTCTGTTATCAGAGTTGACTAGAGAGAGACACGCAGCCTTAGCTAGCATGCGGGCTATGAGGGCAAAGAGAGATGCAGCCGTGATGGCCATGGGCACAAATAGGACATCCAATTTTTTGGTTTCACAGGTGCAACAGGCATAGGCACAGGTGGTCCAGGTGCAGAGTGAGCTTACTAGAGCCTAGGCATAGGCTCAGTACTATAGAGGGTTATATCATGGGGCAGTGGCAGCGGATCAATGTGCCCCTAGCTTCAACAGCCAGTCAGAGGCATTCCAGCGGGCAGGTGGTTCCCAGTTTGTAGGCTCAGTGAGGGGTCCTCAGCAGTCAGGGGGAGGCAGAGGAGAGGGCAGTGCAGGGAGCAGTGTGCCACAACAGTAGGGTTAGACAGACATGATACTTGTACCATTTTTTGATTGGATGTATACATTTAGATGGTTGAGATAGCCTGTATATGTACTATTTTAGCCCTAAGACATGTATCACCATTTTTGTTGTACCTTGTATACATTTTATGACATGACTCTGAGATACGGACAGATATTTTTGATATGTTATACATTTGGATATGTTTATATGATGATGCAGTGATTGATGTTCTATATGCTCATACTTTTCTATTGTTGATATGCTTATGGAGGTGATCTATCTTATGATGTTGTGCCTATGTGATGCATACTAGATGGATTTTTGTATGATTTGATATGTAAAATGCAAATGTGATATGTTATGGATACGATGTATACAGCTCTATATGTATGTTGATGATGCTTTTGTTTATGTTTTTGATTCTTTTGAGATGATATATGGATGCAAAATGCATGTGGGTGACCTAATGGGCTTTATGATGAATGCAAATGATGTAATCATGTAAATGACTATCTCATGTGATGTGATATGCAATCTATGCTATGTTTTTGATATGTCCAAATGTACTCAATCTACACAAGTGATGATATAGAGAGGAGGAAGAAGAGATGAAGAAATACTGACTTTCATTTGATATACTGTAGGATTCTGTGATTGTATGGTTGATATGGGTATGGATATGGAATGGATGTGGATTTGTCATCTTGAGATTTTTGCAAGGTTGTTGCTTTCATCATTGGGCATTGTTTTGATATTTTTCACTTTTTGAAATGTTGTAAGGAAATACAAGCATCTAGGTATAATTAGCGAGATGACTTGAATACTTCTTACATGGATTTTGATATAGCAAGTTGATACAAGCATCTAGTCAAACTTGAATCTAGATGACCTAAGTACTTCTTGCATTTCAATAGACAAGGATTGCCCCTTTTCATGTTCAGACCTTAGCGTCCTCGATGATCTTTTTGCTGATCATGTCGTTAGACAAAAGTCATCGCATTACCATAGTTTAATCCACAAGCAGTAGACAAAGAAAAAGATTATGCCCCCATCATAGCATCTCTAGCTTTTTTGGCATCCTTGAGTAGCATAGGAAGACATAATGACAAAAATTCAAGACCTTGTAAATTAACCTATTTACAAAACATTCTTGCATTAGATGTGTCTTTTGCCATAATTGATATAGAATTAGTTTTAGTGTTTCGGCATGGTATCCTGCTTTGTTTTGGACAGGTTGATGTTTTGCATCAAGACTCTTGGTTTGGGTAGCTTGCTTTTGTTGTACTTGCTTGTCTTAGTGAAAGGTATCACAATCCTTATTGGTATCCTCTTAGAACAGTGGCATTCAAGCATCCAAATCCGCAACTAGGTCGAGGAGTTGCCCCTAGTTTAGACAAGGATCGACTTATTATGAGTGAGACGACAGATAGACATGGAGAAACGGACCCTAAGGGACTGACCTAGTGCCTCGGGGGCTCATTGCTAAATGGCCTTGCCTACATGACGATGCAGAGGCAACGTAGTTTGGGGTAAACCCTAGCAGACCTAAGACCTAGGTGATGGCAAAGTGGGGTAGAAATAGCACGGACTCAGATTGACAGAAGGACTAGATATGGGACGGACGGGACAGTGGAGTGGAGAGGAGCCTCGGGGGCGCATTGAGAATGGCCTTACCTACATGATAACTCAGAGGCGATATAGTTCGACAACAGTTCAAAGGACTAGTTCAAGATGAACGATATGAGGGACACAAGAGATATGAAGTCAGAACAGATGGAGGAAGTGGTTTGTCACAGATAGTACCTGTTTACCAGGTTTTCACCACTTGCTTTTTATTTGCACAAGAAGCTAAAAGTACACATGACGCCTGTTTGCCAGGTTTTCACCATGGTACCTATCCTAGGCGCTTGTTTGCCATGTTTTCACCGTAGGACAATTTTTTTTTGTCTATTTTCTCATTTTTTTGATTTTTTTTTGCTCTTATTTTTTATCACTTTTTCAATTTTTTTGGATTTTTTCAGGACTCCCTTACATTGGGGTTTTCAGGTATAGAACTTGCGAAGGTGCATGCTGTTGATAGGATCGTCAAATAATTCACCTTTAGACGTAGCCAATTGATATGCCCCCAATCCATAAGCTATGATGACAACATAGGGACCTAGCCAATTAGGTTCAAACTTTCCTTTCTTTTCTCTCTCTTGTTGATTTCTAGGATTTTCTTTTAGGGCTAGGTCACCGACTTGGAATATTCGGGGCTTTACTCTATGATTGTAGCTTCTGGACATGCGTTGCTGATATGCTTTCAGGTGGTTAAAGGCCTATTGCCTTCTCTCTTTGAAGACTCTAACTCTTGAAGTCTGGTCACTCTGTATTCTTCATCTGATATGAGGCCTTTTAATGAGACTCACAAGGATGGGATCTTGACTTCAATGGGCAAGATAGCTTCAAATCCATAGACTAGGGAGTATGGTGTTGCACCTGTGGGTTAGCGGATGCTTGTGCGGTAGGCCCACAGTGCAGGATTTAGTTGGACATGCCAATCACGACTGACATCATTGAGAGTCTTCTTTAGTATTTTTAGAATGGTTTTATTTGATGCCTTAGCCTGGTCGTTGCCTTATGGGTAATAGGGGTTGAAAAGCGATGCTGGATATGGAATTTGTCACATAGTTCCCTGACATCTTGGTTTTTGAAGGGTCGTTCGTTATCCGTGATAATGGACGAAGGGACACCATAACGACAAATGATATAGTTCAGGATAAAAGAGGCGATCTGCTTGCCTATGATGTTGGCTAAGGGCACAACTTCAATCCACTTCGTGAAGTACTCTGTGGTAGTGATAATGAATTTGTGGCCACTTGAGGAGGGAGGATGAATCTTGCCCACTAAGTCTAGTCCCCACTGATAGAAAGGCCAAGGAGTTGTTAATGGTTGTAGCTCCTGTGTTGGTGCATGTATCAGGTTCCCGTGGATTTGGCATTTCTTGCACATCTTTATAAAATGATAGGAATCTTATTCCATGGTTGGCCAGTAGTACCCCATGTGTATGAGTTTCTTGGCCAGGGTAGGGCCACTAGAGTGGGTCCCGTATATACCGTCGTGTATTTCGCTTAGGGTAGTTTGATATTCCTCACTATCAAGACACCTAAGGAGAGTACCATCAAGACCTCGATGATATAAGGTATTGGCAACAATGGCATACTGGGATGCCTGACGGATGAAGGTTCTCTTTTGGTTACTGGAGAGATCGGGTGGGAGGGTATTCTCTTTAAGATAGGCAAAGATCTTTCCGTAGAGGGGGGAATCAGCTCCAACAATGTGGTAGATGATATGGGACTCAGGGGTGTCGTATGTAGGACAGGACACTGGCTCTACCAAGAACTCATAACATGATTGACTTTTCAGAATGTCGAGGAGAGAGGTGATCGTGGCCATAGCATCTGTAGCGTTCTTTTCAATCCTTGGTATCTTCTCAAAAGAGATCTTGATGAAGTATTCTTTGAAGTCATCTACCATTCTCTTGTAAGGGATTAGTTTCTCATCTTTTGTTTGGTAGTCATCATTCACTTGATTTATGACTAGCTGGGAATCGCCATATACTTGAAGTTCTTTGATGTTCCATTCACTTGCTAGCTTGATACCACTGACTAGGGCTTCATACTCTACCACATTGTCAGTGCAGGGAAACATTAATCTATATGATTTAGGGATTGTATCACCATTAGGTGTGATCAATAAGATACCTACCCCCGATCCATGTTGGGTGTACGAGCCATCGAAGTACATTTTCTAGGTTGTTGTATTTATGTGGAAGATAGATTCATCTAGAAACTCAAAGCTCAGAGGGCTGTCATCCATTAGAGGTGCATCTGCCAGTTGATTTGCTAGTACTTGTCCCTTTATTGCTTTCCTGTCTATGTGTTCGATATCAAACTCGCTGAGAAGCATGACCCATTTGGACAATCTACCTGTTAAAGCTGCCTTGTTGAGTAGGTATTTGAGTGGATCGATCTTCGCCACCAGTTTGATAGAATGTGACAACATGTAATGTCTCCATTTTTTTGAGGCGAAGACCACCACTAGACATGCTCTTTCGATAGGTGTGTATTGTAATTCATACCCGACGTGTGTTCGACTAATGTAGTAGATAGCCTGTTCTTTCCCATCATAGTTTTGTTGTGTAAGGAGAGCTCCTAGAGCAGTTGGTGTAGCTGAGATATACAGTAGTAGAGGCTTGCCCTGAATTGGTGGCATCAATACCAGTGGTTTCATGAGATATTCCTTTAATTGCTGAAATGCCTGTTCACATGACTCGTTCCATTTGAAGGGGACATTCTTGTGTAGAAGGTGGGAAAATGGGTGGCACTTGTCTGCCAATTGAGAGATGAATCTTCTGATAGATTGCAATTTTCCCTGTAGGGATCTTAGTTGAGTCAGATTCTTAGGAGGTGGCATCTCCATGATGGCTTTCACCTTAGCTGGATCGACTTCGATACCATTTCCAGACACTATGTATCCAAGTAGTTTGCCTGATGTAACCTCAAACACACATTTTTTTGGATTGAGATGCACATTAAACTATTCTAACCTGTTGAAGATCTTGTCTAGTACTGCTAGATGGCTTTCTCTTGTGAGTGATTTCGCCAAAATGTCGTCGACGTAGTCTTCCATTATAGTGTGCATCATGTCATGGAAGATTGTTGTCATGGCTCTCTGATATGTTGCCCCAGCATTTTTCAGACCAAATGGCATGACACACCAATAGTAGGTGCCCCAAGGACATGTAAATGTCATCTTGTGTTGGTCTTCAGGTGCGATCTTTATCTGGTTATATCCCAAGAAACCATCCATGAGTGACAACATAGTGTGCCCTACCATGAGATCTACAATCATGTCTATGTTTGGCAAGGGAAGTCATCTTTTCTTCAAGCTTTGTTCAGGTCCCTGAAATCATTGCATATTTAGACTCTGCCATCTGGTTTAGCCACTGGTACTATATTCGAAATCCATTTAGGATAGTCTATAGGCCTAATAAATTTGACATCTAAGAGTTTCTTTAGCTCTTCTTTCAGCATGAGGGCCACATGTGGATGCATCTTTCTAAGTTTTTGTTTGACCAGTTTAGCTCCTGGAGCTAGAGATAGATGATGCATGATAAGATTCAGATCTAGCCCTGGCATGTCAGCATATGTCCATACGAAGTTGATTTGTTTTCTCTTGAAAAAATATGTAAATGCTAGTTTTTCGTGTTCTGTGAGAGCTTTTGCCATGTGAATCATTCTGGGCTCATCAGAGTGGTTTTCACCATTGGATACATCTTTATTTTTACTATTTTGATGATCTAACACTGTCGTGGAGTGGTTTTCACCGTTACATCGTTCTTTCATCTTGATATTTTTATGACTGAAAGGCTTGGTACTCTCTCCAAAATAGGCCTTCTCGTTGAGTTCAATAGCGTAGCCCGCCCTGTGGTCTCCTACAGGTATGCGATCTCTCAGCTCAAGGTAATCAATGATGGCGTCATCATTTTCCAAGGTGTCTAGTTTAGGGGTGGTACCTTCTAGGTCCTAGTCAATTAGTTCAGGGTGTACCAAAGGTAAGGGGTCATTAGCTTGGTCTGGTTCAATGGCGTTGATGGTTAGGACAGAATTATTAAAGGCATGGACAAAATCTGCAATGGTACCCTCTATTAGTGGATCCATCAAGGGGGGTATCATTCCTTCCTCACAATTTTCACTATTGTTTCTATGCGGGTCATACTCTAGCGGTCTAGCCCTTGGACCTTGTCTCTCATTGGTATGGGTCGGGTCGTACTCATGGACAACATCAATATCCTTTTCATCACAAGACATCTTAGAGAGGCTATCCCACCATACTCATTAGAATCAGTTTCGCTCCCCATTTGCATTCTCTGAATTTGTTCAACCAGATTGCTAGTGGATGCTTCTGGTTGTTTGCCTTTGTTCTTGTTGGTTCTGTTGTTTCTTGATGGTCTAGTGTACCCTAGCCCTATAGTGTCTCAGGCTGTTAAGGTATGAGGTTGGATGTGTTCAGTGATGCCATCTTCTCTTGAACCAAGTGGACCATGTCCTTCATACCCCATTCTCTGTAGCATTTGAAAGCCTTGACCATATTGTGCCGTTTGTATAATGGGATAGTTATGTTGTGTTGAGGAACTACCTTCATCTTTGTATAGCCACTGTAGGACATCTTTTTCATCACTTTCATCTTCTAGGCTTCCCCATTTCACAAATGGTCCTTTGGTGGTTCTCTCTGCTTTGGGTGTCCTTAGGATGGGTCTCCCATAGGATCTAGGAGATAGAGGTAGTTGTGCCAAACAGAGGGATTGGGAGACCGTGTACTCACCCAAGCCCTTATCTTTGAGTTAGAGTTTAGGTTGAGATGCTCCTAAAGAGGAAGCAAGTGTAGCTAGATCTACAAGAGATGAAGAGGCGGTAGAAGCACGGTTGGTGGGGATCACAACTTCTGGTTTGGGCTGAATAGAGTTGCAGTATTGAAAGGGGTTAGGGTCACCTTGGATGGTGATCTCTTGACCTTCATGTGGGAACTTGATACATTGATGGTATGTGGAAGGTACTACTTTCAAAGCATGTATCCATGGTTGCCCAAGAAGAATGTTGTATGCTAGCTCCATGTCAAGGACTTGACAAGCGACATCTTTCACTATGGGGCCCACCCTGATTGGTAGGGTAACAATTCCTTTAGATGTTCTTTCTTCCTCATCATAGGCTTTTATGGTGATCTTTCTTTTTGGATCTATAGCCTTCTCTAAAAACCCCAATGTAAGGATTAGCTTTAATGTACAAATATTCAAACCAGCCCCTCCATCTATTAGGACTCTTTTGATCTTGTGTTTGTGTATGAAAGCTTCGATATGGAGGGAGGTGTTATGGGGTTGAGTGATTGACATATCATCCTTCTCAGTGAATGATAGGGAATTGTTGGTCATGATGTTGGTCATTCACAAACATAGAATAAAAGTTACACAACAACCTTTACTCATCTTGAAAGATACGATGAATTCAGAGAATTCATGATCCCAAGTCTCTGTTGATTAGGTCTTAATCTACTGACATTACTCAGTGGTTGATGTGTGTTGTTGTTTTCCATTCAGGGGCCTTACGTGTTTCTGCAAAGTTCATCATTATTCCTCCAAATATCCTGCTCTGTATGTCTGCTCTGCATAAATCTCCAATAATTCTACCTCTGCACTGTGAATTTAGTCAAATAATGTGCCTACAGGCTGATATTTGCATGATTTCTACCATTATTTGCAATTCCTTGCATGATATTTTCAATACTGCATGCATTTAACTCAAATATGCTAATGATTTTCAGTTACCTACGGGATGTCGGCATATTTCTCTGTTCTGCTTGTTATTCATCATGATTTGCAGTTATGGTGATGAATTTATGAAATTAAAAAAAGGAAAAGGGTTAAAGAATGAGATTCCCAAAACTACTTGACTTAGATCACTGATCCATATACAAGCTCCCATACATGCAATGAAAAGAAGGAAACTAGAATCATACTTCACTAGGACATTCCACAAATCCGCATGATCTAGTGCAAATCTTCAAAGGAAAAGTTGACAACAACATGTAATGAAATGAAAGCGCTTCCAGTTGAACACAGCATTCACCAGTACATATCCAGAAATCAACATAAAGATTACGTAAAATTTACAATCAGGATGTAATCTGAAACTTCATATCCATTCAGTATGCTCAAGAACAGGTACATTTACAATGATCTGAAGAAAGAACCTTGACATTTCAACAATTCTATCCTCATTAGTCTCAGTAATCCGATCTCCTAATTGATTCTACAGTAATTGGCCTTATTGCCAGATATATCTATCTATCTCCCTAATGTCTCTCTTTACAGCTCAGGATCTGGCTCTTATATAGAACAAATGCCAGAAAACAGTTACAATGATCCAAGGATCAGGATCCTCTCATAACAATCAACGGTCCAGATGAAAAGCACATGCTTCACCAATTGGCAAATGTACAGCTGGCACAGAATATTCCAGCATCTTTGATTTGATTCGGTCTCCAGCTGGCAAACAGCATATTTGACAATATCCTCCTCACTTCTGGTTCATGTTGCCTTCATGTGCAACTTTACAATGCTCAGCAACAGCTCTAACAGCATCATGACTTCCTGCAAATAAACAGACAAACATTAAGTTCATCATCATGTGGATAAACAACCGGAAGTAAAACATTTTATTAAACAGGCCCCAAAATGTGTAGCTACAGGCAATTGGGCCCCAAATCAGTGGAAAATATGCACTAAATGCCTAAACAGCGTTAAAACACTCGGGTCAACCATCGTTTCATTTTCCCACCCATTTCCTTGTATATCGGGTTCAAATATGATCATGCATCGCAAAATATACAAGGAAATAACTACTTTTCAATTTATTTCAAATCCGGCTCTGTATATGATGCATGTATGTATCGGCATGACTACACACTGTCGGAATGACGAATTTTACATTAGGCTGACGGTTAAACTCATACCGACGCCAAAAATCATGATGATGTCCATCCATCGGGAAGACATGTTCTATCGGCGAGAAAAATCCAGACTTGGCCGATAGCAAGACTTAAAACTTTCGTCTGCATGATATTTTGGAAATATGATGCTCCCCCTCCTCGAATGTCCTGATGACGTCACCGTCATGTTTCGCTTCTGTATATTGGGGGAAAGAATGACATCATCATCATCATCATGTCGAAGGAAAATAGGAGGATATGAAATATGATCCTGCTGTTGAGGAAAGGAATATGATGGTGACGTCATCGTCATATTCGAGCTTCATTAAAATGCAAAAGATGACATCACCGTCATGTTTAGTTAAGATCAGGGGAAAAATGTAATATCGGGTTACCTAAGGAAGATGATCAGGTGGTGAATGAAATATGACCCCTTTGCGGCCAAGGTAACCCTCTCGAAAGATCAGGATGATGATGATCATCAGGATATCCAGGGCTTTTGTTAAACTTTAGAACATGACGTCATCATCATATTCGCGAACCGGATCATGCTTTGGAAAATATCCTGCCGAAGGGAAATGTGATGATGATGTCCTCCTGATATTTGCTTCTTTGTTTATCAGATCGGGATGACGTCATCAGGATATTTGCAAAAGGTCATATTTCTCGGCAGGAGGACATTACGAAATATCGGGTAGACAAACAAGATCATGATGATCTTGACAACATGACAGGATAAAAATATGATGATCCTCCTCATCGAATATCATGATGACGTAACCATCATATTAGCGTCTTCGAAGTATGAGGATGAGGAGAGGTCATCATCAGGTTAGCGCTAGGGTGATATTTTTGAAATATGATCATGCTGAGGAATGGAATATCACCTCCCTTTAAAAGATAGGGTGATCATCATGATCATGCAAAAGGAGATCAGGAGGATATGATGATGTCATCATCATATAGCGAATATCAGCACATAGGATCCTCCCTTGAAAGATCAGGATGATGACGATCATCAGGATTTTGACATGCGCATGCAAATATGCAGATAGTGGACTTTCTAAGTAGGGTGATATTATAATATCAGCATGATATTATAATATCAGGTGATATTATAATATCATGATGCTCGTTGTTATGAAATATCGGGTTACACTCAAAACATGATGCTCACGATGCGCCCAAGGTCATTTGACGGGTAAAACACACTATCACCTAAGATTGACATCCGGATATTTCGACTGCATGATTTTTATCAGGTGATAGACAAAGATCATGATGACCTTCACAACATGACTGAGGATATAAATATGATGATCACTTTGCGATTATCAGGTTTGACCAAAACTTTGACTGCTCATAACTCCCTCATATGGACGAATTTTCAAGTGATGTAAAAGGTAAACCTGCATGGAATTTCAAGCTCTTTCTAAATATGAGGTCATAGAAACAAAATATGAACTTTGACAAACTAACCTCATGATGATGACCAACCTCATCGAATATCATGATGATGATGCACCTGACCTTCCTGATGATGATGCACCTGACTCATTTTTACCAAACCGCCAGAAAGCAGACAACACAAGCCAACCCAAAAGTTGGGTCCCTGTTTTGCTAAGTCAAAATGGGGCGTGTTGTGTAACCACACAATAGGAATGTGGTGAGGTGATGTGACTTACCATGGTTTGGAATTGTTCTTCAGCTAAGTTCGTGGGGACAGAGGCTTCTGCTAAGGCTTTGTCAAGTATGGACCTATGAGAAGGAGACAGACACAGAAGTTCTAACATGGAGATGTGTGCAGGTGTTTTGTGGAGTTGATCCACAATACTGTATTGACTAGACGGGGGAGCGGAAGCTCCTCTGAGGGTGACCCTGTTACTACGGGATTGCAATGTTACTACGGGTAGTAACATTGCAATCTGGATCCTTGTTGATAGTGATCACATTGATGTGTGAATCACCTTCTAAGATATGGTTAACAACATAGTCAAAGCTGACATTTGTGTAGTTTACATTGTTAGAGCCACTGTTATTTCTGTTGGAAGGTCCTCCCTGCTCATAGTTAGGAAGAGGATCCTTGAATGCCTAATGATCATTGTTGGACATATGTCCATGAGATTGTCTATTAATGGATATTTTGTTTTGCTCTATTAAGTCTTGGATTATATGCTTGAGTACAATACAATCATTTGTCTTGTGCCCCCTGTTTCGGTGGTATTCATAGAAGTCATTGTCATTCCACCAGTGGGGTTTGACCTTTGGTTCATATTTTTGTGCAAAGGGAAGCGTTATGGGATTATTGGCGATTAGCTTCCATAGGGTAGTTTCTAGTGACTCATCCAAAGGTGTGAACTTTCTCCTAGGCCAAAATTTGGTGAACCTAGATTCAGTATTTCTTTGTTTGTCTTGTGTGGGATTAATTTGAGGTGTTGAGAGGTTGAAAATTGGTTGCTTAGGTGCCACATTTTTGGCATCTACTACCCCGTCATTCACAATGTTTTTATTTTTCGTCCAGAATCTAGGTTTGTCATTGTTGGTGTTAGTACTAGGAGTGTCTTTATAGAGCTTGATTTGACCTTTCGCGATTAGGGCTTTTTCTATGATGAGGCCCATCTCAATGACCTTGCTAAAAGAAGTAGGACATTGGATTTTGATTTGGTAGCTTAGGTTCATTTGCAGATTGTGGATGAACATTTCTAGCATCTGTTTCTCTGGCATTTGGTGTGGGCACTTGCTTGCTAGTTGTCTCCATCTCTGTAAGAAGGCAGAGAAAGATTCTCCTCCTTTCTGTTTGGTGTTACAAAGATCCAATATTGAGGTGTTGTGCTCAATATTGTAAGAGAAGTGGGTGACAAATTTCTCTACAAGCTCATTGAAGGTTTTAATACTGGGTGGTAGTCTAGAGAACCATTCCATGGCTTGCCCACCTAGGCTTCGTGGGAAGAGTCACATAAGGTAGGTGTCGT
The DNA here is from genome assembly GCA_027924645.1 of Cunninghamia lanceolata. Classification (NCBI taxonomy): domain Eukaryota; kingdom Viridiplantae; phylum Streptophyta; class Pinopsida; order Cupressales; family Cupressaceae; genus Cunninghamia; species Cunninghamia lanceolata. The sequence continues at coordinate 790,210 of BSBN01001670.1, read as the reverse complement.
TATGTGCGACCTTGAGACAAGCAGCATTGAATTCTCTGATGTGATCCATCGGGTCACCCTTTCCTCGATATTTGTCAAACTTAGGCACCTCAAATTTTGAGGGGAAAGGTATCATGACCAAGGCCCTATCAAAAGGATACGATGAAATATCCTCTAGGGTGTAATGTTTTGTTGATGCTCCCATTTTCATGTCTAAAATTTGTTGTTGGAGATCTTCATATTTTTAGTTTATTAGACTTAGGGCATCCAAGGAGACAATTGTTGCTTTGCTCTTATCCGTGGGTATTTCATCATGTCTACTTCCTTTAGGGATTCTTTCTTCGTCAGTTTCTTTGAGAGCCTCCACATCATAATCCTTAGGGAGTTTGACTCCTAGACTTGCTAGATGTAAAAAGAATTTTGTTGGGTCTTGGGCAAGCACTTTTTCTAGTAGGTGTTAGAATTTTGGATTATGCTGCATTTGAAGGATCTCCTCCATGGAAATTTTTTCATCACTTTCGTGACCATTGGGAACACTTTTCTCTGCCATTTCTAACTATTTTTGTTTTTGTAATCTTGTTAAGACCATGCAAGGTAGTAAAGAAATGGGATGGAGTGATAAAGATTCTTGAGCAAGATGCTAGGATGATACAAGGTTTTACCAAGGTTCTTCTCAGATCTATGTGGTATCAAACAAGTTTGGGTATACAAAAGCTGTAGTCAAAGTAGGGATGTTAGAAATCCAAATACTTGATGTTGACTAGTCTTATATAAGCCACTAGTAGAGTGTCGAGAGCAAGGATAAGTAACCCTTGATATTGGACACTTACTATGTTTGTTTGAGTATTGATTGTGATCTAGAATAATCTTGGTTCTAACCTTGTAGGAATTTGGGAATATTTGGTGAGATTTTGGATGACAAAAGCAGATATGGTATGGAAAAGAAGGAGAAATGGTTGATTTGTAAGGTCTTAATCAGATTTTTGGAAATTGAACAGGTTTGGAGATGGTTTTTGAAAAGTTTTCGATAGTTTTTCTCTTGGAATATATCAAATGCGAAAAAAGTTGTAGTAAATGCGTCGCTAGTCAAGGCAAATGCGCAATTCTAGTTTTGTTCAAATGTGCCACGGAATATATCAAATGTGCAAAAAGTCAAAGTAAATGCGCTGCTAGTCGAGGCAAATGCGCAATTCTGGTTTCTTGCTTGGATTTTCAAAGTTTTTGAACTATTTTCAGGATTTTTCAGCTTTTTGGTTTGAAAAACTTGGTGTTCTGATGTTCAATTATGGCAAAAGCATAGCAAACACAGAATTTTTCCATGATTTTTATCTTTCAATATTTTTTTGTATTTTTTGGACTATTTTGGCTCAAGATAATTACAACCTAGGCTGGATATGACAATATTCATTGAATCCTCTAGCTGTGCCACTCAAAGCGTGTAGCTCTAGAATCTGGTAGCACTGGCTCCCCTCCACGGCACTCACTTCTCACGCATACCAGATTTGGGTTTCCTTAGGCTCGTACCCACATCGAACCTTAGGATTGTCCCTGCTACCTCTACTAAGAGACACTTGAATCAAGGCCACTTCAAGAGCTCTGCCCTTTGCATCAACAAATAGGGGTTTTTAGCTGGCTACACAATTGGTTCTTAGTCAGGGCAACCGTTCAAGTGGTTACATGTGCAGCAGTGGTACTCTCCGTTATGGAGTCTCCCAGCCTCAAAGGGTTACGCCTTAGAGGGTTTTGGGGGAGGTTGGCCATCAGTGTAACACAACAGTACTTGTTGCTTGAGGTTTTCACCTCAAAACACAATTTATTTTAAGTGGCTTGGTAGGGCTTGGCTTTAGCCTATTACCACTCAAGGTCATTCCCACTTGGACAGGCGTGCATCCAAGGGCAGGCCCCCCTAAAGGTTTAACAAATAGAATGATAAGTCTGGCACTTTGATCACCCAGTTAAGGGAAGAGCATAAGCCTATTGTCATTTGCAAGCATAGAAAACACTTGTTAATCCAACCTAGTTAAAAGTAGAAAAACTAAATGGGCTACTCTACTTGTGCACTCACACGATTGTTAACTTGGAAGTGTTTAGATCATAGCAATATTAATTTTCCCATTTGTTAACTTGGAAGTGATTAAGACATAGAAATGTTAATTTTCCCGTTTGTTAAGATAGCAGTGGTCTAATCTAGGAAAATAAATGAACAATGCAAAGATAGCAATTGGCTTTAGTTACTTCCTTCCTAGTTATGAACTATGTGGAGTTTGTATGAAATGCACTTGGTTACTTTTCCCTTACTTAGCCTAAGTGAACTTGGTAAAGCATCTAAATGACCTAATCCAACCATTAACCCTGCAAAACAATTGTTAGATCCAACGCAAAAAATTAGAAACCCTAAAAATAGAAAGCATAATCAAATGCGCCACACTACAGTTTGAATGCGCAGAAATAGGACTCACATGCGGCATTGTACAAAAGTGTAAAAATAGAAGGTAAATGTGCCAAAATGTGAGGTATATGCGCAACTATATCAGATGTGTCATTTTACAATGTAAATGCGCAAAAAAAGGGTATAAGCGTAATTTTGGTAGATGCGTCGTTGTGCAGAATGAATGTGCCAAAAGAACAGGTATATGCACAACTAGTACGTAGGGGCCAAAATAGAGAGCAGATGTGCCGTTGCAGAGGACGGATGTGCCAAAATGTCATAAGCGCCGAAATAGAGGGTAGATGCATCACTTGGGAGGTCAGATACGCCAATTTTCTGCATGTGCCAATTTGGGAGGTAAAAGCATCATTTTACAGGGCAGATGCACTGAAAGTTTCTGTCAGAACCCTGTACCTACACCTGTACGGACCTGTCACTTAAAAACACTGAGTTTTTTAATTAGATAGAGGGGCAAGGGCCCCACTGTGGGTGCTAAAATGTGAGGGGGAAAATAGTTTAATCAAATCAATGATAATAAGAACCCAAACATCTATGAAATCTGAAGATAAAAAAAGGAGATTTAAAGTAATAAACAAGAACAACACTTACAACCTCTTTCACCTTGTCTCTTCCATAGTTCACCTATCCTTCCTTGACCTTGATGTTGATGAAGCCCTCAGAAGCTATTGCTCCCTTGCTTGTTGAAGGTGACAAGAATGGAATGACTGAGATATTCGTGTGGTTGAAGATGAGCTTCAAACACACTAACAAATGGATATGAAATGCTTATGGAAGTGGGGGTGCCAAAGGTGCGCCGGTATCTCTGTAGCATAAGTTTCCACAAATGATCGATATGAAATGAAGAAGGAGAGGGTGGTATTTATAGAAAAAGATGAGGGAAGATCAATGGTTTAGAAGAAACAAAGAGAAGATCAACGGAGGAGGGTTGTTGAGGAATGTGCAACAAATGGAAGAAAGACATGTGTCATTCGAAAAGCAGCTTTGTGAAGTTAACTCCTCTCTTGATGAGGATGAGATTTGATTTTCTTAATTTAAAATTTATTTTTCTAATTTAACAGAAAGTTTGTTTTAAACATGCTTTAAAACTACTTTTGCTTTTGTATGACAAGAGGATAGTATTTTTAGAAGATAAGAATGATTTTTAAAGATAAGAATGTATAATTAAATAAAAAGATTTAATTAATTATTTTGTAGATAAATGAGAGGAATAAAATATAAGAATATATTTTATTTTTGTGAAGATATTTGAGGAATAAAATAAAATATAAAAAAATATATTTTATTTAATGGAGAACTTAGATTTTATTTTAAATAAAATTTGCATTTTATTTAAATTTGGAAGAATAAAAGGTTTAAATTAAATAATTAAAATTATTTAATTATTATGAATCAGATAAATAAATGAATTTATTTATTTATTGATAAAAGAATGTGAATGATGAAATAAATATAAAAATATTTATTTAAGTAGAGTCATGCCAATTTTAGGTGTATACAAAAGTAATTTATAAAGAATATTACTTTAATATTTGTCTTACAATAGGTCCTACAGCTTTTCCTTCTGATTTGCCTAATCTTACCTCTTTTGATTTTCTTTTACAAAATAATAATACAAGACTTATTTTTATCCATATCTTCCTAAAAGAAAGAAAACTAAAAAAAGAAATATATTGTTTTCTTTACTTTGTTTTAACTGCATAAATAATAAATATTTATAACCAATTTATAGGATATTGCTTCAAATTTACAAAAAGAAAGAGGGCCGCCATTGTGAAGATTTCTTGCCAATTCCAAACTGGGTAAGTGATAAATTTAAAGGGTTTTTTCTCCTTATATTCTCATATATGTCTAAAAATATTCTCATATATGTCTGAAAATATCAAAAACCCAGATCATATATTTTGAGATATGATTTAAATGCATGACTGCTATCTTCATTTTTTGGTGTATTGTGCCTATGACTATTCCTCAAAACATGTACACTGGGTTGGTAAGAAATTTAAAGGGTTTTTTCATATTATTGTCATCTCATCTTTATCCAAAAATCACAAAAATCCAGATCATATTTGTTGAGATATGATTAAAACACATGACAACTGTCTTTATTTTGCAGGGTCTTTATGTGACACTATTGCTCTTTCAGACTCTTTCCACAATCCTCTTGAGACTTGGGGGCAGCATGATGAGCTCAACCCTTGTGAGAGCCCATTCTACTCCACATGTTATGATATGTCATCAGAAAGCTACATGACTTATCCTATACCTGCACATGAAACAAACAGATTAGAATAAAACATTGAAATTCCATGATTGTTTCTTTCTTAGCTCTTCTTGCATGTGGATGATGTTCATTGATCAATGCATTATAAACAAAATGTTATGCCTCTTCTAATAGGATATAGAGATCTCATAACCAGAGTTCTAATAGGACCTTCCCACATTTTTGTAGGTTCATGTCGAGATTGGGAGCAGGAATAGAAGACAACTTGAAAGATTGAAGATCTTCAAGGAAATGATGGCTATGACCTTCTCTTTCTTATCCTGAACAACACTGCTATTATCACTGAAACACAATAACTATGCAAATAACTTATAACAAAAGAATGTTAACCTTCATTCTAAAAATGAATTTGTTGCATCAACTCTACCAATTTTGAGTTGTAAGTGAAAAATGGCTACAATAACTATAAGATATACATACAGTATGCCTTCATTTGCATCCTTTTCTAAAATGTAAATGTGTGAACAATAGAAGTTTCTTTCTATGGATCTCATTAAGCCATCACAATCTCATGTTTTGTTGGTTGGTCAATCTGATGGATAGAAAGAGTCAGGTCCTTCTAACAAGAAACAAAGAAATATAACAAAAATCCACATAGAGATTAAGCACGAAACTCATCTAAGAAGGAGAAGGGCCTACTTGTGTTTATTGTAAGAAATCAAGGTAATTTATATGCACCAAACAAATGAGAGGGGGGTGAATCAGCTGTCCCAAAAACTTAAACACTTTTTGCAATTAAACATTCATCACTTATCCACAATTATTATGATTTAACAATGAGTGCATGAAAATAAAAACTTAACTATGGATACAACATCAAACACAAGAGACACCAAATTTTATGTGGAAAACCCCAAGGTGGGGAAAAACCATAGAGAACATTAGCTCTCAATATACGTTGCAATCTTGAAATAATGATGTTCAGGCTTGGTCACTCCACGGGCCTAAACATACTGGCTCACTACCTCAACCCTAAACCTAGAAAGATTACAATAAGGGTTGTTAAACCCTACTAGTGGCTCACTTTCGGCTCACTACCTTGATGGCAAAAGCTTGCTTCCAATTAGGTTACACGTGAAAACTGAATATTGCTTAAGCATCTGCCACTATGCTAGGTGCAGTCATTTAATAGCTGAATTCTAAATCCCAACTCTTCATATTCACTAATTTTTGTCACTGCTCTATTATTCACATATTCCCATCACACCCATGCGTTCTCTATTCTATTTTGCCTCTACTATTCTCAATCTCTTTTCTACTCTGCCTTTTTAACCTTTCTTATTATCTTCCCATCTTCACTCAAGGATAACTTTTCCATGATTCAACTACAAGTATTTATACACTAAATCAACCTTGGAATGATCATCAAGATTGGCATTACAATCATCAACCATTGGAACAATCTCCAAGGTCGGCATTACAAACATTGATAAAATAGGTCTTGACCTATTACAAAATTATGCAAGGGAGATGAAGTAAAAGGGCATGTGGATCATGCTTCACCTTAGCTGGGACTCAAACACAATCTTCCATGCTTCAACACATTTTCAAAATCTGTAAGAGATCTTTGCAATCACTAGGATCAACCAGGTTGGCCAAACTGGTTACACAACATGCTATCCGGAAGTAATCTTCAAACGCCTTCATAATTCTTCTATTTCAACCAATGAAATGATAGGAACATGATCAGGAGGTATCCACAAGCACGTTATAATCATTAGGAGCAACCACACAACCTTTAACCACTTTAACGATAAGAATCTTCCTACTAGAACACATGAACTTTACTATCTTTGACTGTTATAAAAGAAAGACATCTTGCGGACCACCAAACCATGAACCATTGCAACTGTAGGAACTTGTCACATCCCAAACTTCCTTCTAGAACCATAGAGAAAAATACTTTATTATGGAGGAATGTGGAGAAAAATACTTTTTCCCTGTCCCAACTGAACTCACTGAGAAAGCAGGTTTCTCTCTAGTTAGCACAATTCACTCAGATCTTCATGTGGAGAGTTTAAATCTGGAATGTAGCATCCTTAATCATACCTCTAACTTACTTCCAATCTACAGACTATAATCTTCAAGAAAAAAAATGTGGAGTAGTTTATAAGACTGTTCTTCAGCACACAACTCATTCTCTGTACTGCACTTCTCTGTAACTCACTTGTTTCTTTCAGAGAGGCTAATTTTATCAATATCCTCAACATACAAGTCTTCTAAACAAGTAATAGAATAATATATAGTTGGCACCAATGACAACAATGACATGTTGACATCAATGACAATACTGATTAGGCACATACTTGCATCAATCTCTCCCTTTTTCATTGATAGAAACATATGATGTGAAAAACTGCAACAGCCATTAAGACAAGATTATCCCCCTTTCTCTTTACACACCTGCACTATTTTTTTCTACAAGATTCTCCCCCTTTCTCTTTACACATCTACACTCTTTGTCTCTCTAAGTTTTTTCACATGACTTCTCTCCCCTTTTGACATCAATGGCAAAGGGCACATACTTGCACTCTTCTACTCTGATCCAATCTCTCTTCTAAACTTTCATCAACTGACTACTCCCCCTTACTTGTTGCTTTCCCAGACTATAACTTTGGTTCTTCATGTGAAGTTCTCTCATTCATTCTTTTTCAATTCTCACCTTAGGATCTTACTGCTACTATATTGTTTCCTCTGTCAGCAACGCTATAGTACTTACTGCTCTTTATTAGAAACTCATATTAACATCATCTACCTACTTCCCCTGAGAGGTAGCTTTATAATCCTCTTGACTTCAACAACCATCTCTGATTACTACCTGCACTGCTACACCTTTTTTTTTTTTTTTTCTCTAACTACTCCCCCTTAGGAGTACACATCAAACCGTATCTAGCTCACATGCTATCACTTTTGGAGTAACATATCTTATCTTAAAGCTTCAGACTTGACTCTGACTGCAAATTTTCTTTTGCAAGCTTCCCTTGTCATCAGTCTAGTTGAAACAATGTATTCTTCAACCTAGAATTCAATAAAGTGGTCATCACATCTGATTTGAAATCCTTATGTACTACAAAGGCTAGAGACAAATTAATAGCATCCATTTATGCCATCAGAGCAACATTTTCCACTTGCGAGTACCTTTTACACACAACATTGCCTTATTCCTCACCACTTCTCTATTCTCATTCAATTTAATCTTTGATCTTGAGACAAGTTCCCAAGTTTGATTCTTCATATTTTGCATTAATTCCTTTTTCCATTGCCTTGCATACCTCATCCATAAATTCAATAGAGATTTACTTGTTCATCTAGAATTCTTTTTCTTTGCCAATGTACCTTAGATCTTTTTACCAAAGAACTGGTCTTCAATATGGTACTTCTACACAATCTCTAGGGATCTCAAGAATTCTTTCCAGAACTTCTTCTTCTTCAACTTGATTGTCTTCTTGTTCAATAGGTCCATTTGATTCATAGATACTCAAATATGATATTATTTCTCTGACTTTATCAACCTTCACATTGGCACTCTCAATGATCTTTCCTAGACTCTTATTGTAGCACTTTTGACTTGAATTTTGTATTGAATGTAGATAGCAGAATGTACATCTTTTCTCCAGTATACATCCATTAGGTCACCTTCCTTCATCATTAATCTATCAGCCTCTTGGATTGTCCTATACTTTCTTTCAACAACTTCATTCTACTTCCTAGTAGATGATTGTCTCTTTATCCCTAGTTATTTAAAGAAAATATTGAATTCATTTTATGTGAACTCACCTCCACTGTCAGACCTTAAGCATTAGATCCTCAGTTGTATCTCATTCCCAAATCATTGCCTTGAAAGTTCATTTAGTTCATAATCATTCAACTCTGAGTTCATCTGTAGATTTTCAAACCATTTCCAAAGTAAACTGCTCTGTACTGAAAACAATCTTGAACTTCTGTTACTCATTATTCTCAAGCCAATTATCAAGATCAGACAAACTTATGGATGTAGATGTAATCACTAATCAATAACCATATGCCAAAACTACTTAATATTATCTTCAACAGTAGACCCAGGCGGACCAGAATATCAGAGCCTTGCCTCTTGATTTTATTAGTTAGATACTTAGCCAAAATTCATGACTTGTCATCTTGTTCCTTAAGTACATACATGGCCAATTCACTTGTCACATCATAACACCCAATGTGCACCATATGAGACTCTAGAATTCATATCCAACAATCATCATTGACTTCTTAACATACCTTCAGAACCGCAAATCAAAATACTCAATAGCAGAAGAATGCAGACCAAAATACTCAGATGATTTACACTATTTTAGGGTTAACTCTTTTCATCCGGACATAGACAATTCACCATGTGACTTTCAGAAGAAGTTAGAAATTTGAACACTGGAAAATATGTTCACCAAATATCTACGAACAACATACCTGAACCACATATAATGATCTTCAACTGCTGAGACATACTGATCCAATCTCTATCACTTACTTTGTATACTACTCATACTTAGTCACTTTGGCCTTCCGGATCAGAATCCTTTTATGTCTTGATCTACAGAGTTCCTTTCAAGTGTTTTGCCATATAAATTTTCACATTATATCTTTGTGCTGAATCTTAGCACTGACTATCTGGCTAAGGGATTTAGAATTTTCAATACAACTCCCCCTGAGCCAGAGTTCCTAGTTTACTTCTCGGAGGAAGTATCTGTTCCAGAATCTAGTGCAGACTCATCTCTAACTTCATTTACTTTTTTCTTGACCCGAACCTTGTTCATCTCCTTTTTGACTTTTTCCAGATCAACTTTTTCCACTAGTTTCTTCAATTCTTCTTGATTATCCTTCTTCATGTTCTTACTTCTGTAAAATCTTGCAATATGTCTAGGCTTGTTGCAATTGAAGCACATAGTATTTTTCTGACCATTGTTCCTTCCATTCATCCTTGACCTGCATAGGTTAGCCTTACACCCAAATTTCTTGCATGTATAATAGTGTCCACTGAAGGATTCAATTGTCCTATTCTTTCCATAGTTGTTTCTCACTTGACTTCTACACTCATTATCCCCATGTCCCATTTTATAGCATGCATAGCACCTAATAGAATTCTGACTCACTTTACTTCTACATACAACATCTCTATGACCAACTTTATTGCATGTGAAACATTTACCTTTGAAAGATTGATCATTCCTTCCATTGTTGATACCTTTTTTAATATGATTTCTATATTCATTTTCTCTATGACCAATTTTCTTGTGATTGAAACACTGACTAGAGAATGATGGAATATTTTGATTCATTTTACTCCTACACTAAGTAGCCTTATGACCAAACTTATTGCATGAATTATAATAACCATTGAAAGATGAGTACCTTTGAGCAATTGGTTGCCTAACTGGTGGTCTTCTAGGTCTGTTCCTTCGATTCTAAATTTGTTTTTCTTTGTTCTTCTTGATCTCAGCATTTGTAAGGATCTGACTCATCCTATATCAAATAACATTAAACTCTGATTTCAAAAATACCAATGAATAAAAATTTTGAACTGACAGATGTAGGAAATGTGAAATTCTTCCAGAAGTGCTTAATGCATTATATCAAAATGCAATGAAACTTGAATTTAGTTTCCTAGAATCTTCAGGTTCTTCAAAGATTACAAATTTTAAATCTAGTGAAGAGAGAATACATTACGAGGGAAGGTACATTATGTAAGATAACCAAGAAGAACAATGGATCAGTTCATACCTTAAGTCATGCATTACATCCTGCATTCTTTTTTGATAGCTTGCTTCTCCTCTAGTAACTGTATCCTTATCATCTGCACAAAATTAACTTAACAATCTCATGTTAACACAACTCAGTAATCACTACTCAGAGAATTAAGATCACGATGCTAATTGTAGGACTCCCTACATCTAGGGGACCTAAGTACCGGGGGCATCCTTCGCCATCCAAACTGCCTACATACCCTGTATCCATGGGATCAAGGCTCCCTCCTTAGGATGTGACTAACGCGGGGAATGTGAACATGTAGTTCTATTTTGCACTATGTTTGATGTAACTGTGAGCAGGTACCCAGCCCTTTCTAGGGTTATTCCCTGCCCCAGACAATTCTTCGTCGACTGCCACCCACTCGGTGAAACAGGGATGGAAGTTAGTCTACTACCACAAACACCTAAAGGGGTGTTTGTCAGTTAGTCCTAGTGTGGAGGTATCCTTATAAGGTGTCTACCCATGAAATCTAATTTACTCCCCCAAGCCAACTTAGGTAATTTTCATGACTAAGTCCATTCCTGATCCCCTAGTACTTTCACCATGATCTACGAGGGTGAGGTGAGAGCATATGATAGATAGCATTTCTAGATCGGCCTAGTTGCCCTATCTGACATTTCACATGTCCTCCCCGATCTATACTCGCATGTCAATAAACCTCATTTTCTGTTAGTATGCTTGAAGTGTTTTCCAAATGAGCATCATGGTAATCATTATTTCAATAGACTTTACCTAACTAAATTGAAAGAAGAACTTGCATAAAGAAAAGATACTAGTTTATAGGACATTAACGGGAACAACTAGATTGAGAAAGTATCATATATAGAACAATATCAACATATACAAAACTAATAGTGTTAAGACCACTCATAAAATTAGGGTTAACTAATAACTTTGCTCTTCAAATACAATTCCAAATACAATATGAACAAATTCTGAATAATCCTTGGGAAGCAATATGACTTTTGATGAACAAATAAACTTAACAAGCTTGCTAATTCATAAATTAGATATTATCTATATAATTTTATATTATGAAAAGAGTGTTATCGACCAAGGTAGCTCAAGCAAATTTTATATTTCATACTTAGAATTCTAATCCCACATAATAATATTTATCTAATTCTTAGGATTCTTCTAACAATTTATAGTGTAGAAACAAGATTCAACCATGCGGCATTTTTGCATACATTCACAAACCAAATTACTCACTCATACTTTCACATTCCTGATTATTCATACAAATAATTCACTTCAAGTTATTCGTAAACATAAACTAGAAAGGATACTCAAGCTTTCAATGTAAGATCATATGATAATTAAGAAATGATTTTTAATATGGAACTTGTTTGTGAGAAAGATGCTATTAAGATTTGAATGCATCTTAGGTTCCCCTACTCATGATTATGGAAAAGGAGGTTATCCCAAATTATAGGGACATGATTAAATAGCAACATTGGAACAATAGTTTTCAAGGGTCAAGTCAAAGGGAACTTTTACATGGTATCATACTTCACCAATGCTATTTGTGTGACCATGAGTTTTCCTCCTCCCCTTACAAATTAGAGACTCACTCTACAATCTCACTACACATTAACTTTAGAGAGCTTCATGACAATAATTATGATAGTGTAATTGTAGTGGTAAGTGTACCCTATAGCATAATAGAATTCACAAGAAACATATGGTTCTTATGCACTTGATGCTAGCAAATAACTCAGAGCTATATTCAAAGAAAACTCTCATATAAGTTGAAGGTACAATAATTGATTCCCACATTATTTCGAAGGATGTGCTTCCATATGAAATATATTTTCAACAGTCTAATTCATTACATCAATATTAAGTAAAAGATAGGGAGAATTCTATCTAAGCTATTAAAACTCATAGGTGAAAATTACAGTTTCATGTCAATCCCTACAATTGGTAACATGATTAAGTTAAAACACCTCATAGATGTTATGATACTAAAGGGAGGATAAGGTAATAATTCCTCCTTTAGAAAAAAAAAGTTAAAGATCTCACATATAGACATGATGAGAAGCCCCTAGATGACAAGTACAATAGATAGGGTCTATTTGTTGAGGATGTAAGGATTGCTTGTGATGGAGAAGTAAATCAATTCCACCAATACCATTGACATCAAGAAAATTTATTTATGAGCTAGATGGTAAATTATCACTTATAGATCCACAAAAGAATAGTTATAAGCAAGGGCATTGCCAAGTAAGCTACTGTAAAAAATTTGTAGTGATTCAAAATTTATTTTGAGAGGCGTGAAGTTAGGGTGCACCACTACTGGGTCCTCTTCCCTAAGCTACAAAGAAAATTTATCACAATTTGAAATCATTCAAGAGATAATTTGTGCATAAGTTTTTGTTAAGGTTGTAATGACTGAAAGTAGCAAATGGCTGATGGATGCTGGGTAGGAGTTGGTTCATGTACCAAATAGGTCAACTCAAGTGCTAAAGCAATACAAGATATACACTTTTATTCCCTTAAAGTAATCCATTAAAATCTGGCCTTCAATGCTAAGAAATATCATGGTTAAAGAGAGAAACATCATACACTAGATATATATAAAAATATAATACTTCCTAGAGTATTTTAGAAACTGCCACAAATTTCCCCATGTATCTACATGCATTCATGTGTGACATGTGTAGGACACACACGCATGTAGCCACAATCAAACCAACATGGATGTACACCGTGTGAACATGTACACTGTGCATCAGCTCTGCATGGGCTTTAATTTAATAGTCATATGGCCATGCACAATTTTTTTTAAAATAAAATAAAATCAATTTTTTTTAAGGTTGAATCAAATGGAAGGGAGAATTTTCAATATACTGTAAATTCTAAAGGATTGTAGTAAATATATATATTTTAGCTTTTGATGCTTCTTCTTTACCCACAAACTCTCTCTCTCTATATATATATATATATCGTTCTTTCATGTAGTCAAACACTTTATGAGCATATATCAAACTTCTGCGCTTGACATACATGTTAATATGCTTATTCTGAAAAGTTGTGCCTGTGGCAAATGCAAATTGCCTGTGAGGGATGAAAGAGTGGACTTTTTTTTTTACTTTGTGAAAGTGCGTTCTTGAAAATGTAGGTTATTAGACGAAAAATATTAAGTGTTTCACATTTGACAAAATCTCATACAGTGTTTCACCAAATGCAATGAACGAGCCTCCAATCCGTTCAATTCACATTTGCCAGCGTGCTCCCAGCTCGTGCCAAAATGGCGTGACTGGCTATGTAAAGACCAACTCCTCAACTTTGGTGAGCACCTTGTGCCAACGTCTTCCCTGCCTATGCCAAAATGGTGCTTAAGAATAGAGTATGGGTTTAGAGCATAACGGAAGGGGCGATTTTGGCTAGCACGTCAAAATCCTTCAAAGAACTATCACCTCAGGGAATGCAATGATTGCAGGATTTCACAAGATGGCTTGAAAAAGGCTTTTAAAACTTTCGAGCAAATACAATTAGCCGGTGTAAGGCAAAAAACCAAAACCTATGCCAAAGTCTTCCCTTCCTGTGTCGAATGGGTGATTAAGAATAGGGTATGGACTTCTGTCAAAGCATGATGGAAGGGGAAATTCTTTTCAGATATTATGATTGAAATTGCTCTAGTGGACCAATAAACACATCATGGAAGTATAGGCAGAACACATGGAATCCCTAAAAGAAGTATGATTGCAAGATATGCACAATATGGATTTGATAAAAATGCTTTAGAGACATTCAATTGGATTCCACGACTTGCCTACATCAATCATGACAGAAAGGAGATCTTTGTCAGCTCTTGTCATTGAGAGCGACTTGGTAGACCTGCATGTGAAATGGAAAAGTATAGACAATGCACTCAAACTGTTCGACAAAATGCCTAAAAGAAATTATGGTCTCATAGACTACAATGATCAAGGGATATGTGAATCGTTAGATGAAATCCCTCAAGAAGCGTTGCCCCCTGAAATACAATGATTACAAGACCACACAAATTGGATTCGTTGAAATGGAGTTAGGGACTTTCAAGCCAATGGATTTAGCAGGCGTAAAATTAGAAATCAAAACCTTGGATAGCGTACTATGCCCAAAATGGCACTCAAAATAGGGTATGGACGTCTATCCAAGCATAATGGGAGGGCTTTTGGTGAGAAGAGGTAATTACAAGTGCCCTGGCCTATGTGAGAGCTTCAGAATAGGGTATGTAAGAAACACAAGCTTTATCAGATGTAAACCATAGGCAATGTAAAGGTGTACATAAAGCACGTGAATTGTATGAACCAAAATGACAACTTCATAAACTATCAACCATCACAATTAAAATTATGCATCAATTCTCTCTTACTAGACTACTATAAACAACAAGCATACTAGTACAACAATTCATCTTAATAAAAAAAATAGAGAATTCAAAGGAAAGGAATCAAGATTGGGGAGAGGAGAGTTCTTATAGTTTACTCCAGCCCTCCAAACAACAGATGAGCCCCCTCTTCCTTACAATTCTAGGCATTTTATAGAAAAAGTCCATTCTCCATCTCTGTTTTTTAATGATCCTCCACTCTTTTTGTTTAATGGTAATGCATCCTCCACTCTTTTTGTTTAATGATAATGCATCCTCCACTTTCTTTGTTTAATGATAATGCATCCTCCACCTTCTTTGTTTAATGATAATGCATCCTCCACCTTCTTTGTTTAATGATAATGCGTCATCCACTCTTGTTATTTTAATGATAATCTTATCCTCAATTTTTTAATGGTGTCCATATTATTTGTATTTTTAATTTTCAAATGAGAATGCAAAAATTGAGTTGTGACAGCATTCCATTCTTGTTCTATTTTAGAACTTTCACCTTTCTCATATCCCAAGCCTTCTTTGACATTAGGACTCTTCTGACTAGCAATCATCTCATCAAGTTTTCCAGAGCTGCTATTAAACTTTTCTTCAAAATTTTTTGCTTTCTCCAGGTCTGACTTCAGGATCCAAATTTCCTCTTCAATCTTAGCACATTTTTTTGATTTGTCTTCTACCAACAGATTTAGATCTTCTTCTTTTTCTCTTTCAACAACTTCCATTTTCAAATCATTCAAGGTTTCATTTGCTGATATTAGTTGTTCAGTAACCTCCTTATATTTTTCTTTAAGCTTCTTGACTTGCTCTCTTAATTTTATGATACATTCATCTTCTTCTTTAATATTCTCCTTTAGATCTCCAATTTCTTCTTTAGTTATTTCTTGGTCTTCAAGAGAAACCTTTATGTACATCTTCCCATATCTACCTCAAGATGTTAAGCTTACTTCCGAGGAATTTGGCTTTGATACCAATTGTTGTTATGCGCTGGACAACGGAGGGGGGTGAATCAGTTGTCCCAAAAACTTAAACACTTTTTGCAATTAAAATCAACAATTATTATGATTTAACAATGAGTGCATAAAAACAGAAACTTAACCATGGATACAACATCAAATACAAGATACACCATATTTTACGTGGAAAACCCCAAGGTGGGGAAAAACCACAGAGAGGATTAGCTATCAATATATATTGCAATCTTAAAATAATGATGGTTAGGCTTGGTCACTCCATGGGCCTAAACATACTAGCTTACTGCCATGAAGAACAACTAGGTCTAGCAGGCTGATTACCTCAACCCTAAACCTAGCAAGATTACAATAAGGGATTTTAAACCCTACTAGCGGCTCACTGCCTTGATGAAGAAAGCTTGCTTCCAATTAGATTACACATGAAAATTGGATACTTCTTAAGCATCTGCCACTATGCCAAGTGTAATAATTTAATATCTAAATTATGAATCCCAACTCTTCATACTCACTAATTTTTGTCACTGCTGTATTATTCACCTATTCCCATCACACCCATGCGTTCTCTATTATGTTTTGCCTCTACTCTTCTCTACCACTTCTCTGCTCTTCCTTTTAGAACTTTCTTATTATCTTCCCATCTTTGCTCAAGGACAACTTTTCCACAATTCAACTAGAAGAATTTATACACTACATCAACCTTGGAATGATCATCAAGCTCTGCATTACAATCACCAACCATTGGAACAATCTCCAAGGTTGGCATTACAAACATCTACAAAATATGTCTTGACCTATTACAACATTATGCAAGGGAGATGAAGTAAAAGTGCACGTGGATCACGCTTCACCTTAGCTAGGACTCAAACACGATCTTCCACACTTCAACATGCTTTCACAATCTTTAAGAGATCTTTGTAATCGTTGGGATCAACTAGGTTGGCCAAACTAGTTACACAACACACTATCCAGAAGTAATCTTCTAACACCTTCATAATTCTTTCATGCGGACCAATGTAATGATGGGAACATGATCAAGAGGTATCCACAAGCACGTTATAATCATCAAGAGAAACCACACAACCTTTAACTACTTTATCCATAAGAATCTTCCCACCAAAACACATGAACTTTACTATCTTCAATTGTTATAAAAGAAAGATAGCTTATGGACCACCAAACTATGAACCATTGCAACTGTAGGAACTTATCATCATCCCAGACTTCCTTCTAGCACCACAGAGAAAAATACTTTATTGTGGAGGAATGTAGAGTAGAATACTTTCTCGCTGTCACAACTGAACTCACTAAAAAAGTAGGTTTCTCTCTGGTGAACACAATTCACTCAAATCTTCATGCGGAGGGCTCATATCTAGTGTAGCATCTTTAATCATACCTCTAACTTACTTCCAATTTGTAAACCACAATTTTCAAGCAGAAATAAATGTAGATTAGTTTACTGGACTGTTCTTTAGCATGAACTATTCTTCAACATACAACTCACTATCTATACTGCACTTCTTTGTAACTCACTTGTTTCTTCTGGAGAGGCTAATTTTCTCAATATCCTCAACATACAAGTCTTCTAAACAAGTAATAGAATAAGATATAGTTGACAACAATGATATGTTTACATCAATGAAAACACTGATTAGGCACATACTTGCAACAAAGGCATGATGAACATAATTTTTTTAAGAAATAGATTGATGAATTGAAGCATCCTTTTACAAAGAATAGCATTCAATTGCTTGCATCTTCTTCTTCTTATTCTACATATAAACAATCAAGATCTTCTAAAATAGGTCATGCAATAAAAGATAATAAGGAACACAAACAAAAAGGCGAAGCACTTTGTGTAAGTACAAGTTCTGGATCAAGTAAATTGCTTCTTGATTCTTTAGCCTCTCATCATATGGCTTCATCTTAGTCTATGTTCTTTACTTTTGAGCCTTGTAATATGACACCTATATTGATGGGTAATAACACATATATGAATGTAATTGGGAAAGGAACTATTAATATTGGTGAAGGTACTTTCAATGATGTACTTTGTGTGCCTTCTTTGACCAATAATCTTTCCATATATCATATTACTCATAGTGGTGCAGGAAAGGTTGTGGAGTTCACACTTGATTTAGTTGTTATTACAGGCTTGGAGAGGACAAAGATTATTGCTACAAGGGTGGTTGATCATGCATCTCGGTTATATATCTTTTTTGTTTGAATCATATTTCTGAGGAGAAGTTTGGTCACTTGAACCTTGGTATTCTTTCATCCTCTTTGGCTCTTGAGATTTGTGCTTCACTTCTATCTCCTCCACCTCCTACTTCTTCAGAGTTCCATGATTTAGTTCAACAAGATATTTATTGTCTTTCAAATACAGCTTTGTGGGATGAGTATTTGATATGTATTTTAAATTTGTTTTGTGAGTCCCATCTTTTAGACTTGGAGGACAATATCAAGGACATTCATCTCCTCTTTGATGTTATCTCTTATGGAGTTGCATCATCTTCTTTAGATGTGATGAGGAAACCTTCATATCCTCTTGTTCTTTATTCTGCTCTTCACTTATCATAGTTTATCATTAACCTAGAGTATCTTGACCAACATTTGAATGACTCTTCTTTGTCTTTGAATCATGTTCTACATCAGTTTCCACCTAAACTAATATAACTAGTCTCAAAATAATATATGGATAATTCTCAAATTCATGCTCATTCGAGTATTCAAAATGATATTATAATAGCCTAGCATAACCCTCAACTATAATTATCAAAGCATGGATATAATTCATGAATATACAATCAATCATATAACTTATGATTAGCATCAATACATGATCAAACTCATTCCACTTCATCAACCCATTGCATACACACATACAAACCAACTATTTAACAAGCATCTATCTCAAAGCACTATAAGGCATAAGAATCGTATTCAAGAAGAGTATGATGAGAGTTGCAGAATGGTTGGTCCTTGCACATTCCCAAAAGTTTATCCTAATATCTAAATCTATCACTCATTACCATAGATTAGATCCATGGCTACAAAATTGACTTAGGTTGTTTTTATAGTCATAGATTTAAACCTCAAACTTTTAAATTCAAATTTTAAAGTCGTACCTTACCAACTCTTTCCTACTAGCCATTGTGAGCTTGCCTAGACAATATTTTGTGTGGATTTATGTGTTATCTTGTTGTATTTAAAGGTATTAATTCATTCATTTGAAATATGCTAGAAACTAGGAATCTTTAAAAGATAATTCACATGAGAGCATAATAGAGTATCCTAATTACATCTCCAACTTGAATCATAATTCTAGGCCAATTGCACACTTTCTTTTTGTCTTCAATCATTGAACAATTCAATAAATTCCCCATATGTTTATGTAAAAATCACCATTACATTTTATATTTCTAAATTTCAATTTGAAAGTACATTTTGAATTGTACTTTCCTATTTTTTTATGCCATTAGCTACTTGCAATCCTAAACTTCCTTTGAGGAGTACTTGTTTAATCCCTAACATGGCCACCCAATCCAATGAGATTGAGATCTATTTTGATGCTCATGTTGTGAACAACCAAGAGGATAATCAAGACTATGATCATGATGCTCATGTGGCAAACCAATATTTTGCAAATGATCTTTGCTAGTTTGGCCAATTTTGAAAATCCAACATACCTAACTGATATGGCTCACGTCAAGTTTACCAATAAGTCATTTGGAAGAGAGATCTTACAAGTTGTTAGTGCTAAATTTACTTCATCTATTGTGGTTAGTGTATCTACCTCCTCCCTCTCTTCCACCATTAATCCATCTTCTATCATTACTCCTTCCACCACCACCACTCATCATCATGGTGTTATCCTTACATCTACTAGTGTCCCACCACATAGCATCTTCCATTTTTTCACCTTCCAACCTCTATATTTCTCTCATCCTAACTACACTCCCCTTAAGATACTCACAATTCATATGATGTATTACACCTCTATGCCTACTTCATCTAACACTAGCCAACCTACGGCCAATCCTCTTAGTCCACCCACTCCAACTTCTAGCACTCTATCCCATGCTATGTTTATCCCCTATACATGCCTTTTGTGAGGCCCAGATTTTGCATGGATTTATTTACTGACAATACTTTTGGATATGACATTTTATATTATTACCATTACACACAATGTTGTTAGTAATATTATGTTACATTTGTATTTTATTGATTATTGATGATCTTGTATTTAATTATTAATTATGGTTTTAATTGTGTTATATAGAATTAGAAGTTTATAATTTTTGGTTACATGTTTATGATAGGTTCTCAACAAAGATAATTGTATATGTTAATACATTTTTTGGATGATTACATTTGGAAGGCTCCTAAGAAATCCACTATTGTGTTTTATCTGTGTGCCGTGTGATTATTTGCCCTTCAGTGATAATTTTATATAAAATAAAACTCGTATGAGCAGATTTTTTAAATATAAAAGATAAGTGACGAGAAGGGAAACCTAACCCTAGTTTTATTTCTCTCTATTTATTTATATTCTGAATCTAGTTTGGGGGTTTGTCGATAGCAAGGTTTCCCCTTAGCAAGGTTTCCCCTAACTTTGTGGAGGTTCGTCTTTCATTATCATCATAGAAATTTTTTATTTTTGCAGGAAAAGTTTTGAAAAAGAGAAAAAGGACAGAGCTAGCAAAAAAACATTTGGATAACAAGGTTTCTCCTAACTTTGTGGAAGCAAGAGGTAAGTTTTCATACCATTCTGAAAAGTAAGTAAATGAGTCATTTTAGATCAAAAAATAAATAGATTGGTTGTCTGTTTTTCTGAAGTATTTGTGTAAATGTGATTAAAAATATTTGGGTTATTTGGGGAGTTGATCTTTTCTTATTGGCTTAAGATCTGCCGGAAAAATATTTTCATTATATGATGGCATGCCCTGATTTGGGTATAGTGAGTCCCATTGACTCTCCCTCTAATATGGATTTTGTGAAAATTAATTTGTTTGTGAGTTGGTTTATGGGGTAGCTTGCTGTTGTGTTTTGTTGTGTGTGTGTTATGCGAGTAGTTTTCCTAGCTCTGTTGGGAGGTGTTGGGAGGTGAGGTGAGGTACCTTGGTCATGTGAACTTGTGAATATGTGATGTTGCAAATTTACACTTGATAGGGAAGATACATTCTATGAAAATGTTTGCTGTTAGTAAAAAAAAATTGATGGAAATTAATTTCCCATGGCTTATTGTAAAGACCTCTTTGTCAATCCTATATAAACTGTGTATTTGAAGAGAACCTTCTATTCTTGTGATTGTGAGTATGGTTGTAACTAACAAAACCTTTTTAAAAAAAAGTGAGTAGAAGTACTAAATGGAAATAAATAATAGTTAATGACAGAAAATTAGATTTCTTTCATTAGTTTCTATTACTTGTCATGTCATTTTTTTAATGTAGGCATATACAGGAAATATAAGAAATTTGTGTGTATGCATTGTAGTTCTGTGTATCTTCTCAATTTGTGAATGTAAACCAATTTAATAAGCATCTAAAATTTATGTTTGTAGGAGTATAATGGAATTGAATTGGTCTGTTTTCTTCATTATTGCACATTGATCACCACAGAAAACTACAAGCAAATTTGTACATCTATGGAATTACTGTGTTATGTACCCTGTTTGTTCAGCTAGAAATAATTTATAGATTAAAACTCTTGCTCATTACTGTGTTCATATATTCTTTATATTATCAATTGAATTTGTAGATTTTTATACAGAAGAACTCAGAAATCCAATTGATATATAACCTATATTTTTTCATCCCTGTTTATTTTACCATTGTTTTATAGATTAAAACTCTTGCTCATTACTATGTTCATTTGTTATTTATTTGAACTGTATACAGATTCATATGCACATGCATATATTCCTATATATATGTTTATTTATATTCTTGATGCTTGTATATTTTCTGTACAGATATATAAATATATTGACTGTACAGCTGTGGGAAGCGGCCAAGGAGGCCGTGGGAAAGCCCCACCGCTATGGCCCTCTTGTGGCAGCCGCCTCCGCTTTTACATCTTATTGTTTTTTTGTTTTATATAAAATTTTTCTATTTTAATTTTTTTCCCCTCCCCCTCCCCTACAATTTATTAAATCTGTTTTTGATACAGATTTAATCCTGTATTTCCTTAGACTCTATCAACATATAGAATTAATATATTCTGTTCAATTTCAATCCATAGATCCTGAAGCATCAACAATATACAGGGTATATTTGGTAGACTGTGCAGATATATAATTAATTAAATAAACATTGCTTTCAGAAAATAAAAAAAACAACCATAACAAAAAAAATATATATATAACTAAAATAATTAAAACCCTCAGAAACTAGTCATATATAGATTATATGTGTAAGCCCCACTAAGAAAACTTGGGGTTTCTGGATCTCAGATTTTCTGCAACCTTTTGTACCCTGCAATCAAACTCCAGCTAAATATCTCTTCCTTCCTCTTAGCACCTACATGCATAATATCTTCCTGGTGAATCCTGCAGCTGCAATAAAAATGAGAGATGTAGATTAGGGAGAAAATTAAAACAAGGTAGTGTAAAACTTGAATTTTTATACACTTTTGATATCATTTTAGCAAGTTTTAATAGTTACTAAAATTACACCTCCACAACTCCCTATTTTCTAACTAACCTGATTTAAAATGAAATTAATGTGTAGTAGTTTAATTAGAATTTCAGATTTTGTTTTATGTGGAGAATCTTGTATGATATTTAAAATCAGAAAGTTATTGTATAATTATTAAATCATATGATTTTATTTAAATGTTAATTTTTTTCTTGTCTCTATGAAATGAAGTTTTATTTCAATTTAGAAATTAAAAGCTTTAGACTCTAATTTTATTAAAAATATAGAAATGTTATGATTATTTACTTATTTTATACAGTTTAATTAAGCTAGGCCTTTTATTATTTAATTTCTTAAATATAAGATATTTAGGAAAATAGTCATCTCCTTTTCATAATTGTAATTATGGATTCATTTATTTGGTCCATGACTACACTTAAATTATTCTGTTCATAAATTGCAATTAGGTTGCAATTAAAAATGACTTTAGATGTAAGATGGAACCTAGTGGAAAATTTAGACATTTAAACTGACCCTAGAACATATTAGACTAGCCATGTTAAGTTAGTGATACCTCAACCCTCTACTTTGAATACCTACTGAAAATTCATTCTATGAGTTGTTCCCTCTCTACCACTCGCTTTTGTTTCCTTTGACCTTCTCTTTGTACGGCTTACATGCACTCGATTCAGTACAACTGTGTCATATGCATTTCATGTGCTTCTAAGAATAGAAATGGTTTTTTATTATTGTGTTATTTTAAAAAAAAAATTGCATTGTGTTTGTACCTATTCATACTTGTGTGTACGGGTGGGCATGACACATTTAAATACTTATCTTTCCTCTTCTATGCATATTTCCCAACCTATGGTATAATTTATCTTTCTTAGCTATCATACTTATTCTTATATACACCATAGTGGCCCCCAACCTTCATTAGTTATCTCCCATTTTCCATCCTAGATGTACTAATTCACAAGATAGATCAAGTAGAAAAAGAGTGGATGTTAAACCAAATGGACAAGATAGTTTGGACTTCAAGGATGATACACACACACCCCTATCACATGAGATTGTTATACATGAACCCCTCCCTATGGGCTTTGCATCACCACAATTTTTAATATATGATGGCAAAGATGACACAAACACACATTTGACATTTTTATAGTTGCATGTGTAGACTTCCTATACCAGGATAAATTATTAACAAAGTTATTTCCATGGACAAACTATAATCATATTTGTCCTTAGATTTTATAATAATAAATTTAATATCTAGACAAACCATGATGTATTATTAAAATTATAAAGTCATATAATCCTACACAAGAGTGCATCATTTATTAACATGTAATGATATTAAAGTATTCTATCAAAATGGGCCCAAAACTAAATAGAAATTGGCCTGGGTAAGATAATTTTTCCATTACAATAAGCCTAAAATAGGTGCATGTGTATGATTACATTTTGTGTTCAAGATTGGTTACAAGATAACTAATGTCCTCCTCGAATTATCCTTCTACTTATGTTTATTCTTCTAAAGGCAGCTTCATAGATCTATCAAAGGGTTCATCCCCTCATCTCCTTGATGTGCACTAGCTTGATGCATGTAGGAAACCTCCAAACCTTACGAATTGTGTTTCTTTTCATTCAGATTAGTGCTTTAAGATGGCAGCATTTCTTTTTCTAGATTTACAGTTTCTATGTTGGCCATTTGTAACTCATCTAGTTCTCCTACATGTGAGTTCTCTACTAGGGCATCATATGCAAAGATCTTGGGCTCTTCTTTGAAACACTGCTCTTCCCCTATGATGGCACACATGACTAACCTAACTAGAGTAGTCATAAGGTGTACTAGCTAATTTAGTACTAGGATGAACACCATTACAACCCTTTTATATATACACATCATATATTTACTTTCTTCACCCAACACAACATAACTACGCACCTAAATAAACAAGTATTCATGTATTCAATAAGTTCAATCCAACAATGTAATAAGGTTCATCATATATTTACTTTCTTCACCCAACACCACATAACTACGCACCTAAATAAACAAGTATCCATGTATTCAATAAGTTCAATCCAACAATGTAATAAGGTCCATCATATATTTACTTTCTTCACCCAACACCACATAACTACGCACCTAAATAAACAACTATCCATGTATTCAATAAGTTCAATGCAACAATGTAATAAGGTCCAGTATAATTTTTTTACATATAATGTTTAAAAAACACTGCTGGGGCAATTACAACTTAATTCTTCACATAAGTAGGCTAAGTTCTGACAATTAAAAGGTTGACTGTTTACATATCTCACTGGGTTCTATGGAGGTTCAGAAATTCAGTCTGAGTATCAACAATTTTGTTGAGTTTGAGAGTTTCATAGTAGAGCTGTGAATTTTTCAAGTGATGAGTTTTTCTATTTTGTATCTGTGTTCTGTGAACTTTTCTTTAAAGACATATTTGTGAAGGCTGTTATCAGAAATTCTAATTCTGGTTGTAAGCTATGTTCCCCTCTACTTTAATGAAAACAAAACTATAAATATTATCATCTAGAATAGAGGGATTTTCTTTTCTGCTCTAGATTTTCTCTTTCCTTAGGTATGTCCTATACCACACTATTGTATCCTTTTTGCAGAGATTTTGCATCGAATTCTCTGCTTCTTGAATAGAAAATAATGTTGACAACATCCATGCTTTGTGATTGCATCTCCTTTCTATGAGTTATGGCTTTCTCTCTGTAGTTGAGTTTGTTTAACATTGGCTTTATCTCAGTAAATGAAATGTAATCTTACCTTTCTACAGTTCACCTTTTGCCACCATAATCATTTAATGATTTTCATTTTGGCTTCACATTATAGAATTAGAATCAACAATTAGAACTATATGCCTATCTTTTCCTTTTTTGATCCCTTGGCTTTTTTCATGAAACATGAATTTTCTCACATATAAATTTTTTTACAATCAAAATTGTTAAACCTGCTAGAACTTTGTGGACAAACAACTAATAAAATATTAAACCTACAGACTTTTGTTTAGAATGTTAATTGTGATATAATATAATAAATAATAATTAGTGTTGCTCTATTGTTATCCTTTTCGAAGGCAATTACTGTATTTGTACCATATGTATAGCAACTTGGCTTTGCTGCCAAGTCAATATAACTCCTTTTTATCTGGCAAACAAATATATTTTCTTACATAAGCCAATCTTGTTAAACCATTTACCAAATAATGGATCTAATAGAGAGTGAAGGCAGTTGATCAAAGAATTAAAACCTTCTCGGATCAAACCTACAGTGGTAGCACATCATAATAGTTGCTGTTTGCTGTTAGTAAATCATTGTTTCTGAACCAGTTATAGGGAAATGAGATTAAGGAAGTTTGACTATATTTTCTTTCTTTGCAATGAAAGAAATACACACAAATTTGAATGCCAGACTGTAGTAAGGTTGAATAAACTTTCTCTGTTTGCCTTATGCAGGGATTATTTGGCATAGAAGACATGCCCACAAGTGTGAGTAATGTGGCTTCCAGTGTGATCGACTTGAGTAGTGACGTGGAGGATTCACTTCAGGAGAAAACTCCAACAGAAATACAATTGCAATCGTCTATAGGAATTTTAAAAAACGAATGCTCTGAAAATTTGTGTAATACACAATTAGAACAGCCAATTTGTACCCAGACAGTTCAAGATGCTGCATTTTCAAGATCAGCTCGTCATGAATTCGACTGGTATTTCAAAGATACCAAACCTAACCTTGACAATAGGATTCAAAGAACTCTGTCATCTGTATCTTTAGCTAATGAACAACATGAAAGTGGATTGGAGCAGGATGGATCGAGGCAATCTAATGGCATTACATATTCTGCTCTTGGTTCGCCATCTCATCATGAAAGCTCTGCACAGCAAGCTTTTAGTGCAAGAGATATTCAGCAGATATTAAATCAGCAGGGAAGGCAGACCTTGCCAACATCTTCATCAAGGTCAAATTGTCTGGGCCAGCCAGGCCAGGAAATTCAAAACAGCACTGATACACTTGGAATAAATCACAGTGTGCAAGTAAACCATGAAAACACAAGAAATGTTGGAAGTATGCCTGCAGTTAGTTCTTCCATGTCAAATCAATCTCGTCATGTTTCTTCAAACAGCAGTTTTCACCAATTTTGGAAAGCAGGAAGTTATGATGTTCGATATCCACAAAAAGAATCCATACCAGGTCCTTCTATACTTTTGGAAAATTTGCATGTTGCATATCTTTTTTATTATGAAAATATTGTCCTAGAAATTAGATATTAATTATCATATAGTTATCTGTTTTCTTATCTTCTGTGATCTTCGAACTAAGAATGTTGAGGTTCTAAGGAATGTCATGCATCTTTAGCACTGTTTCTGTGAAGCAATTTACATGATTCTATAGTAATCAGTTATGGCATGGATTTGGTACGTTCTTGCTAATGTGATGGAGTTAGACAACTTTAGATACTTTAATAATACTGACAATTATTTTCTTCTTTATGCAGGTGGAATGTTTCATGTTCGTGTACATCCGAAGTTCCTTCATTCTAATGCGACCTCCCATAAATGGGCATTTGGAGGTTTGCTTCTTATGCCACTCTTTCGAATGATAAATAATGTCTATTGACACTCTCTTTCCTTACGGTCATCTGTAGATCATTTTTTATTTATATTAGGATCCACTGCTTGAACTGTAACGTTCAATTTTTCAGTCAAGAGATTATCTTAGCCTTATTGAATAGTATGTTGTGAGATATTTTCTCCAAAGCTCTGTTCATATGTTATAAAATAATATTTTCTGTGAAGACAAATCAATTAATGTCAGAAGTTATAGGAAATGATGAATCTATTGTTGTTGAAACAAAATATTGTTGTCTAAATAAAATAGTGAAATATAAATACAAGATATAGAACTGTTTGGAAATTGAAAATTCCAAAGTTACCCTTTTTGACTCATCTTAATTATGATGCCCTGAAAAGGCAAGGCATATTAGAAGATTCCTTTGTATAAGAAACTATACAAAATGAGTGACTGAATGACAGGAAAATTTAAAATGGGAAAAAAAAAAATAAACAAAATGCTATGGCTATTTTACACGCTTATCATTATCTTCAAGGATGAAATATATGTTGAAGATTGTCAATGCACAGTTGAATGATTTATTCCTCCTAATCAGCAAAGTCGTAATCTCAAGCTGCCACTTTTACCATATAATCTATGTGTCACTTGCACAAGGCCTAGTATTTCTATTTCGTGGTACCATTGAATGTGTAATGCATCCACCCAAAATGGGGTTCCCTAATGTTAATTCACACAACAAGGGTACCTTTTATCTAGACACAACATTATTAAAAATTATAGTATAAAAACTTGTGGATTACTTGTGAGTTGAAATAGAAAATGAGAAAACTGCCTATAAAGGCAAGTCTTGGTGAGTTTTTCTGAGTTTGAGCAAAAATTGGTTCTGCTGAGTTTTGCTGAGATGCGATTTTTTAAATTATAACATGAATTATTGAAAATTTAAGAAAGGTAATCATAAAGCACAACAGGTGCTCTTCCCATCATTCAACATATTCATTCATCTCAGCATAACAATCAAATTCTCTTAGTCATAATGTACATGTATAATTTATTTCTAAATGCATTGTACATAGTTTTTTTACAAATCAAAAAATTATAAAAAAAAATGTAACAACCGAATAAATCATTCCTAATAATTATTTAACACTTTTAGAAGAACAAGCTACATGTACACAATAGGACATAGCATAACACTTCACTCCATAAGCCATCCAAAGATTAATTTTGTATCTGAAGAGGGATGGCTCACTATACAGCCATACGGCATCATAAAGTGATCAACCCTACCATCACCAAGTCTAAGGGGATCTAAGAAATCACAATGCTCTCATTTCACTCTCCCAAGGGTACATAAAAGGGTCTAATAATAATCCAACTAGAATGACACTTAGGATAGACCCAGTCACGCAAGAAGCCACCTCATAATTATGTGGGGTTTTCCCTCTTTTTGCAGCAGAAAATGCCATAACAAACAACAGAAAATTTTCCCAAAAGAAATACAAAGGCATGCCCCTGGGATGCTAACAAGGAAGGAGGATGTTTTCAGCTGCATAATTAATTAATTTCCAAGTCCGGTCATATTCTTCAACTCTTGTAGTCCTTATTCCTCCAACATCTTTCTATGGACCAGCAAGCAACTCTTCTAAGAACCCCAAGTCCAACAGGGTAATTAGCACCAGGGATCAAGAAACAGCTTGTATAGGCTCCAAATCCTTCACATCCTCTTCCAAGGCACTAGCATAACAGCCTGAAATCAGTAAAATCCATGAAAATTGAATGGGATACAAAGTAAGAAAGACCATGAAGAAAATCACAAAAAATTTTAGAAAACAGTCCACAACAAAACCGATACACATGAAGTGAGAAGAAAAAATGATGCAATTTGCATGGCCAAGATGACCTAACTTAAATCCACCACTTGAAAAAAATTGCACTTGCTCTTCTAGCTCCTCTCTCCTCCAACTCTCTTCCTTTCCAAATTTGTAATAAGTGTGTAAAAATGAAAAATTTCAGCCTATATAGAAGGAACCTCCTCCTTTGCAAGTGGAAAAGGGACATGTGCCCCTTTCGTTCCCTTTCTTGCGTGAGCCCCTTTATACAGTCTCCTAAGCTCCTAGGAGCTTACTCATGGCTAGAAAAGTCTCCCAACCAATGACCGACATAACCCCTAACTTATCCCCCTCAGGAAGCACCTTTCTAACCCTACCCACTTCTTAAAAGGGACAATAAAGTGTACTTCAACTTTTTATTTATTTATTTATTTTATTTTCTCCAACATCGGTAGCCTAGGACACAATTAATAAAGTGTGCATCTAAATGGACCCCTAAGTTCCTAACCACTAGTCCATCTAACTAACTAGTAATCACTAGCGTCTGAATTAAAAAGATAAAGGTGATTTTGGGAACAACATGTGAGACTAACATGGCAATGTGGTTTAGGGGATCCTCTTATCCCCTCTTCATTCTTTCATTGCACTTGTAATATGTGCACCCATTGCACCCATCAATACATCCAATCAAGATAACATACATAGAGAATCCTCAAATAGTGATTTAGTTTGTGCATATATCTACATATGTTATCACCAAACATGTAGAATGCATCAAAATTGGATAATAGAATAATCATATCATGAGAAAGGAGCATCAGCAGATATGATTAGTTAACTAGGATCCTATATTCTATTGATGATGATAATTGTCAATAAAGCATACTAAATCATTTGTGTTTCTTAATTACTAAGTGCAATCAGAGATAAACACAAAATAGCCTATACTCCTGGAAAACACACATTTCATCTTCATAAATATAAGATACAAGAGATGGTCTAGATGTTCAATAAATCATAGAAGTTTAGAACAACAAAAGTTTCAGTCCATAGGTCAAAATGGAGAAAACGTTGAGTGTGGCATAACATAATGAATGTCTTGGTTGACTGGTCCAACAATTCTTCTCCATCAATGTTTGTGAGGTTGGTTTGGGGATGATTTATTACTTCACTGCAAGTTTTTTTTTTTTTTTTTTTTCCACAGATAGGGCAATGGAAAGAACTATTGAGCTTGTTAGAAGGACCTAATGATGGTTGTAATGATTGATTTGAACGAATAGAAGTTTCATAGAGTCGGGGCTCTTTGAAAGTCAGATTGTAGTTGTAATGATTGATTTGAACGAATAGAAGTTGGGGCTCTTTGAAAGTCAAATTGTTGTATAGAAGTAAACTACAGGTGGATGGTAGCTGTGAGTTGAGAGGATACCTACAGAATATAGTTATTAGTTCTATGAATGGTGTAATTATTAGTTATTAGTTCTATCCATGTAAATACACATTTATGTAGTCAAGCAAGCTTTTTAAGTTTTCCATTGACTCCATTCTACATCTTCTTTCAGAAGAATGGTCTATGGTATGGGTCTATGTAGATGGCATATGAATGCCTGCGAAGAGCTTATTCTTTGGAGTTCCAAATGATATATATTTTTCTTCTTACATGATATAGAAAAATTGTTCCTTACAACTATCAAGGTCATCAGATAATGGATTCTAGTTGTAACATTCTTAGAGAGAAACTTGTGCAGATGTTTCATTAATAGAAATTTTGTATTTGGAAGAAAAGAAATCAAGCCTTTTTCATGTTGTGCAAAGCAGGGGATGTTGATTATGAGATCAGTTCCAAGACAATGGGAAAGCACTCTTTGGTTCAGATTTAAATCTTTTATATTTATTATGTGTTAATTTTGACTGATATTAACTTTACTTTAAGTTTACAGTTCTGATGATCAAGTTTATTGTTCTAAAGCTTTGTTATTATCAGAGAGTCTGCCATTTCAGTGTGGTTGTATAAGATCCATAGAAAGGCCAGTCCCCAGTTAGATACTATACTGGATATTCTATTGCTTCCCTGAGAACATTTTTAGTTAATCTACATAATGCTTCTGCAGTACCATTTTCTTTTTTTGGAAATTGATTTTGAAGTATGTCACATTGTAATGAGTTGATCCATCATATTACCTTACCCAGCTTTTCCCAAAGAAAATCAGGAATACAATTAAAACTCAAATTCGATGTGTTTAAACCTTTATACGATCTGTTTACATTCTGAATTTGCTATGATTCTAGAACTACATTTATCTATTATCCTGGAGGTATTCATTATGATTTCCTTTTCTCATTTCTGAAGCTAGTAATTATGCATGTTTCTTTCTTTGTACCTTCTTTTGTCAGAACTCTGACTCCCTCCTGTCAGATTAAGGGGCAAGTGTGTGATATCTATAATTTTAGAGGTGATATCTTTCCTTGTAAGGATAAATGGGAATATCACCAAGCCCAGACCGGCTCTAGGGATAAAGTGGCGCCAGTCTGGGTGTGTTATAACATGCTTTATTGTGCTGTGGGGATTTGAACTCGAATCATTCTCTTTATGAATGCACCAATTTACGATTATACAATTAACCTTTGACTGTTGCAAAAAAGTAATGTTACTCTATTGTATGGGGTGTACAATTATCTTTTTTTCTGTTTTGGTGACTACTTTTTCTTTGTTTTTCTCCATTTTGTAGTCATGTTTATTAGATTCAAATTTTGAATAAATAATGATGTTATCAAAATAATATGTTTAAAGGTGGTTCTTCCTTGTGACGTATTTCCCACTTTGTGGCCAATTGTTGGTATCTCAATTTACCTAATCTTTAGTATATATTTTGTTGAAATTTTATTCTAATGAGTTTTAATTTTTGTTTATCATTGCAGCTATTGCAGAGCTTCTTGATAATGCAATTGATGAGGTAATGTAGATTTGTACTTTTTTTTTGGGTGAGATGAATTGCTGAGGCAGCTACAATCACTCGTTTGTGATAGTTACCACAGAGATGAGAGAAGTTCATAACTAATGTTTAATTTTTAAATATTTTGGTCAGTTTTGTTTGCTAAAGCATTGTCTAGATGATGACTATTTGTCAACTTGATGTATGATGTTTTGATGATACGATATTTTATATTTGAAGACTAGTGTTCTATTATTGTCTATATCAACTTGATATATGATGTTTTGATGATACGATATTTTATATTTGAAGATTAGTGTTCTATTATTGTCTATATCATGGGTAGAAATTTCCCTATTGTGTTTCTTATTTTGGTCCAATAACATTCAGATACATCATGGTGCAACTTATGTCAAAGTGGACCGGATTTATAACCCTCGTGACTGCAATCATGCTTTACTTTTTCAGGGTGCGAACATTATTCTTAGCTTGCTATCACTATTTGTACAAATTGGTATTGTATTTACTTTTATGAGCACTTACTAGTTGAAATTATCACCTTGTATTTTCTTTTGCAGATGATGGAGGGGGCATGGATCCTGATTGTATACGACAGTGCATGAACTTGGGATGTTCTATGAAGAACACAAACACTACCATAGGACAATGTAATTCCAAGGCAGATGAGCCACACCTGGCATTGCATAAAAAGCTCGAGTGTAGTTTTTGGAGGATAATCACATATCTATTAAAACAATTTAAGTGTTTATTGCATGACTAGGCATGGGCTGCTTTCATTGTTGAACTGATTTCTATCCATTTGTGTATGCAGATGGTAATGGCTTCAAAACAAGTACAATGAGATTGGAAGCAGATGCAATTGTTTTTAATCGGACAGCTTGTGGAAGGTGCTGTTTGTTTTTTATTGAAACAAGAATAATCTCAATCACATCATTGTTTTTCTTGAGATTATTCTTGCTAATATTAGACTGCTTTATGATATGTTTCTCTCCATTCACATCATTATTCTTCTTAGTCACAAATCATCACAATATTATTCTTGCTAAGGAGTACAATAATAATCACAATCACATCAGTGTAATAATAATCTGAATATTATCATTTTAGAAAGAATGCTCTCAATCACATAAGCAGTATAAGGACAATGTTGTAATTGAGATTATTCTTGATATGTTTCTTTCCATGTTTTTCTCTACCAAGACTATTAAAATGTTCCATAAGATGATTGAGATTATTCTTGCTAACTTGAAGCTGCCTTATGATGTTCCATTTCAATGTATTTTCTTAGTATAATTATTGTAGAAAAATCCCCCTCATTTTGTAGTCTATTGCACATTAATTTAGTGCAGTTTAGTCTTTGAGCATTCAATTCTAGTTTATTTTTAAGGGTTCGTATCCTGCACCTAGGATCATGTGTGAGTTTAAACATTTACTTTGAAGAAATTGAAAGCATATGTACACATCCAGATGCCATTCACATTCTTGTTTTTGTTTTTAAATATTTTTTTAGGGTTTATGATTGTAATGGTAGCATCTACAAATTTGTCTTTAATTAATTTCTTTTGGTTGTTGAATTTTTAATTTGGCAGCTCTTCAACTCAGAGTATTGGGATCCTTTCCTACACATTTTTGAGAAAGACGGAGCAAGATGACATTATAGTTCCTATGGTATGATATAATGTCAAGGTGAAATCAGAATATCTTTGTTTGAAAATTACTATTGGATTTCATGCATTGTATATGTTTTGTAGGTTGATTTTGAGCTGCCAATGGGTCCCCAAACACCAAGAATGTTAGTTCGTTATACAACAGATATTTGGACAAAAAACTTGGCAACAATCTTACAGTGGTCTCCTTATACAACAGAAATTGAACTTATGAAGCAGGTACATGATTTATTCAAATGGTTATTTTGATAATTAAAAAATGCCATCAATGTCACATAAAGGTACAGCACAGTAGTTTATTCTCAGCTTAATGACTTAATGACTTACTTGCCAAATTTATTATTATATCAAGACTTGTATTTTTACAATCCTTTGAAAATTCGATAACCTCTCTATGATGCTTGTTACCTCTTTTTGACAGTTTGATAACCTCTTTATGAGGTTCTCCCACTTTCCCTTCTGCATTGTTTATTGTTTGTGGAAATCAGTGTACTTGGAGAAATGCTTTCCTTCTCTTTGGCCCATGTGGTCCAGCAGAATTCTGAAATTTACTTAGAATGTCCATCTATTCAGCAATACAAAATTATTATAGAGAAGAAAAAACTGTGCCAAAATCATCTGCAGTTTCATCCGTGAGTTTCCCCTCCAAAGCCAAAAAAAAATCCTCTTTGAAACGAGACCACCATCAACCTAAAAAGACCTAACACACTAAAAAATAGGACTGATGCCTCAGAAAAGGTGGTAACAGAAAAACAGACCAAAAATAGGGAAATCTAAAAATATAAAAGAATCACTCCAGAGTCCCCTGCAGCAATAAGAAATCTAAAAATAGTGAAGTCTAGAGTATCTTCGGTTACATTAAAACTTATAGAAGTGTTGTGAGTTTAAGCAATCGGCCAATTCTTCTCATTGCAGACTATTTAAATACTCAACAACAATACAGAAATTGGTATACAAGAGCAATAAAAAAATAGATTCCAGACTGAACAAATTCTTGTTGTAGCATCGTCATTATCGTGAACACACAAAGTTTAAGAATGGGTTATCTTCATTATAATGACATATGATATAAATCCCTCCAAATATTAGGCCCGACTTTATGTAACATTGGAATTATTAAATTGATCTCCTTAATGTAACATTGGAATCATTAATTGCTCTCCTTTATTCGTATCAGCCAAATAACACTTGCGAATCACCTACATCAAAACTGTTCCACCATTACGTAAAATCTTGGGTTGCAAATTCCTTCTACCAAACTCATATGCAACTGTGCCCATTTTGCATGAATATTTGCCCAATCACTAGGCTTCCTCCTCTTATTGCTAAAGAACATCCTGCAAATACCATCCATGCAACTCCCTCTTTCAGCATAGCCACTGTCATGAATCATGATCATAGGTTCAGACAGTTGTCCACCCCTCTTCAAGACGATACACCCTCTGGGTAGTGGGCACCATGTCTTCTCAATAAGGGTTGGTTTACTGTTTCCAGCCAAGGACACATGGTCATAAAGCAAAGCTATAGCATGCAGGCTATATAGAAACCCATAGAACACTGTGTTAAACAAAAACAAAGATAAAAGTGTCTGATACCATATAGAAACCCTTAGAACACTGCACAAAACAATCTTTGACCTAAATGCAAATGAAAAGATGGACCTATTATAGATTTCTCCACGCATCAGGCATTGCATGTACGCAGCAAGCTATAACTAACAGCTTAAATAAAACAAAAGTGACTCCTAAGTTTCCTTCAGCAAAGTATCCATTATTTACATCATATGTACAATGTTCAATTTTCATTGATGTACAACAAAGGAACAATACTTAGTATTTTGTCACTAGTCTGTTGTGGTTTGAAATATTCTATGTTTGTGTGGAAATCTTAGAGTCCATATTGATTTTGTCTTTTTGTTCTTTTTATAAGTGCAGGGACTGTTAACATGGAAAATGAATGTCTATATTTTGATTCTTTCATATGTTTTGCAGTTTGAAGACATTGGACCTCATGGAACAAAAGTAATCATTTACAATCTTTGGCTTAATGATGATGGCTTTATGGAGCTTGATTTTGATACAGACAAGGAAGTATGGCCCTATACTAGTGGATCTCTATTTGATACTATGCATTTAAGTCAGTGCACAATGTTATTGGCTACATCGCTGGAGAGAAAACTTCCCATATTGAATTTTCTATCCTTATGTGTTGTATATTTTTTCCTAATAATCTTCTGAAGTAACTTGTATGCACTACTGTGTCTTTCATTGCCTTTCTGATATATGAATCATTCAATTCTATTTCTGTTATTAATTTCTGTCTTGCAGTGAGATTGAGAATGTTCTTTGTTTCTCTATTCAATCTAGATTACTGCATATTCCAAATTATTGCTATCCACTGTTGTTGGTGTTCAGGGTAAAGGCTGAAATCTGTTATTACTGTTGTCTTGGCATAAGTATAATTAACTAGTACTTTACTATGTGTTATTTCTACGTTGAATCTAGGATTCTAGACTATTCCCCGTGCTTTAAAGAGTTTCAATTTTATCTTATCCCCATATTCCAAGAAAAATTTCCATTATGAACATATGGGCTGTAAATACAAAGGAACTAAACTCTCTTTTGTCTATAATAAAGAATTATTAATAAGTCTTAAACATGTGCAGATACGAAAAAGAAGTATTCTCGGATAGAAGCTATTTGAATTGGCTATGCACTAACATGATCCATTCCTATGTCTACTAAAACTGGTAGCCACTGACTAATCTGAAATCAGACAATTATTAGACAGTATTTTCGTTTGTTGACATACCGAAGGGTTTGGTGAAAAGACCTGAAAAGAGTGAAATGGAGACTAACATTTGGATGGACTGAAGTAAAACATTTTAGTATGTAAATCATAGTTCGAAATTTTAGATGCAACAAGTACTCAACTAACTTTAAAAAGTACTTAAATTCCTTAAAAATAAACATAAATTTTATGGAAAATAGAGTCACAAAATGTATCAAATGAGTCTATAAAATGTTGTAGAAGATTTTTCTATATGATTTGAATACAAAATGAGTGCAATTTCAAATCATCATGCAAATACAATGATCGACCAATAAATATGACAATTTGCCTATCCATGCAAGTTACAACAATTTACAATTTCCTCTTCCTCATATATGATCTAGTGAAAATTTGGGGTCTATTCCTTATAGTTGGCTATGACTCCACTCTCATACTGGAAGGTTGTAGCTCCACCTTGAAAATGAATGGCAATGACTTCTTTTTGCCTCAAGTTTAACATCATCTGTAATGATTGCATCCAATCCAATGTCTCCTCTTTTTGCAGCATGCTCCTTTGCTTGACTCTCAAAATCAACAATCTTGTCTTCTATAGAGATGGGGGTGTCCTCATCTTGTGTAGTATGGATCAATTTCAAGGCATGCACAAAGCCAAAACTACCTTTTGGTCCCAACAAAATATAATGTGTTAGCATTAAGGCTCGGTAGTTGCCAAGCCTAGGCTTGGTCACTACTGATCCATAATGCGCTCACGTTATGGCTTTATAGAAATAAAAACTTAAAGTTAAATTCTCTTTCTCTTTTATTTCAAATCTACATATATTTTTTATAATAAAAGACAATTGAGGAACCAATAAGAAAGAGTTTTAAGGTGTTAGTATGGTCAAGCAACAAGGTAGTGCAGAATTTAAGCCCATGTTAGACATACACCAGTACTATAGGCAATACTGGAAGAAAAAACAACAAATAGAGAGATAGAGAGATAGACGAGGGGAGAGGGACAAGGAAAGATAGAGATGGAGGGACAAATAGAAAGAGATAGAGGGGGGAGAGTGAGGGGGAGAGAGAGAAAGAAGAGAGATAGAGGGATGGAGAGAGGGAGAGATAGAGGGAGGAAGGGATAAAGATAGAGGGAGACATAGAGAAGGAGATGGAGATATAGAGAGAGAGTTAGAGATAGAAATATATAGAGGGACATATAGAGAGAGATAGAGAGGATAGGAAAGAGAAAGGGGGAAGGGATATTGAGAGAGATAGGTAGAGAGAGGGAGAGATAGAGAGAGAGGTGGGGAGATAGAGAGGGAGAGATAGAGAGACATGGATAAGGAGAGATAGAGATAGAGGTAGAGGAGGAGGAAGAGAGAAAGAGAGATATGGAGAGATAGAGAAAGAGAGGATAGAGAGATATAGGGAGAGTCTCTTTCTACCTATCATTTATCACTCTATCTTTATCCTCCATATATATCTCTTTGTCTCCCTTTGTCTCTCTATCCTTCCTCTATCTAGCTATCTATTTTCATCTCTCTCTCTCTCTCTCTCTCTCTCTCTCTCTCTCTCTCTCTCTCTCTCTTCATATAGTATTAAGGGCATAGATCTTCAATCAAATCATGCCACATATATCTTGACCAAACACAATAGATTAGTATTAAACACATATCTTGATCAGCACACAATTATAAAGAAACATTGCACTTACAAGAATATGAATTACACTTAGGATCAATGAATAGGTATATGAATAGGGGAGAAGATCTCATGGTGGATATATAGTGTAGTCACAGTTAGGAGGGTCCATAAAGTGAACAGTCCAGACTGTACAGCAAGAGTAAACATAACAGAAGCAACTCAATTATAGAATGCAAATGCATACTTAGTCATTTAATATATCATAGATTCAAAATACAAACATGCTGATAACATACAGGCTTACAGATCAGGGCTCAAAGGCCTAATTATCTAGTTAAAATACATGCGCAAGATATAGCTTTGAAGCACCTTATAGAACAAAATCCTAAGACTAAAAATTCATATTATGATTCACTACTTTCCTAGGAATCTATTACATGATTATATATCATCATTAGATCATAAGATTCCTCAACATTGGCCAAACAGATTACAAACTCCAATGAAAGAGATGTAACATGTGTACACAGATAGGTCGAACCTAAACTTATGGGAATCCTCCATGAGTGAATGAATCCATGTGTGGTTCTCAGGGAAGGTTGGGCACATCCAAAAGTATCTTGAATGATGTGTAATTTAGCTCCACATGTCGTCAACATGCTCCCCAAGTCTTCTCCTTTAGTTGTCCATCTAAGATTCTCTGAATGCTTTGCTCTGAGAAAAATAGTCAATCTTTTGATAGCGATATCTTTCTGAAAATTGATCCAAATGATTTGAAA
Source organism: Cunninghamia lanceolata (assembly GCA_027924645.1). Taxonomy (NCBI): domain Eukaryota; kingdom Viridiplantae; phylum Streptophyta; class Pinopsida; order Cupressales; family Cupressaceae; genus Cunninghamia; species Cunninghamia lanceolata. Next base: position 751,488 of record BSBN01001670.1, on the reverse strand, counting down.
TTTGGATATGATGTGCATGAAGATGTCTAGATTAAGTCCATCTCTACAAGGTTTGAAATGAAACCATGGTAAAATGTGGACCAAAATACATAAACTACTACTGACTAAACTGACTATACTAAATTGGGAAAATGAAAGAAGCAAAATAAAATGCAAATATTTTAGGTTGATGCAAGATTTCTCTTGAACTAAGGATGCTCCTGTAGCATACACCCAGGGTTGTTGAAAAAGTGAGTCCCTCACTTTGTTGGGGCTAGAGGAAAACCAAGATGGTCCACCTTAGCTTGAGAAATCCAAGATGAATCTTCTTCTGGTCTACCTTTCCACTTTACCAAATTTTCCATATATTGCTTTCCTCTGATACTATGTCCAATTCTACTATCCAAGATGTCTTCAATCTTCTCTAGTGCTCATAATGGTAACTTCTTCTTCAAGTCCTCTTCAATGCTATCACTGAACTCTACTTCAGGATACTGATATAGGTCTGCAATGTTGAAAATAGGTGATATACTAATGTCTCCAGTAGCTCTAGTTTGTATGCATTTCTTGAATCAAACTTTCTGAGTATCGTACATGGTCCAAACTTCTTCATCTTCAACTTGTTGTATGTCCCAACTGGAAATCTTTCTTTTCTTAGATATACCATAACTTCATCTCCAACTAAAAATTCATGTCTTCTCTTCTCATCTCCTTGTTCCTTATACTTACTATTCATCTTCTCAATTGTTTCTTAACTTGATTATATACTATCTCCATATGTCCTACAAATTTTCTACTCCTGCACTCCTCTTATCCTCCATTCTGATATTTCTCAACTCTGTTACTTCTCTAGGGTTAGTTCCTATCACAATCTCAAATGGTGTTCTTCCTGTACTCATGTTCACTAAATTATTATATGCAAACTCTACTTGTGATAGAATCAAGTCCCAATTTCTTGCCTAATCTCCAACCAAGCATCTCAGCAAATTTCCCAAACTCCTACTCACTACCTCTTTGTGTCCATTAGTCTATGGATGAAATGTTGAACTAAACTTTAAGTTTGTCTTCATCTTCTTCTAAAGTGTCCTCCAAAAGTATCCAAGAAATCTTGTATCTCTATTTGAAATTATACTCTTAGGTAATCCATGTAATCTCACAATCTCTTTGAAAAATAGGTCAGCCACATGAACTCATCAATTTTCTTCTTACAAGGTATGAAATGTGTCATCTTTGAAAATCTATCCACCACTACAAATATAGAAGCATGTCCCCTTTGTGTCTTCAACAATGAAATCATGCTTATGTCTTCCCAAGGTCTCTCTGGTATTGTCAAAGATTTGTACAATCTAGTATTCTGACTACTTCCTTTTGCAACTTGGCATACTCTATAGCTCTGTACAAACTTCCTTACTTCCTTATATATCTGAGGCCAAAAGTAGTTTTTACTTACCAAAGCCACTATCTTATCAATTCCAAAATGTCTTGCCAATCCACCACTGTGCTCCTCTTTTATCAGATTATCTCTCATTGAACTCCTAGATATACAAAGCTAATTTCCTTTGAACAACATATCCTCCTAAATGAAGGACTCTAACCACTTCTATTTGTCACAATAGGTTCCTTACATGTTTTCCTAGGTTCTACAAAATCAAGGTCTTCTTCATACATGTTCTTCAATTCTTCAAATCCTAACACTTCAACTCTCATCTTTGTCAGCAAATTCCTTCTTCTACTCAATGCATCTGCAACTTTGTTTGATTTCCCACTCCTATGCTTTAGTACAAAAGTGTAACTCTGTATGAACTCTATCCATCTCATATGTCTTTGATTCAACTTTCTTTGACTATTCAAATATTACAAAGTTTGATGATCTATATACAACACAAATTTCTTAGGCAACAAATAATGTCTCCACTTCTTCAAGGCTTGAATTATGACATAGAACTAATCATAAACTGAATATCTTTTTCTTGCAGCATTCAACTTTTCACTGAAATATACTACAAGTCTTCCTTCTTGACTTCACACTACTCCAATTGCATTTCCACTTGCATCACAATCTACTTAAAATACCTTATTGAAATTTGGTAATGCTAACACAAGTTTCTCTATTACTTTCTACTTCAACAATTCAAAACTTTTATCTGCTCCTGATGTCTACTTAAAGTCTTTTCTATCACATCTCAGTTTCTTGTCATAGGGTTACATATTGAATTGAAATTTCTAATCAACTTTTGGTAGAAACTAGCTAATCCATGAAATGATCTGACTTATCCAATGCTCTTAGGTGTAGACCACTCAACAATTGCTCTAACTTTCCTAGGGTCCATCTTCAATCCTTTATAGAAATCGTAAATCCCAAATATACCAATTCTTTCTTCATGAAACTATATTTCTTTATGTTTATCAACAATTTCTCTTCTCTCAACCTCTTCGATACTTGTCTCAAGTGCCACAAATGTTCTTCTTTTGACTTACTAAAAATCAGAATATCATCCAAACATACAATAACAAACTTAACCAAGAATTTCTTTAAAACTTCACTCATCAATCTCATGAAAGTACTCGATGCATATGTCAATCCAAAAGGCATCACTAACCACTCATAAAATCCTTCATTTGTCTTCAAAGTAGTCATCCATTCATCTCCTTCTTTGATTTTGATCTAATGGTATCCACTCTTCAAGTCTATCTTTGTAAAATATTTTGCTCCACTCAAACAATCTAAAATGTCATCCATCCTAGGTAATGGAAATCTATACTTAACTGTGATCTTGTTGATTGCTCTAGAGTCTATACACATTCTCCATTCTCCATCTTTTTTTAGTGCTAGCACTGCAGGTACTGCACAAGGACTCAATCTTTCTCTGATCAAACCTTTCCTCAACAATTCATGTATCTGTCTATTCAGTTCTTCATTCTCTACTGGTGTCATTCTGTGCATTACTTTGTTAGGTAAACTAGCTCCAGGAATAAGATCCATGTGATGATTGATACTCCTAATTGGTGGTAATCCTTCAGGTATATTATCTGATATGATGTTTCGTACTCTATCAGCAACTTAGTTATCTCCTCTGTCTATGATTTTTTAGTTTCTATCTTCAGGTTTTTTAGGTTTCTTAGGAATTAAAGCATAAAACATATTCTCATGTCTCAAACCAGCCAAAAATTTCCTTCCATTAACCAAATAGATTCTAGCAATCCCACATACTTCACTCTAAGTTCAGCTTCCAAAGGAATCAAAGTAATTCTCTTTCTATTTGATGCTATAGTGTAGGTGTTCTTTCTCCCATCATGTATAGATTTTCTATCATACTACCATCGTCTACCCAACAAAATATGACACACATCCATAGGCATAATATCACACCAACATTCTTCACTCACCAGTACCTTATGATCATCCTAAATCCATGCTATCTGATATGGCTTAGGGTGGTTCAATCTTTCCAACTTCAACTTAGTCACCATCTCCTCTGAAACCAAATTACTAGAACCACCACTATCAATTACAACTTTACAACATTTACCTCTTAATTTACATCTAGTCTGGAACAAGCGTTTCCTTTGTGGTGGTTCCTCATTTTTCTCTGCTTGAAATAGTGCTCTTCTCATGACAAGTGATTCTCATTTCTCAGGTTTACAACTGAGGTTGATGATCTGACAAGTTTTTCTTCCACATATACTGCTCTTCCACTATTCTCTATCTTCTTTCTTGTACTTCCTTGATGACATTCAAATGCTCTGTGTCTTTCACCTCCAAACTTAAAATAGGTTCCTTTGAATGTTCTCCTATCAAGTCCTCTTCCACCTCTTTTGTATCCTTCACTCTGATGTGAATTAGGGTTTCCTCTGTAATAGAAAATTTTGTCATCTCTCCGATATACATTGCTATCTTTGTCCTCCTTCTTGAATGTGCCATCATGTCTGCTCTACTTTGTAAATGATCTTTCTCCTCCAAAATATGTTCCACCTCTCTGAAATTTACCTCCTTTACCTCTCTATCTTTGCTCATGTTTCTTGTTCAACTTTTCTTCAACTTTCAAGGAAAATTGATATGCTTCTTCCAATGTTGTCATCCTCACTAAACTGAGTTCTTCTTGAATGTTTAATCTTAGTCTTTTGATGTATCTAGCAACTTTCTCCTTTCTTTCTTCACTATGTCCTATCCTTATGATCATCTTATGAAATTCTTCCGTATACTCCTTCACAAATTTCTCTTTTTGTGTCTAGTTCTGCAATCTCTTCAACAATTCCAACTCATAGTCAGTAGGTATAAACTGATTCTTCAACTTTGTCACCATTCTATCCCACTTTATGATCTTCTCTTTCCCTCTTTTCTTTCTATCCAACTAAACTTATTTCCACCAAATAGTAGCATGTCCTTTCAACTTAGTCTTTGCAAATTTCTCCTTCTCTAGATCTTCAACTTCTTCATATTCAAAGTATTATTCTAGGTCATTTATCCAATCAATCAGTTCCTCAGGATTCAAATTGTTAGTATAATTTTGTACCTTCAATCTAGGTCTATTTCTAATCTTTGAAATAGCTCACAATATCTTCACTTGATTTGATTCTTCTTCTTCTTCTAGGGTTTCTTCATTTTGATCAGTGGATTGAAATTCTTCATCATTAGCACTTTCAATATTAGGTCTAGGTGTAAGTCCTCTTCTTTGATCTTTTTCAACGACATCCAAGCAAACTAACATTGTCTTCATCATTTCCATCATCTCATCCATTATTCCATCTATAGTACAACTAGCAAGTATTCTCCTTACTGGCATCTCTTCCTTGGATCAAGTGTAACTATATCAAATTTGGTGATTGGGATACAAGGTGACAACTGTCTCACAATCGGTGATCGATTGACAACACAATTAGTCTATCTCAAATTTGGTGATCTATTCATAGCAAGATCTTATAGAATGCCTTCACAAATTTTGCTCACTTCACTCCCAACAGATTCAAACTTTTCTTTGATACCACTTGGTACAGTCACAGTTAGGAGGGTCCACAAAGTGAATAGTCTAGACTATGCAACAAGAGTAAACACAACAGAAGAAACTCAATTATAGAATACAAATGCAGATTTAGTCATTTAGTTACATAGAGTGAAAATACAATCATGCTAGTAGCATGCGGGCTTACAAATTGGTGCTCACAAGTCTGATTCTCCAATTACAATACATGCATAGTGTTGATGATTGTTTTTAGACAAGTCAACAATAAAGTAAAATACTGAGTATCCAACACTCTCTTGAATAAAGCTTCTCGAATGCTAAACAAAGTGATCAATCAAGATAACTCCAAGGTTCCTGTTCTTATGATTTGTGATGGATGAACTCAGTGAATACATGTGATCTTGTTGATTATCACAAAGGGACTTATGCTAACTTCTTCATACTTCCTTTAGCTTAACTCTCCTTACAATGTGGATAAAGTATTCACGATGTATCAATGATTAAAAAAAGGGTAAAAGATAAGGTTTAGGGAGCTAATCTAAGGTCAATGAAGTAATGATGATGCATGAATAGACAAACTTCTTAATAAACCTAACTCCACTTCGCCAAGGGTGCCTACAACTACATGGAGTTGGTGCAATCTCCTAAGGTAAACAAATGGTTTTCAAATCATGAAGGATCATATAAGCACTCATCGAATGGTGCAACCCAAACAAGCATCCATAACTAAACTTAAGCAAATGATGAGGCTTAGACTAGCTTTACACAACACTTCACCAGCGATTAATGTTAAAAGCATGAGCTAGGAATTAATCAAATATTCAATACAACATACATAACATCAATGAATTTCTAATCTACTTCTAATCTACTTTGAAACATCTCTTCATTCCATCAAGATACAAGAAACCATGCTATTCCACAAGACAACTCTTAACACCAAATGAATTCCAATGTCTTTGCATTAATCTTGAGAAATATTTACAACAACTTCAAGTCCTCTTAGAGAATTTCGAGAGTCTCTTCTATTCTACTCTTCTATTCTACTACCTACAATCTAATAATTTAGAAATGAGGCAACAAGGCCTTTATATAGAGGTCCAGGATTACAATGAATGACTTAGATCAATTTAGATAGCCAAGGGCTTAGATCATGCCACCTCAGTAGGTAGTTACAAGAAATTGCTATTTTTAGTACATAAGAGAGGCAATGAAGGCACATTTTCCAAGAAGATAAGGATAAGATAAAATCTTTTAGAGTATCTTCCACATGGGCGTCCTCTTTGTCTTCTTTCTTATTGTAGATACATTGAATGTGACTGAATGATGTGGCAAATTATGATTGGACTGATAATAGGTACATATCACATAGGTGCCACCTCAGTAAACTTGTGGATTTCAACTGTTTATTCACTTTGCTCTATGGTCATATTCCCAAATTGTATCATCTTGTATGATGTCTTCAATGTGATTGCTTGAACTTGAATGTTTGGGAATACTTTGTTGATCTTGCATTGGTCATCTTCCTATAAATTGGATGTGTATGATAGATGTTGCTCACTTTCTTAGAACTGGGATTCTCCTTCTGCAGGGTATATGTTGATCCTCTTTTGGTGCATCTTGATAGAGAGTAGTAGGAGATGATGATGATGATGCTTCCTTCTTGATATGTAGAGTAGATGACTTCTCAAAGAGACTTGAATGTACTGGAGGAACTTGAATCTTTCTAGATGAATGTCTTTGCTTGATGATGCAAATGATGAAGAGTGTTTGTATGTTGGACTTGAAATGATCACTTGGAGCAGCGATCTTCTATCTTCACTTCACTCCTAGCATAAAGGTGGTTCAAGGTTTTCCCTCTTTGATGACTCCTTAGCTCAATCCTCGCTCCTACAACACAAACAAAGAAGCAACATCAATCCTTTTGATAAACACTTGATTTCAAAACACATAAGAATCATTTCATGCATTTCAAACTTATGCGCATTAGATGATAAATTTGATCTTTGTTAGAAAGCAATCATAAAATTCAAATTAAGCATCATATATGGATGAGGCATTGGATGCCAATTTCACTCCTTGCCTAGAAACCTTCATAAAACATGAATTTAATCTCCATCCAAAGTGGGTCACTGGTTGAAAATTTCATGCTCTGGTTAAAATTTCACTTTTCCATCTCTATTTTTTACTCCTTGTTCTAGGCGCATTGGATGAGGTTTTTGGTTTCTTGTTAGTTTTGGTGCACTATATGGGCACATTAGATGATGATTTTGGATCTCCACTGAAACTTCACTCCAAAATATAATTACCCCTCCCTTAATGATAGTGCATCACATGTGGTGCAATGAATGAGGAACTTGATCTTTGCTTGGATGCTCTTGCAATCATCCTCATCTAATTGTGGCACACTTTTTGATGATTTTAATTTCTGGTTGATTAATCACTTAAAACTTGGAACTCATATCATATTGAAATGGTGCCTAGGATTACCACTTTGTCTTTCACTTGAAGGATGCAATTGATAAACATTCCACCCTAGGCACATTAGATGACAACTTTGATCTTCCCTTGAAGTTTCATCTTATGTAAACCACATCGGCCTTCTTGATCTAGGTGCAACAGAGAAGCATTTTGAATCTTCTTGAAACTTGTCTAAAATTTACAATCTATACCACTTCCTTCAAGGACATTGGATAAGGATCTTGGACTTCTCTTAAAGTTTAATCTTAAAACTTATCACTGATTCCTTGATGAAGGTGCACCGGTTCTGTCATAGCAGATCATGATTTTGGATCCTCTTTTGAAAGCCTCTGAATTCTCAACAAGATTGCCACCTCCTTTGTCGCATTGGATGTTGATTTTGATCCTTCATTTGAGAGTCTCTTATAAAACTTGAAGTCATCTTTCTTCAAATGTGGCCCACCAGATCAAGCGCACCAGATCAGCATTCTAAATCTTCTTGAAATGTATCAAATTTTGAACTTAAACCCCCTTTCAAAGATGGCGCAAGGGATGAGGTTTTTATCTTCCACTTAAAACCTTCATAAATCTTCCGTTCAACCTCACTTATGAGTGGCGCATTAGATGGAGGTTTTAAATCCTCTAAACACTGGTGCATTGGACATCAACTTTGATCTCCCTTTGATTTGTACCAAGGTGGTGCACTAGATCCACATGTTGAATCCTCTTGATGGAATGTTCATAACACTTGACTCCATCCTCATTAATTGTGGCACATTAGATTGGGCGCACTAGTAAAGTATTTTGATCTCTTCTCAAAAGTCTCTTGAAATTCTACATTCTTATCCCTTGGCGCATTGGATTGAGGTTTTAGATCCTCTATTGAATGCTTTGAAAACCTTGATTTTATCATCTTTCATAAGGGCACATTAGTTCAAGCACATGAGATGAGGATTTTGATTCATTTTGAAAGTTGCAACTCCATCATCAAAATAATCTTCCTCACCTTGGTCGCATTGGATCATGATTTTAATATCTTCTTCAAATTACACTCAAAACTTCACTCCAACCTTGGTGCAATGGATGGGTCGCATTGGATCCACATTTTGATCTCTAGTTGAGAGTGGCGCACTGGATCAAGATTTTGCGCTCCCCTCATGTCTTGGCATAGTGTATGGGAATTTTGATCTCCCTTAAGTACTTAGCCATTTTTTCAACTTTCTCAAGGTAAGATATATTGAAAAATATATTTAAGTATAAGAAAAGAATTTCTTATATATTAAATATTTTTCAATATACCTTTCAGGATGTTTGAGATAGGTCTCGAATACACCGGATTTAACATGTAGAATCTAGAATTTGGAGGATCCACCAGATTTCAGACTTAGTCAATTTTTTAGGATTTTTAGGATATCAGACTTAGTCATTTTCAGGATCTCAAACATGCATCAGCATATTATGATTTCTACCACAAGGCTATAGACTCAAACACCATTGACTTCATCATGCAACCAACCTAAGACATCATCCAAGACTCAAGCAAAGCATCAAAGATCAAAAAAAGGGGGGGTCCCCATTTGTAATGGGGTGATGTGTGATTAGGTCACAACATCTAGTGCCAATCCAAATAAATGTTCCTGAACATTTCAAAGACGAAGACTCAATCTAGACTCAAAAACTTCAGACACTCTTCCTCTACTCATCAACTAGTTAGACGACGAACTCAAAATGGAAAAGAATCATAGATTGGATCAAAACACTACATTTCTTGATGTGTGATTAAAGATAAGTTTCAATTAAAATAGCTTCTTAAATGTTCCAAAGATAAATAAAAATCAAGTTTCTACATTTCCACGTACTCCCACACACTAGATCAAATAAACACAACTACCTGATCAAAGAATCAAAACCAATTGCCAACGTGACTATCTGTATTTGAGGATTCAAGTGTGAACACTTGCATTTGTTTACATCCCTTAGAAACTAGGATCATCTAAGATTACCTATCTCAAGTTAGGTAAATTCATTAAAAATGGATGAATGGAAATATACACATATGGATGAAATGGTAAATGAGGAGATGCAATGACACAGAACAGAACAATGACAGGGTAGGTGATATGAAAATGATTAGAAATGGAATGACATGAAGTGGGCGGGGGGGGGAATGTAATGAGATAGGGTGTCTCTACCATAACACCTATTTCCCAGGTTTTTGTCATGGTACTTATCCAAGGTGCCACTGAAGGTGGTTTTCACCTATGGACGAAAATTTTTCTTTACTATTTTTCTTTTCATTTTTCATTTTTTTTTCATTTTTTTTAGATAACCATTACATACGACACCTATTTGCTAGGTTTTCACCATAGTAATGGATGGAAAGAATTCCAGAGTTTGATTCTGCAATTAGCATGATGGTCCAAACAAAACCATGTCAATTTATTATACTTACAGATGTTGGCAGAAAATGACAAAATGATACAGAAAAAGTGGATTATGATGCAGATTATGTAAAATAGGTAAGTGAAAAGTGTATCCAAACACAAACCCAGTGAATGATGGGATATATTGGATGGTGGAAAATGTAGTGGAAATGGAAGTGGAGTAAATGGAATGAAAACCATAATCAACACTTGTTCATATCGACTTAAACTTTGAAGCTTGCAAGTGGAGGGGAAATGAATAAAGGGACGGCAATGGTGATTAATAGACAGGTGAAACAGTAACTTCATAACCCACATGAACTTAGAATTTTTCAGATACGAAAGCCTCTTTGGATTTGGATTCTTAGACTTAAGTACCCAGAGCTTTGCCTTTTCTACTTGGAAGTATGGAATGAAATAGCCTTTGAATATGCTTTGCTTTGATTGCTGGCATTTGTGCTAAGGCATAAAGATTTATAGGATTTTCAGGAATTTAGTTGCTTGATGGGTAAAAGGCATCCAAAAATTTATTTTATGGAAATATGGGGGATGGGTGGAGGAATTGTAAGCTTCTCAATTAGACGACACTTACATTCATTGATCATGATTAGGAAATGGTTAAATGGATGAAGGAATAGGGTGGATGAAAATAGATAAAGTGATGAAAAGACGAATGGTGGAAGGTATGGATAGCTACATGCTTCTAGACTTTGCATGGGAATGGAAGTGGAATGGATACACATGCAATGTGTGAATGATAGAAAATGGTGGATCAATGTGTAATGGATGGGAATACCAACATCTTAACTTTACTTACCTTGTAGTGACCAAGGCTATATGAATAGATATTGACACGGATGAACTCCAAATGCTTCATTCATAAGGACTTCAATTTATCCTTTTGGAGTATGCAATGAACAATAGGACTGTCCAAATAATTCAGACATCAGACTTGAATTCATTATTTGATGGAAAGGGCAAAGTGGATGGAGGCTTTATTGCTTTCAAAAAGGGGGGATAAGTGGAATGAAATGGATGGAAGTATGCAAAGATGCTTATTATGGAGCGAAGCAGAAACATGAATTACCTTGAGATTTTCACTTGATCCAGGCTCACAAAGACTTTCCTAGCAACTTTAGGGATTATTAAAATATGTAAAGTATAAAACCTCAAAATACTTCAGTCAATATAGAACAAATGATTTATCTTCCAAGAACATGCAGTCATGCAATCTGACACTGGCAATGGAATCCATAGGAAATCCATCAGTCATGACCCATGTTTCTCAAAGGAACACATAAGAATTCATAAAATTTAGATTTGCATTTTAAAGTACTATGATCAGAAGATAATGTTGTCAAGACACAATATATGATTAGTTTCCAAGTCAAGTCCAAAGTCTAACAAGATGATAAACATGAAAGAAAAATGTTTTCAGACTCTAAGACTTTCATGAATGGATGTCTAAAAAATGAACTAACATACTATCACAGATTGAAACTAGAGTATGTGTGTTTAAGATAACATCACCTTCTTACGAATAGGAAACTTGACATGAGAACCAACTAAACAACTAACACTAATCTACGAAAGAAAACAACAACAACTAAGTAAAGCGAACAACTACCAACAACTAAGCTAAGAAAAAGACAACAACAAGCAATCAAGCAACCTGAAAGAAAACTACTCTAATCAAACCAAGCAAACAAAGCAAAACTAAGTTAAGACAAACCAACACTTGAGTCAAATGATAGCAAGGGAGCAAATCTATTCTAAGATGCAACATGAAAAAAAAATCCTACTCTAACTTAGCTATGTACAAGCAACTAAGGGATACAACCCAGGAGACCTAAGTATGTACACACCCTAACATGATTTTTCAGAATGAACAAGAGTAACAATGTGCAAGTGAATGTACGAAGTTTTGCAAATTTATCTTTGAATTCAGAAAGAATATCTTGCACAATACATTTCTCATCAGACAAAATTTTGCACAAGATTATAAATTGTGGCAATTCAAAAGGACCATGATTTATCCAAACACAAGTTGCTTTTCCTGAATTTCCATAGTCAAACTCATATTTTTCATACTCATCATTTGGAAATTCATAAGCATCAAATTCAAAAAATTTCCAATCAAGATCATGGAAAGATACAACCTGGTGTTCTTCATCATTAAAATCAAGGAGAGATACAACCTGATGGTCTTTGTCTAGAAGTAAAAATTCATGCTTGTCAACTATCGATATGACCAGAGGTCAAAGTTGGTAATGGATCATACCACTTGCATTCACAACATGCATTAGATCTTCTTGAATCGTCAGCAGTGGGCTTAGCACCGACTCGAATTGCTTGTCAAATTTGATCTTCATTTCATCAACTTGGTCATCTTGGGATGACTTTGGCAGGAACTCTCATTGTATTTGATCCATGGGAGCATCGAGTACCCCTCCGAATTGTTGTTCATTTGATAGGTCTTCGATGAAGGCTTGGAGTGCTTCTTGCAATGCATCTAGTTGACTATCTTCCAACAACTCTTTCTATACTTCGTGTAACTCACTTTCAAGGATCTCCCTATGTAGCATGAATGAATGTTCCTCAAGGAATTCATCTTCTTGCAATGAACTCGAGTTATTTTCTTCTTTGATGGGGGAGTCAACATCTTGTTCATCACTGGCCTTCATTTGAATATCCTCTATTTCCTTTTCAACTTCAGCACGCTCTTCAATGATGGCTTGGAGTGCTTCTTCTGACCTTAATTGTTCCTTCACTTGATGAATGGCTTCCTGACAAGATGAACATGTGAGTTTTGAATGAGCTATGTTATGAATTCTGTACCAACCATGTGGAATCAACATTTCTTTTGCCGGTAGGTCTTTCTCAATGCTCAGTGTTTTCTTGATCATTTCCTTGAAGCTTGTGAAGAACTCTCTTTTATCAAACAACACTTCAGGAAGCACCTTTGTGGGAACAATCGGATCATGTACCTGTGAAAAAAAAAAATTCCCTTGCAATTCTAATTCCCTCCTTGATAAAAATGTCATGCAGTATAACTCCTCGTGTCCATTAATGTCATGAATTCTACATCCTTTCCTTGATGCAAAGTCACTCAAACTCTTAGGATGAAGTTGTGCATTCAAAGTCAACCAAAGCTGAAGAATATCATTTTGAGAATGATCCACCTTGAACTGCCTTGAAATTTTTGAGAAATCCATGTCTTTATACTTTTGGTATTTTCAATTTTTTACTCTTTTTGTATTTTTGCTTTTCTACTTTTCTTTTTGCATTTTCTCGGATATAAGAGAGATCTCAAAATCTTTAATCTTTCTGTCAAAGCCCACTTCAAACTTCAATCCACCATTTCAGAGTATCTAGTTGCTCTTGAAATGAAGAATATCCATATTCATGCCCTCCTTCTAGCACCAAAAATGTTGATTATTTTTAGACAAGTCAACAATAGAGTAAAATACTGAGTATCCAACTCTCTCTTGAATAAAGCTTCTTGAATGTTAAAAAAAGTGATCAATCAAGATAACTCCAAGGTTCCTGTTCTTATGATTTGTGACCGATGAACTCAGGGAATACATGTGATCTTGTTGATTATCACAAAGGGACTTATGCTGACTTCTTCATACTTCATTTAGCTTATCTCTCCTTACAATGTGGATGAAGTATTCATGATGTATCAATGATAAAAAAAGGGAAAAATATAAGGTTTATGGAGCTAATCTAAGGTCAATGAAGCAATGATGATGCATGAATAGACTAACTCCTTAATAAACCTATCTCCACTTTGCCAAGGGTGCCTACAACTACATGGAGTTGGTGCAATCTGCTAAGGTAAACAAATGGTTTTCAAATCATGAAGGCTCATATAACCACCCATTGAATGGCATAGCTCAAACAAGCATCCATAACCAAACTTAAGCAAATGATGAGGCTCAGACTAGATTTACACAACACTTCACTAGCGATGAATGTTAAAAGCATGGGCTAGGAATTGATCAAATATTCAATACAACACACATAACATCAATGAACTTCTAATCTACTTCTAATCTACTTTGAAACATCTCTTCATTCCATCAAGATATAGGAAACCATGTTAATCCACAAGACAACACTTAACACCAAATGAATTCCAATGTATTTGCATTAATCTTGATAAATATTTACAACAACTTCAAGTCCTCTCAGAGAATTTCAAGAGTCTCTTCTATTCTATTGCCTACAATCTAATAATTTACAAATGAGGCAACAAGCCCTTTATATAGAGGTCTAGGATTACAATGAGTGGCTTAGATCAATTCAGATAGCCAAGGGCTCAATCATGCCACCTCAGTAGGTATTTACAACAACTTGCTATTTTTAATACATAAGTGAGGCAATGCCGGCACATTTTCTAAGAAGATAAGGATAAGATAGAATCTTTTAGATTATCTTCCACATGGGCGTCCTCTTTGTCTTCTTTTTTGTTGTAGATATATTGAATGTGGCTAAATGATGTGGTCAATTATGATTGGACTAATAATAGGTACATGCCACATAGGTGTCATCTCAGTAAACTTATGGATTTCAACTATTTATTCACTTTTCTCTGTGGGCATATTCCCAAATTGTATCATCTTGTATGATGTCTTCGATGTGATTGCTTGAACTTGAATGTTTGGGAATACTTTGTTGATCTTGCCGTGTTGATCTTCTTGTAAACTAGATGTGTATGATAGATGTTTCTCACTTTCTTAACACTAGGATTCTCCTTCTGCAGGGTATATGTTGATCCTCTTTCTGTGCATCTTGATAGAGAGTAGTAGGAGATGATGATGATGATGCTTCCTTCTTGATATGTAGAGTAGATGACTTCTCAAAGAGACTTGAATGTACCAGAGGAACTTGAATCTTTATAGATGAATGTCTTTGCTCGATGATGCAAATGATGAAGAGTGTCGATATGTTGGACTTGAAGTGATAACTTGGAGCAGCTATCTTCTATCTTCACTTCACTCCTAGCATAAAGGTGGTTCAAGCTTTTACTTCTTCGATGACTCCTTAGCTCAATCCTCACTCTTGCAACACAAACAAAGAAGCAACATTAATCCTTTTGATAAACACTTGATTTCATATCACATAAGAATCATTTCATGCATTTCTAACTTATGTGCATTAGATGAGAAATTTGATCTTCGCTAGAAAGCAATCGTAAAATTCAAATTAAGCATTATATATGGATGAGGCATTGGATGCCAATTTCACTCCTTCCATAGAAACCTTCATAAAACTTTAATTTAATCTCCATCCAAAGTGGCGCACTGGTTGACAATTTCATGCTCTGGTTAAAATTTCACTTTTAAATCACTATTTTTTACACCTTGTTCTAGGTGCATTGGATGAGGTTTTTGGTTTCTTCCTTGTTTTGGCGCACTAGATGGGCACATTAGATGATGATTTTGGATCTCCATTGAAACTTCACTTCAAAATATAATTACCCCTCCCTTGATGATGGCACATCACATGTGGCACAATGAGTGAGGAACTTGATCTTTGCTTGGATGCTCTTGCAATCATCCTCATCTAATTGTGGCGCACTGGTTGAGGATTTTAATTTCTAGTTGATTAATCACTTGAAACTTGAAACTCATATCATCTTGATATGGCACCTAGGCTTACCACTTTGTCTTTCACTTTAAGAATGCATTTGATAAACATTCCACCCAAGGCGCATCAGATGACAACTTTGATCTTCCCTTGAAGTTTCATCTTATGTAAACTACATCAACCTTCTTGATCTAGGTGCAGTAGATAAGTATTTTGAATCTTCTTGAAACTTGTCTAAAATTTGCAATCTATACCACTTCCTTCAAGTGCATTGGATAAGGATCTTGGACTTCTCTTAAATTTGTATCTTAAAACATATTGTTGATTCCTAGATGAAGGCGTATTAGTTCTGTCGCAATAGATCATGATTTTGGATCCTCTTTTGAAAGCCTTTGAAATCTCAACAAGATTGCCACCTCCTTTGTCACATTGGATGCTGATTTTGATCCTTCATTTGAAAGTCTCTTATAAAACTTGAATTCATCTTTCTTCAAATGTGGCCCACCAGATCAGGCACACCAAATCAGCATTCTAAATCTTCTTGAAATGTATCAAATTTTGAACTTAAACCCCCTTTTAAAGATGGCACAATGGATGAGGTTTTTATCTTCCACTTGAAACCTTCATAAATCTTCCATTTAACCTCACTTATGAGTGGCACATTAGATGGAGGTTTTAAATCGTCGTAACACTGGTGCATTGGACATCAACTTTGATCTCCTTTTGATTTGCACCAAGGTGGCGCAGTAGATGCACATGTTGAATCCTCTTGATGGAATGTTTATAACACTTGACTTCATCCTCATTAATTGTGGTGCATTAGATTGGGCGCACTAGTAAAGGATTTTGATCTCTTCTCAAAAGTCTCTTGAAATTCTACATTCTTATCCCTTGGTGCATTGCATTGAGGTTTTAGATCATCCATTGAATGCTCTCAAAACCTTAATTTTATCATCTTTCATAAGGGTGCATTGATTCAAGCACATGAGATGAGGATTTTGGTTCCTCTTGAAAGTTGCAACTCCATCATCAAAATAATCTTCCTCACCTTAGTCGCATTGGATCATGATTTTAATATCTTCTTCAAATTACACTTAAAACTTCACTCCAACCTTGGCGCAATGGATGGGTCGCATTGGATCCACATTTTGATATCTGGTTGAGAGTGGTGCACTGGATCAAGATTTTGTGCTCCCCTCATGTCTTGGCACAGTGTATGGGAATTTTGATCTCCCTTCAGTACTTAGCCATTTTTTCAACTTTCTCAAGGTAATGTATATTGAAAAATATATTTAAGTATAAGAAATGAATTTCTTATACTTTAAATATTTTTCAATATACCTTTCAGGATGTTTGAGATAGGTCTCAAATCCACTGGATTTAACATGTAGAATCTAGAATTTGGGGGATCCACCAGATTTCAGACTTAGTCAAATTTTTAGGATATCAGGATATCAGACTTAGTCATTTTCAAGATCTCAAACATGCATCAGGATATTATGATTTCTACCACAAGGCTATAGACTCAAACACCACTAACTTCATCATACAACCAACCTAAGACATCATCCAAGACTCAAGCAAAGCATTAGAGCTAAAAAAAGGGGGGGGGGATCCCCATTTGCAATGGGGTGATGTGTGATTAGGTCACAACACACAATATATAGCTTTGAAGTACCTTAAAGAACAAAATCCTAAGACTAAAACTTCATATTATGATTCACTACTTTCCTAGGCATCTATTACGTGATTATATACCATCTACCGATCATAAGAGTCCTCCGCATCGGTCAAACAGATTACAAACTCCAATGAAAGAGATGTAATGTGTGTACATGGATAGATTGGACCTAAACTTATGTGAATCCTCCAAAAGTGAATGAATCCATGTGCAGTTATTAGGGAAGGTCACCCACATCCCAAAGCATCTTGAATGATGTGTAATTTAGATCCACAAGTCGTGAACATGCTCTGCAAGTATTCTCCTTTAGCTATCTTGCCTAAGACTCTCTGAATGCTCTGCTATGAGAAAATAGTTGATCTTCTAATAGCAATATCTTTCTGGAAACTGATCCAAATGATCTAAAATTTGGATATGATGTGCATGAAGATGTCTAGATGTTAAGTCCATCTCTAGAAGGTCTGAAACAAAACTACATCAGAATATGGATGAAAATACAAAAACTGCTACTGACTGAACTAACTATACTAGACTAGGAAAATGAAAGAAACAAAATGAAATGCAAATACTTTTGGTTGATACAAGATTTCTCTTGAATTAGGGATTCCCTTACATTAATATACAAGTCAATCAAATTAAGACTAAGGGTACAAATCATGTGTGCTCAATTTAATTTTAGCCAGTGCTTCTAGGTTGCAACAATGATAGTCCATGCTCATAAATGGAACTAGGTCAACCTAAAGAGAATTTAGAAGCTTCTCCCACTCTTTGTCCAAGGGTGGATTGATCATCTATAAGAGTCTAAAGTGGCACTCTTGTTTAATGGTGCATTCATAGGATACCTCCTATGCTTGAGCCATAAATATTTGTACAAGGACCTAAAGCTCTATCAATGTCTTGAAAACTAAGTGAACTTCTTTGATAAAATGAGCTAAGGACCACATGTTGAATATAGTTTATTCTTGGCTCTTCTCATTCACTAGTTCTAGAAATGTGGCTCTTCTCATTCACAAGGCTTAGGTGATGTGGCCTCCATTTTATCCTTGTAATATGATCTTCACAAGACCTTGATGTGGTAAAGGGAAGCCACTAACTATTTGAGCTATTTAATTTGGACCTTTAACGTCTTGACCTCCTTTGATTCTTCTATTATATTCTTTAGGTCAACCTCCTTTTCTCTTAGGCCCTTGAGTGTCTAGTCCTAGGTGTCCACTTAATTATTTAGTTTTTCTATCTCATAATCTTCACTAGAGGCCTTTTCCTTTAGTGATCCTATTTCAATAGTATTGGCACTAGTTTTAGCCTTTTCATATTTAATTATACCTCCAAGTTTTCCACTTGATTTCATAATACATTCTTGGTGGTTGTCTTAGTTACCATCTATCTTTTCCCTAGTGCCAACTCTATTCTTGCTTTAGTCAATTTCATTTTAATCTCTAGGAGTTGCTTCTACCTATGTATCTTTAGCTTCAATGGCTTTCTCTACAAGTTTGGTGGCATAGCCTTCTAATGCCTTTATTTTCACTTCAAATGCTTTAAGTATGTACAAATTTTTAAAGTCTGAAGCACTTTATGTATAGCTTTTCTAACTATCTCTCTCTCTCGCCCCATCTCTATCTCTCTATCTCTTCCTCTTTTCTCCCTAGACCTATATATCTATATATTTCTCCCTCTATCTTTTAATATCTCTATCCTCCCTCTTTCTATCTCTCTCCCTCTCTAAAGCCTTTCAACAAATCCATTTTGTGCATATCCTGCAACCATGGTATTCCAGGAGAATGAAGATGCTACTATTGTTCTTGACAGTTGGGAGACTATTGAGGATGCCACCCCTAGGGAATTTTGGGGGAAATCAGATGATAAAGATCTTCCACCCTCTGCTAGTGTTGATATTGTTGCGTAGTGTTTTGTATGTCTTTCAATGTTAGACATTATGTTTTGATTGTGTTTTGAGGCTGTGACATATTTTTTATTCACCTTTTGAGGCTATGAATGCGTGGGTGTGACTTTTTACCACCCTACTTTTTTTTGTGTGTGAATGTGTACTATTTATTCCTTTAATACAATTTAAATAGGATGTACTATTTATTCATTAAAAAAAATTCCTAAGAGTTTTGATTATGAGTACAGTGATATTTCTAACTGCTAAGGGAAGATAAATAGCTAAAATTTCTATATTGTCGAGTCCAAAAGATTCTAAAGACATAAAGAGCTAAAGAATAGGTCCCTAGATTAGGGACATCTTGATGGAATCCTAGACTCTATCTATCTATCCTAGGGTTGGTTGAACATCTCTATACTTTGTTCTGGGATTAAGGGGATGTAGTGGGATGGTCATTGAGGCTTGGTCACAATTTTGTGTTTCCTTGGATTAACTTGTTCATATTTTAGAATGTTTTTTCATGAGACAAACATAAAAACAAGATTTAAATGATTTTTCTTGTTTCATTGTCGTTGGAAAAGTACCACTGTTATCTGTTGCTTTTGTTCCATGTAGTGTTCGATGTTGATATTGCATATTTCTATGTATTTTATAGGATATAAAATTGCGAGGAGGTGGCAAACAATTCAACATTAAGAATTCACAATGGGAATTGCTCCAATCACACATTTCATACCGACTGTCATATTCACTACGTGTAAGTATGACAACCTTTTTGATATTGTTATATGCAGGAATATATATATTTTAATTCGTCAAGGTTACATCACATACTGTTAAGCTAAAGTATACATGGATTGAGTGAATATGTCCTTGTCTTATTATCAGGCCTATGCATCTATCCTTTATTTAAGGATGCCATCAAATTTCAAGATTATTTTGAGGGGGGTAATGGTTGAACATCACAGCATAGCTAATGATCTGAAATTTTCGAAAGCAGTAACTCACAAGCCACAATTTGGTGCTGGTATGAAAGAGGTAAAGAGGAATTTCTATTCTTTTGTACTTTGAGATGGCTGTTTGTATTTCATGTCATGAATAATAATGCTACTACTCTTCCTTGTCATTTTTGCTTTCCAAAGCACATTTAGTAAAGAAGTACTTGTAACATATACATGATAAGAATGTGACCTTTTATGGATGTGCATTTTGTTGTCATTTTGATGTTCTTTCCACAAGATTAAATGAGAATTATTACATTTATGGCTGCAGTTCCATTCTAATGCCTTTGTCATGTAGAGTTGTTGTGAATTTATCTGATGGATTTTTATAATATGTACATGGAGATCTGATTGATGTATCTAATTCAATTATATGTAGGTAGTAGTTCGAGCAACCATAGGATTTACAAAAGAAGCTCCCTTTCTTGATATTGAAGGTTTCAATGTTGATCACAAGAATCGACTTATCATGGTTAGTAAAGAGCACCTTTACTTTAAAACAAACAATATGGATGTTCCATAAAATATTGGGGATAATTTGATAAACAGGAAAGAAATCTTTTCCATTTTAGACACTATATTTCTTCATTGTTTCTATTAGTCGGTAGTCATATGTAGCATTTATTTGCTTCCACTATCAAATACCTGTCAAATTTACGTTTACTTTTGTTTTGAATATTGCTATCTAGTATTGTTGAGATTTACTGATAAATTTTATTCCTTTTTGTTAATGCTTTCTTACATAGCCCTTTTGGAAGCTTTGGCAAGGTAATAGGAGTAGAGAAAGAGGTATCATAGGTATGTATTTAAACTCTATTTAACCCTCTTCCAATGTGATGTAAGTGAGCAAGATCTGTAGTAACATTATATTGAAAAATGAAAGGGCATATCATGGACGGAAGATTGTACTAAAATTGATTATTTTGGTAATGTGATTATAACCCATTTCTGCATATTGTAAATTTTAATGTGTATAACAGGTGTTCTTGAGGCAAACTTCATTGAGCCTGCACATGATAAACAGGACTTTGAAAGAACTGCAATCCTACTTCGGTTAGAAGCAAAACTCAAACAGATGACTCATAATTATTGGTATGTCATGATTATTTTTAAAATTATGGATTGAAGTACTTCTCTAACACAATAATTTAATACTTATAGTGCATAATATTTCCACAAAGTCACGTTCTTCACAGCAGCTGGAGTCTTCCCTGTTGGTATTATTTGTTTGTTGTTACTGAAGTTCGAGTCCAGTTTTCTAATTTTGATTTTAATCAGGCGGCTAGATTAGTGAACTTTCAAATATCTTATACATGTCAAGAGGTCGCACTATCATGAAATATTAGGAATTATTATTTAAGTTTGTAATATGAAGAAAAGTGGACTGGGACACCTCCTCGTACTTATCTTAGGGGGATAAAGGGAGTACGCTCCCCCTCCCTTTCCATCTCTCCTTCCCCTAAATCCCAATTCTGGTTTCTTTATAAAAATATTGACACAGGATCTTCTTGAAGAAACTTTTGAGATGTCCCCTTTTAATGTATATTTAATTACATACAAGATTTGAAGTTATACATCAGAAAGAGATAATATGTAGAGGGAAGTGTACACAAGGAATCACACAACTGTGAGTCTGTGCAGTCAACGTAATGCAGAAATAACCAGTAAAGGGCTGCTGTATGGTTTGAGGTTGGTAAACCATAAAATCCTCAAACCAGCTTCCGAACTACAAAAGAATCCTTAATTGGAGAGACAATGAATTGACAGAACTACAAGAGGTCACTTGGGTGGTTAGGACACCTACCTCAGACGGCATACTATCGTTTTGATGAGTTTGAACTTTGAGTTTTAAAGTCTCCAGGATCTGCCCCCGATTCAAGATAAAGTAAACTGAAAGCTCTCTCAGCCTTGTAGCTGCAATGCTTGTAGGTGTAGCAACATATACCAACAAGACAATACCAGGAATGAAGGATGCACCTAGTGTAAGATTTATGAGGGAAGCCAATTGAAACTCCTGATATTGCTACAGTTGTCATTGAGCAATAGGAAGGACAAGTGATAACCTCAAAAAATCATGGAGCAGGATTAGAACTTGATGGATGGGCATTTCAGAACAATGCTCAGAAAGTCTGAAAAGGAAGTGGTTAACGTCAACAAATAATCCTTTGCAGGATGTGGTTGTGAGATCCTTTGCAGGACTACCATTGTGACATCAAGAAGATCCAGCAGAAATCCATACAGAATGAGACCCCTGCCATGGACTATTATTGTGATCCCTTGCTACTGTTGTGATCTTTTTAAGTTCTAAGCTTCTCAAAATCAGACCTTTCTTGGACTACTGCAGGCCCTTTGCAGAACTACTGTGGTAATTGTTGTGTCATGGGATCTTGCACTATCATTAAATTGTTTGGATGCAACGTTAGGGCAGTTCTGAGGAAGTTTTCTAGTGTATAACCATAAACAACTAATAACAATTATGCTTTCCTAAGAACATTGACTATTTATAGAGCTTTAGAACTATGTTACCAGAAACGCAACGGAAGGCTTCCGTTTCCCGTTTTAACGGGCGAAGGGTGAAACGCCGTTTCCGTTGTGAACGGCCGTTTCTAGCTTGCCGTTTGCATTTCTTCCCGTTGCCTTCTGTTTTTTGCATTTTCATATTTGATTTTAAGAAAGTTCTTAAAAGATTTAAATAAAAATCCGTGCTTCTGTTTTTTGCGTTTTTGTTTTTTTCGTTGAAATTTTGGTGAGTTATTTGATTTTTAAACCTAACTTAAAATTCTAATAAAAATCCCTGCTTCTGTTTTTTGCGTTTCTATTTTTTTTCATTGAAATTTTGGTGAGTTATTTGATTTTTAAACCTAACTTAAAATTTTAAACTTAAGTTGTGCCCTTTTCTTTATTTACTTAACGTTATTTAATATGAATTTGTTTTATTTTTAAAATGTTTTATATTTATTCTTATTTTTATTTTTATTAGAAATAATAATTAAAGTTAGAATATATAATTATATTTATAATTTTTGGATTTTTAAATTAATTTAGAAATATATTTTAAATATAAATATATATTTTAATTTTTATAATTATATTTATGAAAATATATATGTATATAAAATTTGTTTCTTATACACAACCTCTAGATACTCTGTTTCTTGTCATGTTGCCATTTCAGTTGCCTTTTTCGTTTCTCATTTCTGATAACATAACTTTAGAAGCCAGCTGACAAAATCTGTAGAGGAAGACTGTCGTTCTATTTCCTGCAAATGTCCCATAAGACACCCGGAACCGCTTCGTGGGGTCAATGTTCTGGTACAAGCTCCTCAAAGGATTGGGGAGAAAGGGATCAACTATAAACACGATCAGCTCCTAGGTCTCAAACGGACAGAGGACTCCCCTTCCACCTCAAGGCACCGCTTTCAGGGAGGCTAGATATGGTCAGTATAGGAACTCCCACAACAGGTCGCATCAAAAAGACTTCGAAAGAAGCTGGGGTAGAAGAAGAACTTTTCAGAAAGGAAGGAGGTTTTTTAACCAGAAGAATTACAAAGGAGGCCCTAACTTCCAAAACAGAACCAGTGGGGAGCAGTCAGAGAGAAGGGTATCTGAGGTTAGACCCAAAATCGTAGAGGTGATAAGAAAAAATCCTGTTGAGGTCTTGGTTTCACTGCCAGATGATGCTTTGAAGGAGAGACAAGAAATTCTAAAGGAAAAAGCCTTTATAGGTAAGGCAGTGAATACCCATTATGGTTCTGATGATTTCCTAACTTGGGCAAAAGATTCTTGGGGTAAAATGGAAGAGATTGATTATCTAGGAAATGGGTCTTTTGCTTTCATCTGTACCGACCAAATGCAGAGGGACAAAACCTTAGATAAGATTCTGTGGAAGTATGGAGATAATTGTGTTTACTGTCAACCGTGGAAAGCCAATTTTTCCTCAGGGACAGAGAAGATTCCTTTTTTACCCATGTGGGTTCAAATTTCAAATTTACCAGCAGAATATAGAACTCTGGAAATTCTGCAATTGATAGGCGAATCCATGGGAGACTGTCAAGACATTGTTTTAAACAAAGAACCAAGTTGGACTTCAGATGTAAGATTAACGATTCTCATGAGGATGGCTAAAGAATTTCCCAAGAAGGTAAATATAGCAAGCACTGAAGGTGTTTGGGAACAGGACGTCTTCTTTGAGGTGCCATTGGATTTGGAGCAAGCTCTGGAGAACTCTTCAGATGGTGATCAAAGAGATAATGAGGATGTCCAATCCCTCAGTCAGGGCTTGAATATCCCTCAGGGGCTAGGAGCTTCTAGAATGGAGAATGTACCTTCACATGACCTTCAGGAAGAAGATTTTTCTCTTCAAATCCTGGAAAGGCCCTTGGAGAGTTTACCTCTTCAAGAGAAAGATCCTTTAGAGATTCATTGTCATTCAGACTTTGTAGAACTTCAATCTATCTCTGCAGAGAATCTTCAAGAGTACCAGGAGTGTCTAAATGGTGAGAATGCTAAGGATCTTGGAAAAGAAGATGGCCTGGGCAAATCAAAAAAGGACCCATCTCAAGGGGTCTCAAGAAAACCTGTAGAGAATGGGGAAGGTTCTGAGCGTTCAGACATTAAATTGCAGGTATTGTATGAGAAAGCTATTTCGAAGTTTACAAATTCTTTGTATGAAGAATTGGCAGAGGAAGTTCTGCAAGAAGATGAGTCTCTCCTCGACACGTCCTCTCCAGGTATACATCAAACTCTTATGGCTACCAAAAATGCAAAGAACACACCCTCTAGGAGGAGTTTAAGATAGAAGAAAGGAAAGGAACTTTATGAGATTCTAGGAAACATGGAAAAAGTTTCTCCCAAAACATCCAAAAAGAGGGGAGCAGGAAGCTCTCCTTAGGAGCAATGAAACTCCTCACGTGGAATGTTAGGGCTTAAATACCCCTAACAAAAGACGTCTCATCAAGTCCCAACTTGATGGGGCAAGAGCAGATATATTGATGTTGCAAGAAACTAAATTAGATGCTGATGCTGCATCTTTTTTCTTTAGCAAATGGAAAGATTGGGAAGCAGAAACACATCCATCTAATGGCTCCTCGGGTGGTTTAGCAATTCTATGGAATAAGAACTTACCAAAGTTCGAGGTAGTGGGCAACAGAGACCACTGGATCCTGGGGAAATTCCCGGGAGTTTTCTTTGGGAAAGACTTGTGGATTATTAACATTTATGGTCCTTCAGGAGCAAACCAGAAATCCCATCTCTGGTCACACTTGTCAAAGCTCTTGCAAATGTTAAGAAATGAGGTGGTCATTCTGGGCGGTGACTTCAACGTGTTTTTGGACAGGTCAGAAAAACAAGGTGGCTCTTCGAGGTCTTCTCAATTGATATCAAATTTTGGGGCCTTTGTTAACACTTGTTGCTTACAAGATTGTAGGTCGTCCAATGGGATCTTCACATGGTCAAATAGAAGAAATGATGGTTCAGGAGTAGTAGAAAGGTTGGACAGGTTTCTTCTCTCTTCACAGTGTATTCTAGGAAACTTGAGCTTCTTTTCCTCTATCCTCCCATTTACAGGTTCTGACCACTTCCCGGTGAGCCTTTCTTTTGGAGGATCTCAAAAAGGTATGAGTATTTTTTTCCGGTTCCAAGAAATGTGGTTTAGGGGCCCTGATTTCATTCCCAATCTTCAAATTTGGTGGAAGCCAGCTCCTTTTGTAAAATGTTCTAGAATGTTTCAATTAGCCAAAAAATTAGAATTTGTTAAAAAGAAGATTCTAGAATGGAATAAGTCCCACTTCAAGAACACTTTTTCAGAGAAGAAAAGAATTTTAAGTGATCTATCACTAATTGAAGAAGAAATATTTCAAGGGGGGATGAACCAAGACTCTTTTCAAACAGATAAACTCCTCTGCTCTTAGCTTGAAGAGGTTTTATTGAGAAAAGAAATCTTCTGATGTCAAAAATCTAGATAAACCTGGTTGAAAGAGGGTGATAGAAATACTTCCTATTCTCACTTGTCAACTAAAGCTCGCAAGCAGAGTTCTAGGATTCACTGCATTAAGAAGGATGGCGGTTCATTTGTTCAGAACTTGGAAGAGATAAAAGAAGAGGCACAGTCTTTCTTCAAGCATCTTCTTTCCTCAAGCATTTCTCACTCCAGGATAGATTTCAACAACTTCAACCTCCCTAAGAAACTTTCAGAAGAAGATAATCAAGAGCTTCAAAAGGATTTTATGGTAGAGGAAATAAAAGCTGTGGTTTTTTCTCTAAATGGGGATAAAGCTCTAGGTCCAATGGTTGGTCAGGCCTGTTTTTTCAAAAGTGTTGGGATTTTGTCGGTCAAGATGTTTTTCTAGCAGTCGAGGAGTCCATGAAGTTTGGCAATGTTCTCAAGGAGTTTAATCGCACCTGGCTAGTTTTGATACCAAAGGTATGCTCGCCATCTTCTTTTGAAGAATTCAGACCGATCTCACTTTGCAATTTCATTTACAAGGTTATTTCTAAAGTCGCAGCATTGAGATTGGCATCCATTCTCCCACAAATCATCTCAGATGGACAAGGAGGTTTTGTGCCTAGGAGAGAGACAACAGAAGGAGCAATTCTTGCTCACAAAATCCTACACTCAATCAACAAAGAAAGGTTACCCAGTATGGTGTTAAAGTTGGACATGTCCAAGGCATATGACAGGGTCGAATGGGACTTTCTCCATTTTGTTCTATCCTCTCTTGGCTTTTCTACGCGCTGGTTAAAATGGGTCTTTTCTAGGATCAGAGGGGTAAATAGTTCAGTTCTGATTAATGGCAGTGAATCCCCCTATTTCCAAACTTCAAGGGTTTGAGACAGGGAGATCCCATATCCCCTTATCTCTTTATTCTGATGATTGAAGCACTAATTTGGTTGATAAGACAAGCAAATAGTAACATAATTTGGAAAGGAATAAAGGCTAAAGCTTTCAGCATCCCTGTGACTCATGCTCTTTTTGCTGATGATACCATTATTTTTGGTAAAGCCAGTACGAGAGAGGCTCTATCCATCAAAACAACGTTGACTTTATATTGTGAATCTTCTGGCCAAATGATAAATCCTTTGAAGTCCAAAATTTACCTATTCAACATCCCACAAGATCAGCTTCTAGGTTTTTCAAATCTTTTTAATTTCAAATTGGAATCTTTGCCGGGAAAATATCTAGGATTACCTCTCTTCAATGGACGACACACAAAAAGCTTATGGAGAGGAGTATTGGATAACTTATCACACAAGATACAAGCTTGGAAAGGAGGATGGCTCTCTCTAGCTGGTAGACTCATGCTACTCAAATCAGTCCTAACAGAAGTTCCAATTTATATGATGTCTTCTCTCCAAACTCCCAAAGGTATTCTAGATGAAATTGACAAAATTTGCAAGAGATTCCTTTGGCAAGGAACTTCAGACACAAAAAAGATTTATCTTATTGCATGGGACAAGATATGCTCCCCAAAATCCCAAGGGGGAGCAGGTGTTATTAATCTGGAAATGCAAAACTTAGCATTGGGAGCAAAATTGGCATGGAAGATGTACAAGCATCCACATTTGAATTGGGTCAAGATGCTTCAGAAAAAGTATTTGGATAGCAAGGCTCCAGAAACAATTTTTACGATTTCTAATACTCCAAAGGGCTCCTCCATGTGGACTTTTATTATCGAGTTTAGGCAGGTTATTCTTCCCAAGCTATCATGGATAGTTCACAATGGGAAAAAAACGTCCTTTTAGGATGACCGATGGAATGGCTGTCCAAAAATTTCTTCTCTAGGAAATTTTAGGGAGGCAATGGCCTATCTAAAAAGATTTTGGGCTGAAAAAGTATGCTCATACTTCACGGTGGACTCAAGTTCAATTCCAATGAAGGCAAGTTGGAAGAGTTTCGAGAACTGCAACTTTCCTCTTGATCAGAAAATGGCCCTTTCTAGGATATTAAAGGATCGTCCTATCTTCCTCTCATCTCAAGAGGATGAACTTATTTGGACAGGTGATACAAGGCCCATTCAGGATATCAATCCCTATCAGCAAGGGCCAAAGTGGATTGGCCCTTCTATCTCTATTGGGCAGATCCAATTCTCCTAAGAGCAGGAACTTTCACATGGCTAGCAGTGAACAACAGGATTCTTACTGGGGATAGAATAGAAAAACTTTCCTTAGGTTCAAATTTCAATTGTGTCTTTTGCCAAGATGAAAAAGAATCAATAGACCATCTTCTCATACGATGTAATTTCAGTCACCAATGCTGGAAACATATTATGCAGATTTTGAACTGGTCATCCCCTTATCAGGCACATTGAGGGATTGGATAAAAAGTTGGCCACTTCTGAATAAGGATGCTTATTTCCATGATTTGTGGGCGATATGCCCCTTTGTGTTAGTCTGGACCCTTTCGAAGGAGAGAAATTGTAGAATCTTTCGGAATTCTGCAAGGTCTTTTTCAGAAGTTCGTAATGAGATGGAATCTCTAGTGGTGGAAACAACTCTTGCAAAATTAAGACAGTGGATTCCAAAGAAGTCAAAATGGACCAGCCGGGATGCTCTAATGTCCAAAAAATGGAAAGGCTTACAAAACCTCCCACAATTTACATTCCTTCAAGCTCCTAGCTCAAATATTGACAGAGCCTCAGTCAAATGGATTCCGCGCTACCTACCCCTTTGTTAAAATCAATTTCGATGGAGCGAGTAGAGGTAAACCTGGGACTTTGGCCCTGGGATGTGTTATCAGAAATTATGAAGGAAAACTGTTATCAGCATAGGCCGCAAAACTCCCAGAAGGAACCAATAACAGAGCAGAAGCTTTGGCCCTTTTGAATGCTATCCAATTAGCTCAATCAAAGGGATATAAAGAAATTTCCTTAGAAGGGGATTCATTGGTAATCATTTCAGCTTTCCAATCTGGGAAGGTAGAGAACTGGTATATCAAATACATTTTAGACCAAGTTAGGGAGGCTTTGAGTTCTTTTGATGCATTCGATATCTTTCATTGTTACAGAGAGGGAAATAAGGTGGCGGACTGGCTGGCAAATTATGCCCTTGATCATACAGAAGAAATAATTTATTTTAATTCAGATCTTCATGAAGGTCTAGAAGCCTTAAAGTTTCTGTTGGCACAGGATGTAGGTTGCCCCTCTTTTCACAACAATCCAAATATAGGAGCTTCATAAGACTTGCTTCTAGTATCCCTTCAGGCCTTGGCTTGCTAGGGATGGGGCGGGTGGGCGGACTAGAGAAAGACACGGGGTCCTCAAATTCCTCTAATGACATGACTTCCACATGGACTCTTGCGATGTCTTCTGTTTTTTTGTTGTCTCGCCCGCTACCTTCCTCACCACCCCAAGGCGTCTTCCAACTGGCGGCACCTACTCCCTCCTCAATTTATTTCTCCCAATGATTAAATGCATTAAATGAGGCCTTTACCTTCGATCCTAGTGGATTTCCTTGGTATTTCCTTCTACGTCACACGTCCTTCGTCCTCGTTTTTTGTCCAACGTTCCCCTTGCCACATTATCCCTCCCTGACATGGCAACTCAGATATCCAGGTCTTATGAATGCATATATAGGAAGATGCAGCATGGTCTTAGCTGCGGGTGTATCTGCTTGCTGGAGAGAGCCCTCAAAGGGCACGCCCATTCTGTGCCAAAGGCGGTTAGACAGAGGTGTAAGGATCTCCTCTGTTTTCACGCAGCTGATCTGGCTCCACGCCATCGCAGACTCTCTGAAGAAGTATCTAAATGAAACTAACTAAGAAAATAGAAATACTAAAATGGAAATTGCACATGTGGCTGTGCCACATCAGTTATCCAACAGCTTTCCAGCTGAAGGTTCCAGATTATTACTGCTGGACCAATTCTCCAAATTGCTTTAAGAAGTCCCTTCCTTGTCCTATCTAGCCAAGCCTCTATCCTCATTTTTTTCTGATTATGCGCCAGCCCACCATATGTTTGTTTTTCTAAAGAATCAGGCCCACTTCCTACGCTACTCTTCAGTGCTGGAAGAGTTGATCTTCATTTTCCTTGTTTTCTTTGCACATTGAGAACCTAGAGGGAGGCCATGCTTTTGCTATATCGTTTCTTAATAACAAGAAAAGTTTTGGAAACGATATGGTTTGCCTTCTATTCTCTCTTCATTTAGTAATTTGCATGCCTGTATTTAATTCTCTCGAGGTTTGTTTTAAACCTAGAGTTTGTGTGTCCATATCAGTAATCTTGTTGTATTGTTTGGCTGTCATTATTGAAATATCTATTACTTTATTTCACGCATGCATACTCTTTGCTTTCTTGAACAAGATTTATGTTTGAGCTAGCTCATTGCTTGCAAAATATTGATTACCCGTTCAAAGTTGAATTCATCCTTCTGGTTTTCAAAATATTGATATAAGGAAATAATTTTACCATAATTCTGCAGTTTGAAAAGTCTAATGTTATTGATTATTTGGATCAGGTGTGAGAAATCTCGTCAAAGACAGCTGGAGCTAAATCAGAAGGTAAGACCTTGTTGCAATTTTTACTTTTTCTGCCTTTGGTCTAACTTCTTTCTTGGAATGTGTTTGAGAGATAGTTGATTGGAACTGATAGTTCTCAAACTGGAATAACGAGAGTAAGAGTTATACATTATGTGTCTATTGCTTCTGACATTCGTAGCCTTTTTTGTTGAATAGATAAGAAATCTGGAGAGTGAATTGAAGAATGCCAAACACAAATTGATGGTACTTGCATCTAATGTGGATCTTCAGAAGAAGCAAAGACAAGCTGCCTTGTAAGTGTAGGTTGTATAGACCGTTAATTATGCATATGTTGGCGGATGGATAAGATTTTAATTTGAAGTCACATATTCTCGGAAAATAAGTTGCATATCTTCATAGGTTGATGTGCTTATTTTCTGTCCTCTTCTGCTACTCATTAAGGATATTTATTCAATTGTAGGGATGCACAGAGCTGTTGATAAGAGCCTTTGAAGAATCCCGATGGCTGAAGTGAAAACAAAAGAACTTTAAGATTGAAATACATTTAGAATTCTGTGAATTGCAGTCCTTTCCGGGGGAGCAAATTGTTGAAACAGTTTTTGTTTCTAATGCATACGGAAATATTATAAAGGAGTTTTATTCCAACTATTTTGTGTATCCAATTGAAAGGCTTGACTGATAGTTATGAGGATTTAAAGAGTTCACAATGAAATGAAGTGATGACATGAAAGATGCAACACAAATATAATTTTTTTATCTTAGGAAACCCACTAAGTGGTGAAAAACCCACTTAGTAGAGGAAATTGCTCTTTTATTAGTGTATTTTCTAGATGGACAAGTACAAGTGCATTACATTCTTTGGCAAGCCCTTCTATTTCAACTTTCTACCTCTAAGAGATACAATTCTTTAATTTTCCCCCTTTTGATCCAATAGATGGTTTTACACCATACTCTCCCCTTCTCTATGTACTTGTTGTTCAAACACCCCTCTTGTTGAACACCCCTCTTGTTGAATTGAAGGATTCTCTAATGGAATAGAAAATAGAAGAATCTGTTGTTTACTTCACATTCCATTTGGCTTCATATGGGTTGAAACTGTAGGTTGAGGACAAAATTGTAGGTGTGAGATTAACATCCAATTTATAGGGCTGGCCCTAGTTTTTAGCCTTCTACATTGTTGTTTAAATCTAATTTTTATTTTATTTTTTGATTATTTACATATAACATTCTAAGGTTGATTTACATTTAATTAGGGCTTGAGCTTTTATTGCTTGTTCTCTTTAATCCATACCCTCCCACCCTTGCTTACTGTATGTATTATTTCTAGATCATTTACCATGGACACTTATGAACCTTAATCTTATGATCATCTCTATGCACATATCAAAGATTATAAGGTGTTTTCACTCTTTCTTGATTCATATCCTTCAATCCTTGACGATATTGCACCCTTTTTCCACATTGATGATGTTATGTGTTCCATGATTGAGTTAATTTCATGCTTATTTAGCTTTTCATCTTCCATGGCCTTTGTTGGTGCTTTCCCATCCATTCTAGAGGACTTCAATTCATTTGTATACTTGATTCAAGATGATTTTACCCCATTTTGTGATAGATGATGATGATGTATCCCCACCTTCTAGAAATATATCTAGGGATAATATTTTGTGTAATGAGGTTACACATTCATTATCTATTCATGATGTCATTGAGTCTTGTGATGCTATTTTTCATACATCTCTTGATAGTTCCATTTAGATACCATTCGTTTCATGTTCCCTTAATGAAGCATCTCACGAGGAGCCTATGATACTAATCTAAGTGAGCTACCTTCTTTTATACATGATGGTTTTCTTTATGATGATAGTTCTTTAGCATCTCATGTTCATGATAAGACATTGCCTTGTGATACATGACATGACGATATTTGTGCTCTTAGTGTGAAATTAATGCTTAATGATTGATGGTACTAGTGATGCATCTTTACATGTCCAAACATTTTTTCTTACAAACTATGATTACATAGATGATAATCTATTATTGATGAGTGAATTTAGACCTAGTTTAATTACTGAAGCATTAAAATGGTTTAATACATCTTGTATACTAGTTCATTAATGATATTGGCACATGATTTCATTACACATTTTTCTTACCCTAAAGTGATTGAGGGTAGTGTGGATTTGTATTACATCTTTAGAAGCTTGGCCATTCTTTTCACTTGATATTCATATGACTTATTCTTCTCCTCCACTAGGATGTCGTTGGTTTTTCATGCTATACTTGATTTTCCTCGGCATAAATTTTTTGTTATTCCATGCTATACTTGACTCACCTAGGCCTAAGCTTGTATTCTAGGCTATCTCTAATTCACCTAGGCCTAAGCTTGTATTCTATGCTATATCTAATTCACCTAGGCCTAAGCTTGTATTCCACACTATCGTTGATTAACCTAGGCCCAAGCTTCTATTCCATGAGGCACCTATTTCACAAGATTATCATGTAGTTAGTCATACTTTATAAAGGCTAATTATAGGACATAAAACTACATCTAATTAGCCACTCTTGCATCTACTTTCTCCAGCTCCAATCATAGCTCATCTTTTTTCTACCAGTAATATGTCTCTCTATTTATATCCCATCTCAATTTGCTTGCAGCTTAGTGCACTCAAATGCAACTTCCATATAGGCTACTTGAGCTTAGATAACTAGATAAAAATGAATGTAAAACAACTTGTATGTGCATGGTATTTCTCTATCTACTCCATCGGTTCCATGGCCACACCTCTAGTCAAAAACTCCATAGTATCATAAATGTACCTGACCCACTCACCCACCCTACTTGCACATCATGTATCACATGAGTGGGAATTTTATTATATATATCTCATATTATACGTCACATACTTGGTTCTTTGGATACCAAACATCATCTCATTTTATTTGTTGTATTACCTGCTTTGATAATGCATTCTAGGTGGTTGTCTTAGTTACTATCTATCTTTTCCCTACTGCCAACTCTAATCTTGGTTTAGTCAATTTTGTTTTAACCTCTAGGAGTTGTTATTTAGTTCCTTCTACCTATGTATCTTCAACTTCAATGGCTTGCTCTACAACTGTGGTGACCTAGCCTTCTAATGCCTTTATTTTCACTTCAAATGCTTTAAGCAAATATTTTCAAAGTCTAAAGCACTTTTTGTATAGATTCTCTCTGTTTGTGTGTGTGTGTGTGTGTGTGTGTGTGTGTGTGTGTGTGTGTGTGTGTGTGTCTATCTCTCTCGATCTCTTGATCTCTCCCTCTTTTTTCTCTATATCTATATATCTATTGATTTATCCCTCTATTTGTTTATCTCTATATCCCCCCTCTCTCCCTCACTAAAGGATTTTCAACAAATTCATTTTGTGCATATCCTGCAATCATGGCATTCCATGAGATAACATTTATTTTAGGTGTTCTATTAAACAATTCATGTTCCTTGTCTATGCTTCCACATTTTTCATACATGTCTCACAGGGTAGTTGCAACTACAACATTTGAAAAAATTCCCATATCCTTGATGTTTTGATGGATGTCCATACCCTATTCCAAATATCATATTTTGGTATAGGTAGGGAAGATGTTGGCAAAGGTTGAGGAATTTGAATTTACAATAGCTAATTGTATTTTCTTCAAAGTTTCTAAAGCCTTTTCAACAAATCCATTTTGTGCATATCCTATAGTAATGACATTTCCATGAGACCACATTTCTTTGAGGCATTATGTCATGTCCCTTGTATATGCTTTCACATTTTGTATTCATGTCTCCTAAGGTAGTTGCAAATATAACATCTGATAAAATTCCCATATCCTTCATGCTTTGGTAGATGGCCATACCCTATTCCAAAGACCCATTTTGGCACAGGCAGGGAGGATGCTGGAAAAGGT
Organism: Cunninghamia lanceolata; assembly: GCA_027924645.1. Lineage (NCBI taxonomy): Eukaryota > Viridiplantae > Streptophyta > Pinopsida > Cupressales > Cupressaceae > Cunninghamia > Cunninghamia lanceolata. The sequence continues at coordinate 717,110 of BSBN01001670.1, read as the reverse complement.
TGTGAAATTTGGATTTGCATCCACCAATTGCATTTTCTTGAAAATTTCTAAAGACTTTTCAACAAATCCATTTTGTACATATCCTGCAATCATAGCATTCCATTAGATGGCATCTCTTTGAGGTGTTTTGCCAAATAGTTCATGTGCCTTGTCTATGCTTCCACATTTTACATTCATGTCTTCTAGGGTAGTTGCAACTACAACATCTGATGAAATTCTCATTCTTCATGCTTTGATGGATGTCCATACCATGTTCCAAAGATCTCATTTTGTCACAGGCAAGGAGGGTGCTAGAAAAGGTTGAGGAATTTGGTTTTATGCCCGCCAATTGCATTTACTTGAAAGTTTTTAAAGCCTTTTCAAAATAGTAACACCATGATAAAATGAGCATGTACATAAAGAATTTCAAAACATATCATGAATAAATAAGATGAAATTTACTTTTTATTTGGGTCAACATGAGAAAGGTAAGGACTATGTTAGAACTTTGTATAAATACCCCTAAAATGTCAAGAAGTGGAAAATGCAAAGAGTGATAGTGACATAGAGAAGATGGAACATGGGAGGTTACATACAAATAGATGAACTGGAAACACAAATAAAGCTAAATATTTCAACAACAAGTACTCTAATCTTCAATAACATGTTGAAGTAGAAATTGATGCAAGTGACTACATGCCATTGAGGTATGCTTAGTATGTTGAAGTCATTTGTAAAGGAAGTTATTTGTATGTATGCTTCGTATGTAGATATGCTTAGGAATTAGGAACAAATAGTAACACAATTATAAAATGAGCATGAGTATCTCTAGAGGGGGAAAGAGATAGGGAGAGACAGAGAGAGGGAGAGAGGGGGGAGGAGATTGAGAGATATAGAGAGGAATAGACAGAGAGAAGAAGAGATGGGGGAGATGGGAGATAGAGAGGGAGATAGACAAGGGGAGAGAGATAGCGAGACAGGGGAGATTGATATATATATATATATATAGAGAGAGAGAGAGAGAGAGATGGGGGAGATAGAGAGATAGGGATAGAGGGATAGATAATGAGAGGGGGAAAGAGATATAGAGAGAGAGGGAGATATAGAGAGAGATGGAGGGGAGAGATGGGAGAGAGGGGAGATATAGAGAAGAAGAGATGGGTGGGAGGAGATATAAAGAGACATGGATAGAGAGGGAGTGATAGAGAGGGCAAAGAGAAAGGGGATAGAGACATGTAGAGAGAGAGGGGGCAGATTGAGAGAGGGAGGGTGGAGACAGACATGGGAGATAGACATGGAGAGAGAAATAGGGGGAGATTGAGAGATATAGAGGGAGGGATATAGAGAGAAAGAGGGGAGAGAGCTGGGAATTTAAAGTGGGAGAGATGGATAGAGAAGAGAGAGGGGAAGAGAGAGGGAGAGAGAGGGATAGGGGGAGAGAGAGACAGAGAGGGGAGATAGAGGAATGGGGGAGAGGGGAGATAGAGACTTAGGGATAGAGATGAAGCAATAAAGAGGGGTAAAGGGAATATGGGAGAGAGAGAGAGAGAGAGAGAGAGAGAGAGAGAGAGAGAGAGAGAGAGAGAGAGAGAGAGAGAGAGAGAGATGGGAGATATATAGATAGATAGGGATAGAGAGGGACAGATGGAGAGGGGGAAAATATAGGGGAGAGAGTTAGGGAGAGAGAGATAGGGGGAGAGAGACAGGAAGAGAAAGAGACAGTGAGATCAAGAGATATAGAGGGAGAGAAAGAGAGAGGGAGAGATGGAACAAAGGGGAGATAGAGTGGGAGAGGTAGAGAGGGAGAAAGATACAAGGGGAGAGAGATAGAGAGAAGGTGATATTTAGAGATATAAAGAGAGGGAGAGATAGAGGGGAGAAAGGTGGGGATATAGACAGGGAGAGATAAATAGAGATAGAGAGAAGGGGAGAGAGATACAAGGGGAGAGAGAGAGGAGATAGAGAGATAGAAAGGGGAGATAAAGAGAGAGAGAGATGGGGGAGACATGATATTGAGAGATACAAATAGAGAGGGAGATATAGAGGGGGAAAGAGATAGGGGAGAGAGATAGGGAGATAGAGAGGGGGAGACCAAGAGAGATATAGAGAGAGGTATATATATATATATATATATGGGAGAGATGGGGGAGAGTGGAGATAGAGAGATACATGGACAAAGAGGGAGAGATAGAGAAGGGGGGAGAGATAGGGGAGAGAAATAGGGAGAGAGAGAGAGGGGGGACTGAGATTGAGAGATATAGATAAATAGAGAGAGGGGAGGTAGAGAGATAGGAATAGAGAGGGAGAGATAGAGAGGGGGAGAGAGAGAGAGAGAGAGAGAGAGAGAGAGAGAGAGAGAGAGAGAGAGAGAGAGAGAGAGAGAGAGAGAGAGAGAGAGAGAGAGAGAGATGGGGGAGGGGGGAGAGGGGAGATGGAAAGATACATATGAAGAGGGAGAGATAGATAGGGGGAAAGAGATAGGGGGAGAAAAATAGGGAGAGAGGGGGATATTTAGAGATATAGAGAGGGAGAGATAGTGATAGAGGGGATAGAGAGGTGGGGATATAGAAAGGGAGAGATATATACAGATAGAGAGGGGGAGAGAAAGAGGGAGATACATGGAGAGAAATGTAGAGGGATGGAGAGAAATATAGAGAGATAGAGATAGAGGAGTAGATAGAGATATCTAGAGAGGACGAGAGCAAGAGAGAGAGAGGGAGATAGAGATATATTCCTCATCATCATCATATTTCTTAGACATGAGGCTACTATAGAGGGAAAGAAGATGGAGGGGTGACATTAGTTTTGTAAAGCATATTAACTAAACATCCAAAGGATTTCAAGAGATATAAAATGTGCTCGCATTATAATGTGAGGGCATTTTTGCCTGATTTATGAAATTCTAACCCTAATGGTTGTATTTTCCTTGGTAATCCAACTAAAAGGGTTGGACCTACCTTTTGGATGCATAAGTAGTTTTAAAAAAAAAAACATAGAAAATAAACAAAATCCTGAGTGTGCTCTCCATCCAGTTTACACATTTTTCAATGTTAATATGAAAAAAATGCTAGTATGACTTCAAGTTTTTATTAGTTTTCTAACCATGTATTTTTTCTAAAATATATAAACATTAAGGTTTCCATATTCAATTTCTTTTTCTAATGTGTTCTCTTTTGCAGAAAATTTATGCATAGTACATTTCTAGTGTCATTTTTAACACGCTTATCGAAATTTAAAAAAATACATTGTTAGATTCTAGACTCTATTCTATACACATTGATTTTCTTTATTTTTGATTAGTTTTCAAAAAAATTAGGGGGGAGCATGCTCAAATTTTTATTTGATGTGTCCACTTTGAAAATTCATAAAAGTCATATATTCATTAAAAAATTAATAGAAAAATTAGGCATAAACTACATGATGTTAGCTAATTTTCCACCAAAGTGATTTGTGAAATACATAAAAAAATGTCAACATCTTAGGGGGAGTGCACCAGGCACTATGTTATATTTTTCTAACAAAAATAGGAGCACTTTGTGTTCTCCCCCTATTTAAACCCCTTAATCTCCACCATTTTTAGAAAAAAATTAGTAGTTTAGAAAGTAGATTGTGAGCACTACAAAGCTTGTTTTTATCACATCTATTTTTGAGCATGACTATCTTCAATTTCTATTCAAGATCAGTTTTTTACTGATTTCAGAGAAAAAATGACCACATATGACCCTCTTTTGGTCCCCCATTTCCATGCACATACCCCTCATCCAAGTTGATAGGCTCATGAGCAATTGTGTCCACTTTTGTTGTGCAAGAGCAAAGGTTTTTTGCACAAAATGAAGTCCTTGAGGTTTTGTTGTGACAACTTGTTGTTCTTATTTGTTTGATTGGACTCAAACAAACTCTAGTTTTGCTCACATCCAAAAGCATTATGAGGTTGAGACAAATATAGAGGCCTACCCTTTGAATAGTTGGGGTATTTTCACTCCAATATTTCCACCAAGAAGCAACTACAAATATGATATTCAAAAGTTTGTAAGCAATATTTGTTAAAATTTATGAGTGAAGACTCTAATTTTTTGTTATCCAGGGTATGTGTGGTTCTCCCTTGGATGGCTAGTGGGGAAGAAAAGAGTTAACCTACTTGCAATTTTGCAACTCCTCAATAATCAGGGCCCTTGCCTCAACCTGAAGTGTCATCCCCACAATTCACATTGAGAGGCCCTCTAACCTCTCCATTAACAACTATGAACTCCTTTGAGAAGAAAACTTTGGGTTGATGTAGTTTTTCATTGCATGAATGGGTTGGCGGAGTTGATTGTTCCACCTCTAATCAATGATCTTCCAAATAAATTCAAATTTTGCTTCCTATAGTATTTTTTGGATGCCTCTTTCCATATTCTCATAAATGTATTCCATTTGGTTTGCTCTCCATCCATCAAGCGCAAAAGCGTCACCAAAGGCTACAAAACCTACAAATAAATTAAGCTTACAATTAAAATAAATACTTAAAAAAAGTGAAATCAAAGGATTCAATTTTTATTCTAAATTGAAGTTTAAATTTACCTTGATGATCTCTATAGCTCTCTTTGCAAAGACAATTTTGTGACTTCTTTCCATTAGCCTTCTTTGAATATTATGAATCTAGCCCATGCTTGGCTCCCAAACCTCTGTTGTGTTGAAATGGAGGTTGTTGTAGAACTAGGAATTAACACAAATCATATTCATTTCTTTTTTCTTCTTCTTCCATGTACTTTCAATTGAAGGTTTTGATCCAGTGTGTTTTGAGGAACCAAAAAAACCTAGTGATTGGACACTACTTAAGCCAGACAAGGTGGATGTGATGTGTAAGCATGGACCATGATTAGAGCCCAAAATCTATGTCATATCCACCTCTATTTCCTGCACCATATTACAATTCCCAATGCTGTTATAGCTGCATTTTTACTCATCCTCTCCAATTTCTTTTGATCTATCAATGAAAGGGTTGCAATCGTAGGTTTTCCTAGTTATAGTAGTAAGAAAACCTGCACTTGAAAGGGCAAAATCCACATGGCAAAGTCTTGATCTGAGTAGTTTTTATTGTTTTCAAATTTTTAAGTTGCCTAGCTTTTACCAAATCACAATTTTTTTGGTTTTGCCAAGTCCAAGTCAAGCATGAGCCAAGTCAGAGCATGCACATTATGAACTTTTCTTTGAACTTTAAACATAAACCTTGTTGGCTAGATGGTAGTTAAAAAAACATCTTGTAAAACATAAAATATAATCACATGAAAACTGAACTGAATGGTTTTGTATTTTGAATATAAATGAACAACATTATAAATTGAAGCAAAATAATGTTATTTCATAACATAATTTGATAATTCAAACTTTTTCTTCTCTTGCAAACTGTAATGCTTGAACCTCAGCTCACTTAGTAACATAGTCTGTGCACACTAGAATATACTCCTTGCCTGATGATGGTGGTGAAATTGGTCCCACAAAGTCTAGACCCCATTGCTCAAACGGTTCCATCATGACTTGACGATGTAGCAGCATTTCCTAGGTAAAGGTTGGCTACCCCATCCTTTGGCACTGGTCATAGTGCTGCACATACTTCTTTGTGTCTTTATGAAGAGAAGGCCAATAGTAACCAGCTCCAAGGATCTTGTGGACTGTCCTGTGGAAAGAGTAGTGGCCACTAGATGGTTCATCATGACATGCTCTCAACACATCAAAAGTCTCATCAGCCTTTAAGCACCTGCGTAGAATGAAATCAGGACCACATTTAAATAGTAAACCATTCAACCATTTGTAGGATAAACTTTCTTTAACTAAACGTTTTCTTTGTTTTGAAGTAAAATGGGATGGATACAAGCCTGTAGCTAAAAGATTAGCTATGTTAGCAAACCAAGGTGCAGTAGTGGATATGGCAAAAAGATGTTCATCTGGGAATTTGTCCTCCACTGGTTGGTCTTCTCCTCCTATATGCAATCTTGACAGAAAATCAGCAACCAAATTAAACTTCCCTGGATTATCAACTATGGTAATATCAAATTCCTACAATAGCAATAACCGCCTGATGATCCTTGCACCTACTACTGGCTTATTCATTAGGTACTTGATAGCTGCATGATCAGTGTGCACAAATATTTTATATCCAGTGATATAATGCCTGAATTTGTTTATAGCATAGATAATTGCCAAGAATTCTTTTTCAGTTGTATAATTTCTTTCTGCAGGGGTAAGGTTTTTTCTAATGTAATAAATGGCATGCATACTTTCTCCTTCCTCCTTTTGTCCTAAAACTACCCCAATGGATTCATTTTAAGCATTAGTTTGTATGTGAAATGGTAAAGTCCAATTAGGTCCCCTTAAGACTGGTGTGACAGTAAGCTTCTCCTTCAAAGTTTCAAATGCTGATTGATAGTCTTCTGTCCACAGAAATTTTGTTTCTTTGTTAAGCAGGGTAAATAGGGGGGCAGCGATTCTGCTAAAATTTTCTATGAACCTCCTATAATAGCCTGCATGACCCAGAAAACTTTTGACATCAGTTTGATTTTTGGGTGAAGGCAACTATGTGGTTACTTCTATCTTGTTCTAATCCACTCTGATTCCTTTTTCTGAAATGTGGTGTCCCAAAACAATTCCTTCCTCCACCATCATAAAACATTTCTCATGGCTAAGGGATAGTTGATTTTTATCACAGCATTTTAGTACTTTTCCAAGATTTGTGAGAGCTTCCTCAAAGTTATCCCCATACACAGTAAAGTCATCCACCTCCATGCATTCGTTAGCCAGTTCAGCAAAAATAGCTAGAACCAGTCTCTGAAATGTAGCTGGGGCATTGCATAGCCCAAAGGGAAGAACTTTGTAAGCAAAGGTTCCCCAAGAGCATGTGAAGGTGGTTTTGTCTTGGTCTTCAGGTGCTACTTGAATTTGATTATACCCACTAAATCCATCTAGAAAAGAAAAATACTTTCTCCCAGCAAGGTTGTCCAAAACTTGGTCCATAAATGGTAAGGGAAAGTAGTCCTTTTTTGTGGCCTTGTTGAGTTCTCTATAATCAATACACACCCTCCATTTCCTATTCTTTTTAGGCACAATGACAAGGGGTGAGACTCATTGACTATCTAAGATTGGATATATGAACCCTGCCTAGAGTAATTTTTCTATTTCAATTTTGACAATGTCCTTTAAAGTAGGATTCAATCTTCTTTGTGGTTGCCTGACAAGTTTAATATCCTTAGTGTAGATATGATGGGTACAGATCTCAGGAGGTATGCCTTTCATATCTTGGTATTCCCAAGCAAAAGATGCTGAGTGGGAGACCAAAAGATGGATAAGTTTTTCTTCCTGACTTGCTGTTAACTAAGTATTTATATTAAGTGTTTTCCCTGGCAGAATCATGACCTGTTTTGTGATTTGATCCATAGATGTGGTGGGTCCATACATTGGTGTCATGGTATTGAGAGGACAAGAATGTGGGAGTAACATGTGGAAGGTGGCTAAGTCCCTGTAAAAGGTTTCCCCACAAGGAATAATGTTGGCAAGGGTACAATGAGAAGAAATAAGAAGTTCTCTCTGAGGATCTTGGGCGAGTTCCATCACATCTTTATTGATTAGGATGTGAGTGAAGTCTTCCATTGTATCATAGTATACTTCTTCTTCTAATTCTCCCAGATGTTCCCTAATGGTTACCATAGCTAATGAGGCACTGTTGTCCATGTTCTCTGGTTCATCCACCCATACTCTTCTTGTGTAATGCACCGATGGTTTAGCTGGAGGATACAGAGATATTTTCTTTAGATCTATCCCATTAGAAATGACCATATCTCCAATTCGACAATCAATAGATGCTACTGTAGTAGCCAGCCATGGTCTTCCTAAAATCAATGGATAAGCATTTCTCTGGTTTCTAGGTTCTAGTATTAAGAAATCCACTGGAATTCCCATGAATCTATCACAACAGGTACATCAGTGATTACTCCTTTTGGAACAGCTACTGACTAATTAGCAAGTTGAAGAATTGTAGTTGTGGATTGGATACCTGATAGAGCTAACCTATCCATTGTATGAACTGTCATCACATTAATTGTTGCTCCTAAATCAACCAAAACATTTGAAATTTCTATCCCCGAGATGAAAACAGTTATGAGAGGATTTCTAGGGTCTCCATATTTTGGGAGGAGAATTTCTCCCATCAATAGATCCACTACTTTTCTTTCCACTTGTATTGTGGAGGGAAAGCTTTTCTTTCTACCTTGTGTTTTGATACAATACTGTTTAATGAACTGATTTAGTTCTGGTATTATCCCTGATTGCTTGGAGAAGAGGAATTTCAATGTTTAGCTGCTTGATTTCTTGTAATAGTTCTGATTCTAGATTGGTTTGGATTTGTTTTTGTGGAATCTTTCTCTGGGGAGCATTCTGTTTAAGCCATTTTGGGTATGGTTCTTGCTTTTCCATCTCCAGAGCATCTCCAGAGCTCTTATCAGAATTGTGTTCAAGACTGTTCTCCAAAGCTGGCCTTTTAGGAGTAACTCCGGAGTTGTCTGTGGATAATTTTTCTAGCACTTTCTCATTAGTAATCTCCTCTGGGGGTTGATTAGATGGATTTTTAGGTTCTTCGTCATTGGTTATTTCAACTATAGTTGGAGGAGAAGGTCTTGGGAATGCTTACCCAGAACGCAGCTGGAGATTATTTGAATATATAGCATTAATTCCAGCCAGATTTTCTTGCTCTGTCATATAGACAGCTGCTTCCTATTTATTGGACGTGGGTTTGGTATAGGCTGAGTTGGTAAATGTGGTTGACTAACTGGTTCATCTTGTGTTTGACCCTGTGTGTTGGAGGATCCAGTTAGTAAAGCCTGCTGTTGAGGTTAGAAACATCTAGGTTGTCCTTGGTATTGTTGATGATATCCCTATTGAGGACCCCATTGAAGTTGCATGTTTTGTGATCTAAATTGTGGTGGCCACTGTTGATTTCCCCAAGGCTGATTTTGCCAGTTTTGGTTTTGCCAATGTTGACTTGGCCAATCCTGTTGTCCCCAAGGAGGATTATTTTGAGGGCCATGCCAAGTTGGATTCCACTGATTATTTCCCCAATTAGAAGGACCCCTGTAAGAGGATTGGTTTGGATATTGATTATAAGGGAAATTTTTGGTTTGTTTTGTCCCACATAGTTCAACTCCTCTTCTATCACAACATTCTTTTTACTCAATCTTTTCAAGGCTGGAAGTTGACTACACTGACTGGTAGGATGTTCCCTATCACAGATCTGACAAATCTCTGATTTGTCCAAGGGGCATTCTCTCAACAGGTGTTTGTTTCTACACCTAGGACAATAGATGGAGAGTGGTTCAGTTGCTTTGTTTTGATCAGTTGTTCTAGTTTTTGCTTGAATCCCATCTAATGTGGTATTTAGTTGGACCAGAATGTCTATTTTTAGATTTGTAATTTCTTCCATCAACTGTCCTATTTCATTCTTCTCTTTAAAGGTTTTGGATGACCTTACTCCATCTTGGGTTCTGGAATAGTTCCTGCAAAGTTCCTTTATATCAGGTATTTCCATTTTGTTAATGTTCCCTTTTCCCATTAGGTCCAGTGCCTGTTTTGATTCTTTATCCAATCCTTTTATAAACAGGGTTCTGGCCAAGGAGTGATCCACTAGATTGCCATACCTTCTCAAGGCAAAATTAAAGGATTCTTCCTCCCCCCACTTAATTTTAAACAATTCTTCATTTTTATTACTAGATCTGCAATAATCTTGGTATTTTTCTAAAAACTCTATTTCCATTTGATCCGAAGAACAGATAGAATCCTGGGGTAAACCCATAAACCATCTCATCACAGAATCTTTCAGGGTTGAAGGGAATAGTTTGAGTTTCTAGTTATCTAATCCATAATCATAAGTTTGGCAGACTACTTTGAATTCAAACAAGAACTGATCTGGATGCTCAGAAGAAAGTCCTCTAAAATTTGGCAGATGTGCCGGTGAGATATTTTTCATAGGAGCATTGTCTCCAGTAGCCAAAACAATAGGATAAGAGAAGGTTCTTGGAGCCTGATTTTCCTCTTCCCTATGATTATCATTTTCCATGTTTAGTACTGGTTCTTCTTCCTGAGGCTCTAGGAAATTAGGTTCTACCAAAGGATCTGCATCAACTTTTTGTTGTAATTCTTGGATATAATTGGCAAGTGTAATGTCTGGAGGATCTAAGGGATTGTTGTTTTGAAGTGTAGGTTCCAAATTAAGATCTAGGTTTCCTTCTTCAACAATATTTTGTAACACCTCACTGCTTTCCCCTATGGTGTGTTGTTGGGGTGTCTGCTTAATATATCTTCCTTTTAGATCTCTAGCTCTAACCATATAGATCTATTCTAAAAAAACTATTTTAACTCAGTGTCTCTAATTAACAAAAACTTATCCCCGGCAACGGCACCAAAAATGACAAGGTGTCACTGTACATCATCATTTAATCTATTTTCAGATGTCAAAAACTAGGGCTGTGTCCATGGCTATCTGCAACTAGGGATTCTGTAGTTACTAGTTTATAGCTAATCCTAATTTGACAAAAGAGATTAATCTATCTGCTTGTTGAATAAATGTAATGAATGCTGGAAAACAAAATAAAATAGGAAATTTGCTTAAAGCAAAGAAACAATAACATGCATCTATCCATTAAAATAGGAAACACATTTATAAGAGAAAACTAAAACAATAAAATAGTGGTACTAGCCTCCTGCCTGAGTGGTGAGAGTGGGCCCTTGCTCCACACCCTTGAGGCTGAAGGCTATAGCAGGAAATCTTTCTGCATTCATGAAAATATGGCTATCACAGAACTGAGACCTCCGAGAGTCAGAATAATTTTATCATTGTTGTTCTTCTACTATTTCTGAGAGTATATATAAAAATGAGTGATGATATATCACTGAACTTATCTACCAGTCTTTCTATGAGATGACACCATCTCTTTATTGTACTTAACTATCTAACTTATGAAAAATCACCATGCGAGAAAGGTAGACTTGAGTGGAACAGAAGTCCACTCAGAGGTCTAAGTTTAAGTCTTAATACACTTGGGCATCAAAGCCCTGAAAATAAGGATATTGGATTAGTTCAATTCGTAACTAATGCAAAATCTTTGAAAAGATAAAACTTCAGCAGTTTAACTAATAGTTGACCCTTCACCACTCAGGTGATGATTTGAGTGAAGTGAGGGGTATTAAAATTGCTGCTGAAAGTGTCTGGTCGGCAGCTCTACTTAGAAACATGCCCTATTCTCAGGAGGCACCGGAGATAGTTGTTCCTGTCTGCAGCTCCGAAGATACTCCAGACTCTCGCAGAGCTCTAGAGAGGCATTCCCCATATCTTCAAAACTTCAGGTGTCATGGTTCTTTGTTATTGTCTCTAGAGATTATTGAAGATGATCTCCAGAGATGCACAAAATCGCTGTTCCTGGCACCTACACCTGTTGATTCAAAAAGAGAGAGAAGTTCTGCATTTTTCCATCAATTCCACGCACATTAGTCACTTAATCAGAACTTCTAATCTTGAGTAATCTATCTTAATTAATCATAAAATAGAACAATCTTGTTAACTTATTTGGGTGCAGACACTAGGAAGATGAACTGAGGGAGGGGAAAAAGAGAGGCAAAAAGATGTATTTCATGAGTGCAATTTGGCGCTCATCAAAAGGACATATCATGGATGGAAGATTGTGCTAAGATTGATTATTTTGGTAATGTGATTATAGCCCATTTCTGCATATTGTAAATTTTAATGTGTATAATAGGTTTTCTTGAGGCAAACTTCATTGAGCTTGCACATGATAAACATGAATTTGAAAGAACTGCAATCCTACTTCAGTTAGAAGTGAAACTCAAATAGATGGCTCATGATTATTGGTATGTCTCATATCCACAGTTTGTAATTGTTTTTAAAATTATGGGTTTAAGTACTTCTTTAACACAATAATATAGTGCATAATATTTCCACAATGTTATGAGTCACGTTCTTCACAGCTGCTGGAGTCTTCCCTATTGGTATTATTTGCTTGTTGTTACTGATGTTGGAGTACAGTTTTCTAATTTTGATTTCAATCAGTTGGCTACATTATGTTAACTTTCAAATATCTTACCAAGAGGTCGCACTATCATGAAATATTAAGAATTATATTTTAAGTTTGTAATATGAAGAAAAGTGGACTGGGACACCTCCTCAAACTTACTTTGGGAGATGAAGGGAGTATGCTGCCCCTCCCTTTCCATCTCTTCTTCCTCTCAATCTCAAATTATACATCAGAAAGAGATAATATGTAGAGGAAAGTGTATAGAAGGAATCACACAAATATGAGTCTGTGTAGTCAACGTAATGTAGAAATAACTAGTAAAGGGCTGATGTATGGTTTGAGGTTGGTAAACCATAAAATCCTCAAACCAGCTTCCAAACTACAAAAGAATCCTCAATTGGAGAGACAATGAATTGACAGAACTACAAGAGGTCACTTGGGTGGTTAGGACACCTATCTCAGACCCCACACTATTGTTTTGAAGAGTTTAAGTTATAAAGTCTCCAAGATCTGCCCTCGATTCAAGATAAAGTAAACTTGAAGCTCCTTCAGCCTTGTAGCTGCAATACATGTATGTGTAGTAACATCTACCAACAAGACAATACTAGGAATGGAGGATACACCTAGTGAAAGATTTAGGAGGGAAGCCAATTGAAACTCCCGATATTGCTACAGTTGTCATTGAGCAATAGGAAGTACAAGTGACAACCTCAAAAAATGATGGAGCATAATTAGAACTTGATGGATGGGTGTTTCAGAACAATGCTTAGAAAGTCTGAAAAAGAAGTGGTTAACGTCAACAAATAATCCTTTGCAGGATGTGGTTGTGAGATCCTTTGCAGGACTACCATTGTGACCTCAAGAAGATCAAGCAAAAATCCATATAGAATGAGCCCCCTGCCATGGACTATTATTGTGATCCCTTGCTACTGTTGTGATCTTTTTAAGTTCTAAGCTTCTCAAAATCAGATCTTTCTTGGACTGCTTCAGGCCCTTTGTAGGACTACTATGGTAATTGTTGTGTCATGGGATCTTGCACTGTCATTAAATTGTTTCAATCCAACTTTAGGGTAGTTCTAAGGAAATTTGCTAGTGTATATCCATAAACAACTAATAACCATAAATGATTTTGCTAGTGTATAAGAATGAATTAGATTAGTTGGATGCGTTAACATATATTTTTGTTTATTCGATAGTGGTTAAAATTATGTTAATATTTGTAAATGAGGATGTCAATAGAGTTCTTGTTTCACATGCATTGGTTTTCAATTTTTCAAACTTTTGCATATGATTATTGTTTAATTTTCTAATTTTTCTTGTGTATATTTGTTTGTACCATGCAGGAATGAAAATTGTGGATTACTAGGATATCAAACAAGTAGACCTAGAGCTAAAATTCATCAAAGTAATTCATGTTCAATAGAAAATGCTCAGCCATTAGCAAGCAGCAATCCACAAATTGATTTCTCTCCAATTCAAAATCCTCGCCCATTAGCGAGAATTGCTTCTGATTTTTTGCCTCAGCAAATTAACAGACCAAACTTGCCCGTCTCAACAGTTCCTGGTAGTGATTTTCAGGTACATTCCTAATGCTCAATGACTACAATTCACTGAATAATTGCACTGAAATTTGTAATTGAAGAAAATTCTATTATAGTTTCCATGTAGATGGGAACATTCATGGAGAATCATCTAGGAGTATTCCATGAATGTTACCATTATGCATTCAAGGATTTTCTAGTTTTGTACAAATACATTTCCTTTTACTTTAAGAATTTTCCTCTAGTAGGTTGTAGGACATTCCTACCAGATTCTCTCAATTCATGGAAAGCAACTTATTTTGTTGTTTGAAATTTGTAGAAATTGTCATCCTCTTTCCTATTAATCTTGCAGACATAGACCAGCATATTAAATTTAAGAGAAAATTTATTCACAAGGTCATTTGTGAACGATTCACTTTCTATAAGATATACTGGAATAGACAATAGTTTTGCAAGGCCCACCTTTTCTATCTAAAATTCTCAATAACTATATCCCATTATACTTCTAATGGATTTATATTCCTAACAGGAAACTAAAGGGTTAAAAGGTGAAGGTTAAAAAGATACCCAAATTATGGTCAAATACAAATGTTTGTTATAATTCTAACTACTGGCATTGAGATCTGCTGGTTTTATACCAGCAAATTGAAAACAAATAGGTAGTATATGAGACTATGAGAAAACATAAAAAAATTGCATGTGTAGTTTTTGTATTTCCCAACGTGTCTAACTTTGGGATTTTGACTGCAGACTGTTGCCAATGGAAAAGAGTTACAATCAGTGGCAGGAACTTCAAGTAGCTTAGTGGAAAAAATATCCGATCAGAGTATACAACTATTCATAAGGTAGTCTAAATTAAGTTTATTCATGTTGGGTATGCGTGAAGCCCAATTGTAATGGCTTTCTCTTGTAACCGATGCCTCTTCTTGTAAGCAACTCATCTTCTTGTGATGACAACACCTTCTTGTAACGGCTGTCTCTTCTAGATTGCAGGCTATGCGTTTGGTATCTTCTCTGCAAGAAGTAGGAATGAACATTGGCAATATAATATATTGAGGTTTGCTGGAGCAATGCACTGTATGAAAAACCAGAGTATTAATAAATAGAGAATCATCTGTTTTGTGGACATAGCCATTTAAAATGGTGAACCCCATTAATTTTCTGGTGTCCTTTATTTTATTTTCTGAGTGTGTGTTCTGTTGTTAAAGATCTGCAATCTTTATTTTCTATGTTTTTTAAATTTACAATTGGTATCAGAGCCTGGTTTGAACCAAGGAGGAGTTGTGAAGAAAATTCAGTAGATATGGAAGAGAGCCCCAACTGGGATGATTGGGTTCAAGCTCTCATGTCTATGTGCCATGGCCATGAAGAGAGTCATGATGAAGTGGGAGCTATTCATTAGATGTTTTTGGATGAATTAAATGATGAAGCTGATTCTATTATTGAGGAGTTTCTTGGCATGTTAGAACCTAGCAATGACATTGAGGAGATGCAAGAAATACAAAGTGTTGTGTCTCAATCTAGAGAAGAGGAAGAGGAAAAAGAAATATTTTAATTTGCTGATAATGACGTTTCTTTTTTCAAGTTATAGCAGGAGGTTGTATATTCAAACACAATGTGTTTAAGGAATGGTCTATCTGTAAAGAAAAATGTTAGATTTAATTTACTAATGGAAATAGATGATTTGGCTATTGTAGAGGATTTGCATGTTCTGGTAGAAGCTGAGAATAGTGATACCCAGAATGGTGGAGCTATGTGGTGCAGGAGCTTCAATTTACATTTCTTTTTCAAATATAATATTTTGTGACCATGTTAATTTTAGTTTTTTTCCTAAGGATTTGAAAGCCATTTCTTGTTTTGTAATAAAGACTTAGTCATTTGTTTGACTAGTCTAATTTGGAGTTATCTTAGACCTATTTTCTAGGAGGTTTTCACTTTAGAAACTTGTTTTTATGACAAACTGCCTTTTCCATCGATTTACTGCTTTCATAGGCAGTTGTACGGATAGAATAGAAAGTGCAAGAGTTGGGGAAACTTCCTATAAACTTGAATCTGTATAAACATGCCAAAAATATAGAAGGAAGGAGTTTTTATGAAGAGAAAACTGTGTTTTTCTATTTTTTTTCTGTGAAAACAGTCTTTGTACGGCCAAGTACGGATTGCTAAGGAAGTGAATTTTTAAAAATACTTTAGATCTTGGACGTGGCTCTCATTTGCAAGTAATTTTGGTCTTTGAAACGTTTGGTGGTGTTAGTTTCATCTCTTTTTGTAAATATGGGTTAAACCCTCTTTGCCTAGGGTTTTGAGGTAAAATGGAGTTCTTTTCCTCTATCTTCTGAAGGTGAATAGTCATCTTTTGATGGGATGGAGGAAATTATAGTAGTTTTCATGTTTTTGATGTTTGATAGGTTGTTCTCCTTCTTTCATAGTGGTTGGTATGTCTCTATCTAGTCAAAATAGTGACTAGTTAGTGAAGAAAAGGCATTGGACAGCAAGTGTAGAAGAAAACAATCATAAGGTTGATAAAATGGAGTGGTTCTTTGTGTTTTACGAGGGATACAAACCTGCAAAAGAGTCCTACACTCCAGACAAGGGACCCTTAATGCACCTCTTTCCCATTATCTTAAACCAGACAATCCTTAGAAGGCAAATAACAATTGTTGACAGAAAAAATAGTTTGCTGTCATGCACGTGGGTACAGTACGGTCTGAAGGTTTGATGGATGGTAAAGACCTTAATTTGGTATTTGGTTCATGCACCAAGAAATGAAGGTCATAGGAGGTTTGTGAATGACTAACATGGTGTTAAATGTCTCCTTGTTTGCAAAAATAACCTACTTTCTAACATTGTTTCATTGAAGACAGTCAAACAGCTGTACTTCTTCTGTCAGAGCAGTACTGTGGTGGGGTGTCAAGTCAGTGGAACCTGTCTTTGTGAATGTATGTGATGTTTTGATCTTTGTTGGGAAGGAGTGGTTGTAGATTGAGTCTTCTCAAAGGCTACAAGAAGAAGTGGTCACTTTAAAACTGTCATAGGACAGTCAACCTCCTATTTGCTTTCCTCTGCCCTATAAACACAATGTGGGCCTGCACATAAGTAGTTGGTTGTTTTCTCACACCCAATGTTGAGTATGCATTAAGCATTGAGGGTCACTTGAAGTCTTGGAAGGGTGTTGAAGGCTTAAGTCCTTGTTTATGCTACAAGAGAAGGGCTTCCTCTTTAACTCTATCAAAAGACAGTCATTTGGTAAACAGTCCTATATAATTTATGGTTTTTTTGTCAGAAAAACTCTTGTTAGTGTTGTCTTCAGTAAATATATGTGAAGATTATGGTGGGTAGGGAAATCAACAGTAGCTTTGTTCATAAAGGTACATGATAGAAGCTTCCTTGTCACTGTCAAAAGACAGTCATACAAAAACATGCTGTCCACTATTGTATTAGGAGTGGAATGAGAGTTTTTTGGTTAGTTTCATGCCTATCATAAGTCAGTATATGTTGATTTGTGTTGTTGATCATGTTGGTAGAGGTGTGGGTAGGAAGTTGTGAGTCAAACCAAGGTGGTTGTGTAGAAAGGTGGGATTGAGTAGTAACTCTCCAAGGTAAGAGTTGGACAGCCTGTGAGGAGGACACTAGATAGTTGTCCGAGGCTAGATAAATCTCTGTATTAGCCTTGTGTAGGCTTTATTTTCACAAACACCATGGTAAACCTTGTAGAAGGAAGTTAAGTTCATTGAGTGAACTACAACCTTTCTACCTTCCTCTGCATCATATTGGTATCAGAGCCAATATTCTGATTGAAGAAAGTTTATGTTAGAAGAGGAAATTGAAATAGAGGCTAGTACAATGTCTCCCAAGACAATGAGCCAAGATGCCATCAAGAAGTTGGTGGAAGAGATGGTTGAAGCAAGACTTCAAGAAGCAAAACTGCAGGAAGAGAAGAAGTCGAAGGGCAAGACCAAAGAAGAAGGAAGTTCTTCAGACACAAATGAAGAAACAGAGGTAGAAGAGGATCCTCAGGAGCAGGATATGTCTGCAGATCAGAAAGCCTTCTTGAATGCACTTAAGGGTGCTCATGGAGATAGTGGTGATCCCAAGATGGAGGTGCCTACCTTCCATGGCAAGTTGGATGGAGATGTCCTCACTGACTAGATAGAAGCTATGTGCAACTTCTTTGATTACAAGGAGTTCAATGATAGCAAAAAGGTCAAGTTTGCCAAGACAAGGCTAAGAGGTTCTGCACTTGTATGGTGGAACTATATGCAGGGTGAGAGGTAGAAGATTGGGAAAAGTCCCATCACTAAATGGAGCAGAATGGTGGCTATGCCTAGAAGCAAGTTCATGCCACCTAACTATGAAATTCAAATCATAAGGAGATTTCAGAATTTGAGGCAAAAAGATATGGATGTGGCTGCCTACACAGAAGAATTTCATAGACTCAGTATGAGGGCCAATCATAATGAAGATGAAAAAGGGATGGTGGCTAGGTACCTGAATGGACTAAAATACAATCTGCAAGATGAGATAAGTTTGGTGTTACCAAAGATAGTGGATGAATGTTTCCTGTTGGCCTCCAGAGCTGAGGAAAAGCTGAGAAGGAAGGGTGACCAAAGTGCCAGAGGTAGAGGTGGCAGAAATCAAAGAGGTAGAGGCAATTTTGGCCGTGGACAGTTCAACAAAACTGAAAATAACAGCCAGCAAGAAACACAATCAGCAACAAAGCATAGAGGAGGTTTCAGAGGTGGTAGAAATCATAATGGTAGAGGCAGAAATGGTGGAGGTGGTAGAGGACCAGGAGTCTTCACTGGAAGATGTTATGGCTGCAACCAAGTTGACCATACAATGAACAAATGTCCAGGGAAAGCTAGCAACTCTCATGACAGTGGGAAGAGAAATCAGTTAGTGAAAGATGATAACTATGAAAGTGTGAATTCACCAATGGAAAGTGTTGCACCTATTTTAGATGGAGAGAGTATGATGATAAAAAGATGTATGTTGAAGATGCCATTGAAGCAAGAACCCCCTCAGAGAAAGAATCTTTTCAGAACCCAAGGCCTAGCCTATGGGAAACTTTGCAAAGTCATAGTGGATTTAGGGTCTACTAAGAATGTGGTATCCACTGAGATGGTTGAGAAGTGCAAGTTGAAGAGGCTGCCTCATATCAGTTCTCACAAGATTTCTTGGTTGAACAAGAACCAAAGTTTCATGGTGGAGGAACAAGGTTGGGTTGAATTTGCAATTGGTGACTACAAGGACAAAATGTTGTGTGAAATCATTCCTATGGATGCATGTCACCTGCTTCTTGGTCGTCCATGGCAGTATGATGTTAAAGCTCAGCATGATGGTGAGAAGAACACTTATGTCATCACCAAGAATGGAAGGCCATTCAAAATGGATTCTTTGTTGGAGCAGCCTAGGGGAATGGAAAATAATAGCAATTTCATGTTGGTAAATGGAAATGAGTTCTTAAACATTTTGAAGGAGAATGACAACCAGGGGTATGCCTTGGTCATGAAGCCCAAGAGTGGATCAGATCAGCAAGATCAAAAATAGAAGGAGATTCCATTGGAAGTACAGCAACTTCTGGATAAGTATCAAGACCTTGTGGTAGAGGAAGTTCCCAACTCCTTACCACCCATGAGGAATATTAGTCATCAAATTGACTTAATACCTGGTGCTACATTGCCTAACAAGGCTACATATAAACTGACACCGCAACAAAATGAAGAGGTGGTAAGGCAAATTCAAGATCTCCTAGAGAAAGGGCTGATTATGAAGAGTCTAAGTCCTTGTGCAGTTCCAAGTGTACTTGCTCCTAAGAAGGATGGAAAGTGGAGGCTATGCACAAATTCCAGGGCCATAAACAAGATCACCATAAGATACAGATTTCCAATGCCAAGGATTGAAGATCTCTTGGATTACCTGGGAGGATCATGCTATTACTCAAAGATTGATTTGAAATCTGGATATCATCAAATCCGGATCAGACAAGGAGATGAATGGAAGACCGTTTTCAAGACCAATGAAGGTCTTTATGGATGGCTTATTATGCCATTTGGTCTTAGCAATGCACCAAGTACATTTATGCACCTGATGAATGAGGTATTAGTTGAATTCATTGGTAAATTTGTTATTGTTTATCTTGATGACATACTAATCTTCAGTAGGACAAGAGAAGACCATGTGAAGCATGTTGGACAGGTGTTGGCGAAGCTGCATGAGCACAAGTTGATGATCAACTTAGACAAATGTGAGTTCATGAAAACTGAACTTGTATACCTAGGATTTATCATTTCTAATAGCTGTTTAAAGATGGATCCCTCTAAGGTTGAGGCTATTATCAGTTGGCCTACCCCAAAAATAGTGGGAGATGTGAGAAGTTTCCATGGATTGGCAACTTTCTATAGGAAGTTTATCAGAGGTTTCAGTCACATTAGTGCTCCCATCCTCAACACCATCAAGGGTGGAGTCAAATGTAGATTCCAGTGGACGAAGGAAGCTGATGATAGTTTTGAGTTGTTGAAAACAAAGGTGGCTGAGTTACCTACCTTAGTACTCCCTGATTTTGATAAGGTATTTGTTGTTGAGTGTGATGCAAGTCAGCAAGCTATTGGTGCTGTTCTTAGCCAGGAAGGACATCTAGTGGCATTCTTTTCAGAAAAGTTGAATGAAGCCAAGCAAAGGTATTCTACCTATGACTTAGAACTCTATGCAATGGTGCAAGCTCTTAAGAAATGGAGACATCATTTGCTGCCCAAGGAATTTATTGTGTTTACTGACAATCATGCTTTAAGCTTTCTTAACAGTCAAGAAAAATTGAACCATAGACATGTTAAATGGATGGAACAGCTACAAGTTTATACCTTCACAATTAAGCACAAAAGAGGTGTCTCTAATAAGGTGGCTGATGCATTGAGTAGGAGGTTGCTTCTTGTTCATGAAATTCAGTTAGAAAGCATGGGTATTGACTGTTTAAAAGAGCTGTATAAAGAAGATTCTGATTTCAAAGAAGCTTATGATGTTTGTGTGAACTTGGCTAACACATTCTATGGAGAGTATGCAGATTTTGTTTTGCAGGAAGGCCTCTTGTTTAAGGACAATTTGCTGTGTGTCCCTAAGTGCTCTATGTGAGACAACATCATCAAGGAGAAGCATAATGGTTCTTTAGGAGGACATTTTGGCTTGGACAAGACACTAGAACAAGTCACAAGGTTCTACTTTTGGCCAAAGGTACAATCAGATGTGAGAAAATATGTAGCTAGTTGTGCAATCTGTCAGAGAGCCAAAGGGGTGTCTTCAAATGCAGGTCTATACCAGCCCCTTCCCATTCCCAATAGACCTTGGGAAAGTATCAGCATAAATTTTGTGCTTGGGTTACCTAGGACAGCCAGAGGGGTGGATAGTGTGTTTGTCATTGTTGATAGGTTCAGCAAGATGGCTCATTTTGTGCCATGTAAATGAACAAATGATGCATCTCATGTTGCAGGTCTATTTTTCAAAGAAGTAGTAAGGATACATGGTTTACCATTGTCCATTGTAACTGACAGATATTCTAATTTTGTAGGTCACTTCTAGAGGACCTTGTGGAAGAAGCTGGGCACATAGTTGTCCTTTTCATCAGCCTACCATCCACAAACTAATGGTCAGACTGAGGTGGTTAATAGATCACTTGGAAACCTTCTCAGGTGCCTTACAAAGCAGCATGGCTTGGCATGGGACTTGGTTATTAGTCAGGCTAAATATGCCTACAATGATTCAAGGAATAGGAGCACTGGTAAAAGTCCTTTCGAGATAATTTATGGCTTTCATCCAAGAGGGCCACTTGAGCTAAAGGATCTCCAAGGTTGGGATAGAAGGAGTGCACTTGGTGAAGAGTTTGCTGCCTCCATGAAAATAGTTCATGATCAAGTCAAGTTGCAACTAGAAAAATCAGTCACAAAGTACAAAGAAAAGGCAGATTTGAAGAAAAGAGAAGTATAGTTCAAAGTTGGTGACTTAGTCATGGCATATCTGAGGAAAGAGAGGTTGCCAAAGGGTTAGCCAACTGAACTCCTGATGAAGAAGATTGGGCCATGCAGGATAGTGAACAAATTCGGTCCAAATGCATATGAGATTGAGCTACCAGATGGCCTGGGTATCTCTCTAATTTTCAATGTTTGTGATCTTTTTCCTTTCAGACCTCCATTACCTGATGAAAGTGGATCAGATGTGGTGACTGAAGATGCTAATTGGATCAAGGATTTGCCTCCAAGCAAACCTTTACAGTTGGAGTGCATTTTGGATTCCAAAGTTATCAAGAAGACTCGAAGAGGAGTCTATAAGGACCACTTGGTGAAATGGAAGGATCTTCCTGATTTAGAGGCCACCTGGATGACTGCAGTAGATATTCTAAAGCATGGCATGACACTTCAATAATTGGCAACTCAAGGGACTTGAGTTTTTCCCACAGGAGGAGTATGGTGCAGGAGCTTCAATTTACATTTCTTTTTCAAATATAATATTTTGTGACCTTGTTAATTTTGGTTTTTTTCCTAAGGCTTTGAAAGCCATTTCTTGTTTTGTAATAAAGACTTGTGACTAGACTAATTTGGAGTTATCTTAGACCTATTTTCTAGGAGGTTTTCACTTTAGAAAGTTGTTTTTATGACAAACTGCATTTTCCATCGATTTACTACCTTCATAGGTAGTTGTACGGACATAATAGGAAGTACAAGAGTTGGGGAAACTTCCTATAAACTTGAATCTGTATAAACATGCCAAAAATATAGAAGGAAAGAGTTTTTATGAAGAGAAAACTGTGTTTTTCTATTTTTTTCTGTGAAAACAGTCTTTGTACGGCCAAGTACAGATTGCTAAGGAAGTGAATTTTTTAAAATGCTTTAGATCTTGGACGTGGCTCTCATTTGCAAGTAATTTTGGTCTTTAAAACATTTGGTGGTGTTAGTTTCATCTCTTTTTGTAAATACTGGGTTAAACCCTCTTTGCCTAGGGTTTTGAGGTAAAACGGAGTTCTTTTCCTCTATCTTCTGAAGGTGAATAGTCATCTTTTGATGGGATGGAGGAAATTATAGTAGTTTTCATGTTTTTGATGTTTGATAGGTTGTCCTCCTTCTTTCATAGTGGTTGGTATGTCTCTATCTAGTCAAAATAGTGACTAGTTAGTGAAGAAAAGGCATTAGACAGCAAGTGTAGAAGAAAACAGTCATAAGGTTGATAAAATGGAGTGGTTCTTTATCTTTTAGGAGGGATATAGACCTGCAAAAGAGTCCTACACTCCAGACAAGGGACCCTTAATGCACCTCTTTCCCATTATCTTAAACCAGACAATCCTTAGAAGGCAAATAACAATTGTTGACAGAAAAAATAGTTTGCTGTCATGCACGTGGGTATAGTACGGTCTAAAGGTTTGATGGATGGTAAACACCTTAATTTGGTATTTGGTTCATGCACCAAGCAATGAAGGTCATAGGAGGTTTGTGAATGACTAACATGGTGTTAAATGTCTCCTTGTTTGCAAAAATAACCTAATTTCTAACATTGTTTCATTGAAGACATTCAAACAGTCGTACTTCTTCTGTCAGAGCAGTACTGTGGTGGGGTGTCAATTCAGTGGAACCTGTCTTTGTGAATACATGTGATGTTTTGATCTTTGTTGGGAAGGAGTGGTTGTAGATTGAGTCTTCTCAAAGGCTACAAGAAGAAGTGGTCACTTTAAAACTGTCATAGGATAGTCAACCTCCTATTTGCTGTCCTCTGCCCTTTAAACACAATGTGGGCCTGCACATAAGTAGTTGGTTGTTTTCTCACATCCAATGTTGAGTATGCATTAAGCATTAAGGGTCACTTGAAGTCTTGGAAGGGTGTTGAAGGCTTAAGTCCTTGTTTATGCTACAAGAGAAGGGCTTCCTCTTTAACTCTGTCAAAAGATAGTCATTTGGTAAACAGTCCTATATAATTTATGGTTTTTTTGATAGAAAAAATCTTGTTAGTGCTGTCCTCAGTAAATATATGTGAAGATTATGGTGGGTAGGGAAATCAATAGTAGTTTTTTTCAGAAAGGTACATGATAGAAGCTTCCTTGTCACTGTCAAAAGATAGTCATACAGAAACTTGCTACCCACTGTTATATTAGGAGTGGAATGAGATTTTTTTGGTCAGTTTCATGCCTGTCATAAGTCAGTATATGTTGATTTGTGTTGTTGATCATGTTGGTAGAGGTGTGGTTAGGAAGTTGTGAGTCAAACCAAGGTGGTTGTGTAGAAAGGTGGGATTGAGTAGTAACTCTCCAAGGTAAGAGTTGGACAGCCTGTGAGGAGGACACTAGATAGTGGTCCTAGGCTAGATAAATCTCTGTATTAGCCTTGTGTAGGCTTTATTTTCACAAACACCATGGTAAACCTTGTAGAAGGAAGCTAAGTTCATTGAGTGAACTACAACCTTTGTACCTTCCTCTGTATCACTGTGGACATGGAGTCTGTTGGTTTGGAGGAGTCAGAGGAGGGTTTTAGCATTGCCAAGCTCCCACCTTTTGTTGCCTTTGGCAGTGCACCGTTTGGTTTTGGGCATCAGAGCCTGAGACTACCTACAAACCCTTCCGAGGGCTCTGCAAAGGTGTTTGTGATGGGGTCTAGGTCGTCTGAATTAGGGGAATCTGGGGTTGGTGATAACCCTATGGAATTGTAGTAGGGTTTGGCTTCAGCAGAGTTGGGAGCTACCGAGGTTGCTAATGGCGGTGCCTTGGAGGCTGTGATTCGTGAGTTGGTTAACTTGCTAGAGACTGTAGATGACATAATTGCTGCCAAATCTATGCAAGATGGTGATTCTGTGAGGTGCTTACAGGAGAATCCCAACAAGGAATTCAAGAGCAAGGAGTTGCTGGAGAGTGCAATGGAGGTCCTTGTGAGTAATAAAAAAGTAGAGGAGTCTCTCCCTTCTCAAATGCAAGATTTGCAAATTGACGGTTCCCCTAAAGAAGACAATAATAATTATGGGGGAGCAGAAAATTTTAAACAAGACTCTTCTAAGGTGAGACAAAGTGTGTCTAGAACTATTTGCAGATCTAAAAGATCTTAAGTGTTAGGGACTTCCAGTTAGCTCCAGTTCAGTTAGGCCGTTGGGATTCGATTATTGCAGACAATCTAGGGTCGATCTTGAGCTATAAATATGTAACATTGGTAATAGATCGAGAGGCAGATTCATTCAGAGATAGTTTTGCTATAGATTTTTCTGTCAGAGATTTACTAGAAGTTTGAGACTTTCTGCTGTGACCAGCGAATATCATTTGCCTTTATTTTGGTTGTTCTCAATTCAGATGGTTGATGTAATTGTGCATGTATCTATGCCTCTTATATTGCTGGAAAATTAATGAGAAAGATAGAGTTCTGTGCCTTGGTTGATATTTTTTGTGTCATTGTAAATTGTCTATTTGTGAGCCTTTCAATTTATTCATTATATTTGTTTATGTTAATCATGCAACATTTTCTCTTTAACGTAACTAAATCTTGAGAATAGCTTCATTGTGCTTAAGTTGAGAGAGATACTTTATTCAGGTGCATCACCATAGATAGATTTGCTTTAACTGTATCTTTAATTTTGTTAATTTCTACTCTTTTTCCCAAAACCCCCATTGAAGAACAGAAGAGCCAGCTTCCTTAAAACCTGGAGGTTGTTTCTGAGAAGCATTCCCACGTCTCAGAACTTCCCATGTTGCTACTAGATTACACCCACAGATTTATGCATCAACAAAAACCATGGCCTGGTATAGTTTCAAGTGAATGCTTCCAGTAAGGTAAAGACCCAAACATATGAATCTCGCAACCCTGTATAGTGTTAGAGAAGGGTTTTTATTTTTACAATTTTTGAAAATGGAAAAGCAATATAGTTTCATCACCTTTTACTTTTAGAAAATGGAGAAAAACCTAGTTTGTGCCATCAAAATTTGTCACTTGAGAAGGCTTTCCTCTCTTCATACATAGAAATTCACTTGGGTTTGAATAGAATGATAAATGTAGAGGAAAATGAAGAGGTTTGAACTCATGAAAGAGAAAGGATGCTAAAAAGTAAGAGAAATGAAAGTATTTGGCCGTGGCACATAAAATATATGGAGAACAAAGTGCCATCAAGATATAATCTATTCATGATCAAAGAGATAATGCCAAACATAGGACAAAGATGAGTGTATATCATGCTGAGTGAAACATACAAAACATAGCAACAACTTTACATAAGGAAAGCTTTCTGGAGCTCAAATCGAGCATCATATCAATAGAAAATGAATATAGAGCTCGAAGGGTGAAAAAAACACTCACTGTTACTATAGAGAAATGCATTCAAACTCTTACCATAAAGCTTTAGAGATACAACAAATGGTGTCCTTGAATATAGAGAAGAGAGCAACAAAAGATAAACAAAGTGAAATACATTAGAAGATGGTCTTGGCCACAGCTAATAGAGCCAAATAAAGCTTCAAAATGTAGAGCTATATTATGTTTTGTGAAAGAAAAGAACTTACCTTGTCTCTTCCTATGAAAAATCAACAAGGAAGATTCTAGAGAATAGCAATGATGGTGAAGAATCAAGCTCAAGGGATCAAACCCTAGCTCATCATGGTGGTGGCTCAGAAGAACTCTTGTCATAAAAAGTCAAAATTGCAAATGAGCCCAATAATTTAGGGCTTCAAGTGTTTTGTTTTAGTGTTCCATATTGCCCTAAGTTGATGTGATATTTTTATCACATTGATTTAAAAAATTAGAAGCCTCAACTAATACCCTCAGGGTATCATTTATCCCCTATGCATGTTTCATTGTCTAGGCTTTATGCCTTAAGTCCCTTTGCCACATATGCCTAATATGCCTTAGGATTTTTTGCAAAACAAATGGAGGACAAACCTTAGGCATTCTTTTTTAATTCAAACATTCAAGTATGCCTTCAAACTTTTATGATTTTTATAGAAAATCAAATGCCCAAAATCATACTTGACTAAATAATCATATAAGCCTTGTATTATTTTTTTTGTAAAGAGTCAAATCAAGACAAATTAGGAGATAAAACTGTAAAATCTATTGTGAAACATTATTAAAGCAATGCTTTTAAAAATTTCTTGAATAGTTGTTATTAAATGTAGTTAAAGCAGAGTGAATATAGAACAAATCTTTCCATTCTAGATTTGCTTTCTTCTGGGTGAAATTAAGCAAAATATGGACAACATGGAGCTTTTATTGATCAGCTAAAGCCTGAGTTTTAGGTGTTTTTGGTGGGACCACTTTGGAGAGCATTGTGACAGCTTTTACACTTAATTTGGACCAGTTTTGGCTACTTTTTTGGAGGCTTTTTCTTGGAGATCAAAAATAGATCAAGATGGCTGTTTGTGAGTGAGATCATTGGAATAAGTAAAAATTCTCATAAAGAATCATTAAGTTTTAGGATTTCATTTTCACCTATCTTTTTAACCCTTTCCTTAGTAAGTCATTTAGATTAGGTGAAGTTACCAAGGGAACCAACTCACTCTAGACGTTCACTCCAAGTTGTAGGCAACCCACAGGCCTAGGCATGTTCCCATGTGTCAATAGGTAGCTAAGTTGATAGCTTAGCAATTGGGTACATACTTTGTTGATAACAGATTTTGGCATTACCCAGTGGGACTCTAAAATTTGCTTTAAGAGAAGTTTTCCAAGTTTTAAAGGTGATGTTCTGGTACATGCAGCAATGTTTCTAGCCTTTGGAGGCTTCAAGATATACCTAGCGACTCCATTTTTTTAGTTTTGCATGCAGATCTAGTGAAACCATCTTATGAAAAGAGTACAAACTAGATCTAGTCCTGCTCTGTTTGATTATTTGTAATTATCTCCACCAAGGAGGGGTCGGACAGCAAGTAGAATTTTTTATTCATCGAAGAGGTCAAGATCTACACCTCTGAGACTCAATCTTCCAACTCTAGTATAGAGAAGCAAGAGTCATGTGCTAATAGTACAAATACCAATGATTCCTAGAAATTTTGCATTTACACCTTTCAATGGGGGCAACCCATTAAATATTTCTTAGCATGAT
Organism: Cunninghamia lanceolata; assembly: GCA_027924645.1. NCBI lineage: Eukaryota > Viridiplantae > Streptophyta > Pinopsida > Cupressales > Cupressaceae > Cunninghamia > Cunninghamia lanceolata. Next base: position 689,494 of record BSBN01001670.1, on the reverse strand, counting down.
GACATTCCAGTTGCAGCCCTCAAAAGTCTATCATTTTTTACTAGAGTGGATCATACCACTCTTATTGAGCATATCCAAGATGTGGAAACATTGTGCTCTATGCATAATATCACCTAGGAAAATGTAGCACTAAGGATTTTTACTACATCACTGAAAGGGAAAGCTTTCTAGTGGTTTAGAGGACTCACAATAGGCTCAATCATGTCATGGGATGATTTGGGAGATGGTTTGCATCAACATTTTCAGGATAAGTTTGATCATTTGTTGTTATTGGAGCATCTGAGTACCATTAAAAGAGCTCCTCATGAGCACCTAGTATATTTTAACTACCATTTCCAGAGGACTTGGGATAGGATTCCCACAATGGTAAAGCCTACCCCACAACATGCATTTTTATTCTTTGTTAAGGCTTTAAATAGTGAAATATCTGTAATGATTTAGTCTATGGGAGGGTTTACTCTTCCTAATGCTTTGGAGATAGCTATTAGAGCAAAAAATTGCCTTATTCAAGCAGGAAAAGTAGCCCCAAGGCCACCTTTGCCCATTTTTCCTAAAATCCAACCACCTGTACCTATGGCTATACCTCCTTTAGCTATTGTCCCACCAGTTCTAGCAATAGAATATCAAGTTGGAGCTCAAGAAACTATTGTTCCAGCCCAATCCCAAGAGTTTCAAGAGATCAAGAGCATACTAAAAACCTTTGGGCATGAATCAGTGAGTATCAAAAAGCAAGTTGGACAAGAGCATAAGCCCTATCAAGTTCCATATTAGCAAAATAGGCCACCTTTTCAAGCTGATTCTCAAGGCCAAAGGAGAAATTTCAATCCTAGACCTTTCTAGTCCTATAATCCTAATACTTCTAGCTCTTCAAAAGAGCTCATGCCTGCTCAAAACAATATAGCACAAGAATGTGACTGGTGCTATCCATGTCACCAGCCTCATAACCAAGCTGCATGTACAAATGGTATGAGCAATTAGGCTCTTATGGTGTAGAAAAGTTATGGTGATTCAAAAGGTGTTGCGAGTGAAATTTTAGTTTAACAAGATAACTTTGATGTGGCTTTAATGAATTGGCAAGGCACTGAATTTTGTGGTGTAAGTTATCCCCAAGGTCAAAATCAGCTAAATGTACCAGTTTCAACTAGCACAAGAACAAAGAAGAGGGTTGTTGATTTAGATAAGCAAGATGGACATGTACAATAGAAGCCTGCTAAAGATAAATCTCAAGTTGTCCCTGCAACACAACAAAAGATGTAGATTCTGCAAAGAGGTCAAGTTGTATCTGGGAAGGATCAGCCTAAGGTGCAATTATAGCCTTTACAAAGGAAAAATGATGATGTTGCTATTAAAGGACAGTAAAAGGTGAGTCATGTTTCATTCAATGTTGTAGAACACCTTATGAAGGCTACAGTTAACATGTCGGTAATGGATGAATTACATATTCCTAGTTGAAAGAATCCTCTACAAGATGTTTTTGTTGAGTTTTCTATTTCTGATGGTACTAACCAAGAAAAAGCCAAAGTTGTACTTGCCAACAACCCAAAAATTAATAACAAGCAGCAACAAACTCAAGAGGTAAAGCCTCCTCCTTTTTATGTAAGTTTAATCATTGGGGATAAGCTTGTTTATTACTGCATGATAGATTTTGGGGCAAGCAGTTCTGTAGTTCAACTAGATGGATCTTCGATTAAGACTACTGGGGTGATTAAAAATTTACCTCTTACCTTGCATGCCTATCCCAATTTTACAATCCATCAAGATGTTCATGTTATCGACCTACCACCTCATTTTTCCTTTTGCCTCTCTAGGGAGTTTACTTCCAGGTTGGGTGGGTTTTTATCTTCTGATTGGTCCTATCTATTTTTCAAAACAAGGTATGGTATGAAAGTAACCATAAAATCTAAGCCTCTAGCCAAGGATCATATTGAACTATATGTCCCTAGCCCTATACATACTAACCTCTACATCACCCATGGGAAGGAGGATCAATCCGTGACCCTAGACCCCAACACACCTATTGAGGATGTAAATCTAGATGAGTGGGCAGTCAAGGATCATGAAGATCACCTTTTCTGTCAAACTGATGAGGTAGGATTAGGCATTTATATGATTCATGAGCCTAATGCATTAATTCCACATCTAGTCAAGGATCAAAGTTATCCTGAATGGAAAGAGAATCAGCTTTGGAAGCTGTATTTTGATGGTTGAAGAAGCAAAATGGGTGCAGGTGGAGGAGCCATGCTAGTTTCACCTGATGGAGATAAGTACTATTTGGCATTAAAGTTTTTCTTTAGCTATACAAATAATATAGTTGAATATGAGGCACTTAACCATGGCCTAAAATGGGCCAGAAAGAAAGGTATCAAGTGCTTACAAGTTTATGGTGATTTTGAGTTAATTGTAAATCAAGTTAGAAATTTAAATGTTACCAAAAATGATTTTCTCAAGAAGTATAAGCATCGGGTTTGAGATCTAATAGAGGATTTTGATGCTTTAAATCTACGTTCTATTCCTCGAAATCAAAATAAATATGTAGATAAGCTTCCTACTATAGGATGTCAGTTTGACATTCTGACTGATATTCATAGTATAGATGTACAATAGTATGTAAAAGTGGTTGTAAGACCATTTGTACCAGATAACAATGTAAGCTGGCAAGTTTTTGATAGTGAAATGTTTTGCTAAACAAAGAACTAAAATGCGTGGTGGGGTTTCCTCTATTAAATCTAGCTTTCTATCCTCCAAGGAACCCCAGGCTAAAGCCATTAACACAAAGGGTAAAGGTGTGGCCAAGGTAGATCATTCGGAAAAGAATCTTGAGAAAAAAATTTAAGGACCCTCCAAAGAAAGCTATGTGCATGAAGTTAAGGAGGAGGAATATTGTGACCTCAGAACCTGAGCCCAAAATTGAGATTGTTAACATCGAGCCCCCCAATAAACCTCACCTCAGAAGTAAGAAGGAACCTAAAGTAAATGAGATCATTCAAACTACGTTCAAGGATACTTCCCAGCCTAGAGGTAGTAAAGGTAGAGGTAATATTGAGGATCAAAATGATAGGGTTAGCTTTTCTCTTGATATCTCTAGTATAGAGGAAGAAAGCCCAACCAAAGGAAAAAAGGAAATTAGTGACCAATATATCAACCAGAATGATAACCTTAAAGATCTTGAACCCCCTACCAAAAAGATGAAGGGAACCCTTATACACTTTCATGGGGATAACAAGAAGGATTGTATCTCTTGCAGCCATCTGGTGGAGAAGGTTGCCACCCTCTATTAGGCTCTTGACCTTCAAAATCAGGCTTTAAAATGGTAGTTGGCTCAACTTCACCATGCCAAGACAAAAATTCAACACCTTGAAGTCATTACTCAACTGGAAACTATAGAATGGCCCAAGGAGAGCAAGGATGAGTTGTGGGATCAAGTGGATAATTTGGCCAGAAAGTTTGAGAAGTGGGAAAAGATGGAAGATGAGATTGTGATGATAAAAGATAACCAGGAGAAGCTCAAGAAGAATGTGGCAGAGTTGGTGAACTTTAGTACAGAGACTGTGAAAAAATCTGCTACAACCCTTTATGTGCTTAAGGAAGAGCTGGAAAAACATAAATCCATGAGGGATGTTAGAACATGTAAGGAATCTTAGGATGTGCAAAATCAGAGCATGGTTGGCCCGACCAACAGGACTAGGGATAAGAACAAGAACAACAAAGGCAAGTAGGTCAGCTTGGAGATTGAGGTCACCTAGGGTAAGGAGATCAAGATTCAAGATATGCATGACTGGGACAAGGAGGAGAACATGTTTGAGGACAACATGGAATTCCTTAATAGAGAATGGTAGGCTATTAGTAGCCTGAAATCTATGGCTAAGCTGCTATTAGTAGCCTGAAATCTATGGCTAAGCAGTAGCTTAGCCCGTTGTTGGTTCTTCTGGGTTTAGCTAGCTCTGCTGGCCCTTTTTGCTTGCTTTTCTATTTTTTCTTATTTTTCATTGTTTTACTTCTTGTGACACTTGTTCATCTCGCCTTTTTGGCTTATGTACATGGGTTTGAGCCCTTCTCGGTTACTTTTATCAAAACTATCGCATTTCTTTTTCACATTGCTCTTTCCCCCCTTTGACATCAATGACAAAGGACAAAATATTTGCATTTCTCATTGTCCTCATTTGACATTAATCATACTTTTTACCACTACTCTACTGCAACTTCCTTTCTTTTACTGCTCTACATACTCCCCTTAGGAACACACACCAAACTGCATCAATCAACAATCATTGCATAATGACAACTCTCACTCCTCCATACTACAACAACCAATAATTCCACTACCTAGTCTCCATGAGAGGTAGCCACCAACATCAGTCTAGATCAAGGAATGAATCTTGAGATCCACTAGACTGATGCATCTCCTTATGCATCTAGTTCAAAGAAGGAGGGGCAATAACCCCCAACTTCTCCTGAAGATACTCAAAAGTATCCTTAGGAAGAGCCTTAGTGAATATGTCAGTAACCTGATCCTTTGTAGACACATATCTAAGCTTCACTTCATTCTCTACAACCTTCTCTCTCAAAAAGTGATACCGGATTGAGATATGCTTTGTCCTTGAATGCATCACTAGATTCTTTGTGTTTAGGGTGAAAAAGTAGGTTTCTCTTAAACAAGGTTAAGTCCTATTCTTTCACCTAACTAAACATTAGGAAGACAAGAATCGAGCTTGGGATCAAGCTATTGATTACTTGTCTATTTCCTAATGCTAATTAGGTCTGATTAAGGTGTCTAACTAAGGTTTTATCAAGTGTCTTTATTCACTAGTCAAGTAAACCCTAATTAAACCTTATAACAAAAATTAACAAAATTCAAAAATGAAGTAGGCAAAATAGATTCTAGAAACACAAAGAATAAGGTTCAGAGATCATGCACACAGAAATTGAGGGCTAACTAGACTAGGGCACTCGCTCATTAGTCCTGCAACTTTTCGTCCATGAAAATCTTCCACACCAGCTATACGGTGACCCCGAAGAGCTTCCAAATCTCAAAAATTTTCCCTAGTTGGACTACGGTGCCCACTCATTAGTCCTAAAAGTGTCGAGATCCAAAATTCTAAAATTCAATGACAACTATATTCATGATATCTATCTTCCTGTTGCTCCTTTTTGTCGTATCCTTTAAAACATGATCTGCACCTACAAAATGAGGAGAAAGATGCTGTGGCTATAATGGATCTTGCCTTAGTCAAGACCCATTTTCGGTATTCCTACCTCAAGAATAGCCAGAGATAAAGATTTGTAGAAGTGTGTGTAAACCTAACAAAGTGTATGCAGAAATATCAAACCCTAGATGTATCAATCAAGGGAAGATAAATAACTTTCTTCAATTCAATAAACACATACAACTTCACCTCAAGGAGATGAAAACAAATGAAGACTTGTATGAACAAGAAGGCGAATCGGCAATGTTTATGAAGGTTCTCTAAGCTCGATGTTGGAGGCTTCAACCCTTCTCCCGATCATGCAAAAGGTGTACAAACCCTAGCAAGAGAAAGATAGTCTCAAGATCTTGATTCCTAATTTCCATCCATTGTCTCCATGATAGCAAAATCAAATCACTTTCAAGAGTTTCAACAAATCACTGATCTTCAATGGCAATTTCAGTAGAGTTTTGGCATAAATCTTGCATAAAGGTTGTGTGTGATGAAATGATTTTTAAATGTCTTTTTATATCTAACCTTAGGAAATTGAAATTTTGAAATAACGTCTCAATATCGTGTGAAAACAAAAATTTGAAAACAGAATCCCATGGTGTATGGTGAGAGTTGACACCTCGCTAAGATTCAAATTCCCAAAAATGGGGCAAGACTAGGGCATGAGCACTTGAGTCCATTCTCCCAAATTTCTAATCAGATCTGTATTTAGGGGGTCCTAGGGACCCATAATCCAAATTCTCTTTCTAGGTACCATCAATAGTCATCTAAAAAAATGAACATTTTACAACTAGAGACTAGCCAATTAGGGTTTTAAGAAGGCCAAAAACAAAGAGGTTCAAAGGTCACCAAAGGTGAGGAGATAAACCAAGGGAAATTGTACCATTCCATACAGGAGGATAATTTCTAATGTAACATTTAGCCACACTTTAGTGGCCATACGACACTAAGTGGATATGCAACTAAAAGAGAGTAAATACATCAATCATGAAAAGAATAACCAAAAGGATACTATAGGGGAAGAAAAATTGTTTTCACTAAGAAGGAAGAAGCCCCCAAGTCTACAATCCTGCAAGACCACAAAGTTAGGAATTGCAACCTACAAAAGAACACTTGTCATAAAATCAAAATCAAATCAACTTGCAACCACCGCTAATGAATTAGTACATAAACACTAAGGGGGTTGAGTGATGAGACATGATGAGGGAGGAAATCAAGGGAGATATATGCCCCCCTTGTTTCTGCTTGCTTAGTCCAAAAAGGAGAAACAAGGAGATATCAACATGCCTCAATTTTGAGGGAAACTTGATGAGAAATGTTTTATGAGGGTTGTTTGAAGAAACAACACATAAGCACAACACATTGGGTGAGATAGAGAGCGGAACTAGGATTCCAATGCAACAAACGACACAGAAATCTAAGTTTGACAGCTCAGGATAGAGGCTCAAGAGTGAAATAGATCAATATTGCACCTAGTTAGGGATAGGAATTCTCATCCAATTACTTTATGTAAAGGGAGTTTTTACTTAGCACTTACTCATTCTTGTGTCTTGTCATTGTTTAGAGGAGATAGAGAGAAGGAAAAGAGGAGGACAACCATGCCGAGATGACGCCCGTATCAGTCCCCACGACTAGAGATGGTCTAATCCCAAGTGGCAGAGAGGCATGTCAAGGCCAAGGTAGGGTCCTAATCATATGCTTCTATCATCTTTCTATTTTGTTTTACTTGTTTTTATCATATATCATGCCAAGGGAGGCATCATGGACAGGGGTCCCTAGTAGGGGCGCTCGGGTCCACCTAGGGCGCCAGAGTCTCACTGGGGCACCCTAGTCCCTCAGGGGTGCTAGTATCCCTCTGGGGTGCCCAGGTCTTCTTGGGGTGAGTCCACAGAGGACAAGGGCCCTAGGTATAGGCACTTGTTACTATTTTAGATAGTAGTTTTTGGTTTGATGATGAAATACTGATAATACCACTTGCTTTTTGACCTATAGGATGTCTCGGAGACACGAGAGCACACAAGCAGTCACCTGATAGCACTACTTTAAGAGAGTGCTAGTACCATGTCTAACACAAAGAGAGAGCACTTACAAGTGGTGGGCTTATGGTGGGTGTTTGATATGCTGACAATCAGATTTCATTGCAACATGTTGATGGCATTGATGTAGAGGTGGAATGTAAATACATCCACATTCCACTTGCCTATAGGAGAGATGACTATCACACTGGAGGATGTATACAAGATCCTGCAACTATCTATCTGAGGAGAGACAGTGAGGGTCATGAGACATTGCACAGTGGAGTATACTCGCAAGAGTCAGTTGTATTGTCTGGGTCACATAGTTTCATGGGCAGAGCGAGGACATATTTAGCTTCAACTTCTAGAGCAGGGATGTGGTGACATCCTATTGGTTCGAAGGATCATGATAGTCACTATTATACTAGCTATCACACTAGATGGATGAGGCAGTCACCTTCATGGGGTCTCGTTCACACCATTAGAGCGATGAAGGAGCACCAGACTGTATATGCATGGGGGAGCAGTATGCTTGCGCACCTCTATCATGACTTGGGATGGTATGTCCATTATGAGATACACAATCTAATGATCTACACTTTATTAAAGGTTTGGGCTTTTGAGCATATTAGGTGCAAATGATTGACAAGGTTTCCTATAGAGTCAGCATTCACCCATCCACGTGTTCATGACTATCCACTAGTCAGATGTTGGAGAAATGGTGATCTATTATACTGGAGAGTTGTCTTTGATAGATTGCAGCCTAGCAATATTATCTAGAGACCGTATCGTGGCTATATCTTATGGCCTGTCCAACTAAGATAGTTAGTGAGGATGTAGAAGGATTAGCTGATGGTCGGTTGCCTTGATCACATTGTGGTTTGGTTCTATTTTGATAGGGTGGCATGATAGTTCAGATAGGTACAAGATGTTCCTATAGTGTGTCTGAGCTATGTGCACACTATACACAATGCAGTTAGGGTGAACAATGCCCAACAACTAATAGTAGCAGATATACTTCTTAGTGATGATGATGGTCTTGGGGATGCAACACTAGTATCAAATATAGAGGATGTTGGTTGTACCCAAGCATATTAGACTTAGTGGTATATAGCTCAATCTGCTCCTATCTTTCCTCCCGGTCACCCTACAGGTGATGCTCAACCTTGGGCTGGTCACACTAGTGACACAGGGGTAGAGGATGATGTGTCTTACTTTGTAGGATACTACGATCTCAAGGAGGATGTGGATGATGATGATGATGAGGAGGAGGTTCCATCGTAAGAGGTAGCCACTGACAAGGAGACTAACTCAAGATGACGGTCTAGAGCTTGTGGTCCAGTCCCTACAGGTGTTGAGAGACCAAGTTAGAGTGTGAAGGGGGAGTGTAGTAGGTCTGTGTCCCCAGCTATAGATTAGACTACAGAGCTTGTGACACCTTCGGTGATTTAAGAACCATCCTGGCAAGATGGAGATATAGGTTAACTTGGTTTCATTAGTTTGATGATATTTATGTTTCTTATTTATGATGGTTATGCAAAAGTCTAATATATCCATCTTATTTCTATTTTGCAGTTGGGACTGACACTTGGCAAGACTTTGTGAGTCATGTCATTATGGACATAGTACCTTTAGATGTATTTGAGTAGTGGGTGCGGGCTGGGTATTCACCATGGCCATCCGCTGGGCAACATGTGGATATATTTATGTCTTTTGTCAAATATAGGACAGCTATAGAGGGCATTCCAGAGTAGTCTACATAGGAGAGAGAGAAGTTACTTCAGAGAGCTGAGCACATCAAGGATGAGCTTCAAGCACAGTGAGAGAAGATGGTAGTGGTACCTACATCGAAGAGAGAGCCAGTCATTAGTGAGTTCTTACTACTTGAGGTCCGTCAGGTGAGAGCTAACAGAGACAGGGCTCAAGCTGAGAGAGACCAGTACCATCAGATGTACCAGGAGGCACACGAGGAGGTGATAGGGCTAAGAGGTGAGATCAAGGGTTACAACCGCGGAGTGTCTCTAGGAGTCATTCATGATCCATAGCAACACATTGTCAAGCCTCTATCACATGCACACCATGAGGGCCTGAGGGTATAGGTGACTGAGGTTCTGCTATATGATATGTATATATTATGCACTATGACATCCCATTTTTTTATGAGGCATAGTCAATTCAGATGTATATTTAAAACTGATGATGGTATATATATGATGTTCACTTTTCTATCTATGTGTAATGCTTTTAATCTATATCACACGTGATTTTTGTACAGTGCAACTAGTGATGACTATTGAAGGCTAATATGGAAATGTAATTAATGCCAATGTGACATACTAACAATTCTTTGTAGAACATATATTAATAGACACAATGATTAAAATTTCACATATTGCGTTGATTTTAATAAAGTACCAAATCTCCAACATCAAATGAACGTTGTATAACATATTCATTAGACAATTGTTGTATGCTTTTTTGATGATCCTTGAGGTGCTCAAGATCATTTATTCATCTTTCATTAAGCATCTCAAGTTCTTACAATCTTTTTTGACATTCGGTATCATCATTAATAATGTCTCTGAAGAAAATTCTCAATGAAGGAATTTCTAACTCTAAGGGCATTATTGCATTTGTGCCATAGACAAGGTTATACAGTGTATTGCTAGTAGCCATACGAATGCTTGTTCTATAGGCCCATAATGTATAGGATAAATGAATGCGCCAATCCTTTTGATGTTTGTTAATAGTTTTTCATAAAATCTGTCCAATAATTTTATTTGAAGCTTCTGCTTGGCCATTTGATTGAGGATAATAAGGTGTAGAGAAGTGATGTTGAATATGATAATTTTTGAGAAATTTCTTCACATCCTTGTTCTAAATGGTGTACCATTGTCAGAAATGAGGGAGGAAGGTATTCCAAATTGAGAAATAATGTTATCTTGTATAAACTGACAAATTACGTCAGTAGTCGTGGATCATAAAGGGACAACTTCGACCTACTTTGTGAAGTAATTAGTGCTAGTAATGATGAATGTATGCCCTTGAGAGGAGGGTGGAGAGATTTTACGAATTAGGTCCAAGCCCCAAATAGAAAATGGCCAAGGTGAAACTTGGGCATGAAGTTCTTGAGCGGGAGCTCAGATTAGGTGCTTATGTTGTTGACATTGCAAGCATTTCTTGACATAAGCAAAGGAATCTTGTCCCATGTGTTGCCAGTAATAACCCATTCGTAACAATTTTTGTATCAAGGATTTTCCCCCAAAATGTCCTCCACAGGCACCAGAGTGAGCTTCCCCTAAAGCTGTCAAGATTTCTGAATTACTTAAACATCAGAGTAAAACTCCATTATAGCTTCATCTATATAACACATTCAACACAATAATGTATCGTGCTGCTAGTTTACATAGACGGATTTAGGCATTCTTAGATGTTGAACTAGGAATGGTTCCATCACACAAATAATTGAATATATAGGAGAACCATTCATCAATATATGTATTATCACTTCATTCTAAATTTGCAACTATAAGATCTTGAATTGTCAGTGTTTTAAGATTATGGATAATGAAAGAAAATTCCTCAAGAGAATCATCAGGGGATATAAGGGAAGTTACACTTTCCATTGCATCCGCATGTCAATTATCTTTCCTAGGAATAATATTTATTGAAAATGATGTGAATTGTTTTAAGAGAGATAGTGCAAACTCACGATATTGAGATAATTTGTCATTCTTGGTTTGATATGATCCAGTTAGTTGTCATACAATAAGATGTGAGTCACTATATATTGTAATATTTTTGATATTAAGAGCCAAGGCAGCATGAAGTCCTACAATGAGAGCTTCATACTCGGCAATGTTGTTTGTGCATGAGAAATCTAGGTGGTAAGATATAGGAATCGACTTACCTACAGGGGGTATTAATATAACACTAGCACCAGAAGTAGTTTGACATCTTGATCCATCGAAGTGCAATTCCCATTTATCATCCTCAGTAATTGCTAAAATTTGGTCATCGAGAAATATGTCCTAATGTTGTGTAGTAAAAGGTGAAGGACCTTCAACTAACTAATCAATAAATGCTTACCCTTTAATTGGTTTCTGAGAAATGAACTTAAGATCGAATTTAGTTAAAAACATAACCCATTTAGCAACATGACCCGACAAGTCTATTTTTGCAAAAAAGGTGTTTCAAAGGGTCAAATTTTATCATCACATGTATTTTAGCATTCAAAAGATAATCTCAAAGCTTCTGTGTTGCAAACACTAAAGCTAGGCAATGCTTCTTGATAACAATCTATCACACTTCATAATCGAGCATAGTTTGGCTGATATAATAGATACCGCATTCTTTGCCTTTAGCATTATGTTGCACTAACAAGACTGCCAGGGCATTATTAGATGTTGAGATAGACAATAGGAAAGGTTTGTCAGGTATAGCAGGTTGTAAAATAGAAGGATTAGTTAAATAAGCTATTGATGGTGGTTTTAGCACACAACAACGCAGGTGTGATTGCTGATTTCACACCTCTCTTGAAAAGTATCTTACCCTAAGTAAGACGACTCCAAGGATAATACAGCTAGGTCTTAGCTTGCTTGGAATCTCTCAATGGTTACATTCTAGCTGTACCTACAAAGGGGTCTTACATGCAATCTGCAAATCTTTAGGTTTGGGATAGCAAATACACATAAACCCTATTATGATTTTCAGCTGATAAACCAAGATAAAGTGCTGTGGAAACTTCTAGTCTAAAAACTAATCAGTGGGTTTAAAGAAAATGCAAAAGGTTTAGGGTTTTAGAAGGATCCTAAGTGACATTCATGATGCAAGGGTTATCTTCAGTAGACAAATATTCCCAAACTTTAAACCAGTTTTTTGAACTACCAAACTGAAATGGGTGTTATAGTACTGCAGAAAACGGTGCTATCTTCAATGGAAGTTGAAAGATTTTCAGACGACATTCATTTGTTAAATACCCAAAAAATGGCGCAACTTAACTCATAAAATGCATTTGAACTTCAGCACAAATAATAAGCCCAGACTAACTTTACACAACTATTTACCATCAACAAACAACTAAAAGTATGGACTTGGAACATTCATCAAATACTGCAGTAAACCATTAATATCATAAAAGCACAACTAATCTAATTATGGGAGAGCAAGAAGCAAACCATGAAAACCACAATGAATCAACACAAGATACAAATTCTTAGAAATACCGCAGAAACTTGCTTTGTATTAATTCAAATGGCACAGAGTCAACAATTTGGCATCAAAATCTCTCTTACAAAAAGTGGAAATGGCAGCCCTTTATATAGAAAGCAGCATACCCTAGCTCTCAAATGAACGGTGGAGATTAACTCAACACCGACGGTCCAGATTACATGGAATTTAATGAGATACATTAGTTTGTTACATTTTCGGATTTGCCTTTGTCTAGTAGGAAAATGACAAAATACAGGTTGCAAATACATTGAATCTAGACAAAATGGATACCCATTTGGTTATACATGATGAAAAGTCAATTTTCAAGGCCTAATAAAGCCAAAATAGAGTCACATGACACTTGAAAACTTGAGCTGATGTGGATCCACGGGATTCCAAGTGCTGACTAGATCAAAAAGGAGTATTTGGCACTTTATTAGTGAAGATATATCCAATTGGATGCTTGCTGGACTGATTATTGATGGCTGGCCTGCTGGGACCGCTGTATGCATATCTTGGTGATCCGATCCAAGGTCATTTGAGTGGCATTTTGGGGAAAATATCAAAAATATAATTTTTGGTATTTTCTACATCGTAGTAAATTGCATTTTTGGAGGCCTTCAGAGTGGAATGGGGGCTCGAAACCTATCGGTAGCTTGGTGTTAATCCTAAGTAGCCGATAGCTCAAACTAGACGGTTGGTTTATCTTTCTAATGAGTCCAAGAAGTTTAAATTCTGATAAAATAGCTAGGAGTTATGACCCCCGGACTGGATCACTAAGACATTGGACTGGATCTGCAGGAACAACAATGATTTGGCATGATATTCTATGTCTTTTAGCTCCTGAGACTCATCTTTATCATCTTGGACATTATACTGACTTCCTTTCGCATGTGCAGCAGCAATTTGGTTAATAGAATGTCAATTCTGCATCTCTGGATCAGTACTACATATCTGCATGTACATCCTTCCAGGATGGCTCCAGTTGGCTCCTTTGTGCTCTCCAAGACCTACAATTCACAATGCAAAGCATCAATTTCATCTTAACAAGTCATTTTTCATCAATTTGGATCAAAACATGTCCATTTGTAGTCACGAATCAGTCAAAAACAACTCATTGTCAATGTTGCCTTCTTATAGACAACTTCATAAATCTAGTGATTTTTGCATGATTTTCTGCATTTTTCATCATTTTTGAGTACTTATTTGGCCAATATATTGATCTAGGAAGTTTTTGTAGTCATTAGGATCCATTTGCAGACTTTAATTTCATGTTTTTCTAGCATTTTTTGCAAAAAGTGAGATTTTTGGGGTTGTCTGACCTTTCATATGCAGTAGCATTAATTGTCGTAAACGTGCCAAAAATCCGCACAAACTTGATAAAATGTTCATCATGATATAACAAATAGATATGCAATTCAAACCCATCAAGAAAATCCCATTTACACCTTAAAAAACCCAAATTTTGGCCCAAAATACCAAAAAACACTGATTTGGGGTTGTTCGACCTCAACGGGGATTTTAGGTTCATCAGACCTTTGAGCGGATTTTGGGGTTGTCTGACCTTAGTGTGAATTTTGGGTTTGTCCAACCTTAGCACAGATTTTGGGTTCACCCAACCTTTGATGGCTTGCAAGTCGGTCGGAGGTCATTTTAGCGCAAGTTAGTTGACCATGATTTTAGCGCTAGCTTTGATAGATGCCACCGGCGGGGATTTTGGTCCCAATCGACTTAATAGTGGTTTGAAGGAAGTCAGTCGGAGGTCATTTTAGCGCAAGTCGGTTGACCATGTTTTTTGCGCAGAAGTCCGCGAGCAAGGTTTTTAGTGCCGAAAGTCGGTAGCGACTATTTTTAGAGCAAAGTCAGTTGATTCAATATTTAGCGCTAAGGTCGGTAGAGGCTGTTTTTAGCACTTTTTGCAGTTGGGGTCAATTTTAGTGCTAGATTTCAAATTTAAATATTTTTAAATATACTTTCAAGATGTGTTGGTGATTGTTTTGATGCAATCATAACAATAAGTTAAAATTGACATATAATGAACTGAAACTATACTTGAAAGATAAGAAGGAATCATTTAAGATTCAACTAATCCCAAGTCTACAATGGTTCGGTTGGTCAAGTTCAGTTGGTCAATGTGAAGCTGTAATGTTCAAGGGGCCTTACGTAGTTTAGAGTTTCTTTGTGGTTTATTGGACTAATATTATGCAAAAGATCATGAGATATGTCAATGCTTTTCATTCCTTTGCATAAAAGTGTTAATGTGCTGCAAGTTTTAGATGGTTTTCTTGAATTATTGCAGCTTTCTCCTTCATATATTTATGAAAAACTGTCTACCTTTAACTCTGTTATACATGCTTCTTCAAATTTGAGACAATTTCCTTTAGATTTCTACGTTTTCAGCTAAATATTTCAGATGGGTTGGGAAAAGTTAGAAAGATCTAATATATACCTCATTTACTCTACCAAAGGATCTAATTGTTTTGTTATGCACTATGTGAGTCCTATAGTAATTTGATCAAATCCACAGTAAAAACCTTAAATGCAAGTTCTGAGCATTTTCACAAACATACATTTAAAATTGCAAGCTCTCAAAGATAATATTTCAAAACACAAAGAAGAGCAAGAGAACACTCAGAAGATAGATGCAGAACTCCAGATTCTATTGTATTAGAAACAAATAGTCATACATGATTTACAATGTAGGAATGACTCTTAGTTTCATTGATCAAACTACAAAGAACTTACAAGCTTTACAGATACAGTAAGGAAGCCAGACATTCCATGCGCACCTTACTGCAGACAACAGGCAACCTCCTCTAAACTAAACTATGCCCAGAAAGACTCTACAATTCTGGCAAAATACTAAAAATCCCTGTGTAAAATATTACAGTGTAGAGAGGCACAATATAAAGACTTTTCGATTGTCCTCACTACAGCAAAAAAAACTAACTAAACCCCTAGTTCAAACCCTTGGTTACAGCAATAAATATAGGTGAACCAGTTCTTCAAAAATATCTCTGAGCAGTGTCAAATCTGGGTGAAATATTGCCCCTTCTGAGAAGCTTTGGCAGCTCAGCAATAACTTCTGTTTGTCTGTTGTAGTAATACCTTTAGCTGCAACTTTGTCCTTCATTTGGTCGGCCTTGACTTCTTCGCACTTCATCTTTACTTCTTGCTCCTGAGATCAGATTTTCTTCTACCATGAGGTCACTGTGTTGAATTTCCAGCTGCTTCCTCAACTGCAAGCCTGTAAGACAAGACAAGCAATAAGTATCACATTTATCAAATAAATAACAGGAAACTCAAAATATCTGTTTAAATCAAGGTGACTACAAAAATGTGGAAATTTGGCTCAAAAACACTCAAAAATGTGTTCAAAATGAATACAGATTGCCCAAAACCAAATGGGTCAACCATCGCTAACCATAAAAATGCCACGGGCACCAAAAATGTGTTTTAAAATTCCCACCGCTTCGTCCATTCCCGCCCATCGGCGTGATAATCGCCATCGAAGGGTCCAAAAAATACTTGGGCGATGTTCATTATTTGACTGATGGCCCCTTGCGCTTTATTTCCTCTTCATCGGTGAGAGATTCGCCATCGGCAAACTCCATATTCTTTCCACCGACGCCCCTTTGCTTTGTTCCATCGGTGAGAGATTCGCCATTGGCGAACTCTAAATCTTCTTCGCCGATCACAATACCTTGGTCGATGCTCTTATTTCCCTCTATCGGCGCAAGTGTTACTAATATAGCCTTATCGGCTTGCATTTTCTTCTTATCAGGGAGAGATTATACTATCGGCAGGCTCCTTATTTCCTCCACCGATGTCTTACCTTATACCAATGCTCTTTCATTGCTCTCCATTGGCATGAGATCGCCCACCGGCAACTCACAAACTCCTCCTTCCGATGGCATTTGCTTTGTTTCATCGGCGAGAGATTCCACTGTCGGCGAGCTCCTTATTTCCTCTGCTGATGCCTCTACCTCGGCCGATGACCTCCACATCATTACCTTTCCTTGTATCGGCCCAACCTTGCCCATCAGCAAAGGATTTTTGACCACCGCCGATTGCATACGCTACGCCGATATCGGCGAGAGTTTCGCTGATATCCATCTTCGCATCCTTCGCATTTCGGCTAAGTCCTCCCTCATCTATCTGCGTGACCAACGATATCGGTGAAGCTACTTAAAACTTTCACCGATATCTGTTCTCTAGCCGATACCTCTTGTTTCCTTCGATCGGCGTAAGTCTCGCCGACACCGTTCTTGTTATGTTCCATTGGTGTGAGACGGCCCATCGGCGCCTCATAAATTCTTCCTCCCGATGGCATTTACCTTGGCCGATGCCCCTTTATTGCTTCGTTATTTCTTCCATCAGTAAGGGCCAAAACATAATGGCCGACGTTAATAGTTATACCGATGGTAAAAGGCCATCGGGGAGATCACAGTCTTTGGCGAGAGAAAACCAAACTCTGCCGATTCAAAATGTTATGCCGATGTCATTCGTTTTATATCTGGCTAAGTCCCTTTTATTTATCCGCGTGACTTCACCCATCGGCGAAAGTTAAAAACAATACTCCGATAGTTAATGTTATGTCGATGGCATACCATCGGCAACAGTCTCGCTAAGGCCTACTCCATCCATTGAACCATTGAACCAAAAAGAGGTTCAATACGGTGGTTCAATCGTGTGGTTCAATGATATATCCTTTATGCAGAGCAACCGTATTGACATGATTTTGTTAGAAGAGAGAAAAACAAGACTTTGAACCCCGAACTTTGAACTAATGAACTATCGAACCATTGAACCCAGCCATAAGGTTCAAGCGAAAGGTTCAAAAGTGCAGGTTCGAACCTGTAAAAACACTTCCAACGAATGAGTAATGGCGATTAAAGTGAATCAATGTATTTTTTGCAAAACAATCAAATGCAACATACGGAGTGGAACCCAGACAAAATTGCCCACGACCCGGAACCACTAAGTACGAATTTTTTTGAAATTTAAAATGAATGCCAACAAGAAAAAAGGCAAACAACAGACTATTTATCATGCAAAACCTGATAATACATTTTACCTAAATGATCATAACTTGCAAAATATGATGAATTTTAAGATGGTTCAAAAAGCAATCCTGGCTCATTTTTCACAAGGAATCCAACCATATCATGCAATGGTACTAAAAAATACAAATTTTCTATATTTTTAACAAGGTTTACAAATTTGACTCTCTTTTCGCCTTTACCACCAGACAGAACAAACACAAGTAGAAGCACAAAAGCAAAGCAACAGCAGGGGTCCTCATTTTGCTGAGGAGCAAAATGGGGCGTGTTGTGAACATCACAACAACTAGAAACCAAACAAAACAACTAAATTCAGAGTGTTCAAGAAAACTAGATGAAATGAACTCATAACTTCCAACTATCCCTCCTGCAAATTGCTATTTAGCTTTAGACTTAAGGTATTCAATAAGGGTGCATGAATTTCCATTTTCAGTTTAATTGTGTGCACATGATTAATTATCCTCATCTTGAAGATCGGTTGAACAAACCAGTGACTAACATTAGCCTATGTAGGTGAGGATATTCCCTCATAGCCGACTGGATAGAGCCTTGCTGCCAGTGAGCGTCCATAGCCCCAGCAAGTTTATCGTTACAATTCTCCTAAGTAGAGCCCCACTGCCAGCGAGCGTCTATAGCCCTGATAGAGTTGCTTAGATGGCTTAATCTAGATTTTCAGTATAATCCGTTTTATTTATTTATTTATTTTTTATTTTCTAATTTTTTGATTTTGAAAGATTTCACAAGATATAGCAATTTGTAAATTCATGATGCAAGGAGTGGACACTTGCTAAAATTAAGCTGAGAATTGTAATGGTAGCAAGGGCAACCTCTGATTTTTCACCTAATATCTACACTGGTAGGTTCAACAAACCCAAGGATTTTAGGCGTGTCATCATGAGAAACTTGCTTTGAATTCTCAATCACATTTATTGAATACAAAACTTCAGAAGATAAATAACTCTCTACACTCATGATAGTAACAAGTTATGTGTAAATTGCAAATGATTAACTTGAATATCCTAAATTTTATACTATTTTGAATGGTTGCTAGTTTTGCTCCTTAATACTCTAAAGTAAAACAAAGATCCCTGCTGAGGAGACAAAAAAAACCAACCAGACAAACAGGCTGTACAAAAAGTAAAAAAATAAAAAAAACTGTACAAACAAAAACAAAACAAACAAAAAGAAACAGAAAATAGAAACAAACAGAAGACAAACTGTACAAACAGCCAACCAAAAAAAGAAAATAGCAAAAGAAGAACTGTACATTACTTTACAGCACTTTACACTAAAATGGACTGCCCATGACCTCAAGCCTGGAAGTAGTGTTTCAAATGCTGGCCATTAACTGGTAATGGCACATCTTCTCCAATCAAGGTCTTATGTCTGAATGTGTTATCTCCTATTATTTCTGAGACTTGTAATGGACCGAGCCATAATTTATCAAATTTTCCATGGCTTCCTTTCTTTTCATGTGCTTTGTCCCAGTACAACACTAAGTCTGATATCCCAAATGTTTTGACTTTTGCCCTTTTATCAAACCACCTCTTAACAATCGCTTGGTGCTTGGCAAACTTCTCGATGGCTTGACCTCTTTTCTCATCTAGTTGTAGCATTTGCACTATTCTGGCTTCCCTATGGTTATCAAAGCCTAGATACTCATTAGCAAACTTCCAGGTTGGTATTCTCAGATTTATTGGAAGTATGGGATCAGTCCCATAAACTAAATGATAAGGTGTGCTACCTAAGGCTGTTTTAAACTTGGTCCTATCTACCCATAATGCATATCTTAACAAGGTATTCCACTCTCGAGGACTCTTTGCAATTAACTTCTTGATTATATCTAATAAAATTTTATTCGTTGATTCAACCAGTCCATTACCTTGAGGGTAATAATTTGAAGAAAACCTTAAAATGATCTCGTATTCAAATGCCCATTTAGAAAACTTTAAAGAAGAGAAAGTAGGGCCATTATCACATACTAATGAATAGGGAGTTCCAAACCTGGTGATGATGTTTTCTTCAAGAAACTTGATAACTACCTCAGTCGTGGAAAATTTGCAGCAGGTGGCCTCAATCCACCTTGTACAATAATCTGTTACCGTCAGTATAAATTTGTGTCCTACAGAAGAT
Organism: Cunninghamia lanceolata; assembly: GCA_027924645.1. Classification (NCBI taxonomy): domain Eukaryota; kingdom Viridiplantae; phylum Streptophyta; class Pinopsida; order Cupressales; family Cupressaceae; genus Cunninghamia; species Cunninghamia lanceolata. The sequence continues at coordinate 669,877 of BSBN01001670.1, read as the reverse complement.
GGGGGATTGATGACTCCAATAAAATCCAAGCCCCACTATGCAAACGGTCTGGATTCAATCACAGGTTGTAGTGGATTGGCCTGATTTCTCCCTTTATCTGTTGCAGTCTGATAGATGTGGCAACTTTTGATGTGACTCTTAGTGTCTTTGAACATCGTGGGGCAGTAATAGCCTGCCCTCAGTATTTTGTGTGTTGTGGCTAGATGGGAACCATGGCCGGTTCTGTACTTGTCATGTAGTTTTGTCAACACTTTATCAGCTTCAGCTCTGTTTATGCATCTCAGATAAATTCCATCATGGTTCTTCCTGAATAGAAGACCTCCTTGCACCATATAATTTTGTGCCTTAATCTTCAAAGCTCTCCTCTGATAAGCTTTCATCCTATTTGGGTACTTTCCAGCTATCAAGAAGGTGTTTAAATCATCATACCAGCCTGATGTGCTCTGGGAATTCAATACGTATTGCTGTTTTATTAGATCAGGATCTGTATTTGCTATCATCTGCACCAATGCCTACCCTCTGACCAGCTTCATAGGTATGATTTCTATGTCAAATTCTTGCAGCGTGGTGATCCACTTGGCTCTTTTTTCTCCAGGCTCGTTCTACATCAGCAACATCTTTACTGCTGCATCTGGCACTATGGCTTTGACCTGGCTGCGCAGAATGTAGTGTCTAAATTTTTTAATAGCCTTTACTAATGCAAATGCCTACCTCTCGGTGTCTAGATACCTCAGCTGTGCATCCTTCAGAGGCGCGCTCATAAATGCTATGGGCCTCTCTTCATTGTTTTCACCTTTCTGTGTCAAGGCAGCCGCGACTGAATGAGAAGATGCAAAGGAGTAGATGTAAAACGGGCTTGTGTAGTCTGGACTTGCCAACACAGGGGCATCAGAAATTGCCTCCTTAATATCTTCAAACGTGGCTCTGGCCACTGGCGTCCATTCCATCTATGCATCTTTCTTCAACATGGCATTTAACGGCTGCACGATCTCTACAAAACCTGTTATAAACTTCCGAACAAAGTTAATTTTGCCAAAAAATGATTTCAACTCTTTCCTACTGTTTGGTATTTGTAAACTTTTTATGGATTCTATTCTATCCGGATCAATTGAAATTCCACCTTCAGAAATGACATGGCCTAATAATTTACCTTCAGTTACGCCACATATACATTTCTTAGGATTAAGGGAAATCCCATACCTTTCACATCGCTTGAGTACTTTCCTGAGGTCTTCAGCGTGAGTGGATGCATCCTTGGAATACACAGTTAAATCATCCATATACACAACAATGCACTTACCTGATAATCCACGGAATGCAATGTCCATGGCCCTCTGAAAAGTGGCACCTGCATTGATCAGACCAAAAGGCATTCTTCTATATGCATAATTTCCCCACTTACAAGTGAAAGTGGTTTTTAATCTATCTTCTCTATCAATTAAGACCTGGTTATAACCTGAAAAACCATCTAAAAAAGACATCATCCTTGTGCCATTTACTGCTTGCAACACTTCATCTATTGGGGGCAGAGGATAATTATCCTTTTCAGATGCCTTGTTTAAATTTCTAAAGTCTACACATAACCTGATGTCTCCGTTTTTCTTCCTTACTGGTACTAAGTTAGCTACCCAAACAAAATGTCTGACTGGAAAAATTATTCCAGCAGACAGCAATTTTTTAACTTCCTCAAAGATTAGAGGCTCTAGAATGGCATTCACAGGCCTCTATTTCTGCCTAAATGGTTTGACTTCTTTTCTCAAAGGTATTATGTGAGTTCTAATGGACTCATCAAATGTTTTCAAGTCTTCATAAGTCCATGCTATGACGTGTTTATATTCTTTCAGAATGTCTAAAACCTCCTTTCTAATTTTCTCAGAGCAAGCTTTCCTAATTAGTACATTTTGTGGACTTTGCTCAGTCCCTAAGTTATGTAAATCAGACTTACCCCCTTCTATTTTGGGCAATTATTACTCCATCGAAATCAAAGATATGTTCTAATTCAATTACTCCTTTTGGTAAGAAGTTGCTCTTTAAGTTGATTATATCCTCTTTGTCCCATGTTACTTCAGGCCTTTCTTGTTCATCAATGATTTGAGCCTCAAATGCCTCATTACAAGTCAGAAAATCAATAATTTGCTGATCCCCTCCAAATACCTGAAAGTGTGTAACGTTGTTTGATATACTGGGCATGTTAACTAGCTCAACAACAAATCGCCTCAATCCTGACAGTGCCAATGGTTCTAATGTACTAGTAGCAACTGCTAGTGCATCTGGCCTGTGATTCAGCTCTCTGGGGATGTGTTATATGTTAAAAGCATCAAACGAATCTATTAAACCCCATACTCTATGTTTGTAACTAATCATTTTCTTGTAATTGCAGGCATATAGTTTCCTCACTTGTCTGACTACTAATTCAGAGTCCGAAAATACTCTGATGGTTTTCACCCTTTTCTTGATGGCCATGACAAGTCCTAAAATTAGGGCCTCATATTCAGCAATATTGTTAGTGCAGGAAAATTGTAATCTATATGCTGCCAGATGTGATTTACCTTGGGCATTTATGAGTTCAACACCTGCACCTGCACCCTGTTTTGATTTAGACCCATCACATTTTAACGTTCACATGCCATCTTTACTTTTCTAACCTTTTATCTTAGCATGCATTGCCTCTTTTATTGCTTGTGGGGTGTTGTCCTGTTTATACATGGGTTTTTAGTTTGCAACTCAGAAAGACAACTACCCTTGTCTTTTATTTCTTCTCTTAAATCTGGAATCAAGGCATCTATATTATCCTGAACATATTTCTGTGTTGGATCAGGATTCTCATTTTTCTCTTGTAATTCTACCCCCCTTATGCATTTTTTTGTATTCGTATTCAATGATGTCTTTGCACATTTCACAACTCTCCTCAGAATGTTGCCTATCATGGACTCTACACCTATTTTTGTACAATTTACATTGGACCGGCAAATTGTGCTTAACGCATTCTTCCACCTCTTGTCTGATGGCATGACCAAATTTGTCTATTGCATTGTTTTCTTCATCTGAGGAATTTTCATCAGACTCAATGAATAATGCTGTCCTATTGCTGACACATTTCTTTCTACTGTTTAATATCATGATCTCTTCAATTTGTACCCCATTGTTGGTAATTCTATAGACACCCGGTTCAACAGCAGCATATAATATTTCATTAGTTCGATTATACTCTGTTATCATATGTTTCATTCTAGGCTCTGCCTCTATTTTGATCTAGTTTGGGATGCCTCTCCAAGGTAACCACATGTGTGAAAAGTCAGTGGTCAGATATCCATTTAATGTCTTGGACCAATCCCTACTCAGCAACATTCCATAATTTACGGGTATATCCACTACTTGAATATCAATGATTTGGCTTACCCTAGGGTCTGAAGCTAATTGCATTTGAATGTTCATGAGCTCTCCTATCACGCTAACCTCAGTCTTATCTAATTGTGTGACAACCTTGGCAGATTTGGTGGGAGTCAGCCTGAGAGTTTTACATATTCCTAAGGGCATTATGTTGGCTGAAGCACCAGAATCTACCATGCAATTGTGTATATTCTTCCCACACAATCTAACAGTAAGCAAGAAAGGGGGAGTATCCCTCTTATCCGCATGTATTACTACATTTGTATTGGAAGGCTGCTCAACTTTCTTATTCTTCTCTTTAGGTGGTGAATCTCTATTAGGAATAGTTATATCAGCAGACATCTCGCTCATCATGGATGCATCCAGGGATTTTATAAAAGCATTTTTGATCCCTGGGATCTTCAATAATTCATTTAGAGGTATACTAACCTTAATTTTCTTTATTTCCTCTGACAAGCAATTCATTAATCTTGTTGTCTCTATTGCTTCAGTTTTACTTGTTTGATCCTTTTGTATTGTTGTTCCATTATCTGTGTGGTGATTAGCTTTAAGTGTGGCAAGATTGTTGCTAGCATTCTGATCTGGGGGTGTATTGATGTTATTCGGAGGAACGGAAGTGGTAAAAGGCCCTCCTAGCCTAGGGTTGTTCCTCAAATTGTAAGTGTGGCTTTTATTTGTCTATTGAAAGCCCTGCACCTCCTCTGTTTCATTTAATATCTCATTTTCAAATTCAAAGGGAAACTGAAAAGCATTTAACACAAAGGCTAATTCAGGATAAAGATTCTCACAACAGTATGGTTCATCTTCCAGCAATTCATCCTCTTTCTCTTCTGCAGTTGCAAAGGTAAACGTTTCTAAGACTAATGCTGTGTCATATCTTGAGGGTACTACCTCATTACCCTTGGGAATGAGAAATTCGGAGGTAGGAGGTTGCACATCTATGTTGAAAATGCTGGCTGCTAGGTGGAATTGCGGACAGTCGTGCTTAGCATGGGCATTGGTATTGTGAAATCTGCACCAATTTTTGGGTGCTATACTAGCCATTTGTATGCCAGCTGTCTGTTTTGCATCATGATTATCTATATACTCAAAAGGAGAAGATAGAGTACCGTTGTTGGGCCCAGTGTTCCATGTCTTGGGTGGCCTAGGTTGATTCTAATTTCTGTTATTATTGCCCCAGGTCCTATTATCTGTCACTGGCTCCCTATTTTGCATCGGTTGCCCCTGGCTGGGGCCTTGATTCTGATTATAGTTTTGGTTCTGATTGTTCTGTTGATTTTGATTGAAACTATAATTCTAATTTTGGCCTTGGTTGTGATTTTGATGTTGATTGTAGTTTTGGTTGCCTCTTCCATAGAGGTTCTCATTTCTTAGTTGTGTCACTTCAGTGGTTAATCTTTTCAGATGTGAAGTGATCTCTTTGATTTCTTCCCTATCCTCTTGTGCTTTTGCCACAGTTGTATCCCTAGGAGGTTGGAACAAAGGCTGACCATTATTTTGACTGTTGTTGGAAGTGCTAGCCGTGTAAGGAGTTATAGCTTGAATTGGGGTAGGACTATACACAGGTGTGTAAGAAGGAACCAGATTTAATAGTGGAGTGTGTTGCATAGAGGTTCCATTCCATGGTTGTGTCTAATTCTGCACCCCAAAACTTCCTCCATTAACAAATGGGTTATAAGTTGTATGTCTCATCTCTTGGTTTACTGAGGCTGCCTCTTTATAGGCTTTGGATATTGAATCTATGTCAGGTTTTCTTTTGACAAACATGGCAGTTAAAGGATCCAAGGTAGCATAGTACATAGCCAACAAGGGATCATCATCTATGGTATAAGGGGCTACTAGCCTAGAATAGGCCTTTTGAAATCTGTCGTTGAAATTATCAATCAGCTCTCCCTCTCCTCGTTTTATAGCAGCTAATTTATGATACAAAGCACAAGGGTCAATGGGTCCCCTAAATCTTGACAGAAATGCTTCTTCCATAAGTGGCCAGGAAGAAATGTAACTGTTGGGTAAGTTTACATACCAGCTAGAGGCTTGCTCATTAAAAGTGTAGGGAAACAATCTACACACCACATCCTTGTGCTCTAACCTAGCTCTAAAACATGCTTCCTTGAATATTCTAATATGATCTTCTAGGTCCTGATGCAACTGGTATTTGGGACATATCTTTTCCAGATTTTTAGGCATCTCATGATAATCATTGAAGAGTATGGGAGAATTGACATCGAAATAAGCCATTACAGGTGTTTGAGCTTGACCTGAACTTGTATGAATACCTGGATTGATTGGTGGATTAGGATTTACAGGAGGATTGAGATGTCCAGGAGTGCCTGAACCAAGATTTAAAGATCTGAACAGTGATCTATCAGGACTCACAATACTACGGATGTTAAAAGGTGACCCAGGAGGTGTTCTAGATGAACTTCCTACTTGCGAAATATTTGGATTCCAAATTAAAGGGTTCCTACCTCGCCTAATATCAGGTAGTTGCACAAATATATCCCCTGAATTGGATCTAGACCTAGTCACTCTATTACTGTTATTAGCCAGTTTGGAATAAACTCTAACTCAGGGAGGCCCTCCTTCTAGCGCCAGAAAATTGTTGGTGATTGTTTTGATGCAATCATAACAATAAGTTAAAATTCACATATAATAAACTGAAACTATACTTGAAAGATAAGAAGGAATCATTTAAGATTCAACTAATCCCAGGTCTACAATGGTTCAGTTGGTCAAGTTCAGTTGGTCAATGTGAAGCTGTAATGTTCAAGGGGCCTTACGTAGTTTAGAGTTTCTTTGTGGTTTACTGGACTAAGATTATGCAAAAGATCATGAGATATGTCAACGCTTTTCATTCCTTTGCATAAAAGTGTTACTGTGCTGCAAGTTTTAGATGGTTTTCTTGAATTATTGCAGCTTTCTCCTTCATATATTTATGAAAAACTGTCTACCTTTAACTCTGTTATACATGCTTCTTCAAATTTGAGACAATTTTCTTTAGATTTCTATGTTTTCAGCTAAATATTTCAGATGGGTTGGGAAAAGTTAGAAAGATCTAATCTATACCTCATTTACTCTACCAAAGGATCTAATTGTTCTATTATGCACTATGTGAATCCTACAGTAATTTGATCAAATCCATAGTAAAAACCTTAAATGCAAGTTCTGAGTATTTTCACAAACATACATTTAAAATTGCAAGCTCTCAAAGATAATATTTCAAAACACAAAGAAGAGCAGGAGAACACTCAGAAGATAGATGCAGAACTCCAGATTCTATTGTATTAGAAACAAATAGTCATACATGATTTACAATGTAGGAATGACTCTTAGTTTCATTGATCAAACTACAAAGAACTTACAAGCTTTATAGATACAGTAAGGAAGCCAGACATTCCACGCGCACCTTACTACAGACAACAAGTGACCTCCTCTAAACTAAACTATGCCCAGAAAGACTCTACAATTCTGGAAAAATACTAAAAATCCCTGTGTAAAATATTACAGTGTAGAGAGGCACAATATAAATACTTTCTGATTGTCCTCACTACAGCAAAAAAAACTAACTAAACCTCTGGTTCAAACCCTTGGTTACAGCAATAAATATAGGTGAACCAGTTCTTCAAAAATATCTCTGAGCAGTGTGAAATCTGGGTGAAATATTGCCCCTTCTGAGAAGCTTTGGCAGCTTAGCAATAACTTCTGTTTGTCTGTTGTAGTAATACCTTTAGCTGCAATTTTGTCCTTCATTTGGTCGGCCTTGACTTCTTCGCACTTCATCTTTACTTCTTTCTCCTGAGATCAGATTTTCTTCTTCCATGAGGTCACTATGTTGAATTTCCAGCTGCTTCCTCAACTGCAAGCCTGTAAGACAAGACAAGCAATAAGTATCACATTTATCAAATAAATAGCAGGAAACTCAAAATATCTATTTAAATCAGGGTAACTGCAAAAATGTGGAAATCTGGGTCAAAAACCCTCAAAAATGCGTTCAAAATGTATACAGATTGCCCAAAACCAAACGGGTCAACCATCGCTGACCAGAAAAATGCCACGGGCGCTAAAAATGTGTTTTAAAATTCCCACCGCTTCATCCATTCCCACCCATCGGCATGATAATCGCCATCGACAGGTCCAAAAAATACTTGGGCAATGTTCGTTATTTGGCCAATGGCCTTTCTCGTTATTTCCTCCTTATTTCTTTCCATCGGCGTAAGTCTGTACTATTGGCGAGCCTCAAAATTCCCTCGCCGATCATTCTCTTCCATCGATGCTTCTTCGTTGCTCTCCATCGGTGTGAGGTTTGCCTATTGGCAAGCCCAAAATTTCCTTCACCGATCGCGTTGGCTATGCCGATACCCTTGTATTGGCGAGAGTGTTGCTGATGTCATATTGGCCTTCGTTTCCTTCTCATCGGTGGGAGATTCGCCATCGGTGAACTCTAAATCTTCCTCACCGATCCTCATTGTTAGGCCGATGGCCCCTTACGCTTTATTTCCTCTTCATCAGCGAGAGATTCGCCATCGGCGAACTCCATATTCTTTCCACCGACGCCCCTTTGCTTTGTTCCATCAGCGAGAGATTCGCCATCGGCGAACTCTAAATCTTCTTCGCCGATCACAATACCTTGGTCGATGCTCTTATTTCCCTCTATCGGCGCAAGTGTTACCAATATAGCCTTATCGGCTTGCATTTTCTTCTTATCGGGGAGAGATTATACTATCGGCGGGCTCCTTATTTCCTCCGCTGATGTTTTACCTTATACCAATGCTCTTTCATTGCTCTCCATCAGCGTGAGATCGCCCATCGGCAACTCACAAACTCCTCCTTCCGATGGCATTTGCTTTGTTTCATCGGCGAGAGATTCCACTGTCGGCGAGCTCCTTATTTCCTTCGCCGATGCCTCTAGCTCGGCCGATGACCTCCACATCCTTACCTTTCCTTGTATCAGCCCAACCTTGCCCATCGGCAAAGGATTTTCGACCACCACCGATTGCATACGCTACGCCGATACCCGATATCAGCGAGAGTTTCGCCGTTACCCGATATCAGCGAGAGTTTCGCCGATATCCATCTTCCCATCCTTCGCATTTCGGCTAAGTCCTCCCTCATCTATCGGCGTGACCAACGATATTGGTGAAGCTACTTAAAACTTTCACCAATATTCGTTCTCTAGCCGATACCTCTTGTTTCCTTCGATCGGCGTAAGTCTCGCCGACACCATTCTTCTTATGTTCCATCGGTGTGAGACGGCCCATCGGCGCCTCATAAATTCTTCCTCCCGATGGCATTTACCTTGGCTGATGCCCCTTTATTGCTTCGTTATTTCTTCCATCGGCAAGGGCCAAAACATAATGGCCGATGGTAATAGTTATACTGATGGCAAAAGGCCATCGGGGAGATCGCAGTCTTCGGCGAGAGAAAACCAAACTCCGCCGATTCAAAATGTTACGCCGATGTCATTCGTTTTATATCTAGCCAAGTCCCTTTTATTTATCCGCGTGACTTTGCCCATCGGCGAAAGTTAAAAACAATACTCCGATAGTTAATGTTATGCCGATGGCATACCATCAGCGACAGTCTTGCCGAGGCCTACTCCGTCCATTGAACCATTGAACCAAAAAGAGGTTCAATACGGTGGTTCAATCATGTGGTTCAATGATATATCCTTTATGCAGAGCAACCATATTGACATGATTTTGTTAGAAGAGAGAAAAACAAGACTTTGAACTCTAAACTTTGAACTAATGAACTATCGAACCATTGAACCCAGCCATAAGGTTCAAGCGAAAGGTTCAAAGCGCAAGTTCGAACCTGTAAAAACACTTCCAACGAATGAGTAATGGTGATTAAAGTGAATCAATGTATTTTCTGCAAAACAATCAAATGCAACATACAGAGTGGAACCCAGACAAAATTGCCCACAACCGGACCCACTAAGTACAAATTTTTTCAAAATTTAAAATGAATGCCAACAAGAAAAAACGCAAACAATAGACTATTTATCATGCAAAACCTAATAGTACATTTTACCTAAATGATCATAACTTGCAAAATATGATGAATTTTAAGATGGTTCAAAAAGCAATCCTAGCTCATTTTTCACAAGGAATCCAACCATATCATGCAATGGTACTAAAAAATGCAAATTTTCTATATTTTTAACAAGGTTTGCAAATTTGACTCTCTTTTCCCCTTTACCACCAGACAGAACAAACACAAGCAGAAGCACAAAAGCAAAGCAACAGCAGGGGTCCTCATTTTGCCGAGGAGCAAAATGGGGCATGTTGTGAACATCACAACAGGATGTTTGAGATAGGTTCCAGATCCATAGGATTTCATATGCAGATTCTAGAATTTTGTGGTTCCATCAGATTTCAGACTTAGCCATATTTCAGGATCTTCAAGCTTTCAGACTTAGCCAAATCAGGGCTTCAGGACCATGCATCGAGGTGAAAGCACATGAACCCCTTAGTGAAATCTAATGGAATTTGACATAGTTTTGCAACTGTAAGATCTAGAAACTAAGAATTTCAACATGACACATCCTGCAAAAGCAATCTCAAGGGCAATATTCAGTGATAGGATTTTTGAGCAAAATGCAATAACACCCAATTCCAATGCAGAAGGCAACAAATGGCTATTTTTTAAGCACAAGACCACTCAAGATACTTCCAAATCAATCATGAAAAACATCAAATGACTCCAAACATGCAAAATACTGAAATTTGAAGCAAATCATGCACTCTAAGCACAAATCCACCTTCTCATCATCATAAGTGACAAACGTTGAGACTTCAAACCAAAGCAAAAGAGGGGGTCTCCATTTGGCAAAATGGGGCATGTGTGCAAGGCACAACATAAGCCTTTAAATCTTTGAAAGCTTTTTGACATTTAGAATTCCATTGAAACTTCAAATCCTTCTTCAATAATTGCGTAAAAGGGTGTGTCCTATCCGCAAGTTGTGAAACAAATTGGTGGATAGCATGTATCTTCCCTTGCAAACTTCGAAGTTGGGAGATGTTTTTAGGTATTGGCATATTAACAATTGTGTCAATCTTCTTTGTATCCACTTCAGTTCCATGATTTGAAACAATAAACCCTAATAGTTTTCCACTGTCTACACCAAAAACACACTTACGAGTATTTAATCACATGTTGTATTTCCTTATGCGCTCCAAGATTTGTCAAAGATTCATAGCATGATCTTGGCAATGAATGGACTTCACCAAGATGTCATCAACATAATCTTCTAAAATAATGTGCATGTAATCAAGAAATATAAGGGTCATGGCGCGTTGGTAAGTAGCTCCTGCATTCTTAAGTCCAAAGGGCATGACTACCCAACAAAATGTACCCTAAGGTGTTATAAATGTTGTTTTATACTAATCTTGAGGGTTAATTAAAATTTGATCATATCTTGAAAAAACATCCATGAAAGAGAGTAATTCATGGCCAGCTATAGAATCAACAATCATATCAATGTTGGGAAGTGGAAAATCATCTTTCAAAGATACAAGATTCAAATCTCAAAAATTTGTACACATTCTTATATGACCATCAGGTTTAGCGATGATGAAAATGTTCAAGATCCAAGGTGAATAGTCAATAGGGCAGATAAAGCCATCTTGTAGAAGCTTTTCTATCTTAGCTTTGACAAGTAATGCAACCTTAGGATTCATCTTACAAATATTTTGTTTAAATGGTGTAACATCTGGTTTCAAGATGATATTATGTGTTATAATCTGAGGATCAATACCAGGCATATCTGAATAGTTCCAAGCAAACAGTTCAGAAAATTCATGTAATAACTTGGTCATTTCTTCTTTCTCTTCTATTTGTAAGCAATCACCAATAGGGATAACTTTTTTAGTATTATCTTTCTCCATGAAAACATCAACAGTCTTTCCATTAAGTAGAGTAGTGTGGTCTAGAAGATTAGGTGATTGTGGTATGTATTCAAATTCTTCATCAAACTTTAGAGTGGCATTTATCATGCTAGTAGTTTTTCCAAAATATGCACTAATGTTCAAACAATAAGGTAAGCCATGTTTATGATGGTAACAAGGAATATTGGCATAAGTACCTAAGAATTTCATTATCGCTTTGTCTATTGAAAATATATCCAAAGGAATTTCTCCTAGAGGACAACTAGTGTCAATCATCTTAGGAAATATCAAGTTAAGTGTTGATATTGTATTCACATTAAGAGTAGGACGTCTACGGGATTTAGATTTTAATAACATCGAGCCATAATCATAAGATTAGACATCATAATCATAGTGAAAACATCAAATCAAAGTTATAAAAGAGGCAACAAATGCAAAACAGGAATGCTTTGCTGTATTGAACTGAAAGGGGTACATCTAACTCTAAAAAATATGAGCCAAGATCAGTTTACAAACTCTCTGCCTGTGCTCAAGAAAGAAGAAACAAACATATCAACTAAGATAAACTAAGTCTTTCCCCCTATTTATAACTCTAAAAATCTCCCAAAGAAAAAGCTAAGAAATCTTCCTAGAATAGCAAATTTGATCCATTTTCGAGCTCCACTAAAAAGCCAAAAATAAATCTTTCAAATCACCTCCAATCTGTATATGAAAGCTGCCAAAATCTTCCTCAAAGTAGACCTTACCAAAATCTACGTTAAAACAAGCTTTATTTACTCAATAAAAGCTCAGTTTTTTTTTATTGTCCTCATCTGCCTCAAAATAAAGCAAATTCAGAAAAAGATATTTGATTTGCTTTAATAGTTTTAACTACATAAAATGATGAAATATTAAAAGCAATTTATAAAGAAGATTACTTTACTATTTATCTTACAATAGGTCATGCAGCTTTTCCTTCTGATTTGCCTAATCTTATCTCTTTTGATTTTCATTTACAAAATAATAATACAAGGCTTATTTTTGTCCATATCTTCCCAAAAGAAAGCAAACTAAAAAAAGAAAGATATTGTTTGCTTTACTTTGTTTTAACTGCATAAATAATGAATATTTATAAACAATTTATAGGATATTGTTTTAAATATCATTTTACAATAATTTTTTACAGCTTCAAATTTGCAAAAAGAAAGAGGGCCCAACATTGTGAAGATTTCTTGAAAATTACAAACTAAGTAAGTGAGACATTTAAAGGGTTTTTGTACTTTATAATCTTCTCATTTTTATCCAAAAATCTTAAAAACCCAGTTCATATTTTTTTAGATATGATTTAAACATGCAACTGCTATCTTCATTTTATTATGTATTGTGCCTATGATTGTTCCTCAAAAATTGCAAACTGTGTTGGTGAGACATTTAAATGTTTTTTCATATTATTGTCATCTAATCTCTATCCAAAATCTCAAAAACCTAGATCATATTTTTTGAGATATAATCAAAACACATGACAACTGTCTTTATTTTGTAGGGTCTTTATGTGACACTGTTGCTCTTTCAGACTCTTTCCACAATCCTCTTAAGAATTGGGGACAACATGTTGAGCTCAACCCTTGTGGGAGCCCATTCTACTCCATATGCTATGATATGCCATCAGAAAGCTACATGACTTATCCTATACCTACACATGAAACAAATAGATTAAAATAAAACATTGAAATTCTATGATTGTTTCTTTCTCAGCTATTCTTGGATATGGATGATGTTAATTGATCAATGCATTATAAACAAAGTGTTATTCCTCTTCTAATAGGATATAGAGATCTCATAACCAGAGATCTAATATGACCTTCCCACATTTTTGCAAGTTCATGTTGAGATCAGGAGTAGGAATAGAAGATAACTTTGAAGATTGAAAACATTGAAGGCAATGATGACTATGACCTTCTCTTTCTTATCCTGAACAACACTACAATTATCACTGAAACACAATAACTATGCAAATAAATTATAACATAAGAATGTTAACCTTCACTCTAAAACTGAATTTGTTGCATCAGCTCTACCAATTTTGAGTTGTAAGTAAAAAATGGTAATATTTTTGGTGATTTCCGCTATATGCTTGTTTGCTAAGCATCGGATCAATTGCCTTAAGTATCCAGTGGTCATTAAGTCATACTCTGCTCTTCTCAAACTCAGACACACTAAAGTTCAACTCTCCAACTAGTTCAAACAGTAGTAAAAAACTGAAAACAAACTAAACTTAAGCAAACTAATAGGCTCTGACGGCCAGAAAACCTATGTAGCAGCACTTAGGGAAACAAAAATACTAAAAGCAAATGTGCATGAGGACTTATTAATTGCAACTCTACTCTACAATATACAAAGGTAGTACTTATCCTTAGAGGCAATGTTTGAGGTGCATCCCATTAACTGGGATAGACAGTACCTCTCCACTTAACTTAGACAGCTAAAATGCATTATTTTCTTTGCACTCTGTGATTACATAAGGCCCATCCCAAATTGCATCGAATTTGGAATGCTTTCCAGGTCTGCTTCTTAGTTCATTCCATTTGAACACCAGATCACCAAAAATAAAGCTCCTCAGTCTTTCCGTATTATCAAAAGCATTCTTCATTTGAGCTTGATGTATCAAGCTTCTTCAAGGCCTCTTTCCTGACTTCTTATAACTCCATAAGCTGAGCTAGCCTGACTACTAAAGGTTGTTCCTCTAGAAGCTCATGCTCTTTGATGAAATTCAAAGTTGCTAATTCAACTAAAACAAGCAATCTAGCCTCCTTACCATAAGTAATTACATATGGAGAATAACCAGTAGCTCTCTTGGGTGTAATTCTGTCAGCCCAAAGAGCCAACTTCAACTTCTCATGCCATGTTCTTTGGTTGTCTTCAACAATCTTCTTGATGATCCTTATCAGATTTTTGTTGCTAGATTCGTCCTGCCCATTACCCTATGGCTAATAGTTAGAAGAAGCATTCAAAAAGATATTATTTTTGATAGACCAATCTAAAATTCTCAATCCAATGAAAGCTAAACCATTATCTGAGATGATTGAATCTAGTGTACCGAATCTTGATACTAGATCTTGGTAGAAACTTAGAACAACAGATTCATTTGCTTCTTTTAAAGCAACAACCTTGGTCCACTTGGTGAAATAGTCTGTGGCAGTCAAGATCCACTTGTGGCCTGCACTTGAAGGCGAGTTTATTGGTCATATAAAATCCAGACCCCATTTTGCAAATGGTTGTTCAACTTTAATAGGATGTAGAGGTAAGGCAACAAGCCTTTGTTTACTAGCAAACAATGAACACTTCTCACATCTTCTCACCCAAACAAAAGAATCCTTAAACAAGTCAGGCCAATAATAATCAACTTGCATAATCTTCAAAGTAGTTGTTCTAGCTGCAAAGTGACCTCCTGAAGGTTCATTCTGAAATTCTTCTAACAGCTTGTCAACTTGATTAGGTCCAATACATCTTAAAAATACACCATTAAAATCTTTTCTATATAAAATACCATTAATGATAGCATAAGGAGTAGCTTGTAGCCTAAAATACATTCTTCTTGCCCTATCCAAACTTTTGGGACATTGACCAAACTATAAATAATGCATCACCTGTTGTACCCAGCTGATTGTAGGAGCTGGTACAATGGCTAGTAGATTGTTATTCAATACTGTTTCTGTGTCCTCTACATGTTCTTGACTATTTTCTTCACTTGAAACAAGCTATTCGTATAAGCCCTTGCCTCTAATCAACTTGGTCACTTTGATATAAACATCAAATTGCACAACTTTGGTTATCCAACTAGCTCTCTTGTCATTTATATCTCTATTTAATAAAAAATCTTGATAGTAGGATGAGTAACCATTAAGTAAATTTTTTTATTAGACAACATATGTGTCTAAATTTCTTGAGGCTAACAACAAAAAAAATATGTTTTTCCACAAAAGAGTACTTTACCTCATAGTCATACAGTACCTGGCTGAAAAATACTATTGGCTACTCTAATCCTTCATCATTTTGCTGACATAACATTGCAGAGATAGTGTCAGCTCCTCCAAAAGCATACAAAATAAAATCCCTCTCATAATTAGGATTAATGAGGGTAGGGGCAGCAGTGAGGGCTTCTTTAATCTGCTCGAAGCTTTCTTTTCCCTCCTTAGTCTTGCTGAATGGCACAATCTTCTTCAACATGGCCGTAAGAGGTTGTAACAAAGTTGCAATGTTTGGAATGAATCTTCTCACAAAATTAATTCTGCCAAGAAAGCTTTACAAGCCTTTCTTATGTGCAGGCAGTGGTACATCTAGAATGGCTGAAACTCTCTCAGGGTCAATAGAAATAGCTTGTTTTGAAACAATATGGCCGAGAAGTTTACCTTCATGAACTAAAAATATGCAATTTTGGGGGTTCAATGAAACCCCAAACTCCTTGCACCTCTGAAAAATCTGCTTCAAGTCGTCAAAATGATCATTAGGATTTTTAGAAAAAATAGTTATGTCATCTAAATACACTAGCACTATTTTGTTCATAAGGCCATGGAAGGCCATGTCCATTACCCGTTGAAAGGTTACCTCTACATTGGACAAACTGAATGGCATCTTCCTATATGCCATGGTACCCCACTTAGTCATGAATGTTGTTTTATATTGGTCTTCCTCTTTGACTAGAATCTGGTTGTAACCTGAGTAACCATCTAACAAGGAATATCTATCAAAACCAATAATAGTTTGCAATATTTGTTCCATGGAAGGAAGAGGGTAGTGGTCTTTCAATGAGGCCTGATTTAGATCACAAAAATTGACACAAAGTTAGATTTCTCCATTCTTTTTTTTTACTGGGACCAAATTGGAAACCCAGGAGGTATGTTTTATTGGGAATATGATACTACTCTCAATCAATTTATTTAACTTAGCCTTCATTAAATGCTCAAGTTTTGGATTCAGGGGTCTTTGTTTCTACATAATAGGTTTGGCATTAGGCTCTAATTCAATGGTATGCTGGGCTAAAATGGGATCAAACCCCCTTAAGTATTTATACTCCCATGCAAAAACATCACAAAAATCTTGGCATAACTAAATAAATGACTATTGTTCACTTTCATGCATACCTTTCCGAGCTTCAACAACTTATTTTTAAAAATCTCCACTGCCTCATAGTGTTCTTGTGTCACCGTCATGCTGCACTCATCCTTTCTAAACTAATCATTTAAGTTAAACACTAATTCTACTATCACCAGTGCCTTGGGCACCTTGTTGGATCTCAACTGTACAATTTGGTCTTCAAATTGCTGTTGGTATTTATGTTGATTATCAGCTGCAAATTTAGCCTCTGTACTTAAAAAACTTAAGATTTGGTCATCACTATCAAATACTTGCCAGGAAACACTATTGTCAGGTATAGAAGGCATGACAACTACTTTGACATATGGCTATACTTCAATGTTCTGAATCTGATCAGGAACCTCAAATTGAGATCCCAAAGATGCAAGCTTATCTGCATACTTATTTTGGTTTCTAGGAATCGAAAACAAATTAAATGCATCAAAAAATTCAATTGAATCCCACACTCTATGCTTGTACTTTTTGAGTAGGTCATTTTTAGTAGCATTTAGATTCCTAACCTAATTAACGATCAATTCAGAATCTCATAAACTTGTACAGATTTGATACCTCTTTTCTAGGCCCACTCTAAACCATGGATCAGGGCCTCATACTCAGCCACATTGTTTGTGCAACTGAAGGTGAACCTCACGGCTGCATAGTATTTGTCTCCTTTAGGGGAGATTAATATATTCCCTCCATCAGCACCTGTTTTGGTCCTTGATCCATCAAAGTACAGCTTCCAAAGCTGGTCTTCTTGTTTTTCCAATTGACTTTGGTCCTTAATCAGATTAGGAATCACTGCATCAGGTTCCTGTATCATATAGATGCCTAATCCTACCTCATTCCTGTGATGGAAAGGATCACTTTCATGATCTTTAGCTACCCAATCATCTAAGTTTATGTCTTCTATAGGTGCATTGGGATCTAGGCTCATGGGTTCATCCTACTGCCCATGGGTGATCTAGAGGTTAGTGTTTATTGGGCTGGGAACATAGGGCTCAACATGGTCCTTTGCAAGTGGTTCAGACTGTATGGTTACTTTCATACCATATCTCACTCTAAAAAATAAGTGGGACCGATCAGAAGATAGAAACCCACCCAATTTAGTAGTGAATTCCCTAGAAAGGCATATTGCAAAACTAGGTGGTAGATCAATGATGTAAATGTCCTGATGGATGGAAAAATTAGAACAAGCATGCGGTGTAAGTGGCAGATTTTTTATTGTTCCTACAGTACTAAGTGCAGACCCATCTAACTAGACAACTCCTTTTGCAAGGGGCTCATAAATCAATCCTAGTGAATCAGCTAGATTTTTGGGCATGACTGAACTGCTTGCCCCAGAGTCTATCATGTAGTTATGAACAAGTTTGTCACCAATAATCAAACTTAAGTAAAAGGGAGGAGGTTTTACCTCGTTTGATGGCTGTCCACTCTTGATTTCTGAGCTGTTGGCAAGTACAACTTTGGTTTTTCCTTGATTAGAACACTCAGAAATTGAAAGTTCAGCCAATGCTTTTTGTAGCAGATTCTTTTGGCCAGGAATGTACAATGCATCCATAACTGACATGCTCATTGTAGCTTTCTTAAGATGATCCACTATGTTGAAAGAAACAAGATTTACCTTTTTCTATCCTTTTACAACAGCAGCATCATCATGCCTTTGTGAAAGCTGTTGTTGTACTTTGGACTGATCCTTTACTAGTATAGTTTGATCCCTTTGCAGAATTTGCACTTTTTGCTGTGGTATATGGGTAGTTTGTGATGGAAAAGTTTGAAATGTATCTCTCACAAGCTGTTGTTGTACCACTGTAGCTTGTTGATTAAGGTCTACAGCCCTTTGTTTTGACCTTGTGTTGGTTGAAACAGGTGTATGTTGTTGATTTTGGCTTTGATGGTAATTTATACCATAGAAATCACTCTCTTGCCAGTTCATCAAGGCCACATCAACATTATTCGGCTGAGATGAAACTTCACCAGGGGCACCTTCTGAACGTGCATAACTGTTATGTACCTTGAGTGCCTGATTTCTTACTTCATTTGTGCACGTAGCTTGATTATGCGGTTGGTGACATGGATAACACCAGTCACTATTTTGGGCTAAGTTATTCTATGTGGGTACAAGCTCCCTCGAGGTCCTAGCAATATTTGGGTTGTAAGATAGGAAAGGTTGAGGGTTGTAGTTTCTTCTTTGACCCTGAGGATCAGCTTGAAATGACTGCCTATATTATTGAATGGGCTGATACGGGGCTTGGTAAGTCTTAGTTTCCTGACCAATCTATTTTTTAATATTAACAAATTCATTGCCAAAGGTTTTGCCCATGGACTGAATCATGCCTTACAACTCTTGGATTTCTTGGAGGTGAGCTGGGGCATGATTTTCTTGGTTGTAGGTTGACAAGTTATTGTTGGAACAGGTGGGATAGTAGCCAAACGAGGCACTGCTATTGGCACAGATGGCTAGATTTCTAGGAAAATGGGTAGGGTAGGCCACGAGGCTATCTTCCCTGCTTGGATGAGGCAGTTTTCTACTCTAACAACAATCTCAAAAGAATCAGGAAGGGTGGTTCCTCCCATAGACTAGATCATTACAAAAATTTCACTATTCAAAGCTTTAAGGTAAAACAAAAATGCATGCCTTGGTAAGGGTTTTACTATTGCGAGGATTTAGTCCCAAGTTCTGTAAAATCAATAGTTGAAATCTGCCATGTGTTCGTGGGGTGCCCTTTTGATGGTGCTCAACTGCTCCAAAAATGAGAGATGATCAGATTTGTCTTCGAAGTGCTTGTGCAATCCATCTCCCAGTAGATCCCACGATGTTATTAAATTTTCAGCAAGTCCTCTGAGCCATTGCAAGGCTTTCCCTTTCAATTATGCAGCCAGAAGTCTGATTACCACATTTTCTTGGGTGACATTGTGTATGGAACAAACGGTTGCCACATCCTAAATGTACTTAGCAGCTGTAGTATGGTCTTCTCTAGTGAAATATGGTAGACCTTTAAGGGCTACGACTGGAATATCATCACATTGAGCAAGTTACAGTGGGTTGCCTCTGTTAAAGGTGGCAAATGCATACTGCCTAGCCATTATGGGTATTTGAACTATCAGCACTGGACTTCTACTTCTTCATGTTGAAGTTAAAGGTGTTGATTTTGATCTCCTCGCTGAATTGGCTATTCTGCTTATTGATCTACCTCTTCTTCTTGGTGGCAACAGTTGTAAATGCTCAAAAGGATTAGAACTGGATTTGCTTTTCATAAGTTGATAACACTAATCTACATGCAAGATCAGAGATAATGAGTTGCCAGGTATATTGTGAAAGCCTCCAAAGGTTGGAATATTATTGCATATACTAGAACAATAGCTGTGAGGGTATAAAACTTCTTTGAAATCACTTTCAGAGTCCCACCGGGTGTGCCAAAAACTATTATCAATCAAGTATGCACCCTGCTAAGCTCACAGAAGACTTAGCTACTTATTGACACATGGAAACACTCTCAAGATGTGGGTTTCCTATAGTGAGAGTGAATCTCCAGAGTGGGTTGGTTCTCCTTAAGATCTTTCTAAACTAATCAATTGTCTAAGAAAAGGGATGACGAATAACTGGAATAAAATTCTATTTTATCTAAAGATGATCTAAAAATCTAAAATTTTACCCACAAACAACTCTCAAGCATGTAACCTCCTCAGTTTCACATAAGTCCAACAATCTAAAAGTACTTTGTATGAAAGTTTAATTAAAACACAACACACAACCTGGATTAGATGGGCAATAGATCCTTATATTTCAATAACATCAAGACATAATCAGAGGATTAGACATCATAATCATAGTGAAAACATCAAATCAAAGTTATAAAAGAGGCAACAAATGTGAAACATGAATGCTTTGCTGTATTGAACTGAAAGGGCGCATCTAACTCTAAAAAATATGAGCCAAGATCAGTTTACAAACTCTTTGCCTGTGCTCAAGAGAGAAGAAACAAAGATATCAACTGAGAAAAACTAAGTCTTTCTCCCCTATTTATAACTCCAAAAATCTCCCAAAGAAAAAGCTGAGAAATCTTCCTAGAATAAAAAATTTGATCCATTTTCGAGTTCCACTAAAAAGCCAAAAATAAAGCTTTCAAATCACCTCCAATCTGTATATGAAAGCTGTGAAAATCTTCCTCAAGGTAGACCTCACCAAAATCTACTTTAAAACAAGCTTTATTTGCTCAATAAAAGCTCAGTTTTTTTAATTTTTATTGTCCTCATCTGCCTCAAAATAAAGCAAATCTAGAAAAAAATATTTGATTTGCTTTAATATTTTTAACTACATAAAATGACAAAATATTAAAAGTTGTGAGGGGGAAAATAGTTTAATCAAATCAATGATAATAAGAACCCAAACATCTATGAAATATGAAGATAAAAAAAGGAGATTTAAAGTAATAAACAAGAACAACACTTACAACCTCTTTCACCTTGCGTCTTCCATAGTTTGCCTATCCTTCCTTGACCTTGATGTTGATGAAGCCCTTAGAAGTTATTGCTCCCTTACTTGTTGAAGGTGACAAGAATGGAATGGCTGAGATATTCATGTGGTTGAAGATGAGCTTCAAACACACTAACAAATGGATATGAAATGCTTATGGAAGTGGGGGTGCCAAAGGCGCGCCGGTATCTCTGTAGAATAAGTTTGCACAAATGATCGATATGAAATGAAGGAGAGGGTGGTATTTATAGAAAAAGGTGAGGGAAGGTCAATGGTTTAGAAGAAAAATGGAAGATCAACAGAGGAGGGTTGTTGAGGAACGTGCAACAAATAGAAAAAGACATGTGTCATTTGAAAAGCGGCTTTGTGAAGTTAACTCCTCTCTTGATGAGGATGAGATTTGATTTTCTTAATTTAGAATTTATTTTTTAATTTAAGAGAAAGTTTGTTTTAAAGATGCTTTAAAATTGCTTTTGCTTTTGTATGACAAGAGCATAGTATTTTTAGAAGATAAGAATGATTTTTGAAGATAAGAATGCATAATTAAATAAAAAAAATTATTTAATTATTTTGTAGATAAATGAGAGGAATAAAATATAAGAATATATTTTATTTTTGTGAAGATATTTGAGGAATAAAATAAAATATAAAAAAATATATTTTATTTAGTGGAGAATTTAGATTTTATTTAAATAAAATTTGCATTTTATTTAAATTTGGAAGAATAAAAGGTTTTAATTAAATAATTAAAATTATTTAATTATTTAGCAGAATGAAGGTGATGTAAATGAATTTAATTAATTAAATAAATGTGTTTATTTAATTAAATGAGAGGAAATGAATCAGATAAATAAATGAATTTATTTATTTTTTGATAGAAGAATGTGAATGATGAAATAAATATAAAAATATTTATTTAAGTAGAGTCATGCCAATCTAAGGTGTATACATTTTGCCCCTCTTTGATGCAATGTGTTTTATCACGTTGTTTCAAACAAAAAGAATTTTTGGCGGTGATACATGCCCCAATTGGCCCCTGATACAAGTTTAATGATAGGATGCCCCCTTAGGAGATTAGACGAGAAGAAGGCAGAAGGCTTGACATAGACAATCTCATGAAGAAGAAAGTGAAAAATGAGTTTAGGATGGAGAAAGACGGGATATGCTTCGGAGAAAAGGACATGGGAAGTAGCCATAGTTGTCATGCAGTTAGGTATGGGTCATTTGCTATATAAAGGAGTTGGGTCCACATATTTTAATCATTTGTACACTTGCCCATAGTTGATTAGTCCTCTAGAGAGCTTAGGAGAGCATGGCAGCTAGACAAATGGATATTGCTCACGAGGAGCACCGGTTTGAGCGGATTCGATGGTTCGATCAGCCAGCGGAGGCAGGACCCCCGGTATGTATTTCTTCAAAACTTGTCAAAAGTCAATTTTTATGCATATTAATGGCTAGGAAATCCAACTAGGACAGATGCGCCGAAACACTCTTTTGGTATATGTTGACTGAGATAGATCGTGAGGCTCTAGGCACTATGGGTCTGCACTATGTTTGCTTTATGCCCGAGGTTCATGCGAATCGAGCTATGTTGATGGCAGTGGTGGAGCGATTCCACAGCGAGGATGATACATTCCATCTACTGACGAGGGAGATGGCAGTTACTCTCAAGGATGTGTACAGGATTCTGCACCTCCCGATTTAGGGAGAGCTAGTTGAGTATGAGTCATAATGGGACGATGCCTTGGAGGAGTGTAGATGTGTATTTGATGACCCAGAGTTGGTGGGGGAGGAGATTTCATGGCAAGACATGCATGATTGCTATGACTACTTCCTGGGCATAGTGGCTGGACTGATCGGTGGCATGATATGCCCTGATAGGAGGTCGCATGGATTCCCGATCGGCTGGGGGAGGGTGATGGAGAGCATGATCACAGACGGGACCCAGTATGCGTGGGGTGTGTGTGTGTGCTTGCACACTTATATAGAGACATGTACCAGGTGATTTATCATAGAGGAGCCAGTTTGTCAGTGGGTGTGTCACTGTTGCAGCTTTGGTTGTGGGAGCACATTGCCATCACATGCCTGATATGTGTATTCCACATGCAGAGGGGTGAGCCCTATAGTTATGGCTATGCGGGTGTTATTTCCCAGCACAGGTTGAGGAAGTTAGAGTATTCGAGACATGCTTTTGATGGGGTGGATGCAGTGATTTGGCACCCTTACATAAACTGTGAGGTATGGGACGATGAAGCAGATGAGCTTCCGTATTGTTTCCAGACGTGGTGGCTTATTGGCAGGACTAGGTACATTCTGGAGAGGCAGATTGTGAGTAGAGTGCAGCGATAGTTTGGTTGAGTCCAGGGCAGACCATAAGGGGAGGTACGCTTTGCCAGGACTCATGCAGAGAGGTATAGGTGGGGTCCTGTGGCATCATATGAGGAGGCCTTGATAGACTTTTAGCAGATTCCTTATGCAGCTTGGCCCATGCGGAGAGAGATAGTGGACACTGGCATGATGCCAAACTACGAGGAGTGGTTTGCGGCACACCCATTCCCAAGCTATTCAGGGCAAGGAGAGTTAGCTCCTCATATAGACGAGGATGATTCAGACGGTGAGGGTGCAGCTGGCAGGAGGAGGGGAGGATGGAGGAGGAGGAGGAGAGATCAGGGAGATGATGGGAGACTAAGACTGAGGCAGAGGGTCAGAGAGGGACTTGTAGGCCAGCAAGCCATTGGACAGGCATAGGTCCAGGTGCCAGTTTAGCCAGACGTAGCACAGAGATAGATGCCGCCACCACAGCAGGTGGCACAGCTGACATAGGGACAGGTGCCAGTGCAATAGGTGACATAGGCAGAGCAGGCTCCACAGCTTGATGTGCAGTAGCAGGTTATGGTTGCACTACAGAGCCAAGTTAGGCAGCTGAGGGCTCATCTGAGAGCAGTAGAGTCACGGAGAAGTCAGATGCGACTCTGTTATCAGAGTTGACTAGAGAGAGAGACGCAACCTTAGCTAGCCTGCGGGCTATGAGGGCAGAGAGAGATGCAGCTGTGATGGCCATGGGCATAGATGTGACATCTAGTTTTTTGGTTTCACAGGTGCAGTAGGCATAGGCACAAGTGGTCTAGGTGCAGAGTGAGCTTACTAGAGCCCAGGCATAGGCTCAGTACTATAGAGGGTTATATCATGGGGCAGTGGCAGCAGATTAGCGTGCCCCTAGCTTCAGGAACCAGTCAGAGCCATTCCAGCGGGTAGGTGGTTCTCGGTCTGTAGGCTCAGTGAGGGGTCCCCAGCAATCAAGGGGAGGTAGAGGAGAGGGCAGTGTAGGGAGCAGTGTGCCACGGCAGTAGGGTTAGACAAACATGATACTTGTACCATTTTTCGATTGGATGTATACATTTGGATGGTTGAGATAGCCTGTATATGTACTATTTTTGCCCTAAGACATGTATCACCATTTTTGTTGTACCTTGTATACATTTTATGACATGACTCTGAGATATGGACAGATATTTTTGATATGTTGTACATTTGGATATGTTTATATGATGATGCAGTGATTGATGTTCTATATGCTCATGCTTTTCTGTTGTTGATATGCTTATGGAGGTGATCTATCTTATGATGTTGTGCCTATGTGATGCATACTAGATGGATTTTTGTATGATTTGATATGTAAAATGCAAATGTGATATGTTATGGATACGATGTATACAACTCTATATGTATGTTGATGATGCTTTTGTTTATGTTTTTGATCCTTTTGAGATGATATATGGATGCAAAATGCATGTGGGTGACCTAATGGGCTTTATGATGTATGCAAATGATGTAATCATGTAAATTACTATCTCATGTGATGTGATATGCAATCTATGCTATGTTTTTGATATGTCCAAATGTACTCAATCTACACAGGTGATGATATAGAGAGGAGGAAGAAGAGATGAAGAAATACTGACTTTCATTTGATAGACTGCAGGATTTTTTGATTGCATGGTTGATATGGGTATGGTTATGAAATGGATGTGGATTTGTCATCTTAAGATTTTTGCAAGGTTGTTGCTTTCATCATTGGGCATTGTTTTGGTATTTTTCACTTTTTGAAATGTTGTAAGGAAATACAAGCATCTAGGTATAATTAGACCGAGATGACCTGAGTACTTCTTACATGGATTTTGATATAGCAAGTTGATACAAGCATCTAGTCAAACTTGAATCTAGATGACCTGAGTACTTCTTGCATTTCAATAGACAAGGATTGCCCCTTTTCATGTTTAGACCTCGGAGTCCTCGATGATCTTTTTGCTGATCATGTCATTAGACAAAAGTCATCCCATTACCATAGTTTAATCCACAAGCAGCAGACATAGAAAAAGATTATGCCCCCATCATAGCATCTCTAGCTTTTTTGGCATCCTTGAGTAGCATAGGAAGACATAATGACAAAAATTCAAGACCTTGTAAATTAACCTGTTTACAAAACATTCTTGCATTAGATGTGTCTTTTACCATAATTGATATAGAATCAGTTTTAGTGTTTCGGCATGGTATCCTGCTCTGTTTTGGATAGGTTGATGTTTTGCATCAAGACTCTTGGTTTGGGTAGCTTGCTTTTGCTGTGCTTGCTTGTCTTAGTGAAAGGTATCACAATCCTTATTGGTATCCTCTTAGAATAGTGGCATTCAAGAATCCAAATACATAACTAGGTCGAGGAGTTGCCCCCAGTTTAGACAAGGATCGACTTATTATGAGTGAGATGACAGACAGACATGGAGAGACTGACCCTAAGGGACTAACCTAGTGCCTCGAGGGCTCATTGCTAAATGGCCTTGCCTACGTGACAATGCAGAGGCAACATAGTTCAGGGTAAACCCTAGCAGACCTAAGACCTAGGCGATGGCAAAGTGGGGCAGAAATAGCACGGACTCAGTTTGACAGAAGGACTAGATATGGGATGGATGGGACAGTGGAGTGGAGAGGAGCCTCAGGGGTGCATTGAGAATGGCCTGGCCTACGTGATAACTCAGAGGCGATGTAGTTTGACAATAGTTCAAAGGACTGGTTCAAGATGAACAATATGAGGGACACAAGAGACATGAAGTCAAAATAGATGGAGGAAGTGGTTTGTCGCAGATAGTGCCTATTTACCAGGTTTTCACCACTTGCTTTTTATTTGCACGAGAAGCTAAAAGTACACATGACGCCTGTTTGCCATGTTTTCACCATAGGATGATTTTTTTGTCTATTTTCTCATTTTTTTGATTTTTTTTTTGCTCTTGTTTTTATCACTTTTTCAATTTTTTTGGATTTTTTTAGGACTCCCTTACATTGGGGTTTTCAGTTATAGAACTTACGAAGGTGCATGCTGTTGATAGGATCATCAAATAATTCACCTTCAAACATAGCCAATTGATATGCCCCCGATCCATAAGCTGTGATGACGACATAGGGACCTAGCCAGTTAGGTTCAAACTTTCCTTTCTTTTCTCTCTCTTGTTGATTTCTGGGATTTTCTTTTAGGACTAGGTCACCGACTTGGAATATTTGGGGCTTTACTCTATGATTGTAGCTTCTGGACATGTATTGCTGATATGCTTTCAGGAGGTTAAAGGCCTATTGCCTTCTCTCTTCGAAGAACTCTAACTCTTGAAGTCTGGTCAGTCTGTATTCTTCATCTGATATGAGGCCTTTTAATGAGACTCGCAAGGATGGGATCTTGACTTCAATGGGCAAGATAGCTTCAGATCCATAGACTAGGGAGTATGGTGTTGCACCTGTGGGTGTGCGGATGCTTGTGTGGTAGGCCCACAGTGCAGGATTCAGTTGGACATGCCAATCACGACCGGCATCATTGACAGTCTTCTTTAGTATTTTTAGAATGGTTTTATTTGATGCCTCATCCTAGTCGTTGCCTTGTGGGTAATAGGGGGTTGAAAAGCGATGCTGGATATGGAATTTGTCACATAGTTCCCTAACATCTTAGTTTTTGAAGGGTCATCTGTTATCCGTGATAATGGATGAAGGGACACCATAACGACAAATGATATAGTTTAGGATAAAAGAGGCAATCTGCTTGCCTGTGATGTTGGCTAAGGGCATAGCTTCAATCCACTTCGTGAAGTACTCTATGGCAGTGATAATGAATTTGTGGCCGCTTGAGGAGGGAGGATGAATCTTGCCCAATAAGTCTAGTCCCCACTGACAGAAAGGCCAAGGAGTTATTATTGGCTGTAGCTCCTATGTTGGTGCATGTATCAGGTTCCCGTGGATTTGGCATTTCTTGCACTTCTTTATAAAATGATAGGAATCTTATTCCATGGTTGGCTAGTAGTACCCCATGCGTATGAGTTTCTTGGCTAGGGTAGGGCCACTAGAGTGGGTCCCGCATATACCGTCGTGCATTTTTCTCAGGGCAGTTTGATATTCCTCACTATCAAGACACCTAAGGAGAGTACCATCGAGACCTCAGTGATATAAGGTATTGGTGATAATGGCATACCGGGATGCCTGACGAATAAAGGTTCTCTTTTGGTTACTAGAGAGATCAGGCGGGAGGGTATTCTCTTTAAGATAGGCAAAGATCTTTCCGTAGAGGGGGGAATCAGCTCCAACAATGTGGCAGATGATATGGGACTCAGGGGTGTCGTATGCAGGACAGGACACTGGCTCTACCAAGAACTCATAACGTGATTGACTTTCCAGAATGTCGAGGAGAGAGGCAATTGTGGCCATAGCATCTGCAGCTTTGTTTTCAATCCTTGGTATCTTCTCAAAAGAGATCTTGATGAAGTATTCTTTGAAGTCATCTACCATTCTCTTGTAAGGGATTAGTTTCTCATCTTTTGTTTGGTAGTCATCATTCACTTGATTTATGACTAGCTGTGAATCGCCATATACTTGAAGTTCTTTGATGTTCCATTCAACTGCTAGCTTAATACCAATGACTAGGGCTTCATACTCTGCCATGTTGTCAGTGCAGGGAAACATTAATCTGTATGATTTAGGGATTGTATCACCATTAGTTGTGATCAATAAGATACCTGCCCCCAATCCATGTTGGGTGTATGAGCCATTGAAGTACATTTTCCAGGTTGTTGTATTTATGTGGAAGATAGATTCATATGGAAACTCAAAGCTCAGAGGGCTGTCATCCATTAGAGGTGCATCTACCAGTTGATTTACTAGTACTTGTCCCTTTATTGCTTTCCCATCTACGTATTCGATATCAAACTCGCTGAGAAGCATGACCCATTTGGACAATCTACCTATTAAAGCTGCCTTGTTGAGTAGGTATTTGAGTGGATCGATCTTCGCCACCAGTTTGACAGAATGTGACAACATGTAATGTCTCCATTTTTGTGAGGCGAAGACCACCGCTAGACATGCTCTTTCGATAGGTGTGTATTATAATTCATACCCGACGAGTGTTCGACTAATGTAGTAGATAGCCTGTTCTTTCCCATCATAGTTTTGTTGTGCAAGGAGAGCTCCTAGAGCGGTTGGTGTAGCTGAGATATACAGTAGTAGAGGCTTGCCCTGAATTGGTGGCATCAATACTGGTGGTTTCATGAGATATTCCTTTAATTGCTGAAATGCCTGTTCACATGGCTCATTCCATTTGAAGGGGACATTCTTGTGTAGAAGGTGGGAAAATGGGTGGCACTTGTCTGCCAATTGAGAGATGAATCTTCTGATAGATTGCAATTTTCCCTGTAGGGAACTTAGTTGAGTCAGATTCTTAGGAGGTGGCATCTCCATGATGGCTTTCACCTTAGTTGGATTGACTTCGATACCGTTTCCAGACACTATGTATCCAAGTAGTTTGCCTGATGTAACCCCGAACACACATTTTTTTGGATTGAGACGCACATTAAACTATTCTAACCTGTTGAAGATCTTGTCTAGTACTACTAGATGGCTTTCTCTTGTGAGTGATTTCACCAGAATGTCGTCGACGTAGTCTTCCATTATAGTGTGCATCATGTCGTGGAAGATTGTTGTCATGGCTCTCTGATATGTTGCCCCAGCATTTTTTAAGCAAAATGGCATGACACACCAACAGTAGGTGCCCCAAGGACACGTAAATGTCATCTTGTGTTGGTCTTTGGGTGCAATCTTTATCTAGTTATATCCCAAGAAACCATCCATGAGTGACAACATAGTCTGCTCTGCCGTGAGATCTACAATCATGTCTATGTTTGGCAGGGGGAAGTCATCCTTTGGACAAGCTTTGTTCAGGTCCCTGAAATCACTGCATATTTAGACTCTGCCATCTGGTTTAGCCACTAGTACTATATTCGAAACCCATTTAGGATAGTCTATAGACCTAATAAATCTGACATCTAAGAGTTTCTTTAGCTCTTCTTTCACCATGAGGGCCACATGCGGATGCATCTTTCTGAGTTTTTGTTTGACCGGTTTAGCTGCTGGAGCTAGAGATAGATGATGCATGATAAGATTCAGATCTAGCCCTGGCATGTTAGCGTATGTCCATACGAAGTTGATTTGTTTTCTCTTGAAAAAATCTGTAAATGCTAGTTTTTCATGTTCTGTGAGAGCTTTTGCAATGTGGATCATTCTGGGCTCATCTCCTGTGCTGACATTGATTGGTTCTACCAGTTCTATCAAGATCGACAATCTCTCCTGATGCATAAGATTGGGGAGAGGGTCAAGCCTTCCAACCTTCGGGTGCCTCAGAGAGGTTTTCACTATTGGATACGTCTTTATTTTTACTATTTTGATGATCTAACACTGCCGCGGAGTGGTTTTCACCGTTAGATCGTTCTTTCATCTTGATATTTTTATGACTGAAAGGCTTAGCACTCTCTCCAAAATAGGCCTTCTCATTGAGTTCAATAGCGTAGCCAGCCCTGTGGTCTCTTGCAGGTATGTGATCTCTCAGCTCAAGGTAATCGATGATGGAGTCATCATTTTCAAAGGTGTCTAGTTCAGGGGTGGTACCTTCTAGGTCCTAGTTGATTAGTTTAGGGTGTACCAAAGGTAAGGGGTCATTAGGTTGGTCTGGTTCAATGGCGTTGATGGTTAGGATAGAATTATTAAAGGCATGGACAAAGTCTGCAATGGTACCCTCTATTAGTGGATCCATCAAGGGGGTATCATTCCTTCCTCACGATTTTCACTATTGTTTCTATGCGGGTCAGACTCTAGCGGTCTAGCCCTTGGACCTTGTCTCTCATTGGCATGGGTCGGGTCATACTCGTGGACAACGTCAATATCTTTTTCATCACAAGACATCTCAGAGATGCTATCCCACTCATACTCATTAGAATCAGTTTTGCTCCCCATTTGCATTCTTTAAATTTGTTCAACCAGATTGCTAGTGGATGCTTCTGGTTGTTTGCCTTTGTTCTTGTTGGTTCTATTGTTTCTTGATGGTCCAGTGTACCCTAGCCCTGTAGTGTCTCAGGCTCTTAAGGTATGAGGTTGGATGAGTTCAGTGATGCCATCCTCTCTTGAACCAAGTGGACCATGTCCTTCATACCCCATTCTCTGTAGCATTTGAAAGCCTTGACCATATTGTGCCGTTGTATAATGGGATGGTTATGTTGTGTTGAGGAACTACCTTCATCTTTGTATAGCCACTATAGGACATCTTTTTCATCACTTTCATCTTCTAGGCTTCCCCATTTCACAAATGGTCCTTTGGTGGTTCTCTCTGCTTTGGTTGTCCTTAGGATGGGTCTCCCATAGGATCTAGGAGATAGAGGTAGTTGTGCCAAATAGAGGGATTGGGAGACCGTGTACTCACCCAAGCCCTTATCTTTGAGGTGGAGTTTAGGTTGAGACACTCCGAAATAGGAAGCAAGTGTAGCTAGATCTACACGAGATGAAGAGGCGATAGAAGCACGGTTGGTGGGGATCACAACTTCTGGTTTGGGCTGAATAGAGTTGCAGTATTGAAAGGGGTTAGGGTCACCTTGGATGGTGATCTCTTGACCTTCATGTGGGAACTTGATACATTGATGGTATGTGGAAGGTACTACTTTCAAAGCGTGTATCCATGGTTGTCCAAGAAGAATGTTGTATGCTAGCTTCATGTCAAGGACTTGACAAGCTACATCTTTCACTATGGGGCCCACCCTGATTGGTAGGGTAACAATTCCTTTAGATGTTCTTTCTTCCTCATCATAGGCTTTTATTGTGATCTTTCTTTTTGGATCTATAGCCTTCTCTAAAAACCCCAATGTAAGGATTAGCTTTAATGTAAAAATATTCAAACCAGCCCCTCCATCTATTAGGACTCTTTTGATCTTGTGTTTGTGTATGAAAGCTTCGATATGGAGGAAGGCGTTATGGGGTTGAGTGATTGACATATCATCCTTCTTAGTGAATGATAGGGAATGTGGTGAGGTGATGTGACCGACCATGGTTTGGAATTGTTCTTCAGCTAAGTTCGTGGGGATGGAGGCTTCTGCTAAGGCTTTGTCAAGTATGGACCTATGAGAAGGAGACAGACGCAGAAGTTCTAACATGGAGATGTGTGCAGGTGTTTTGTGGAGTTAATCCATGATACTGTATTAACTAGACGGGGAAGCATAAGCTCCTCTAAGGGTGACCCTATTACTATGGGTAGTAACATTGCAATCTGGATCCTTGTTGATAGTGATCACATTGATGTGTGAATCACCTTTTGAGATATAGTTAACAACATAGTCAAAGCTGACATTTGTGTAGTTTGCGTTGTTAGAGCCACTGTTATTTCTGTTGGAAGGTCCTCCCTACTCATAGTTAGGAAGAGGATCCTTGAATGCCTGATGATCGCTGTTGGAGGTATGTCCATGAGATTGTCTATTAATGGATATTTTGTTTTGCTCTATTAAGTCTTGGATTATATGCTTGAGTGCAATACAATCATTTGTCTTGTGCCCCCTGTTTCGGTGGTATTCACAGAAGTCATTGTTGTTCCACCAGTGGGGTTTCACCTTTGGTTTGTACTCTTGTGCTGAGGGAAGCGTTATGAGATTGTTGGCGATTGGCTTCCGTAGGGTAGTTTCTAGTGACTCATCCAAAGGTGTGAACTTTCTCCTATGCTGAAATTTGGTGAACCTAGATTCGGTATTTCTTTGTTTGTCTTGTGTGGGGTTAATTTGAGGTGTTGAGAGGTTGAAAATTGGTTGCTTAGGTGCCACATTTTTGGCATCTACTACCCTGTCATTCACAATGTTTTTATTTTTTGTCCAGAATCTAGGTTTGTCATTGTTGGTGTTAGTACTAGGAGTGTCTTTATAGAGCTTGATTTGACCTTTCACGATTAGAGCTTTTTCTATGATGAGGCCCATC
Organism: Cunninghamia lanceolata; assembly: GCA_027924645.1. Classification (NCBI taxonomy): domain Eukaryota; kingdom Viridiplantae; phylum Streptophyta; class Pinopsida; order Cupressales; family Cupressaceae; genus Cunninghamia; species Cunninghamia lanceolata. The sequence goes on along the minus strand of BSBN01001670.1, from coordinate 637,705 downwards.
TCAATGACTTTTCTAAAAGAAGTAGGACATTGGATTTGGATTTGGTAGCTTAGGTTCGTTTGCAGATTGTGGACAAACATTTCTAGCATCTGTTTCTCCAGCATTTGGTGTGGGCACTTGCTTGCCAGTTGTCTCCATCTTTGTAAGAAGGCAGCGAAAGATTCTCCTCCTTTCTGTTTGGTGTTACAAAGATCCAATATTGAGGTGTCGTGCTCAATATTGTAAGAGAAGTGGGTGACAAATTTGTCTACAAGCTCATTGAAGGTTTTAATACTAGGTGGCAATCTAGAGAACCATTCCATGGCTTTCCCACCTAGGCTTCGTGGGAAGAGTCGCATAAGGTAGGTGTCGTTATGTGCGACCTCGAGACAAGTAGCGTTGAATTCTCTGATGTGATCCCTTGGGTCACCCTTTCCTCGATATTTGTCAAACGTAGGCACCTCAAATTTTGAGGGGAAAGGTATCATGACCAAGGCCCTATCAAAAGGATACAATGAAATATCCTCTAGGGTGTAATGTTTTGTTGATGCTCCCATTTTCATGTCTGAAATTTGTTGTTGGAGATCTTCATATTTTTTTTTTATTAGACTTAGGGCATCCAAGGAGACAATTGTTGCTTTGCTCTTATCCGTGGGTATTTCATCATGTCTACTTCCTTCAGGGATTCTTTCTTCGTCAGTTTCTTTGAGAGCCTCCACGTCATAATCCTTAGGGAGTTTGACTCCTAGACTTGCTAGATGTAAAAAGAATTTTGTTGGGTCTTGGGCAAGCACTTTTTCTAGTAGGCGTTGGGATTTTGGATTATGCTGCATTTGAAGGATCTCCTCCATGGAAATTTCTTCATCACTTTCATGACCATTGGGAACACTTTTCTCTGCCATTTCTAACTATTTTTGTTTTTGTAATCTTGTTAAGACCATGCAAGGTAGTAAATAAATGGGATGTAGTGAAAAAGATTCTTGATCAAGATGCTAGGATGATACAAGGTTTTACCAAGGTTCTTCTGAGATCTATGTAGTATCAAACAAGTTTGGGTATACAAAAGCTGTAGTCAAAGTAGGGATGTTAGAAATCCAAATACTTGATGTTGACTAGTCTTATATAAGCCACTAGTAGAGTGTCGAGAGAAAGGATAAGTAACCCTTGATATTGGACACTTACTAGGTTTGTTTGAGTATTGATTGTGATCTAAAATAATCTTGGTTCTAACCTTGTAGGAATTTGGGAATATTTGGTGAGATTTTGGATGAAAAAAGTAGATATGGTATGGAAAAGAAGGAGAAATGGTTGATTTGTAAGGTCTTAATCAGATTTTTGGAAACTGAATAGGTTTGGAGATGGTTTTTGAAAAGTTTTCAACAGTTTTGCTCTTGGAAGGTACTGAATTTTGCTCTCTGGTTTAAATGCGCAATAATTTAAATGCGTCACAATAGAAGTCAAATGAGCTAGGAGTCGGAGTAAATGTGTAACTCTCTGTTATGGAGTCTCCTAGCCTCAAAGGGTTACGCCTTAGAGGGTTTTGGGGGAGGTTGGCCATCGGTGTAACACAGCAGCACTCATTGCTTGAGGTTTTCACCTCAAAACATAATTTATTTTAAGTGGCTTGGTAGGGCTTGGCTTTAGCCTGTTACCACTCAGGGTCATTCCCACTTGGATAGGTGTGCATCCAAGGGTAGGCCCCCCTAAAGGTTTAACAAATAGAATGATAAGTCTGGCACTTTGATCACCCAGTTAAGGGGAGAGCATAAGCCTATTGTCATTCGTAAGCATAGAAAACACTTGTTAATCCAACCTAGTTAAAAGTAGAAAAACTAAATGGGCTACTCTACTTGTGCACTCACACGATTGTTAACTTGGAAGTGTTTAGATCATAGCAATATTAATTTTCCCATTTGTTAACTTGGAAGTGATTAAGACATAGCAATGTTCATTTTCCCGTTTGTTAAGATAGCAGTGGTCTAATCTAGGAAAATAAATGAACAATGCAAAGATAGGAATTGGCTTTAGTTACTTCCTTCCTAGTTATGAACTATGTGGAGTTTGTATGAAATGCACTTGGTTACTTTTCCCTTACTTAGTCTAAGTGAACTAGGTAAAGCATCTAAATGACCTAATCCAGCCATTAACCCTACAAAACAACTATTAGATCCAACGCACAAAATCAAAAACCCTAAAAATAGAAAGTAGAATCAAATGCATCGCACTGCAGTCTGAATGCGCAAAAATAGGACTCGCATGTGGCATTGTACAAAAGCGCAAAAATAGAAGGTAAATGTGCCAAAATGTGAGGTATATGTGCAACTATATCAGATGCGTCATTTTACAATGTAAATGCACAAAAAATGGGTATAAGCGCAATTCTGGTAGATGCATCATTGTGTAGAATGAATGTGCCAAAAGAATAGGTATATGCGCAACTAGTACGCAAAGGCCAAAATAGAGATCAGATGCACCATTGTGGAGGACAGATGTGCCAAAATGTCGTAAGCACCGAAACAGAGGGTAGATGCGTCACTTGGGAGGTCAGATACGCTAGTTTTCTGCATGCGCCAATTTGGGAGGTAAAAGCATCATTTTAGAGGGCAAATGCACCAAAAGTTGCTGTCAGAACCCTATACCTGCACCTGTACAGACCTATCACTTAAAAACACTGAGTTTTTTGATTAGATAGAGGGACAAGGGCCCCACGGTGGGTGCCAAAATGTGAGGGGGAAAATAGTTTAATCAAATCAATGATAATAAGAACCCAAACATCTATGAAATCTGAAGATAAAAAAGGAGATTTAAAGTAATAAACAAGAACAACACTTACAACCTCTTTCACCTTGTGTCTTCCATAGTTCACCTATCCTTCCTTGACCTTGATGTTGATGAAGCCCTTAGAAGCTATTGTTCCCTTGCTTGTTGAAGGTGACAAGAATGGAATGACTGAGATATTCGTGTGGTTGAAGATGAGCTTCAAACACACTAACAAATGGATATGAAATGCTTATGGAAGTGGGGGTGCTAAAGGTGCACCGGTATCTCTGTAGCATAAGTTTCCACAAATGATCGATATGAAATGAAGAAGGAGAGGGTGGTATTTATAGAAAAAGGTGAGGGAAGATCAATGGTTTAGAAGAAAAAAAGAGAAGATCAATGGAGGAGGGTTGTTGAGGAATGTGCAACAAATGGAAGAAAGACATGTGTCATTCGAAATGCAGCTTTGTGAAGTTAACTCCTCTCTTGATTAGGATGAGATTTGCTTTTCTTAATTTAGAATTTATTTTTCTAATTTAAGAGAAAGTTTGTTTTAAACATGCTTTAAAACTGCTTTTGCTTTTGTATGACAAGAGGATAGTATTTTTAGAAGATAAGAATGCATAATTAAATAAAAAGATTTATTTAATTATTTTGTAGATAAATGAGAGGAATAAAATATAAGAATATATTTTATTTTTGTGAAGATATTTGAGGAATAAAATAAAATATAAAAAAATATATTTTGTTTAGTGGAGAATTTAGATTTTATTTTAAATAAAATTTGCATTTTATTTAAATTTGGAAGAATAAAAGGTTTTAATTAAATAATTAAAATTATTTAATTATTTAGCAGAATGAAGGTGATGTATATGAATTTAATTAATTAAATAAATGTGTTTATTTAATTAAATGAGAGGAAATGAATCAATAAATAAATGAATTTATTTATTTATTGACAGAAGAATGTGAATGATGAAATAAATATAAAAATATTTATTTAAGTAGAGTCATGCCAATTTTAGGTGTATACAAAAGCAATTTATAAAGAATATTACTTTAATATTTGTCTTACAATAGGTCCTACAGCTTTTCCTTCTGATTTGCCTAATCTTACCTCTTTTGATTTTCTTTTACAAAATAATAATACAAGACTTATTTTTGTCCATATCTTCCTAAAAGAAAGAAAACTAAAAAAAGAAATATATTGTTTTCTTTACTTTGTTTTAACTGTATAAATAATAAATATTTATAACCAATTTATAGGATATTGCTTCAAATTTACAAAAAGAAAGAAGGCCCGCCATTGTGAAGATTTCTCGCAAATTCCAAACTGGGTAAGTGATAAATTTAAAGGGTTTTTTCTCTTTATAATATTTTCATTTATGTCCAAAAATATCAAAAACCTAGATCATATATTTTGAGATATGATTTAAATATGTGATTGCTATCTTCATTTTTTGGTGTATTGTGCCTATGACTATTCCTCAAAAAATGTACACTGGGTTGGTAAGAAATTTAAAGGGTTTTTTCATATTATTGTCATCCCATCTTTAACCAAAACTCACAAAAACCCAGATCATATTTGTTGAGATATGATTAAAACACATGACAACTGTCTTTATTTTGCAGGGTCTTTATGTGACAATATTGCTCTTTCAGACTCTTTCCACAATCCTCTTAAGACTTGGGGGCAGCATGATGAGCTCAACCCTTGTGAGAGCACATTCTACTCCACATGCTATGATATGTCATCAAAAAGTTACATGACTTATCCTATACCTGCACATGAAACAAACATATTAGAATAAAACATTGAAATTCCATGATTGTTTCTTTCTCAGCTCTTCTTGCATGTGGATGATGTTCATTGATCAATGCATTATAAACAAAATGTTATGCCTCTTCTAATAGGATATAGAGATCTCATAACCAAAGTTCTAATAGGACCTTCCCACATTTTTGCAGGTTCATGTCGAGATTGGGAGCAGGAATAGAAGACAACTTCGAAGATTGAAGATCTTCAAGGAAATGATGGCTATGACCTTCTCTTTCTTATCCTGAACAACACTGCAATTATCACTGAAACACAATAACTATGCAAATAACTTATAATAGAAGAATGTTAACCTTCATTCTAAAAATGAATTTGTTGCATCAGCTCTACCAATTTTGAGTTGTAAGTGAAAAATGGGTACAATAACTATAAGATATACATACATTATGCCTTCATTTGCATCCTTTTCTAAAATGTAAATGTGTGAACAATAGAAGTTTCTTTCTATGGATCTCATTAAACCATCACAATCTCATGCTTTGTTGGTTGGTCAATCTAAGGGATAGAAAGAGTCAAGTCCTTCTAACAAGAAACAAAGAAATATAACAAAAATCCACACAGAGATTAAGCACGAAACTCATCTAAGAAGGAGAAGGGCCTACTTGTGTTTATTGTAAGAAATCAAGGCAATTTATATAAACTGAACAAATGAGAGGGGGGCTGAATCAGCTGTCCCAAAAACTTAAACACTTTCTGCAATTAAACATTCATCACTTATCCACAATTATTATGATTTAACAATGAGTGCATGAAAACAAAAACTTAACTATGGACACAACATCAAACACAAGAGACACCAGATTTTACGTGGAAAACCCCAAGGTGGGGAAAAACCATAGAGAACATTAGCTCTCAATATATGTTGCAATCTTGAAATAATGATGTTCAGGCTTGGTCACTCCACGGGCCTAAACATACTGGCTCACTACCTCAACCCTAAACCCAGAAAGATTACAATAAGGGTTGTTAAACCCTACTGGTGGCTCACTGTCGGCTCACTACCTTGATGGCGAAAGCTTGCTTCCAATTAGGTTACACATGAAAACTAAATATTGCTTAAGCATCTGCCACTATGCCAGGTGTAGTCATTTATTAGCTGAATTCTAAATCCCAACTCTTCATATTCACTGATTTTTGTCACTGCTCTATTATTCACATATTCCCATCACACCCATGCATTCTCTATTCTATTCTGCCTCTACTATTCTTAGTCTCTTTTCTACTCTGCCTTTTGGACCTTTCTTATTATCTTCCCATCTTCACTCAAGGACAACTTTTCCATGATTCAACTACAAGTATTTATACACTAAATCAACCTTGGAATGATCATCGAGATTGGCATTACAATCATCAACTATTGGAATAATCTCCAAGGTCGGCATTACAAACATTGATAAAATAGGTCTTGACCTATTACAAAATTATGCAAGGGAGATGAAGTAAAAGGGCATGTGGATCAGGCTTCACCTTAGTTGGGACTCAAACACAATCTTTCATGCTTCAACACATTTTCACAATCTTTAAGAGATCTTTGCAATCGCTAGGATCAACCAGGTTGGCCAAACTAGTTACACAACATGCTATCTGGAAGTAATCTTCAAGCACCTTCATAATTCTTCTGTTTCAACCAATGAAATGATAGGAACATGATCAGGAGGTATCCAGAAGCATGTTATAATCATTAGGAGCAACCGCACAACCTTTAACCACTTTACAGATAAGAATCTTCCTACTAGAACACATGAACTTTACTATCTTCGACTGTTATAAAAGAAAGACATCTCACGGACTACCAAACCTTGAACCATTACAACTGTTGGAACTTGTCACATCCCAAACTTCCTTCTAGAACCATAGAAAAAAATACTTTATTATGGAGGAATGCGGAGCATAATACTTTTTCCCTGTCCCAACTGAACTCACTGAGAAAGCAGGTTTCTCTCTGGTGAGTACAATTCACTCAGATCTTCATGTGGAGAGTTCAAATCTAGAATGTAGCATCCTTAATCATACCTCTAACTTACTTCCAATATACAAACTATAATCTTCAAGAAAAAAAATGTGGAGTAGTTTATAAGACTGTTCTTCAGCATACAACTCACTGTCTATACTGCACTTCTCTGTAACTCACTTGTTTCTTTCAGAGAGGCTAATTTTATCAATATCCTCAACATACAAGTCTTCTAAACAAGTAATAGAATAATATACAGTTGACACCAATGACAACAATGATATGCTGACATCAATGACAATACCTATTAGGCACATAATTGCATCAATCTCTCCCTTTTTCATTGATAGAAACATATGATGTGAAAAACTGCAACAGCCATCAAGACAAGATTCTCCCCCTTTCTCTTTACACACCTGCACTATTTTTTTCTACAAGATTCTCTCGCTTTCACTTTACACATCTACACTCTTTGTCTCTCTAAGTTTTTTCACACGACTTCTCTCCCCTTTTGACATCAATGGCAAAGGGCACATACTTGCACTCTTCTACTCTGATCCAATCTCTCTTCTAAACTTTCTTCAACTGACTGCTCCCCCTTACTTGATGCTTTCCCTGACTATAACTTTGGTTCTTCATGTGAAGTTCTCTCATTCATTCTTTGTCAATTCTCACCTTAGGATCTTACTACTGTTGGCAAGAGACACTATATGGATTCATGGTTGTTGTCATTGATGGCAACAAAGGTCATCCCACATATCCGCAAGTCATGGTGTGCCTCTACCGGAAGTCAGGATGAAGAACTGTTATGGTCCGGTGAACAAGAACAGAGCATGTGGCAAGGTCCGACAGATTGGTCTGGACCTCTCAGAGGAAGTGTCTTGGTGCAGTGCGGATTTGGGGAAGTCAAGAGGACTACCTTGAGTAGTATATTCCAAGGATTTAGCCTCCGATGATGGACAAAGAAAAAGATATGAATAGCTGAGTACCAGATTCCTGAAAGACAATGAGAATAGAAGGAAGAACTGACTGACAGAGCATCAGAATCTTTTCCGGATATGTTACTATTGATGGTAAAGGTTGTGAAGGCATGAATCATGTTTGGCCAACATGACTAATGATATCTACAAGTATATGCTTGATCCGCATTGCTTGGTGAGCAAGGATTCAGCCGACAGAACAGAGCTTGTAAGAAACCAGACTGTTCCGGATGCCGACTAGAAAGGTGATGAAATTACTTGTACGGATATATATAGAGGATGGATTTAGTTGTGAAAGGAGTGATTGTGTGATAGTGTATGTGAATAAGTACAGATCAGAGCAGAAGTAGTAAGAAAGATCCGGTATGTGAAAAGATAGCAGAATAAAGAACAGAGGAAAGATGAAGTGCAGCAGATCAGTGTACTGAGCCTAACCGGAACTGAACCCTAGCATATGTAGGTGCTTCCAATCAGTTCAAGTATTGTATAACATTCTTTGTAGACAGTGTGTCTCCTTGTAGGCAGTGGGCCTCTTTGTGAGTAGTGTGCTCGGGCAGTGAGCCCTAATTGGCAAGTGCCATTTTTGTAACTCCTTATTCTTCTAACAGAGAATAATCTTTGGGTTAATCACCCCGTGGTTTTCTCCCTTAACCGGGTTTCCACGTCAAAAATACTATGTCATGTGTTTCTCATTTCATGATAATGTTTGTTTGTTTAACTCAATGCTGCTTTGCTTAATAAGAAAGTTCAAAAGAAGAAACAATTAGGATAACTGATTCACCCCCCCCCCTCTCAGTTATCAACAATTGGTATAAGAGCAAGGTTCCTCCTAATAGAGCCTAACAGCTTGAGGAAGATCTGGGAATTCAAATGGATGCATATGGTTTAAGGGAGCAACTCAAGACTGCCCTTGAGGATCTTGAACAATCAAATTCTGAAGTCAATGAATTAAAGGAAAGACTCAAACAGGCTGATGAATTCATGAGAGAACTAAAAGACAAATTAAGTCACTCTATGAAAAAGAGAAAGGAGCTGCTCCAACAATTGGCAAGCCAAACTGAAGAAAGCAATACTAATGAAGAATTGACTGAGAAAACCAAGTTATGTGAAAAGTTATCAAAAGAAGTCATTATGTTAAGACATGAAATGGAATCAGGAACTATAAAGTTTACTCAAGAGATTGAAGAAAAAAGAAAAGCTGAAGACAATCTAAGACAATCTCTTAAAGAGAAATCAGAAGAATGCCACCAGATGGACAGGATTATCAGACATCTTGAATCTGATCTTGAAGATGCCAAAGATAATGAAGAAAAACTTGAGAATCAAATTGTCTCTCTCAAAAGAGATCTTCAAACAGCAAATGAATATAAAGATAAATTCAAGATAAGTTCTGCCCAACTTGAAGTACTTCTTGCAAGTCAAAAGAAGACAGATGACAAGTACGGTTTGGGATATGAGAAAGGAGAAAGCTCCGGATCTAGTCAAAAGAATTTTGGATCAGAAAATCCAAGGAATAGGCCTGAAAGACCTCCGGTAAGACATCCCAATGCTCAAAGATATCCATCTTTCAATGGATACTGCCACAACTGCAATCACTTTGGTCACAAAGCTAATCAGTGCAGAAAAAGAATGAATCAAACTAATCCATCCTTCTCCGGACAGTGCTTTAACTGCAAAAGGTATGGACACAAGTCTCATGAATGCAGAAATATGCAAGTAAACAAATCATTCAAAGGTAGATGCTTTACATGCAATAGAGTAGGTCATATGGCTAATCAATGCAGATCAAGAGGTTATCAGTCAAATATGCAAAGAAATGTTATTTGCCAAATCTGTAATAGGTCCGGTCATAATGCTAAAGTCTGCAGAAGCAAGAATCAGGACAAAAGAGGTCCGGTGTATAATCAGAATCAAGACAAGGGTAAACAAAAGATGAATGCGGATGAAGTTAGGAATTAGATGAGCAAGATTTGGGTAAAGAAAAGTTCAGAGAATATAGAAACTAGATCCGCACCAGATTCTGGTGCTGATATTCCTTCCGGAAATTAAAAAGTGAGCTCTAGCTCAGGGGGAGACTCAAAGAAAATCCTGTTCCCCCAGCCAATCAAGTGATGCTGGATATGACACAAGATGCGGAGTAAAGGGTTTGAAGATATAAGTCCTGAGATGATCCAGACAAGATTTCAGAGGTCCGCATGAAGATGTAAAGAAGTTGTGATCGATCAAGTAAGACCTGTTCTGGGAGATGCTCCGGAATGATAGAGGACTACAAAAAGGTCCGGAGAGATCCGGAAGTACATTATTTTACTCTGCGGACTGGACAGAACGTTTGGGATGTTCTTGTAATATGTCACCTCGATTTATTCATGATTGAAAGATCCGTATGATGTTCATAGATCAAGACTGATCCGGGATACTCCAAGCTATCCGGATAAGGCAAACCGGAATAATATAGGTGGAGCATTTATTGCAAACAGATATTAGGGTTTGTGAAACGATATAAGGGATTTCTCAACCATCACTTGATCATTCCACATCCAAGAAGAAGCGAAAAGCGGAGCTCTACAACAAAATTCATCAAGTTCACCGAAGATCTCCTGCCGAAGTCATTACATACAGAAATCAATCCAGCCACTCTGTGTAACCGAAGATACAAAAGGTATTTTTCACCTCCGATATCTTGCTACAAATCTTTTGAAGAAATGGCTACTCCAAATATAGTAAAAATCTCAGACAGGCCCCGACCTGAATTTAAGAAACATCCATACAAGTCATTGGAGGTAGATCCACTAGGAGCCTTCTCTAGTGTTCCACATGGTGTATTACATACGGAAGACATTAGGGTTTACATCCATGCGAATTTTGAAGACTTTGGAGAATCAAAACTGATGGATATCTATCACAAACAATTGATAGATGACTCCTTCGAGATCAAACCTTAGTACAAAGCCATCCGGGACAAACACTTTGCACAGTGCATTCATTTCCCCTATTTTGAAGAAGATGAATGGGTCCGGTATGTACTAAGTAGAGTACATGACAACTTCTTATGGTTGAACAAGCCCTTCAAGATCACCAAAGATGCAATTAGGGCTGTAACCGGTCTGCACTCATCCGGTGGATTACCTGTTCTCAAGTCTGTCAAAAATCAGACAGTTAGTGATGCAACCGGATCCAAGTTTGACAAGAGAGCTATGACAGTTGATGACATCACTGAACCGGATGTCAAATTTGCATCTATGATAATTGGTTACAAAATCTATCACTCCAGTAGGGAAAATTCAGTACCGGGAACTGCAATCTACATAGCTTATCAAATGTTAAAGGAGAATGCAGACTATGACTTGTGTGAGCTTCTTGTAAACCAACTTTTTGAAAATCTGCAGAAGATTAAGAAGGACAAGAAAAACTCCTTCAAGTATGGCAATCTGATCCTTTGTCTCTTCTTTTACTACATGAATGAGCTTCCCGGATCCAGTGGATGGATATGGTAGAATGACAGACCAGTTGCCATCCAAATCAGAGACTATTTGCATGGACTTGCGGATGCTAAAGCAAGAAATACAGCTCTATGGGGATATTTCAAGAACTTCCAAAGCATGATGCATGCAAGAGAAAGAATACCCCAATCCCTTGTTGAAAAGTACAAAGACACAGTATGCTTCATGGTAGAAACAGATCAGTGTCTAATGGAGGTAGTAGAACCAAGAACTGTATGGATCATGCCCATGGGGTATGAAGTGGATGAACAAATAGTGGAGCTGCATGTTCAACACATGCTAAGTCAGCCCAAAGATCCAAAGGCAAAAAGGTTTGGAACCTTTGAGGAGCCGAGTGTAAAGATACATGTAGAACTCAGGGAACCTGAGATAAAGAGGAAGGTGAGAAAAGAAGTAGAGCATATTGCTCAAGGCCTAGGCATCTCAAAAGAGGCACTTGATGCCGGCCGGGAAAAGAGAAGAAAATCTGAGGAAGAAAAGAAAGAGGCAGAAAAGAAAAGCAAGAAAAGTGCTCCGGTGGAATCCTCAACCCGGACCAGATCATCTAAAGGATCCACACCTATCAAAACCAAAAGCTCAAAACCGGAAGTCCAGGGATCCGGTAAGAGATCCAAGACAAAAGCCTCAAGAGCTTATCAAAGCCAAAAGGATGAAGAAGAAACTGAGTCAGATGAGGGAGTGAAAGAAATAAAGAAATAGAAAAAGAAAGGATCCGGTAAACCCTCTTCTGGCCGAGACAAGGAAGAAATGACAGAAGAATTTTCTGAAAAGCCCACCCTGTCTCTAGACAGTGTAGTCAAATCAGTCACTGTGGATGGGAACCTTCAACCGGTGGCTGAATTCTATGATGACTACAATGAGGCAGATCAAAAGATCCTGCAGGAAGCTATAATAAGGTACTTGAACATCTACAATAAAGCTTTTATTGAGATTATCTCTGAAATCCCAAAGAGCCTAGAGATGGAACTAGAAATAAGAAAGAACAATGCCATGGCAAAAGACCTTGAGATCAGGGAACAGATAGCTATTCAGCTATATCCCTCAATTGATCACAAAACCATGAACATGGTATTCAAGGACTGCAAGGATGAATTCAGAAGCAAAGCAAGGATGAATCAGCTTATGCTTGGTGAGACAGACAAAGTAGCCAAGGACACTGAAGAGATCCTCCGGAATACATACAAAAGGTTTAATATTCCTATTACAGAGGATTCAGGTGTAGAAACAGTTGCGGACTTGGAATCATCTGCTCCGGAAGAAGTGCCACCAGAACAGGCTAACATCTCTTCTCTAGCTTCTCCTACAGTCTCCGGATCCCAAGAAGAAGAAAAATTACAAGAGAAAGAAGCAGCAGAAAAAGAAAAAGAGGTTGACAGCACCAAGGATACAGAGAAAGAGAAGAATCCAACAGAGAAAACCACAACTGTAAGTGGTAAGAATGTGGAAGGAGATAAGACTCCTAAGGACAAAACTGCAGAAGAAAAGAAACATTTGTCTCCGGCAAGAGACACTGCACAAACTGTTCAAAAGTTTCTAAGCCAAGAAACTTTAGAGATTGATGAACCAGAGCTTCTAAAAGGCCCATTCGACTTTGACTCTCTCTCTCCGGTACAGACAATGAACATAGCTTCATTTGCAAATGCTAAGGCAAATGAAAAACTCCTAAAGTCTCATATGGAAGACTGTGAGTTGATAGAGGCTGCTTCCGGAGTGCTTGAAAAGATCATGCCATCAATCCAGATAGATCTGATAGCCTCCTCTTCCGGTAATCTCAAAACCTTAGTCAGCAGTGTTGATACACATTTTGATTCTCTAGAAAAATCAGCTGAAGAAAAGGTCCGGAAGGAATATTTGGATAAAAGATTTTCAGAAGTATTAAGATTAATCTCTAACTATAGGAGAAATATGAGTATTGGAATAAAGAGCTTAGAAAATGCTCTTAAGGATGGCGGTGATATTTACAAATTTTGTATCTCCTGGTCAAAGGCAACAGTAGAAATAGATAAGAAAATAAAAGCGGAATAGGACAAACTACAAAGTTTGTCTCAAAGTTTTGATCCTCTCTCTTCCATAGTAAATCAAGAATGTCAAACTATTGCAATCACAAATGCAATAAAGAACTTTGAGAAGGAAAGGAAGAATATCACTAACCGGATGGGAGAACTTAGAAGGATTATAATCCCTAAGTTAGAAACTATGCATGAGGCCATCAGTGATGCTCAAACTACCGCCCAAACAAATGATCCGACAGATCTCAAGAGGGCAGAAGCTTTTGCATTTTTGTTGAGTGGTCACATTTCAATTTTGGATAGAATGAAGCAAAGTTGGGCTACAGAACTGATCCAATTGAAGACATCTTTTGCAGACATTCTTCAGTTCATGTGAGTATGTAAATATGCGGCTATGTATAGAAAATTTTTGAAAATTTTGGTGTGCGGACCTCACCCTTTGCCATTGATGTCAAAGGGGGAGTGAGGAGCAGTGAAAAATGAGGAATCCAACTAAGGGGGAGTTCCAGAAATTGTATATAAAGATAGAGCATCAGCAAAGGGGGAGCATAGTGTAAACACTTAGTCATTTTTTCACTAAGTATTGCCATCAATGCCAAAGGGGGAGATTGTTGGCAAGAGACACTATATGGATTCATGGTTGTTGTCATTGATGGCAACAAAGGTCATCCCACATATCCGCAAGTCATGGTGTGCCTCTACCGGAAGTCAGGATGAAGAACTGTTATGGTCCGGTGAACAAGAACAGAGCATGTGGCAAGGTCCGACAGATTGGTCCGGACCTCTCAGAGGAAGTGTCTTGGTGCAGTACGGATTTGGGCAAGTCAAGAGGACTACCTTGAGTAGTATATTCCAAGGATTTAGCCTCCGGTGATGGACAAAGAAAAAGATATGAATAGCTGAGTACCGGATTCCTGAAAGACAATGAGAACATAAGGAAGAACTGACTGACAGAGCATCAGAATCTTTTCCAGATATGTTACTGTTGATGGTAAAGGTTGTGAAGGCATGAATCATGTTTGGCCAACATGACTAATGATATCTACAAGTATATGCTTGATCCGCATTGCTTGGTGAGCAAGGATTCAGCCGACAGAACAGAGCTTGTAAGAAACCAGACTGTTCCGGATGCCGACTAGAAAGGTGATGAAATTACTTGTGCGGATATATATAGAGGATGGATTTAGTTGTGAAAGGAGTGATTGTGTGATAGTGTATGCGAATAAGTACAGATCAGAGCAGAAGTAGTAAGAAAGATCCGGTATGTGAAAAGATAGCAGAATAAAGAACAGAGGAAAGATGAAGTGCAGCAGATCAGTGTACTGAGCCTAACCGGAACTGAACCCTAGCATATGTAGGTGCTTCCAATCAGTTCAAGTATTGTATAACATTCTTTGTAGATAGTGTGTCTCCTTGTAGGCAATGGGCCTCTTTGTGAGCAGTGTGCTCGGGCAGTGAGCCCTAATTGGCAAGTGCCATTTTTGTAACTCCTTATTCTTCTAACAGAGAATAATCTTTTGGTTAATCACCCCGTGGTTTTCTCCCTTAACCGGGTTTCCACGTCAAAAATACTGTGTCATGTGTTTCTCATTTCATGATAATGTTTGTTTGTTTAACTCAATGTTGCTTTGCTTAATAAGAAAGTTCAAAAGAAGAAACAATTAGGATAACTGATTCACCCCCCCCCTCTCAGTTATCAACAACTACTACTATATTGTTTCCTCTGTCAGCAACACTATAGTACTTACTGCTCTTTATTAGAAACTCATATTAACATCATCTACCTACTTCCCCTGAGAGGTAGCTTTATAATCCTCTTGACTTCAACAACCATCTCTAATTACTACCTGCACTGCTACACCTTTTTCTTTTTATTTCTCTAACTACTCCCCCTTAGGAGTACACATCAAACCGTATCTAGTTCACATGCTATCACTTTCAGAGTAACATATCTTATCTTAAAGCTTCAGACTTGACTCTGACTGCAAGTTTTCTTCTGCAGGCTTCCCTTATCATCAGTCTAGTTGAAACAATGTATTCTTCAACCTGGAATTCAATAAAGTGGTCATCACATCTGATTTGAAATCCTTATGTACTACAAAGGCTAGAGACAACTTAATAGCATCCATTTATGCCATCCGAGCAACATTTTCCACTTGCAAGTACCTTTTACACACAACATTGCCTTATTCCTCACCACTTCTCTATTCTCATTCAATTTAATCTCTGATCTTGAGACAAGCTCCCAAGTTTGATTCTTCATATTTTGCATTAATTCCTTTTTCCATTGCCTTGCATACCTCATCCATAGATTCAATAGAGATTTACTTGTTCATCTAGAATTCTTTTTCTTTGCCAATGTACCTTAGATCTTTTTACCAAAGAACTAGTCTTCAATATGGTACTTCTACACAATCTCTAGGGATCTCAGGAATTCCTTCCAGAACTTCTTCTTCTTCAACTTGATTGTCTTCTTGTTCAATAGGTCCATTTGATTCATAGCTACTCAAATCTAATATTATTTCTCTGACTTTATCAACCTTCACATTGGCACTCTCAATGATCTTTCCCAGACTCTTATTGTAGCACTTTTGACTTGAATTTTGTATTGAATGTAGATAGCAGAATGTACATCTTTTCTCTAGTATACATCCATTAGGTTAGCTTCCTTCATCATTAATCTATCAGCCTCTTGGACTGTCCTATACTTTCTTTCAACAACTTCATTCTACTTCCTAGTAGATGATTGTCTCTTTATCCCTAGTTTTTTAAAGAAAATATTGAATTCATTTTATGTGAACTCACCTCCACTGTCAGACCTTAAGCATTAGATCCTCAATTGTATCTCATTCACAATCATTGCCTTGAAAGTTCATTTAGTTCATAATCATTCAACTCTGAGTTCATTTATAGATTTTCAAACCATTTCCAAAGTAAAGTGCTCTGTACTGAAAACATTCTTGAACTTCTGTTACTCATTATTCTCAAGCCAATTATCAAGATCAGACAAACTTATGGATGTAGATGTAATCACTGATCAATAACCATATGCCAAAACTACTTAATATTATGTTCAACAGTAGACCCAGGCGGACCAGAATATCAGAGCCTTGCCTCTTGATTTTATTAGTTAGATACTTAGCCAAAATTCATGACCTGTCATCTTGTTCCTTAACTACATACATGGCCAATTCACCTGTCACATCATAACACCCAATGTGCACCATATGAGACTCTAGAATTCATATCAAACAATCATCATTGACTTCTTAACATACCTTCAGAACCGCAAATCAAAATACTCAATAGTGGAAGAATGCAGACCAAAATACTTAGATGATTTACACTATTTTAGGGTTAACTCTATTCATCCGGACATAGACAATTCACCATGTGACTTTCAGAGGAAGTTAGAAATTTGAACACTGGAAAATATGTTCACCAAATATCTATGAACAACATACCTAAACCACATATAATGATCTTCAACTTCTGAGACATACTGATCCAATCTCTGTCACTTGCTTTGTATATTACTCATACTTAGTCACTTTGGGCTTCCAGATCAGAATCCTTTTATGTCTTGATCTATAGAGTTCCTTTCAAGTGATTTGCCATATAAATTTTCACATTATATCTTTGTGCTGAATCTCAGCACTGACTATCTGGCTAAGGGATTTAGAATTTTCAATACAACTCCCCCTGAGCCAGAGTTCCTAGTTTACTTCTCGAAGGAAGTATCTATTCCAGAATCTGGTGCAGACTCATCTCTAACTTCATGTACTTTTTTCTTGACCCAAACCTTGTTCATCTCCTTTTTGACTTTTTCTAGATCAACTTTTTCCACTAGTTTCTTCAATTCTTCTTGATTATCCTTCTTCATGTTCTTACTTCTATAAAATCTTGCAATATGTCTAGGCTTGTTGCAATTGAAGCTCATAGTATTTTTCTGACCATTGTTCCTTCCATTCATCCTTGACCTACATAGGTTAGCCTTACACCCAAATGTATTGCATGTATAATAGTATCCACTGAAGGATTCAATTGTCCTATTCTTTCCATAGTTGTTTCTCACTTGACTTCTACACTCATTATCCCTGTGTCCCATTTTATAGCATGCATAGCACCTAATAGAATTTTGACTCACTTTACTTCTACATACAACATCTCTATGACCAACTTTATTGCATGTGAAACATTTACCTTTGAAAGATTGATCATTCCTTCCATTGTTGAAACCTTTTTAATATGATTTCTATATTCATTTTCTCTATGACCAATTTTCTTGTGATTGAAACACTGACTAGAGAATGATGGAATATTTTGATTCATTTTACTCCTACACTGAGTAGCCTTATGACCAAACTTATTGCATGAATTATAATAACCATTGAAAGATGAGTACCTTTGAGCATTTGGTTGCCTAACTGGTGGTCTTCTAGGTCTGTTCCTTCGATTCTAAATTTGTTTTTCTTTGTTCTTCTTGATCTCAGCATTTGTAAGGACCCGACTCATCCTATATCAAATAACATTAAACTCTTATTTCAAAAATACCAATGAATAAAAATTTTGACTGACAGATGTAGGAAATGTGAAATTCTTCCAGAAGTGCTTAATGCATGATATCAAAATGCGATGAAACTTGAATTTAGTTTCCTAGAATCTTCAGGTTCTTCAAAGATTACAAATTTTAAATCTAGTGAAGAGAGAATACATTACGAGGGAAGGTACATTATGTAATATAACCATGAAGAATAACGGATCAATTCATACCTTAAGTCATGCATTACATCCTGCATTCTTTTTTGATAGCTTGCTTCTCCTCTAGTAACTGTATCCTTATCATCTGCACAAAATTAACTTAACAATCTCATGTTAACACAACTTAGTAATCACTACTTAGAGAATTAAGATCACGATGCTAATTGTAGGACTCCCTACATCCAGGGGACCTGAGTATTGGGGGCATCCTTTGCCGTCCAGACTGCCTACATACCCTATATCCACGGGATAAAGGCCCCCTCCTTAGGATGTGACTAACACGGGGAATGCAAACATGTAGTTCTATTTTGCACTATGTTTGATGTAACTGTGAGTGGGTACCCAGCCCTTTCTAGGGTTATTCCCTGCCCCAGACAGTTCTTCATCAGCTGCCACCCACTCGGTGAAATAGGGACAGAAGTTAGTCTACTACCACAAACACCTAAACGGGTGTTTGTCAGTTAGTCCTAGTGTGGAGGAATCCTTATAAGGTGTCTACCCATGAAATCTAATTTACTCCCCCAAGCCAACTTAGGTAATTTTCATGACTAAGTCCATTCCTGATCGCCTAGTACTTTCACCATGATCTGCGAGGGTGAGGTGAGAGAATATGATAGATAGCGTTTCTAGATCGGCCTAGTTGCCCTATCTAACATTTCACATGTCCTCCCCGATCTATACTTGCGTGTCAATAAACCTCATTTTATGTTAGTATGCTTGAAGTGTTTTCCAAATGAGCATCATGGTAATCATTATTTCAATAGACTTTACCTAACTAAATTGAAAGAAAAACTTGCATAAAGAAAAGATACTAGTTTATAGGACATTAACGGGAACAACTAGCTTG
The DNA here is from genome assembly GCA_027924645.1 of Cunninghamia lanceolata. Taxonomy (NCBI): domain Eukaryota; kingdom Viridiplantae; phylum Streptophyta; class Pinopsida; order Cupressales; family Cupressaceae; genus Cunninghamia; species Cunninghamia lanceolata. Next base: position 619,081 of record BSBN01001670.1, on the reverse strand, counting down.
AGCAAGTATCATATATAGAACAATATCAACATATACAAAACTAATAGTGTTAAGACCACTCATAAAATTAGGGTTAACTGATAACTTTGTTCTTCAAATACAATTCCAAATACAATATGAACAAATTCCAAATAATCCTTGGGAAGCAATATGACTTTTGATGAATAGATAAACTTAAAAAGCTTGCTAATTCATAAATCAGATATTATGTATATAATTTTATATTATGAAAAGAGTGTTATCGACCAAGGCAGCTCAAGCAAATTTTATATTTCATACTTAGAATTCTAATCCCACATAATAATATTTATCTAATTCTTAGGATTCTTCTAATGATTTATAGAGTAGAAACAAGATTCAACCATTTGGCATCTTTGCATACATTCACAAACCAAATTACTCACTCATACTTTCACATTCCCAATTATTCATACAAATAATTCACTTCAAGTTATTCGTAAACATAAACTGGAAAGGATACTTAAGCTTTCAATGTAAGATGATATGATAATTAAGAAATGATTTTTAATATGGAACCTGTTTGTGAGAAAGATGCTATTAAGATTTGAATGCATCTTAGGTTCCCCTACTCATGATTATGGAAAAGGAGGTTATCCCAAATTATAGGGACATGATTAAATAGCAACATTGGAACAATAGTTTTCAAGGGTCAAGTCAAAGGGAACTTTTACATGGTATCATACTTCACCAATGCTATTTGTGTGACCATGAGTTTTCCTCCTCCCCTTACAAATTAGAGACTCACTCTACAATCTCACTACACATTACTTTTAGAGAGCTTCATGACAATAATTATGATAGTGTAATTGTAGTGGTAAGTGTACCCTATAGCATAATAGAATTCACAAGAAACATATGGTTCTTATGCACTTGATGCTAGTAGATAACTCAAAGCTATATTCAAAGAAAACTCTCATATAAGTTGAAGGTACAATAATTGATTCCCACATTATTTCAAAGGATGTGCTTCCATATGAAATATATTTTCAATGGTCTAATTCATTACATCAATATTAAGTAAAAGATAGGGAGAATTCTATCTAACCTATTAAAACTCATAGGTGAAAATTACAGTTTCATGTCAATCCCTACAATTGGTAACATGATTAAGTTAAAACACCTCATAGATGTTATGATACTAAAGGGAGGATAAGGTAATAATTCCTCCTTTAGAAAAAAAAAGTTAAAGATCTCACATATAGACATGATGAGAAGCCCTTAGATGACAAGTACAATAGATAGGGTCTATTTGTTGAGTATGTAAGGATTGCTTGTGATGGAGAAGTAAATCAATTCCACCAATACCATTGACATTGAGAAAATTTATTTATGAGATAGATGGTAAATTATCTCTTATAGATCCACAAAAGAATAGTTATAAGCAAGGGCATTACCAAGTAAGCTACTGTAAAAATTTCGTAGTGATTCGAAATTGATTTTGAGAGGCGTGAAGTTAGGGTGCACCACTACTGGGTCCTCTTCCCTAAGCTACAAAGAAAATTTATCACAATTTGAAATCATTCAAGAGATAATTTGTGCATAAGTTTTTGTTAAGGTTGTAATGACTAAAAGTAGCCAATGGCTGATGGATGCTGGGTAGGAGTTGGTTTATGTACCAAATAGGTCAACTCAAGTGCTAAAGCAATACAAGATATACACTTTTATTCCCTTAAAGTAATCCATTCAAATCTGGCCTTCAAATGCTAAGAAATATCATGGTTAAAGAGAGAAACATCATACACTAGATATATATAAAAATATAATACTTCCTAGAGTATTTTAGAAACTGCCACAAATTTCCCCATGTATCTACATGCATTCATGTGTGACATGTGTAGGACACACACACACACATGTAGCCACAATCAAACCAGCATGGACATACATCGTGTGCACGTGTACACTGTGCATCAGCTTTGCATGGGCTTTAATTTAATAGTCATATGGCCGTGCACAATTTTTTTTTTAAATAAAATCAAATCAATTTTTTTTAAGGTTGAATCAAATGGAACGGAGAATTTTTAGTATACTGTAAATTCTAAAGGATTGTAGTAAATATATATATTTTAGCTTTTGATGCTTCTTCTTTACCCACAAACTCTATATATATATATATATATATATATCGTTCTTTCATGTAGTCAAACACTTTATGAGCATATATCAAACTTATGCGCTTGACATACATGTTAATATGCTTATTCTGAAAAATTGTGCCTGTGGCAAATGCAAATTGCCTATGAGGGATGAAAGAGTGGACTTTTTTTTTTTACTTTGTGAAAGTGCGTTCTTGAAAATGTAGGTTATTAGACGAAAAATATTAAGTGTTTCACATTTGACAAAATCTCATACAGTGTTTCACCAAATGCAATGAACGAGCCTCCAACCTGTTCAATTCACATTTGCCAGCATGCTCCCAGCAGGTGCCAAAATGGCGTGACTGGCTATGTAAAGACCAACTCCTCAACCTTGGTGAGCACCCTGTGCCAACGTCTTCCCTGTCTGTGCCAAAATGGCGCTTAAGAATAGAGTATGGGTTTAGAGCATAACAGAAGGGGCGATTTTGGCTAGCACATCAAAATCCTTCAAAGAACTGTCACCTCAGGGAATGCAATGATTGCAGGATTTCACAAGATGGTTTGAAAAAGGCTTTTAAAACTTTCAAGCAAATACAATTAGCCGGTGTAAGGCCAAAAACCAAAACCTATGCCAAAGTCTTCCCTTCCTGTGCCGAATGGGTGATTAAGAACAAGGTATGGACTTCTGTCAAAGCATGATGGAAGGGGAAATTCTTTTCAGATATTATGATTGAAATTGCTCTAGTGGACCAATAAACACATTGTGGAAGTATAGGCAGAGCACGTGGGATCCCTAAAAGAAGTATGATCGCAGGATATGCACAATATGGATTTGATAAAAATGCTTTAGAAACATTCAATTGGATTCCACGACCTGCCTATATCAATCATGACAGAAAGGAGATCTTTGTCAGATCTTGTCATTGAGAGCGACTTGGTAGACCTGCATGTGAAATGGGAAAGTATAGACAATGCACTCGAACTGTTCGACAAAATGCCTAAAAGAAATTACGGTCTCATAGACTGCAATGATCAAGGGATATGTGAACCGTTAGACGAAATCCCTCAACAAGCATTGCCTCCTAAAATACAACGATTACAGGACCACACAAAATGGATTCGTTGAAATGGAGTTAGGGACTTTCATGCCAATGGATTTGGCAGGTGTAAAATTAGAAAGTTAAACCTTGGACAGCGTACTATGCCCAAAATGGCACTCGAAACAAGGTATGGACGTCTATCCAAGCATAACAGGAGTGCTTTTGGTGAGAAGAGGTAATTGCAAGTGCCCTGGCCTATGTGAGAGCTTCATAATAGGGTATGTAAGAAACACAAGCTTTATCAGATGTAAAACACAAGCAATGTAAAGGTGTACAGAAAGCACGTGAATTGTATGAACCAAAATGACAACTTCATAAACTATCAACCATCACAATTAAAATTATGCATCAATTCTCTCTTACTAGACTACTATAAACAACAAGCATACTAGTACAACAATTCATATTAATAAAATAAAAAAAAGAGAATTCAAAGGAAAGGAATCAAGATTGGGGAGAGGAGAGTTCTTACAGTTTACTCCAGCCCTCCAAACAAGAGATGAGTCCCCTCTTCCTTACAATTCTAGGCATTTTATAGAAAAAGTCCATTCTCCATCTCTATTTTTTAATGATCCTCCACTCTCTTTGTTTAATGGTAATGCATCCTCCACTCTCTTTGTTTAATGATAATGCATCCTCCACTTTCTTTGTTTAATGATAATGCATCCTCCACCTTCTTTGTTTAATGATAATGCATCCTCCACCTTCTTTGTTTAATGATAATGCATCATCCACTCTTGTTATTTTAATTATAATCTTATCCTCAATTTTTTAATGGTGTCCATATTATTTGTATTTTTAATTTTCAAATTAGAATGCAAAATTTGAGTTGTGACAGCATTCGTTTCTCGTTCTATTTTAGAACTTTCACCTTTCTCATATCCCAAGCCTTCTTTGACATTAGGACTCTTCTGACTAGTAATCATCTCATCAAGTTTTGCAGAGCTACTTTTAAACTTTTCTTCAAAATTTTTTGCTTTCTCCAGGTCTGACTTCAGGATCCAAATTTCCTCTTCAAGCTTAGCACATTTTTTTGATTTGTCTTCTACCAATAGATTTAGATCTTCTTCTTTTTCTCTTTCAACAACTTCCATTTTCAAATCGTTCAACGTTTCATTTGCTGATATTAGTTGTTCAGTAACCTCCTTATATTTTTCTTTAAGCTTCTTGACTTGCTCTCTTAATTTTATGATACATTCATCTTCTTCTTTAACATTCTCCTTTAGATCTCCAATTTCTTCTTTAGTTCTTTCTAGGTCTTCAAGAGAAACCTTTATGTACATCTTCCCAGATCTACCTCAAGATGTTAAGCTTACTTCCGAGGAATTTGGCTCTGATACCAATTGTTGTTATGCGCTAGACAACGGAGGGGGGTGAATCAGTTGTCCCAAAAACTTAAACACTTTCTGCAATTAAAATCCACAATTATTATGATTTAACAATGAGTGCATAAAAATAGAAATTTAACCATGGATACAACATCAAATACAAGATACACCATATTTTACATGGAAAACCCCAAGGTGGGGAAAAACCACAAAGAGGATTAGCTATCAATATATATTACAATCTTGAAATAATGATGTTTAGGCTTGGTCAATCCATGGGCCTAAACATACTAGCTTACTGCCATGAAGAACAACTACGTCTAGTAGGCTCATTGCCTCAACCCTAAACCTAGCAAGATTACAATAAGGGCTTTTAAACCCTACTAGCGGCTCACTGCCTTGATGAAGAAAGCTTGCTTCCAATTAGGTTACACATGAAAATTGGATACTTCTTAAGCATCTGCCACTATGCCAAGTGCAATAATTTAATATTTGAATTCTGAATCCCAACTCTTCATACTCACTAATTTTTGTCACTGCTCTATTATTCACCTATTCCCATCACACCCATGTGTTCTCTATTATGTTTTGCCTCTACTCTTCTATACCACTTCTTTGCTCTTCCTTTTAGAAATTTCTTATTATCTTCCCATCTTTGCTCAAGGACAACTTTTCCACAATTCAACTAGAAGTATTTATACACTACATCAACCTTGGAATGATCATCAAGGTCTGCATTACAATCACCAACCATTGGAACAATCTCCAAGGTTGGCATTACAAACATTTAAAAAATATGTCTTGACCTATTACAACATTATGCAAGGGAGATGAAGTAAAAGTGCATGTGGATCACACTTCACCTTAGCTGGGACTCAAACACGATCTTCCACACTTCAACATGCTTTCACAATCTTCAAGAGATCTTTGTAATCATTGGGATCGACTAGGTTGGCCAAACTAGTTACACAACACACTATCCAGAAGTAATCTTCAAACGCCTTCATAATTCTTTCATGTGGACCAATGTAATGATGGGAACATGATCAAGAGGTATCCACAAGCATGTTATAATCATCAAGAGCAACCACACAACCTTTAACCACTTTATCCATAAGAATCTTCCCACCAAAACACATGAACTTTACTATCTTTGATTGTTATAAAAGAAAGATAGCTTATGGACCACCAAACCATGAACCATTGCAACTGTAGGAACTTATCATCATCCCAGACTTCCTTCTAGAACCACAGAGAAAAATACTTTATTGTGGAGGAATGCAGAGTAGAATACTTTCTCATTGTCGCAACTGAACTCACTAAAAAAGTAGGTTTCTCTCTAGTGAACACAATTCACTCATATCTTCATGCGGAGGGCTCATATCTAGTGTAGCATCCTTAATCATACCTCTAACTTACTTCTAATCTATAAACCACAATTTTCAAGCAGAAATAAATGTAGATCAGTTTACCGGACTGTTCTTTAGCATGAACTATTCTTCAACATACAACTCACTATCTATACTGCACTTCTTTGTAACTCACTTGTTTCTTCTAGAGAGGCTAATTTTCTCAATATCGGCAACATACAAGTCTTCTAAACAAGTAATAGAATAAGATATAGTTGACAACAATGATATGTTTACATCAATGAAAACACCGATTAGGCACATACTTGCAACAAAGGCATGATGAACATAATTGTTATAAGAAATAGATTGATGAATTGAAGCATCTTTTTACAAAGAATAGCATTCAATTGCTTGCATCTTCTTCTTCTTCTTCTACATATAAACAATCAAGATCTTCTAAAATAGGTCATGCAATAAAAGATAATAAGGAACACAAACAAAGAGGCGAAGCACTTTGTGTAAGTACAAGTTCTGGATCAAGTAAATTGCTTCTTGATTCTTTAGCCTCTCATCATATGGCTTCATCTTAGTCTATGTTCTCTACTTTTGAGCCTTGTAATATGACACCTATATTGATGGGTAATAACACATATATGAATGTAATTGGGAAAGGAACTATTAATATTGGTGAAGGTACTTTCAATGATGTACTTTGTGTGCCTTCTTTGACCAATAATCTTTCCATATATCATATTACTCATAGTGGTGCAGGAAAGGTTGTGCAGTTCACACTTGATTTAGTTGTTATTACAGGCTTGGAGAGGACAAAGATTATTGCTACAGGGGTGGTTGATCATGCATCTTGGTTATATATCTTTTTTGTTTCTCTTCTGATGATAGTTTAGATACTTTGGTTGATATTCACACTCCTTATGTGAATCATATTTCTGAGGAGAAGTTTGGTCACTTGAACCTTGGTATTCTTTCATCCTCTTTGGTTCTTGAGATTTGTGCTTCACTTCTATCTCCTCCACCTCCTACTTCTTCAGAGTTCCATGATTTAGTTCAACAAGATATTTATTGTCTTTCAAATACAGCTTTGTGGGATGAGTATTTGATATGTATTTTAAATTTGTTTTGTGAGTCCCATCTTGTAGACTTGGAGGACAATATCAAGCACATTCATCTCCTCTTTGATGTTATCTCTTATGGAGTTGCATCATCTTCTTTAGATGTGATGAGGAAACCTTCATATCCTCTTGTTCTTTATTCTGCTCTTCACTTATCATAGTTTATCATTAACCTAGAGTGTCTTGACCAACATTTGAATGACTCTTCTTTGTCTTTGAATCATGTTCTACATTAGTTTCCACCTAAACTAATATAACTAGTCTCAAAATAATATATGGATAATTCTCAAATTCATGCTCATTTGAGTATTCAAAATGATATTATAATAGCCTAGCATAACCCTCAACTATAATTATCAAAGCATGGATATAATTCATGAATATACAATCAATGATATAACTTATGATTAGCATCAATACATGATCAAACTCATTCCACTTCATCAACCCATTGCATACACACATACAAACCAACTATTTAACAAGCATCTATCTCAAAGCACTATAAGTCATAAGAATCGTATTCAAGAAGAGCATGATGAGAGTTGGAGAATGGTTGGTCCTTGCACATTCCCAAAAGTTTATCCTAATATATAAATCTATCACTCATTACCATAGATTAGATCCATGGGTACAAAATTGACTTAGGTTGTTTTTATAGTCATAGATTTAAACCTCAAACTTTTAAATTCAAATTTTAAAGTCACACCTTACCAACTCCTTCCTACTAGCTATTGTGGGCTAGCCTAGACAGTATTTTGTGTGGATTTATGTGTTATCTTGTTGTATTTAAAGGTATTAATTCATTCATTTGAAATATGCTAGAAACTAGGAATCTTTAAAAGATAATTCACATGAGAGCATAATAGAGTATCCTAATTACATCTCCAACTTGAATCATAATTCTAGGTCAATTGCACACTTTCTTTTTGTCTTCAATCATTGAACAATTCAATAAATTCCCCATATGTTTATGTAAAAATCACCATTACATTTTATATTTCTAAATTTCAATTTGAAAGTACATTTTGAATTGTACTTTCCTATTTTTTTTATGCCATTAGCTACTTGCAATCCTAAACTTGCTTTGAGGAGTACTTGTTTAATCCCTAACATGGCCACCCAATCCAATGAGATTGAGATCTATTTTGATGCTCATGTTGTGAACAACCAAGAGGATAATCAAGACTATGATCATGATGCTCATGTGGCAAACCAATATTTTGCAAATGATCTTTGCTAGTTTGGCCAATTTTGAAAATCCAACATACCTAACTGATATGGCTCACGTCAAGTTTACCAATAAGTCATTTGGAAGAGAGATCTTACAAGTTAGTGCTAAATTTACTTCATCTATTGTGGTTAGTGTATCTACCTCCTCCCTCTCTTCCACCATTAATCCATCTTCTATCATTACTCCTTCCACCACCACCACTCATCATCATGGTGTTATCCTTACATCTACTAGTGTCCCACCACATAGCATCTTCCATTTTTCCACCTTCCAACCTCTATATTTCTCTCATCCTAACTACACTCCCCTTAAGATACTCACAATTCATATGATGTATTACACCTCTATGCGTACTTCATCTAACACTAGCCAACCTACAGCCAATCCTCTTAGTCCACCCACTCCAATTTCTAGCATTCTATCCCATGCTATGTTTATCCCCTATACATGCCTTTTGTGAGGCCCAGATTTTGCATGGATTTATTTACTTACGATCCTTTTGGATATGACATTTTATATTATTACCATTACACACAATGTTGTTATTAATATTATGTTACATTTGTATTTTATTGATTATTGATGATCTTGTATTTAATTATTAATTATGGTTTTAATTGTGTTATATAGAATTAGAAGTTTATAATTTTTTGTTACATGTTCATGATAGGTTCTTAACAAAGATAATTGTATATGTTAATACATTTTTTGGATGATTACATTTGGAAGGCTCCTAAGAAATTCACTATTGTGTTTTATCTTGTGCCGTGTGATTATTTGCCCTTAAGTGATAATTTTATATAAAATAAAACTCGTACGAGCGGATTTTTTAAATATATTTTATAAATTTTTAAAGGTGGAGAAAAATAAGTGACGAGAAGGGAAACCTAACCCTAGTTTTATTTCTCTCTATTTATTTATATTCTGAATCTAGTTTGGGGGTTCGTCTTTATTTTTTCAGGAAAAGTTTTGAAGAAGAGAAAAAGGACAGAGCTAGCAAAAAACATTTGGATAGCAAGGTTTCCCTAACTTTGTGGAGGTTCGTCTTTCATTATCATCATAGAAATTTTTTATTTTTGCAGGAAAAGTTTTGAAAAACAGAAAAAGGACAGAGCTAGCAAAAAAACATTTGGATAACAAGGTTTCCCCTAACTTTGTGGAAGCAAGAGGTAAGTTTTCATACCATTCTGAAAAGTAAGTAAATGAATCATTTTAGATCAAAAAATAAATAGATTGGTTGTCTGTTTTTCTGAAGTATTTGTGTAAATGTGATTAAAAATATTTGGGTTATTTGGGGAGTTGATCTTTTCTTATTGGCTTAAGATCTGCCGGAAAAATATGGGTATAGTGAGTCCCATTGACGCTCCCTCTAATATGGATTTTGTGAAAATTAATTTGTTTGTGAGTTGGTATATGGGGTAGCTTGCTGTTGTGTTTTGGTATGTATGTGTTATGCCCTGATTTGGGTATAGTGAGTCCCATTGACTCTCCCTCTAATATGGATTTTGTGAAAATTAATTTGTTTGTGAGTTGGTATATGGGGTAGCTTGCTGTTGTGTTTTGTTGTGTGTGTGTTATACGGGTAGTTTTCCTATCTCTGTTGGGAGGTGTTGGGAGGTGAGGTGAGGTACCTTGGTCATGTGAACTTGTGAATATGTGATGTTGCAAATTTACACTTAATAGGGAAGATACATTCTATGAAAATGTTTGCTGTTAGTAAAAAAAAAAAAAAAAAATTGATGGAAATTAATTCCCATGGCTTATTGTAAAGACCTCTTTGTCAATCCTATATAAACTGTGTATTTGAAGAGAACCTTCTATTCTTGTGATTGTGAGTATGGTTGTAACTAACAAAACCTTTTAAAAAAAAAGTGAGTAGAAGTACTAAATGGAAATAAATAATAGTTAATGACAGAAAATTAGATTTCTTTCATTAGTTTCTATTACTTGTCATGTCATTTTTTTAATGTAGGCATATACAGGAAATATAAGAAATTTGTGTGTATGCATTGTAGTTCTGTGTATCTTCTCAATTTGTGAATGTAAACCAATTTAATAAGCATCTAAAATTTATGTTTGTAGGAGTATAATGGAATTGAATTGGTCTGTTTTCTTCATTATTGCACATTGATCACCACAGAAAACTACAAGCAAATTTGTACATCTATGGAATTACTGTGTTATGTACCCTGTTTGTTCAGCTAGAAATAATTTATAGATTAAAACTCTTGCTCATTACTGTGTTCATATATTCTTTATATTATCAATTGAATTTGTAGATTTTTATACAGAAGAACTCAGAAATCCAATTGATATATAACCTATATTTTTTCATCCCTGTTTATTTTACCATTGTTTTATAGATTAAAACTCTTGCTCATTACTATGTTCATTTGTTATTTATTTGAACTGTATACAGATTCATATGCACATGCATATATTCCTATATATATGTTTATTTATATTCTTGATGCTTGTATATTTTCTGTACAGATATATAAATATATTGACTGTACAGCTGTGGGAAGCGGCCAAGGAGGCCGTGGGAAAGCCCCACCGCTATGCCCCTCTTGTGGCAGCCGCCTCCGCTTTTACATCTTATTGTTTTTTTGTTTTATATAAAACTTATCTATTTTAATTTTTTTCCCCTCCCCCTCCCCTACAATTTATTAAATCTGTTTTTATACAGATTTAATCCTGTATTTCCTTAGACTCTATCAACATATAGAATTAATATATTCTGTTCAATTTCAATCCATAGATCCTGAAACATCAACAATATATAGGGTATATTTGGTATACTGTGCAGATATATAATTAATTAAATAAATATTGCTTTCAGAAAATAAAAAAAACAACCATAACAAAAAAAAATGATATAACTAAAATAATTAAAACCCTCAGAAACTAGTCATATATAGATTATATGTGTAAACCCCACTAAGAAAACTTGGGGTTTTTGGATCTCAGATTTTCTGCAACCTTTTGTACCCTGCAATCAAACTCCAGCTAAATATCTCTTCCTTCCTCTTAGCACCTACATGCATAATATCTTCCTGGTGAATCCTGCAGCTGCAATAAAAATGAGAGATGTAGATTAGGGAGAAAATTAAAACAAGGTAGTGTAAAACTTGAATTTTTATACACTTTTGATATCATTTTAGCAAGTTTTAATAGTTACTAAAATTACACCTCCACAACTCCCTATTTTCTAACTAACCTGATTTAAAATGAAATTAATGTGTAGTAGTTTAATTAGAATTTCAGATTTTGTTTTATGTGGAGAATCTTTTATGATATTTAAAATCAGAAAGTTATTGTATAATTATTAAATCATATGATTTTATTTAAATGTTAATTTTTTTCTTGTCTCTATGAAATGAAGTTTTATTTCAATTTAGAAATTAAAAGCTTTAGACTCTAATTTTATTAAAAATATAGAAATGTTATGATTATTTACTTATTTTATACAATTTAATTAAGCTAGGCCTTTTATTATTTAATTTCTTAAATATAAGATATTTAGGAAAATAGTCATCTCCTTTTCATAATTGTAATTATGGATTCTTTTATTTGGTCCATGACTACACTTAAATTATTCTGTTCATAAATTGCAATTAGGTTGCAATTAAAAATGACTTTAGATGTAAGATGGAACCTAGTGGAAAATTTAGACATTTAAACTGACCCTAGAACATATTAGACTAGCCATGTTAAGTTAATGATACCTCAACCCTCTACTTTGAATACCTACTGAAAATTCATTCTATGAGTTGTTCCCTCTCTACCACTCGCTTTTATTTCCTTTGACCTTCTCTTTGTACGGCTTACATGCACTCGATTCAGTACAACTGTGTCATATGCATTTCATGTGCTTCTAAGAATAGAAATGGTTTTCTATTATTGTGTTATTTTAAAAAAAAAAATTGCATTGTGTTTGTACCTATTCATACTTGTGTGTACAGGTGGGCATGACACATTTAAATACTTATCTTTCCTCTTCTATGCATATTTCCCAACCTATGGTATAATTTATCTTTCTTAGCTATCATACTTATTCTTATATACACCATAGTGGCCCCCAACCTTCATTAGTTATCTCCCATTTTCCATCCTAGATGTACTAATTCACAAGATAGATCAAGTAGAAAAAGAGTGGATGTTAAACCAAATGGACAAGATAGTTTGGACTTCAAGGATGACACACACACACCCCTATCACATGAGATTGTTATACATGAACCCCTCCCTATGGGCTTTGCATCACCACAATTTTTAATATATGATGGCAAAGATGACACAAACACACATTTGACATTTTTATAGTTGCATGTGTAGACTTCCTATACGAGGATAAATTATTAACAAAGTTATTTCCATGGACAAACTATAATCATATTTGTCCTTAGATTTCATAATAATAAATTTAATATCTAGACAAACCATGATGTATTATTAAAATTATAAAGTCATATAATCCTACACAAGAGTGCATCATTTATTAACATGTAATGATATTAAAGTATTCTATCAAAATGGGCCCAAAACTAAATAGAAATTGGCCTGGGTAAGATAATTTTTCCATTACAATAAGCCTAAAATAGGTGCATGTGTATGATTACATTTTGTGTTCAAGATTGGTTACAAGATAAATAATGTCCTCCTCGAATTATCCTTCTACTTATGTTTATTCTTCTAAAGGCAGCTTCATAGATCTATCAAAGGGTTCATCCCCTCATCTCCTTGATGTGCACTAGCTTGATGCATGTAGGAAACCTCCAAACCTTACAAATTGTGTTTCTTTTCATTCAGATTGGGGCTTTACGATGGCAGCATTTCTCTTTCTAGATTTACAGTTTCTATGTTGGCCATTTGTAACTCATCTAGTTCTCCTACATGTGAGTTCTCTACTACGGCATCATATGCAAAGATCTTGGGCTCTTCTTTCAAACACTGCTCTTCCCCTATGATGGCACACATGACTAACCTAACTAGAGTAGTCATAAGGTGTACTAGCTAATTTAGTACTAGGATGAACATTATTACAACCCTTTTATATATACACATCATATATTTACTTTCTTCACCCAACACAACATAACTACGCACCTAAATAAACAAGTATCCATGTATTCAATAAGTTCAATCCAACAATGTAATAAGGTCCATCATATATTTACTTTCTTCACCCAACACCACATAACTACGCACCTAAATAAACAAGTATCCATGTATTCAATAAGTTCAATCCAACAATGTAATAAGGTCCATCATATATTTACTTTCTTCACCCAACACCACATAACTACGCACCTAAATAAACAAATATCCATGTATTCAATAAGTTCAATGCAACAATGTAACAAGGTCCAGTATAATTTTTTTACATATAATGTTTAAAAAACACTGCTGGGGCAATTATAACTTAATTCTTCACATAAGTAGGCTAAGTTCTGACAATTAAAAGGTTGACTGTTTACATATCTCACTGGGTTCTATGGAGTTTCAGAAATTCAGTCTGAGTATCAACAATTTTGTTGAGTTTGAGAGTTTCATAGTAGAGCTGTGAATTTTTCAAGTGCTGAGTTTTTCTATTTTGTATCTGTGTTCTGTGAACTTTTCTTTAAAGACATATTTGTGAAGGCTGTTATCAGAAATTCTAATTCTAGTTGTAAGCTATGTTCCCCTCTACTTTAATGAAAACAAAACTATAAATATTATCATCTAGAATAGAGGGATTTTCTTTTCTGCTCTAGATTTTCTCTTTCCTTAGGTATGTCCTATACCACACTATTGTATCCTTTTTGCAGAGATTTTGCATCGAATTCTCTGCTTCTTGAATAGAAAATAATGTTGACAACATCCATGCTTTGTGATTGCATCTCCTTTCTATGAGTTATGGCTTACTCTCTGTAGTTGAGTTTGTTTAACATTGGCTTTATCTCAGTAAATGAAATGTAATCTTACCTTTCTACAGTTCACCTTTTGCCACCATAATCATTTAATGATTTTCATTTTGGCTTCACATTATAGAATTAGAATCATCAATTAGAACTATATGCCTATCTTTTCCTTTTTTGATCCCTTGGCTTTTTTCATGAAACATGAATTTTCTCACATATAAATTTTTTTACAATCAAAATTGTTAAACCTGCTAGAACTTTGTGGACAAACAACTAATAAAATATTAAACCTACAGACTTTTGTTTAGAATGTTAATTGTGATATAATATAATAAATAATAATTAGTGTTGCTCTATTGTTATCCTTTTCGAAGGCAATTACTGTATTTGTACCATATGTATAGCAACTTGGCTTTGCTGCCAAGTCAATATAACTCCTTTTTATCTGGCAAACAAATATATTTTCTTACATAAGCCAATCTTGTTAAACCATTTACCAAATAATGGATCTAATAGAGAGTGAAGGCAGTTGATCAAAGAATTAAAACCTTCTCGGATCAAACCTACAGTGGTAGCACATCATAATAGTTGCTGCTTGCTGTTAGTAAATCATTGTTTCTGAACCAGTTACAGGGAAATGAGATTAAGGAAGTTTGACTATATTTTCTTTCTTTGCAATGAAAGAAATACACACAAATTTGAATGCCAGACTGTAGTAAGGTTGAATAAACTTTCTCTGTTTGCCTTATGCAGGGATTATTTGGCATAGAAGACATGCCCACAAGTGTGAGTAATGTGGCTTCCAGTGTGATCGACCTGAGTAGTGACGAGGAGGATTCACTTCAGGAGAAAACTCCAACAGAAATACAATTGCAATCGTCTATAGGAATTTTAAAAAACGAATGCTCTGAAAATTTGTGTAATACACAATTAGAACAGCCAATTTGTACCCAGACAGTTCAAGATGCTGCATTTTCAAGATCAGCTCGTCATGAATTCGACTGGTATTTCAAAGATACCAAACCTAACCTTGACAATAGGATCCAAAGAACTCTGTCATCTGTATCTTTAGCTAATGAACAACATGAAAGTGGATTGGAGCAGGATGGATCGAGGCAATCTAATGGCATTACATATTCTGCTCTTGGTTCGCCATCTCATCATGAAAGCTCTGCACAGCAAGCTTTTAGTGCAAGAGATATTCAGCAGATATTAAATCAGCAGGGAAGGCAGACCTTGCCAACATCTTCATCAAGGTCAAATTGTCTGGGCCAGCCAGGCCAGGAAATTCAAAACAGCACTGATACACTTGGAATAAATCACAGTGTGCAAGTAAACCATGAAAACACAAGAAATGTTGGACGTATGCCTGCAGTTAGTTCTTCCATGTCAAATCAATCTCGTCATGTTTCTTCAAAGAGCAGTTTTCACCAATTTTGGAAAGCAGGAAGTTATGATGTTCGATATCCACAAAAAGAATCCATACCAGGTCCTTCTATACTTTTGGAAAATTTGCATGTTGCATATCTTTTTTATTATGAAAATATTGTCCTAGAAATTAGATATTAATTATCATACAGTTATCTGTTTTCTTATCTTCTGTGATCTTCGAACTAAGAATGTTGAGGTTCTAAGGAATGTCATGCATCTTTAGCACTGTTTCTGTGAAGCAATTTACATGATTCTACAGTAATCAGTTATGGCATGGATTTGGTACGTTCTTGCTAATGTGATGGAGTTAGACAACTTTAGATACTTTAATAATACTGACAATTATTTTCTTCTTTATGCAGGTGGAATGTTTCATGTTCGTGTACATCCGAAGTTCCTTCATTCTAATGCGACCTCCCATAAATGGGCATTTGGAGGTTTGCTTCTTATGCCACTCTTTCGAATGATAAATAATGTCTATTGACACTCTCTTTCCTTACGGTCATCTGTAGATCATTTTTTATTTATATTAGGATCCACTGCTTGAATTGTAAGGTTCAATTTTTCAGTCAAGAGATTATCTTAGCCTTATTGAATAGTATGTTGTGAGATATTTTCTCCAAAGCTCTGTTCATATGTTATAAAATAATATTTTCTGTGAAGACAAATCAATTAATGTCAGAAGTTATAGGAAATGATGAATCTATTGTTGTTGAAACAAAATATTGTTGTCTAAATAAAATAGTGAAATATAAATACAAGATATAGAACTGTTTGGAAATTGAAAATTCCAAAGTTACCCTTTTTGACTCATCTTAATTATGATGCCCTGAAAAGGCAAGGCATATTAGAAGATTCCTTTGTATAAGAAACTATACAAAGTGAGTGACTGAATAACAGGAAAATTTAAAATGGGAAAAAAAAAATAAACAAAATGCTATGGCTATTTTACATGCTTATCATTATCTTCAAGGATGAAATATATGTTGAAGATTGTCAATGCACAGTTGAATGATTTATTCCTCCTAATCAGCAAAGTTGTAATCTCAAGCTGCCACTTTTACCATATAATCTATGTGTCACTTGCACAAGGCCTAGTATTTCTATTTCATGGTACCATTGAATGTGTAATGCATCCACCCAAAATGGGGTTCCCTAATGTTAATTCACACAACAAGGGTACCTTTTATCTAGACACAACATTATTAAAAATTATAGTATAAAAACTTGTGGATTACTTGTGAGTTGAAATAGAAAATGAGAAAACTGCCTATAAAGGCAAGTCTTGGTGAGTTTTTCTGAGTTTGAGCAAAAATTGGTTATGCTGAGTTTTGTTGAGATGCGATTTTGTAAATTATAACATGAATTATTGAAAATTTAAGAAAGGTAATCATAAAGCACAACAGGTGCTCTTCCCATCATTCAACATATTCATTCATCTCAGCATAACAATCAAATTCTCTTAGTCATAATGTACATGTATAATTTATTTCTAAATGCATTGTACATAGTTTTTTTACAAATCAAAAAATTATAAAAAAAAATGTAACAACCGAATAAATCATTCCTAATAATTTTTTAACACTTTTAGAAGAACAAGCTACATGTACACAATAGGACATAGCATAACACTTCACTCCATAAGCCATCCAAAGATTAATTTTGTATCTGAAGAGGGATGGCTCACTATACAGCCATACGGCATCATAAAGTGGTCAACCCTACCATCACCAAGTCTAAGGGGATCTAAGAAATCACAATGCTCTCATTTCACTCTCCCAAGGGTACATAAAAGGGTCTAATAATAATCCAACTAGAATGACACTTAGGATAGACCCAGTCACGCAAGAAGCCACTTCATAATTATGTGGGGTTTTCCCTCTTTTTGCAGCAGAAAATGCCATAACAAACAACATAAAATTTTCCCAAAAGAAACACAAAGGCATGCCCCTGGGATGCTAACAAGGAAGGAGGATGTTTTCAGCTGCATAATTAATTAATTTCCAAGTCCGCTCATATTCTTCAACTCTTGTAGTCCTTATTCCTCCAATATCTTTCTATGGACCAGCAAGCAACTCTTCTAAGAACCCCAAGTCCAACAGGGTAATTAGCACCAGGGATCAAGAAACAGCTTGTATAGGCTCCAAATCCTTCACATCCTCTTCCAAGGCACTAGCATAACAGCCTGAAATCAGTAAAATCCATGAAAATTGAATGGGATACAAACTAAGAAAGACACAAGCCACCAAGAAAGACCATGAAGAAAATCACAACAAATTTTAGAAAACAGTCCACAACAAAACCGATACACATGAAGTGAGAAGAAAAAATGATGCAATTTGCATGGCCAAGATGAGCTAACTTAAATCCACCACTTGAAAAAAATTGCACTTGCTCTTCTAGCTCCTCTCTCCTCCAACTCTCTTCCTTTCCAAATTTGTAATAAGTGTGTAAAAATGAAAAATTTCAGCCTATATAGAAGGAACCTCCTCCTTTGCAAGTGGAAAAGGGACATGTGCCCCTTTCGTTCCCTTTCATGCGTGAGCCCCTTTATACAGTCTCCTAAGCTCCTAGGAGCTTACTCATGGTTAGAAAAGTCTCCCAACCAATGACCGACATAACCCCTAACTTATCCCCCTCAGGAAGCACCTTTCTAACCCTACCCACTTCTTAAAAGGGACAATAAAGTGTACTTCAACTTTTTATTTATTTTTTATTTTATTTTCTCCAACATCGGTAGCCTAGGACACAATTAATAAAGTGTGCATCTAAATGGACCCCTAAGTTCCTAACCACTAGTCCATCTAACCAACTAGTAATCACTAGCGTCTTATTTAAAAAGATAAAGGTGATTTTGGGAACAACATGTGAGACTAACATGGCAATGTGGTTTAGGGGATCCTCTTATCCCCTCTTCATTCTTTCATTGCACTTGTAATATGTGCACCCATTGCACCCATCAATACATCCAATCAAGATAACATACATAGAGAATCCTCAAATAGTGATTTAGTTTGTGCATATATCTACATATGTTATCACCAAACATGTAGAATGCATCAAAATTGGATAATAGAATAATCATATCATGAGAAAGGAGCATCAGCAGATATGATTAGTTAACTAGGATCCTATATTCTATTGATGATGATAATTGTCAATAAAGCATACTAAATCATTTGTGTTTCTTAATTACTAAGTGCAATCAGAGATAAACACAAAATAGCCTATACTCCTGGAAAACACACATTTCATCTTCATAAATATAAGATACAAGAGATGGTCTAGATGTTCAATAAATCATAAAAGTTTAGAACAACAAAAGTTTCAGTCCATAGGTCAAAATGGAGAAAACGTTGAGTGTGGCATAACATAATGAATGTCTTGGTTGACTGGTCCAACAATTCTTCTTCATCAATGTTTGTGAGGTTGGTTTGGGGATGATTTATTACTTCACTGCAAGTTTTTTTTTTTTTTTTTTTTTCCACAGATAGGGCAATGGAAAGAACTATTGAGCTTGTTAGAAGGACCTAATGATGGTTGTAATGATTGATTTGAACGAATAGAAGTTGGGGCTCTTTGAAAGTCAAATTGTTGTATAGAAGTAAACTACAGGTGGATGGTAGCTGTGAGTTGAGAGGATACCTACAGAATATAGTTATTAGTTCTATGAATGGTGTAATTATTAGTTATTAGTTCTATCCATGTAAATACACATTTATGTAGTCAAGCAATCTTTTTAAGTTTTCCATTGACTCCATTCTACATCTTCTTTCAGAAGAATGGTCTATGGTATGGGTCTATGTAGATGGCATATGAATGCCTGCGAAGAGCTTATTCTTTGGAGTTCCAAATGATATATATTTTTCTTCTTACATGATATAGAAAAATTGTTCCTTACAACTATCAAGGTCATCAGATAATGGATTCTAGTTGTAACATTCTTAGAGAGAAACTTGTGTTGATGTTTCATTAATAGAAATTTTGTATTTGGAAGAAAAGAAATCAAGCCTTTTTCATGTTGTGCAAAGCAGGGGATGTTGATTATGAGATCAGATCCAAGACAATGGGAAAGCACTCTTTGGTTCAGATTTAAATCTTTTATATTTATTATGTGTTAATTTTGACTGATATTAACTTTACTTTAAGTTTACAGTTCTGATGATCAAGTTTATTGTTCTAAAGCTTTGTTATTATCAGAGAGTCTGCCATTTCAGTGTGGTTGTATAAGATCCATAGAAAGGCCAGTCCCCAGTTAGATACTATACTGGATATTCTATTGCTTCCCTGAGAACATTTTTAGTTAATCTACATAATGCTTCTGCAGTACCATTTTCTTTTTTTGGAAATTGATTTTGAAGTATGTCACATTGTAATGAGTTGATCCATCATATTACCTTACCCAGCTTTTTCCAAAGAAAATCAGGAATACAATTAAAAGTTAAATTCGATGTGTTTCAACCTTTATACGATCTGTTTACATTCTGAATTTGCTATGATTCTAGAACTACATTTATCTATTATCCTGGAGGTATTCATTATGATTTCCTTTTCTCATTTCTGAAGCTAGTAATTATGCATGTTTCTTTCTTTGTACCTTCTTTTGTCAGAACTCTGACTCCCTCCTGTCAGATTAAGGGGCAAGTGTGTGATATCTATAATTTTAGAGGTGATATCTTTCCTTGTAAGGATAAATGGGAATATCACCAAGCCCAGACCGGCTCTAGGGATAAAGTGGCGCCAGTCTGGGTGTGTTATAACATGCTTTATTGTGCTGTGGGGATTTGAACTCGAATCATTCTCTTTATGAATGCACCAATTTACGATTATACAATTAACCTTTGACTGTTGCAAAAAAGTAATGTTACTCTATTGTATGGGGTGTACAATTATCTTTTTTTCTGTTTTGGTGACTACTTTTTCTTTGTTTTTCTCCATTTTGTAGTCATGTTTATTAGATTCAAATTTTGAATAAATAATGATGTTATCAAAATAATATGTTTAAAGGTGGTTCTTCCTTGTGACGTATTTCCCACTTTATGGCCAGTATCTCAATTTACCTAATCTTTAGTATATATTTTGTTGAAATTTTATTCTAATGAGTTTTAATTTTTGTTTATCATTGCAGCTATTGCAGAGCTTCTTGATAATGCAATTGATGAGGTAATGTAGATTTGTACTTTTTTTTTGGGTGAAATGAATTGCTGAGGCAGCTACAATCACTCGTTTGTGATAGTTACCACAGAGATGAGAGAAGTTCATAACTAATGTTTATTTTTTAAATATTTTGGTCAGTTTTGTTTGCTAAAGCATTGTCTAGATGATGACTATTTGTCAACTTGATGTATGATGTTTTGATGATACGATATTTTATATTTGAAGATTAGTGTTCTATTATTGTCTATATCAACTTGATATATGATGTTTTGATGATACGATATTTTATATTTGAAGATTAGTGTTCTATTATTGTCTATATCGTGGGTAGAAATTTCCCTATTGTGTTTCTTATTTTGGTCCAATAACATTCAGATACATCATGGTGCAACTTATGTCAAAGTGGACCGGATTTATAATCCTCGTGACTGCAATCACGCTTTACTTTTTCAGGGTGCGAAAATTATTCTTAGCTTGCTATCACTATTTGTACAAATTGGTATTGTATTTACTTTTATGAGCACTTACTAGTTGAAATTATCACCTTGTATTTTCTTTTGCAGATGATGGAGGGGGCATGGATCCTGATTGTATACGACAGTGCATGAACTTGGGATGTTCTATGAAGAACACAAACACTACCATAGGACAATGTAATTCCAAGGCAGATGAGCCACACCCGGCATTGCATAAAAAGCTCGAGTGTAGTTTTTGGAAGATAATCACATATCTATTAAAACAATTTAAGTGTTTATTGCATGACTAGGCATGGGCTGCTTTCATTGTTGAACTGATTTCTATCCATTTGTGTATGCAGATGGTAATGGCTTCAAAACAAGTACAATGAGATTGGGAGCAGATGCAATTGTTTTTACTCGGACAGCTTGTGGAAGGTGCTGTTTGTTTTTTATTGAAACAAGAATAATCTCAATCACATCATTGTTTTTCTTGAGATTATTCTTGCTAATATTAGACTGCTTTATGATATGTTTCTCTCCATTCACATCATTATTCTTCTTAGTCACAAATCATCACAATATTATTCTTGCTAAGGAGTACAATAATAATCACAATCACGTCAGTGTAATAATAATCTGAATATTATCATTTTAGAAAGAATGCTCTCAATCACATAAGCAGTATAAGGACAATGTTGTAATTGAGATTATTCTTGATATGTTTCTTTCCATGTTTTTCTCTACCAAGACTATTAAAATGTTCCATAAGATGATTGAGATTATTCTTGCTAACTTGAAGCTGCCTTATGATGTTCCATTTCAATGTATTTTCTTAGTATAATTATTGTAGAAAAATCCCCCTCATTTTGTAGTCTATTGCACATTAATTTAGTGTAGTTTAGTCTTTGAGCATTCAATTCTAGTTTATTTTTAAGGGTTCGTATCCTGCACCTAGGATCATGTGTGAGTTTAAACATTTACTTTGAAGAAATTGAAAGCATATGTACACATCCAGATGCCATTCACATTCTTGTTTTTTTTTTAAATACTTTTTTAGGGTTTATGATTGTAATGGTAGCATCTACAAAGTTGTCTTTAATTAATTTCTTTTGGTTGTTGAATTTTTAATTTGGCAGCTCTTCAACTCAGAGTATTGGGATCCTTTCCTACACATTCTTGAGAAAGACGGAGCAAGATGACATTATAGTTCCTATGGTATGATATAATGTCAAGGTGAAATCAGAATATCTTTGTTTGAAAATTACTATTGGATTTCATGCATTGTATATGTTTTGTAGGTTGATTTTGAGCTGCCAATGGGTCCCCAAACACCAAGAATGTTAGTTCGTTATACAACAGATATTTGGACAAAAAACTTGGCAACAATCTTACAGTGGTCTCCTTATACAACAGAAATTGAACTAATGAAGCAGGTACATGATTTATTCAAATGGTTATTTTGATAATTAAAAAATGCCATCAATGTCACATAAAGGTACAGCACAGTAGTTTATTCTCAGATTAATGACTTAAAGGTACAGCACAGTAGTTTATTCTCAGCTTAATGACTTAATGACTTACTTGCCAAATTTATTATTATATCAAGACTTGTATTTTTACAATCCTTTGAAAATTTGATAACCTCTCTATGATGCTTGTTACCTCTTTTTGACAGTTTGATAACCTCTTTATGAGGTTCTCCCACTTTCGCATCTGCATTGTTTATTGTTTGTGGAAATCAGTGTACTTGGAGAAATGCTTTCCTTCTCTTTGGCCCATGTGGTCCAGCAGAATTCTGAAATTTACTTATAATGTCCATCTATTCAGCAATACAAAATTATTATAGAGAAGAAAAAACTGTGCCAAAATCATCTGCAGTTTCATCCGTGAGTTTCCCCTCCAAAGCCAAAAAAAAATCCTCTTTGAAACGAGACCACCATCAACCTAAAAAGACCTAACACACTAAAAAATAGGACTGATGCCTCAGAAAAGGTGGTAACAGAAAAACAGACCAAAAATAGGGAAATCCAAAAATATAAAAGAATCACTCCCGGGTCCCCTGCAGCAATAAGAAATCTAAAAATAGTGAAGTCTAGAGTATCTTCGGTTACATTAAAACTTATAGAAGTGTTGTGAGTTTAAGAAATCGGCCAATTCTTGTCATTGCAGACTATTTAAATACTCAACAACAATACAGAAATTGGTATACAAGAGCAATAAAAAAATAGATTCCAGACTGAACAAATTCTTGTTGTAGCATCGTCATTATCGTGAACACACAAAGTTTCAGAATGGGTTATCTTCATTATAATGACATATGATATAAATCCCTCCAGATATTAGGCCCGACTTTATGTAACATTGGAATTATTAAATTGATCTCCTTAATGTAACATTGGAATCATTAATTGCGCTCCTTTATTCGTATCAGCCAAATAACACTTGCGAATCACCTACATCAAAACTGTTCCACCATTACGTAAAATCTTGGGTTGCAAATTCCTTCTACCAAACTCATATGCAACTGTGCCCATTTTGCATGAATATTTGCCCAATCACTAGGCTTCCTCCTCTTATTGCTAAAGAACATCCTGCAAATACCATCCATGCAACTCCCTCTTTCAGCATAGCCACTGTCATGAATCATGATCATAGGTTCAGACAGTTGTTCACCCCTCTTCAAGACGATACACCCTCTGGGTAGTGGGCACCATGTCTTCTCAATAAGGGTTGGTTTACTGTTTCCAGCCAAGGACACATGGTCATAAAGCAAAGCTATAGCATGCAGGCTATATAGAAACCCATAGAACACTGTGTTAAACAAAAACAAAGATAAAAGTGTCTGATACCATATAGAAACCCTTAGAACACTGCAGAAAACAATCTTTGACCTAAATGCAAATGAAAAGATGGACCTATTATAGATTTCTCCACGCATCAGGCATTGCATGTACGCAGCAAGCTATAACTAACAGCTTAAATAAAACAAAAGTGACTCCTAAGTTTCCTTCAGCAAAGTATCCATTATTTACGTCATATGTACAATGTTCAATTTTCATTGATGTACAACAAAGGAACAATACTTAGTATTTTGTCACTAGTCTGTTGTGGTTTGAAATATTTTATGTGTGTGTGGAAATCTTAGAGTCCATATTGATTTTGTCTTTTTGTTCTTTTTATAAGTGCAGGGACTGTTAACATGGAAAATGAATGTCTATATTTTGATTCTTTCATATGTTTTGCAGTTTGAAGACATTGGACCTCATGGAACAAAAGTAATCATTTACAATCTTTGGCTTAATGATGATGGCTTTATGGAGCTTGATTTTGATACAGACAAGGAAGTATGGCCCTATACTAGTGGATCTCTATTTGATACTATGCATTTAAGTCAGTACACAATGTTATTGGCTACATCGCTGGAGAGAAAACTGCCCATATTGAATTTTCTATCCTTACTTGTTGTATATTTTTTCCTAATAATCTTCTGAAGTAACTTGTATGCACTACTGTGTCTTTCATTGCCTTTCTGATATATGAATCATTCAATTCTATTTCTGTTATTAATTTCTGTCTTGCAGTGAGATTGAGAATGTTCTTTGTTTCTCTATTCAATCTAGATTACTGCATATTCCAAATTATTGCTATCCACTGTTGTTGGTGTTCAGGGTAAAGGCTGAAATCTGTTATTACTGTTGTCTTGGCATAAGTATAATTAACTAGTACTTTACTATGTGTTATTTCTACGTTGAATCTAGGATTCTAGACTATTCCCCGTGCTTTAAAGAGTTTCAATTTTATCTTATCCCCATATTCCAAGAAAAATTTCCATTATGAACATATGGGCTGTAAATACAAAGGAACTAAACTCTCTTTTGTCTATAATAAAGAATTATTAATAAGTCTTAAACATGTGCAGATACGAAAAAGAAGTATTCTCGGATAGAAGCTATTTGAATTGGCTATGCACTAACATGATCCATTCCTATGTCTACTAAAACTGGTAGCCACTGACTAATCTGAAATCAGACAATTATTAGACAGTATTTTCGTTTGTTGACATACCGAAGGGTTTGGTGAAAAGACCTGAAAAGAGTGAAATGGAGACTAACATTTGGATGGACTGAAGTAAAACATTTTAGTATGTAAATCATAGTTCGAAATTTTAGATGCAACAAGTACTCAACTAACTTTAAAAAGTACTTAAATTCCTTGAAAATAACCATAAATTTTATGGAAAATAGAGTCACAAAATGTATCAAATGAGTCTATAAAATGTTGTAGAAGATTTTTCTATATGATTTGAATAAAAAATGAGTGCAATTTCAAATCATCATGCAAATACAAAGGTCGACCAATAAATATGACAATTTGCCTATCCATGCAAGTTACAACAATTTACAATTTCCTCTTCCTCATATATGATCTAGTGAAAATTTGGGGTCTATTCCTTATAGTTGGCTACAACTCCACTCTCATACTGGAAGGTTGTAGCTTCACCTTGAAAATGAATGGCAATGACTTCTTTTTGCCTCAAGTTTAACATCATCTGTAATGATTGCATCCAATCCAATGTCTCCTCTTTTTGCAGCATGCTCCTTTGCTTGACTCTCAAAATCAACAATCTTGTCTTCTATAAACATGGGGGTGTCCTCATCTTGTGTAGTATGGATCAATTTCAGGGCATGCACAAAGCCAAAACTACCTTTTGGTCCCAACAAGATATAATGTGTTAGCATTAAGGCTCGGTAGTTGCCAAGCCTAGGCTTGGTCACTACTGATCCATAATGCGCTCACGTTATGGCTTTATAGAAATAAAAACTTAAAGTTAAATTCTCTTTCTCTTTTATTTCAAATCTACATATATTTTTTTATAATAAAAGACAATTGAGCAACCAATAAGAAAGAGTTTTAAGGTGTTAGTATGGTCAAGCAACAAGGTAGTGCAGAATTTAAGCCCATGTTAGACATACACCAGTACTATAGGCAATACTGGAAGAAAAAACAACAAATAGAGAGATAGAGAGATAGACAAGGGGAGAGGGACAAGGAAAGATAGAGATAGAGGGACAAATAGAAAGAGATAAAGGGGGGAGAGTGAGGGGGAGAGAGAGAAAGAAGAGAGATAGAGGGATGGAGAGAGGGAGAGATAGAGGGAGGAAGGGATAAAGATAGAGGGAGACATAGAGAAGGAGATGGAGATAGAGAGGGAGAGATAGAGATAGAAATATATAGAGGGACATATAGAGAGAGATAGAGAGGATAGGAAAGAGAAAGGGGGAAGGGATATTGAGAGAGATAGGTAGAGAGAGGGAGAGATAGAGAGAGAGGTGGGGAGATAGAGAGGGAGAGATAGAGAGACATGGATAAGGAGAGATAGAGATAGAGGTAGAGGAGGAGGAAGAGAGAAAGAGAAATATGGAGAGATAGAGAAAGAGAGGATAGAGAGATATAGGGAGAGTCTCTTTCTACCTATCATTTATCACTCTATTTTTATCCTCCATATATATCTCTTTGTCTCCCTTTGTCTCTCTATCCTTCCTCTATCTAGCTATCTATTTTCATCTCTCTCTCTCTCTCTCTCTTCATATAGTATTAAGGGCATAGATCTTCAATCAAATCATGCCACATACATCTTGACCAAACACAATAGATTAGTATTAAACACATATCTTGATCAGCACACAATTATAAAGAAACATTGCACTTACAAGAATATGAATTACACTTAGGATCAATGAATAGGTATATGAATAGGGGAGAAGATCTCATAGTGGATATATAGTGTAGTCACAGTTAGGAGGGTCCATAAAGTGAACAGTCCAGACTGTACAGCAAGAGTAAACATAACGGAAGCAACTCAATTATAGAATGCAAATGCATACCTAGTCATTTAATATATCATAGATTCAAAATACAAACATGCCGATAACATACAGGCTTACAGATCAGGGCTCAAAGGCCTAATTATCTAGTTAAAATACATGCGCAAGATATAGCTTTGAAGCACCTTATAGAACAAAATCCTCAGACTAAAAATTCATATTATGATTCACTACTTTCCTAGGAATCTATTACATGATTATATATCATCTTTAGATCATAAGATTCCTCAACATTGGCCAAACAGATTACAAACTCCAATGAAAGAGATGTAACATGTGTACACAGATAGGTCGAACCTAAACTTATGGGAATCCTCCATGAGTGAATGAATCCATGTGTGGTTCTCAGGGAAGGTTGGGCACATCCAAAAGTATCTTGAATGATGTGTAATTTAGCTCCACAAGTCGTGAACATGCTCCCCAAGTCTTCTCCTTTAGTTGTCCGTCTAAGATTCTCTGAATGCTTTGCTCTGAGAAAAATAGTCAATCTTTTGATAGCGATATCTTTCTGAAAATTGATCCAAATGATTTGAAATTTGGATATGATGTGCATGAAGATGTCTAGATTAAGTCCATCTCTGCAAGGTTTGAAATGAAACCATGGTAAAATGTGGACCAAAATACATAAACTACTACTGACTGAACTGACTATACTAAATTGGGAAAATGAAAGAAGCAAAATAAAATGCAAATATTTTTGGTTGATGCAAGATTGCTCTTGAACTAAGGATGCTCCTGTAGCATACACCCAGGGTTGTTGAAAAAGTGAGTCCCTCACTTTGTTGGGGCTAGAGGAAAACCAAGACGGTCCACCTTAGCCTAAGAAATCCAAGATGAATCTTCTTCTGGTCTACCTTTCCACTTTACCAAATTTTCCATATATTGCTTTCCTCTGATACTATGTCCAATTCTACTATCCAAGATGTCTTCAATCTTCTCTAGTGCTCATAATGGTAACTTCTTCTTCAAGTCCTCTTCAATGCTATCACTGAACTCTACTTCAGGATACTGATATAGGTCTGCAATGTTGAAAATAGGTGATATACTAATGTCTCCAGTAGCTCCAGTTTGTATGCATTTCTTGAATCAAACTTTCTGAGTATCGTACATGGTCCAAACTTCTTCATCTTCAACTTGTTGTATGTCCCAACTGGAAATCTTTCTTTTCTTAGATATACCATAACTTCATCTCCAACTAAAAATTCATGTCTTCTCTTCTCATCTGCTTGTTCCTTATACTTACTATTCATCTTCTCAATTGTTTCTTAACTTGATTATATACTATCTCCATATGTCCTACAAATTTTCTACTCCTGCACTCCTCTTATCCTCCATTCTGATATCTCTCAACTCTGTTACTTCTCTAGGGTTAGTTCCTATCACAATCTCAAATGGTGTTCTTCCTGTACTCATGTTCACTAAATTATTATATGCAAACTCTGTTTGTGATAGAATCAAGTCCCAATTTCTTGCCTAATCTCCAACCAAGCATCTCAGCAAATTTCTCAAACTCCTACTCACTACCTCTTTGTGTCCATTAGTCTATGGATGAAATGTTGAACTAAACTTTAAGTTTGTCTTCATCTTCTTCTAAAGTGTCCTCCAAAAGTATCCAAGAAATCTTGTATCTCTATTTGAAATTATACTCTTAGGTAATCCATGTAATCTCACAATCTCTTTGAAAAATAGGTCAGCCACATGAACTCATCAATTTTCTTCTTACAAGGTATGAAATGTGTCATCTTTGAAAATCTATCCACCACTACAAATATAGAAGCATGTCCCCTTTGTGTCTTCAACAATGAAATCATGCTTATGTCTTCCCAAGGTCTCTCTGGTATTGTCAAAGATTTGTACAATCTAGTATTCTGACTACTTCCTTTTGCAACTTGGCATACTCTATAGCTTTGCACAAACTTCCTTACTTCCTTATATATCTGAGGCCAAAAGTAGTTTTTACTTACCAAAGCCACTATCTTATCAATTCCAAAATGTCTTGCCAATCCACCACTGTGCTCCTCTTTTATCAGATTATCTCTAATTGAACTCCTAGGTATACAGAGCTAATTTGCTTTGAACAACATATCCTCCTAAATGAAAGACTCTAACCACTTCTACTTGTCACAATAGGTTCCTTACATGTTTTCCTAGGTTCTACAAAATCAAGGTCTTCTTCATACATGTTCTTCAATTCTTCAAATCCTAACACTTCAACTCTCATCTTTGTCAGCAAATTCCTTCTTCTACTCAATGCATCTGCAACTTTGTTTGATTTCCCACTCCTATGCTTTAGTACAAAAGTGTAACTCTGTATGAACTCTATCCATCTCATATGTCTTTGATTCAAATTTCTTTGACTATTCAAATATTGCAAAGTTTGATGATCTATATACAACACAAATTTCTTAGGCAACAAATAATGTCTCCACTTCTTCAAGGCTTGAATTATGACATAGAACTAATCATAAACTAAATATCTTTTTCTTGCAGCATTCAACTTTTCACTGAAATATACTACAAGTCTTCCTTCTTGACTTCACACTACTCCAATTGTATTTCCACTTGCATCACAATCTACTTAAAATACCTTATTGAAATTTGGTAATGCTAACACAAGTTTCTCTATTACTTTCTACTTCAACAATTCAAAACTTTTATCTGCTCCTAATGTCTACTTAAAGTCTTTTCTATCACATCTTAGTTTCTTGTCATAGGGTTACATATTGAATTGAAATTTCTAATCAACTTCTGGTAGAAACTAGCTAATCCATGAAATGATCTGACTTATCCAATGCTCTTAGGTGTAGACCACTCAACAATTGCTCTAACTTTCCTAGGGTCCATCTTTAATCCTTTATAGAAATCGTAAATCCCAAATATACCAATTCTTTCTTCGTGAAACTATATTTCTTTATGTTTATCAACAATTTCTCTTCTCTCAACGTCTTCAATACTTGTCTCAAGTGCCACAAATGTTCTTCTTTTGTCTTACTAAAAATTAGAATATCATCCAAACATACAATAACAAACTTAACCAAGAATTTCTTTAAAACTTCACTCATCAATCTCATGAAAGTACTCGATGCATATGTCAATCCAAAAGGCATCACTAACCACTCATACAATCCTTCATTTGTCATCAAAGTAGTCATACATTCATCTCCTTCTTTGATTTTGATCTAATGGTATCCACTCTTCAAGTCTATCTTTGTAAAATATTTTGCTCCACTTAAACAATCTAAAATGTCATCCATCCTAGGTAATGGAAATCTATACTTAATTGTGATCTTGTTGATTGCTCTAGAGTCTATACACATTCTCCATTCTCCATCTTTCTTCAGTGCTAGCACCGCAGGTACTGCACAAGGACTCAATCTTTCTCTGATCAAACCTTTCCTCAACAATTCATGTATCTGTCTATTCAGTTCTTCATTCTCTACTGGTGTCATTCTGTGCATTGCTTTGTTAGGCAAACTAGCTCCAGGAATAAGATCCATGTGATGATTGATACTCTTGATTGGTGGTAATCATTCAGGTATATTATCTGATGTGATGTTTCATACTCTATCAGCAACTTAGTTATCTCTTCTATCTATGATTTTTTAGTTTCTATCTTCAGGTTTTTTAGGTTTCTTAGGAATTAAAGCATAAAACATATTCTCATGTCTCAAACCAGCCAAAAATTTCCTTCCATTAACCAAATAGATTCTAGCAATCCCACATACTTCACTCTAAGTTTAGCTTCCAAAGGAATCAAAGTACTTCTCTTTCTATTTGATGCTATAGTGTAGGTGTTCTTTCTCCCATCATGTATAGATTTTCTATCATACTACCATGGTCTACCCAACAAAATATGACACATATCCATAGGCATAATATCACACCGACACTCTTCACTCACCAGTACCTTATGATCATCCTAAATCCATGCTATCTGATATGGCTTAGGGTGGTTCAATCTTTCCAACTTCAACTTAGTCACCATCTCCTCTGAAACCAAATTACTAGAACCACCACTATCAATTACAACTTTACAACATTTACCTCTTAATTTACATCTAGTCTGGAACAAGCGTTTCCTTTGTGGTGGTTCCTCATTTTTCTCTGCTTGAAATAGTGCTCTTCTCATGACAAGTGATTCTCGTTTCTCAGGTTTACAACTGAGGTTGATGATCTGACAAGTTTTTCTTCCACATATACTGCTCTTCCACTGTTCTCTATCTTCTTTCTTGTACTTCCTTGATGACATTCAAATGCTCTGTGTCTTTCACCTTCAAACTTAAAATAGGTTCCTTTGAATGTTCTCCTATCAAGTCCTCTTCCACCTCTTTTGTATCCTTCACTCTGATGTGAATTAGGGTTTCCTCTGTAATAGAAAATTTTGTCATCTCTCCGATATACATTGCTATCTTTGTCCTCCTTCTTGAATGTGCCATCATGTCTGCTCTACTTTGTAAATGATCTTTCTCCTCCAAAATATGTTCCACCTCTCTAAAATTTACCTCCTTTACCTCTTTATCTTTTCTCATGTTTCTTGTTCAACTTTTCTTCAACTTTCAAGGAAAATTGATATGCTTCTTCCAAGGTTGTCATCCTCACTAGACTGAGTTCTTCTTGAATGTTTAATCTTAGTCTTTTGATGTATCTAGCAACTTTCTCCTTTCTTTCTTCACTATGTCCTGTCCTTATGATCATCTTATGAAATTCTTCAGTATACTCCTTCACAAATTTCTCTTTTTGTGTCTAGTTCTGCAATCTCTTCAACAATTCCAACTCATAGTCAGTAGGTATAAACTGATTCTTCAACTTTATCACCATTCTATCCCACTTTATGATCTTCTCTTTCCCTCTTTTCTTTCTATCCAACTAAACTTATTTCCACCAAATAGTAGCATGTCCTTTCAACTTAGTCTTTGCAAATTTCTCCTTCTCTAGATCTTCAACTTCTTCATATTCAAAGTATTATTCTAGGTCATTTATCCAATCAATCAGTTCCTCAGGATTCAAATTGTTAGTATAATTTTGTACCTTCAATCTAGGTCTTTTTCTAATCTTTGAAATAGCTCACAATATCTTCACTTGATTTGATTCTTCTTCTTCTTCTAGGGTTTCTTCATTTTTATCAGTGGATTGAAATTCTTCATCATTAGCACTTTCAATATTAGGTCTAGGTGTAAGTCGTCTTCTTTGATCTTTTTCAACAACATCCAAGCAAACTAACATTGTCTTCATCATTTCCATCATCTCATCCATTATTCCATCCATAGTACAACTAGCAAGTATTCTCCTTAGTGGCATCTCTTCCTTGGATCAAGTGTAACTATATCAAATTTGGTGATTGGGATACAAGGTGACAACTGTCTCACAATCGGTGATCGATTGACAACACAAGTAGTCTATCTCAAATTTGGTGATCTATTCATAGCAAGATCTTATAGAATGCCTTCACAAATTTTGCTCACTTCACTCCCAACAGATTCAAACTTTTCTTTGATACCACTTGGTATAGTCACAGTTAGGAGGGTCCACAAAGTGAATAGTCTAGACTATGCAACAAGAGTAAACACAACAGAAGCAACTCAATTATAGAATACAAATGCAGATTTAGTCATTTAGTTACATAGATTGAAAATACAAACATGCTAGTAGCATGCGGGCTTACAAATTGGTGCTCACAAGTCTGATTCTCCAATTACAATACATGCATAGTGTTGATGATTGTTTTTAGACAAGTCAACAATAGAGTAAAATACTGAGTATCCAACACTCTCTTGAATAAAGCTTCTCGAATTCTAAACAAAGTGATCAATCAAGATAACTCCAAGGTTCCTGTTCTTATGATTTGTGATGGATGACCTCAGTGAATACATGTGATCTTGCTGATTATCACAAAGGGACTTATGCTAACTTCTTCATACTTCCTTTAGCTTAACTCTCCTTACAATGTGGATAAAGTATTCACGATGTATCAATGATTAAAAAAAGGGTAAAAGATAAGGTTTAGGGAGCTAATCTAAGGTCAATGAAGCAATGATGATGCATGAATAGACAAACTTCTTAATAAACCTAACTCCACTTCGCCAAGGGTGCCTACAACTACATGGACGCCAAGGGTGCCTACAACTACATGGAGTTGGTGCAATCTCCTAAGGTAAACAAATAGTTTTCAAATCATGAAGGATCATATAAGCACTCATCGAATGGTGCAACCCAAACAAGCATCCATAACTAAACTTAAGCAAATGATGAGGCTTAGACTAGCTTTACACAACACTTCACCAGCGATTAATGTTAAAAGCATGAGCTAGGAATTAATCAAATATTCAATACAACATACATAACATCAATGAATTTCTAATCTACTTCTAATCTACTTTGAAACATCTCTTCATTCCATCAAGATACAAGAAACCATGCTATTCCACAAGACAACTCTTAACACCAAATGAATTCCAATGTCTTTGCATTAATCTTGAGAAATATTTACAACTTCAAGTCCTCTTAGAGAATTTCGAGAGTCTCTTCTATTCTACTCTTCTATTCTACTGCCTACAATCTAATAATTTATAAATGAGGCAACAAGGCCTTTATATAGAGGTCCAGGATTACAATGAATGACTTAGATCAATTTAGATAGCCAAGGGCTTAGATCATGCCACATCAGTAGGTAGTTACAAGAAATTACTATTTTTAGTACATAAGAGAGGCAATGAAGGCACATTTTCCAAGAAGATAAGGATAAGATATAATCTTTTAGAGTATCTTCCACATGGGCGTCCTCTTTGTCTTCTTTCTTGTTGTAGATACATTGAATGTGACTGAATGATGTGGCAAATTATGATTGGACTGATAATAGGTACATATCACATAGGTGCCACCTCAGTAAACATGTGGATTTCAACTGTTTATTCACTTTGCTCTATGGTCATATTCCCAAATTGTATCATCTTGTATGATGTCTTCAATGTGATTGCTTGAACTTGAATGTTTGGGAATACTTTGTTGATCTTGCATTGGTCATCTTCCTATAAACTGGATGTGGATGAAAGATGTTGCTCACTTTCTTAGCACTGGGATTCTCCTTCTGTAGGGTATATGTTGATCCTCTTTTGGTGCATCTTGATAGAGAGTAGTAGGAGATGATGATGATGATGCTTCCTTCTTGATATGTAGAGTAGATGACTTCTCAAAGAGACTTGAATGTACTGGAGGAACTTGAATCTTTCTAGATGAATGTCTTTGCTTGATGATGCAAATGATGAAGAGTGTTTGTATGTTGGACTTGAAATGATCACTTGGAGCAGCTATCTTCTATCTTCACTTCACTCCTAGCATAAAGGTGGTTCAAGCTTTTACCTCTTTGATGACTCCTTAGCTCAATCCTCGCTCCTGCAACACAAACAAAGAAGCAACATCAATCCTTTTGATAAACACTTGATTTCAAAACACATAAGAATCAT
Source organism: Cunninghamia lanceolata (assembly GCA_027924645.1). Taxonomy (NCBI): domain Eukaryota; kingdom Viridiplantae; phylum Streptophyta; class Pinopsida; order Cupressales; family Cupressaceae; genus Cunninghamia; species Cunninghamia lanceolata. Next base: position 584,544 of record BSBN01001670.1, on the reverse strand, counting down.
TTCATGCATTTCTAACTTATGCGCATTAGATGATAAATTTGATCTTTGTTAGAAAGCAATCATAAAATTCAAATTAAGCATCATATATGGATGAGGCATTGGATGCCAATTTCACTCCTTGCCTAGAAACCTTCATAAAACATGAATTTAATCTCCATCCAAAGTGGGTCATGTTGATGATTGTTTTTGGACAAGTCAACAATTAGAGTGAAATACTAAGTATCTGACTCCCTCTTGAGCAAAGCCTCTCGAATGCTGAACTATGTGATCAAACAAGATGACTCCAAGGTTCCTTTCTGATGAGTTTGTAAGAGATAGCTCAGTGACTAAGTATGATTTTGCTGTTAAACACAAAGGGACTTACGCAGACTTCTCTTCATTCACGTTTAGCTTATTCCTCCTTTCAGTGTGGATGATGTATTCAGGGTCTCAATGATAAATAAAATGAAAAAGGTTAAGGGTTCAGAAAGTTAATCTAAGGTCAATGAAGCAATGATGTTGTACGAATAGACAAACTCCTAAGTAAACCTAACTTCACTTCGCCAAGGATGCCTACAACTACATGAAGTTGGTGCAATCTCCTAAGGTTTGCGAATGGTTTTCAAATCATGAAGGTTCATATGAGCACCCATAAGATGGCGCAGCTCAAACAAGCATCCACAATTGAACTTAAGCAAATAAGCTCAGACTAGCTTTACACAACACTTCATCAGTGATGAATGTTAAAAGCATGAGCTAGGAGTTGATCAAATATCCAATACAACAAACATTACAACAAAGAACTTCTAATCTACTTGAAACATCATCTCCATTCCATTGAAGTACAAGAAACCAAGTTATTTCACAAGATAACACTTGAACACCAAATAAACTTCCAATGTCTTTTGCATTAACCTTGAGAAATATTTACAACAATTTCAAGTCCTCTCAGAGAATTTTGAGAGTCTCCTATTCTACTCCTACTTGCCTACAATCTAATTTCTATATCTTACAAATGAGGCAACAAGGCCTTTATAGAGTGCCCAGAATACAATGAATGGCTGAGATTAATTCAATAGCCAAGGGTCTAGGTCATGCCACCTCACAGATAGTTACAACAAATTGCTATTTTTAGCATAAAAGAGGGAGGCAATGAAGGCACGTTTTCCAATGTGATAAGGTAAGGCGAAAGCATTTAAAATATTCCTCCACATAGGAATCCCTTTGACTTCTTTTATTAAATGATACATTTAATGCATTAAATAATGTGGCTAATCAGAATTGAATGATGTGTTCTTGCCACATAGATGCTAACTCAGCATACTTTGAAAATTGTATCACCTTTATGTGATGTATTCAATGTGATTGCTAGAACTTGTATGTTTAGGAATACATCTTGTTGATCTTTGCCTTGTACATCTCCTTGCAACTGGATGTATGATACTTGCAGCTCATTTGATTGACTTTGTAATGTTTTTTCTTCTTGCAGGTAGGTTGATATGATGATCTTCTTTGATGTTTCTTCTTAAAGAGTGGAGTAGTAGAGATATGATGACTTGAAGTAGAATGTATGATAATCTTCATTCATGAAGAGTAGGAGAATCTCTTGGACTTGAAGGTTGAATGGAGCTTGAAGTATGATGGATGAATATCTTTGCTTGATGTAGAAGACTTGATGAAGTGATCCTTCATTGATGGCCTTTGAAGTGACCTTCTTTGAGTGTAGATGATAACACCTTCCTTGGATGTGAAGTAGATGTTGATAACCTCTAGAAGAAACTTTGAAGCTTGACGAACCTTGACTTAAAGCTTGAATGGATGAATGTTTCGAACATGATTATCCTTGATGAAGTACACTTGCAAGATATTCCTCGGAGAGCTTGAATGGATAGATGCCTTGAAGTAATACACTTGAACTTAATGTGATCCAACATGATGTCATTGATGTAGGAGACTTGAGGTGTGATCGCCCTGCAACTTGAAGGCTTCTCAGGTACTTGTCCTTAATAACTCCTTAGCTTCACCAACACCCCTTCCTTCAATGATGCAACTTGATAATCTTCAAAGGCGGATAGCATGATGCTCCTTACTCCTCGCTTGAAGGTGATTCCTTGGATAACTCCTTAGCCTTGTTAATGCTGCTACAAGACAAGGTAAATGATATATCAATAACTTCTTAAGAAAAAATAACTTTAAACATGTAATAATGCCACTTCAAACTTAGGCGCAAATATAGGCAAAAATAGGAACAAAGTGCGCCTAACATCATTTAGACCCACATTCATTATTTCAAATGATTTCTAAGAATTGTAATGTTTAAAAATGATCTCCCTTATCAAGGCGCCTACTTCTAGGTGTGAACTGAGAGACTCCCCTCAAGGCGCCAATTTAAACTTGATTTTCACCTCTACAAGGCTAGGCACTGATTTAAAGATACACCAACATTTTGATCTTAAGGCGCTAAAGTGATTTGGGAAGGTAAGATAGGGCGCCTAAACTCTTCATACAAGATTTTAGTTATTTAGAAAACTTCTAACACTAGGTGCTCATTGAATGGTGCTTTCCTTCTCCTAAATCTAGGTGCCTAAACTCATGTCCTTCAACCTAAGGCACAATTGTTATGATCTTCTGAACATGCAATGGGCGCCTAAACTCTTCAATCATTCCTTTGTCCCAAATTTGGATGTTTAAGGTCTCTTATGCCAATTTCAATCAAGGCGCCCTATCTTGGAGCGTTTGGAAGTTGATCTTCCTCTAGGCGCACTTTGAAGCTCAACCTAAGGCGCTCATGTGGGTGTCTGCAAGTGAGAGAATGCGCCTAACCTCACTGAACAAATTCGCGCCTAGATTTGGCAGTCTCAGGGCATAAGGTATACTTGAATTTCTTATACTTTAAATATTTTTCAATATACCTTTCAGGATGTTTGAGATAGGTCTCAGATCCACTGGATTTAACATGTAGATTATAGAATTTGGAGGATCCACCAGATTTCAGACTTAGTCAAATTTTCAGTGTTTCAAGATTTTAGGCTACCAGACTTAGTCATTTTTAGGATCTTCTCAAACATACATCAAGGATTTCATACTCTTTCTTCCTAAGGTGCTCATTGAGGAGTCATTAGCAATTTATGATTGATAAGCACAGACTGGAGGTTATACAAGCCTTTACTAGCGCTTAGACATGGATAAAAATTCTCTTCAACCTAGGTGCCAATGTGAAGTCATTCAGGAGGGAATTGGCGCCTAGAAGATCTTTTCATATTTGACCAATGCTAAAACCTCTCCTAAGGCGCTATAGACCTCATCAAGGCACCAATTAAGTTCAAGGCACTCAATTCACTATAAGGCGCTCACTTCTCTTCAAAGCGCCTTGATCATTATAGACTCCAGCAACATTAACTTACATGGTTTCTATATGTGGACGCTCTTTGATCTAGGGCGCCAAATTCACCCCGCCAAAGAATGTAGCTCTAGGCGCTCAATGTGATCCTCCTGACTTAGGGCGCTAAAGTTCCAAACTCCTCATCATAGGCGCTTAAACTTAAGATTTCAAACCTCTCCTCACAACAAGGAATGGTGCCTAAGTCTTCTGCTTCAACTCTAGGTGCAATCTTGAGGTTGTCTAGATGATGAAAGGTGCCTTAATTTCTAGGCAGAGTTTTGAAGTGAACCTGGAGCAATTTCGTGCCCAGAATTGACAGTGCCCGAGGTAAGGTATATTGAAAAATATATTTAAGTATAAGTTTAGAGATAGGTCTCAGATCCACCAGATTTCACATGCAGATTCTAGATTTTTGAGGATCCACTAGATTTCAGACTTAGCCAATTTTCAGGATCTTTAGGATTAGGATACCAGACTTAGTCATTTTCAGGGTCTCAAACATCAGGATCAGGTCATCAAGGGGCTCTAAGACTCAAACACCACTGACTTCATCATGCAAAGGACATCATCCCAGACTTAGCAAAGCACTAGAATTCAAATAAAAAAGGGGGGGTCCCCATTTGCAATGGGGCGATGTGTGATTTGGTCACAACAGGTCACTGGTTGACAATTTCATGCTCTGGTTAAAATTTCACTTTTCCATCTCTATTTTTTACTCCTTGTTCTAGGCGCATTGGATGAGGTTTTTGGTTTCTTGTTAGTTTTGGTGCACTATATGGGCACATTAGATGATGATTTTGGATCTCCACTGAAACTTCACTCCAAAATATAAGTACCCCTCCCTTAATGATAGCGCATCACATGTGGTGCAATGAATGAGGAACTTGATCTTTGCTTGGATGCTCTTGCAATCATCCTCATCTAATTGTGGCGCACTGGTTGATGATTTTAATTTCTGGTTGATTAATCACTTGAAACTTGGAACTCATATCATATTGAAATGGTGCCTAGGATTACCACTTTGTCTTTCACTTGAAGGATGCAATTGATAAACCTTCCACCCAAGGCGCATTAGATGACAACTTTGATCTTCCCTTGAAGTTTCATCTTATGTAAACCACATCAGCCTTCTTGATCTAGGTGCAACAGAGAAGCATTTTGAATCTTCTTGAAACTTGTCTAAAATTTACAATCTATACCACTTCCTTCAAGGACATTGGATAAGGATCTTGGACTTCTCTTAAATTTTAATCTTAAAACTTATCGCTGATTCCTAGATGAAGGTGCACCGGTTCTGTCATAGCAGATCATGATTTTGGATCCTCTTTTGAAAGCCTCTGAATTCTCAACAAGATTGCCACCTCCTTTGTCGCATTAGATGCTGATTTTGATCCTTCATTTGAGAGTCTCTTATAAAACTTGAAGTCATCTTTCTTCAAATGTGGCCCACCAGATCAAGCGCACCAGATCAGCATTCTAAATCTTCTTGAAATGTATCAAATTTTGAACTTAAACCCCCTTTCAAAGATGGCGCAAGGGATGAGGTTTTTATCTTCCACTTAAAACCTTCATAAATCTTCTGTTCAACCTCACTTATGAGTGGCACATTAGATGGAGGTTTTAAATCCTCTAAACACTGGCGCATTGGACATCAACTTTGATCTCCCTTTGATTTGTACCAAGGTGTTGCACTAGATCCACATGTTGAATCCTCTTGATGGAATGTTCATAACACTTGACTCCATCCTCATTAATTGTGGCACATTAGATTGGGCGCACTAGTAAAGTATTTTGATCTCTTCTCAAAAGTCTCTTGAAATTCTACATTCTTATCCCTTGGCGCATTGGATTGAGGTTTTAGATCCTCTATTGAATGCTTTGAAAACCTTGATTTTATCATCTTTCATAAGGGCACATTAGTTCAAGTGCATGAGATGAGGATTTTCATTCATTTTGAAAGTTGCAACTCCATCATCAAAATAATCTTCCTCACCTTGGTGGCATTGGATCATGATTTTAATATCTTCTTCAAATTACACTCAAAACTTCACTCCAACCTTGGTGCAATGGATGGGTCGCATTGGATCTACATTTTGATCTTTAGTTGAGAGTGGTGCACTAGATCAAGATTTTGCGCTCCCCTCATGTCTTGGCATAGTGTATGGGAATTTTGATCTCCCTTCAGTACTTAGCCATTTTTTCAACTTTCTCAAGGTAAGGTATATTGAAAAATATATTTAAATATAAGAAATGAATTTCTTATATATTAAATATTTTTCAATATACCTTTTAGGATGTTTGAGATAGGTCTTGAATACACCAGATTTAACATGTAGAATCTAGAATTTGGAGGATCCACCAGATTTCAGACTTAGTCAAATTTTCAGGATTTTTAGGATATCAGACTTAGTCATTTTCAGGATCTCAAACATGCATCAGCATATTATGATTTCTACCACAAGGCTATAGACTCAAACACCACTGACTTCATCATGCAACCAACCTAAGACATCATCCAAGACTCAAGCAAAGCATCAAAGATCAAAAAAAGGGGGGGTCCCCATTTGTAATGGGGCGATGTGTGATTAGGTCACAACATCTAGTGCCAATCCAAATAAATGTTCCTGAACATTTCAAAGACGAAGACTCAATCTAGACTCAAAAACTTCAGACACTCTTCCTCTACTCATCAACTAGTTAGACAACGAACTCAAAATGGAAAAGAATCATAGATTGGATCAAAACACTACATTTCTTGATGTGTGATTAAAGATAAGTTTCAATTAAAATAGCTTCTTAAATTTTCCAAAGATAAACAAAAATCAAGTTTCTACATTTCCATGTACTCCCACACACTAGATCAAATAAACACAACTACCTGATCAAAGAATCAAAACCAATTGCCAACGTGACTATCTGTATTTGAGGATTCAAGTGTGAACACTTGAATTTGTTTACATCCCTTAGAAACTAGGATCATCTAAGATTACCTATCTCAAGTTAGGTAAATTCATTAAAAATGGATGAATGGAAATATATACATATGGATGAAATGGTAAATGAGGAGATGCAATGACACAAAACAGAACAATGACAGGGCAGGTGATATGAAAATGATCAGAAATGGAATGACATGAAGTGGGGGGGGGGGGAATGTTATGAGATAGGGTGTCTCTACCATAACACCTATTTCCTAGGTTTTTGTCATGGTACTTATCCAAGGTGCCACTGAAGGTGGTTTTCACCTGTGGATGAAAATTTTTTCTTTACTATTTTTCTTTTCATTTTTCATTTTTTTTCATTTTTTTAAGATAACCATTACATACGGCACCTATTTGCTAGGTTTTCACCATAGTAATGGATGGAAAGAATTCCAGAGTCTGATTCTGCAATTAGCATGATGGTCCAAACAAAACCATGTCAATTTATTATACTTATAGATGTTGGCAGAAAATGACAAAATGATACGGAAAAAGTGGATTATGATGCAGATTATGTAAAACAGGTAAGTGAAAAGTGTATCCAAACACAAACCCAGTGAATGATGGGATATATTGGATGGTGGAAAATGTAGTGGAAATGGAAGTGGAGTAAATGGAATGAAAACCATAATCAACACTTGTTCATATCGACTTAAACTTTGAAGCTTGCAAGTGGAGGGGAAATGAATAAAGGGACGGGAATGGTGATTAATAGACAGGTGAAACAGTAACTTCATAACCCACATGAACTTAGAATTTTTCATATATGGAAGCCTCTTTGGATTCGGATTCTTAGACTTAAGTACCCAGAGCTTTGCCTTTTCTACTTGGAAGTATGGAATGAAATAGCCTTTGAATATGCTTTGCTTTGATTGCTGGCATTTGTGCTAAGGCATAAAGATTTATAGGATTTTTAGGAATTTAGTTGCTTGATGGGTAAAAGGTATCCAAAAATTTATTTTATGGAAATATGGGGGATGGGTGGAGGAATTGTATGCTTCTCAATTAGACGACACTTACATTCATTGATCATGATTAGGAAATGGTTAAATGGATGAAGGAATAGGGTGGATGAAAATAGATAAAGTGATGAAAAGACGAATGGTGGAAGGTATGGATAGCTACATGCTTCTAGACTTTGCATGGGAATGGAAGTGGAATGGATACACATGCAATGTGTGAATGATAGAAAATGGTGGATCAATGTGTAATGGATGGGAATACCAACATCTTAACTTTACTTACCTTGTAGTGACCAAGGCTATATGAATAGATATTGACACGGATGAACTCCAAATGCTTCATTCATAAGGACTTCAATTTATCCTTTTGGAGTATGCAATGAACAATAGGACTGTCCAAATAATTCAGACATCAGACTTGAATTCATTATTTGATGGAAAGGGCAAAGTGGATGGAGGCTTTATTGCTTTCAAAAAGGGGGGATAAGTGGAATGAAATGGATGGAAGTATGCAAAGATGCTTATTATGGAGTGAAGCAGAAACATGAATTACCTTAAGACTTTCACTTGATCCAGGCTCACAAAGACTTTCCTAGCAACTTTGGGGATTATTAAAATATGTAAAGTATAAAACCTCAAAATACTTCAGTCAATATAGAACAAATGATTCATCTTCCAAGAACAAGCAGTCATGCAATCTGACACTGGCAATGGAATCCATAGGAAATCCATTAGTCATGACCCATGTTTCTCAAAGGAACACATAAGAATTCATAAAATTTAGATTTGCATTTTAAAGTACTATGATCAGAAGATAATGTTGTCAAGACACAATATATGATTAGTTTCCAAGTCAAGTCCAAAGTCTAACAAGATGATAAACGTGAAAGAAAAATGTTTTCAGACTCTAAGACTTTCATGAATGGATGTCTAAAAAATGAACTAACATACTATCACAGATTGAAACCAGAGTATGTGTGTTTAAGATAACATCACCTTCTTACAAATAGGAAACTTGACATGAGAACCAACTAAACAACTAACACTAATCTACGAAAGCAAACAACAACAACTAAGTAAAGCGAACAACTACCAACAACTAAGCTAAGAAAAAGACAACAACAAGCAATCAAGCAATCTGAAAGAAAACTACTCCAATCAAACCAAGCAAACAAAGCAAAACTACTCTAATCATTTGGAAATTCATAATCATCAAATTCAAAAAATTTCCAATCAAGATCATGGAAAGATACAACCTGGTGTTCTTCATCATTAAAATCAAGGAGAGATACAACCTGATGGTCTTTGTCTGGACGTAAAAATTCATGCTTGTCGACTATCGATATGTCCAGAGGTCAAAGTTGGTGATGGATCATACCACTTGCATTCACAACATGCATTAGATCTTCTTGAATCGTCAACAGTGGGCTTAGCACCGACTCGAATTGCTTGTCAAATTTGATCTTCATTTCATCAACTTGGTCATCTTGGGATGACTTTGGTAGGAACTCTTATTGTATTTGATCCATGGGAGCATCAAGCACCCCTCCGAATTGTTGTTCATTTGATAGGTCTTCGATGAAGGCTTGGAGTGCTTCTTGCAATGCATCCAGTTGACTATCTTCCAACAACTCTTTCTATACTTCGTGTAACTCACTTTCAAGGATCTCCCTATGTAGCATGAATGAATGTTCCTCAAGGAATTCAACTTCTTGCAATGAACTCGAGTTATTTTCTTCTTTGATGGGGGAGTCAACATCTTGTTCATCACTGGCCTTCATTTGAATATCCTCTATTTCCTTTTCAACTTCAGCAGGCTCTTCAATGATGGCTTGGAGTGCTTCTTCTGACCTTAATTGTTCCTTCACTTAATGAATGGCTTCTTGACAAGATGAACATGTGAGTTTTGAATGAGCTATGTTATGAATTCTGTACCAACCATGTGGAATCAACATTTCTTTTGCCGGTAGGTCCTTCTCAATGCTCAGTGTTTTCTTGATCATTTCCTTGAAGCTTGTGAAGACCTCTCTTTTGTCAAACAACACTTCAGGAAGTACCTTTGTGGGAACAATCGGATCATGTACCTATGAAAAAGAAAATTTCCCTTGCAATTCTAATTCCATCCTTGATAAAAATGTCATGCAGTATAACTCCTCGTGTCCATTAATGTCATGAATTCTACATGCTTTCCTTGATGCAAAGTCACTCAAACTCTTAGGATGAAGTTGTGCATTCAAAGTCAACCAAAGCTGAAGAATATCATTTTGAGAATGATCCACCTTCAACTACCTTGAAATTTTTGAGAAATCCATGTCTTTATACTTTTGGTATTTTCAATTTTTTACTCCTTTTGTATTTTTGCTTTTCTACTTTTCTTTTTGCATTTTCTGGGATATAAGAGAGATCTCAAAATCTTGAATCTTTTTGTCAAAGCTCACTTCAAACTTCAATCCACCATTTCAGAGTATCTAGTTGCTCTTGAAATGAAGAATATCCATATTCATGCCCTCCTTCTAGCACCAAAAATGTTGATTATTTTTTGACAAGTCAACAATAGAGTAAAATACTGAGTATCCAACTCTCTCTTGAATAATGCTTCTCGAATGTTAAAAAAAGTGATCAATCGAGATAACTCCAAGGTTCCTGTTCTTATGATTTGTGATCGATGAACTCAGGGAATACATGTGATCTTGTTGATTATCACAAAGGGACTTACGCTGACTTCTTCATACTTCATTTAGCTTATCTCTCCTTACAATGTGGATGAAGTATTCATGATTTATCAATGATAAAAAAAAGGGAAAAAGATAAGGTTTATGGATCTAATCTAAGGTCAATGAAGCAATGATGATGCATGAATAGACTAACTCCTTAATAAACCTATCTCCACTTTGCCAAGGGTGCCTACAACTACATGGAGTTGGTGCAATCTGCTAAGGTAAACAAATGGTTTTCAAATCATGAAGGCTCATATAACCACCCATTGAATGGCATAGCTCAAACAAGCATCCATAACCAAACTTAAGCAAATGATGAGGCTCATACTAGATTTACACAACACTTCACTAGCGATGAATGTTAAAAGCATGGGCTAGGAATTGATCAAATATTCAATACAACACACATAAAATCAATGAACTTCTAATCTACTTCTAATCTACTTTGAAACATCTCTTCATTCCATCAAGATACAGGAAACCATGTTAATCCACAAGACAACACTTAACACCAAATGAATTCCAATGTATTTGCATTAATCTTGAGAAATATTTACAACAACTTCAAGTCCTCTCAGAGAATTTCAAGAGTCTCTTCTATTCTATTGCCTACAATCTAATAATTTACAAATGAGGCAACAAGCCCTTTATATAGAGGTCCAGGATTACAATGAGTGGCTTAGATCAATTTAGATAGCCAAGGGCTCAGATCATGCCACCTCAGTAGGTATTTACAACAACTTGCTATTTTTAATACATAAGCGAGGCAATGCAGGCACATTTTCTAAGAAGATAAGGATAAGATAGAATCTTTTAGATTATCTTCCACATGGGCATCCTCTTTGTCTTCTTTCTTGTTGTAGATACATTGAATGTGGCTAAATGATGTGGTCAATTATGATTGGACTAATAATAGGTACATGCCACATAGGTGTCATCTCAATAAACTTATGGATTTCAACTATTTATTCACTTTTCTCTGTGGGCATATTCCCAAATTGTATCATCTTGTATGATGTCTTTGATGTGATTGCTTGAGCTTGAATGTTTGGGAATACTTTGTTGATCTTGCCATGTTCATCTTCTTGTAAACTGGATGTGTATGATAGATGTTTCTCACTTTCTTAACACTAGGATTCTCCTTCTGCAGGGTATATGTTGATCCTCTTTCGGTGCATCTTGATAGAGAGTAGTAGGAGATGATGATGATGATGCTTCCTTCTTGATATGTAGAGTAGATGACTTCTCAAAGAGACTTGAATGTACCAGAGGAACTTGAATCTTTATAGATGAATGTCTTTGCTCGATGATGCAAATGATGAAGAGTGTTGGTATGTTGGACTTGAAGTGATAACTTGGAGCAGCTATCTTCTATCTTCACTTCACTCCTAGCATAAAGGTGGTTCAAGCTTTTACTTCTTCGATGACTCCTTAGCTCAATCCTCACTCTTGCAACACAAACAAAGAAGCAACATCAATCCTTTTGATAAACACTTGATTTCATATCACATAAGAATCATTTCATGCATTTCTAACTTATGTGCATTAGATGAGAAATTTGATCTTCGCTAGAAAGCAATCGTAAAATTCAAATTAAGCATTATATATGGATGAGGCATTGGATGCCAATTTCACTCCTTCCATAGAAACCTTCATAAAACTTGAATTTAATCTCCATCCAAAGTGGCGCACTGGTTGACAATTTCATGCTCTGGTTAAAATTTCACTTTTAAATCACTATTTTTTACTCCTTGTTCTAGGTGCATTAGATGAGGTTTTTCGTTTCTTCTTTGTTTTGGCACACTAGATGGGCACATTAGATGATGATTTTGGATCTCCATTGAAACTTCACTTCAAAATATAATTACCCCTCCCTTGATGATGGCGCATCACATGTGGCGCAATGAATGAGGAACTTGATCTTTGCTTGGATGCTCTTGCAATCATCCTCATCTAATTGTGGCGCACTGGTTGAGGATTTTAATTTCTGGTTGATTAATCACTTGAAACTTGAAACTCATATCATCTTGATATGGCACCTAGGCTTACCACTTTGTCTTTCACTTTAAGGATGCATTTGATAAACATTCCACCCAAGGCGCATCAGATGACAACTTTGATCTTCCCTTGAAGTTTCATCTTATGTAAACTACATCAACCTTCTTGATCTAGGTGCAGTAGATAAGTATTTTGAATCTTCTTGAAACTTGTCTAAAATTTGCAATCTATACCACTTCATTCAAGTGCATTGGATAAGGATCTTGGACTTCTCTTAAATTTGTATCTTAAAACTTATTGTTGATTCCTAGATGAAGGCGTATTAGTTCTGTCACAATAGATCATGATTTTGGATCCTCTTTTGAAAGCCTCTGAATTCTCAACAAGATTGCCACCTCTTTTGTCACATTGGATGCTGATTTTGATCCTTCATTTGAAAGTCTCTTATAAAACTTGAATTCATCTTTCTTCAAATGTGGCCCACCAGATCAGGCACACCAAATCAGCATTCTAAATCTTCTTGAAATGTATCAAATTCTGAACTTAAACCCCCTTTTAAAGATGGCACAATGGATGAGGTTTTTATCTTCCACTTGAAACCTTCATAAATCTTCCATTTAACCTCACTTATGAGTGGCACATTAGATGGAGGTTTTAAATCATCGTAACACTGGTGCATTGGACATCAACTTTGATCTCCCTTTGATTTGCACCAAGGTGGCGCAGTAGATGCACATGTTGAATCCTCTTGATGGAATGTTTATAACACTTGACTTCATCCTCATTAATTGTGGTGCATTAGATTGGGCGCACTAGTAAAGGATTTTGATCTCTTCTCAAAAGTCTCTTGAAATTCTACATTCTTATCCCTTGGTGCATTGCATTGAGGTTTTAGATCCTCCATTGAATGCTCTCAAAACCTTAATTTTATCATCTTTCATAAGGGTGCATTGATTCAAGCACATGAGATGAGGATTTTGGTTCCTCTTGAAAGTTGCAACTCCATCATCAAAATAATCTTCCTCACCTTAGTCGCATTGGATCATGATTTTAATATCTTCTTCAAATTACACTTAAAACTTCACTCCAACCTTGGTGCAATGGATGGGTCGCATTGGATCCACATTTTGATATCTGGTTGAGAGTGGTGCACTAGATTAGGATTTTGTGCTCCTCTCATGTCTTGGCACAGTGTATGGGAATTTTGATCTCCCTTCAGTACTTAGCCATTTTTTCAACTTTCTCAAGGTAATGTATATTGAAAAATATATTTAAGTATAAGAAATGAATTTCTTATACTTTAAATATTTTTCAATATACCTTTCAGGATGTTTGAGATAGGTCTCAAATCCACTGGATTTAACACGTAGAATCTAGAATTTGGGGGATCCACCAAATTTCAGACTTAGTCAAATTTTTAGGATATCAGGATATCAGACTTAGTCATTTTCAGGATCTCAAACATGCATCAGGATATTATGATTTCTACCACAAGGCTATAGACTCAAACACCACTTACTTCATCATACAACCAACCTAAGACATCATCCAAGACTCAAGCAAAGCATCAAAGCTAAAAAAAGGGGGGGGAGGTCCCCATTTGCAATGGGGTGATGTGTGATTAGGTCACAACACACAATATATAGCTTTGAAGTACCTTAAAGAACAAAATCCTAAGACTAAAACGTCATATTATGATTCACTACTTTCCTAGGCATCTATTACGTGATTATATACCATCTACCGATCATAAGAGTCCTCCGCATTGGTCAAACAGATTACAAACTCCAATGAAAGAGATGTAATGTGTGTACATGGATAGATTGGACCTAAACTTATGTGAATCCTCCACAAGTGAATGAATCCACGTGTAGTTATTAGGGAAGGTCACCCACATCCCAAAGCATCTTAAATGATGTGTAATTTAGATCCACAAGTCGTGAACATGCTCTGCAAGTATTCTCCTTTAGCTATCTTGCCTAAGACTCTCTGAATGCTCTGCTATGAGAAAATAGTTGTTCTTCTAATAGCAATATCTTTCTGGAAACTGATCCAAATGATCTAAAATTTGGATATGATGTGCATGAAGATGTCTAGATGTTAAGTCCATCTCTAGAAGGTCTGAAACAAAACTACATTAGAATATGGATGAAAATACAAAAACTGCTCCTGATTGAACTAACTGTACTGGACTAGGAAAATGAAAGAAACAAAATGAAATGCAAATACTTTTGGTTGATACAATATTTCTCTTGAATTAGGGATTCCCTTACATTAATATACAAGTCAATCAAATTAAGACTAAGGGTACAAATCATGTGTGCTCAATTTAATTTTAGCCAGTGCTTCTAGGTTGCAACAATGATAGTCCATGCTCATAAATGGAACTAGGTCAACCTAAAGAGAATTTAGAAGCTTCTCCCACTCTTTGTCCAAGGGTGGATTGATCATCTATAAGAGTCTAAAGTGGCACTCTTGTTTAATGGTGCATTCATAGGATACCTCCTATGCTTGAGCCATAAATGTTTGTACAAGGACCTGAAGCTCTATCAATGTCTTGAAAACTAAGTGAACTTCTTTGATAAAAAGAGCTAAGGACCACATGTTGAATATAGTTTATTCTTGGCTCTTCTCATTCACTAGTTCTAGAAATGTGGCTCTTCTCATTCACAAGGCTTAGGTGATGTGGCCTCCATTTTATCCTTGTAATATGATCTTCACAAGACCTTGATGTGGTAAAGGGAAGCCACTAACTATTTGAGCTATTTAATTTGGACCTTTAACATCTTGACCTCCATTGATTCTTCTATTATATTCTTTAGGTCAACCTCCTTTTCTCTTAGGCCCTTGAGTGTCTAGTCCTAGGTGTCCACTTAATTATTTAGTTTTTCTATCTCATAATCTTCACTAGAGGCCTTTTCCTTTAGTGATCCTATTTCAATAGTATTGGCACTAGTTTTAGCCTTTTCATATTTAATTATACCTCCAAGTTGTCCACTTGATTTCATAATACATTCTTGGTGGTTGTCTTAGTTACCATCTATCTTTTCCCTAGTGCCAACTCTATTCTTGCTTTAGTCAATTTCATTTTAATCTCTAGGAGTTGCTTCTACCTATGTATCTTTAGCTTCAATGGCTTTCTCTACAAGTTTGGTGACATAGCCTTCTAATGCCTTTATTTTCACTTCAAATGCGTTAAGTATGTACAAATTTTCAAAGTCTGAAGCACTTTATGTATAGCTTTTCTAACTATCTCTCTCTCTCGCGCCATCTCTATCTCTCTATCTCTTCCTCTTTTCTCCCTAGACCTATATATCTATATATTTCTCCCTCTATCTTTTAATATCTCTATCCTCCCTCTTTCTATCTCTCTCCCTCTCTAAAGCCTTTCAACAAATCCATTTTGTGCATATCCTGCAACCATGGTATTCCAGGAGAATGAAGATGCTACTACTATTCTTGACAGTTGGGAGACTATTGAGGATGCCACCCCTAGGGAATTTTGGGGGAAATCAGATGATAAAGATCTTCCACCCTCTACTAGTGTTGATCTTGTTGCTTAGTGTTTTGTATGTCTTTCAATGTTAGACATTATGTTTTTATTGCATTTTGAGGCTGTGACATATTTTTTATTCACCTTTTGAGGCTATGAATGCGTGGGTGTGACTTTTTACCACCCTACTTTTTTTTGTGTGTGAATGTGTACTATTTATTCCTTTAATATAATTTAAATAGGATGTACTATTTATTCATTAAAAAAAATTCCTAAGGGTTTTGATTATGAGTACAGTGATATTTCTAATTGCTAAGGGAAGATAAATAGCTAAAATTTCTATATTGTCAGGTCCAAAAGATTCTAAAGACATAAAGAGCTAAAGAATAGGTCCCTAGATTAGGGACATCTTGATGGAATCCTAGACTCTATCTATCTATCCTAGGGTTGGTTGAACATCTCTATACTTTGTTCTGGGATTAAGGGGATGTAGTGGGATGGTCACTGAGGCTTGGTCACAATTTTGTGTTTCCTTGGATTAACTTGTTCATATTTTAGAATGTTTTTTCATGAGACAAACTTAAAAACAAGATTTAAATGATTTTGCTTGTTTCATTGTCGTTGGAAAAGTACCACTGTTATCTGTTGCTTTTGTTCCATGTAGTGTTCGATGTTGATATTGCATATTTCTATGTGTTTTATAGGATATAAAATTGCGAGGAGGTGGCAAACAATTCAACATTAAGAATTCACAATGGGAATTGCTCCAATCACACATTTCATACCGACTATCATATTCACTACGTGTAAGTATGACAACCTTTTTGATATTGTTATATGCAGGAATATATATATTTTAATTCGTCAAGGTTACATCACATACTGTTAAGCTAAAGTATACATGGATTGAGTGAATATGTCCTTGTCTTATTATCAGGCCTATGCATCTATCCTTTATTTAAGGATGCCATCAAATTTCAAGATTATTTTGAGGGGGGTAATGGTTGAACATCACAGCATAGCTAATGATCTGAAATTTTCGAAAGTAGTAACTTACAAGCCACAATTTGGTGCTGGTATGAAAGAGGTAAAGAGGAATTTCTATTCTTTTGTACTTTGAGATGGCTGTTTGTATTTCATGTCATGAATAATAATGCTACTACTCTTCCTCGTCATTTTTGTTTTCCAAAGCACATTTACTAAAGAAGTACTTGTAACATATACATGATAAGAATGTGACCTTTTATGGATGTGCATTTTGTTGTCATTTTGATGTTCTTTCCACAAGATTAGATGAAAATTAATACATTTATGGCTGCAGTTCTATTCTAATGCCTTTGTCATGTAGAGTTGTTGTGAATTTATCTGATGGATTTTTATAATATGTACATGGAGATCTGATTGATGTATCTAATTCAATTATATGCAGGTAGTAGTTCGAGCAACCATAGGATTTACAAAAGAAGCTCCCTTTCTTGATATTGAAGGTTTCAATGTTTATCACAAGAATCGACTTATCATGGTTAGTAAAGAGCACCTTTACTTTAAAACAAACAATATGCATGTTCCATAAAATATTGGGGATAATTTGATAAACAGGAAAGAAATCTTTTCCATTTTAGACACTATATTTCTTCATTGTTTCTATTAGTCGGTAGTCATATGTAGCCCTTATTTGCTTCCACTATCAAATACCTGTCAAATTTACGTTTACTTTTGTTTTGAATATTGTTATCTAGTATTGTTGAGATTTACTGATAAATTTTATTCCTTTTTGTTAATGCTTTCTTACATAGCCCTTTTGGAAGCTTTGGCAAGGTAATAGGAGTAGAGAAAGAGGTATCATAGGTATGTATTTAAACTCTATTTAACCCTCTTCCAATGTGATGTAAGTGAGCAAGATCTGTAGTAACATTATATTGAAAAATGAAAGGGCATATTATGGACGGAAGATTGTGCTAAAATTGATTATTTTGGTAATGTGATTATAACCCATTTCTGCATATTGTAAATTTTAATGTGTATAACAGGTGTTCTTGAGGCAAACTTCATTGCGCCTGCACATGATAAACAGGACTTTGAAAGAACTGCAATCCTACTTCGGTTAGAAGCAAAACTGAAACAGATGACTCATAATTATTGGTATGTCATGATTATTTTTAAAATTATGGGTTGAAGTACTTCTCTAACACAATAATTTAATACTTATAGTGCATAATATTTCCACAAAGTCACGTTCTTCACAGCAGCTGGAGTCTTCCCTGTTGGTATTATTTGTTTGTTGTTACTGAAGTTCGAGTCCAGTTTTCTAATTTTGATTTTAATCAGGCGGCTACATTAGTGAACTTTCAAATATCTTATACATGTCAAGAGGTCGCACTATCATGAAATATTAGGAATTATATTTTAAGTTTGTAATATGAAGAAAAGTGGACTGGGACACCTCCTCGTACTTATCTTAGGGGGATAA
Source organism: Cunninghamia lanceolata (assembly GCA_027924645.1). NCBI lineage: Eukaryota > Viridiplantae > Streptophyta > Pinopsida > Cupressales > Cupressaceae > Cunninghamia > Cunninghamia lanceolata. The sequence goes on along the minus strand of BSBN01001670.1, from coordinate 566,562 downwards.
AGGGAGTACGCTCCCCCTCCCTTTCCATCTCTCCTTCCCCTAAATCCCAATTCTGGTTTCTTTATAAAAATATTGACACAGGATCTTCTTGAAGAAACTTTTGAGATGTCCCCTTTTAATGTATATTTAATTACGTACAAGATTTGAAGTTATACATCAGAAAGAGTAGAGGGAAGTGTACACAAGGAATCACGCAACTGTGAGTCTGTGCAGTCAACGTAATGCAGAAATAACCAGTAAAGGGCTGCTGTATGGTTTGAGGTTGGTAAACCATAAAATCCTCAAACCAGCTTCCGAACTACAAAAGAATCCTTAATTGGAGAGACAATGAATTGACAGAACTACAAGAGGTCACTTGGGTGGTTAGGACACCTACCTCAGACGGCATACTATCGTTTTGATGAGTTTGAACTTTGAGTTTTAAAGACTTGTGGATTATGAACGTTTATGGTCCTTCAGGAGCAAACCAGAAATCCCATCTCTGGTCACACTTGTCAAAGCTCTTGCAAATGTTAAGAAATGAGGTGGTCATTCTGGGCGGTGACTTCAACGTGTTTTTGGACGGGTCAGAAAAACAAGGTGGCTCTTCGAGGTCTTCTCAATTGATATCAAATTTTGGGGCCTTTGTTAACACTTGTTGCTTACAAGATTGTAGGTCGTCCAATGGGATCTTCACATGGTCAAATAGAAGAAATGATGGTTCAGGAGTAGTAGAAAGGTTGGACAGGTTTCTTCTCTCTTCACAGTGTATTCTAGGAAACTTGAGCTTCTTTTCCTCTATCCTCCCATTTACAGGTTCTGACCACTTCCCGGTGAGCCTTTCTTTTGGAGGATCTCAAAAAGGTATGAGAATTTTTTTCCGGTTCCAAGAAATGTGGTTTAGGGGCCCTGATTTCATTCCCAATCTTCAAATTTGGTGGAAGCCAGCTCCTTTTGTAAAATGTTCTAGAATGTTTCAATTAGCCAAAAAATTAGAATTTGTTAAAAAGAAGATTCTAGAATGGAATAAGTCCCACTTCAAGAACATTTTTTCAGAGAAGAAAAGAATTTTAAGTGATCTATCACTAATTGAAGAAGAAATATTTCAAGGGGGGATGAACCAAGACTCTTTTCAAACAGATAAACTCCTCTGCTCTTAGCTTGAAGAGGTTTTATTGAGAAAAGAAATCTTCTGATGTCAAAAATCTAGATAAACCTGGTTGAAAGAGGGTGATAGAAATACTTCCTATTCTCACTTGTCAACTAAAGCTCGCAAGCAGAGTTCTAGGATTCACTGCATTAAGAAGGATGGCAGTTCATTTGTTCAGAACTTGGAAGAGATAAAAGAAGAGGCACAGTCTTTCTTCAAGCATCTTCTTTCCTCAAGCATTTCTCACTCTAGGATAGATTTCAACAACTTCAACCTCCCTAAGAAACTTTCAGAAGAAGATAATCAAGAGCTTCAAAAGGATTTTATGGTAGAGGAAATAAAAGCTGTGGTTTTTTCTCTAAATGGGGATAAAGCTCTAGGTCCAACGGTTGGTCAGGCCTGTTTTTTCAAAAGTGCTGGGATTTTGTCGGTCAAGATGTTTTTCTAGCAGTCGAGGAGTCCATGAAGATTGGCAATGTTCTCAAGGAGTTTAATCGCACCTGGCTAGTTTTGATACCAAAGGTATGCTCGCCATCTTCTTTTGAAGAATTCAGCTGATCTCACTTTGCAATTTCATTTACAAGGTCATTTCTAAAGTGGCAGCATTGAGATTGGCATCCATTCTCCCACAAATCATCTCAGATGGACAAGGAGGTTTTGTGCCTAGGAAGAGACAACAGAAGGAGCAATTCTTGCTCGCAAAATCCTACACTCAATCAACAGAGAAAGGTTACCCAGTATGGTGTTAAAGTTGGACATGTCCAAGGCATATGACAGGGTCGAATGGGACTTTCTCCATTTTGTTCTATCCTCTCTTGGCTTTTCTACGCGCTGGTTAAAATGGGTCTTTTCTAGGATCAGAGGAGTAAATAGTTCAGTTCTGATTAATGGCAGTGAATCCCCCTATTTCCAAACTTCAAGGGTTTAAGACAAGGAGATCCCATATCCCTTTATCTCTTTATTCTGATGATTGAAGCACTAATTTGGTTGATAAGACAAGCAAACAGTAACATAATTTGGAAAGGAATAAAGGCTAAAGCTTTCAGCATCCCTGTGACTCATGCTCTTTTTGCTGATGATACCATTATTTTTGGTAAAGCCAGTACGAGAGAGGCTCTATCCATCAAAACAACGCTGACTTTATATTGTGAATCTTCTGGCCAAATGATAAATCCTTTGAAGTCCAAAATTTACCTATTCAACATCCCACAAGATCAGCTTCTAGGTTTTTCAAATCTTTTTAATTTCAAATTGGAATCTTTGCCGGGAAAATATCTAGGATTACCTCTCTTCAATGGACGACAGACAAAAAGCTTATGGAGAGGAGTATTGGATAACTTATCACACAAGATACAAGCTTGGAAAGGAGGATGGCTCTCTCTAGCTGGTAGACTCATGCTACTCAAATCAGTCCTAACAGAAGTTCCAATTTATATGATGTCTTCTCTCCAAACTCCCAAAGGTATTCTAGGTGAAATTGACAAAATTTGCAAGAGATTCCTTTGGCAAGGAACTTCAGACACAAAAAAGATTCATCTTATTGCATGGGACAAGATATGCTCCCCGAAATCCCAAGGGGGAGCAGGTGTTATTAATCTGGAAATGCAAAACTTAGCATTGGGAGCAAAATTGGCATGGAAGATGTACAAGCATCCACATTTGAATTGGGTCAAGATGCTTCAGAAAAGTATTTGGATAGCAAGGCTCCAGAAACAATTTTTACGATTTCTAATCCTCCAAAGGGCTCCTCCATGTGGACTTTTATTATCAAGTTTAGGCAGGTTATTCTTCCCAAGCTATCATGGATAGTTCACAATGGGCAAAAAACATCCTTTTGGGATGACCGATAGAATGGCTATCCAAAAATTTCTTCTCTAGGAAATTTTAGGGAGGCAATGGCCTATCTAAAAAGATTTTGGGCTGAAAAAGTATGCTCATACTTCACGGTGGACTCAAGTTCAATTCCAATGAAGGCAAGTTGGAAGAGTTTCGAGAACTGCAACTTTCCTCTTGATCAGAAAATGGCCCTTTCTAGGATATTAAAGGATCGTCCTATCTTCCTCTCATCTCAAGAGGATGAACTTAGTTGGACAGGTGACAATTCGGGGAGATACAAGGCCCATTCAGGATATCAATCCCTATCAGCAAGGGCCAAAGTGGATTGGCCCTTCTATCTCTATTGGGCAGATCCAATTCTCCTAAGAGCAGGAACTTTCACATGGCTAGCAGTGAACAACAGGATTCTTACTGGGGATAGAATAGAAAAACTTTCCTTAGGTTCAAATTTCAATTGTGTGTTTTGCCAAGATGAAAAAGAATCAGTAGACCATCGTCTCATACGATGTAATTTCAGTCACCAATGCTGGAAACATATTATGCAGATTTTGAACTGGTCATCCCCTTATCAGGCACATTGAGGGATTGGATAAAAAGTTGGCCACTTCTGAATAAGGATGCTTATTTCCATGATTTGTGGGCAATATGCCCCTTTGTGTTAGTCTGGACCCTTTCGAAGGAGAGAAATTGTAGAATCTTTCGGAATTCTGCAAGGTCTTTTTCAGAAGTTTGTAATGAGATGGAATCTCTAGTGGTGGAAACAACTCTTGCAAAATTAAGACAGTGGATTCCAAAGAAGTCAAAATGGACCAGCTGGGATGCTCTAATGTCCAAAAAATGGAAAGGCTTACAAAACCTCACACAAAGTACATTCCTTCAAGCTCCTAGCTCAAATATTGACAGAGCCTCAGTCAAATGGATTCCGCGCTACCTACCCCTTTGTTAAAATCAATTTCGATGGAGCGAGTAGAGGTAAACCTGGGACTTCGGCCCTGGGATGTGTTATCAGAAATTATGAAGGAAAACTGTTATCAGCAAAGGCCGCTAAACTCCCAGAAGGAACCAATAACAGAGTAGAAGCTTTGGCCCTTTTGAATGCTATCCAATTAGCTCAATCAAAGGGATATAAAGAAATTTCCTTAGAAGGGGATTCATTGGTAATCATTTCAGCTTTCCAATCTGGGAAGGTAGAGAACTGGTATATCAAATACATTTTAGACCAAGTTAGGGAGGCTTTGAGTTCTTTTGATGCATTCGATATCTTTCGTTGTTACAGAGAGGGAAATAAGGTGGCGGACTGGCTGGCAAATTATGCCCTTGATCATACAGAAGAAATAATTTATTTTAATTCAGATCTTCATGAAGGTCTAGAAGCCTTAAAGTTTCTGTTGGCACAGGATGTAGGTTGCCCCTCTTTTCACAACAATCCAAATATAGGAGCTTCATAAGACTTGCTTCTAGTATCCCTTCAGGCTTTGGCTTGCTAGGGATGGGGCGGGTGGGCGGACTAGAGAAAGACACGGGGTCCTCAAATTCCTCTAATGACATGACTTCCACATGGACTCTTGCGATGTCTTCTGTTTTTTTGTTGTCTCGCCCGCTACCTTCCTCACCACCCCCAAGGCGTCTTCCAACTGGCGGCACCTACTCCCTCCTCAATTTATTTCTCCCAATGGTTAAATGCATTAAATGAGGCCTTTACCTTCGATCCAAGTGGATTTCCTTGGTATTTCCTTCTACGTCACACGTCCTTCGTCCTCGTTTTTTGTCCAACGTTCCCCTTGCCACATTATCCCTCCCTGACATGGCAACTCAGATATCCAGGTCCCTCGCTTTTGTCTAACAATTCACCTCTCAAGCTCCAATGCGCTGCCACCGCTCGGTACGATCGCCTCTTTGCAGAAGTCTATTAAATGTAGGGGACGAAGCGGCCTTCAGTACGGGGGATGAATGTTGTCATCCATTCATGTCTATTCAATTGCAGCATTCATTTCGCAATTAATCCAGGAGGTTTCTTTTTTGCCTTTTTGAATTCATCTCTTCCTCATTTGCGATATCCTCCACTTCTCTCTTCCTCTGTGTTCATCTGGTTTTTACTTGTGTTTTCGAGTAGCGTCCATATTGTTACAGGGCTTGCTTCCATGGAGGGCGAGGTTACAAACCTTCCAATCTTCTTTCCTCCCTTTCAGTGGGAGACGACAATTGAAGGGAGTGTGGGAATTGTGGACCTGAATACTGTCTTTCAGCTTGATTGTAGGCTTGTCCAATTTGCAGTTAAGACGATTTGCAATCAGAGGTGGCTGCAAGGAGCTCCAGAGAGGGAGATAAAATGGTCTGAGGTTGTGTGCGTTTTTCTTTCAAATCTCATGGATATAGTGCAGGATGCTCATTTCATTCTCCCCATAGCGATGGGTGTCATCAATCGTAGCTTGTTCAACGTGGAGAGGTGGAATGAAGCGATGGCTAACTATGACATCATGGTGGGTGACAATTGGGTTGGTCTGTTTCCTGCAGAAAAGCTCCACACCAGAAGGTCTTATGAATGCATATATAGGAAGATGCAGCATGGTCTTAGCTGCGGGTGTATCTGCTTGCTGGAGAGAGCCCTCAAAGGGCACGCCCATTCTGTGCCAAAGGCGGTTAGACAGAGGTGTAAGGATCTCTTCTTAGCAATAAGGTTCCTCTGTTTTCACGCAGCTGATCTGGCTCCACGCCATCGCAGACTCTCTGAAGAAGTCAAGGATGCATCAGAAGCGGAGGCAGAGGAACCCCCAGACCAGATAGACGACGAAGAGATGGCTGCAGTGGAGAGCGGTGTCCTGGGAGCGGTGGCTGGTGTCTGAGGATTAAAGTTGTTTCCAGTGTTTTGTGTGACGGGTGACGTTTGGTAGCGTATGATTTTTTTTGGTGTTAGTCTTCTGTAGTTTTCGGTTTTATGCTTTTTGAGCAGATTTTCTTTATATCTGCTATGAGGGGTGAGGAAATACTGATCCCCCCTCTTAATGTATCTACCTTATTAGTCATATTATCAATATAGTTATAGTCTGGGGCTACACCCCTTATATTTAAAAAAAAAAAAACAATTATGCTTTCTTTGATGATTAATTAGGTATAAGAATGGATTAGATTAGTTGGATGCATTAACATATATTTTTGTTTCTTCGATAGTGGTTAAAATCATGTTAATATTTGTAAACGAGGATGTCTATAGACTTCTTGTTTGACATGTGGTTTTCAGTTTTTTAAACTTTTGCATAGGATTGTTGCTTAAGTTTCTGATTTTTCTTGTGTATATTTGTTTGTACCATGCAGGAAAGAAAATTGTGGATTACTAGGATATCAAGCAAGTAGAGCCAGAGCTAATAATCGTCAAAGTGATTCACATTCAATCGAAAATGCTCAACCATTAGCAAGCAGCAATCCACAAAATGATTTCTCTCCAATCCAGAATCCTCTCCCATTAGCAATATTTGCTTCTGGCCTTTTGCCTCAGCAAATTAGCAGACCAGACTTGCCCGTCTCAACAGTTCCTGGTAGTGATTTTCAGGTACATCTCATATGCTCAATGACTACAATTCCCTGAATAATTGCACTGGAATTTGCATTTGACTGATATATGGAAGACATCTAGGTAACGTGATAATTGATTACATTCCCATTGGTGGCGGATTTGAAGCTTCTAGGCCCTGTAATCGTTATCCTATGCAACCTAGTTACCATAAAACTGAAAAAATTAAAACATACTATGCCATTAGCACAGCTGTATTTTTATGTCGAAGCACATCTCTTAGGTGGTAATAGGAGATGTCATGTTTCCTTCTATCCTCCTAAAGCAGGGATAGACACTACTAATTCTATCAAAAGTGATTTGTAGTGATGTTTCTAAAAATTGCTAGACATTATTAAATTAGGTAAGAGGCCTGAACTAGGACTTTTTTTGGCAGCTCATAGAATGGCATGGGAAATACTTACATGCGATTCTGAAGAAATTAAGAGACATTTCTACCAGTTTCTCTTATCTTCTTGTTTGAAATTTGTAGAAATTGTCATCCTCTTTCCTATTAATCTCGCAGACATAGACCAGCATATTGAATTTAAGAGAATTTTTTTTTACAAGGTCATTTTTGAACGATTCACTTTCTATAAGATATACTAGAATAGGCAATAGCTTTGCATGGCCCACCTTTTCTAACTAAAATGCTCAATAACTGTATCCCATAATACTTCAAATGGATTTATGTTCGGAACAGGAAAAAAGGTGAAAGTTAAAAAGCTACCCAAATTATGGTCAAATACAAATGTTTGTTATAATTCAAACTGCTGGCATTGAGATCTGTTCGTTTTATATCATCAAATTGAAAACAGATAGCTAGTATAAGAGACTACGTGAAAACATAAAAATTTGCATATGTAGTTTTTTATATCCTGGCGTGTCTAACTGTGGGTTTTTGACTGCAGACTGCTGCCAATGGAAAAGAGCTGCAATCAGTGGCAGGACCTTCAAATAGCTTAGTGGAAAAAATATCGGATCAGAACATACAACTATTCATAAGGTAGTCTAAATTAAATTTATTCATAAGATAGTTCTCTTTATTGAGGGTTATTTTGGTTAGTTGCTTAGTTCAGTTATTTTATTCATACTTCTTATCAAGTAAACCGTTTAGCTGCTTAGTTCTGTTAAGTAGCTGTTTAACATTTAGTTTTACTCAATAAATCAGATCTCTCCATGCTTTCGTTGCCAAGTGTTTATTAATTCAGTTAGAGATACTTCTATTCTTCCCTATATTTGCTATACTGGGCTCTCTGTTTCTTTGAAAATTTAGGAGTTGCTTTCCAGCTGAAGGTTCCAGATTATTACTGCTGGACCAATTCTCCAAATTGCTTTAAGAAGTCCCTTCCTTGTCCTATCTAGCCAAGCCTCTATCCTCATTTTTTTCTGATTATGCGCCAGCCCACCATATGTTTGTTTTTCTAAAGAATCAGGCCCACTTCCTACGCTACTCTTCAGTGCTGGAAGAGTTGATCTTCATTTTCCTTGTTTTCTTTGCACATTGAGAACCTAGAGGGAGGCCATGCTTTTGCTATATCGTTTCTTAATAACAAGAAAAGTTTTGGAAACGATATGGTTTGCCTTCTATTCTCTCTTCATTTAGTAATTTGCATGCCTGTATTTAATTCTCTCGAGGTTTGTTTTAAACCTAGAGTTTGTGTGTCCATATCAGTAATCTTGTTGTATTGTTTGGCTGTCATTATTGAAATATCTATTACTTTATTTCACGCATGCATACTCTTTGCTTTCTTGAACAAGATTTATGTTTGAGCTAGCTCATTGCTTGCAAAATATTGATTACCCGTTCAAAGTTGAATTCATCCTTCTGGTTTTCAAAATATTGATATAAGGAAATAATTTTACCATAATTCTGCAGTTTGAAAAGTCTAATGTTATTGATTATTTGGATCAGGTGTGAGAAATCTCGTCAAAGACAGCTGGAGCTAAATCAGAAGGTAAGACCTTGTTGCAATTTTTACTTTTTCTGCCTTTGGTCTAACTTCTTTCTTGGAATGTGTTTGAGAGATAGTTGATTGGAACTGATAGTTCTCAAACTGGAATAACGAGAGTAAGAGTTATACATTATGTGTCTATTGCTTCTGACATTCGTAGCCTTTTTTGTTGAATAGATAAGAAATCTGGAGAGTGAATTGAAGAATGCCAAACACAAATTGATGGTACTTGCATCTAATGTGGATCTTCAGAAGAAGCAAAGACAAGCTGCCTTGTAAGTGTAGGTTGTATAGACCGTTAATTATGCATATGTTGGCGGATGGATAAGATTTTAATTTGAAGTCACATATTCTCGGAAAATAAGTTGCATATCTTCATAGGTTGATGTGCTTATTTTCTGTCCTCTTCTGCTACTCATTAAGGATATTTATTCAATTGTAGGGATGCACAGAGCTGTTGATAAGAGCCTTTGAAGAATCCCGATGGCTGAAGTGAAAACAAAAGAACTTTAAGATTGAAATACATTTAGAATTCTGTGAATTGCAGTCCTTTCCGGGGGAGCAAATTGTTGAAACAGTTTTTGTTTCTAATGCATACGGAAATATTATAAAGGAGTTTTATTCCAACTATTTTGTGTATCCAATTGAAAGGCTTGACTGATAGTTATGAGGATTTAAAGAGTTCACAATGAAATGAAGTGATGACATGAAAGATGCAACACAAATATAATTTTTTTATCTTAGGAAACCCACTAAGTGGTGAAAAACCCACTTAGTAGAGGAAATTGCTCTTTTATTAGTGTATTTTCTAGATGGACAAGTACAAGTGCATTACATTCTTTGGCAAGCCCTTCTATTTCAACTTTCTACCTCTAAGAGATACAATTCTTTAATTTTCCCCCTTTTGATCCAATAGATGGTTTTACACCATACTCTCCCCTTCTCTATGTACTTGTTGTTCAAACACCCCTCTTGTTGAACACCCCTCTTGTTGAATTGAAGGATTCTCTAATGGAATAGAAAATAGAAGAATCTGTTGTTTACTTCACATTCCATTTGGCTTCATATGGGTTGAAACTGTAGGTTGAGGACAAAATTGTAGGTGTGAGATTAACATCCAATTTATAGGGCTGGCCCTAGTTTTTAGCCTTCTACATTGTTGTTTAAATCTAATTTTTATTTTATTTTTTGATTATTTACATATAACATTCTAAGGTTGATTTACATTTAATTAGGGCTTGAGCTTTTATTGCTTGTTCTCTTTAATCCATACCCTCCCACCCTTGCTTACTGTATGTATTATTTCTAGATCATTTACCATGGACACTTATGAACCTTAATCTTATGATCATCTCTATGCACATATCAAAAATTATAAGGTGTTTTCACTCTTTCTTGATTCATATCCTTCAATCCTTGACGATATTGCACCCTTTTTCCACATTGATGATGTTATGTGTTCCATGATTGAGTTAATTTCATGCTTATTTAGCTTTTCATCTTCCATGGCCTTTGTTGGTGCTTTCCCATCCATTCTAGAGGACTTCAATTCATTTGTATACTTGATTCAAGATGATTTTACCCCATTTTGTGATAGATGATGATGATGTATCCCCACCTTCTAGAAATATATCTAGGGATAATATTTTGTGTAATGAGGTTACACATTCATTATCTATTCATGATGTCATTGAGTCTTGTGATGCTATTTTTCATACATCTCTTGATAGTTCCATTTAGATACCATTCGTTTCATGTTCCCTTAATGAAGCATCTCACGAGGAGCCTATGATACTAATCTAAGTGAGCTACCTTCTTTTATACATGATGGTTTTCTTTATGATGATAGTTCTTTAGCATCTCATGTTCATGATAAGACATTGCCTTGTGATACATGACATGACGATATTTGTGCTCTTAGTGTAAAATTAATGCTTAATGATTGATGGTACTAGTGATGCATCTTTACATGTCCAAACATTTTTTCTTACAAACTATGATTACATAGATGATAATCTATTATTGATGAGTGAATTTAGACCTAGTTTAATTACTGAAGCATTAAAATGGTTTAATACATCTTGTATACTAGTTCATTAATGATATTGGCACATGATTTCATTACACATTTTTCTTACCCTAAAGTGATTGAGGGTAGTGTGGATTTGTATTACATCTTTAGAAGCTTGGCCATTCTTTTCACTTGATATTCATATGACTTATTCTTCTCCTCCACTAGGATGTCGTTGGTTTTTCATGCTATACTTGATTTTCCTCGGCATAAATTTTTTGTTATTCCATGCTATACTTGACTCACCTAGGCCTAAGCTTGTATTCTAGGCTATCTCTAATTCACCTAGGCCTAAGCTTGTATTCTATGCTATATCTAATTCACCTAGGCCTAAGCTTGTATTCCACACTATCGTTGATTAACCTAGGCCCAAGCTTCTATTCCATGAGGCACCTATTTCACAAGATTATCATGTAGTTAGTCATACTTTATAAAGGCTAATTATAGGACATAAAACTACATCTAATTAGCCACTCTTGCATCTACTTTCTCCAGCTCCAATCATAGCTCATCTTTTTTCTACCAGTAATATGTCTCTCTATTTATATCCCATCTCAATTTGCTTGCAGCTTAGTGCACTCAAATGCAACTTCCATATAGGCTACTTGAGCTTAGATAACTAGATAAAAATGAATGTAAAACAACTTGTATGTGCATGGTATTTCTCTATCTACTCCATCGGTTCCATGGCCACACCTCTAGTCAAAAACTCCATAGTATCATAAATGTACCTGACCCACTCACCCACCCTACTTGCACATCATGTATCACATGAGTGGGAATTTTATTATATATATCTCATATTATACGTCACATACTTGGTTCTTTGGATACCAAACATCATCTCATTTTATTTGTTGTATTACGGCCACCTCTAGTTCTATCTCTTCCTATCCCATTTCTACAACCTCCTTCCCCACCACCAACAATCTCCTGATGCTAATTTATAGCCATGAGTACCCACCTACTTCCCTTGCACTTCTAGTACTCAAGGGATCTAAGGGTTCTAAACACAACTTCTACCAATAATCTCTCCATAGAAATGATAAACCCACCTCATTAGTTGCAACTATCTCTGCAACATCATCCTTCACATCATCATCATTAGTAGGTGCATGTGTAGTAAATGGTGACAATTGCGTCTCTCCTAGTCTATATAGAAACCTTTGATGTCAACTATATAACGGAGGATCAAGGGTCACATGCTTACTTAACTCAAACTTTTATAACACTAGCTCATAGTGAAATCTCTCTAAAACTATGGTTTTCCTCCTTGGAAATCAATGTGATTGCCTAATCCAGTTGAGTTGCCACCTATCCCCTACCATTCATGCATACCTTTATAAGGTCTCCAAGTTACGACATCTACAACTAATCTATCAAAGATCCTCCACTCCTTCAGGGTATTGAATATATTGGTTAATATCTTTGGTTAGGAGCAATAAACATGTCTTAACACTAGATCTTAAAACTAATATAAATAAAAATGATACTTACTCCGCTAGGAAAATTCTTATGGGAAAAACCCAATCTTAAATGTAGATCTCACTATATTAACTTTGAAAAAGTCTTATAATACAATGATAAGACCACATATGTGATGAATAGTTTCTTCTTACTAATATATTTATTTGTTTACACAAATTTGTATGTAATTTAAATTGAAATAAATTAGACTAAACATACAATTAACATATATACATGTTTTAAAATAAATAAAGATATTTAAATAACATTGCATAAAGTTTATTAGGAATAAAATGCATATTTGTTCTTTTGTTGGACTGGTTGATCTATTCTCTTAGTGATTCTATACAAGGTTTATCAAGTTTTGGCACCCTCTAGGAGGAGTCCATGAAATTAGAAGCATGTGCCCATGCACTATGCCCACACACCATAGCTCTAGTTAGGACAATCTTGGGCATCCTTTGTACCTAGAGTTGGACATACTCTACATGCCCTTCCCCAATATCCAACACTTGATCTTGATTAATCAAACAAGAAATTTTTCACAATACCCAATCACACCCACACTTCATATATATTTATAAGAGTTTTGGGTAGTTATTCAACCAACATACTTGTACATTCAGCAACACCCTTTTATAACAAATAGGATATTACTTATTTTAATAAAACCATTTACATGTAACATTTTATTTTGTGTTTTTCACCTATATAAATAGAAAATATATATTTCTTTCACTCACTGGATTTTGAAAAAAGATTACACCCTCTTTATATTTTCATCCAATATAATAATACATATTATTATCACTTTTGGGTAAAAAGTATGTAACATTTCTCCCCTTGTAAATCACGGCTACCCTCTATCTCCATTCAAAATCAATAATGCTTAGTTAAGTAAATATGGATATTGATGTTTAATATAATTAAAAATTCCCAAGTAGCATTCTTAGTGTCATTGTAAGTCTATTTTATTTTAACTTTATCTATAACTAGTATAGCTATATTTAAAAAAATATATATCTAAAGTACGCCAAGATGGATCCAATGCATCATTTAATTAAATTATTTTAAGTTATAATTGTAATTATTGTGTACATTAATAAATGTAATCAAAATAATATATTAAATTAGAATAATTAAATTTTATTTTTAGTTTTCATAACACATTTAATTTACAAATTATTGACATTATTGTGTGATAATTAATTTTAGAAAATGGTATCATATATTATTACAGTTATAAATACAACATCTATAAATATAGAAACCCAATATTTATAAATTAAGAAGAAAAATTATAATTAGTGTTGATAACACATTTAATTTATAAATTATTGACATTATTGTGTGATAATAAAATTTTAAAAAATGGTATCATATGCATTATTACAATTAGAAGAAGATTTATAAGAAATATTTTGAAATTGAAATTAACATTGAATAGAATGTTTAAATAGTTTGTAAACATTTGTGGATAAATAATGTGCCATTATCTCTTCTTGCAAATGTTCTATTGAGTGTGGCAAGATATAATGTAGTTTTGAAATATTACCCAAATATAGATTTCTAAATGTTTAACTTGTTGCATGAAATGGATTTTTTTATTGTTGTAGAATATTTGAATGTTAAGTTCTATATATTGTTTAACGGTGTTAGTTTTCTATGGGATTTCAAATGTTTGTTTTACTGAGGAACTTCCAATTCCTTCCATTTTTAAGAGGAATTCCAATTCCTTCTATTTTTAAGAGGAATTTGAACCCGATTTTGTATTAACGTTTGTTTGTCTAGTGCGGTTTACAGATTTCTATTAATAATCAGGAGGTTATCATGTCAAACATTAATTAGAATTTTTAAGAAAAATATAACTCTAATTCTAGCTCTAGCCCTAATCCTAATTGTAACTCAAATGTTTTCCTTCATTTAATAACCCTAATCCTAACTCTAACCCTAATCTCAATTCAAACCCTAACCCTAATTATAACCATAACTTGATTCTAACATTAATCATAATTGTATCCCTAACCTTAACCACATTGATAAGTAATCCTAATTCTAATTCTAAACCTAACCCTAATCATAATTTATACGTTGCATAATTTAAGGAGCACTTTAAGTGCAATAATAATACGCAATGCCTAATCTAACCTTCTATAAATAATAACAGTATTGTATCACTTCATAAATGGCTACATAGTGCCCTTACCAATTAAATTTCTCTCTTCATTGATTTAATAAACTATTAGGCTAAAAAAAATTATATCAGCTCTATTTTGTTTTTATGTACCTTAATGCCATTGGATCACTCCTCTCATGTAATTATTGAAATATTTTCAATAATTTAATCTAAATGATACCAAAAACCTTTTTTTTTTTAAAGAATTAATTCCCATAGTTTTAATCCTAGCCTTATTGTAACATTAATCCTAACCCTAACTCTAATTCTAACCCTAATAATAACCTTAATTATGTCCCTAAAACTAATTTTAACCCTAACCCTCACCCCAATACTAACCCCAACAATAACCATAATTGTAACCCTAACTCTAATCCTAAATTTAATCATAACCCTAATACTATCCCTAATCGTAACCTTAATCCTAACCCTAATTCTAACCCTAACGCTCATCCCAATACTAACCCTAACCCTAACTCTAATTGTAACCCTAATTTTAACTCCTAACTCTAATCCTATACGTAATTGTAATTTTATCCATTAGCCTAACCTTAATCCTAACCCTAACCATAACTTTAATCCTAATACTAATGCTAAGCCTAACTCTAATTCTAACCCTAACAATTATCCTAATTGTAACCCTAACTCTTGCCTCAATACTACCCTAATGCTAACCCTAATTTTAAGTCCTAACTCTAATCCTAAATGTAATCGTAATCCTAAATGTCATGCCAACTCTATGCCAACCCTAACTCTAATTCTAACCCTAACTATGATTGTAATCTTAATCCTAATTCCAACCCTAAACCCTAAGCAATTCAAATTTGGTAAAAAAAAAATTTCTGATCTTTTTTCATTTCTATGGCAATTTTTTCAAAACTTTCCCTAACCCTATTTCATACCAAATTTCATTGACATTAGACCATGAAGTAGGTGTATTGAAATTTTGACCATACATTGCTTCAAAGGGGGATGTTTTGATAGTTTAATGATATCCTTGGTTATATGCAAACTCATCTAAGTGTAAATAATCTTCCTATGACTCAATTTTATTTGTAGTACATTCTTAACATGTCTTATAAGAATATCAATTTGTTCCATTTGTCCACCTAATTAAAGATGATACATAGTACTAAAAATTAAACTAATACCAAGTTTAGAGAAAAGAGATTTCTAAAAGGAAGAGATGAATCTAGGGTCTTGATAAAAAATAATATTCTTTGGAAGTTCATGTAATCAAATGATTTTTTAACAAATGGGCAATATCTGTAGTAGTAGATTTTATTTTTATAAGAAACCTCTATACACTCTAGGCATCTTCCCTTTATCCACTTTATCAAAAGAGATTTCCAAAAGGAAGTGATGAATCTAGGGTCTTGATCAAAAACAATATTCTTTGGAAGTCCATGTAATCAAATGATTTCTTTAACAAATGGGCAATATCTATAGTAGTAGATTTTATTTTTATAAGAAACCTCTACACACTCTAGGCACCTTCCCTTTATCCACTTTATCAGTGCCCCACCTCTATTTTATTAACTAGAGAATACTGGTGCCCTCCTTCTATTCCATAGAGCTCTAGGTTTGTCATTTTGGTTAGGATATAGTCATGACCTCTATGTGTATGAGGTAAGCCAGTGATAAACCTATACCAATTGACTCCCATTTGTAGTGAGGATTGGACAAAGGTTGTAAAAGACAAGGTGATTTGTATTGTTCATCCTTCACCTTTTAACAATTTAAGCATTGTTGTACATATGTAAGAATTTTAGATTTCAATTTAGGCCAAAAATAGTTTCTTATGGTTGAAAGATATATTTTTTGAAATTCTGGATGTCCTATTATAGGTGTATCATGGGAATCCTTTAAGATTTGTTGTTTAATGCTAGATAAATAAAAAAATACATAATCTTCCTGTGTAATAGAAAAGCCCATTACTTCTCATCATATAAGATTCAAGCCAGAGATTAAGAAGTACAATTAAATAAACATTTCTTAATCCTTCATAAAGTAGTTGAAAAAAACATCAAAAGGTAATTCAGATTTAAAATCTCTTTAAAATTGACTTCTCAAGAGTTAAAGCATTTACACATAATCTTTTCCTACTCAAAGCATCGACTGCTACATTATTTTTACTTGGAACATATTGAATAATAAAATCATATTATGAGAATAGTTCCATCCATCTCCTTAGCCTCATATTTAATTTGGGGTTGACTACATAAATGTTGCAAACTATGGTGGTTAGTTTTTAAATTAAAGTTGTTTTCCAACAAAGAATGTCACCAAAATTAGAAGGCATGGGCCTCATATTTAATTTGGGGTTGACTACATAAATGTTACAAACTATGGTGGTTAGTTTTTAAATTAAAGTTGTTTTCCAACAAAGAATGTCACCAAAATTAGAAGGCATGGATGATACTAAGTAATTTTGAATCATGGATAAGATAGTTCTTTTCAATAGGTAACAAATTTCTAGATTTATAGAAAACTACTTTGTTTTCGTTCTTTAAGACACCACCTATATGTGTACTACCTGCATTTGTAATTACAACAAAGGGTTTACTAAAATCTAGAATATAGTCCAAGGGGTTGAGCTTAATTGGTTGAAGCATTGGCTTCTCATTATGGAGATCCATGTTCAAATTCCCATAGGGACATTGAATGTAGAATTCTAATTCATGATGCATAAATGCTTATATGAGCAATAAGGCACTTCAAATTTAAAGTTCACATTAGATTTTGCATACAATTTATGTTTTCTTAAGGTTTATAGGGCATGTTCTTTTTCATTATTTGAATAGATCATAAAGGTTTATAGGGTGTATTATTTTTCATTATTTGAATAGATCATAATGTCATCTAGAAAAATGATTATAAACACATATAAATATGTGTATGATGTAGAAATGTGAAATAATAAACATAAATCAATCACAATGAAAATTCCTATTTCACAGTCTACATCACCTCAAAACATGAGAAAAGGAATATCAAAATCAAAGGAAAATAATGATATTTCACAGTCTACATCACCTCAAAACATGAGAAAAGGAATATCAAAATCAAAGGAAAATAATGAAACAATGTTAGTCTACATCACCTCAAAACATGAGAAAAGGAATATCAAAATCAAAGGAAAATAATGATATTTCACAGTCTACATCACCTCAAAACATGAGAAAACGAATATCAAAATCAAAGGAAAATAATGAAACAATGTTACCACAGTAGCCCTTGATGCACCATGACGAATAATGGATAATCCTTTGCTTGTTTTGAGGTGATGTAGATTGTGAAAATAGGAGCTTTCATTATGATTGATTTTCATTTATTATTTCACATTTCTGCATTATACATTTTAATTTTTAAGGGTTAATAAACATTCCTTGTGTGGGTCAAGTGTGTGTGTGTGTGTGTTCTCTCTTATCATGCTGCAAGGTGATCTTGGAGATCAAAAACACCATTTGATTCACTTTGTCACCCTTTATTAGGAGGCTTGCCTTGGAGACACACCCACTCCAAGGGGGTGGATTGGACTCTAGTGAGTGTTTAGATGAAGTATAAAGAGCGGGAGCTGAATCAAAAGACACACCTCTTGGAAGTTAGAATTTTGACATCTGGGCTAAGTTCCCAAGAAATTTATACCTTGGGGAAGTGAAGATGAAGGGTTGGTTTTCCTCTTCTCTTGATTGCTTGACATTGTTTCACTTTCATATCATGGATTTGGGCCTCATGTATCTTGTGTATATCAAGGACTCCCTTAAAGACGTGTACATCCTAGTTTAAGACCTCTTGGCAACACCTGATTGATTAATTAGACTTGTTCATGTGTCTTGTGTGTCTTCATCTATTTCAACAATTAATTTTATCAGTTTTGAAAGTCAAGTTTTCCATTGTGTCTTCTTGTGTGTTTGATAAAATTCTTGCCAAAGCATCAAAACACAAACAAAATTTTCACTAGTATTTTTGTCATAACCTAGTACTTTAGTCAATAATGGAAGAAAAAAACAACAAATAGAGAGATGGAGAGATAAATAGATAGAGAGATAGACAAGGGGAGAGGGGCAAGGGGAGAGAGAGAGAGAGAGAGAGAGAGAGAGAGAGAGGGATAAAGAAAGGGAGGATAGAGGGATATAGGGAGAGTCTCTTTCTACCTATCCTCTATCTCTCTATCTCTCTCCTCCATATATCTCTATCTCTCTATCCTCCATCTATCTCTCTTTCCTTATCTAACTATCTATTTTAAACTCTCCCTCTCCCTCTCGCTATATCTATCACTATCTCCTCTATCTATCTCTCTCCCTCTACCTCTATCTCTCTCCCTCTACCTATCCATTTCTCTATCTCAACCTTCCTCTCTCTCCCCCCTCTCTCTCTCTAGATCATTTGGCTATAGATGCCTAAAATTGGCTAAAAGACAAACCCCAATTACATAAATTATATTTGTGCATATATAGACCTTTGTGTCTATTCAAGTCATATAGTACTAAGGGCATAGATCTTCAATCAAATCATTCCACATACATATTGACCAAGCACAATAGATTAGCATTAAGTACATATCTTGATCAACACACAATTATAGAGAAAAATTGCACTTACAAGAATATTAATTCCATCTGGGATCAATGAATAGGGGAGATGTCATGGTGGATATAAAAGTCAATCAAATTAAGACCAAGGGTACAAATCATGTGTATTCAATTTACTTTTAGCCAATGCCAAGTAGGTTGCAACAAGAATAGTTCATGCTCATAAATGGAAGTAGGTCAACCAAAGGAGAATCTAGAAGCTTCTCCCACTCTTTGTCCAAGGGCAAATTGATATTCTGTAAGAGTCTAAAGTGGCACTCAAGTTCAATGGTGCATTCATAGGATACCTCTGTTGATTGAGCCATAGATGTTTGTACAAGGACCTCTAACTCTATCAATTTCTTGAGAACTAATTGAACCTCTTTGATAAAAGGAGCTAAGGACCACATGTTGAATATAGTTTCTTCTTGGCTCTTCTCATTCACTAGTTCTAGAAATTTGGATCTTCTCATTCACAAGGGTTAGATGATGTGGCCTCTATTTTGGCCTTGTAGTATGATCTTGACAAGACCTTGATGTGGTCAAGGGAATCCATTGACTATTTGAGCTCTTTAATTTTTTCCTTTAACCTCTTGACCTCCTCCTTTGATTCTTCTATTATATTCTTTAGGTCAGCCTCTTTTTCTCTTAGGCCCTTGAGTATCTAGGCCTAGGTGTCCACTTGATTATTTATCTTTTCTAGCTCATAATCTTGGCTAGAGGCCTTTTCCTTTAGTGATCCTATTTCAATAGCCTTGACACTAGTTTTAGCCTTTTCATGGATCAATTATACCTCCAAGTTTTCCACCTGCTTTGATAATGCATTCTAGGTGGTTGTCTTAGTTACTATCTATCTTTTCCCTACTGCCAACTCTAATCTTGGTTTAGTCAATTTTGTTTTAACCTCTAGGAGTTGTTATTTAGTTCCTTCTACCTATGTATCTTCAACTTCAATGGCTTGCTCTACAACTGTGGTGACCTAGCCTTCTAATGCCTTTATTTTCACTTCAAATGCTTTAAGCAAATATTTTCAAAGTCTAAAGCACTTTTTGTATAGATTCTCTCTGTTTGTGTGTGTGTGTGTGTGTGTGTGTGTGTGTGTGTGTGTGTGTGTGTGTGTGTGTGTGTGTCTATCTCTCTCGATCTCTTGATCTCTCCCTCTTTTTTCCCTATATCTATATATCTATTGATTTATCCCTCTATTTGTTTATCTGTATATCCCCCCTCTCTCCCTCACTAAAGGATTTTCAACAAATTCATTTTGTGCATATCCTGCAATCATGGCATTCCATGAGATAACATTTATTTTAGGTGTTCTATTAAACAATTCATGTTCCTTGTCTATGCTTCCACATTTTTCATACATGTCTCACAGGGTAGTTGCAACTACAACATTTGAAAAAATTCCCATATCCTTGATGTTTTGATGGATGTCCATACCCTATTCCAAATATCATATTTTGGCATAGGTAGGGAAGATGTTGGCAAAGGTTGAGGAATTTGAATTTACAATAGCTAATTGTATTTTCTTCAAAGTTTCTAAAGCCTTTTCAACAAATCCATTTTGTGCATATCCTATAGTAATGACATTTCCATGAGACCACATTTCTTTGAGGCATTATGTCATGTCCCTTGTATATGCTTTCACATTTTGTATTCATGTCTCCTAAGGTAGTTGCAAATATAACATCTGATAAAATTCCCATATCCTTCATGCTTTGGTAGATGGCCATACCCTATTCCAAAGACCCATTTTGGCACAGGCAGGGAGGATGCTGGAAAAGGTTGTGAAATTTGGATTTGCATCCACCAATTGCATTTTCTTGAAAATTTCTAAAGACTTTTCAACAAATCCATTTTGTACATATCCTGCAATCATAGCATTCCATTAGATGGCATCTCTTTGAGGTGTTTTGCCAAATAGTTCATGTGCCTTGTCTATGCTTCCACATTTTACATTCATGTCTTCTAGGGTAGTTGCAACTACAACATCTGATGAAATTCTCATTCTTCATGCTTTGATGGATGTCCATACCATGTTCCAAAGATCTCATTTTGTCACAGGCAAGGAGGGTGCTAGAAAAGGTTGAGGAATTTGGTTTTATGCCCGCCAATTGCATTTACTTGAAAGTTTTTAAAGCCTTTTCAAAATAGTAACACCATGATAAAATGAGCATGTACATAAAGAATTTCAAAACATATCATGAATAAATAAGATGAAATTTACTTTTTATTTGGGTCAACATGAGAAAGGTAAGGACTATGTTAGAACTTTGTATAAATACCCCTAAAATGTCAAGAAGTGGAAAATGCAAAGAGTGATAGTGACATAGAGAAGATGGAACATGGGAGGTTACATACAAATAGATGAACTGGAAACACAAATAAAGCTAAATATTTCAACAACAAGTACTCTAATCTTCAATAACATGTTGAAGTAGAAATTGATGCAAGTGACTACATGCCATTGAGGTATGCTTAGTATGTTGAAGTCATTTGTAAAGGAAGTTATTTGTATGTATGCTTCGTATGTAGATATGCTTAGGAATTAGGAACAAATAGTAACACAATTATAAAATGAGCATGAGTATCTCTAGAGGGGGAAAGAGATAGGGAGAGACAGAGAGAGGGAGAGAGGGGGGAGGAGATTGAGAGATATAGAGAGGAATAGACAGAGAGAAGAAGAGATGGGGGAGATGGGAGATAGACAAGGGGAGAGAGATAGCGAGACAGGGGAGATTGATATATATATATATATATATATAGAGAGAGAGAGAGAGAGAGAGATGGGGGAGATAGAGAGATAGGGATAGAGGGATAGATAATGAGAGGGGGAAAGAGATATAGAGAGAGAGGGAGATATAGAGAGAGATGGAGGGGAGAGATGGGAGAGAGGGGAGATATAGAGAAGAAGAGATGGGTGGGAGGAGATATAAAGAGACATGGATAGAGAGGGAGTGATAGAGAGGGCAAAGAGAAAGGGGATAGAGACATGTAGAGAGAGAGGGGGCAGATTGAGAGAGGGAGGGTGGAGACAGACATGGGAGATAGACATGGAGAGAGAAATAGGGGGAGATTGAGAGATATAGAGGGAGGGATATAGAGAGAAAGAGGGGAGAGAGCTGGGAATTTAAAGTGGGAGAGATGGATAGAGAAGAGAGAGGGGAAGAGAGAGGGAGAGAGAGGGATAGGGGGAGAGAGAGACAGAGAGGGGAGATAGAGGAATGGGGGAGAGGGGAGATAGAGACTTAGGGATAGAGATGAAGCAATAAAGAGGGGTAAAGGGAATATGGGAGAGAGAGAGAGAGAGAGAGAGAGAGAGAGAGAGAGAGAGAGAGAGAGAGAGAGAGAGAGAGAGAGAGAGAGAGAGAGATGGGGGAGATGGGAGATATATAGATAGATAGGGATAGAGAGGGACAGATGGAGAGGGGGAAAATATAGGGGAGAGAGTTAGGGAGAGAGAGATAGGGGGAGAGAGACAGGAAGAGAAAGAGACAGTGAGATCAAGAGATATAGAGGGAGAGAAAGAGAGAGGGAGAGATGGAACAAAGGGGAGATAGAGTGGGAGAGGTAGAGAGGGAGAAAGATACAAGGGGAGAGAGATAGAGAGAAGGTGATATTTAGAGATATAAAGAGAGGGAGAGATAGAGGGGAGAAAGGTGGGGATATAGACAGGGAGAGATAAATAGAGATAGAGAGAAGGGGAGAGAGATACAAGGGGAGAGAGAGAGGAGATAGAGAGATAGAAAGGGGAGATAAAGAGAGAGAGAGATGGGGGAGACATGATATTGAGAGATACAAATAGAGAGGGAGATATAGAGGGGGAAAGAGATAGGGGAGAGAGATAGGGAGATAGAGAGGGGGAGACCAAGAGAGATATAGAGAGAGGTATATATATATATATATATATATATATATATATATATATATATATATATATATATATATATATATATGGGAGAGATGGGGGAGAGTGGAGATAGAGAGATACATGGACAAAGAGGGAGAGATAGAGAAGGGGGGAGAGATAGGGGAGAGAAATAGGGAGAGAGAGAGAGGGGGGACTGAGATTGAGAGATATAGATAAATAGAGAGAGGGGAGGTAGAGAGATAGGAATAGAGAGGGAGAGAGAGAGAGAGAGAGAGAGAGAGAGAGAGAGAGAGAGAGAGAGAGAGAGAGAGAGAGAGAGAGAGAGAGAGAGAGAGATGGGGGAGGGGGGAGAGGGGAGATGGAAAGATACATATGAAGAGGGAGAGATAGAGATAGATAGGGGGAAAGAGATAGGGGGAGAAAAATAGGGAGAGAGGGGGATATTTAGAGATATAGAGAGGGAGAGATAGTGATAGAGGGGACAGAGAGGTGGGGATATAGAAAGGGAGAGATATATACAGATAGAGAGGGGGAGAGAAAGAGGGAGATACATGGAGAGAAATGTAGAGGGATGGAGAGAAATATAGAGAGATAGAGATAGAGGAGTAGATAGAGATATCTAGAGAGGACGAGAGCAAGAGAGAGAGAGGGAGATAGAGATATATTCCTCATCATCATCATATTTCTTAGACATGAGGCTACTATAGAGGGAAAGAAGATGGAGGGGTGACATTAGTTTTGTAAAGCATATTAACTAAACATCCAAAGGATTTCAAGAGATATAAAATGTGCTCGCATTATAATGTGAGGGCATTTTTGCCTGATTTATGAAATTCTAACCCTAATGGTTGTATTTTCCTTGGTAATCCAACTAAAAGGGTTGGACCTACCTTTTGGATGCATAAGTAGTTTTTAAAAAAAAAACATAGAAAATAAACAAAATCCTGAGTGTGCTCTCCATCCAGTTTACACATTTTTCAATGTTAATATGAAAAAAATGCTAGTATGACTTCAAGTTTTTATTAGTTTTCTAACCATGTATTTTTTCTAAAATATATAAACATTAAGGTTTCCATATTCAATTTCTTTTTCTAATGTGTTCTCTTTTGCAGAAAATTTATGCATAGTACATTTCTAGTGTCATTTTTAACACGCTTATCGAAATTTAAAAAAATACATTGTTAGATTCTAGACTCTATTCTATACACATTGATTTTCTTTATTTTTGATTAGTTTTCAAAAAAATTAGGGGGGAGCATGCTCAAATTTTTATTTGATGTGTCCACTTTGAAAATTCATAAAAGTCATATATTCATTAAAAAATTAATAGAAAAATTAGGCATAAACTACATGATGTTAGCTAATTTTCCACCAAAGTGATTTGTGAAATACATAAAAAAATGTCAACATCTTAGGGGGAGTGCACCAGGCACTATGTTATATTTTTCTAACAAAAATAGGAGCACTTTGTGTTCTCCCCCTATTTAAACCCCTTAATCTCCACCATTTTTAGAAAAAAATTAGTAGTTTAGAAAGTAGATTGTGAGCACTACAAAGCTTGTTTTTATCACATCTATTTTTGAGCATGACTATCTTCAATTTCTATTCAAGATCAGTTTTTACTGATTTCAGAGAAAAAATGACCACATATGACCCTCTTTTGGTCCCCCATTTCCATGCACATACCCCTCATCCAAGTTGATAGGCTCATGAGCAATTGTGTCCACTTTTGTTGTGCAAGAGCAAAGGTTTTTTGCACAAAATGAAGTCATTGAGGTTTTGTTGTGACAACTTGTTGTTCTTATTTGTTTGATTGGACTCAAACAAACTCTAGTTTTGCTCACATCCAAAAGCATTATGAGGTTGAGACAAATATAGAGGCCTACCCTTTGAATAGTTGGGGTATTTTCACTCCAATATTTCCACCAAGAAGCAACTACAAATATGATATTCAAAAGTTTGTAAGCAATATTTGTTAAAATTTATGAGTGAAGACTCTAATTTTTTGTTATCCAGGGTATGTGTGGTTCTCCCTTGGATGGCTAGTGGGGAAGAAAAGAGTTAACCTACTTGCAATTTTGCAACTCCTCAATAATCAGGGCCCTTGCCTCAACCTGAAGTGTCATCCCCACAATTCACATTGAGAGGCCCTCTAACCTCTCCATTAACAACTATGAACTCCTTTGAGAAGAAAACTTTGGGTTGATGTAGTTTTTCATTGCATGAATGGGTTGGCGGAGTTGATTGTTCCACCTCTAATCAATGATCTTCCAAATAAATTCAAATTTTGCTTCCTATAGTATTTTTTGGATGCCTCTTTCCATATTCTCATAAATGTATTCCATTTGGTTTGCTCTCCATCCATCAAGCGCAAAAGCGTCACCAAAGGCTACAACACCTACAAATAAATTAAGCTTACAATTAAAATAAATACTTAAAAAAAGTGAAATCAAAGGATTCAATTTTTATTCTAAATTGAAGTTTAAATTTACCTTGATGATCTCTATAGCTCTCTTTGCAAAGACAATTTTGTGACTTCTTTCCATTAGCCTTCTTTGAATATTATGAATCTAGCCCATGCTTGGCTCCCAAACCTCTGTTGTGTTGAAATGGAGGTTGTTGTAGAACTAGGAATTAACACAAATCATATTCATTTCTTTTTTCTTCTTCTTCCATGTACTTTCAATTGAAGGTTTTGATCCAGTGTGTTTTGAGGAACCAAAAAAACCTAGTGATTGGACACTACTTAAGCTAGACAAGGTGGATGTGATGTGTAAGCATGGACCATGATTAGAGCCCAAAATCTATGTCATATCCACCTCTATTTCCTGCACCATATTACAATTCCCAATGCTGTTATAGCTGCATTTTTACTCATCCTCTCCAATTTCTTTTGATCTATCAATGAAAGGGTTGCAATCGTAGGTTTTCCTAGTTATAGTAGTAAGAAAACCTGCACTTGAAAGGGCAAAATCCACATGGCAAAGTCTTGATCTGAGTAGTTTTTATTGTTTTCAAATTTTTAAGTTGCCTAGCTTTTACCAAATCACAATTTTTTTGGTTTTGCCAAGTCCAAGTCAAGCATGAGCCAAGTCAGAGCATGCACATTATGAACTTTTCTTTGAACTTTAAACATAAACCTTGTTGGCTAGATGGTAGTTAAAAAAACATCTTGTAAAACATAAAATATAATCACATGAAAACTGAACTGAATGGTTTTGTATTTTGAATATAAATGAACAACATTATAAATTGAAGCAAAATAATGTTATTTCATAACATAATTTGATAATTCAAACTTTTTCTTCTCTTGCAAACTGTAATGCTTGAACCTCAGCTCACTTAGTAACATAGTCTGTGCACACTAGAATATACTCCTTGCCTGATGATGGTGGTGAAATTGGTCCCACAAAGTCTAGACCCCATTGCTCAAACGGTTCCATCATGACTTGACGATGTAGCAGCATTTCCTAGGTAAAGGTTGGCTACCCCATCCTTTGGCACTGGTCATAGTGCTGCACATACTTCTTTGTGTCTTTATGAAGAGAAGGCCAATAGTAACCAGCTCCAAGGATCTTGTGGACTGTCCTGTGGAAAGAGTAGTGGCCACTAGATGGTTCATCATGACATGCTCTCAACACATCAAAAGTCTCATCAGCCTTTAAGCACCTGCGTAGAATGAAATCAGGACCACATTTAAATAGTAAACCATTCAACCATTTGTAGGATAAACTTTCTTTAACTAAACGTTTTCTTTGTTTTGAAGTAAAATGGGATGGATACAAGCCTGTAGCTAAAAGATTAGCTATGTTAGCAAACCAAGGTGCAGTAGTGGATATGGCAAAAAGATGTTCATCTGGGAATTTGTCCTCCACTGGTTGGTCTTCTCCTCCTATATGCAATCTTGACAGAAAATCAGCAACCAAATTAAACTTCCCTGGATTATCAACTATGGTAATATCAAATTCCTACAATAGCAATAACCGCCTGATGATCCTTGCACCTACTACTGGCTTATTCATTAGGTACTTGATAGCTGCATGATCAGTGTGCACAAATATTTTATATCCAGTGATATAATGCCTGAATTTGTTTATAGCATAGATAATTGCCAAGAATTCTTTTTCAGTTGTATAATTTCTTTCTGCAGGGGTAAGGTTTTTTCTAATGTAATAAATGGCATGCATACTTTCTCCTTCCTCCTTTTGTCCTAAAACTACCCCAATGGATTCATTTTAAGCATTAGTTTGTATGTGAAATGGTAAAGTCCAATTAGGTCCCCTTAAGACTGGTGTGACAGTAAGCTTCTCCTTCAAAGTTTCAAATGCTGATTGATAGTCTTCTGTCCACAGAAATTTTGTTTCTTTGTTAAGCAGGGTAAATAGGGGGGCAGCGATTCTGCTAAAATTTTCTATGAACCTCCTATAATAGCCTGCATGACCCAGAAAACTTTTGACATCAGTTTGATTTTTGGGTGAAGGCAACTATGTGGTTACTTCTATCTTGTTCTAATCCACTCTGATTCCTTTTTCTGAAATGTGGTGTCCCAAAACAATTCCTTCCTCCACCATCATAAAACATTTCTCATGGCTAAGGGATAGTTGATTTTTATCACAGTATTTTAGTACTTTTCCAAGATTTGTGAGAGCTTCCTCAAAGTTATCCCCATACACAGTAAAGTCATCCACCTCCATGCATTCGTTAGCCAGTTCAGCAAAAATAGCTAGAACCAGTCTCTGAAATGTAGCTGGGGCATTGCATAGCCCAAAGGGAAGAACTTTGTAAGCAAAGGTTCCCCAAGAGCATGTGAAGGTGGTTTTGTTTTGGTCTTCAGGTGCTACTTGAATTTGATTATACCCACTAAATCCATCTAGAAAAGAAAAATACTTTCTCCCAGCAAGGTTGTCCAAAACTTGGTCCATAAATGGTAAGGGAAAGTAGTCCTTTTTTGTGGCCTTGTTGAGTTCTCTATAATCAATACACACCCTCCATTTCCTATTCTTTTTAGGCACAATGACAAGGGGTGAGACCCATTGACTATCTAAGATTGGATATATGAACCCTGCCTAGAGTAATTTTTCTATTTCAATTTTGACAATGTCCTTTAAAGTAGGATTCAATCTTCTTTGTGGTTGCCTGACAAGTTTAATATCCTTAGTGTAGATATGATGGGTACAGATCTCAGGAGGTATGCCTTTCATATCTTGGTATTCCCAAGCAAAAGATGCTGAGTGGGAGACCAAAAGATGGATAAGTTTTTCTTCCTGACTTGCTGTTAACTAAGTATTTATATTAAGTGTTTTCCCTGGCAGAATCATGACCTGTTTTGTGATTTGATCCATAGATGTGGTGGGTCCATACATTGGTGTCATGGTATTGAGAGGACAAGAATGTGGGAGTAACATGTGGAAGGTGGCTAAGTCCCTGTAAAAGGTTTCCCCACAAGGAATAATGTTGGCAAGGGTACAATGAGAAGAAATAAGAAGTTCTCTCTGAGGATCTTGGGCGAGTTCCATCACATCTTTATTGATTAGGATGTGAGTGAAGTCTTCCATTGTATCATAGTATACTTCTTCTTCTAATTCTCCCAGATGTTCCCTAATGGTTACCATAGCTAATGAGGCACTGTTGTCCATGTTCTCTGGTTCATCCACCCATACTCTTCTTGTGTAATGCACCGATGGTTTAGCTGGAGGATACAGAGATATTTTCTTTAGATCTATCCCATTAGAAATGACCATATCTCCAATTCGACAATCAATAGATGCTACTGTAGTAGCCAGCCATGGTCTTCCTAAAATCAATGGATAAGCATTTCTCTGGTTTCTAGGTTCTAGTATTAAGAAATCCACTGGAATTCCCATGAATCTATCACAACAGGTACATCAGTGATTACTCCTTTTGGAACAGCTACTGACTAATTAGCAAGTTGAAGAATTGTAGTTGTGGATTGGATACCTGATAGAGCTAACCTATCCATTGTATGAACTGTCATCACATTAATTGTTGCTCCTAAATCAACCAAAACATTTGAAATTTCTATCCCCGAGATGAAAACAGTTATGAGAGGATTTCTAGGGTCTCCATATTTTGGGAGGAGAATTTCTCCCATCAATAGATCCACTACTTTTCTTTCCACTTGTATTGTGGAGGGAAAGCTTTTCTTTCTACCTTGTGTTTTGATACAATACTGTTTAATGAACTGATTTAGTTCTGGTATTATCCCTGATTGCTTGGAGAAGAGGAATTTCAATGTTTAGCTGCTTGATTTCTTGTAATAGTTCTGATTCTAGATTGGTTTGGATTTGTTTTTGTGGAATCTTTCTCTGGGGAGCATTCTGTTTAAGCCATTTTGGGTATGGTTCTTGCTTTTCCATCTCCAGAGCATCTCCAGAGCTCTTATCAGAATTGTGTTCAAGACTGTTCTCCAAAGCCGGCCTTTTAGGAGTAACTCCGGAGTTGTCTGTGGATAATTTTTCTAGCACTTTCTCATTAGTAATCTCCTCTGGGGGTTGATTAGATGGATTTTTAGGTTCTTCGTCATTGGTTATTTCAACTATAGTTGGAGGAGAAGGTCTTGGGAATGCTTACCCAGAACGCAGCTGGAGATTATTTGAATATATAGCATTAATTCCAGCCAGATTTTCTTGCTCTGTCATATAGACAGCTGCTTCCTATTTATTGGACGTGGGTTTGGTATAGGCTGAGTTGGTAAATGTGGTTGACTAACTGGTTCATCTTGTGTTTGACCCTGTGTGTTGGAGGATCCAGTTAGTAAAGCCTGCTGTTGAGGTTAGAAACATCTAGGTTGTCCTTGGTATTGTTGATGATATCCCTATTGAGGACCCCATTGAAGTTGCATGTTTTGTGATCTAAATTGTGGTGGCCACTGTTGATTTCCCCAAGGCTGATTTTGCCAGTTTTGGTTTTGCCAATGTTGACTTGGCCAATCCTGTTGTCCCCAAGGAGGATTATTTTGAGGGCCATGCCAAGTTGGATTCCACTGATTATTTCCCCAATTAGAAGGACCCCTGTAAGAGGATTGGTTTGGATATTGATTATAAGGGAAATTTTTGGTTTGTTTTGTCCCACATAGTTCAACTCCTCTTCTATCACAACATTCTTTTTACTCAATCTTTTCAAGGCTGGAAGTTGACTACACTGACTGGTAGGATGTTCCCTATCACAGATCTGACAAATCTCTGATTTGTCCAAGGGGCATTCTCTCAACAGGTGTTTGTTTCTACACCTAGGACAATAGATGGAGAGTGGTTCAGTTGCTTTGTTTTGATCAGTTGTTCTAGTTTTTGCTTGAATCCCATCTAATGTGGTATTTAGTTGGACCAGAATGTCTATTTTTAGATTTGTAATTTCTTCCATCAACTGTCCTATTTCATTCTTCTCTTTAAAAGTTTTGGATGACCTTACTCCATCTTGGGTTCTGGAATAGTTCCTGCAAAGTTCCTTTATATCAGGTATTTCCATTTTGTTAATGTTCCCTTTTCCCATTAGGTCCAGTGCCTGTTTTGATTCTTTATCCAATCCTTTTATAAACAGGGTTCTGGCCAAGGAGTGATCCACTGGATTGCCATACCTTCTCAAGGCAAAATTAAAGGATTCTTCCTCCCCCCACTTAATTTTAAACAATTCTTCATTTTTATTACTAGATCTGCAATAATCTTGGTATTTTTCTAAAAACTCTGTTTCCATTTGATCCGAAGAACAGATAGAATCCTGGGGTAAACCCATAAACCATCTCATCACAGAATCTTTCAGGGTTGAAGGGAATAGTTTGAGTTTCTAGTTATCTAATCCATAAGCATAAGTTTGGCAGACTACTTTGAATTCACACAAGAACTGATCTGGATCCTCAGAAGAAAGTCCTCTAAAATTTGGCAGATGTGCCGGTGAGATATTTTTCATAGGAGCATTGTCTCCAGTAGCCAAAACAATAGGATAAGAGAAGGTTCTTGGAGCCTGATTTTCCTCTTCCCTATGATTATCATTTTCCATGTTTAGTACTGGTTCTTCTTCCTGAGGCTCTAGGAAATTAGGTTCTACCAAAGGATCTGCATCAACTTTTTGTTGTAATTCTTGGATATAATTGGCAAGTGTAATGTCTGGAGGATCTAAGGGATTGTTGTTTTGAAGTGTAGGTTCCAAATTAAGATCTAGGTTTCCTTCTTCAACAATATTTTGTAACACCTCACTGCTTTCCCCTATGGTGTGTTGTTGGGGTGTCTGCTTAATATATCTTCCTTTTAGATCTCTAGCTCTAACCATATAGATCTATTCTAAAAAAACTATTTTAACTCAGTGTCTCTAATTAACACAAACTTATCTCCGGCAACGGCACCAAAAATGACAAGGTGTCACTGTACATCATCATTTAATCTATTTTCAGATGTCAAAAACTAGGGCTGTGTCCATGGCTATCTGCAACTAGGGATTCTGTAGTTACTAGTTTATAGCTAATCCTAATTTGACAAAAGAGATTAATCTATCTGCTTGTTGAATAAATGTAATGAATGCTGGAAAACAAAATAAAATAGGAAATTTGCTTAAAGCAAAGAAACAATAACATGCATCTATCCATTAAAATAGGAAACACATTTATAAGAGAAAACTAAAACAATAAAATAGTGGTACTAGCCTCCTGCCTGAGTGGTGAGAGTGGGCCCTTGCTCCACACCCTTGAGGCTGAAGGCTATAGCAGGAAATCTTTCTGCATTCATGAAAATATGGCTATCACAGAACTGAGACCTCCGAGAGTCAGAATAATTTTATCATTGTTGTTCTTCTACTATTTCTGAGAGTATATATAAAAATGAGTGATGATATATCACTGAACTTATCTACCAGTCTTTCTATGAGATGACACCATCTCTTTATTGTACTTAACTATCTAACTTATGAAAAATCACCATGCGAGAAAGGTAGACTTGAGTGGAACAGAAGTCCACTCAGAGGTCTAAGTTTAAGTCTTAATACACTTGGGCATCAAAGCCCTGAAAATAAGGATATTGGATTAGTTCAATTCGTAACTCATGCAAAATCTTTGAAAAGATAAAACTTCAGCAGTTTAACTAATAGTTGACCCTTCACCACTCAGGTGATGATTTGAGTGAAGTGAGGGGTATTAAAATTGCTGCTGAAAGTGTCTGGTCGGCAGCTCTACTTAGAAACATGCCCTATTCTCAGGAGGCACCGGAGATAGTTGTTCCTGTCTGCAGCTCCGAAGATACTCCAGACTCTCGCAGAGCTCTAGAGAGGCATTCCCCATATCTTCAAAACTTCAGGTGTCATGGTTCTTTGTTATTGTCTCTAGAGATTATTGAAGATGATCTCCAGAGATGCACAAAATCGCTGTTCCTGGCACCTACACCTGTTGATTCAAAAAGAGAGAGAAGTTCTGCATTTTTCCATCAATTCCACGCACATTAGTCACTTAATCAGAACTTCTAATCTTGAGTAATCTATCTTAATTAATCATAAAATAGAACAATCTTGTTAACTTATTTGGGTGCAGACACTAGGAAGATGAACTGAGGGAGGGGAAAAAGAGAGGCAAAAAGATGTATTTCATGAGTGCAATTTGGCGCTCATCAAAAGGACATATCATGGATGGAAGATTGTGCTAAGATTGATTATTTTGGTAATGTGATTATAGCCCATTTCTGCATATTGTAAATTTTAATGTGTATAATAGGTTTTCTTGAGGCAAACTTCATTGAGCTTGCACATGATAAACATGAATTTGAAAGAACTGCAATCCTACTTCAGTTAGAAGTGAAACTCAAATAGATGGCTCATGATTATTGGTATGTCTCATATCCACAGTTTGTAATTGTTTTTAAAATTATGGGTTTAAGTACTTCTTTAACACAATAATATAGTGCATAATATTTCCACAATGTTATGAGTCACGTTCTTCACAGCTGCTGGAGTCTTCCCTATTGGTATTATTTGCTTGTTGTTACTGATGTTGGAGTACAGTTTTCTAATTTTGATTTCAATCAGTTGGCTACATTATGTTAACTTTCAAATATCTTACCAAGAGGCCGCACTATCATGAAATATTAAGAATTATATTTTAAGTTTGTAATATGAAGAAAAGTGGACTGGGACACCTCCTCAAACTTACTTTGGGAGATGAAGGGAGTATGCTGCCCCTCCCTTTCCATCTCTCCTTCCTCTCAATCTCAAATTATACATCAGAAAGAGATAATATGTAGAGGAAAGTGTATAGAAGGAATCACACAAATATGAGTCTGTGTAGTCAACGTAATGTAGAAATAACTAGTAAAGGGCTGATGTATGGTTTGAGGTTGGTAAACCATAAAATCCTCAAACGAGCTTCCAAACTACAGAAGAATCCTCAATTGGAGAGACAATGAATTGACAGAACTACAAGAGGTCACTTGGGTGGTTAGGACACCTATCTCAGACCCCACACTATTGTTTTGAAGAGTTTAAGTTATAAAGTCTCCAAGATCTGCCCTCGATTCAAGATAAAGTAAACTTGAAGCTCCTTCAACCTTGTAGCTGCAATACATGTATGTGTAGTAACATCTACCAACAAGACAATACTAGGAATGGAGGATACACCTAGTGAAAGATTTAGGAGGGAAGCCAATTGAAACTCCCGATATTGCTACAGTTGTCATTGAGCAATAGGAAGTACAAGTGACAACCTCAAAAAATGATGGAGCATAATTAGAACTTGATGGATGGGTGTTTCAGAACAATGCTTAGAAAGTCTGAAAAAGAAGTGGTTAACGTCAACAAATAATCCTTTGCAGGATGTGGTTGTGAGATCCTTTGCAGGACTACCATTGTGACCTCAAGAAGATCAAGCAGAAATCCATATAGAATGAGCCCCCTGCCATGGACTATTATTGTGATCCCTTGCTACTGTTGTGATCTTTTTAAGTTCTAAGCTTCTCAAAATCAGATCTTTCTTGGACTGCTTTAGGCCCTTTGTAGGACTACTATGGTAATTGTTGTGTCATGGGATCTTGCACTGTCATTAAATTGTTTCAATCCAACTTTAGGGTAGTTCTAAGGAAATTTGCTAGTGTATATCCATAAACAACTAATAACCATAAATGATTATGCTAGTGTATAAGAATGAATTAGATTAGTTGGATGCGTTAACATATATTTTTGTTTATTCGATAGTGGTTAAAATTATGTTAATATTTGTAAATGAGGATGTCAATAGAGTTCTTGTTTCACATGCATTGGTTTTCAATTTTTCAAACTTTTGCATATGATTATTGTTTAATTTTCTAATTTTTCTTGTGTATATTTGTTTGTACCATGCAGGAATGAAAATTGTGGATTACTAGGATATCAAACAAGTAGACCTAGAGCTAAAATTCATCAAAGTAATTCATGTTCAATAGAAAATGCTCAGCCATTAGCAAGCAGCAATCCACAAATTGATTTCTCTCCAATTCAGAATCCTCGCCCATTAGCGAGAATTGCTTCTGATTTTTTGCCTCAGCAAATTAACAGACCAAACTTGCCCGTCTCAACAGTTCCTGGTAGTGATTTTCAGGTACATTCCTAATGCTCAATGACTACAATTCACTGAATAATTGCACTGAAATTTGTAATTGAAGAAAATTCTATTATAGTTTCCATGTAGATGGGAACATTCATGGAGAATCATCTAGGAGTATTCCATGAATGTTACCATTATGCATTCAAGGATTTTCTAGTTTTGTACAAATACATTTCCTTTTACTTTAAGAATTTTCCTCTAGTAGGTTGTAGGACATTCCTACCAGATTCTCTCAATTCATGGAAAGCAACTTATTTTGTTGTTTGAAATTTGTAGAAATTGTCATCCTCTTTCCTATTAATCTTGCAGACATAGACCAGCATATTAAATTTAAGAGAAAATTTATTCACAAGGTCATTTGTGAACGATTCACTTTCTATAAGATATACTGGAATAGACAATAGTTTTGCAAGGCCCACCTTTTCTATCTAAAATTCTCAATAACTATATCCCATTATACTTCTAATGGATTTATATTCCTAACAGGAAACTAAAGGGTTAAAAGGTGAAGGTTAAAAAGATACCCAAATTATGGTCAAATACAAATGTTTGTTATAATTCTAACTACTGGCATTGAGATCTGCTGGTTTTATACCAGCAAATTGAAAACAGATAGGTAGTATATGAGACTATGAGAAAACATAAAAAAATTGCATGTGTAGTTTTTGTATTTCCCAACGTGTCTAACTTTGGGATTTTGACTGCAGACTGTTGCCAATGGAAAAGAGTTACAATCAGTGGCAGGAACTTCAAGTAGCTTAGTGGAAAAAATATCCGATCAGAGTATACAACTATTCATAAGGTAGTCTAAATTAAGTTTATTCATGTTGGGTATGCGTGAAGCCCAATTGTAATGGCTTTCTCTTGTAACCGATGCCTCTTCTTGTAACCAACTCATCTTCCTGTGATGACAACACCTTCTTGTAACGGCTGTCTCTTCTAGATTGCAGGCTATGCGTTTGGTATCTTCTCTGCAAGAAGTAGGAATGAACGTTGGCAATATAATATATTGAGGTTTGCTGGAGCAATGCACTGTATGAAAAACCAGAGTATTAATAAATAGAGAATCATCTGTTTTGTGGACATAGCCATTTAAAATGGTGAACCCCATTAATTTTCTGGTGTCCTTTATTTTATTTTCTGAGTGTGTGTTCTGTTGTTAAAGATCTGCAATCTTTATTTTCTATGTTTTTTAAATTTACAATTGGTATCAGAGCCTGGTTTGAACCAAGGAGGAGTTGTGAAGAAAATTCAGTAGATATGGAAGAGAGCCCCAACTGGGATGATTGGGTTCAAGCTCTCATGTCTATGTGCCATGGCCATGAAGAGAGTCATGATGAAGTGGGAGCTATTCATTAGATGTTTTTGGATGAATTAAATGATGAAGCTGATTCTATTATTGAGGAGTTTCTTGGCATGTTAGAACCTAGCAATGACATTGAGGAGATGCAAGAAATACAAAGTGTTGTGTCTCAATCTAGAGAAGAGGAAGAGGAAAAAGAAATATTTTAATTTGCTGATAATGACGTTTCTTTTTTCAAGTTATAGCAGGAGGTTGTATATTCAAACACAATGTGTTTAAGGAATGGTCTATCTGTAAAGAAAAATGTTAGATTTAATTTACTAATGTAAATAGATGATTTGGCTATTGTAGAGGATTTGCATGTTCTGGTAGAAGCTGAGAATAGTGATACCCAGAATGGTGGAGCTATGTGGTGCAGGAGCTTCAATTTACATTTCTTTTTCAAATATAATATTTTGTGACCATGTTAATTTTAGTTTTTTTCCTAAGGATTTGAAAGCCATTTCTTGTTTTGTAATAAAGACTTAGTCATTTGTTTGACTAGTCTAATTTGGAGTTATCTTAGACCTATTTTCTAGGAGGTTTTCACTTTAGAAACTTGTTTTTATGACAAACTGCCTTTTCCATCGATTTACTGCTTTCATAGGCAGTTGTACGGATAGAATAGAAAGTGCAAGAGTTGGGGAAACTTCCTATAAACTTGAATCTGTATAAACATGCCAAAAATATAGAAGGAAGGAGTTTTTATGAAGAGAAAACTGTGTTTTTCTATTTTTTTTTCTGTGAAAACAGTCTTTGTACGGCCAAGTACGGATTGCTAAGGAAGTGAATTTTTAAAAATACTTTAGATCTTGGACGTGGCTCTCATTTGCAAGTAATTTTGGTCTTTGAAACGTTTGGTGGTGTTAGTTTCATCTCTTTTTGTAAATATGGGTTAAACCCTCTTTGCCTAGGGTTTTGAGGTAAAATGGAGTTCTTTTCCTCTATCTTCCTAAGGTGAATAGTCATCTTTTGATGGGATGGAGGAAATTATAGTAGTTTTCATGTTTTTGATGTTTGATAGGTTGTTCTCCTTCTTTCATAGTGGTTGGTATGTCTCTATCTAGTCAAAATAGTGACTAGTTAGTGAAGAAAAGGCATTGGACAACAAGTGTAGAAGAAAACAATCATAAGGTTGATAAAATGGAGTGGTTCTTTGTGTTTTACGAGGGATACAAACCTGCAAAAGAGTCCTACACTCCAGACAAGGGACCCTTAATGCACCTCTTTCCCATTATCTTAAACCAGACAGTCCTTAGAAGGCAAATAACAATTGTTGACAGAAAAAATAGTTTGCTGTCATGCACGTGGGTACAGTACGGTCTGAAGGTTTGATGGATGGTAAAGACCTTAATTTGGTATTTGGTTCATGCACCAAGAAATGAAGGTCATAGGAGGTTTGTGAATGACTAACATGGTGTTAAATGTCTCCTTGTTTGCAAAAATAACCTACTTTCTAACATTGTTTCATTGAAGACAGTCAAACAGCTGTACTTCTTCTGTCAGAGCAGTACTGTGGTGGGGTGTCAAGTCAGTGGAACCTGTCTTTGTGAATGTATGTGATGTTTTGATCTTTGTTGGGAAGGAGTGGTTGTAGATTGAGTCTTCTCAAAGGCTACAAGAAGAAGTGGTCACTTTAAAACTGTCATAGGACAGTCAACCTCCTATTTGCTTTCCTCTGCCCTATAAACACAATGTGGGCCTGCACATAAGTAGTTGGTTGTTTTCTCACACCCAATGTTGAGTATGCATTAAGCATTGAGGGTAACTTGAAGTCTTGGAAGGGTGTTGAAGGCTTAAGTCCTTGTTTATGCTACAAGAGAAGGGCTTCCTCTTTAACTCTGTCAAAAGACAGTCATTTGGTAAACAGTCCTATATAATTTATGGTTTTTTTGTCAGAAAAACTCTTGTTAGTGCTGTCCTCAGTAAATATATGTGAAGATTATGGTGGGTAGGGAAATCAACAGTAGCTTTGTTCATAAAGGTACATGATAGAAGCTTCCTTGTCACTGTCAAAAGACAGTCATACAAAAACATGCTGTCCACTATTGTATTAGGAGTAGAATGAGAGTTTTTTGGTTAGTTTCATGCCTATCATAAGTCAGTATATGTTGATTTGTGTTGTTGATCATGTTGGTAGAGGTGTGGGTAGGAAGTTGTGAGTCAAACCAAGGTGGTTGTGTAGAAAGGTGGGATTGAGTAGTAACTCTCCAAGGTAAGAGTTGGACAGCCTGTGAGGAGGACACTAGATAGTTGTTCGAGGCTAGATAAATCTCTGTATTAGCCTTGTGTAGGCTTTATTTTCACAAACACCATGGTAAACCTTGTAGAAGGAAGTTAAGTTCATTGAGTGAACTACAACCTTTCTACCTTCCTCTGCATCATATTGGTATCAGAGCCAATATTCTGATTGAAGAAAGTTTATGTTAGAAGAGGAAATTGAAATAGAGGCTAGTACAATGTCTCCCAAGACAATGAGCCAAGATGCCATCAAGAAGTTGGTGGAAGAGATGGTTGAAGCAAGACTTCAAGAAGCAAAACTGCAGGAAGAGAAGAAGTCGAAGGGCAAGACCAAAGAAGAAGGAAGTTCTTCAGACACAAATGAAGAAACAGAGGCAGAAGAGGATCCTCAGGAGCAGGATATGTCTGCAGATCAGAAAGCCTTCTTGAATGCACTTAAGGGTGCTCATGGAGATAGTGGTGATCCCAAGATGGAGGTGCCTACCTTCCATGGCAAGTTGGATGGAGATGTCCTCACCGACTAGATAGAAGCTATGTGCAACTTCTTTGATTACAAGGAGTTCAATGATAGCAAAAAGGTCAAGTTTGCCAAGACAAGGCTAAGAGGTTCTGCACTTGTATGGTGGAACTATATGCAAGGTGAGAGGTAGAAGATTGGGAAAAGTCCCATCACTAAATGGAGCAGAATGGTGGCTATGCCTAGAAGCAAGTTCATGCCACCTAACTATGAGATTCAAATCATAAGGAGATTTCAGAATTTGAGGCAAAAAGATATGGATGTGGCTACCTACACAGAAGAATTTCATAGACTCAGTATGAGGGCCAATCATAATGAAGATGAAAAAGGGATGGTGGCTAGGTACCTGAATGGACTAAAATACAATCTGCAAGATGAGATAAGTTTGGTGTTACCAAAGATAGTGGATGAATGTTTCCTGTTGGCCTCCAGAGCTGAGGAAAAGCTGAGAAGGAAGGGTGACCAAAGTGCCAGAGGTAGAGGTGGCAGAAATCAAAGAGGTAGAGGCAATTTTGGCCGTGGACAGTTCAACAAAACTGAAAATAACAGCCAGCAAGAAACACAATCAGCAACAGAGCATAGAGGAGGTTTCAGAGGTGGTAGAAATCATAATGGTAGAGGCAGAAATGGTGGAGGTGGTAGAGGACCAGGAGTCTTCACTGGAAGATGTTATGGCTGCAACCAAGTTGACCATACAATGAACAAATGTCCAGGGAAAGCTAGCAACTCTCATGACAGTGGGAAGAGAAATCAGTTAGTGAAAGATGATAACTATGAAAGTGTGAATTCACCAATGGGAAGTGTTGCACCTGTTTTAGATGGAGAGAGTATGATGATAAAAAGATGTATGTTGAAGATGCCAGTGAAGCAAGAACCCCCTCAGAGAAAGAATCTTTTCAGAACCCAAGGCCTAGCCTATGGGAAACTTTGCAAAGTCATAGTGGATTCAGGGTCTACTAAGAATGTGGTATCCACTGAGATGGTTGAGAAGTGCAAGTTGAAGAGGCTGCCTCATATCAGTTCTCACAAGATTTCTTGGTTGAACAAGAACCAAAGTTTCATGGTGGAGGAACAAGGTTGGGTTGAATTTGCAATTGGTGACTACAAGGACAAAATGTTGTGTGAAATCATTCCTATGGATGCATGTCACCTGCTTCTTGGTCGTCCATGGCAGTATGATGTTAAAGCT
Source organism: Cunninghamia lanceolata (assembly GCA_027924645.1). NCBI lineage: Eukaryota > Viridiplantae > Streptophyta > Pinopsida > Cupressales > Cupressaceae > Cunninghamia > Cunninghamia lanceolata. The sequence continues at coordinate 527,078 of BSBN01001670.1, read as the reverse complement.
CAGCATGATGGTGAGAAGAACACTTATGTCATCACCAAGAATGGAAGGCCATTCAAAATGGATCCTTTGTTGGAGCAGCCTAGGGGAATGGAAAATAATAGCAATTTCATGTTGGTAAATGGAAATGAGTTCTTAAACATTTTGAAGGAGAATGACAACCAGGGGTATGCCTTGGTCATGAAGCCCAAGAGTGGATCAGATCAGCAAGATCAAAAATAGAAGGAGATTCCATTGGAAGTACAGCAACTTCTGGATAAGTATCAAGACCTTGTGGTAGAGGAAGTTCCCAACTCCTTACCACCCATGAGGAATATTAGTCATCAAATTGACTTAATACCTGGTGCTACATTGCCTAACAAGGCTACATATAAACTGACACTGCAACAAAATGAAGAGGTGGTAAGGCAAATTCAAGATCTCCTAGAGAAAGGGCTGATTATGAAGAGTCTAAGTCCTTGTGCAGTTCCAAGTGTACTTGCTCCTAAGAAGGATGGAAAGTGGAGGCTATGCACAAATTCCAGGGCCATAAACAAGATCACCATAAGATACAGATTTCCAATGCCAAGGATTGAAGATCTCTTGGATTACCTGGGAGGATCATGCTATTACTCAAAGATTGATTTGAAATCTGGATATCATCAAATCCGGATCAGACAAGGAGATGAATGGAAGACCGCTTTCAAGACCAATGAAGGTCTTTATGGATGGCTTATTATGCCATTTGGTCTTAGCAATGCACCAAGTACATTTATGCACCTGATGAATGAGGTATTAGTTGAATTCATTGGTAAATTTGTTATTGTTTATCTTGATGACATACTAATCTTCAGTAGGACAAGAGAAGACCATGTGAAGCATGTTGGACAGGTGTTGGCGAAGCTGCATGAGCACAAGTTGATGATCAACTTAGACAAATGTGAGTTCATGAAAACTGAACTTGTATACCTAGGATTTATCATTTCTAATAGCTGTTTAAAGATGGATCCCTCTAAGGTTGAGGCTATTATCAGTTGGCCTACCCCAAAAATAGTGGGAGATGTGAGAAGTTTCCATGGATTGGCAACTTTCTATAGGAAGTTTATCAGAGGTTTCAGTCACATTAGTGCTCCCATCCTCAACACCATCAAGGGTGGAGTCAAATGTAGATTCCAGTGGACGAAGGAAGCTGATGATAGTTTTGAGTTGTTGAAAACAAAGGTGGCTGAGTTACCTACCTTAGTACTCCCTGATTTTGATAAGGTATTTGTTGTTGAGTGTGATGCAAGTCAGCAAGCTATTGGTGCTGTTCTTAGCCAGGAAGGACATCTAGTGGCATTCTTTTCAGAAAAGTTGAATGAAGCCAAGCAAAGGTATTCTACCTATGACTTAGAACTCTATGCAATGGTGCAAGCTCTTAAGAAATGGAGACATCATTTGCTGCCCAAGGAATTTATTGTGTTTACTGACAATCATGCTTTAAGCTTTCTTAACAGTCAAGAAAAATTGAACCATAGACATGTTAAATGGATGGAACAGCTACAAGTTTATACCTTCACAATTAAGAACAAAAGAGGTGTCTCTAATAAGGTGGCTGATGCATTGAGTAGGAGGTTGCTTCTTGTTCATGAAATTCAGTTAGAAAGCATGGGTATTGACTGTTTAAAAGAGCTGTATAAAGAAGATTCTGATTTCAAAGAAGCTTATGATGTTTGTGTGAACTTGGCTAACACATTCCATGGAGAGTATGCAGATTTTGTTTTGCAGGAAGGCCTCTTGTTTAAGGACAATTTGCTGTGTGTCCCTAAGTGCTCTATGCGAGACAACATCATCAAGGAGAAGCATAATGGTTCTTTAGGAGGACATTTTGGCTTGGACAAGACACTAGAACAAGTCACAAGGTTCTACTTTTGGCCAAAGGTACAATCAGATGTGAGAAAATATGTAGCTAGTTGTGCAATCTGTCAGAGAGCCAAAGGGGTGTCTTCAAATGCAGGTCTATACCAGCCCCTTCCCATTCCCAATAGACCTTGGGAAAGTATCAGCATAAATTTTGTGCTTGGGTTACCTAAGACAGCCAGAGGGGTGGATAGTGTGTTTGTCATTGTTGATAGGTTCAGCAAGATGGCTCATTTTGTGCCATGTAAATGAACAAATGATGCATCTCATGTTGCAGGTCTATTTTTCAAAGAAGTAGTAAGGATACATGGTTTACCATTGTCCATTGTAACTGACAGATATTCTAATTTTGTAGGTCACTTCTAGAGGACCTTGTGGAAGAAGCTGGGCACATAGTTGTCCTTTTCATCAGCCTACCATCCACAAACTAATGGTCAGACTGAGGTGGTTAATAGATCACTTGGAAACCTTCTCAGGTGCCTTACAAAGCAGCATGGCTTGGCATGGGACTTGGTTATCAGTCAGGCTAAATATGCCTACAATGATTCAAGGAATAGGAGCACTGGTAAAAGTCCTTTCGAGATAGTTTATGGCTTTCATCCAAGAGGGCCACTTGAGCTAAAGGATCTCCAAGGTTGGGATAGAAGGAGTGCACTTGGTGAAGAGTTTGCTGCCTCCATGAAAATAGTTCATGATCAAGTCAAGTTGCAACTAGAAAAATCAGTCACAAAGTACAAAGAAAAGGCAGATTTGAAGAAAAGAGAAGTATAGTTCAAAGTTGGTGACTTAGTCATGGCATATCTGAGGAAAGAGAGGTTGCCAAAGGGTCAGCCAACTGAACTCCTGATGAAGAAGATTGGGCCATGCAGGATAGTGAACAAATTCGGTCCAAATGCATATGAGATTGAGCTACCAGATGGCCTGGGTATCTCTCTAATTTTCAATGTTTGTGATCTTTTTCCTTTCAGACCTCCATTACCTGATGAAAGTGGATCAGATGTGGTGACTAAAGATGCTAATTGGATCAAGGATTTGCCTCCAAGCAAACCTTTACAGTTGGAGTGCATTTTGGATTCCAAAGTTATCAAGAAGACTCGAAGAGGAGTCTATAAGGACCACTTGGTGAAATGGAAGGATCTTCCTGATTTAGAGGCCACCTGGATGACTACAGTAGATATTCTAAAGCATGGCATGACACTTCAATAATTGGCAACTCAAGGGACTTGAGTTTTTCCCACAGGAGGAGTATGGTGCAGGAGCTTCAATTTACATTTCTTTTTCAAATATAATATTTTGTGACCTTGTTAATTTTGGTTTTTTTCCTAAGGCTTTGAAAGCCATTTCTTGTTTTGTAATAAAGACTTAGTCATTTGTTTGACTAGACTAATTTGGAGTTATCTTAGACCTATTTTCTAGGAGGTTTTCACTTTAGAAAGTTGTTTTTATGACAAACTGCATTTTCCATCGATTTACTACCTTCATAGGTAGTTGTACGGACATAATAGGAAGTACAAGAGTTGGGGAAACTTCCTATAAACTTGAATCTGTATAAACATGCCAAAAATATAGAAGGAAAGAGTTTTTATGAAGAGAAAACTGTGTTTTTCTATTTTTTTCTGTGAAAACAGTCTTTGTACGGCCAAGTACAGATTGCTAAGGAAGTGAATTTTTTAAAATGCTTTAGATCTTGGACGTGGCTCTCATTTGCAAGTAATTTTGGTCTTTGAAACATTTGGTGGTGTTAGTTTCATCTCTTTTTGTAAATACTGGGTTAAACCCTCTTTGCCTAGGGTTTTGAGGTAAAACGGAGTTCTTTTCCTCTATCTTCTGAAGGTGAATAGTCATCTTTTGATGGGATGGAGGAAATTATAGTAGTTTTCATGTTTTTGATGTTTGATAGGTTGTCCTCCTTCTTTCATAGTGGTTGGTATGTCTCTATCTAGTCAAAATAGTGACTAGTTAGTGAAGAAAAGGCATTAGACAGCAAGTGTAGAAGAAAACAGTCATAAGGTTGATAAAATGGAGTGGTTCTTTATCTTTTAGGAGGGATATAGACCTGCAAAAGAGTCCTACACTCCAGACAAGGGACCCTTAATGCACCTCTTTCCCATTATCTTAAACTAGACAATCCTTAGAAGGCAAATAACAATTGTTGACAGAAAAAATAGTTTGCTGTCATGCACGTGGGTATAGTACGGTCTAAAGGTTTGATGGATGGTAAACACCTTAATTTGGTATTTGGTTCATGCACCAAGCAATGAAGGTCATAGGAGGTTTGTGAATGACTAACATGGTGTTAAATGTCTCCTTGTTTGCAAAAATAACCTAATTTCTAACATTGTTTCATTGAAGACATTCAAACAGTCGTACTTCTTCTGTCAGAGCAGTACTGTGGTGGGGTGTCAATTCAGTGGAACCTGTCTTTGTGAATACATGTGATGTTTTGATCTTTGTTGGGAAGGAGTGGTTGTAGATTGAGTCTTCTCAAAGGCTACAAGAAGAAGTGGTCACTTTAAAACTGTCATAGGATAGTCAACCTCCTATTTGCTGTCCTCTGCCCTTTAAACACAATGTGGGCCTGCACATAAGTAGTTGGTTGTTTTCTCATATCCAATGTTGAGTATGCATTAAGCATTAAGGGTCACTTGAAGTCTTGGAAGGGTGTTGAAGGCTTAAGTCCTTGTTTATGCTACAAGAGAAGGGCTTCCTCTTTAACTCTGTCAAAAGATAGTCATTTGGTAAACAGTCCTATATAATTTATGGTTTTTTTGATAGAAAAAATCTTGTTAGTGCTGTCCTCAGTAAATATATGTGAAGATTATGGTGGGTAGGGAAATCAACAGTAGTTTTTTTCAGAAAGGTACATGATAGAAGCTTCCTTGTCACTGTCAAAAGATAGTCATACAGAAACTTGCTACCCACTGTTATATTAGGAGTGGAATGAGATTTTTTTGGTCAGTTTCATGCCTGTCATAAGTCAGTATATGTTGATTTGTGTTGTTGATCATGTTGGTAGAGGTGTGGCTAGGAAGTTGTGAGTCAAACCAAGGTGGTTGTGTAGAAAGGTGGGATTGAGTAGTAACTCTCCAAGGTAAGAGTTGGACAGCCTGTGAAGAGGACACTAGATAGTGGTCCTAGGCTAGATAAATCTCTGTATTAGCCTTGTGTAGGCTTTATTTTCACAAACACCATGGTAAACCTTGTAGAAGGAAGCTAAGTTCATTGAGTGAACTACAACCTTTGTACCTTCCTCTGTATCACTGTGGACATGGAGTCTATTGGTTTGGAGGAGTCAGAGGAGGGTTTTAGCATTGCCAAGCTCCCACCTTTTGTTGCCTCTGGCAGTGCACCATTTGGTTTTGGGCATCAGAGCCTGAGACTACCTACAAACCCTTCCGAGGGCTCTACAAAGGTGTTTGTGATGGGGTCTAGGTCGTCTGAATTAGGGGAATCTAGGGTTGGTGATAACCCTATGGAATTGTAATAGGGTTTGGCTTCAGCAGAGTTGGGAGCTACCGAGGTTGCTAATGGCAGTACCTTGGAGGCTGTGATTCATGAGCTGGTTAACTTGCTAGAGACTGTAGATGACATAATTGCTGCCAAATCTATGCAAGATGGTGATTCTGTGAGGTGCTTACAGGAGAATCCCAACAAGGAATTCAAGAGCAAGGAGTTGCTGGAGAGTGCAATGGAGGTCCTTGTGAGTAATAAAAAAGTAGAGGAGTCTCTCCCTTCTCAAATGCAAGATTTGCAAATTGACGGTTCCCCTAAAGAAGACAATAATAATTATGGGGGAGCAGAAAATTTTAAACAAGACTCTTCTAAGGTGAGACAAAGTGTGTCTAGAACTATTTGCAGATCTAAAAGATCTTAAGTGTTAGGGACTTCCAGTTAGCTCCAGTTCGGTTAGGCCGTTGGGATTCGATTATTGCAGACAATCTAGGGTCGATCTTGAGCTATAAATATGTAACATTGGTAATAGATCGAGAGGCAGATTCATTCAGAGATAGTTTTGCTATAGATTTTTCTGTCAGAGATTTACTAGAAGTTTGAGACTTTCTGCTGTGACCAGGGAATATCATTTGCCTTTATTTTGGTTGTTCTCAATTCAGATGGTTGATGTAACTGTGCATGTATCTATGCCTCTTATATTGCTGGAAAATTAATGAGAAAGATAGAATTCTGTGCCTTGGTTGATATTTTCTGTGTCATTGTAAATTGTCTATTTGTGAGCCTTTCAATTTATTCATTATATTTGTTTATGTTAATCATGCAACATTTTCTCTTTAACGTAACTAAATCTTGAGAATAGCTTCATTGTGCTTAAGTTGAGAGAGATACTTTATTCAGGTGCATCACCATAGATAGATTTGCTTTAACTGTATCTTTAATTTTGTTAATTTCTACTCTTTTTCCCAAAACCCCCATTGAAGAACAGAAGAGCCAGCTTCCTTAAAACCTGGAGGTTGTTTCTGAGAAGCATTCCCACGTCTCAGAACTTCCCATGTTGCTACTAGATTACACCCACAGATTTATGCATCAACAAAAACCATGGCCTGGTATAGTTTCAAGTGAATGCTTCCAGTAAGGTAAAGACCCAAACATATGAATCTTGCAACCCTGTATAGTGTTAGAGAAGGGTTTTTACTTTTACAATTTTTGAAAATGGAAAAGCAATATAGTTTCATCACCTTTTACTTTTAGAAAATGGAGAAAAACCTAGTTTGTGCCATCAAAATTTGTCACTTGAGAAGGCTTTCCTCTCTTCATACATAGAAATTCACTTGGGTTTGAATAGAATGATAAATGTAGAGGAAAATGAAGAGGTTTGAACTCATGAAAGAGAAAGGATGCTAAAAAGTAAGAGAAATGAAAGTATTTGGCCGTGGCACATAAAATATATGGAGAACAAAGTGCCATCAAGATATAATCTATTCATGATCAAAGAGATAATGCCAAACATAGGACAAAGATGAGTGTATATCATGCTGAGTGAAACATACAAAACATAGCAACAACTTTACATAAGGAAAGCTTTCTGGAGCTCAAATCGAGCATCATATCAATAGAAAATGAATATAGAGCTCAAAGGGTGAAAAAAACACTCACTGTTACTATAGAGAAATGCATTCAAACTCTTACCATAAAGCTTTAGAGATACAACAAATGGTGTCCTTGAATATAGAGAAGAGAGCAACAAAAGATAAACAAAGTGAAATACATTAGAAGATGGTCTTGGCCACAGCTAATAGAGCCAAATAAAGCTTCAAAATGTAGAGCTATATTATGTTTTGTGAAAGAAAAGAACTTACCTTGTCTCTTCCTATGAAAAATCAACAAGGAAGATTCTAGAGAATAGCAATGATGGTGAAGAATCAAGCTCAAGGGATCAAACCCTAGCTCATCATGGTGGTGGCTCAGAAGAACTCTTGTCATAAAAAGTCAAAATTGCAAATGAGCCCAATAATTTAGGGCTTCAAGTGTTTTGTTTTAGTGTTCCATATTGCCCTAAGTTGATGTGATATTTTTATCACATTGATTTAAAAAATTAGAAGCCTCAACTAATACCCTCAGGGTATCATTTATCCCCTATGCATGTTTCATTGTCTAGGCTTTATGCCTTAAGTCCCTTTGCCACATATGCCTAATATGCCTTAGGATTTTTTGCAAAACAAATGGAGGACAAACCTTAGGCATTCTTTTTTAATTCAAACATTCAAGTATGCCTTCAAACTTTTATGATTTTTATAGAAAATCAAATGCCCAAAATCATACTTGGCTAAATAATCATATAAGCCTTGTATTATTTTTTTTGTAAAGAGTCAAATCAAGACAAATTAGGAGATAAAACTGTAAAATCTATTGTGAAACATTATTAAAGTAATGCTTTTAAAAATTTCTTGAATAGTTGTTATTAAATGTAGTTAAAGCAGAGTGAATATAGAACAAATCTTTCCATTCTAGATTTGCTTTCTTCTGGGTGAAATTAAGCAAAATATGGACAACATGGAGCTTTTATTGATCAGCTAAAGCCTGAGTTTTAGGTGTTTTTGGTGGGACCACTTTGGAGAGCATTGTGACAGCTTTTACACTTAATTTGGACCAGTTTTGGCTACTTTTTTGGAGGCTTTTTCTTGGAGATCAAAAATGGATCAAGATGGCTGTTTGTGAGTGAGATCATTGGAATAAGTAAAAATTCTCATGAAGAATCATTAAGTTTTAGGATTTCATTTTCACCTATCTTTTTAACCCTTTCCTTAGTAAGTCATTTAGATTAGGTGAAGTTACCAAGGGAACCAACTCACTCTAGACGTTCACTCCAAGTTGTAGGCAACCCACAGGCCTAGGCATGTTCCCATGTGTCAATAGGTAGCTAAGTTGATAGCTTAGCAATTGGGTACATACTTTGTTGATAACAGATTTTGGCATTACCCAGTGGGACTCTAAAATTTGCTTTAAGAGAAGTTTTCCAAGTTTTAAAGGTGATGTTCTGGTACATGCAGCAATGTTTCTAGCCTTTGGAGGCTTCAAGATATACCTAGCGACTCCATTTTTTTAGTTTTGCATGCAGATCTAGTGAAACCATCTTATGAAAAGAGTACAAACTAGATCTAGTCCTGCTCTGTTTGATTATTTGTAATTATCTCCACCAAGGAGGGGTCGGACAGCAAGTAGAATTTTTTATTCATCGAAGAGGTCAAGATCTACACCTCTGAGACTCAATCTTCCAACTCTAGTATAGAGAAGCAAGAGTCATGTGCTAATAGTACAAATACCAATGATTCCTAGAAATTTTGCATTTACACCTTTCAATGGGGGCAACCCATTAAATATTTCTTAGCATGATGACATTCCAGTTGCAGCCCTCAAAAGTCTATCATTTTTTACTAGAGTGGATCATACCACTCTTATTGAGCATATCCAAGATGTGGAAACATTGTGCTCTATGCATAATATCACCTAGGAAAATGTAGCACTAAGGATTTTTACTACATCACTGAAAGGGAAAGCTTTCTAGTGGTTTAGAGGACTCACAATAGGCTCAATCATGTCATGGGATGATTTGGGAGATGGTTTGCATCAACATTTTCAGGATAAGTTTGATCATTTGTTGTTATTGGAGCATCTGAGTACCATTAAAAGAGCTCCTCATGAGCACCTAGTATATTTTAACTACCATTTCCAGAGGACTTGGGATAGGATTCCCACAATGGTAAAGCCTACCCCACAACATGCATTTTTATTCTTTGTTAAGGCTTTAAATAGTGAAATATCTGTAATGATTTAGTCTATGGGAGGGTTTACTCTTCCTAATGCTTTGGAGATAGCTATTAGAGCAAAAAATTGCCTTATTCAAGCAGGAAAAGTAGCCCCAAGGCCACCTTTGCCCATTTTTCCTAAAATCCAACCACCTGTACCTATGGCTATACCTCCTTTAGCTATTGTCCCACCAATTCTAGCAATAGAATATCAAGTTGGAGCTCAAGAAACTATTGTTCCAGCCCAATCCCAAGAGTTTCAAGAGATCAAGAGCATACTAAAAACCTTTGGGCATGAATCAGTGAGTATCAAAAAGCAAGTTGGACAAGAGCATAAGCCCTATCAAGTTCCATATTAGCAAAATAGGCCACCTTTTCAAGCTGATTCTCAAGGCCAAAGGAGAAATTTCAATCCTAGACCTTTCTAGTCCTATAATCCTAATACTTCTAGCTCTGCAAAAGAGCTCATGCCTACTCAAAACAATATAGCACAAGAATGTGACTGGTGCTATCCATGTCACCAGCCTCATAACCAAGCTGCATGTACAAATGGTATGAGCAATTAGGCTCTTATGGTGTAGAAAAGTTATGGTGATTCAAAAGGTGTTGCGAGTGAAATTTTAGTTTAACAAGATAACTTTGATGTGGCTTTAATGAATTGGCAAGGCACTGAATTTTGTGGTGTAAGTTATCCCCAAGGTCAAAATCAGCTAAATGTACCAGTTTCAACTAGCACAAGAACAAAGAAGAGGGTTGTTGATTTAGATAAGCAAGATGGACATGTACAATAGAAGCCTGCTAAAGATAAATCTCAAGTTGTCCCTGCAACACAACAAAAGATGTAGATTCTGCAAAGAGGTCAAGTTGTATCTGGGAAGGATCAGCCTAAGGTGCAATTATAGCCTTTACAAAGGAAAAATGATGATGTTGCTATTAAAGGACAGTAAAAGGTGAGTCATGTTTCATTCAATGTTGTAGAACACCTTATGAAGGCTACAGTTAACATGTCGGTAATGGATGAATTACATATTCCTAGTTGAAAGAATCTTCTACAAGATGTTTTTGCTGAGTTTTCTATTTCTGATGGTACTAACCAAGAAAAAGCCAAAGTTGTACTTGCCAACAACCCAAAAATTAATAACAAGCAGCAACAAACTCAAGAGGTAAAGCCTCCTCCTTTTTATGTAAGTTTAATCATTGGGGATAAGCTTGTTTATAACTGCATGATAGATTTTGGGGCAAGCAGTTCTGTAGTTCAACTAGATGGATCTTCGATTAAGACTACTGGGGTGATTAAAAATTTACCTCTTACCTTGCATGCCTATCCCAATTTTACAATCCATCAAGATGTTCATGTTATCGACCTACTACCTCATTTTTCCTTTTGCCTCTCTAGGGAGTTTACTTCCAGGTTGGGTGGGTTTTTATCTTCTGATTGGTCCTATCTATTTTTCAAAACAAGGTATGGTATGAAAGTAACCATAAAATCTAAGCCTCTAGCCAAGGATCATATTGAACTATATGTCCCTAGCCCTATAAATACTAACCTCTACATCACCCATGGGAAGGAGGATCAATCCGTGACCCTAGACCCCAACACACCTATTGAGGATGTAAATCTAGATGAGTGGGCAGTCAAGGATCATGAAGATCACCTTTTTTGTCAAACTGATGAGGTAGGATTAGGCATTTATATGATTCATGAGCCTAATGCATTAATTCCACATCTAGTCAAGGATCAAAGTTATCCTGAATGGAAAGAGAATCAGCTTTGGAAGCTGTATTTTGATGGTTGAAGAAGCAAAATGGGTGCAGGTGGAGGAGCCATGCTGGTTTCACCTGATGGAGATAAGTACTATTTGGCATTAAAGTTTTTCTTTAGCTATACAAATAATATAGTTGAATATGAGGCACTTAACCATGGCCTAAAATGGGCCAGAAAGAAAGGTATCAAGTGCTTACAAGTTTATGGTGATTTTGAGTTAATTGTAAATCAAGTTAGAAATTTAAATGTTACCAAAAATGATTTTCTCAAGAAGTATAAGCATCGGGTTTGAGATCTAATAGAGGATTTTGATGCTTTAAATCTACGTTCTATTCCTCGAAATCAAAATAAATATGTAGATAAGCTTCCTACTATAGGATGTCAGTTTGACATTCTGACTGATATTCATAGTATAGATGTACAATAGTATGTAAAAGTGGTTGTAAGACCATTTGTACCAGATAACAATGTAAGCTGGCAAGTTTTTGATAGTGAAATGTTTTGCTAAACAAAGAACTAAAATGCGTGGTGGGGTTTCCTCTATTAAATCTAGCTTTCTATCCTCCAAGGAACCCCAGGCTAAAGCCATTAACACAAAGGGTAAAGGTGTGGCCAAGGTAGATCATTCGGAAAAGAATCTTGAGAAAAAAATTTAAGGACCCTCCAAAGAAAGCTATGTGCATGAAGTTAAGGAGGAGGAATATTGTGACCTCAGAACCTGAGCCCAAAATTGAGATTGTTAACATCGAGCCCCCCAATAAACCTCACCTCAGAAGTAAGAAGGAACCTAAAGTAAATGAGATCATTCAAACTACGTTCAAGGATACTTCCCAGCCTAGAGGTAGTAAAGGTAGAGGTAATATTGAGGATCAAAATGATAGGGTTAGCTTTTCTCTTGATATCTCTAGTATAGAGGAAGAAAGCCCAACCAAAGGAAAAAAGGAAATTAGTGACCAATATATCAACCAGAATGATAACCTTAAAGATCTTGAACCCCCTACCAAAAAGATGAAGGGAACCCTTATACACTTTCATGGGGATAACAAGAAGGATTGTATCTCTTGCAGCCATCTGGTGGAGAAGGTTGCCACCCTCTATTAGGCTCTTGACCTTCAAAATCAGGCTTTAAAATGGTAGTTGGCTCAACTTCACCATGCCAAGACAAAAATTCAACACCTTGAAGTCATTACTCAACTGGAAACTATAGAATGGCCCAAGGAGAGCAAGGATGAGTTGTGGGATCAAGTGGATAATTTGGCCAGAAAGTTTGAGAAGTGGGAAAAGATGGAAGATGAGATTGTGATGATAAAAGATAACCAGGAGAAGCTCAAGAAGAATGTGGCAGAGTTGGTGAACTTTAGTACAGAGACTGTGAAAAAATCTGCTACAACCCTTTATGTGCTTAAGGAAGAGCTAGAAAAACATAAATCCATGAGGGATGTTAGAACATGTAAGGAATCTTAGGATGTGCAAAATCAGAGCATGGTTGGCCCGACCAACAGGACTAGGGATAAGAACAAGAACAACAAAGGCAAGTAGGTCAGCTTGGAGATTGAGGTCACCTAGGGTAAGGAGATCAAGATTCAAGATATGCATGACTGGGACAAGGAGGAGAACATGTTTGAGGACAAGATGGAATTCCCTAATAGAGAATGGTAGGCTATTAGTAGCCTGAAATCTATGGCTAAGCTACTATTAGTAGCCTGAAATCTATGGCTAAGCAGTAGCTTAGCCCGTTGTTGGTTCTTTTGGGTTTAGCTAGCTCTGCTGGCCCTTTTTGCTTGCTTTTCTATTTTTTCTTATTTTTCATTGTTTTACTTCTTGTGACACTTGTTCATCTCGCCTTTTTGGCTTATGTACATGGGTTTGAGCCCTTCTCGGTTACTTTTATCAAAACTATCGCATTTCTTTTTCACATTGCTCTTTCCCCCCTTTGACATCAATGACAAAGGACAAAATATTTGCATTTCTCATTGTCCTCATTTGACATTAATCATACTTTTTACCACTACTCTACTGCAACTTCCTTTCTTTTACTGCTCTACATACTCCCCTTAGGAACACACACCAAACTGCATCAATCAACAATCATTGCATAATGATAACTCTCACTCCTCCATACTACAACAACCAATAATTCCACTACCTAGTCTCCATGAGAGGTAGCCACCAACATCAGTCTAGATCAAGGAATGAATCTTGAGATCCACTAGACTGATGCATCTCCTTATGCATCTAGTTCAAAGAAGGAGGGGCAATAACCCCCAACTTCTCCTGAAGATACTCAAAAGTATCCTTAGGAAGAGCCTTAGTGAATATGTCAGTAACCTGATCCTTTGTAGACACATATCTAAGCTTCACTTCATTCTCTACAACCTTCTCTCTCAAAAAGTGATACCGGATTGAGATATGCTTTGTCCTTGAATGCATCACTAGATTCTTTGTGTTTAGGGTGAAAAAGTAGGTTTCTCTTAAACAAGGTTAAGTCCTATTCTTTCACCTAACTAAACATTAGGAAGACAAGAATCGAGCTTGGGATCAAGCTATTGATTACTTGTCTATTTCCTAATGCTAATTAGGTCTGATTAAGGTGTCTAACTAAGGTTTTATCAAGTGTCTTTATTCACTAGTCAAGTAAACCCTAATTAAACCTTATAACAAAAATTAACAAAATTCAAAAATGAAGTAGGCAAAATAGATTCTAGAAACACAAAGAATAAGGTTCAGAGATCATGCACACAGAAATTGAGGGCTAACTAGACTAGGGCACTCGCTCATTAGTCCTGCAACTTTTCGTCCATGAAAATCTTCCACACCAGCTATACGGTGACCCCGAAGAGCTTCCAAATCTCAAAAATTTTCCCTAGTTGGACTACGGTGCCCACTCATTAGTCCTAAAAGTGTCGAGATCCAAAATTCTAAAATTCAATGACAACTATATTCATGATATCTATCTTCTTGTAGCTCCTTTTTGTCGTATCCTTTAAAACATGATCTGCACCTACAAAATGAGGAGAAAGATGCTGTGGCTATAATGGATCTTGCCTTAGTCAAGGCCCATTTTTGGTATTCCTACCTCAAGAATAGCCAGAGATAAAGATTTGCAGAAGTGTGTGTAAACCTAACAAAGTGTATGCAGAAATATCAAACCCTAGATGTATCAATCAAGGGAAGATAAATAACTTTCTTCAATTCAATAAACACATACAACTTCACCTCAAGGAGATGAAAACAAATGAAGACTTGTATGAACAAGAAGGCGAATCGGCAATGTTTATGAAGGTTCTCTAAGCTCGATGTTGGAGGCTTCAACCCTTCTCCCGATCATGCAAAAGGTGTACAAACCCTAGCAAGAGAAAGATAGTCTCAAGATCTTGATTCCTAATTTCCATCCATTGTCTCCATGATAGCAAAATCAAATCACTTTCAAGAGTTTCAACAAATCACTGATCTTCAATGGCAATTTCAGTAGAGTTTTGGCATAAATCTTGCATAAAGGTTGTGTGTGATGAAATGATTTTTAAATGTCTTTTTATATCTAACCTTAGGAAATTGAAATTTTGAAATAACATCTCAATATCATGTGAAAACAAAAATTTGAAAACAGAATCCCATGGTGTATGGTGAGAGTTGACACCTCGCTAAGATTCAAATTCCCAAAAATGGGGCAAGACTAGGGCATGAGCACTTGAGTCCATTCTCCCAAATTTCTGATCAGATCTGTATTTAGGGGGTCCTAGGGACCCATAATCCAAATTCTCTTTCTAGGTACCATCAATAGTCATCTAAAAAAATGAACATTTTACAACTAGAGACTAGCCAATCAGGGTTTTAAGAAGGCCAAAAACAAAGAGGTTCAAAGGTCACCAAAGGTGAGGAGATAAACCAAGGGAAATTGTACCATTCCATACAGGAGGATAATTTCTGATGTAACATTTAGCCACACTTTAGTGGCCATACGACACTAAGTGGATATGCAACTAAAAGAGAGTAAATACATCAATCATGAAAAGAATAACCAAAAGGATACTATAGGGGAAGAAAAATTGTTTTCACTAAGAAGGAAGAAGCCCCCAAGTCTACAATCCTGCAAGACCACAAAGTTAGGAATTGCAACCTACAAAAGAACACTTGTCATAAAATCAAAATCAAATCAACTTGCAACCACCGCTAATGAATTAGTACATAAACACTAAGGGGGTTGAGTGATGAGACATGATGAGGGAGGAAATCAAGGGAGATATATGCCCCCCTTGTTTCTGCTTGCTTAGTCCAAAAAGGAGAAACAAGGAGATATCAACATGCCTCAATTTTGAGGGAAACTTGATGAGAAATGTTTTATGAGGGTTGTTTGAAGAAACAACACATAAGCACAACACATTGGGTGAGATAGAGAGCGGAACTAGGATTCCAATGCAACAAACGACACAGAAATCTAAGTTTGACAGCTCAGGATAGAGGCTCAAGAGTGAAATAGATCAATATTGCACCTAGTTAGGGATAGGAATTCTCATCCAATTACTTTATGTAAAGGGAGTTTTTACTTAGCACTTACTCATTCTTGTGTCTTGTCATTGTTTAGAGGAGATAGAGAGAAGGAAAAGAGGAGGACAACCATGCCGAGATGACGCCCGTATCAGCCCCCACGACTAGAGATGGTCTAATCCCAAGTGGCAGAGAGGCATGTCAAGGCCAAGGTAGGGTCCTAATCATATGCTTCTATCATCTTTCTATTTTGTTTTACTTGTTTTTATCATATATCATGCCAAGGGAGGCATCATGGACAGGGGTCCCTAGTAGGGGCGCTCGGGTCCACCTAGGGCGCCAGAGTCTCACTGGGGCACCCTAGTCCCTCAGGGGTGCTAGTATCCCTCTGGGGTGCCCAGGTCTTCTTGGGGTGAGTCCACAGAGGACAAGGGCCCTAGGTATAGGCACTTGTTACTATTTTAGATAGTAGTTTTTGGTTTGATGATGAAATACTGATAATACCACTTGCTTTTTGACCTATAGGATGTCTCGGAGACACGAGAGCACACAAGCAGTCACCTGATAGCACTACTTTAAGAGAGTGCTAGTACCATGTCTAACACAAAGAGAGAGCACTTACAAGTGGTGGGCTTATGGTGGGTGTTTGATATGCTGACAATCAGATTTCATTGCAACATGTTGATGGCATTGATGTAGAGGTGGAATGTAAATACATCCACATTCCACTTGCCTATAGGAGAGATGACTATCACACTGGAGGATGTATACAAGATCCTACAACTATCTATCTGAGGAGAGACAGTGAGGGTCATGAGACATTGCACAGTGGAGTATACTCGTAAGAGTCAGTTGTATTGTCTGGGTCACATAGTTTCATGGGCAGAGCGAGGACATATTTAGCTTCAACTTCTAGAGCAGGGATGTGGTGACATCCTATTGGTTCGAAGGATCATGATAGTCACTATTATACTAGCTATCACACTAGATGGATGAGGCAGTCACCTTCATGGGGTCTCGTTCACACCATTAGAGCGATGAAGGAGCACCAGACTGTATATGCATGGGGGAGCAGTATGCTTGCGCACCTCTATCATGACTTGGGATGGTATGTCCATTATGAGATACACAATCTAATGATCTACACTTTATTAAAGGTTTGGGCTTTTGAGCATATTAGGTGCAAATGATTGACAAGGTTTCCTATAGAGTCAGCATTCACCCATCCACGTGTTCATGACTATCCACTAGTCAGATGTTGGAGAAATGGTGATCTATTATACTGGAGAGTTGTCTTTGATAGATTGCAGCCTAGCAATATTATCTAGAGACCGTATCGTGGCTATATCTTATGGCCTGTCCAACTAAGATAGTTAGTGAGGATGCAGAAGGATTAGCTGATGGTCGGTTGCCTTGATCACATTGTGGTTTGGTTCTATTTTGATAGGGTGGCATGATAGTTCAGATAGTTACAAGATGTTCCTATAGTGTGTCTGAGCTATGTGCACACTATACACAATGCAGTTAGGGTGAACAATGCCCAACAACTAATAGTAGCAGATATACTTCTTAGTGATGATGATGGTCTTGGGGATGCAACACTAGTATCAAATATAGAGGATGTTGGTTGTACCCAAGCATATTAGACCTAGAGGTATATAGCTCAATCTGCTCCTATCTTTCCTCCCGGTCACCCTACAGGTGATGCTCAACCTTGGGCTGGTCACACTAGTGACACAGGGGTAGAGGATGATGTGTCTTACTTTGTAGGATACTACGATCTCAAGGAGGATGTGGATGATGATGATGATGAGGAGGAGGTTCCATCGTAAGAGGTAGCCACTGACAAGGAGACTAACTCAAGATGACGGTCTAGAGCTTGTGGTCCAGTCCCTACAGGTGCTGAGAGACCAAGTTAGAGTGTGAAGGGGGAGTGTAGTAGGTCTGTGTCCCCAGCTATAGATTAGACTACAGAGCTTGTGACACCTTCGGTGATTTAAGAACCATCCTGGCAAGATGGAGATATAGGTTAACTTGGTTTCATTAGTTTGATGATATTTATGTTTCTTATTTATGATGGTTATGCAAAAGTCTAATATATCCATCTTATTTCTATTTTGCAGTTGGGACTGACACTTGGCAAGACTTTGTGAGTCATGTCATTATGGACATAGTACCTTTAGATGTATTTGAGTAGTGGGTGCGGGCTCGGTATTCACCATGGCCATCCGCTGGGCAACATGTGGATATATTTATGTCTTTTGTAAAATATAGGACAGCTATAAAGGGCATTCCAGAGTAGTCTACATAGGAGAGAGAGAAGTTACTTCAGAGAGCTGAGCACATCAAGGATGAGCTTCAAGCACAGCGAGAGAAGATGGTAGTGGTACCTACATCGAAGAGAGAGCCAGTCATTAGTGAGTTCTTACTACTTGAGGTCCGTCAGGTGAGAGCTAACAGAGACAGGGCTCAAGCTGAGAGAGACCAATACCATCAGATGTACCAGGAGGCACACGAGGAGGTGATAGGGCTAAGAGGTGAGATCAAGGGTTACAACCGCGGAGTGTCTCTAGGAGTCATTCATGATCCATAGCAACACATTGTCAAGCCTCTATCACATGCACACCATGAGGGCCTGAGGGTATAGGTGACTGAGGTTCTGCTATATGATATGTATATATTATGCACTATGACATCCCATTTTTTTTATGAGGCATAGTCAATTCAGATGTATATTTAAAACTGATGATGGTATATATATGATGTTCACTTTTCTATCTATGTGTAATGCTTTTAATCTATATCACACGTGATTTTTGTACAGTGCAACTAGTGATGACTATTGAAGGCTAATATGGAAATGTAATTAATGCCAATGTGACATACTAACAATTCTTTGTAGAACATATATTAATAGACACAATGATTAAAATTTCACATATTGCGTTGATTTTAATAAAGTACCAAATCTCCAACATCAAATGAACGTTGTATAACATGTTCATTAGACAATTGTTGTATGCTTTTTTGATGATCCTTGAGGTGCTCAAGATCATTTATTCATCTTTCATCAAGCATCTCAAGTTCTTACAATCTTTTTTGACATTCGGTATCATCATTAATAATGTCTCTGAAGAAAATTCTCAATGAAGGAATTTCTAACTCTAAGGCCATTATTGCATTTGTGCCATAGACAAGGTTATACAGTGTATTGCTAGTAGCCATACGAATGCTTGTTCTATAGGCCCATAATGTATAGGATAAATGAATGCGCCAATCCTTTTGATGTTTGTTAATAGTTTTTCATAAAATCTGTCCAATAATTTTATTTGAAGCTTCTGCTTGGCCATTTGATTGAGGATAATAAGGTGTAGAGAAGTGATGTTGAATATGATAATTTTTGAGAAATTTCTTCACATCCTTGTTCTAAATGGTGTACCATTGTCAGAAATGAGGGAGGAAGGTATTCCAAATTGAGAAATAATGTTATCTTGTATAAACTGACAAATTACGTCAGTAGTCGTGGATCATAAAGGGACAACTTCGACCCACTTTGTGAAGTAATTAGTGCTAGTAATGATGAATGTATGCCCTTGAGAGGAGGGTGGAGAGATTTTACGAATTAGGTCCAAGCCCCAAATAGAAAATGGCCAAGGTGAAACTTGGGCATGAAGTTCTTGAGCGGGAGCTCAGATTAGGTGCTTATGTTGTTGACATTGCAAGCATTTCTTGACATAAGCAAAGGAATCTTGTCCCATGTGTTGCCAATAATAACCCATTCGTAACAATTTTTGTATCAAGGATTTTCCCCCAAAATGTCCTCCACAGGCACCAGAGTGAGCTTCCCCTAAAGCTGTCAAGATTTCTGAATTACTTAAACATCAGAGTAAAACTCCATTATAGCTTCATCTATATAACACATTCAACACAATAATGTATCGTGCTGCTAGTTTACATAGACGGATTTAGGCATTCTTAGATGTTGAACTAGGAATGGTTCCATCACACAAATAATTGAATATATAGGAGAACCATTCATCAATATATGTATTATCACTTCATTCTAAATTTGCAACTATAAGATCTTGAATTGTCAGTGTTTTAAGATTATGGATAATGAAAGAAAATTCCTCAAGAGAATCATCAGGGGATATAAGGGAAGTTGCACTTTCCATTGCATCCGCATGTCAATTATCTTTCCTAGGAATAATATTTATTGAAAATGATGTGAATTGTTTTAAGAGAGATAGTGCAAACTCACGATATTGAGATAATTTGTCATTCTTGGTTTGATATGATCCAGTTAGTTGTCATACAATAAGATGTGAGTCACTATATATTGTAATATTTTTGATATTAAGAGCCAAGGCAGCATGAAGTCCTACAATGAGAGCTTCATACTCGGCAATGTTGTTTGTGCATGAGAAATCTAGGTGGTAAGATATAGGAATCGACTTACCTATAGGGGGTATTAATATAACACTAGCACCAGAAGTAGTTTGACATCTTGATCCATCGAAGTGCAATTCCCATTTATCATCCTCAGTAATTGCTAAAATTTGGTCATCGAGAAATATGTCCTAATGTTGTGTAGTAAAAGGTGAAGGACCTTCAACTAACTAATCAATAAATGCTTACCCTTTAATTGGTTTCTGAGAAATGAACTTAAGATCGAATTTAGTTAAAAACATAACCCATTTAGCAACATGACCCGACAAGTCTATTTTTGCAAAAAAGGTGTTTCAAAGGGTCAAATTTTATCATCACATGTATTTTAGCATTCAAAAGATAATCTCAAAGCTTCTGTGTTGCAAACACTAAAGCTAGGCAATGCTTCTTGATAACAATCTATCACACTTCATAATCGAGCATAGTTTGGCTGATATAATAGATACCGCATTCTTTGCCTTCAGCATTATGTTGCACTAACAAGACTGCCAGGGCATTATTAGATGTTGAGATAGACAATAGGAAAGGTTTGTCAGGTATAGCAGGTTGTAAAATAGAAGGATTAGTTAAATAAGCTATTGATGGTGGTTTTAGCACACAACAACGCAGGTGTGATTGCTGATTTCACACCTCTCTTGAAAAGTATCTTACCCTAAGTAAGACGACTCCAAGGATAATACAGCTAGGTCTTAGCTTGCTTGGAAT
Organism: Cunninghamia lanceolata; assembly: GCA_027924645.1. NCBI lineage: Eukaryota > Viridiplantae > Streptophyta > Pinopsida > Cupressales > Cupressaceae > Cunninghamia > Cunninghamia lanceolata. The sequence continues at coordinate 506,540 of BSBN01001670.1, read as the reverse complement.
CTCTCAATGGTTACATTCTAGCTGTACCTACAAAGGGGTCTTACATGCAATCTGCAAATCTTTAGGTTTGGGATAGCAAATACACATAAACCCTATTATGATTTTCAGCTGATAAACCAAGATAAAGTGCTGTGGAAACTTCTAGTCTAAAAACTAATCAGTGGGTTTAAAGAAAATGCAAAAGGTTTAGGGTTTTAGAAGGATCCTAAGTGACATTCATGATGCAAGGGTTATCTTCAGTAGACAAATATTCCCAAACTTTAAACCAGTTTTTTGAACTACCAAACTGAAATGGGTGTTATAGTACTGCAGAAAACGGTGCTATCTTCAATGGAAGTTGAAAGATTTTCAGACGACATTCATTTGTTAAATACCCAAAAAATGGCACAACTTAACTCATAAAATGCATTTGAACTTCAGCACAAATAATAAGCCCAGACTAACTTTACACAACTATTTACCATCAACAAACAACTAAAAGTATGGACTTGGAACATTCATCAAATACTGCAGCAAACCATTAATATCATAAAAGCACAACTAATCTAATTATGGGAGAGCAAGAAGCAAACCATGAAAACCACAATGAATCAACACAAGATACAAATTCTTAGAAACACCGCAGAAACTTGCTTTGTATTAATTCAAATGGCACAGAGTCAACAATTTGGCATCAAAATCTCTCTTACAAAAAGTGGAAATGGCAGCCCTTTATATAGAAAGCAGCATACCCTAGCTCTCAAATGAACGGTGGAGATTAACTCAACACCGACGGTCCAGATTACATGGAATTTAATGAGATACATTAGTTTGTTACATTTTCGGATTTGCCTTTGTCTAGTAGGAAAATGACAAAATACAGGTTGCAAATACATTGAATCTAGACAAAATGGATACCCATTTGGTTATACATGATGAAAAGTCAATTTTCAAGGCCTAATAAAGCCAAAATAGAGTCACATGACACTTGAAAACTTGAGCTGATGTGGATCCACGGGATTCCAAGTGCTGACTGGATCAAAAAGGAGTATTTGGCACTTTATTAGTGAAGATATATCCAATTGGATGCTTGCTGGACTGATTATTGATGACTGGCCTACTGGGACCGCTGTATGCATATCTTGGTGATCCGATCCAAGGTCATTTGAGTGGCATTTTGGGGAAAATATCAAAAATATAATTTTTGGTATTTTCTACATCGTAGTAAATTGCATTTTTGGAGGCCTTCAGAGTGGAATGGGGGCTCGAAACCTATCGGTAGCTTGGTGTTAATCCTAAGTAGCTGATAGCTCAAACTAGACGGCTGGTTTATCTTTCCAATGAGTCCAAGAAGTTTAAATTCTGATAAAATAGCTAGGAGTTATGACCCCCGGACTGGATCACTAAGACATTGGACTGGATCTGCAGGAACAACAATGATTTGGCATGATATTCTATGTCTTTTAGCTCCTGAGACTCATCTTTATCATCTTGGACATTATACTGACTTCCTTTCGCATGTGCAGCATCAATTTGGTTAATAGAATGTCAATTCTGCATCTCTGGATCAGTACTACATATCTGCATGTACATCCTTCCAGGATGGCTCCAGTTGGCTCCTTTGTGCTCTCCAAGACCTACAATTCACAATGCAAAGCATCAATTTCATCTTAACAAGTCATTTTTCATCAATTTGGATCAAAACATGTCCATTTGCAGTCACGAATCAGTCAAAAACAACTCATTGTCAATGTTGCCTTCTTATAGACAACTTCATAAATCTAGTGATTTTTGCATGATTTTCTGCATTTTTCATCATTTTTGAGTACTTATTTGGCCAATATATTGATCTAGGAAGTTTTTGTAGTCATTAGGATCCATTTGCAGACTTTAATTTCATGTTTTTCTAGCATTTTTTGCAAAAAGTGAGATTTTTGGGGTTGTTTGACCTTTCATATGCAGTAGCATTAATTGTCGTAAAACGTGCCAAAAATCCACACAAACTTGATAAAATGTTCATCATGATATAACAAATAGATATGCAATTCAAACCCATCAAGAAAATCCCATTTACACCTTAAAAAACCCAATTTTTGGCCCAAAATACCAAAAAACGCTGATTTGGGGTTGTTCGACCTCAACGGGGATTTTAGGTTCATCAGACCTTTGAGCGGATTTTGGGGTTGTCTGACCTTAGTGTGAATTTTGGGTTTGTCCAACCTTAGCACAGATTTTGGGTTCACCCAACCTTTGATGGCTTGCAAGTCGGTCGGAGGTCATTTTAGCGCAAGTTAGTTGACCATGATTTTAGCGCTAGCTTTGATAGATGCCACCGGCGGGGATTTTGGTCCCAATCGACTTAATAGTGGTTTGAAGGAAGTCAGTCGGAGGTCATTTTAGCGCAAGTCGGTTGACCATGATTTTTGCGCAGAAGTCCGCGAGCAAGGTTTTTAGTGCCGAAAGTCGGTAGCGACTATTTTTAGAGCAAAGTCAGTTGATTCAATATTTAGCGCTAAGGTCGGTAGAGGCTGTTTTTAGCACTTTTTGCAGTTGGGGTCAATTTTAGTGCTAGATTTCAAATTTAAATATTTTTAAATATACTTTCAAGATGTGTTGGTGATTGTTTTGATGCAATCATAACAATAAGTTAAAATTGACATATAATGAACTGAAACTATACTTGAAAGATAAGAAGGAATCATTTAAGATTCAACTAATCCCAAGTCTACAATGGTTCGGTTGGTCAAGTTCAGTTGGTCAATGTGAAGCTGTAATGTTCAAGGGGCCTTACGTAGTTTAGAGTTTCTTTGTGGTTTATTGGACTAAGATTACGCAAAAGATCATGAGATATGTCAATGCTTTTCATTCCTTTGCATAAAAGTGTTAATGTGCTGCAAGTTTTAGATGGTTTTCTTGAATTATTGCAGCTTTCTCCTTCATATATTTATGAAAAATTGTCTACCTTTAACTCTGATATACATGCTTCTTCAAATTTGAGACAATTTCCTTTAGATTTCTACGTTTTCAGCTAAATATTTCAGATGGGTTGGGAAAAGTTAGAAAGATCTAATATATACCTCATTTACTCTACCAAAGGATCTAATTGTTTTGTTATGCACTATGTGAATCCTACAGTAATTTGATCAAATCCACAGTAAAAACCTTAAATGCAAGTTCTAAGCATTTTCACAAACATACATTTAAAATTGCAAGCTCTCAAAGATAATATTTCAAAACACAAAGAAGAGCAAGAGAACACTCAGAAGATAGATGCAGAACTCCAGATTCTATTGTATTAGAAACAAATAGTCATACATGATTTACAATGTAGGAATGACTCTTAGTTTCATTGATCAAACTACAAAGAACTTACAAGCTTTACAGATACAGTAAGGAAGCCAGACATTCCATGCGCACCTTACTGCAGACAACAGGCGACCTCCTCTAAACTAAACTATGCCCAGAAAGACTCTACAATTCTGGAAAAATACTAAAAATCCCTATGTAAAATATTACAGTGTAGAGAGGCACAATATAAAGACTTTTCGATTGTCCTCACTACAGCAAAAAAAACTAACTAAACCCCTAGTTCAAACCCTTGGTTACAGCAATAAATATAGGTGAACCAGTTCTTCAAAAATATCTCTGAGCAGTGTCAAATCTGGGTGAAATATTGCCCCTTCTGAGAAGCTTTGGCAGCTCAGCAATAACTTCTGTTTGTTTGTTGTAGTAATACCTTTAGCTGCAACTTTGTCCTTCATTTGGTCGGCCTTGACTTCTTCGCACTTCATCTTTACTTCTTGCTCCTGAGATCAGATTTTCTTCTACCATGAGGTCACTGTGTTGAATTTCCAGCTGCTTCCTCAACTGCAAGCCTGTAAGACAAGACAAGCAATAAGTATCACATTTATCAAATAAATAACAGGAAACTCAAAATATCTGTTTAAATCAAGGTGACTACAAAAATGTGGAAATTTGGCTCAAAAACACTCAAAAATGTGTTCAAAATGAATACAGATTGCCCAAAACCAAATGGGTCAACCATCGCTAACCAGAAAAATGCCACGGGCACCAAAAATGTGTTTTAAAATTCCCACCGCTTCGTCCATTCCCGCCCATCGGCGTGATAATCGCCATCGAAGGGTCCAAAAAATACTTGGGCGATGTTCATTATTTGACTGATGGCCCCTTGCGCTTTATTTCCTCTTCATCGGTGAGAGATTCGCCATCGGCAAACTCCATATTCTTTCCACCGACGCCCCTTTGCTTTGTTCCATCGGTGAGAGATTCGCCATTGGCGAACTCTAAATCTTCTTCGCCGATCACAATACCTTGGTCGATGCTCTTATTTCCCTCTATCGGCGCAAGTGTTACTAATATAGCCTTATCGGCTTGCATTTTCTTCTTATCAGGGAGAGATTATACTATCGGCGGGCTCCTTATTTCCTCCACCGATGTCTTACCTTATACCAATGCTCTTTCATTGCTCTCCATTGGCATGAGATCGCCCATCGGCAACTCACAAACTCCTCCTTCCGATGGCATTTGCTTTGTTTCATCGGCGAGAGATTCCACTGTCGGCGAGCTCCTTATTTCCTCTGCCGATGCCTCTACCTCGGCCGATGACCTCCACATCCTTACCTTTCCTTGTATCGGCCCAACCTTGCCCATCAGCAAAGGATTTTTGACCACCGCCGATTGCATACGCTACGCCGATATCAGCGAGAGTTTCGCTGATATCCATCTTCGCACCCTTCGCATTTCGGCTAAGTCCTCCCTCATCTATCTGCGTGACCAACGATATCGGTGAAGCTACTTAAAACTTTCACCGATATCTGTTCTCTAGCCGATACCTCTTGTTTCCTTCGATCGGCGTAAGTCTCGCCGACACCGTTCTTGTTATGTTCCATTGGTGTGAGATGGCCCATCGGCGCCTCATAAATTCTTCCTCCCGATGGCATTTACCTTGGCCGATGTCCCTTTATTGCTTCGTTATTTCTTCCATCGGTAAGGGCCAAAACATAATGGCCGACGTTAATAGTTATACCGATGGTAAAAGGCCATCGGGGAGATCACAGTCTTCGGCGAGAGAAAACCAAACTCTGCCGATTCAAAATGTTATGCCGATGTCATTCGTTTTATATCTGGCCAAGTCCCTTTTATTTATCCGCGTGACTTCACCCATCGGCGAAAGTTAAAAACAATACTCCGATAGTTAATGTTATGTCGATGGCATACCATCGGCAACAGTCTCGCTAAGGCCTACTCCATCCATTGAACCATTGAACCAAAAAGAGGTTCAATACGGTGGTTCAATCGTGTGGTTCAATGATATATCCTTTATACAGAGCAACCGTATTGACATGATTTTGTTAGAAGAGAGAAAAACAAGACTTTGAACCCCGAACTTTGAACTAATGAACTATCGAACCATTGAACCCAGCCATAAGGTTCAAGCGAAAGGTTTAAAGCGCAGGTTTGAACCTGTAAAAACACTTCCAACGAATGAGTAATGGCGATTAAAGTGAATCAATGTATTTTTTGCAAAACAATCAAATGCAACATACGGAGTGGAACCCAGACAAAATTGCCCACGACCCGGAACCACTAAGTACGAATTTTTTTGAAATTTAAAATGAATGCCAACAAGAAAAAAGGCAAACAACAGACTGTTTATCATGCAAAACCTGATAATACATTTTACCTAAATGATCATAACTTACAAAATATGATGAATTTTAAGATGGTTCAAAAAGTAATCCTGGCTCATTTTTCACAAGGAATCCAACCATATCATGCAATGGTACTAAAAAATGCAAATTTTCTATATTTTTAACAAGGTTTGCAAATTTGACTCTCTTTTCCCCTTTACCACCAGACAGAACAAACACAAGTAGAAGCACAAAAGCAAAGCAACAGCAGGGGTCCTCATTTTGCTTAGGAGCAAAATGGGGCGTGTTGTGAACATCACAACAACTAGAAACCAAACAAAACAACTAAATTCAGAGTGTTCAAGAAAACTAGATGAAATGAACTCATAACTTCCAACTATCCCTCCTGCAAATTGCTATTCAGCTTTAGACTTAAGGTATTCAATAAGGGTGCATGAATTTCCATTTTCAGTTTAATTGTGTGCACATGATTAATTATCCTCATCTTGAAGATCGGTTGAACAAACCAGTGACTGACATTAGCCTATGTAGGTGAGGATATTCCCTCATAGCCAACTGGATAGAGCCTTGCTGCCAGTGAGCGTCCATAGCCCCAGCAAGTTTATCGTTACAATTCTCCTAAGTAGAGCCCCACTGCCAGCGAGCGTCTATAGCCCTGATAGAGTTGCTTAGATGGATTAATCTAGATTTTCAGTATAATCCATTTTATTTATTTATTTATTTTTTATTTTCTAATTTTTTGATTTTGAAAGATTTCACAAGATATAGCAATTTGTAAATTCATGATGCAAGGAGTGGACACTTGCTAAAATTAAGCTGAGAATTGTAATGGTAGCAAGGGCAACCTCTGATTTTTCACCTAATATCTACACTGGTAGGTTCAACAAACCCAAGGATTTTAGGCGTGTCATCATGAGAAACTTGCTTTGAATTCTCAATCACATTTATTGAATACAAAACTTCAGAAGATAAATAACTCTCTACACTCATGACAGTAACAAGTTATGCGTAAATTGTAAATGATTAACTTGAATATCCTAAATTTTATACTGTTTTGAATGGTTGCTAGTTTTGCTCCTTAATACTCTAAAGTAAAACAAAGATCCCTGCTGAGGAGACAAAAAAAACCAACCAGACAAACAGGCTATACAAAAAGTAAAAAAACAAAAAAAACTGTACAAACAAAAACAAAACAAACAAAAAGAAACAGAAAATAGAAACAAATAGAAGACAAACTGTACAAACAGCCAACCAAAAAAAGAAAACAGCAAAAGAAGAACTGTACATTACTTTACAGCACTTTACACTAAAATGGACTGCCCATGACCTCAAGCCTGGAAGTAGTGTTTCAAATGCTGGCCATTAACTGGTAATGGCACATCTTCTCCAATCAAGGTCTTATGTCTGAATGTGTTATCTCCTATTATTTCTGAGACTTGTAATGGACCGAGCCATAATTTATCAAATTTTCCATGGCTTCCTTTCTTTTCATGTGCTTTGTCCCAGCACAACACTAAGTCTGATATCCCAAATGTTTTGACTTTTGCCCTTTTATCAAACCACCTCTTAACAATCACTTGGTGCTTGGCAAACTTCTCGATGGCTTGACCTCTTTTCTCATCTAGTTGTAGCATTTGCACTATTCTGGCTTCCCTATGGTTATCAAAGCCTAGATACTCATTAGCAAACTTCCAGGTTGGTATTCTCAGATTTATTGGAAGTATGGGATCAGTCCCATAAACTAAATGATAAGGTGTGCTACCTAAGGCTGTTTTAAACTTGGTCCTATCTACCCATAATGCATATCTTAACAAGGTATTCCACTCTCGAGGACTCTTTGCAATTAACTTCTTGATTATATCTAATAAAATTTTATTCGTTGATTCAACCAGTCCATTACCTGGTGATGATGTTTTCTTCAAGAAACTTGATAACTACCTCAGTCGTGGAAAATTTGCAGCAGGTGGCCTCAATCCACCTTGTACAATAATCTGTTACCGTCAGTATAAATTTGTGTCCTACAGAAGATGGGGGATTGATGACTCCAATAAAATCCAAGCCCCACTACGCAAACGGTCTGGATTCAATCACAGGTTGTAGTGGATTGGCCTGATTTCTCCCTTTGTCTGTTGCAGTTTGATAGATGTGGCAACTTTTGATGTGACTCTTAGTGTCTTTGAACATCGTGGGGCAGTAATAGCCTGCCCTCAGTATTTTGTGTGTTGTGGCTAGATGGGAACCATGGCCGGTTCTGTACTTGTCATGTAGTTTTGTCAACACTTTATCAGCTTCAGCTCTGTTTATGCATCTCAGATAAATTCCATCATGGTTCTTCCTGAATAGAAGACCTCCTTGCACCATATAATTTTGTGCCTTAATCTTCAAAGCTCTCCTCTGATAAGCTTTCATCCTATTTGGGTACTTTCCAGCTATCAAGAAGGTGTTTAAATCATCATACCAGCCTGATGTGCTCTGGGAATTCAATACGTATTGCTGTTTTATTAGATCGAGATCTGTATTTGCTATCATCTGCACCAATGCCTGCCCTCTGACCAGCTTCATAGGTATGATTTCTATGTCAAATTCTTGCAGCGTGGTGATCCACTTGGCTCTTTTTTCTCCAGGCTCGTTCTACATCAGCAACATCTTTACTGCTGCGTCTGGCACTATGGCTTTGACCTGGCTGCGCAGAATGTAGTGTCTAAATTTTTTAACAGCCTTTACTAATGCAAATGCCTACCTCTCGGTGTCTAGATACCTCAGCTGTGCATCCTTCAGAGGCGCGCTCATAAATGCTATGGGCCTCTCTTCATTGTTTTCACCTTTCTGTGTCAAGGCAGCCGCGACTGAATGAGAAGATGCAAAGGAGTAGATGTAAAACGGGCTTGTGTAGTCTGGACTTGCCAACACAGGGGCATCAGAAATTGCCTCCTTAATATCTTCAAACGTGGCTCTGGCCACTGGCGTCCATTCCATCTATGCATCTTTCTTCAACATGGCATTTAACGGCTGCACGATCTCTACAAAACCTGTTATAAACTTCCGAACAAAGTTAATTTTGCCAAAAAATGATTTCAACTCTTTCCTACTGTTTGGTATTTGTAAACTTTTTATGGATTCTATTCTATCCAGATCAATTGAAATTCCACCTTCAGAAATGACATGGCCTAATAATTTACCTTCAGTTACGCCACATATACATTTCTTAGGATTAAGGGAAATCCCATACCTTTCACATCGCTTGAGTACTTTCCTGAGGTCTTCAGCGTGAGTGGATGCATCCTTGGAATACATAGTTAAATCATCCATATACACAACAATGCACTTACCTGATAATCCACGGAATGCAATGTCCATGGCCCTCTGAAAAGTGGCACCTGCATTGATCAGACCAAACGGCATTCTTCTATATGCATAATTTCCCCACTTACAAGTGAAAGTGGTTTTTAATCTATCTTCTCTATCAATTAAGACCTGGTTATAACCTGAAAAACCATCTAAAAAAGACATCATCCTTGTGCCATTTACTGCTTGCAACACTTCATCTATTGGGGGCAGAGGATAATTATCCTTTTCAGATGCCTTGTTTAAATTTCTAAAGTCTACACATAACCTGATGTCTCCGTTTTTCTTCCTTACTGGTACTAAGTTAGCTACCCAAACAGAATGTCTGACTGGAAAAATTATTCCAGCAGACAGCAATTTTTTAACTTCCTCAAAGATTAGAGGCTCTAGAATGGCATTCACAGGCCTCTATTTCTGCCTAAATGGTTTGACTTCTTTTCTCAAAGGTATTATGTGAGTTCTAATGGACTCATCAAATGTTTTCAAGTCTTCATAAGTCCATGCTATGACGTGTTTATATTCTTTCAGAATGTCTAAAACCTCCTTTCTAATTTTTTCAGAGCAAGCTTTCCCAATTAGTACATTTTGTGGACTTTGCTCAGTCCCTAAGTTATGTAAATCAGACTTACCCCCTTCTGTTTTGGGCAAGTCCTTTTGTCTTATTACTCCATCGAAATCAAAGATATGTTCTAATTCAATTACTCCTTTTGGTAAGAAGTTGCTCTTTAAGTTGATTATATCCTCTTTGTCCCATGTTACTTCAGGCCTTTCTTGTTCATCAATGATTTGAGCCTCAAATGCCTCATTACAAGTCAGAAAATCAATAATTTGCTGATCCCCTCCAAATACCTGAAAGTGTGTAACGTTGTTTGGTATACTGGGCATGTTAACTAGCTCAACAACAAATCACCTCAATCCTGACAGTGCCAATGGTTCTAATGTACTAGTAGCAACTGCTAGTGCATCTGGCCTGTGATTCAGCTCTCTGGGGATGTGTTATATGTTAAAAGCATCAAACGAATCTATTAAACCCCATACTCTATGTTTGTAACTAATCATTTTCTTGTAATTGCAGGCATATAGTTTCCTCACTTGTCTGACTACTAATTCAGAGTCTGAAAATACTCTGATGGTTTTCACCCTTTTCTTGATGGCCATGACAAGTCCTAAAATTAGGGCCTCATATTCAGCAATATTGTTAGTGCAGGAAAATTGTAATCTATATGCTGCCAGATGTGATTTACCTTGGGCATTTATGAGTTCAACACCTGCACCTGCACCCTGTTTTGATTTAGACCCATCACATTTTAACGTTCACATGCCATCTTTACTTTTCTAACCTTTTATCTTAGCATGCATTGCCTCTTTTATTGCTTGTGGGGTGTTGTCCTGTTTATACATGGGTTTTTAGTTTGCAACTCAGAAAGACAACTACCCTTGTCTTTTATTTCTTCTCTTAAATCTGGAATCAAGGCATCTATATTATCCTGAACATATTTCTGTGTTGGATCAGGATTCTCATTTTCCTCTTGTAATTCTACCCCCCTTATGCATTTTTTGTATTCGTATTCAATGATGTCTTTGCACATTTCACAACTCTCCTCAGAATGTTGCCTATCATGGACTCTACACCTATTTTTGTACAATTTACATTGGACCGGTAGATTGTGCTTAACTCATTCTTCCACCTCTTGTCTGATGGCATGACCAAATTTGTCTATTGCATTGTTTTCTTCATCTGAGGAATTTTCATCAGACTCAATGAATAATGCTGTCCTATTGCTGACACATTTCTTTCTACTGTTTAATATCATGATCTCTTCAATTTGTACCCCATTGTTGGTAATTCTATAGACACCCGGTTCAACAGTAGCATATAATATTTCATTAGTTCGATTATACTCTGTTATCATATGTTTCATTCTAGGCTCTGCCTCTATTTTGATCTAGTTTGGGATGCCTCTCCAAGGTAACCACATGTGTGAAAAGTCAGTGGTCATATATCCATTTAATGTCTTGGACCAATCCCTACTCAGCAACATTCCATAATTTACGGGTATATCCACTACTTGAATATCAATGATTTGGCTTACCCTAGGGTCTGAAGCTAATTGCATTTGAATGTTCATGAGCTCTCCTATCACGCTAACCTCAGTCTTATCTAATTGTGTGACAACCTTGGCAGATTTTGTGGGAGTCAGCCTGAGAGTTTTACATATTCCTAAGGGCATTATGTTGGCTGAAGCACCAGAATCTACCATGCAATTGTGTATATTCTTCCCACACAATCTAACAGTAAGCAAGAAAGGGGGAGTATCCCTCTTATCCGCATGTATTACTACATTTGTATTGGAAGGCTGCTCAACTTTCTTATTCTTCTCTTTAGGTGGTGAATCTCTATTAGGAACAGTTATATCAGCAGACATCTCGCTCATCATGGATGCATCCAGGGATTTTATAAAAGCATTTCTGATCCCTGTGATCTTCAATAATTCATTTAGAGGTATACTAACCTTAATTTTCTTTATTTCCTCTGACAAGTAATTCATTAATCTTGTTGTCTCTATTGCTTCAGTTTTACTTGTTTGATCCTTTTGTATTGTTGTTCCATTATCTGTGTGGTGATTAGCTTTAAGTGTGGCAGGATTGTTGCTAGCATTATGATCTGGGGGTGTATTGATGTTATTCGGAGGAACGAAAGTGGTAAAAGGCCCTCCTAGCCTAGGGTTGTTCCTCAAATTGTAAGTGTGGCTTTTATTTGTCTATTGAAAGCCCTGCACCTCCTCTGTTTCATTTAATATCTCATTTTCAAATTCAAAGGGAAACTGAAAAGCATTTAACACAAAGGCTGATTCAGGATAAAGATTCTCACAACAGTATGGTTCATCTTCCAGCAATTCATCCTCTTTCTCTTCTGCAGTTGCAAAGGTAAACATTTCTAAGACTAATGTTGTGTCATATCTTGAGGGTACTACCTCATTACCCTTAGGAATGAGAAATTCGGAGGTAGGAGGTTGCACATCTATGTTGAAAATGCTGGCTACTAGGTGGAATTGCGGACAGTCGTGCTTAGCATGGGCATTGGTATTGTGAAATCTGCACCAATTTTTAGGTGCTATACTGGCCATTTGTATGCCAGCTGTCTGTTTTGCATCATGATTATCTATATACTCAAAAGGAGAAGCTAGAGTACCATTGTTGGGCCCAGTGTTCCATGTCTTGGGTGGCCTAGGTTGATTCTGATTTCTGTTATTATTGCCCCAGGTCCTATTATCTGTCACTGGCTCCCTATTTTGCATTGGTTGCCCCTGGCTGGGGCCTTGATTCTGATTATAGTTTTGGTTCTGATTGTTCTGTTGATTTTGATTGAAACTATAATTCTAATTTTGGCCTTGGTTGTGATTTTGATGTTGATTGTAGTTTTGGTTGCCTCTTCCATAGAGGTTCTCATTTCTTAGTTGTGTCACTTCAGTGGTTAATCTTTTCAGATGTGCAGTGATCTCTTTGATTTCTTCCCTATCCTCTTGTGCTTTTGCCACAGTTGTATCCCTAGGAGGTTGGAACAAAGGCTGACCATTATTTTGACTGTTGTTGGAAGTGCTAGCCGTGTAAGGAGTTATAGCTTGAATTGGGGTAGGACTATACACAGGTGTGTAAGAAGGAACCAGATTTAATAGTGGAGTGTGTTGCATAGAGGTTCCATTCCATGGTTGTGTCTAATTCTGCACCCCAAAACTTCCTCCATTAACAAATGGGTTATAAGTTGTATGTCTCATCTCTTGGTTTACTGAGGCTGCCTCTTTATAGGCTTTGGATATTGAATCTATGTCAGGTTTTCTTTTGACAAACATGGCAGTTAAAGGATCCAAGGCAGCATAGTACATAGCCAACAAGGGATCATCATCTATGGTATAAGGGGCTACTAGCCTAGAATAGGCCTTTTGAAATCTGTCGTTGAAATTATCAATCAGCTCTCCCTCTCCTCGTTTTATAGCAGCTAATTTATGATACAAAGCACAAGGGTCAATGGGTCCCCTAAATCTTGACAGAAATGCTTCTTCCATAAGTGGCCAGGAAGAAATGTAACTGTTGGGTAAGTTTACATACCAGCTAGAGGCTTGCTCATTAAAAGTGTAGGGAAATAATCTACACACCACATCCTTGTGCTCTAACCTAGCTCTAAAACATGCTTCCTTGAATATTCTAATATGATCTTCTGGGTCCTGATGCAACTGGTATTTGGGACATATCTTTTCTGGATTTTTAGGCATCTCATGATAATCATTGAAGAGTATGGGAGAATTGACATCGAAATAAGCCATTACAGGTGTTTGAGCTTGACCTAAACTTGTAGGAATACCTGGATTGATTGGTGGATTAGGATTTACAGGAGGATTGAGACGTCCAGGAGTGCCTGAACCAAGATTTAAAGATCTGAACAGTGATCTATCAGGACTCACAATACTACGGATGTTAAAAGGTGACCCAGGAGGTGTTCTAGATGAACTTCCTACTTGCGAAATATTTGGATTCCAAATTAAAGGGTTCCTACCTCGCCTAATATTAGGTAGTTGCACAAATATATCCCCTGAATTGGATCTAGACCTAGTCACTCTATTACTGTTATTAGCCAGTTTGGAATAAACTCTAACTCAGGGAGGCCCTCCTTCTAGCGCCAGAAAACTATTGGTGATTGTTTTGATGCAATCATAACAATAAGTTAAAATTCACATATAATAAACCGAAACTATACTTGAAAGATAAGAAGGAATCATTTAAGATTCAACTAATCCCAGGTCTACAATGGTTCAGTTGGTCAAGTTCAGTTGGTCAATGTGAAGCTGTAATGTTCAAGGGGCCTTACATAGTTTAGAGTTTCTTTGTGGTTTACTGGACTAAGATTATGCAAAAGATCATGAGATATGTCAACGCTTTTCATTCCTTTGCATAAAAGTGTTACTGTGCTGCAAGTTTTAGATGGTTTTCTTGAATTATTGCAGCTTTCTCCTTCATATATTTATGAAAAACTGTCTACCTTTAACTCTGTTATACATGCTTCTTCAAATTTGAGACAATTTTCTTTAGATTTCTATGTTTTCAGCTAAATATTTCAGATGGGTTGGGAAAAGTTAGAAAGATCTAATCTATACCTCATTTACTCTACCAAAGGATCTAATTGTTCTATTATGCACTATGTGAATCCTACAGTAATTTGATCAAATCCACAGTAAAAACCTTAAATGCAAGTTCTGAGTATTTTCACAAACATACATTTAAAATTGCAAGCTCTCAAAGATAATATTTCAAAACACAAAGAAGAGCAGGAGAACACTCAGAAGATAGATGCAGAACTCCAGATTCTATTGTATTAGAAACAAATAGTCATACATGATTTACAATGTAGGAATGACTCTTAGTTTCATTGATCAAACTACAAAGAACTTACAAGCTTTATAGATACAGTAAGGAAGCCAGACATTCCACGTGCACCTTACTACAGACAACAGGTGACCTCCTCTAAACTAAACTATGCCCAGAAAGACTCTACAATTCTGGAAAAATACTAAAAATCCCTGTGTAAAATATTATAGTGTAGAGAGGCACAATATAAATACTTTCTGATTGTCCTCACTACAGCAAAAAAAACTAACTAAACCTCTGGTTCAAACCCTTGGTTACAGCAATAAATATAGGTGAACCAGTTCTTCAAAAATATCTCTGAGCAGTGTCAAATCTGGGTGAAATATTGCCCCTTCTGAGAAGCTTTGGCAGCTTAGCAATAACTTCTGTTTGTCTGTTGTAGTAATACCTTCAGCTACAATTTTGTCCTTCATTTGGTCAGCCTTGACTTCTTCGCACTTCATCTTTACTTCTTTCTCCTGAGATCAGATTTTCTTCTTCCATGAGGTCACTGTGTTGAATTTCCAGCTGCTTCCTCAACTGCAAGCCTGTAAGACAAGACAAGCAATAAGTATCACATTTATCAAATAAATAGCAGGAAACTCAAAATATCTATTTAAATCAGGGTAACTGCAAAAATGTGGAAATCTGGGTCAAAAACCCTCAAAAATGCGTTCAAAATGTATACAGATTGCCCAAAACCAAACGGGTCAACCATCGCTGACCAGAAAAATGCCACGGGCGCTAAAAATGTGTTTTAAAATTCCCACCGCTTCATCCATTCCTACCCATCGGCGTGATAATCGCCATCGACAGGTCCAAAAAATACTTGGGCAATGTTCGTTATTTGGCCAATGGCCTTTCTCGTTATTTCCTCCTTATTTCTTTCCATCGGCGTAAGTCTGTACTATTGGCGAGCCTCAAAATTCCCTCGCCGATCATTCTCTTCCATCGATGCTTCTTCGTTGCTCTCCATCGGTGTGAGGTTTGCCTATTGGCAAGCCCAAAATTTCCTTCACCGATCGCGTTGGCTATGCCGATACCCTTGTATTGGCGAGAGTGTTGCTGATGTCATATTGGCCTTCGTTTCCTTCTCATCGGTGGGAGATTCGCCATCGGCGAACTCTAAATCTTCCTCGCCGATCCTCATTGTTAGGCCGATGGCCCCTTACGCTTTATTTCCTCTTCATCAGCGAGAGATTCGCCATCGGCGAACTCCATATTCTTTCCACCGACGCCCCTTTGCTTTGTTCCATCAGCGAGAGATTCACCATCGGCGAACTCTAAATCTTCTTCGCCGATCACAATACCTTGGTCAATGCTCTTATTTCCCTCTATCGGCGCAAGTGTTACCAATATAGCCTTATCGGCTTGCATTTTCTTCTTATCGGGGAGAGATTATACTATCGGCGGGCTCCTTATTTCCTCCGCTGATGTTTTACCTTATACCAATGCTCTTTCATTGCTCTCCATCGGCGTGAGATCGCCCATCGGCAACTCACAAACTCCTCCTTCCGATGGCATTTGCTTTGTTTCATCGGCGAGAGATTCCACTGTCGGCGAGCTCCTTATTTCCTCCGCCGATGCCTCTACCTCGGCCGATGACCTCCATATCCTTACCTTTCCTTGTATCAGCCCAACCTTGCCCATCGGCAAAGGATTTTCGACCACCACCGATTGCATACGCTACGCCGATACCCGATATCGGCGAGAGTTTCACCGTTACCCGATATCAGCGAGAGTTTCGCCGATATCCATCTTCCCATCCTTCGCATTTCGGCTAAGTCCTCCCTCATCTATCGGCGTGACCAACGATATTGGTGAAGCTACTTAAAACTTTCACCAATATCCGTTCTCTAGCCGATACCTCTTGTTTCCTTCGATCGGCGTAAGTCTCGCCGACACCGTTCTTCTTATGTTCCATCGGTGTGAGACGGCCCATCGGCGCCTCATAAATTCTTCCTCCCGATGGCATTTACCTTGGCTGATGCCCCTTTATCGCTTCGTTATTTCTTCCATCGGCAAGGGCCAAAACATAATGGCCGATGGTAATAGTTATACTGATGGCAAAAGGCCATCGGGGAGATCGCAGTCTTCGGCGAGAGAAAACCAAACTCCGCCGATTCAAAATGTTACGCCGATGTCATTCGTTTTATATCTAGCCAAGTCCCTTTTATTTATCCGCGTGACTTTGCCCATCGGCGAAAGTTAAAAACAATACTCTGATAGTTAATGTTATGCCGATGGCATACCATCAGCGACAGTCTTGCCGAGGCCTACTCCGTCCATTGAACCATTGAACCAAAAAGAGGTTCAATACGGTGGTTCAATCATGTGGTTCAATGATATATCCTTTATGCAGAGCAACCGTATTGACATGATTTTGTTAGAAGAGAGAAAAACAAGACTTTGAACTCTAAACTTTGAACTAATGAACTATCGAACCATTGAACCCAGCCATAAGGTTCAAGCGAAAGGTTCAAAGCGCAAGTTCGAACCTGTAAAAACACTTCCAACGAATGAGTAATGGTGATTAAAGTGAATCAATGTATTTTCTGCAAAACAATCAAATGCAACATACAGAGTGGAACCCAGACAAAATTGCCCACAACCGGAACCACTAAGTACAAATTTTTTCAAAATTTAAAACGAATGCCAACAAGAAAAAACGCAAACAATAGACTGTTTATCATGCAAAACCTAATAGTACATTTTACCTAAATGATCATAACTTGCAAAATATGATGAATTTTAAGATGGTTCAAAAAGCAATCCTAGCTCATTTTTCACAAGGAATCCAACCATATCATGCAATGGTACTAAAAAATGCAAATTTTCTATATTTTTAACAAGGTTTGCAAATTTGACTCTCTTTTCCCATTTACCACCAGACAGAACAAACACAAGCAGAAGCACAAAAGCAAAGCAACAGCAGGGGTCCTCATTTTGCCGAGGAGCAAAATGGGGCATGTTGTGAACATCACAACAGGATGTTTGAGATAGGTTCCAGATCCATAGGATTTCATATGCAGATTCTAGAATTTTGTGGTTCCATCAGATTTCAGACTTAGCCATATTTCAGGATCTTCAAGCTTTCAGACTTAGCCAAATCAGGGCTTCAGGACCATGCATCGAGGTGAAAGCACATGAACCCCTTAGTGAAATCTAATGGAATTTGACATAGTTTTGCAACTGTAAGATCTAGAAACTAAGAATTTCAACATGACACATCCTGCAAAAGCAATCTCAAGGGCAATATTCAGTGACAGGATTTTTGAGCAAAATGCAATAACACCCAATTCCAATGCAGAAGGCAACAAATGGCTATTTTTTAAGCACAAGACCACTCAAGATACTTCCAAATCAATCATGAAAAACATCAAATGACTCCAAACATGCAAAATACTGAAATTTGAAGCAAATCATGCACTCTAAGCACAAATCCACCTTCTCATCATCATAAGTGACAAACGTTGAGACTTCAAACCAAAGCAAAAGAGGGGGTCTCCATTTGGCAAAATGGGGCATGTGTGCAAGGCACAACATAAGCCTTTAAATCTTTGAAAGCTTTTTGACATTTAGAATTCCATTGAAACTTCAAATCCTTCTTCAATAATTGCGTAAAAGGGTGTGTCCTATCCGCAAGTTGTGAAACAAATTGGTGGATAGCATGTATCTTCCCTTGCAAACTTCGAAGTTGGGAGATGTTTCTAGGTATTGGCATATTAACAATTGTGTCAATCTTCTTTGTATCCACTTCAGTTCCATGATTTGAAACAATAAACCCTAATAGTTTTCCACTGTCTACACCAAAAACACACTTACGAGTATTTAATCACATGTTGTATTTCCTTATGCGCTCCAAGATTTGTCAAAGATTCATAGCATGATCTTGGCAATGAATGGACTTCACCAAGATGTCATCAACATAATCTTCTAAAATAATGTGCATGTAATCAAGAAATATAAGGGTCATGGCGCGTTGGTAAGTAGCTCCTGCATTCTTAAGTCCAAAGGGCATGACTACCCAACAAAATGTACCCTAAGGTGTTATAAATGTTGTTTTATACTAATCTTGAGGGTTAATTAAAATTTGATCATATCTTGAAAAAACATCCATGAAAGAGAGTAATTCATGGCCAGCTATAGAATCAACAATCATATCAATGTTGGGAAGTGGAAAATCATCTTTCAAAGATGCAAGATTCAAATCTCAAAAATTTGTACACATTCTTATATGACCATCAGGTTTAGCGATGATGAAAATGTTCAAGATCCAAGGTGAATAGTCAATAGGGCAGATAAAGCCATCTTGTAGAAGCTTTTCTATCTCAGCTTTGACAAGTAATGCAACCTTAGGATTCATCTTACAAATATTTTGTTTAAATGGTGTAACATCTGGTTTCAAGATGATATTATGTGTTATAATCTGAGGATCAATACCAGGCATATCTGAATAGTTCCAAGCAAACAGTTCAGAAAATTCATGTAATAACTTGGTCATTTCTTCTTTCTCTTCTATTTGTAAGCAATCACCAATAGGGATAACTTTTTTAGTATTATCTTTCTCCATGAAAACATCAACAGTCTTTCCATTAAGTAGAGTAGTGTGGTCTAGAAGATTAGGTGATTGTGGTATGTCTTCAAATTCTTCATCAAACTTTAGAGTGGCATTTATCATGCTAGTAGTTTTTCCAAAATATGCACTAATGTTCAAACAATAAGGTAAGCCATGTTTATGATGGTAACAAGGAATATTGGCATAAGTACCTAAGAATTTCATTATCGCTTTGTCTATTGAAAATATATCCAAAGGAATTTCTCCTAGAGGACAACTAGTGTCAATCATCTTAGGAAATATCAAGTTAAGTGTTGATATTGTATTCACATTAAGAGTAGGACGTCTACGGGATTTAGATTCCTTGAAATGATTATATCCAATGCCAATTGAGTAATGTTACGAAGCGGATTCTATAGGGACTTTGATTCCTTGTTGATTAATACCACAACCATTACCTACATAATCACATTTTTTTATAAAGGATCTAAAATCCTTGACCATAAAGAGAAGACATTTCTTTGGAAGAAGGTGGAGCTTCATAAGTTTCATAATCGGTAGTGTAAGTAAAAGTATTATTTGAATTTGTCACCAAAGAATCTTTATTCTTCACATTCAAAGCATGAGAGGACATTGATGCAATATTTGATGTTTCGGGGACAGGGTTATTAACTCTATATTCTCCCATGGAAGAAGATGTAAAATTTAATGAACCCCAATCATCACCAAGAAATGCATTCAATTGTTTGGACTCTTGCACAACATTGTCTGAGGCAAGAGAAGTTTACTAATCAACTTTCAAATTATTTAAAATTTTAGGACAAATGACTTGTTTTTGTGAGTCAATTTGCAAACAATTATCAGGTTCAAGATCAGCATGAATAGTGTGCAACTTATCTTTGCATAAAAATTTAAATGAACGATGTAAAGTAGAAGGAACTACCCCAATGCATGGATCCAAGGTCTACTAAGAATCATGTTGTAAGATAGAGAACAAGGCATGACATGAATCAGGGAAGGCACAATCACAGGTCCTACCTATACCAGAAGAGTTATAGTGCCCACGGATTGTTGTCCAACATTATCAAAGCCAAAGATACTAATTGTTTCCAGTTTAATCAAAGATGTATCAACTTTAATCTTATGCATAAAGTTAAGGTCACAAACATTAAGAGCTGATCCATTATCAATCATAACTCTCTTAACCAGTGTCTTGTTTATTGTAATGAAGATAATTAAAGGATCATACTGATTCTGAACTTCAAGAGATGGAAACTCATGTTGTTGAAACAAAATGTCTATTTTTGTTGCATGCATACAATCTAATAGAGCTGCTACATCATTTGGATTGACAATGGGTGGAACAATCACCTTTTGTAAAGCTTCTTGGAGCATTCCATGGTAACTAGGAGAAGTCTATATAAGCTCCCAAAGAGATATATTAGGAGGAGTAGCACGAAGTTGCTCTACAATATCATAATTTTGACTAATCTTATGTGTTAAATGAGGTGCTTGAGGAAGCATAGGTTGAGAAGCTAGTAAAGATATCGAAATGCTTAGTTGTTATTTTTTTTTATTATTATTTCGAGTGTTATATGCATGAGAAACCATATTATGATTAAGTTGTTGTAAATTCTAATGTGCTATTTATTTAGCATAGTTGTAAATGTGATCAAGAGGTCGAGAAGAAGGTGGAAGACCTCTAACAATGAGCACCCGTTTAGAAGATGGCTTAACCACATCTAAACATAAGGTGACCACAATTTTCTAGTTTCCTAGATGGCTTAACAACGGTTTAGAAGTCGTAGTGGAATGTACAAATAAACTGAGTGATTTGATAAGAGCTTTCTATGTTTTGCTTCAAAACTTCTGGATTCTTTGTCTCATTTATTAGATGCAAGTATACAAATTTCAATTTATTACAGGTCACAAGCTTGAGCAAGATTATTCATGCCTTTTTGTGAAATACTTATGTGGTGAATCTGATTAATTTGGTTTGTAAGAGCAGGTTTATTGAGAATGTTTGTGAGTTATATTGCAGTTTTAAATCAAAATATTGGTGCATCCCTCCCTTTAGGATAGATTTTGTATTTCACTTTTTTGTTTATTAAATTTTCTTCTTTCACTTTTCTCCATCAAGTCACAGATTTAAAGGGGCTTTTAAAAGGGAGCCGACTCTTCTAGAGGTTCATTCTCAAAATAGACAGACCGACATCTGAGAGCATTCCCATGTTGCATAGGATTTCCACGCTTATAAAGGCTTAGCATTTAAGATGCAATCCTTTATGACAACACTAAACATTAGATCCCTTAAGGATAATTATCCTCTTCCAAGTATGGATCATATTTTGCAAAATGTGGTTGGTTCAAAACTTATTTCTATGATGGATGGATTCTCAGGCTACAATCAAGTACTAGTCAAGGAGTCAAAATAGTACAAGACAACATTGTCCACTCCTTGGTGAACATATTTTTATTTGAGAATACCATTTAGGTTGAAGAATGCAGGATCGACACTTCAAAGAGAAATGGATGTGGCCTTTGCAAGCCTCATTGATGAAATCATGGTTGTCTACCAAGATGATCTTATTACATTCTCTAAAGATAGGAATGATCATTGCAAGCATTTGCAAATGATTTTTGACAGATGTTTGGAGTATGGGATCTCTTTGAATCCCAAGAAATACCAATTTGGAGTAGAAGAAGGAAAGATGTTGGGGCATATTATGTCAAGGGATGGGGTTAGAATTGATCCTAAAAGAGTTAAGGCCATTAACCTCATCTCTTAGCCTAAGAAAATCAAGGGTGTTCAATCCTTCTTTGGGCAGATCAACTTTGTGAGGTGATTTTTCCCTAACTAGAATGAAATTCTATTTTATCTAAAGATGATCTAAAAATCTAAAATTTTACCCACAAACAACTCTCAAGCATGTAACCTCCTTAATTTCACCTAAATCCAACAATCCAAAAGTACTTTGTATGAAGGTTTAATTAAAACACAACACACAACCTAGATTAGATGGGCAATAGCTACACAAATTTCAATAACATCGAGCCATAATCATAAGATTAGACATCATAATCATAGTGAAAACATCAAATCAAAGTTATAAAAGAGGCAACAAATGCAAAACAGGAATGCTTTGCTGTATTGAACTGAAAGGGGTACATCTAACTCTAAAAAATATGAGCCAAGATCAGTTTACAAACTCTCTGCCTGTGCTCAAGAGAGAAGAAACAAACATATCAACTAAGATAAACTAAGTCTTTCCCCCCTATTTATAACTCTAAAAATCTCCCAAAGAAAAAGCTAAGAAATCTTCCTAGAATAGCAAATTTGATCCATTTTCGAGCTCCACTAAAAAGCCAAAAATAAATCTTTCAAATCACCTCCAATCTGTATATGAAAGCTGCCAAAATCTTCCTCAAAGTAGACCTTACCAAAATCTACTTTAAAACAAGCTTTATTTACTCAATAAAAGCTCAGTTTTTTTTTTATTGTCCTCATCTGCCTCAAAATAAAGCAAATTCAGAAAAAGATATTTGATTTGCTTTAATAGTTTTAACTACATAAAATGATGAAATATTAAAAGCAATTTATAAAGAAGATTACTTTAATATTTATCTTACAATAGGTCATGCAGCTTTTCCTTCTGATTTGCCTAATCTTATCTCTTTTGATTTTCATTTACAAAATAATAATACAAGGCTTATTTTTGTCCATATCTTCCCAAAAGAAAGCAAACTAAAAAAAGAAAGATATTGTTTTCTTTACTTTGTTTTAACTGCATAAATAATGAATATTTATAAACAATTTATAGGATATTGTTTTAAATATCATTTTACAATAATTTTTTACAGCTTCAAATTTGCAAAAAGAAAGAGGGCCCAACATTGTGAAGATTTCTTGAAAATTACAAACTAAGTAAGTGAGACATTTAAAGGGTTTTTGTACTTTATAATCTTCTCATTTTTATCCAAAAATCTTAAAAACCCAGTTCATATTTTTTTAGATATGATTTAAACATGCAACTGCTATCTTCATTTTATTATGTATTGTGCCTATGATTGTTCCTCAAAAATTGCAAACTGTGTTGGTGAGACATTTAAATGTTTTTTCATATTATTGTCATCTAATCTCTATCCAAAATCTCAAAAACCTAGATCATATTTTTTGAGATATAATTAAAACACATGACAACTGTCTTTATTTTGTAGGGTCTTTATGTGACACTGTTGCTCTTTCAGACTCTTTCCACAATCCTCTTAAGAATTGGGGACAACATATTGAGCTCAACCCTTGTGGGAGCCCATTCTACTCCATATGCTATGATATGCCATCAGAAAGCTACATGACTTATCCTATACCTACACATGAAACAAATAGATTAAAATAAAACATTGAAATTCCATGATTGTTTCTTTCTCAGCTATTCTTGGATATGGATGATGTTCATTGATCAATGCATTATAAACAAAGTGTTATTCCTCTTCTAATAGGATATAGAGATCTCATAACCAGAGATCTAATATGACCTTCCCACATTTTTGCAAGTTCATGTTGAGATCAGGAGCAGGAATAGAAGATAACTTTGAAGATTGAAAACATTGAAGGCAATGATGACTATGACCTTCTCTTTCTTATCCTGAACAACACTACAATTATCACTGAAACACAATAACTATGCAAATAAATTATAACATAAGAATGTTAACCTTCACTCTAAAACTGAATTTGTTGCATCAGCTCTACCAATTTTGAGTTGTAAGTAAAAAATGGTAATATTTTTGGTGATTTCCGCTATATGCTTGTTTGCTAAGCATCGGATCAATTGCCTTAAGTATCCAGTGGTCATTAAGTCATACTCTGCTCTTCTCAAACTCAGACACACTAAAGTTCAACTCTCCAACTAGTTCAAACAGTAGCAAAAAACTGAAAACAAACTAAACTTAAGCAAACTAATAGGCTCTGACGGCCAGAAAACCTATGTAGCAGCACTTAGGGAAACAAAAATACTAAAAGCAAATGTGCATGAGGACTTATTAATTGCAACTCTACTCTACAATATACAAAGGTAGTACTTATCCTTAGAGGCAATGTTTGAGGTGCATCCCATTAACTGGGATAGACAGTACCTCTCCACTTAACTTAGACAGCTAAAATGCATTATTTTCTTTGCACTCTATGATTACATAAGGCCCATCCCAAATTGCATCGAATTTGGAATGCTTTCCAGGTCTGCTTCTCAGTTCATTCCATTTGAACACCAGATCACCAAAAATAAAGCTCCTCAGTCTTTCCGTATTATCAAAAGCATTCTTCATTTGAGCTTGATGTATCAAGCTTCTTCAAGGCCTCTTTCCTGACTTCTTATAACTCCATAAGCTGAGCTAGCCCGACTACTAAAGGTTGTTCCTCTAGAAGCTCATGCTCTTTGATGAAATTCAAAGTTGCTAATTCAACTAAAACAAGCAATCTAGCCTCCTTACCATAAGTAATTACATATGGAGAATAACCAGTAGCTCTCTTGGGTGTAATTCTGTCAGCCCAAAGAGCCAACTTCAACTTCTCATGCCATGTTCTTTGGTTGTCTTCAACAATCTTCTTGATGATCCTTATCAGATTTTTGTTGCTAGATTCGTCCTGCCCATTACCCTATGGCTAATAGTTAGAAGAAGCATTCAAAAAGATATTATTTTTGATAGACCAATCTAAAATTCTCAATCCAATGAAAGCTAAAGCATTATCTGAGATGATTGAATCTAGTGTACCGAATCTTGATACTAGATCTTGGTAGAAACTTAGAACAACAGATTCATTTGCTTCTTTTAAAGCAACAACCTTGGTCCACTTGGTGAAATAGTCTGTGGCAGTCAAGATCCACTTGTGGCCTGCACTTGAAGGCGAGTTTATTGGTCCTATAAAATCCAGACCCCATTTTGCAAATGGTTGTTCAACTTTAATAGGATGTAGAGGTAAGGCAACAAGCCTTTGTTTACTAGCAAACAATGAACACTTCTCACATCTTCTCACCCAAACAAAAGAATCCTTAAACAAGTCAGGCCAATAATAATCAACTTGCATAATCTTCAAAGTAGTTGTTCTAGCTGCAAAGTGACCTCCTGAAGGTTCATTCTGAAATTCTTCTAACAGCTTGTCAACTTGATTAGGTCCAATACATCTTAAAAATACACCATTAAAATCTTTTCTATATAAAATACCATTAATGATAGCATAAGGAGTAGCTTGTAGCCTAAAATACCTTCTTCTTGCCCTATCCAAACTTTTGGGACATTGACCAAACTATAAATAATGCATCACCTGTTGTACCCAGCTGATTGTAGGAGCTGGTACAGTGGCTAGTAGATTGTTATTCAATACTGTTTCTGTGTCCTCTACATGTTCTTGACTATTTTCTTCACTTTCAACAAGCTATTCGTATAAGCCCTTGCCTCTAATCAACTTGGTCACTTTGATATAAACATCAAATTGCACAACTTTGGTTATCCAACTAGCTCTCTTGTCATTTATATCTCTATTTAATAAAAAATCTTGATAGTAGGATGAGTAACCATTAAGTAATTTTTTTTATTAGACAACATATGTGTCTAAATTTCTTGAGGCTAACAACAAAAAAAATATGTTTTTCCACAAAAGAGTACTTTACCTCATAGTCATGCAGTACCTGGCTGAAAAATACTATTGGCTACTCTAATCCTTCATCATTTTGCTGACATAACATTGCAGAGATAGTGTCAGCTCCTCCAAAAGTATACAAAATAAAATCCCTCTCATAATTAGGATTAATGAGGGTAGGGGCAGCAGTGAGGGCTTCTTTAATCTGCTCGAAGCTTTCTTTTCCCTCCTTAGTCTAGCTGAATGGCACAATCTTCTTCAACATGGCCGTAAGAGGTTGTAACAAAGTTGCAATGTTTGGAATGAATCTTCTCACAAAATTAATTCTGCCAAGAAAGCTTTACAAGCCTTTCTTATGTGCAGGCAGTGGTACATCTAGAATGGCTAAAACTCTCTCAGGGTCAATAGAAATAGCTTGTTTTGAAACAATATGGCCGAGAAGTTTACCTTCATGAACTAAAAATATGCAATTTTTGGGGTTCAATGAAACCCCAAACTCCTTGCACCTCTGAAAAATCTGCTTCAAGTCGTCAAAATGATCATTAGGATTTTTAGAAAAAATAGTTATGTCATCTAAATACACTAGCACTATTTTGTTCATAAGGCCATGGAAGGCCATGTCCATTACCCGTTGAAAGGTTACCTCTACATTGGACAAACTGAATGGCATCTTCCTATATGCCATGGTACCCCACTTAGTCATGAATGTTGTTTTATATTGGTCTTCCTCTTTGACTAGAATCTGGTTGTAACCTGAGTAACCATCTAACAAGGAATATCTATCAAAACCAATAATAGTTTGCAATATTTGTTCCATGGAAGGAAGAGGGTAGTGGTCTTTCAATGAGGCCTGATTTAGATCACAAAAATTGACACAAAGTTAGATTTCTCCATTCTTTTTTTTTACTGGGACCAAATTGGAAACCCAGGAGGTATGTTTTATTGGGAATATGATACTACTCTCAATCAATTTATTTAACTTAGCCTTCATTAAATGCTCAAGTTTTGGATTCAGGGGTCTTTGTTTCTACATAATAGGTTTGGCATTAGGCTCTAATTCAATGGTATGCTGGGCTAAAATGGGATCAAACCCCCTTAAGTATTTATACTCCCATGCAAAAACATCACAAAAATCTTGGCATAACTAAATAAATGACTATTGTTCACTTTCATGCATACCTTTCCGAGCTTCAACAACTTATCTTTAAAAATCTCCACTGCCTCATAGTGTTCTTGTGTCACCGTCATGCTGCACTCATCCTTTCTAAACTAATCATTTAAGTTAAACACTAATTCTACTATCACCAGTGCCTTGGGCACCTTGTTGGATCTCAACTGTACAATTTGGTCTTCAAATTGCTGTTGGTATTTATGTTGATTATCAGCTGCAAATTTAGCCTCTGTACTTAAAAAACTTAAGATTTGCTCATCACTATCAAATACTTGCCAGGAAACACTATTGTCAGGTATAGAAGGCATGACAACTACTTTGACATATGGCTATACTTCAATGTTCTGAATCTGATCAGGAACCTCAAATTGAGATCCCAAAGATGCAAGCTTATCTGCATACTTATTTTGGTTTCTAGGAATCGAAAACAAATTAAATGCATCAAAAAATTCAATTGAATCCCACACTCTATGCTTGTACTTTTTGAGTAGGTCATTTTTAGTAGCATTTAGATTCCTAACCTAATTAACGATCAATTCAGAATCTCATAAACTTGTACAGATTTGATACCTCTTTTCTAGGCCCACTCTAAACCATGGATCAGGGCCTCATACTCAGCCACATTGTTTGTGCAACTGAAGGTGAACCTCACGGCTGCATAGTATTTGTCTCCTTTAGGGGAGATTAATATATTCCCTCCATCGGCACCTGTTTTGGTCCTTGATCCATCAAAGTATAGCTTCCAAAGCTGGTCTTCTTGTTTTTCCAATTGACTTTGGTCCTTAATCAGATTAGGAATCACTGCATCAGGTTCCTGTATCATATAGATGCCTAATCCTACCTCATTCCTATGATGGAAAGGATCACTTTCATGATCTTTAGCTACCCAATCATCTAAGTTTATGTCTTCTATAGGTGCATTGGGATCTAGGCTCATGGGTTCATCCTACTACCCATGGGTGATGTAGAGGTTAGTGTTTATTAGGCTGGGAACATAGGGCTCAACATGGTCCTTTGCAAGTGGTTCAGACTGTATGGTTACTTTCATACCATATCTCACTCTAAAAAATAAGTGGGACCGATCAGAAGATAGAAACCCACCCAATTTAGTAGTGAATTCCCTAGAAAGGCATATTGCAAAACTAGGTGGTAGATCAATGATGTAAATGTCCTGATGGATGGAAAAATTAGAACAAGCATGCGGTGTAAGTGGCAGATTTTTTATTGTTCCTACAGTACTAAGTGCAGACCCATCTAACTAGACAACTCCTTTTGCAAGGGGCTCATAAATCAATCCTAGTGAATTAGCTAGATTTTTGGGCATGACTGAACTGCTTGCCCCAGAGTCTATCATGTAGTTATGAACAAGTTTGTCACCAATAATCAAACTTAAGTAAAAGGGAGGAGGTTTTACCTCGTTTGATGGCTGTCCACTCTTGATTTCTGAGTTGTTGGCAAGTACAACTTTGGTTTTTCCTTGATTAGAACACTCAGAAATTGAAAGTTCAGCCAATGCTTTTTGTAGCAGATTCTTTTGGCCAGGAATGTACAATGCATCCATAACTGACATGCTCATTGTAGCTTTCTTAAGATGATCCACTATGTTGAAAGAAACAAGATTTACCTTTTTCTATCCTTTTACAACAGCAGCATCATCATGCCTTTGTGAAAGCTGTTGTTGTACTTTGGACTGATCCTTTACTAGTATAGTTTGATCCCTTTGCAGAATTTGCACTTTTTGCTGTGGTATATGGGTAGTTTGTGATGGAAAAGTTTGAAATGTATCTCTCACAAGCTGTTGTTGTACCACTGTAGCTTGTTGATTAAGGTCTACAGCCCTTTGTTTTGACCTTGTGTTGGTTGAACAGGTGTATGTTGTTGATTTTGGCTTTGATGGTAATTTATACCATAGAAATCACTCTCTTGCCAATTCATCAAGGCCACATCAACATTATTCGGCTGAGATGAAACTTCACCAGGGGCACCTTCTGAACGTGCATAACTGTTATGTACCTTGAGTGCCTGATTTCTTACTTCATTTGTGCACGTAGCTTGATTATGCGGTTGGTGACATGGATAACACCAGTCACTATTTTGGGCTAAGTTATTCTATGTGGGTACAAGCTCCCTCGAGGTCCTAGCAATATTTGGGTTGTAAGATAGGAAAGGTTGAGGGTTGTAGTTTCTTCTTTGACCCTGAGGATCAGCTTGAAATGACTGCCTATATTATTGAATGGGCTGATACGGGGCTTGGTAAGTCTTAGTTTCTTGACCAATCTATTTTTTAATATTAACAAATTCATTGCCAAAGGTTTTGCCCATGGACTGAATCATGCCTTACAACTCTTGGATTTCTTGGAGGTGAGCTGGGGCATGATTTTCTTGGTTGTAGGTTGACAAGTTATTGTTGGAACAGGTGGGATAGTAGCCAAACGAGGCACTGCTATTGGCACAGATGGCTAGATTTCTAGGAAAATGGGTAGGGTAGGCCACGAGGCTATCTTCCCTGCTTGGATGAGGCAGTTTTCTACTCTAACAACAATCTCAAAAGAATCAGGAAGGGTGGTTCCTCCCATAGACTAGATCATTACAAAAATTTCACTATTCAAAGCTTTAAGGTAAAACAAAAATGCATGCCTTGGTAAGGGTTTTACTATTGCGAGGATTTAGTCCCAGGTTCTATAAAATCAATAGTTGAAATCTGCCATGTGTTCGTGGGGTGCCCTTTTGATGGTGCTCAACTGCTCCAAAAATGAGAGATGATCAGATTTGTCTTCGAAGTGCTTGTGCAATCCATCTCCCAGTAGATCCCACGATGTTATTAAATTTTCAGCAAGTCCTCTGAGCCATTGCAAGGCTTGCCCTTTCAATTATGCAGCCAGAAGTCTGATTACCACATTTTCTTGGGTGACATTGTGTATGGAACAAACGGTTGCCACATCCTAAATGTACTTAGCAGCTGTAGTATGGTCTTCTCTAGTGAAATATGGCAGACCTTTAAGGGCTACGACTGGAATATCATCACATTGAGCAAGTTATAGTGGGTTGCCTCTGTTAAAGGTGGCAAATGCATACTGCCTAGCCATTATGGGTATTTGAACTATCAGCACCGGACTTCTACTTCTTCATGTTGAAGTTAAAGGTGTTGATTTTGATCTCCTCGCTGAATTGGCTATTCTGCTTATTGATCTACCTCTTCTTCTTGGTGGCAACAATTGTAAATGCTCGAAAGGATTAGAACTGGATTTGCTTTTCATAAGTTGATAACACTAATCTACATGCAAGATCAGAGATAACGAGTTGCCAGGTATATTGTGAAAGCCTCCAAAGGTTGGAATATTATTGCATATACTAGAACAATAGCTGTGAGGGTATAAAACTTCTTTGAAATCACTTTCAGAGTCCCACCGGGTGTGCCAAAAACTATTATCAATCAAGTATGCACCCTGCTAAGCTCACAGAAGACTTAGCTACTTATTGACACATGGAAACACTCTCAAGATGTGGGTTTCCTATAGTGAGAGTGAATCTCCAGAGTGGGTTGGTTCTCCTTAAGATCTTTCTAAACTAATCAATTGTCTAAGAAAAGGGATGACGAATAACTGGAATAAAATTCTATTTTATCTAAAGATGATCTAAAAATGTAAAATTTTACCCACAAACAACTCTCAAGCATGTAACCTCCTCAGTTTCACATAAGTCCAACAATCTAAAAGTACTTTGTATGAAAGTTTAATTAAAACACAACACACAACCTGGATTAGATGGGCAATAGATCCTTATATTTCAATAACATCAAGACATAATCAGAGGATTAGACATCATAATCATAGTGAAAACATCAAATCAAAGTTATAAAAGAGGCAACAAATGTGAAACATGAATGCTTTGCTGTATTGAACTGAAAGGGCGCATCTAACTCTAAAAAATATGAGCCAAGATCAGTTTACAAACTCTTTGCCTGTGCTCAAGAGAGAAGAAACAAAGATATCAACTGAGAAAAACTAAGTCTTTCTCCCCTATTTATAACTCCAAAAATCTCCCAAAGAAAAAGCTGAGAAATCTTCCTAGAATAAAAAATTTGATCCATTTTCGAGTTCCACTAAAAAGCCAAAAATAAAGCTTTCAAATCACCTCCAATCTGTATATGAAAGCTGTGAAAATCTTCCTCAAGGTAGACCTCACCAAAATCTACTTTAAAACAAGCTTTATTTGCTCAATAAAAGCTCAGTTTTTTTAATTTTTATTCTCCTCATCTGCCTCAAAATAAAGCAAATCTAGAAAAAAATATTTGATTTGCTTTAATATTTTTAACTACATAAAATGACAAAATATTAAAAGTTGTGAGGGGGAAAATAGTTTAATCAAATCAATGATAATAAGAACCCAAACATCTATGAAATATGAAGATAAAAAAAGGAGATTTAAAGTAATAAACAAGAACAACACTTACAACCTCTTTCACCTTGCGTCTTCCATAGTTTGCCTATCCTTCCTTGACCTTGATGTTGATGAAGCCCTTAGAAGTTATTGCTCCCTTACTTGTTGAAGGTGACAAGAATGGAATGGCTGAGATATTCATGTGGTTGAAGATGAGCTTCAAACACACTAACAAATGGATATGAAATGCTTATGGAAGTGGGGGTGCCAAAGGCGCGCCGGTATCTCTGTAGAATAAGTTTGCACAAATGATCGATATGAAATGAAGGAGAGGGTGGTATTTATAGAAAAAGGTGAGGGAAGGTCAATGGTTTAGAAGAAAAATGGAAGATCAACAGAGGAGGGTTGTTGAGGAACGTGCAACAAATGGAAAAAGACATGTGTCATTTGAAAAGCGGCTTTGTGAAGTTAACTCCTCTCTTGATGAGGATGAGATTTGATTTTCTTAATTTAGAATTTATTTTTTAATTTAAGAGAAAGTTTGTTTTAAAGATGCTTTAAAATTGCTTTTGCTTTTGTATGACAAGAGCATAGTATTTTTAGAAGATAAGAATGATTTTTGAAGATAAGAATGCATAATTAAATAAAAAAAATTATTTAATTATTTTGTAGATAAATGAGAGGAATAAAATATAAGAATATATTTTATTTTTGTGAAGATATTTGAGGAATAAAATAAAATATAAAAAAATATATTTTATTTAGTGGAGAATTTAGATTTTATTTAAATAAAATTTGCATTTTATTTAAATTTGGAAGAATAAAAGGTTTTAATTAAATAATTAAAATTATTTAATTATTTAGCAGAATGAAGGTGATGTAAATGAATTTAATTAATTAAATAAATGTGTTTATTTAATTAAATGAGAGGAAATGAATCAGATAAATAAATGAATTTATTTATTTTTTGATAGAAGAATGTGAATGATGAAATAAATATAAAAATATTTATTTAAGTAGAGTCATGCCAATTTAAGGTGTATACATTTTGCCCCTCTTTGATGCAATGTGTTTTATCACGTTGTTTCAAACAAAAAGAATTTTTGGCGGTGATACATGCCCCAATTTGCCCCTGATACAAGTTTAATGATAGGATGCCCCCTCAGGAGATTAGACGAGAAGAAGGCAGAAGGCTTGACATAGACAATCTCATGAAGAAGAAAGTGAAAAATGAGTTTAGGATGGAGAAAGACGGGATATGCTTCGGAGAAAAGGACATGGGAAGTAGCCATAGTTGTCATGCAGTTAGGTATGGGTCATTTGCTATATAAAGGAGTTGGGTCCACATATTTTAATCATTTGTACACTTGCCCATAGTTGATTAGTCCTCTAGAGAGCTTAGGAGAGCATGGCAGCTAGACAAATGGATATTGCTCACGAGGAGCACCGGTTTGAGCGGATTCGACGGTTCGATCAGCCAGCGGAGGCAGGACCCCCGGTATTTATTTCTTCAAAACTTGTCAAAAGTCAATTTTTATGCATATTAATGGCTAGGAAATCCAACTAGGACAGATGCGCCGAAACACTCTTTTGGTATATGTTGACTGAGATAGATCGTGAGGCTCTAGGCACTATGGGTCTGCACTATGTTTGCTTTATGCCCGAGGTTCATGTGAATCGAGCTATGTTGATGGCAGTGGTGGAGCGATTCCACAGCGAGGATGATACATTCCATCTACTGACGAGGGAGATGGCGGTTACTCTCAAGGATGTGTACAGGATTCTGCACCTCCCGATTTAGGGAGAGCTAGTTGAGTATGAGTCACAATGGGACGATGCCTTGGAGGAGTGTAGATGTGTATTTGATGACCCAGAGTTGGTGGGGGAGGAGATTTCATGGCAAGACATGCATGATTGCTATGACTACTTCCCGAGCATAGTGGCTGGACTGATCGGTGACATGATATGCCCTGATAGGAGGTCGCATGGATTCCTGATCGGCTGGGGGAGGGTGATGGAGAGCATGATCACAGACGGGACCCAGTATGCGTGGGGTGTGTGTGTGTGCTTGCACACTTATATAGAGACATGTACCAGGTGATTTATCATAGAGGAGCCAGTTTGTCAGTGGGTGTGTCACTGTTGCAGCTTTGGTTGTGGGAGCACATTGCCATCACATGCCTGATATGTGTATTCCACATGCAGAGGGGTGAGCCCTATAGTTATGGCTATGCGGGTGTTATTTCCCAGCACAGGTTGAGGAAGTTAGAGTATTCGAGACATGCTTTTGATGGGGTGGATGCAGTGATTTGGCACCCTTACATAAACTGTGAGGTATGGGACGATGAAGCAGATGAGCTTCCGTATTGTTTCCAGACGTGGTGGCTTATTGGCAGGACTAGGTACATTCTGGAGAGGCAGATTGTGAGTAGAGTGCAGCGATAGTTTGGTTGAGTCCAGGGCAGACCATAAGGGGAGGTACGCTTTGCCAGGACTCATGCAGAGAGGTATAGGTGGGGTCCTGTGGCATCATATGAGGAGGCCTTGATAGACTTTTAGCAGATTCCTTATGCAGCTTGGCCCATGCGGAGAGAGATAGTGGACACTGGCATGATGCCAAACTACGAGGAGTGGTTTGCGGCACACCCATTCCCAAGCTATTCAGGGCTAGGAGAGTTAGCTCCTCATATAGATGAGGATGATTCAGACGGTGAGGGTGCAGCTGGCAGGAGGAGGGGAGGATGGAGGAGGAGGAGGAGAGATCAGGGAGATGATGGGAGACTGAGACTGAGGCAGAGGGTCGGAGAGGGACTTGTAGGCCAGCAAGCCATTGGACAGGCATAGGTCCAGGTGCCAGTTTAGCCAGAGGTAGCACAGAGATAGATGCCGCCACCACAGCAGGTGGCACAGCTGACATAGGGACAGGTGCCAGTGCAATAGGTGACATAGGCAGAGCAGGCTCCACAGCTTGATGTGCAGTAGCAGGTTATTGTTGCACTACAGAGCCAAGTTAGGCAGCTGAGGGCTCATCTGAGAGCAGTAGAGTCACGGAGAGAGTCAGATGCGACTCTGTTATTAGAGTTGACTAGAGAGAGAGACGCAACCTTAGCTAGCATGCGGGCTATGAGGGCAGAGAGAGATGCAGCTGTGATGGCCATGGGCATAGATGTGACATCTAGTTTTTTGGTTTCACAGGTGCAGTAGGCATAGGCACAAGTGGTCTAGGTGCAGAGTGAGCTTACTAGAGCCCAGGCATAGGCTCAGTACTATAGAGGGTTATATCATGGGGCAGTGGCAGCAGATTAGCGTGCCCCTAGCTTCAGGAACCAGTCAGAGCCATTCCAGCTGGTAGGTGGTTCTCGGTCTGTAGGCTCAGTGAGGGGTCCCCAGCAATCAAGGGGAGGTAGAGGAGAGGGCAGTGTAGGGAGCAGTGTGCCACGGCAGTAGGGTTAGACAAACATGATACTTGTACCATTTTTCGATTGGATGTATACATTTGGATGGTTGAGATAGCCTGTATATGTACTATTTTTGCCCTAAGACATGTATCACCATTTTTGTTGTACCTTGTATACATTTTATGACATGACTCTGAGATATGGACAGATATTTTTGATATGTTGTACATTTGGATATGTTTATATGATGATGCAGTGATTGATGTTCTATATGCTCATGTTTTTCTGTTGTTGATATGCTTATGGAGGTGATCTATCTTATGATGTTGTGCCTATGTGATGCATACTAGATGGATTTTTGTATGATTTGATATGTAAAATGCAAATGTGATATGTTATGGATACGATGTATACAACTCTATATGTATGTTGATGATGCTTTTGTTTATGTTTTTTATCCTTTTGAGATGATATATGGATGCAAAATGCATGTGGGTGACCTAATGGGCTTTATGATGTATGCAAATGATGTAATCATGTAAATTACTATCTCATGTGATGTGATATGCAATCTATGCTATGTTTTTGATATGTCCAAATGTACTCAATCTACACAGGTGATGATATAGAGAGGAGGAAGAAGAGATGAAGAAATACTGACTTTCATTTGATAGACTGCAGGATTTTTTGATTGCATGGTTGATATGGGTATGGTTATGAAATGGATGTGGATTTGTCATCTTAAGATTTTTGCAAGGTTGTTGCTTTCATCATTGGGCATTGTTTTGGTATTTTTCACTTTTTGAAATGTTGTAAGGAAATACAAGCATCTAGGTATAATTAGACCGAGATGACCTGAGCACTTCTTACATGGATTTTGATATAGCAAGTTGATACAAGCATCTAGTCAAACTTGAATCTAGATGACCTGAGTACTTCTTGCATTTCAATAGACAAGGATTGCCCCTTTTCATGTTTAGACCTCGGAGTCCTCGATGATCTTTTTGCTGATCATGTCATTAGACAAAAGTCATCCCATTACCATAGTTTAATCCACAAGCAGCAGACATAGAAAAAGATTATGCCCCCATCATAGCATCTCTAGCTTTTTTGGCATCCTTGAGTAGCATAGGAAGACATAATGACAAAAATTCAAGACCTTGTAAATTAACCTGTTTACAAAACATTCTTGCATTAGATGTGTCTTTTACCATAATTGATATAGAATCAGTTTTAGTGTTTCGGCATGGTATCCTGCTCTGTTTTGGATAGGTTGATATTTTGCATCAAGACTCTTGGTTTGGGTAGCTTGCTTTTGCTGTGCTTGCTTGTCTTAGTGAAAGGTATCACAATCCTTATTGGTATCCTCTTAGAATAGTGGCATTCAAGAATCCTAATACATAACTAGGTCGAGGAGTTGCCCCCAGTTTAGACAAGGATCGACTTATTATGAGTGAGACGATAGACAGACATGGAGAGACTGACCCTAAGGGACTGACCTAGTGCCTCGAGGGCTCATTGCTAAATGGCCTTGCCTACGTGACAATGCAGAGGCAACATAGTTCAGGGTAA
Source organism: Cunninghamia lanceolata (assembly GCA_027924645.1). Classification (NCBI taxonomy): domain Eukaryota; kingdom Viridiplantae; phylum Streptophyta; class Pinopsida; order Cupressales; family Cupressaceae; genus Cunninghamia; species Cunninghamia lanceolata. Next base: position 470,428 of record BSBN01001670.1, on the reverse strand, counting down.
ACCCTAGCAGACCTAAGACCTAGGCGATGGCAAAGTGGGGCAGAAATAGCACGGACTCAGATTGATAGAAGGACTAGATATGGGATGGATGGGATAGTGGAATGGAGAGGAGCCTCAGGGGTGCATTGAGAATGGCCTGGCCTACGTGATAACTCAGAGGCGATGTAGTTTGACAATAGTTCAAAGGACTGGTTCAAGATGAACAATATGAGGGACACAAGAGACATGAAGTCAAAATAGATGGAGGAAGTGGTTTGTCGCAGATAGTGCCTATTTACCAGGTTTTCACCACTTGCTTTTTATTTGCACGAGAAGCTAAAAGTACACATGACGCCTGTTTGCCATGTTTTCACCATAGGATGATTTTTTTGTCTATTTTCTCATTTTTTTGATTTTTTTTTTGCTCTTGTTTTTATCACTTTTTCAATTTTTTTGGATTTTTTCAGGACTCCCTTACATTGGGGTTTTCAATTATAGAACTTACGAAGGTGCATGCTGTTGATAGGATCATCAAATAATTCACCTTCAAACATAGCCAATTGATATGCCCCCGATCCATAAGCTGTGATGACGACATAGGGACCTAGCCAGTTAGGTTCAAACTTTCCTTTCTTTTCTCTCTCTTGTTGATTTCTGGGATTTTCTTTTAGGACTAGGTCACCGAATTGGAATATTTGGGGCTTTACTCTATGATTGTAGCTTCTGGACATGTATTGCTGATATGCTTTCAGGAGGTTAAAGGCCTATTGCCTTCTCTCTTCGAAGAACTCTAACTCTTGAAGTCTGGTCACTCTGTATTCTTCATCTGATATGAGGCCTTTTAATGAGACTCGCAAGGATGGGATCTTGACTTCAATGGGCAAGATAGCTTCAGATCCATAGACTAGGGAGTATGGTGTTGCACCTGTGGGTGTGCGGATGCTTGTGTGGTAGGCCCACAGTGCGGGATTCAGTTGGACATGCCAATCACGACTGGCATCATTGACAGTCTTCTTTAGTATTTTTAGAATGGTTTTATTTGATGCCTCATCCTAGTCGTTGCCTTGTGGGTAATAGGGGGTTGAAAAGCGATGCTGGATATGGAATTTGTCACATAGTTCCCTAACATCTTAGTTTTTGAAGGGTCATCCGTTATCCGTGATAATGGATGAAGGGACACCATAACGACAAATGATATAGTTTAGGATAAAAGAGGCAATCTGCTTGCCTGTGATGTTGGCTAAGGGCATAGCTTCAATCCACTTCGTGAAGTACTCTATGGCAGTGATAATGAATTTGTGGCCGCTTGAGGAGGGAGGATGAATCTTGCCCAATAAGTCTAGTCCCCACTGACAGAAAGGCCAAGGAGTTGTTATTGGCTGTAGCTCCTATGTTGGTGCATGTATCAGGTTCCCGTGGATTTGGCATTTCTTGCACTTCTTTATAAAATGATAGGAATCTTATTCCATGGTTGGCTAGTAGTACCCCATGCGTATGAGTTTCTTGGCTAGGGTAGGGCCACTAGAGTGGGTCCCGCATATACCGTCGTGCATTTTTCTCAGGGCAGTTTGATATTCCTCACTATCAAGACACCTAAGGAGAGTACCATCGAGACCTCAGTGATATAAGGTATTGGTGATAATGGCATACCGGGATGCCTGACGAATAAAGGTTCTCTTTTGGTTACTGGAGAGATCGGGCGGGAGGGTATTCTCTTTAAGATAGGCAAAGATCTTTCCGTAGAGGGGGGAATCAGCTCCAACAATGTGGCAGATGATATGGGACTCAGGGGTGTCGTATGCAGGACAGGACACTGGCTCTACCAAGAACTCATAACGTGATTGACTTTCCAGAATGTCGAGGAGAGAGGCAATTGTGGCCATAGCATCTGCAGCTTTGTTTTCAATCCTTGGTATCTTCTCAAAAGAGATCTTGATGAAGTATTCTTTGAAGTCATCTACCATTCTCTTGTAAGGGATTAGTTTCTCATCTTTTGTTTGGTAGTCATCATTCACTTGATTTATGACTAGCTGTGAATCGCCATATACTTGAAGTTCTTTGATGTTCCATTCAACTGCTAGCTTAATACCAATGACTAGGGCTTCATACTCTGCCATGTTGTCAGTGCAGGGAAACATTAATCTGTATGATTTAGGGATTGTATCACCATTAGTTGTGATCAATAAGATACCTGCCCCCAATCCATGTTGGGTGTATGAGCCATTGAAGTACATTTTCCAGGTTGTTGTATTTATGTGGAAGATAGATTCATATGGAAACTCAAAGCTCAGAGGGCTGTCATCCATTAGAGGTGCATCTACCAGTTGATTTACTAGTACTTGTCCCTTTATTGCTTTCCCATCTACGTATTCGATATCAAACTCGCTGAGAAGCATGACCCATTTGGACAATCTACCTATTAAAGCTGCCTTGTTGAGTAGGTATTTGAGTGGATCGATCTTCGCCACCAGTTTGACAGAATGTGACAACATGTAATGTCTCCATTTTTGTGAGGCGAAGACCACCGCTAGACATGCTCTTTCGATAGGTGTGTATTGTAATTCATACCCGACGAGTGTTCGACTAATGTAGTAGATAGCCTGTTCTTTCCCATCATAGTTTTGTTGTGCAAGGAGAGCTCCTAGAGCGGTTGGTGTAGCTGAGATATACAGTAGTAGAGGCTTGCCCTGAATTGGTGGCATCAATACTGGTGGTTTCATGAGATATTCCTTTAATTGCTGAAATGCCTGTTCACATGGCTCATTCCATTTGAAGGGGACATTCTTGTGTAGAAGGTGGGAAAATGGGTGGCACTTGTCTGCCAATTGAGAGATGAATCTTCTGATAGATTGCAATTTTCCCTGTAGGGAACTTAGTTGAGTCAAATTCTTAGGACGTGGCATCTCCATGATGGCTTTCACCTTAGTTGGATTGACTTCGATACTGTTTCCAGACACTATGTATCCAAGTAGTTTGCCTGATGTAACCCCGAACACACATTTTTTTGGATTGAGACGCACATTAAACTATTCTAACCTGTTGAAGATCTTGTCTAGTACTACTAGATGGCTTTCTCTTGTGAGTGATTTCACCAGAATGTCGTCGACGTAGTCTTCCATTATAGTGTGCATCATGTCGTGGAAGATTGTTGTCATGGCTCTGTGATATGTTGCCCCAGCATTTTTTAAGCAAAATGGCATGACACACCAACAGTAGGTGCCCCAAGGACATGTAAATGTCGTCTTGTGTTGGTCTTTGGGTGCAATCTTTATCTAGTTATATCCCAAGAAACCATCCATGAGTGAAAACATAGTCTGCTCTACCGTGAGATCTACAATCATGTCTATGTTTGGCAGGGGGAAGTCATCCTTTGGACAAGCTTTGTTCAGGTCCCTGAAATCATTGCATATTTAGACTCTGCCATCTGGTTTAGCCACTAGTACTATATTCGAAACCCATTCAGGATAGTCTATAGACCTAATAAATCTGACATCTAAGAGTTTCTTTAGCTCTTCTTTCACCATGAGGGCCACATGCGGATGCATCTTTCTGAGTTTTTGTTTGACCGGTTTAGCTGCTGGAGCTAGAGATAGATGATGCATGATAAGATTCAGATCTAGCCCTGGCATGTTAGCGTATGTCCATACGAAGTTGATTTTTTTTCTCTTGAAAAAATCTGTAAATGCTAGTTTTTCATGTTCTGTGAGAGCTTTTGCAATGTGGATCATTCTGGGCTCATCTCCTGTGCTGACATTGATTGGTTCTACCAGTTCTATCAAGATCGACAATCTCTCCTTATGCATAAGATTGGGGAGAGGGTCAAGCCTTCCAACCTTCGGGTGCCTCAGAGAGGTTTTCACTGTTGGATACGTCTTTATTTTTACTATTTTGATGATCTAACACTGCCGTGGAGTGGTTTTCACCGTTAGATCGTTCTTTCATCTTGATATTTTTATGACTGAAAGGCTTAGCACTCTCTCCAAAATAGGCCTTCTCGTTGAGTTCAATAGCGTAGCCAGCCCTGTGGTCTCTTGCAGGTATGTGATCTCTCAGCTCAAGGTAATCGATGATGGAGTCATCATTTTCAAAGGTGTCTAGTTCAGGGGTGGTACCTTCTAGGTCCTAGTTGATTAGTTTAGGGTGTACCAAAGGTAAGGGGTCATTAGGTTGGTCTGGTTCAATGGCGTTGATGGTTAGGATAGAATTATTAAAGGCATGGACAAAGTCTGCAATGGTACCCTCTATTAGTGGATCCATCAAGGGGGTATCATTCCTTCCTCACGATTTTCACTATTGTTTCTATGCGGGTCAGACTCTAGCGGTCTAGCCCTTGGACCTTGTCTCTCATTGGCATGGGTCGGGTCGTACTCGTGGACAACGTCAATATCTTTTTCATCACAAGACATCTCAGAGATGCTATCCCACTCATACTCATTAGAATCAGTTTTGCTCCCCATTTGCATTCTTTAAATTTGTTCAACCAGATTGCTAGTGGATGCTTCTGGTTGTTTGCCTTTGTTCTTGTTGGTTCTGTTGTTTCTTGATGGTCCAGTGTACCCTAGCCCTGTAGTGTCTCAGGCTCTTAAGGTATGAGGTTGGATGAGTTCAGTGATGCCATCCTCTCTTGAACCAAGTGGACCATGTCCTTCATACCCCATTCTCTGTAGCATTTGAAAGCCTTGACCATATTGTGCCGTTGTATAATGGGATGGTTATGTTGTGTTGAGGAACTACCTTCATCTTTGTATAGCCACTATAGGACATCTTTTTCATCACTTTCATCTTCTGGCTTCCCCATTTCACAAATGGTCCTTTGGTGGTTCTCTCTGCTTTGGTTGTCCTTAGGATGGGTCTCCCATAGGATCTAGGAGATAGAGGTAGTTGTGCCAAATAGAGGGATTGGGAGACCGTGTACTCACCCAAGCCCTTATCTTTGAGGTGGAGTTTAGGTTGAGACACTCCGAAATAGGAAGCAAGTGTAGCTAGATCTACACAAGATGAAGAGGCGATAGAAGCACGGTTGGTGGGGATCACAACTTCTGGTTTGGGCTGAATAGAGTTGCAGTATTGAAAGGGGTTAGGGTCACCTTGGATGGTGATCTCTTGACCTTCATGTGGGAACTTGATACATTGATGGTATGTGGAAGGTACTACTTTCAAAGCGTGTATCCATGGTTGTCCAAGAAGAATGTTGTATGCTAGCTTCATGTCAAGGACTTGACAAGCTACATCTTTCACTATGGGGCCCACCCTGATTGGTAGGGTAACAATTCCTTTAGATGTTCTTTCTTCCTCATCATAGGCTTTTATTGTGATCTTTCTTTTTGGATCTATAGCCTTCTCTAAAAACCCCAATGTAAGGATTAGCTTTAATGTAAAAATATTCAAACCAGCCCCTCCATCTATTAGGACTCTTTTGATCTTGTGTTTGTGTATGAAAGCTTCGATATGGAGGAAGGCATTATGGGGTTGAGTGATTGACATATCATCCTTCTTAGTGAATGATAGGGAATGTGGTGAGGTGATGTGACCGACCATGGTTTGGAATTGTTCTTCAGCTAAGTTCGTGGGGATGGAGGCTTCTGCTAAGGCTTTGTCAAGTATGGACCTATGAGAAGGAGACAGAAGCAGAAGTTCTAACATGGAGATGTGTGCAGGTGTTTTGTGGAGTTAATCCATGATACTGTATTAACTAGACGGGGAAGCATAAGCTCCTCTAAGGGTGACCCTATTACTATGGGTAGTAACATTGCAATCTGGATCCTTGTTGATAGTGATCACATTGATGTGTGAATCACCTTTTGAGATATAGTTAACAACATAGTCAAAGCCGACATTTGTGTAGTTTGCGTTGTTAGAGCCACTGTTATTTCTGTTGGAAGGTCCTCCCTACTCATAGTTAGGAAGAGGATCCTTGAATGCCTGATGATCGCTGTTGGAGGTATGTCCATGAGATTGTCTATTAATGGATATTTTGTTTTGCTCTATTAAGTCTTGGATTATATGCTTGAGTGCAATACAATCATTTGTCTTGTGCCCCCTGTTTCGGTGGTATTCATAGAAGTCATTGTTGTTCGACCAGTGGGGTTTCACCTTTGGTTTGTACTCTTGTGCTGAGGGAAGCGTTATGAGATTGTTGGCGATTGGCTTCCGTAGGGTAGTTTCTAGTGACTCATCCAAAGGTGTGAACTTTCTCCTATGCTGAAATTTGGTGAACCTAGATTCGGTATTTCTTTGTTTGTCTTGTGTGGGGTTAATTTGAGGTGTTGAGAGGTTGAAAATTGGTTGCTTAGGTGCCACATTTTTGGCATCTACTACCCCGTCATTCACAATGTTTTTATTTTTTGTCCAGAATCTAGGTTTGTCATTGTTGGTGTTAGTACTAGGAGTGTCTTTATAGAGCTTGATTTGACCTTTCACGATTAGAGCTTTTTCTATGATGAGGCCCATCTCAATGACTTTTCTAAAAGAAGTAGGACATTGGATTTGGATTTGGTAGCTTAGGTTCGTTTGCAGATTGTGGACAAACATTTCTAGCATCTGTTTCTCCAGCATTTGGTGTGGGCACTTGCTTGCCAGTTGTCTCCATCTTTGTAAGAAGGCAGCGAAAGATTCTCCTCCTTTCTGTTTGGTGTTACAAAGATCCAATATTGAGGTGTCGTGCTCAATATTGTAAGAGAAGTGGGTGACAAATTTGTCTACAAGCTCATTGAAGGTTTTAATACTAGGTGGCAATCTAGAGAACCATTCCATGGCTTTCCCACCTAGGCTTCGTGGGAAGAGTCGCATAAGGTAGGTGTCGTTATGTGTGACCTCGAGACAAGTAGCGTTGAATTCTCTGATGTGATCCCTTGGGTCACCCTTTCCTCGATATTTGTCAAACGTAGGCACCTCAAATTTTGAGGGGAAAGGTATCATGACCAAGGCCCTATCAAAAGGATACAATGAAATATCCTCTAGGGTGTAATGTTTTGTTGATGCTCCCATTTTCATGTCTGAAATTTGTTGTTGGAGATCTTCATATTTTTTGTTTATTAGACTTAGGGCATCCAAGGAGACAATTGTTGCTTTGCTCTTATCCGTGGGTATTTCATCATGTCTACTTCCTTCAGGGATTCTTTCTTCGTCAGTTTCTTTGAGAGCCTCCACGTCATAATCCTTAGGGAGTTTGACTCCTAGACTTGCTAGATGTAAAAAGAATTTTGTTGGATCTTGGGCAAGCACTTTTTCTAGTAGGCGTTGGGATTTTGGATTATGCTACATTTGAAGGATCTCCTCCATGGAAATTTCTTCATCACTTTCATGACCATTGGGAACACTTTTCTCTGCCATTTCTAACTATTTTTGTTTTTGTAATCTTGTTAAGACCATGCAAGGTAGTAAAGAAATGGGATGTAGTGAAAAAGATTCTTGATCAAGATGCTAGGATGATACAAGGTTTTACCAAGGTTCTTCTGAGATCTATGTAGTATCAAACAAGTTTGGGTATACAAAAGCTGTAGTCAAAGTAGGGATGTTAGAAATCCAAATACTTGATGTTGACTAGTCTTATATAAGCCACTAGTAGAGTGTCGAGAGAAAGGATAAGTAACCCTTGATATTGGACACTTACTAGGTTTGTTTGAGTATTGATTGTGATCTAAAATAATCTTGGTTCTAACCTTGTAGGAATTTGGGAATATTTGGTGAGATTTTGGATGAAAAAAGTAGATATGGTATGGAAAAGAAGGAGAAATGGTTGATTTGTAAGGTCTTAATCAGATTTTTGGAAACTAAATAGGTTTGGAGATGGTTTTTGAAAAGTTTTCAACAGTTTTGCTCTTGGAAGGTACTGAATTTTGCTCTCTGGTTTAAATGCGCAATAATTTAAATGCGTCACAATAGAAGTCAAATGAGCTAGGAGTCGGAGTAAATGTGTAACTCTCTGTTATGGAGTCTCCTAGCCTCAAAGGGTTACGCCTTAGAGGGTTTTGGGGGAGGTTGGCCATCGGTGTAACACAACAGCACTCATTGCTTGAGGTTTTCACTTCAAAACATAATTTATTTTAAGTGGCTTGGTAGGGCTTGGCTTTAGCCTGTTACCACTCAGGGTCATTCCCACTTGGATAGGTGTGCATCCAAGGGTAGGCCCCCCTAAAGGTTTAACAAATAGAATGATAAGTCTGGCACTTTGATCACCCAGTTAAGGGGAGAGCATAAGCCTATTGTCATTCGTAAGCATAGAAAACACTTGTTAATCCAACCTAGTTAAAAGTAGAAAAACTAAATGGGCTACTCTACTTGTGCACTCACACGATTGTTAACTTGGAAGTGTTTAGATCATAGCAATATTAATTTTCCCATTTGTTAACTTGGAAGTGATTAAGACATAGCAATGTTCATTTTCCCGTTTGTTAAGATAGCAGTGGTCTAATCTAGGAAAATAAATGAACAATGCAAAGATAGGAATTGGCTTTAGTTACTTCCTTCCTAGTTATGAACTATGTGGAGTTTGTATGAAATGCACTTGGTTACTTTTCCCTTACTTAGCCTAAGTGAACTAGGTAAAGCATCTAAATGACCTAATCCAGCCATTAACCCTACAAAACAACTATTAGATCCAACGCACAAAATCAAAAACCCTAAAAATAGAAAGTAGAATCAAATGCATCGCACTGCAGTCTGAATTCACAAAAATAGGACTCGCATGTGGCATTGTACAAAAGCGCAAAAATAGAAGGTAAATGTGCCAAAATGTGAGGTATATGCGCAACTATATCAGATGCGTCATTTTACAATGTAAATGCACAAAAAATGGGTATAAGCGCAATTCTGGTAGATGCATCATTGTGTAGAATGAATGTGCCAAAAGAATAGGTATATGCGCAACTAGTACGCAAAGGCCAAAACAGAGATCAGATGCACCATTATGGAGGACAGATGTGCCAAAATGTCGTAAGCACCGAAACAGAGGGTAGATGCGTCACTTGGGAGGTCAGATACGCTAGTTTTCTGCATGCGCCAATTTGGGAGGTAAAAGCATCATTTTAGAGGGCAAATGCACCAAAAGTTGCTGTCAGAACCCTATACCTGCACCTGTACAGACCTATCACTTAAAAACACTGAGTTTTTTGATTAGATAGAGGGACAAGGGCCCCACGGTGGGTGCCAAAATGTGAGGGGGAAAATAGTTTAATCAAATCAATGATAATAAGAACCCAAACATCTATGAAATCTGAAGATAAAAAAGGAGATTTAAAGTAATAAACAAGAACAACACTTACAACCTCTTTCACCTTGTGTCTTCCATAGTTCACCTATCCTTCCTTGACCTTGATGTTGATGAAGCCCTTAGAAGCTATTGTTCCCTTGCTTGTTGAAGGTGACAAGAATGGAATGACTGAGATATTCGTGTGGTTGAAGATGAGCTTCAAACACACTAACAAATGGATATGAAATGCTTATGGAAGTGGGGGTGCTAAAGGTGCACCGGTATCTCTGTAGCATAAGTTTCCACAAATGATCGATATGAAATGAAGAAGGAGAGGGTGGTATTTATAGAAAAAGGTGAGGGAAGATCAATGGTTTAGAAGAAAAAAAGAGAAGATCAACGGAGGAGGGTTGTTGAGGAATGTGCAACAAATGGAAGAAAGACATGTGTCATTCGAAAAGCAGCTTTGTGAAGTTAACTCCTCTCTTGATTAGGATGAGATTTGCTTTTCTTAATTTAGAATTTATTTTTCTAATTTAAGAGAAATTTTGTTTTAAACATGCTTTAAAACTGCTTTTGCTTTTGTATGACAAGAGGATAGTATTTTTAGAAGATAAGAATCATTTTTGAAGATAAGAATGCATAATTAAATAAAAAGATTTATTTAATTATTTTGTAGATAAATGAGAGGAATAAAATATAAGAATATATTTTATTTTTGTGAAGATATTTGAGGAATAAAATAAAATATAAAAAAATATATTTTGTTTAGTGGAGAATTTAGATTTTATTTTAAATAAAATTTGCATTTTATTTAAATTTGGAAGAATAAAAGGTTTTAATTAAATAATTAAAATTATTTAATTATTTAGCAGAATGAAGGTGATGTATATGAATTTAATTAATTAAATAAATGTGTTTATTTAATTAAATGAGAGGAAATGAATCAATAAATAAATGAATTTATTTATTTATTGACAGAAGAATGTGAATGATGAAATAAATATAAAAATATTTATTTAAGTAGAGTCATGCCAATTTTAGGTGTATACAAAAGCAATTTATAAAGAATATTACTTTAATATTTGTCTTACAATAGGTCCTACAGCTTTTCCTTCTGATTTGCCTAATCTTACCTCTTTTGATTTTCTTTTACAAAATAATAATACAAGACTTATTTTTGTCCATATCTTCCTAAAAGAAAGAAAACTTAAAAAAAAAATATATTGTTTTCTTTACTTTGTTTTAACTGTATAAATAATAAATATTTATAACCAATTTATAGGATATTGCTTCAAATTTACAAAAAGAAAGAGGGCCCGCCATTGTGAAGATTTCTCGCAAATTCCAAACTGGGTAAGTGATAAATTTAAAGGGTTTTTTCTCTTTATAATATTTTCATTTATGTCCAAAAATATCAAAAACCTAGATCATATATTTTGAGATATGATTTAAATATGTGACTGCTATCTTCATTTTTTGGTGTATTGTGCCTATGACTATTCCTCAAAAAATGTACACTGGGTTGGTAAGAAATTTAAAGGGTTTTTTCATATTATTGTCATCCCATCTTTAACCAAAACTCACAAAAACCCAGATCATATTTGTTGAGATATGATTAAAACACATGACAACTATCTTTATTTTGCAGGGTCTTTATGTGACAATATTGCTCTTTCAGACTCTTTCCACAATCCTCTTAAGACTTGGGGGCAGCATGATGAGCTCAACCCTTGTGAGAGCACATTCTACTCCACATGCTATGATATGTCATCAAAAAGTTACATGACTTATCCTATACCTGCACATGAAACAAACATATTAGAATAAAACATTGAAATTCCATGATTGTTTCTTTCTCAGCTCTTCTTGCATGTGGATGATGTTCATTGATCAATGCATTATAAACAAAATGTTATGCCTCTTCTAATAGGATATAGAGATCTCATAACCAGAGTTCTAATAGGACCTTCCCACATTTTTGCAGGTTCATGTCGAGATTGGGAGCAGGAATAGAAGACAACTTCGAAGATTGAAGATCTTCAAGGAAATGATGGCTATGACCTTCTCTTTCTTATCCTGAACAACACTGCAATTATCACTGAAACACAATAACTATGCAAATAACTTATAATAGAAGAATGTTAACCTTCATTCTAAAAATGAATTTGTTGCATCAGCTCTACCAATTTTGAGTTGTAAGTGAAAAATGGGTACAATAACTATAAGATATACATACATTATGCCTTCATTTGCATCCTTTTCTAAAATGTAAATGTGTGAACAATAGAAGTTTCTTTCTATGGATCTCATTAAACCATCACAATCTCATGCTTTGTTGGTTGGTCAATCTAAGGGATAGAAAGAGTCAAGTCCTTCTAACAAGAAACAAAGAAATATAACAAAAATCCACACAGAGATTAAGCACGAAACTCATCTAAGAAGGAGAAGGGCCTACTTGTGTTTATTGTAAGAAATCAAGGCAATTTATATAAACTGAACAAATGAGAGGGGGGCTAAATCAGCTGTCCCAAAAACTTAAACACTTTCTGCAATTAAACATTCATCACTTATCCACAATTATTATGATTTAACAATGAGTGCATGAAAACAAAAACTTAACTATGGACACAACATCAAACACAAGAGACACCAGATTTTACGTGGAAAACCCCAAGGTGGGGAAAAACCATAGAGAACATTAGCTCTCAATATATGTTGCAATCTTGAAATAATGATGTTCAGGCTTGGTCACTCCACGGGCCTAAACATACTGGCTCACTACCTCAACCCTAAACCCAGAAAGATTACAATAAGGGTTGTTAAACCCTACTGGTGGCTCACTGTCAGCTCACTACCTTGATGGCGAAAGCTTGCTTCCAATTAGGTTACACATGAAAACTAAATATTGCTTAAGCATCTGCCACTATGCCAGGTGTAGTCATTTATTAGCTGAATTCTAAATCCCAACTCTTCACTGATTTTTGTCACTGCTCTATTATTCACATATCCCCATCACACCCATGCATTCTCTATTCTATTCTGCCTCTACTATTCTTAGTCTCTTTTCTACTCTGCCTTTTGGACCTTTCTTATTATCTTCCCATCTTCACTCAAGGACAACTTTTCCATGATTCAACTACAAGTATTTATACACTAAATCAACCTTGAAATGATCATCGAGATTGGCATTACAATCATCAACTATTGGAATAATCTCCAAGGTCGGCATTACAAACATTGATAAAAAAAGTCTTGACCTATTACAAAATTATGTAAGGGAGATGAAGTAAAAGGGCATGTGGATCATGCTTCACCTTAGTTGGGACTCAAACACAATCTTTCATGCTTCAACACATTTTCACAATCTTTAAGAGATCTTTGCAATCGCTAGGATCAACCAGGTTGGCCAAACTGGTTACACAACATGCTATCTGGAAGTAATCTTCAAGCACCTTCATAATTCTTCTATTTCAACCAATGAGATGATAGGAACATGATCAGGAGGTATCCAGAAGCATGTTATAATCATTAGGAGCAACCGCACAACCTTTAACCACTTTACCGATAAGAATCTTCCTACTAGAACACATGAACTTTACTATCTTCGACTGTTATAAAAGAAAGACATCTCACGGACTACCAAACCTTGAACCATTACAACTGTTGGAACTTGTCACATCCCAAACTTCCTTCTAGAACCATAGAAAAAAATACTTTATTATGGAGGAATGCGGAGCATAATACTTTTTCCCTGTCCCAACTGAACTCACTGAGAAAGCAGGTTTCTCTCTGGTGAGTACAATTCACTCAGATCTTCATGTGGAGAGTTCAAATCTAGAATGTAGCATCCTTAATCATACCTCTAACTTACTTCCAATATACAAACTATAATCTTCAAGAAAAAAAATGTGGAGTAGTTTATAAGACTGTTCTTCAGCATACAACTCACTGTCTATACTGCACTTCTCTGTAACTCACTTGTTTCTTTCAGAGAGGCTAATTTTATCAATATCCTCAACATACAAGTCTTCTAAACAAGTAATAGAATAATATACAGTTGACACCAATGACAACAATGATATGCTGACATCAATGACAATACCGATTAGGCACATAATTGCATCAATCTCTCCCTTTTTCATTGATAGAAACATATGATGTGAAAAACTGCAACAGCCATCAAGACAAGATTCTCCCCCTTTCTCTTTACACACCTGCACTATTTTTTTCTACAAGATTCTCTCGCTTTCACTTTACACATCTACACTCTTTGTCTCTCTAAGTTTTTTCACACGACTTCTCTCCCCTTTTGACATCAATGGCAAAGGGCACATACTTGCACTCTTCTACTCTGATCCAATCTCTCTTCTAAACTTTCTTCAACTGACTGCTCCCCCTTACTTGATGCTTTCCCTGACTATAACTTTGGTTCTTCATGTGAAGTTCTCTCATTCATTCTTTGTCAATTCTCACCTTAGGATCTTACTACTGTTGACAAGAGACACTATATGGATTCATGGTTGTTGTCATTGATGGAAACAAAGGTCATCCCACATATCCGCAAGTCATGGTGTGCCTCTACCGGAAGTCAGGATGAAGAACTGTTATGGTCCGGTGAACAAGAACAGAGCATGTGGCAAGGTCCGACAGATTGGTCTGGACCTCTCAGAGGAAGTGTCTTGGTGCAGTGCGGATTTGGGGAAGTCAAGAGGACTACCTTGAGTAGTATATTCCAAGGATTTAGCCTCCGATGATGGACAAAGAAAAAGATATGAATAGCTGAGTACCAGATTCCTGAAAGACAATGAGAATAGAAGGAAGAACTGACTGACAGAGCATCAGAATCTTTTCCGGATATGTTACTATTGATGGTAAAGGTTGTGAAGGCATGAATCATGTTTGGCCAACATGACTAATGATATCTACAAGTATATGCTTGATCCGCATTGCTTGGTGAGCAAGGATTCAGCCGACAGAACAGAGCTTGTAAGAAACCAGACTGTTCCGGATGCCGACTAGAAAGGTGATGAAATTACTTGTGCAGATATATATAGAGGATGGATTTAGTTGTGAAAGGAGTGATTGTGTGATAGTGTATGTGAATAAGTACAGATCAGAGCAGAAGTAGTAAGAAAGATCCGGTATGTGAAAAGATAGCAGAATAAAGAACAGAGGAAAGATGAAGTGCAGCAGATCAGTGTACTGAGCCTAACCGGAACTAAACCCTAGCATATGTAGGTGCTTCCAATTAGTTCAAGTATTGTATAACATTCTTTGTAGACAGTGTGTCTCCTTGTAGGCAGTGGGCCTCTTTGTGAGTAGTGTGCTCGGGCAGTGAGCCCTAATTGGCAAGTGCCATTTTTGTAACTCCTTATTCTTCTAACAGAGAATAATCTTTGGGTTAATCACCTCGTGGTTTTCTCCCTTAACCAGGTTTCCACGTCAAAAATACTGTGTCATGTGTTTCTCATTTCATGATAATGTTTGTTTGTTTAACTCAATGCTGCTTTGCTTAATAAGAAAGTTCAAAAGAAGAAACAATTAGGATAACTGATTCACCCCCCCCTTCTCAGTTATCAACAATTGGTATCAGAGCAAGGTTCCTCCTAATAGAGCCTAACAGCTTGAGGAAGATCTGGGAATTCAAATGGATGCATATGGTTTAAGGGAGCAACTCAAGACTGCCCTTGAGGATCTTGAACAATCAAATTCTGAAGTCAATGAATTAAAGGAAAGACTCAAACAGGCTGATGAATTCATGAGAGAACTAAAAGACAAATTAAGTCACTCTATGAAAAAGAGAAAGGAGCTGCTCCAACAATTGGCAAGCCAAACTGAAGAAAGCAATACTAATGAAGAATTGACTGAGAAAACCAAGTTATGTGAAAAGTTATCAAAAGAAGTCATTATGTTAAGACATGAAATGGAATCAGGAACTATAAAGTTTACTCAGGAGATTGAAGAAAAAAGAAAAGCTGAAGACAATCTAAGACAATCTCTTAAAGAGAAATCAGAAGAATGCCACCAGATGGACAGGATTATCAGACATCTTGAATCTGATCTTGAAGATGCCAAAGATAATGAAGAAAAACTTGAGAATCAAATTGTCTCTCTCAAAAGAGATCTTCAAACAGCAAATGAATATAAAGATAAATTCAAGATAAGTTCTGCCCAACTTGAAGTACTTCTTGCAAGTCAAAAGAAGACAGATGACAAGTACGGTTTGGGATATGAGAAAGGAGAAAGCTCCGGATCTAGTCAAAAGAATTTTGGATCAGAAAATCCAAGGAATAGGCCTGAAAGACCTCCGATAAGACATCCCAATGCTCAAAGATATCCATCTTTCAATGGATACTGCCACAACTGCAATCACTTTGGTCACAAAGCTAATCAGTGCAGAAAAAGAATGAATCAAACTAATCCATCCTTCTCCGGACAGTGCTTTAACTGCAAAAGGTATGGACACAAGTCTCATGAATGCAGAAATATGCAAGTAAACAAATCATTCAAAGGTAGATGCTTTACATGCAATAGAGTAGGTCATATGGCTAATCAATGCAGATCAAGAGGTTATCAGTCAAATATTCAAAGAAATGTTATTTGCCAAATCTGTAATAGGTCCGGTCATAATGCTAAAGTCTGCAGAAGCAAGAATCAGGACAAAAGAGGTCCGGTGTATAATCAGAATCAAGACAAGGGTAAACAAAAGATGAATGCGGATGAAGTTAGGAATTAGATGAGCAAGATTTGGGTAAAGAAAAGTTCAGAGAATATAGAAACTAGATCCGCACCGGATTCTGGTGCTAATATTCCTTCCGGAAATTAAAAAGTGAGCTCTAGCTCAGGGGGAGACTCAAAGAAAATCCTGTTCCCCCAGCCAATCAAGTGATGCTGGATATGACACAAGATGCGGAGTAAAGGGTTTGAAGATATAAGTCCTGAGATGATCCAGACAAGATTTCAGAGGTCCGCATGAAGATGTAAAGAAGTTGTGATCGATCAAGTAAGACCTGTTCTGGGAGATGCTCCGGAATGATAGAGGACTACAAAAGGGTCTGGAGAGATCCGGAAGTACATTATTTTACTCTGCGGACTGGACAGAACGTTTGGGATGTTCTTGTAATATGTCACCTCGATTTATTCATGATTGAAAGATCCGTATGATGTTCATAGATTAGGACTGATCCGGGATACTCCAAGCTATCCGGATAAGGCAAACCAGAATAATATAGGTGGAGCATTTATTGCAAACAGATATTAGGGTTTGTGAAATGATATAAGGGATTTCTCAACCATCACTTGATCATTCCACATCCAAGAAGAAGTGAAAAGCGGAGCTCTACAACAAAATTCATCAAGTTCACCGAAGATCTCCTGCCGAAGTCATTACATACAGAAATCAATCCAGCCACTCCGTGTAACCGAAGATACAAAAGGTATTTTTCACCTCCGATATCTTGCTACAAATATTTTGAAGAAATGGCTACTCCAAATATAGTAAAAATCTCAGACAGGCCCCGACCTGAATTTAAGAAACATCCATACAAGTCATTGGAGGTAGATCCACTAGGAGCCTTCTCTAGTGTTCCACATGGTGTATTACATACGGAAGACATTAGGGTTTACATCCATGCGAATTTTGAAGACTTTGGAGAATCAAAACTGATGGATATCTATCACAAACAATTGATAGATGACTCCTTCGAGATCAAACCTTAGTACAAAGCCATCCGGGACAAACACTTTGCACAGTGCATTCATTTCCCCTGTTTTGAAGAAGATGAATGGGTCCGGTATGTACTAAGTAGAGTACATGACAACTTCTTATGGTTGAACAAGCCCTTCAAGATCACCAAAGATGCAATTAGGGCTGTAATCGGTCTGCACTCATCCGGTGGATTACCTGTTCTCAAGTCTGTCAAAAATCAGACAGTTAGTGATGCAACCGGATCCAAGTTTGACAAGAGAGCTATGACAGTTGATGACATCACTGAACTGGATGTCAAATTTGCATCTATGATAATTGGTTACAAAATCTATCACTCCAGTAGGGAAAATTCAGTACCGGGAACTGCAATCTACACAGCTTATCAAATGTTAAAGGAGAATGCAGACTATGACTTGTGTGAGCTTCTTGTAAACCAACTTTTTGAAAATCTGCAAAAGATTAAGAAGGACAAGAAAAACTCCTTCAAGTATGGCAATCTGATCCTTTGTCTCTTCTTTTACTACATGAATGAGCTTCCCGGATCCAGTGGATGGATATGGTAGAATGACAGACCGGTTGCCATCCAAATCAGAGACTATTTGCATGGACTTGCGGATGCTAAAGCAAGAAATACAGCTCTATGGGGATATTTCAAGAACTTCCAAAGCATGATGCATGCAAGAGAAAGAATACCCCAATCCCTTGTTGAAAAGTACAAAGACACAGTATGCTTCATGGTAGAAACAGATCAGTGTCTAATGGAGGCAGTAGAACCAAGAACTGTATGGATCATGCCCATGGGGTATGAAGTGGATAAACAAATAGTGGAGCTGCATGTTCAACACATGCTAAGTCAGCCCAAAGATCCAAAGGCAAAAAGGTTTGGAACCTTTGAGGAGCCGAGTGTAAAGATACATGTAGAACTCAGGGAACCTGAGATAAAGAGGAAGGTGAGAAAAGAAGTAGAGCATATTGCTCAAGGCCTAGGCATCTCAAAAGAGGCACTTGATGCCGGCCGGGAAAAGAGAAGAAAATCTGAGGAAGAAAAGAAAGAGGCAGAAAAGAAAAGCAAGAAAAGTGCTCCGATGGAATCCTCAACCCGGACCAGATCATCTAAAGGATCCACACCTATCAAAACCAAAAGCTCAAAACTGGAAGTCCAGGGATCCGGTAAGAGATCCAAGAAAAAAGCCTCAAGAGCTTATCAAAGCCAAAAGGATGAAGAAGAAACTGAGTCAGATGAGGGAGTGAAAGAAATAAAGAAACAGAAAAAGAAAGGATCCGGTAAACCCTCTTCTGGCCGAGACAAGGAAGAAATGACAGAAGAATTTTCTGAAAAGCCCACCCTGTCTCTAGACAGTGTAGTCAAATCAGTCACTGTGGATGGGAACCTTCAACCGGTGGCTGAATTCTATGATGACTACAATGAGGCAGATCAAAAGATCCTGCAGGAAGCTATAATAAGGTACTTGAACATCTACAATAAAGCTTTTATTGAGATTATCTCTGAAATCCCAAAGAGCCTAGAGATGGAACTAGAAATAAGAAAGAACAATGCCATGGCAAAAGACCTTGAGATCAGGGAACAGATAGCTATTCAGCTATATCCCTCAATTGATCACAAAACCATGAACATGGTATTCAAGGACTGCAAGGATGAATTCAGAAGCAAAGCAAGGATGAATCAGCTTATGCTTGGTGAGACAGACAAAGTAGCCAAGGACACTGAAGAGATCCTCCGGAATACATACAAAAGGTTTAATATTCCTATTACAGAGGACTCAGGTGCAGAAACAGCTGCGGACTTGGAATCATCTGCTCCGGAAGAAGTGCCACCAGAACAGGCTAACATCTCTTCTCTGGCTTCTCCTACAGTCTCTGGATCCCAAGAAGAAGAAAAATTACAAGAGAAAGAAGCAGCAGAAAAAGAAAAAGAGGTTGACAGCACCAAGGATACAGAGAAAGAGAAGAATCCAACAGAGAAAACCACAACTGTAAGTGGTAAGAATGTGGAAGGAGATAAGACTCCTAAGGACAAAACTGCAGAAGAAAAGAAACATTTGTCTCCAGCAAGAGACACTGCACAAACTGTTCAAAAGTTTCTAAGCCAAGAAACTTTAGAGATTGATGAACCAGAGCTTCTAAAAGGCCCATTCGACTTTGACTCTCTCTCTCCGGTACAGACAATGAAGATAGCTTCATTTGCAAATGCTAAGGCAAATGAAAAACTCCTAAAGTCTCATATGGAAGACTGTGAGTTGATAGAGGCTGCTTCCGGAGTGCTTGAAAAGATCATGCCATCAATCCAGATAGATCTGACAGCCTCCTCTTCCGGTAATCTCAAAACCTTAGTCAGCAGTGTTGATACACATTTTGATTCTCTAGAAAAATTAGCTGAAGAAAAGGTCCGGAAGGAATTTTTGGATAAAAGATTTTCAGAAGTATTAAGATTAATCTCTAACTATAGGAGAAATATGAGTATTGGAATAAAGAGCTTAGAAAATGCTCTTAAGGATGGTGGTGATATTTACAAATTTTGTATCTCCTGGTCAAAGGCAACAGTAGAAATAGATAAGAAAATAAAAGCGGAATAGGACAAACTACAAAGTTTGTCTCAAAGTTTTGATCCTCTCTCTTCCATAGTAAATCAAGAATGTCAAACTATTGCAATCACAAATGCAATAAAGAACTTTGAGAAGGAAAGGAAGAATATCACTAACCGGATGGGAGAACTTAGAAGGATTATAATCCCTAAGTTAGAAACTATGCATGAGGCCATCAGTGATGCTCAAACTACCGCCCAAACAAATGATCCGACAGATCTCAAGAGGGCAGAAGCTTTTGCATTTTTGTTGAGTGGTCACATTTCAATTTTGGATAGAATGAAGCAAAGTTGGGCTACAGAACTGATCCAATTGAAGACATCTTTTGCAGACATTCTTCAGTTCATGTGAGTATGTAAATATGCGGCTATGTATAGAAAATTTTTGAAAATTTTGGTGTGCGGACCTCACCCTTTGCCATTGATGTCAAAGGGGGAGTGAGGAGCAGTGAAAAATGAGGAATCCAACTAAGGGGGAGTTCCAGAAATTGTATATAAAGATAGAGCATCAGCAAAGGGGGAGCATAGTGTAAACACTTAGTCATTTTTTCACTAAGTATTGCCATCAATGCCAAAGGGGGAGATTGTTGGCAAGAGACACTATATGGATTCATGGTTGTTGTCATTGATGGCAACAAAGGTCATCCCACATATCCGCAAGTCATGGTGTGCCTCTACCGGAAGTCAGGATGAAGAACTGTTATGGTCCGGTGAACAAGAACAGAGCATGTGGCAAGGTCTGACAGATTGGTCCGGACCTCTCAGAGGAAGTGTCTTGGTGCAGTACGGATTTGGGCAAGTCAAGAGGACTACCTTGAGTAGTATATTCCAAGGATTTAGCCTCCGGTGATGGACAAAGAAAAAGATATGAATAGCTGAGTACCGGATTCCTGAAAGACAATGAGAACATAAGGAAGAACTGACTGACAGAGCATCAGAATCTTTTCCAGATATGTTACTGTTGATGGTAAAGGTTGTGAAGGCATGAATCATGTTTGGCCAACATGACTAATGATATCTACAAGTATATGCTTGATCCGCATTGCTTGGTGAGCAAGGATTCAGCCGACAGAACAGAGCTTGTAAGAAACCAGACTGTTCCGGATGCCGACTAGAAAGGTGATGAAATTACTTGTGCGGATATATATAGAGGATGGATTTAGTTGTGAAAGGAGTGATTGTGTGATAGTGTATGCGAATAAGTACAGATCAGAGCAGAAGTAGTAAGAAAGATCCGGTATGTGAAAAGATAGCAGAATAAAGAACAGAGGAAAGATGAAGTGCAGCAGATCAGTGTACTGAGCCTAACCGGAACTGAACCCTAGCATATGTAGGTGCTTCCAATCAGTTCAAGTATTGTATAACATTCTTTGTAGATAGTGTGTCTCCTTGTAGGCAGTGGGCCTCTTTGTGAGCAGTGTGCTCGGGCAGTGAGCCCTAATTGGCAAGTGCTATTTTTGTAACTCCTTATTCTTCTAACAAAGAATAATCTTTTGGTTAATCACCCCGTGGTTTTCTCCCTTAACCGGGTTTCCACGTCAAAAATATTGTGTCATGTGTTTCTCATTTCATGATAATGTTTGTTTGTTTAACTCAATGTTGCTTTGCTTAATAAGAAAGTTCAAAAGAAGAAACAATTAGGATAACTGATTCACCCCCCCCTCTCAGTTATCAACAACTACTACTATATTGTTTCCTCTGTCAGCAACACTATAGTACTTACTGCTCTTTATTAGAAACTCATATTAACATCATCTACCTACTTCCCCTGAGAGGTAGCTTTATAATCCTCTTGACTTCAACAACCATCTCTAATTACTACCTGCACTGCTACACCTTTTTCTTTTTATTTCTCTAACTACTCCCCCTTAGGAGTACACATCAAACCGTATCTAGTTCACATGCTATCACTTTCAGAGTAACATATCTTATCTTAAAGCTTCAGACTTGACTCTGACTGCAAGTTTTCTTCTGCAGGCTTCCCTTATCATCAGTCTAGTTGAAACAATGTATTCTTCAACCTGGAATTCAATAAAGTGGTCATCACATCTGATTTGAAATCCTTATGTACTACAAAGGCTAGAGACAACTTAATAGCATCCATTTATGCCATCCGAGCAACATTTTCCACTTGCAAGTACCTTTTACACACAACATTGCCTTATTCCTCACCACTTCTCTATTCTCATTCAATTTAATCTCTGATCTTGAGACAAGCTCCCAAGTTTGATTCTTCATATTTTGCATTAATTCCTTTTTCCATTGCCTTGCATACCTCATCCATAGATTCAATAGAGATTTACTTGTTCATCTAGAATTCTTTTTCTTTGCCAATGTACCTTAGATCTTTTTACCAAAGAACTAGTCTTCAATATGGTACTTCTACACAATCTCTAGGGATCTCAGGAATTCCTTCCAGAACTTCTTCTTCTTCAACTTGATTGTCTTCTTGTTCAATAGGTCCATTTGATTCATAGCTACTCAAATCTAATATTATTTCTCTGACTTTATCAACCTTCACATTGGCACTCTCAATGATCTTTCCCAGACTCTTATTGTAGCACTTTTGACTTGAATTTTGTATTGAATGTAGATAGCAGAATGTACATCTTTTCTCCAGTATACATCCATTAGGTTATCTTCCTTCATCATTAATCTATCAGCCTCTTGGACTGTCCTATACTTTCTTTCAACAACTTCATTCTACTTCCTAGTAGATGATTGTCTCTTTATCCCTAGTTTTTTAAAGAAAATATTGAATTCATTTTATGTGAACTCACCTCCACTGTCAGACCTTAAGCATTAGATCCTCAATTGTATCTCATTCACAATCATTGCCTTGAAAGTTCATTTAGTTCATAATCATTCAACTCTGAGTTCATTTATAGATTTTCAAACCATTTCCAAAGTAAACTGCTCTGTACTGAAAACATTCTTGAACTTCTGTTACTCATTATTCTCAAGCCAATTATCAAGATCAGACAAACTTATGGATGTAGATGTAATCACTGATCAATAACCATATGCCAAA
The DNA here is from genome assembly GCA_027924645.1 of Cunninghamia lanceolata. NCBI lineage: Eukaryota > Viridiplantae > Streptophyta > Pinopsida > Cupressales > Cupressaceae > Cunninghamia > Cunninghamia lanceolata. The sequence continues at coordinate 447,915 of BSBN01001670.1, read as the reverse complement.
ACTACTTAATATTATGTTCAACAGTAGACCCAGGCGGACCAGAATATCAGAGCCTTGCCTCTTGATTTTATTAGTTAGATACTTAGCCAAAATTCATGACCTGTCATCTTGTTCCTTAACTACATACATGGCCAATTCACCTGTCACATCATAACACCCAATGTGCACCATATGAGACTCTAGAATTCATATCAAACAATCATCATTGACTTCTTAACATACCTTCAGAACCGCAAATCAAAATACTCAATAGTGGAAGAATGCGGACCAAAATACTCAGATGATTTACACTATTTTAGGGTTAACTCTATTCATCCGGACATAGACAATTCACCATGTGACTTTCAGAGGAAGTTAGAAATTTGAACACTGGAAAATATGTTCACCAAATATCTATGAACAACATACCTAAACCACATATAATGATCTTCAACTTCTGAGACATACTGATCCAATCTCTGTCACTTGCTTTGTATATTACTCATACTTAGTCACTTTGGGCTTCCAGATCAGAATCCTTTTATGTCTTGATCTATAGAGTTCCTTTCAAGTGATTTGCCATATAAATTTTCACATTATATCTTTGTGCTGAATCTCAGCACTGACTATCTGGCTAAGGGATTTAGAATTTTCAATACAACTCCCCCTGACCCAGAGTTCCTAGTTTACTTCTCGAAGGAAGTATCTATTCCAGAATCTGGTGCAGACTCATCTCTAACTTCGTGTACTTTTTTCTTGACCCAAACCTTGTTCATCTCCTTTTTGACTTTTTCTAGATCAACTTTTTCCACTAGTTTCTTCAATTCTTCTTGATTATCCTTCTTCATGTTCTTACTTCTATAAAATCTTGCAATATGTCTGGGCTTGTTGCAATTGAAGCTCATAGTATTTTTCTGACCATTGTTCCTTCCATTCATCCTTGACCTACATAGGTTAGCCTTACACCCAAATGTATTGCATGTATAACAGTATCCACTGAAGGATTCAATTGTCCTATTCTTTCCATAGTTGTTTCTCACTTGACTTCTACACTCATTATCCCTGTGTCCCATTTTATAGCATGCATAGCACCTAATAGAATTTTGACTCACTTTACTTCTACATACAACATCTCTATGACCAACTTTATTGCATGTGAAACATTTACCTTTGAAAGATTGATCATTCCTTCCATTGTTGAAACCTTTTTTAATATGATTTCTATATTCATTTTCTCTATGACCAATTTTCTTGTGATTGAAACACTAACTAGAGAATGATGGAATATTTTGATTCATTTTACTCCTACACTGAGTAGCCTTATGACCAAACTTATTGCATGAATTATAATAACCATTGAAAGATGAGTACCTTTGAGCATTTGGTTGCCTAACTGGTGGTCTTCTAGGTCTGTTCCTTCGATTCTAAATTTGTTTTTCTTTGTTCTTCTTGATCTCAGCATTTGTAAGGACCCGACTCATCCTATATCAAATAACATTAAACTCTGATTTCAAAAATACCAATGAATAAAAATTTTGACTGACAGATGTAGGAAATGTGAAATTCTTCCAGAAGTGCTTAATGCATGATATCAAAATGCGATGAAACTTGAATTTAGTTTCCTAGAATCTTCAGGTTCTTCAAAGATTACAAATTTTAAATCTAGTGAAGAGAGAATACATTACGAGGGAAGGTACATTATGTAATATAACCATGAAGAATAACGGATCAATTCATACCTTAAGTCATGCATTACATCCTGCATTCTTTTTTGATAGCTTGCTTCTCCTCTAGTAACTGTATCCTTATCATCTGCACAAAATTAACTTAACAATCTCATGTTAACACAACTTAGTAATCACTACTTAGAGAATTAAGATCACGATGCTAATTGTAGGACTCCCTACATCCAGGGGACCTGAGTATTGGGGGCATCCTTCGCCGTCCAGACTGCCTACATACCCTATATCCACGGGATAAAGGCCCCCTCCTTAGGATGTGACTAACACGGGGAATGCAAACATGTAGTTCTATTTTGCACTATGTTTGATGTAACTGTGAGCGGGTACCCAGCCCTTTCTAGGGTTATTCCCTGCCCCAGACAGTTCTTCATCAGCTGCCACCCACTCGGTGAAATAGGGACAGAAGTTAGTCTACTACCACAAACACCTATACGGGTGTTTGTCAGTTAGTCCTAGTGTGGAGGAATCCTTATAAGGTGTCTACCCATGAAATCTAATTTACTCCCCCAAGCCAACTTAGGTAATTTTCATGACTAAGTCCATTCCTGATCGCCTAGTACTTTCACCATGATCTGCGAGGGTGAGGTGAGAGAATATGATAGATAGTGTTTCTAGATCGGCCTAGTTGCCCTATCTAACATTTCACATGTCCTCCCCGATCTATACTTGCGTGTCAATAAACCTCATTTTATGTTAGTATGCTTGAAGTGTTTTCCAAATGAGCATCATGGTAATCATTATTTCAATAGACTTTACCTAACTAAATTGAAAGAAAAACTTGCATAAAGAAAAGATACTAGTTTATAGGACATTAACGGGAACAACTAGCTTGAGCAAGTATCATATATAGAACAATATCAACATATACAAAACTAATAGTGTTAAGACCACTCATAAAATTAGGGTTAACTGATAACTTTGTTCTTCAAATACAATTCCAAATACAATATGAACAAATTCCAAATAATCCTTGGGAAGCAATATGACTTTTGATGAATAGATAAACTTAAAAAGCTTGCTAATTCATAAATCAGATATTATGTATATAATTTTATATTATGAAAAGAGTGTTATCGACCAAGGCAGCTCAAGCAAATTTTATATTTCATACTTAGAATTCTAATCCCACATAATAATATTTATCTAATTCTTAGGATTCTTCTAATGATTTATAGAGTAGAAACAAGATTCAACCATTTGGCATCTTTGCATACATTCACAAACCAAATTACTCACTCATACTTTCACATTCCCAATTATTCATACAAATAATTCACTTCAAGTTATTCGTAAACATAAACTGGAAAGGATACTTAAGCTTTCAATGTAAGATGATATGATAATTAAGAAATGATTTTTAATATGGAACCTGTTTGTGAGAAAGATGCTATTAAGATTTGAATGCATCTTAGGTTCCCCTACTCATGATTATGGAAAAGGAGGTTATCCCAAATTATAGGGACATGATTAAATAGCAACATTGGAACAATAGTTTTCAAGGGTCAAGTCAAAGGGAACGTTTACATGGTATCATACTTCACCAATGCTATTTGTGTGACCATGAGTTTTCCTCCTCCCCTTACAAATTAGAGACTCACTCTACAATCTCACTACACATTACTTTTAGAGAGCTTCATGACAATAATTATGATAGTGTAATTGTAGTGGTAAGTGTACCCTATAGCATAATAGAATTCACAAGAAACATATGGTTCTTATGCACTTGATGCTAGTAGATAACTCAAAGCTATATTCAAAGAAAACTCTCATATAAGTTGAAGGTACAATAATTGATTCCCACATTATTTCAAAGGATGTGCTTCCATATGAAATATATTTTCAATGGTCTAATTCATTACATCAATATTAAGTAAAAGATAGGGAGAATTCTATCTAACCTATTAAAACTCATAGGTGAAAATTACAGTTTCATGTCAATCCCTACAATTGGTAACATGATTAAGTTAAAACACCTCATAGATGTTATGATACTAAAGGGAGGATAAGGTAATAATTCCTCCTTTAGAAAAAAAAAGTTAAAGATCTCACATATAGACATGATGAGAAGCCCTTAGATGACAAGTACAATAGATAGGGTCTATTTGTTGAGTATGTAAGGATTGCTTGTGATGGAGAAGTAAATCAATTCCACCAATACCATTGACATTGAGAAAATTTATTTATGAGATAGATGGTAAATTATCTCTTATAGATCCACAAAAGAATAGTTATAAGCAAGGGCATTACCAAGTAAGCTACTGTAAAAATTTCGTAGTGATTCGAAATTGATTTTGAGAGGCGTGAAGTTAGGGTGCACCACTACTAGGTCCTCTTCCCTAAGCTACAAAGAAAATTTATCACAATTTGAAATCATTCAAGAGATAATTTGTGCATAAGTTTTTGTTAAGGTTGTAATGACTAAAAGTAGCCAATGGCTGATGGATGCTGGGTAGGAGTTGGTTTATGTACCAAATAGGTCAACTCAAGTGCTAAAGCAATACAAGATATACACTTTTATTCCCTTAAAGTAATCCATTCAAATCTGGCCTTCAAATGCTAAGAAATATCATGGTTAAAGAGAGAAACATCATACACTAGATATATATAAAAATATAATACTTCCTAGAGTATTTTAGAAACTGCCACAAATTTCCCCATGTATCTACATGCATTCATGTGTGACATGTGTAGGACACACACACACACATGTAGCCACAATCAAACCAGCATGGACATACATCGTGTGCACGTGTACACTGTGCATCAGCTTTGCATGGGCTTTAATTTAATAGTCATATGGCTGTGCACAATTTTTTTTTTAAATAAAATCAAATCAATTTTTTTTAAGGTTGAATCAAATGGAAGGGAGAATTTTTAGTATACTGTAAATTCTAAAGGATTGTAGTAAATATATATATTTTAGCTTTTGATGCTTCTTCTTTACCCACAAACTCTATATATATATATATATATCGTTCTTTCATGTAGTCAAACACTTTATGAGCATATATCAAACTTATGCGCTTGACATACATGTTAATATGCTTATTCTGAAAAGTTGTGCCTGTGGCAAATGCAAATTGCCTATGAGGGATGAAAGAGTGGACTTTTTTTTTTTACTTTGTGAAAGTGCGTTCTTGAAAATGTAGGTTATTAGACGAAAAATATTAAGTGTTTCACATTTGACAAAATCTCATACAGTGTTTCACCAAATGCAATGAACGAGCCTCCAACCTGTTCAATTCACATTTGCCAGCATGCTCCCAGCAGGTGCCAAAATGGCGTGACTGGCTATGTAAAGACCAACTCCTCAACCTTGGTGAGCACCCTGTGCCAACGTCTTCCCTGTCTGTGCCAAAATGGCGCTTAAGAATAGAGTATGGGTTTAGAGCATAACAGAAGGGGCGATTTTGGCTAGCACATCAAAATCCTTCAAAGAACTGTCACCTCAGGGAATGCAATGATTGCAGGATTTCACAAGATGGTTTGAAAAAGGCTTTTAAAACTTTCAAGCAAATACAATTAGCCGGTGTAAGGCCAAAAACCAAAACCTATGCCAAAGTCTTCCCTTCCTGTGCCAAATGGGTGATTAAGAACAAGGTATGGACTTCTGTCAAAGCATGATGGAAGGGGAAATTCTTTTCAGATATTATGATTGAAATTGCTCTAGTGGACCAATAAACACATTGTGGAAGTATAGGCAGAGCACGTGGGAACCCTAAAAGAAGTATGATCGCAGGATATGCACAATATGGATTTGATAAAAATGCTTTAGAAACATTCAATTGGATTCCACGACCTGCCTATATCAATCATGACAGAAAGGAGATCTTTGTCAGATCTTGTCATTGAGAGCGACTTGGTAGACCTGCATGTGAAATGGGAAAGTATAGACAATGCACTCAAACTGTTCGACAAAATGCCTAAAAGAAATTACGGTCTCATAGACTGCAATGATCAAGGGATATGTGAACCGGTAGACGAAATCCCTCAACAAGCATTGCCTCCTAAAATACAACGATTACAGGACCACACAAAATGGATTCGTTGAAATGGAGTTAGGGACTTTCAAGCCAATGGATTTGGCAGGTGTAAAATTAGAAAGTTAAACCTTGGACAGCGTACTATGCCCAAAATGGCACTCGAAACAGGGTATGGACGTCTATCCAAGCATAACAGGAGTGCTTTTGGTGAGAAGAGGTAATTGCAAGTGCCCTGTCCTATGTGAGAGCTTCAGAATAGGGTATGTAAGAAACACAAGCTTTATCAGATGTAAAACACAAGCAATGTAAAGGTGTACAGAAAGCACGTGAATTGTATGAACCAAAATGACAACTTCATAAACTATCAACCATCACAATTAAAATTATGCATCAATTCTCTCTTACTAGACTACTATAAACAACAAGCATACTAGTACAACAATTCATATTAATAAAATAAAAAAAAAGAGAATTCAAAGGAAAGGAATCAAGATTGGGGAGAGGAGAGTTCTTACAGTTTACTCCAGCCCTCCAAACAAGAGATGAGTCCCCTCTTCCTTACAATTCTAGGCATTTTATAGAAAAAGTCCATTCTCCATCTCTATTTTTTAATGATCCTCCACTCTCTTTGTTTAATGGTAATGCATCCTCCACTCTCTTTGTTTAATGATAATGCATCCTCCACTTTCTTTGTTTAATGATAATGCATCCTCCACCTTCTTTGTTTAATGATAATGCATCCTCCACCTTCTTTGTTTAATGATAATGCATCATCCACTCTTGTTATTTTAATTATAATCTTATCCTCAATTTTTTAATGGTGTCCATATTATTTGTATTTTTAATTTTCAAATTAGAATGCAAAAATTGAGTTGTGACAGCATTCGTTTCGCGTTCTATTTTAGAACTTTCACCTTTCTCATATCCCAAGCCTTCTTTGACATTAGGACTCTTCTGACTAGTAATCATCTCATCAAGTTTTGCAGAGCTACTTTTAAACTTTTCTTCAAAATTTTTTGCTTTCTCCAGGTCTGACTTCAGGATCCAAATTTCCTCTTCAAGCTTAGCACATTTTTTTGATTTGTCTTCTACCAATAGATTTAGATCTTCTTCTTTTTCTCTTTCAACAACTTCCATTTTCAAATCGTTCAACGTTTCATTTGCTGATATTAGTTGTTCAGTAACCTCCTTATATTTTTCTTTAAGCTTCTTGACTTGCTCTCTTAATTTTATGATACATTCATCTTCTTCTTTAACATTCTCCTTTAGATCTCCAATTTCTTCTTTAGTTCTTTCTAGGTCTTCAAGAGAAACCTTTATGTACATCTTCCCAGATCTACCTCAAGATGTTAAGCTTACTTCCGAGGAATTTGGCTCTGATACCAATTGTTGTTATGCGCTAGACAACGGAGGGGGGTGAATCAGTTGTCCCAAAAACTTAAACACTTTCTGCAATTAAAATCCACAATTATTATGATTTAACAATGAGTGCATAAAAATAGAAATTTAACCATGAATACAACATCAAATACAAGATACACCATATTTTACATGGAAAACCCCAAGGTGGGGAAAAACCACAAAGAGGATTAGCTATCAATATATATTACAATCTTGAAATAATGATGTTTAGGCTTGGTCAATCCATGGGCCTAAACATACTAGCTTACTGCCATGAAGAACAACTACGTCTAGTAGGCTCATTGCCTCAACCCTAAACCTAGCAAGATTACAATAAGGGCTTTTAAACCCTACTAGCGGCTCACTGCCTTGATGAAGAAAGCTTGCTTCCAATTAGGTTACACATGAAAATTGGATACTTCTTAAGCATCTGCCACTATGCCAAGTGCAATAATTTAATATCTGAATTCTGAATCCCAACTCTTCATACTCACTAATTTTTGTCACTGCTCTATTATTCACCTATTCCCATCACACCCATGTGTTCTCTATTATGTTTTGCCTCTACTCTTCTATACCACTTCTTTGCTCTTCCTTTTAGAACTTTCTTATTATCTTCCCATCTTTGCTCAAGGACAACTTTTCCACAATTCAACTAGAAGTATTTATATACTACATCAACCTTGGAATGATCATCAAGGTCTGCATTACAATCACCAACCATTGGAACAATCTCCAAGGTTGGCATTACAAACATTTAAAAAATATGTCTTGACCTATTACAACATTATGCAAGGGAGATGAAGTAAAAGTGCACGTGGATCACACTTCACCTTAGCTGGGACTCAAACACGATCTTCCACACTTCAACATGCTTTCACAATCTTCAAGAGATCTTTGTAATCATTGGGATCGACTAGGTTGGCCAAACTAGTTACACAACACACTATCCAGAAGTAATCTTCAAACGCCTTCATAATTCTTTCATGTGGACCAATGTAATGATGGGAACATGATCAAGAGGTATCCACAAGCATGTTATAATCATCAAGAGCAACCACACAACCTTTAACCACTTTATCCATAAGAATCTTCCCACCAAAACACATGAACTTTACTATCTTTGATTGTTATAAAAGAAAGATAGCTTATGGACCACCAAACCATGAACCATTGCAACTGTAGGAACTTATCATCATCCCAGACTTCCTTCTAGAACCACAGAGAAAAATACTTTATTGTGGAGGAATGTAGAGTAGAATACTTTCTCATTGTCGCAACTGAACTCACTAAAAAAGTAGGTTTCTCTCTAGTGAACACAATTCACTCAGATCTTCATGCGGAGGGCTCATATCTAGTGTAGCATCCTTAATCATACCTCTAACTTACTTCTAATCTATAAACCACAATTTTCAAGCAGAAATAAATGTAGATCAGTTTACCGGACTGTTCTTTAGCATGAACTATTCTTCAACATACAACTCACTATCTATACTGCACTTCTTTGTAACTCACTTGTTTCTTCTAGAGAGGCTAATTTTCTCAATATCGGCAACATACAAGTCTTCTAAACAAGTAATAGAATAAGATATAGTTGACAACAATGATATGTTTACATCAATGAAAACACCGATTAGGCACATACTTGCAACAAAGGCATGATGAACATAATTGTTATAAGAAACAGATTGATGAATTGAAGCATCTTTTTACAAAGAATAGCATTCAATTGCTTGCATCTTCTTCTTCTTCTTCTACATATAAACAATCAAGATCTTCTAAAATAGGTCATGCAATAAAATATAATAAGGAACACAAACAAAAAGGCGAAGCACTTTGTGTAAGTACAAGTTCTGGATCAAGTAAATTGCTTCTTGATTCTTTAGCCTCTCATCATATGGCTTCATCTTACTCTATGTTCTCTACTTTTGAGCCTTGTAATATGACACCTATATTGATGGGTAATAACACATATATGAATGTAATTGGGAAAGGAACTATTAATATTGGTGAAGGTACTTTCAATGATGTACTTTGTGTGCCTTCTTTGACCAATAATCTTTCCATATATCATATTACTCATAGTGGTGCAGGAAAGGTTGTGCAGTTCACACTTGATTTAGTTGTTATTACAGGCTTGGAGAGGACAAAGATTATTGCTACAGGGGTGGTTGATCATGCATCTTGGTTATATATCTTTTTTGTTTCTCTTCTGATGATAGTTTAGATACTTTGGTTGATATTCACACTCCTTATGTGAATCATATTTCTGAGGAGAAGTTTGGTCACTTGAACCTTGGTATTCTTTCATCCTCTTTGGTTCTTGAGATTTGTGCTTCACTTCTATCTCCTCCACCTCCTACTTCTTCAGAGTTCCATGATTTAGTTCAACAAGATATTTATTGTCTTTCAAATACAGCTTTGTGGGATGAGTATTTGATATGTATTTTAAATTTGTTTTGTGAGTCCCATCTTGTAGACTTGGAGGACAATATCAAGCACATTCATCTCCTCTTTGATGTTATCTCTTATGGAGTTGCATCATCTTCTTTAGATGTGATGAGGAAACCTTCATATCCTCTTGTTCTTTATTCTGCTCTTCACTTATCATAGTTTATCATTAACCTAGAGTGTCTTGACCAACATTTGAATGACTCTTCTTTGTCTTTGAATCATGTTCTACATTAGTTTCCACCTAAACTAATATAACTAGTCTCAAAATAATATATGGATAATTCTCAAATTCATGCTCATTTGAGTATTCAAAATGATATTATAATAGCCTAGCATAACCCTCAACTATAATTATCAAAGCATGGATATAATTCATGAATATACAATCAATGATATAACTTATGATTAGCATCAATACATGATCAAACTCATTCCACTTCATCAACCCATTGCATACACACATACAAACCAACTATTTAACAAGCATCTATCTCAAAGCACTATAAGGCATAAGAATCGTATTCAAGAAGAGCATGATGAGAGTTGGAGAATGGTTGGTCCTTGCACATTCCCAAAAGTTTATCCTAATATCTAAATCTATCACTCATTACCATAGATTAGATCCATGGGTACAAAATTGACTTAGGTTGTTTTTATAGTCATAGATTTAAACCTCAAACTTTTAAATTCAAATTTTAAAGTCACACCTTACCAACTCCTTCCTACTAGCTATTGTGGGCTAGCCTAGACAGTATTTTGTGTGGATTTATGTGTTATCTTGTTGTATTTAAAGGTATTAATTCATTCATTTGAAATATGCTAGAAACTAGGAATCTTTAAAAGATAATTCACATGAGAGCATAATAGAGTATCCTAATTACATCTCCAACTTGAATCATAATTCTAGGTCAATTGCACACTTTCTTTTTGTCTTCAATCATTGAACAATTCAATAAATTCCCCATATGTTTATGTAAAAATCACCATTACATTTTATATTTCTAAATTTCAATTTGAAAGTACATTTTGAATTGTACTTTCCTATTTTTTTTATGCCATTAGCTACTTGCAATCCTAAACTTGCTTTGAGGAGTACTTGTTTAATCCCTAACATGGCCACCCAATCCAATGAGATTGAGATCTATTTTGATGCTCATGTTGTGAACAACCAAGAGGATAATCAAGACTATGATCATGATGCTCATGTGGCAAACCAATATTTTGCAAATGATCTTTGCTAGTTTGGCCAATTTTGAAAATCCAACATACCTAACTGATATGGCTCACGTCAAGTTTACCAATAAGTCATTTGGAAGAGAGATCTTACAAGTTAGTGCTAAATTTACTTCATCTATTGTGGTTAGTGTATCTACCTCCTCCCTCTCTTCCACCATTAATCCATCTTCTATCATTACTCCTTCCACCACCACCACTCATCATCATGGTGTTATCCTTACATCTACTAGTGTCCCACCACATAGCATCTTCCATTTTTCCACCTTCCAACCTCTATATTTCTCTCATCCTAACTACACTCCCCTTAAGATACTCACAATTCATATGATGTATTACACCTCTATGCCTACTTCATCTAACACTAGCCAACCTACAGCCAATCCTCTTAGTCCACCCACTCCAATTTCTAGCATTCTATCCCATGCTATGTTTATCCCCTATACATGCCTTTTGTGAGGCCCAGATTTTGCATGGATTTATTTACTTACGATCCTTTTGGATATGACATTTTATATTATTACCATTACACACAATGTTGTTATTAATATTATGTTACATTTGTATTTTATTGATTATTGATGATCTTGTATTTAATTATTAATTATGGTTTTAATTGTGTTATATAGAATTAGAAGTTTATAATTTTTTGTTACATGTTTATGATAGGTTCTTAACAAAGATAATTGTATATGTTAATACATTTTTTGGATGATTACATTTGGAAGGCTCCTAAGAAATTCACTATTGTGTTTTATCTTGTGCCGTGTGATTATTTGCCCTTAAGTGATAATTTTATATAAAATAAAACTCGTACGAGCGGATTTTTTAAATATATTTTATAAATTTTTAAAGGTGGAGAAAAATAAGTGACGAGAAGGGAAACCTAACCCTAGTTTTATTTCTCTCTATTTATTTATATTCTGAATCTAGTTTGGGGTTCGTCTTTATTTTTTCAGGAAAAGTTTTGAAGAAGAGAAAAAGGACAGAGCTAGCAAAAAACATTTGGATAGCAAGGTTTCCCTAACTTTGTGGAGGTTCGTCTTTCATTATCATCATAGAAATTTTTTATTTTTGCAGGAAAAGTTTTGAAAAACAGAAAAAGGACAGAGCTAGCAAAAAAACATTTGGATAACAAGGTTTCCCCTAACTTTGTGGAAGCAAGAGGTAAGTTTTCATACCATTCTGAAAAGTAAGTAAATGAATCATTTTAGATCAAAAAATAGATAGATTGGTTGTCTGTTTTTCTGAAGTATTTGTGTAAATGTGATTAAAAATATTTGGGTTATTTGGGGAGTTGATCTTTTCTTATTGGCTTAAGATCTGCCGGAAAAATATGGGTATAGTGAGTCCCATTGACGCTCCCTCTAATATGGATTTTGTGAAAATTAATTTGTTTGTGAGTTGGTATATGGGGTAGCTTGCTGTTGTGTTTTGGTATGTATGTGTTATGCCCTGATTTGGGTATAGTGAGTCCCATTGACTCTCCCTCTAATATGGATTTTGTGAAAATTAATTTGTTTGTGAGTTGGTATATGGGGTAGCTTGCTGTTGTGTTTTGTTGTGTGTGTGTTATGCGGGTAGTTTTCCTATCTCTGTTGGGAGGTGTTGGGAGGTGAGGTGAGGTACCTTGGTCATGTGAACTTGTGAATATGTGATGTTGCAAATTTACACTTAATAGGGAAGATACATTCTATGAAAATGTTTGCTGTTAGTAAAAAAAAAAAAAAAAAATTGATGGAAATTAATTCCCATGGCTTATTGTAAAGACCTCTTTGTCAATCCTATATAAACTGTGTATTTGAAGAGAACCTTCTATTCTTGTGATTGTGAGTATGGTTGTAACTAACAAAACCTTTTAAAAAAAAAGTGAGTAGAAGTACTAAATGGAAATAAATAATAGTTAATGACAGAAAATTAGATTTCTTTCATTAGTTTCTATTACTTGTCATGTCATTTTTTTAATGTAGGCATATACAGGAAATATAAGAAATTTGTGTGTATGCATTGTAGTTCTGTGTATCTTCTCAATTTGTGAATGTAAACCAATTTAATAAGCATCTAAAATTTATGTTTGTAGGAGTATAATGGAATTGAATTGGTCTGTTTTCTTCATTATTGCACATTGATCACCACAGAAAACTACAAGCAAATTTGTACATCTATGGAATTACTGTGTTATGTACCCTGTTTGTTCAGCTAGAAATAATTTATAGATTAAAACTCTTGCTCATTACTGTGTTCATATATTCTTTATATTATCAATTGAATTTGTAGATTTTTATACAGAAGAACTCAGAAATCCAATTGATATATAACCTATATTTTTTCATCCCTGTTTATTTTACCATTGTTTTATAGATTAAAACTCTTGCTCATTACTATGTTCATTTGTTATTTATTTGAACTGTATACAGATTCATATGCACATGCATATATTCCTATATATATGTTTATTTATATTCTTGATGCTTGTATATTTTCTGTACAGATATATAAATATATTGACTGTACAGCTGTGGGAAGCGGCCAAGGAGGCCGTGGGAAAGCCCCACCGCTATGCCCCTCTTGTGGCAGCCGCCTCCGCTTTTACATCTTATTGTTTTTTTGTTTTATATAAAACTTATCTATTTTAATTTTTTTCCCCTCCCCCTCCCCTACAATTTATTAAATCTGTTTTTATACAGATTTAATCCTGTATTTCCTTAGACTCTATCAACATATAGAATTAATATATTCTGTTCAATTTCAATCCATAGATCCTGAAACATCAACAATATACAGGGTATATTTGGTATACTGTGCAGATATATAATTAATTAAATAAATATTGCTTTCAGAAAATAAAAAAAACAACCATAACAAAAAAAAATGATATAACTAAAATAATTAAAACCCTCAGAAACTAGTCATATATAGATTATATGTGTAAACCCCACTAAGAAAACTTGGGGTTTTTGGATCTCAGATTTTCTGCAACCTTTTGTACCCTGCAATCAAACTCCAGCTAAATATCTCTTCCTTCCTCTTAGCACCTACATGCATAATATCTTCCTGGTGAATCCTGCAGCTGCAATAAAAATGAGAGATGTAGATTAGGGAGAAAATTAAAACAAGGTAGTGTAAAACTTGAATTTTTATACACTTTTGATATCATTTTAGCAAGTTTTAATAGTTACTAAAATTACACCTCCACAACTCCCTATTTTCTAACTAACCTGATTTAAAATGAAATTAATGTGTAGTAGTTTAATTAGAATTTCAGATTTTGTTTTATGTGGAGAATCTTTTATGATATTTAAAATCAGAAAGTTATTGTATAATTATTAAATCATATGATTTTATTTAAATGTTAATTTTTTTCTTGTCTATATGAAATGAAGTTTTATTTCAATTTAGAAATTAAAAGCTTTAGACTTTAATTTTATTAAAAATATAGAAATGTTATGATTATTTACTTATTTTATACAATTTAATTAAGCTAGGCCTTTTATTATTTAATTTCTTAAATATAAGATATTTAGGAAAATAGTCATCTCCTTTTCATAATTGTAATTATGGATTCTTTTATTTGGTCCATGACTACACTTAAATTATTCTGTTCATAAATTGCAATTAGGTTGCAATTAAAAATGACTTTAGATGTAAGATGGAACCTAGTGGAAAATTTAGACATTTAAACTGACCCTAGAACATATTAGACTAGCCATGTTAAGTTAATGATACCTCAACCCTCTACTTTGAATACCTACTGAAAATTCATTCTATGAGTTGTTCCCTCTCTACCACTCGCTTTTGTTTCCTTTGACCTTCTCTTTGTACGGCTTACATGCACTTGATTCAGTACAACTGTGTCATATGCATTTCATGTGCTTCTAAGAATAGAAATGGTTTTCTATTATTGTGTTATTTTAAAAAAAAAAATTGCATTGTGTTTGTACCTATTCATACTTGTGTGTACGGGTGGGCATGACACATTTAAATACTTATCTTTCCTCTTCTATGCATATTTCCCAACCTATGGTATAATTTATCTTTCTTAGCTATCATACTTATTCTTATATACACCATAGTGGCCCCCAACCTTCATTAGTTATCTCCCATTTTCCATCCTAGATGTACTAATTCACAAGATAGATCAAGTAGAAAAAGAGTGGATGTTAACCCAAATGGACAAGATAGTTTGGACTTCAAGGATGACACACACACACCCCTATCACATGAGATTGTTATACATGAACCCCTCCCTATGGGCTTTGCATCACCACAATTTTTAATATATGATGGCAAAGATGACACAAACACACATTTGACATTTTTATAGTTGCATGTGTAGACTTCCTATACGAGGATAAATTATTAACAAAGTTATTTCCATGGACAAACTATAATCATATTTGTCCTTAGATTTCATAATAATAAATTTAATATCTAGACAAACCATGATGTATTATTAAAATTATAAAGTCATATAATCCTACACAAGAGTGCATCATTTATTAACATGTAATGATATTAAAGTATTCTATCAAAATGGGCCCAAAACTAAATAGAAATTGGCCTGGGTAAGATAATTTTTCCATTACAATAAGCCTAAAATAGGTGCATGTGTATGATTACATTTTGTGTTCAAGATTGGTTACAAGATAAATAATGTCCTCCTCGAATTATCCTTCTACTTATGATTATTCTTCTAAAGGCAGCTTCATAGATCTATCAAAGGGTTCATCCCCTCATCTCCTTGATGTGCACTAGCTTGATGCATGTAGGAAACCTCCAAACCTTACAAATTGTGTTTCTTTTCATTCAGATTGGGGCTTTACGATGGCAGCATTTCTCTTTCTAGATTTACAGTTTCTATGTTGGCCATTTGTAACTCATCTAGTTCTCCTACATGTGAGTTCTCTACTACGGCATCATATGCAAAGATCTTGGGCTCTTCTTTCAAACACTGCTCTTCCCCTATGATGGCACACATGACTAACCTAACTAGAGTAGTCATAAGGTGTACTAGCTAATTTAGTACTAGGATGAACATTATTACAACCCTTTTATATATACACATCATATATTTACTTTCTTCACCCAACACAACATAACTACGCACCTAAATAAACAAGTATCCATGTATTCAATAAGTTCAATCCAACAATGTAATAAGGTCCATCATATATTTACTTTCTTCACCCAACACCACATAACTACGCACCTAAATAAACAAGTATCCATGTATTCAATAAGTTCAATCCAACAATGTAATAAGGTCCATCATATATTTACTTTCTTCACCCAACACCACATAACTACGCACCTAAATAAACAAGTATCCATGTATTCAATAAGTTCAATGCAACAATGTAACAAGGTCCAGTATAATTTTTTTACATATAATGTTTAAAAAACACTGCTGGGGCAATTATAACTTAATTCTTCACATAAGTAGGCTAAGTTCTGACAATTAAAAGGTTGGCTGTTTACATATCTCACTGGGTTCTATGGAGTTTCAGAAATTCAGTCTGAGTATCAACAATTTTGTTGAGTTTGAGAGTTTCATAGTAGAGCTGTGAATTTTTCAAGTGCTGAGTTTTTCTATTTTGTATCTGTGTTCTGTGAACTTTTCTTTAAAGACATATTTGTGAAGGCTGTTATCAGAAATTCTAATTCTGGTTGTAAGCTATGTTCCCCTCTACTTTAATGAAAACAAAACTATAAATATTATCATCTAGAATAGAGGGATTTTCTTTTCTGCTCTAGATTTTCTCTTTCCTTAGGTATGTCCTATACCACACTATTGTATCCTCTTTGCAGAGATTTTGCATCGAATTCTCTGCTTCTTGAATAGAAAATAATGTTGACAACATCCATGCTTTGTGATTGCATCTCCTTTCTATGAGTTATGGCTTACTCTCTGTAGTTGAGTTTGTTTAACATTGGCTTTATCTCAGTAAATGAAATGTAATCTTACCTTTCTACAGTTCACCTTTTGCCACCATAATCATTTAATGATTTTCATTTTGGCTTCACATTATAGAATTAGAATCATCAATTAGAACTATATGCCTATCTTTTCCTTTTTTGATCCCTTGGCTTTTTTCATGAAACATGAATTTTCTCACATATAAATTTTTTTACAATCAAAATTGTTAAACCTGCTAGAACTTTGTGGACAAACAACTAATAAAATATTAAACCTACAGACTTTTGTTTAGAATGTTAATTGTGATATAATATAATAAATAATAATTAGTGTTGCTCTATTGTTATCCTTTTCGAAGGCAATTACTGTATTTGTACCATATGTATAGCAACTTGGCTTTGCTGCCAAGTCAATATAACTCCTTTTTATCTGGCAAACAAATATATTTTCTTACATAAGCCAATCTTGTTAAACCATTTACCAAATAATGGATCTAATAGAGAGTGAAGGCAGTTGATCAAAGAATTAAAACCTTCTCGGATCAAACCTACAGTGGTAGCACATCATAATAGTTGCTGCTTGCTGTTAGTAAATCATTGTTTCTGAACCAGTTACAGGGAAATGAGATTAAGGAAGTTTGACTATATTTTCTTTCTTTGCAATGAAAGAAATACACACAAATTTGAATGCCAGACTGTAGTAAGGTTGAATAAACTTTCTCTGTTTGCCTTATGCAGGGATTATTTGGCATAGAAGACATGCCCACAAGTGTGAGTAATGTGGCTTCCAGTGTGATCGACCTGAGTAGTGACGAGGAGGATTCACTTCAGGAGAAAACTCCAACAGAAATACAATTGCAATCGTCTATAGGAATTTTAAAAAACGAATGCTCTGAAAATTTGTGTAATACACAATTAGAACAGCCAATTTGTACCCAGACAGTTCAAGATGCTGCATTTTCAAGATCAGCTCGTCATGAATTCGACTGGTATTTCAAAGATACCAAACCTAACCTTGACAATAGGATCCAAAGAACTCTGTCATCTGTATCTTTAGCTAATGAACAACATGAAAGTGGATTGGAGCAGGATGGATCGAGGCAATCTAATGGCATTACATATTCTGCTCTTGGTTCGCCATCTCATCATGAAAGCTCTGCACAGCAAGCTTTTAGTGCAAGAGATATTCAGCAGATATTAAATCAGCAGGGAAGGCAGACCTTGCCAACATCTTCATCAAGGTCAAATTGTCTGGGCCAGCCAGGCCAGGAAATTCAAAACAGCACTGATACACTTGGAATAAATCACAGTGTGCAAGTAAACCATGAAAACACAAGAAATGTTGGACGTATGCCTGCAGTTAGTTCTTCCATGTCAAATCAATCTCGTCATGTTTCTTCAAAGAGCAGTTTTCACCAATTTTGGAAAGCAGGAAGTTATGATGTTCGATATCCACAAAAAGAATCCATACCAGGTCCTTCTATACTTTTGGAAAATTTGCATGTTGCATATCTTTTTATTATGAAAATATTGTCCTAGAAATTAGATATTAATTATCATACAGTTATCTGTTTTCTTATCTTCTGTGATCTTCGAACTAAGAATGTTGAGGTTCTAAGGAATGTCATGCATCTTTAGCACTGTTTCTGTGAAGCAATTTACATGATTCTACAGTAATCAGTTATGGCATGGATTTGGTACGTTCTTGCTAATGTGATGGAGTTAGACAACTTTAGATACTTTAATAATACTGACAATTATTTTCTTCTTTATGCAGGTGGAATGTTTCATGTTCGTGTACATCCGAAGTTCCTTCATTCTAATGCGACCTCCCATAAATGGGCATTTGGAGGTTTGCTTCTTATGCCACTCTTTCGAATGATAAATAATGTCTATTGACACTCTCTTTCCTTACGGTCATCTGTAGATCATTTTTTATTTATATTAGGATCCACTGCTTGAATTGTAAGGTTCAATTTTTCAGTCAAGAGATTATCTTAGCCTTATTGAATAGTATGTTGTGAGATATTTTCTCCAAAGCTCTGTTCATATGTTATAAAATAATATTTTCTGTGAAGACAAATCAATTAATGTCAGAAGTTATAGGAAATGATGAATCTATTGTTGTTGAAACAAAATATTGT
This sequence comes from Cunninghamia lanceolata, assembly GCA_027924645.1. Taxonomy (NCBI): domain Eukaryota; kingdom Viridiplantae; phylum Streptophyta; class Pinopsida; order Cupressales; family Cupressaceae; genus Cunninghamia; species Cunninghamia lanceolata. The sequence goes on along the minus strand of BSBN01001670.1, from coordinate 429,063 downwards.
TGTCTAAATAAAATAGTGAAATATAAATACAAGATATAGAACTGTTTGGAAATTGAAAATTCCAAAGTTACCCTTTTTGACTCATCTTAATTATGATGCCCTGAAAAGGCAAGGCATATTAGAAGATTCCTTTGTATAAGAAACTATACAAAGTGAGTGACTGAATAACAGGAAAATTTAAAATGGGAAAAAAAAAAAAAAAAAAATGCTATGGCTATTTTACATGCTTATCATTATCTTCAAGGATGAAATATATGTTGAAGATTGTCAATGCACAGTTGAATGATTTATTCCTCCTAATCAGCAAAGTTGTAATCTCAAGCTGCCACTTTTACCATATAATCTATGTGTCACTTGCACAAGGCCTAGTATTTCTATTTCATGGTACCATTGAATGTGTAATGCATCCACCCAAAATGGGGTTCCCTAATGTTAATTCACACAACAAGGGTACCTTTTATCTAGACACAACATTATTAAAAATTATAGTATAAAAACTTGTGGATTACTTGTGAGTTGAAATAGAAAATGAGAAAACTGCCTATAAAGGCAAGTCTTGGTGAGTTTTTCTGAGTTTGAGCAAAAATTGGTTATGCTGAGTTTTGTTGAGATGCGATTTTTTAAATTATAACATGAATTATTGAAAATTTAAGAAAGGTAATCATAAAGCACAACAGGTGCTCTTCCCATCATTCAACATATTCATTCATCTCAGCATAACAATCAAATTCTCTTAGTCATAATGTACATGTATAATTTATTTCTAAATGCATTGTACATAGTTTTTTTACAAATCAAAAAATTATAAAAAAAAATGTAACAACCGAATAAATCATTCCTAATAATTTTTTAACACTTTTAGAAGAACAAGCTACATGTACACAATAGGACATAGCATAACACTTCACTCCATAAGCCATCCAAAGATTAATTTTGTATCTGAAGAGGGATGGCTCACTATACAGCCATACGGCATCATAAAGTGGTCAACCCTACCATCACCAAGTCTAAGGGGATCTAAGAAATCACAATGCTCTCATTTCACTCTCCCAAGGGTACATAAAAGGGTCTAATAATAATCCAACTAGAATGACACTTAGGATAGACCCAGTCACGCAAGAAGCCACCTCATAATTATGTGGGGTTTTCCCTCTTTTTGCAGCAGAAAATGCCATAACAAACAACAGAAAATTTTCCCAAAAGAAACACAAAGGCATGCCCCTGGGATGCTAACAAGGAAGGAGGATGTTTTCAGCTGCATAATTAATTAATTTCCAAGTCCGCTCATATTCTTCAACTCTTGTAGTCTTTATTCCTCCAATATCTTTCTATGGACCAGCAAGCAACTCTTCTAAGAACCCCAAGTCCAACAGGGTAATTAGCACCAGGGATCAAGAAACAGCTTGTATAGGCTCCAAATCCTTCACATCCTCTTCCAAGGCACTAGCATAACAGCCTGAAATCAGTAAAATCCATGAAAATTGAATGGGATACAAACTAAGAAAGACACAAGCCACCAAGAAAGACCATGAAGAAAATCACAACAAATTTTAGAAAACAGTCCACAACAAAACCGATACACATGAAGTGAGAAGAAAAAATGATGCAATTTGCATGGCCAAGATGAGCTAACTTAAATCCACCACTTGAAAAAAATTGCACTTGCTCTTCTAGCTCCTCTCTCCTCCAACTCTCTTCCTTTCCAAATTTGTAATAAGTGTGTAAAAATGAAAAATTTCAGCCTATATAGAAGGAACCTCCTCCTTTGCAAGTGGAAAAGGGACATGTGCCCCTTTCGTTCCCTTTCGTGCGTGAGCCCCTTTATACAGTCTCCTAAGCTCCTAGGAGCTTACTCATGGCTAGAAAAGTCTCCCAACTAATGACCGACATAACCCCTAACTTATCCCCCTCAGGAAGCACCTTTCTAACCCTACCCACTTCTTAAAAGGGACAATAAAGTGTACTTCAACTTTTTATTTATTTTTTATTTTATTTTCTCCAACATCGGTAGCCTAGGACACAATTAATAAAGTGTGCATCTAAATGGACCCCTAAGTTCCTAACCACTAGTCCATCTAACCAACTAGTAATCACTAGCGTCTTATTTAAAAAGATAAAGGTGATTTTGGGAACAACATGTGAGACTAACATGGCAATGTGGTTTAGGGGATCCTCTTATCCCCTCTTCATTCTTTCATTGCACTTGTAATATGTGCACCCATTGCACCCATCAATACATCCAATCAAGATAACATACATAGAGAATCCTCAAATAGTGATTTAGTTTGTGCATATATCTACATATGTTATCACCAAACATGTAGAATGCATCAAAATTGGATAATAGAATAATCATATCATGAGAAAGGAGCATCAGCAGATATGATTAGTTAACTAGGATCCTATATTCTATTGATGATGATAATTGTCAATAAAGCATACTAAATCATTTGTGTTTCTTAATTACTAAGTGCAATCAGAGATAAACACAAAATAGCCTATACTCCTGGAAAACACACATTTCATCTTCATAAATATAAGATACAAGAGATGGTCTAGATGTTCAATAAATCATAAAAGTTTAGAACAACAAAAGTTTCAGTCCATAGGTCAAAATGGAGAAAACGTTGAGTGTGGCATAACATAATGAATGTCTTGGTTGACTGGTCCAACAATTCTTCTTCATCAATGTTTGTGAGGTTGGTTTGGGGATGATTTATTACTTCACTGCAAGTTTTTTTTTTTTTTTTTTTTCCACAGATAGGGCAATGGAAAGAACTATTGAGCTTGTTAGAAGGACCTAATGATGGTTGTAATGATTGATTTGAACGAATAGAAGTTGGGGCTCTTTGAAAGTCAAATTGTTGTATAGAAGTAAACTACAGGTGGATGGTAGCTGTGAGTTGAGAGGATACCTACAGAATATAGTTATTAGTTCTATGAATGGTGTAATTATTAGTTATTAGTTCTATCCATGTAAATACACATTTATGTAGTCAAGCAATCTTTTTAAGTTTTCCATTGACTCCATTCTACATCTTCTTTCAGAAGAATGGTCTATGGTATGGGTCTATGTAGATGGCATATGAATGCCTGCGAAGAGCTTATTCTTTGGAGTTCCAAATGATATATATTTTTCTTCTTACATGATATAGAAAAATTGTTCCTTACAACTATCAAGGTCATCAGATAATGGATTCTAGTTGTAACATTCTTAGAGAGAAACTTGTGTTGATGTTTCATTAATAGAAATTTTGTATTTGGAAGAAAAGAAATCAAGCCTTTTTCATGTTGTGCAAAGCAGGGGATGTTGATTATGAGATCAGATCCAAGACAATGGGAAAGCACTCTTTGGTTCAGATTTAAATCTTTTATATTTATTATGTGTTAATTTTGACTGATATTAACTTTACTTTAAGTTTACAGTTCTGATGATCAAGTTTATTGTTCTAAAGCTTTGTTATTATCAGAGAGTCTGCCATTTCAGTGTGGTTGTATAAGATCCATAGAAAGGCCAGTCCCCAGTTAGATACTATACTGGATATTCTATTGCTTCCCTGAGAACATTTTTAGTTAATCTACATAATGCTTCTGCAGTACCATTTTCTTTTTTTGGAAATTGATTTTGAAGTATGTCACATTGTAATGAGTTGATCCATCATATTACCTTACCCAGCTTTTTCCAAAGAAAATCAGGAATACAATTAAAAGTTAAATTCGATGTGTTTCAACCTTTATACGATCTGTTTACATTCTGAATTTGCTATGATTCTAGAACTACATTTATCTATTATCCTGGAGGTATTCATTATGATTTCCTTTTCTCATTTCTGAAGCTAGTAATTATGCATGTTTCTTTCTTTGTACCTTCTTTTGTCAGAACTCTGTCTCCCTCCTGTCAGATTAAGGGGCAAGTGTGTGATATCTATAATTTTAGAGGTGATATCTTTCCTTGTAAGGATAAATGGGAATATCACCAAGCCCAGACCGGCTCTAGGGATAAAGTGGCGCCAGTCTGGGTGTGTTATAACATGCTTTATTGTGCTGTGGGGATTTGAACTCGAATCATTCTCTTTATGAATGCACCAATTTACGATTATACAATTAACCTTTGACTGTTGCAAAAAAGTAATGTTACTCTATTGTATGGGGTGTACAATTATCTTTTTTTCTGTTTTGGTGACTACTTTTTCTTTGTTTTTCTCCATTTTGTAGTCATGTTTATTAGATTCAAATTTTGAATAAATAATGATGTTATCAAAATAATATGTTTAAAGGTGGTTCTTCCTTGTGACGTATTTCCCACTTTATGGCCAATTGTTGGTATCTCAATTTACCTAATCTTTAGTATATATTTTGTTGAAATTTTATTCTAATGAGTTTTAATTTTTGTTTATCATTGCAGCTATTGCAGAGCTTCTTGATAATGCAATTGATGAGGTAATGTAGATTTGTACTTTTTTTTTGGGTGAAATGAATTGCTGAGGCAGCTACAATCACTCGTTTGTGATAGTTACCACAGAGATGAGAGAAGTTCATAACTAATGTTTATTTTTTAAATATTTTGGTCAGTTTTGTTTGCTAAAGCATTGTCTAGATGATGACTATTTGTCAACTTGATGTATGATGTTTTGATGATACGATATTTTATATTTGAAGATTAGTGTTCTATTATTGTCTATATCAACTTGATATATGATGTTTTGATGATACGATATTTTATATTTGAAGATTAGTGTTCTATTATTGTCTATATCGTGGGTAGAAATTTCCCTATTGTGTTTCTTATTTTGGTCCAATAACATTCAGATACATCATGGTGCAACTTATGTCAAAGTGGACCAGATTTATAACCCTCGTGACTGCAATCACGCTTTACTTTTTCAGGGTGCGAAAATTATTCTTAGCTTGCTATCACTATTTGTACAAATTGGTATTGTATTTACTTTTATGAGCACTTACTAGTTGAAATTATCACCTTGTATTTTCTTTTGCAGATGATGGAGGGGGCATGGATCCTGATTGTATACGACAGTGCATGAACTTGGGATGTTCTATGAAGAACACAAACACTACCATAGGACAATGTAATTCCAAGGCAGATGAGCCACACCCGGCATTGCATAAAAAGTTCGAGTGTAGTTTTTGGAAGATAATCACATATCTATTAAAACAATTTAAGTGTTTATTGCATGACTAGGCATGGGCTGCTTTCATTGTTGAACTGATTTCTATCCATTTGTGTATGCAGATGGTAATGGCTTCAAAACAAGTACAATGAGATTGGGAGCAGATGCAATTGTTTTTACTCGGACAGCTTGTGGAAGGTGCTGTTTGTTTTTTATTGAAACAAGAATAATCTCAATCACATCATTGTTTTTCTTGAGATTATTCTTGCTAATATTAGACTGCTTTATGATATGTTTCTCTCCATTCACATCATTATTCTTCTTAGTCACAAATCATCACAATATTATTCTTGCTAAGGAGTACAATAATAATCACAATCACGTCAGTGTAATAATAATCTGAATATTATCATTTTAGAAAGAATGCTCTCAATCACATAAGCAGTATAAGGACAATGTTGTAATTGAGATTATTCTTGATATGTTTCTTTCCATGTTTTTCTCTACCAAGACTATTAAAATGTTCCATAAGATGATTGAGATTATTCTTGCTAACTTGAAGCTGCCTTATGATGTTCCATTTCAATGTATTTTCTTAGTATAATTATTGTAGAAAAATCCCCCTCATTTTGTAGTCTATTGCACATTAATTTAGTGTAGTTTAGTCTTTGAGCATTCAATTCTAGTTTATTTTTAAGGGATCGTATCCTGCACCTAGGATCATGTGTGAGTTTAAACATTTACTTTGAAGAAATTGAAAGCATATGTACACATCCAGATGCCATTCACATTCTTGTTTTTTTTTTAAATACTTTTTTAGGGTTTATGATTGTAATGGTAGCATCTACAAAGTTGTCTTTAATTAATTTCTTTTGGTTGTTGAATTTTTAATTTGGCAGCTCTTCAACTCAGAGTATTGGGATCCTTTCCTACACATTCTTGAGAAAGACGGAGCAAGATGACATTATAGTTCCTATGGTATGATATAATGTCAAGGTGAAATCAGAATATCTTTGTTTGAAAATTACTATTGGATTTCATGCATTGTATATGTTTTGTAGGTTGATTTTGAGCTGCCAATGGGTCCCCAAACACCAAGAATGTTAGTTCGTTATACAACAGATATTTGGACAAAAAACTTGGCAACAATCTTACAGTGGTCTCCTTATACAACAGAAATTGAACTAATGAAGCAGGTACATGATTTATTCAAATGGTTATTTTGATAATTAAAAAATGCCATCAATGTCACATAAAGGTACAGCACAGTAGTTTATTCTCAGCTTAATGACTTAAAGGTACAGCACAGTAGTTTATTCTCAGCTTAATGACTTAATGACTTACTTGCCAAATTTATTATTATATCAAGACTTGTATTTTTACAATCCTTTGAAAATTTGATAACCTCTCTATGATGCTTGTTACCTCTTTTTGACAGTTTGATAACCTCTTTATGAGGTTCTCCCACTTTCCCATCTGCATTGTTTATTGTTTGTGGAAATCAGTGTACTTGGAGAAATGCTTTCCTTCTCTTTGGCCCATGTGGTCCAGCAGAATTCTGAAATTTACTTATAATGTCCATCTATTCAGCAATACAAAATTATTATAGAGAAGAAAAAACTGTGCCAAAATCATCTGCAGTTTCATCCGTGAGTTTCCCCTCCAAAGCCAAAAAAAAATCCTCTTTGAAACGAGACCACCATCAACCTAAAAAGACCTAACACACTAAAAAATAGGACTGATGCCTCAGAAAAGGTGGTAACAGAAAAACAGACCAAAAATAGGGAAATCTAAAAATATAAAAGAATCACTCCCGAGTCCCCTGCAGCAATAAGAAATCTAAAAATAGTGAAGTCTAGAGTATCTTCGGTTACATTAAAACTTATAGAAGTGTTGTGAGTTTAAGAAATCGGCCAATTCTTGTCATTGCAGACTATTTAAATACTCAACAACAATACAGAAATTGGTATACAAGAGCAATAAAAAAATAGATTCCAGACTGAACAAATTCTTGTTGTAGCATCGTCATTATCGTGAACACACAAAGTTTCAGAATGGGTTATCTTCATTATAATGACATATGATATAAATCCCTCCAAATATTAGGCCCGACTTTATGTAACATTGGAATTATTAAATTGATCTCCTTAATGTAACATTGGAATCATTAATTGCTCTCCTTTATTCGTATCAGCCAAATAACACTTGCGAATCACCTACATCAAAACTGTTCCACCATTACGTAAAATCTTGGGTTGCAAATTCCTTCTACCAAACTCATATGCAACTGTGCCCATTTTGCATGAATATTTGCCCAATCACTAGGCTTCCTCCTCTTATTGCTAAAGAACATCCTGCAAATACCATCCATGCAACTCCCTCTTTCAGCATAGCCACTGTCATGAATCATGATCATAGGTTCAGACAGTTGTTCACCCCTCTTCAAGACGATACACCCTCTGGGTAGTGGGCACCATGTCTTCTCAATAAGGGTTGGTTTACTGTTTCCAGCCAAGGACACATGGTCATAAAGCAAAGCTATAGCATGCAGGCTATATAGAAACCCATAGAACACTGTGTTAAACAAAAACAAAGATAAAAGTGTCTGATACCATATAGAAACCCTTAGAACACTGCAGAAAACAATCTTTGACCTAAATGCAAATGAAAAGATGGACCTATTATAGATTTCTCCACGCATCAGGCATTGCATGTACGCAGCAAGCTATAACTAACAGCTTAAATAAAACAAAAGTGACTCCTAAGTTTCCTTCAGCAAAGTATCCATTATTTACGTCATATGTACAATGTTCAATTTTCATTGATGTACAACAAAGGAACAATACTTAGTATTTTGTCACTAGTCTGTTGTGGTTTGAAATATTTTATGTGTGTGTGGAAATCTTAGAGTCCATATTGATTTTGTCTTTTTGTTCTTTTTATAAGTGCAGGGACTGTTAACATGGAAAATGAATGTCTATATTTTGATTCTTTCATATGTTTTGCAGTTTGAAGACATTGGACCTCATGGAACAAAAGTAATCATTTACAATCTTTGGCTTAATGATGATGGCTTTATGGAGCTTGATTTTGATACAGACAAGGAAGTATGGCCCTATACTAGTGGATCTCTATTTGATACTATGCATTTAAGTCAGTACACAATGTTATTGGCTACATCGCTGGAGAGAAAACTGCCCATATTGAATTTTCTATCCTTACTTGTATATTTTTTCCTAATAATCTTCTGAAGTAACTTGTATGCACTACTGTGTCTTTCATTGCCTTTCTGATATATGAATCATTCAATTCTATTTCTGTTATTAATTTCTGTCTTGCAGTGAGATTGAGAATGTTCTTTGTTTCTCTATTCAATCTAGATTACTGCATATTCCAAATTATTGCTATCCACTGTTGTTGGTGTTCAGGGTAAAGGCTGAAATCTGTTATTACTGTTGTCTTGGCATAAGTATAATTAACTAGTACTTTACTATGTGTTATTTCTACGTTGAATCTAGGATTCTAGACTATTCCCCGTGCTTTAAAGAGTTTCAATTTTATCTTATCCCCATATTCCAAGAAAAATTTCCATTATGAACATATGGGCTGTAAATACAAAGGAACTAAACTCTCTTTTGTCTATAATAAAGAATTATTAATAAGTCTTAAACATGTGCAGATACGAAAAAGAAGTATTCTCGGATAGAAGCTATTTGAATTGGCTATGCACTAACATGATCCATTCCTATGTCTACTAAAACTGGTAGCCACTGACTAATCTGAAATCAGACAATTATTAGACAGTATTTTCGTTTGTTGACATACCGAAGGGTTTGGTGAAAAGACCTGAAAAGAGTGAAATGGAGACTAACATTTGGATGGACTGAAGTAAAACATTTTAGTATGTAAATCATAGTTCGAAATTTTAGATGCAACAAGTACTCAACTAACTTTAAAAAGTACTTAAATTCCTTAAAAATAACCATAAATTTTATGGAAAATAGAGTCACAAAATGTATCAAATGAGTCTATAAAATGTTGTAGAAGATTTTTCTATATGATTTGAATAAAAAATGAGTGCAATTTCAAATCATCATGCAAATACAAAGGTCGACCAATAAATATGACAATTTGCCTATCCATGCAAGTTACAACAATTTACAATTTCCTCTTCCTCATATATGATCTAGTGAAAATTTGGGGTCTATTCCTTATAGTTGGCTACAACTCCACTCTCATACTGGAAGGTTGTAGCTCCACCTTGAAAATGAATGGTAATGACTTCTTTTTGCCTCAAGTTTAACATCATCTGTAATGATTGCATCCAATCCAATGTCTCCTCTTTTTGCAGCATGCTCCTTTGCTTGACTCTCAAAATCAACAATCTTGTCTTCTATAAACATGGGGGTGTCCTCATCTTGTGTAGTATGGATCAATTTCAGGGCATGCACAAAGCCAAAACTACCTTTTGGTCCCAACAAGATATAATGTGTTAGCATTAAGGCTCGGTAGTTGCCAAGCCTAGGCTTGGTCACTACTGATCCATAATGCGCTCACGTTATGGCTTTATAGAAATAAAAACTTAAAGTTAAATTCTCTTTCTCTTTTATTTCAAATCTACATATATTTTTTATAATAAAAGACAATTGAGCAACCAATAAGAAAGAGTTTTAAGGTGTTAGTATGGTCAAGCAACAAGGTAGTGCAGAATTTAAGCCCATGTTAGACATACACCAGTACTATAGGCAATACTGGAAGAAAAAACAACAAATAGAGAGATAGAGAGATAGACAAGGGGAGAGGGACAAGGAAAGATAGAGATAGAGGGACAAATAGAAAGAGATAAAGGGGGGAGAGTGAGGGGGAGAGAGAGAAAGAAGAGAGATAGAGGGATGGAGAGAGGGAGAGATAGAGGGAGGAAGGGATAAAGATAGAGGGAGACATAGAGAAGGAGATGGAGATAGAGAGGGAGAGATAGAGATAGAAATATATAGAGGGACATATAGAGAGAGATAGAGAGGATAGGAAAGAGAAAGGGGGAAGGGATATTGAGAGAGATAGGTAGAGAGAGGGAGAGATAGAGAGAGAGGTGGGGAGATAGAGAGGGAGAGATAGAGAGACATGGATAAGGAGAGATAGAGATAGAGGTAGAGGAGGAGGAAGAGAGAAAGAGAGATATGGAGAGATAGAGAAAGAGAGGATAGAGAGATATAGGGAGAGTCTCTTTCTACCTATCATTTATCACTCTATTTTTATCCTCCATATATATCTCTTTGTCTCCCTTTGTCTCTCTATCCTTCCTCTATCTAGCTATCTATTTTCATCTCTCTCTCTCTCTCTCTCTTCATATAGTATTAAGGGCATAGATCTTCAATCAAATCATGCCACATACATCTTGACCAAACACAATAGATTAGTATTAAACACATATCTTGATCAGCACACAATTATAAAGAAACATTGCACTTACAAGAATATGAATTACACTTAGGATCAATGAATAGGTATATGAATAGGGGAGAAGATCTCATAGTGGATATATAGTGTAGTCACAGTTAGGAGGGTCCATAAAGTGAACAGTCCAGACTGTACAGCAAGAGTAAACATAACGGAAGCAACTCAATTATAGAATGCAAATGCATACCTAGTCATTTAATATATCATAGATTCAAAATACAAACATGCCGATAACATACAGGCTTAGAGATCAGGGCTCAAAGGCCTAATTATCTAGTTAAAATACATGCGCAAGATATAGCTTTGAAGCACCTTATAGAACAAAATCCTAAGACTAAAAATTCATATTATGATTCAATACTTTCCTAGGAATCTATTACATGATTATATATCATCTTTAGATCATAAGATTCCTCAACATTGGCCAAACAGATTACAAACTCCAATGAAAGAGATGTAACATGTGTACACAGATAGGTCGAACCTAAACTTATGGGAATCCTCCATGAGTGAATGAATCCATGTGTGGTTCTCAGGGAAGGTTGGGCACATCCAAAAGTATCTTGAATGATGTGTAATTTAGCTCCACAAGTCGTGAACATGCTCCCCAAGTCTTCTCCTTTAGTTGTCCGTCTAAGATTCTCTGAATGCTTTGCTCTGAGAAAAATAGTCAATCTTTTGATAGCGATATCTTTCTGAAAATTGATCCAAATGATTTGAAATTTGGATATGATGTGCATGAAGATGTCTAGATTAAGTCCATCTCTGCAAGGTTTGAAATGAAACCATGGTAAAATGTGGACCAAAATACATAAACTACTACTGACTGAACTGACTATACTAAATTGGGAAAATGAAAGAAGCAAAATAAAATGCAAATATTTTTGGTTGATGCAAGATTGCTCTTGAACTAAGGATGCTCCTGTAGCATACACCCAGGGTTGTTGAAAAAGTGAGTCCCTCACTTTGTTGGGGCTAGAGGAAAACCAAGACGGTCCACCTTAGCCTGAGAAATCCAAGATGAATCTTCTTCTGGTCTACCTTTCCACTTTACCAAATTTTCCATATATTGCTTTCCTCTGATACTATGTCCAATTCTACTATCCAAGATGTCTTCAATCTTCTCTAGTGCTCATAATGGTAACTTCTTCTTCAAGTCCTCTTCAATGCTATCACTGAACTCTACTTCAGGATACTGATATAGGTCTGCAATGTTGAAAATAGGTGATATACTAATGTCTCCAGTAGCTCCAGTTTGTATGCATTTCTTGAATCAAACTTTCTGAGTATCGTACATGGTCCAAACTTCTTCATCTTCAACTTGTTGTATGTCCCAACTGGAAATCTTTCTTTTCTTAGATATACCATAACTTCATCTCCAACTAAAAATTCATGTCTTCTCTTCTCATCTGCTTGTTCCTTATACTTACTATTCATCTTCTCAATTGTTTCTTAACTTGATTATATACTATCTCCATATGTCCTACAAATTTTCTACTCCTGCACTCCTCTTATCCTCCATTCTGATATCTCTCAACTCTGTTACTTCTCTAGGGTTAGTTCCTATCACAATCTCAAATGGTGTTCTTCCTGTACTCATGTTCACTAAATTATTATATGCAAACTCTGTTTGTGATAGAATCAAGTCCCAATTTCTTGCCTAATCTCCAACCAAGCATCTCAGCAAATTTCTCAAACTCCTACTCACTACCTCTTTGTGTCCATTAGTCTATGGATGAAATGTTGAACTAAACTTTAAGTTTGTCTTCATCTTCTTCTAAAGTGTCCTCCAAAAGTATCCAAGAAATCTTGTATCTCTATTTGAAATTATACTCTTAGGTAATCCATGTAATCTCACAATCTCTTTGAAAAATAGGTCAGCCACATGAACTCATCAATTTTCTTCTTACAAGGTATGAAATGTGTCATCTTTGAAAATCTATCCACCACTACAAATATAGAAGCATGTCCCCTTTGTGTCTTCAACAATGAAATCATGCTTATGTCTTCCCAAGGTCTCTCTGGTATTGTCAAAGATTTGTACAATCTAGTATTCTGACTACTTCCTTTTGCAACTTGGCATACTCTATAGCTTTGCACAAACTTCCTTACTTCCTTATATATCTGAGGCCAAAAGTAGTTTTTACTTACCAAAGCCACTATCTTATCAATTCCAAAATGTCTTGCCAATCCACCACTGTGCTCCTCTTTTATCAGATTATCTCTAATTGAACTCCTAGGTATACAGAGCTAATTTGCTTTGAACAACATATCCTCCTAAATGAAAGACTCTAACCACTTCTACTTGTCACAATAGGTTCCTTACATGTTTTCCTAGGTTCTACAAAATCAAGGTCTTCTTCATACATGTTCTTCAATTCTTCAAATCCTAACACTTCAACTCTCATCTTTGTCAGCAAATTCCTTCTTCTACTCAATGCATCTGCAACTTTGTTTGATTTCCCACTCCTATGCTTTAGTACAAAAGTGTAACTCTGTATGAACTCTATCCATCTCATATGTCTTTGATTCAAATTTCTTTGACTATTCAAATATTGCAAAGTTTCATGATCTATATACAACACAAATTTCTTAGGCAACAAATAATGTCTCCACTTCTTCAAGGCTTGAATTATGACATAGAACTAATCATAAACTAAATATCTTTTTCTTGCAGCATTCAACTTTTCACTGAAATATACTACAAGTCTTCCTTCTTGACTTCACACTACTCCAATTGTATTTCCACTTGCATCACAATCTACTTAAAATACCTTATTGAAATTTGGTAATGCTAACACAAGTTTCTCTATTACTTTCTACTTCAACAATTCAAAACTTTTATCTGCTCCTAATGTCTACTTAAAGTCTTTTCTATCACATCTTAGTTTCTTGTCATAGGGTTACATATTGAATTGAAATTTCTAATCAACTTCTGGTAGAAACTAGCTAATCCATGAAATGATCTGACTTATCCAATGCTCTTAGGTGTAGACCACTCAACAATTGCTCTAACTTTCCTAGGGTCCATCTTTAATCCTTTATAGAAATCGTAAATCCCAAATATACCAATTCTTTCTTCGTGAAACTATATTTCTTTATGTTTATCAACAATTTCTCTTCTCTCAACGTCTTCAATACTTGTCTCAAGTGCCACAAATGTTCTTCTTTTGTCTTACTAAAAATTAGAATATCATCCAAACATACAATAACAAACTTAACCAAGAATTTCTTTAAAACTTCACTCATCAATCTCATGAAAGTACTCGATGCATATGTCAATCCAAAAGGCATCACTAACCACTCATACAATCCTTCATTTGTCATCAAAGTAGTCATACATTCATCTCCTTCTTTGATTTTGATCTAATGGTATCCACTCTTCAAGTCTATCTTTGTAAAATATTTTGCTCCACTTAAACAATCTAAAATGTCATCCATCCTAGGTAATGGAAATCTATACTTAATTGTGATCTTGTTGATTGCTCTAGAGTCTATACACATTCTCCATTCTCCATCTTTCTTCAGTGCTAGCACCGCAGGTACTGCACAAGGACTCAATCTTTCTCTGATCAAACCTTTCCTCAACAATTCATGTATCTGTCTATTCAGTTCTTCATTCTCTACTGGTGTCATTCTGTGCATTGCTTTGTTAGGCAAACTAGCTCCAGGAATAAGATCCATGTGATGATTGATACTCTTGATTGGTGGTAATCATTCAGGTATATTATCTGATGTGATGTTTCATACTCTATCAGCAACTTAGTTATCTCTTCTATCTATGATTTTTTAGTTTCTATCTTCAGGTTTTTTAGGTTTCTTAGGAATTAAAGCATAAAACATATTCTCATGTCTCAAACCAGCCAAAAATTTCCTTCCATTAACCAAATAGATTCTAGCAATCCCACATACTTCACTCTAAGTTTAGCTTCCAAAGGAATCAAAGTACTTCTCTTTCTATTTGATGCTATAGTGTAGGTGTTCTTTCTCCCATCATGTATAGATTTTCTATCATACTACCATGGTCTACCCAACAAAATATGACACATATCCATAGGCATAATATCACACCGACACTCTTCACTCACCAGTACCTTATGATCATCCTAAATCCATGCTATCTGATATGGCTTAGGGTGGTTCAATCTTTCCAACTTCAACTTAGTCACCATCTCCTCTGAAACCAAATTACTAGAACCACCACTATCAATTACAACTTTACAACATTTACCTCTTAATTTACATCTAGTCTAGAACAAGCGTTTCCTTTGTGGTGGTTCCTCATTTTTCTCTGCTTGAAATAGTGCTCTTCTCATGACAAGTGATTCTCGTTTCTTAGGTTTACAACTGAGGTTGATGATCCGACAAGTTTTTCTTCCACATATACTGCTCTTCCACTGTTCTCTATCTTCTTTCTTGTACTTCCTTGATGACATTCAAATGCTCTGTGTCTTTCACCTTCAAACTTAAAATAGGTTCCTTTGAATGTTCTCCTATCAAGTCCTCTTCCACCTCTTTTGTATCCTTCACTCTGATGTGAATTAGGGTTTCCTTTGTAATAGAAAATTTTGTCATCTCTCCGATATACATTGCTATCTTTGTCCTCCTTCTTGAATGTGCCATCATGTCTGCTCTACTTTGTAAATGATCTTTCTCCTCCAAAATATGTTCCACCTCTCTAAAATTTACCTCCTTTACCTCTTTATCTTTTCTCATGTTTCTTGTTCAACTTTTCTTCAACTTTCAAGGAAAATTGATATGCTTCTTCCAAGGTTGTCATCCTCACTAGACTGAGTTCTTCTTGAATGTTTAATCTTAGTCTTTTGATGTATCTAGCAACTTTCTCCTTTCTTTCTTCACTATGTCCTGTCCTTATGATCATCTTATGAAATTCTTCAGTATACTCCTTCACAAATTTCTCTTTTTGTGTCTAGTTCTGCAATCTCTTCAACAATTCCAACTCATAGTCAGTAGGTATAAACTGATTCTTCAACTTTATCACCATTCTATCCCACTTTATGATCTTCTCTTTCCCTCTTTTCTTTCTATCCAACTAAACTTATTTCCACCAAATAGTAGCATGTCCTTTCAACTTAGTCTTTGCAAATTTCTCCTTCTCTAGATCTTCAACTTCTTCATATTCAAAGTATTATTCTAGGTCATTTATCCAATCAATCAGTTCCTCAGGATTCAAATTGTTAGTATAATTTTGTACCTTCAATCTAGGTCTTTTTCTAATCTTTGAAATAGCTCACAATATCTTCACTTGATTTGATTCTTCTTCTTCTTCTAGGGTTTCTTCATTTTTATCAGTGGATTGAAATTCTTCATTATTAGCACTTTCAATACTAGGTCTAGGTGTAAGTCGTCTTCTTTGATCTTTTTCAACAACATCCAAGCAAACTAACATTGTCTTCATCATTTCCATCATCTCATCCATTATTCCATCCATAGTACAACTAGCAAGTATTCTCCTTAGTGGCATCTCTTCCTTGGATCAAGTGTAACTATATCAAATTTGGTGATTGGGATACGAGGTGACAACTATCTCACAATCGGTGATCGATTGACAACACAAGTAGTCTATCTCAAATTTGGTGATCTATTCATAGCAAGATCTTATAGAATGCCTTCACAAATTTTGCTCACTTCACTCCCAACAGATTCAAACTTTTCTTTGATACCACTTGGTATAGTCACAGTTAGGAGGGTCCACAAAGTGAATAGTCTAGACTATGCAACAAGAGTAAACACAACAGAAGCAACTCAATTATAGAATACAAATGCAGATTTAGTCATTTAGTTACATAGATTGAAAATACAAACATGCTAGTAGCATGCGGGCTTACAAATTGGTGCTCACAAGTCTGATTCTCCAATTACAATACATGCATAGTGTTGATGATTGTTTTTAGACAAGTCAACAATAGAGTAAAATACTGAGTATCCAACACTCTCTTGAATAAAGCTTCTCGAATGCTAAACAAAGTGATCAATCAAGATAACTCCAAGGTTCCTGTTCTTATGATTTGTGATGGATGACCTCAGTGAATACATGTGATCTTGCTGATTATCACAAAGGGACTTATGCTAACTTCTTCATACTTCCTTTAGCTTAACTCTCCTTACAATGTGGATAAAGTATTCACGATGTATCAATGATTAAAAAAAGGGTAAAAGATAAGGTTTAGGGAGCTAATCTAAGGTCAATGAAGCAATGATGATGCATGAATAGACAAACTTCTTAATAAACCTAACTCCACTTCGCCAAGGGTGCCTACAACTACATGGACGCCAAGGGTGCCTACAACTACATGGAGTTGGTGCAATCTCCTAAGGTAAACAAATAGTTTTCAAATCATGAAGGATCATATAAGCACTCATCGAATGGTGCAACCCAAACAAGCATCCATAACTAAACTTAAGCAAATGATGAGGCTTAGACTAGCTTTACACAACACTTCACCAGCGATTAATGTTAAAAGCATGAGCTAGGAATTAATCAAATATTCAATACAACATACATAACATCAATGAATTTCTAATCTACTTCTAATCTACTTTGAAACATCTCTTCATTCCATCAAGATACAAGAAACCATGCTATTCCACAAGACAACTCTTAACACCAAATGAATTCCAATGTCTTTGCATTAATCTTGAGAAATATTTACAACTTCAAGTCCTCTTAGAGAATTTCGAGAGTCTCTTCTATTCTACTCTTCTATTCTACTGCCTACAATCTAATAATTTATAAATGAGGCAACAAGGCCTTTATATAGAGGTCCAGGATTACAATGAATGACTTAGATCAATTTAGATAGCCAAGGGCTTAGATCATGCCACCTCAGTAGGTAGTTACAAGAAATTACTATTTTTAGTACATAAGAGAGGCAATGAAGGCACATTTTCCAAGAAGATAAGGATAAGATATAATCTTTTAGAGTATCTTCCACATGGGCATCCTCTTTGTCTTCTTTCTTGTTGTAGATACATTGAATGTGACTGAATGATGTGGCAAATTATGATTGGACTGATAATAGGTACATATCACATAGGTGCCACCTCAGTAAACATGTGGATTTCAACTGTTTATTCACTTTGCTCTATGGTCATATTCCCAAATTGTATCATCTTGTATGATGTCTTCAATGTGATTGCTTGAACTTGAATGTTTGGGAATACTTTGTTGATCTTGCATTGGTCATCTTCCTATAAACTGGATGTGGATGAAAGATGTTGCTCACTTTCTTAGCACTGGGATTCTCCTTCTGTAGGGTATATGTTGATCCTCTTTTGGTGCATCTTGATAGAGAGTAGTAGGAGATGATGATGATGATGCTTCCTTCTTGATATGTAGAGTAGATGACTTCTCAAAGAGACTTGAATGTACTGGAGGAACTTGAATCTTTCTAGATGAATGTCTTTGCTTGATGATGCAAATGATGAAGAGTGTTTGTATGTTGGACTTGAAATGATCACTTGGAGCAGCTATCTTCTATCTTCACTTCACTCCTAGCATAAAGGTGGTTCAAGCTTTTACCTCTTTGATGACTCCTTAGCTCAATCCTCGCTCCTGCAACACAAACAAAGAAGCAACATCAATCCTTTTGATAAACACTTGATTTCAAAACACTTAAGAATCATTTCATGCATTTCTAACTTATGCGCATTAGATGATAAATTTGATCTTTGTTAGAAAGCAATCATAAAATTCAAATTAAGCATCATATATGGATGAGGCATTGGATGCCAATTTCACTCCTTGCCTAGAAACCTTCATAAAACATGAATTTAATCTCCATCCAAAGTGGGTCATGTTGATGATTGTTTTTGGACAAGTCAACAATTAGAGTGAAATACTAAGTATCTGACTCCCTCTTGAGCAAAGCCTCTCGAATGCTGAACTATGTGATCAAACAAGATGACTCCAAGGTTCCTTTCTGATGAGTTTGTAAGAGATAGCTCAGTGACTAAGTATGATTTTGCTGTTAAACACAAAGGGACTTACGCAGACTTCTCTTCATTCACGTTTAGCTTATTCCTCCTTTCAGTGTGGATGATGTATTCAGGGTCTCAATGATAAATAAAATGAAAAAGGTTAAGGGTTCAGAAAGTTAATCTAAGGTCAATGAAGCAATGATGTTGTACGAATAGACAAACTCCTAAGTAAACCTAACTTCACTTCGCCAAGGATGCCTACAACTACATGAAGTTGGTGCAATCTCCTAAGGTTTGCGAATGGTTTTCAAATCATGAAGGTTCATATGAGCACCCATAAGATGGCGCAGCTCAAACAAGCATCCACAATTGAACTTAAGCAAATAAGCTCAGACTAGCTTTACACAACACTTCATCAGTGATGAATGTTAAAAGCATGAGCTAGGAGTTGATCAAATATCCAATACAACAAACATTACAACAAAGAACTTCTAATCTACTTGAAACATCATCTCCATTCCATTGAAGTACAAGAAACCAAGTTATTTCACAAGATAACACTTGAACACCAAATAAACTTCCAATGTCTTTTGCATTAACCTTGAGAAATATTTACAACAATTTCAAGTCCTCTCAGAGAATTTTGAGAGTCTCCTATTCTACTCCTACTTGCCTACAATCTAATTTCTATATCTTACAAATGAGGCAACAAGGCCTTTATAGAGTGCCCAGAATACAATGAATGGCTGAGATTAATTCAATAGCCAAGGGTCTAGGTCATGCCACCTCACAGATAGTTACAACAAATTGCTATTTTTAGCATAAAAGAGGGAGGCAATGAAGGCACGTTTTCTAATGTGATAAGGTAAGGCGAAAGCATTTAAAATATTCCTCCACATAGGAATCCCTTTGACTTCTTTTATTAAATGATACATTTAATGCATTAAATAATGTGGCTAATTAGAATTGAATGATGTGTTCTTGCCACATAGATGCTAACTCAGCATACTTTGAAAATTGTATCACCTTTATGTGATGTATTCAATGTGATTGCTAGAACTTGTATGTTTAGGAATACATCTTGTTGATCTTTGCCTTGTACATCTCCTTGCAACTGGATGTATGATACTTGCAGCTCATTTGATTGACTTTGTAATGTTTTTTCTTCTTGCAGGTAGGTTGATATGATGATCTTCTTTGATGTTTCTTCTTAAAGAGTGGAGTAGTAGAGATATGATGACTTGAAGTAGAATGTATGATAATCTTCATTCATGAAGAGTAGGAGAATCTCTTGGACTTGAAGGTTGAATGGAGCTTGAAGTATGATGGATGAATATCTTTGCTTGATGTAGAAGACTTGATGAAGTGATCCTTCATTGATGGCCTTTGAAGTGACCTTCTTTGAGTGTAGATGATAACACCTTCCTTGGATGTGAAGTAGATGTTGATAACCTCTAGAAGAAACTTTGAAGCTTGACGAACCTTGACTTAAAGCTTGAATGGATGAATGTTTCGAACATGATTATCCTTGATGAAGTACACTTGCAAGATATTCCTCGGAGAGCTTGAATGGATAGATGCCTTGAAGTAATACACTTGAACTTAATGTGATCCAACATGATGTCATTGATGTAGGAGACTTGAGGTGTGATCCCCCTGCAACTTGAAGGCTTCTCAGGTACTTGTCCTTGATAACTCCTTAGCTTCACCAACACCCCTTCCTTCAATGATGCAACTTGATAATCTTCAAAGGCGGCTAGCATGATGCTCCTTACTCCTCGCTTGAAGGTGATTCCTTGGATAACTCCTTAGCCTTGTTAATGCTGCTACAAGACAAGGTAAATGATATATCAATAACTTCTTAAGAAAAAACAACTTTAAACATGTAATAATGCCACTTCAAACTTAGGCGCAAATATAGGCAAAAATAGGAACAAAGTGCGCCTAACATCATTTAGACCCACATTCATTATTTCAAATGATTTCTAAGAATTGTAATGTTTAAAAATGATCTCCCTTATCAAGGCGCCTACTTCTAGGTGTGAACTGAGAGACTCCCCTCAAGGCGCCAATTTAAACTTGATTTTCACCTCTACAAGGCTAGGCGCTGATTTAAAGATACACCAACATTTTGATCTTAAGGCGCTAAAGTGATTTGGGAAGGTAAGATAGGGCGCCTAAACTCTTCATACAAGATTTTAGTTATTTAGAAAACTTCTAACACTAGGTGCTCATTGAATGGTGCTTTCCTTCTCCTAAATCTAGGTGCCTAAACTCATGTCCTTCAACCTAAGGCACAATTGTTATGATCTTCTGAACATGCAATGGGCGCCTAAACTCTTCAATCATTCCTTTGTCCCAAATTTGGATGTTTAAGGTCTCTTATGCCAATTTCAATCAAGGCACCCTATCTTGGAGCGTTTGGAAGTTGATCTTCCTCTAGGCGCACTTTGAAGCTCAACCTAAGGCGCTCATGTGGGTGTCTGCAAGTGAGAGAATGCGCCTAACCTCACTGAACAAATTCGCGCCTAGATTTGGCAGTCTCAGGGCATAAGGTATACTTGAATTTCTTATACTTTAAATATTTTTCAATATACCTTTCAGGATGTTTGAGATAGGTCTCAGATCCACTGGATTTAACATGTAGATTATAGAATTTGGAGGATCGACCAGATTTCAGACTTAGTCAAATTTTCAGTGTTTCAAGATTTTAGGCTACCAGACTTAGTCATTTTTAGGATCTTCTCAAACATACATCAAGGATTTCATACTCTTTCTTCCTAAGGCGCTCATTGAGGAGTCATTAGCAATTTATGATTGATAAGCACAGACTGGAGGTTATACAAGCCTTTACTAGCGCTTAGACATGGATAAAAATTCTCTTCAACCTAGGTGCCAATGTGAAGTCATTAAGGAGGGAATTGGCGCCTAGAAGATCTTTTTATATTTGACCAATGCTAAAACCTCTCCTAAGGCGCTATAGACCTCATCAAGGCACCAATTAAGTTCAAGGCACTCAATTCACTATAAGGCGCTCACTTCTCTTCAAAGCGCCTTGATCATTATAGACTCCAGCAACATTAACTTACATGGTTTCTATATGTGGGCGCTCTTTGATCTAGGGCGCCAAATTCACCCCGCCAAAGAATGTAGCTCTAGGCGCTCAATGTGATCCTCCTGACTTAGGGCGCTAAAGTTCCAAACTCCTCATCATAGGCGCTTAAACTTAAGATTTCAAACCTCTCCTCACAACAAGGCGCTCATCTCTAGCAGGAGCAACAAGGAATGGCGCCTAAGTCTTCTGCTTCAACTCTAGGTGCAATCTTGAGGTTGTCTAGATGATGAAAGGTGCCTTAATTTCTAGGCGGAGTTTTGAAGTGAACCTGGAGCAATTTCGTGCCCAGAATTGACAGTGCCCGAGGTAAGGTATATTGAAAAATATATTTAAGTATAAGTTTAGAGATAGGTCTCAGATCCACCAGATTTCACATGCAGATTCTAGATTTTTGAGGATCCACTAGATTTCAAACTTAGCCAATTTTCAGGATCTTCAGGATCAGGATACCAGACTTAGTCATTTTCAGGGTCTCAAACATCAGGATCAGGTCATCAAGGGGCTCTAAGACTCAAACACCACTGACTTCATCATGCAAAGGACATCATCCCAGACTTAGCAAAGCACTAGAATTCAAATAAAAAAGGGGGGGTCCCCATTTGCAATGGGGCGATGTGTGATTTGGTCACAACAGGTCACTGGTTGACAATTTCATGCTCTGGTTAAAATTTCACTTTTCCATCTCTATTTTTTACTCCTTGTTCTAGGCACATTGGATGAGGTTTTTGGTTTCTTGTTAGTTTTGGTGCACTATATGGGCACATTAGATGATGATTTTGGATCTCCACTGAAACTTCACTCCAAAATATAATTACCCCTCCCTTAATGATAGTGCATCACATGTGGTGTAATGAATGAGGAACTTGATCTTTGCTTGGATGCTCTTGCAATCATCCTCATCTAATTGTGGCGCACTGGTTGATGATTTTAATTTCTGGTTGATTAATCACTTGAAACTTGGAACTCATATCATATTGAAATGGTGCCTAGGATTACCAATTTGTCTTTAACTTGAAGGATGCAATTGATAAACCTTCCACCCAAGGCGCATTAGATGACAACTTTGATCTTCCCTTGAAGTTTCATCTTATGTAAACCACATCAGCCTTCTTGATCTAGGTGCAACAGAGAAGCATTTTGAATCTTCTTGAAACTTGTCTAAAATTTACAATCTATACCACTTCCTTCAAGGACATTGGATAAGGATCTTGGACTTCTCTTAAATTTTAATCTTAAAACTTATCGCTGATTCCTAGATGAAGGTGCACCGGTTCTGTCATAGCAGATCATGATTTTGGATCCTCTTTTGAAAGCCTCTGAATTCTCAACAAGATTGCCACCTCCTTTGTCGCATTAGATGCTGATTTTGATCCTTCATTTGAGAGTCTCTTATAAAACTTGAAGTCATCTTTCTTCAAATGTGGCCCACCAGATCAGCATTCTAAATCTTCTTGAAATGTATCAAATTTTGAACTTAAACCCCCTTTCAAAGATGGCGCAAGGGATGAGGTTTTTATCTTCCACTTAAAACCTTCATAAATCTTCTGTTCAACCTCACTTATGAGTGGCGCATTAGATGGAGGTTTTAAATCCTCTAAACACTGGCGCATTGGACATCAACTTTGATCTCCCTTTGATTTGTACCAAGGTGTTGCACTAGATCCACATGTTGAATCCTCTTGATGGAATGTTCATAACACTTGACTCCATCCTCATTAATTGTGGCACATTAGATTGGGCGCACTAGTAAAGTATTTTGATCTCTTCTCAAAAGTCTCTTGAAATTCTACATTCTTATCCCTTGGCGCATTGGATTGAGGTTTTAGATCCTCTATTGAATGCTTTGAAAACCTTGATTTTATCATCTTTCATAAGGGCACATTAGTTCAAGTGCATGAGATGAGGATTTTCATTCATTTTGAAAGTTGCAACTCCATCATCAAAATAATCTTCCTCACCTTGGTGGCATTGGATCATGATTTTAATATCTTCTTCAAATTACACTCAAAACTTCACTCCAACCTTGGTGCAATGGATGGGTCGCATTGGATCCACATTTTGATCTCTAGTTGAGAGTGGCGCACTGGATCAAGATTTTGCGCTCCCCTCATGTCTTGGCATAGTGTATGGGAATTTTGATCTCCCTTCAGTACTTAGCCATTTTTTCAACTTTCTCAAGGTAAGGTATATTGAAAAATATATTTAAATATAAGAAATGAATTTCTTATATATTAAATATTTTTCAATATACCTTTTAGGATGTTTGAGATAGGTCTTGAATACACCAGATTTAACATGTAGAATCTAGAATTTGGAGGATCCACCAGATTTCAGACTTAGTCAATTTTTCAGGATTTTTAGGATATCAGACTTAGTCATTTTCAGGATCTCAAACATGCATCAGCATATTATGATTTCTACCACAAGGCTACAGACTCAAACACCACTGACTTCATCATGCAACCAACCTAAGACATCATCCAAGACTCAAGCAAAGCATCAAAGATCAAAAAAAGGGGGGGTCCCCATTTGTAATGGGGCGATGTGTGATTAGGTCACAACATCTAGTGCCAATCCAAATAAATGTTCCTGAACATTTCAAAGACGAAGACTCAATCTAGACTCAAAAACTTCAGACACTCTTCCTCTACTCATCAACTAGTTAGACAACGAACTCAAAATGGAAAAGAATCATAGATTGGATCAAAACACTACATTTCTTGATGTGTGATTAAAGATAAGTTTCAATTAAAATAGCTTCTTAAATTTTCCAAAGATAAACAAAAATCAAGTTTCTACATTTCCATGTACTCCCACACACTAGATCAAATAAACACAACTACCTGATCAAAGAATCAAAACCAATTGCCAACGTGACTATCTGTATTTGAGGATTCAAGTGTGAACACTTGCATTTGTTTACATCCCTTAGAAACTAGGATCATCTAAGATTACCTATCTCAAGTTAGGTAAATTCATTAAAAATGGATGAATGGAAATATATACATATGGATGAAATGGTAAATGAGGAGATGCAATGACACATAACAGAACAATGACAGGGCAGGTGATATGAAAATGATCAGAAATGGAATGACATGAAGTGGGGGGGGGGGAATGTTATGAGATAGGGTGTCTCTACCATAACACCTATTTCCTAGGTTTTTGTCATGGTACTTATCCAAGGTGCCACTGAAGGTGGTTTTCACCTGTGGATGAAAATTTTTTCTTTACTATTTTTCTTTTCATTTTTCATTTTTTTTTCATTTTTTTAAGATAACCATTACATACGGCACCTATTTGCTAGGTTTTCACCATAGTAATGGATGGAAAGAATTCCAGAGTCTGATTCTGCAATTAGCATGATGGTCCAAACAAAACCATGTCAATTTATTATACTTATAGATGTTGGCAGAAAATGACAAAATGATACGGAAAAAGTGGATTATGATGCAGATTATGTAAAACAGGTAAGTGAAAAGTGTATCCAAACACAAACCCAGTGAATGATGGGATATATTGGATGGTGGAAAATGTAGTGGAAATGGAAGTGGAGTAAATGGAATGAAAACCATAATCAACACTTGTTCATATCGACTTAAACTTTGAAGCTTGCAAGTGGAGGGGAAATGAATAAAGGGACGGGAATGGTGATTAATAGACAGGTGAAACAGTAACTTCATAACCCACATGAACTTAGAATTTTTCATATATGGAAGCCTCTTTGGATTCGGATTCTTAGACTTAAGTACCCAGAGCTTTGCCTTTTCTACTTGGAAGTATGGAATGAAATAGCCTTTGAATATGCTTTGCTTTGATTGCTGGCATTTGTGCTAAGGCATAAAGATTTATAGGATTTTTAGGAATTTAGTTGCTTGATGGGTAAAAGGTATCCAAAAATTTATTTTATGGAAATATGGGGGATGGGTGGAGGAATTGTATGCTTCTCAATTAGACGACACTTACATTCATTGATCATGATTAGGAAATGGTTAAATGGATGAAGGAATAGGGTGGATGAAAATAGATAAAGTGATGAAAAGACGAATGGTGGAAGGTATGGATAGCTACATGCTTCTAGACTTTGCATGGGAATGGAAGTGGAATGGATACACATGCAATGTGTGAATGATAGAAAATGGTGGATCAATGTGTAATGGATGGGAATACCAACATCTTAACTTTACTTACCTTGTAGTGACCAAGGCTATATGAATAGATATTGACACGGATGAACTCCAAATGCTTCATTCATAAGGACTTCAATTTATCCTTTTGGAGTATGCAATGAACAATAGGACTGTCCAAATAATTCAGACATCAGACTTGAATTCATTATTTGATGGAAAGGGCAAAGTGGATGGAGGCTTTATTGCTTTCAAAAAGGGGGGATAAGTGGAATGAAATGGATGGAAGTATGCAAAGATGCTTATTATGGAGTGAAGCAGAAACATGAATTACCTTAAGACTTTCACTTGATCCAGGCTCACAAAGACTTTCCTAGCAACTTTGGGGATTATTAAAATATGTAAAGTATAAAACCTCAAAATACTTCAGTCAATATAGAACAAATGATTCATCTTCCAAGAACAAGCAGTCATGCAATCTGACACTGGCAATGGAATCCATAGGAAATCCATTAGTCATGACCCATGTTTCTCAAAGGAACACATAAGAATTCATAAAATTTAGATTTGCATTTTAAAGTACTATGATCAGAAGATAATGTTGTCAAGACACAATATATGATTAGTTTCCAAGTCAAGTCCAAAGTCTAACAAGATGATAAACGTGAAAGAAAAATGTTTTCAGACTCTAAGACTTTCATGAATGGATGTCTAAAAAATGAACTAACATACTATCACAGATTGAAACCAGAGTATGTGTGTTTAAGATAACATCACCTTCTTACAAATAGGAAACTTGACATGAGAACCAACTAAACAACTAACACTAATCTACGAAAGCAAACAACAACAACTAAGTAAAGCAAACAACTACCAACAACTAAGCTAAGAAAAAGACAACAACAAGCAATCAAGCAATCTGAAAGAAAACTACTCCAATCAAACCAAGCAAACAAAGCAAAACTACTCTAATCATTTGGAAATTCATAATCATCAAATTCAAAAAATTTCCAATCAAGATCATGGAAAGATACAACCTGGTGTTCTTCATCATTAAAATCAAGGAGAGATACAACCTGATGGTCTTTGTCTGGAAGTAAAAATTCATGCTTGTCGACTATCGATATGTCCAGAGGTCAAAGTTGGTGATGGATCATACCACTTGCATTCACAACATGCATTAGATCTTCTTGAATCGTCAACAGTGGGCTTAGCACCGACTCGAATTGCTTGTCAAATTTGATCTTCATTTCATCAACTTGGTCATCTTGGGATGACTTTGGTAGGAACTCTTATTGTATTTGATCCATGGGAGCATCAAGCACCCCTCCGAATTGTTGTTCATTTGATAGGTCTTCGATGAAGGCTTGGAGTGCTTCTTGCAATGCATCCAGTTGACTATCTTCCAACAACTCTTTCTATACTTCGTGTAACTCACTTTCAAGGATCTCCCTATGTAGCATGAATGAATGTTCCTCAAGGAATTCAACTTCTTGCAATGAACTCGAGTTATTTTCTTCTTTGATGGGGGAGTCAACATCTTGTTCATCACTGGCCTTCATTTGAATATCCTCTATTTCCTTTTCAACTTCAGCAGGCTCTTCAATGATGGCTTGGAGTGCTTCTTCTGACCTTAATTGTTCCTTCACTTAATGAATGGCTTCTTGACAAGATGAACATGTGAGTTTTGAATGAGCTATGTTATGAATTCTGTACCAACCATGTGGAATCAACATTTCTTTTGCCGGTAGGTCCTTCTCAATGCTCAGTGTTTTCTTGATCATTTCCTTGAAGCTTGTGAATACCTCTCTTTTGTCAAACAACACTTCAGGAAGTACCTTTGTGGGAACAATCGGATCATGTACCTATGAAAAAGAAAATTTCCCTTGCAATTCTAATTCCATCCTTGATAAAAATGTCATGCAGTATAACTCCTCGTGTCCATTAATGTCATGAATTCTACATCCTTTCCTTGATGCAAAGTCACTCAAACTCTTAGGATGAAGTTGTGCATTCAAAGTCAACCAAAGCTGAAGAATATCATTTTGAGAATGATCCACCTTCAACTGCCTTGAAATTTTTGAGAAATCCATGTCTTTATACTTTTGGTATTTTCAATTTTTTACTCCTTTTGTATTTTTGCTTTTCTACTTTTCTTTTTGCATTTTCTAGGATATAAGAGAGATCTCAAAATCTTGAATCTTTTTGTCAAAGCTCACTTCAAACTTCAATCCACCATTTCAGAGTATCTAGTTGCTCTTGAAATGAAGAATATCCATATTCATGCCCTCCTTCTAGCACCAAAAATGTTGATTATTTTTTGACAAGTCAACAATAGAGTAAAATACTGAGTATCCAACTCTCTCTTGAATAATGCTTCTCGAATGTTAAAAAAAGTGATCAATCGAGATAACTCCAAGGTTCCTGTTCTTATGATTTGTGATCGATGAACTCAGGGAATACATGTGATCTTGTTGATTATCACAAAGGGACTTACGCTGACTTCTTCATACTTCATTTAGCTTATCTCTCCTTACAATGTGGATGAAGTATTCATGATTTATCAATGATAAAAAAAAGGGAAAAAGATAAGGTTTATGGATCTAATCTAAGGTCAATGAAGCAATGATGATGCATGAATAGACTAACTCCTTAATAAACCTATCTCCACTTTGCCAAGGGTGCCTACAACTACATGGAGTTGGTGCAATCTGCTAAGGTAAACAAATGGTTTTCAAATCATGAAGGCTCATATAACCACCCATTGAATGGCATAGCTCAAACAAGCATCCATAACCAAACTTAAGCAAATGATGAGGCTCATACTAGATTTACACAACACTTCACTAGCGATGAATGTTAAAAGCATGGGCTAGGAATTGATCAAATATTCAATACAACACACATAAAATCAATGAACTTCTAATCTACTTCTAATCTACTTTGAAACATCTCTTCATTCCATCAAGATACAGGAAACCATGTTAATCCACAAGACAACACTTAACACCAAATGAATTCCAATGTATTTGCATTAATCTTGAGAAATATTTACAACAACTTCAAGTCCTCTTAGAGAATTTCAAGAGTCTCTTCTATTCTATTGCCTACAATCTAATAATTTACAAATGAGGCAACAAGCCCTTTATATAGAGGTCCAGGATTACAATGAGTGGCTTAGATCAATTTAGATAGCCAAGGGCTCAGATCATGCCACCTCAGTAGGTATTTACAACAACTTGCTATTTTTAATACATAAGCGAGGCAATGCAGGCACATTTTCTAAGAAGATAAGGATAAGATAGAATCTTTTAGATTATCTTCCACATGGGCATCCTCTTTGTCTTCTTTCTTGTTGTAGATACATTGAATGTGGCTAAATGATGTGGTCAATTATGATTGGACTAATAATAGGTACATGCCACATAGGTGTCATCTCAATAAACTTATGGATTTCAACTATTTATTCACTTTTCTCTGTGGGCATATTCCCAAATTGTATCATCTTGTATGATGTCTTCGATGTGATTGCTTGAGCTTGAATGTTTGGGAATACTTTGTTGATCTTGCCATGTTCATCTTCTTGTAAACTGGATGTGTATGATAGATGTTTCTCACTTTCTTAACACTAGGATTCTCCTTCTGCAGGGTATATGTTGATCCTCTTTCGGTGCATCTTGATAGAGAGTAGTAGGAGATGATGATGATGATGCTTCCTTCTTGATATGTAGAGTAGATGACTTCTCAAAGAGACTTGAATGTACCAGAGGAACTTGAATCTTTATAGATGAATGTCTTTGCTCGATGATGCAAATGATGAAGAGTGTTGGTATGTTGGACTTGAAGTGATAACTTGGAGCAGCTATCTTCTATCTTCACTTCACTCCTAGCATAAAGGTGGTTCAAGCTTTTACTTCTTCGATGACTCCTTAGCTCAATCCTCACTCTTGCAACACAAACAAAGAAGCAACATCAATCCTTTTGATAAACACTTGATTTCATATCACATAAGAATCATTTCATGCATTTCTAACTTATGTGCATTAGATGAGAAATTTGATCTTCGCTAGAAAGCAATCGTAAAATTCAAATTAAGCATTATATATGGATGAGGCATTAGATGCCAATTTCACTCCTTCCATAGAAACCTTCATAAAACTTGAATTTAATCTCCATCCAAAGTGGCGCACTGGTTGACAATTTCATGCTCTGGTTAAAATTTCACTTTTAAATCACTATTTTTTACTCCTTGTTCTAGGTGCATTAGATGAGGTTTTTCGTTTCTTCTTTGTTTTGGCACACTAGATGGGCACATTAGATGATGATTTTGGATCTCCATTGAAACTTCACTTCAAAATATAATTACCCCTCCCTTGATGATGGCGCATCACATGTGGCGCAATGAATGAGGAACTTGATCTTTGCTTGGATGCTCTTGCAATCATCCTCATCTAATTGTGGCGCACTGGTTGAGGATTTTAATTTCTGGTTGATTAATCACTTGAAACTTGAAACTCATATCATCTTGATATGGCACCTAGGCTTACCACTTTGTCTTTCACTTTAAGGATGCATTTGATAAACATTCCACCCAAGGCGCATCAGATGACAACTTTGATCTTCCCTTGAAGTTTCATCTTATGTAAACTACATCAACCTTCTTGATCTAGGTGCAGTAGATAAGTATTTTGAATCTTCTTGAAACTTGTCTAAAATTTGCAATCTATACCACTTCCTTCAAGTGCATTGGATAAAGATCTTGGACTTCTCTTAAATTTGTATCTTAAAACTTATTGTTGATTCCTAGATGAAGGCGTATTAGTTCTGTCACAATAGATCATGATTTTGGATCCTCTTTTGAAAGCCTCTGAATTCTCAACAAGATTGCCACCTCTTTTGTCACATTGGATGCTGATTTTGATCCTTCATTTGAAAGTCTCTTATAAAACTTGAATTCATCTTTCTTCAAATGTGGCCCACCAGATCAGGCACACCAAATCAGCATTCTAAATCTTCTTGAAATGTATCAAATTCTGAACTTAAACCCCCTTTTAAAGATGGCACAATGGATGAGGTTTTTATCTTCCACTTGAAACCTTCATAAATCTTCCATTTAACCTCACTTATGAGTGGCACATTAGATGGAGGTTTAAAATCATCGTAACACTGGTGCATTGGACATCAACTTTGATCTCCCTTTGATTTGCACCAAGGTGGCACAGTAGATGCACATGTTGAATCCTCTTGATGGAATGTTTATAACACTTGACTTCATCCTCATTAATTGTGGTGCATTAGATTGGGCGCACTAGTAAAGGATTTTGATCTCTTCTCAAAAGTCTCTTGAAATTCTACATTCTTATCCCTTGGTGCATTGCATTGAGGTTTTAGATCCTCCATTGAATGCTCTCAAAACCTTAATTTTATCATCTTTCATAAGGGTGCATTGATTCAAGCACATGAGATGAGGATTTTGGTTCCTCTTGAAAGTTGCAACTCCATCATCAAAATAATCTTCCTCACCTTAGTCGCATTGGATCATGATTTTAATATCTTCTTCAAATTACACTTAAAACTTCACTCCAACCTTGGTGCAATGGATGGGTCGCATTGGATCCACATTTTGATATCTGGTTGAGAGTGGTGCACTAGATTAGGATTTTGTGCTCCTCTCATGTCTTGGCACAGTGTATGGGAATTTTGATCTCCCTTCAGTACTTAGCCATTTTTTCAACTTTCTCAAGGTAATGTATATTGAAAAATATATTTAAGTATAAGAAATGAATTTCTTATACTTTAAATATTTTTCAATATACCTTTCAGGATGTTTGAGATAGGTCTCAAATCCACTGGATTTAACACGTAGAATCTAGAATTTGGGGGATCCACCAAATTTCAGACTTAGTCAAATTTTTAGGATATCAGGATATCAGACTTAGTCATTTTCAGGATCTCAAACATGCATCAGGATATTATGATTTCTACCACAAGGCTATAGACTCAAACACCACTTACTTCATCATACAACCAACCTAAGACATCATCCAAGACTCAAGCAAAGCATCAAAGCTAAAAAAAGGGGGGGGAGGTCCCCATTTGCAATGGGGTGATGTGTGATTAGGTCACAACACACAATATATAGCTTTGAAGTACCTTAAAGAACAAAATCCTAAGACTAAAACGTCATATTATGATTCACTACTTTCCTAGGCATCTATTACGTGATTATATACCATCTACCGATCATAAGAGTCCTCCGCATTGGTCAAACAGATTACAAACGCCAATGAAAGAGATGTAATGTGTGTACATGGATAGATTGGACCTAAACTTATGTGAATCCTCCACAAGTGAATGAATACACGTGTAGTTATTAGGGAAGGTCACCCACATCCCAAAGCATCTTGAATGATGTGTAATTTAGATCCACAAGTCGTGAACATGCTCTGCAAGTATTCTCCTTTAGCTATCTTGCCTAAGACTCTCTGAATGCTCTGCTATGAGAAAATAGTTGTTCTTCTAATAGCAATATCTTTCTGGAAACTGATCCAAATGATCTAAAATTTGGATATGATGTGCATGAAGATGTCTAGATGTTAAGTCCATCTCTAGAAGGTCTGAAACAAAACTACATCAGAATATGGATGAAAATACAAAAACTGCTACTGACTGAACTAACTGTACTGGACTAGGAAAATGAAAGAAACAAAATGAAATGCAAATACTTTTGGTTGATACAATATTTCTCTTGAATTAGGGATTCCCTTACATTAATATACAAGTCAATCAAATTAAGACTAAGGGTACAAATCATGTGTGCTCAATTTAATTTTAGCCAGTGCTTCTAGGTTGCAACAATGATAGTCCATGCTCATAAATGGAACTAGGTCAACCTAAAGAGAATTTAGAAGCTTCTCCCACTCTTTGTCCAAGGGTGGATTGATCATCTATAAGAGTCTAAAGTGGCACTCTTGTTTAATGGTGCATTCATAGGATACCTCCTATGCTTGAGCCATAAATGTTTGTACAAGGACCTGAAGCTCTATCAATGTCTTGAAAACTAAGTGAACTTCTTTGATAAAAAGAGCTAAGGACCACATGTTGAATATAGTTTATTCTTGGCTCTTCTCATTCACTAGTTCTAGAAATGTGGCTCTTCTCATTCACAAGGCTTAGGTGATGTGGCCTCCATTTTATCCTTGTAATATGATCTTCACAAGACCTTGATGTGGTAAAGGGAAGCCACTAACTATTTGAGCTATTTAATTTGGACCTTTAACATCTTGACCTCCATTGATTCTTCTATTATATTCTTTAGGTCAACCTCCTTTTCTCTTAGGCCCTTGAGTGTCTAGTCCTAGGTGTCCACTTAATTATTTAGTTTTTCTATCTCATAATCTTCACTAGAGGCCTTTTCCTTTAGTGATCCTATTTCAATAGTATTGGCACTAGTTTTAGCCTTTTCATATTTAATTATACCTCCAAGTTGTCCACTTGATTTCATAATACATTCTTGGTGGTTGTCTTAGTTACCATCTATCTTTTCCCTAGTGCCAACTCTATTCTTGCTTTAGTCAATTTCATTTTAATCTCTAGGAGTTGCTTCTACCTATGTATCTTTAGCTTCAATGGCTTTCTCTACAAGTTTGGTGACATAGCCTTCTAATGCCTTTATTTTCACTTCAAATGCGTTAAGTATGTACAAATTTTCAAAGTCTGAAGCACTTTATGTATAGCTTTTCTAACTATCTCTCTCTCTCACGCCATCTCTATCTCTCTATCTCTTCCTCTTTTCTCCCTAGACCTATATATCTATATATTTCTCCCTCTATCTTTTAATATCTCTATCCTCCCTCTTTCTATCTCTCTCCCTCTCTAAAGCCTTTCAACAAATCCATTTTGTGCATATCCTGCAACCATGGTATTCCAGGAGAATGAAGATGCTACTACTGTTCTTGACAGTTGGGAGACTATTGAGGATGCCACCCCTAGGGAATTTTGGGGGAAATCAGATGATAAAGATCTTCCACCCTCTACTAGTGTTGATCTTGTTGCTTAGTGTTTTGTATGTCTTTCAATGTTAGACATTATGTTTTTATTGCATTTTGAGGCTGTGACATATTTTTTATTCACCTTTTGAGGCTATGAATGCGTGGGTGTGACTTTTTACCACCCTACTTTTTTTTGTGTGTGAATGTGTACTATTTATTCCTTTAATATAATTTAAATAGGATGTACTATTTATTCATTAAAAAAAATTCCTAAGGGTTTTGATTATGAGTACAGTGATATTTCTAATTGCTAAGGGAAGATAAATAGCTAAAATTTCTATATTGTCAGGTCCAAAAGATTCTAAAGACATAAAGAGCTAAAGAATAGGTCCCTAGATTAGGGACATCTTGATGGAATCCTAGACTCTATCTATCTATCCTAGGGTTGGTTGAACATCTCTATACTTTGTTCTGGGATTAAGGGGATGTAGTGGGATGGTCACTGAGGCTTGGTCACAATTTTGTGTTTCCTTGGATTAACTTGTTCATATTTTAGAATGTTTTTTCATGAGACAAACTTAAAAACAAGATTTAAATGATTTTGCTTGTTTCATTGTCGTTGGAAAAGTCCCACTGTTATCTGTTGCTTTTGTTCCATGTAGTGTTCGATGTTGATATTGCATATTTCTATGTGTTTTATAGGATATAAAATTGCGAGGAGGTGGCAAACAATTCAACATTAAGAATTCACAATGGGAATTGCTCCAATCACACATTTCATACCGACTATCATATTCACTACGTGTAAGTATGACAACCTTTTTGATATTGTTATATGCAGGAATATATATATTTTAATTCGTCAAGGTTACATCACATACTGTTAAGCTAAAGTATACATGGATTGAGTGAATATGTCCTTGTCTTATTATCAGGCCTATGCATCTATCCTTTATTTAAGGATGCCATCAAATTTCAAGATTATTTTGAGGGGGGTAATGGTTGAACATCACAGCATAGCTAATGATCTGAAATTTTCGAAAGTAGTAACTTACAAGCCACAATTTGGTGCTGGTATGAAAGAGGTAAAGAGGAATTTCTATTCTTTTGTACTTTGAGATGGCTGTTTGTATTTCATGTCATGAATAATAATGCTACTACTCTTCCTCGTCATTTTTGTTTTCCAAAGCACATTTACTAAAGAAGTACTTGTAACATATACATGATAAGAATGTGACCTTTTATGGATGTGCATTTTGTTGTCATTTTGACGTTCTTTCCACAAGATTAGATGAAAATTAATACATTTATGGCTGCAGTTCTATTCTAATGCCTTTGTCATGTAGAGTTGTTGTGAATTTATCTGATGGATTTTTATAATATGTACATGGAGATCTGATTGATGTATCTAATTCAATTATATGCAGGTAGTAGTTCGAGCAACCATAGGATTTACAAAAGAAGCTCCCTTTCTTGATATTGAAGGTTTCAATGTTTATCACAAGAATCGACTTATCATGGTTAGTAAAGAGCACCTTTACTTTAAAACAAACAATATGCATGTTCCATAAAATATTGGGGATAATTTGATAAACAGGAAAGAAATCTTTTCCATTTTAGACACTATATTTCTTCATTGTTTCTATTAGTCGGTAGTCATATGTAGCCCTTATTTGCTTCCACTATCAAATACCTGTCAAATTTACGTTTACTTTTGTTTTGAATATTGTTATCTAGTATTGTTGAGATTTACTGATAAATTTTATTCCTTTTTGTTAATGCTTTCTTACATAGCCCTTTTAGAAGCTTTGGCAAGGTAATAGGAGTAGAGAAAGAGGTATCATAGGTATGTATTTAAACTCTATTTAACCCTCTTCCAATGTGATGTAAGTGAGCAAGATCTGTAGTAACATTATATTGAAAAATGAAAGGGCATATTATGGACGGAAGATTGTGCTAAAATTGATTATTTTGGTAATGTGATTATAACCCATTTCTGCATATTGTAAATTTTAATGTGTATAACAGGTGTTCTTGAGGCAAACTTCATTGCGCCTGCACATGATAAACAGGACTTTGAAAGAACTGCAATCCTACTTCGGTTAGAAGCAAAACTCAAACAGATGACTCATAATTATTGGTATGTCATGATTATTTTTAAAATTATGGGTTGAAGTACTTCTCTAACACAATAATTTAATACTTATAGTGCATAATATTTCCACAAAGTCACGTTCTTCACAGCAGCTGGAGTCTTCCCTGTTGGTATTATTTGTTTGTTGTTACTGAAGTTCGAGTCCAGTTTTCTAATTTTGATTTTAATCAGGCGGCTACATTAGTGAACTTTCAAATATCTTATACATGTCAAGAGGTCGCACTATCATGAAATATTAGGAATTATATTTTAAGTTTGTAATATGAAGAAAAGTGGACTGGGACACCTCCTCGTACTTATCTTAGGGGGATAAAGGGAGTACGCTCCCCCTCCCTTTCCATCTCTCCTTCCCCTAAATCCCAATTCTGGTTTCTTTATAAAAATATTGACACAGGATCTTCTTGAAGAAACTTTTGAGATGTCCCCTTTTAATGTATATTTAATTACGTACAAGATTTGAAGTTATACATCAGAAAGAGTAGAGGGAAGTGTACACAAGGAATCACACAACTGTGAGTCTGTGCAGTCAACGTAATGCAGAAATAACCAGTAAAGGGCTGCTGTATGGTTTGAGGTTGGTAAACCATAAAATCCTCAAACCAGCTTCCGAACTACAAAAGAATCCTTAATTGGAGAGACAATGAATTGACAGAACTACAAGAGGTCACTTGGGTGGTTAGGACACCTACCTCAGACGGCATACTATCGTTTTGATGAGTTTGAACTTTGAGTTTTAAAGACTTGTGGATTATGAACGTTTATGGTCCTTCAGGAGCAAACCAGAAATCCCATCTCTGGTCACACTTGTCAAAGCTCTTGCAAATGTTAAGAAATGAGGTGGTCATTCTGGGCGGTGACTTCAACGTGTTTTTGGACGGGTCAGAAAAACAAGGTGGCTCTTCGAGGTCTTCTCAATTGATATCAAATTTTGGGGCCTTTGTTAACACTTGTTGCTTACAAGATTGTAGGTCGTCCAATGGGATCTTCACATGGTCAAATAGAAGAAATGATGGTTCAGGAGTAGTAGAAAGGTTGGACAGGTTTCTTCTCTCTTCACAGTGTATTCTAGGAAACTTGAGCTTCTTTTCCTCTATCCTCCCATTTACAGGTTCTGACCACTTCCCGGTGAGCCTTTCTTTTGGAGGATCTCAAAAAGGTATGAGAATTTTTTTCCGGTTCCAAGAAATGTGGTTTAGGGGCCCTGATTTCATTCCCAATCTTCAAATTTGGTGGAAGCCAGCTCCTTTTGTAAAATGTTCTAGAATGTTTCAATTAGCCAAAAAATTAGAATTTGTTAAAAAGAAGATTCTAGAATGGAATAAGTCCCACTTCAAGAACATTTTTTCAGAGAAGAAAAGAATTTTAAGTGATCTATCACTAATTGAAGAAGAAATATTTCAAGGGGGGATGAACCAAGACTCTTTTCAAACAGATAAACTCCTCTGCTCTTAGCTTGAAGAGGTTTTATTGAGAAAAGAAATCTTCTGATGTCAAAAATCTAGATAAACCTGGTTGAAAGAGGGTGATAGAAATACTTCCTATTCTCACTTGTCAACTAAAGCTCGCAAGCAGAGTTCTAGGATTCACTGCATTAAGAAGGATGGCAGTTCATTTGTTCAGAACTTGGAAGAGATAAAAGAAGAGGCACAGTCTTTCTTCAAGCATCTTCTTTCCTCAAGCATTTCTCACTCTAGGATAGATTTCAACAACTTCAACCTCCCTAAGAAACTTTTAGAAGAAGATAATCAAGAGCTTCAAAAGGATTTTATGGTAGAGGAAATAAAAGCTGTGGTTTTTTCTCTAAATGGGGATAAAGCTCTAGGTCCAACGGTTGGTCAGGCCTGTTTTTTCAAAAGTGCTGGGATTTTGTCGGTCAAGATGTTTTTCTAGCAGTCGAGGAGTCCATGAAGTTTGGCAATGTTCTCAAGGAGTTTAATCGCACCTGGCTAGTTTTGATACCAAAGGTATGCTCGCCATCTTCTTTTGAAGAATTCAGCTGATCTCACTTTGCAATTTCATTTACAAGGTCATTTCTAAAGTGGCAGCATTGAGATTGGCATCCATTCTCCCACAAATCATCTCAGATGGACAAGGAGGTTTTGTGCCTAGGAGAGAGACAACAGAAGGAGCAATTCTTGCTCGCAAAATCCTACACTCAATCAACAAAGAAAGGTTACCCAGTATGGTGTTAAAGTTGGACATGTCCAAGGCATATGACAGGGTCGAATGGGACTTTCTCCATTTTGTTCTATCCTCTCTTGGCTTTTCTACGCGCTGGTTAAAATGGGTCTTTTCTAGGATCAGAGGAGTAAATAGTTCAGTTCTGATTAATGGCAGTGAATCCCCCTATTTCCAAACTTCAAGGGTTTAAGACAAGGAGATCCCATATCCCTTTATCTCTTTATTCTGATGATTGAAGCACTAATTTGGTTGATAAGACAAGCAAACAGTAACATAATTTGGAAAGGAATAAAGGCTAAAGCTTTCAGCATCCCTGTGACTCATGCTCTTTTTGCTGATGATACCATTATTTTTGGTAAAGCCAGTACGAGAGAGGCTCTATCCATCAAAACAACGCTGACTTTATATTGTGAATCTTCTGGCCAAATGATAAATCCTTTGAAGTCCAAAATTTACCTATTCAACATCCCACAAGATCAGCTTCTAGGTTTTTCAAATCTTTTTAATTTCAAATTGGAATCTTTGCCGGGAAAATATCTAGGATTACCTCTCTTCAATGGACGACAGACAAAAAGCTTATGGAGAGGAGTATTGGATAACTTATCACACAAGATACAAGCTTGGAAAGGAGGATGGCTCTCTCTAGCTGGTAGACTCATGCTACTCAAATCAGTCCTAACAGAAGTTCCAATTTATATGATGTCTTCTCTCCAAACTCCCAAAGGTATTCTAGATGAAATTGACAAAATTTGCAAGAGATTCCTTTGGCAAGGAACTTCAGACAGAAAAAAGATTCATCTTATTGCATGGGACAAGATATGCTCCCCGAAATCCCAAGGGGGAGCAGGTGTTATTAATCTGGAAATGCAAAACTTAGCATTGGGAGCAAAATTGGCATGGAAGATGTACAAGCATCCACATTTGAATTGGGTCAAGATGCTTCAGAAAAGTATTTGGATAGCAAGGCTCCAGAAACAATTTTTACGATTTCTAATCCTCCAAAGGGCTCCTCCATGTGGAGTTTTATTATCAAGTTTAGGCAGGTTATTCTTCCCAAGCTATCATGGATAGTTCACAATGGGAAAAAAACATCCTTTTGGGATGACCGATGGAATGGCTATCCAAAAATTTCTTCTCTAGGAAATTTTAGGGAGGCAATGGCCAATCTAAAAAGATTTTGGGCTGAAAAAGTATGCTCATACTTCACGGTGGACTCAAGTTCAATTCCAATGAAGGCAAGTTGGAAGAGTTTCGAGAACTGCAACTTTCCTCTTGATCAGAAAATGGCCCTTTCTAGGATATTAAAGGATCGTCCTATCTTCCTCTCATCTCAAGAGGATGAACTTAGTTGGACAGGTGACAATTCGGGGAGATACAAGGCCCATTCAGGATATCAATCCCTATCAGCAAGGGCCAAAGTGGATTGGCCCTTCTATCTCTATTGGGCAGATCCAATTCTCCTAAGAGCAGGAACTTTCACATGGCTAGCAGTGAACAACAGGATTCTTACTGGGGATAGAATAGAAAAACTTTCCTTAGGTTCAAATTTCAATTGTGTGTTTTGCCAAGATGAAAAAGAATCAGTAGACCATCGTCTCATACGATGTAATTTCAGTCACCAATGCTGGAAACATATTATGCAGATTTTGAACTGGTCATCCCCTTATCAGGCACATTGAGGGATTGGATAAAAAGTTGGCCACTTCTGAATAAGGATGCTTATTTCCATGATTTGTGGGCAATATGCCCCTTTGTGTTAGTCTGGACCCTTTCGAAGGAGAGAAATTGTAGAATCTTTCGGAATTCTGCAAGGTCTTTTTCAGAAGTTTGTAATGAGATGGAATCTCTAGTGGTGGAAACAACTCTTGCAAAATTAAGACAGTGGATTCCAAAGAAGTCAAAATGGACCAGCTGGGATGCTCTAATGTCCAAAAAATGGAAAGGCTTACAAAACCTCACACAAAGTACATTCCTTCAAGCTCCTAGCTCAAATATTGACAGAGCCTCAGTCAAATGGATTCCGCGCTACCTACCCCTTTGTTAAAATCAATTTCGATGGAGCGAGTAGAGGTAAACCTGGGACTTCGGCCCTGGGATGTGTTATCAGAAATTATGAAGGAAAACTGTTATCAGCAAAGGCCGCTAAACTCCCAGAAGGAACCAATAACAGAGTAGAAGCTTTGGCCCTTTTGAATGCTATCCAATTAGCTCAATCAAAGGGATATAAAGAAATTTCCTTAGAAGGGGATTCATTGGTAATCATTTCAGCTTTCCAATCTGGGAAGGTAGAGAACTGGTATATCAAATACATTTTAGACCAAGTTAGGGAGGCTTTGAGTTCTTTTGATGCATTCGATATCTTTCGTTGTTACAGAGAGGGAAATAAGGTGGCGGACTGGCTGGCAAATTATGCCCTTGATCATACAGAAGAAATAATTTATTTTAATTCAGATCTTCATGAAGGTCTAGAAGCCTTAAAGTTTCTGTTGGCACAGGATGTAGGTTGCCCCTCTTTTCACAACAATCCAAATATAGGAGCTTCATAAGACTTGCTTCTAGTATCCCTTCAGGCTTTGGCTTGCTAGGGATGGGGCGGGTGGGCGGACTAGAGAAAGACACGGGGTCCTCAAATTCCTCTAATGACATGACTTCCACATGGACTCTTGCGATGTCTTCTGTTTTTTTGTTGTCTCGCCCGCTACCTTCCTCACCACCCCAAGGCGTCTTCCAACTGGCGGCACCTACTCCCTCCTCAATTTATTTCTCCCAATGGTTAAATGCATTAAATGAGGCCTTTACCTTCGATCCTAGTGGATTTCCTTGGTATTTCCTTCTACGTCACACGTCCTTCGTCCTCGTTTTTTGTCCAACGTTCCCCTTGCCACATTATCCCTCCCTGACATGGCAACTCAGATATCCAGGTCCCTCGCTTTTGTCTAACAATTCACCTCTCAAGCTCCAATGCGCTGCCACCGCTCGGTACGATCGCCTCTTTGCAGAAGTCTATTAAATGTAGGGGACGAAGCGGCCTTCAGTACGGGGGATGAATGTTGTCATCCATTCATGTCTATTCAATTGCAGCATTCATTTCGCAATTAATCCAGGAGGTTTCTTTTTTGCCTTTTTGAATTCATCTCTTCCTCATTTGCGATATCCTCCACTTCTCTCTTCCTCTGTGTTCATCTGGTTTTTACTTGTGTTTTCGAGTAGCGTCCATATTGTTACAGGGCTTGCTTCCATGGAGGGCGAGGTTACAAACCTTCCAATCTTCTTTCCTCCCTTTCAGTGGGAGACGACAATTGAAGGGAGTGTGGGAATTGTGGACCTGAATACTGTCTTTCAGCTTGATTGTAGGCTTGTCCAATTTGCAGTTAAGACGATTTGCAATCAGAGGTGGCTGCAAGGAACTCCAGAGAGGGAGATAAAATGGTCTGAGGTTGTGTGCGTTTTTCTTTCAAATCTCATGGATATAGTGCAGGATGCTCATTTCATTCTCCCCATAGCGATGGGTGTCATCAATCGTAGCTTGTTCAACGTGGAGAGGTGGAATGAAGCGATGGCTAACTATGACATCATGGTGGGTGACAATTGGGTTGGTCTGTTTCCTGCAGAAAAGCTCCACACCAGAAGGTCTTATGAATGCATATATAGGAAGATGCAGCATGGTCTTAGCTGCGGGTGTATCTGCTTGCTGGAGAGAGCCCTCAAAGGGCACGCCCATTCTGTGCCAAAGGCGGTTAGACAGAGGTGTAAGGATCTCTTCTTAGCAATAAGGTTCCTCTGTTTTCACGCAGCTGATCTGGCTCCACGCCATCGCAGACTCTCTGAAGAAGTCAAGGATGCATCAGAAGCGGAGGCAGAGGAACCCCCAGACCAGATAGACGACGAAGAGATGGCTGCAGTGGAGAGCGGTGTCCTGGGAGCGGTGGCTGGTGTCTGAGGATTAAAGTTGTTTCCAGTGTTTTGTGTGACGGGTGACGTTTGGTAGCGTATGATTTTTTTTGGTGTTAGTCTTCTGTAGTTTTCGGTTTTATGCTTTTTGAGCAGATTTTCTTTATATCTGCTATGAGGGGTGAGGAAATACTGATCCCCCCTCTTAATGTATCTACCTTATTAGTCATATTATCAATATAGTTATAGTCTGGGGCTACACCCCTTATATTTAAAAAAAAAAAACAATTATGCTTTCTTTGATGATTAATTAGGTATAAGAATGGATTAGATTAGTTGGATGCATTAACATATATTTTTGTTTCTTCGATAGTGGTTAAAATCATGTTAATATTTGTAAACGAGGATGTCTATAGACTTCTTGTTTGACATGTGGTTTTCAGTTTTTTAAACTTTTGCATAGGATTGTTGCTTAAGTTTCTGATTTTTCTTGTGTATATTTGTTTGTACCATGCAGGAAAGAAAATTGTGGATTACTAGGATATCAAGCAAGTAGAGCCAGAGCTAATAATCGTCAAAGTGATTCACATTCAATCGAAAATGCTCAACCATTAGCAAGCAGCAATCCACAAAATGATTTCTCTCCAATCCAGAATCCTCTCCCATTAGCAATATTTGCTTCTGGCCTTTTGCCTCAGCAAATTAGCAGACCAGACTTGCCCGTCTCAACAGTTCCTGGTAGTGATTTTCAGGTACATCTCATATGCTCAATGACTACAATTCCCTGAATAATTGCACTGGAATTTGCATTTGACTGATATATGGAAGACATCTAGGTAACGTGATAATTGATTACATTCCCATTGGTGGCGGATTTGAAGCTTCTAGGCCCTGTAATTGTTATCCTATGCAACCTAGTTACCATAAAACTGAAAAAATTAAAACATACTATGCCATTAGCACAGCTGTATTTTTATGTCGAAGCACATCTCTTAGGTGGTAATAGGAGATGTCATGTTTCCTTCTATCCTCCTAAAGCAGGGATAGACACTACTAATTCTATCAAAAGTGATTTGTAGTGATGTTTCTAAAAATTGCTAGACATTATTAAATTAGGTAAGAGGCCTGAACTAGGACTTTTTTTGGCAGCTCATAGAATGGCATGGGAAATACTTACATGCGATTCTGAAGAAATTAAGAGACATTTCTACCAGTTTCTCTTATCTTCTTGTTTGAAATTTGTAGAAATTGTCATCCTCTTTCCTATTAATCTCGCAGACATAGACCAGCATATTGAATTTAAGAGAATTTTTTTTTACAAGGTCATTTTTGAACGATTCACTTTCTATAAGATATACTAGAATAGGCAATAGCTTTGCATGGCCCACCTTTTCTAACTAAAATGCTCAATAACTGTATCCCATAATACTTCAAATGGATTTATGTTCGGAACAGGAAAAAAGGTGAAAGTTAAAAAGCTACCCAAATTATGGTCAAATACAAATGTTTGTTATAATTCAAACTGCTGGCATTGAGATCTGTTCGTTTTATATCATCAAATTGAAAACAGATAGCTAGTATAAGAGACTACGTGAAAACATAAAAAATTTGCATATGTAGTTTTTTATATCCTGGCGTGTCTAACTGTGGGTTTTTGACTGCAGACTGCTGCCAATGGAAAAGAGCTGCAATCAGTGGCAGGACCTTCAAATAGCTTAGTGGAAAAAATATCGGATCAGAACATACAACTATTCATAAGGTAGTCTAAATTAAATTTATTCATAAGATAGTTCTCTTTATTGAGGGTTATTTTGGTTAGTTGCTTAGTTCAGTTATTTTATTCATACTTCTTATCAAGTAAACCGTTTAGCTGCTTAGTTCTGTTAAGTAGCTGTTTAACATTTAGTTTTACTCAATAAATCAGATCTCTCCATGCTTTCGTTGCCAAGTGTTTATTAATTCAGTTAGAGATACTTCTATTCTTC
Organism: Cunninghamia lanceolata; assembly: GCA_027924645.1. Classification (NCBI taxonomy): domain Eukaryota; kingdom Viridiplantae; phylum Streptophyta; class Pinopsida; order Cupressales; family Cupressaceae; genus Cunninghamia; species Cunninghamia lanceolata. The sequence goes on along the minus strand of BSBN01001670.1, from coordinate 385,091 downwards.
CCTATATTTGCTATACTGGGCTCTCTGTTTCTTTGAAAATTTAGGAGTTGCTTTTGAAGATTTTTAAGCACACAAATATGACAGCAAATAAACAAAAAACCATAAAAGGATAGATGCAGACACAGAGAATAAACTTTTATTGCTGTTGATAAAAACTAGAGAGCTACAGCTCTTTATTACATTATATATATCTTAGCTACAAAGAAATCTAAATAGAAAAAACAGAAAACAACAAACCAAAGATAGCATGATTTACATGCATCATCATGCAACACAAAAGTTGCCAAATTCCTAAAAGTATCTAAATGAAACTAACTAAGAAAATAGAAATACTAAAATGGAAATTGCACATGTGGCTGTGCCACATCAGTTATCCAACATACTCCCCCTTGATGCAGAGAGGAGTCACAATATGATCTCGAAGCATCAAAAACTGAACCTTTGCAACTGCCTTGGTGAAAATGTCTGCAAGTTGTTCTGTAGTCTTGATATACCTGAGTTCTACTTCTTTCGTTTGCACCAAATCTCTGATAAAATGATATTTCAGATCAAAGTGTTTAGTTCTACTATGATGCACGGGATTTTTTGCCAATTTGATTGTGCTCATATTATCACAAAAGAGAACTGTAGGCTGAACTTGTTTTTCTCCAATCTCTTCAAGAATTTTTCTGAGCCATAAGGCTTGAGTACCTGCAGAGGTGACTGCAACATATTCTGCCTCTGTAGAAGAAAGAGAAACTATACTTTGTTTCTTTGAACTCCAAGAAACCAAACCAGAACCAAAAGTAAAACAATTACCAGAGGTAGACTTTCGGTCATCCACACTACCTCCCCAATCAGAATCACTGAAACCAACTAGATTAAATCCTTTAGAACTGTAGTAATGAATGCCAAAAGCAAGAGTTCCTTTCACATACCTCAAAATTCTTTTAGCAGCCTTCATATGTAATTCAGAAGGTTCTGTCATGTACCTTGAAACAAGAGAAACTGCATAAGCAATATCAGGCCTTGTGTGGGTTAGAAACATTAGACTGCCAACCACACTTCTATAAGCTGTCCCATCAACTCTTTTAGCACCATCCTCTTTACACAACACAACTCCATGAGAAATTGGAGTGGAGGCTGATTTACAATCAACCATATCAAACTTCTTCAACATATCATTGGCATATTTTGTTTGACAAAGAAAAATTCCATCCTTACTTTGATAAACCTCCATGCCTAGAAAATATTGCATAAGGCCTAAATCTTTCATTTCAAACTCATTCATCATAGCATGCTTGAATTCATCCTTCATCTTAGAACTACTGCCCATATACAACAAATCATCAACATATAAACTCACAATAAGAATATCATTACCTTCTTGTTTGTAGTAGAGGGTAGGCTCACTCTTACTTCTCTTGAAGCCATTTTTCTGAAAATACCCATCAATCCTAGCATACCAAGCTCTTGGTGCTTGCTTGAGGCCATACAAGGCCTTCTTCAGCTTGTAGACATGATGTTCTTTTCCTTGCACCTCAAAACCTTGTGGCTGTTCCACATAAATTTCCTCATCTAAGTACCCATTCAAGAAGGCACTTTTCACATCCATGTGATGAATGCTCCATTTCTTTTGGGCTGCAAGGGAGATCAACATTCTAATAGTCTCTTGTCGTGCTACTGGTGCAAATGTTTCTTCATAATCAATGCCATACCTCTGTGTGAAGCCTTTAGCAACTAATCTTGCTTTGTGTCTTTCAACACTCCCATCACTATGGTACTTAGTCTTGTAGACCCATTTAGTTCCAATCTTTTTCTTGTCATGAGGAAGCTCTGTAAGCTCCCAAGTACCATTCCTATGAATAGCATCCATCTCTTCTTGCATTGCTTGCACCCAAACTTCATTAGCACATGCATCTTCATAACACGATGGTTCAAAAACAGATTGTGAAAATAAAGAAAAATTTATTGTTTCACCTATAGGATTCTCTTCATGTGCTTGGATTGTACTTCTTTGATAGATATCACTTAAGCTTCTAACCTTCCTTGTAGGACTTGGACTTGAATTTGGACTTGTACTTGAAACTGAAGAAGTAGATGAGGGGCTATTTGGTGGATGTATAGCACTTGGAATTGAAGTATTAGCTGGCTGCTCATGATCAATATCAGCAATAATACCACCATTCAAAATAGATTTAGACTTCTCAACATGGTCTTTTTGATGACCATAAACTCCCCCTTCATCAAAAATCACATCTCTTGAAACAAGAATACTATTAGTGTGAGGGTTATACAACCTGTAAGCCTTACTTTGCTCACTATATCCAACAAAAATGCATGACTCACTTTTGGGATCTAATTTTTGTCTCTTTTGATCAGCCACATGAACATAGGCTAAGCAACCAAAAACTCTAAAATGATTAACATTAGGCTTTTTTTCATACCAGGCTTCATAAGGAGTCATCATGTCAAGTGCTCTAGTAGGACTCCGATTGAGAATGTACACTGCTGTAGCAACTGCATCACCCCAAAAAGAATTGTCTAATCCTTTGGTATGTAGCATACTCCTTGCCATTTCCACCACTGTACGATTTTTCCTTTCAGCTACCCCATTTTGTTGAGGTGTGTAAGCAGTGGTGAGTTGCCTTTTGATGCCATGCATATCACAATAATTCCTAAAATCTCTTGAGCAAAATTCTCCTCCACGATCTGTCCTTAAGCATTTGATCTTACAACCCTTTTCATTTTCCACAAAGGCTTTGAACCTTTTGAATGTATCAAAGGCTTCATCCTTGGCCTTCAAAAAATAAACCCAACACTTACGTGAGTAATCATCAATAAAAGTAATGAAATATGATGACTTACCCAAACTCTTTGTCTGCATAGGGCCACAAATATCTGAGTGAACCAATTGAAGTGGGTAATGGGCCCTCCATGCATTACCTTTTGGAAAGGACTCTCTTGCATGCTTTCCTTTAGCACAACCTTCACAAACTTCCTTGTGTTCCTGAACCTTAGGCAAACCATAAACCAAAGCTTTTGAAGTGAGAAACATTAAACTATGAAAATTCAAATGGCCATATCTGAGATGCCATAGCCAACCCTTATCTTCATATGCCATATTGGCAAGATGGCTGCTATGTTCACCAAACTTCAATGGGAACATCCTATTCTTTGACATAGGCACTACTGTAACCACCCTATTGCCTTGATTTTTATCATAAATTGTACATTGCTGATTTTCAAATACCACCTTATAATTCTTCTCACACAACTGTCCAACACTCAATAAATTATGTTTTAATTGTGGAGTGTAATAAATATCAGTCACACTTTTCTTACCTTCTTTTGTATTCACCTCCATAGCACCTTTAGCTGCAACCTCCAAGGACTTGTCATCACCAAGCTTAATTTTAGATTTGAAACTATTATCCATTGTAGAAAAAATCTTATCATTTCCTGACATGTGGTTAGAACAACCTGAATCTAAATACCAGACTTCTTTAGAACTATTTTTATCTTTGTCATATGATAAGAATAAATTACCAGGAGAAGCCTCACCATTCTCATTAGCAAAATTAGCACTTCTATTGTTATTACCTTCTTTTAATCTGCATTCCCTTTCAAAGTGACCATACCTATTGCAGTGATAACATTGAACATTTCTTTTATCAAATCTGCCTCTACCTCTTCCTCTTGGACCACCTCTTCCTCCTCTATTTCCTCTTGAAGAATTCTGATGTTGACCTCTACCTTGGCCTTGATTATTTTTTGTGCTTGTGCTAGCATTTTCTTTCTTTGTAATTTGTACTTTGGAAGCAAAAGCCTTTTCATTACTTTCTCCAGAGGAATCTCTCAATCTTTCTTCATGAGACATGAGAGATCCAACAAGCTGATCAAACTGAAGAGTAGTCAAATCCTTGCTTTCTTCAATGATGATGGCAACATTGTTCCACCTTGGTGTTAGAGACCTCAACACCTTTTTGATCACAACTTCATTGTCCATAGTTTCTCCAAGAGTAGCCATTTTATTAACCACATCTTTTACTCTTACACAATAATCACTTACATTTTCACTTTCTTGCATCTTCAAATTCTCAAATTCTCTTTTTAATGTCTGCAACTTCACAACTTTGACTTGATCACTACCTTGGTAAGCTTCTTTTAGAGTCTTCCAGGCATCTTTAGCTGTCTGTGCACCTGCAATTCTTGGAAATAGGCTCTTATCAAGAGCTATTTGAATGTGAAATAAAGCCTGTGCATTCTTCTTCTTAGCTTCCTTCTTAGCTCTTCTATCATTGGCTGCAAGAACATTCCAATCAGCTGGCTCTTCATATCCTGTTTCTACAATTTCCCATAAATCTTTTCCTATCAAAAAAGTTGTCATCTTGATGCACCAATAATCATAATCAGATCCATTAAATTCTGGGATTGGCAAAGAGTTAGAATTTGACATGATAAATTTTCTAACAAATTAACCTGCTCTGATACCAAATGAAGATTTTTAAGCACACAAATATGACAGCAAATAAACAAAAAACCATAAAAGGATAGATGCAGACACAGAGAATAAACTTTTATTGCTGTTGATAAAAACTAGAGAGCTACAGCTTTTTATTACATTATATATATCTTAGCTACAAAGAAATCTAAATAGAAAAAACAGAAAACAACAAACCAAAGATAGCATGATTTACATGCATCATCATGCAACACAAAAGTTGCCAAATTCCTAAAAGTATCTAAATGAAACTAACTAAGAAAATAGAAATACTAAAATGGAAATTGCACATGTGGCTGTGCCACATCAGTTATCCAACAGCTTTCCAGCTGAAGGTTCCAGATTATTACTGCTGGACCAATTCTCCAAATTGCTTTAAGAAGTCCCTTCCTTGTCCTATCTAGCCAAGCCTCTATCCTCATTTTTTTCTGATTATGCGCCAGCCCACCATATGTTTGTTTTTCTAAAGAATCAGGCCCACTTCCTACGCTACTCTTCAGTGCTGGAAGAGTTGATCTTCATTTTCCTTGTTTTCTTTGCACATTGAGAACCTAGAGGGAGGCCATGCTTTTGCTATATCGTTTCTTAATAACAAGAAAAGTTTTGGAAACGATATGGTTTGCCTTCTATTCTCTCTTCATTTAGTAATTTGCATGCCTGTATTTAATTCTCTCGAGGTTTGTTTTAAACCTAGAGTTTGTGTGTCCATATCAGTAATCTTGTTGTATTGTTTGGCTGTCATTATTGAAATATCTATTACTTTATTTCACGCATGCATACTCTTTGCTTTCTTGAACAAGATTTATGTTTGAGCTAGCTCATTGCTTGCAAAATATTGATTACCCGTTCAAAGTTGAATTCATCCTTCTGGTTTTCAAAATATTGATATAAGGAAATAATTTTACCATAATTCTGCAGTTTGAAAAGTCTAATGTTATTGATTATTTGGATCAGGTGTGAGAAATCTCGTCAAAGACAGCTGGAGCTAAATCAGAAGGTAAGACCTTGTTGCAATTTTTACTTTTTCTGCCTTTGGTCTAACTTCTTTCTTGGAATGTGTTTGAGAGATAGTTGATTGGAACTGATAGTTCTCAAACTGGAATAACGAGAGTAAGAGTTATACATTATGTGTCTATTGCTTCTGACATTCGTAGCCTTTTTTGTTGAATAGATAAGAAATCTGGAGAGTGAATTGAAGAATGCCAAACACAAATTGATGGTACTTGCATCTAATGTGGATCTTCAGAAGAAGCAAAGACAAGCTGCCTTGTAAGTGTAGGTTGTATAGACCGTTAATTATGCATATGTTGGCGGATGGATAAGATTTTAATTTGAAGTCACATATTCTCGGAAAATAAGTTGCATATCTTCATAGGTTGATGTGCTTATTTTCTGTCCTCTTCTGCTACTCATTAAGGATATTTATTCAATTGTAGGGATGCACAGAGCTGTTGATAAGAGCCTTTGAAGAATCCCGATGGCTGAAGTGAAAACAAAAGAACTTTAAGATTGAAATACATTTAGAATTCTGTGAATTGCAGTCCTTTCCGGGGGAGCAAATTGTTGAAACAGTTTTTGTTTCTAATGCATACGGAAATATTATAAAGGAGTTTTATTCCAACTATTTTGTGTATCCAATTGAAAGGCTTGACTGATAGTTATGAGGATTTAAAGAGTTCACAATGAAATGAAGTGATGACATGAAAGATGCAACACAAATATAATTTTTTTATCTTAGGAAACCCACTAAGTGGTGAAAAACCCACTTAGTAGAGGAAATTGCTCTTTTATTAGTGTATTTTCTAGATGGACAAGTACAAGTGCATTACATTCTTTGGCAAGCCCTTCTATTTCAACTTTCTACCTCTAAGAGATACAATTCTTTAATTTTCCCCCTTTTGATCCAATAGATGGTTTTACACCATACTCTCCCCTTCTCTATGTACTTGTTGTTCAAACACCCCTCTTGTTGAACACCCCTCTTGTTGAATTGAAGGATTCTCTAATGGAATAGAAAATAGAAGAATCTGTTGTTTACTTCACATTCCATTTGGCTTCATATGGGTTGAAACTGTAGGTTGAGGACAAAATTGTAGGTGTGAGATTAACATCCAATTTATAGGGCTGGCCCTAGTTTTTAGCCTTCTACATTGTTGTTTAAATCTAATTTTTATTTTATTTTTTGATTATTTACATATAACATTCTAAGGTTGATTTACATTTAATTAGGGCTTGAGCTTTTATTGCTTGTTCTCTTTAATCCATACCCTCCCACCCTTGCTTACTGTATGTATTATTTCTAGATCATTTACCATGGACACTTATGAACCTTAATCTTATGATCATCTCTATGCACATATCAAAGACTATAAGGTGTTTTCACTCTTTCTTGATTCATATCCTTCAATCCTTGACGATATTGCACCCTTTTTCCACATTGATGATGTTATGTGTTCCATGAGTGAGTTAATTTCATGCTTATTTAGCTTTTCATCTTCCATGGCCTTTGTTGGTGCTTTCCCATCCATTCTAGAGGACTTCAATTCATTTGTATACTTGATTCAAGATGATTTTACCCCATTTTGTGATAGATGATGATGATGTATCCCCACCTTCTAGAAATATATCTAGGGATAATATTTTGTGTAATGAGGTTACACATTCATTATCTATTCATGATGTCATTGAGTCTTGTGATGCTATTTTTCATACATCTCTTGATAGTTCCATTTAGATACCATTCGTTTCATGTTCCCTTAATGAAGCATCTCACGAGGAGCCTATGATACTAATCTAAGTGAGCTACCTTCTTTTATACATGATGGTTTTCTTTATGATGATAGTTCTTTAGCATCTCATGTTCATGATAAGACATTGCCTTGTGATACATGACACGACGATATTTGTGCTCTTAGTGTGAAATTAATGCTTAATGATTGATGGTACTAGTGATGCATCTTTACATGTCCAAACATTTTTTCTTACAAACTATGATTACATAGATGATAATCTATTATTGATGAGTGAATTTAGACCTAGTTTAATTACTGAAGCATTAAAATGGTTTAATACATCTTGTATACTAGTTCATTAATGATATTGGCACATGATTTCATTACACAATTTTCTTACCCTAAAGTGATTGAGGGTAGTGTGGATTTGTATTACATCTTTAGAAGCTTGGCCATTCTTTTCACTTGATATTCATATGACTTATTCTTCTCCTCCACTAGGATGTCGTTGGTTTTTCATGCTATACTTGATTTTCCTCGGCATAAATTTTTTGTTATTCCATGCTATACTTGACTCACCTAGGCCTAAGCTTGTATTCTAGGCTATCTCTAATTCACCTAGGCCTAAGCTTGTATTCTATGCTATATCTAATTCACCTAGGCCTAAGCTTGTATTCCACACTATCGTTGATTAACCTAGGCCCAAGCTTCTATTCCATGAGGCACCTATTTCACAAGATTATCATGTAGTTAGTCATACTTTATAAAGGCTAATTATAGGACATAAAACTACATCTAATTAGCCACTCTTGCATCTACTTTCTCCAGCTCCAATCATAGCTCATCTTTTTTCTACCAGTAATATATCTCTCTATTTATATCCCATCTCAATTTGCTTGCAGCTTAGTGCACTCAAATGCAACTTCCATATAGGCTACTTGAGCTTAGATAACTAGATAAAAATGAATGTAAAACAACTTGTATGTGCATGGTATTTCTCTATCTACTCCATCGGTTCCATGGCCACACCTCTAGTCAAAAACTCCATAGTATCATAAATGTACCTGACCCACTCACCCACCCTACTTGCACATCATGTATCACATGAGTGGGAATTTTATTATATATATCTCATATTATACGTCACATACTTGGTTCTTTGGATACCAAACATCATCTCGTTTTATTTGTTGTATTACGGCCACCTCTAGTTCTATCTCTTCCTATCCCATTTCTACAACCTCCTTCCCCACCACCAACAATCTCCTGATGCTAATTTATAGCCATGAGTACCCACCTACTTCCCTTGCACTTCTAGTACTCAAGGGATCTAAGGGTTCTAAACACAACTTCTACCAATAATCTCTCCATAGAAATGATAAACCCACCTCATTAGTTGCAACTATCTCTGCAACATCATCCTTCACATCATCATCATTAGTAGGTGCATGTGTAGTAAATGGTGACAATTGCGTCTCTCCTAGTCTATATAGAAACCTTTGATGTCAACTATATAACGGAGGATCAAGGGTCACATGCTTACTTAACTCAAACTTTTATAACACTAGCTCATAGTGAAATCTCTCTAAAACTATGGTTTTCCTCCTTGGAAATCAATGTGATTGCCTAATCCAGTTGAGTTGCCACCTATCCCCTACCATTCATGCATACCTTTATAAGGTCTCCAAGTTACGACATCTACAACTAATCTATCAAAGATCCTCCACTCCTTCAGGGTATTGAATATATTGGTTAATATCTTTGGTTAGGAGCAATAAACATGTCTTAACACTAGATCTTAAAACTAATATAAATAAAAATGATACTTACTCCGCTAGGAAAATTCTTATGGGAAAAACCCAATCTTAAATGTAGATCTCACTATATTAACTTTGAAAAAGTCTTATAATACAATGATAAGACCACATATGTGATGAATAGTTTCTTCTTACTAATATATTTATTTGTTTACACAAATTTGTATGTAATTTAAATTGAAATAAATTAGAATAAACATACAATTAACATATATACATGTTTTAAAATAAATAAAGATATTTAAATAACATTGCATAAAGTTTATTAGGAATAAAATGCATATTTGTTCTTTTGTTGGACTGGTTGATCTATTCTCTTAGTGATTCTATACAAGGTTTATCAAGTTTTGGCACCCTCTAGGAGGAGTCCATGAAATTAGAAGCATGTGCCCATGCACTATGCCCACACACCATAGCTCTAGTTAGGACAATCTTGGGCATCCTTTGTACCTAGAGTTGGACATACTCTACATGCCCTTCCCCAATATCCAACACTTGATCTTGATTGATCAAACAAGAAATTTTTCACAATACCCAATCACACCCACACTTCATATATATTTATAAGAGTTTTGGGTAGTTATTCAACCAACATACTTGTACATTCAGCAACACCCTTTTATAACAAATAGGATATTACTTATTTTAATAAAACCATTTACATGTAACATTTTATTTTGTGTTTTTCACCTATATAAATAGAAAATATATATTTCTTTCACTCACTGGATTTTGAAAAAAGATTACACCCTCTTTATATTTTCATCCAATATAATAATACATATTATTATCACTTTTGGGTAAAAAGTATGTAACATTTCTCCCCTTGTAAATCACGGCTACCCTCTATCTCCATTCAAAATCAATAATGCTTAGTTAAGTAAATATGGATATTGATGTTTAATATAATTAAAAATTCCCAAGTAGCATTCTTTGTGTCATTGTAAGTCTATTTTATTTTAACTTTATCTATAACTAGTATAGCTATATTTAAAAAAATATATATCTAAAGTACGCCAAGATGGATCCAATGCATCATTTAATTAAATTATTTTAAGTTATAATTGTAATTATTGTGTACATTAATAAATGTAATCAAAATAATATATTAAATTAGAATAATTAAATTTTATTTTTAGTTTTCATAACACATTTAATTTACAAATTATTGACATTATTGTGTGATAATTAATTTTAGAAAATGGTATCATATATTATTACAGTTATAAATACAACATCTATAAATATAGAAACCCAATATTTATAAATTAAGAAGAAAAATTATAATTAGTGTTGATAACACATTTAATTTATAAATTATTGACATTATTGTGTGATAATAAAATTTTAAAAAATGGTATCATATGCATTATTACAATTAGAAGAAGATTTATAAGAAATATTTTGAAATTGAAATTAACATTGAATAGAATGTTTAAATAGTTTGTAAACATTTGTGGATAAATAATGTGCCATTATCTCTTCTTGCAAATGTTCTATTGAGTGTGGCAAGATATAATGTAGTTTTGAAATATAACCCAAATATAGATTTCTAAATGTTTAACTTGTTGCATGAAATGGATTTTTTTATTGTTGTAGAATATTTGAATGTTAAGTTCTATATATTGTTTAATGGTGTTAGTTTTCTATGGGATTTCAAATGTTTGTTTTACTGAGGAACTTCCAATTCCTTCCATTTTTAAGAGGAATTCCAATTCCTTCTATTTTTAAGAGGAATTTGAATCCGATTTTGTATTAACGTTTGTTTGTCTAGTGCGGTTTACAGATTTCTATTAATAATCAGGAGGTTATCATGTCAAACATTAATTAGAATTTTTAAGAAAAATATAACTCTAATTCTAGCTCTAGCCCTAATCCTAATTGTAACTCAAATGTTTTCCTTCATTTAATAACCCTAATCCTAACTCTAACCCTAATCTCAATTCAAACCCTAACCCTAATTATAACCATAACTTGATTCTAACATTAATCATAATTGTATCCCTAACCTTAACCACATTGATAAGTAATCCTAATTCTAATTCTAAACCTAACCCTAATCATAATTTATACGTTGCATAATTTAAGGAGCACTTTAAGTGCAATAATAATACGCAATGCCTAATCTAACCTTCTATAAATAATAACAGTATTGTATCACTTCATAAATGGCTACATAGTGCCCTTACCAATTAAATTTCTCTCTTCATTGATTTAATAAACTATTAGGCTAAAAAAAATTATATCAGCTCTATTTTGTTTTTATGTACCTTAATGCCATTGGATCACTCCTCTCATGTAATTATTGAAATATTTTCAATAATTTAATCTAAATGATACCAAAAACCTTTTTTTTTTTAAAGAATTAATTCCCATAGTTTTAATCCTAGCCTTATTGTAACATTAATCCTAACCCTAACTCTAATTCTAACCCTAATAATAACCTTAATTATGTCCCTAAAACTAATTTTAACCCTAACCCTCACCCCAATACTAACCCCAACAATAACCATAATTGTAACCCTAACTCTAATCCTAAATTTAATCATAACCCTAATACTATCCCTAATCGTAACCTTAATCCTAACCCTAATTCTAACCCTAACGCTCATCCCAATACTAACCCTAACCCTAACTCTAATTGTAACCCTAATTTTAACTCCTAACTCTAATCCTATACGTAATTGTAATTTTATCCATTAGCCTAACCTTAATCCTAACCCTAACCATAACTTTAATCCTAATACTAATGCTAAGCCTAACTCTAATTCTAACCCTAACAATTATCCTAATTGTAACCCTAACTCTTGCCTCAATACTACCCTAATGCTAACCCTAATTTTAAGTCCTAACTCTAATCCTAAATGTAATCGTAATCCTAAATGTCATGCCAACTCTATGCCAACCCTAACTCTAATTCTAACCCTAACTATGATTGTAATCTTAATCCTAATTCCAACCCTAAACCCTAAGCAATTCAAATTTGGTAAAAAAAAAATTTCTGATCTTTTTTCATTTCTATGGCAATTTTTTCAAAACTTTCCCTAACCCTATTTCATACCAAATTTCATTGACATTAGACCATGAAGTAGGTGTATTGAAATTTTGACCATACATTGCTTCAAAGGGGGATGTTTTGATAGTTTAATGATATCCTTGGTTATATGCAAACTCATCTAAGTGTAAATAATCTTCCTATGACTCAATTTTATTTGTAGTACATTCTTAACATGTCTTATAAGAATATCAATTTGTTCCATTTGTCCACCTAATTAAAGATGATACATAGTACTATAAATTAAACTAATACCAAGTTTAGAGAAAAGAGATTTCTAAAAGGAAGAGATGAATCTAGGGTCTTGATAAAAAATAATATTCTTTGGAAGTTCATGTAATCAAATGATTTTTTAACAAATGGGCAATATCTGTAGTAGTAGATTTTATTTTTATAAGAAACCTCTATACACTCTAGGCATCTTCCCTTTATCCACTTTATCAAAAGAGATTTCCAAAAGGAAGTGATGAATCTAGGGTCTTGATCAAAAACAATATTCTTTGGAAGTCCATGTAATCAAATGATTTCTTTAACAAATGGGCAATATCTATAGTAGTAGATTTTATTTTTATAAGAAACCTCTACACACTCTAGGCACCTTCCCTTTATCCACTTTATCAGTGCCCCACCTCTATTTTATTAACTAGAGAATACTGGTGCCCTCCTTCTATTCCATAGAGCTCTAGGTTTGTCATTTTGGTTAGGATATAGTCATGACCTCTATGTGTATGAGGTAAGCCAGTGATAAACCTATACCAATTGACTCCCATTTGTAGTGAGGATTGGACAAAGGTTGTAAAAGACTAGGTGATTTGTATTGTTCATCCTTCACCTTTTAACAATTTAAGCATTGTTGTACATATGTAAGAATTTTAGATTTCAATTTAGGCCAAAAATAGTTTCTTATGGTTGAAAGATATATTTTTTGAAATTTTGGATGTCCTATTATAGGTGTATCATGGGAATCCTTTAAGATTTGTTGTTTAATGCTAGATAAATAAAAAAATACATAATCTTCCTGTGTAATAGAAAAGCCCATTACTTCTCATCATATAAGATTCAAGCCAGAGATTAAGAAGTACAATTAAATAAACATTTCTTAATCCTTCATAAAGTAGTTGAAAAAAACATCAAAAGGTAATTCAGATTTAAAATCTCTTTAAAATTGACTTCTCAAGAGTTAAAGCATTTACACATAATCTTTTCCTACTCAAAGCATCGACTGCTACATTATTTTTACTTGGAACATATTGAATAATAAAATCATATTATGAGAATAGTTCCATCCATCTCCTTAGCCTCATATTTAATTTGGGGTTGACTACATAAATGTTGCAAACTATGGTGGTTAGTTTTTAAATTAAAGTTGTTTTCCAACAAAGAATGTCACCAAAATTAGAAGGCATGGGCCTCATATTTAATTTGGGGTTGACTACATAAATGTTACAAACTATGGTGGTTAGTTTTTAAATTAAAGTTGTTTTCCAACAAAGAATGTCACCAAAATTAGAAGGCATGGATGATACTAAGTAATTTTGAATCATGGATAAGATAGTTCTTTTCAATAGGTAACAAATTTCTAGATTTATAGAAAACTACTTTGTTTTCGTTCTTTAAGACACCACCTATATGTGTACTACCTGCATTTGTAATTACAACAAAGGGTTTACTAAAATCTAGAATATAGTCCAAGGGGTTGAGCTTAATTGGTTGAAGCATTGGCTTCTCATTATGGAGATCCATGTTCAAATTCCCATAGGGACATTGAATGTAGAATTCTAATTCATGATGCATAAATGCTTATATGAGCAATAAGGCACTTCAAATTTAAAGTTCACATTAGATTTTGCATACAATTTATGTTTTCTTAAGGTTTATAGGGCATGTTCTTTTTCATTATTTGAATAGATCATAAAGGTTTATAGGGTGTATTATTTTTCATTATTTGAATAGATCATAATGTCATCTAGAAAAATGATTATAAACACATATAAATATGTGTATGATGTAGAAATGTGAAATAATAAACATAAATCAATCACAATGAAAATTCCTATTTCACAGTCTACATCACCTCAAAACATGAGAAAAGGAATATCAAAATCAAAGGAAAATAATGATATTTCACAGTCTACATCACCTCAAAACATGAGAAAAGGAATATCAAAATCAAAGGAAAATAATGAAACAATGTTAGTCTACATCACCTCAAAACATGAGAAAAGGAATATCAAAATCAAAGGAAAATAATGATATTTCACAGTCTACATCACCTCAAAACATGAGAAAAGGAATATCAAAATCAAAGGAAAATAATGAAACAATGTTACCACAGTAGCCCTTGATGCACCATGACGAATAATGGATAATCCTTTTCTTGTTTTGAGGTGATGTAGATTGTGAAAATAGGAGCTTTCATTATGATTGATTTTCATTTATTATTTCACATTTCTGCATTATACATTTCAATTTTTAAGGGTTAATAAACATTCCTTGTGTGGGTCAAGTGTGTGTGTGTGTGTTCTCTCTTCTCATGCTGCAAGGTGATCTTGGAGATCAAACACACCATTTGATTCACTTTGTCACCCTTTATTAGGAGGCTTGCCTTGGAGACACACCCACTCCAAGGGGGTGGATTGGACTCTAGTGAGTGTTTAGATGAAGTATAAAGAGCGGGACCTGAATCAAAAGACACACCTCTTGGAAGTTAGAATTTTGACATCTGGGCTAAGTTCCCAAGAAATTTATACCTTGGGGAAGTGAAGATGAAGGGTTGGTTTTCCTCTTCTCTTGATTGCTTGACATTGTTTCACTTTCATATCATGGATTTGGGCCTCATGTATCTTGTGTATATCAAGGACTCCCTTAAAGACGTGTACATCCTAGTTTAAGACCTCTTGGCAACACCTGATTGATTAATTAGACTTGTTCATGTGTCTTGTGTGTCTTCATCTATTTCAACAATTAATTTTATCAGTTTTGAAAGTCAAGTTTTCCATTGTGTCTTCTTGTGTGTTTGATAAAATTCTTGCCAAAGCATCAAAACACAAACAAAATTTTCACTAGTATTTTTGTCATAACCTAGTACTTTAGTCAATAATGGAAGAAAAAAACAACAAATAGAGAGATGGAGAGATAAATAGATAGAGAGATAGACAAGGGGAGAGGGGCAAGGGGAGAGAGAGAGAGAGAGAGAGAGAGAGAGAGAGAGAGAGAGAGAGAGAGAGAGAGAGAGAGAGAGAGAGAGAGAGAGAGAGGGATAAAGAAAGGGAGGATAGAGGGATATAGGGAGAGTCTCTTTCTACCTATCCTCTATCTCTCTATCTCTCTCCTCCATATATCTCTATCTCTCTATCCTCCATCTATCTCTCTTTCCTTATCTAACTATCTATTTTTAACTCTCCCTCTCCCTCTCGCTATATCTATCACTATCTCCTCTATCTATCTCTCTCCCTCTACCTATCCATTTCTCTATCTCAACCTTCCTCTCTCTCCCCCCCCCTCTCTCTCTCTAGATCATTTGGCTATAGATGCCTAAAATTGGCTAAAAGACAAACCCCAATTACATAAATTATATTTGTGCATATATAGACCTTTGTGTCTATTCAAGTCATATAGTACTAAGGGCATAGATCTTCAATCAAATCATTCCACATACATATTGACCAAGCACAATAGATTAGCATTAAGTACATATCTTGATCAACACACAATTATAGAGAAAAATTGCACTTACAAGAATATTAATTCCATCTGGGATCAATGAATAGGGGAGATGTCATGGTGGATATAAAAGTCAATCAAATTAAGACCAAGGGTACAAATCATGTGTATTCAATTTACTTTTAGCCAATGCCAAGTAGGTTGCAACAAGAATAGTTCATGCTCATAAATGGAAGTAGGTCAACCAAAGGAGAATCTAGAAGCTTCTCCCACTCTTTGTCCAAGGGCAAATTGATATTCTGTAAGAGTCTAAAGTGGCACTCAAGTTCAATGGTGCATTCATAGGATACCTCTGTTGATTGAGCCATAGATGTTTGTACAAGGACCTCTAACTCTATCAATTTCTTGAGAACTAATTGAACCTCTTTGATAAAAGGAGCTAAGGACCACATGTTGAATATAGTTTCTTCTTGGCTCTTCTCATTCACTAGTTCTAGAAATTTGGATCTTCTCATTCACAAGGGTTAGATGATGTGGCCTCTATTTTGGCCTTGTAGTATGATCTTGACAAGACCTTGATGTGGTCAAGGGAATCCATTGACTATTTGAGCTCTTTAATTTTTTCCTTTAACCTCTTGACCTCCTCCTTTGATTCTTCTATTATATTCTTTAGGTCAGCCTCTTTTTCTCTTAGGCCCTTGAGTATCTAGGCCTAGGTGTCCACTTGATTATTTATCTTTTCTAGCTCATAATCTTGGCTAGAGGCCTTTTCCTTTAGTGATCCTATTTCAATAGCCTTGACACTAGTTTTAGCCTTTTCATGGATCAATTATACCTCCAAGTTTTCCACCTGCTTTGATAATGCATTCTAGGTGGTTGTCTTAGTTACTATCTATCTTTTCCCTACTGCCAACTCTAATCTTGGTTTAGTCAATTTTGTTTTAACCTCTAGGAGTTGTTATTTAGTTCCTTCTACCTATGTATCTTCAACTTCAATGGCTTGCTCTACAACTATGGTGACCTAGCCTTCTAATGCCTTTATTTTCACTTCAAATGCTTTAAGCAAATATTTTCAAAGTCTAAAGCACTTTTTGTATAGATTCTCTCTGTTTGTGTGTGTGTGTGTGTGTGTGTGTGTGTGTGTCTATCTCTCTCGATCTCTTGATCTCTCCCTCTTTTTTCCCTATATCTATATATCTATTGATTTATCCCTCTATTTGTTTATCTCTATATCCCCCCTCTCTCCCTCACTAAAGGATTTTCAACAAATTCATTTTGTGCATATCCTGCAATCATGGCATTCCATGAGATAACATTTATTTTAGGTGTTCTATTAAACAATTCATGTTCCTTGTCTATGCTTCCACATTTTTCATACATGTCTCACAGGGTAGTTGCAACTACAACATTTGAAAAAATTCCCATATCCTTGATGTTTTGATGGATGTCCATACCCTATTCCAAATATCATATTTTGGCATAGGTAGGGAAGATGTTGGCAAAGGTTGAGGAATTTGAATTTACAATAGCTAATTGTATTTTCTTCAAAGTTTCTAAAGCCTTTTCAACAAATCCATTTTGTGCATATCCTATAGTAATGACATTTCCATGAGACCACATTTCTTTGAGGCATTATGTCATGTCCCTTGTATATGCTTTCACATTTTGTATTCATGTCTCCTAAGGTAGTTGCAAATATAACATCTGATAAAATTCCCATATCCTTCATGCTTTGGTAGATGGCCATACCCTATTCCAAAGACCCATTTTGGCACAGGCAGGGAGGATGCTGGAAAAGGTTGTGAAATTTGGATTTGCATCCACCAATTGCATTTTCTTGAAAATTTCTAAAGACTTTTCAACAAATCCATTTTGTACATATCCTGCAATCATAGCATTCCATTAGATGGCATCTCTTTGAGGTGTTTTGCCAAATAGTTCATGTGCCTTGTCTATGCTTCCACATTTTACATTCATGTCTTCTAGGGTAGTTGCAACTACAACATCTGATGAAATTCTCATTCTTCATGCTTTGATGGATGTCCATACCATGTTCCAAAGATCTCATTTTGTCACAGGCAAGGAAGGTGCTAGAAAAGGTTGAGGAATTTGGTTTTATGCCCGCCAATTGCATTTACTTGAAAGTTTTTAAAGCCTTTTCAAAATAGTAACACCATGATAAAATGAGCATGTACATAAAGAATTTCAAAACATATCATGAATAAATAAGATGAAATTTACTTTTTATTTGGGTCAACATGAGAAAGGTAAGGACTATGTTAGAACTTTGTATAAATACCCCTAAAATGTCAAGAAGTGGAAAATGCAAAGAGTGATAGTGACATAGAGAAGATGGAACATGGGAGGTTACATACAAATAGATGAACTGGAAACACAAATATAGCTAAATATTTCAACAACAAGTACTCTAATCTTCAATAACATGTTGAAGTAGAAATTGATGCAAGTGACTACATGCCATTGAGGTATGCTTAGTATGTTGAAGTCATTTGTAAAGGAAGTTATTTGTATGTATGCTTCGTATGTAGATATGCTTAGGAATTAGGAACAAATAGTAACACAATTATAAAATGAGCATGAGTATCTCTAGAGGGGGAAAGAGATAGGGAGAGACAGAGAGAGGGAGAGAGGGGGGAGGAGATTGAGAGATATAGAGAGGAATAGACAGAGAGAAGAAGAGATGGGGGAGATGGGAGATAGAGAGGGAGATAGACAAGGGGAGAGAGATAGCGAGACAGGGGAGATTGATATATATATATATATATATATATATATATATATATATATATATATATATATATATATATATATATATATAGAGAGAGAGAGAGAGAGAGAGAGAGAGAGAGAGAGAGAGAGAGATGGGGGAGATAGAGAGATAGGGATAGAGGGATAGATAATGAGAGGGGGAAAGAGATATAGAGAGGGAGGGAGATATAGAGAGAGATGGAGGGGAGAGATGGGAGAGAGGGGAGATATAGAGAAGAAGAGATGGGTGGGAGGAGATATAAAGAGACATGGATAGAGAGGGAGTGATAGAGAGGGCAAAGAGAAAGGGGATAGAGACATGTAGAGAGAGAGGGGGCAGATTGAGAGAGGGAGGGTGGAGACAGACATGGGAGATAGACATGGAGAGAGAAATAGGGGGAGATTGAGAGATATAGAGGGAGGGATATAGAGAGAAAGAGGGGAGAGAGCTGGGAATTTAAAGTGGGAGAGATGGATAGAGAAGAGAGAGGGGAAGAGAGAGGGAGAGAGAGGGATAGGGGGAGAGAGAGACAGAGAGGGGAGATAGAGGAATGGGGGAGAGGGGAGATAGAGACTTAGGGATAGAGATGAAGCAATAAAGAGGGGTAAAGGGAATATGGAGAGAGAGAGAGAGAGAGAGAGAGAGAGAGAGAGAGAGAGAGAGAGAGAGAGAGAGAGAGAGAGAGAGAGATGGGGGAGATGGGAGATATATAGATAGATAGGGATAGAGAGGGACAGATGGAGAGGGGGAAAATATAGGGGAGAGAGTTAGGGAGAGAGAGATAGGGGGAGAGAGACAGGAAGAGAAAGAGATAGTGAGATCAAGAGATATAGAGGGAGAGAAAGAGAGAGGGAGAGATGGAACAAAGGGGAGATAGAGTGGGAGAGGTAGAGAGGGAGAAAGATACAAGGGGAGAGAGATAGAGAGAAGGTGATATTTAGAGATATAAAGAGAGGGAGAGATAGAGGGGAGAAAGGTGGGGATATAGACAGGGAGAGATAAATAGAGATAGAGAGAAGGGGAGAGAGATACAAGGGGAGAGAGAGAGGAGATAGAGAGATAGAAAGGGGAGATAAAGAGAGAGAGAGAGATGGGGGAGACATGATATTGAGAGATACAAATAGAGAGGGAGATATAGAGGGGGAAAGAGATAGGGGAGAGAGATAGGGAGATAGAGAGGGGGAGACCAAGAGAGATATAGAGAGAGGTATATATATATATATATGGGAGAGATGGGGGAGAGTGGAGATAGAGAGATACATGGACAAAGAGGGAGAGATAGAGAAGGGGGGAGAGATAGGGGAGAGAAATAGGGAGAGAGAGAGAGGGGGGACTGAGATTGAGAGATATAGATAAATAGAGAGAGGGGAGGTAGAGAGATAGGAATAGAGAGGGAGAGATAGAGAGGGGGAGAGAGAGAGAGAGAGAGAGAGAGAGAGAGAGAGAGAGAGAGAGAGAGAGAGAGAGAGAGAGAGAGAGAGAGAGAGAGAGAGAGAGAGAGAGAGAGAGAGAGAGAGAGATGGGGGAGGGGGGAGAGGGGAGATGGAAAGATACATATGAAGAGGGAGAGATAGATAGGGGGAAAGAGATAGGGGGAGAAAAATAGGGAGAGAGGGGGATATTTAGAGATATAGAGAGGGAGAGATAGTGATAGAGGGGACAGAGAGGTGGGGATATAGAAAGGGAGAGATATATACAGATAGAGAGGGGGAGAGAAAGAGGGAGATATATGGAGAGAAATGTAGAGGGATGGAGAGAAATATAGAGAGATAGAGATAGAGGAGTAGATAGAGATATCTAGAGAGGACGAGAGCAAGAGAGAGAGAGGGAGATAGAGATATATTCCTCATCATCATCATATTTCTTAGACATGAGGCTACTATAGAGGGAAAGAAGATGGAGGGGTGACATTAGTTTTGTAAAGCATATTAACTAAACATCCAAAGGATTTCAAGAGATATAAAATGTGCTCGCATTATAATGTGAGGGCATTTTTGCCTGATTTATGAAATTCTAACCCTAATGGTTGTATTTTCCTTGGTAATCCAACTAAAAGGGTTGGACCTACCTTTTGGATGCATAAGTAGTTTTTAAAAAAAAAAACATAGAAAATAAACAAAATCCTGAGTGTGCTCTCCATCCAGTTTACACATTTTTCAATGTTAATATGAAAAAAATGCTAGTATGACTTCAAGTTTTTATTAGTTTTCTAACCATGTATTTTTTCTAAAATATATAAACATTAAGGTTTCCATATTCAATTTCTTTTTCTAATGTGTTCTCTTTTGCAGAAAATTTATGCATAGTACATTTCTAGTGTCATTTTTAACACGCTTATCGAAATTTAAAAAAATACATTGTTAGATTCTAGACTCTATTCTATACACATTGATTTTCTTTATTTTTGATTAGTTTTCAAAAAAATTAGGGGGGAGCATGCTCAAATTTTTATTTGATGTGTCCACTTTGAAAATTCATAAAAGTCATATATTCATTAAAAAATTAATAGAAAAATTAGGCATAAACTACATGATGTTAGCTAATTTTCCACCAAAGTGATTTGTGAAATACATAAAAAAATGTCAACATCTTAGGGGGAGTGCACCAGGCACTATGTTATATTTTTCTAACAAAAATAGGAGCACTTTGTGTTCTCCCCCTATTTAAACCCCTTAATCTCCACCATTTTTAGAAAAAAATTAGTAGTTTAGAAAGTAGATTGTGAGCACTACAAAGCTTGTTTTTATCACATCTATTTTTGAGCATGACTATCTTCAATTTCTATTCAAGATCAGTTTTTACTGATTTCAGAGAAAAAATGACCACATATGACCCTCTTTTGGTCCCCCATTTCCATGCACATACCCCTCATCCAAGTTGATAGGCTCATGAGCAATTGTGTCCACTTTTGTTGTGCAAGAGCAAAGGTTTTTTGCACAAAATGAAGTCATTGAGGTTTTGTTGTGACAACTTGTTGTTCTTATTTGTTTGATTGGACTCAAACAAACTCTAGTTTTGCTCACATCCAAAAGCATTATGAGGTTGAGACAAATATAGAGGCCTACCCTTTGAATAGTTGGGGTATTTTCACTCCAATATTTCCACCAAGAAGCAACTACAAATATGATATTCAAAAGTTTGTAAGCAATATTTGTTAAAATTTATGAGTGAAGACTCTAATTTTTTGTTATCCAGGGTATGTGTGGTTCTCCCTTGGATGGCTAGTGGGGAAGAAAAGAGTTAACCTACTTGCAATTTTGCAACTCCTCAATAATCAGGGCCCTTGCCTCAACCTTAAGTGTCATCCCCACAATTCACATTGAGAGGCCCTCTAACCTCTCCATTAACAACTATGAACTCCTTTGAGAAGAAAACTTTGGGTTGATGTAGTTTTTCATTGCATGAATGGGTTGGCGGAGTTGATTGTTCCACCTCTAATCAATGATCTTCCAAATAAATTCAAATTTTGCTTCCTATAGTATTTTTTGGATGCCTCTTTCCATATTCTCATAAATGTATTCCATTTGGTTTGCTCTCCATCCATCAAGCGCAAAAGCGTCACCAAAGGCTACAACACCTACAAATAAATTAAGCTTACAATTAAAATAAATACTTAAAAAAAGTGAAATCAAAGGATTCAATTTTTATTCTAAATTGAAGTTTAAATTTACCTTGATGATCTCTATAGCTCTCTTTGCAAAGACAATTTTGTGACTTCTTTCCATTAGCCTTCTTTGAATATTATGAATCTAGCCCATGCTTGACTCCCAAACCTCTGTTGTGTTGAAATGGAGGTTGTTGTAGAACTAGGAATTAACACAAATCATATTCATTTCTTTTTTCTTCTTCTTCCATGTACTTTCAATTGAAGGTTTTGATCCAGTGTGTTTTGAGGAACCAAAAAAACCTAGTGATTGGACACTACTTAAGCTAGACAAGGTGGATGTGATGTGTAAGCATGGACCATGATTAGAGCCCAAAATCTATGTCATATCCACCTCTATTTCCTGCACCATATTACAATTCCCAATGCTGTTATAGCTGCATTTTTACTCATCCTCTCCAATTTCTTTTGATCTATCAATGAAAGGGTTGCAATCGTAGGTTTTCCTAGTTATAGTAGTAAGAAAACCTGCACTTGAAAGGGCAAAATCCACATGGCAAAGTCTTGATCTGAGTAGTTTTTATTGTTTTCAAATTTTTAAGTTGCCTAGCTTTTACCAAATCACAATTTTTTTGGTTTTGCCAAGTCCAAGTCAAGCATGAGCCAAGTCAGAGCATGCACATTATGAACTTTTCTTTGAACTTTAAACATAAACCTTGTTGGCTAGATGGTAGTTAAAAAAACATCTTGTAAAACATAAAATATAATCACATGAAAACTGAACTGAATGGTTTTGTATTTTGAATATAAATGAACAACATTATAAATTGAAGCAAAATAATGTTATTTCATAACATAATTTGATAATTCAAACTTTTCCTTCTCTTGCAAACTGTAATGCTTGAACCTCAGCTCACTTAGTAACATAGTCTGTGCACACTAGAATATACTCCTTGCCTGATGATGGTGGTGAAATTGGTCCCACAAAGTCTAGACCCCATTGCTCAAACGGTTCCATCATGACTTGACGATGTAGCAGCATTTCCTAGGTAAAGGTTGGCTACCCCATCCTTTGGCACTGGTCACAGTGCTGCACATACTTCTTTGTGTCTTTATGAAGAGAAGGCCAGTAGTAACCAGCTCCAAGGATCTTGTGGACTGTCCTGTGGAAAGAGTAGTGGCCACTAGATGGTTCATCATGACATGCTCTCAACACATCAAAAGTCTCATCAGCCTTTAAGCACCTGCGTAGAATGAAATCAGGACCACATTTAAATAGTAAACCATTCAACCATTTGTAGGATAAACTTTCTTTAACTAAACGTTTTCTTTGTTTTGAAGTAAAATGGGATGGATACAAGCCTGTAGCTAAAAGATTAGCTATGTTAGCAAACCAAGGTGCAGTAGTGGATATGGCAAAAAGATGTTCATCTGGGAATTTGTCCTCCATTGGTTGGTCTTCTCCTCCTATATGCAATCTTGACAGAAAATCAGCGACCAAATTAAACTTCCCCGGATTATCAACTATGGTAATATCAAATTCCTACAATAGCAATAACCACCTGATGATCCTTGCACCTACTACTGGCTTATTCATTAGGTACTTGATAGCTGCATGATCAGTGTGCACAAATATTTTATATCCAGTGATATAATGCCTGAATTTGTTTATAGCATAGATAATTGCCAAGAATTCTTTTTCAGTTGTATAATTTCTTTCTGCAGGGGTAAGGTTTTTTCTAATGTAATAAATGGCATGCATACTTTCTCCTTCCTCCTTTTGTCCTAAAACTACCCCAATGGATTCATTTTAAGCATTAGTTTGTATGTGAAATGGTAAAGTCCAATTAGGTCCCCTTAAGACTGGTGTGACAGTAAGCTTCTCCTTCAAAGTTTCAAATGCTGATTGATAGTCTTCTGTCCACAGAAATTTTGTTTCTTTGTTAAGCAGGGTAAATAGGGGGGCAGCGATTCTGCTAAAATTTTCTATGAACCTCCTATAATAGCCTGCATGACCCAGAAAACTTTTGACATTAGTTTGATTTTTGGGTGAAGGCAACTATGTGGTTACTTCTATCTTGTTCTAATCCACTCTGATTCCTTTTTCTGAAATGTGGTGTCCCAAAACAATTCCTTCCTCCACCATCATAAAACATTTCTCATGGCTAAGGGATAGATGATTTTTATCACAGCATTTTAGTACTTTTCCAAGAATTGTGAGAGCTTCCTCAAAGTTATCCCCATACATAGTAAAGTCATCCACCTCCATGCATTCGTTAGCCAGTTCAGCAAAAATAGCTAGAACCAGTCTCTGAAATGTAGCTGGGGCATTGCATAGCCCAAAGGGAAGAACTTTGTAAGCAAAGGTTCCCCAAGAGCATGTGAAGGTGGTTTTGTCTTGGTCTTCAGGTGCTACTTGAATTTGATTATACCCACTAAATCCATCTAGAAAAGAAAAATACTTTCTCCCAGCAAGGTTGTCCAAAACTTGGTCAATAAATGGTAAGGGAAAGTAGTCCTTTTTTGTGGCCTTGTTGAGTTCTCTATAATCAATACACACCCTCCATTTCCTATTCTTTTTAGGCACAATGACAAGGGGTGAGACCCATTGACTATCTAAGATTGGATATATGAACCCTGCCTAGAGTAATTTTTCTATTTCAATTTTGACAATGTCCTTTAAAGTAGGATTCAATCTTCTTTGTGGTTGCCTGACAGGTTTAATATCCTTAGTGTAGATATGATGGGTACAGATCTCAGGAGGTATGCCTTTCATATCTTGGTATTCCCAGGCAAAAGATGCTGAGTGGGAGACCAAAAGATGGATAAGTTTTTCTTCCTGACTTGCTGTTAACTAAGTATTTATATTAAGTGTTTTCCCTGGCAGAATCATGACCTGTTTTTGTGATTTGATCCATAGATGTGGTGGGTCCATACATTGGTGTCATGGTATTGAGAGGACAAGAATGTGGGAGTAACATGTGGAAGGTGGCTAAGTCCCTGTAAAAGGTTTCCCCACAAGGAATAATGTTGGCAAGGGTACAATGAGAAGAAATAAGAAGTTCTCTCTGAGGATCTTGGGCGAGTTCCATCACATCTTTATTGATTAGGATGTGAGTGAAGTCTTCCATTGTATCATAGTATACTTCTTCTTCTAATTCTCCCAGATGTTCCCTAATGGTTACCATAGCTAATGAGGCACTGTTGTCCATGTTCTCTGGTTCATCCACCCATACTCTTCTTGTGTAATGCACCGATGGTTTAGCTGGAGGATACAGAGATATTTTCTTTAGATCTATCCCATTAGAAATGACCATATCTCCAATTCGACAATCAATAGATGCTACTGTAGTAGCCAGCCATGGTCTTCCTAAAATCAATGGATAAGCATTTCTCTAGTTTCTAGGTTCTAGTATTAAGAAATCCACTGGAATTCCCATGAATCTATCACAACAGGTACATCAGTGATTACTCCTTTTGGAACAGCTACTGACTAATTAGCAAGTTGAAGAATTGTAGTTGTGGATTGGATACCTGATAGAGCTAACCTATCCATTGTATGAACTGTCATCACATTAATTGTTGCTCCTAAATCAACCAAAACATTTGAAATTTCTATCCCCGAGATGAAAACAGTTATGAGAGGATTTCTAGGGTCTCCATATTTTGGGAGGAGAATTTCTCCCATCAATAGATCCACTACTTTTCTTTCCACTTGTATTGTGGAGGGAAAGCTTTTCTTTCTACCTTGTGTTTTGATACAATACTGTTTAATGAACTGATTTAGTTCTGGTATTATCCCTGATTGCTTGGAGAAGAGGAATTTCAATGTTTAGCTGCTTGATTTCTTGTAATAGTTCTGATTCTAGATTGGTTTGGATTTTTTTTTGTGGAATCTTTCTCTGGGGAGCATTCTGTTTAAGCCATTTTGGGTATGGTTCTTGCTTTTCCATCTCCAGAGCATCTCCAGAGCTCTTATCAGAATTGTGTTAAAGACTGTTCTCCAAAGCCGGCCTTTTAGGAGTAACTCCAGAGTTGTCTGTGGATAATTTTTCTAGCACTTTCTCATTAGTAATCTCCTCTGGGGGTTGATTAGATGGATTTTTAGGTTCTTCGTCATTGGTTATTTCAACTATAGTTGGAGGAGAAGGTCTTGGGAATGCTTTCCCAGAACGCAGCTGGAGATTATTTGAATATATAGCATTAATTCCAGCCAGATTTTCTTGCTCTGTCATATAGACAGCTGCTTCCTATTTATTGGACATGGGTTTGGTATAGGCTGAGCTGGTAAATGTGGTTGACTAACTGGTTCATCTTGTGTTTGACCCTATGTGTTGGAGGATCCAGTTAGTAAAGCCTGCTGTTGAGGTTAGAAACATCTAGGTTGTCCTTGGTATTGTTGATGATATCCCTATTGAGGACCCCATTGAAGTTGCATGTTTTGTGATCTAAATTGTGGTGGCCACTGTTGATTTCCCCAAGGCTGATTTTGCCAGTTTTGGTTTTGCCAATGTTGACTTGGCCAATCCTGTTGTCCCCAAGGAGGATTATTTTGAGGGCCATGCCAAGTTGGATTCCACTGATTATTTCCCCAATTAGAAGGACCCCTGTAAGAGGATTGGTTTGGATATTGATTATAAGGGAAATTTTTGGTTTGTTTTGTCCCACATAGTTCAACTCCTCTTCTATCACAACATTCTTTTTACTCAATCTTTTCAAGGCTGGAAGTTGACTACACTGACTGGTAGGATGTTCCCTATCACAGATCTGACAAATCTCTGATTTGTCCAAGGGGCATTCTCTCAACAGGTGTTTGTTTCTACACCTAGGACAATAGATGGAGAGTGGTTCAGTTGCTTTGTTTTGATCAGTTGTTCTAGTTTTTGCTTGAATCCCATCTAATGTGGTATTTAGTTGGACCAGAATGTCTATTTTTAGATTTGTAATTTCTTCCATCAACTGTCCTATTTCATTCTTCCCTTTAAAGGTTTTGGATGACCTTACTCCATCTTGGGTTCTGGAATAGTTCCTGCAAAGTTCCTTTATATCAGGTATTTCCATTTTGTTAATGTTCCCTTTTCCCATTAGGTCCAGTGCCTGTTTTGATTCTTTATCCAATCCTTTTATAAACAGGGTTCTGGCCAAGGAGTGATCCACTGGATTGCCATACCTTCTCAAGGCAAAATTAAAGGATTCTTCCTCCCCCCACTTAATTTTAAACAATTCTTCATTTTTATTACTCGATCTGCAATAATCTTGGTATTTTTCTAAAAACTCTGTTTCCATTTGATCCGAAGAACAGATAGAATCCTGGGGTAAACCCATAAACCATCTCATCACAGAATCTTTCAGGGTTGAAGGGAATAGTTTGAGTTTCTAGTTATCTAATCCATAATCATAAGTTTGGCAGACTACTTTGAATTCAAACAAGAACTGATCTGGATCCTCAGAAGAAAGTCCTCTAAAATTTGGCAGATGTGCCGGTGAGATATTTTTCATAGGAGCATTGTCTCCAGTAGCCAAAACAATAGGATAAGAGAAGGTTCTTGGAGCCTGATTTTCCTCTTCCCTATGATTATCATTTTCCATGTTTAGTACTGGTTCTTCTTCCCGAGGCTCTAGGAAATTAGGTTCTACCAAAGGATCTGCATCAACTTTTTGTTGTAATTCTTGGATATAATTGGCAAGTGGAATGTCTGGAGGATCTAAGGGATTGTTGTTTTGAAGTGTAGGTTCCAAATTAAGATCTAGGTTTCCTTCTTCAACAATATTTTGTAACACCTCACTGCTTTCCCCTATGGTGTGTTGTTGGGGTGTCTGCTTAATATATCTTCCTTTTAGATCTCTAGCTCTAACCATATAGATCTATTCTAAAAAAACTATTTTAACTCAGTGTCTCTAATTAACACAAACTTATCCCCGGCAACGGCACCAAAAATGACAAGGTGTCACTGTACATCATCATTTAATCTATTTTCAGATGTCAAAAACTAGGGCTGTGTCCATGGCTATCTGCAACTAGGGATTCTGTAGTTACTAGTTTATAGCTAATCCTAATTTGACAAAAGAGATTAATCTATCTGCTTGTTGAATAAATGTAATGAATGCTGGAAAACAAAATAAAATAGGAAATTTGCTTAAAGCAAAGAAACAATAACATGCATCTATCCATTAAAATAGGAAACACATTTATAAGAGAAAACTAAAACAATAAAATAGTGGTACTAGCCTCCTGCCTGAGTGGTGAGAGTGGGCCCTTGCTCCACACCCTTGAGGCTGAAGGCTATAGCAGGAAATCTTTCTGCATTCATGAAAATATGGCTATCACAGAACTGAGACCTCCGAGAGTCAGAATAATTTTATCATTGTTGTTCTTCTACTATTTCTGAGAGTATATATAAAAATGAGTGATGATATATCACTGAACTTATCTACCAGTCTTTCTATGAGATGACACCATCTCTTTATTGTACTTAACTATCTAACTTATGAAAAATCACCATGCGAGAAAGGTAGACTTGAGTGGAACAGAAGTCCACTCAGAGGTCTAAGTTTAAGTCTTAATACACTTGGGCATCAAAGCCCTGAAAATAAGGATATTGGATTAGTTCAATTCATAACTCATGCAAAATCTTTGAAAAGATAAAACTTCAGCAGTTTAACTAATAGTTGACCCTTCACCACTCAGGTGATGATTTGAGTGAAGTGAGGGGTATTAAAATTGCTGCTGAAAGTGTCTGGTCGGCAGCTCTACTTAGAAACATGCCCTATTCTCAGGAGGCACCGGAGATAGTTGTTCCTGTCTGCAGCTCCGAAGATACTCCAGACTCTCGCAGAGCTCTAGAGAGGCATTCCCCATATCTTCAAAACTTTAGGTGTCATGGTTCTTTGTTATTGTCTCTAGAGATTATTGAAGATGATCTCCAGAGATGCACAAAATTGCTGTTCCTGGCACCTACACCTGTTGATTCAAAAAGAGAGAGAAGTTCTGCATTTTTCCATCAATTCCATGCACATTAGTCACTTAATCAGAACTTCTAATCTTGAGTAATCTATCTTAATTAATCATAAAATAGAACAATCTTGTTAACTTATTTGGGTGCAGACACTAGGAAGATGAACTGAGGGAGGGGAAAAAGAGAGGCAAAAAGATGTATTTCATGAGTGCAATTTGGCGCTCATCAAAAGGACATATCATGGATGGAAGATTGTGCTAAGATTGATTATTTTGGTAATGTGATTATAGCCCATTTCTGCATATTGTAAATTTTAATGTGTATAACAGGTTTTCTTGAGGCAAACTTCATTGAGCTTGCACATGATAAACATGAATTTGAAAGAACTGCAATCCTACTTCAGTTAGAAGTGAAACTCAAATAGATGGCTCATGATTATTGGTATGTCTCATATCCACAGTTTGTAATTGTTTTTAAAATTATGGGTTTAAGTACTTCTTTAACACAATAATATAGTGCATAATATTTCCACAATGTTATGAGTCACATTCTTCACAGCTGCTGGAGTCTTCCCTATTGGTATTATTTGCTTGTTGTTACTGATGTTGGAGTACAGTTTTCTAATTTTGATTTCAATCAGTTGGCTACATTATGTTAACTTTCAAATATCTTACCAAGAGGTCGCACTATCATGAAATATTAAGAATTATATTTTAAGTTTGTAATATGAAGAAAAGTGGACTGGGACACCTCCTCAAACTTACTTTGGGAGATGAAGGGAGTATGCTGCCCCTCCCTTTCCATCTCTCCTTCCTCTCAATCTCAAATTATACATCAGAAAGAGATAATATGTAGAGGAAAGTGTATAGAAGGAATCACACAAATATGAGTCTGTGTAGTCAACGTAATGTAGAAATAACTAGTAAAGGGCTGATGTATGGTTTAAGGTTGGTAAACCATAAAATCCTCAAACCAGCTTCCAAACTACAAAAGAATCCTCAATTGGAGAGACAATGAATTGACAGAACTACAAGAGGTCACTTGGGTGGTTAGGACACCTATCTCAGACCCCACACTATCGTTTTGAAGAGTTTAAGTTATAAAGTCTCCAAGATCTGCCCTCGATTCAAGATAAAGTAAACTTGAAGCTCCTTCAGCCTTGTAGCTGCAATACATGTATGTGTAGTAACATCTACCAACAAGACAATACTAGGAATGGAGGATACACCTAGTGAAAGATTTAGGAGGGAAGCCAATTGAAACTCCCGATATTGCTACAGTTGTCATTGAGCAATAGGAAGTACAAGTGACAACCTCAAAAAATGATGGAGCATAATTAGAACTTGATGGATGGGTGTTTCAGAACAATGCTTAGAAAGTCTGAAAAAGAAGTGGTTAACGTCAACAAATAATCCTTTGCAGGATGTGGTTGTGAGATCCTTTGCAGGACTACCATTGTGACCTCAAGAAGATCAAGCAGAAATCCATATAGAATGAGCCCCCTGCCATGGACTATTATTGTGATCCCTTGCTACTGTTGTGATCTTTTTAAGTTCTAAGCTTCTCAAAATCAGATCTTTCTTGGACTGCTTCAGGCCCTTTGTAGGACTACTATGGTAATTGTTGTGTCATGGGATCTTGCACTGTCATTAAATTGTTTCAATCCAACTTTAGGGTAGTTCTAAGGAAATTTGCTAGTGTATATCCATAAACAACTAATAACCATAAATGATTATGCTAGTGTATAAGAATGAATTAGATTAGTTGGATGCGTTAACATATATTTTTGTTTATTCGATAGTGGTTAAAATTATGTTAATATTTGTAAATGAGGATGTCAATAGAGTTCTTGTTTCACATGCATTGGTTTTCAATTTTTCAAACTTTTGCATATGATTATTGTTTAATTTTCTAATTTTTCTTGTGTATATTTGTTTGTACCATGCAGGAATGAAAATTGTGGATTACTAGGATATCAAACAAGTAGACCTAGAGCTAAAATTCATCAAAGTAATTCATGTTCAATAGAAAATGCTCAGCCATTAGCAAGCAGCAATCCACAAATTGATTTCTCTCCAATTCAGAATCCTCGCCCATTAGCGAGAATTGCTTCTGATTTTTTGCCTCAGCAAATTAACAGACCAAACTTGCCCGTCTCAACAGTTCCTGGTAGTGATTTTCAGGTACATTCCTAATGCTCAATGACTACAATTCACTGAATAATTGCACTGAAATTTGTAATTGAAGAAAATTCTATTATAGTTTCCATGTAGATGGGAACATTCATGGAGAATCATCTAGGAGTATTCCATGAATGTTACCATTATGCATTCAAGGATTTTCTAGTTTTGTACAAATACATTTCCTTTAACTTTAAGAATTTTCCTCTAGTAGGTTGTAGGACATTCCTACCAGATTCTCTCAATTCATGGAAAGCAACTTATTTTGTTGTTTGAAATTTGTAGAAATTGTCATCCTCTTTCCTATTAATCTTGCAGACATAGACCAGCATATTAAATTTAAGAGAAAATTTATTCACAAGGTCATTTGTGAACGATTCACTTTCTATAAGATATACTGGAATAGACAATAGTTTTGCAAGGCCCACCTTTTCTATCTAAAATTCTCAATAACTATATCCCATTATACTTCTAATGGATTTATATTCCTAACAGGAAACTAAAGGGTTAAAAGGTGAAGGTTAAAAAGATACCCAAATTATGGTCAAATACAAATGTTTGTTATAATTCTAACTACTGGCATTGAGATCTGCTGGTTTTATACCAGCAAATTGAAAACAGATAGGTAGTATATGAGACTATGAGAAAACATAAAAAAATTGCATGTGTAGTTTTTGTATTTCCCAACGTGTCTAACTTTGGGATTTTGACTGCAGACTGTTGCCAATGGAAAAGAGTTACAATCAGTGGCAGGAACTTCAAGTAGCTTAGTGGAAAAAATATCCGATCAGAGTATACAACTATTCATAAGGTAGTCTAAATTAAGTTTATTCATGTTGGGTATGCGTGAAGCCCAATTGTAATGGCTTTCTCTTGTAACCGATGCCTCTTCTTGTAACCAACTCATCTTCCTGTGATGACAACACCTTCTTGTAACGGCTGTCTCTTCTAGATTGCAAGCTATGCGTTTGGTATCTTCTCTGCAAGAAGTAGGAATGAACGTTGGCAATATAATATATTGAGGTTTGCTGGAGCAATGCACTGTATGAAAAACCAGAGTATTAATAAATAGAGAATCATCTGTTTTGTGGACATAGCCATTTAAAATGGTGAACCCCATTAATTTTTTGGTGTCCTTTATTTTATTTTCTGAGTGTGTGTTCTGTTGTTAAAGATCTGCAATCTTTATTTTCTATGTTTTTTAAATTTACAATTGGTATCAGAGCCTGGTTTGAACCAAGGAGGAGTTGTGAAGAAAATTCAGTAGATATGGAAGAGAGCCCCAACTGGGATGATTGGGTTCAAGCTCTCATGTCTATGTGCCATGGCCATGAAGAGAGTCATGATGAAGTGGGAGCTATTCATTAGATGTTTTTGGATGAATTAAATGATGAAGCTGATTCTATTATTGAGGAGTTTCTTGGCATGTTAGAACCTAGCAATGACATTGAGGAGATGCAAGAAATACAAAGTGTTGTGTCTCAATCTAGAGAAGAGGAAGAGGAAAAAGAAATATTTTAATTTGCTGATAATGACGTTTCTTTTTTCAAGTTATAGCAGGAGGTTGTATATTCAAACACAATGTGTTTAAGGAATGGTCTATCTGTAAAGAAAAATGTTAGATTTAATTTACTAATGGAAATAGATGATTTGGCTATTGTAGAGGATTTGCATGTTCTGGTAGAAGCTGAGAATAGTGATACCCAGAATGGTGGAGCTATGTGGTGCAGGAGCTTCAATTTACATTTCTTTTTCAAATATAATATTTTGTGACCATGTTAATTTTAGTTTTTTTCCTAAGGATTTGAAAGCCATTTCTTGTTTTGTAATAAAGACTTAGTCATTTGTTTGACTAGTCTAATTTGGAGTTATCTTAGACCTATTTTCTAGGAGGTTTTCACTTTAGAAACTTGTTTTTATGACAAACTGCCTTTTCCATCGATTTACTGCTTTCATAGGCAGTTGTACGGACAGAATAGAAAGTGCAAGAGTTGGGGAAACTTCCTATAAACTTGAATCTATATAAACATGCCAAAAATATAGAAGGAAGGAGTTTTTATGAAGAGAAAACTGTGTTTTTCTATTTTTTTTTCTGTGAAAACAGTCTTTGTACGGCCAAGTACGGATTGCTAAGGAAGTGAATTTTTAAAAATACTTTAGATCTTGGACGTGGCTCTCATTTGCAAGTAATTTTGGTCTTTGAAACGTTTGGTGGTGTTAGTTTCATCTCTTTTTGTAAATATGGGTTAAACCCTCTTTGCCTAGGGTTTTGAGGTAAAATGGAGTTCTTTTCCTCTATCTTCTGAAGGTGAATAGTCATCTTTTGATGGGATGGAGGAAATTATAGTAGTTTTCATGTTTTTGATGTTTGATAGGTTGTTCTCCTTCTTTCATAGTGGTTGGTATGTCTCTATCTAGTCAAAATAGTGACTAGTTAGTGAAGAAAAGGCATTGGACAGCAAGTGTAGAAGAAAACAATCATAAGGTTGATAAAATGGAGTGGTTCTTTGTGTTTTACGAGGGATACAAACCTGCAAAAGAGTCCTACACTCCAGACAAGGGACCCTTAATGCACCTCTTTCCCATTATCTTAAACCAGACAATCCTTAGAAGGCAAATAACAATTGTTGACAGAAAAAATAGTTTGATGTCATGCACGTGGGTACAGTACGGTCTGAAGGTTTGATGGATGGTAAAGACCTTAATTTGGTATTTGGTTCATGCACCAAGAAATGAAGGTCATAGGAGGTTTGTGAATGACTAACATGGTGTTAAATGTCTCCTTGTTTGCAAAAATAACCTACTTTCTAACATTGTTTCATTGAAGACAGTCAAACAGATGTACTTCTTCTGTCAGAGCAGTACTGTGGTGGGGTGTCAAGTCAGTGGAACCTGTCTTTGTGAATGTATGTGATGTTTTGATCTTTGTTGGGAAGGAGTGGTTGTAGATTGAGTCTTCTCAAAGGCTACAAGAAGAAGTGGTCACTTTAAAACTGTCATAGGACAGTCAACCTCCTATTTGCTTTCCTCTGCCCTATAAACACAATGTGGGCCTGCACATAAGTAGTTGGTTGTTTTCTCACACCCAATGTTGAGTATGCATTAAGCATTGAGGGTCACTTGAAGTCTTGGAAGGGTGTTGAAGGCTTAAGTCCTTGTTTATGCTACAAGAGAAGGGCTTCCTCTTTAACTCTGTCAAAAGACAGTCATTTGGTAAACAGTCCTATATAATTTATGGTTTTTTTGTCAGAAAAACTCTTGTTAGTGCTGTCCTCAGTAAATATATGTGAAGATTATGGTGGGTAGGGAAATCAACAGTAGCTTTGTTCATAAAGGTACATGATAGAAGCTTCCTTGTCACTGTCAAAAGACAGTCATGTTGCAAGTATGAGGTTATCCAGTGTTGTCATTGATGTCAACATACTCATATTGCATTGACAAGAAGGATTTGATGAGCCGTGTGCTGAGGATATTGAGAAAATTAGTCTCAGTCAGGAACAATGAAGAACAGTGATAAACGTACTGTATAGGATGAAAACCGGAGAATGCGGATTAAAGGGTTAGTAGATATGAGTCTTGAGATGCTACAGTTAAGATTTCAGAGGTCCGCATGAAGATCTGAAGGAGTTGTGGCTGCCGGTATAGAACCGGGTCCGGCAAGTATCCGGAGGTGACAGAGGATCACAAAAAGGTCCGGTGAGGTCCGGAATTGTATTATCCTAATCTGCGGATTGGAAGGAGTGTTTGGGATGTCCTTGTGATGTATCATCCTGATTTGTGTATGATTTGGAGGTCCGGAAGTACCTCTTGCATTGTGACAGTGGCGACAGACTGTGTTCTTGAAGTTTCGGATGAGGAAGACAAGTGATCCCAGTAAGCAGAGGAAGTGCGAAAGTATCCGGACATTCAGACAGGCTTGTAAAGGTTCTAGGATCATGTTTAGGTTGTGTTGTTGGTCCGCATTGATGGTAGAGCCCGGAATTGAAGTTATTCTTCCGGATGAAGTTCCTGCTCTGTGTAGCCGACCGGATGAGTTGTTCATCCTGCGAATGTTCTTGTGATGGCCAACCGGATGTGTTATTCATCTTGCGGATACTCCTATGGTTGTTTGCCGACTTAGATGTTTGTTCCTAAGTCGATGTCTTGTATAAATAACGATTTGTGAGTTCATTTCGTGGTGAGGAGTGAGGATGAGTATGGTATAGCGAAGAAACGTGCGAAAGGCAGAGCAGAGATTGTTGCGCTTAATTGGAACTGATCCGGACATGGTAGAGATGTCATTCTCCAGTTCAAGACTGTGATTTTCATCACTTTGTAGACAGTGTGTCTCCTTGTAGGCAGTGGGCCTCTTTGTGAGCAGTGTGCTCGGGCAGTGAGCCCTTATTGGCATGTGCCATTCATTTTTCCTTATTCTTCTAACAGAGAATAATTCTTGGGTTAATCACCCCGTGGTTTTTCCCTTAACCGGGTTTTCCACGTCAAAATCTTGGTGTTCAATGTGTTGATGCTTATCTGCTCTTGTGTTTATGTATTATGCTTCCATGGATGATTATTTGATATGCTGCTAACTAACAACAGTGAGTTAAGTGTTTGAATAAGAAGAAGTTTTATACAACTAATTCACCCCCCCCCTCTCAGTTGTATGCCCTAGATCCAACAATTGGTATCAGAGCCAAGTTCCTCTGACAAGAGCTTAACCGCTTGAGGAGATCCAGGATGTCGTCATACAAGAAGGATAGTCCAAAGTTCGATGGAACCAACTTCACTCTCTGGAAAGGTCGCATGAAGTGTCACTTGGAATGCATGGGAAAAGCATACCTGGGTATGATTTCAAAACCATATGTACCTCCACAAGGTGGTCCGACAACTCTGAATGAAATCACAGAAGTTGAAAACAATCTGCGGACCAAGGAAGCTCTTCTAAGCGCATTGAATGACTCAGATCTCTCGAATGTCATTGACCTACCCACTGCATATGAGATCCTAACTAAATTGGAACTTCTATATGAAGGAGATGAGTTTGTCAAAAGTGCAAGGTTGCAAAGTCTGAAAGGGAAATTTGAAAGGTTGAAAATGAGAGATGATGAAAACATCACTACCTTTATGCCAAGAGTAAATGAGCTGGTATGTGGAATCAGAAATGCTGGTGGAACTTTAGATGAAAATGAGATTGTCTGCAAAATCCTAAGATCCCTTCCTGCTGCCTACAAAATCAAAGTTGCTGCCATTGATGAATTCAGAGCCCACACAACTGTCACAAGAGAACAACTGGCTGGCAAACTAGCTGCATTTGAAATGACCGAGTTTGGAGATGATCCTCCCAAGACTGAATCTGCTTTCAAAGCCAGTGCCTATGTGAAAGGCAAACAGAGATTTGATCCGGGTGAAAACTCATCAAGGAAAATGTCATGGTATGATCAAGCAAGAAGAGACATGGAAGAAGAAGAAGCAGAAACAGCTCAACTTGAAGCCCTCATTGCAAAGAGACTGCCAAGAGGATCCGGTAAGTATGAAGGAAAACTACCCTTTAAGTGTTTCAACTGCAATAAGATTGGTCATTTTGCCTCAAGATGTCCGGAGAGATCTGCAAGATCTAATACTCACAGACAAAGGTTTCAAAAGAATTGCTATTATGTTCATGAAGAAGATGACAATGAAGGAGTAACAGATGATGAATCAGAACCAGGAAGCAAATCCGGAAATGAGTGGGTGTTTATAGCCATCAAGGAAGAAGATTCCATGCTCTCTGAATCTGTCAATCACAAAGTTGTTGAAAAAGCCTTGGCTGCTCAAGTGGAAGAAAAGGATGATTGGGTTATTGACAGTGGATGTTCTCACCATATGACTGGTGACAAGAATAAGTTCTTAGACTTGGAAAGATATGAAGGAGGAATGGTAAAGTTTGGTGACAATTCTGCTGGCAGAATCAGAGGTAGGGGAACTATTTCCTTTGATGGTAAGAGCAAAACAGGAAATGTACTGTATGTTGAAGGATTGAAGCACAATCTTCTCAGTGTTGGTCAGTTAGTGGACAAAGGCTATGATCTCCGGTTCAAGAATGGAAAATGCAGAATCTTTACAAGCTCCGGAACTGAAATTGCATCCGGTACTCAGACAAGAGGTAACATCTTTCATCTGGTTGGTTCAAATAAAAGTTGTTTGTTTGTTCAAATTGATCAGAGTTGGTTATGGCATAGAAGAATGTGTCATGTAAATTTTGATAACATCATCAAAATAAGCAATACTCAGGCTATGAGAGATCTTCCAAAGTTGATAAAACCTACAAATAGTGTGTGTAAAGAATGTCAGTTAGGCAAACAAAGCAGAGTCTCTTTTAAAAGCAAAGATCAGTCTTCTACCGGATTGTTGGAATTAGTACATACTGATCTATGTGGACCAACAAGAATCAAGAGTCTGCAAGGTGATAGATATTTCATGTTGTTAATAGATGATCATTCCCGGATGATGTGGGTTACCTTTCTAAAAGAAAAATCAGAAGCTTTTGAGAAGTTCAAAATCTTCAAAGCTATGGTGGAGAATCAAACTGGATTGAAACTAAAGTGTCTAAGGTCTGATAGAGGTGGTGAATTTACATCTGGTGAATTCATTGACTTTTGTGAGAAACAGGGTATAAGGAGACAGTTGTCTGCTCCTAAGACTCCACAGCAGAATGGAGTAGTTGAGAGAAAGAACCGGACCATCCAGGAAGCTGCTAGGACAATGATGTTGGAAGCAAATGTTCCTCAAATGTTTTGGAAAGAAGCTATCAGCACTGCAATCTACACTCTCAATCGAGTTCAAATCAGAAACAACACCGGTAAGACCCCCTATGAACTCTGGTTTGGCATCACTCCTACTGTGAAATATTTCAGAGTATTTGGTAGCAAGTGTTATATTAAAAGAGATGAAGATCTAGGAAAGTTTGATGCTAGAAGTGATGAAGGAATTTTCTTGGGCTACTCCACTCAAAGCAAAGCATACCGGTGTTACAATAAGAGATTGAGGAAGATGATAGAAAGCACCAATGTGAAGGTTGATGAAGGAATTGAGAAGCCTTCAAGATTTTATGAGTTTGATGAAGATGACCAAGACAGTGTTCAAGGACCTCAATCCTCTCCAGTGAGACAGAGTCAGCCTGATCCGGTAAATCAGGAAGAAGAGTTAGATTTG
Source organism: Cunninghamia lanceolata (assembly GCA_027924645.1). Lineage (NCBI taxonomy): Eukaryota > Viridiplantae > Streptophyta > Pinopsida > Cupressales > Cupressaceae > Cunninghamia > Cunninghamia lanceolata. The sequence goes on along the minus strand of BSBN01001670.1, from coordinate 346,661 downwards.
AATGAGGTTGATCAAAAAACAACAGTGCTGGATACTCCCAAAATTCCAAGGTATGTAAGACTGAATCACTCTGAAGATCAGATCATAGGTGACAGAAGCAAAGGTGTACAAACTAGAAGGAATATTGCTCAAGATCAGAATGAATGTTGTCTGATTTCAAAGATTGAACCTAAAACAATAAATGAAGCCTGCAATGATGAAAACTGGACCAAAGCAATGGAAGATGAACTGATGCAAATTGAGAAAAATCATACTTGGGATCTTGTTCCCAGACCTAGAGACAGGAATGTAATTGGAACCAAGTGGGTCTTCCGGAACAAACTAAATGAAGCTGGTGAAGTAATCAGAAACAAAGCTAGATTGGTCTGCAAAGGCTACTCTCAAATAGAAGGAATTGACTTTGAAGAGACTTTTGCTCCGGTAGCAAGAATTGAAGCAGTCAGATTACTTCTTGCATTTGCTGCCTTCAAAGACTTCAAGGTATATCAGATGGATGTCAAGTCTGCCTTCCTAAATGGTGATCTGGAAGAAGAAGTCTACATTGAACAACCGGATGGATTTCAATTGTCTGATAATAATGATATGGTCTGCAAGTTGAAGAAAGCTTTGTATGGATTGAAGCAAGCCCCAAGAGCATGGTATGAAAGGTTGGATAAGCATCTTGTGCAGATTGGATTCAACAAAGGTACTGCTGACAGTAACTTATATTTCAAAATTGATCATGAAAACATTCTAATTGTTGAAGTGTTTGTGGATGATATCATTTTTGGAGGAAGAGATAGTATGTGCAAAACTTTTGCAAATCAGATGAAAAGTGAGTTTGAAATGTCTATGCTTGGTGAAATGAATTTCTTCTTAGGTTTGCAAATTACTCAAACAAAAGAAGGGATCTTCATCTCTCAGACCAAATATGTGAAAGAATTGTTAAAGAAATTTGGTATGGAAGACTCAAAGCCTATGAACACTCCTATGGCAACCGGATGTAAGTTAAGCAAAAATGATGATTCTCCAAAGGCAGATCAGACAAAGTATAGATCAATGATTGGTGGATTGTTGTATCTCACTCAAACTAGACTAGATATAATGCAGGCTGTTGGTCTTGTGGCAAGATTCCAGGCTGATCCTAGAGAATCTCATGTTATGGCAATCAAAAGAATTTTTAGATACTTGAAAGGAACAGTTGAGTATGGTCTTTGGTATCCTAGAGATCCGGATTTCTCTCTTCATGCTTACACAGATGCAGATTGGGCAGGAGATGTGGATGACCGGAAGAGCACTAGTGGTGGAGCATTCTTTTTGGGGAAGAGATTAGTTTCTTGGCTAAGCAAGAAACAAGATGCAATATCTCTGTCCACAACTGAAGCAGAATACATTGCAGCAGCAGGTAGTTGCACTCAAATCTTGTGGATGAAGCAGATGCTAAGAGACATCAAAGTTGAATATGAGGAGCCTATCACAATTTTCTGTGATAATTCAAGTGCAATTAATATTTCCAAGAATCCGGTACTGCATTCTAAGACTAAGCACATATCTATCAAATTTCACTTTTTGAGAGAACAAGTAAACAAGGAAGAAGTCAGATTGGAGTATGTTCCCTCCAAGGATCAGATTGCAGATATCTTTACAAAACCCCTTCCCAAGGATTCCTTTGAATATCTCCGGGAGAACTTAGGGGTCATGGCCCCTCCGGTAATGAACTAAGATGCACTGTTGTGCATCAGTCCGGTGGCTATCACAGTCATATCTTGTGATCCGGACTAATGGGGAGCTGCAACTAAGGGGGAGCAGCTGGTATGATTCTGATGTATAAGAATTTCAAGTATGAGCCCTTTGCCATTGATGTCAAAGGGGGAGAGAAAACATGTGAAAAACAAGTGGTTGATGATCAAAGGGGGAGCAGCAAAGGAAGAGAAGACATATGAAAAGTTGAAGTTCTTGTCTTAATGGCTTTTCACATCATATGTTGCCATCAATGACAAAGGGGGAGATTGTTGCAAGTATGAGGTTATCCAGTGTTGTCATTGATGTCAACATACTCATATTGCATTGACAAGAAGGATTTGATGAGCCGTGTGCTGAGGATATTGAGAAAATTAGTCTCAGTCAGGAACAATGAAGAACAGTGATAAACGTACTGTATAGGATGAGAACCGGAGAATGCGGATTAAAGGGTTAGTAGATATGAGTCTTGAGATGCTACAGTTAAGATTTTAGAGGTCCACATGAAGATCTGAAGGAGTTGTGGCTGCCGGTATAGAACCGGGTCCGGCAAGTATCCGGAGGTGACAGAGGATCACAAAAGGGTCCGGTGAGGTCCGGAATTGTATTATCCTAATCTGCGGATTGGAAGGAGTGTTTGGGATGTCCTTGTGATGTATCATCCTGATTTGTGTATGATTTGGAGGTCTGGAAGTACCTCTTGCATTGTGACAGTGGCGACAGACTGTGTTCTTGAAGTTCTGGATGAGGAAGACAAGTGATCCCAGTAAGCAGAGGAAGTGCAGAAGTATCCGGACATTCAAACAGGCTTGTAAAGGTTCTAGGATCATGTTTAGGTTGTGTTGTTGGTCCGCATTGATGGTAGAGCCCGGAATTGAAGTTATTCTTCCGGATGAAGTTCCTGCTCTGTGTAGCCGACCGGATGAGTTGTTCATCCTGCGAATGTTCTTGTGATGGCCGACCGGATGTGTTATTCATCTTGCGGATACTCCTATGGTTGTTTGCCGACTTAGATGTTTGTTCCTAAGTTGATGTCTTGTATAAATAACGATTTGTGAGTTCATTTCGTGGTGAGGAGTGAGGATGAGTATGGTATAGCGAAGAAACGTGCGAAAGGCAGAGCAGAGATTGTTGCGCTTAATTGGAACTGATCCGGACATGGTAGAGATGTCATTCTCCAGTTCAAGACTGTGATTTTCATCACTTTGTAGATAGTGTGTCTCCTTGTAGGCAGTGGGCCTCTTTGTGAGCAGTGTGCTCGGGCAGTGAGCCCTTATTGGCATGTGCCATTCATTTTTCCTTATTCTTCTAACAGAGAATAATTCTTGGGTTAATCACCCCGTGGTTTTTCCCTTAACCGGGTTTTCCACGTCAAAATCTTGGTGTTCAATGTGTTGATGCTTATCTGCTCTTGTGTTTATGTATTATGCTTCCATGGATGATTATTTGATATGCTGCTAACTAACAACAGTGAGTTAAGTGTTTGAATAAGAAGAAGTTTTATACAACTGATTCACCCCCCCCCTCTCAGTTGTATGCCCTAGATCCAACAAGTCATACAAAAACATGCTGTCCACTATTGTATTAGGAGTGGAATGAGAGTTTTTTGGTTAGTTTCATGCCTATCATAAGTCAGTATATGTTGATTTGTGTTGTTGATCATGTTGGTAGAGGTGTGGGTAGGAAGTTGTGAGTCAAACCAAGGTGGTTGTGTAGAAAGGTGGGATTGAGTAGTAACTCTCCAAGGTAAGAGTTGGACAGCCTGTGAGGAGGACACTAGATAGTTGTCCGAGGCTAGATAAATCTCTGTATTAGCCTTGTGTAGGCTTTATTTTCACAAACACCATGGTAAACCTTGTAGAAGGAAGTTAAGTTCATTGAGTGAACTACAACCTTTCTACCTTCCTCTGCATCATATTGGTATCAGAGCCAATATTCTGATTGAAGAAAGTTTATGTTAGAAGAGGAAATTGAAATAGAGGCTAGTACAATGTCTCCCAAGACAATGAGCCAAGATGCCATCAAGAAGTTGGTGGAAGAGATGGTTGAAGCAAGACTTCAAGAAGCAAAACTGCAGGAAGAGAAGAAGTCGAAGGGCAAGACCAAAGAAGAAGGAAGTTCTTCAGACACAAATGAAGAAACAGAGGCAGAAGAGGATCCTCAAGAGTAGGATATGTCTGCAGATCAGAAAGCCTTCTTGAATGCACTTAAGGGTGCTCATGGAGATAGTGGTGATCCCAAGATGGAGGTGCCTACCTTCCATGGCAAGTTGGATGGAGATGTCCTCACCGACTAGATAGAAGCTATGTGCAACTTCTTTGATTACAAGGAGTTCAATGATAGCAAAAAGGTCAAGTTTGCCAAGACAAGGCTAAGAGGTTCTGCACTTGTATGGTGGAACTATATGCAAGGTGAGAGGTAGAAGATTGGGAAAAGTCCCATCACTAAATGGAGCAGAATGGTGGCTATGCCTAGAAGCAAGTTCATGCCACCTAACTATGAGATTCAAATCATAAGGAGATTTCAGAATTTGAGGCAAAAAGATATGGATGTGGCTGCCTACACAGAAGAATTTCATAGACTCAGTATGAGGGCCAATCATAATGAAGATGAAAAAGGGATGGTGGCTAGGTACCTGAATGGACTAAAATACAATCTGCAAGATGAGATAAGTTTGGTGTTACCAAAGATAGTGGATGAATGTTTCCTGTTGGCCTCCAGAGCTGAGGAAAAGCTGAGAAGGAAGGGTGACCAAAGTGCCAGAGGTAGAGGTGGCAGAAATCAAAGAGGTAGAGGCAATTTTGGCCGTGGACAGTTCAACAAAACTGAAAATAACAGCCAGCAAGAAACACAATCAGCAACAGAGCATAGAGGAGGTTTCAGAGGTGGTAGAAATCATAATGGTAGAGGCAGAAATGGTGGAGGTGGTAGAGGACTAGGAGTCTTCACTGGAAGATGTTATGGCTGCAACCAAGTTGACCATACAATGAACAAATGTCCAGGGAAAGCTAGCAACTCTCATGACAGTGGGAAGAGAAATCAGTTAGTGAAAGATGATAACTATGAAAGTGTGAATTCACCAATGGGAAGTGTTGCACCTGTTTTAGATGGAGAGAGTATGATGATAAAAAGATGTATGTTGAAGATGCCATTGAAGCAAGAACCCCCTCAGAGAAAGAATCTTTTCAGAACCCAAGGCCTAGCCTATGGGAAACTTTGCAAAGTCATAGTGGATTCAGGGTCTACTAAGAATGTGGTATCCACTAAGATGGTTGAGAAGTGCAAGTTGAAGAGGCTGCCTCATATCAGTTCTCACAAGATTTCTTGGTTGAACAAGAACCAAAGTTTCATGGTGGAGGAACAAGGTTGGGTTGAATTTGCAATTGGTGACTACAAGGACAAAATGTTGTGTGAAATCATTCCTATGGATGCATGTCACCTGCTTCTTGGTCGTCCATGGCAGTATGATGTTAAAGCTCAGCATGATGGTGAGAAGAACACTTATGTCATCACCAAGAATGGAAGGCCATTCAAAATGGATCCTTTGTTGGAGCAGCCTAGGGGAATGGAAAATAATAGCAATTTCATGTTGGTAAATGGAAATGAGTTCTTAAACATTTTGAAGGAGAATGACAACCAGGGGTATGCCTTGGTCATGAAGCCCAAGAGTGGATCAGATCAGCAAGATCAAAAATAGAAGGAGATTCCATTGGAAGTACAACAACTTCTAGATAAGTATCAAGACCTTGTGGTAGAGGAAGTTCCCAACTCCTTACCACCCATGAGGAATATTAGTCATCAAATTGACTTAATACCTGGTGCTACATTGCCTAACAAGGCTACATATAAACTGACACCGCAACAAAATGAAGAGGTGGTAAGGCAAATTCAAGATCTCCTAGAGAAAGGGCTGATTATGAAGAGTCTAAGTCCTTGTGCAATTCCAAGTGTACTTGCTCCTAAGAAGGATGGAAAGTGGAGGCTATGCACAAATTCCAGGGCCATAAACAAGATCACCATAAGATACAGATTTCCAATGCCAAGGATTGAAGATCTCTTGGATTACCTGGGAGGATCATGCTATTACTCAAAGATTGATTTGAAATCTGGATATCATCAAATCCGGATCAGACAAGGAGATGAATGGAAGACCGCTTTCAAGACCAATGAAGGTCTTTATGGATGGCTTATTATGCCATTTGGTCTTAGCAATGCACCAAGTACATTTATGCACCTGATGAATGAGGTATTAGTTGAATTCATTGGTAAATTTGTTATTGTTTATCTTGATGACATACTAATCTTCAGTAGGACAAGAGAAGACCATGTGAAGCATGTTGGACAGGTGTTGGCGAAGCTGCATGAGCACAAGTTGATGATCAACTTAGACAAATGTGAGTTCATGAAAACTGAACTTGTATACCTAGGATTTATCATTTCTAATAGCTGTTTAAAGATGGATCCCTCTAAGGTTGAGGCTATTATCAGTTGGCCTACCCCAAAAATAGTGGGAGATGTGAGAAGTTTCCATGGATTGGCAACTTTCTATAGGAAGTTTATCAGAGGTTTCAGTCACATTAGTGCTCCCATCCTCAACACCATCAAGGGTGGAGTCAAATGTAGATTCCAGTGGACGAAGGAAGCTGATGATAGTTTTGAGTTGTTGAAAACAAAGGTGGCTGAGTTACCTACCTTAGTACTCCCTGATTTTGATAAGGTATTTGTTGTTGAGTGTGATGCAAGTCAGCAAGCTATTGGTGCTATTCTTAGCCAGGAAGGACATCTAGTGGCATTCTTTTCAGAAAAGTTGAATGAAGCCAAGCAAAGGTATTCTACCTATGACTTAGAACTCTATGCAATGGTGCAAGCTCTTAAGAAATGGAGACATCATTTGCTGCCCAAGGAGTTTATTGTGTTTACTGACAATCATGCTTTAAGCTTTCTTAACAGTCAAGAAAAATTGAACCATAGACATGTTAAATGGATGGAACAGCTACAAGTTTATACCTTCACAATTAAGCACAAAAGAGGTGTCTCTAATAAGGTGGCTGATGCATTGAGTAGGAGGTTGCTTCTTGTTCATGAAATTCAGTTAGAAAGCATGGGTATTGACTGTTTAAAAGAGCTGTATAAAGAAGATTCTGATTTCAAAGAAGCTTATGATGTTTGTGTGAACTTGGCTAACACATTCCATGGAGAGTATGCAGATTTTGTTTTGCAGGAAGGCCTCTTGTTTAAGGACAATTTGCTGTGTGTCCCTAAGTGCTCTATGCGAGACAACATCATCAAGGAGAAGCATAATGGTTCTTTAGGAGGACATTTTGGCTTGGACAAGACACTAGAACAAGTCACAAGGTTCTACTTTTGGCCAAAGGTACAATCAGATGTGAGAAAATATGTAGCTAGTTGTGCAATCTGTCAGAGAGCCAAAGGGGTGTCTTCAAATGCAGGTCTATACCAGCCCCTTCCCATTCCCAATAGACCTTGGGAAAGTATCAGCATAAATTTTGTGCTTGGGTTACCTAGGACAGCCAGAGGGGTGGATAGTGTGTTTGTCATTGTTGATAGGTTCAGCAAGATGGCTCATTTTGTGCCATGTAAATGAACAAATGATGCATCTCATGTTGCAGGTCTATTTTTCAAAGAAGTAGTAAGGATACATGGTTTACCATTGTCCATTGTAACTGACAGATATTCTAATTTTGTAGGTCACTTCTAGAGGACCTTGTGGAAGAAGCTGGGCACATAGTTGTCCTTTTCATCAGCCTACCATCCACAAACTAATGGTCAGACTGAGGTGGTTAATAGATCACTTGGAAACCTTCTCAGGTGCCTTACAAAGCAGCATGGCTTGGCATGGGACTTGGTTATCAGTCAGGCTAAATATGCCTACAATGATTCAAGGAATAGGAGCACTGGTAAAAGTCCTTTCGAGATAGTTTATGGCTTTCATCCAAGAGGGCCACTTGAGCTAAAGGATCTCCAAGGTTGGGATAGAAGGAGTGCACTTGGTGAAGAGTTTGCTGCCTCCATGAAAATAGTTCATGATCAAGTCAAGTTGCAACTAGAAAAATCAGTCACAAAGTACAAAGAAAAGGCAGATTTGAAGAAAAGAGAAGTATAGTTCAAAGTTGGTGACTTAGTCATGGCATATCTGAGGAAAGAGAGGTTGCCAAAGGGTCAGCCAACTGAACTCCTGATGAAGAAGATTGGGCCATGCAGGATAGTGAACAAATTCGGTCCAAATGCATATGAGATTGAGCTACCAGATGGCCTGGGTATCTCTCTAATTTTCAATGTTTGTGATCTTTTTCCTTTCAGACCTCCATTACCTGATGAAAGTGGATCAGATGTGGTGACTGAAGATGCTAATTGGATCAAGGATTTGCCTCCAAGCAAACCTTTACAGTTGGAGTGCATTTTGGATTCCAAAGTTATCAAGAAGACTCGAAGAGGAGTCTATAAGGACCACTTGGTGAAATGGAAGGATCTTCCTGATTTAGAGGCCACCTGGATGACTGCAGTAGATATTCTAAAGCATGGCATGACACTTCAATAATTGGCAACTCAAGGGACTTGAGTTTTTCCCACAGGAGGAGTATGGTGCAGGAGCTTCAATTTACATTTCTTTTTCAAATATAATATTTTGTGACCTTGTTAATTTTGGTTTTTTTCCTAAGGCTTTGAAAGCCATTTCTTGTTTTGTAATAAAGACTTAGTCATTTGTTTGACTAGACTAATTTGGAGTTATCTTAGACCTATTTTCTAGGAGGTTTTCACTTTAGAAAGTTGTTTTTATGACAAACTGCATTTTCCATCGATTTACTACCTTCATAGGTAGTTGTACGGACATAATAGGAAGTACAAGAGTTGGGGAAACTTCCTATAAACTTGAATCTGTATAAACATGCCAAAAATATAGAAGGAAAGAGTTTTTATGAAGAGAAAACTGTGTTTTTCTATTTTTTTCTGTGAAAACAGTCTTTGTACGGCCAAGTACAGATTGCTAAGGAAGTGAATTTTTTAAAATGCTTTAGATCTTGGACGTGGCTCTCATTTGCAAGTAATTTTGGTCTTTGAAACATTTGGTGGTGTTAGTTTCATCTCTTTTTGTAAATACTGGGTTAAACCCTCTTTGCCTAGGGTTTTGAGGTAAAACGGAGTTCTTTTCCTCTATCTTCTGAAGGTGAATAGTCATCTTTTGATGGGATGGAGGAAATTATAGTAGTTTTCATGTTTTTGATGTTTGATAGGTTGTCCTCCTTCTTTCATAGTGGTTGGTATGTCTCTATCTAGTCAAAATAGTGACTAGTTAGTGAAGAAAAGGCATTAGACAGCAAGTGTAGAAGAAAACAGTCATAAGGTTGATAAAATGGAGTGGTTCTTTATCTTTTAGGAGGGATATAGACCTGCAAAAGAGTCCTACACTCCAGACAAGGGACCCTTAATGCACCTCTTTCCCATTATCTTAAACCAGACAATCCTTAGAAGGCAAATAACAATTGTTGACAGAAAAAATAGTTTGCTGTCATGCACGTGGGTATAGTACGGTCTAAAGGTTTGATGGATGGTAAACACCTTAATTTGGTATTTGGTTCATGCACCAAGCAATGAAGGTCATAGGAGGTTTGTGAATGACTAACATGGTGTTAAATGTCTCCTTGTTTGCAAAAATAACCTAATTTCTAACATTGTTTCATTGAAGACATTCAAACAGTCGTACTTCTTCTGTCAGAGCAGTACTGTGGTGGGGTGTCAATTCAGTGGAACCTGTCTTTGTGAATACATGTGATGTTTTGATCTTTGTTGGGAAGGAGTGGTTGTAGATTGAGTCTTCTCAAAGGCTACAAGAAGAAGTGGTCACTTTAAAACTGTCATAGGATAGTCAACCTCCTATTTGCTGTCCTCTACCCTTTAAACACAATGTGGGCCTGCACATAAGTAGTTGGTTGTTTTCTCACATCCAATGTTGAGTATGCATTAAGCATTAAGGGTCACTTGAAGTCTTGGAAGGGTGTTGAAGGCTTAAGTCCTTGTTTATGCTACAAGAGAAGGGCTTCCTCTTTAACTCTGTCAAAAGATAGTCATTTGGTAAATAGTCCTATATAATTTATGGTTTTTTTGATAGAAAAAATCTTGTTAGTGCTGTCCTCAGTAAATATATGTGAAGATTATGGTGGGTAGGGAAATCAACAGTAGTTTTTTTCAGAAAGGTACATGATAGAAGCTTCCTTGTCACTGTCAAAAGATAGTCATATAGAAACTTGCTACCCACTGTTATATTAGGAGTGGAATGAGATTTTTTTGGTCAGTTTCATGCCTGTCATAAGTCAGTATATGTTGATTTGTGTTGTTGATCATGTTGGTAGAGGTGTGGTTAGGAAGTTGTGAGTCAAACCAAGGTGGTTGTGTAGAAAGGTGGGATTGAGTAGTAACTCTCCAAGGTAAGAGTTGGACAGCCTGTGAGGAGGACACTAGATAGTGGTCCTAGGCTAGATAAATCTCTGTATTAGCCTTGTGTAGGCTTTATTTTCACAAACACCATGGTAAACCTTGTAGAAGGAAGCTAAGTTCATTGAGTGAACTACAACCTTTGTACCTTCCTCTGTATCACTGTGGACATGGAGTCTGTTGGTTTGGAGGAGTCAGAGGAGGGTTTTAGCATTGCCAAGCTCCCACCTTTTGTTGCCTCTGGCAGTGCACCGTTTGGTTTTGGGCATCAGAGCCTGAGACTACCTACAAACCCTTCCGAGGGCTCTGCAAAGGTGTTTGTGATGGGGTCTAGGTCGTCTGAATTAGGGGAATCTGGGGTTGGTGATAACCCTATGGAATTGTAGTAGGGTTTGGCTTCAGCAGAGTTGGGAGCTACCGAGGTTGCTAATGGCGTTGCCTTGGAGGCTGTGATTCGTGAGCTGGTTAACTTGCTAGAGACTGTAGATGACATAATTGCTGCCAAATCTATGCAAGATGGTGATTCTGTGAGGTGCTTACAGGAGAATCCCAACAAGGAATTCAAGAGCAAGGAGTTGCTGGAGAGTGCAATGGAGGTCCTTGTGAGTAATAAAAAGTAGAGGAGTCTCTCCCTTCTCAAATGCAAGATTTGCAAATTGACGGTTCCCCTAAAGAAGACAATAATAATTATGGGGGAGCAGAAAATTTTAAACAAGACTCTTCTAAGGTGAGACAAAGTGTGTCTAGAACTATTTGCAGATCTAAAAGATCTTAAGTGTTAGGGACTTCCAGTTAGCTCCAGTTCGGTTAGGCCGTTGGGATTCGATTATTGCAGACAATCTAGGGTCGATCTTGAGCTATAAATATGTAACATTGGTAATAGATCGAGAGGCAGATTCATTCAGAGATAGTTTTTCTATAGATTTTTCTGTCAGAGATTTACTAGAAGTTTGAGACTTTCTGCTGTGACCAGCGAATATCATTTGCCTTTATTTTGGTTGTTCTCAATTCAGATGGTTGATGTAACTGTGCATGTATCTATGCCTCTTATATTGCTGGAAAATTAATGAGAAAGATAGAGTTCTGTGCCTTGGTTGATATTTTCTGTGTCATTGTAAATTGTCTATTTGTGAGCCTTTCAATTTATTCATTATATTTGTTTATGTTAATCATGCAACATTTTCTCTTTAACGTAACTAAATCTTGAGAATAGCTTCATTGTGCTTAAGTTGAGAGAGATACTTTATTCAGGTGCATCACCATAGATAGATTTGCTTTAACTGTATCTTTAATTTTGTTAATTTCTACTCTTTTTCCCAAAACCCCCATTGAAGAACAGAAGAGCCAGCTTCCTTAAAACCTGGAGGTTGTTTCTGAGAAGCATTCCCACGTCTCAGAACTTCCCATGTTGCTACTAGATTACACCCACAGATTTATGCATCAACAAAAACCATGGCCTGGTATAGTTTCAAGTGAATGCTTCCAGTAAGGTAAAGACCCAAACATATGAATCTCGCAACCCTGTATAGTGTTAGAGAAGGGTTTTTATTTTTACAATTTTTGAAAATGGAAAAGCAATATAGTTTCATCACCTTTTACTTTTAGAAAATGGAGAAAAACCTAGTTTGTGCCATCAAAATTTGTCACTTGAGAAGGCTTTCCTCTCTTCATACATAGAAATTCACTTGGGTTTGAATAGAATGATAAATGTAGAGGAAAATGAAGAGGTTTGAACTCATGAAAGAGAAAGGATGCTAAAAAGTAAGAGAAATGAAAGTATTTGGCCGTGGCACATAAAATATATGGAGAACAAAGTGCCATCAAGATATAATCTATTCATGATCAAAGAGATAATGCCAAACATAGGACAAAGATGAGTGTATATCATGTTGAGTGAAACATACAAAACATAGCAACAACTTTACATAAGGAAAGCTTTCTGGAGCTCAAATCGAGCATCATATCAATAGAAAATGAATATAGAGCTCGAAGGGTGAAAAAAACACTCACTGTTACTATAGAGAAATGCATTCAAACTCTTACCATAAAGCTTTAGAGATACAACAAATGGTGTCCTTGAATATAGAGAAGAGAGCAACAAAAGATAAACAAAGTGAAATACATTAGAAGATGGTCTTGGCCACAGCTAATAGAGCCAAATAAAGCTTCAAAATGTAGAGCTATATTATGTTTTGTGAAAGAAAAGAACTTACCTTGTCTCTTCCTATGAAAAATCAACAAGGAAGATTCTAGAGAATAGCAATGATGGTGAAGAATCAAGCTCAAGGGATCAAACCCTAGCTCATCATGGTGGTGGCTCAGAAGAACTCTTGTCATAAAAAGTCAAAATTGCACATGAGCCCAATAATTTAGGGCTTCAAGTGTTTTGTTTTAGTGTTCCATATTGCCCTAAGTTGATGTGATATTTTTATCACATTGATTTAAAAAATTAGAAGCCTCAACTAATACCTTCAGGGTATCATTTATCCCCTATGCATGTTTCATTGTCTAGGCTTTATGCCTTAAGTCCCTTTGCCACATATGCCTAATATGCCTTAGGATTTTTTGCAAAACAAATGGAGGACAAACCTTAGGCATTCTTTTTTAATTCAAACATTCAAGTATGCCTTCAAACTTTTATGATTTTTATAGAAAATCAAATGCCCAAAATCATACTTGGCTAAATAATCATATAAGCCTTGTATTATTTTTTTTGTAAAGAGTCAAATCAAGACAAATTAGGAGATAAAACTGTAAAATCTATTGTGAAACATTATTAAAGCAATGCTTTTAAAAATTTCTTGAATAGTTGTTATTAAATGTAGTTAAAGCAGAGTGAATATAGAACAAATCTTTCCATTCTAGATTTGCTTTCTTCTGGGTGAAATTAAGCAAAATATGGACAACATGGAGCTTTTATTAATCAGCTAAAGCCTGAGTTTTAGGTGTTTTTGGTGGGACCACTTTGGAGAGCATTGTGACAGCTTTTACACTTAATTTGGACCAGTTTTGGCTACTTTTTTGGAGGCTTTTTCTTGGAGATCAAAAATAGATCAAGATGGCTGTTTGTGAGTGAGATCATTGGAATAAGTAAAAATTCTCATAAAGAATCATTAAGTTTTAGGATTTCATTTTCACCTATCTTTTTAACCCTTTCCTTAGTAAGTCATTTAGATTAGGTGAAGTTACCAAGGGAACCAACTCACTCTAGACGTTCACTCCAAGTTGTAGGCAACCCACAGGCCTAGGCATGTTCCCATGTGTCAATAGGTAGCTAAGTTGATAGCTTAGCAATTGGGTACATACTTTGTTGATAACAGATTTTGGCATTACCCAGTGGGACTCTAAAATTTGCTTTAAGAGAAGTTTTCCAAGTTTTAAAGGTGATGTTCTGGTACATGCAGCAATGTTTCTAGCCTTTGGAGGCTTCAAGATATACCTAGCGACTCCATTTTTTTAGTTTTGCATGCAGATCTAGTGAAACCATCTTATGAAAAGAGTACAAACTAGATCTAGTCCTGCTCTGTTTGATTATTTGTAATTATCTCCACCAAGGAGGGGTCGGACAGCAAGTAGAATTTTTTATTCATCGAAGAGGTCAAGATCTACACCTCTGAGACTCAATCTTCCAACTCTAGTATAGAGAAGTAAGAGTCATGTGCTAATAGTACAAATACCAATGATTCCTAGAAATTTTGCATTTACACCTTTCAATGGGGGCAACCCATTAAATATTTCTTAGCATGATGACATTCTAGTTGCAGCCCTCAAAAGTCTATCATTTTTTACTAGAGTGGATCATACCACTCTTATTGAGCATATCCAAGATGTGGAAACATTGTGCTCTATGCATAATATCACCTAGGAAAATGTAGCACTAAGGATTTTTACTACATCACTGAAAGGGAAAGCTTTCTAGTGGTTTAGAGGACTCACAATAGGCTCAATCATGTCATGGGATGATTTGGGAGATGGTTTGCATCAACATTTTCAGGATAAGTTTGATCATTTGTTGTTATTGGAGCATCTGAGTACCATTAAAAGAGCTCCTCATGAGCACCTAGTATATTTTAACTACCATTTCCAGAGGACTTGGGATAAGATTCCCACAATGGTAAAGCCTACCCCACAACATGCATTTTTATTCTTTGTTAAGGCTTTAAATAGTGAAATATCTGTAATGATTTAGTCTATGGGAGGGTTTACTCTTCCTAATGCTTTGGAGATAGCTATTAGAGCAAAAAATTGCCTTATTCAAGCAGGAAAAGTAGCCCCAAGGCCACCTTTGCCCATTTTTCCTAAAATCCAACCACCTGTACCTATGGCTATACCTCCTTTAGCTATTGTCCCACCAGTTCTAGCAATAGAATATCAAGTTGGAGCTCAAGAAACTATTGTTCCAGCCCAATCCCAAGAGTTTCAAGAGATCAAGAGCATACTAAAAACCTTTGGGCATGAATCAGTGAGTATCAAAAAGCAAGTTGGACAAGAGCATAAGCCCTATCAAGTTCCATATTAGCAAAATAGGCCACCTTTTCAAGCTGATTCTCAAGGCCAAAGGAGAAATTTCAATCCTAGACCTTTCTAGTCCTATAATCCTAATACTTCTAGCTCTTCAAAAGAGCTCATGCCTGCTCAAAACAATATAGCACAAGAATGTGACTGGTGCTATCCATGTCACCAGCCTCATAACCAAGCTGCATGTACAAATGGTATGAGCAATTAGGCTCTTATGGTGTAGAAAAGTTATGGTGATTCAAAAGGTGTTGCGAGTGAAATTTTAGTTTAACAAGATAACTTTGATGTGGCTTTAATGAATTGGCAAGGCACTGAATTTTGTGGTGTAAGTTATCCCCAAGGTCAAAATCAGCTAAATGTACCAGTTTCAACTAGCACAAGAACAAAGAAGAGGGTTGTTGATTTAGATAAGCAAGATGGACATGTACAATAGAAGCCTGCTAAAGATAAATCTCAAGTTGTCCTTGCAACACAACAAAAGATGTAGATTCTGCAAAGAGGTCAAGTTGTATCTGGGAAGGATCAGCCTAAGGTGCAATTATAGCCTTTACAAAGGAAAAATGATGATGTTGCTATTAAAGGACAGTAAAAGGTGAGTCATGTTTCATTCAATGTTGTAGAACACCTTATGAAGGCTACAGTTAACATGTCGGTAATGGATGAATTACATATTCCTAGTTGAAAGAATCTTCTACAAGATGTTTTTGTTGAGTTTTCTATTTCTGATGGTACTAACCAAGAAAAAGCCAAAGTTGTACTTGCCAACAACCCAAAAATTAATAACAAGCAGTAACAAACTCAAGAGGTAAAGCCTCCTCCTTTTTATGTAAGTTTAATCATTGGGGATAAGCTTGTTTATTACTGCATGATAGATTTTGGGGCAAGCAGTTCTATAGTTCAACTAGATGGATCTTCGATTAAGACTACTGGGGTGATTAAAAATTTACCTCTTACCTTGCATGCCTATCCCAATTTTACAATCCATCAAGATGTTCATGTTATCGACCTACCACCTCATTTTTCCTTTTGCCTCTCTAGGGAGTTTACTTCCAGGTTGGGTGGGTTTTTATCTTCTGATTGGTCCTATCTATTTTTCAAAACAAGGTATGGTATGAAAGTAACCATAAAATCTAAGCCTCTAGCCAAGGATCATATTGAACTATATGTCCCTAGCCCTATAAATACTAACCTCTACATCACCCATGGGAAGGAGGATCAATCCGTGACCCTAGACCCCAACACACCTATTGAGGATGTAAATCTAGATGAGTGGGCAGTCAAGGATCATGAAGATCACCTTTTCTGTCAAACTGATGAGGTAGGATTAGGCATTTATATGATTCATGAGCCTAATGCATTAATTCCACATCTAGTCAAGGATCAAAGTTATCCTGAATGGAAAGAGAATCAGCTTTGGAAGCTGTATTTTGATGGTTGAAGAAGCAAAATGGGTGCAGGTGGAGGAGCCATGCTGGTTTCACCTGATGGAGATAAGTACTATTTGGCATTAAAGTTTTTCTTTAGCTATACAAATAATATAGTTGAATATGAGGCACTTAACCATGGCCTAAAATGGGCCAGAAAGAAAGGTATCAAGTGCTTACAAGTTTATGGTGATTTTGAGTTAATTGTAAATCAAGTTAGAAATTTAAATGTTACCAAAAATGATTTTCTCAAGAAGTATAAGCATCGGGTTTGAGATCTAATAGAGGATTTTGATGCTTTAAATCTACGTTCTATTCCTCGAAATCAAAATAAATATGTAGATAAGCTTCCTACTATAGGATGTCAGTTTGACATTCTGACTGATATTCATAGTATAGATGTACAATAGTATGTAAAAGTGGTTGTAAGACCATTTGTACCAGATAACAATGTAAGCTGGCAAGTTTTTGATAGTGAAATGTTTTGCTAAACAAAGAACTAAAATGCGTGGTGGGGTTTCCTCTATTAAATCTAGCTTTCTATCCTCCAAGGAACCCCAGGCTAAAGCCATTAACACAAAGGGTAAAGGTGTGGCCAAGGTAGATCATTCGGAAAAGAATCTTGAGAAAAAAATTTAAGGACCCTCCAAAGAAAGCTATGTGCATGAAGTTAAGGAGGAGGAATATTGTGACCTCAGAACCTGAGCCCAAAATTGAGATTGTTAACATCGAGCCCCCCAATAAACCTCACCTCAGAAGTAAGAAGGAACCTAAAGTAAATGAGATCATTCAAACTATGTTCAAGGATACTTCCCAGCCTAGAGGTAGTAAAGGTAGAGGTAATATTGAGGATCAAAATGATAGGGTTAGCTTTTCTCTTGATATCTCTAGTATAGAGGAAGAAAGCCCAACCAAAGGAAAAAAGGAAATTAGTGACCAATATATCAACCAGAATGATAACCTTAAAGATCTTGAACCCCCTACCAAAAAGATGAAGGGAACCCTTATACACTTTCATGGGGATAACAAGAAGGATTGTATCTCTTGCAGCCATCTGGTGGAGAAGGTTGCCACCCTCTATTAGGCTCTTGACCTTCAAAATCAGGCTTTAAAATGGTAGTTGGCTCAACTTCACCATGCCAAGACAAAAATTCAACACCTTGAAGTCATTACTCAACTGGAAACTATAGAATGGCCCAAGGAGAGCAAGGATGAGTTGTGGGATCAAGTGGATAATTTGGCCAGAAAGTTTGAGAAGTGGGAAAAGATGGAAGATGAGATTGTGATGATAAAAGATAACCAGGAGAAGCTCAAGAAGAATGTGGCAGAGTTGGTGAACTTTAGTACAGAGACTGTGAAAAAATCTGCTACAACCCTTTATGTGCTTAAGGAAGAGCTGGAAAAACATAAATCCATGAGGGATGTTAGAACATGTAAGGAATCTTAGGATGTGCAAAATCAGAGCATGGTTGGCCCGACCAACAGGACTAGGGATAAGAACAAGAACAACAAAGGCAAGTAGGTCAGCTTGGAGATTGAGGTCACCTAGGGTAAGGAGATCAAGATTCAAGATATGCATGACTGGGACAAGGAGGAGAACATGTTTGAGGACAAGATGGAATTCCTTAATAGAGAATGGTAGGCTATTAGTAGCCTGAAATCTATGGCTAAGCTGCTATTAGTAGCCTGAAATCTATGGCTAAGCAGTAGCTTAGCCCGTTGTTGGTTCTTCTGGGTTTAGCTAGCTCTGCTGGCCCTTTTTGCTTGCTTTTCTATTTTTTCTTATTTTTCATTGTTTTACTTCTTGTGACACTTGTTCATCTCGCCTTTTTGGCTTATGTACATGGGTTTGAGCCCTTCTCAGTTACTTTTATCAAAACTATCGCATTTCTTTTTCACATTGCTCTTTCCCCCCTTTGACATCAATGACAAAGGACAAAATATTTGCATTTCTCATTGTCCTCATTTGACATTAATCATACTTTTTACCACTACTCTACTGCAACTTCCTTTCTTTTACTGCTCTACATACTCCCCTTAGGAACACACACCAAACTGCATCAATCAACAATCATTGCATAATGACAACTCTCACTCCTCCATACTACAACAACCAATAATTCCACTACCTAGTCTCCATGAGAGGTAGCCACCAACATCAGTCTAGATCAAGGAATGAATCTTGAGATCCACTAGACTGATGCATCTCCTTATGCATCTAGTTCAAAGAAGGAGGGGCAATAACCCCCAACTTCTCCTGAAGATACTCAAAAGTATCCTTAGGAAGAGCCTTAGTGAATATGTCAGTAACCTGATCCTTTGTAGACACATATCTAAGCTTCACTTCATTCTCTACAACCTTCTCTCTCAAAAAGTGATACCGGATTGAGATATGCTTTGTCCTTGAATGCATCACTAGATTCTTTGTGTTTAGGGTGAAAAAGTAGGTTTCTCTTAAACAAGGTTAAGTCCTATTCTTTCACCTAACTAAACATTAGGAAGACAAGAATCGAGCTTGGGATCAAGCTATTGATTACTTGTCTATTTCCTAATGCTAATTAGGTCTGATTAAGGTGTCTAACTAAGGTTTTATCAAGTGTCTTTATTCACTAGTCAAGTAAACCCTAATTAAACCTTATAACAAAAATTAACAAAATTCAAAAATGAAGTAGGCAAAATAGATTCTAGAAACACAAAGAATAAGGTTCAGAGATCATGCACACATAAATTGAGGGCTAACTAGACTAGGGCACTCGCTCATTAGTCCTGCAACTTTTCGTCCATGAAAATCTTCCACACCAGCTATACGGTGACCCCGAAGAGCTTCCAAATCTCAAAAATTTTCCCTAGTTGGACTACGGTGCCCACTCATTAGTCCTAAAAGTGTCGAGATCCAAAATTCTAAAATTCAATGACAACTATATTCATGATATCTATCTTCCTGTTGCTCCTTTTTGTCGTATCCTTTAAAACATGATCTGCACCTACAAAATGAGGAGAAAGATGCTGTGGCTATAATGGATCTTGCCTTAGTCAAGGCCCATTTTCAGTATTCCTACCTCAAGAATAGCCAGAGATAAAGATTTGCAGAAGTGTGTGTAAACCTAACAAAGTGTATGCAGAAATATCAAACCCTAGATGTATCAATCAAGGGAAGATAAATAACTTTCTTCAATTCAATAAACACATACAACTTCACCTCAAGGAGATGAAAACAAATGAAGACTTGTATGAACAAGAAGGCGAATCGGCAATGTTTATGAAGGTTCTCTAAGCTCGATGTTGGAGGCTTCAACCCTTCTCCCGATCATGCAAAAGGTGTACAAACCCTAGCAAGAGAAAGATAGTCTCAAGATCTTGATTCCTAATTTCCATCCATTGTCTCCATGATAGCAAAATCAAATCACTTTCAAGAGTTTCAACAAATCACTGATCTTCAATGGCAATTTCAGTAGAGTTTTGGCATAAATCTTGCATAAAGGTTGTGTGTGATGAAATGATTTTTAAATGTCTTTTTATATCTAACCTTAGGAAATTGAAATTTTGAAATAACGTCTCAATATCGTGTGAAAACAAAAATTTGAAAACAGAATCCCATGGTGTATGGTGAGAGTTGACACCTCGCTAAGATTCAAATTCCCAAAAATGGGGCAAGACTAGGGCATGAGCACTTGAGTCCATTCTCCCAAATTTCTGATCAGATCTGTATTTAGGGGGTCCTAGGGACCCATAATCCAAATTCTCTTTCTAGGTACCATCAATAGTCATCTAAAAAAATGAACATTTTACAACTAGAGACCAGCCAATCAGGGTTTTAAGAAGGCCAAAAATAAAGAGGTTCAAAGGTCACCAAAGGTGAGGAGATAAACCAAGAGAAATTGTACCATTCCATACAGGAGGATAATTTCTGATGTAACATTTAGCCACACTTTAGTGGCCATACGACACTAAGTGGATATGCAACTAAAAGAGAGTAAATACATCAATCATGAAAAGAATAACCAAAAGGATACTATAGGGGAAGAAAAATTGTTTTCACTAAGAAGGAAGAAGCCCCCAAGTCTACAATCCTGCAAGACCACAAAGTTAGGAATTGCAACCTACAAAAGAACACTTGTCATAAAATCAAAATCAAATCAACTTGCAACCACCGCTAATGAATTAGTACATAAACACTAAGGGGGTTGAGTGATGAGACATGATGAGGGAGGAAATCAAGGGAGATATATGCCCCCCTTGTTTCTGCTTGCTTAGTCCAAAAAGGAGAAACAAGGAGATATCAACATGCCTCAATTTTGAGGGAAACTTGATGAGAAATGTTTTATGAGGGTTGTTTGAAGAAACAACACATAAGCACAACACATTGGGTGAGATAGAGAGCGGAACTAGGATTCCAATGCAACAAACGACACAGAAATCTAAGTTTGACAGCTCAGGATAGAGGCTCAAGAGTGAAATAGATCAATATTGCACCTAGTTAGGGATAGGAATTCTCATCCAATTACTTTATGTAAAGGGAGTTTTTACTTAGCACTTACTCATTCTTGTGTCTTGTCATTGTTTAGAGGAGATAGAGAGAAGGAAAAGAGGAGGACAACCATGCCGAGATGATGCCCGTATCAGCCCCCACGACTAGAGATGGTCTAATCCCAAGTGGCAGAGAGGCATGTCAAGGCCAAGGTAGGGTCCTAATCATATGCTTCTATCATCTTTCTATTTTGTTTTACTTGTTTTTATCATATATCATGCCAAGGGAGGCATCATGGACAGGGGTCCCTAGTAGGGGCGCTCGGGTCCACCTAGGGCGCCAGAGTCTCACTGGGGCACCCTAGTCCCTCAGGGGTGCTAGTATCCCTCTGGGGTGCCCAGGTCTTCTTGGGGTGAGTCCACAGAGGATAAGGGCCCTAGGTATAGGCACTTGTTACTATTTTAGATAGTAGTTTTTGGTTTGATGATGAAATACTGATAATACCACTTGCTTTTTGACCTATAGGATGTCTCGGAGACACGAGAGCACACAAGCAGTCACCTGATAGCACTACTTTAAGAGAGTGCTAGTACCATGTCTAACACAAAGAGAGAGCACTTACAAGTGGTGGGCTTATGGTGGGTGTTTGATATGCTGACAATCAGATTTCATTGCAACATGTTGATGGCATTGATGTAGAGGTGGAATGTAAATACATCCACATTCCACTTGCCTATAGGAGAGATGACTATCACACTGGAGGATGTATACAAGATCCTGCAACTATCTATCTAAGGAGAGACAGTGAGGGTCATGAGACATTGTACAGTGGAGTATACTCGCAAGAGTCAGTTGTATTGTCTGGGTCACATAGTTTCATGGGCAGAGCGAGGACATATTTAGCTTCAACTTCTAGAGCAGGGATGTGGTGACATCCTATTGGTTCAAAGGATCATGATAGTCACTATTATACTAGCTATCACACTAGATGGATGAGGCAGTCACCTTCATGGGGTCTCGTTCACACCATTAGAGCGATGAAGGAGCACCAGACTGTATATGCATGGGGGAGCAGTATGCTTGCGCACCTCTATCATGACTTGGGATGGTATGTCCATTATGAGATACACAATCTAATGATCTACACTTTATTAAAGGTTTGGGCTTTTGAGCATATTAGGTGCAAATGATTGACAAGGTTTCCTATAGAGTCAGCATTCACCCATCCACGTGTTCATGACTATCCACTAGTCAGATGTTGGAGAAATGGTGATCTATTATACTGGAGAGTTGTCTTTGATAGATTGCAGCCTAGCAATATTATCTAGAGACCGTATTGTGGCTATATCTTATGGCCTGTCCAACTAAGATAGTTAGTGAGGATGCAGAAGGATTAGCTGATGGTCGGTTGCCTTGATCACATTGTGGTTTGGTTCTATTTTGATAGGGTGGCATGATAGTTCAGATAGGTACAAGATGTTCCTATAGTGTGTCTGAGCTATGTGCACACTATACACAATGCAGTTAGGGTGAACAATGCCCAACAACTAATAGTAGCAGATATACTTCTTAGTGATGATGATGGTCTTGGGGATGCAACACTAGTATCAAATATAGAGGATGTTGGTTGTACCCAAGCATATTAGACTTAGTGGTATATAGCTCAATCTGCTCCTATCTTTCCTCCCGGTCACCCTACAGGTGATGCTCAACCTTGGGCTGGTCACACTAGTGACACAGGGGTAGAGGATGATGTGTCTTACTTTGTAGGATACTACGATCTCAAGGAGGATGTGGATGATGATGATGATGAGGAGGAGGTTCCATCATAAGAGGTAGCCACTGACAAGGAGACTAACTCAAGATGAC
This sequence comes from Cunninghamia lanceolata, assembly GCA_027924645.1. Lineage (NCBI taxonomy): Eukaryota > Viridiplantae > Streptophyta > Pinopsida > Cupressales > Cupressaceae > Cunninghamia > Cunninghamia lanceolata. Next base: position 324,212 of record BSBN01001670.1, on the reverse strand, counting down.
GGTCTAGAGCTTGTGGTCCAGTCCCTACAGGTGTTGAGAGACCAAGTTAGAGTGTGAAGGGGGAGTGTAGTAGGTCTGTGTCCCCAGCTATAGATTAGACTACAGAGCTTGTGACACCTTCGGTGATTTAAGAACCATCCTGGCAAGATGGAGATATAGGTTAACTTGGTTTCATTAGTTTGATGATATTTATGTTTCTTATTTATGATGGTTATGCAAAAGTCTAATATATCCATCTTATTTCTATTTTACAGTTGGGACTGACACTTGGCAAGACTTTGTGAGTCATGTCATTATGGACATAGTACCTTTAGATGTATTTGAGTAGTGGGTGCGGGCTGGGTATTCACCATGGCCATCCGCTGGGCAACATGTGGATATATTTATGTCTTTTGTCAAATATAGGACAGCTATAGAGGGCATTCCAGAGTAGTCTACATAGGAGAGAGAGAAGTTACTTCAGAGAGCTGAGCACATCAAGGATGAGCTTCAAGCACAGCGAGAGAAGATGGTAGTGGTACCTACATCGAAGAGAGAGCCAGTCATTAGTGAGTTCTTACTACTTGAGGTCCGTCAGGTGAGAGCTAACAGAGACAGGGCTCAAGCTGAGAGAGACCAGTACCATCAGATGTACCAGGAGGCACACGAGGAGGTGATAGGGCTAAGAGGTGAGATCAAGGGTTACAACCGCGGAGTGTCTCTAGGAGTCATTCATGATCCATAGCAACACATTGTCAAGCCTCTATCACATGCACACCATGAGGGCCTGAGGGTATAGGTGACTGAGGTTCTGCTATATGATATGTATATATTATGCACTATGACATCCCATTTTTTTATGAGGCATAGTCAATTCAGATGTATATTTAAAACAGATGATGGTATATATATGATGTTCACTTTTCTATCTATGTGTAATGCTTTTAATCTATATCACACGTGATTTTTGTACAGTGCAACTAGTGATGACTATTGAAGGCTAATATGGAAATGTAATTAATGCCAATGTGACATACTAACAATTCTTTGTAGAACATATATTAATAGACACAATGATTAAAATTTCACATATTGCGTTGATTTTAATAAAGTACCAAATCTCCAACATCAAATGAACGTTGTATAACATATTCATTAGACAATTGTTGTATGCTTTTTTGATGATCCTTGAGGTGCTCAAGATCATTTATTCATCTTTCATCAAGCATCTCAAGTTCTTACAATCTTTTTTGACATTCGGTATCATCATTAATAATGTCTCTGAAGAAAATTCTCAATGAAGGAATTTCTAACTCTAAGGGCATTATTGCATTTGTGCCATAGACAAGGTTATACAGTGTATTGCTAGTAGCCATACGAATGCTTGTTCTATAGGCCCATAATGTATAGGATAAATGAATGCGCCAATCCTTTTGATGTTTGTTAATAGTTTTTCATAAAATCTGTCCAATAATTTTATTTGAAGCTTCTGCTTGGCCATTTGATTGAGGATAATAAGGTGTAGAGAAGTGATGTTGAATATGATAATTTTTGAGAAATTTCTTCACATCCTTGTTCTAAATGGTGTACCATTGTCAGAAATGAGGGAGGAAGGTATTCCAAATTGAGAAATAATGTTATCTTATATAAACTGACAAATTACGTCAGTAGTCGTGGATCATAAAGGGACAACTTCGACCTACTTTGTGAAGTAATTAGTGCTAGTAATGATGAATGTATGCCCTTGAGAGGAGGGTGGAGAGATTTTACGAATTAGGTCCAAGCCCCAAATAGAAAATGGCCAAGGTGAAACTTAGGCATGAAGTTCTTGAGCGGGAGCTCAGATTAGGTGCTTATGTTGTTGACATTGCAAGCATTTCTTGACATAAGCAAAGGAATCTTGTCCCATGTGTTGCCAATAATAACCCATTCGTAACAATTTTTGTATCAAGGATTTTCCCCCAAAATGTCCTCCACAGGCACCAGAGTGAGCTTCCCCTAAAGCTGTCAAGATTTCTAAATTACTTAAACATCAGAGTAAAACTCCATTATAGCTTCATCTATATAACACATTCAACACAATAATGTATCGTGCTGCTAGTTTACATAGACGGATTTAGGCATTCTTAGATGTTGAACTAGGAATGGTTCCATCACACAAATAATTGAATATATAGGAGAACCATTCATCAATATATGTATTATCACTTCATTCTAAATTTGCAACTATAAGATCTTGAATTGTCAGTGTTTTAAGATTATGGATAATGAAAGAAAATTCCTCAAGAGAATCATCAGGGGATATAAGGGAAGTTGCACTTTCCATTGCATCCGCATGTCAATTATCTTTCCTAGGAATAATATTTATTGAAAATGATGTGAATTGTTTTAAGAGAGATAGTGCAAACTCACGATATTGAGATAATTTGTCATTCTTGGTTTGATATGATCCAGTTAGTTGTCATACAATAAGATGTGAGTCACTATATATTGTAATATTTTTGATATTAAGAGCCAAGGCAGCATGAAGTCCTACAATGAGAGCTTCATACTCGGCAATGTTGTTTGTGCATGAGAAATCTAGGTGGTAAGATATAGGAATCAACTTACCTACAGGGGGTATTAATATAACACTAGCACCAGAAGTAGTTTGACATCTTGATCCATCGAAGTGCAATTCCCATTTATCATCCTCAGTAATTGCTAAAATTTGGTCATCGAGAAATATGTCCTAATGTTGTGTAGTAAAAGGTGAAGGACCTTCAACTAACTAATCAATAAATGCTTACCCTTTAATTGGTTTCTGAGAAATGAACTTAAGATCGAATTTAGTTAAAAACATAACCCATTTAGCAACATGACCCGACAAGTCTATTTTTGCAAAAAAGGTGTTTCAAAGGGTCAAATTTTATCATCACATGTATTTTAGCATTCAAAAGATAATCTCAAAGCTTCTGTGTTGCAAACACTAAAGCTAGGCAATGCTTCTTGATAACAATCTATCACACTTCATAATCGAGCATAGTTTGGCTGATATAATAGATACCGCATTCTTTGCCTTCAGCATTATGTTGCACTAACAAGACTGCCAGGGCATTATTAGATGTTGAGATAGACAATAGGAAAGGTTTGTCAGGTATAGCAGGTTGTAAAATAGAAGGATTAGTTAAATAAGCTATTGATGGTGGTTTTAGCACACAACAATGTAGGTGTGATTGCTGATTTCACACCTCTCTTGAAAAGTATCTTACCCTAAGTAAGACGACTCCAAGGATAATACAGCTAGGTCTTAGCTTGCTTGGAATCTCTCAATGGTTACATTCTAGCTGTACCTACAAAGGGGTCTTACATGCAATCTGCAAATCTTTAGGTTTGGGATAGCAAATACACATAAACCCTATTATGATTTTCAGCTGATAAACCAAGATAAAGTGCTGTGGAAACTTCTAGTCTAAAAACTAATCAATGGGTTTAAAGAAAATGCAAAAGGTTTAGGGTTTTAGAAGGATCCTAAGTGACATTCATGATGCAAGGGTTATCTTCAGTAGACAAATATTCCCAAACTTTAAACCAGTTTTTTGAACTACCAAACTGAAATGGGTGTTATAGTACTGCAGAAAACGGTGCTATCTTCAATGGAAGTTGAAAGATTTTCAGACGACATTCATTTGTTAAATACCCAAAAAATGGCGCAACTTAACTCATAAAATGCATTTGAACTTCAGCACAAATAATAAGCCCAGACTAACTTTACACAACTATTTACCATCAACAAACAACTAAAAGTATGGACTTGGAACATTCATCAAATAATGCAGCAAACCATTAATATCATAAAAGCACAACTAATCTAATTATGGGAGAGCAAGAAGCAAACCATGAAAACCACAATGAATCAACACAAGATACAAATTCTTAGAAATACCGCAGAAACTTGCTTTGTATTAATTCAAATGGCACAAAGTCAACAATTTGGCATCAAAATCTCTCTTACAAAAAGTGGAAATGGTAGCCCTTTATATAGAAAGCAGCATACCCTAGCTCTCAAATGAACGGTGGAGATTAACTCAACACCGACGGTCCAGATTACATGGAATTTAATGAGATACATTAGTTTGTTACATTTTCGGATTTGCCTTTGTCTAGTAGGAAAATGACAAAATACAGGTTGCAAATACATTGAATCTAGACAAAATGGATACCCATTTGGTTATACATGATGAAAAGTCAATTTTCAAGGCCTAATAAAGCCAAAATAGAGTCACATGACACTTGAAAACTTGAGCTGATGTGGATCCACGGGATTCCAAGTGCTGACTGGATCAAAAAGGAGTATTTGGCACTTTATTAGTGAAGATATATCCAATTGGATGCTTGCTGGACTGATTATTGATGACTGGCCTGCTGGGACCGCTGTATGCATATCTTGGTGATCCGATCCAAGGTCATTTGAGTGGCATTTTGGGGAAAATATCAAAAATATAATTTTTGGTATTTTCTACATCGTAGTAAATTGCATTTTTGGAGGCCTTCAGAGTGGAATGGGGGCTCGAAACCTATCGGTAGCTTGGTGTTAATCCTAAGTAGCCGATAGTTCAAACTAGACGGCTGGTTTATCTTTTCAATGAGTCCAAGAAGTTTAAATTCTGATAAAATAGCTAGGAGTTATGAGCCCCGGACTGGATCACTAAGACATTGGACTGGATCTGCAGGAACAACAATGATTTGGCATGATATTCTATGTCTTTTAGCTCCTGAGACTCATCTTTATCATCTTGGACATTATACTGAATTCCTTTCGCATGTGCAACAGCAATTTGGTTAATAGAATGTCAATTCTGCATCTCTGGATCAGTACTACATATCTGCATGTACATCCTTCCAGGATGGCTCCAGTTGGCTCCTTTGTGCTCTCCAAGACCTACAATTCACAATGCAAAGCATCAATTTCATCTTAACAAGTCATTTTTCTTCAATTTGGATCAAAACATGTCCATTTGCAGTCACGAATCAGTCAAAAACAACTCATTGTCAATGTTGCCTTCTTATAGACAACTTCATAAATCTAGTGATTTTTGCATGATTTTCTGCATTTTTCATCATTTTTGAGTACTTATTTGGCCAATATATTGATCTAGGAAGTTTTTTTAGTCATTAGGATCCATTTGCAGACTTTAATTTCATGTTTTTCTAGCATTTTTTGCAAAAAGTGAGATTTTTGGGGTTGTCTGACCTTTCATATGCAGTAGCATTAATTGTCGTAAAACATGCCAAAAATCCACACAAACTTGATAAAATGTTCATCATGATATAACAAATAGATATGCAATTCAAACCCATCAAGAAAATCCCATTTACACCTTAAAAAACCCAATTTTTGGCCCAAAATACCAAAAAATGCTGATTTGGGGTTGTTCGACCTCAACGGGGATTTTAGGTTCATCAGACCTTTGAGCAGATTTTGGGGTTGTCTGACCTTAGTGTGAATTTTGGGTTTGTCCAACCTTAGCACAGATTTTGGGTTCACCCAACCTTTGATGGCTTGCAAGTCGGTCGGAGGTCATTTTAGCGCAAGTTAGTTGACCATGATTTTAGCGCTAGCTTTGATAGATGCCACCGGCGGGGATTTTGGTCCCAATCGACTTAATAGTGGTTTGAAGGAAGTCAGTCGGAGGTCATTTTAGTGCAAGTCGGTTGACCATGATTTTTACGCAGAAGTCCGCGAGCAAGGTTTTTAGTGCCGAAAGTCGGTAGCGACTATTTTTAGAGCAAAGTCAGTTGATTCAATATTTAGCGCTAAGGTCGGTAGAGGCTGTTTTTAGCACTTTTTGCAGTTGGGGTCAATTTTAGCGCTAGATTTCAAATTTAAATATTTTTAAATATACTTTCAAGATGTGTTGGTGATTGTTTTGATGCAATCATAACAATAAGTTAAAATTGACATATAATGAACTGAAACTATACTTGAAAGATAAGAAGGAATCATTTAAGATTCAACTAATCCCAAGTCTACAATGGTTCGGTTGGTCAAGTTCAGTTGGTCAATGTGAAGCTGTAATGTTCAAGGGGCCTTACGTAGTTTAGAGTTTCTTTGTGGTTTATTGGACTAAGATTATGCAAAAGATCATGAGATATGTCAATGCTTTTCATTCCTTTGCATAAAAGTGTTAATGTGCTGCAAGTTTTAGATGGTTTTCTTGAATTATTGCAGCTTTCTCCTTCATATATTTATGAAAAACTGTCTACCTTTAACTTTGTTATACATGCTTCTTCAAATTTGAGACAATTTCCTTTAGATTTCTATGTTTTCAGCTAAATATTTCAGATGGGTTGGGAAAAGTTAGAAAGATCTAATATATACCTCATTTACTCTACCAAAGGATCTAATTGTTTTGTTATGCACTATGTGAATCCTACAGTAATTTGATCAAATCCACAGTAAAAACCTTAAATGCAAGTTCTGAGCATTTTCACAAACATACATTTAAAATTGCAAGCTCTCAAAGATAATATTTCAAAACACAAAGAAGAGCAAGAGAACACTCAGAAGATAGATGCAGAACTCCAGATTCTATTGTATTAGAAACAAATAGTCATACATGATTTATAATGTAGGAATGACTCTTAGTTTCATTGATCAAACTACAAAGAACTTACAAGCTTTACAGATACAGTAAGGAAGCCAGACATTCCATGCGCACCTTACTGCAGACAACAGGCGACCTCCTCTAAACTAAACTATGCCCAGAAAGACTCTACAATTCTGGCAAAATACTAAAAATCCCTGTGTAAAATATTACAGTGTAGAGAGGCACAATATAAAGACTTTTCGATTGTCCTCACTACAGCAAAAAAAACTAACTAAACCCCTAGTTCAAACCCTTGGTTACAGCAATAAATATAGGTGAACCAGTTCTTCAAAAATATCTCTGAGCAGTGTCAAATCTGGGTGAAATATTGCCCCTTCTGAGAAGCTTTGGCAGCTCAGCAATAACTTCTGTTTGTCTGTTGTAGTAATACCTTTAGCTGCAACTTTGTCCTTCATTTGGTCGGCCTTGACTTCTTCGCACTTCATCTTTACTTCTTGCTCCTGAGATCAGATTTTCTTCTACCATGAGGTCACTGTGTTGAATTTCCAGCTGCTTCCTCAACTGCAAGCCTATAAGACAAGACAAGCAATAAGTATCACATTTATCAAATAAATAACAGGAAACTCAAAATATCTGTTTAAATCAAGGTGACTACAAAAATGTGGAAATTTGGCTCAAAAACACTCAAAAATGTGTTCAAAATGAATACAGATTGCCCAAAACCAAATGGGTCAACCATCGCTAACCAGAAAAATGCCACGGGCACCAAAAATGTGTTTTAAAATTCCCACCGCTTCATCCATTCCCGCCCATCGGCGTGATAATCGCCATCGAAGGGTCCAAAAAACACTTGGGCGATGTTCATTATTTGACTGATGGCCCCTTGCGCTTTATTTCCTCTTCATCGGTGAGAGATTCGCCATCGGCAAACTCCATATTCTTTCCACCGACGCCCCTTTGCTTTGTTCCATCGGTGAGAGATTCGCCATTGGCGAACTCTAAATCTTCTTCGCCGATCACAATACCTTGGTCGATGCTCTTATTTCCCTCTATCGACGCAAGTGTTACTAATATAGCCTTATCGGCTTGCATTTTCTTCTTATCAGGGAGAGATTATACTATCGGCGGGCTCATTATTTCCTCCACCGATGTCTTACCTTATACCAATGCTCTTTCATTGCTCTCCATTGGCATGAGATCGCCCATCGGCAACTCACAAACTCCTCCTTCCGATGGCATTTGCTTTGTTTCATCGGCGAGAGATTCCACTGTCGGCGAGCTCCTTATTTCCTCTGCCGATGCCTCTACCTCGGCCGATGACCTCCACATCCTTACCTTTCCTTGTATCGGCCCAACCTTGCCCATCAGCAAAGGATTTTTGACCACCGCCGATTGCATACGCTACGCCGATATCGGCGAGAGTTTCACTGATATCCATCTTCGCATCCTTCGCATTTCGGCTAAGTCCTCCCTCATCTATCTGCGTGACCAACGATATCGGTGAAGCTACTTAAAACTTTCACCGATATCTGTTCTCTAGCCGATACCTCTTGTTTCCTTCGATCGGCGTAAGTCTCGCCGACACCGTTCTTGTTATGTTCCATTGGTGTGAGACGGCCCATCAGCGCCTCATAAATTCTTCCTCCCGATGGCATTTACCTTGGCCGATGCCCCTTTATTGCTTCGTTATTTCTTCCATCGGTAAGGGCCAAAACATAACGGCGGACGTTAATAGTTATACCGATGGTAAAAGGCCATCAGGGAGATCACAGTCTTCGGCGAGAGAAAACCAAACTCTGCCGATTGAAAATGTTATGCCGATGTCATTCGTTTTATATCTGGCCAAGTCCCTTTTATTTATCCGCGTGACTTCACCCATTGGCGAAAGTTAAAAACAATACTCTGATAGTTAATGTTATGTCGATGGCATACCATCGGCAACTGTCTCGCTAAGGCCTACTCCATCCATTGAACCATTGAACCAAAAAGAGGTTCAATACGGTGGTTCAATCGTGTGGTTCAATGATATATCCTTTATGCAGAGCAACCGTATTGACATGATTTTGTTAGAAGAGAGAAAAACAAGACTTTGAACCCCGAACTTTGAACTAATGAACTATCGAACCATTGAACCCAGCCATAAGGTTCAAGCGAAAGGTTTAAAGCGCAGGTTCGAACCTGTAAAAACACTTCCAACGAATGAGTAATGGCGATTAAAGTGAATCAATGTATTTTTTGCAAAACAATCAAATGCAACATACGGAGTGGAACCCAGACAAAATTGCCCATGACCCGGAACCACTAAGTACGAATTTTTTTGAAATTTAAAATGAATGCCAACAAGAAAAAAGGCAAACAACAGACTGTTTATCATGCAAAACCTGATAGTACATTTTACCTAAATGATCATAACTTGCAAAATATGATGAATTTTAAGATGGTTCAAAAAGCAATCCTGGCTCATTTTTCACAAGGAATCCAACCATATCATGCAATGGTACTAAAAAATGCAAATTTTCTATAATTTTTAACAAGGTTTGCAAATTTGACTCTCTTTTCCCCTTTACCACCAGACAGAACAAACACAAGTAGAAGCACAAAAGCAAAGCAACAGCAGGGGTCCTCATTTTGCTGAGGAGCAAAATGGGGCGTGTTGTGAACATCACAACAACTAGAAACCAAACAAAACAACTAAATTTAGAGTGTTCAAGAAAACTAGATGAAATGAACTCATAACTTCCAACTATCCCTCCTGCAAATTGCTATTCAGCTTTAGACTTAAGGTATTCAATAAGGGTGCATGAATTTCCATTTTCAGTTTAATTGTGTGCACATGATTAATTATCCTCATCTTGAAGATCGGTTGAACAAACCAGTGACTGACATTAGCCTATGTAGGTGAGGATATTCCCTCATAGCCGACTGGATAGAGCCTTGCTACCAGTGAGCGTCCATAGCCCCAGCAAGTTTATCGTTACAATTCTCCTAAGTAGAGCCCCACTGCCAGCGAGCGTCTATAGCCTTGATAGAGTTACTTAGATGGCTTAATCTAGATTTTCAGTATAATCTGTTTTATTTATTTATTTTTTTTTTATTTTCTAATTTTTTGATTTTGAAAGATTTCACAAGATATAGCAATTTGTAAATTCATGATGCAAGGAGTGGACACTTGCTAAAATTAAGCTGAGAATTGTAATGGTAGCAAGGGCAACCTCTGATTTTTCACCTAATATCTACACTGGTAGGTTCAACAAACCCAAGGATTTTAGGCGTGTCATCATGAGAAACTTGCTTTGAATTCTCAATCACATTTATTGAATACAAAACTTCAGAAGATAAATAACTCTCTACACTCATGACAGTAACAAGTTATGCGTAAATTGCAAATGATTAACTTGAATATCCTAAATTTTATACTGTTTTGAATGGTTGCTAGTTTTGCTCCTTAATACTCTAAAGTAAAACAAAGATCCCTGCTGAGGAGACAAAAAAAACCAACCAGACAAACAGGCTGTACAAAAAGTAAAAAAGTAAAAAAAACTGTACAAACAAAAACAAAACAAACAAAAAGAAACAGAAAATAGAAACAAACAGAAGACAAACTGTACAAACAGCCAACCAAAAAAAGAAAACAGCAAAAGAAGAACTGTACATTACTTTACAGCACTTTACACTAAAATGGACTGCCCATGACCTCAAGCCTGGAAGTAGTGTTTCAAATGCTGGCCATTAACTGGTAATGGCACATCTTCTCCAATCAAGGTCTTATGTCTGAATGTGTTATCTCCTATTATTTCTGAGACTTGTAATGGACCGAGCCATAATTTATCAAATTTTCCATGGCTTCCTTTCTTTTCATGTGCTTTGTCCCAGCACAACACTAAGTCTGATATCCCAAATGTTTTGACTTTTGCCCTTTTATCAAACCACCTCTTAACAATCGCTTGGTGCTTGGCAAACTTCTCGATGGCTTAACCTCTTTTCTCATCTAGTTGTAGCATTTGCACTATTCTGGCTTCCCTATGGTTATCAAAGCCTAGATACTCATTAGCAAACTTCCAGGTTGGTATTCTCAGATTTATTGGAAGTATGGGATCAGTCCCATAAACTAAATGATAAGGTGTGCTACCTAAGGCTGTTTTAAACTTGGTCCTATCTACCCATAATGCATATCTTAACAAGGTATTCCACTCTCGAGGACTCTTTGCAATTAACTTCTTGATTATATCTAATAAAATTTTATTCGTTGATTCAACCAGTCCATTACCTTGAGGGTAATAATTTGAAGAAAACCTTAAAATGATCTCGTATTCAAATGCCCATTTAGAAAACTTTAAAGAAGAGAAAGTAGGGCCATTATCACATACTAATGAATAGGGAGTTCCAAACCTGGTGATGATGTTTTCTTCAAGAAACTTGATAACTACCTCAGTCGTGGAAAATTTGCAGCAGGTGGCCTCAATCCACCTTGTACAATAATCTGTTACCGTCAGTATAAATTTGTGTCCTACAGAAGATGGGGGATTGATGACTCCAATAAAATCCAAGCCCCACTATGCAAACGGTCTGGATTCAATCACAGGTTGTAGTGGATTGGCCTGATTTCTCCCTTTGTCTGTTGCAGTCTGATAGATTGGCAACTTTTGATGTGACTCTTAGTGTCTTTGAACATCGTGGGGCAGTAATAGCCTACCCTCAGTATTTTGTGTGTTGTGGCTAGATGGGAACCATGGCCGGTTCTGTACTTGTCATGTAGTTTTGTCAACACTTTATCAGCTTCAGCTCTGTTTATGCATCTCAGATAAATTCCATCATGGTTCTTCCTGAATAGAAGACCTCCTTGCACCATATAATTTTGTGCCTTAATCTTCAAAGCTCTCCTCTGATAAGCTTTCATCCTATTTGGGTACTTTCCAGCTATCAAGAAGGTGTTTAAATCATCATACCAGCCTGATGTGCTCTGGGAATTCAATATGTATTGCTGTTTTATTAGATCAGGATCTGTATTTGCTATCATCTGCACCAATGCCTGCCCTCTGACCAGCTTCATAGGTATGATTTCTATGTCAAATTCTTGCAGCGTGGTGATCCACTTGGCTCTTTTTTCTCCAGGCTCGTTCTACATCAGCAACATCTTTACTGCTGCGTCTGGCACTATGGCTTTGACCTGGCTGCGCAAAATGTAGTGTCTAAATTTTTTAACAGCCTTTACTAATGCAAATGCCTACCTCTCGGTGTCTAGATACCTCAGCTGTGCATCCTTCAGAGGTGCGCTCATAAATGCTATGGGCCTCTCTTCATTGTTTTCACCTTTCTGTGTCAAGGCAGCCGCGACTGAATGAGAAGATGCAAAGGAGTAGATGTAAAACAGGCTTGTGTAGTCTGGACTTGCCAACACAGGGGCATCAGAAATTGCCTCCTTAATATCTTCAAACGTGGCTCTGGCCACTGGCGTCCATTCCATCTATGTATCTTTCTTCAACATGGCATTTAACGGCTGCACGATCTCTACAAAACCTGTTATAAACTTCCGAACAAAGTTAATTTTGCCAAAAAATGATTTCAACTCTTTCCTACTGTTTGGTATTTGTAAACTTTTTATGGATTCTATTCTATCCGGATCAATTGAAATTCCACCTTCAGAAATGACATGGCCTAATAATTTACCTTCAGTTACGCCACATATACATTTCTTAGGATTAAGGGAAATCCCATACCTTTCACATCGCTTGAGTACTTTCCTGAGGTCTTCAATGTGAGTGGATGCATCCTTGGAATACACAGTTAAATCATCCATATACACAACAATGCACTTACCTGATAATCCACGGAATGCAATGTCCATGGCCCTCTGAAAAGTGGCACCTGCATTGATCAGACCAAACGGCATTCTTCTATATGCATAATTTCCCCACTTACAAGTGAAAGTGGTTTTTAATCTATCTTCTCTATCAATTAAGACCTGGTTATAACCTGAAAAACCATCTAAAAAAGACATCATCCTTGTGCCATTTACTGCTTGCAACACTTCATCTATTGGGGGCAGAGGATAATTATCCTTTTCAGATGCCTTGTTTAAATTTCTAAAGTCTACACATAACCTGATGTCTCCGTTTTTCTTCCTTACTGGTACTAAGTTAGCTACCCAAACAGAATGTCTGACTGGAAAAATTATTCCAGCAGACAGCAATTTTTTAACTTCCTCAAAGATTAGAGGCTCTAGAATGGCATTCACAGGCCTCTATTTCTGCCTAAATGGTTTGACTTCTTTTCTCAAAGGTATTATGTGAGTTCTAATGGACTCATCAAATGTTTTCAAGTCTTCATAAGTCCATGCTATGACGTGTTTATATTCTTTCAGAATGTCTAAAACCTCCTTTCTAATTTTCTCAGAGCAAACTTTCCCAATTAGTACATTTTGTGGACTTTGCTCAGTCCCTAAGTTATGTAAATCAGACTTACCCCCTTCTGTTTTGGGCAAGTCCTTTTGTCTTATTACTCCATCGAAATCAAAGATATGTTCTAATTCAATTACTCCTTTTGGTAAGAAGTTGCTCTTTAAGTTGATTATATCCTCTTTGTCCCATGTTACTTCAGGCCTTTCTTGTTCATCAATGATTTGAGCCTCAAATGCCTCATTACAAGTCAGAAAATCAATAATTTGCTGATCCCCTCCAAATACCTGAAAGTGTGTAACGTTGTTTGGTATACTGGGCATGTTAACTAGCTCAACAACAAATTGCCTCAATCCTGATAGTGCCAATGGTTCTAATGTACTAGAAGCAACTGCTAGTGCATCTGGCCTGTGATTCAGCTCTCTGGGGATGTGTTATATGTTAAAAGCATCAAACGAATCTATTAAACCCCATACTCTATGTTTGTAACTAATCATTTTCTTGTAATTGCAGGCATATAGTTTCCTCACTTGTCTGACTACTAATTCAGAGTCCGAAAATACTCTGATGGTTTTCACCCTTTTCTTGATGGCCATGACAAGTCCTAAAATTAGGGCCTCATATTCAGCAATATTGTTAGTGCAGGAAAATTGTAATCTATATGCTGCCAGATGTGATTTACCTTGGGCATTTATGAGTTCAACACCTGCACCTGCACCCTGTTTTGATTTAGACCGATCACATTTTAACGTTCACATGCCATCTTTACTTTTCTAACCTTTTATCTTAGCATGCATTGCCTCTTTTATTGCTTGTGGGGTGTTGTCCTGTTTATACATGGGTTTTTAGTTTGCAACTCAGAAAGACAACTACCCTTGTCTTTTATTTCTTCTCTTAAATCTGGAATCAAGGCATCTATATTATCCTGAACATATTTCTGTGTTGGATCAGGATTCTCATTTTCCTCTTGTAATTCTACCCCCCTTATGCATTTTTTGTATTCGTATTCAATGATGTCTTTGCACATTTCACAACTCTCCTCAGAATGTTGCCTATCATGGACTCTACACCTGTTTTTGTACAATTTACATTGGACCGGCAGATTGTGCTTAACGCATTCTTCCACCTCTTGTCTGATGGCATGACCAAATTTGTCTATTGCATTGTTTTCTTCATCTGAGGAATTTTCATCAGACTCAATGAATAATGCTGTCCTATTGCTGACACATTTCTTTCTACTGTTTAATATCATGATCTCTTCAATTTGTACCCCATTGTTGGTAATTCTATAGACACCCGGTTCAACAGTAGCATATAATATTTCATTAGTTCGATTATACTTTGTTATCATATGTTTCATTCTAGGCTCTGCCTCTATTTTGATCTAGTTTGGGATGCCTCTCCAAGGTAACCACATGTGTGAAAAGTCAGTGGTCATATATCCATTTAATGTCTTGGACCAATCCCTACTTAGCAACATTCCATAATTTACGGGTATATCCACTACTTGAATATCAATGATTTGGCTTACCCTAGGGTCTGAAGCTAATTGCATTTGAATGTTCATGAGCTCTCCTATCACGCTAACCTCAGTCTTATCTAATTGTGTGACAACCTTGGCAGATTTGGTGGGAGTCAGCCTGAGAGTTTTACATATTCCTAAGGGCATTATGTTGGCTGAAGCACCAGAATCTACCATGCAATTGTGTATATTCTTCCCACACAATCTAACAGTAAGCAAGAAAGGGGGAGTATCCCTCTTATCCGCATGTATTACTACATTTGTATTGGAAGGCTGCTCAACTTTCTTATTCTTCTCTTTAGGTGGTGAATCTCTATTAGGAACAGTTATATCAGCAGACATCTCGCTCATCATGGATGCATCCAGGGATTTTATAAAAGCATTTCTGATCCCTGGGATCTTCAATAATTCATTTAGAGGTATACTAACCTTAATTTTCTTTATTTCCTCTGACAAGTAATTCATTAATCTTGTTGTCTCTATTGCTTCAGTTTTACTTGTTTGATCCTTTTGTATTGTTGTTCCATTATCTATGTGGTGATTAGCTTTAAGTGTGGCAGGATTGTTGCTAGCATTCTGATCTGGGGGTGTATTGATGTTATTCGGAGGAACGGAAGTGGTAAAAGGCCCTCCTAGCCTAGGGTTGTTCCTCAAATTGTAAGTGTGGCTTTTATTTGTCTATTGAAAGCCCTGCACCTCCTCTGTTTCATTTAATATCTCATTTTCAAATTCAAAGGGAAACTGAAAAGCATTTAACACAAAGGCTGATTCAGGATAAAGATTCTCACAACAGTATGGTTCATCTTCCAGCAATTCATCCTCTTTCTCTTCTGCAGTTGCAAAGGTAAACGTTTCTAAGACTAATGCTGTGTCATATCTTGAGGGTACTACCTCATTACCCTTGGGAATGAGAAATTCGGAGGTAGGAGGTTGCACATCTATGTTGAAAATGCTGGCTGCTAGGTGGAATTGCGGACAGTCGTGCTTAGCATGGGCATTGGTATTGTGAAATCTGCACCAATTTTTGGGTGCTATACTGGCCATTTGTATGCCAGCTGTCTGTTTTGCATCATGATTATCTATATACTCAAAAGGAGAAGCTAGAGTACCGTTGTTGGGCCCAGTGTTCCATGTCTTGGGTGGCCTAGGTTGATTCTGATTTCTGTTATTATTGCCCCAGGTCCTATTATCTGTCACTGGCTCCCTATTTTGCATCGGTTGCCCCTGGCTGGGGCCTTGATTCTGATTATAGTTTTGGTTCTGATTGTTCTGTTGATTTTGATTGAAACTATAATTCTAATTTTGGCCTTGGTTGTGATTTTGATGTTGATTGTAGTTTTGGTTGCCTCTTCCATAGAGGTTCTCATTTCTTAGTTGTGTCACTTCAGTGGTTAATCTTTTTAGATGTGCAGTGATCTCTTTGATTTCTTCCCTATCCTCTTGTGCTTTTGCCACAGTTGTATCCCTAGGAGGTTGGAACAAAGGCTGACCATTATTTTGACTGTTGTTGGAAGTGCTAGCTGTGTAAGGAGTTATAGCTTGAATTGGGGTAGGACTATACACAGGTGTGTAAGAAGGAACCAGATTTAATAGTGGAGTGTGTTGCATAGAGGTTCCATTCCATGGTTGTGTCTAATTCTGCACCCCGAAACTTCCTCCATTAACAAATGGGTTATAAGTTGTATGTCTCATCTCTTGGTTTACTGAGGCTGCCTCTTTATAGGCTTTGGATATTGAATCTATGTCAGGTTTTCTTTTGACAAACATGGCAGTTAAAGGATCCAAGGCAGCATAGTACATAGCCAACAAGGGATCATCATCTATGGTATAAGGGGCTACTAGCCTAGAATAGGCCTTTTGAAATCTGTCGTTGAAATTATCAATCAGCTCTCCCTCTCCTCGTTTTATAGCAGCTAATTTATGATACAAAGCACAAGGGTCAATGGGTCCCCTAAATCTTGACAGAAATGCTTCTTCCATAAGTGGCTAGGAAGAAATGTAACTGTTGGGTAAGTTTACATACCAGCTAGAGGCTTGCTCATTAAAAGTGTAGGGAAACAATCTACACACCACATCCTTGTGCTCTAACCTAGCTCTAAAACATGCTTCCTTGAATATTCTAATATGATCTTCTGGGTCCTGATGCAACTGGTATTTGAGACATATCTTTTCTAGATTTTTAGGCATCTCATGATAATCATTGAAGAGTATGGGAGAATTGACATCGAAATAAGCCATTACAGGTGTTTGAGCTTGACCTGAACTTGTAGGAATACCTGGATTGATTGGTGGATTAAGATTTACAGGAGGATTGAGACGTCCAGGAGTGCCTGAACCAAGATTTAAAGATCTGAACAGTGATCTATTAGGACTCACAATACTACGGATGTTAAAAGGTGACCCAGGAGGTGTTCTAGATGAACTTCCTACTTGCGAAATATTTGGATTCCAAATTAAAGGGTTCCTACCTCGCCTAATATCAGGTAGTTGCACAAATATATCCCCTGAATTGGATCTAGACCTAGTCACTCTATTACTGTTATTAGCTAGTTTGGAATAAACTCTAACTCAGGGAGGTCCTCCTTCTAGCGCCAGAAAATTGTTGGTGATTGTTTTGATGCAATCATAACAATAAGTTAAAATTCACATATAATAAACTGAAACTATACTTGAAAGATAAGAAGGAATCATTTAAGATTCAACTAATCCCAGGTCTACAATGGTTCAGTTGGTCAAGTTCAGTTGGTCAATGTGAAGCTGTAATGTTCAAGGGGCCTTACGTAGTTTAGAGTTTCTTTGTGGTTTACTGGACTAAGATTATGCAAAAGATCATGAGATATGTCAACGCTTTTCATTCCTTTGCATAAAAGTGTTACTGTGCTGCAAGTTTTAGATGGTTTTCTTGAATTATTGCAGCTTTCTCCTTCATATATTTATGAAAAACTGTCTACCTTTAACTCTGTTATACATGCTTCTTCAAATTTGAGACAATTTTCTTTAGATTTCTATGTTTTCAGCTAAATATTTCAGATGGGTTGGGAAAAGTTAGAAAGATCTAATCTATACCTCATTTACTCTACCAAAGGATCTAATTGTTCTATTATGCACTATGTGAATCCTACAGTAATTTGATCAAATCCACAGTAAAAACCTTAAATGCAAGTTCTGAGTATTTTCACAAACATACATTTAAAATTGCAAGCTCTCAAAGATAATATTTCAAAACACAAAGAAGAGCAGGAGAACACTCAGAAGATAGATGCAGAACTCTAGATTCTATTGTATTAGAAACAAATAGTCATACATGATTTACAATGTAGGAATGACTCTTAGTTTCATTGATCAAACTACAAAGAACTTACAAGCTTTATAGATACAGTAAGGAAGCCAGACATTCCACGCGCACCTTACTACAGACAACAGGTGACCTCCTCTAAACTAAACTATGCCCAGAAAGACTCTACAATTCTGGAAAAATACTAAAAATCCCTGTGTAAAATATTACAGTGTAGAGAGGCACAATATAAATACTTTCTGATTGTCCTCACTACAGCAAAAAAAACTAACTAAACCTCTGGTTCAAACCCTTGGTTACAGCAATAAATATAGGTGAACCAGTTCTTCAAAAATATCTCTGAGCAGTGTCAAATCTGGGTGAAATATTGCCCCTTCTGAGAAGCTTTGGCAGCTTAGCAATAACTTCTATTTGTCTGTTGTAGTAATACCTTCAGTTGCAATTTTGTCCTTCATTTGGTCGGCCTTGACTTCTTCGCACTTCATCTTTACTTCTTTCTCCTGAGATCAGATTTTCTTCTTCCATGAGGTCACTGTGTTGAATTTCCAGCTGCTTCCTCAACTGCAAGCCTGTAAGACAAGACAAGCAATAAGTATCACATTTATCAAATAAATAGCAGGAAACACAAAATATCGATTTAAATCAGGGTAACTGCAAAAATGTGGAAATCTGGGTCAAAAACCCTCAAAAATGCTTTCAAAATGTATACAGATTGCCCAAAACCAAACGGGTCAACCATCGCTGACCAGAAAAATGCCACGGGCGCTAAAAATGTGTTTTAAAATTCCCACCGCTTCATCCATTCCCACCCATCGGCGTGATAATCGCCATCGACAAGTCCAAAAAATACTTGGGCAATGTTCGTTATTTGGCCAATGGCCTTTCTTGTTATTTCCTCCTTATTTCTTTCCATCAGTGTAAGTCTGTACTATTGGCGAGCCTCAAAATTCCCTCGCCGATCATTCTCTTCCATCGATGCTTCTTCGTTTCTCTCCATCGGTGTGAGGTTTGCCTATTGGCAAGCCCAAAATTTCCTTCACCGATCGCGTTGGCTATGCCGATACCCTTGTATTGGCGAGAGTGTTGATGATGTCATATTGGCCTTCGTTTCCTTCTCATCGGTGGGAGATTCGCCATCGACGAACTCTAAATCTTCCTCGCCGATCCTCATTGTTAGGCTGATGGCCCCTTATGCTTTATTTCCTCTTCATCAGCGAGAGATTCGCCATCGGCGAACTCCATATTCTTTCCACCGACGCCCCTTTGCTTTGTTCCATCAGCGAGAGATTCGCCATCGGCAAACTCTAAATCTTCTTCGCCGATCACAATACCTTGGTCGATGCTCTTATTTCCCTCTATCGGCGCAAGTGTTACCAATATAGCCTTATCGGCTTGCATTTTCTTCTTATCGGGGAGAGATTATACTATCGGCGGGCTCCTTATTTCCTCCGCTGATGTTTTACCTTATACCAATGCTCTTTCATTGCTCTCCATCGGCGTGAGATCGCCCATCGGCAACTCACAAACTCCTCCTTCCGATGGCATTTGCTTTGTTTCATCGGCGAGAGATTCCACTGTCGGCGAGCTCCTTATTTCCTCCGCCGATGCCTCTACCTCGGCCGATGACCTCCACATCCTTACCTTTCCTTGTATCAGCCCAACCTTGCCCATCGGCAAAGGATTTTCGACCACCACCGATTGCATATGCTACGCCAATACCCGATATCGGCGAGAGTTTCGCCGTTACCTGATATCAGCGAGAGTTTCGCCGATATCCATCTTCCCATCCTTCGCATTTCGGCTAAGTCCTCCCTCATCTATCGGCGTGACCAACGATATTGGTGAAGCTACTTAAAACTTTCACCAATATCCGTTCTCTAGCCGATACCTCTTGTTTCCTTCGATCGGCGTAAGTCTCGCCGAAACCATTCTTCTTATGTTCCATTGGTGTGAGACGGCCCATCGGCGCCTCATAAATTCTTCCTCCCGATGGCATTTACCTTGGCTGATGCCCCTTTATCGCTTCGTTATTTCTTCCATCGGCAAGGGCCAAAACATAATGGCCGATGGTAATAGTTATACTGATGGCAAAAGGCCATCGGGGAGATCGCAGTCTTCGGCGAGAGAAAACCAAACTCCGCCGATTCAAAATGTTACGCCGATGTCATTCGTTTTATATCTAGCCAAGTCCCTTTTATTTATCCGCGTGACTTTGCCCATCGGCGAAAGTTAAAAACAATACTCCGATAGTTAATGTTATGCCGATGGCATACCATCAGCGACAGTCTTGCCGAGGCCTACTCCGTCCATTGAACCATTGAACCAAAAAGAGGTTCAATACGGTGGTTCAATCATGTGGTTCAATGATATATCCTTTATGCAGAGCAACCGTATTGACATGATTTTGTTAGAAGAGAGAAAAACAAGACTTTGAACTCTAAACTTTGAACTAATGAACTATCGAACCATTGAACCCAGCCATAAGGTTCAAGCGAAAGGTTCAAAGCGCAAGTTCGAACCTGTAAAAACACTTCCAATGAATGAGTAATGGTGATTAAAGTGAATCAATGTATTTTCTGCAAAACAATCAAATGCAACATACAGAGTGGAACCCAGACAAAATTGCCCACAACCGGAACCACTAAGTACAAATTTTTTCAAAATTTAAAATGAATGCCAACAAGAAAAAACGCAAACAATAGACTGTTTATCATGCAAAACCTAATAGTACATTTTACCTAAATGATCATAACTTGCAAAATATGATGAATTTTAAGATGGTTCAAAAAGCAATCCTAGCTCATTTTTCACAAGGAATCCAACCATATCATGCAATGGTACTAAAAAATGCAAATTTTCTATATTTTTAACAAGGTTTGTAAATTTGACTCTCTTTTCCCCTTTACCACCAGACAGAACAAACACAAGCAGAAGCACAAAAGCAAAGCAACAGCAGGGGTCCTCATTTTGCCGAGGAGCAAAATGGGGCATGTTGTGAACATCACAACAGGATGTTTGAGATAGGTTCCAGATCCATAGGATTTCATATGCAGATTCTAGAATTTTGTGGTTCCATCAGATTTCAGACTTAGCCATATTTCAGGATCTTCAAGCTTTCAGACTTAGCCAAATCAGGGCTTCAGGACCATGCATCGAGGTGAAAGCACATGAACCCCTTAGTGAAATCTAATGGAATTTGACATAGTTTTGCAACTGTAAGATCTAGAAACTAAGAATTTCAACATGACACATCCTGCAAAAGCAATCTCAAGGGCAATATTCAGTGACAGGATTTTTGAGCAAAATGCAATAACACCCAATTCCAATGCAGAAGGCAACAAATGGCTATTTTTTAAGCACAAGACCACTCAAGATACTTCCAAATCAATCATGAAAAACATCAAATGACTCCAAACATGCAAAATACTGAAATTTGAAGCAAATCATGCACTCTAAGCACAAATCCACCTTCTCATCATCATAAGTGACAAACGTTGAGACTTCAAACCAAAGCAAAAGAGGGGGTCTCCATTTGGCAAAATGGGGCATGTGTGCAAGGCACAACATAAGCCTTTAAATCTTTGAAAGCTTTTTGACATTTAGAATTCCATTGAAACTTCAAATCCTTCTTCAATAATTGCGTAAAAGGGTGTGTCCTATCCGCAAATTGTGAAACAAATTGGTGGATAGCATGTATCTTCCCTTGCAAACTTCGAAGTTGGGAGATGTTTTTAGGTATTGGCATATTAACAATTGTGTCAATCTTCTTTGTATCCACTTCAGTTCCATGATTTGAAACAATAAACCCTAATAGTTTTCCACTGTCTACACCAAAAACACACTTACGAGTATTTAATCACATGTTGTATTTCCTTATGCGCTCCAAGATTTGTCAAAGATTCATAGCATGATCTTGGCAATGAATGGACTTCACCAAGATGTCATCAACATAATCTTCTAAAATAATGTGCATGTAATCAAGAAATATAAGGGTCATGGCGCGTTGGTAAGTAGCTCCTGCATTCTTAAGTCCAAAGGGCATGACTACCCAACAAAATGTACCCTAAGGTGTTATAAATGTTGTTTTATACTAATCTTGAGGGTTAATTAAAATTTGATCATATCTTGAAAAAACATCCATGAAAGAGAGTAATTCATGGCCAGCTATAGAATCAACAATCATATCAATGTTGGGAAGTGGAAAATCATCTTTCAAAGATGCAAGATTCAAATCTCAAAAATTTGTACACATTCTTATATGACCATCAGGTTTAGCGATGATGAAAATGTTCAAGATCCAAGGTGAATAGTCAATAGGGCAGATAAAGCCATCTTGTAGAAGCTTTTCTATCTCAGCTTTGACAAGTAATGCAACCTTAGGATTCATCTTACAAATATTTTGTTTAAATGGTGTAACATCTGGTTTCAAGATGATATTATGTGTTATAATCTGAGGATCAATACCAGGCATATCTGAATAGTTCCAAGCAAACAGTTCAGAAAATTCATGTAATAACTTGGTCATTTCTTCTTTCTCTTCTATTTGTAAGCAATCACCAATAGGGATAACTTTTTTAGTATTATCTTTCTCCATGAAAACATCAACAGTCTTTCCATTAAGTAGAGTAGTGTGGTCTAGAAGATTAGGTGATTTTGGTATGTCTTCAAATTCTTCATCAAACTTTAGAGTGGCATTTATCATGCTAGTAGTTTTTCCAAAATATGCACTAATGTTCAAACAATAAGGTAAGCCATGTTTATGATGGTAACAAGGAATATTGGCATAAGTACCTAAGAATTTCATTATCGCTTTGTCTATTGAAAATATATCCAAAGGAATTTCTCCTAGAGGACAACTAGTGTCAATCATCTTAGGAAATATCAAGTTAAGTGTTGATATTGTATTCACATTAAGAGTAGGACGTCTACGGGATTTAGATTCCTTGAAATGATTATATCCAATGCCAATTGAGTAATGTTACGAAGCGGATTCTATAGGGACTTTGATTCCTTGTTGATTAATACCACAACCATTACCTACATAATCACATTTTTTTATAAAGGATCTAAAATCCTTGACCATAAAGAGAAGACATTTCTTTGGAAGAAGGTGGAGCTTCATAAGTTTCATAATCGGTAGTGTAAGTAAAAGTATTATTTGAATTTGTCACCAAAGAATCTTTATTCTTCACATTCAAAGCATGAGAGGACATTGATGCAATATTTGATGTTTCGGGGACAGGGTTATTAACTCTATATTCTCCCATGGAAGAAGATGTAAAATTTAATGAACCCCAATCATCACCAAGAAATGCATTCAATTGTTTGGACTCTTGCACAACATTGTCTGAGGCAAGAGAAGTTTACTAATCAACTTTCAAATTATTTAAAATTTTAGGACAAATGACTTGTTTTTGTGAGTCAATTTGCAAACAATTATCAGGTTCAAGATCAGCATGAATAGTGTGCAACTTATCTTTGCATAAAAATTTAAATGAACGATGTAAAGTAGAAGGAACTACCCCAATGCATGGATCCAAGGTCTACTAAGAATCATGTTGTAAGATAGAGAACAAGGCATGACATGAATCAGGGAAGGCACAATCACAGGTCCTACCTATACCAGAAGAGTTATAGTGCCCATGGATTGTTGTCCAACATTATCAAAGCCAAAGATACTAATTGTTTCCAGTTTAATCAAAGATGTATCAACTTTAATCTTATGCATAAAGTTAAGGTCACAAACATTAAGAGCTGATCCATTATCAATCATAACTCTCTTAACCAGTGTCTTGTTTATTGTAATGAAGATAATTAAAGGATCATACTGATTCTGAACTTCAAGAGATGGAAACTCATGTTGTTGAAACAAAATGTCTATTTTTGTTGCATGCATACAATCTAATAGAGCTGCTACATCATTTGGATTGACAATGGGTGGAACAATCACCTTTTGTAAAGCTTCTTGGAGCATTCCATGGTAACTAGGAGAAGTCTATATAAGCTCCCAAAGAGATATATTAGGAGGAGTAGCACGAAGTTGCTCTACAATATCATAATTTTGACTAATCTTATGTGATAAATGAGGTGCTTGAGGAAGCATAGGTTGAGAAGCTAGTAAAGATATCGGAATGCTTAGTTGTTATTTTTTTTTATTATTATTTCGAGTGTTATATGCATGAGAAACCATATTATGATTAAGTTGTTGTAAATTCTAATGTGCTATTTATTTAGCATAGTTGTAAATGTGATCAAGAGGTCGAGAAGAAGGTGGAAGACCTCTAACAATGAGCACCCGTTTAGAAGATGGCTTAACCACATCTAAACATAAGGTGACCACAATTTTCTAGTTTCCTAGATGGCTTAACAACGGTTTAGAAGTCATAGTGGAATGTACAAATAAACTGAGTGATTTGATAAGAGCTTTCTATGTTTTGCTTCAAAACTTCTGGATTCTTTGTCTCATTTATTAGATGCAAGTATACAAATTTCAATTTATTACAGGTCACAAGCTTGAGCAAGATTATTCATGCCTTTTTGTGAAATACTTATGTGGTGAATCTGATTAATTTGGTTTGTAAGAGCAGGTTTATTGAGAATGTTTGTGAGTTATATTGCAGTTTTAAATCAAAATATTGGTGCATCCCTCCCTTTAGGATAGATTTTGTATTTCACTTTTTTGTTTATTAAATTTTCTTCTTTCACTTTTCTCCATCAAGTCACAGATTTAAAGGGGCTTTTAAAAGGGAGCCGACTCTTCTAGAGGTTCATTCTCAAAATAGACAGACCGACATCTGAGAGCATTCCCATGTTGCATAGGATTTCCACGCTTATAAAGGCTTAGCATTTAAGATGCAATCCTTTATGACAACACTAAACATTAGATCCCTTAAGGATAATTATCCTCTTCCAAGTATGGATCATATTTTGCAAAATGTGGTTGGTTCAAAACTTATTTCTATGATGGATGGATTCTCATGCTACAATCAAGTACTAGTCAAGGAGTCAAAATAGTACAAGACAACATTGTCCACTCCTTGGTGAACATATTTTTATTTGAGAATACCATTTAGGTTGAAGAATGCAGGATCGACACTTCAAAGAGAAATGGATGTGGCCTTTGCAAGCCTCATTGATGAAATCATGGTTGTCTACCAAGATGATCTTATTACATTCTCTAAAGATAGGAATGATCATTGCAAGCATTTGCAAATAATTTTTGACAGATGTTTGGAGTATGGGATCTCTTTGAATCCCAAGAAATACTAATTTGGAGTAGAAGAAGGAAAGATGTTGGGGCATATTATGTCAAGGGATGGGGTTAGAATTGATCCTAAAAGAGTTAAGGCCATTAACCTCATCTCTTAGCCTAAGAAAGTCAAGGGTGTTCAATCCTTCTTTGGGCAGATCAACTTTGTGAGGTGATTTTTCCCCAACTAGAATGAAATTCTATTTTATCTAAAGATGATCTAAAAATCTAAAATTTTACCCACAAACAACTCTCAAGCATGTAACCTCCTTAATTTCACCTAAATCCAACAATCCAAAAGTACTTTGTATGAAGGTTTAATTAAAACACAACACACAACCTAGATTAGATGGGCAATAGCTACACAAATTTCAATAACATCGAGCCATAATCATAAGATTAGACATCATAATCATAGTGAAAACATCAAATCAAAGTTATAAAAGAGGCAACAAATGCAAAACAGGAATGCTTTGCTGTATTGAACTGAAAGGGGTACATCTAACTCTAAAAAATATGAGCCAAGATCAGTTTACAAACTCTCTGCCTGTGCTCAAGAGAGAAGAAACAAACATATCAACTAAGATAAACTAAGTCTTTCCCCCCTATTTATAACTCTAAAAATCTCCCAAAGAAAAAGCTAAGAAATCTTCCTAGAATAGCAAATTTGATCCATTTTCGAGCTCCACTAAAAAGCCAAAAATAAATCTTTCAAATCACCTCCAATCTGTATATGAAAGCTGCCAAAATCTTCCTCAAAGTAGACCTTACCAAAATCTACTTTAAAACAAGCTTTATTTACTCAATAAAAGCTCAGTTTTTTTTTTTTATTGTCCTCATCTGTCTCAAAATAAAGCAAATTCAGAAAAAGATATTTGATTTGCTTTAATAGTTTTAACTACATAAAATGATGAAATATTAAAAGAAATTTATAAAGAAGATTACTTTAATATTTATCTTACAATAGGTCATGCAGCTTTTCCTTCTGATTTGCCTAATCTTATCTCTTTTGATTTTCATTTACAAAATAATAATACAAGGCTTATTTTTGTCCATATCTTCCCAAAAGAAAGCAAACTAAAAAAAGAAAGATATTGTTTGCTTTACTTTGTTTTAACTGCATAAATAATGAATATTTATAAACAATTTATAGGATATTGTTTTAAATATCATTTTACAATAATTTTTTACAGCTTCAAATTTGCAAAAAGAAAGAGGGCCCAACATTGTGAAGATTTCTTGAAAATTACAAACTAAGTAAGTGAGACATTTAAAGGGTTTTTGTACTTTATAATCTTCTCATTTTTATCCAAAAATCTTAAAAACCCAGTTCATATTTTTTCAGATATGATTTAAACATGCAACTGCTATCTTCATTTTATTATGTATTGTGCCTATGATTGTTCCTCAAAAATTGCAAACTGTGTTGGTGAGACATTTAAATGTTTTTTCATATTATTGTCATCTAATCTCTATCCAAAATCTCAAAAACCTAGATCATATTTTTTGAGATATAATTAAAACACATGACAACTGTCTTTATTTTGTAGGGTCTTTATGTGACACTGTTGCTCTTTCAGACTCTTTCCACAATCCTCTTAAGAATTGGGGACAACATGTTGAGCTCAACCCTTGTGGGAGCCCATTCTACTCCATATGCTATGATATGCCATCAGAAAGTTACATGACTTATCCTATACCTACACATGAAACAAATAGATTAAAATAAAACATTGAAATTCCATGATTGTTTCTTTCTCAGCTATTCTTGGATATGGATGATGTTCATTGATCAATGCATTATAAACAAAGTGTTATTCCTCTTCTAATAGGATATAGAGATCTCATAACCAGAGATCTAATATGACCTTCCCACATTTTTGCAAGTTCATGTTGAGATCAGGAGCAGGAATAGAAGATAACTTTGAAGATTGAAAACATTGAAGGCAATGATGACTATGACCTTCTCTTTCTTATCCTGAACAACACTACAATTATCACTGAAACACAATAACTATGCAAATAAATTATAACATAAGAATGTTAACCTTCACTCTAAAACTGAATTTGTTGCATCAGCTCTACCAATTTTGAGTTGTAAGTAAAAAATGGTAATATTTTTGGTGATTTCCGCTATATGCTTGTTTGCTAAGCATCGGATCAATTGCCTTAAGTATCCAGTGGTCATTAAGTCATACTCTGCTCTTCTCAAACTCAGACACACTAAAGTTCAACTCTCCAACTAGTTCAAACAGTAGCAAAAAATTGAAAACAAACTAAACTTAAGCAAACTAATAGGCTCTGACGGCCAGAAAACCTATGTAGCAGCACTTAGGGAAACAAAAATACTAAAAGCAAATGTGCATGAGGACTTATTAATTGCAACTCTACTCTACAATATACAAAGGTAGTACTTATCCTTAGAGGCAATGTTTGAGGTGCATCCCATTAACTGGGATAGACAGTACCTCTCCACTTAACTTAGACAGTTAAAATGCATTATTTTCTTTGCACTCTGTGATTACATAAGGCCCATCCCAAATTGCATCGAATTTGGAATGCTTTCCAGGTCTGCTTCTCAGTTCATTCCATTTGAACACCAGATCACCAAAAATAAAGCTCCTCAGTCTTTCCGTATTATCAAAAGCATTCTTCATTTGAGCTTGATGTATCAAGCTTCTTCAAGGCCTCTTTCCTGACTTCTTATAACTCCATAAGCTAAGCTAGCCTGACTACTAAAGGTTGTTCCTCTAGAAGCTCATGCTCTTTGATGAAATTCAAAGTTGCTAATTCAACTAAAACAAGCAATCTAGCCTCCTTACCATAAGTAATTACATATGGAGAATAACCAGTAGCTCTCTTGGGTGTAATTCTGTGAGCCCAAAGAGCCAACTTAAACTTCTCATGCCATGTTCTTTGGTTGTCTTCAACAATCTTCTTGATGATCCTTATCAGATTTTTGTTGCTAGATTCGTCCTGCCCATTACCCTATGGCTAATAGTTAGAAGAAGCATTCAAAAAGATATTATTTTTGATAGACCAATCTAAAATTCTCAATCCAATGAAAGCTAAACCATTATCTGAGATGATTGAATCTAGTGTACCGAATCTTGATACTAGATCTTGGTAGAAACTTAGAACAACAGATTCATTTGCTTCTTTTAAAGCAACAACCTTGGTCCACTTGGTGAAATAGTCTGTGGCAGTCAAGATCCACTTGTGGCCTGCACTTGAAGGCGAGTTTATTGCTCCTATAAAATCCAGACCCCATTTTGCAAATGGTTGTTCAACTTTAATAGGATGTAGAGGTAAGGCAACAAGCCTTTGTTTACTAGCAAACAATGAACACTTCTCACATCTTCTCACCCAAACAAAAGAATCCTTAAACAAGTCAGGCCAATAATAATCAACTTGCATAATCTTTAAAGTAGTTGTTCTAGCTGCAAAGTGACCTCCTGAAGGTTCATTCTGAAATTCTTCTAACAGCTTGTCAACTTGATTAGGTCCAATACATCTTAAAAATACACCATTAAAATCTTTTCTATATAAAATACCATTAATGATAGCATAAGGAGTAGCTTGTAGCCTAAAATACATTCTTCTTGCCCTATCCAAACTTTTGGGACATTGACCAAACTATAAATAATGCATCACCTGTTGTACCCAGCTGATTGTAGGAGCTGGTCCAGTGGCTAGTAGATTGTTATTCAATACTGTTTCTGTGTCCTCTACATGTTCTTGACTATTTTCTTCACTTTCAACAAGCTATTCGTATAAGCCCTTGCCTCTAATCAACTTGGTCACTTTGATATAAACATCAAATTGCACAACTTTGGTTATCCAACTAGCTCTCTTGTCATTTATATCTCTATTTAATAAAAAATCTTGATAGTAGGATGAGTAACCATTAAGTAAATTTTTTTATTAGACAACATATGTGTCTAAATTTCTTGAGGCTAACAACAAAAAAAATATGTTTTTCCACAAAAGAGTACTTTACCTCATAGTCATGCAGTACCTGGCTGAAAAATAGTATTGGCTACTCTAATCCTTCATCATTTTGCTGACATAACATTGCAGAGATAGTGTCAGCTCCTCCAAAAGCATACAAAATAAAATCCCTCTCATAATTAGGATTAATGAGGGTAGGGGCAGCAGTGAGGGCTTCTTTAATCTGCTCGAAGCTTTCTTTTCCCTCCTTAGTCTAGCTGAATGGCACAATCTTCTTCAACATGGCCGTAAGAGGTTGTAACAAAGTTGCAATGTTTGGAATGAATCTTCTCACAAAATTAATTCTGCCAAGAAAGCTTTACAAGCCTTTCTTATGTGCAGGCAGTGGTACATCTAGAATGGCTGAAACTCTCTCAGGGTCAATAGAAATAGCTTGTTTTGAAACAATATGGCCGAGAAGTTTACCTTCATGAACTAAAAATATGCAATTTTTGGGGTTCAATGAAACCCCAAACTCCTTGCACCTCTGAAAAATCTGCTTCAAGTCGTCAAAATGATCATTAGGATTTTTAGAAAAAATAGTTATGTCATCTAAATACACTAGCACTATTTTGTTCATAAGGCCATGGAAGGCCATGTCCATTACCCGTTGAAAGGTTACCTCTACATTGGACAAACTGAATGGCATCTTCCTATATGCCATGGTACCCCACTTAGTCATGAATGTTGTTTTATATTGGTCTTCCTCTTTGACTAGAATCTGGTTGTAACCTGAGTAACCATCTAACAAGGAATATCTATCAAAACCAATAATAGTTTGCAATATTTGTTCCATGGAAGGAAGAGGGTAGTGGTCTTTCAATGAGGCCTGATTTAGATCACAAAA
Source organism: Cunninghamia lanceolata (assembly GCA_027924645.1). Taxonomy (NCBI): domain Eukaryota; kingdom Viridiplantae; phylum Streptophyta; class Pinopsida; order Cupressales; family Cupressaceae; genus Cunninghamia; species Cunninghamia lanceolata. Next base: position 294,345 of record BSBN01001670.1, on the reverse strand, counting down.
ATTGACACAAAGTTAGATTTCTCCATTGTTTTTTTTTACTGGGACCAAATTGGAAACCCAGGAGGTATGTTTTATTGGGAATATGATACTACTCTCAATCAATTTATTTAACTTAGCCTTCATTAAATGCTCAAGTTTTGGATTCAGGGGTCTTTGTTTCTACATAATAGGTTTGGCATTAGGCTCTAATTCAATGGTATGCTGGGCTAAAATGGGATCAAACCCCCTTAAGTATTTATACTCCCATGCAAAAACATCACAAAAATCTTGGCATAACTAAATAAATGACTATTGTTCACTTTCATGCATACCTTTCTGAGCTTCAACAACTTATCTTTAAAAATCTCCACTGCCTCATAGTGTTCTTGTGTCACCGTCATGCTGCACTCATCCTTTCTAAACTAATCATTTAAGTTAAACACTAATTCTACTATCACCAGTGCCTTGGGCACCTTGTTGGATCTCAACTGTACAATTTGGTCTTCAAATTGCTGTTGGTATTTATGTTGATTATCAGCTGCAAATTTAGCCTCTGTACTTAAAAAACTTAAGATTTGGTCATCACTATCAAATACTTGCCAGGAAACACTATTGTCAGGTATAGAAGGCATGACAACTACTTTGACATATGGCTATACTTCAATGTTCTGAATCTGATCAGGAACCTCAAATTGAGATCCCAAAGATGCAAGCTTATCTGCATACTTATTTTGGTTTCTAGGAATCGAAAACAAATTAAATGCATCAAAAAATTCAATTGAATCCCACACTCTATGCTTGTACTTTTTGAGTAGGTCATTTTTAGTAGCATTTAGATTCCTAACCTAATTAACGATCAATTCAGAATCTCATAAACTTGTACAGATTTGATACCTCTTTTCTAGGCCCACTCTAAACCATGGATCAGGGCCTCATACTCAGCCACATTGTTTGTGCAACTGAAGGTGAACCTCACGGCTACATAGTATTTGTCTCCTTTAGGGGAGATTAATATATTCCCTCCATCGGCACCTGTTTTGGTCCTTGATCCATCAAAGTACAGCTTCCAAAGCTGGTCTTCTTGTTTTTCCAATTGACTTTGGTCCTTAATCAGATTAGGAATCACTGCATCAGGTTCCTGTATCATATAGATGCCTAATCCTACCTCATTCCTGTGATGGAAAGGATCACTTTCATGATCTTTAGCTACCCAATCATCTAAGTTTATGTCTTCTATAGGTGCATTGGGATCTAGGCTCATGGGTTCATCCTACTGCCCATGGGTGATGTAGAGGTTAGTGTTTATTGGGCTGGGAACATAGGGCTCAACATGGTCCTTTGCAAGTGGTTCAGACTGTATGGTTACTTTCATACCATATCTCACTCTAAAAAATAAGTGGGACCGATCAGAAGATAGAAACCCACCCAATTTAGTAGTGAATTCCCTAGAAAGGCATATTGCAAAACTAGGTGGTAGATCAATGATGTAAATGTCCTGATGGATGGAAAAATTAGAACAAGCATGCGGTGTAAGTGGCAGATTTTTTATTGTTCCTACAGTACTAAGTGCAGACCCATCTAACTAGACAACTCCTTTTGCAAGGGGCTCATAAATCAATCCTAGTGAATCAGCTAGATTTTTGGGCATGACTGAACTGCTTGCCCCAGAGTCTATCATGTAGTTATGAACAAGTTTGTCACCAATAATCAAACTTAAGTAAAAGGGAGGAGGTTTTACCTCGTTTGATGGCTGTCCACTCTTGATTTCTGAGCTGTTGGCAAGTACAACTTTGGTTTTTCCTTGATTAGAACACTCAGAAATTGAAAGTTTAGCCAATGCTTTTTGTAGCAGATTCTTTTGGCCAGGAATGTACAATGCATCCATAACTGACATGCTCATTGTAGCTTTCTTAAGATGATCCACTATGTTGAAAGAAACAAGATTTACCTTTTTCTATCCTTTTACAACAGTAGCATCATCATGCCTTTGTGAAAGCTGTTGTTGTACTTTGGACTGATCCTTTACTAGTATAGTTTGATCCCTTTGCAGAATTTGCACTTTTTGCTGTGGTATATGGGTAGTTTGTGATGGAAAAGTTTGAAATGTATCTCTCACAAGCTGTTGTTGTACCACTGTAGCTTGTTGATTAAGGTCTACAGCCCTTTGTTTTGACCTTGTGTTGGTTGAAACAGGTGTATGTTGTTGATTTTGGCTTTGATGGTAATTTATACCATAGAAATCACTCTCTTGCCAGTTCATCAAGGCCACATCAACATTATTCAGCTGAGATGAAACTTCACCAGGGGCACCTTCTGAACGTGCATAACTGTTATGTACCTTGAGTGCCTGATTTCTTACTTCATTTGTGCACGTAGCTTGATTATGCGGTTGGTGACATGGATAACACCAGTCACTATTTTGGGCTAAGTTATTCTATGTGGGTACAAGCTCCCTCGAGGTCCTAGCAATATTTGGGTTGTAAGATAGGAAAGGTTGAGGGTTGTAGTTTCTTCTTTGACCCTGAGGATCAGCTTGAAATGACTGCCTATATTATTGAATGGGCTGATACGGGGCTTGGTAAGTCTTAGTTTCTTGACCAATCTATTTTTTAATATTAACAAATTCATTGCCAAAGGTTTTGCCCATGGACTGAATCATGCCTTACAACTCTTGGATTTCTTGGAGGTGAGCTGGGGCATGATTTTCTTGGTTGTAGGTTGACAAGTTATTGTTGGAACAGGTGGGATAGTAGCCAAACGAGGCACTGCTATTGGCACAGATGGCTAGATTTCTAGGAAAATGGGTAGGGTAGGCCACGAGGCTATCTTCCCTGCTTGGATGAGGCAGTTTTCTACTCTAACAACAATCTCAAAAGAATCAGGAAGGGTGGTTCCTCCCATAGACTAGATCATTACAAAAATTTCACTATTCAAAGCTTTAAGGTAAAACAAAAATGCATGCCTTGGTAAGGGTTTTACTATTGCGAGGATTTAGTCCCAGGTTCTATAAAATCAGTAGTTGAAATCTGCCATGTGTTCGTGGGGTGCCCTTTTGATGGTGCTCAACTGCTCCAAAAATGAGAGATGATCAGATTTGTCTTCGAAGTGCTTGTGCAATCCATCTCCCAGTAGATCCCACGATGTTATTAAATTTTCAGCAAGTCCTCTGAGCCATTGCAAGGCTTTCCCTTTCAATTATGCAGCCAGAAGTCTGATTACCACATTTTCTTGGGTGACATTGTGTATGGAACAAACGGTTGCCACATCCTAAATGTACTTAGCAGCTGTAGTATGGTCTTCTCTAGTGAAATATGGCAGACCTTTAAGGGCTACGACTGGAATATCATCACATTGAGCAAGTTACAGTGGGTTGCCTCTGTTAAAGGTGGCAAATGCATACTGCCTAGCCATTATGGGTATTTGAACTATCAGCACCAGACTTCTACTTCTTCATGTTGAAGTTAAAGGTGTTGATTTTGATCTCCTCGCTGAATTGGCTATTCTGCTTATTGATCTACCTCTTCTTCTTGGTGGCAACAGTTGTAAATGCTCGAAAGGATTAGAACTGGATTTGCTTTTCATAAGTTGATAACACTAATCTACATGCAAGATCAGAGATAACGAGTTGCCAGGTATATTGTGAAAGCCTCCAAAGGTTGGAATATTATTGCATATACTAGAACAATAGCTGTGAGGGTATAAAACTTCTTTGAAATCACTTTCAGAGTCCCACCGGGTGTGCCAAAAACTATTATCAATCAAGTATGCACCCTGCTAAGCTCACAGAAGACTTAGCTACTTATTGACACATGGAAACACTCTCAAGATGTGGGTTTCCTATAGTGAGAGTGAATCTCCAGAGTGGGTTGGTTCTCCTTAAGATCTTTCTAAACTAATCAATTGTCTAAGAAAAGGGATGACGAATAACTGGAATAAAATTCTATTTTATCTAAAGATGATCTAAAAATCTAAAATTTTACCCACAAACAACTCTCAAGCATGTAACCTCCTCAGTTTCACATAAGTCCAACAATCTAAAAGTACTTTGTATGAAAGTTTAATTAAAACACAACACACAACCTGGATTAGATGGGCAATAGATCCTTATATTTCAATAACATCAAGACATAATCAGAGGATTAGACATCATAATCATAGTGAAAACATCAAATCAAAGTTATAAAAGAGGCAACAAATGTGAAACATGAATGCTTTGCTGTATTGAACTGAAAGGGCGCATCTAACTCTAAAAAATATGAGCCAAGATCAGTTTACAAACTCTTTGCCTGTGCTCAAGAGAGAAGAAACAAAGATATCAACTGAGAAAAACTAAGTCTTTCTCCCCTATTTATAACTCCAAAAATCTCCCAAAGAAAAAGCTGAGAAATCTTCCTAGAATAAAAAATTTGATCCATTTTCGAGTTCCACTAAAAAGCCAAAAATAAAGCTTTCAAATCACCTCCAATCTGTATATGAAAGCTGTGAAAATCTTCCTCAAGGTAGACCTCACCAAAATCTACTTTAAAACAAGCTTTATTTGCTCAATAAAAGCTCAGTTTTTTTAATTTTTATTGTCCTCATCTGCCTCAAAATAAAGCAAATCTAGAAAAAAATATTTGATTTGCTTTAATATTTTTAACTACATAAAATGACAAAATATTAAAAGTTGTGAGGGGGAAAATAGTTTAATCAAATCAATGATAATAAGAACCCAAACATCTATGAAATATGAAGATAAAAAAAGGAGATTTAAAGTAATAAACAAGAACAACACTTAAACCTCTTTCACCTTGCGTCTTCCATAGTTTGCCTATCCTTCCTTGACCTTGATGTTGATGAAGCCCTTAGAAGTTATTGCTCCCTTACTTGTTGAAGGTGACAAGAATGGAATGGTTGAGATATTCATGTGGTTGAAGATGAGCTTCAAACACACTAACAAATGGATATGAAATGCTTATGGAAGTGGGGGTGCCAAAGGCGCGCCGGTATCTCTGTAGAATAAGTTTGCACAAATGATCGATATGAAATGAAGGAGAGGGTGGTATTTATAGAAAAAGGTGAGGGAAGGTCAATGGTTTAGAAGAAAAATGGAAGATCAACAGAGGAGGGTTGTTGAGGAACGTGTAACAAATGGAAAAAGACATGTGTCATTTGAAAAGCGGCTTTGTGAAGTTAACTCCTCTCTTGATGAGGATGAGATTTGATTTTCTTAATTTAGAATTTATTTTTTAATTTAAGAGAAAGTTTGTTTTAAAGATGCTTTAAAATTGCTTTTGCTTTTGTATGACAAGAGCATAGTATTTTTAGAAGATAAGAATGATTTTTGAAGATAAGAATGCATAATTAAATAAAAAAAATTATTTAATTATTTTGTAGATAAATGAGAGGAATAAAATATAAGAATATATTTTATTTTTGTGAAGATATTTGAGGAATAAAATAAAATATAAAAAAATATATTTTATTTAGTGGAGAATTTAGATTTTATTTAAATAAAATTTGCATTTTATTTAAATTTGGAAGAATAAAAGGTTTTAATTAAATAATTAAAATTATTTAATTATTTAGCAGAATGAAGGTGATGTAAATGAATTTAATTAATTAAATAAATGTGTTTATTTAATTAAATGAGAGGAAATGAATCAGATAAATAAATGAATTTATTTATTTTTTGATAGAAGAATGTGAATGATGAAATAAATATAAAAATATTTATTTAAGTAGAGTCATGCCAATTTAAGGTGTATACATTTTGCCCCTCTTTGATGCAATGTGTTTTATCACGTTGTTTCAAACAAAAAGAATTTTTGGCGGTGATACATGCCCCAATTTGCCCCTGATACAAGTTTAATGATAGGATGCCCCCTCAGGAGATTAGACGAGAAGAAGGCAGAAGGCTTGACATAGACAATCTCATGAAGAAGAAAGTGAAAAATGAGTTTAGGATGGAGAAAGACGGGATATGCTTCGGAGAAAAGGACATGGGAAGTAGCCATAGTTGTCATGCAGTTAGGTATGGATCATTTGCTATATAAAGGAGTTGGGTCCACATATTTTAATCATTTGTACACTTGCCCATAGTTGATTAGTCCTCTAGAGAGCTTAGGAGAGCATGGCAGCTAGACAAATGGATATTGCTCACGAGGAGCACCGGTTTGAGCGGATTCGACGGTTCGATCAGCCAGCGGAGGCAGGACCCCCGGTATGTATTTCTTCAAAACTTGTCAAAAGTCAATTTTTATGCATATTAATGGCTAGGAAATCCAACTAGGACAGATGCGCCGAAACACTCTTTTGGTATATGTTGACTGAGATAGATCGTGAGGCTCTAGGCACTATGGGTCTGCACTATGTTTGCTTTATGCCCGAGGTTCATGCGAATCGAGCTATGTTGATGGCAGTGGTGGAGCGATTCCACAGCGAGGATGATACATTCCATCTACTGACGAGGGAGATGGCAGTTACTCTCAAGGATGTGTACAGGATTCTGCACCTCTCGATTTAGGGAGAGCTAGTTGAGTATGAGTCACAATGGGACGATGCCTTGGAGGAGTGTAGATGTGTATTTGATGACCCAGAGTTGGTGGGGGAGGAGATTTCATGGCAAGACATGCATGATTGCTATGACTACTTCCCAGGCATAGTGGCTGGACTGATCGGTGGCATGATATGCCCTGATAGGAGGTCGCATGGATTCCCGATCGGCTGGGGGAGGGTGATGGAGAGCATGATCACAGACGGGACCCAGTATGCGTGGGGTGTGTGTGTGTGCTTGCACACTTATATAGAGACATGTACCAGGTGATTTATCATAGAGGAGCCAGTTTGTCAGTGGGTGTGTCACTGTTGCAGCTTTGGTTGTGGGAGCACATTGCCATCACATGCCTGATATGTGTATTCCACATGCAGAGGGGTGAGCCTTATAGTTATGGCTATGCGGGTGTTATTTCCCAGCACAGGTTGAGGAAGTTAGAGTATTCAAGACATGCTTTTGATGGGGTGGATGCAGTGATTTGGCACCCTTACATAAACTGTGAGGTATGGGACGATGAAGCAGATGAGCTTCCGTATTGTTTCCAGACGTGGTGGCTTATTGGCAGGACTAGGTACATTCTGGAGAGGCAGATTGTGAGTAGAGTGCAGCGATAGTTTGGTTGAGTCCAGGGCAGACCATAAGGGGAGGTACGCTTTGCCAGGACTCATGCAAAGAGGTATAGGTGGGGTCCTGTGGCATCATATGAGGAAGACTTGATAGACTTTTAGCAGATTCCTTATGCAGCTTGGCCCATGCGGAGAGAGATAGTGGACACTGGCATGATGCCAAACTACGAGGAGTGGTTTGCGGCACACCCATTCCCAAGCTATTCAGGGCTAGTAGAGTTAGCTCCTCATATAGACGAGGATGATTCAGACGGTGAGGGTGCAGCTGGCAGGAGGAGGGGAGGATGGAGGAGGAGGAGGAGAGATCAGGGAGATGATGGGAGACTGAGACTGAGGCAGAGGGTCAGAGAGGGACTTGTAGGCTAGCAAGCCATTGGACAGGCATAGGTCCAGGTGCCAGTTTAGCCAGAGGTAGCACAGAGATAGATGCCGCCACCACAGCAGGTGGCACAGCTGACATAGGGATAGGTGCCAGTGCAATAGGTGACATAGGCAGAGCAGGCTCCACAGCTTGATGTGCAGTAGCAGGTTATGGTTGCACTACAGAGCCAAGTTAGGTAGCTGAGGGCTCATCTGAGAGCAGTAGAGTCACGGAGAGAGTCAGATGCGACTTTGTTATCAGAGTTGACTAGAGAGAGAGACGCAACCTTAGCTAGCATGCGGGCTATGAGGGCAGAGAGAGATGCAGCTGTGATGGCCATGGGCATAGATGTGACATCTAGTTTTTTGGTTTCACAGGTGCAGTAGGCATAGGCACAAGTGGTCTAGGTGCAGAGTGAGCTTACTAGAGCCCAGGCATAGGCTCAGTACTATAGAGGGTTATATCATGGGGTAGTGGCAGCAGATTAGCGTGCCCCTAGCTTCAGGAACCAGTCAGAGCCATTCCAGCGGGTAGGTGGTTCTCGGTCTGTAGGCTCAGTGAGGGGTCCCCAGCAATCAAGGGGAGGTAGAGGAGAGGGCAGTGTAGGGAGCAGTGTGCCACGGCAGTAGGGTTAGACAAACATGATACTTGTACCATTTTTCGATTGGATGTATACATTTGGATGGTTGAGATAGCCTGTATATGTACTATTTTTGCCCTAAGACATGTATCACCATTTTTGTTGTACCTTGTATACATTTTATGACATGACTCTGAGATATGGACAGATATTTTTGATATGTTGTACATTTGGATATGTTTATATGATGATGCAGTGATTGATGTTCTATATGCTCATGCTTTTCTGTTGTTGATATGCTTATGGAGGTGATCTATCTTATGATGTTGTGCCTATGTGATGCATACTAGATGGATTTTTGTATGATTTGATATGTAAAATGCAAATGTGATATGTTATGGATACGATGTATACAACTCTATATGTATGTTGATGATGCTTTTGTTTATGTTTTTGATCCTTTTGAGATGATATATGGGTGCAAAATGCATGTGGGTGACCTAATGGGCTTTATGATGTATGCAAATGATGTAATCATGTAAATTACTATCTCATGTGATGTGATATGCAATCTATGCTATGTTTTTGATATGTCCAAATGTACTCAATCTACACAGGTGATGATATAGAGAGGAGGAAGAAGAGATGAAGAAATACTGACTTTCATTTGATAGACTGCAGGATTTTTTGATTGCATGGTTGATATGGGTATGGTTATGAAATGGATGTGGATTTGTCATCTTAAGATTTTTGCAAGGTTGTTGCTTTCATCATTGGGCATTGTTTTGGTATTTTTCACTTTTTGAAATGTTGTAAGGAAATACAAGCATCTAGGTATAATTAGACCGAGATGACCTGAGTACTTCTTACATGGATTTTGATATAGCAAGTTGATACAAGCATCTAGTCAAACTTGAATCTAGATGACCTGAGTACTTCTTGCATTTCAATAGACAAGGATTGCCCCTTTTCATGTTTAGACCTCGGAGTCCTCGATGATCTTTTTGCTGATCATGTCATTAGACAAAAGTCGTCCCATTACCATAGTTTAATCCACAAGCAGCAGACATAGAAAAAGATTATGCCCCCATCATAGCATCTCTAGCTTTTTTGGCATCCTTGAGTAGCATAGGAAGACATAATGACAAAAATTCAAGACCTTGTAAATTAACCTGTTTACAAAACATTCTTGCATTAGATGTGTCTTTTACCATAATTGATATAGAATCAGTTTTAGTGTTTCGGCATGGTATCCTGCTCTGTTTTGGATAGGTTGATGTTTTGCATCAAGACTCTTGGTTTGGGTAGCTTGCTTTTGCTGTGCTTGCTTGTCTTAGTGAAAGGTATCACAATCCTTATTGGTATCCTCTTAGAATAGTGGCATTCAAGAATCCAAATACATAACTAGGTCGAGGAGTTGCCCCCAGTTTAGACAAGGATCGACTTATTATGAGTGAGACGACAGACAGACATGGAGAGACTGACCCTAAGGGACTGACCTAGTGCTAAATGGCCTTGCCTACGTGACAATGCAGAGGCAACATAGTTCAGGGTAAACCCTAGCAGACCTAAGACCTAGGCGATGGCAAAGTGGGGCAGAAATAGCACGGACTCAGATTGACAGAAGGACTAGATATGGGATGGATGGGACAGTGGAGTGGAGAGGAGCCTCAGGGGTGCATTGAGAATGGCCTGGTCTACGTGATAACTCAGAGGCGATGTAGTTTGACAATAGTTCAAAGGACTGGTTCAAGATGAACAATATGAGGGACACAAGAGACATGAAGTCAAAATAGATGGAGGAAGTGGTTTGTCGCAGATAGTGCCTATTTACCAGGTTTTCACCACTTGCTTTTTATTTGCACGAGAAGCTAAAAGTACACATGACGCCTGTTTGCCATGTTTTCACCATAGGATGATTTTTTTGTCTATTTTCTCATTTTTTTGATTTTTTTTTTGCTCTTGTTTTTATCACTTTTTCAATTTTTTTGGATTTTTTCAGGACTCCCTTACATTGGGGTTTTCAGTTATAGAACTTACGAAGGTGCATGCTGTTGATAGGATCATCAAATAATTCACCTTCAAACATAGCCAATTGATATGCCCCCGATCCATAAGCTGTGATGACGACATAGGGACCTAGCCAGTTAGGTTCAAACTTTCCTTTCTTTTCTCTCTCTTGTTGATTTCTGGGATTTTCTTTTAGGACTAGGTCACCGACTTGGAATATTTGGGGCTTTACTCTATGATTGTAGCTTCTGGACATGTATTGCTGATATGCTTTCAGGAGGTTAAAGGCCTATTGCCTTCTCTCTTCGAAGAACTCTAACTCTTGAAGTCTGGTCACTCTGTATTCTTCATCTGATATGAGGCCTTTTAAGACTCGCAAGGATGGGATCTTGACTTCAATGGGCAAGATAGCTTCAGATCCATAGACTAGGGAGTATGGTGTTGCACCTGTGGGTGTGTGGATGCTTGTGTGGTAGGCCCACAGTGCGGGATTCAGTTGGACATGCCAATCACGACCGGCATCATTGACAGTCTTCTTTAGTATTTTTAGAATGGTTTTATTTGATGCCTCATCCTAGTCGTTGCCTTGTGGGTAATAGGGGGTTGAAAAGCGATGCTGGATATGGAATTTGTCACATAGTTCCCTAACATCTTAGTTTTTGAAGGGTCGTCCGTTATCCGTGATAATGGATGAAGGGACACCATAACGACAAATGATATAGTTTAGGATAAAAGAGGCAATCTGCTTGCCTGTGATGTTGGCTAAGGGCATAGCTTCAATCCACTTCGTGAAGTACTCTATGGCAGTGATAATGAATTTGTGGCCGCTTGAGGAGGGAGGATGAATCTTGCCCAATAAGTCTAGTCCCCACTGACAGAAAGGCCAAGGAGTTGTTATTGGCTGTAGCTCCTATGTTGGTGCATGTATCAGGTTCCCGTGGATTTGGCATTTCTTGCACTTCTTTATAAAATGATAGGAATCTTATTCCATGGTTGGCTAGTAGTACCCCATGCGTATGAGTTTCTTGGCTAGGGTAGGGCCACTAGAGTGGGTCCCGCATATACCGTCGTGCATTTTTCTCAGGGCAGTTTGATATTCCTCACTATCAAGACACCTAAGGAGAGTACCATCGAGACCTCAGTGATATAAGGTATTGGTGATAATGGCATACCGGGATGCCTGACGAATAAAGGTTCTCTTTTGGTTACTGGAGAGATCGGGCGGGAGGGTATTCTCTTTAAGATAGGCAAAGATCTTTCCGTAGAGGGGGGAATCAGCTCCAACAATGTGGCAGATGATATGGGACTCAGGGGTGTCGTATGCAGGACAGGACACTGGCTCTACCAAGAACTCATAACGTGATTGACTTTCCAGAATGTCGAGGAGAGAGGCAATTGTGGCCATAGCATCTGCAGCTTTGTTTTCAATCCTTGGTATCTTCTCAAAAGAGATCTTGATGAAGTATTCTTTGAAGTCATCTACCATTCTCTTGTAAGGGATTAGTTTCTCATCTTTTGTTTGGTAGTCATCATTCACTTGATTTATGACTAGCTGTGAATCGCCATATACTTGAAGTTCTTTGATGTTCCATTCAACTGCTAGCTTAATACCAATGACTAGGGCTTCATACTCTGCCATGTTGTCAGTGCAGGGAAACATTAATCTGTATGATTTAGGGATTGTATCACCATTAGTTGTGATCAATAAGATACCTGCCCCCAATCCATGTTGGGTGTATGAGCCATTGAAGTACATTTTCCAGGTTGTTGTATTTATGTGGAAGATAGATTCATATGGAAACTCAAAGCTCAGAGGGCTGTCATCCATTAGAGGTGCATCTACCAGTTGATTTACTAGTACTTGTCCCTTTATTGCTTTCCCATCTACGTATTCGATATCAAACTCGCTGAGAAGCATGACCCATTTGGACAATCTACCTATTAAAGCTGCCTTGTTGAGTAGGTATTTGAGTGGATCGATCTTCGCCACCAGTTTGACAGAATGTGACAACATGTAATGTCTCCATTTTTGTGAGGCGAAGACCACTGCTAGACATGCTCTTTCGATAGGTGTGTATTGTAATTCATACCCGACGAGTGTTCGACTAATGTAGTAGATAGCCTGTTCTTTCCCATCATAGTTTTCTTGTGCAAGGAGAGCTCCTAGAGCGGTTGGTGTAGCTGAGATATACAGTAGTAGAGGCTTGCCCTGAATTGGTGGCATCAATACTGGTGGTTTCATGAGATATTCCTTTAATTGCTGAAATGCCTGTTCACATGGCTCATTCCATTTGAAGGGGACATTCTTGTGTAGAAGGTGGGAAAATGGGTGGCACTTGTCTGCCAATTGAGAGATGAATCTTCTGATAGATTGCAATTTTCCCTGTAGGGAACTTAGTTGAGTCAGATTCTTAGGAGGTGGCATCTCCATGATGGCTTTCACCTTAGTTGGATTGACTTCGATACCGTTTCCAGACACTATGTATCCAAGTAGTTTGCCTGATGTAACCCTGAACACACATTTTTTTGGATTGAGACGCACATTAAACTATTCTAACCTGTTGAAGATCTTGTCTAGTACTACTAGATGGCTTTCTCTTGTGAGTGATTTCACCAGAATGTCGTCGACGTAGTCTTCCATTATAGTGTGCATCATGTCGTGGAAGATTGTTGTCATGGCTCTCTGATATGTTGCCCCAGCATTTTTTAAGCAAAATGGCATGACACACCAACAGTAGGTGCCCCAAGGACACGTAAATGTCGTCTTGTGTTGGTCTTTGGGTGCAATCTTTATCTAGTTATATCCAAGAAACCATCCATGAGTGACAACATAGTCTGCTCTGCCGTGAGATCTACAATCATGTCTATGTTTGGCAGGGGGAAGTCATCCTTTGGACAAGCTTTGTTCAGGTCCCTGAAATCATTGCATATTTAGACTCTGCCATCTGGTTTAGCCACTAGTACTATATTCGAAACCCATTCAGGATAGTCTATAGACCTAATAAATCTGACATCTAAGAGTTTCTTTAGCTCTTCTTTCACCATGAGGGCCACATGCGGATGCATCTTTCTGAGTTTTTGTTTGACCGGTTTAGCTGCTGGAGCTAGAGATAGATGATGCATGATAAGATTCAGATCTAGCCCTGGCATGTTAGCGTATGTCCATACGAAGTTGATTTGTTTTCTCTTGAAAAAATCTATAAATGCTAGTTTTTCATGTTCTGTGAGAGCTTTTGCAATGTGGATCATTCTGGGCTCATCTCCTGTGCTGACATTGATTGGTTCTACCAGTTCTATCAAGATCGACAATCTCTCCTGATGCATAAGATTGGGGAGAGGGTCAAGCCTTCCAACCTTCGGGTGCCTCAGAGAGGTTTTCACTGTTGGATACGTCTTTATTTTTACTATTTTGATGATCTAACACTGCCGCGGAGTGGTTTTCACCGTTAGATCGTTCTTTCATCTTGATATTTTTATGACTGAAAGGCTTAGCACTCTCTCCAAAATAGGCCTTCTCGTTGAGTTCAATAGCGTAGCCAGCCCTGTGGTCTCTTGCAGGTATGTGATCTCTCAGCTCAAGGTAATCGATGATGGAGTCATCATTTTCAAAGGTGTCTAGTTCAGGGGTGGTACCTTCTAGGTCCTAGTTGATTAGTTTAGGGTGTACCAAAGGTAAGGGGTCATTAGGTTGGTCTGGTTCAATGGCGTTGATGGTTAGGATAGAATTATTAAAGGCATGGACAAAGTCTGCAATGGTACCCTCTATTAGTGGATCCATCAAGGGGGTATCATTCCTTCCTCACGATTTTCACTATTATTTCTATGCGGGTCAGACTCTAGCGGTCTAGCCCTTGGACCTTGTCTCTCATTGGCATGGGTCGGGTCGTACTCATGGACAACGTCAATATCTTTTTCATCACAAGACATCTCAGAGATGCTATCCCACTCATACTCATTAGAATCAGTTTTGCTCCCCATTTGCATTCTTTAAATTTGTTCAACCAGATTGCTAGTGGATGCTTCTGGTTGTTTGCCTTTGTTCTTGTTGGTTCTGTTGTTTCTTGATGGTCCAGTGTACCCTAGCCCTGTAGTGTCTCAGGCTCTTAAGGTATGAGGTTGGATGAGTTCAGTGATGCCATCCTCTCTTGAACCAAGTGGACCATGTCCTTCATACCCCATTCTCTGTAGCATTTGAAAGCCTTGACCATATTGTGCCGTTGTATAATGGGATGGTTATGTTGTGTTGAGGAACTACCTTCATCTTTGTATAGCCACTATAGGACATCTTTTTCATCACTTTCATCTTCTAGGCTTCCCCATTTCACAAATGGTCCTTTGGTGGTTCTCTCTGCTTTGGTTGTCCTTAGGATGGGTCTCCCATAGGATCTAGGAGATAGAGGTAGTTGTGCCAAATAGAGGGATTGGGAGACCGTGTACTCACCCAAGCCCTTATCTTTGAGGTGGAGTTTAGGTTGAGACACTCCGAAATAGGAAGCAAGTGTAGCTAGATCTACACGAGATGAAGAGGCGATAGAAGCACGGTTGGTGGGGATCACAACTTCTGGTTTGGGCTGAATAGAGTTGCAGTATTGAAAGGGGTTAGGGTCACCTTGGATGGTGATCTCTTGACCTTCATGTGGGAACTTGATACATTGATGGTATGTGGAAGGTACTACTTTCAAAGCGTGTATCCATGGTTGTCCAAGAAGAATGTTGTATGCTAGCTTCATGTCAAGGACTTGACAAGCTACATCTTTCACTATGGGGCCCACCCTGATTGGTAGGGTAACAATTCCTTTAGATGTTCTTTCTTCCTCATCATAGGCTTTTATTGTGATCTTTCTTTTTGGATCTATAGCCTTCTCTAAAAACCCCAATGTAAGGATTAGCTTTAATGTAAAAATATTCAAACCAGCCCCTCCATCTATTAGGACTCTTTTGATCTTGTGTTTGTGTATGAAAGCTTCGATATGGAGGAAGGCGTTATGGGGTTGAGTGATTGACATATCATCCTTCTTAGTGAATGATAGGGAATGTGGTGAGGTGATGTGACCGACCATGGTTTGGAATTGTTCTTCAGCTAAGTTCGTGGGGATGGAGGCTTCTGCTAAGGCTTTGTCAAGTATGGACCTATGAGAAGGAGACAGACGCAGAAGTTCTAACATGGAGATGTGTGCAGGTGTTTTGTGGAGTTAATCCATGATACTGTATTAACTAGACAGGGAAGCATAAGCTCCTCTAAGGGTGACCCTATTACTATGGGTAGTAACATTGCAATCTAGATCCTTGTTTATAGTGATCACATTGATGTGTGAATCACCTTTTGAGATATAGTTAACAACATAGTCAAAGCCGACATTTGTGTAGTTTGCGTTGTTAGAGCCACTATTATTTCTGTTGGAAGGTCCTCCCTACTCATAGTTAGGAAGAGGATCCTTGAATCCCTGATGATCGCTGTTGGAGGTATGTCCATGAGATTGTCTATTAATGGATATTTTGTTTTGCTCTATTAAGTCTTGGATTATATGCTTGAGTGCAATACAATCATTTGTCTTGTGCCCCCTGTTTCGGTGGTATTCACAGAAGTCATTGTTGTTCCACCAGTGGGGTTTCACCTTTGGTTTGTACTCTTGTGCTGAGGGAAGCGTTATGAGATTGTTGGCGATTGGCTTCCGTAGGGTAGTTTCTAGTGACTCACCCAAAGGTGTGAACTTTCTCCTATGCTGAAATTTGGTGAACCTAGATTCGGTATTTCTTTGTTTGTCTTGTGTGGGGTTAATTTGAGGTGTTGAGAGGTTGAAAATTGGTTGCTTAGGTGCCACATTTTTGGCATCTACTACCCCGTCATTCACAATGTTTTTATTTTTTGTCCAGAATCTAGGTTTGTCATTGTTGGTGTTAGTACTAGGAGTGTCTTTATAGAGCTTGATTTGACCTTTCACGATTAGAGCTTTTTCTATGATGAGGCCCATCTCAATGACTTTTCTAAAAGAAGTAGGACATTGGATTTGGATTTGGTAGCTTAGGTTCGTTTGCAGATTGTGGACAAACATTTCTAGCATCTGTTTCTCCAGCATTTGGTGTGGGCACTTGCTTGCCAGTTGTCTCCATCTTTGTAAGAAGGCAGCGAAAGATTCTCCTCCTTTCTGTTTGGTGTTACAAAGATCCAATATTGAGGTGTCGTGCTCAATATTGTAAGAGAAGTGGGTGACAAATTTGTCTACAAGCTCATTGAAGGTTTTAATACTAGGTGGCAATCTAGAGAACCATTCCATGGCTTTCCCACCTAGGCTTCGTGGGAAGAGTCGCATAAGGTAGGTGTCGTTATGTGCGACCTCGAGACAAGTAGCGTTGAATTCTCTGATGTGATCCCTTGGGTCACCCTTTCCTCGATATTTGTCAAACGTAGGCACCTCAAATTTTGAGGGGAAAGGTATCATGACCAAGGCCCTATCAAAAGGATACAATGAAATATCCTCTAGGGTGTAATGTTTTGTTGATGCTCCCATTTTCATGTCTGAAATTTGTTGTTGGAGATCTTCATATTTTTTGTTTATTAGACTTAGGGCATCCAAGGAGACAATTGTTGCTTTGCTCTTATCCGTGGGTATTTCATCATGTCTACTTCCTTCAGGGATTCTTTCTTCGTCAGTTTCTTTGAGAGCCTCCACGTCATAATCCTTAGGGAGTTTGACTCCTAGACTTGCTAGATGTAAAAAGAATTTTGTTGGGTCTTGGGCAAGCACTTTTTCTAGTAGGCGTTGGGATTTTGGATTATGCTGCATTTGAAGGATCTCCTCCATGGAAATTTCTTCATCACTTTCATGACCATTGGGAACACTTTTCTCTGCCATTTCTAACTATTTTTGTTTTTGTAATCTTGTTAAGACCATGCAAGGTAGTAAAGAAATGGGATGTAGTGAAAAAGATTCTTGATCAAGATGCTAGGATGATACAAGGTTTTACCAAGGTTCTTCTGAGATCTATGTAGTATCAAACAAGTTTGGGTATACAAAAGCTGTAGTCAAAGTAGGGATGTTAGAAATCCAAATACTTGATGTTGACTAGTCTTATATAAGCCACTAGTAGAGTGTCGAGAGAAAGGATAAGTAACCCTTGATATTGGACACTTACTAGGTTTGTTTGAGTATTGATTGTGATCTAAAATAATCTTGGTTCTAACCTTGTAGGAATTTGGGAATATTTGGTGAGATTTTGGATGAAAAAAGTAGATATGGTATGGAAAAGAAGGAGAAATGGTTGATTTGTAAGGTCTTAATCAGATTTTTGGAAACTGAATAGGTTTGGAGATGGTTTTTGAAAAGTTTTCAATAGTTTTGCTCTTGGAAGGTACTGAATTTTGCTCTCTGGTTTAAATGCGCAATAATTTAAATGCGTCACAATAGAAGTCAAATGAGCTAGGAGTCAGAGTAAATGTGTAACTCTCTATTATGGAGTCTCCTAGCCTCAAAGGGTTACGCCTTAGAGGGTTTTGGGGGAGGTTGGCCATCGGTGTAACACAGCAGCATTCATTGCTTGAGGTTTTCACCTCAAAACATAATTTATTTTAAGTGGCTTGGTAGGGCTTGGCTTTAGCCTGTTACCACTCAGGGTCATTCCCACTTGGATAGGTGTGCATCCAAGGGTAGGCCCCCCTAAAGGTTTAACAAATAGAATGATAAGTCTGGCACTTTGATCACCCAGTTAAGGGGAGAGCATAAGCCTATTGTCATTCGTAAGCATAGAAAACACTTGTTAGTCCAACCTAGTTAAAAGTAGAAAAACTAAATGGGCTACTCTACTTGTGCACTCACACGATTGTTAACTTGGAAGTGTTTAGATCATAGCAATATTAATTTTCCCATTTGTTAACTTGGAAGTGATTAAGACATAGCAATGTTCATTTTCCCGTTTGTTAAGATAGCAGTGGTCTAATCTAGGAAAATAAATGAACAATGCAAAGATAGGAATTGGCTTTAGTTACTTCCTTCCTAGTTATGAACTATGTGGAGTTTGTATGAAATGCACTTGGTTACTTTTCCCTTACTTAGCCTAAGTGAACTAGGTAAAGCATCTAAATGACCTAATCCAGCCATTAACCCTACAAAACAACTATTAGATCCAACGCACAAAATCAAAAACCCTAAAAATAGAAAGTAGAATCAAATGCATCGCACTGCAGTCTGAATGCGCAAAAATAGGACTCGCATGTGGCATTGTACAAAAGCGCAAAAATAGAAGGTAAATGTGCCAAAATGTGAGGTATATGCGCAACTATATCAGATGCGTCATTTTACAATGTAAATGCCCAAAAAATGGGTATAAGCGCAATTCTGGTAGATGCATCATTGTGTAGAATGAATGTGCCAAAAGAATAGGTATATGCGCAACTAGTACGCAAAGGCCAAAACAGAGATCAGATGCACCATTGTGGAGGACAGATGTGCCAAAATGTCGTAAGCACCGAAACAGAGGGTAGATGCATCACTTGGGAGGTCAGATACGCTAGTTTTCTGTATGCGCCAATTTGGGAGGTAAAAGCATCATTTTAGAGGGAAAATGCACCAAAAGTTGCTGTCATAACCCTATACCTGCACCTGTACAGACCTATCACTTAAAAACACTGAGTTTTTTGATTAGATAGAGGGACAAGGGCCCCACAGTGGGTGCCAAAATGTGAGGGGGAAAATAGTTTAATCAAATCAATGATAATAAGAACCCAAACATCTATGAAATCTGAAGATAAAAAAAGAGATTTAAAGTAATAAACAAGAACAACACTTACAACCTCTTTCACCTTGTGTCTTCCATAGTTCACCTATCCTTCCTTGACCTTGATGTTGATGAAGCCCTTAGAAGCTATTGTTCCCTTGCTTGTTGAAGGTGACAAGAATGGAATGACTGAGATATTCGTGTGGTTGAAGATGAGCTTCAAACACACTAACAAATGGATATGAAATGCTTATGGAAGTGGGGGTGCTAAAGGTGCACCGGTATCTCTGTAGCATAAGTTTCCACAAATGATCGATATGAAATGAAGAAGGAGAGGGTGGTATTTATAGAAAAAGGTGAGGGAAGATCAATGGTTTAGAAGAAAAAAAGAGAAGATCAACGGAGGAGGGTTGTTGAGGAATGTGCAACAAATGGAAGAAAGACATGTGTCATTCGAAAAGCAGCTTTGTGAAGTTAACTCCTCTCTTGATTAGGATGAGATTTGCTTTTCTTAATTTAGAATTTATTTTTCTAATTTAAGAGAAAGTTTGTTTTAAACATGCTTTAAAACTGCTTTTGCTTTTGTATGACAAGAGGATAGTATTTTTAGAAGATAAGAATCATTTTTGAAGATAAGAATGCATAATTAAATAAAAAGATTTATTTAATTATTTTGTAGATAAATGAGAGGAATAAAATATAAGAATATATTTTATTTTTGTGAAGATATTTGAGGAATAAAATAAAATATAAAAAAATATATTTTGTTTAGTGGAGAATTTAGATTTTATTTTAAATAAAATTTGCATTTTATTTAAATTTGGAAGAATAAAAGGTTTTAATTAAATAATTAAAATTATTTAATTATTTAGCAGAATGAAGGTGATGTATATGAATTTAATTAATTAAATAAATGTGTTTATTTAATTAAATGAGAGGAAATGAATCAATAAATAAATGAATTTATTTATTTATTGACAGAAGAATGTGAATGATGAAATAAATATAAAAATATTTATTTAAGTAGAGTCATGCCAATTTTAGGTGTATACAAAAGCAATTTATAAAGAATATTACTTTAATATTTGTCTTACAATAGGTCCTACAGCTTTTCCTTCTGATTTGCCTAATCTTACCTCTTTTGATTTTCTTTTACAAAATAATAATACAAGACTTATTTTTGTCCATATCTTCCTAAAAGAAAGAAAACTAAAAAAAGAAATATATTGTTTTCTTTACTTTGTTTTAACTGTATAAATAATAAATATTTATAACCAATTTATAGGATATTGCTTCAAATTTACAAAAAGAAAGAGGGCCCGCCATTGTGAAGATTTCTCGCAAATTCCAAACTGGGTAAGTGATAAATTTAAAGGGTTTTTTCTCTTTATAATATTTTCATTTATGTCCAAAAATATCAAAAACCTAGATCATATATTTTGAGATATGATTTAAATATGTGACTGCTATCTTCATTTTTTGGTGTATTGTGCCTATGACTATTCCTCAAAAAATGTACACTGGGTTGGTAAGAAATTTAAAGGGTTTTTTCATATTATTGTCATCCCATCTTTAACCAAAACTCACAAAAACCCAGATCATATTTGTTGAGATATGATTAAAACACATGACAACTGTCTTTATTTTGCAGGGTCTTTATGTGACAATATTGCTCTTTCAGACTCTTTCCACAATCCTCTTAAGACTTGGGGGCAGCATGATGAGCTCAACCCTTGTGAGAGCACATTCTACTCCACATGCTATGATATGTCATCAAAAAGTTACATGACTTATCCTATACCTGCACATGAAACAAACATATTAGAATAAAACATTGAAATTCCATGATTGTTTCTTTCTCAGCTCTTCTTGCATGTGGATGATGTTCATTGATCAATGCATTATAAACAAAATGTTATGCCTCTTCTAATAGGATATAGAGATCTCATAACCAGAGTTCTAATAGGACCTTCCCACATTTTTGCAGGTTCATGTCGAGATTGGGAGCAGGAATAGAAGACAACTTCGAAGATTGAAGATCTTCAAGGAAATGATGGCTATGACCTTCTCTTTCTTATCCTGAACAACACTGCAATTATCACTGAAACACAATAACTATGCAAATAACTTATAATAGAAGAATGTTAACCTTCATTCTAAAAATGAATTTGTTGCATCAGCTCTACCAATTTTGAGTTGTAAGTGAAAAATGGGTACAATAACTATAAGATATACATACATTATGCCTTCATTTGCATCCTTTTCTAAAATGTAAATGTGTGAACAATAGAAGTTTCTTTCTATGGATCTCATTAAACCATCACAATCTCATGCTTTGTTGGTTGGTCAATCTAAGGGATAGAAAGAGTCAAGTCCTTCTAACAAGAAACAAAGAAATATAACAAAAATCCACACAGAGATTAAGCACGAAACTCATCTAAGAAGGAGAAGGGCCTACTTGTGTTTATTGTAAGAAATCAAGGCAATTTATATAAACTGAACAAATGAGAGGGGGGCTGAATCAGCTGTCCCAAAAACTTAAACACTTTCTGCAATTAAACATTCATCACTTATCCACAATTATTATGATTTAACAATGAGTGCATGAAAACAAAAACTTAACTATGGACACAACATCAAACACAAGAGACACCAGATTTTACGTGGAAAACCCCAAGGTGGGGAAAAATCATAGAGAACATTAGCTCTCAATATATGTTGCAATCTTGAAATAATGATGTTCAGGCTTGGTCACTCCACGGGCCTAAACATACTGGCTCACTACCTCAACCCTAAACCCAGAAAGATTACAATAAGGGTTGTTAAACCCTACTGGTGGCTCACTGTCGGCTCACTACCTTGATGGCGAAAGCTTGCTTCCAATTAGGTTACACATGAAAACTAAATATTGCTTAAGCATCTGCCACTATGCCAGGTGTAGTCATTTATTAGCTGAATTCTAAATCCCAACTCTTCATATTCACTGATTTTTGTCACTGCTCTATTATTCACATATTCCCATCACACCCATGCATTCTCTATTCTATTCTGCCTCTACTATTCTTAGTCTCTTTTCTACTCTGCCTTTTGGACCTTTCTTATTATCTTCCCATCTTCACTCAAGGACAACTTTTCCATGATTCAACTACAAGTATTTATACACTAAATCAACCTTGGAATGATCATCGAGATTGGCATTACAATCATCAACTATTGGAATAATCTCCAAGGTCGGCATTACAAACATTGATAAAATAGGTCTTGACCTATTACAAAATTATGCAAGGGAGATGAAGTAAAAGGGCATGTGGATCATGCTTCACCTTAGTTGGGACTCAAACACAATCTTTCATGCTTCAACACATTTTCACAATCTTTAAGAGATCTTTGCAATCGCTAGGATCAACCAGGTTGGCCAAACTGGTTACACAACATGCTATCTGGAAGTAATCTTCAAGCACCTTCATAATTCTTCTGTTTCAACCAATGAAATGATAGGAACATGATCAGGAGGTATCCAGAAGCATGTTATAATCATTAGGAGCAACCGCACAACCTTTAACCACTTTACCGATAAGAATCTTCCTACTAGAACACATGAACTTTACTATCTTCGACTGTTATAAAAGAAAGACATCTCACGGACTACCAAACCTTGAACCATTACAACTGTTGGAACTTGTCACATCCCAAACTTCCTTCTAGAACCATAGAAAAAAATACTTTATTATGGAGGAATGCGGAGCATAATACTTTTTCCCTGTCCCAACTGAACTCACTGAGAAAGCAGGTTTCTCTCTGGTGAGTACAATTCACTCAGATCTTCATGTGGAGAGTTCAAATCTAGAATGTAGCATCCTTAATCATACCTCTAACTTACTTCCAATATACAAACTATAATCTTCAAGAAAAAAAATGTGGAGTAGTTTATAAGACTGTTCTTCAGCATACAACTCACTGTCTATACTGCACTTCTCTGTAACTCACTTGTTTCTTTCAGAGAGGCTAATTTTATCAATATCCTCAACATACAAGTCTTCTAAACAAGTAATAGAATAATATACAGTTGACACCAATGACAACAATGATATGCTGACATCAATGACAATACCGATTAGGCACATAATTGCATCAATCTCTCCCTTTTTCATTGATAGAAACATATGATGTGAAAAATTGCAACAGCCATCAAGACAAGATTCTCCCCCTTTCTCTTTACACACCTGCACTATTTTTTTCTACAAGATTCTCTCGCTTTCACTTTACACATCTACACTCTTTGTCTCTCTAAGTTTTTTCACACGACTTCTCTCCCCTTTTGACGTCAATGGCAAAGGGCACATACTTGCACTCTTCTACTCTGATCCAATCTCTCTTCTAAACTTTCTTCAACTGACTGCTCCCCCTTACTTGATGCTTTCCCTGACTATAACTTTGGTTCTTCATGTGAAGTTCTCTCATTCATTCTTTGTCAATTCTCACCTTAGGATCTTACTACTGTTGGCAAGAGACACTATATGGATTCATGGTTGTTGTCATTGATGGCAACAAAGGTCATCCCACATATCCGCAAGTCATGGTGTGCCTCTACCGGAAGTCAGGATGAAGAACTGTTATGGTCCGGTGAACAAGAATAGAGCATGTGGCAAGGTCTGACAGATTGGTCTGGACCTCTCAGAGGAAGTGTCTTGGTGCAGTGCGGATTTGGGGAAGTCAAGAGGACTACCTTGAGTAGTATATTCCAAGGATTTAGCCTCCGATGATGGACAAAGAAAAAGATATGAATAGCTGAGTACCAGATTCTTGAAAGACAATGAGAATAGAAGGAAGAACTGACTGACAGAGCATCAGAATCTTTTCCGGATATGTTACTATTGATGGTAAAGGTTGTGAAGGCATGAATCATGTTTGGCCAACATGACTAATGATATCTACAAGTATATGCTTGATCCGCATTGCTTGGTGAGCAAGGATTCAGCCGACAGAACAGAGCTTGTAAGAAACCAGACTGTTCCGGATGCCGACTAGAAAGGTGATGAAATTACTTGTGCGGATATATATAGAGGATGGATTTAGTTGTGAAAGGAGTGATTGTGTGATAGTGTATGTGAATAAGTACAGATCAGAGCAGAAGTAGTAAGAAAGATCTGGTATGTGAAAAGATAGCAGAATAAAGAACAGAGGAAAGATGAAGTGCAGCAGATCAGTGTACTGAGCCTAACCGGAACTGAACCCTAGCATATGTAGGTGCTTCCAATCAGTTCAAGTATTGTATAACATTCTTTGTAGACAGTGTGTCTCCTTGTAGGCAGTGGGCCTCTTTGTGAGTAGTGTGCTCGGGCAGTGAGCCCTAATTGGCAAGTGCCATTTTTGTAACTCCTTATTCTTCTAACAGAGAATAATCTTTGGGTTAATCACCCCGTGGTTTTCTCCCTTAACCGGGTTTCCATGTCAAAAATACTGTGTCATGTGTTTCTCATTTCATGATAATGTTTGTTTGTTTAACTCAATGCTGCTTTGCTTAATAAGAAAGTTCAAAAGAAGAAACAATTAGGATAACTGATTCACCCCCCCCTCTCAGTTATCAACAATTGGTATCAGAGCAAGGTTCCTCCTAATAGAGCCTAACAGCTTGAGGAAGATCTGGGAATTCAAATGGATGCATATGGGTTAAGGGAGCAACTCAAAACTGCCCTTGAGGATCTTGAACAATCAAATTCTGAAGTCAATGAATTAAAGGAAAGACTCAAACAGGATGATGAATTCATGAGAGAACTAAAAGACAAATTAAGTCACTCTATGAAAAAGAGAAAGGAGCTGCTCCAACAATTGGCAAGCCAAACTGAAGAAAGCAATACTAATGAAGAATTGACTGAGAAAACCAAGTTATGTGAAAAGTTATCAAAAGAAGTCATTATGTTAAGACATGAAATGGAATCAGGAACTATAAAGTTTACTCAAGAGATTGAAGAAAAAAGAAAAGCTGAAGACAATCTAAGACAATCTCTTAAAGAGAAATCAGAAGAATGCCACCAGATGGACAGGATTATCAGACATCTTGAATCTGATCTTGAAGATGCCAAAGATAATGAAGAAAAACTTGAGAATCAAATTGTCTCTCTCAAAAGAGATCTTCAAATAGCAAATGAATATAAAGATAAATTCAAGATAAGTTCTGCCCAACTTGAAGTACTTCTTGCAAGTCAAAAGAAGACAGATGACAAGTACGGTTTGGGATATGAGAAAGGAGAAAGCTCCAGATCTAGTCAAAAGAATTTTGGATCAGAAAATCCAAGGAATAGGCCTGAAAGACCTCCGGTAAGACATCCCAATGCTCAAAGATATCCATCTTTCAATGGATACTGCCACAACTGCAATCACTTTGGTCACAAAGCTAATCAGTGCAGAAAAAGAATGAATCAAACTAATCCATCCTTCTCCGGACAGTGCTTTAACTGCAAAAGGTATGGACACAAGTCTCATGAATGCAGAAATATGCAAGTAAACAAATCATTCAAAGGTAGATGCTTTACATGCAATAGAGTAGGTCATATGGCTAATCAATGCAGATCAAGAGGTTATCAGTCAAATATGCAAAGAAATGTTATTTGCCAAATCTGTAATAGGTCCGGTCATAATGCTAAAGTCTGCAGAAGCAAGAATCAGGACAAAAGAGGTCCGGTGTATAATCAGAATCAAGACAAGGGTAAACAAAAGATGAATGCGGATGAAGTTAGGAATTAGATGAGCAAGATTTGGGTAAAGAAAAGTTTAGAGAATATAGAAACTAGATCCGCACCAGATTCTGGTGCTGATATTCCTTCCGGAAATTAAAAAGTGAGCTCTAGCTCAGGGGGAGACTCAAAGAAAATCCTGTTCCCCCAGCCAATCAAGTGATGCTGGATATGACACAAGATGCGGAGTAAAGGGTTTGAAGATATAAGTCCTGAGATGATCCAGACAAGATTTCAGAGGTCCGCATGAAGATGTAAAGAAGTTGTGATCGATCAAGTAAGACCTGTTCTGGGAGATGCTCCGGAATGATAGAGGACTACAAAAGGGTCCGGAGAGATCCGAAAGTACATTATTTTACTCTGCGGACTGGACAGAACGTTTGGGATGTTCTTGTAATATGTCACCTCGATTTATTCATGATTGAAAGATCCGTATGATGTTCATAGATCAGGACTGATCCGGGATACTCCAAGCTATCTGGATAAGGCAAACCGGAATAATATAGGTGGAGCATTTATTGCAAACAGATATTAGGGTTTGTGAAATGATATAAGGGATTTCTCAACCATCACTTGATCATTCCACATCCAAGAAGAAGCGAAAAGCAGAGCTCTACAACAAAATTCATCAAGTTCACCGAAGATCTCCTGCCGAAGTCATTACATACAGAAATCAATCCAGCCACTCTGTGTAACTGAAGATACAAAAGGTATTTTTCACCTCCGATATCTTGCTACAAATCTTTTGAAGAAATGGCTACTCCAAATATAGTAAAAATCTCAGACAGGCCCCGACCTGAATTTAAGAAACATCCATACAAGTCATTGGAGGTAGATCCACTAGGAGCCTTCTCTAGTGTTCCACATGGTGTATTACATACGGAAGACATTAGGGTTTACATCCATGCGAATTTTGAAGACTTTGGAGAATCAAAACTGATGGATATCTATCACAAACAATTGATAGATGACTCCTTCGAGATCAAACCTTAGTACAAAGCCATCCGAGACAAACACTTTGCACAGTGCATTCATTTCCCCTGTTTTGAAGAAGATGAATGGGTCCGGTATGTACTAAGTAGAGTACATGACAACTTCTTATGGTTGAACAAGCCCTTCAAGATCACCAAAGATGCAATTAGGGCTGTAACCGGTCTGCACTCATCCGGTGGATTACCTGTTCTCAAGTCTGTCAAAAATCAGACAGTTAGTGATGCAACCGGATCCAAGTTTGACAAGAGAGCTATGACAGTTGATGACATCACTGAACCGGATGTCAAATTTGCATCTATGATAATTGGTTACAAAATCTATCACTCCAGTAGGGAAAATTCAGTACCGGGAACTGCAATCTACACAGCTTATCAAATGTTAAAGGAGAATGCAGACTATGACTTGTGTGAGCTTCTTGTAAACCAACTTTTTGAAAATCTGCAGAAGATTAAGAAGGACAAGAAAAACTCCTTCAAGTATGGCAATCTGATCCTTTGTCTCTTCTTTTACTACATGAATGAGCTTCCCGGATCCAGTGGATGGATATGGTAGAATGACAGACCGGTTGCCATCCAAATCAGAGACTATTTGCATGGACTTGCGGATGCTAAAGCAAGAAATACAGCTCTATGGGGATATTTCAAGAACTTCCAAAGCATGATGCATGCAAGAGAAAGAATACCCCAATCCCTTGTTGAAAAGTACAAAGACACAGTATGCTTCATGGTAGAAACAGATCAGTGTCTAATGGAGGCAGTAGAACCAAGAACTGTATGGATCATGCCCATGGGGTATGAAGTGGATGAACAAATAGTGGAGCTGCGTTCAACACATGCTAAGTCAGCCCAAAGATCCAAAGGCAAAAAGGTTTGGAACCTTTGAGGAGCCGAGTGTAAAGATACATGTAGAACTCAGGGAACCTGAGATAAAGAGGAAGGTGAGAAAAGAAGTAGAGCATATTGCTCAAGGCCTAGGCATCTCAAAAGAGGCACTTGATGCCGGCCGGGAAAAGAGAAGAAAATCTGAGGAAGAAAAGAAAGAGGCAGAAAAGAAAAGCAAGAAAAGTGCTCTGGTGGAATCCTCAACCCGGACCAGATCATCTAAAGGATCCACACCTATCAAAACCAAAAGCTCAAAACCGGAAGTCCAGGGATCCAGTAAGAGATCCAAGACAAAAGCCTCAAGAGCTTATCAAAGCCAAAAGGATGAAGAAGAAACTGAGTCAGATGAGGGAGTGAAAGAAATAAAGAAACAGAAAAAGAAAGGATCCGGTAAACCCTCTTCTGGCCGAGACAAGGAAGAAATGACAGAAGAATTTTCTGAAAAGCCCACCCTGTCTCTAGACAGTGTAGTCAAATCAGTCACTGTGGATGGGAACCTTCAACCGGTGGCTGAATTCTATGATGACTACAATGAGGCAGATCAAAAGATCCTGCAGGAAGCTATAATAAGGTACTTGAACATCTACAATAAAGCTTTTATTGAGATTATCTCTGAAATCCCAAAGAGCCTAGAGATGGAACTAGAAATAAGAAAGAACAATGCCATGGCAAAAGACCTTGAGATCAGGGAACAGATAGCTATTCAGCTATATCCCTCAATTGATCACAAAACCATGAACATGGTATTCAAGGACTGCAAGGATGAATTCAGAAGCAAAGCAAGGATGAATCAGCTTATGCTTGGTGAGACAGACAAAGTAGCCAAGGACACTGAAGAGATCCTCCGGAATACATACAAAAGGTTTAATATTCCTATTACAGAGGACTCAGGTGCAGAAACAGCTGCGGACTTGGAATCATCTGCTCCGGAAGAAGTGCCACCAGAATAGGCTAACATCTCTTCTCTGGCTTCTCCTACAGTCTCTGGATCCCAAGAAGAAGAAAAATTACAAGAGAAAGAAGCAGCAGAAAAAGAAAAAGAGGTTGACAGCACCAAGGATACAGAGAAAGAGAAGAATCCAACAGAGAAAACCACAACTGTAAGTGGTAAGAATGTGGAAGGAGATAAGACTCCTAAGGACAAAACTGCAGAAGAAAAGAAACATTTGTCTCCGGCAAGAGACACTGCACAAACTGTTCAAAAGTTTCTAAGCCAAGAAACTTTAGAGATTGATGAACCAGAGCTTCTAAAAGGCCCATTCGACTTTGACTCTCTCTCTCCGGTACAGACAATGAAGATAGCTTCATTTGCAAATGCTAAGGCAAATGAAAAACTCCTAAAGTCTCATATGGAAGACTGTGAGTTGATAGAGGCTGCTTCCGGAGTGCTTGAAAAGATCATGCCATCAATCCAGATAGATCTGACAGCCTCCTCTTCCGGTAATCTCAAAACCTTAGTCAGCAGTGTTGATACACATTTTGATTCTCTAGAAAAATCAGCTGAAGAAAAGGTCCGGAAGGAATATTTGGATAAAAGATTTTCAGAAGTATTAAGATTAATCTCTAACTATAGGAGAAATATGAGTATTGGAATAAAGAGCTTAGAAAATGCTCTTAAGGATGGCGGTGATATTTACAAATTTTGTATCTCCTGGTCAAAGGCAACAGTAGAAATAGATAAGAAAATAAAAGCGGAATAGGACAAACTACAAAGTTTGTCTCAAAGTTTTGATCCTCTCTCTTCCATAGTAAATCAAGAATGTCAAACTATTGCAATCACAAATGCAATAAAGAACTTTGAGAAGGAAAGGAAGAATATCACTAACCGGATGGGAGAACTTAGAAGGATTATAATCCCTAAGTTAGAAACTATGCATGAGGCCATCAGTGATGCTCAAACTACCGCCCAAACAAATGATCTGACAGATCTCAAGAGGGTAGAAGCTTTTGCATTTTTGTTGAGTGGTCACATTTCAATTTTGGATAGAATGAAGCAAAGTTGGGCTACAGAACTGATCCAATTGAAGACATCTTTTGCAGACATTCTTCAGTTCATGTGAGTATGTAAATATGCGGCTATGTATAGAAAATTTTTGAAAATTTTGGTGTGCGGACCTCACCCTTTGCCATTGATGTCAAAGGGGGAGTGAGGAGCAGTGAAAAATGAGGAATCCAACTAAGGGGGAGTTCCAGAAATTGTATATAAAGATAGAGCATCAGCAAAGGGGGAGCATAGTGTAAACACTTAGTCATTTTTTCACTAAGTATTGCCATCAATGCCAAAGGGGGAGATTGTTGGCAAGAGACACTATATGGATTCATGGTTGTTGTCATTGATGGCAACAAAGGTCATCCCACATATCCGCAAGTCATGGTGTGCCTCTACCGGAAGTCAGGATGAAGAACTGTTATGGTCCGGTGAACAAGAACAGAGCATGTGGCAAGGTCCGACAGATTGGTCCGGACCTCTTAGAGGAAGTGTCTTGGTGCAGTACGGATTTGGGCAAGTCAAGAGGACTACCTTGAGTAGTATATTCCAAGGATTTAGCCTCCGGTGATGGACAAAGAAAAAGATATGAATAGCTGAGTACCGGATTCCTGAAAGACAATGAGAACATAAGGAAGAACTGACTGACAGAGCATCAGAATCTTTTCCAGATATGTTACTGTTGATGGTAAAGGTTGTGAAGGCATGAATCATGTTTGGCCAACATGACTAATGATATCTACAAGTATATGCTTGATCCGCATTGCTTGGTGAGCAAGGATTCAGCCGACAGAACAGAGCTTGTAAGAAACCAGACTGTTCCGGATGCCGACTAGAAAGGTGATGAAATTACTTGTGCGGATATATATAGAGGATGGATTTAGTTGTGAAAGGAGTGATTGTGTGATAGTGTATGCGAATAAGTACAGATCAGAGCAGAAGTAGTAAGAAAGATCCGGTATGTGAAAAGATAGCAGAATAAAGAACAGAGGAAAGATGAAGTGCAGCAGATCAGTGTACTGAGCCTAACCGGAACTGAACCCTAGCATATGTAGGTGCTTCCAATCAGTTCAAGTATTGTATAACATTCTTTGTAGATAGTGTGTCTCCTTGTAGGCAGTGGGCCTCTTTGTGAGCAGTGTGCTCGGGCAGTGAGCCCTAATTGGCAAGTGCCATTTTTGTAACTCCTTATTCTTCTAACAGAGAATAATCTTTTGGTTAATCACCCCGTGGTTTTCTCCCTTAACCAGGTTTCCACGTCAAAAATACTGTGTCATGTGTTTCTCATTTCATGATAATGTTTGTTTGTTTAACTCAATGTTGCTTTGCTTAATAAGAAAGTTCAAAAGAAGAAACAATTAGGATAACTGATTCACCCCCCCCCCTCTCAGTTATCAACAACTACTACTATATTGTTTCCTCTGTCAGCAACACTATAGTACTTACTGCTCTTTATTAGAAACTCATATTAACATCATCTACCTACTTCCCCTGAGAGGTAGCTTTATAATCCTCTTGACTTCAACAACCATCTCTAATTACTACCTGCACTGCTACACCTTTTTCTTTTTATTTCTCTAACTACTCCCCCTTAGGAGTACACATCAAACCGTATCTAGTTCACATGCTATCACTTTCAGAGTAACATATCTTATCTTAAAGCTTCAGACTTGACTCTGACTGCAAGTTTTCTTCTGCAGGCTTCCCTTATCATCAGTCTAGTTGAAACAATGTATTCTTCAACCTGGAATTCAATAAAGTGGTCATCACATCTGATTTGAAATCCTTATGTACTACAAAGGCTAGAGACAACTTAATAGCATCCATTTATGCCATCTGAGCAACATTTTCCACTTGCAAGTACCTTTTACACACAACATTGCCTTATTCCTCACCACTTCTCTATTCTCATTCAATTTAATCTTTGATCTTGAGACAAGCTCCCAAGTTTGATTCTTCATATTTTGCATTAATTCCTTTTTCCATTGCCTTGCATACCTCATCCATAGATTCAATAGAGATTTACTTGTTCATCTAGAATTCTTTTTCTTTGCCAATGTACCTTAGATCTTTTTACCAAAGAACTAGTCTTCAATATGGTACTTCTACACAATCTCTAGGGATCTCAGGAATTCCTTCCAGAACTTCTTCTTCTTCAACTTGATTGTCTTCTTGTTCAATAGGTCCATTTGATTCATAGCTACTCAAATCTAATATTATTTCTCTGACTTTATCAACCTTCACATTGGCACTCTCAATGATCTTTCCCAGACTCTTATTGTAGCACTTTTGACTTGAATTTTGTATTGAATGTAGATAGCAGAATGTACATCTTTTCTCCAGTATACATCCATTAGGTTAGCTTCCTTCATCATTAATCTATCAGCCTCTTGGACTGTCCTATACTTTCTTTCAACAACTTCATTCTACTTCCTAGTAGATGATTGTCTCTTTATCCCTAGTTTTTTAAAGAAAATATTGAATTCATTTTATGTGAACTCACCTCCACTGTCAGACCTTAAGCATTAGATCCTCAATTGTATCTCATTCACAATCATTGCCTTGAAAGTTCATTTAGTTCATAATCATTCAACTCTGAGTTCATTTATAGATTTTCAAACCATTTCCAAAGTAAACTGCTCTGTACTGAAAACATTCTTGAACTTCTGTTACTCATTATTCTCAAGCCAATTATCAAGATCAGAGAAACTTATGGATGTAGATGTAATCACTGATCAATAACCATATGCCAAAACTACTTAATATTATGTTCAACAGTAGACCCAGGCGGACCAGAATATCAGAGCCTTGCCTCTTGATTTTATTAGTTAGATACTTAGCCAAAATTCATGACCTGTCATCTTGTTCCTTAACTACATACATGGCCAATTCACCTGTCACATCATAACACCCAATGTGCACCATATGAGACTCTAGAATTCATATCAAACAATCATCATTGACTTCTTAACATACCTTCAGAACCACAAATCAAAATACTCAATAGTGGAAGAATGCGGACCAAAATACTCAGATGATTTACACTATTTTAGGGTTAACTCTATTCATCCGGACATAGACAATTCACCATGTGACTTTCAGAGGAAGTTAGAAATTTGAACACTGGAAAATATGTTCACCAAATATCTATGAACAACATACCTAAACCACATATAATGATCTTCAACTTCTGAGACATACTGATCCAATCTCTGTCACTTGCTTTGTATATTACTCATACTTAGTCACTTTGGGCTTCCAGATCAGAATCCTTTTATGTCTTGATCTATAGAGTTCCTTTCAAGTGATTTGCCATATAAATTTTCACATTATATCTTTGTGCTGAATCTCAGCACTGACTATCTGGCTAAGGGATTTAGAATTTTCAATACAACTCCCCCTGAGCCAGAGTTCCTAGTTTACTTCTCGAAGGAAGTATCTATTCCAGAATCTGGTGCAGACTCATCTCTAACTTCATGTACTTTTTTCTTGACCCAAACCTTGTTCATCTCCTTTTTGACTTTTTCTAGATCAACTTTTTCCACTAGTTTCTTCAATTCTTCTTGATTATCCTTCTTCATGTTCTTACTTCTATAAAATCTTGCAATATGTCTAGGCTTGTTGCAATTGAAGCTCATAGTATTTTTCTGACCATTGTTCCTTCCATTCATCCTTGACCTACATAGGTTAGCCTTACACCCAAATGTATTGCATGTATAACAGTATCCACTGAAGGATTCAATTGTCCTATTCTTTCCATAGTTGTTTCTCACTTGACTTCTACACTCATTATCCCTGTGTCCCATTTTATAGCATGCATAGCACCTAATAGAATTTTGACTCACTTTACTTCTACATACAACATCTCTATGACCAACTTTATTGCATGTGAAACATTTACCTTTGAAAGATTGATCATTCCTTCCATTGTTGAAACCTTTTTTAATATGATTTCTATATTCATTTTCTCTATGACCAATTTTCTTGTGATTGAAACACTGACTAGAGAATGATGGAATATTTTGATTCATTTTACTTGTACACTGAGTAGCCTTATGACCAAACTTATTGCATGAATTATAATAACCATTGAAAGATGAGTACCTTTGAGCATTTGGTTGCCTAACTGGTGGTCTTCTAGGTCTGTTCCTTCGATTCTAAATTTGTTTTTCTTTGTTCTTCTTGATCTCAGCATTTGTAAGGACCCGACTCATCCTATATCAAATAACATTAAACTCTGATTTCAAAAATACCAATGAATAAAAATTTTGACTGACAGATGTAGGAAATGTGAAATTCTTCCAGAAGTGCTTAATGCATGATATCAAAATGCGATGAAACTTGAATTTAGTTTCCTAGAATCTTCAGGTTCTTCAAAGATTACAAATTTTAAATCTAGTGAAGAGAGAATACATTACGAGGGAAGGTACATTATGTAATATAACCATGAAGAATAACGGATCAGTTCATACCTTAAGTCATGCATTACATCCTGCATTCTTTTTTGATAGCTTGCTTCTCCTCTAGTAACTGTATCCTTATCATCTGCACAAAATTAACTTAACAATCTCATGTTAACACAACTTAGTAATCACTACTTAGAGAATTAAGATCACGATGCTAATTGTAGGACTCCCTACATCCAGGGGACCTGAGTATTGGGGGCATCCTTCGCCGTCCAGACTGCCTACATACCCTATATCCACGGGATAAAGGCCCCCTCCTTAGGATGTGACTAACACGGGGAATGCAAACATGTAGTTCTATTTTGCACTATGTTTGATGTAACTGTGAGCGGGTACCCAGCCCTTTCTAGGGTTATTCCCTGCTCCAGACAGTTCTTCATCAGCTGCCACCCACTCGGTGAAATAGGGACAGAAGTTAGTCTACTACCACAAACACCTAAACGGGTGTTTGTCAGTTAGTCCTAGTGTGGAGGAATCCTTATAAGGTGTCTACCCATGAAATCTAATTTACTCCCCCAAGCCAACTTAGGTAATTTTCATGACTAAGTCCATTCCTGATCGCCTAGTACTTTCACCATGATCTGCGAGGGTGAGGTGAGAGAATATGATAGATAGCGTTTCTAGATCGGCCTAGTTGCCCTATCTAACATTTCACATGTCCTCCCCGATCTATACTTGCGTGTCAATAAACCTCATTTTATGTTAGTATGCTTGAAGTGTTTTCCAAATGAGCATCATGGTAATCATTATTTCAATAGACTTTACCTAACTAAATTGAAAGAAAAACTTGCATAAAGAAAAGATACTAGTTTATAGGACATTAACGGGAACAACTAGCTTGAGCAAGTATCATATATAGAACAATATCAACATATACAAAACTAATAGTGTTAAGACCACTCATAAAATTAGGGTTAACTGATAACTTTGTTCTTCAAATACAATTCCAAATACAATATGAACAAATTCCAAATATTCCTTGGGAAGCAATATGACTTTTGATGAATAGATAAACTTAAAAAGCTTGCTAATTCATAAATCAGATATTATGTATATAATTTTATATTATGAAAAGAGTGTTATCGACCAAGGCAGCTCAAGCAAATTTTATATTTCATACTTAGAATTCTAATCCCACATAATAATATTTATCTAATTCTTAGGATTCTTCTAATGATTTATAGAGTAGAAACAAGATTCAACCATTTGGCATCTTTGCATACATTCACAAACCAAATTACTCACTCATACTTTCACATTCCCAATTATTCATACAAATAATTCACTTCAAGTTATTCGTAAACATAAACTGGAAAGGATACTTAAGCTTTCAATGTAAGATGATATGATAATTAAGAAATGATTTTTAATATGGAACCTGTTTGTGAGAAAGATGCTATTAAGATTTGAATGCATCTTAGGTTCCCCTACTCATGATTATGGAAAAGGAGGTTATCCCAAATTATAGGGACATGATTAAATAGCAACATTGGAACAATAGTTTTCAAGGGTCAAGTCAAAGGGAACTTTTACATGGTATCATACTTCACCAATGCTATTTGTGTGACCATGAGTTTTCCTCCTCCCCTTACAAATTAGAGACTCACTCTACAATCTCACTACACATTACTTTTAGAGAGCTTCATGACAATAATTATGATAGTGTAATTGTAGTGGTAAGTGTACCCTATAGCATAATAGAATTCACAAGAAACATATGGTTCTTATGCACTTGATGCTAGTAGATAACTCAAAGCTATATTCAAAGAAAACTCTCATATAAGTTGAAGGTACAATAATTGATTCCCACATTATTTCAAATGATGTGCTTCCATATGAAATATATTTTCAATGGTCTAATTCATTACATCAATATTAAGTAAAAGATAGGGAGAATTCTATCTAACCTATTAAAACTCATAGGTGAAAATTACAGTTTCATGTCAATCCCTACAATTGGTAACATGATTAAGTTAAAACACCTCATAGATGTTATGATACTAAAGGGAGGATAAGGTAATAATTCCTCCTTTAGAAAAAAAAAGTTAAAGATCTCACATATAGACATGATGAGAAGCCCTTAGATGACAAGTACAATAGATAGGGTCTATTTGTTGAGTATGTAAGGATTGCTTGTGATGGAGAAGTAAATCAATTCCACCAATACCATTGACATTGAGAAAATTTATTTATGAGATAGATGGTAAATTATCTCTTATAGATCCACAAAAGAATAGTTATAAGCAAGGGCATTACCAAGTAAGCTACTGTAAAAATTTCGTAGTGATTCAAAATTGATTTTGAGAGGCGTGAAGTTAGGGTGCACCACTACTGGGTCCTCTTCCCTAAGCTACAAAGAAAATTTATCACAATTTGAAATCATTCAAGAGATAATTTGTGCATAAGTTTTTGTTAAGGTTGTAATGACTAAAAGTAGCCAATGGCTGATGGATGCTGGGTAGGAGTTGGTTTATGTACCAAATAGGTCAACTCAAGTGCTAAAGCAATACAAGATATACACTTTTATTCCCTTAAAGTAATCCATTCAAATCTGGCCTTCAAATGCTAAGAAATATCATGGTTAAAGAGAGAAACATCATACACTAGATATATATAAAAATATAATACTTCCTAGAGTATTTTAGAAACTGCCACAAATTTCCCCATGTATCTACATGCATTCATGTGTGACATGTGTAGGACACACACACACACATGTAGCCACAATCAAACCAGCATGGACATACATCGTGTGCACGTGTACACTGTGCATCAGCTTTGCATGGGCTTTAATTTAATAGTCATATGGCCGTGCACAATTTTTTTTTTAAATAAAATCAAATCAATTTTTTTTAAGGTTGAATCAAATGGAAGGGAGAATTTTTAGTATACTGTAAATTCTAAAGGATTGTAGTAAATATATATATTTTAGCTTTTGATGCTTCTTCTTTACCCACAAACTCTATATATATATATATATATATCGTTCTTTCATGTAGTCAAACACTTTATGAGCATATATCAAACTTATGCGCTTGACATACATGTTAATATGCTTATTCTGAAAAGTTGTGCCTGTGGCAAATGCAAATTGCCTATGAGGGATGAAAGAGTGGACTTTTTTTTTTTACTTTGTGAAAGTGCGTTCTTGAAAATGTAGGTTATTAGACGAAAAATATTAAGTGTTTCACATTTGACAAAATCTCATACAGTGTTTCACCAAATGCAATGAATGAGCCTCCAACCTGTTCAATTCACATTTGCCAGCATGCTCCCAGCAGGTGCCAAAATGGCGTGACTGGCTATGTAAAGACCAACTCCTCAACCTTGGTGAGCACCCTGTGCCAACGTCTTCCCTGTCTGTGCCAAAATGGCGCTTAAGAATAGAGTATGGGTTTAGAGCATAACAGAAGGGGCGATTTTGGCTAGCACATCAAAATCCTTCAAAGAACTGTCACCTCAGGGAATGCAATGATTGCAGGATTTCACAAGATGGTTTGAAAAAGGCTTTTAAAACTTTCAAGCAAATACAATTAGCTGGTGTAAGGCCAAAAACCAAAACCTATGCCAAAGTCTTCCCTTCCTGTGCCGAATGGGTGATTAAGAACAAGGTATGGACTTCTGTCAAAGCATGATGGAAGGGGAAATTCTTTTCAGATATTATGATTGAAATTGCTCTAGTGGACCAATAAACACATTGTGGAAGTATAGGCAGAGCACGTGGGATCCCTAAAAGAAGTATGATCGCAGGATATGCACAATATGGATTTGATAAAAATGCTTTAGAAACATTCAATTGGATTCCACGACCTGCCTATATCAATCATGACAGAAAGGAGATCTTTGTCAGATCTTGTCATTGAGAGCGACTTGGTAGACCTGCATGTGAAATGGGAAAGTATAGACAATGCACTCGAACTGTTCGACAAAATGCCTAAAAGAAATTACGGTCTCATAGACTACAATGATCAAGGGATATGTGAACCATTAGACGAAATCCCTCAACAAGCATTGCCTCCTAAAATAAAACGATTACAGGACCACACAAAATGGATTCGTTGAAATGGAGTTAGGGACTTTCAAGCCAATGGATTTGGCAGGTGTAAAATTAGAAAGTTAAACCTTGGACAGCGTACTATGCCCAAAATGGCACTCGAAACAGGGTATGGACGTCTATCCAAGCATAACAGGAGTGCTTTTGGTGAGAAGAGGTAATTGCAAGTGCCCTGGCCTATGTGAGAGCTTCAGAATAGGGTATGTAAGAAACACAAGCTTTATCAGATGTAAAACACAAGCAATGTAAAGGTGTACAGAAAGTACGTGAATTGTATGAACCAAAATGACAACTTCATAAACTATCAACCATCACAATTAAAATTATGCATCAATTCTCTCTTACTAGACTACTATAAACAACAAGCATACTAGTACAACAATTCATATTAATAAAATAAAAAAAAGAGAATTCAAAGGAAAGGAATCAAGATTGGGGAGAGGAGAGTTCTTACAGTTTACTCCAGCCCTCCAAACAAGAGATGAGTCCCCTCTTCCTTACAATTCTAGGCATTTTATAGAAAAAGTCCATTCTCCATCTCTATTTTTTAATGATCCTCCACTCTCTTTGTTTAATGGTAATGCATCCTCCACTCTCTTTGTTTAATGATAATGCATCCTCCACTTTCTTTGTTTAATGATAATGCATCCTCCACCTTCTTTGTTTAATGATAATGAATCCTCCACCTTCTTTGTTTAATGATAATGCATCATCCACTCTTGTTATTTTAATTATAATCTTATCCTCAATTTTTTAATGGTGTCCATATTATTTGTATTTTTAATTTTCAAATTAGAATGCAAAAATTGAGTTGTGACAGCATTCGTTTCTCGTTCTATTTTAGAACTTTCACCTTTCTCATATCCCAAGCCTTCTTTGACATTAGGACTCTTCTGACTAGTAATCATCTCATCAAGTTTTGCAGAGCTACTTTTAAACTTTTCTTCAAAATTTTTTGCTTTCTCCAGGTCTGACTTCAGGATCCAAATTTCCTCTTCAAGCTTAGCACATTTTTTTGATTTGTCTTCTACCAATAGATTTAGATCTTCTTCTTTTTCTCTTTCAACAACTTCCATTTTCAAATCGTTCAACGTTTCATTTGCTGATATTAGTTGTTCAGTAACCTCCTTATATTTTTCTTTAAGCTTCTTGACTTGCTCTCTTAATTTTATGATACATTCATCTTCTTCTTTAACATTCTCCTTTAGATCTCCAATTTCTTCTTTAGTTCTTTCTAGGTCTTCAAGAGAAACCTTTATGTACATCTTCCCAGATCTACCTCAAGATGTTAAGCTTACTTCCGAGGAATTTGGCTCTGATACCAATTGTTGTTATGCGCTAGACAACGGAGGGGGGTGAATCAGTTGTCCCAAAAACTTCAACACTTTCTGCAATTAAAATCCACAATTATTATGATTTAACAATGAGTGCATAAAAATAGAAATTTAACCATGGATACAACATCAAATACAAGATACACCATATTTTACATGGAAAACCCCAAGGTGGGGAAAAACCACAAAGAGGATTAGCTATCAATATATATTACAATCTTGAAATAATGATGTTTAGGCTTGGTCAATCCATGGGCCTAAACATACTAGCTTACTGCCATGAAGAACAACTACGTCTAGTAGGCTCATTGCCTCAACCCTAAACCTAGCAAGATTACAATAAGGGCTTTTAAACCCTACTAGCGGCTCACTGCCTTGATGAAGAAAGCTTGCTTCCAATTAGGTTACACATGAAAATTGGATACTTCTTAAGCATCTGCCACTATGCCAAGTGCAATAATTTAATATCTGAATTCTAAATCCCAACTCTTCATACTCACTAATTTTTGTCACTGCTCTATTATTCACCTATTCCCATCACACCCATGTGTTCTCTATTATGTTTTGCCTCTACTCTTCTATACCACTTCTTTGCTCTTCCTTTTAGAACTTTCTTATTATCTTCCCATCTTTGCTCAAGGACAACTTTTCCACAATTCAACTAGAAGTATTTATACACTACATCAACCTTGGAATGATCATTAAGGTCTGCATTACAATCACCAACCATTGGAACAATCTCCAAGGTTGGCATTACAAACATTTAAAAAATATGTCTTGACCTATTACAACATTATGCAAGGGAGATGAAGTAAAAGTGCACGTGGATCACACTTCACCTTAGCTGGGACTCAAACACGATCTTCCACACTTCAACATGCTTTCACAATCTTCAAGAGATCTTTGTAATCATTGGGATCGACTAGGTTGGCCAAACTAGTTACACAACACACTATCCAGAAGTAATCTTCAAACGCCTTCATAATTATTTCATGTGGACCAATGTAATGATGGGAACATGATCAAGAGGTATCCACAAGCATGTTATAATCATCAAGAGCAACCACACAACCTTTAACCACTTTATCCATAAGAATCTTCCCACCAAAACACATGAACTTTACTATCTTTGATTGTTATAAAAGAAAGATAGCTTATGGACCACCAAACCATGAACCATTGCAACTGTAGGAACTTATCATCATCCCAGACTTCCTTCTAGAACCACAGAGAAAAATACTTTATTGTGGAGGAATGCAGAGTAGAATACTTTCTCATTGTCGCAACTGAACTCACTAAAAAAGTAGGTTTCTCTCTAGTGAACACAATTCACTCAAATCTTCATGCGGAGGGCTCATATCTAGTGTAGCATCCTTAATCATACCTCTAACTTACTTCTAATCTATAAACCACAATTTTCAAGCAGAAATAAATGTAGATCAGTTTACCGGACTGTTCTTTAGCATGAACTATTCTTCAACATACAACTCACTATCTATACTGCACTTCTTTGTAACTCACTTGTTTCTTCTAGAGAGGCTAATTTTCTCAATATCGGCAACATACAAGTCTTCTAAACAAGTAATAGAATAAGATATAGTTGACAACAATGATATGTTTACATCAATGAAAACACCGATTAGGCACATACTTGCAACAAAGGCATGATGAACATAATTGTTATAAGAAACAGATTGATGAATTGAAGCATCTTTTTACAAAGAATAGCATTCAATTGCTTGCATCTTCTTCTTCTTCTTCTACATATAAACAATCAAGATCTTCTAAAATAGGTCATGCAATAAAAGATAATAAGGAACACAAACAAAAAGGCGAAGCACTTTGTGTAAGTACAAGTTCTGGATCAAGTAAATTGCTTCTTGATTCTTTAGCCTCTCATCATATGGCTTCATCTTAGTCTATGTTCTCTACTTTTGAGCCTTGTAATATGACACCTATATTGATGGGTAATAACACATATATGAATGTAATTGGGAAAGGAACTATTAATATTGGTGAAGGTACTTTCAATGATGTACTTTGTGTGCCTTCTTTGACCAATAATCTTTCCATATATCATATTACTCATAGTGGTGCAGGAAAGGTTGTGCAGTTCACACTTGATTTAGTTGTTATTACAGGCTTGGAGAGGACAAAGATTATTGCTACAGGGGTGGTTGATCATGCATCTTGGTTATATATCTTTTTTGTTTCTCTTCTGATGATAGTTTAGATACTTTGGTTGATATTCACACTCCTTATGTGAATCATATTTCTGAGGAGAAGTTTGGTCACTTGAACCTTGGTATTCTTTCATCCTCTTTGGTTCTTGAGATTTGTGCTTCACTTCTATCTCCTCCACCTCCTACTTCTTCAGAGTTCCATGATTTAGTTCAACAAGATATTTATTGTCTTTCAAATACAGCTTTGTGGGATGAGTATTTGATATGTATTTTAAATTTGTTTTGTGAGTCCCATCTTGTAGACTTGGAGGACAATATCAAGCACATTCATCTCCTCTTTG
This sequence comes from Cunninghamia lanceolata, assembly GCA_027924645.1. Classification (NCBI taxonomy): domain Eukaryota; kingdom Viridiplantae; phylum Streptophyta; class Pinopsida; order Cupressales; family Cupressaceae; genus Cunninghamia; species Cunninghamia lanceolata. The sequence continues at coordinate 252,569 of BSBN01001670.1, read as the reverse complement.
ATGTTATCTCTTATGGAGTTGCATCATCTTCTTTAGATGTGATGAGGAAACCTTCATATCCTCTTGTTCTTTATTCTGCTCTTCACTTATCATAGTTTATCATTAACCTAGAGTGTCTTGACCAACATTTGAATGACTCTTCTTTGTCTTTGAATCATGTTCTACATTAGTTTCCACCTAAACTAATATAACTAGTCTCAAAATAATATATGGATAATTCTCAAATTCATGCTCATTTGAGTATTCAAAATGATATTATAATAGCCTAGCATAACCCTCAACTATAATTATCAAAGCATGGATATAATTCATGAATATACAATCAATGATATAACTTATGATTAGCATCAATACATGATCAAACTCATTCCACTTCATCAACCCATTGCATACACACATACAAACCAACTATTTAACAAGCATCTATCTCAAAGCACTATAAGGCATAAGAATCGTATTCAAGAAGAGCATGATGAGAGTTGGAGAATGGTTGGTCCTTGCACATTCCCAAAAGTTTATCCTAATATCTAAATCTATCACTCATTACCATAGATTAGATCCATGGGTACAAAATTGACTTAGGTTGTTTTTATAGTCATAGATTTAAACCTCAAACTTTTAAATTCAAATTTTAAAGTCACACCTTACCAACTCCTTCCTACTAGCTATTGTGGGCTAGCCTAGACAGTATTTTGTGTGGATTTATGTGTTATCTTGTTGTATTTAAAGGTATTAATTCATTCATTTGAAATATGCTAGAAACTAGGAATCTTTAAAAGATAATTCACATGAGAGCATAATAGAGTATCCTAATTACATCTCCAACTTGAATCATAATTCTAGGTCAATTGCACACTTTCTTTTTGTCTTCAATCATTGAACAATTCAATAAATTCCCCATATGTTTATGTAAAAATCACCATTACATTTTATATTTCTAAATTTCAATTTGAAAGTACATTTTGAATTGTACTTTCCTATTTTTTTTATGCCATTAGCTACTTGCAATCCTAAACTTGCTTTGAGGAGTACTTGTTTAATCCCTAACATGGCCACCCAATCCAATGAGATTGAGATCTATTTTGATGCTCATGTTGTGAACAACCAAGAGGATAATCAAGACTATGATCATGATGCTCATGTGGCAAACCAATATTTTGCAAATGATCTTTGCTAGTTTGGCCAATTTTGAAAATCCAACATACCTAACTGATATGGCTCACGTCAAGTTTACCAATAAGTCATTTGGAAGAGAGATCTTACAAGTTAGTGCTAAATTTACTTCATCTATTGTGGTTAGTGTATCTACCTCCTTCCTCTCTTCCACCATTAATCCATCTTCTATCATTACTCCTTCCACCACCACCACTCATCATCATGGTGTTATCCTTACATCTACTAGTGTCCCACCACATAGCATCTTCCATTTTTCCACCTTCCAACCTCTATATTTCTCTCATCCTAACTACACTCCCCTTAAGATACTCACAATTCATATGATGTATTACACCTCTATGCCTACTTCATCTAACACTAGCCAACCTACAGCCAATCCTCTTAGTCCACCCACTCCAATTTCTAGCATTCTATCCCATGCTATGTTTATCCCCTATACATGCCTTTTGTGAGGCCCAGATTTTGCATGGATTTATTTACTTACGATCCTTTTGGATATGACATTTTATATTATTACCATTACACACAATGTTGTTATTAATATTATGTTACATTTGTATTTTATTGATTATTGATGATCTTGTATTTAATTATTAATTATGGTTTTAATTGTGTTATATAGAATTAGAAGTTTATAATTTTTTGTTACATGTTTATGATAGGTTCTTAACAAAGATAATTGTATATGTTAATACATTTTTTGGATGATTACATTTGGAAGGCTCCTAAGAAATTCACTATTGTGTTTTATCTTGTGCCGTGTGATTATTTGCCCTTAAGTGATAATTTTATATAAAATAAAACTCGTACGAGCGGATTTTTTAAATATATTTTATAAATTTTTAAAGGTGGAGAAAAATAAGTGACGAGAAGGGAAACCTAACCCTAGTTTTATTTCTCTCTATTTATTTATATTCTGAATCTAGTTTGGGGGTTTGTCTTTATTTTTTCAGGAAAAGTTTTGAAGAAGAGTTTTATTTCTCTCTATTTATTTATATTCTGAATCTAGTTTGGGGGTTTGTCTTTATTTTTTCAGGAAAAGTTTTGAAGAAGAGAAAAAGGACAGAGCTAGCAAAAAACATTTGGATAGCAAGGTTTCCCTAACTTTGTGGAGGTTCGTCTTTCATTATCATCATAGAAATTTTTTATTTTTGCAGGAAAAGTTTTGAAAAACAGAAAAAGGACAGAGCTAGCAAAAAAACATTTGGATAACAAGGTTTCCCCTAACTTTGTGGAAGCAAGAGGTAAGTTTTCATACCATTCTGAAAAGTAAGTAAATGAATCATTTTAGATCAAAAAATAAATAGATTGGTTGTCTGTTTTTCTGAAGTATTTGTGTAAATGTGATTAAAAATATTTGGGTTATTTGGGGAGTTGATCTTTTCTTATTGGCTTAAGATCTGCCGGAAAAATATGGGTATAGTGAGTCCCATTGACGCTCCCTCTAATATGGATTTTGTGAAAATTAATTTGTTTGAGTTGGTATATGGGGTAGCTTGCTGTTGTGTTTTGGTATGTATGTGTTATGCCCTGATTTGGGTATAGTGAGTCCCATTGACTCTCCCTCTAAAATGGATTTTGTGAAAATTAATTTGTTTGTGAGTTGGTATATGGGGTAGCTTGCTGTTGTGTTTTGTTGTGTGTGTGTTATGCGGGTAGTTTTCCTATCTCTGTTGGGAGGTGTTGGGAGGTGAGGTGAGGTACCTTGGTCATGTGAACTTGTGAATATGTGATGTTGCAAATTTACACTTAATAGGGAAGATACATTCTATGAAAATGTTTGCTGTTAGTAAAAAAAAAAAAAAAAATTGATGGAAATTAATTCCCATGGCTTATTGTAAAGACCTCTTTGTCAATCCTATATAAACTGTGTATTTGAAGAGAACCTTCTATTCTTGTGATTGTGAGTATGGTTGTAACTAACAAAACCTTTTAAAAAAAAAGTGAGTAGAAGTACTAAATGGAAATAAATAATAGTTAATAACAGAAAATTAGATTTCTTTCATTAGTTTCTATTACTTGTCATGTCATTTTTTTAATGTAGGCATATACAGGAAATATAAGAAATTTGTGTGTATGCATTGTAGTTCTGTGTATCTTCTCAATTTGTGAATGTAAACCAATTTAATAAGCATCTAAAATTTATGTTTGTAGGAGTATAATGGAATTGAATTGGTCTGTTTTCTTCATTATTGCACATTGATCACCACAGAAAACTACAAGCAAATTTGTACATCTATGGAATTACTGTGTTATGTACCCTGTTTGTTCAGCTAGAAATAATTTATAGATTAAAACTCTTGCTCATTACTGTGTTCATATATTCTTTATATTATCAATTGAATTTGTAGATTTTTATACAGAAGAACTCAGAAATCCAATTGATATATAACCTATATTTTTTCATCCCTGTTTATTTTACCATTGTTTTATAGATTAAAACTCTTGCTCATTACTATGTTCATTTGTTATTTATTTGAACTGTATACAGATTCATATGCACATGCATATATTCCTATATATATGTTTATTTATATTCTTGATGCTTGTATATTTTCTGTACAGATATATAAATATATTGACTGTACAGCTGTGGGAAGCGGCCAAGGAGGCCGTGGGAAAGCCCCACCGCTATGCCCCTCTTGTGGCAGCCGCCTCCGCTTTTACATCTTATTGTTTTTTTGTTTTATATAAAACTTATCTATTTTAATTTTTTTCCCCTCCCCCTCCCCTACAATTTATTAAATCTGTTTTTATACAGATTTAATCCTGTATTTCCTTAGACTCTATCAACATATAGAATTAATATATTCTGTTCAATTTCAATCCATAGATCCTGAAACATCAACAATATACAGGGTATATTTGGTATACTGTGCAGATATATAATTAATTAAATAAATATTGCTTTCAGAAAATAAAAAAAACAACCATAACAAAAAAAAATGATATAACTAAAATAATTAAAACCCTCAGAAACTAGTCATATATAGATTATATGTGTAAACCCCACTAAGAAAACTTGGGGTTTTTGGATCTCAGATTTTCTGCAACCTTTTGTACCCTGCAATCAAACTCCAGCTAAATATCTCTTCCTTCCTCTTAGCACCTACATGCATAATATCTTCTTGGTGAATCCTGCAGCTGCAATAAAAATGAGAGATGTAGATTAGGGAGAAAATTAAAACAAGGTAGTGTAAAACTTGAATTTTTATACACTTTTGATATCATTTTAGCAAGTTTTAATAGTTACTAAAATTACACCTCCACAACTCCCTATTTTCTAACTAACCTGATTTAAAATGAAATTAATGTGTAGTAGTTTAATTAGAATTTCAGATTTTGTTTTATGTGGAGAATCTTTTATGATATTTAAAATCAGAAAGTTATTGTATAATTATTAAATCATATGATTTTATTTAAATGTTAATTTTTTTCTTGTCTCTATGAAATGAAGTTTTATTTCAATTTAGAAATTAAAAGCTTTAGACTCTAATTTTATTAAAAATATAGAAATGTTATGATTATTTACTTATTTTATACAATTTAATTAAGCTAGGCCTTTTATTATTTAATTTCTTAAATATAAGATATTTAGGAAAATAGTCATCTCCTTTTCATAATTGTAATTATGGATTCTTTTATTTGGTCCATGACTACACTTAAATTATTCTGTTCATAAATTGCAATTAGGTTGCAATTAAAAATGACTTTAGATGTAAGATGGAACCTAGTGGAAAATTTAGACATTTAAACTGACCCTAGAACATATTAGACTAGCCATGTTAAGTTAATGATACCTCAACCCTCTACTTTGAATACCTACTGAAAATTCATTCTATGAGTTGTTCCCTCTCTACCACTCGCTTTTGTTTCCTTTGACCTTCTCTTTGTACGGCTTACATGCACTCGATTCAGTACAACTGTGTCATATGCATTTCATGTGCTTCTAAGAATAGAAATGGTTTTCTATTATTGTGTTATTTTAAAAAAAAAAATTGCATTGTGTTTGTACCTATTCATACTTGTGTGTACGGGTGGGCATGACACATTTAAATACTTATCTTTCCTCTTCTATGCATATTTCCCAACCTATGGTATAATTTATCTTTCTTAGCTATCATACTTATTCTTATATACACCATAGTGGCCCCCAACCTTCATTAGTTATCTCCCATTTTCCATCCTAGATGTACTAATTCACAAGATAGATCAAGTAGAAAAAGAGTGGATGTTAAACCAAATGGACAAGATAGTTTGGACTTCAAGGATGACACACACACACCCCTATCACATGAGATTGTTATACATGAACCCCTCCCTATGGGCTTTGCATCACCACAATTTTTAATATATGATGGCAAAGATGACACAAACACACATTTGACATTTTTATAGTTGCATGTGTAGACTTCCTATACGAGGATAAATTATTAACAAAGTTATTTCCATGGACAAACTATAATCATATTTGTCCTTAGATTTCATAATAATAAATATAATATCTAGACAAACCATGATGTATTATTAAAATTATAAAGTCATATAATCCTACACAAGAGTGCATCATTTATTAACATGTAATGATATTAAAGTATTCTATCAAAATGGGCCCAAAACTAAATAGAAATTGGCCTGGGTAAGATAATTTTTCCATTACAATAAGCCTAAAATAGGTGCATGTGTATGATTACATTTTGTGTTCAAGATTGGTTACAAGATAAATAATGTCCTCCTCGAATTATCCTTCTACTTATGTTTATTCTTCTAAAGGCAGCTTCATAGATCTATCAAAGGGTTCATCCCCTCATCTCCTTGATGTGCACTAGCTTGATGCATGTAGGAAACCTCCAAACCTTACAAATTGTGTTTCTTTTCATTCAGATTGGGGCTTTACGATGGCAGCATTTCTCTTTCTAGATTTACAGTTTCTATGTTGGCCATTTGTAACTCATCTAGTTCTCCTACATGTGAGTTCTCTACTACGGCATCATATGCAAAGATCTTGGGCTCTTCTTTCAAACACTGCTCTTCCCCTATGATGGCACACATGACTAACCTAACTAGAGTAGTCATAAGGCGTACTAGCTAATTTAGTACTAGGATGAACATTATTACAACCCTTTTATATATACACATCATATATTTACTTTCTTCACCCAACACAACATAACTACGCACCTAAATAAACAAGTATCCATGTATTCAATAAGTTCAATCCAACAATGTAATAAGGTCCATCATATATTCACTTTCTTCACCCAACACCACATAACTACGCACCTAAATAAACAAGTATCCATGTATTCAATAAGTTCAATCCAACAATGTAATAAGGTCCATCATATATTTACTTTCTTCACCCAACACCACATAACTACGCACCTAAATAAACAAGTATCCATGTATTCAATAAGTTCAATGCAACAATGTAACAAGGTCCAGTATAATTTTTTTACATATAATGTTTAAAAAACACTGCTGGGGCAATTATAACTTAATTCTTCACATAAGTAGGCTAAGTTCTGACAATTAAAAGGTTGACTGTTTACATATCTCACTGGGTTCTATGGAGTTTCAGAAATTCAGTCTGAGTATCAACAATTTTGTTGAGTTTGAGAGTTTCATAGTAGAGCTGTGAATTTTTCAAGTGCTGAGTTTTTCTATTTTGTATCTGTGTTCTGTGAACTTTTCTTTAAAGACATATTTGTGAAGGCTGTTATCAGAAATTCTAATTCTGGTTGTAAGCTATGTTCCCCTCTACTTTAATGAAAACAAAACTATAAATATTATCATCTAGAATAGAGGGATTTTCTTTTCTGCTCTAGATTTTCTCTTTCCTTAGGTATGTCCTATACCACACTATTGTATCCTTTTTGCAGAGATTTTGCATCGAATTCTCTGCTTCTTGAATAGAAAATAATGTTGACAACATCCATGCTTTGTGATTGCATCTCCTTTCTATGAGTTATGGCTTACTCTCTGTAGTTGAGTTTGTTTAACATTGGCTTTATCTCAGTAAATGAAATGTAATCTTACCTTTCTACAGTTCACCTTTTGCCACCATAATCATTTAATGATTTTCATTTTGGCTTCACATTATAGAATTAGAATCATCAATTAGAACTATATGCCTATCTTTTCCTTTTTTGATCCCTTGGCTTTTTTCATGAAACATGAATTTTCTCACATATAAATTTTTTTACAATCAAAATTGTTAAACCTGCTAGAACTTTGTGGACAAACAACTAATAAAATATTAAACCTACAGACTTTTGTTTAGAATGTTAATTGTGATATAATATAATAAATAATAATTAGTGTTGCTCTATTGTTATCCTTTTCGAAGGCAATTACTGTATTTGTACCATATGTATAGCAACTTGGCTTTGCTGCCAAGTCAATATAACTCCTTTTTATCTGGCAAACAAATATATTTTCTTACATAAGCCAATCTTGTTAAACCATTTACCAAATAATGGATCTAATAGAGAGTGAAGGCAGTTGATCAAAGAATTAAAACCTTCTCGGATCAAACCTACAGTGGTAGCACATCATAATAGTTGCTGCTTGCTGTTAGTAAATCATTGTTTCTGAACCAGTTACAGGGAAATGAGATTAAGGAAGTTTGACTATATTTTCTTTCTTTGCAATGAAAGAAATACACACAAATTTGAATGCCAGACTGTAGTAAGGTTGAATAAACTTTCTCTGTTTGCCTTATGCAGGGATTATTTGGCATAGAAGACATGCCCACAAGTGTGAGTAATGTGGCTTCCAGTGTGATCGACCTGAGTAGTGACGAGGAGGATTCACTTCAGGAGAAAACTCCAACAGAAATACAATTGCAATCGTCTATAGGAATTTTAAAAAACGAATGCTCTGAAAATTTGTGTAATACACAATTAGAACAGCCAATTTGTACCCAGACAGTTCAAGATGCTGCATTTTCAAGATCAGCTCGTCATGAATTCGACTGGTATTTCAAAGATACCAAACCTAACCTTGACAATAGGATCCAAAGAACTCTGTCATCTGTATCTTTAGCTAATGAACAACATGAAAGTGGATTGGAGCAGGATGGATCGAGGCAATCTAATGGCATTACATATTCTGCTCTTGGTTCGCCATCTCATCATGAAAGCTCTGCACAGCAAGCTTTTAGTGCAAGAGATATTCAGCAGATATTAAATCAGCAGGGAAGGCAGACCTTGCCAACATCTTCATCAAGGTCAAATTGTCTGGGCCAGCCAGGCCAGGAAATTCAAAACAGCACTGATACACTTGGAATAAATCACAGTGTGCAAGTAAACCATGAAAACACAAGAAATGTTGGACGTATGCCTGCAGTTAGTTCTTCCATGTCAAATCAATCTCGTCATGTTTCTTCAAAGAGCAGTTTTCACCAATTTTGGAAAGCAGGAAGTTATGATGTTCGATATCCACAAAAAGAATCCATACCAGGTCCTTCTATACTTTTGGAAAATTTGCATGTTGCATATCTTTTTTATTATGAAAATATTGTCCTAGAAATTAGATATTAATTATCATACAGTTATCTGTTTTCTTATCTTCTGTGATCTTCGAACTAAGAATGTTGAGGTTCTAAGGAATGTCATGCATCTTTAGCACTGTTTCTGTGAAGCAATTTACATGATTCTACAGTAATCAGTTATGGCATGGATTTGGTACGTTCTTGCTAATGTGATGGAGTTAGACAACTTTAGATACTTTAATAATACTGACAATTATTTTCTTCTTTATGCAGGTGGAATGTTTCATGTTCGTGTACATCCGAAGTTCCTTCATTCTAATGCGACCTCCCATAAATGGGCATTTGGAGGTTTGCTTCTTATGCCACTCTTTCGAATGATAAATAATGTCTATTGACACTCTCTTTCCTTACGGTCATCTGTAGATCATTTTTTATTTATATTAGGATCCACTGCTTGAATTGTAAGGTTCAATTTTTCAGTCAAGAGATTATCTTAGCCTTATTGAATAGTATGTTGTGAGATATTTTCTCCAAAGCTCTGTTCATATGTTATAAAATAATATTTTCTGTGAAGACAAATCAATTAATGTCAGAAGTTATAGGAAATGATGAATCTATTGTTGTTGAAACAAAATATTGTTGTCTAAATAAAATAGTGAAATATAAATACAAGATATAGAACTGTTTGGAAATTGAAAATTCCAAAGTTACCCTTTTTGACTCATCTTAATTATGATGCCCTGAAAAGGCAAGGCATATTAGAAGATTCCTTTGTATAAGAAACTATACAAAGTGAGTGACTGAATAACAGGAAAATTTAAAATGGGAAAAAAAAAATAAACAAAATGCTATGGCTATTTTACATGCTTATCATTATCTTCAAGGATGAAATATATGTTGAAGATTGTCAATGCACAGTTGAATGATTTATTCCTCCTAATCAGCAAAGTTGTAATCTCAAGCTGCCACTTTTACCATATAATCTATGTGTCACTTGCACAAGGCCTAGTATTTCTATTTCATGGTACCATTGAATGTGTAATGCATCCACCCAAAATGGGGTTCCCTAATGTTAATTCACACAACAAGGGTACCTTTTATCTAGACACAACATTATTAAAAATTATAGTATAAAAACTTGTGGATTACTTGTGAGTTGAAATAGAAAATGAGAAAACTGCCTATAAAGGCAAGTCTTGGTGAGTTTTTCTGAGTTTGAGCAAAAATTGGTTATGCTGAGTTTTGTTGAGATGCGATTTTTTAAATTATAACATGAATTATTGAAAATTTAAGAAAGGTAATCATAAAGCACAACAGGTGCTCTTCCCATCATTCAACATATTCATTCATCTCAGCATAACAATCAAATTCTCTTAGTCATAATGTACATGTATAATTTATTTCTAAATGCATTGTACATAGTTTTTTTACAAATCAAAAAATTATAAAAAAAAATGTAACAACCGAATAAATCATTCCTAATAATTTTTTAAAACTTTTAGAAGAACAAGCTACATGTACACAATAGGACATAGCATAACACTTCACTCCATAAGCCATCCAAAGATTAATTTTGTATCTGAAGAGGGATGGCTCACTATACAGCCATACGGCATCATAAAGTGGTCAACCCTACCATCACCAAGTCTAAGGGGATCTAAGAAATCACAATGCTCTCATTTCACTCTCCCAAGGGTACATAAAAGGGTCTAATAATAATCCAACTAGAATGACACTTAGGATAGACCCAGTCACGCAAGAAGCCACCTCATAATTATGTGGGGTTTTCCCTCTTTTTGCAGCAGAAAATGCCATAACAAACAACAGAAAATTTTCCCAAAAGAAACACAAAGGCATGCCCCTGGGATGCTAACAAGGAAGGAGGATGTTTTCAGCTGCATAATTAATTAATTTCCAAGTCCGCTCATATTCTTCAACTCTTGTAGTCCTTATTCCTCCAATATCTTTCTATGGACCAGCAAGCAACTCTTCTAAGAACCCCAAGTCCAACAGGGTAATTAGCACCAGGGATCAAGAAACAGCTTGTATAGGCTCCAAATCCTTCACATCCTCTTCCAAGGCACTAGCATAACAGCCTGAAATCAGTAAAATCCATGAAAATTGAATGGGATACAAACTAAGAAAGACACAAGCCACCAAGAAAGACCATGAAGAAAATCACAACAAATTTTAGAAAACAGTCCACAACAAAACCGATACACATGAAGTGAGAAGAAAAAATGATGCAATTTGCATGGCCAAGATGAGCTAACTTAAATCCACCACTTGAAAAAAATTGCACTTGCTCTTCTAGCTCCTCTCTCCTCCAACTCTCTTCCTTTCCAAATTTGTAATAAGTGTGTAAAAATGAAAAATTTCAGCCTATATAGAAGGAACCTCCTCCTTTGCAAGTGGAAAAGGGACATGTGCCCCTTTCGTTCCCTTTCGTGCGTGAGCCCCTTTATACAGTCTCCTAAGCTCCTAGGAGCTTACTCATGGCTAGAAAAGTCTCCCAACCAATGACCGACATAACCCCTAACTTATCCCCCTCAGGAAGCACCTTTCTAACCCTACCCACTTCTTAAAAGGGACAATAAAGTGTACTTCAACTTTTTATTTATTTTTTATTTTATTTTCTCCAACATCGGTAGCCTAGGACACAATTAATAAAGTGTGCATCTAAATGGACCCCTAAGTTCCTAACCACTAGTCCATCTAACCAACTAGTAATCACTAGCGTCTTATTTAAAAAGATAAAGGTGATTTTGGGAACAACATGTGAGACTAACATGGCAATGTGGTTTAGGGGATCCTCTTATCCCCTCTTCATTCTTTCATTGCACTTGTAATATGTGCACCCATTGCACCCATCAATACATCCAATCAAGATAACATACATAGAGAATCCTCAAATAGTGATTTAGTTTGTGCATATATCTACATATGTTATCACCAAACATGTAGAATGCATCAAAATTGGATAATAGAATAATCATATCATGAGAAAGGAGCATCAGCAGATATGATTAGTTAACTAGGATCCTATATTCTATTGATGATGATAATTGTCAATAAAGCATACTAAATCATTTGTGTTTCTTAATTACTAAGTGCAATCAGAGATAAACACAAAATAGCCTATACTCCTGGAAAACACACATTTCATCTTCATAAATATAAGATACAAGAGATGGTCTAGATGTTCAATAAATCATAAAAGTTTAGAACAACAAAAGTTTCAGTCCATAGGTCAAAATGGAGAAAACGTTGAGTGTGGCATAACATAATGAATGTCTTGGTTGACTGGTCCAACAATTCTTCTTCATCAATGTTTGTGAGGTTGGTTTGGGGATGATTTATTACTTCACTGCAAGTTTTTTTTTTTTTTTTTTTCCACAGATAGGGCAATGGAAAGAACTATTGAGCTTGTTAGAAGGACCTAATGATGGTTGTAATGATTGATTTGAACGAATAGAAGTTGGGGCTCTTTGAAAGTCAAATTGTTGTATAGAAGTAAACTACAGGTGGATGGTAGCTGTGAGTTGAGAGGATACCTACAGAATATAGTTATTAGTTCTATGAATGGTGTAATTATTAGTTATTAGTTCTATCCATGTAAATACACATTTATGTAGTCAAGCAATCTTTTTAAGTTTTCCATTGACTCCATTCTACATCTTCTTTCAGAAGAATGGTCTATGGTATGGGTCTATGTAGACGGCATATGAATGCCTGCGAAGAGCTTATTCTTTGGAGTTCCAAATGATATATATTTTTCTTCTTACATGATATTGAAAAATTGTTCCTTACAACTATCAAGGTCATCAGATAATGGATTCTAGTTGTAACATTCTTAGAGAGAAACTTGTGTTGATGTTTCATTAATAGAAATTTTGTATTTGGAAGAAAAGAAATCAAGCCTTTCTCATGTTGTGCAAAGCAGGGGATGTTGATTATGAGATCAGATCCAAGACAATGGGAAAGCACTCTTTGGTTCAGATTTAAATCTTTTATATTTATTATGTGTTAATTTTGACTGATATTAACTTTACTTTAAGTTTACAGTTCTGATGATCAAGTTTATTGTTCTAAAGCTTTGTTATTATCAGAGAGTCTGCCATTTCAGTGTGGTTGTATAAGATCCATAGAAAGGCCAGTCCCCAGTTAGATACTATACTGGATATTCTATTGCTTCCCTGAGAACATTTTTAGTTAATCTACATAATGCTTCTGCAGTACCATTTTCTTTTTTTGGAAATTGATTTTGAAGTATGTCACATTGTAATGAGTTGATCCATCATATTACCTTACCCAGCTTTTTCCAAAGAAAATCAGGAATACAATTAAAAGTTAAATTCGATGTGTTTCAACCTTTATACGATCTGTTTACATTCTGAATTTGCTATGATTCTAGAACTACATTTATCTATTATCCTGGAGGTATTCATTATGATTTCCTTTTCTCATTTCTGAAGCTAGTAATTATGCATGTTTCTTTCTTTCTACCTTCTTTTGTCAGAACTCTGACTCCCTCCTGTCAGATTAAGGGGCAAGTGTGTGATATCTATAATTTTAGAGGTGATATCTTTCCTTTTAAGGATAAATGGGAATATCACCAAGCCCAGACCGGCTCTAGGGATAAAGTGGCGCCAGTCTGGGTGTGTTATAACATGCTTTATTGTGCTGTGGGGATTTGAACTCGAATCATTCTCTTTATGAATGCACCAATTTACGATTATACAATTAACCTTTGACTGTTGCAAAAAAGTAATGTTACTCTATTGTATGGGGTGTACAATTATTTTTTTTCTGTTTTGGTGACTACTTTTTCTTTGTTTTTCTCCATTTTGTAGTCATGTTTATTAGATTCAAATTTTGAATAAATAATGATGTTATCAAAATAATATGTTTAAAGGTGGTTCTTTCTTGTGACGTATTTCCCACTTTATGGCCAATTGTTGGTATCTCAATTTACCTAATCTTTAGTATATATTTTGTTGAAATTTTATTCTAATGAGTTTTAATTTTTGTTTATCATTGCAGCTATTGCAGAGCTTCTTGATAATGCAATTGATGAGGTAATGTAGATTTGTACTTTTTTTTTGGGTGAAATGAATTGCTGAGGCAGCTACAATCACTCGTTTGTGATAGTTACCACAGAGATGAGAGAAGTTCATAACTAATGTTTATTTTTTAAATATTTTGGTCAGTTTTGTTTGCTAAAGCATTGTCTAGATGATGACTATTTGTCAACTTGATGTATGATGTTTTGATGATACGATATTTTATATTTGAAGATTAGTGTTCTATTATTGTCTATATCAACTTGATATATGATGTTTTGATGATACGATATTTTATATTTGAAGATTAGTGTTCTATTATTGTCTATATCGTGGGTAGAAATTTCCCTATTGTGTTTCTTATTTTGGTCCAATAACATTCAGATACATCATGGTGCAACTTATGTCAAAGTGGACCGGATTTATAACCCTCGTGACTGCAATCACGCTTTACTTTTTCAGGGTGTGAAAATTATTCTTAACTTGCTATCACTATTTGTACAAATTGGTATTGTATTTACTTTTATGAGCACTTACTAGTTGAAATTATCACCTTGTATTTTCTTTTGCAGATGATGGAGGGGGCATGGATCCTGATTGTATACGACAGTGCATGAACTTGGGATGTTCTATGAAGAACACAAACACTACCATAGGACAATGTAATTCCAAGGCAGATGAGCCACACCCGGCATTGCATAAAAAGCTCGAGTGTAGTTTTTGGAAGATAATCACATATCTATTAAAACAATTTAAGTGTTTATTGCATGACTAGGCATGGGCTGCTTTCATTGTTGAACTGATTTCTATCCATTTGTGTATGCAGATGGTAATGGCTTCAAAACAAGTACAATGAGATTGGGAGCAGATGCAATTGTTTTTACTCGGACAGCTTGTGGAAGGTGCTGTTTGTTTTTTATTGAAACAAGAATAATCTCAATCACATCATTGTTTTTCTTGAGATTATTCTTGCTAATATTAGACTGCTTTATGATATGTTTCTCTCCATTCACATCATTATTCTTCTTAGTCACAAATCATCACAATATTATTCTTGCTAAGGAGTACAATAATAATCACAATCACGTCAGTGTAATAATAATCTGAATATTATCATTTTAGAAAGAATGCTCTCAATCACATAAGCAGTATAAGGACAATGTTGTAATTGAGATTATTCTTGATATGTTTCTTTCCATGTTTTTCTCTACCAAGACTATTAAAATGTTCCATAAGATGATTGAGATTATTCTTGCTAACTTGAAGCTGCCTTATGATGTTCCATTTCAATGTATTTTCTTAGTATAATTATTGTAGAAAAATCCCCCTCATTTTGTAGTCTATTGCACATTAATTTAGTGTAGTTTAGTCTTTGAGCATTCAATTCTAGTTTATTTTTAAGGGTTCGTATCCTGCACCTAGGATCATGTGTGAGTTTAAACATTTACTTTGAAGAAATTGAAAGCATATGTACACATCCAGATGCCATTCACATTCTTGTTTTTTTTTTAAATACTTTTTTAGGGTTTATGATTGTAATGGTAGCATCTACAAAGTTGTCTTTAATTAATTTCTTTTGGTTGTTGAATTTTTAATTTGGCAGCTCTTCAACTCAGAGTATTGGGATCCTTTCCTACACATTCTTGAGAAAGACGGAGCAAGATGACATTATAGTTCCTATGGTATGATATAATGTCAAGGTGAAATCAGAATATCTTTGTTTGAAAATTACTATTGGATTTCATGCATTGTATATGTTTTGTAGGTTGATTTTGAGCTGCCAATGGGTCCCCAAACACCAAGAATGTTAGTTCGTTATACAACAGATATTTGGACAAAAAACTTGGCAACAATCTTACAGTGGTCTCCTTATACAACAGAAATTGAACTAATGAAGCAGGTACATGATTTATTCAAATGGTTATTTTGATAATTAAAAAATGCCATCAATGTCACATAAAGGTACAGCACAGTAGTTTATTCTCAGCTTAATGACTTAAAGGTACAGCACAGTAGTTTATTCTCAGCTTAATGACTTAATGACTTACTTGCCAAATTTATTATTATATCAAGACTTGTATTTTTACAATCCTTTGAAAATTTGATAACCTCTCTATGATGCTTGTTACCTCTTTTTGACAGTTTGATAACCTCTTTATGAGGTTCTCCCACTTTCCCATCTGCATTGTTTATTGTTTGTGGAAATCAGTGTACTTGGAGAAATGCTTTCCTTCTCTTTGGCCCATGTGGTCCAGCAGAATTCTGAAATTTACTTATAATGTCCATCTATTCAGCAATACAAAATTATTATAGAGAAGAAAAAACTGTGCCAAAATCATCTGCAGTTTCATCCGTGAGTTTCCCCTCCAAAGCCAAAAAAAAATCCTCTTTGAAACGAGACCACCATCAACCTAAAAAGACCTAACACACTAAAAAATAGGACTGATGCCTCAGAAAAGGTGGTAACAGAAAAACAGACCAAAAATAGGGAAATCTAAAAATATAAAAGAATCACTCCCGAGTCCCCTGCAGCAATAAGAAATCTAAAAATAGTGAAGTCTAGAGTATCTTCGGTTACATTAAAACTTATAGAAGTGTTGTGAGTTTAAGAAATCGGCCAATTCTTGTCATTGCAGACTATTTAAATACTCAACAACAATACAGAAATTGGTATACAAGAGCAATAAAAAAATAGATTCCAGACTGAACAAATTCTTGTTGTAGCATCGTCATTATCGTGAACACACAAAGTTTCAGAATGGGTTATCTTCATTATAATGACATATGATATAAATCCCTCCAAATATTAGGCCCGACTTTATGTAACATTGGAATTATTAAATTGATCTCCTTAATGTAACATTGGAATCATTAATTGCTCTCCTTTATTCGTATCAGCCAAATAACACTTGCGAATCACCTACATCAAAACTGTTCCACCATTACGTAAAATCTTGGGTTGCAAATTCCTTCTACCAAACTCATATGCAACTGTGCCCATTTTGCATGAATATTTGCCCAATCACTAGGCTTCCTCCTCTTATTGCTAAAGAACATCCTGCAAATACCATCCATGCAACTCCCTCTTTCAGCATAGCCACTGTCATGAATCATGATCATAGGTTCAGACAGTTGTTCACCCCTCTTCAAGACGATACACCCTCTGGGTAGTGGGCACCATGTCTTCTCAATAAGGGTTGGTTTACTGTTTCCAGCCAAGGACACATGGTCATAAAGCAAAGCTATAGCATGCAGGCTATATAGAAACCCATAGAACACTGTGTTAAACAAAAACAAAGATAAAAGTGTCTGATACCATATAGAAACCCTTAGAACACTGCAGAAAACAATCTTTGACCTAAATGCAAATGAAAAGATGGACCTATTATAGATTTCTCCACGCATCAGGCATTGCATGTACGCAGCAAGCTATAACTAACAGCTTAAATAAAACAAAAGTGACTCCTAAGTTTCCTTCAGCAAAGTATCCATTATTTACGTCATATGTACAATGTTCAATTTTCATTGATGTACAACAAAGGAACAATACTTAGTATTTTGTCACTAGTCTGTTGTGGTTTGAAATATTTTATGTGTGTGTGGAAATCTTAGAGTCCATATTGATTTTGTCTTTTTGTTCTTTTTATAAGTGCAGGGACTGTTAACATGGAAAATGAATGTCTATATTTTGATTCTTTCATATGTTTTGCAGTTTGAAGACATTGGACCTCATGGAACAAAAGTAATCATTTACAATCTTTGGCTTAATGATGATGGCTTTATGGAGCTTGATTTTGATACAGACAAGGAAGTATGGCCCTATACTAGTGGATCTCTATTTGATACTATGCATTTAAGTCAGTACACAATGTTATTGGCTACATCGCTGGAGAGAAAACTGCCCATATTGAATTTTCTATCCTTACTTGTATATTTTTTCCTAATAATCTTCTGAAGTAACTTGTATGCACTACTGTGTCTTTCATTGCCTTTCTGATATATGAATCATTCAATTCTATTTCTGTTATTAATTTCTGTCTTGCAGTGAGATTGAGAATGTTCTTTGTTTCTCTATTCAATCTAGATTACTGCATATTCCAAATTATTGCTATCCACTGTTGTTGGTGTTCAGGGTAAAGGCTGAAATCTGTTATTACTGTTGTCTTGGCATAAGTATAATTAACTAGTACTTTACTATGTGTTATTTCTACGTTGAATCTAGGATTCTAGACTATTCCCCGTGCTTTAAAGAGTTTCAATTTTATCTTATCCCCATATTCCAAGAAAAATTTCCATTATGAACATATGGGCTGTAAATACAAAGGAACTAAACTCTCTTTTGTCTATAATAAAGAATTATTAATAAGTCTTAAACATGTGCAGATACGAAAAAGAAGTATTCTCGGATAGAAGCTATTTGAATTGGCTATGCACTAACATGATCCATTCCTATGTCTACTAAAACTGGTAGCCACTGACTAATCTGAAATCAGACAATTATTAGACAGTATTTTCGTTTGTTGACATACCGAAGGGTTTGGTGAAAAGACCTGAAAAGAGTGAAATGGAGACTAACATTTGGATGGACTGAAGTAAAACATTTTAGTATGTAAATCATAGTTCGAAATTTTAGATGCAACAAGTACTCAACTAACTTTAAAAAGTACTTAAATTCCTTAAAAATAACCATAAATTTTATGGAAAATAGAGTCACAAAATGTATCAAATGAGTCTATAAAATGTTGTAGAAGATTTTTCTATATGATTTGAATAAAAAATGAGTGCAATTTCAAATCATCATGCAAATACAAAGGTCGACCAATAAATATGACAATTTGCCTATCCATGCAAGTTACAACAATTTACAATTTCCTCTTCCTCATATATGATCTAGTGAAAATTTGGGGTCTATTCCTTATAGTTGGCTACAACTCCACTCTCATACTGGAAGGTTGTAGCTCCACCTTGAAAATGAATGGTAATGACTTCTTTTTGCCTCAAGTTTAACATCATCTGTAATGATTGCATCCAATCCAATGTCTCCTCTTTTTGCAGCATGCTCCTTTGCTTGACTCTCAAAATCAACAATCTTGTCTTCTATAAACATGGGGGTGTCCTCATCTTGTGTAGTATGGATCAATTTCAGGGCATGCACAAAGCCAAAACTACCTTTTGGTCCCAACAAGATATAATGTGTTAGCATTAAGGCTCGGTAGTTGCCAAGCCTAGGCTTGGTCACTACTGATCCATAATGCGCTCACGTTATGGCTTTATAGAAATAAAAACTTAAAGTTAAATTCTCTTTCTCTTTTATTTCAAATCTACATATATTTTTTATAATAAAAGACAATTGAGCAACCAATAAGAAAGAGTTTTAAGGTGTTAGTATGGTCAAGCAACAAGGTAGTGCAGAATTTAAGCCCATGTTAGACATACACCAGTACTATAGGCAATACTGGAAGAAAAAACAACAAATAGAGAGATAGAGAGATAGACAAGGGGAGAGGGACAAGGAAAGATAGAGATAGAGGGACAAATAGAAAGAGATAAAGGGGGGAGAGTGAGGGGGAGAGAGAGAAAGAAGAGAGATAGAGGGATGGAGAGAGGGAGAGATAGAGGGAGGAAGGGATAAAGATAGAGGGAGACATAGAGAAGGAGATGGAGATAGAGAGGGAGAGATAGAGATAGAAATATATAGAGGGACATATAGAGAGAGATAGAGAGGATAGGAAAGAGAAAGGGGGAAGGGATATTGAGAGAGATAGGTAGAGAGAGGGAGAGATAGAGAGAGAGGTGGGGAGATAGAGAGGGAGAGATAGAGAGACATGGATAAGGAGAGATAGAGATAGAGGTAGAGGAGGAGGAAGAGAGAAAGAGAGATATGGAGAGATAGAGAAAGAGAGGATAGAGAGATATAGGGAGAGTCTCTTTCTACCTATCATTTATCACTCTATTTTTATCCTCCATATATATCTCTTTGTCTCCCTTTGTCTCTCTATCCTTCCTCTATCTAGCTATCTATTTTCATCTCTCTCTCTCTCTCTCTCTTCATATAGTATTAAGGGCATAGATCTTCAATCAAATCATGCCACATACATCTTGACCAAACACAATAGATTAGTATTAAACACATATCTTGATCAGCACACAATTATAAAGAAACATTGCACTTACAAGAATATGAATTACACTTAGGATCAATGAATAGGTATATGAATAGGGGAGAAGATCTCATAGTGGATATATAGTGTAGTCACAGTTAGGAGGGTCCATAAAGTGAACAGTCCAGACTGTACAGCAAGAGTAAACATAACGGAAGCAACTCAATTATAGAATGCAAATGCATACCTAGTCATTTAATATATCATAGATTCAAAATACAAACATGCCGATAACATACAGGCTTACAGATCAGGGCTCAAAGGCCTAATTATCTAGTTAAAATACATGCGCAAGATATAGCTTTGAAGCACCTTATAGAACAAAATCCTAAGACTAAAAATTCATATTATGATTCAATACTTTCCTAGGAATCTATTACATGATTATATATCATCTTTAGATCATAAGATTCCTCAACATTGGCCAAACAGATTACAAACTCCAATGAAAGAGATGTAACATGTGTACACAGATAGGTCGAACCTAAACTTATGGGAATCCTCCATGAGTGAATGAATCCATGTGTGGTTCTCAGGGAAGGTTGGGCACATCCAAAAGTATCTTGAATGATGTGTAATTTAGCTCCACAAGTCGTGAACATGCTCCCCAAGTCTTCTCCTTTAGTTGTCCGTCTAAGATTCTCTGAATGCTTTGCTCTGAGAAAAATAGTCAATCTTTTGATAGCGATATCTTTCTGAAAATTGATCCAAATGATTTGAAATTTGGATATGATGTGCATGAAGATGTCTAGATTAAGTCCATCTCTGCAAGGTTTGAAATGAAACCATGGTAAAATGTGGACCAAAATACATAAACTACTACTGACTGAACTGACTATACTAAATTGGGAAAATGAAAGAAGCAAAATAAAATGCAAATATTTTTGGTTGATGCAAGATTGCTCTTGAACTAAGGATGCTCCTGTAGCATACACCCAGGGTTGTTGAAAAAGTGAGTCCCTCACTTTGTTGGGGCTAGAGGAAAACCAAGACGGTCCACCTTAGCCTGAGAAATCCAAGATGAATCTTCTTCTGGTCTACCTTTCCACTTTACCAAATTTTCCATATATTGCTTTCCTCTGATACTATGTCCAATTCTACTATCCAAGATGTCTTCAATCTTCTCTAGTGCTCATAATGGTAACTTCTTCTTCAAGTCCTCTTCAATGCTATCACTGAACTCTACTTCAGGATACTGATATAGGTCTGCAATGTTGAAAATAGGTGATATACTAATGTCTCCAGTAGCTCCAGTTTGTATGCATTTCTTGAATCAAACTTTCTGAGTATCGTACATGGTCCAAACTTCTTCATCTTCAACTTGTTGTATGTCCCAACTGGAAATCTTTCTTTTCTTAGATATACCATAACTTCATCTCCAACTAAAAATTCATGTCTTCTCTTCTCATCTGCTTGTTCCTTATACTTACTATTCATCTTCTCAATTGTTTCTTAACTTGATTATATACTATCTCCATATGTCCTACAAATTTTCTACTCCTGCACTCCTCTTATCCTCCATTCTGATATCTCTCAACTCTGTTACTTCTCTAGGGTTAGTTCCTATCACAATCTCAAATGGTGTTCTTCCTGTACTCATGTTCACTAAATTATTATATGCAAACTCTG
Source organism: Cunninghamia lanceolata (assembly GCA_027924645.1). NCBI lineage: Eukaryota > Viridiplantae > Streptophyta > Pinopsida > Cupressales > Cupressaceae > Cunninghamia > Cunninghamia lanceolata. The sequence goes on along the minus strand of BSBN01001670.1, from coordinate 231,045 downwards.
TTTGTGATAGAATCAAGTCCCAATTTCTTGCCTAATCTCCAACCAAGCATCTCAGCAAATTTCTCAAACTCCTACTCACTACCTCTTTGTGTCCATTAGTCTATGGATGAAATGTTGAACTAAACTTTAAGTTTGTCTTCATCTTCTTCTAAAGTGTCCTCCAAAAGTATCCAAGAAATCTTGTATCTCTATTTGAAATTATACTCTTAGGTAATCCATGTAATCTCACAATCTCTTTGAAAAATAGGTCAGCCACATGAACTCATCAATTTTCTTCTTACAAGGTATGAAATGTGTCATCTTTGAAAATCTATCCACCACTACAAATATAGAAGCATGTCCCCTTTGTGTCTTCAACAATGAAATCATGCTTATGTCTTCCCAAGGTCTCTCTGGTATTGTCAAAGATTTGTACAATCTAGTATTCTGACTACTTCCTTTTGCAACTTGGCATACTCTATAGCTTTGCACAAACTTCCTTACTTCCTTATATATCTGAGGCCAAAAGTAGTTTTTACTTACCAAAGCCACTATCTTATCAATTCCAAAATGTCTTGCCAATCCACCACTGTGCTCCTCTTTTATCAGATTATCTCTAATTGAACTCCTAGGTATACAGAGCTAATTTGCTTTGAACAACATATCCTCCTAAATGAAAGACTCTAACCACTTCTACTTGTCACAATAGGTTCCTTACATGTTTTCCTAGGTTCTACAAAATCAAGGTCTTCTTCATACATGTTCTTCAATTCTTCAAATCCTAACACTTCAACTCTCATCTTTGTCAGCAAATTCCTTCTTCTACTCAATGCATCTGCAACTTTGTTTGATTTCCCACTCCTATGCTTTAGTACAAAAGTGTAACTCTGTATGAACTCTATCCATCTCATATGTCTTTGATTCAAATTTCTTTGACTATTCAAATATTGCAAAGTTTGATGATCTATATACAACACAAATTTCTTAGGCAACAAATAATGTCTCCACTTCTTCAAGGCTTGAATTATGACATAGAACTAATCATAAACTAAATATCTTTTTCTTGCAGCATTCAACTTTTCACTGAAATATACTACAAGTCTTCCTTCTTGACTTCACACTACTCCAATTGTATTTCCACTTGCATCACAATCTACTTAAAATACCTTATTGAAATTTGGTAATGCTAACACAAGTTTCTCTATTACTTTCTACTTCAACAATTCAAAACTTTTATCTGCTCCTAATGTCTACTTAAAGTCTTTTCTATCACATCTTAGTTTCTTGTCATAGGGTTACATATTGAATTGAAATTTCTAATCAACTTCTGGTAGAAACTAGCTAATCCATGAAATGATCTGACTTATCCAATGCTCTTAGGTGTAGACCACTCAACAATTGCTCTAACTTTCCTAGGGTCCATCTTTAATCCTTTATAGAAATCGTAAATCCCAAATATACCAATTCTTTCTTCGTGAAACTATATTTCTTTATGTTTATCAACAATTTCTCTTCTCTCAACGTCTTCAATACTTGTCTCAAGTGCCACAAATGTTCTTCTTTTGTCTTACTAAAAATTAGAATATCATCCAAACATACAATAACAAACTTAACCAAGAATTTCTTTAAAACTTCACTCATCAATCTCATGAAAGTACTCGATGCATATGTCAATCCAAAAGGCATCACTAACCACTCATACAATCCTTCATTTGTCATCAAAGTAGTCATACATTCATCTCCTTCTTTGATTTTGATCTAATGGTATCCACTCTTCAAGTCTATCTTTGTAAAATATTTTGCTCCACTTAAACAATCTAAAATGTCATCCATCCTAGGTAATGGAAATCTATACTTAATTGTGATCTTGTTGATTGCTCTAGAGTCTATACACATTCTCCATTCTCCATCTTTCTTCAGTGCTAGCACCGCAGGTACTGCACAAGGACTCAATCTTTCTCTGATCAAACCTTTCCTCAACAATTCATGTATCTGTCTATTCAGTTCTTCATTCTCTACTGGTGTCATTCTGTGCATTGCTTTGTTAGGCAAACTAGCTCCAGGAATAAGATCCATGTGATGATTGATACTCTTGATTGGTGGTAATCATTCAGGTATATTATCTGATGTGATGTTTCATACTCTATCAGCAACTTAGTTATCTCTTCTATCTATGATTTTTTAGTTTCTATCTTCAGGTTTTTTAGGTTTCTTAGGAATTAAAGCATAAAACATATTCTCATGTCTCAAACCAGCCAAAAATTTCCTTCCATTAACCAAATAGATTCTAGCAATCCCACATACTTCACTCTAAGTTTAGCTTCCAAAGGAATCAAAGTACTTCTCTTTCTATTTGATGCTATAGTGTAGGTGTTCTTTCTCCCATCATGTATAGATTTTCTATCATACTACCATGGTCTACCCAACAAAATATGACACATATCCATAGGCATAATATCACACCGACACTCTTCACTCACCAGTACCTTATGATCATCCTAAATCCATGCTATCTGATATGGCTTAGGGTGGTTCAATCTTTCCAACTTCAACTTAGTCACCATCTCCTCTGAAACCAAATTACTAGAACCACCACTATCAATTACAACTTTACAACATTTACCTCTTAATTTACATCTAGTCTGGAACAAGCGTTTCCTTTGTGGTGGTTCCTCATTTTTCTCTGCTTGAAATAGTGCTCTTCTCATGACAAGTGATTCTCGTTTCTTAGGTTTACAACTGAGGTTGATGATCCGACAAGTTTTTCTTCCACATATACTGCTCTTCCACTGTTCTCTATCTTCTTTCTTGTACTTCCTTGATGACATTCAAATGCTCTGTGTCTTTCACCTTCAAACTTAAAATAGGTTCCTTTGAATGTTCTCCTATCAAGTCCTCTTCCACCTCTTTTGTATCCTTCACTCTGATGTGAATTAGGGTTTCCTTTGTAATAGAAAATTTTGTCATCTCTCCGATATACATTGCTATCTTTGTCCTCCTTCTTGAATGTGCCATCATGTCTGCTCTACTTTGTAAATGATCTTTCTCCTCCAAAATATGTTCCACCTCTCTAAAATTTACCTCCTTTACCTCTTTATCTTTTCTCATGTTTCTTGTTCAACTTTTCTTCAACTTTCAAGGAAAATTGATATGCTTCTTCCAAGGTTGTCATCCTCACTAGACTGAGTTCTTCTTGAATGTTTAATCTTAGTCTTTTGATGTATCTAGCAACTTTCTCCTTTCTTTCTTCACTATGTCCTGTCCTTATGATCATCTTATGAAATTCTTCAGTATACTCCTTCACAAATTTCTCTTTTTGTGTCTAGTTCTGCAATCTCTTCAACAATTCCAACTCATAGTCAGTAGGTATAAACTGATTCTTCAACTTTATCACCATTCTATCCCACTTTATGATCTTCTCTTTCCCTCTTTTCTTTCTATCCAACTAAACTTATTTCCACCAAATAGTAGCATGTCCTTTCAACTTAGTCTTTGCAAATTTCTCCTTCTCTAGATCTTCAACTTCTTCATATTCAAAGTATTATTCTAGGTCATTTATCCAATCAATCAGTTCCTCAGGATTCAAATTGTTAGTATAATTTTGTACCTTCAATCTAGGTCTTTTTCTAATCTTTGAAATAGCTCACAATATCTTCACTTGATTTGATTCTTCTTCTTCTTCTAGGGTTTCTTCATTTTTATCAGTGGATTGAAATTCTTCATTATTAGCACTTTCAATACTAGGTCTAGGTGTAAGTCGTCTTCTTTGATCTTTTTCAACAACATCCAAGCAAACTAACATTGTCTTCATCATTTCCATCATCTCATCCATTATTCCATCCATAGTACAACTAGCAAGTATTCTCCTTAGTGGCATCTCTTCCTTGGATCAAGTGTAACTATATCAAATTTGGTGATTGGGATACGAGGTGACAACTATCTCACAATCGGTGATCGATTGACAACACAAGTAGTCTATCTCAAATTTGGTGATCTATTCATAGCAAGATCTTATAGAATGCCTTCACAAATTTTGCTCACTTCACTCCCAACAGATTCAAACTTTTCTTTGATACCACTTGGTATAGTCACAGTTAGGAGGGTCCACAAAGTGAATAGTCTAGACTATGCAACAAGAGTAAACACAACAGAAGCAACTCAATTATAGAATACAAATGCAGATTTAGTCATTTAGTTACATAGATTGAAAATACAAACATGCTAGTAGCATGCGGGCTTACAAATTGGTGCTCACAAGTCTGATTCTCCAATTACAATACATGCATAGTGTTGATGATTGTTTTTAGACAAGTCAACAATAGAGTAAAATACTGAGTATCCAACACTCTCTTGAATAAAGCTTCTCGAATGCTAAACAAAGTGATCAATCAAGATAACTCCAAGGTTCCTGTTCTTATGATTTGTGATGGATGACCTCAGTGAATACATGTGATCTTGCTGATTATCACAAAGGGACTTATGCTAACTTCTTCATACTTCCTTTAGCTTAACTCTCCTTACAATGTGGATAAAGTATTCACGATGTATCAATGATTAAAAAAAGGGTAAAAGATAAGGTTTAGGGAGCTAATCTAAGGTCAATGAAGCAATGATGATGCATGAATAGACAAACTTCTTAATAAACCTAACTCCACTTCGCCAAGGGTGCCTACAACTACATGGACGCCAAGGGTGCCTACAACTACATGGAGTTGGTGCAATCTCCTAAGGTAAACAAATAGTTTTCAAATCATGAAGGATCATATAAGCACTCATCGAATGGTGCAACCCAAACAAGCATCCATAACTAAACTTAAGCAAATGATGAGGCTTAGACTAGCTTTACACAACACTTCACCAGCGATTAATGTTAAAAGCATGAGCTAGGAATTAATCAAATATTCAATACAACATACATAACATCAATGAATTTCTAATCTACTTCTAATCTACTTTGAAACATCTCTTCATTCCATCAAGATACAAGAAACCATGCTATTCCACAAGACAACTCTTAACACCAAATGAATTCCAATGTCTTTGCATTAATCTTGAGAAATATTTACAACTTCAAGTCCTCTTAGAGAATTTCGAGAGTCTCTTCTATTCTACTCTTCTATTCTACTGCCTACAATCTAATAATTTATAAATGAGGCAACAAGGCCTTTATATAGAGGTCCAGGATTACAATGAATGACTTAGATCAATTTAGATAGCCAAGGGCTTAGATCATGCCACCTCAGTAGGTAGTTACAAGAAATTACTATTTTTAGTACATAAGAGAGGCAATGAAGGCACATTTTCCAAGAAGATAAGGATAAGATATAATCTTTTAGAGTATCTTCCACATGGGCATCCTCTTTGTCTTCTTTCTTGTTGTAGATACATTGAATGTGACTGAATGATGTGGCAAATTATGATTGGACTGATAATAGGTACATATCACATAGGTGCCACCTCAGTAAACATGTGGATTTCAACTGTTTATTCACTTTGCTCTATGGTCATATTCCCAAATTGTATCATCTTGTATGATGTCTTCAATGTGATTGCTTGAACTTGAATGTTTGGGAATACTTTGTTGATCTTGCATTGGTCATCTTCCTATAAACTGGATGTGGATGAAAGATGTTGCTCACTTTCTTAGCACTGGGATTCTCCTTCTGTAGGGTATATGTTGATCCTCTTTTGGTGCATCTTGATAGAGAGTAGTAGGAGATGATGATGATGATGCTTCCTTCTTGATATGTAGAGTAGATGACTTCTCAAAGAGACTTGAATGTACTGGAGGAACTTGAATCTTTCTAGATGAATGTCTTTGCTTGATGATGCAAATGATGAAGAGTGTTTGTATGTTGGACTTGAAATGATCACTTGGAGCAGCTATCTTCTATCTTCACTTCACTCCTAGCATAAAGGTGGTTCAAGCTTTTACCTCTTTGATGACTCCTTAGCTCAATCCTCGCTCCTGCAACACAAACAAAGAAGCAACATCAATCCTTTTGATAAACACTTGATTTCAAAACACTTAAGAATCATTTCATGCATTTCTAACTTATGCGCATTAGATGATAAATTTGATCTTTGTTAGAAAGCAATCATAAAATTCAAATTAAGCATCATATATGGATGAGGCATTGGATGCCAATTTCACTCCTTGCCTAGAAACCTTCATAAAACATGAATTTAATCTCCATCCAAAGTGGGTCATGTTGATGATTGTTTTTGGACAAGTCAACAATTAGAGTGAAATACTAAGTATCTGACTCCCTCTTGAGCAAAGCCTCTCGAATGCTGAACTATGTGATCAAACAAGATGACTCCAAGGTTCCTTTCTGATGAGTTTGTAAGAGATAGCTCAGTGACTAAGTATGATTTTGCTGTTAAACACAAAGGGACTTACGCAGACTTCTCTTCATTCACGTTTAGCTTATTCCTCCTTTCAGTGTGGATGATGTATTCAGGGTCTCAATGATAAATAAAATGAAAAAGGTTAAGGGTTCAGAAAGTTAATCTAAGGTCAATGAAGCAATGATGTTGTACGAATAGACAAACTCCTAAGTAAACCTAACTTCACTTCGCCAAGGATGCCTACAACTACATGAAGTTGGTGCAATCTCCTAAGGTTTGCGAATGGTTTTCAAATCATGAAGGTTCATATGAGCACCCATAAGATGGCGCAGCTCAAACAAGCATCCACAATTGAACTTAAGCAAATAAGCTCAGACTAGCTTTACACAACACTTCATCAGTGATGAATGTTAAAAGCATGAGCTAGGAGTTGATCAAATATCCAATACAACAAACATTACAACAAAGAACTTCTAATCTACTTGAAACATCATCTCCATTCCATTGAAGTACAAGAAACCAAGTTATTTCACAAGATAACACTTGAACACCAAATAAACTTCCAATGTCTTTTGCATTAACCTTGAAAAATATTTACAACAATTTCAAGTCCTCTCAGAGAATTTTGAGAGTCTCCTATTCTACTCCTACTTGCCTACAATCTAATTTCTATATCTTACAAATGAGGCAACAAGGCCTTTATAGAGTGCCCAGAATACAATGAATGGCTGAGATTAATTCAATAGCCAAGGGTCTAGGTCATGCCACCTCACAGATAGTTACAACAAATTGCTATTTTTAGCATAAAAGAGGGAGGCAATGAAGGCACGTTTTCTAATGTGATAAGGTAAGGCGAAAGCATTTAAAATATTCCTCCACATAGGAATCCCTTTGACTTCTTTTATTAAATGATACATTTAATGCATTAAATAATGTGGCTAATTAGAATTGAATGATGTGTTCTTGCCACATAGATGCTAACTCAGCATACTTTGAAAATTGTATCACCTTTATGTGATGTATTCAATGTGATTGCTAGAACTTGTATGTTTAGGAATACATCTTGTTGATCTTTGCCTTGTACATCTCCTTGCAACTGGATGTATGATACTTGCAGCTCATTTGATTGACTTTGTAATGTTTTTTCTTCTTGCAGGTAGGTTGATATGATGATCTTCTTTGATGTTTCTTCTTAAAGAGTGGAGTAGTAGAGATATGATGACTTGAAGTAGAATGTATGATAATCTTCATTCATGAAGAGTAGGAGAATCTCTTGGACTTGAAGGTTGAATGGAGCTTGAAGTATGATGGATGAATATCTTTGCTTGATGTAGAAGACTTGATGAAGTGATCCTTCATTGATGGCCTTTGAAGTGACCTTCTTTGAGTGTAGATGATAACACCTTCCTTGGATGTGAAGTAGATGTTGATAACCTCTAGAAGAAACTTTGAAGCTTGACGAACCTTGACTTAAAGCTTGAATGGATGAATGTTTCGAACATGATTATCCTTGATGAAGTACACTTGCAAGATATTCCTCGGAGAGCTTGAATGGATAGATGCCTTGAAGTAATACACTTGAACTTAATGTGATCCAACATGATGTCATTGATGTAGGAGACTTGAGGTGTGATCCCCCTGCAACTTGAAGGCTTCTCAGGTACTTGTCCTTGATAACTCCTTAGCTTCACCAACACCCCTTCCTTCAATGATGCAACTTGATAATCTTCAAAGGCGGCTAGCATGATGCTCCTTACTCCTCGCTTGAAGGTGATTCCTTGGATAACTCCTTAGCCTTGTTAATGCTGCTACAAGACAAGGTAAATGATATATCAATAACTTCTTAAGAAAAAACAACTTTAAACATGTAATAATGCCACTTCAAACTTAGGCGCAAATATAGGCAAAAATAGGAACAAAGTGCGCCTAACATCATTTAGACCCACATTCATTATTTCAAATGATTTCTAAGAATTGTAATGTTTAAAAATGATCTCCCTTATCAAGGCGCCTACTTCTAGGTGTGAACTGAGAGACTCCCCTCAAGGCGCCAATTTAAACTTGATTTTCACCTCTACAAGGCTAGGCGCTGATTTAAAGATACACCAACATTTTGATCTTAAGGCGCTAAAGTGATTTGGGAAGGTAAGATAGGGCGCCTAAACTCTTCATACAAGATTTTAGTTATTTAGAAAACTTCTAACACTAGGTGCTCATTGAATGGTGCTTTCCTTCTCCTAAATCTAGGTGCCTAAACTCATGTCCTTCAACCTAAGGCACAATTGTTATGATCTTCTGAACATGCAATGGGCGCCTAAACTCTTCAATCATTCCTTTGTCCCAAATTTGGATGTTTAAGGTCTCTTATGCCAATTTCAATCAAGGCACCCTATCTTGGAGCGTTTGGAAGTTGATCTTCCTCTAGGCGCACTTTGAAGCTCAACCTAAGGTGCTCATGTGGGTGTCTGCAAGTGAGAGAATGCGCCTAACCTCACTGAACAAATTCGCGCCTAGATTTGGCAGTCTCAGGGCATAAGGTATACTTGAATTTCTTATACTTTAAATATTTTTCAATATACCTTTCAGGATGTTTGAGATAGGTCTCAGATCCACTGGATTTAACATGTAGATTATAGAATTTGGAGGATCGACCAGATTTCAGACTTAGTCAAATTTTCAGTGTTTCAAGATTTTAGGCTACCAGACTTAGTCATTTTTAGGATCTTCTCAAACATACATCAAGGATTTCATACTCTTTCTTCCTAAGGCGCTCATTGAGGAGTCATTAGCAATTTATGATTGATAAGCACAGACTGGAGGTTATACAAGCCTTTACTAGCGCTTAGACATGGATAAAAATTCTCTTCAACCTAGGTGCCAATGTGAAGTCATTAAGGAGGGAATTGGCGCCTAGAAGATCTTTTTATATTTGACCAATGCTAAAACCTCTCCTAAGGCGCTATAGACCTCATCAAGGCACCAATTAAGTTCAAGGCACTCAATTCACTATAAGGCGCTCACTTCTCTTCAAAGCGCCTTGATCATTATAGACTCCAGCAACATTAACTTACATGGTTTCTATATGTGGGCGCTCTTTGATCTAGGGCGCCAAATTCACCCCGCCAAAGAATGTAGCTCTAGGCGCTCAATGTGATCCTCCTAACTTAGGGCGCTAAAGTTCCAAACTCCTCATCATAGGCGCTTAAACTTAAGATTTCAAACCTCTCCTCACAACAAGGCGCTCATCTCTAGCAGGAGCAACAAGGAATGGCGCCTAAGTCTTCTGCTTCAACTCTAGGTGCAATCTTGAGGTTGTCTAGATGATGAAAGGTGCCTTAATTTCTAGGCGGAGTTTTGAAGTGAACCTGGAGCAATTTCGTGCCCAGAATTGACAGTGCCCGAGGTAAGGTATATTGAAAAATATATTTAAGTATAAGTTTAGAGATAGGTCTCAGATCCACCAGATTTCACATGCAGATTCTAGATTTTTGAGGATCCACTAGATTTCAAACTTAGCCAATTTTCAGGATCTTCAGGATCAGGATACCAGACTTAGTCATTTTCAGGGTCTCAAACATCAGGATCAGGTCATCAAGGGGCTCTAAGACTCAAACACCACTGACTTCATCATGCAAAGGACATCATCCCAGACTTAGCAAAGCACTAGAATTCAAATAAAAAAGGGGGGGTCCCCATTTGCAATGGGGCGATGTGTGATTTGGTCACAACAGGTCACTGGTTGACAATTTCATGCTCTGGTTAAAATTTCACTTTTCCATCTCTATTTTTTACTCCTTGTTCTAGGCACATTGGATGAGGTTTTTGGTTTCTTGTTAGTTTTGGTGCACTATATGGGCACATTAGATGATGATTTTGGATCTCCACTGAAACTTCACTCCAAAATATAATTACCCCTCCCTTAATGATAGTGCATCACATGTGGTGTAATGAATGAGGAACTTGATCTTTGCTTGGATGCTCTTGCAATCATCCTCATCTAATTGTGGCGCACTGGTTGATGATTTTAATTTCTGGTTGATTAATCACTTGAAACTTGGAACTCATATCATATTGAAATGGTGCCTAGGATTACCACTTTGTCTTTAACTTGAAGGATGCAATTGATAAACCTTCCACCCAAGGCGCATTAGATGACAACTTTGATCTTCCCTTGAAGTTTCATCTTATGTAAACCACATCAGCCTTCTTGATCTAGGTGCAACAGAGAAGCATTTTGAATCTTCTTGAAACTTGTCTAAAATTTACAATCTATACCACTTCCTTCAAGGACATTGGATAAGGATCTTGGACTTCTCTTAAATTTTAATCTTAAAACTTATCGCTGATTCCTAGATGAAGGTGCACCGGTTCTGTCATAGCAGATCATGATTTTGGATCCTCTTTTGAAAGCCTCTGAATTCTCAACAAGATTGCCACCTCCTTTGTCGCATTAGATGCTGATTTTGATCCTTCATTTGAGAGTCTCTTATAAAACTTGAAGTCATCTTTCTTCAAATGTGGCCCACCAGATCAGCATTCTAAATCTTCTTGAAATGTATCAAATTTTGAACTTAAACCCCCTTTCAAAGATGGCGCAAGGGATGAGGTTTTTATCTTCCACTTAAAACCTTCATAAATCTTCTGTTCAACCTCACTTATGAGTGGCGCATTAGATGGAGGTTTTAAATCCTCTAAACACTGGCGCATTGGACATCAACTTTGATCTCCCTTTGATTTGTACCAAGGTGTTGCACTAGATCCACATGTTGAATCCTCTTGATGGAATGTTCATAACACTTGACTCCATCCTCATTAATTGTGGCACATTAGATTGGGCGCACTAGTAAAGTATTTTGATCTCTTCTCAAAAGTCTCTTGAAATTCTACATTCTTATCCCTTGGCGCATTGGATTGAGGTTTTAGATCCTCTATTGAATGCTTTGAAAACCTTGATTTTATCATCTTTCATAAGGGCACATTAGTTCAAGTGCATGAGATGAGGATTTTCATTCATTTTGAAAGTTGCAACTCCATCATCAAAATAATCTTCCTCACCTTGGTGGCATTGGATCATGATTTTAATATCTTCTTCAAATTACACTCAAAACTTCACTCCAACCTTGGTGCAATGGATGGGTCGCATTGGATCCACATTTTGATCTCTAGTTGAGAGTGGCGCACTGGATCAAGATTTTGCGCTCCCCTCATGTCTTGGCATAGTGTATGGGAATTTTGATCTCCCTTCAGTACTTAGCCATTTTTTCAACTTTCTCAAGGTAAGGTATATTGAAAAATATATTTAAATATAAGAAATGAATTTCTTATATATTAAATATTTTTCAATATACCTTTTAGGATGTTTGAGATAGGTCTTGAATACACCAGATTTAACATGTAGAATCTAGAATTTGGAGGATCCACCAGATTTCAGACTTAGTCAATTTTTCAGGATTTTTAGGATATCAGACTTAGTCATTTTCAGGATCTCAAACATGCATCAGCATATTATGATTTCTACCACAAGGCTACAGACTCAAACACCACTGACTTCATCATGCAACCAACCTAAGACATCATCCAAGACTCAAGCAAAGCATCAAAGATCAAAAAAAGGGGGGGTCCCCATTTGTAATGGGGCGATGTGTGATTAGGTCACAACATCTAGTGCCAATCCAAATAAATGTTCCTGAACATTTCAAAGACGAAGACTCAATCTAGACTCAAAAACTTCAGACACTCTTCCTCTACTCATCAACTAGTTAGACAACGAACTCAAAATGGAAAAGAATCATAGATTGGATCAAAACACTACATTTCTTGATGTGTGATTAAAGATAAGTTTCAATTAAAATAGCTTCTTAAATTTTCCAAAGATAAACAAAAATCAAGTTTCTACATTTCCATGTACTCCCACACACTAGATCAAATAAACACAACTACCTGATCAAAGAATCAAAACCAATTGCCAACGTGACTATCTGTATTTGAGGATTCAAGTGTGAACACTTGCATTTGTTTACATCCCTTAGAAACTAGGATCATCTAAGATTACCTATCTCAAGTTAGGTAAATTCATTAAAAATGGATGAATGGAAATATATACATATGGATGAAATGGTAAATGAGGAGATGCAATGACACATAACAGAACAATGACAGGGCAGGTGATATGAAAATGATCAGAAATGGAATGACATGAAGTGGGGGGGGGGGAATGTTATGAGATAGGGTGTCTCTACCATAACACCTATTTCCTAGGTTTTTGTCATGGTACTTATCCAAGGTGCCACTGAAGGTGGTTTTCACCTGTGGATGAAAATTTTTTCTTTACTATTTTTCTTTTCATTTTTCATTTTTTTTTCATTTTTTTAAGATAACCATTACATACGGCACCTATTTGCTAGGTTTTCACCATAGTAATGGATGGAAAGAATTCCAGAGTCTGATTCTGCAATTAGCATGATGGTCCAAACAAAACCATGTCAATTTATTATACTTATAGATGTTGGCAGAAAATGACAAAATGATACGGAAAAAGTGGATTATGATGCAGATTATGTAAAACAGGTAAGTGAAAAGTGTATCCAAACACAAACCCAGTGAATGATGGGATATATTGGATGGTGGAAAATGTAGTGGAAATGGAAGTGGAGTAAATGGAATGAAAACCATAATCAACACTTGTTCATATCGACTTAAACTTTGAAGCTTGCAAGTGGAGGGGAAATGAATAAAGGGACGGGAATGGTGATTAATAGACAGGTGAAACAGTAACTTCATAACCCACATGAACTTAGAATTTTTCATATATGGAAGCCTCTTTGGATTCGGATTCTTAGACTTAAGTACCCAGAGCTTTGCCTTTTCTACTTGGAAGTATGGAATGAAATAGCCTTTGAATATGCTTTGCTTTGATTGCTGGCATTTGTGCTAAGGCATAAAGATTTATAGGATTTTTAGGAATTTAGTTGCTTGATGGGTAAAAGGTATCCAAAAATTTATTTTATGGAAATATGGGGGATGGGTGGAGGAATTGTATGCTTCTCAATTAGACGACACTTACATTCATTGATCATGATTAGGAAATGGTTAAATGGATGAAGGAATAGGGTGGATGAAAATAGATAAAGTGATGAAAAGACGAATGGTGGAAGGTATGGATAGCTACATGCTTCTAGACTTTGCATGGGAATGGAAGTGGAATGGATACACATGCAATGTGTGAATGATAGAAAATGGTGGATCAATGTGTAATGGATGGGAATACCAACATCTTAACTTTACTTACCTTGTAGTGACCAAGGCTATATGAATAGATATTGACACGGATGAACTCCAAATGCTTCATTCATAAGGACTTCAATTTATCCTTTTGGAGTATGCAATGAACAATAGGACTGTCCAAATAATTCAGACATCAGACTTGAATTCATTATTTGATGGAAAGGGCAAAGTGGATGGAGGCTTTATTGCTTTCAAAAAGGGGGGATAAGTGGAATGAAATGGATGGAAGTATGCAAAGATGCTTATTATGGAGTGAAGCAGAAACATGAATTACCTTAAGACTTTCACTTGATCCAGGCTCACAAAGACTTTCCTAGCAACTTTGGGGATTATTAAAATATGTAAAGTATAAAACCTCAAAATACTTCAGTCAATATAGAACAAATGATTCATCTTCCAAGAACAAGCAGTCATGCAATCTGACACTGGCAATGGAATCCATAGGAAATCCATTAGTCATGACCCATGTTTCTCAAAGGAACACATAAGAATTCATAAAATTTAGATTTGCATTTTAAAGTACTATGATCAGAAGATAATGTTGTCAAGACACAATATATGATTAGTTTCCAAGTCAAGTCCAAAGTCTAACAAGATGATAAACGTGAAAGAAAAATGTTTTCAGACTCTAAGACTTTCATGAATGGATGTCTAAAAAATGAACTAACATACTATCACAGATTGAAACCAGAGTATGTGTGTTTAAGATAACATCACCTTCTTACAAATAGGAAACTTGACATGAGAACCAACTAAACAACTAACACTAATCTACGAAAGCAAACAACAACAACTAAGTAAAGCAAACAACTACCAACAACTAAGCTAAGAAAAAGACAACAACAAGCAATCAAGCAATCTGAAAGAAAACTACTCCAATCAAACCAAGCAAACAAAGCAAAACTACTCTAATCATTTGGAAATTCATAATCATCAAATTCAAAAAATTTCCAATCAAGATCATGGAAAGATACAACCTGGTGTTCTTCATCATTAAAATCAAGGAGAGATACAACCTGATGGTCTTTGTCTGGAAGTAAAAATTCATGCTTGTCGACTATCGATATGTCCAGAGGTCAAAGTTGGTGATGGATCATACCACTTGCATTCACAACATGCATTAGATCTTCTTGAATCGTCAACAGTGGGCTTAGCACCGACTCGAATTGCTTGTCAAATTTGATCTTCATTTCATCAACTTGGTCATCTTGGGATGACTTTGGTAGGAACTCTTATTGTATTTGATCCATGGGAGCATCAAGCACCCCTCCGAATTGTTGTTCATTTGATAGGTCTTCGATGAAGGCTTGGAGTGCTTCTTGCAATGCATCCAGTTGACTATCTTCCAACAACTCTTTCTATACTTCGTGTAACTCACTTTCAAGGATCTCCCTATGTAGCATGAATGAATGTTCCTCAAGGAATTCAACTTCTTGCAATGAACTCGAGTTATTTTCTTCTTTGATGGGGGAGTCAACATCTTGTTCATCACTGGCCTTCATTTGAATATCCTCTATTTCCTTTTCAACTTCAGCAGGCTCTTCAATGATGGCTTGGAGTGCTTCTTCTGACCTTAATTGTTCCTTCACTTAATGAATGGCTTCTTGACAAGATGAACATGTGAGTTTTGAATGAGCTATGTTATGAATTCTGTACCAACCATGTGGAATCAACATTTCTTTTGCCGGTAGGTCCTTCTCAATGCTCAGTGTTTTCTTGATCATTTCCTTGAAGCTTGTGAATACCTCTCTTTTGTCAAACAACACTTCAGGAAGTACCTTTGTGGGAACAATCGGATCATGTACCTATGAAAAAGAAAATTTCCCTTGCAATTCTAATTCCATCCTTGATAAAAATGTCATGCAGTATAACTCCTCGTGTCCATTAATGTCATGAATTCTACATCCTTTCCTTGATGCAAAGTCACTCAAACTCTTAGGATGAAGTTGTGCATTCAAAGTCAACCAAAGCTGAAGAATATCATTTTGAGAATGATCCACCTTCAACTGCCTTGAAATTTTTGAGAAATCCATGTCTTTATACTTTTGGTATTTTCAATTTTTTACTCCTTTTGTATTTTTGCTTTTCTACTTTTCTTTTTGCATTTTCTAGGATATAAGAGAGATCTCAAAATCTTGAATCTTTTTGTCAAAGCTCACTTCAAACTTCAATCCACCATTTCAGAGTATCTAGTTGCTCTTGAAATGAAGAATATCCATATTCATGCCCTCCTTCTAGCACCAAAAATGTTGATTATTTTTTGACAAGTCAACAATAGAGTAAAATACTGAGTATCCAACTCTCTCTTGAATAATGCTTCTCGAATGTTAAAAAAAGTGATCAATCGAGATAACTCCAAGGTTCCTGTTCTTATGATTTGTGATCGATGAACTCAGGGAATACATGTGATCTTGTTGATTATCACAAAGGGACTTACGCTGACTTCTTCATACTTCATTTAGCTTATCTCTCCTTACAATGTGGATGAAGTATTCATGATTTATCAATGATAAAAAAAAGGGAAAAAGATAAGGTTTATGGATCTAATCTAAGGTCAATGAAGCAATGATGATGCATGAATAGACTAACTCCTTAATAAACCTATCTCCACTTTGCCAAGGGTGCCTACAACTACATGGAGTTGGTGCAATCTGCTAAGGTAAACAAATGGTTTTCAAATCATGAAGGCTCATATAACCACCCATTGAATGGCATAGCTCAAACAAGCATCCATAACCAAACTTAAGCAAATGATGAGGCTCATACTAGATTTACACAACACTTCACTAGCGATGAATGTTAAAAGCATGGGCTAGGAATTGATCAAATATTCAATACAACACACATAAAATCAATGAACTTCTAATCTACTTCTAATCTACTTTGAAACATCTCTTCATTCCATCAAGATACAGGAAACCATGTTAATCCACAAGACAACACTTAACACCAAATGAATTCCAATGTATTTGCATTAATCTTGAGAAATATTTACAACAACTTCAAGTCCTCTTAGAGAATTTCAAGAGTCTCTTCTATTCTATTGCCTACAATCTAATAATTTACAAATGAGGCAACAAGCCCTTTATATAGAGGTCCAGGATTACAATGAGTGGCTTAGATCAATTTAGATAGCCAAGGGCTCAGATCATGCCACCTCAGTAGGTATTTACAACAACTTGCTATTTTTAATACATAAGCGAGGCAATGCAGGCACATTTTCTAAGAAGATAAGGATAAGATAGAATCTTTTAGATTATCTTCCACATGGGCATCCTCTTTGTCTTCTTTCTTGTTGTAGATACATTGAATGTGGCTAAATGATGTGGTCAATTATGATTGGACTAATAATAGGTACATGCCACATAGGTGTCATCTCAATAAACTTATGGATTTCAACTATTTATTCACTTTTCTCTGTGGGCATATTCCCAAATTGTATCATCTTGTATGATGTCTTCGATGTGATTGCTTGAGCTTGAATGTTTGGGAATACTTTGTTGATCTTGCCATGTTCATCTTCTTGTAAACTGGATGTGTATGATAGATGTTTCTCACTTTCTTAACACTAGGATTCTCCTTCTGCAGGGTATATGTTGATCCTCTTTCGGTGCATCTTGATAGAGAGTAGTAGGAGATGATGATGATGATGCTTCCTTCTTGATATGTAGAGTAGATGACTTCTCAAAGAGACTTGAATGTACCAGAGGAACTTGAATCTTTATAGATGAATGTCTTTGCTCGATGATGCAAATGATGAAGAGTGTTGGTATGTTGGACTTGAAGTGATAACTTGGAGCAGCTATCTTCTATCTTCACTTCACTCCTAGCATAAAGGTGGTTCAAGCTTTTACTTCTTCGATGACTCCTTAGCTCAATCCTCACTCTTGCAACACAAACAAAGAAGCAACATCAATCCTTTTGATAAACACTTGATTTCATATCACATAAGAATCATTTCATGCATTTCTAACTTATGTGCATTAGATGAGAAATTTGATCTTCGCTAGAAAGCAATCGTAAAATTCAAATTAAGCATTATATATGGATGAGGCATTAGATGCCAATTTCACTCCTTCCATAGAAACCTTCATAAAACTTGAATTTAATCTCCATCCAAAGTGGCGCACTGGTTGACAATTTCATGCTCTGGTTAAAATTTCACTTTTAAATCACTATTTTTTACTCCTTGTTCTAGGTGCATTAGATGAGGTTTTTCGTTTCTTCTTTGTTTTGGCACACTAGATGGGCACATTAGATGATGATTTTGGATCTCCATTGAAACTTCACTTCAAAATATAATTACCCCTCCCTTGATGATGGCGCATCACATGTGGCGCAATGAATGAGGAACTTGATCTTTGCTTGGATGCTCTTGCAATCATCCTCATCTAATTGTGGCGCACTGGTTGAGGATTTTAATTTCTGGTTGATTAATCACTTGAAACTTGAAACTCATATCATCTTGATATGGCACCTAGGCTTACCACTTTGTCTTTCACTTTAAGGATGCATTTGATAAACATTCCACCCAAGGCGCATCAGATGACAACTTTGATCTTCCCTTGAAGTTTCATCTTATGTAAACTACATCAACCTTCTTGATCTAGGTGCAGTAGATAAGTATTTTGAATCTTCTTGAAACTTGTCTAAAATTTGCAATCTATACCACTTCCTTCAAGTGCATTGGATAAAGATCTTGGACTTCTCTTAAATTTGTATCTTAAAACTTATTGTTGATTCCTAGATGAAGGCGTATTAGTTCTGTCACAATAGATCATGATTTTGGATCCTCTTTTGAAAGCCTCTGAATTCTCAACAAGATTGCCACCTCTTTTGTCACATTGGATGCTGATTTTGATCCTTCATTTGAAAGTCTCTTATAAAACTTGAATTCATCTTTCTTCAAATGTGGCCCACCAGATCAGGCACACCAAATCAGCATTCTAAATCTTCTTGAAATGTATCAAATTCTGAACTTAAACCCCCTTTTAAAGATGGCACAATGGATGAGGTTTTTATCTTCCACTTGAAACCTTCATAAATCTTCCATTTAACCTCACTTATGAGTGGCACATTAGATGGAGGTTTAAAATCATCGTAACACTGGTGCATTGGACATCAACTTTGATCTCCCTTTGATTTGCACCAAGGTGGCACAGTAGATGCACATGTTGAATCCTCTTGATGGAATGTTTATAACACTTGACTTCATCCTCATTAATTGTGGTGCATTAGATTGGGCGCACTAGTAAAGGATTTTGATCTCTTCTCAAAAGTCTCTTGAAATTCTACATTCTTATCCCTTGGTGCATTGCATTGAGGTTTTAGATCCTCCATTGAATGCTCTCAAAACCTTAATTTTATCATCTTTCATAAGGGTGCATTGATTCAAGCACATGAGATGAGGATTTTGGTTCCTCTTGAAAGTTGCAACTCCATCATCAAAATAATCTTCCTCACCTTAGTCGCATTGGATCATGATTTTAATATCTTCTTCAAATTACACTTAAAACTTCACTCCAACCTTGGTGCAATGGATGGGTCGCATTGGATCCACATTTTGATATCTGGTTGAGAGTGGTGCACTAGATTAGGATTTTGTGCTCCTCTCATGTCTTGGCACAGTGTATGGGAATTTTGATCTCCCTTCAGTACTTAGCCATTTTTTCAACTTTCTCAAGGTAATGTATATTGAAAAATATATTTAAGTATAAGAAATGAATTTCTTATACTTTAAATATTTTTCAATATACCTTTCAGGATGTTTGAGATAGGTCTCAAATCCACTGGATTTAACACGTAGAATCTAGAATTTGGGGGATCCACCAAATTTCAGACTTAGTCAAATTTTTAGGATATCAGGATATCAGACTTAGTCATTTTCAGGATCTCAAACATGCATCAGGATATTATGATTTCTACCACAAGGCTATAGACTCAAACACCACTTACTTCATCATACAACCAACCTAAGACATCATCCAAGACTCAAGCAAAGCATCAAAGCTAAAAAAAGGGGGGGGAGGTCCCCATTTGCAATGGGGTGATGTGTGATTAGGTCACAACACACAATATATAGCTTTGAAGTACCTTAAAGAACAAAATCCTAAGACTAAAACGTCATATTATGATTCACTACTTTCCTAGGCATCTATTACGTGATTATATACCATCTACCGATCATAAGAGTCCTCCGCATTGGTCAAACAGATTACAAACGCCAATGAAAGAGATGTAATGTGTGTACATGGATAGATTGGACCTAAACTTATGTGAATCCTCCACAAGTGAATGAATACACGTGTAGTTATTAGGGAAGGTCACCCACATCCCAAAGCATCTTGAATGATGTGTAATTTAGATCCACAAGTCGTGAACATGCTCTGCAAGTATTCTCCTTTAGCTATCTTGCCTAAGACTCTCTGAATGCTCTGCTATGAGAAAATAGTTGTTCTTCTAATAGCAATATCTTTCTGGAAACTGATCCAAATGATCTAAAATTTGGATATGATGTGCATGAAGATGTCTAGATGTTAAGTCCATCTCTAGAAGGTCTGAAACAAAACTACATCAGAATATGGATGAAAATACAAAAACTGCTACTGACTGAACTAACTGTACTGGACTAGGAAAATGAAAGAAACAAAATGAAATGCAAATACTTTTGGTTGATACAATATTTCTCTTGAATTAGGGATTCCCTTACATTAATATACAAGTCAATCAAATTAAGACTAAGGGTACAAATCATGTGTGCTCAATTTAATTTTAGCCAGTGCTTCTAGGTTGCAACAATGATAGTCCATGCTCATAAATGGAACTAGGTCAACCTAAAGAGAATTTAGAAGCTTCTCCCACTCTTTGTCCAAGGGTGGATTGATCATCTATAAGAGTCTAAAGTGGCACTCTTGTTTAATGGTGCATTCATAGGATACCTCCTATGCTTGAGCCATAAATGTTTGTACAAGGACCTGAAGCTCTATCAATGTCTTGAAAACTAAGTGAACTTCTTTGATAAAAAGAGCTAAGGACCACATGTTGAATATAGTTTATTCTTGGCTCTTCTCATTCACTAGTTCTAGAAATGTGGCTCTTCTCATTCACAAGGCTTAGGTGATGTGGCCTCCATTTTATCCTTGTAATATGATCTTCACAAGACCTTGATGTGGTAAAGGGAAGCCACTAACTATTTGAGCTATTTAATTTGGACCTTTAACATCTTGACCTCCATTGATTCTTCTATTATATTCTTTAGGTCAACCTCCTTTTCTCTTAGGCCCTTGAGTGTCTAGTCCTAGGTGTCCACTTAATTATTTAGTTTTTCTATCTCATAATCTTCACTAGAGGCCTTTTCCTTTAGTGATCCTATTTCAATAGTATTGGCACTAGTTTTAGCCTTTTCATATTTAATTATACCTCCAAGTTGTCCACTTGATTTCATAATACATTCTTGGTGGTTGTCTTAGTTACCATCTATCTTTTCCCTAGTGCCAACTCTATTCTTGCTTTAGTCAATTTCATTTTAATCTCTAGGAGTTGCTTCTACCTATGTATCTTTAGCTTCAATGGCTTTCTCTACAAGTTTGGTGACATAGCCTTCTAATGCCTTTATTTTCACTTCAAATGCGTTAAGTATGTACAAATTTTCAAAGTCTGAAGCACTTTATGTATAGCTTTTCTAACTATCTCTCTCTCTCACGCCATCTCTATCTCTCTATCTCTTCCTCTTTTCTCCCTAGACCTATATATCTATATATTTCTCCCTCTATCTTTTAATATCTCTATCCTCCCTCTTTCTATCTCTCTCCCTCTCTAAAGCCTTTCAACAAATCCATTTTGTGCATATCCTGCAACCATGGTATTCCAGGAGAATGAAGATGCTACTACTGTTCTTGACAGTTGGGAGACTATTGAGGATGCCACCCCTAGGGAATTTTGGGGGAAATCAGATGATAAAGATCTTCCACCCTCTACTAGTGTTGATCTTGTTGCTTAGTGTTTTGTATGTCTTTCAATGTTAGACATTATGTTTTTATTGCATTTTGAGGCTGTGACATATTTTTTATTCACCTTTTGAGGCTATGAATGCGTGGGTGTGACTTTTTACCACCCTACTTTTTTTTGTGTGTGAATGTGTACTATTTATTCCTTTAATATAATTTAAATAGGATGTACTATTTATTCATTAAAAAAAATTCCTAAGGGTTTTGATTATGAGTACAGTGATATTTCTAATTGCTAAGGGAAGATAAATAGCTAAAATTTCTATATTGTCAGGTCCAAAAGATTCTAAAGACATAAAGAGCTAAAGAATAGGTCCCTAGATTAGGGACATCTTGATGGAATCCTAGACTCTATCTATCTATCCTAGGGTTGGTTGAACATCTCTATACTTTGTTCTGGGATTAAGGGGATGTAGTGGGATGGTCACTGAGGCTTGGTCACAATTTTGTGTTTCCTTGGATTAACTTGTTCATATTTTAGAATGTTTTTTCATGAGACAAACTTAAAAACAAGATTTAAATGATTTTGCTTGTTTCATTGTCGTTGGAAAAGTCCCACTGTTATCTGTTGCTTTTGTTCCATGTAGTGTTCGATGTTGATATTGCATATTTCTATGTGTTTTATAGGATATAAAATTGCGAGGAGGTGGCAAACAATTCAACATTAAGAATTCACAATGGGAATTGCTCCAATCACACATTTCATACCGACTATCATATTCACTACGTGTAAGTATGACAACCTTTTTGATATTGTTATATGCAGGAATATATATATTTTAATTCGTCAAGGTTACATCACATACTGTTAAGCTAAAGTATACATGGATTGAGTGAATATGTCCTTGTCTTATTATCAGGCCTATGCATCTATCCTTTATTTAAGGATGCCATCAAATTTCAAGATTATTTTGAGGGGGGTAATGGTTGAACATCACAGCATAGCTAATGATCTGAAATTTTCGAAAGTAGTAACTTACAAGCCACAATTTGGTGCTGGTATGAAAGAGGTAAAGAGGAATTTCTATTCTTTTGTACTTTGAGATGGCTGTTTGTATTTCATGTCATGAATAATAATGCTACTACTCTTCCTCGTCATTTTTGTTTTCCAAAGCACATTTACTAAAGAAGTACTTGTAACATATACATGATAAGAATGTGACCTTTTATGGATGTGCATTTTGTTGTCATTTTGACGTTCTTTCCACAAGATTAGATGAAAATTAATACATTTATGGCTGCAGTTCTATTCTAATGCCTTTGTCATGTAGAGTTGTTGTGAATTTATCTGATGGATTTTTATAATATGTACATGGAGATCTGATTGATGTATCTAATTCAATTATATGCAGGTAGTAGTTCGAGCAACCATAGGATTTACAAAAGAAGCTCCCTTTCTTGATATTGAAGGTTTCAATGTTTATCACAAGAATCGACTTATCATGGTTAGTAAAGAGCACCTTTACTTTAAAACAAACAATATGCATGTTCCATAAAATATTGGGGATAATTTGATAAACAGGAAAGAAATCTTTTCCATTTTAGACACTATATTTCTTCATTGTTTCTATTAGTCGGTAGTCATATGTAGCCCTTATTTGCTTCCACTATCAAATACCTGTCAAATTTACGTTTACTTTTGTTTTGAATATTGTTATCTAGTATTGTTGAGATTTACTGATAAATTTTATTCCTTTTTGTTAATGCTTTCTTACATAGCCCTTTTAGAAGCTTTGGCAAGGTAATAGGAGTAGAGAAAGAGGTATCATAGGTATGTATTTAAACTCTATTTAACCCTCTTCCAATGTGATGTAAGTGAGCAAGATCTGTAGTAACATTATATTGAAAAATGAAAGGGCATATTATGGACGGAAGATTGTGCTAAAATTGATTATTTTGGTAATGTGATTATAACCCATTTCTGCATATTGTAAATTTTAATGTGTATAACAGGTGTTCTTGAGGCAAACTTCATTGCGCCTGCACATGATAAACAGGACTTTGAAAGAACTGCAATCCTACTTCGGTTAGAAGCAAAACTCAAACAGATGACTCATAATTATTGGTATGTCATGATTATTTTTAAAATTATGGGTTGAAGTACTTCTCTAACACAATAATTTAATACTTATAGTGCATAATATTTCCACAAAGTCACGTTCTTCACAGCAGCTGGAGTCTTCCCTGTTGGTATTATTTGTTTGTTGTTACTGAAGTTCGAGTCCAGTTTTCTAATTTTGATTTTAATCAGGCGGCTACATTAGTGAACTTTCAAATATCTTATACATGTCAAGAGGTCGCACTATCATGAAATATTAGGAATTATATTTTAAGTTTGTAATATGAAGAAAAGTGGACTGGGACACCTCCTCGTACTTATCTTAGGGGGATAAAGGGAGTACGCTCCCCCTCCCTTTCCATCTCTCCTTCCCCTAAATCCCAATTCTGGTTTCTTTATAAAAATATTGACACAGGATCTTCTTGAAGAAACTTTTGAGATGTCCCCTTTTAATGTATATTTAATTACGTACAAGATTTGAAGTTATACATCAGAAAGAGTAGAGGGAAGTGTACACAAGGAATCACACAACTGTGAGTCTGTGCAGTCAACGTAATGCAGAAATAACCAGTAAAGGGCTGCTGTATGGTTTGAGGTTGGTAAACCATAAAATCCTCAAACCAGCTTCCGAACTACAAAAGAATCCTTAATTGGAGAGACAATGAATTGACAGAACTACAAGAGGTCACTTGGGTGGTTAGGACACCTACCTCAGACGGCATACTATCGTTTTGATGAGTTTGAACTTTGAGTTTTAAAGACTTGTGGATTATGAACGTTTATGGTCCTTCAGGAGCAAACCAGAAATCCCATCTCTGGTCACACTTGTCAAAGCTCTTGCAAATGTTAAGAAATGAGGTGGTCATTCTGGGCGGTGACTTCAACGTGTTTTTGGACGGGTCAGAAAAACAAGGTGGCTCTTCGAGGTCTTCTCAATTGATATCAAATTTTGGGGCCTTTGTTAACACTTGTTGCTTACAAGATTGTAGGTCGTCCAATGGGATCTTCACATGGTCAAATAGAAGAAATGATGGTTCAGGAGTAGTAGAAAGGTTGGACAGGTTTCTTCTCTCTTCACAGTGTATTCTAGGAAACTTGAGCTTCTTTTCCTCTATCCTCCCATTTACAGGTTCTGACCACTTCCCGGTGAGCCTTTCTTTTGGAGGATCTCAAAAAGGTATGAGAATTTTTTTCCGGTTCCAAGAAATGTGGTTTAGGGGCCCTGATTTCATTCCCAATCTTCAAATTTGGTGGAAGCCAGCTCCTTTTGTAAAATGTTCTAGAATGTTTCAATTAGCCAAAAAATTAGAATTTGTTAAAAAGAAGATTCTAGAATGGAATAAGTCCCACTTCAAGAACATTTTTTCAGAGAAGAAAAGAATTTTAAGTGATCTATCACTAATTGAAGAAGAAATATTTCAAGGGGGGATGAACCAAGACTCTTTTCAAACAGATAAACTCCTCTGCTCTTAGCTTGAAGAGGTTTTATTGAGAAAAGAAATCTTCTGATGTCAAAAATCTAGATAAACCTGGTTGAAAGAGGGTGATAGAAATACTTCCTATTCTCACTTGTCAACTAAAGCTCGCAAGCAGAGTTCTAGGATTCACTGCATTAAGAAGGATGGCAGTTCATTTGTTCAGAACTTGGAAGAGATAAAAGAAGAGGCACAGTCTTTCTTCAAGCATCTTCTTTCCTCAAGCATTTCTCACTCTAGGATAGATTTCAACAACTTCAACCTCCCTAAGAAACTTTTAGAAGAAGATAATCAAGAGCTTCAAAAGGATTTTATGGTAGAGGAAATAAAAGCTGTGGTTTTTTCTCTAAATGGGGATAAAGCTCTAGGTCCAACGGTTGGTCAGGCCTGTTTTTTCAAAAGTGCTGGGATTTTGTCGGTCAAGATGTTTTTCTAGCAGTCGAGGAGTCCATGAAGTTTGGCAATGTTCTCAAGGAGTTTAATCGCACCTGGCTAGTTTTGATACCAAAGGTATGCTCGCCATCTTCTTTTGAAGAATTCAGCTGATCTCACTTTGCAATTTCATTTACAAGGTCATTTCTAAAGTGGCAGCATTGAGATTGGCATCCATTCTCCCACAAATCATCTCAGATGGACAAGGAGGTTTTGTGCCTAGGAGAGAGACAACAGAAGGAGCAATTCTTGCTCGCAAAATCCTACACTCAATCAACAAAGAAAGGTTACCCAGTATGGTGTTAAAGTTGGACATGTCCAAGGCATATGACAGGGTCGAATGGGACTTTCTCCATTTTGTTCTATCCTCTCTTGGCTTTTCTACGCGCTGGTTAAAATGGGTCTTTTCTAGGATCAGAGGAGTAAATAGTTCAGTTCTGATTAATGGCAGTGAATCCCCCTATTTCCAAACTTCAAGGGTTTAAGACAAGGAGATCCCATATCCCTTTATCTCTTTATTCTGATGATTGAAGCACTAATTTGGTTGATAAGACAAGCAAACAGTAACATAATTTGGAAAGGAATAAAGGCTAAAGCTTTCAGCATCCCTGTGACTCATGCTCTTTTTGCTGATGATACCATTATTTTTGGTAAAGCCAGTACGAGAGAGGCTCTATCCATCAAAACAACGCTGACTTTATATTGTGAATCTTCTGGCCAAATGATAAATCCTTTGAAGTCCAAAATTTACCTATTCAACATCCCACAAGATCAGCTTCTAGGTTTTTCAAATCTTTTTAATTTCAAATTGGAATCTTTGCCGGGAAAATATCTAGGATTACCTCTCTTCAATGGACGACAGACAAAAAGCTTATGGAGAGGAGTATTGGATAACTTATCACACAAGATACAAGCTTGGAAAGGAGGATGGCTCTCTCTAGCTGGTAGACTCATGCTACTCAAATCAGTCCTAACAGAAGTTCCAATTTATATGATGTCTTCTCTCCAAACTCCCAAAGGTATTCTAGATGAAATTGACAAAATTTGCAAGAGATTCCTTTGGCAAGGAACTTCAGACAGAAAAAAGATTCATCTTATTGCATGGGACAAGATATGCTCCCCGAAATCCCAAGGGGGAGCAGGTGTTATTAATCTGGAAATGCAAAACTTAGCATTGGGAGCAAAATTGGCATGGAAGATGTACAAGCATCCACATTTGAATTGGGTCAAGATGCTTCAGAAAAGTATTTGGATAGCAAGGCTCCAGAAACAATTTTTACGATTTCTAATCCTCCAAAGGGCTCCTCCATGTGGAGTTTTATTATCAAGTTTAGGCAGGTTATTCTTCCCAAGCTATCATGGATAGTTCACAATGGGAAAAAAACATCCTTTTGGGATGACCGATGGAATGGCTATCCAAAAATTTCTTCTCTAGGAAATTTTAGGGAGGCAATGGCCAATCTAAAAAGATTTTGGGCTGAAAAAGTATGCTCATACTTCACGGTGGACTCAAGTTCAATTCCAATGAAGGCAAGTTGGAAGAGTTTCGAGAACTGCAACTTTCCTCTTGATCAGAAAATGGCCCTTTCTAGGATATTAAAGGATCGTCCTATCTTCCTCTCATCTCAAGAGGATGAACTTAGTTGGACAGGTGACAATTCGGGGAGATACAAGGCCCATTCAGGATATCAATCCCTATCAGCAAGGGCCAAAGTGGATTGGCCCTTCTATCTCTATTGGGCAGATCCAATTCTCCTAAGAGCAGGAACTTTCACATGGCTAGCAGTGAACAACAGGATTCTTACTGGGGATAGAATAGAAAAACTTTCCTTAGGTTCAAATTTCAATTGTGTGTTTTGCCAAGATGAAAAAGAATCAGTAGACCATCGTCTCATACGATGTAATTTCAGTCACCAATGCTGGAAACATATTATGCAGATTTTGAACTGGTCATCCCCTTATCAGGCACATTGAGGGATTGGATAAAAAGTTGGCCACTTCTGAATAAGGATGCTTATTTCCATGATTTGTGGGCAATATGCCCCTTTGTGTTAGTCTGGACCCTTTCGAAGGAGAGAAATTGTAGAATCTTTCGGAATTCTGCAAGGTCTTTTTCAGAAGTTTGTAATGAGATGGAATCTCTAGTGGTGGAAACAACTCTTGCAAAATTAAGACAGTGGATTCCAAAGAAGTCAAAATGGACCAGCTGGGATGCTCTAATGTCCAAAAAATGGAAAGGCTTACAAAACCTCACACAAAGTACATTCCTTCAAGCTCCTAGCTCAAATATTGACAGAGCCTCAGTCAAATGGATTCCGCGCTACCTACCCCTTTGTTAAAATCAATTTCGATGGAGCGAGTAGAGGTAAACCTGGGACTTCGGCCCTGGGATGTGTTATCAGAAATTATGAAGGAAAACTGTTATCAGCAAAGGCCGCTAAACTCCCAGAAGGAACCAATAACAGAGTAGAAGCTTTGGCCCTTTTGAATGCTATCCAATTAGCTCAATCAAAGGGATATAAAGAAATTTCCTTAGAAGGGGATTCATTGGTAATCATTTCAGCTTTCCAATCTGGGAAGGTAGAGAACTGGTATATCAAATACATTTTAGACCAAGTTAGGGAGGCTTTGAGTTCTTTTGATGCATTCGATATCTTTCGTTGTTACAGAGAGGGAAATAAGGTGGCGGACTGGCTGGCAAATTATGCCCTTGATCATACAGAAGAAATAATTTATTTTAATTCAGATCTTCATGAAGGTCTAGAAGCCTTAAAGTTTCTGTTGGCACAGGATGTAGGTTGCCCCTCTTTTCACAACAATCCAAATATAGGAGCTTCATAAGACTTGCTTCTAGTATCCCTTCAGGCTTTGGCTTGCTAGGGATGGGGCGGGTGGGCGGACTAGAGAAAGACACGGGGTCCTCAAATTCCTCTAATGACATGACTTCCACATGGACTCTTGCGATGTCTTCTGTTTTTTTGTTGTCTCGCCCGCTACCTTCCTCACCACCCCAAGGCGTCTTCCAACTGGCGGCACCTACTCCCTCCTCAATTTATTTCTCCCAATGGTTAAATGCATTAAATGAGGCCTTTACCTTCGATCCTAGTGGATTTCCTTGGTATTTCCTTCTACGTCACACGTCCTTCGTCCTCGTTTTTTGTCCAACGTTCCCCTTGCCACATTATCCCTCCCTGACATGGCAACTCAGATATCCAGGTCCCTCGCTTTTGTCTAACAATTCACCTCTCAAGCTCCAATGCGCTGCCACCGCTCGGTACGATCGCCTCTTTGCAGAAGTCTATTAAATGTAGGGGACGAAGCGGCCTTCAGTACGGGGGATGAATGTTGTCATCCATTCATGTCTATTCAATTGCAGCATTCATTTCGCAATTAATCCAGGAGGTTTCTTTTTTGCCTTTTTGAATTCATCTCTTCCTCATTTGCGATATCCTCCACTTCTCTCTTCCTCTGTGTTCATCTGGTTTTTACTTGTGTTTTCGAGTAGCGTCCATATTGTTACAGGGCTTGCTTCCATGGAGGGCGAGGTTACAAACCTTCCAATCTTCTTTCCTCCCTTTCAGTGGGAGACGACAATTGAAGGGAGTGTGGGAATTGTGGACCTGAATACTGTCTTTCAGCTTGATTGTAGGCTTGTCCAATTTGCAGTTAAGACGATTTGCAATCAGAGGTGGCTGCAAGGAACTCCAGAGAGGGAGATAAAATGGTCTGAGGTTGTGTGCGTTTTTCTTTCAAATCTCATGGATATAGTGCAGGATGCTCATTTCATTCTCCCCATAGCGATGGGTGTCATCAATCGTAGCTTGTTCAACGTGGAGAGGTGGAATGAAGCGATGGCTAACTATGACATCATGGTGGGTGACAATTGGGTTGGTCTGTTTCCTGCAGAAAAGCTCCACACCAGAAGGTCTTATGAATGCATATATAGGAAGATGCAGCATGGTCTTAGCTGCGGGTGTATCTGCTTGCTGGAGAGAGCCCTCAAAGGGCACGCCCATTCTGTGCCAAAGGCGGTTAGACAGAGGTGTAAGGATCTCTTCTTAGCAATAAGGTTCCTCTGTTTTCACGCAGCTGATCTGGCTCCACGCCATCGCAGACTCTCTGAAGAAGTCAAGGATGCATCAGAAGCGGAGGCAGAGGAACCCCCAGACCAGATAGACGACGAAGAGATGGCTGCAGTGGAGAGCGGTGTCCTGGGAGCGGTGGCTGGTGTCTGAGGATTAAAGTTGTTTCCAGTGTTTTGTGTGACGGGTGACGTTTGGTAGCGTATGATTTTTTTTGGTGTTAGTCTTCTGTAGTTTTCGGTTTTATGCTTTTTGAGCAGATTTTCTTTATATCTGCTATGAGGGGTGAGGAAATACTGATCCCCCCTCTTAATGTATCTACCTTATTAGTCATATTATCAATATAGTTATAGTCTGGGGCTACACCCCTTATATTTAAAAAAAAAAAACAATTATGCTTTCTTTGATGATTAATTAGGTATAAGAATGGATTAGATTAGTTGGATGCATTAACATATATTTTTGTTTCTTCGATAGTGGTTAAAATCATGTTAATATTTGTAAACGAGGATGTCTATAGACTTCTTGTTTGACATGTGGTTTTCAGTTTTTTAAACTTTTGCATAGGATTGTTGCTTAAGTTTCTGATTTTTCTTGTGTATATTTGTTTGTACCATGCAGGAAAGAAAATTGTGGATTACTAGGATATCAAGCAAGTAGAGCCAGAGCTAATAATCGTCAAAGTGATTCACATTCAATCGAAAATGCTCAACCATTAGCAAGCAGCAATCCACAAAATGATTTCTCTCCAATCCAGAATCCTCTCCCATTAGCAATATTTGCTTCTGGCCTTTTGCCTCAGCAAATTAGCAGACCAGACTTGCCCGTCTCAACAGTTCCTGGTAGTGATTTTCAGGTACATCTCATATGCTCAATGACTACAATTCCCTGAATAATTGCACTGGAATTTGCATTTGACTGATATATGGAAGACATCTAGGTAACGTGATAATTGATTACATTCCCATTGGTGGCGGATTTGAAGCTTCTAGGCCCTGTAATTGTTATCCTATGCAACCTAGTTACCATAAAACTGAAAAAATTAAAACATACTATGCCATTAGCACAGCTGTATTTTTATGTCGAAGCACATCTCTTAGGTGGTAATAGGAGATGTCATGTTTCCTTCTATCCTCCTAAAGCAGGGATAGACACTACTAATTCTATCAAAAGTGATTTGTAGTGATGTTTCTAAAAATTGCTAGACATTATTAAATTAGGTAAGAGGCCTGAACTAGGACTTTTTTTGGCAGCTCATAGAATGGCATGGGAAATACTTACATGCGATTCTGAAGAAATTAAGAGACATTTCTACCAGTTTCTCTTATCTTCTTGTTTGAAATTTGTAGAAATTGTCATCCTCTTTCCTATTAATCTCGCAGACATAGACCAGCATATTGAATTTAAGAGAATTTTTTTTTACAAGGTCATTTTTGAACGATTCACTTTCTATAAGATATACTAGAATAGGCAATAGCTTTGCATGGCCCACCTTTTCTAACTAAAATGCTCAATAACTGTATCCCATAATACTTCAAATGGATTTATGTTCGGAACAGGAAAAAAGGTGAAAGTTAAAAAGCTACCCAAATTATGGTCAAATACAAATGTTTGTTATAATTCAAACTGCTGGCATTGAGATCTGTTCGTTTTATATCATCAAATTGAAAACAGATAGCTAGTATAAGAGACTACGTGAAAACATAAAAAATTTGCATATGTAGTTTTTTATATCCTGGCGTGTCTAACTGTGGGTTTTTGACTGCAGACTGCTGCCAATGGAAAAGAGCTGCAATCAGTGGCAGGACCTTCAAATAGCTTAGTGGAAAAAATATCGGATCAGAACATACAACTATTCATAAGGTAGTCTAAATTAAATTTATTCATAAGATAGTTCTCTTTATTGAGGGTTATTTTGGTTAGTTGCTTAGTTCAGTTATTTTATTCATACTTCTTATCAAGTAAACCGTTTAGCTGCTTAGTTCTGTTAAGTAGCTGTTTAACATTTAGTTTTACTCAATAAATCAGATCTCTCCATGCTTTCGTTGCCAAGTGTTTATTAATTCAGTTAGAGATACTTCTATTCTTCCCTATATTTGCTATACTGGGCTCTCTGTTTCTTTGAAAATTTAGGAGTTGCTTTTGAAGATTTTTAAGCACACAAATATGACAGCAAATAAACAAAAAACCATAAAAGGATAGATGCAGACACAGAGAATAAACTTTTATTGCTGTTGATAAAAACTAGAGAGCTACAGCTCTTTATTACATTATATATATCTTAGCTACAAAGAAATCTAAATAGAAAAAACAGAAAACAACAAACCAAAGATAGCATGATTTACATGCATCATCATGCAACACAAAAGTTGCCAAATTCCTAAAAGTATCTAAATGAAACTAACTAAGAAAATAGAAATACTAAAATGGAAATTGCACATGTGGCTGTGCCACATCAGTTATCCAACATACTCCCCCTTGATGCAGAGAGGAGTCACAATATGATCTCGAAGCATCAAAAACTGAACCTTTGCAACTGCCTTGGTGAAAATGTCTGCAAGTTGTTCTGTAGTCTTGATATACCTGAGTTCTACTTCTTTCGTTTGCACCAAATCTCTGATAAAATGATATTTCAGATCAAAGTGTTTAGTTCTACTATGATGCACGGGATTTTTTGCCAATTTGATTGTGCTCATATTATCACAAAAGAGAACTGTAGGCTGAACTTGTTTTTCTCCAATCTCTTCAAGAATTTTTCTGAGCCATAAGGCTTGAGTACCTGCAGAGGTGACTGCAACATATTCTGCCTCTGTAGAAGAAAGAGAAACTATACTTTGTTTCTTTGAACTCCAAGAAACCAAACCAGAACCAAAAGTAAAACAATTACCAGAGGTAGACTTTCGGTCATCCACACTACCTCCCCAATCAGAATCACTGAAACCAACTAGATTAAATCCTTTAGAACTGTAGTAATGAATGCCAAAAGCAAGAGTTCCTTTCACATACCTCAAAATTCTTTTAGCAGCCTTCATATGTAATTCAGAAGGTTCTGTCATGTACCTTGAAACAAGAGAAACTGCATAAGCAATATCAGGCCTTGTGTGGGTTAGAAACATTAGACTGCCAACCACACTTCTATAAGCTGTCCCATCAACTCTTTTAGCACCATCCTCTTTACACAACACAACTCCATGAGAAATTGGAGTGGAGGCTGATTTACAATCAACCATATCAAACTTCTTCAACATATCATTGGCATATTTTGTTTGACAAAGAAAAATTCCATCCTTACTTTGATAAACCTCCATGCCTAGAAAATATTGCATAAGGCCTAAATCTTTCATTTCAAACTCATTCATCATAGCATGCTTGAATTCATCCTTCATCTTAGAACTACTGCCCATATACAACAAATCATCAACATATAAACTCACAATAAGAATATCATTACCTTCTTGTTTGTAGTAGAGGGTAGGCTCACTCTTACTTCTCTTGAAGCCATTTTTCTGAAAATACCCATCAATCCTAGCATACCAAGCTCTTGGTGCTTGCTTGAGGCCATACAAGGCCTTCTTCAGCTTGTAGACATGATGTTCTTTTCCTTGCACCTCAAAACCTTGTGGCTGTTCCACATAAATTTCCTCATCTAAGTACCCATTCAAGAAGGCACTTTTCACATCCATGTGATGAATGCTCCATTTCTTTTGGGCTGCAAGGGAGATCAACATTCTAATAGTCTCTTGTCGTGCTACTGGTGCAAATGTTTCTTCATAATCAATGCCATACCTCTGTGTGAAGCCTTTAGCAACTAATCTTGCTTTGTGTCTTTCAACACTCCCATCACTATGGTACTTAGTCTTGTAGACCCATTTAGTTCCAATCTTTTTCTTGTCATGAGGAAGCTCTGTAAGCTCCCAAGTACCATTCCTATGAATAGCATCCATCTCTTCTTGCATTGCTTGCACCCAAACTTCATTAGCACATGCATCTTCATAACACGATGGTTCAAAAACAGATTGTGAAAATAAAGAAAAATTTATTGTTTCACCTATAGGATTCTCTTCATGTGCTTGGATTGTACTTCTTTGATAGATATCACTTAAGCTTCTAACCTTCCTTGTAGGACTTGGACTTGAATTTGGACTTGTACTTGAAACTGAAGAAGTAGATGAGGGGCTATTTGGTGGATGTATAGCACTTGGAATTGAAGTATTAGCTGGCTGCTCATGATCAATATCAGCAATAATACCACCATTCAAAATAGATTTAGACTTCTCAACATGGTCTTTTTGATGACCATAAACTCCCCCTTCATCAAAAATCACATCTCTTGAAACAAGAATACTATTAGTGTGAGGGTTATACAACCTGTAAGCCTTACTTTGCTCACTATATCCAACAAAAATGCATGACTCACTTTTGGGATCTAATTTTTGTCTCTTTTGATCAGCCACATGAACATAGGCTAAGCAACCAAAAACTCTAAAATGATTAACATTAGGCTTTTTTTCATACCAGGCTTCATAAGGAGTCATCATGTCAAGTGCTCTAGTAGGACTCCGATTGAGAATGTACACTGCTGTAGCAACTGCATCACCCCAAAAAGAATTGTCTAATCCTTTGGTATGTAGCATACTCCTTGCCATTTCCACCACTGTACGATTTTTCCTTTCAGCTACCCCATTTTGTTGAGGTGTGTAAGCAGTGGTGAGTTGCCTTTTGATGCCATGCATATCACAATAATTCCTAAAATCTCTTGAGCAAAATTCTCCTCCACGATCTGTCCTTAAGCATTTGATCTTACAACCCTTTTCATTTTCCACAAAGGCTTTGAACCTTTTGAATGTATCAAAGGCTTCATCCTTGGCCTTCAAAAAATAAACCCAACACTTACGTGAGTAATCATCAATAAAAGTAATGAAATATGATGACTTACCCAAACTCTTTGTCTGCATAGGGCCACAAATATCTGAGTGAACCAATTGAAGTGGGTAATGGGCCCTCCATGCATTACCTTTTGGAAAGGACTCTCTTGCATGCTTTCCTTTAGCACAACCTTCACAAACTTCCTTGTGTTCCTGAACCTTAGGCAAACCATAAACCAAAGCTTTTGAAGTGAGAAACATTAAACTATGAAAATTCAAATGGCCATATCTGAGATGCCATAGCCAACCCTTATCTTCATATGCCATATTGGCAAGATGGCTGCTATGTTCACCAAACTTCAATGGGAACATCCTATTCTTTGACATAGGCACTACTGTAACCACCCTATTGCCTTGATTTTTATCATAAATTGTACATTGCTGATTTTCAAATACCACCTTATAATTCTTCTCACACAACTGTCCAACACTCAATAAATTATGTTTTAATTGTGGAGTGTAATAAATATCAGTCACACTTTTCTTACCTTCTTTTGTATTCACCTCCATAGCACCTTTAGCTGCAACCTCCAAGGACTTGTCATCACCAAGCTTAATTTTAGATTTGAAACTATTATCCATTGTAGAAAAAATCTTATCATTTCCTGACATGTGGTTAGAACAACCTGAATCTAAATACCAGACTTCTTTAGAACTATTTTTATCTTTGTCATATGATAAGAATAAATTACCAGGAGAAGCCTCACCATTCTCATTAGCAAAATTAGCACTTCTATTGTTATTACCTTCTTTTAATCTGCATTCCCTTTCAAAGTGACCATACCTATTGCAGTGATAACATTGAACATTTCTTTTATCAAATCTGCCTCTACCTCTTCCTCTTGGACCACCTCTTCCTCCTCTATTTCCTCTTGAAGAATTCTGATGTTGACCTCTACCTTGGCCTTGATTATTTTTTGTGCTTGTGCTAGCATTTTCTTTCTTTGTAATTTGTACTTTGGAAGCAAAAGCCTTTTCATTACTTTCTCCAGAGGAATCTCTCAATCTTTCTTCATGAGACATGAGAGATCCAACAAGCTGATCAAACTGAAGAGTAGTCAAATCCTTGCTTTCTTCAATGATGATGGCAACATTGTTCCACCTTGGTGTTAGAGACCTCAACACCTTTTTGATCACAACTTCATTGTCCATAGTTTCTCCAAGAGTAGCCATTTTATTAACCACATCTTTTACTCTTACACAATAATCACTTACATTTTCACTTTCTTGCATCTTCAAATTCTCAAATTCTCTTTTTAATGTCTGCAACTTCACAACTTTGACTTGATCACTACCTTGGTAAGCTTCTTTTAGAGTCTTCCAGGCATCTTTAGCTGTCTGTGCACCTGCAATTCTTGGAAATAGGCTCTTATCAAGAGCTATTTGAATGTGAAATAAAGCCTGTGCATTCTTCTTCTTAGCTTCCTTCTTAGCTCTTCTATCATTGGCTGCAAGAACATTCCAATCAGCTGGCTCTTCATATCCTGTTTCTACAATTTCCCATAAATCTTTTCCTATCAAAAAAGTTGTCATCTTGATGCACCAATAATCATAATCAGATCCATTAAATTCTGGGATTGGCAAAGAGTTAGAATTTGACATGATAAATTTTCTAACAAATTAACCTGCTCTGATACCAAATGAAGATTTTTAAGCACACAAATATGACAGCAAATAAACAAAAAACCATAAAAGGATAGATGCAGACACAGAGAATAAACTTTTATTGCTGTTGATAAAAACTAGA
The DNA here is from genome assembly GCA_027924645.1 of Cunninghamia lanceolata. Taxonomy (NCBI): domain Eukaryota; kingdom Viridiplantae; phylum Streptophyta; class Pinopsida; order Cupressales; family Cupressaceae; genus Cunninghamia; species Cunninghamia lanceolata. Next base: position 194,705 of record BSBN01001670.1, on the reverse strand, counting down.
GAGCTACAGCTTTTTATTACATTATATATATCTTAGCTACAAAGAAATCTAAATAGAAAAAACAGAAAACAACAAACCAAAGATAGCATGATTTACATGCATCATCATGCAACACAAAAGTTGCCAAATTCCTAAAAGTATCTAAATGAAACTAACTAAGAAAATAGAAATACTAAAATGGAAATTGCACATGTGGCTGTGCCACATCAGTTATCCAACAGCTTTCCAGCTGAAGGTTCCAGATTATTACTGCTGGACCAATTCTCCAAATTGCTTTAAGAAGTCCCTTCCTTGTCCTATCTAGCCAAGCCTCTATCCTCATTTTTTTCTGATTATGCGCCAGCCCACCATATGTTTGTTTTTCTAAAGAATCAGGCCCACTTCCTACGCTACTCTTCAGTGCTGGAAGAGTTGATCTTCATTTTCCTTGTTTTCTTTGCACATTGAGAACCTAGAGGGAGGCCATGCTTTTGCTATATCGTTTCTTAATAACAAGAAAAGTTTTGGAAACGATATGGTTTGCCTTCTATTCTCTCTTCATTTAGTAATTTGCATGCCTGTATTTAATTCTCTCGAGGTTTGTTTTAAACCTAGAGTTTGTGTGTCCATATCAGTAATCTTGTTGTATTGTTTGGCTGTCATTATTGAAATATCTATTACTTTATTTCACGCATGCATACTCTTTGCTTTCTTGAACAAGATTTATGTTTGAGCTAGCTCATTGCTTGCAAAATATTGATTACCCGTTCAAAGTTGAATTCATCCTTCTGGTTTTCAAAATATTGATATAAGGAAATAATTTTACCATAATTCTGCAGTTTGAAAAGTCTAATGTTATTGATTATTTGGATCAGGTGTGAGAAATCTCGTCAAAGACAGCTGGAGCTAAATCAGAAGGTAAGACCTTGTTGCAATTTTTACTTTTTCTGCCTTTGGTCTAACTTCTTTCTTGGAATGTGTTTGAGAGATAGTTGATTGGAACTGATAGTTCTCAAACTGGAATAACGAGAGTAAGAGTTATACATTATGTGTCTATTGCTTCTGACATTCGTAGCCTTTTTTGTTGAATAGATAAGAAATCTGGAGAGTGAATTGAAGAATGCCAAACACAAATTGATGGTACTTGCATCTAATGTGGATCTTCAGAAGAAGCAAAGACAAGCTGCCTTGTAAGTGTAGGTTGTATAGACCGTTAATTATGCATATGTTGGCGGATGGATAAGATTTTAATTTGAAGTCACATATTCTCGGAAAATAAGTTGCATATCTTCATAGGTTGATGTGCTTATTTTCTGTCCTCTTCTGCTACTCATTAAGGATATTTATTCAATTGTAGGGATGCACAGAGCTGTTGATAAGAGCCTTTGAAGAATCCCGATGGCTGAAGTGAAAACAAAAGAACTTTAAGATTGAAATACATTTAGAATTCTGTGAATTGCAGTCCTTTCCGGGGGAGCAAATTGTTGAAACAGTTTTTGTTTCTAATGCATACGGAAATATTATAAAGGAGTTTTATTCCAACTATTTTGTGTATCCAATTGAAAGGCTTGACTGATAGTTATGAGGATTTAAAGAGTTCACAATGAAATGAAGTGATGACATGAAAGATGCAACACAAATATAATTTTTTTATCTTAGGAAACCCACTAAGTGGTGAAAAACCCACTTAGTAGAGGAAATTGCTCTTTTATTAGTGTATTTTCTAGATGGACAAGTACAAGTGCATTACATTCTTTGGCAAGCCCTTCTATTTCAACTTTCTACCTCTAAGAGATACAATTCTTTAATTTTCCCCCTTTTGATCCAATAGATGGTTTTACACCATACTCTCCCCTTCTCTATGTACTTGTTGTTCAAACACCCCTCTTGTTGAACACCCCTCTTGTTGAATTGAAGGATTCTCTAATGGAATAGAAAATAGAAGAATCTGTTGTTTACTTCACATTCCATTTGGCTTCATATGGGTTGAAACTGTAGGTTGAGGACAAAATTGTAGGTGTGAGATTAACATCCAATTTATAGGGCTGGCCCTAGTTTTTAGCCTTCTACATTGTTGTTTAAATCTAATTTTTATTTTATTTTTTGATTATTTACATATAACATTCTAAGGTTGATTTACATTTAATTAGGGCTTGAGCTTTTATTGCTTGTTCTCTTTAATCCATACCCTCCCACCCTTGCTTACTGTATGTATTATTTCTAGATCATTTACCATGGACACTTATGAACCTTAATCTTATGATCATCTCTATGCACATATCAAAGACTATAAGGTGTTTTCACTCTTTCTTGATTCATATCCTTCAATCCTTGACGATATTGCACCCTTTTTCCACATTGATGATGTTATGTGTTCCATGAGTGAGTTAATTTCATGCTTATTTAGCTTTTCATCTTCCATGGCCTTTGTTGGTGCTTTCCCATCCATTCTAGAGGACTTCAATTCATTTGTATACTTGATTCAAGATGATTTTACCCCATTTTGTGATAGATGATGATGATGTATCCCCACCTTCTAGAAATATATCTAGGGATAATATTTTGTGTAATGAGGTTACACATTCATTATCTATTCATGATGTCATTGAGTCTTGTGATGCTATTTTTCATACATCTCTTGATAGTTCCATTTAGATACCATTCGTTTCATGTTCCCTTAATGAAGCATCTCACGAGGAGCCTATGATACTAATCTAAGTGAGCTACCTTCTTTTATACATGATGGTTTTCTTTATGATGATAGTTCTTTAGCATCTCATGTTCATGATAAGACATTGCCTTGTGATACATGACACGACGATATTTGTGCTCTTAGTGTGAAATTAATGCTTAATGATTGATGGTACTAGTGATGCATCTTTACATGTCCAAACATTTTTTCTTACAAACTATGATTACATAGATGATAATCTATTATTGATGAGTGAATTTAGACCTAGTTTAATTACTGAAGCATTAAAATGGTTTAATACATCTTGTATACTAGTTCATTAATGATATTGGCACATGATTTCATTACACAATTTTCTTACCCTAAAGTGATTGAGGGTAGTGTGGATTTGTATTACATCTTTAGAAGCTTGGCCATTCTTTTCACTTGATATTCATATGACTTATTCTTCTCCTCCACTAGGATGTCGTTGGTTTTTCATGCTATACTTGATTTTCCTCGGCATAAATTTTTTGTTATTCCATGCTATACTTGACTCACCTAGGCCTAAGCTTGTATTCTAGGCTATCTCTAATTCACCTAGGCCTAAGCTTGTATTCTATGCTATATCTAATTCACCTAGGCCTAAGCTTGTATTCCACACTATCGTTGATTAACCTAGGCCCAAGCTTCTATTCCATGAGGCACCTATTTCACAAGATTATCATGTAGTTAGTCATACTTTATAAAGGCTAATTATAGGACATAAAACTACATCTAATTAGCCACTCTTGCATCTACTTTCTCCAGCTCCAATCATAGCTCATCTTTTTTCTACCAGTAATATATCTCTCTATTTATATCCCATCTCAATTTGCTTGCAGCTTAGTGCACTCAAATGCAACTTCCATATAGGCTACTTGAGCTTAGATAACTAGATAAAAATGAATGTAAAACAACTTGTATGTGCATGGTATTTCTCTATCTACTCCATCGGTTCCATGGCCACACCTCTAGTCAAAAACTCCATAGTATCATAAATGTACCTGACCCACTCACCCACCCTACTTGCACATCATGTATCACATGAGTGGGAATTTTATTATATATATCTCATATTATACGTCACATACTTGGTTCTTTGGATACCAAACATCATCTCGTTTTATTTGTTGTATTACGGCCACCTCTAGTTCTATCTCTTCCTATCCCATTTCTACAACCTCCTTCCCCACCACCAACAATCTCCTGATGCTAATTTATAGCCATGAGTACCCACCTACTTCCCTTGCACTTCTAGTACTCAAGGGATCTAAGGGTTCTAAACACAACTTCTACCAATAATCTCTCCATAGAAATGATAAACCCACCTCATTAGTTGCAACTATCTCTGCAACATCATCCTTCACATCATCATCATTAGTAGGTGCATGTGTAGTAAATGGTGACAATTGCGTCTCTCCTAGTCTATATAGAAACCTTTGATGTCAACTATATAACGGAGGATCAAGGGTCACATGCTTACTTAACTCAAACTTTTATAACACTAGCTCATAGTGAAATCTCTCTAAAACTATGGTTTTCCTCCTTGGAAATCAATGTGATTGCCTAATCCAGTTGAGTTGCCACCTATCCCCTACCATTCATGCATACCTTTATAAGGTCTCCAAGTTACGACATCTACAACTAATCTATCAAAGATCCTCCACTCCTTCAGGGTATTGAATATATTGGTTAATATCTTTGGTTAGGAGCAATAAACATGTCTTAACACTAGATCTTAAAACTAATATAAATAAAAATGATACTTACTCCGCTAGGAAAATTCTTATGGGAAAAACCCAATCTTAAATGTAGATCTCACTATATTAACTTTGAAAAAGTCTTATAATACAATGATAAGACCACATATGTGATGAATAGTTTCTTCTTACTAATATATTTATTTGTTTACACAAATTTGTATGTAATTTAAATTGAAATAAATTAGAATAAACATACAATTAACATATATACATGTTTTAAAATAAATAAAGATATTTAAATAACATTGCATAAAGTTTATTAGGAATAAAATGCATATTTGTTCTTTTGTTGGACTGGTTGATCTATTCTCTTAGTGATTCTATACAAGGTTTATCAAGTTTTGGCACCCTCTAGGAGGAGTCCATGAAATTAGAAGCATGTGCCCATGCACTATGCCCACACACCATAGCTCTAGTTAGGACAATCTTGGGCATCCTTTGTACCTAGAGTTGGACATACTCTACATGCCCTTCCCCAATATCCAACACTTGATCTTGATTGATCAAACAAGAAATTTTTCACAATACCCAATCACACCCACACTTCATATATATTTATAAGAGTTTTGGGTAGTTATTCAACCAACATACTTGTACATTCAGCAACACCCTTTTATAACAAATAGGATATTACTTATTTTAATAAAACCATTTACATGTAACATTTTATTTTGTGTTTTTCACCTATATAAATAGAAAATATATATTTCTTTCACTCACTGGATTTTGAAAAAAGATTACACCCTCTTTATATTTTCATCCAATATAATAATACATATTATTATCACTTTTGGGTAAAAAGTATGTAACATTTCTCCCCTTGTAAATCACGGCTACCCTCTATCTCCATTCAAAATCAATAATGCTTAGTTAAGTAAATATGGATATTGATGTTTAATATAATTAAAAATTCCCAAGTAGCATTCTTTGTGTCATTGTAAGTCTATTTTATTTTAACTTTATCTATAACTAGTATAGCTATATTTAAAAAAATATATATCTAAAGTACGCCAAGATGGATCCAATGCATCATTTAATTAAATTATTTTAAGTTATAATTGTAATTATTGTGTACATTAATAAATGTAATCAAAATAATATATTAAATTAGAATAATTAAATTTTATTTTTAGTTTTCATAACACATTTAATTTACAAATTATTGACATTATTGTGTGATAATTAATTTTAGAAAATGGTATCATATATTATTACAGTTATAAATACAACATCTATAAATATAGAAACCCAATATTTATAAATTAAGAAGAAAAATTATAATTAGTGTTGATAACACATTTAATTTATAAATTATTGACATTATTGTGTGATAATAAAATTTTAAAAAATGGTATCATATGCATTATTACAATTAGAAGAAGATTTATAAGAAATATTTTGAAATTGAAATTAACATTGAATAGAATGTTTAAATAGTTTGTAAACATTTGTGGATAAATAATGTGCCATTATCTCTTCTTGCAAATGTTCTATTGAGTGTGGCAAGATATAATGTAGTTTTGAAATATAACCCAAATATAGATTTCTAAATGTTTAACTTGTTGCATGAAATGGATTTTTTTATTGTTGTAGAATATTTGAATGTTAAGTTCTATATATTGTTTAATGGTGTTAGTTTTCTATGGGATTTCAAATGTTTGTTTTACTGAGGAACTTCCAATTCCTTCCATTTTTAAGAGGAATTCCAATTCCTTCTATTTTTAAGAGGAATTTGAATCCGATTTTGTATTAACGTTTGTTTGTCTAGTGCGGTTTACAGATTTCTATTAATAATCAGGAGGTTATCATGTCAAACATTAATTAGAATTTTTAAGAAAAATATAACTCTAATTCTAGCTCTAGCCCTAATCCTAATTGTAACTCAAATGTTTTCCTTCATTTAATAACCCTAATCCTAACTCTAACCCTAATCTCAATTCAAACCCTAACCCTAATTATAACCATAACTTGATTCTAACATTAATCATAATTGTATCCCTAACCTTAACCACATTGATAAGTAATCCTAATTCTAATTCTAAACCTAACCCTAATCATAATTTATACGTTGCATAATTTAAGGAGCACTTTAAGTGCAATAATAATACGCAATGCCTAATCTAACCTTCTATAAATAATAACAGTATTGTATCACTTCATAAATGGCTACATAGTGCCCTTACCAATTAAATTTCTCTCTTCATTGATTTAATAAACTATTAGGCTAAAAAAAATTATATCAGCTCTATTTTGTTTTTATGTACCTTAATGCCATTGGATCACTCCTCTCATGTAATTATTGAAATATTTTCAATAATTTAATCTAAATGATACCAAAAACCTTTTTTTTTTTAAAGAATTAATTCCCATAGTTTTAATCCTAGCCTTATTGTAACATTAATCCTAACCCTAACTCTAATTCTAACCCTAATAATAACCTTAATTATGTCCCTAAAACTAATTTTAACCCTAACCCTCACCCCAATACTAACCCCAACAATAACCATAATTGTAACCCTAACTCTAATCCTAAATTTAATCATAACCCTAATACTATCCCTAATCGTAACCTTAATCCTAACCCTAATTCTAACCCTAACGCTCATCCCAATACTAACCCTAACCCTAACTCTAATTGTAACCCTAATTTTAACTCCTAACTCTAATCCTATACGTAATTGTAATTTTATCCATTAGCCTAACCTTAATCCTAACCCTAACCATAACTTTAATCCTAATACTAATGCTAAGCCTAACTCTAATTCTAACCCTAACAATTATCCTAATTGTAACCCTAACTCTTGCCTCAATACTACCCTAATGCTAACCCTAATTTTAAGTCCTAACTCTAATCCTAAATGTAATCGTAATCCTAAATGTCATGCCAACTCTATGCCAACCCTAACTCTAATTCTAACCCTAACTATGATTGTAATCTTAATCCTAATTCCAACCCTAAACCCTAAGCAATTCAAATTTGGTAAAAAAAAAATTTCTGATCTTTTTTCATTTCTATGGCAATTTTTTCAAAACTTTCCCTAACCCTATTTCATACCAAATTTCATTGACATTAGACCATGAAGTAGGTGTATTGAAATTTTGACCATACATTGCTTCAAAGGGGGATGTTTTGATAGTTTAATGATATCCTTGGTTATATGCAAACTCATCTAAGTGTAAATAATCTTCCTATGACTCAATTTTATTTGTAGTACATTCTTAACATGTCTTATAAGAATATCAATTTGTTCCATTTGTCCACCTAATTAAAGATGATACATAGTACTATAAATTAAACTAATACCAAGTTTAGAGAAAAGAGATTTCTAAAAGGAAGAGATGAATCTAGGGTCTTGATAAAAAATAATATTCTTTGGAAGTTCATGTAATCAAATGATTTTTTAACAAATGGGCAATATCTGTAGTAGTAGATTTTATTTTTATAAGAAACCTCTATACACTCTAGGCATCTTCCCTTTATCCACTTTATCAAAAGAGATTTCCAAAAGGAAGTGATGAATCTAGGGTCTTGATCAAAAACAATATTCTTTGGAAGTCCATGTAATCAAATGATTTCTTTAACAAATGGGCAATATCTATAGTAGTAGATTTTATTTTTATAAGAAACCTCTACACACTCTAGGCACCTTCCCTTTATCCACTTTATCAGTGCCCCACCTCTATTTTATTAACTAGAGAATACTGGTGCCCTCCTTCTATTCCATAGAGCTCTAGGTTTGTCATTTTGGTTAGGATATAGTCATGACCTCTATGTGTATGAGGTAAGCCAGTGATAAACCTATACCAATTGACTCCCATTTGTAGTGAGGATTGGACAAAGGTTGTAAAAGACTAGGTGATTTGTATTGTTCATCCTTCACCTTTTAACAATTTAAGCATTGTTGTACATATGTAAGAATTTTAGATTTCAATTTAGGCCAAAAATAGTTTCTTATGGTTGAAAGATATATTTTTTGAAATTTTGGATGTCCTATTATAGGTGTATCATGGGAATCCTTTAAGATTTGTTGTTTAATGCTAGATAAATAAAAAAATACATAATCTTCCTGTGTAATAGAAAAGCCCATTACTTCTCATCATATAAGATTCAAGCCAGAGATTAAGAAGTACAATTAAATAAACATTTCTTAATCCTTCATAAAGTAGTTGAAAAAAACATCAAAAGGTAATTCAGATTTAAAATCTCTTTAAAATTGACTTCTCAAGAGTTAAAGCATTTACACATAATCTTTTCCTACTCAAAGCATCGACTGCTACATTATTTTTACTTGGAACATATTGAATAATAAAATCATATTATGAGAATAGTTCCATCCATCTCCTTAGCCTCATATTTAATTTGGGGTTGACTACATAAATGTTGCAAACTATGGTGGTTAGTTTTTAAATTAAAGTTGTTTTCCAACAAAGAATGTCACCAAAATTAGAAGGCATGGGCCTCATATTTAATTTGGGGTTGACTACATAAATGTTACAAACTATGGTGGTTAGTTTTTAAATTAAAGTTGTTTTCCAACAAAGAATGTCACCAAAATTAGAAGGCATGGATGATACTAAGTAATTTTGAATCATGGATAAGATAGTTCTTTTCAATAGGTAACAAATTTCTAGATTTATAGAAAACTACTTTGTTTTCGTTCTTTAAGACACCACCTATATGTGTACTACCTGCATTTGTAATTACAACAAAGGGTTTACTAAAATCTAGAATATAGTCCAAGGGGTTGAGCTTAATTGGTTGAAGCATTGGCTTCTCATTATGGAGATCCATGTTCAAATTCCCATAGGGACATTGAATGTAGAATTCTAATTCATGATGCATAAATGCTTATATGAGCAATAAGGCACTTCAAATTTAAAGTTCACATTAGATTTTGCATACAATTTATGTTTTCTTAAGGTTTATAGGGCATGTTCTTTTTCATTATTTGAATAGATCATAAAGGTTTATAGGGTGTATTATTTTTCATTATTTGAATAGATCATAATGTCATCTAGAAAAATGATTATAAACACATATAAATATGTGTATGATGTAGAAATGTGAAATAATAAACATAAATCAATCACAATGAAAATTCCTATTTCACAGTCTACATCACCTCAAAACATGAGAAAAGGAATATCAAAATCAAAGGAAAATAATGATATTTCACAGTCTACATCACCTCAAAACATGAGAAAAGGAATATCAAAATCAAAGGAAAATAATGAAACAATGTTAGTCTACATCACCTCAAAACATGAGAAAAGGAATATCAAAATCAAAGGAAAATAATGATATTTCACAGTCTACATCACCTCAAAACATGAGAAAAGGAATATCAAAATCAAAGGAAAATAATGAAACAATGTTACCACAGTAGCCCTTGATGCACCATGACGAATAATGGATAATCCTTTTCTTGTTTTGAGGTGATGTAGATTGTGAAAATAGGAGCTTTCATTATGATTGATTTTCATTTATTATTTCACATTTCTGCATTATACATTTCAATTTTTAAGGGTTAATAAACATTCCTTGTGTGGGTCAAGTGTGTGTGTGTGTGTTCTCTCTTCTCATGCTGCAAGGTGATCTTGGAGATCAAACACACCATTTGATTCACTTTGTCACCCTTTATTAGGAGGCTTGCCTTGGAGACACACCCACTCCAAGGGGGTGGATTGGACTCTAGTGAGTGTTTAGATGAAGTATAAAGAGCGGGACCTGAATCAAAAGACACACCTCTTGGAAGTTAGAATTTTGACATCTGGGCTAAGTTCCCAAGAAATTTATACCTTGGGGAAGTGAAGATGAAGGGTTGGTTTTCCTCTTCTCTTGATTGCTTGACATTGTTTCACTTTCATATCATGGATTTGGGCCTCATGTATCTTGTGTATATCAAGGACTCCCTTAAAGACGTGTACATCCTAGTTTAAGACCTCTTGGCAACACCTGATTGATTAATTAGACTTGTTCATGTGTCTTGTGTGTCTTCATCTATTTCAACAATTAATTTTATCAGTTTTGAAAGTCAAGTTTTCCATTGTGTCTTCTTGTGTGTTTGATAAAATTCTTGCCAAAGCATCAAAACACAAACAAAATTTTCACTAGTATTTTTGTCATAACCTAGTACTTTAGTCAATAATGGAAGAAAAAAACAACAAATAGAGAGATGGAGAGATAAATAGATAGAGAGATAGACAAGGGGAGAGGGGCAAGGGGAGAGAGAGAGAGAGAGAGAGAGAGAGAGAGAGAGAGAGAGAGAGAGAGAGAGAGAGAGAGAGAGAGAGAGAGAGAGAGAGGGATAAAGAAAGGGAGGATAGAGGGATATAGGGAGAGTCTCTTTCTACCTATCCTCTATCTCTCTATCTCTCTCCTCCATATATCTCTATCTCTCTATCCTCCATCTATCTCTCTTTCCTTATCTAACTATCTATTTTTAACTCTCCCTCTCCCTCTCGCTATATCTATCACTATCTCCTCTATCTATCTCTCTCCCTCTACCTATCCATTTCTCTATCTCAACCTTCCTCTCTCTCCCCCCCCCTCTCTCTCTCTAGATCATTTGGCTATAGATGCCTAAAATTGGCTAAAAGACAAACCCCAATTACATAAATTATATTTGTGCATATATAGACCTTTGTGTCTATTCAAGTCATATAGTACTAAGGGCATAGATCTTCAATCAAATCATTCCACATACATATTGACCAAGCACAATAGATTAGCATTAAGTACATATCTTGATCAACACACAATTATAGAGAAAAATTGCACTTACAAGAATATTAATTCCATCTGGGATCAATGAATAGGGGAGATGTCATGGTGGATATAAAAGTCAATCAAATTAAGACCAAGGGTACAAATCATGTGTATTCAATTTACTTTTAGCCAATGCCAAGTAGGTTGCAACAAGAATAGTTCATGCTCATAAATGGAAGTAGGTCAACCAAAGGAGAATCTAGAAGCTTCTCCCACTCTTTGTCCAAGGGCAAATTGATATTCTGTAAGAGTCTAAAGTGGCACTCAAGTTCAATGGTGCATTCATAGGATACCTCTGTTGATTGAGCCATAGATGTTTGTACAAGGACCTCTAACTCTATCAATTTCTTGAGAACTAATTGAACCTCTTTGATAAAAGGAGCTAAGGACCACATGTTGAATATAGTTTCTTCTTGGCTCTTCTCATTCACTAGTTCTAGAAATTTGGATCTTCTCATTCACAAGGGTTAGATGATGTGGCCTCTATTTTGGCCTTGTAGTATGATCTTGACAAGACCTTGATGTGGTCAAGGGAATCCATTGACTATTTGAGCTCTTTAATTTTTTCCTTTAACCTCTTGACCTCCTCCTTTGATTCTTCTATTATATTCTTTAGGTCAGCCTCTTTTTCTCTTAGGCCCTTGAGTATCTAGGCCTAGGTGTCCACTTGATTATTTATCTTTTCTAGCTCATAATCTTGGCTAGAGGCCTTTTCCTTTAGTGATCCTATTTCAATAGCCTTGACACTAGTTTTAGCCTTTTCATGGATCAATTATACCTCCAAGTTTTCCACCTGCTTTGATAATGCATTCTAGGTGGTTGTCTTAGTTACTATCTATCTTTTCCCTACTGCCAACTCTAATCTTGGTTTAGTCAATTTTGTTTTAACCTCTAGGAGTTGTTATTTAGTTCCTTCTACCTATGTATCTTCAACTTCAATGGCTTGCTCTACAACTATGGTGACCTAGCCTTCTAATGCCTTTATTTTCACTTCAAATGCTTTAAGCAAATATTTTCAAAGTCTAAAGCACTTTTTGTATAGATTCTCTCTGTTTGTGTGTGTGTGTGTGTGTGTGTGTGTGTGTGTCTATCTCTCTCGATCTCTTGATCTCTCCCTCTTTTTTCCCTATATCTATATATCTATTGATTTATCCCTCTATTTGTTTATCTCTATATCCCCCCTCTCTCCCTCACTAAAGGATTTTCAACAAATTCATTTTGTGCATATCCTGCAATCATGGCATTCCATGAGATAACATTTATTTTAGGTGTTCTATTAAACAATTCATGTTCCTTGTCTATGCTTCCACATTTTTCATACATGTCTCACAGGGTAGTTGCAACTACAACATTTGAAAAAATTCCCATATCCTTGATGTTTTGATGGATGTCCATACCCTATTCCAAATATCATATTTTGGCATAGGTAGGGAAGATGTTGGCAAAGGTTGAGGAATTTGAATTTACAATAGCTAATTGTATTTTCTTCAAAGTTTCTAAAGCCTTTTCAACAAATCCATTTTGTGCATATCCTATAGTAATGACATTTCCATGAGACCACATTTCTTTGAGGCATTATGTCATGTCCCTTGTATATGCTTTCACATTTTGTATTCATGTCTCCTAAGGTAGTTGCAAATATAACATCTGATAAAATTCCCATATCCTTCATGCTTTGGTAGATGGCCATACCCTATTCCAAAGACCCATTTTGGCACAGGCAGGGAGGATGCTGGAAAAGGTTGTGAAATTTGGATTTGCATCCACCAATTGCATTTTCTTGAAAATTTCTAAAGACTTTTCAACAAATCCATTTTGTACATATCCTGCAATCATAGCATTCCATTAGATGGCATCTCTTTGAGGTGTTTTGCCAAATAGTTCATGTGCCTTGTCTATGCTTCCACATTTTACATTCATGTCTTCTAGGGTAGTTGCAACTACAACATCTGATGAAATTCTCATTCTTCATGCTTTGATGGATGTCCATACCATGTTCCAAAGATCTCATTTTGTCACAGGCAAGGAAGGTGCTAGAAAAGGTTGAGGAATTTGGTTTTATGCCCGCCAATTGCATTTACTTGAAAGTTTTTAAAGCCTTTTCAAAATAGTAACACCATGATAAAATGAGCATGTACATAAAGAATTTCAAAACATATCATGAATAAATAAGATGAAATTTACTTTTTATTTGGGTCAACATGAGAAAGGTAAGGACTATGTTAGAACTTTGTATAAATACCCCTAAAATGTCAAGAAGTGGAAAATGCAAAGAGTGATAGTGACATAGAGAAGATGGAACATGGGAGGTTACATACAAATAGATGAACTGGAAACACAAATATAGCTAAATATTTCAACAACAAGTACTCTAATCTTCAATAACATGTTGAAGTAGAAATTGATGCAAGTGACTACATGCCATTGAGGTATGCTTAGTATGTTGAAGTCATTTGTAAAGGAAGTTATTTGTATGTATGCTTCGTATGTAGATATGCTTAGGAATTAGGAACAAATAGTAACACAATTATAAAATGAGCATGAGTATCTCTAGAGGGGGAAAGAGATAGGGAGAGACAGAGAGAGGGAGAGAGGGGGGAGGAGATTGAGAGATATAGAGAGGAATAGACAGAGAGAAGAAGAGATGGGGGAGATGGGAGATAGAGAGGGAGATAGACAAGGGGAGAGAGATAGCGAGACAGGGGAGATTGATATATATATATATATATATATATATATATATATATATATATATATATATATATATATATATATATATATAGAGAGAGAGAGAGAGAGAGAGAGAGAGAGAGAGAGAGAGAGAGATGGGGGAGATAGAGAGATAGGGATAGAGGGATAGATAATGAGAGGGGGAAAGAGATATAGAGAGGGAGGGAGATATAGAGAGAGATGGAGGGGAGAGATGGGAGAGAGGGGAGATATAGAGAAGAAGAGATGGGTGGGAGGAGATATAAAGAGACATGGATAGAGAGGGAGTGATAGAGAGGGCAAAGAGAAAGGGGATAGAGACATGTAGAGAGAGAGGGGGCAGATTGAGAGAGGGAGGGTGGAGACAGACATGGGAGATAGACATGGAGAGAGAAATAGGGGGAGATTGAGAGATATAGAGGGAGGGATATAGAGAGAAAGAGGGGAGAGAGCTGGGAATTTAAAGTGGGAGAGATGGATAGAGAAGAGAGAGGGGAAGAGAGAGGGAGAGAGAGGGATAGGGGGAGAGAGAGACAGAGAGGGGAGATAGAGGAATGGGGGAGAGGGGAGATAGAGACTTAGGGATAGAGATGAAGCAATAAAGAGGGGTAAAGGGAATATGGAGAGAGAGAGAGAGAGAGAGAGAGAGAGAGAGAGAGAGAGAGAGAGAGAGAGAGAGAGAGAGAGAGAGAGATGGGGGAGATGGGAGATATATAGATAGATAGGGATAGAGAGGGACAGATGGAGAGGGGGAAAATATAGGGGAGAGAGTTAGGGAGAGAGAGATAGGGGGAGAGAGACAGGAAGAGAAAGAGATAGTGAGATCAAGAGATATAGAGGGAGAGAAAGAGAGAGGGAGAGATGGAACAAAGGGGAGATAGAGTGGGAGAGGTAGAGAGGGAGAAAGATACAAGGGGAGAGAGATAGAGAGAAGGTGATATTTAGAGATATAAAGAGAGGGAGAGATAGAGGGGAGAAAGGTGGGGATATAGACAGGGAGAGATAAATAGAGATAGAGAGAAGGGGAGAGAGATACAAGGGGAGAGAGAGAGGAGATAGAGAGATAGAAAGGGGAGATAAAGAGAGAGAGAGAGATGGGGGAGACATGATATTGAGAGATACAAATAGAGAGGGAGATATAGAGGGGGAAAGAGATAGGGGAGAGAGATAGGGAGATAGAGAGGGGGAGACCAAGAGAGATATAGAGAGAGGTATATATATATATATATGGGAGAGATGGGGGAGAGTGGAGATAGAGAGATACATGGACAAAGAGGGAGAGATAGAGAAGGGGGGAGAGATAGGGGAGAGAAATAGGGAGAGAGAGAGAGGGGGGACTGAGATTGAGAGATATAGATAAATAGAGAGAGGGGAGGTAGAGAGATAGGAATAGAGAGGGAGAGATAGAGAGGGGGAGAGAGAGAGAGAGAGAGAGAGAGAGAGAGAGAGAGAGAGAGAGAGAGAGAGAGAGAGAGAGAGAGAGAGAGAGAGAGAGAGAGAGAGAGAGAGAGAGAGAGAGAGAGATGGGGGAGGGGGGAGAGGGGAGATGGAAAGATACATATGAAGAGGGAGAGATAGATAGGGGGAAAGAGATAGGGGGAGAAAAATAGGGAGAGAGGGGGATATTTAGAGATATAGAGAGGGAGAGATAGTGATAGAGGGGACAGAGAGGTGGGGATATAGAAAGGGAGAGATATATACAGATAGAGAGGGGGAGAGAAAGAGGGAGATATATGGAGAGAAATGTAGAGGGATGGAGAGAAATATAGAGAGATAGAGATAGAGGAGTAGATAGAGATATCTAGAGAGGACGAGAGCAAGAGAGAGAGAGGGAGATAGAGATATATTCCTCATCATCATCATATTTCTTAGACATGAGGCTACTATAGAGGGAAAGAAGATGGAGGGGTGACATTAGTTTTGTAAAGCATATTAACTAAACATCCAAAGGATTTCAAGAGATATAAAATGTGCTCGCATTATAATGTGAGGGCATTTTTGCCTGATTTATGAAATTCTAACCCTAATGGTTGTATTTTCCTTGGTAATCCAACTAAAAGGGTTGGACCTACCTTTTGGATGCATAAGTAGTTTTTAAAAAAAAAAACATAGAAAATAAACAAAATCCTGAGTGTGCTCTCCATCCAGTTTACACATTTTTCAATGTTAATATGAAAAAAATGCTAGTATGACTTCAAGTTTTTATTAGTTTTCTAACCATGTATTTTTTCTAAAATATATAAACATTAAGGTTTCCATATTCAATTTCTTTTTCTAATGTGTTCTCTTTTGCAGAAAATTTATGCATAGTACATTTCTAGTGTCATTTTTAACACGCTTATCGAAATTTAAAAAAATACATTGTTAGATTCTAGACTCTATTCTATACACATTGATTTTCTTTATTTTTGATTAGTTTTCAAAAAAATTAGGGGGGAGCATGCTCAAATTTTTATTTGATGTGTCCACTTTGAAAATTCATAAAAGTCATATATTCATTAAAAAATTAATAGAAAAATTAGGCATAAACTACATGATGTTAGCTAATTTTCCACCAAAGTGATTTGTGAAATACATAAAAAAATGTCAACATCTTAGGGGGAGTGCACCAGGCACTATGTTATATTTTTCTAACAAAAATAGGAGCACTTTGTGTTCTCCCCCTATTTAAACCCCTTAATCTCCACCATTTTTAGAAAAAAATTAGTAGTTTAGAAAGTAGATTGTGAGCACTACAAAGCTTGTTTTTATCACATCTATTTTTGAGCATGACTATCTTCAATTTCTATTCAAGATCAGTTTTTACTGATTTCAGAGAAAAAATGACCACATATGACCCTCTTTTGGTCCCCCATTTCCATGCACATACCCCTCATCCAAGTTGATAGGCTCATGAGCAATTGTGTCCACTTTTGTTGTGCAAGAGCAAAGGTTTTTTGCACAAAATGAAGTCATTGAGGTTTTGTTGTGACAACTTGTTGTTCTTATTTGTTTGATTGGACTCAAACAAACTCTAGTTTTGCTCACATCCAAAAGCATTATGAGGTTGAGACAAATATAGAGGCCTACCCTTTGAATAGTTGGGGTATTTTCACTCCAATATTTCCACCAAGAAGCAACTACAAATATGATATTCAAAAGTTTGTAAGCAATATTTGTTAAAATTTATGAGTGAAGACTCTAATTTTTTGTTATCCAGGGTATGTGTGGTTCTCCCTTGGATGGCTAGTGGGGAAGAAAAGAGTTAACCTACTTGCAATTTTGCAACTCCTCAATAATCAGGGCCCTTGCCTCAACCTTAAGTGTCATCCCCACAATTCACATTGAGAGGCCCTCTAACCTCTCCATTAACAACTATGAACTCCTTTGAGAAGAAAACTTTGGGTTGATGTAGTTTTTCATTGCATGAATGGGTTGGCGGAGTTGATTGTTCCACCTCTAATCAATGATCTTCCAAATAAATTCAAATTTTGCTTCCTATAGTATTTTTTGGATGCCTCTTTCCATATTCTCATAAATGTATTCCATTTGGTTTGCTCTCCATCCATCAAGCGCAAAAGCGTCACCAAAGGCTACAACACCTACAAATAAATTAAGCTTACAATTAAAATAAATACTTAAAAAAAGTGAAATCAAAGGATTCAATTTTTATTCTAAATTGAAGTTTAAATTTACCTTGATGATCTCTATAGCTCTCTTTGCAAAGACAATTTTGTGACTTCTTTCCATTAGCCTTCTTTGAATATTATGAATCTAGCCCATGCTTGACTCCCAAACCTCTGTTGTGTTGAAATGGAGGTTGTTGTAGAACTAGGAATTAACACAAATCATATTCATTTCTTTTTTCTTCTTCTTCCATGTACTTTCAATTGAAGGTTTTGATCCAGTGTGTTTTGAGGAACCAAAAAAACCTAGTGATTGGACACTACTTAAGCTAGACAAGGTGGATGTGATGTGTAAGCATGGACCATGATTAGAGCCCAAAATCTATGTCATATCCACCTCTATTTCCTGCACCATATTACAATTCCCAATGCTGTTATAGCTGCATTTTTACTCATCCTCTCCAATTTCTTTTGATCTATCAATGAAAGGGTTGCAATCGTAGGTTTTCCTAGTTATAGTAGTAAGAAAACCTGCACTTGAAAGGGCAAAATCCACATGGCAAAGTCTTGATCTGAGTAGTTTTTATTGTTTTCAAATTTTTAAGTTGCCTAGCTTTTACCAAATCACAATTTTTTTGGTTTTGCCAAGTCCAAGTCAAGCATGAGCCAAGTCAGAGCATGCACATTATGAACTTTTCTTTGAACTTTAAACATAAACCTTGTTGGCTAGATGGTAGTTAAAAAAACATCTTGTAAAACATAAAATATAATCACATGAAAACTGAACTGAATGGTTTTGTATTTTGAATATAAATGAACAACATTATAAATTGAAGCAAAATAATGTTATTTCATAACATAATTTGATAATTCAAACTTTTCCTTCTCTTGCAAACTGTAATGCTTGAACCTCAGCTCACTTAGTAACATAGTCTGTGCACACTAGAATATACTCCTTGCCTGATGATGGTGGTGAAATTGGTCCCACAAAGTCTAGACCCCATTGCTCAAACGGTTCCATCATGACTTGACGATGTAGCAGCATTTCCTAGGTAAAGGTTGGCTACCCCATCCTTTGGCACTGGTCACAGTGCTGCACATACTTCTTTGTGTCTTTATGAAGAGAAGGCCAGTAGTAACCAGCTCCAAGGATCTTGTGGACTGTCCTGTGGAAAGAGTAGTGGCCACTAGATGGTTCATCATGACATGCTCTCAACACATCAAAAGTCTCATCAGCCTTTAAGCACCTGCGTAGAATGAAATCAGGACCACATTTAAATAGTAAACCATTCAACCATTTGTAGGATAAACTTTCTTTAACTAAACGT
The DNA here is from genome assembly GCA_027924645.1 of Cunninghamia lanceolata. Taxonomy (NCBI): domain Eukaryota; kingdom Viridiplantae; phylum Streptophyta; class Pinopsida; order Cupressales; family Cupressaceae; genus Cunninghamia; species Cunninghamia lanceolata. The sequence continues at coordinate 175,839 of BSBN01001670.1, read as the reverse complement.
TTTCTTTGTTTTGAAGTAAAATGGGATGGATACAAGCCTGTAGCTAAAAGATTAGCTATGTTAGCAAACCAAGGTGCAGTAGTGGATATGGCAAAAAGATGTTCATCTGGGAATTTGTCCTCCATTGGTTGGTCTTCTCCTCCTATATGCAATCTTGACAGAAAATCAGCGACCAAATTAAACTTCCCCGGATTATCAACTATGGTAATATCAAATTCCTACAATAGCAATAACCACCTGATGATCCTTGCACCTACTACTGGCTTATTCATTAGGTACTTGATAGCTGCATGATCAGTGTGCACAAATATTTTATATCCAGTGATATAATGCCTGAATTTGTTTATAGCATAGATAATTGCCAAGAATTCTTTTTCAGTTGTATAATTTCTTTCTGCAGGGGTAAGGTTTTTTCTAATGTAATAAATGGCATGCATACTTTCTCCTTCCTCCTTTTGTCCTAAAACTACCCCAATGGATTCATTTTAAGCATTAGTTTGTATGTGAAATGGTAAAGTCCAATTAGGTCCCCTTAAGACTGGTGTGACAGTAAGCTTCTCCTTCAAAGTTTCAAATGCTGATTGATAGTCTTCTGTCCACAGAAATTTTGTTTCTTTGTTAAGCAGGGTAAATAGGGGGGCAGCGATTCTGCTAAAATTTTCTATGAACCTCCTATAATAGCCTGCATGACCCAGAAAACTTTTGACATTAGTTTGATTTTTGGGTGAAGGCAACTATGTGGTTACTTCTATCTTGTTCTAATCCACTCTGATTCCTTTTTCTGAAATGTGGTGTCCCAAAACAATTCCTTCCTCCACCATCATAAAACATTTCTCATGGCTAAGGGATAGATGATTTTTATCACAGCATTTTAGTACTTTTCCAAGAATTGTGAGAGCTTCCTCAAAGTTATCCCCATACATAGTAAAGTCATCCACCTCCATGCATTCGTTAGCCAGTTCAGCAAAAATAGCTAGAACCAGTCTCTGAAATGTAGCTGGGGCATTGCATAGCCCAAAGGGAAGAACTTTGTAAGCAAAGGTTCCCCAAGAGCATGTGAAGGTGGTTTTGTCTTGGTCTTCAGGTGCTACTTGAATTTGATTATACCCACTAAATCCATCTAGAAAAGAAAAATACTTTCTCCCAGCAAGGTTGTCCAAAACTTGGTCAATAAATGGTAAGGGAAAGTAGTCCTTTTTTGTGGCCTTGTTGAGTTCTCTATAATCAATACACACCCTCCATTTCCTATTCTTTTTAGGCACAATGACAAGGGGTGAGACCCATTGACTATCTAAGATTGGATATATGAACCCTGCCTAGAGTAATTTTTCTATTTCAATTTTGACAATGTCCTTTAAAGTAGGATTCAATCTTCTTTGTGGTTGCCTGACAGGTTTAATATCCTTAGTGTAGATATGATGGGTACAGATCTCAGGAGGTATGCCTTTCATATCTTGGTATTCCCAGGCAAAAGATGCTGAGTGGGAGACCAAAAGATGGATAAGTTTTTCTTCCTGACTTGCTGTTAACTAAGTATTTATATTAAGTGTTTTCCCTGGCAGAATCATGACCTGTTTTTGTGATTTGATCCATAGATGTGGTGGGTCCATACATTGGTGTCATGGTATTGAGAGGACAAGAATGTGGGAGTAACATGTGGAAGGTGGCTAAGTCCCTGTAAAAGGTTTCCCCACAAGGAATAATGTTGGCAAGGGTACAATGAGAAGAAATAAGAAGTTCTCTCTGAGGATCTTGGGCGAGTTCCATCACATCTTTATTGATTAGGATGTGAGTGAAGTCTTCCATTGTATCATAGTATACTTCTTCTTCTAATTCTCCCAGATGTTCCCTAATGGTTACCATAGCTAATGAGGCACTGTTGTCCATGTTCTCTGGTTCATCCACCCATACTCTTCTTGTGTAATGCACCGATGGTTTAGCTGGAGGATACAGAGATATTTTCTTTAGATCTATCCCATTAGAAATGACCATATCTCCAATTCGACAATCAATAGATGCTACTGTAGTAGCCAGCCATGGTCTTCCTAAAATCAATGGATAAGCATTTCTCTAGTTTCTAGGTTCTAGTATTAAGAAATCCACTGGAATTCCCATGAATCTATCACAACAGGTACATCAGTGATTACTCCTTTTGGAACAGCTACTGACTAATTAGCAAGTTGAAGAATTGTAGTTGTGGATTGGATACCTGATAGAGCTAACCTATCCATTGTATGAACTGTCATCACATTAATTGTTGCTCCTAAATCAACCAAAACATTTGAAATTTCTATCCCCGAGATGAAAACAGTTATGAGAGGATTTCTAGGGTCTCCATATTTTGGGAGGAGAATTTCTCCCATCAATAGATCCACTACTTTTCTTTCCACTTGTATTGTGGAGGGAAAGCTTTTCTTTCTACCTTGTGTTTTGATACAATACTGTTTAATGAACTGATTTAGTTCTGGTATTATCCCTGATTGCTTGGAGAAGAGGAATTTCAATGTTTAGCTGCTTGATTTCTTGTAATAGTTCTGATTCTAGATTGGTTTGGATTTTTTTTTGTGGAATCTTTCTCTGGGGAGCATTCTGTTTAAGCCATTTTGGGTATGGTTCTTGCTTTTCCATCTCCAGAGCATCTCCAGAGCTCTTATCAGAATTGTGTTAAAGACTGTTCTCCAAAGCCGGCCTTTTAGGAGTAACTCCAGAGTTGTCTGTGGATAATTTTTCTAGCACTTTCTCATTAGTAATCTCCTCTGGGGGTTGATTAGATGGATTTTTAGGTTCTTCGTCATTGGTTATTTCAACTATAGTTGGAGGAGAAGGTCTTGGGAATGCTTTCCCAGAACGCAGCTGGAGATTATTTGAATATATAGCATTAATTCCAGCCAGATTTTCTTGCTCTGTCATATAGACAGCTGCTTCCTATTTATTGGACATGGGTTTGGTATAGGCTGAGCTGGTAAATGTGGTTGACTAACTGGTTCATCTTGTGTTTGACCCTATGTGTTGGAGGATCCAGTTAGTAAAGCCTGCTGTTGAGGTTAGAAACATCTAGGTTGTCCTTGGTATTGTTGATGATATCCCTATTGAGGACCCCATTGAAGTTGCATGTTTTGTGATCTAAATTGTGGTGGCCACTGTTGATTTCCCCAAGGCTGATTTTGCCAGTTTTGGTTTTGCCAATGTTGACTTGGCCAATCCTGTTGTCCCCAAGGAGGATTATTTTGAGGGCCATGCCAAGTTGGATTCCACTGATTATTTCCCCAATTAGAAGGACCCCTGTAAGAGGATTGGTTTGGATATTGATTATAAGGGAAATTTTTGGTTTGTTTTGTCCCACATAGTTCAACTCCTCTTCTATCACAACATTCTTTTTACTCAATCTTTTCAAGGCTGGAAGTTGACTACACTGACTGGTAGGATGTTCCCTATCACAGATCTGACAAATCTCTGATTTGTCCAAGGGGCATTCTCTCAACAGGTGTTTGTTTCTACACCTAGGACAATAGATGGAGAGTGGTTCAGTTGCTTTGTTTTGATCAGTTGTTCTAGTTTTTGCTTGAATCCCATCTAATGTGGTATTTAGTTGGACCAGAATGTCTATTTTTAGATTTGTAATTTCTTCCATCAACTGTCCTATTTCATTCTTCCCTTTAAAGGTTTTGGATGACCTTACTCCATCTTGGGTTCTGGAATAGTTCCTGCAAAGTTCCTTTATATCAGGTATTTCCATTTTGTTAATGTTCCCTTTTCCCATTAGGTCCAGTGCCTGTTTTGATTCTTTATCCAATCCTTTTATAAACAGGGTTCTGGCCAAGGAGTGATCCACTGGATTGCCATACCTTCTCAAGGCAAAATTAAAGGATTCTTCCTCCCCCCACTTAATTTTAAACAATTCTTCATTTTTATTACTCGATCTGCAATAATCTTGGTATTTTTCTAAAAACTCTGTTTCCATTTGATCCGAAGAACAGATAGAATCCTGGGGTAAACCCATAAACCATCTCATCACAGAATCTTTCAGGGTTGAAGGGAATAGTTTGAGTTTCTAGTTATCTAATCCATAATCATAAGTTTGGCAGACTACTTTGAATTCAAACAAGAACTGATCTGGATCCTCAGAAGAAAGTCCTCTAAAATTTGGCAGATGTGCCGGTGAGATATTTTTCATAGGAGCATTGTCTCCAGTAGCCAAAACAATAGGATAAGAGAAGGTTCTTGGAGCCTGATTTTCCTCTTCCCTATGATTATCATTTTCCATGTTTAGTACTGGTTCTTCTTCCCGAGGCTCTAGGAAATTAGGTTCTACCAAAGGATCTGCATCAACTTTTTGTTGTAATTCTTGGATATAATTGGCAAGTGGAATGTCTGGAGGATCTAAGGGATTGTTGTTTTGAAGTGTAGGTTCCAAATTAAGATCTAGGTTTCCTTCTTCAACAATATTTTGTAACACCTCACTGCTTTCCCCTATGGTGTGTTGTTGGGGTGTCTGCTTAATATATCTTCCTTTTAGATCTCTAGCTCTAACCATATAGATCTATTCTAAAAAAACTATTTTAACTCAGTGTCTCTAATTAACACAAACTTATCCCCGGCAACGGCACCAAAAATGACAAGGTGTCACTGTACATCATCATTTAATCTATTTTCAGATGTCAAAAACTAGGGCTGTGTCCATGGCTATCTGCAACTAGGGATTCTGTAGTTACTAGTTTATAGCTAATCCTAATTTGACAAAAGAGATTAATCTATCTGCTTGTTGAATAAATGTAATGAATGCTGGAAAACAAAATAAAATAGGAAATTTGCTTAAAGCAAAGAAACAATAACATGCATCTATCCATTAAAATAGGAAACACATTTATAAGAGAAAACTAAAACAATAAAATAGTGGTACTAGCCTCCTGCCTGAGTGGTGAGAGTGGGCCCTTGCTCCACACCCTTGAGGCTGAAGGCTATAGCAGGAAATCTTTCTGCATTCATGAAAATATGGCTATCACAGAACTGAGACCTCCGAGAGTCAGAATAATTTTATCATTGTTGTTCTTCTACTATTTCTGAGAGTATATATAAAAATGAGTGATGATATATCACTGAACTTATCTACCAGTCTTTCTATGAGATGACACCATCTCTTTATTGTACTTAACTATCTAACTTATGAAAAATCACCATGCGAGAAAGGTAGACTTGAGTGGAACAGAAGTCCACTCAGAGGTCTAAGTTTAAGTCTTAATACACTTGGGCATCAAAGCCCTGAAAATAAGGATATTGGATTAGTTCAATTCATAACTCATGCAAAATCTTTGAAAAGATAAAACTTCAGCAGTTTAACTAATAGTTGACCCTTCACCACTCAGGTGATGATTTGAGTGAAGTGAGGGGTATTAAAATTGCTGCTGAAAGTGTCTGGTCGGCAGCTCTACTTAGAAACATGCCCTATTCTCAGGAGGCACCGGAGATAGTTGTTCCTGTCTGCAGCTCCGAAGATACTCCAGACTCTCGCAGAGCTCTAGAGAGGCATTCCCCATATCTTCAAAACTTTAGGTGTCATGGTTCTTTGTTATTGTCTCTAGAGATTATTGAAGATGATCTCCAGAGATGCACAAAATTGCTGTTCCTGGCACCTACACCTGTTGATTCAAAAAGAGAGAGAAGTTCTGCATTTTTCCATCAATTCCATGCACATTAGTCACTTAATCAGAACTTCTAATCTTGAGTAATCTATCTTAATTAATCATAAAATAGAACAATCTTGTTAACTTATTTGGGTGCAGACACTAGGAAGATGAACTGAGGGAGGGGAAAAAGAGAGGCAAAAAGATGTATTTCATGAGTGCAATTTGGCGCTCATCAAAAGGACATATCATGGATGGAAGATTGTGCTAAGATTGATTATTTTGGTAATGTGATTATAGCCCATTTCTGCATATTGTAAATTTTAATGTGTATAACAGGTTTTCTTGAGGCAAACTTCATTGAGCTTGCACATGATAAACATGAATTTGAAAGAACTGCAATCCTACTTCAGTTAGAAGTGAAACTCAAATAGATGGCTCATGATTATTGGTATGTCTCATATCCACAGTTTGTAATTGTTTTTAAAATTATGGGTTTAAGTACTTCTTTAACACAATAATATAGTGCATAATATTTCCACAATGTTATGAGTCACATTCTTCACAGCTGCTGGAGTCTTCCCTATTGGTATTATTTGCTTGTTGTTACTGATGTTGGAGTACAGTTTTCTAATTTTGATTTCAATCAGTTGGCTACATTATGTTAACTTTCAAATATCTTACCAAGAGGTCGCACTATCATGAAATATTAAGAATTATATTTTAAGTTTGTAATATGAAGAAAAGTGGACTGGGACACCTCCTCAAACTTACTTTGGGAGATGAAGGGAGTATGCTGCCCCTCCCTTTCCATCTCTCCTTCCTCTCAATCTCAAATTATACATCAGAAAGAGATAATATGTAGAGGAAAGTGTATAGAAGGAATCACACAAATATGAGTCTGTGTAGTCAACGTAATGTAGAAATAACTAGTAAAGGGCTGATGTATGGTTTAAGGTTGGTAAACCATAAAATCCTCAAACCAGCTTCCAAACTACAAAAGAATCCTCAATTGGAGAGACAATGAATTGACAGAACTACAAGAGGTCACTTGGGTGGTTAGGACACCTATCTCAGACCCCACACTATCGTTTTGAAGAGTTTAAGTTATAAAGTCTCCAAGATCTGCCCTCGATTCAAGATAAAGTAAACTTGAAGCTCCTTCAGCCTTGTAGCTGCAATACATGTATGTGTAGTAACATCTACCAACAAGACAATACTAGGAATGGAGGATACACCTAGTGAAAGATTTAGGAGGGAAGCCAATTGAAACTCCCGATATTGCTACAGTTGTCATTGAGCAATAGGAAGTACAAGTGACAACCTCAAAAAATGATGGAGCATAATTAGAACTTGATGGATGGGTGTTTCAGAACAATGCTTAGAAAGTCTGAAAAAGAAGTGGTTAACGTCAACAAATAATCCTTTGCAGGATGTGGTTGTGAGATCCTTTGCAGGACTACCATTGTGACCTCAAGAAGATCAAGCAGAAATCCATATAGAATGAGCCCCCTGCCATGGACTATTATTGTGATCCCTTGCTACTGTTGTGATCTTTTTAAGTTCTAAGCTTCTCAAAATCAGATCTTTCTTGGACTGCTTCAGGCCCTTTGTAGGACTACTATGGTAATTGTTGTGTCATGGGATCTTGCACTGTCATTAAATTGTTTCAATCCAACTTTAGGGTAGTTCTAAGGAAATTTGCTAGTGTATATCCATAAACAACTAATAACCATAAATGATTATGCTAGTGTATAAGAATGAATTAGATTAGTTGGATGCGTTAACATATATTTTTGTTTATTCGATAGTGGTTAAAATTATGTTAATATTTGTAAATGAGGATGTCAATAGAGTTCTTGTTTCACATGCATTGGTTTTCAATTTTTCAAACTTTTGCATATGATTATTGTTTAATTTTCTAATTTTTCTTGTGTATATTTGTTTGTACCATGCAGGAATGAAAATTGTGGATTACTAGGATATCAAACAAGTAGACCTAGAGCTAAAATTCATCAAAGTAATTCATGTTCAATAGAAAATGCTCAGCCATTAGCAAGCAGCAATCCACAAATTGATTTCTCTCCAATTCAGAATCCTCGCCCATTAGCGAGAATTGCTTCTGATTTTTTGCCTCAGCAAATTAACAGACCAAACTTGCCCGTCTCAACAGTTCCTGGTAGTGATTTTCAGGTACATTCCTAATGCTCAATGACTACAATTCACTGAATAATTGCACTGAAATTTGTAATTGAAGAAAATTCTATTATAGTTTCCATGTAGATGGGAACATTCATGGAGAATCATCTAGGAGTATTCCATGAATGTTACCATTATGCATTCAAGGATTTTCTAGTTTTGTACAAATACATTTCCTTTAACTTTAAGAATTTTCCTCTAGTAGGTTGTAGGACATTCCTACCAGATTCTCTCAATTCATGGAAAGCAACTTATTTTGTTGTTTGAAATTTGTAGAAATTGTCATCCTCTTTCCTATTAATCTTGCAGACATAGACCAGCATATTAAATTTAAGAGAAAATTTATTCACAAGGTCATTTGTGAACGATTCACTTTCTATAAGATATACTGGAATAGACAATAGTTTTGCAAGGCCCACCTTTTCTATCTAAAATTCTCAATAACTATATCCCATTATACTTCTAATGGATTTATATTCCTAACAGGAAACTAAAGGGTTAAAAGGTGAAGGTTAAAAAGATACCCAAATTATGGTCAAATACAAATGTTTGTTATAATTCTAACTACTGGCATTGAGATCTGCTGGTTTTATACCAGCAAATTGAAAACAGATAGGTAGTATATGAGACTATGAGAAAACATAAAAAAATTGCATGTGTAGTTTTTGTATTTCCCAACGTGTCTAACTTTGGGATTTTGACTGCAGACTGTTGCCAATGGAAAAGAGTTACAATCAGTGGCAGGAACTTCAAGTAGCTTAGTGGAAAAAATATCCGATCAGAGTATACAACTATTCATAAGGTAGTCTAAATTAAGTTTATTCATGTTGGGTATGCGTGAAGCCCAATTGTAATGGCTTTCTCTTGTAACCGATGCCTCTTCTTGTAACCAACTCATCTTCCTGTGATGACAACACCTTCTTGTAACGGCTGTCTCTTCTAGATTGCAAGCTATGCGTTTGGTATCTTCTCTGCAAGAAGTAGGAATGAACGTTGGCAATATAATATATTGAGGTTTGCTGGAGCAATGCACTGTATGAAAAACCAGAGTATTAATAAATAGAGAATCATCTGTTTTGTGGACATAGCCATTTAAAATGGTGAACCCCATTAATTTTTTGGTGTCCTTTATTTTATTTTCTGAGTGTGTGTTCTGTTGTTAAAGATCTGCAATCTTTATTTTCTATGTTTTTTAAATTTACAATTGGTATCAGAGCCTGGTTTGAACCAAGGAGGAGTTGTGAAGAAAATTCAGTAGATATGGAAGAGAGCCCCAACTGGGATGATTGGGTTCAAGCTCTCATGTCTATGTGCCATGGCCATGAAGAGAGTCATGATGAAGTGGGAGCTATTCATTAGATGTTTTTGGATGAATTAAATGATGAAGCTGATTCTATTATTGAGGAGTTTCTTGGCATGTTAGAACCTAGCAATGACATTGAGGAGATGCAAGAAATACAAAGTGTTGTGTCTCAATCTAGAGAAGAGGAAGAGGAAAAAGAAATATTTTAATTTGCTGATAATGACGTTTCTTTTTTCAAGTTATAGCAGGAGGTTGTATATTCAAACACAATGTGTTTAAGGAATGGTCTATCTGTAAAGAAAAATGTTAGATTTAATTTACTAATGGAAATAGATGATTTGGCTATTGTAGAGGATTTGCATGTTCTGGTAGAAGCTGAGAATAGTGATACCCAGAATGGTGGAGCTATGTGGTGCAGGAGCTTCAATTTACATTTCTTTTTCAAATATAATATTTTGTGACCATGTTAATTTTAGTTTTTTTCCTAAGGATTTGAAAGCCATTTCTTGTTTTGTAATAAAGACTTAGTCATTTGTTTGACTAGTCTAATTTGGAGTTATCTTAGACCTATTTTCTAGGAGGTTTTCACTTTAGAAACTTGTTTTTATGACAAACTGCCTTTTCCATCGATTTACTGCTTTCATAGGCAGTTGTACGGACAGAATAGAAAGTGCAAGAGTTGGGGAAACTTCCTATAAACTTGAATCTATATAAACATGCCAAAAATATAGAAGGAAGGAGTTTTTATGAAGAGAAAACTGTGTTTTTCTATTTTTTTTTCTGTGAAAACAGTCTTTGTACGGCCAAGTACGGATTGCTAAGGAAGTGAATTTTTAAAAATACTTTAGATCTTGGACGTGGCTCTCATTTGCAAGTAATTTTGGTCTTTGAAACGTTTGGTGGTGTTAGTTTCATCTCTTTTTGTAAATATGGGTTAAACCCTCTTTGCCTAGGGTTTTGAGGTAAAATGGAGTTCTTTTCCTCTATCTTCTGAAGGTGAATAGTCATCTTTTGATGGGATGGAGGAAATTATAGTAGTTTTCATGTTTTTGATGTTTGATAGGTTGTTCTCCTTCTTTCATAGTGGTTGGTATGTCTCTATCTAGTCAAAATAGTGACTAGTTAGTGAAGAAAAGGCATTGGACAGCAAGTGTAGAAGAAAACAATCATAAGGTTGATAAAATGGAGTGGTTCTTTGTGTTTTACGAGGGATACAAACCTGCAAAAGAGTCCTACACTCCAGACAAGGGACCCTTAATGCACCTCTTTCCCATTATCTTAAACCAGACAATCCTTAGAAGGCAAATAACAATTGTTGACAGAAAAAATAGTTTGATGTCATGCACGTGGGTACAGTACGGTCTGAAGGTTTGATGGATGGTAAAGACCTTAATTTGGTATTTGGTTCATGCACCAAGAAATGAAGGTCATAGGAGGTTTGTGAATGACTAACATGGTGTTAAATGTCTCCTTGTTTGCAAAAATAACCTACTTTCTAACATTGTTTCATTGAAGACAGTCAAACAGATGTACTTCTTCTGTCAGAGCAGTACTGTGGTGGGGTGTCAAGTCAGTGGAACCTGTCTTTGTGAATGTATGTGATGTTTTGATCTTTGTTGGGAAGGAGTGGTTGTAGATTGAGTCTTCTCAAAGGCTACAAGAAGAAGTGGTCACTTTAAAACTGTCATAGGACAGTCAACCTCCTATTTGCTTTCCTCTGCCCTATAAACACAATGTGGGCCTGCACATAAGTAGTTGGTTGTTTTCTCACACCCAATGTTGAGTATGCATTAAGCATTGAGGGTCACTTGAAGTCTTGGAAGGGTGTTGAAGGCTTAAGTCCTTGTTTATGCTACAAGAGAAGGGCTTCCTCTTTAACTCTGTCAAAAGACAGTCATTTGGTAAACAGTCCTATATAATTTATGGTTTTTTTGTCAGAAAAACTCTTGTTAGTGCTGTCCTCAGTAAATATATGTGAAGATTATGGTGGGTAGGGAAATCAACAGTAGCTTTGTTCATAAAGGTACATGATAGAAGCTTCCTTGTCACTGTCAAAAGACAGTCATGTTGCAAGTATGAGGTTATCCAGTGTTGTCATTGATGTCAACATACTCATATTGCATTGACAAGAAGGATTTGATGAGCCGTGTGCTGAGGATATTGAGAAAATTAGTCTCAGTCAGGAACAATGAAGAACAGTGATAAACGTACTGTATAGGATGAAAACCGGAGAATGCGGATTAAAGGGTTAGTAGATATGAGTCTTGAGATGCTACAGTTAAGATTTCAGAGGTCCGCATGAAGATCTGAAGGAGTTGTGGCTGCCGGTATAGAACCGGGTCCGGCAAGTATCCGGAGGTGACAGAGGATCACAAAAAGGTCCGGTGAGGTCCGGAATTGTATTATCCTAATCTGCGGATTGGAAGGAGTGTTTGGGATGTCCTTGTGATGTATCATCCTGATTTGTGTATGATTTGGAGGTCCGGAAGTACCTCTTGCATTGTGACAGTGGCGACAGACTGTGTTCTTGAAGTTTCGGATGAGGAAGACAAGTGATCCCAGTAAGCAGAGGAAGTGCGAAAGTATCCGGACATTCAGACAGGCTTGTAAAGGTTCTAGGATCATGTTTAGGTTGTGTTGTTGGTCCGCATTGATGGTAGAGCCCGGAATTGAAGTTATTCTTCCGGATGAAGTTCCTGCTCTGTGTAGCCGACCGGATGAGTTGTTCATCCTGCGAATGTTCTTGTGATGGCCAACCGGATGTGTTATTCATCTTGCGGATACTCCTATGGTTGTTTGCCGACTTAGATGTTTGTTCCTAAGTCGATGTCTTGTATAAATAACGATTTGTGAGTTCATTTCGTGGTGAGGAGTGAGGATGAGTATGGTATAGCGAAGAAACGTGCGAAAGGCAGAGCAGAGATTGTTGCGCTTAATTGGAACTGATCCGGACATGGTAGAGATGTCATTCTCCAGTTCAAGACTGTGATTTTCATCACTTTGTAGACAGTGTGTCTCCTTGTAGGCAGTGGGCCTCTTTGTGAGCAGTGTGCTCGGGCAGTGAGCCCTTATTGGCATGTGCCATTCATTTTTCCTTATTCTTCTAACAGAGAATAATTCTTGGGTTAATCACCCCGTGGTTTTTCCCTTAACCGGGTTTTCCACGTCAAAATCTTGGTGTTCAATGTGTTGATGCTTATCTGCTCTTGTGTTTATGTATTATGCTTCCATGGATGATTATTTGATATGCTGCTAACTAACAACAGTGAGTTAAGTGTTTGAATAAGAAGAAGTTTTATACAACTAATTCACCCCCCCCCTCTCAGTTGTATGCCCTAGATCCAACAATTGGTATCAGAGCCAAGTTCCTCTGACAAGAGCTTAACCGCTTGAGGAGATCCAGGATGTCGTCATACAAGAAGGATAGTCCAAAGTTCGATGGAACCAACTTCACTCTCTGGAAAGGTCGCATGAAGTGTCACTTGGAATGCATGGGAAAAGCATACCTGGGTATGATTTCAAAACCATATGTACCTCCACAAGGTGGTCCGACAACTCTGAATGAAATCACAGAAGTTGAAAACAATCTGCGGACCAAGGAAGCTCTTCTAAGCGCATTGAATGACTCAGATCTCTCGAATGTCATTGACCTACCCACTGCATATGAGATCCTAACTAAATTGGAACTTCTATATGAAGGAGATGAGTTTGTCAAAAGTGCAAGGTTGCAAAGTCTGAAAGGGAAATTTGAAAGGTTGAAAATGAGAGATGATGAAAACATCACTACCTTTATGCCAAGAGTAAATGAGCTGGTATGTGGAATCAGAAATGCTGGTGGAACTTTAGATGAAAATGAGATTGTCTGCAAAATCCTAAGATCCCTTCCTGCTGCCTACAAAATCAAAGTTGCTGCCATTGATGAATTCAGAGCCCACACAACTGTCACAAGAGAACAACTGGCTGGCAAACTAGCTGCATTTGAAATGACCGAGTTTGGAGATGATCCTCCCAAGACTGAATCTGCTTTCAAAGCCAGTGCCTATGTGAAAGGCAAACAGAGATTTGATCCGGGTGAAAACTCATCAAGGAAAATGTCATGGTATGATCAAGCAAGAAGAGACATGGAAGAAGAAGAAGCAGAAACAGCTCAACTTGAAGCCCTCATTGCAAAGAGACTGCCAAGAGGATCCGGTAAGTATGAAGGAAAACTACCCTTTAAGTGTTTCAACTGCAATAAGATTGGTCATTTTGCCTCAAGATGTCCGGAGAGATCTGCAAGATCTAATACTCACAGACAAAGGTTTCAAAAGAATTGCTATTATGTTCATGAAGAAGATGACAATGAAGGAGTAACAGATGATGAATCAGAACCAGGAAGCAAATCCGGAAATGAGTGGGTGTTTATAGCCATCAAGGAAGAAGATTCCATGCTCTCTGAATCTGTCAATCACAAAGTTGTTGAAAAAGCCTTGGCTGCTCAAGTGGAAGAAAAGGATGATTGGGTTATTGACAGTGGATGTTCTCACCATATGACTGGTGACAAGAATAAGTTCTTAGACTTGGAAAGATATGAAGGAGGAATGGTAAAGTTTGGTGACAATTCTGCTGGCAGAATCAGAGGTAGGGGAACTATTTCCTTTGATGGTAAGAGCAAAACAGGAAATGTACTGTATGTTGAAGGATTGAAGCACAATCTTCTCAGTGTTGGTCAGTTAGTGGACAAAGGCTATGATCTCCGGTTCAAGAATGGAAAATGCAGAATCTTTACAAGCTCCGGAACTGAAATTGCATCCGGTACTCAGACAAGAGGTAACATCTTTCATCTGGTTGGTTCAAATAAAAGTTGTTTGTTTGTTCAAATTGATCAGAGTTGGTTATGGCATAGAAGAATGTGTCATGTAAATTTTGATAACATCATCAAAATAAGCAATACTCAGGCTATGAGAGATCTTCCAAAGTTGATAAAACCTACAAATAGTGTGTGTAAAGAATGTCAGTTAGGCAAACAAAGCAGAGTCTCTTTTAAAAGCAAAGATCAGTCTTCTACCGGATTGTTGGAATTAGTACATACTGATCTATGTGGACCAACAAGAATCAAGAGTCTGCAAGGTGATAGATATTTCATGTTGTTAATAGATGATCATTCCCGGATGATGTGGGTTACCTTTCTAAAAGAAAAATCAGAAGCTTTTGAGAAGTTCAAAATCTTCAAAGCTATGGTGGAGAATCAAACTGGATTGAAACTAAAGTGTCTAAGGTCTGATAGAGGTGGTGAATTTACATCTGGTGAATTCATTGACTTTTGTGAGAAACAGGGTATAAGGAGACAGTTGTCTGCTCCTAAGACTCCACAGCAGAATGGAGTAGTTGAGAGAAAGAACCGGACCATCCAGGAAGCTGCTAGGACAATGATGTTGGAAGCAAATGTTCCTCAAATGTTTTGGAAAGAAGCTATCAGCACTGCAATCTACACTCTCAATCGAGTTCAAATCAGAAACAACACCGGTAAGACCCCCTATGAACTCTGGTTTGGCATCACTCCTACTGTGAAATATTTCAGAGTATTTGGTAGCAAGTGTTATATTAAAAGAGATGAAGATCTAGGAAAGTTTGATGCTAGAAGTGATGAAGGAATTTTCTTGGGCTACTCCACTCAAAGCAAAGCATACCGGTGTTACAATAAGAGATTGAGGAAGATGATAGAAAGCACCAATGTGAAGGTTGATGAAGGAATTGAGAAGCCTTCAAGATTTTATGAGTTTGATGAAGATGACCAAGACAGTGTTCAAGGACCTCAATCCTCTCCAGTGAGACAGAGTCAGCCTGATCCGGTAAATCAGGAAGAAGAGTTAGATTTGAATGAGGTTGATCAAAAAACAACAGTGCTGGATACTCCCAAAATTCCAAGGTATGTAAGACTGAATCACTCTGAAGATCAGATCATAGGTGACAGAAGCAAAGGTGTACAAACTAGAAGGAATATTGCTCAAGATCAGAATGAATGTTGTCTGATTTCAAAGATTGAACCTAAAACAATAAATGAAGCCTGCAATGATGAAAACTGGACCAAAGCAATGGAAGATGAACTGATGCAAATTGAGAAAAATCATACTTGGGATCTTGTTCCCAGACCTAGAGACAGGAATGTAATTGGAACCAAGTGGGTCTTCCGGAACAAACTAAATGAAGCTGGTGAAGTAATCAGAAACAAAGCTAGATTGGTCTGCAAAGGCTACTCTCAAATAGAAGGAATTGACTTTGAAGAGACTTTTGCTCCGGTAGCAAGAATTGAAGCAGTCAGATTACTTCTTGCATTTGCTGCCTTCAAAGACTTCAAGGTATATCAGATGGATGTCAAGTCTGCCTTCCTAAATGGTGATCTGGAAGAAGAAGTCTACATTGAACAACCGGATGGATTTCAATTGTCTGATAATAATGATATGGTCTGCAAGTTGAAGAAAGCTTTGTATGGATTGAAGCAAGCCCCAAGAGCATGGTATGAAAGGTTGGATAAGCATCTTGTGCAGATTGGATTCAACAAAGGTACTGCTGACAGTAACTTATATTTCAAAATTGATCATGAAAACATTCTAATTGTTGAAGTGTTTGTGGATGATATCATTTTTGGAGGAAGAGATAGTATGTGCAAAACTTTTGCAAATCAGATGAAAAGTGAGTTTGAAATGTCTATGCTTGGTGAAATGAATTTCTTCTTAGGTTTGCAAATTACTCAAACAAAAGAAGGGATCTTCATCTCTCAGACCAAATATGTGAAAGAATTGTTAAAGAAATTTGGTATGGAAGACTCAAAGCCTATGAACACTCCTATGGCAACCGGATGTAAGTTAAGCAAAAATGATGATTCTCCAAAGGCAGATCAGACAAAGTATAGATCAATGATTGGTGGATTGTTGTATCTCACTCAAACTAGACTAGATATAATGCAGGCTGTTGGTCTTGTGGCAAGATTCCAGGCTGATCCTAGAGAATCTCATGTTATGGCAATCAAAAGAATTTTTAGATACTTGAAAGGAACAGTTGAGTATGGTCTTTGGTATCCTAGAGATCCGGATTTCTCTCTTCATGCTTACACAGATGCAGATTGGGCAGGAGATGTGGATGACCGGAAGAGCACTAGTGGTGGAGCATTCTTTTTGGGGAAGAGATTAGTTTCTTGGCTAAGCAAGAAACAAGATGCAATATCTCTGTCCACAACTGAAGCAGAATACATTGCAGCAGCAGGTAGTTGCACTCAAATCTTGTGGATGAAGCAGATGCTAAGAGACATCAAAGTTGAATATGAGGAGCCTATCACAATTTTCTGTGATAATTCAAGTGCAATTAATATTTCCAAGAATCCGGTACTGCATTCTAAGACTAAGCACATATCTATCAAATTTCACTTTTTGAGAGAACAAGTAAACAAGGAAGAAGTCAGATTGGAGTATGTTCCCTCCAAGGATCAGATTGCAGATATCTTTACAAAACCCCTTCCCAAGGATTCCTTTGAATATCTCCGGGAGAACTTAGGGGTCATGGCCCCTCCGGTAATGAACTAAGATGCACTGTTGTGCATCAGTCCGGTGGCTATCACAGTCATATCTTGTGATCCGGACTAATGGGGAGCTGCAACTAAGGGGGAGCAGCTGGTATGATTCTGATGTATAAGAATTTCAAGTATGAGCCCTTTGCCATTGATGTCAAAGGGGGAGAGAAAACATGTGAAAAACAAGTGGTTGATGATCAAAGGGGGAGCAGCAAAGGAAGAGAAGACATATGAAAAGTTGAAGTTCTTGTCTTAATGGCTTTTCACATCATATGTTGCCATCAATGACAAAGGGGGAGATTGTTGCAAGTATGAGGTTATCCAGTGTTGTCATTGATGTCAACATACTCATATTGCATTGACAAGAAGGATTTGATGAGCCGTGTGCTGAGGATATTGAGAAAATTAGTCTCAGTCAGGAACAATGAAGAACAGTGATAAACGTACTGTATAGGATGAGAACCGGAGAATGCGGATTAAAGGGTTAGTAGATATGAGTCTTGAGATGCTACAGTTAAGATTTTAGAGGTCCACATGAAGATCTGAAGGAGTTGTGGCTGCCGGTATAGAACCGGGTCCGGCAAGTATCCGGAGGTGACAGAGGATCACAAAAGGGTCCGGTGAGGTCCGGAATTGTATTATCCTAATCTGCGGATTGGAAGGAGTGTTTGGGATGTCCTTGTGATGTATCATCCTGATTTGTGTATGATTTGGAGGTCTGGAAGTACCTCTTGCATTGTGACAGTGGCGACAGACTGTGTTCTTGAAGTTCTGGATGAGGAAGACAAGTGATCCCAGTAAGCAGAGGAAGTGCAGAAGTATCCGGACATTCAAACAGGCTTGTAAAGGTTCTAGGATCATGTTTAGGTTGTGTTGTTGGTCCGCATTGATGGTAGAGCCCGGAATTGAAGTTATTCTTCCGGATGAAGTTCCTGCTCTGTGTAGCCGACCGGATGAGTTGTTCATCCTGCGAATGTTCTTGTGATGGCCGACCGGATGTGTTATTCATCTTGCGGATACTCCTATGGTTGTTTGCCGACTTAGATGTTTGTTCCTAAGTTGATGTCTTGTATAAATAACGATTTGTGAGTTCATTTCGTGGTGAGGAGTGAGGATGAGTATGGTATAGCGAAGAAACGTGCGAAAGGCAGAGCAGAGATTGTTGCGCTTAATTGGAACTGATCCGGACATGGTAGAGATGTCATTCTCCAGTTCAAGACTGTGATTTTCATCACTTTGTAGATAGTGTGTCTCCTTGTAGGCAGTGGGCCTCTTTGTGAGCAGTGTGCTCGGGCAGTGAGCCCTTATTGGCATGTGCCATTCATTTTTCCTTATTCTTCTAACAGAGAATAATTCTTGGGTTAATCACCCCGTGGTTTTTCCCTTAACCGGGTTTTCCACGTCAAAATCTTGGTGTTCAATGTGTTGATGCTTATCTGCTCTTGTGTTTATGTATTATGCTTCCATGGATGATTATTTGATATGCTGCTAACTAACAACAGTGAGTTAAGTGTTTGAATAAGAAGAAGTTTTATACAACTGATTCACCCCCCCCCTCTCAGTTGTATGCCCTAGATCCAACAAGTCATACAAAAACATGCTGTCCACTATTGTATTAGGAGTGGAATGAGAGTTTTTTGGTTAGTTTCATGCCTATCATAAGTCAGTATATGTTGATTTGTGTTGTTGATCATGTTGGTAGAGGTGTGGGTAGGAAGTTGTGAGTCAAACCAAGGTGGTTGTGTAGAAAGGTGGGATTGAGTAGTAACTCTCCAAGGTAAGAGTTGGACAGCCTGTGAGGAGGACACTAGATAGTTGTCCGAGGCTAGATAAATCTCTGTATTAGCCTTGTGTAGGCTTTATTTTCACAAACACCATGGTAAACCTTGTAGAAGGAAGTTAAGTTCATTGAGTGAACTACAACCTTTCTACCTTCCTCTGCATCATATTGGTATCAGAGCCAATATTCTGATTGAAGAAAGTTTATGTTAGAAGAGGAAATTGAAATAGAGGCTAGTACAATGTCTCCCAAGACAATGAGCCAAGATGCCATCAAGAAGTTGGTGGAAGAGATGGTTGAAGCAAGACTTCAAGAAGCAAAACTGCAGGAAGAGAAGAAGTCGAAGGGCAAGACCAAAGAAGAAGGAAGTTCTTCAGACACAAATGAAGAAACAGAGGCAGAAGAGGATCCTCAAGAGTAGGATATGTCTGCAGATCAGAAAGCCTTCTTGAATGCACTTAAGGGTGCTCATGGAGATAGTGGTGATCCCAAGATGGAGGTGCCTACCTTCCATGGCAAGTTGGATGGAGATGTCCTCACCGACTAGATAGAAGCTATGTGCAACTTCTTTGATTACAAGGAGTTCAATGATAGCAAAAAGGTCAAGTTTGCCAAGACAAGGCTAAGAGGTTCTGCACTTGTATGGTGGAACTATATGCAAGGTGAGAGGTAGAAGATTGGGAAAAGTCCCATCACTAAATGGAGCAGAATGGTGGCTATGCCTAGAAGCAAGTTCATGCCACCTAACTATGAGATTCAAATCATAAGGAGATTTCAGAATTTGAGGCAAAAAGATATGGATGTGGCTGCCTACACAGAAGAATTTCATAGACTCAGTATGAGGGCCAATCATAATGAAGATGAAAAAGGGATGGTGGCTAGGTACCTGAATGGACTAAAATACAATCTGCAAGATGAGATAAGTTTGGTGTTACCAAAGATAGTGGATGAATGTTTCCTGTTGGCCTCCAGAGCTGAGGAAAAGCTGAGAAGGAAGGGTGACCAAAGTGCCAGAGGTAGAGGTGGCAGAAATCAAAGAGGTAGAGGCAATTTTGGCCGTGGACAGTTCAACAAAACTGAAAATAACAGCCAGCAAGAAACACAATCAGCAACAGAGCATAGAGGAGGTTTCAGAGGTGGTAGAAATCATAATGGTAGAGGCAGAAATGGTGGAGGTGGTAGAGGACTAGGAGTCTTCACTGGAAGATGTTATGGCTGCAACCAAGTTGACCATACAATGAACAAATGTCCAGGGAAAGCTAGCAACTCTCATGACAGTGGGAAGAGAAATCAGTTAGTGAAAGATGATAACTATGAAAGTGTGAATTCACCAATGGGAAGTGTTGCACCTGTTTTAGATGGAGAGAGTATGATGATAAAAAGATGTATGTTGAAGATGCCATTGAAGCAAGAACCCCCTCAGAGAAAGAATCTTTTCAGAACCCAAGGCCTAGCCTATGGGAAACTTTGCAAAGTCATAGTGGATTCAGGGTCTACTAAGAATGTGGTATCCACTAAGATGGTTGAGAAGTGCAAGTTGAAGAGGCTGCCTCATATCAGTTCTCACAAGATTTCTTGGTTGAACAAGAACCAAAGTTTCATGGTGGAGGAACAAGGTTGGGTTGAATTTGCAATTGGTGACTACAAGGACAAAATGTTGTGTGAAATCATTCCTATGGATGCATGTCACCTGCTTCTTGGTCGTCCATGGCAGTATGATGTTAAAGCTCAGCATGATGGTGAGAAGAACACTTATGTCATCACCAAGAATGGAAGGCCATTCAAAATGGATCCTTTGTTGGAGCAGCCTAGGGGAATGGAAAATAATAGCAATTTCATGTTGGTAAATGGAAATGAGTTCTTAAACATTTTGAAGGAGAATGACAACCAGGGGTATGCCTTGGTCATGAAGCCCAAGAGTGGATCAGATCAGCAAGATCAAAAATAGAAGGAGATTCCATTGGAAGTACAACAACTTCTAGATAAGTATCAAGACCTTGTGGTAGAGGAAGTTCCCAACTCCTTACCACCCATGAGGAATATTAGTCATCAAATTGACTTAATACCTGGTGCTACATTGCCTAACAAGGCTACATATAAACTGACACCGCAACAAAATGAAGAGGTGGTAAGGCAAATTCAAGATCTCCTAGAGAAAGGGCTGATTATGAAGAGTCTAAGTCCTTGTGCAATTCCAAGTGTACTTGCTCCTAAGAAGGATGGAAAGTGGAGGCTATGCACAAATTCCAGGGCCATAAACAAGATCACCATAAGATACAGATTTCCAATGCCAAGGATTGAAGATCTCTTGGATTACCTGGGAGGATCATGCTATTACTCAAAGATTGATTTGAAATCTGGATATCATCAAATCCGGATCAGACAAGGAGATGAATGGAAGACCGCTTTCAAGACCAATGAAGGTCTTTATGGATGGCTTATTATGCCATTTGGTCTTAGCAATGCACCAAGTACATTTATGCACCTGATGAATGAGGTATTAGTTGAATTCATTGGTAAATTTGTTATTGTTTATCTTGATGACATACTAATCTTCAGTAGGACAAGAGAAGACCATGTGAAGCATGTTGGACAGGTGTTGGCGAAGCTGCATGAGCACAAGTTGATGATCAACTTAGACAAATGTGAGTTCATGAAAACTGAACTTGTATACCTAGGATTTATCATTTCTAATAGCTGTTTAAAGATGGATCCCTCTAAGGTTGAGGCTATTATCAGTTGGCCTACCCCAAAAATAGTGGGAGATGTGAGAAGTTTCCATGGATTGGCAACTTTCTATAGGAAGTTTATCAGAGGTTTCAGTCACATTAGTGCTCCCATCCTCAACACCATCAAGGGTGGAGTCAAATGTAGATTCCAGTGGACGAAGGAAGCTGATGATAGTTTTGAGTTGTTGAAAACAAAGGTGGCTGAGTTACCTACCTTAGTACTCCCTGATTTTGATAAGGTATTTGTTGTTGAGTGTGATGCAAGTCAGCAAGCTATTGGTGCTATTCTTAGCCAGGAAGGACATCTAGTGGCATTCTTTTCAGAAAAGTTGAATGAAGCCAAGCAAAGGTATTCTACCTATGACTTAGAACTCTATGCAATGGTGCAAGCTCTTAAGAAATGGAGACATCATTTGCTGCCCAAGGAGTTTATTGTGTTTACTGACAATCATGCTTTAAGCTTTCTTAACAGTCAAGAAAAATTGAACCATAGACATGTTAAATGGATGGAACAGCTACAAGTTTATACCTTCACAATTAAGCACAAAAGAGGTGTCTCTAATAAGGTGGCTGATGCATTGAGTAGGAGGTTGCTTCTTGTTCATGAAATTCAGTTAGAAAGCATGGGTATTGACTGTTTAAAAGAGCTGTATAAAGAAGATTCTGATTTCAAAGAAGCTTATGATGTTTGTGTGAACTTGGCTAACACATTCCATGGAGAGTATGCAGATTTTGTTTTGCAGGAAGGCCTCTTGTTTAAGGACAATTTGCTGTGTGTCCCTAAGTGCTCTATGCGAGACAACATCATCAAGGAGAAGCATAATGGTTCTTTAGGAGGACATTTTGGCTTGGACAAGACACTAGAACAAGTCACAAGGTTCTACTTTTGGCCAAAGGTACAATCAGATGTGAGAAAATATGTAGCTAGTTGTGCAATCTGTCAGAGAGCCAAAGGGGTGTCTTCAAATGCAGGTCTATACCAGCCCCTTCCCATTCCCAATAGACCTTGGGAAAGTATCAGCATAAATTTTGTGCTTGGGTTACCTAGGACAGCCAGAGGGGTGGATAGTGTGTTTGTCATTGTTGATAGGTTCAGCAAGATGGCTCATTTTGTGCCATGTAAATGAACAAATGATGCATCTCATGTTGCAGGTCTATTTTTCAAAGAAGTAGTAAGGATACATGGTTTACCATTGTCCATTGTAACTGACAGATATTCTAATTTTGTAGGTCACTTCTAGAGGACCTTGTGGAAGAAGCTGGGCACATAGTTGTCCTTTTCATCAGCCTACCATCCACAAACTAATGGTCAGACTGAGGTGGTTAATAGATCACTTGGAAACCTTCTCAGGTGCCTTACAAAGCAGCATGGCTTGGCATGGGACTTGGTTATCAGTCAGGCTAAATATGCCTACAATGATTCAAGGAATAGGAGCACTGGTAAAAGTCCTTTCGAGATAGTTTATGGCTTTCATCCAAGAGGGCCACTTGAGCTAAAGGATCTCCAAGGTTGGGATAGAAGGAGTGCACTTGGTGAAGAGTTTGCTGCCTCCATGAAAATAGTTCATGATCAAGTCAAGTTGCAACTAGAAAAATCAGTCACAAAGTACAAAGAAAAGGCAGATTTGAAGAAAAGAGAAGTATAGTTCAAAGTTGGTGACTTAGTCATGGCATATCTGAGGAAAGAGAGGTTGCCAAAGGGTCAGCCAACTGAACTCCTGATGAAGAAGATTGGGCCATGCAGGATAGTGAACAAATTCGGTCCAAATGCATATGAGATTGAGCTACCAGATGGCCTGGGTATCTCTCTAATTTTCAATGTTTGTGATCTTTTTCCTTTCAGACCTCCATTACCTGATGAAAGTGGATCAGATGTGGTGACTGAAGATGCTAATTGGATCAAGGATTTGCCTCCAAGCAAACCTTTACAGTTGGAGTGCATTTTGGATTCCAAAGTTATCAAGAAGACTCGAAGAGGAGTCTATAAGGACCACTTGGTGAAATGGAAGGATCTTCCTGATTTAGAGGCCACCTGGATGACTGCAGTAGATATTCTAAAGCATGGCATGACACTTCAATAATTGGCAACTCAAGGGACTTGAGTTTTTCCCACAGGAGGAGTATGGTGCAGGAGCTTCAATTTACATTTCTTTTTCAAATATAATATTTTGTGACCTTGTTAATTTTGGTTTTTTTCCTAAGGCTTTGAAAGCCATTTCTTGTTTTGTAATAAAGACTTAGTCATTTGTTTGACTAGACTAATTTGGAGTTATCTTAGACCTATTTTCTAGGAGGTTTTCACTTTAGAAAGTTGTTTTTATGACAAACTGCATTTTCCATCGATTTACTACCTTCATAGGTAGTTGTACGGACATAATAGGAAGTACAAGAGTTGGGGAAACTTCCTATAAACTTGAATCTGTATAAACATGCCAAAAATATAGAAGGAAAGAGTTTTTATGAAGAGAAAACTGTGTTTTTCTATTTTTTTCTGTGAAAACAGTCTTTGTACGGCCAAGTACAGATTGCTAAGGAAGTGAATTTTTTAAAATGCTTTAGATCTTGGACGTGGCTCTCATTTGCAAGTAATTTTGGTCTTTGAAACATTTGGTGGTGTTAGTTTCATCTCTTTTTGTAAATACTGGGTTAAACCCTCTTTGCCTAGGGTTTTGAGGTAAAACGGAGTTCTTTTCCTCTATCTTCTGAAGGTGAATAGTCATCTTTTGATGGGATGGAGGAAATTATAGTAGTTTTCATGTTTTTGATGTTTGATAGGTTGTCCTCCTTCTTTCATAGTGGTTGGTATGTCTCTATCTAGTCAAAATAGTGACTAGTTAGTGAAGAAAAGGCATTAGACAGCAAGTGTAGAAGAAAACAGTCATAAGGTTGATAAAATGGAGTGGTTCTTTATCTTTTAGGAGGGATATAGACCTGCAAAAGAGTCCTACACTCCAGACAAGGGACCCTTAATGCACCTCTTTCCCATTATCTTAAACCAGACAATCCTTAGAAGGCAAATAACAATTGTTGACAGAAAAAATAGTTTGCTGTCATGCACGTGGGTATAGTACGGTCTAAAGGTTTGATGGATGGTAAACACCTTAATTTGGTATTTGGTTCATGCACCAAGCAATGAAGGTCATAGGAGGTTTGTGAATGACTAACATGGTGTTAAATGTCTCCTTGTTTGCAAAAATAACCTAATTTCTAACATTGTTTCATTGAAGACATTCAAACAGTCGTACTTCTTCTGTCAGAGCAGTACTGTGGTGGGGTGTCAATTCAGTGGAACCTGTCTTTGTGAATACATGTGATGTTTTGATCTTTGTTGGGAAGGAGTGGTTGTAGATTGAGTCTTCTCAAAGGCTACAAGAAGAAGTGGTCACTTTAAAACTGTCATAGGATAGTCAACCTCCTATTTGCTGTCCTCTACCCTTTAAACACAATGTGGGCCTGCACATAAGTAGTTGGTTGTTTTCTCACATCCAATGTTGAGTATGCATTAAGCATTAAGGGTCACTTGAAGTCTTGGAAGGGTGTTGAAGGCTTAAGTCCTTGTTTATGCTACAAGAGAAGGGCTTCCTCTTTAACTCTGTCAAAAGATAGTCATTTGGTAAATAGTCCTATATAATTTATGGTTTTTTTGATAGAAAAAATCTTGTTAGTGCTGTCCTCAGTAAATATATGTGAAGATTATGGTGGGTAGGGAAATCAACAGTAGTTTTTTTCAGAAAGGTACATGATAGAAGCTTCCTTGTCACTGTCAAAAGATAGTCATATAGAAACTTGCTACCCACTGTTATATTAGGAGTGGAATGAGATTTTTTTGGTCAGTTTCATGCCTGTCATAAGTCAGTATATGTTGATTTGTGTTGTTGATCATGTTGGTAGAGGTGTGGTTAGGAAGTTGTGAGTCAAACCAAGGTGGTTGTGTAGAAAGGTGGGATTGAGTAGTAACTCTCCAAGGTAAGAGTTGGACAGCCTGTGAGGAGGACACTAGATAGTGGTCCTAGGCTAGATAAATCTCTGTATTAGCCTTGTGTAGGCTTTATTTTCACAAACACCATGGTAAACCTTGTAGAAGGAAGCTAAGTTCATTGAGTGAACTACAACCTTTGTACCTTCCTCTGTATCACTGTGGACATGGAGTCTGTTGGTTTGGAGGAGTCAGAGGAGGGTTTTAGCATTGCCAAGCTCCCACCTTTTGTTGCCTCTGGCAGTGCACCGTTTGGTTTTGGGCATCAGAGCCTGAGACTACCTACAAACCCTTCCGAGGGCTCTGCAAAGGTGTTTGTGATGGGGTCTAGGTCGTCTGAATTAGGGGAATCTGGGGTTGGTGATAACCCTATGGAATTGTAGTAGGGTTTGGCTTCAGCAGAGTTGGGAGCTACCGAGGTTGCTAATGGCGTTGCCTTGGAGGCTGTGATTCGTGAGCTGGTTAACTTGCTAGAGACTGTAGATGACATAATTGCTGCCAAATCTATGCAAGATGGTGATTCTGTGAGGTGCTTACAGGAGAATCCCAACAAGGAATTCAAGAGCAAGGAGTTGCTGGAGAGTGCAATGGAGGTCCTTGTGAGTAATAAAAAGTAGAGGAGTCTCTCCCTTCTCAAATGCAAGATTTGCAAATTGACGGTTCCCCTAAAGAAGACAATAATAATTATGGGGGAGCAGAAAATTTTAAACAAGACTCTTCTAAGGTGAGACAAAGTGTGTCTAGAACTATTTGCAGATCTAAAAGATCTTAAGTGTTAGGGACTTCCAGTTAGCTCCAGTTCGGTTAGGCCGTTGGGATTCGATTATTGCAGACAATCTAGGGTCGATCTTGAGCTATAAATATGTAACATTGGTAATAGATCGAGAGGCAGATTCATTCAGAGATAGTTTTTCTATAGATTTTTCTGTCAGAGATTTACTAGAAGTTTGAGACTTTCTGCTGTGACCAGCGAATATCATTTGCCTTTATTTTGGTTGTTCTCAATTCAGATGGTTGATGTAACTGTGCATGTATCTATGCCTCTTATATTGCTGGAAAATTAATGAGAAAGATAGAGTTCTGTGCCTTGGTTGATATTTTCTGTGTCATTGTAAATTGTCTATTTGTGAGCCTTTCAATTTATTCATTATATTTGTTTATGTTAATCATGCAACATTTTCTCTTTAACGTAACTAAATCTTGAGAATAGCTTCATTGTGCTTAAGTTGAGAGAGATACTTTATTCAGGTGCATCACCATAGATAGATTTGCTTTAACTGTATCTTTAATTTTGTTAATTTCTACTCTTTTTCCCAAAACCCCCATTGAAGAACAGAAGAGCCAGCTTCCTTAAAACCTGGAGGTTGTTTCTGAGAAGCATTCCCACGTCTCAGAACTTCCCATGTTGCTACTAGATTACACCCACAGATTTATGCATCAACAAAAACCATGGCCTGGTATAGTTTCAAGTGAATGCTTCCAGTAAGGTAAAGACCCAAACATATGAATCTCGCAACCCTGTATAGTGTTAGAGAAGGGTTTTTATTTTTACAATTTTTGAAAATGGAAAAGCAATATAGTTTCATCACCTTTTACTTTTAGAAAATGGAGAAAAACCTAGTTTGTGCCATCAAAATTTGTCACTTGAGAAGGCTTTCCTCTCTTCATACATAGAAATTCACTTGGGTTTGAATAGAATGATAAATGTAGAGGAAAATGAAGAGGTTTGAACTCATGAAAGAGAAAGGATGCTAAAAAGTAAGAGAAATGAAAGTATTTGGCCGTGGCACATAAAATATATGGAGAACAAAGTGCCATCAAGATATAATCTATTCATGATCAAAGAGATAATGCCAAACATAGGACAAAGATGAGTGTATATCATGTTGAGTGAAACATACAAAACATAGCAACAACTTTACATAAGGAAAGCTTTCTGGAGCTCAAATCGAGCATCATATCAATAGAAAATGAATATAGAGCTCGAAGGGTGAAAAAAACACTCACTGTTACTATAGAGAAATGCATTCAAACTCTTACCATAAAGCTTTAGAGATACAACAAATGGTGTCCTTGAATATAGAGAAGAGAGCAACAAAAGATAAACAAAGTGAAATACATTAGAAGATGGTCTTGGCCACAGCTAATAGAGCCAAATAAAGCTTCAAAATGTAGAGCTATATTATGTTTTGTGAAAGAAAAGAACTTACCTTGTCTCTTCCTATGAAAAATCAACAAGGAAGATTCTAGAGAATAGCAATGATGGTGAAGAATCAAGCTCAAGGGATCAAACCCTAGCTCATCATGGTGGTGGCTCAGAAGAACTCTTGTCATAAAAAGTCAAAATTGCACATGAGCCCAATAATTTAGGGCTTCAAGTGTTTTGTTTTAGTGTTCCATATTGCCCTAAGTTGATGTGATATTTTTATCACATTGATTTAAAAAATTAGAAGCCTCAACTAATACCTTCAGGGTATCATTTATCCCCTATGCATGTTTCATTGTCTAGGCTTTATGCCTTAAGTCCCTTTGCCACATATGCCTAATATGCCTTAGGATTTTTTGCAAAACAAATGGAGGACAAACCTTAGGCATTCTTTTTTAATTCAAACATTCAAGTATGCCTTCAAACTTTTATGATTTTTATAGAAAATCAAATGCCCAAAATCATACTTGGCTAAATAATCATATAAGCCTTGTATTATTTTTTTTGTAAAGAGTCAAATCAAGACAAATTAGGAGATAAAACTGTAAAATCTATTGTGAAACATTATTAAAGCAATGCTTTTAAAAATTTCTTGAATAGTTGTTATTAAATGTAGTTAAAGCAGAGTGAATATAGAACAAATCTTTCCATTCTAGATTTGCTTTCTTCTGGGTGAAATTAAGCAAAATATGGACAACATGGAGCTTTTATTAATCAGCTAAAGCCTGAGTTTTAGGTGTTTTTGGTGGGACCACTTTGGAGAGCATTGTGACAGCTTTTACACTTAATTTGGACCAGTTTTGGCTACTTTTTTGGAGGCTTTTTCTTGGAGATCAAAAATAGATCAAGATGGCTGTTTGTGAGTGAGATCATTGGAATAAGTAAAAATTCTCATAAAGAATCATTAAGTTTTAGGATTTCATTTTCACCTATCTTTTTAACCCTTTCCTTAGTAAGTCATTTAGATTAGGTGAAGTTACCAAGGGAACCAACTCACTCTAGACGTTCACTCCAAGTTGTAGGCAACCCACAGGCCTAGGCATGTTCCCATGTGTCAATAGGTAGCTAAGTTGATAGCTTAGCAATTGGGTACATACTTTGTTGATAACAGATTTTGGCATTACCCAGTGGGACTCTAAAATTTGCTTTAAGAGAAGTTTTCCAAGTTTTAAAGGTGATGTTCTGGTACATGCAGCAATGTTTCTAGCCTTTGGAGGCTTCAAGATATACCTAGCGACTCCATTTTTTTAGTTTTGCATGCAGATCTAGTGAAACCATCTTATGAAAAGAGTACAAACTAGATCTAGTCCTGCTCTGTTTGATTATTTGTAATTATCTCCACCAAGGAGGGGTCGGACAGCAAGTAGAATTTTTTATTCATCGAAGAGGTCAAGATCTACACCTCTGAGACTCAATCTTCCAACTCTAGTATAGAGAAGTAAGAGTCATGTGCTAATAGTACAAATACCAATGATTCCTAGAAATTTTGCATTTACACCTTTCAATGGGGGCAACCCATTAAATATTTCTTAGCATGATGACATTCTAGTTGCAGCCCTCAAAAGTCTATCATTTTTTACTAGAGTGGATCATACCACTCTTATTGAGCATATCCAAGATGTGGAAACATTGTGCTCTATGCATAATATCACCTAGGAAAATGTAGCACTAAGGATTTTTACTACATCACTGAAAGGGAAAGCTTTCTAGTGGTTTAGAGGACTCACAATAGGCTCAATCATGTCATGGGATGATTTGGGAGATGGTTTGCATCAACATTTTCAGGATAAGTTTGATCATTTGTTGTTATTGGAGCATCTGAGTACCATTAAAAGAGCTCCTCATGAGCACCTAGTATATTTTAACTACCATTTCCAGAGGACTTGGGATAAGATTCCCACAATGGTAAAGCCTACCCCACAACATGCATTTTTATTCTTTGTTAAGGCTTTAAATAGTGAAATATCTGTAATGATTTAGTCTATGGGAGGGTTTACTCTTCCTAATGCTTTGGAGATAGCTATTAGAGCAAAAAATTGCCTTATTCAAGCAGGAAAAGTAGCCCCAAGGCCACCTTTGCCCATTTTTCCTAAAATCCAACCACCTGTACCTATGGCTATACCTCCTTTAGCTATTGTCCCACCAGTTCTAGCAATAGAATATCAAGTTGGAGCTCAAGAAACTATTGTTCCAGCCCAATCCCAAGAGTTTCAAGAGATCAAGAGCATACTAAAAACCTTTGGGCATGAATCAGTGAGTATCAAAAAGCAAGTTGGACAAGAGCATAAGCCCTATCAAGTTCCATATTAGCAAAATAGGCCACCTTTTCAAGCTGATTCTCAAGGCCAAAGGAGAAATTTCAATCCTAGACCTTTCTAGTCCTATAATCCTAATACTTCTAGCTCTTCAAAAGAGCTCATGCCTGCTCAAAACAATATAGCACAAGAATGTGACTGGTGCTATCCATGTCACCAGCCTCATAACCAAGCTGCATGTACAAATGGTATGAGCAATTAGGCTCTTATGGTGTAGAAAAGTTATGGTGATTCAAAAGGTGTTGCGAGTGAAATTTTAGTTTAACAAGATAACTTTGATGTGGCTTTAATGAATTGGCAAGGCACTGAATTTTGTGGTGTAAGTTATCCCCAAGGTCAAAATCAGCTAAATGTACCAGTTTCAACTAGCACAAGAACAAAGAAGAGGGTTGTTGATTTAGATAAGCAAGATGGACATGTACAATAGAAGCCTGCTAAAGATAAATCTCAAGTTGTCCTTGCAACACAACAAAAGATGTAGATTCTGCAAAGAGGTCAAGTTGTATCTGGGAAGGATCAGCCTAAGGTGCAATTATAGCCTTTACAAAGGAAAAATGATGATGTTGCTATTAAAGGACAGTAAAAGGTGAGTCATGTTTCATTCAATGTTGTAGAACACCTTATGAAGGCTACAGTTAACATGTCGGTAATGGATGAATTACATATTCCTAGTTGAAAGAATCTTCTACAAGATGTTTTTGTTGAGTTTTCTATTTCTGATGGTACTAACCAAGAAAAAGCCAAAGTTGTACTTGCCAACAACCCAAAAATTAATAACAAGCAGTAACAAACTCAAGAGGTAAAGCCTCCTCCTTTTTATGTAAGTTTAATCATTGGGGATAAGCTTGTTTATTACTGCATGATAGATTTTGGGGCAAGCAGTTCTATAGTTCAACTAGATGGATCTTCGATTAAGACTACTGGGGTGATTAAAAATTTACCTCTTACCTTGCATGCCTATCCCAATTTTACAATCCATCAAGATGTTCATGTTATCGACCTACCACCTCATTTTTCCTTTTGCCTCTCTAGGGAGTTTACTTCCAGGTTGGGTGGGTTTTTATCTTCTGATTGGTCCTATCTATTTTTCAAAACAAGGTATGGTATGAAAGTAACCATAAAATCTAAGCCTCTAGCCAAGGATCATATTGAACTATATGTCCCTAGCCCTATAAATACTAACCTCTACATCACCCATGGGAAGGAGGATCAATCCGTGACCCTAGACCCCAACACACCTATTGAGGATGTAAATCTAGATGAGTGGGCAGTCAAGGATCATGAAGATCACCTTTTCTGTCAAACTGATGAGGTAGGATTAGGCATTTATATGATTCATGAGCCTAATGCATTAATTCCACATCTAGTCAAGGATCAAAGTTATCCTGAATGGAAAGAGAATCAGCTTTGGAAGCTGTATTTTGATGGTTGAAGAAGCAAAATGGGTGCAGGTGGAGGAGCCATGCTGGTTTCACCTGATGGAGATAAGTACTATTTGGCATTAAAGTTTTTCTTTAGCTATACAAATAATATAGTTGAATATGAGGCACTTAACCATGGCCTAAAATGGGCCAGAAAGAAAGGTATCAAGTGCTTACAAGTTTATGGTGATTTTGAGTTAATTGTAAATCAAGTTAGAAATTTAAATGTTACCAAAAATGATTTTCTCAAGAAGTATAAGCATCGGGTTTGAGATCTAATAGAGGATTTTGATGCTTTAAATCTACGTTCTATTCCTCGAAATCAAAATAAATATGTAGATAAGCTTCCTACTATAGGATGTCAGTTTGACATTCTGACTGATATTCATAGTATAGATGTACAATAGTATGTAAAAGTGGTTGTAAGACCATTTGTACCAGATAACAATGTAAGCTGGCAAGTTTTTGATAGTGAAATGTTTTGCTAAACAAAGAACTAAAATGCGTGGTGGGGTTTCCTCTATTAAATCTAGCTTTCTATCCTCCAAGGAACCCCAGGCTAAAGCCATTAACACAAAGGGTAAAGGTGTGGCCAAGGTAGATCATTCGGAAAAGAATCTTGAGAAAAAAATTTAAGGACCCTCCAAAGAAAGCTATGTGCATGAAGTTAAGGAGGAGGAATATTGTGACCTCAGAACCTGAGCCCAAAATTGAGATTGTTAACATCGAGCCCCCCAATAAACCTCACCTCAGAAGTAAGAAGGAACCTAAAGTAAATGAGATCATTCAAACTATGTTCAAGGATACTTCCCAGCCTAGAGGTAGTAAAGGTAGAGGTAATATTGAGGATCAAAATGATAGGGTTAGCTTTTCTCTTGATATCTCTAGTATAGAGGAAGAAAGCCCAACCAAAGGAAAAAAGGAAATTAGTGACCAATATATCAACCAGAATGATAACCTTAAAGATCTTGAACCCCCTACCAAAAAGATGAAGGGAACCCTTATACACTTTCATGGGGATAACAAGAAGGATTGTATCTCTTGCAGCCATCTGGTGGAGAAGGTTGCCACCCTCTATTAGGCTCTTGACCTTCAAAATCAGGCTTTAAAATGGTAGTTGGCTCAACTTCACCATGCCAAGACAAAAATTCAACACCTTGAAGTCATTACTCAACTGGAAACTATAGAATGGCCCAAGGAGAGCAAGGATGAGTTGTGGGATCAAGTGGATAATTTGGCCAGAAAGTTTGAGAAGTGGGAAAAGATGGAAGATGAGATTGTGATGATAAAAGATAACCAGGAGAAGCTCAAGAAGAATGTGGCAGAGTTGGTGAACTTTAGTACAGAGACTGTGAAAAAATCTGCTACAACCCTTTATGTGCTTAAGGAAGAGCTGGAAAAACATAAATCCATGAGGGATGTTAGAACATGTAAGGAATCTTAGGATGTGCAAAATCAGAGCATGGTTGGCCCGACCAACAGGACTAGGGATAAGAACAAGAACAACAAAGGCAAGTAGGTCAGCTTGGAGATTGAGGTCACCTAGGGTAAGGAGATCAAGATTCAAGATATGCATGACTGGGACAAGGAGGAGAACATGTTTGAGGACAAGATGGAATTCCTTAATAGAGAATGGTAGGCTATTAGTAGCCTGAAATCTATGGCTAAGCTGCTATTAGTAGCCTGAAATCTATGGCTAAGCAGTAGCTTAGCCCGTTGTTGGTTCTTCTGGGTTTAGCTAGCTCTGCTGGCCCTTTTTGCTTGCTTTTCTATTTTTTCTTATTTTTCATTGTTTTACTTCTTGTGACACTTGTTCATCTCGCCTTTTTGGCTTATGTACATGGGTTTGAGCCCTTCTCAGTTACTTTTATCAAAACTATCGCATTTCTTTTTCACATTGCTCTTTCCCCCCTTTGACATCAATGACAAAGGACAAAATATTTGCATTTCTCATTGTCCTCATTTGACATTAATCATACTTTTTACCACTACTCTACTGCAACTTCCTTTCTTTTACTGCTCTACATACTCCCCTTAGGAACACACACCAAACTGCATCAATCAACAATCATTGCATAATGACAACTCTCACTCCTCCATACTACAACAACCAATAATTCCACTACCTAGTCTCCATGAGAGGTAGCCACCAACATCAGTCTAGATCAAGGAATGAATCTTGAGATCCACTAGACTGATGCATCTCCTTATGCATCTAGTTCAAAGAAGGAGGGGCAATAACCCCCAACTTCTCCTGAAGATACTCAAAAGTATCCTTAGGAAGAGCCTTAGTGAATATGTCAGTAACCTGATCCTTTGTAGACACATATCTAAGCTTCACTTCATTCTCTACAACCTTCTCTCTCAAAAAGTGATACCGGATTGAGATATGCTTTGTCCTTGAATGCATCACTAGATTCTTTGTGTTTAGGGTGAAAAAGTAGGTTTCTCTTAAACAAGGTTAAGTCCTATTCTTTCACCTAACTAAACATTAGGAAGACAAGAATCGAGCTTGGGATCAAGCTATTGATTACTTGTCTATTTCCTAATGCTAATTAGGTCTGATTAAGGTGTCTAACTAAGGTTTTATCAAGTGTCTTTATTCACTAGTCAAGTAAACCCTAATTAAACCTTATAACAAAAATTAACAAAATTCAAAAATGAAGTAGGCAAAATAGATTCTAGAAACACAAAGAATAAGGTTCAGAGATCATGCACACATAAATTGAGGGCTAACTAGACTAGGGCACTCGCTCATTAGTCCTGCAACTTTTCGTCCATGAAAATCTTCCACACCAGCTATACGGTGACCCCGAAGAGCTTCCAAATCTCAAAAATTTTCCCTAGTTGGACTACGGTGCCCACTCATTAGTCCTAAAAGTGTCGAGATCCAAAATTCTAAAATTCAATGACAACTATATTCATGATATCTATCTTCCTGTTGCTCCTTTTTGTCGTATCCTTTAAAACATGATCTGCACCTACAAAATGAGGAGAAAGATGCTGTGGCTATAATGGATCTTGCCTTAGTCAAGGCCCATTTTCAGTATTCCTACCTCAAGAATAGCCAGAGATAAAGATTTGCAGAAGTGTGTGTAAACCTAACAAAGTGTATGCAGAAATATCAAACCCTAGATGTATCAATCAAGGGAAGATAAATAACTTTCTTCAATTCAATAAACACATACAACTTCACCTCAAGGAGATGAAAACAAATGAAGACTTGTATGAACAAGAAGGCGAATCGGCAATGTTTATGAAGGTTCTCTAAGCTCGATGTTGGAGGCTTCAACCCTTCTCCCGATCATGCAAAAGGTGTACAAACCCTAGCAAGAGAAAGATAGTCTCAAGATCTTGATTCCTAATTTCCATCCATTGTCTCCATGATAGCAAAATCAAATCACTTTCAAGAGTTTCAACAAATCACTGATCTTCAATGGCAATTTCAGTAGAGTTTTGGCATAAATCTTGCATAAAGGTTGTGTGTGATGAAATGATTTTTAAATGTCTTTTTATATCTAACCTTAGGAAATTGAAATTTTGAAATAACGTCTCAATATCGTGTGAAAACAAAAATTTGAAAACAGAATCCCATGGTGTATGGTGAGAGTTGACACCTCGCTAAGATTCAAATTCCCAAAAATGGGGCAAGACTAGGGCATGAGCACTTGAGTCCATTCTCCCAAATTTCTGATCAGATCTGTATTTAGGGGGTCCTAGGGACCCATAATCCAAATTCTCTTTCTAGGTACCATCAATAGTCATCTAAAAAAATGAACATTTTACAACTAGAGACCAGCCAATCAGGGTTTTAAGAAGGCCAAAAATAAAGAGGTTCAAAGGTCACCAAAGGTGAGGAGATAAACCAAGAGAAATTGTACCATTCCATACAGGAGGATAATTTCTGATGTAACATTTAGCCACACTTTAGTGGCCATACGACACTAAGTGGATATGCAACTAAAAGAGAGTAAATACATCAATCATGAAAAGAATAACCAAAAGGATACTATAGGGGAAGAAAAATTGTTTTCACTAAGAAGGAAGAAGCCCCCAAGTCTACAATCCTGCAAGACCACAAAGTTAGGAATTGCAACCTACAAAAGAACACTTGTCATAAAATCAAAATCAAATCAACTTGCAACCACCGCTAATGAATTAGTACATAAACACTAAGGGGGTTGAGTGATGAGACATGATGAGGGAGGAAATCAAGGGAGATATATGCCCCCCTTGTTTCTGCTTGCTTAGTCCAAAAAGGAGAAACAAGGAGATATCAACATGCCTCAATTTTGAGGGAAACTTGATGAGAAATGTTTTATGAGGGTTGTTTGAAGAAACAACACATAAGCACAACACATTGGGTGAGATAGAGAGCGGAACTAGGATTCCAATGCAACAAACGACACAGAAATCTAAGTTTGACAGCTCAGGATAGAGGCTCAAGAGTGAAATAGATCAATATTGCACCTAGTTAGGGATAGGAATTCTCATCCAATTACTTTATGTAAAGGGAGTTTTTACTTAGCACTTACTCATTCTTGTGTCTTGTCATTGTTTAGAGGAGATAGAGAGAAGGAAAAGAGGAGGACAACCATGCCGAGATGATGCCCGTATCAGCCCCCACGACTAGAGATGGTCTAATCCCAAGTGGCAGAGAGGCATGTCAAGGCCAAGGTAGGGTCCTAATCATATGCTTCTATCATCTTTCTATTTTGTTTTACTTGTTTTTATCATATATCATGCCAAGGGAGGCATCATGGACAGGGGTCCCTAGTAGGGGCGCTCGGGTCCACCTAGGGCGCCAGAGTCTCACTGGGGCACCCTAGTCCCTCAGGGGTGCTAGTATCCCTCTGGGGTGCCCAGGTCTTCTTGGGGTGAGTCCACAGAGGATAAGGGCCCTAGGTATAGGCACTTGTTACTATTTTAGATAGTAGTTTTTGGTTTGATGATGAAATACTGATAATACCACTTGCTTTTTGACCTATAGGATGTCTCGGAGACACGAGAGCACACAAGCAGTCACCTGATAGCACTACTTTAAGAGAGTGCTAGTACCATGTCTAACACAAAGAGAGAGCACTTACAAGTGGTGGGCTTATGGTGGGTGTTTGATATGCTGACAATCAGATTTCATTGCAACATGTTGATGGCATTGATGTAGAGGTGGAATGTAAATACATCCACATTCCACTTGCCTATAGGAGAGATGACTATCACACTGGAGGATGTATACAAGATCCTGCAACTATCTATCTAAGGAGAGACAGTGAGGGTCATGAGACATTGTACAGTGGAGTATACTCGCAAGAGTCAGTTGTATTGTCTGGGTCACATAGTTTCATGGGCAGAGCGAGGACATATTTAGCTTCAACTTCTAGAGCAGGGATGTGGTGACATCCTATTGGTTCAAAGGATCATGATAGTCACTATTATACTAGCTATCACACTAGATGGATGAGGCAGTCACCTTCATGGGGTCTCGTTCACACCATTAGAGCGATGAAGGAGCACCAGACTGTATATGCATGGGGGAGCAGTATGCTTGCGCACCTCTATCATGACTTGGGATGGTATGTCCATTATGAGATACACAATCTAATGATCTACACTTTATTAAAGGTTTGGGCTTTTGAGCATATTAGGTGCAAATGATTGACAAGGTTTCCTATAGAGTCAGCATTCACCCATCCACGTGTTCATGACTATCCACTAGTCAGATGTTGGAGAAATGGTGATCTATTATACTGGAGAGTTGTCTTTGATAGATTGCAGCCTAGCAATATTATCTAGAGACCGTATTGTGGCTATATCTTATGGCCTGTCCAACTAAGATAGTTAGTGAGGATGCAGAAGGATTAGCTGATGGTCGGTTGCCTTGATCACATTGTGGTTTGGTTCTATTTTGATAGGGTGGCATGATAGTTCAGATAGGTACAAGATGTTCCTATAGTGTGTCTGAGCTATGTGCACACTATACACAATGCAGTTAGGGTGAACAATGCCCAACAACTAATAGTAGCAGATATACTTCTTAGTGATGATGATGGTCTTGGGGATGCAACACTAGTATCAAATATAGAGGATGTTGGTTGTACCCAAGCATATTAGACTTAGTGGTATATAGCTCAATCTGCTCCTATCTTTCCTCCCGGTCACCCTACAGGTGATGCTCAACCTTGGGCTGGTCACACTAGTGACACAGGGGTAGAGGATGATGTGTCTTACTTTGTAGGATACTACGATCTCAAGGAGGATGTGGATGATGATGATGATGAGGAGGAGGTTCCATCATAAGAGGTAGCCACTGACAAGGAGACTAACTCAAGATGACGGTCTAGAGCTTGTGGTCCAGTCCCTACAGGTGTTGAGAGACCAAGTTAGAGTGTGAAGGGGGAGTGTAGTAGGTCTGTGTCCCCAGCTATAGATTAGACTACAGAGCTTGTGACACCTTCGGTGATTTAAGAACCATCCTGGCAAGATGGAGATATAGGTTAACTTGGTTTCATTAGTTTGATGATATTTATGTTTCTTATTTATGATGGTTATGCAAAAGTCTAATATATCCATCTTATTTCTATTTTACAGTTGGGACTGACACTTGGCAAGACTTTGTGAGTCATGTCATTATGGACATAGTACCTTTAGATGTATTTGAGTAGTGGGTGCGGGCTGGGTATTCACCATGGCCATCCGCTGGGCAACATGTGGATATATTTATGTCTTTTGTCAAATATAGGACAGCTATAGAGGGCATTCCAGAGTAGTCTACATAGGAGAGAGAGAAGTTACTTCAGAGAGCTGAGCACATCAAGGATGAGCTTCAAGCACAGCGAGAGAAGATGGTAGTGGTACCTACATCGAAGAGAGAGCCAGTCATTAGTGAGTTCTTACTACTTGAGGTCCGTCAGGTGAGAGCTAACAGAGACAGGGCTCAAGCTGAGAGAGACCAGTACCATCAGATGTACCAGGAGGCACACGAGGAGGTGATAGGGCTAAGAGGTGAGATCAAGGGTTACAACCGCGGAGTGTCTCTAGGAGTCATTCATGATCCATAGCAACACATTGTCAAGCCTCTATCACATGCACACCATGAGGGCCTGAGGGTATAGGTGACTGAGGTTCTGCTATATGATATGTATATATTATGCACTATGACATCCCATTTTTTTATGAGGCATAGTCAATTCAGATGTATATTTAAAACAGATGATGGTATATATATGATGTTCACTTTTCTATCTATGTGTAATGCTTTTAATCTATATCACACGTGATTTTTGTACAGTGCAACTAGTGATGACTATTGAAGGCTAATATGGAAATGTAATTAATGCCAATGTGACATACTAACAATTCTTTGTAGAACATATATTAATAGACACAATGATTAAAATTTCACATATTGCGTTGATTTTAATAAAGTACCAAATCTCCAACATCAAATGAACGTTGTATAACATATTCATTAGACAATTGTTGTATGCTTTTTTGATGATCCTTGAGGTGCTCAAGATCATTTATTCATCTTTCATCAAGCATCTCAAGTTCTTACAATCTTTTTTGACATTCGGTATCATCATTAATAATGTCTCTGAAGAAAATTCTCAATGAAGGAATTTCTAACTCTAAGGGCATTATTGCATTTGTGCCATAGACAAGGTTATACAGTGTATTGCTAGTAGCCATACGAATGCTTGTTCTATAGGCCCATAATGTATAGGATAAATGAATGCGCCAATCCTTTTGATGTTTGTTAATAGTTTTTCATAAAATCTGTCCAATAATTTTATTTGAAGCTTCTGCTTGGCCATTTGATTGAGGATAATAAGGTGTAGAGAAGTGATGTTGAATATGATAATTTTTGAGAAATTTCTTCACATCCTTGTTCTAAATGGTGTACCATTGTCAGAAATGAGGGAGGAAGGTATTCCAAATTGAGAAATAATGTTATCTTATATAAACTGACAAATTACGTCAGTAGTCGTGGATCATAAAGGGACAACTTCGACCTACTTTGTGAAGTAATTAGTGCTAGTAATGATGAATGTATGCCCTTGAGAGGAGGGTGGAGAGATTTTACGAATTAGGTCCAAGCCCCAAATAGAAAATGGCCAAGGTGAAACTTAGGCATGAAGTTCTTGAGCGGGAGCTCAGATTAGGTGCTTATGTTGTTGACATTGCAAGCATTTCTTGACATAAGCAAAGGAATCTTGTCCCATGTGTTGCCAATAATAACCCATTCGTAACAATTTTTGTATCAAGGATTTTCCCCCAAAATGTCCTCCACAGGCACCAGAGTGAGCTTCCCCTAAAGCTGTCAAGATTTCTAAATTACTTAAACATCAGAGTAAAACTCCATTATAGCTTCATCTATATAACACATTCAACACAATAATGTATCGTGCTGCTAGTTTACATAGACGGATTTAGGCATTCTTAGATGTTGAACTAGGAATGGTTCCATCACACAAATAATTGAATATATAGGAGAACCATTCATCAATATATGTATTATCACTTCATTCTAAATTTGCAACTATAAGATCTTGAATTGTCAGTGTTTTAAGATTATGGATAATGAAAGAAAATTC
Organism: Cunninghamia lanceolata; assembly: GCA_027924645.1. Lineage (NCBI taxonomy): Eukaryota > Viridiplantae > Streptophyta > Pinopsida > Cupressales > Cupressaceae > Cunninghamia > Cunninghamia lanceolata. The sequence continues at coordinate 136,149 of BSBN01001670.1, read as the reverse complement.
CTCAAGAGAATCATCAGGGGATATAAGGGAAGTTGCACTTTCCATTGCATCCGCATGTCAATTATCTTTCCTAGGAATAATATTTATTGAAAATGATGTGAATTGTTTTAAGAGAGATAGTGCAAACTCACGATATTGAGATAATTTGTCATTCTTGGTTTGATATGATCCAGTTAGTTGTCATACAATAAGATGTGAGTCACTATATATTGTAATATTTTTGATATTAAGAGCCAAGGCAGCATGAAGTCCTACAATGAGAGCTTCATACTCGGCAATGTTGTTTGTGCATGAGAAATCTAGGTGGTAAGATATAGGAATCAACTTACCTACAGGGGGTATTAATATAACACTAGCACCAGAAGTAGTTTGACATCTTGATCCATCGAAGTGCAATTCCCATTTATCATCCTCAGTAATTGCTAAAATTTGGTCATCGAGAAATATGTCCTAATGTTGTGTAGTAAAAGGTGAAGGACCTTCAACTAACTAATCAATAAATGCTTACCCTTTAATTGGTTTCTGAGAAATGAACTTAAGATCGAATTTAGTTAAAAACATAACCCATTTAGCAACATGACCCGACAAGTCTATTTTTGCAAAAAAGGTGTTTCAAAGGGTCAAATTTTATCATCACATGTATTTTAGCATTCAAAAGATAATCTCAAAGCTTCTGTGTTGCAAACACTAAAGCTAGGCAATGCTTCTTGATAACAATCTATCACACTTCATAATCGAGCATAGTTTGGCTGATATAATAGATACCGCATTCTTTGCCTTCAGCATTATGTTGCACTAACAAGACTGCCAGGGCATTATTAGATGTTGAGATAGACAATAGGAAAGGTTTGTCAGGTATAGCAGGTTGTAAAATAGAAGGATTAGTTAAATAAGCTATTGATGGTGGTTTTAGCACACAACAATGTAGGTGTGATTGCTGATTTCACACCTCTCTTGAAAAGTATCTTACCCTAAGTAAGACGACTCCAAGGATAATACAGCTAGGTCTTAGCTTGCTTGGAATCTCTCAATGGTTACATTCTAGCTGTACCTACAAAGGGGTCTTACATGCAATCTGCAAATCTTTAGGTTTGGGATAGCAAATACACATAAACCCTATTATGATTTTCAGCTGATAAACCAAGATAAAGTGCTGTGGAAACTTCTAGTCTAAAAACTAATCAATGGGTTTAAAGAAAATGCAAAAGGTTTAGGGTTTTAGAAGGATCCTAAGTGACATTCATGATGCAAGGGTTATCTTCAGTAGACAAATATTCCCAAACTTTAAACCAGTTTTTTGAACTACCAAACTGAAATGGGTGTTATAGTACTGCAGAAAACGGTGCTATCTTCAATGGAAGTTGAAAGATTTTCAGACGACATTCATTTGTTAAATACCCAAAAAATGGCGCAACTTAACTCATAAAATGCATTTGAACTTCAGCACAAATAATAAGCCCAGACTAACTTTACACAACTATTTACCATCAACAAACAACTAAAAGTATGGACTTGGAACATTCATCAAATAATGCAGCAAACCATTAATATCATAAAAGCACAACTAATCTAATTATGGGAGAGCAAGAAGCAAACCATGAAAACCACAATGAATCAACACAAGATACAAATTCTTAGAAATACCGCAGAAACTTGCTTTGTATTAATTCAAATGGCACAAAGTCAACAATTTGGCATCAAAATCTCTCTTACAAAAAGTGGAAATGGTAGCCCTTTATATAGAAAGCAGCATACCCTAGCTCTCAAATGAACGGTGGAGATTAACTCAACACCGACGGTCCAGATTACATGGAATTTAATGAGATACATTAGTTTGTTACATTTTCGGATTTGCCTTTGTCTAGTAGGAAAATGACAAAATACAGGTTGCAAATACATTGAATCTAGACAAAATGGATACCCATTTGGTTATACATGATGAAAAGTCAATTTTCAAGGCCTAATAAAGCCAAAATAGAGTCACATGACACTTGAAAACTTGAGCTGATGTGGATCCACGGGATTCCAAGTGCTGACTGGATCAAAAAGGAGTATTTGGCACTTTATTAGTGAAGATATATCCAATTGGATGCTTGCTGGACTGATTATTGATGACTGGCCTGCTGGGACCGCTGTATGCATATCTTGGTGATCCGATCCAAGGTCATTTGAGTGGCATTTTGGGGAAAATATCAAAAATATAATTTTTGGTATTTTCTACATCGTAGTAAATTGCATTTTTGGAGGCCTTCAGAGTGGAATGGGGGCTCGAAACCTATCGGTAGCTTGGTGTTAATCCTAAGTAGCCGATAGTTCAAACTAGACGGCTGGTTTATCTTTTCAATGAGTCCAAGAAGTTTAAATTCTGATAAAATAGCTAGGAGTTATGAGCCCCGGACTGGATCACTAAGACATTGGACTGGATCTGCAGGAACAACAATGATTTGGCATGATATTCTATGTCTTTTAGCTCCTGAGACTCATCTTTATCATCTTGGACATTATACTGAATTCCTTTCGCATGTGCAACAGCAATTTGGTTAATAGAATGTCAATTCTGCATCTCTGGATCAGTACTACATATCTGCATGTACATCCTTCCAGGATGGCTCCAGTTGGCTCCTTTGTGCTCTCCAAGACCTACAATTCACAATGCAAAGCATCAATTTCATCTTAACAAGTCATTTTTCTTCAATTTGGATCAAAACATGTCCATTTGCAGTCACGAATCAGTCAAAAACAACTCATTGTCAATGTTGCCTTCTTATAGACAACTTCATAAATCTAGTGATTTTTGCATGATTTTCTGCATTTTTCATCATTTTTGAGTACTTATTTGGCCAATATATTGATCTAGGAAGTTTTTTTAGTCATTAGGATCCATTTGCAGACTTTAATTTCATGTTTTTCTAGCATTTTTTGCAAAAAGTGAGATTTTTGGGGTTGTCTGACCTTTCATATGCAGTAGCATTAATTGTCGTAAAACATGCCAAAAATCCACACAAACTTGATAAAATGTTCATCATGATATAACAAATAGATATGCAATTCAAACCCATCAAGAAAATCCCATTTACACCTTAAAAAACCCAATTTTTGGCCCAAAATACCAAAAAATGCTGATTTGGGGTTGTTCGACCTCAACGGGGATTTTAGGTTCATCAGACCTTTGAGCAGATTTTGGGGTTGTCTGACCTTAGTGTGAATTTTGGGTTTGTCCAACCTTAGCACAGATTTTGGGTTCACCCAACCTTTGATGGCTTGCAAGTCGGTCGGAGGTCATTTTAGCGCAAGTTAGTTGACCATGATTTTAGCGCTAGCTTTGATAGATGCCACCGGCGGGGATTTTGGTCCCAATCGACTTAATAGTGGTTTGAAGGAAGTCAGTCGGAGGTCATTTTAGTGCAAGTCGGTTGACCATGATTTTTACGCAGAAGTCCGCGAGCAAGGTTTTTAGTGCCGAAAGTCGGTAGCGACTATTTTTAGAGCAAAGTCAGTTGATTCAATATTTAGCGCTAAGGTCGGTAGAGGCTGTTTTTAGCACTTTTTGCAGTTGGGGTCAATTTTAGCGCTAGATTTCAAATTTAAATATTTTTAAATATACTTTCAAGATGTGTTGGTGATTGTTTTGATGCAATCATAACAATAAGTTAAAATTGACATATAATGAACTGAAACTATACTTGAAAGATAAGAAGGAATCATTTAAGATTCAACTAATCCCAAGTCTACAATGGTTCGGTTGGTCAAGTTCAGTTGGTCAATGTGAAGCTGTAATGTTCAAGGGGCCTTACGTAGTTTAGAGTTTCTTTGTGGTTTATTGGACTAAGATTATGCAAAAGATCATGAGATATGTCAATGCTTTTCATTCCTTTGCATAAAAGTGTTAATGTGCTGCAAGTTTTAGATGGTTTTCTTGAATTATTGCAGCTTTCTCCTTCATATATTTATGAAAAACTGTCTACCTTTAACTTTGTTATACATGCTTCTTCAAATTTGAGACAATTTCCTTTAGATTTCTATGTTTTCAGCTAAATATTTCAGATGGGTTGGGAAAAGTTAGAAAGATCTAATATATACCTCATTTACTCTACCAAAGGATCTAATTGTTTTGTTATGCACTATGTGAATCCTACAGTAATTTGATCAAATCCACAGTAAAAACCTTAAATGCAAGTTCTGAGCATTTTCACAAACATACATTTAAAATTGCAAGCTCTCAAAGATAATATTTCAAAACACAAAGAAGAGCAAGAGAACACTCAGAAGATAGATGCAGAACTCCAGATTCTATTGTATTAGAAACAAATAGTCATACATGATTTATAATGTAGGAATGACTCTTAGTTTCATTGATCAAACTACAAAGAACTTACAAGCTTTACAGATACAGTAAGGAAGCCAGACATTCCATGCGCACCTTACTGCAGACAACAGGCGACCTCCTCTAAACTAAACTATGCCCAGAAAGACTCTACAATTCTGGCAAAATACTAAAAATCCCTGTGTAAAATATTACAGTGTAGAGAGGCACAATATAAAGACTTTTCGATTGTCCTCACTACAGCAAAAAAAACTAACTAAACCCCTAGTTCAAACCCTTGGTTACAGCAATAAATATAGGTGAACCAGTTCTTCAAAAATATCTCTGAGCAGTGTCAAATCTGGGTGAAATATTGCCCCTTCTGAGAAGCTTTGGCAGCTCAGCAATAACTTCTGTTTGTCTGTTGTAGTAATACCTTTAGCTGCAACTTTGTCCTTCATTTGGTCGGCCTTGACTTCTTCGCACTTCATCTTTACTTCTTGCTCCTGAGATCAGATTTTCTTCTACCATGAGGTCACTGTGTTGAATTTCCAGCTGCTTCCTCAACTGCAAGCCTATAAGACAAGACAAGCAATAAGTATCACATTTATCAAATAAATAACAGGAAACTCAAAATATCTGTTTAAATCAAGGTGACTACAAAAATGTGGAAATTTGGCTCAAAAACACTCAAAAATGTGTTCAAAATGAATACAGATTGCCCAAAACCAAATGGGTCAACCATCGCTAACCAGAAAAATGCCACGGGCACCAAAAATGTGTTTTAAAATTCCCACCGCTTCATCCATTCCCGCCCATCGGCGTGATAATCGCCATCGAAGGGTCCAAAAAACACTTGGGCGATGTTCATTATTTGACTGATGGCCCCTTGCGCTTTATTTCCTCTTCATCGGTGAGAGATTCGCCATCGGCAAACTCCATATTCTTTCCACCGACGCCCCTTTGCTTTGTTCCATCGGTGAGAGATTCGCCATTGGCGAACTCTAAATCTTCTTCGCCGATCACAATACCTTGGTCGATGCTCTTATTTCCCTCTATCGACGCAAGTGTTACTAATATAGCCTTATCGGCTTGCATTTTCTTCTTATCAGGGAGAGATTATACTATCGGCGGGCTCATTATTTCCTCCACCGATGTCTTACCTTATACCAATGCTCTTTCATTGCTCTCCATTGGCATGAGATCGCCCATCGGCAACTCACAAACTCCTCCTTCCGATGGCATTTGCTTTGTTTCATCGGCGAGAGATTCCACTGTCGGCGAGCTCCTTATTTCCTCTGCCGATGCCTCTACCTCGGCCGATGACCTCCACATCCTTACCTTTCCTTGTATCGGCCCAACCTTGCCCATCAGCAAAGGATTTTTGACCACCGCCGATTGCATACGCTACGCCGATATCGGCGAGAGTTTCACTGATATCCATCTTCGCATCCTTCGCATTTCGGCTAAGTCCTCCCTCATCTATCTGCGTGACCAACGATATCGGTGAAGCTACTTAAAACTTTCACCGATATCTGTTCTCTAGCCGATACCTCTTGTTTCCTTCGATCGGCGTAAGTCTCGCCGACACCGTTCTTGTTATGTTCCATTGGTGTGAGACGGCCCATCAGCGCCTCATAAATTCTTCCTCCCGATGGCATTTACCTTGGCCGATGCCCCTTTATTGCTTCGTTATTTCTTCCATCGGTAAGGGCCAAAACATAACGGCGGACGTTAATAGTTATACCGATGGTAAAAGGCCATCAGGGAGATCACAGTCTTCGGCGAGAGAAAACCAAACTCTGCCGATTGAAAATGTTATGCCGATGTCATTCGTTTTATATCTGGCCAAGTCCCTTTTATTTATCCGCGTGACTTCACCCATTGGCGAAAGTTAAAAACAATACTCTGATAGTTAATGTTATGTCGATGGCATACCATCGGCAACTGTCTCGCTAAGGCCTACTCCATCCATTGAACCATTGAACCAAAAAGAGGTTCAATACGGTGGTTCAATCGTGTGGTTCAATGATATATCCTTTATGCAGAGCAACCGTATTGACATGATTTTGTTAGAAGAGAGAAAAACAAGACTTTGAACCCCGAACTTTGAACTAATGAACTATCGAACCATTGAACCCAGCCATAAGGTTCAAGCGAAAGGTTTAAAGCGCAGGTTCGAACCTGTAAAAACACTTCCAACGAATGAGTAATGGCGATTAAAGTGAATCAATGTATTTTTTGCAAAACAATCAAATGCAACATACGGAGTGGAACCCAGACAAAATTGCCCATGACCCGGAACCACTAAGTACGAATTTTTTTGAAATTTAAAATGAATGCCAACAAGAAAAAAGGCAAACAACAGACTGTTTATCATGCAAAACCTGATAGTACATTTTACCTAAATGATCATAACTTGCAAAATATGATGAATTTTAAGATGGTTCAAAAAGCAATCCTGGCTCATTTTTCACAAGGAATCCAACCATATCATGCAATGGTACTAAAAAATGCAAATTTTCTATAATTTTTAACAAGGTTTGCAAATTTGACTCTCTTTTCCCCTTTACCACCAGACAGAACAAACACAAGTAGAAGCACAAAAGCAAAGCAACAGCAGGGGTCCTCATTTTGCTGAGGAGCAAAATGGGGCGTGTTGTGAACATCACAACAACTAGAAACCAAACAAAACAACTAAATTTAGAGTGTTCAAGAAAACTAGATGAAATGAACTCATAACTTCCAACTATCCCTCCTGCAAATTGCTATTCAGCTTTAGACTTAAGGTATTCAATAAGGGTGCATGAATTTCCATTTTCAGTTTAATTGTGTGCACATGATTAATTATCCTCATCTTGAAGATCGGTTGAACAAACCAGTGACTGACATTAGCCTATGTAGGTGAGGATATTCCCTCATAGCCGACTGGATAGAGCCTTGCTACCAGTGAGCGTCCATAGCCCCAGCAAGTTTATCGTTACAATTCTCCTAAGTAGAGCCCCACTGCCAGCGAGCGTCTATAGCCTTGATAGAGTTACTTAGATGGCTTAATCTAGATTTTCAGTATAATCTGTTTTATTTATTTATTTTTTTTTTATTTTCTAATTTTTTGATTTTGAAAGATTTCACAAGATATAGCAATTTGTAAATTCATGATGCAAGGAGTGGACACTTGCTAAAATTAAGCTGAGAATTGTAATGGTAGCAAGGGCAACCTCTGATTTTTCACCTAATATCTACACTGGTAGGTTCAACAAACCCAAGGATTTTAGGCGTGTCATCATGAGAAACTTGCTTTGAATTCTCAATCACATTTATTGAATACAAAACTTCAGAAGATAAATAACTCTCTACACTCATGACAGTAACAAGTTATGCGTAAATTGCAAATGATTAACTTGAATATCCTAAATTTTATACTGTTTTGAATGGTTGCTAGTTTTGCTCCTTAATACTCTAAAGTAAAACAAAGATCCCTGCTGAGGAGACAAAAAAAACCAACCAGACAAACAGGCTGTACAAAAAGTAAAAAAGTAAAAAAAACTGTACAAACAAAAACAAAACAAACAAAAAGAAACAGAAAATAGAAACAAACAGAAGACAAACTGTACAAACAGCCAACCAAAAAAAGAAAACAGCAAAAGAAGAACTGTACATTACTTTACAGCACTTTACACTAAAATGGACTGCCCATGACCTCAAGCCTGGAAGTAGTGTTTCAAATGCTGGCCATTAACTGGTAATGGCACATCTTCTCCAATCAAGGTCTTATGTCTGAATGTGTTATCTCCTATTATTTCTGAGACTTGTAATGGACCGAGCCATAATTTATCAAATTTTCCATGGCTTCCTTTCTTTTCATGTGCTTTGTCCCAGCACAACACTAAGTCTGATATCCCAAATGTTTTGACTTTTGCCCTTTTATCAAACCACCTCTTAACAATCGCTTGGTGCTTGGCAAACTTCTCGATGGCTTAACCTCTTTTCTCATCTAGTTGTAGCATTTGCACTATTCTGGCTTCCCTATGGTTATCAAAGCCTAGATACTCATTAGCAAACTTCCAGGTTGGTATTCTCAGATTTATTGGAAGTATGGGATCAGTCCCATAAACTAAATGATAAGGTGTGCTACCTAAGGCTGTTTTAAACTTGGTCCTATCTACCCATAATGCATATCTTAACAAGGTATTCCACTCTCGAGGACTCTTTGCAATTAACTTCTTGATTATATCTAATAAAATTTTATTCGTTGATTCAACCAGTCCATTACCTTGAGGGTAATAATTTGAAGAAAACCTTAAAATGATCTCGTATTCAAATGCCCATTTAGAAAACTTTAAAGAAGAGAAAGTAGGGCCATTATCACATACTAATGAATAGGGAGTTCCAAACCTGGTGATGATGTTTTCTTCAAGAAACTTGATAACTACCTCAGTCGTGGAAAATTTGCAGCAGGTGGCCTCAATCCACCTTGTACAATAATCTGTTACCGTCAGTATAAATTTGTGTCCTACAGAAGATGGGGGATTGATGACTCCAATAAAATCCAAGCCCCACTATGCAAACGGTCTGGATTCAATCACAGGTTGTAGTGGATTGGCCTGATTTCTCCCTTTGTCTGTTGCAGTCTGATAGATTGGCAACTTTTGATGTGACTCTTAGTGTCTTTGAACATCGTGGGGCAGTAATAGCCTACCCTCAGTATTTTGTGTGTTGTGGCTAGATGGGAACCATGGCCGGTTCTGTACTTGTCATGTAGTTTTGTCAACACTTTATCAGCTTCAGCTCTGTTTATGCATCTCAGATAAATTCCATCATGGTTCTTCCTGAATAGAAGACCTCCTTGCACCATATAATTTTGTGCCTTAATCTTCAAAGCTCTCCTCTGATAAGCTTTCATCCTATTTGGGTACTTTCCAGCTATCAAGAAGGTGTTTAAATCATCATACCAGCCTGATGTGCTCTGGGAATTCAATATGTATTGCTGTTTTATTAGATCAGGATCTGTATTTGCTATCATCTGCACCAATGCCTGCCCTCTGACCAGCTTCATAGGTATGATTTCTATGTCAAATTCTTGCAGCGTGGTGATCCACTTGGCTCTTTTTTCTCCAGGCTCGTTCTACATCAGCAACATCTTTACTGCTGCGTCTGGCACTATGGCTTTGACCTGGCTGCGCAAAATGTAGTGTCTAAATTTTTTAACAGCCTTTACTAATGCAAATGCCTACCTCTCGGTGTCTAGATACCTCAGCTGTGCATCCTTCAGAGGTGCGCTCATAAATGCTATGGGCCTCTCTTCATTGTTTTCACCTTTCTGTGTCAAGGCAGCCGCGACTGAATGAGAAGATGCAAAGGAGTAGATGTAAAACAGGCTTGTGTAGTCTGGACTTGCCAACACAGGGGCATCAGAAATTGCCTCCTTAATATCTTCAAACGTGGCTCTGGCCACTGGCGTCCATTCCATCTATGTATCTTTCTTCAACATGGCATTTAACGGCTGCACGATCTCTACAAAACCTGTTATAAACTTCCGAACAAAGTTAATTTTGCCAAAAAATGATTTCAACTCTTTCCTACTGTTTGGTATTTGTAAACTTTTTATGGATTCTATTCTATCCGGATCAATTGAAATTCCACCTTCAGAAATGACATGGCCTAATAATTTACCTTCAGTTACGCCACATATACATTTCTTAGGATTAAGGGAAATCCCATACCTTTCACATCGCTTGAGTACTTTCCTGAGGTCTTCAATGTGAGTGGATGCATCCTTGGAATACACAGTTAAATCATCCATATACACAACAATGCACTTACCTGATAATCCACGGAATGCAATGTCCATGGCCCTCTGAAAAGTGGCACCTGCATTGATCAGACCAAACGGCATTCTTCTATATGCATAATTTCCCCACTTACAAGTGAAAGTGGTTTTTAATCTATCTTCTCTATCAATTAAGACCTGGTTATAACCTGAAAAACCATCTAAAAAAGACATCATCCTTGTGCCATTTACTGCTTGCAACACTTCATCTATTGGGGGCAGAGGATAATTATCCTTTTCAGATGCCTTGTTTAAATTTCTAAAGTCTACACATAACCTGATGTCTCCGTTTTTCTTCCTTACTGGTACTAAGTTAGCTACCCAAACAGAATGTCTGACTGGAAAAATTATTCCAGCAGACAGCAATTTTTTAACTTCCTCAAAGATTAGAGGCTCTAGAATGGCATTCACAGGCCTCTATTTCTGCCTAAATGGTTTGACTTCTTTTCTCAAAGGTATTATGTGAGTTCTAATGGACTCATCAAATGTTTTCAAGTCTTCATAAGTCCATGCTATGACGTGTTTATATTCTTTCAGAATGTCTAAAACCTCCTTTCTAATTTTCTCAGAGCAAACTTTCCCAATTAGTACATTTTGTGGACTTTGCTCAGTCCCTAAGTTATGTAAATCAGACTTACCCCCTTCTGTTTTGGGCAAGTCCTTTTGTCTTATTACTCCATCGAAATCAAAGATATGTTCTAATTCAATTACTCCTTTTGGTAAGAAGTTGCTCTTTAAGTTGATTATATCCTCTTTGTCCCATGTTACTTCAGGCCTTTCTTGTTCATCAATGATTTGAGCCTCAAATGCCTCATTACAAGTCAGAAAATCAATAATTTGCTGATCCCCTCCAAATACCTGAAAGTGTGTAACGTTGTTTGGTATACTGGGCATGTTAACTAGCTCAACAACAAATTGCCTCAATCCTGATAGTGCCAATGGTTCTAATGTACTAGAAGCAACTGCTAGTGCATCTGGCCTGTGATTCAGCTCTCTGGGGATGTGTTATATGTTAAAAGCATCAAACGAATCTATTAAACCCCATACTCTATGTTTGTAACTAATCATTTTCTTGTAATTGCAGGCATATAGTTTCCTCACTTGTCTGACTACTAATTCAGAGTCCGAAAATACTCTGATGGTTTTCACCCTTTTCTTGATGGCCATGACAAGTCCTAAAATTAGGGCCTCATATTCAGCAATATTGTTAGTGCAGGAAAATTGTAATCTATATGCTGCCAGATGTGATTTACCTTGGGCATTTATGAGTTCAACACCTGCACCTGCACCCTGTTTTGATTTAGACCGATCACATTTTAACGTTCACATGCCATCTTTACTTTTCTAACCTTTTATCTTAGCATGCATTGCCTCTTTTATTGCTTGTGGGGTGTTGTCCTGTTTATACATGGGTTTTTAGTTTGCAACTCAGAAAGACAACTACCCTTGTCTTTTATTTCTTCTCTTAAATCTGGAATCAAGGCATCTATATTATCCTGAACATATTTCTGTGTTGGATCAGGATTCTCATTTTCCTCTTGTAATTCTACCCCCCTTATGCATTTTTTGTATTCGTATTCAATGATGTCTTTGCACATTTCACAACTCTCCTCAGAATGTTGCCTATCATGGACTCTACACCTGTTTTTGTACAATTTACATTGGACCGGCAGATTGTGCTTAACGCATTCTTCCACCTCTTGTCTGATGGCATGACCAAATTTGTCTATTGCATTGTTTTCTTCATCTGAGGAATTTTCATCAGACTCAATGAATAATGCTGTCCTATTGCTGACACATTTCTTTCTACTGTTTAATATCATGATCTCTTCAATTTGTACCCCATTGTTGGTAATTCTATAGACACCCGGTTCAACAGTAGCATATAATATTTCATTAGTTCGATTATACTTTGTTATCATATGTTTCATTCTAGGCTCTGCCTCTATTTTGATCTAGTTTGGGATGCCTCTCCAAGGTAACCACATGTGTGAAAAGTCAGTGGTCATATATCCATTTAATGTCTTGGACCAATCCCTACTTAGCAACATTCCATAATTTACGGGTATATCCACTACTTGAATATCAATGATTTGGCTTACCCTAGGGTCTGAAGCTAATTGCATTTGAATGTTCATGAGCTCTCCTATCACGCTAACCTCAGTCTTATCTAATTGTGTGACAACCTTGGCAGATTTGGTGGGAGTCAGCCTGAGAGTTTTACATATTCCTAAGGGCATTATGTTGGCTGAAGCACCAGAATCTACCATGCAATTGTGTATATTCTTCCCACACAATCTAACAGTAAGCAAGAAAGGGGGAGTATCCCTCTTATCCGCATGTATTACTACATTTGTATTGGAAGGCTGCTCAACTTTCTTATTCTTCTCTTTAGGTGGTGAATCTCTATTAGGAACAGTTATATCAGCAGACATCTCGCTCATCATGGATGCATCCAGGGATTTTATAAAAGCATTTCTGATCCCTGGGATCTTCAATAATTCATTTAGAGGTATACTAACCTTAATTTTCTTTATTTCCTCTGACAAGTAATTCATTAATCTTGTTGTCTCTATTGCTTCAGTTTTACTTGTTTGATCCTTTTGTATTGTTGTTCCATTATCTATGTGGTGATTAGCTTTAAGTGTGGCAGGATTGTTGCTAGCATTCTGATCTGGGGGTGTATTGATGTTATTCGGAGGAACGGAAGTGGTAAAAGGCCCTCCTAGCCTAGGGTTGTTCCTCAAATTGTAAGTGTGGCTTTTATTTGTCTATTGAAAGCCCTGCACCTCCTCTGTTTCATTTAATATCTCATTTTCAAATTCAAAGGGAAACTGAAAAGCATTTAACACAAAGGCTGATTCAGGATAAAGATTCTCACAACAGTATGGTTCATCTTCCAGCAATTCATCCTCTTTCTCTTCTGCAGTTGCAAAGGTAAACGTTTCTAAGACTAATGCTGTGTCATATCTTGAGGGTACTACCTCATTACCCTTGGGAATGAGAAATTCGGAGGTAGGAGGTTGCACATCTATGTTGAAAATGCTGGCTGCTAGGTGGAATTGCGGACAGTCGTGCTTAGCATGGGCATTGGTATTGTGAAATCTGCACCAATTTTTGGGTGCTATACTGGCCATTTGTATGCCAGCTGTCTGTTTTGCATCATGATTATCTATATACTCAAAAGGAGAAGCTAGAGTACCGTTGTTGGGCCCAGTGTTCCATGTCTTGGGTGGCCTAGGTTGATTCTGATTTCTGTTATTATTGCCCCAGGTCCTATTATCTGTCACTGGCTCCCTATTTTGCATCGGTTGCCCCTGGCTGGGGCCTTGATTCTGATTATAGTTTTGGTTCTGATTGTTCTGTTGATTTTGATTGAAACTATAATTCTAATTTTGGCCTTGGTTGTGATTTTGATGTTGATTGTAGTTTTGGTTGCCTCTTCCATAGAGGTTCTCATTTCTTAGTTGTGTCACTTCAGTGGTTAATCTTTTTAGATGTGCAGTGATCTCTTTGATTTCTTCCCTATCCTCTTGTGCTTTTGCCACAGTTGTATCCCTAGGAGGTTGGAACAAAGGCTGACCATTATTTTGACTGTTGTTGGAAGTGCTAGCTGTGTAAGGAGTTATAGCTTGAATTGGGGTAGGACTATACACAGGTGTGTAAGAAGGAACCAGATTTAATAGTGGAGTGTGTTGCATAGAGGTTCCATTCCATGGTTGTGTCTAATTCTGCACCCCGAAACTTCCTCCATTAACAAATGGGTTATAAGTTGTATGTCTCATCTCTTGGTTTACTGAGGCTGCCTCTTTATAGGCTTTGGATATTGAATCTATGTCAGGTTTTCTTTTGACAAACATGGCAGTTAAAGGATCCAAGGCAGCATAGTACATAGCCAACAAGGGATCATCATCTATGGTATAAGGGGCTACTAGCCTAGAATAGGCCTTTTGAAATCTGTCGTTGAAATTATCAATCAGCTCTCCCTCTCCTCGTTTTATAGCAGCTAATTTATGATACAAAGCACAAGGGTCAATGGGTCCCCTAAATCTTGACAGAAATGCTTCTTCCATAAGTGGCTAGGAAGAAATGTAACTGTTGGGTAAGTTTACATACCAGCTAGAGGCTTGCTCATTAAAAGTGTAGGGAAACAATCTACACACCACATCCTTGTGCTCTAACCTAGCTCTAAAACATGCTTCCTTGAATATTCTAATATGATCTTCTGGGTCCTGATGCAACTGGTATTTGAGACATATCTTTTCTAGATTTTTAGGCATCTCATGATAATCATTGAAGAGTATGGGAGAATTGACATCGAAATAAGCCATTACAGGTGTTTGAGCTTGACCTGAACTTGTAGGAATACCTGGATTGATTGGTGGATTAAGATTTACAGGAGGATTGAGACGTCCAGGAGTGCCTGAACCAAGATTTAAAGATCTGAACAGTGATCTATTAGGACTCACAATACTACGGATGTTAAAAGGTGACCCAGGAGGTGTTCTAGATGAACTTCCTACTTGCGAAATATTTGGATTCCAAATTAAAGGGTTCCTACCTCGCCTAATATCAGGTAGTTGCACAAATATATCCCCTGAATTGGATCTAGACCTAGTCACTCTATTACTGTTATTAGCTAGTTTGGAATAAACTCTAACTCAGGGAGGTCCTCCTTCTAGCGCCAGAAAATTGTTGGTGATTGTTTTGATGCAATCATAACAATAAGTTAAAATTCACATATAATAAACTGAAACTATACTTGAAAGATAAGAAGGAATCATTTAAGATTCAACTAATCCCAGGTCTACAATGGTTCAGTTGGTCAAGTTCAGTTGGTCAATGTGAAGCTGTAATGTTCAAGGGGCCTTACGTAGTTTAGAGTTTCTTTGTGGTTTACTGGACTAAGATTATGCAAAAGATCATGAGATATGTCAACGCTTTTCATTCCTTTGCATAAAAGTGTTACTGTGCTGCAAGTTTTAGATGGTTTTCTTGAATTATTGCAGCTTTCTCCTTCATATATTTATGAAAAACTGTCTACCTTTAACTCTGTTATACATGCTTCTTCAAATTTGAGACAATTTTCTTTAGATTTCTATGTTTTCAGCTAAATATTTCAGATGGGTTGGGAAAAGTTAGAAAGATCTAATCTATACCTCATTTACTCTACCAAAGGATCTAATTGTTCTATTATGCACTATGTGAATCCTACAGTAATTTGATCAAATCCACAGTAAAAACCTTAAATGCAAGTTCTGAGTATTTTCACAAACATACATTTAAAATTGCAAGCTCTCAAAGATAATATTTCAAAACACAAAGAAGAGCAGGAGAACACTCAGAAGATAGATGCAGAACTCTAGATTCTATTGTATTAGAAACAAATAGTCATACATGATTTACAATGTAGGAATGACTCTTAGTTTCATTGATCAAACTACAAAGAACTTACAAGCTTTATAGATACAGTAAGGAAGCCAGACATTCCACGCGCACCTTACTACAGACAACAGGTGACCTCCTCTAAACTAAACTATGCCCAGAAAGACTCTACAATTCTGGAAAAATACTAAAAATCCCTGTGTAAAATATTACAGTGTAGAGAGGCACAATATAAATACTTTCTGATTGTCCTCACTACAGCAAAAAAAACTAACTAAACCTCTGGTTCAAACCCTTGGTTACAGCAATAAATATAGGTGAACCAGTTCTTCAAAAATATCTCTGAGCAGTGTCAAATCTGGGTGAAATATTGCCCCTTCTGAGAAGCTTTGGCAGCTTAGCAATAACTTCTATTTGTCTGTTGTAGTAATACCTTCAGTTGCAATTTTGTCCTTCATTTGGTCGGCCTTGACTTCTTCGCACTTCATCTTTACTTCTTTCTCCTGAGATCAGATTTTCTTCTTCCATGAGGTCACTGTGTTGAATTTCCAGCTGCTTCCTCAACTGCAAGCCTGTAAGACAAGACAAGCAATAAGTATCACATTTATCAAATAAATAGCAGGAAACACAAAATATCGATTTAAATCAGGGTAACTGCAAAAATGTGGAAATCTGGGTCAAAAACCCTCAAAAATGCTTTCAAAATGTATACAGATTGCCCAAAACCAAACGGGTCAACCATCGCTGACCAGAAAAATGCCACGGGCGCTAAAAATGTGTTTTAAAATTCCCACCGCTTCATCCATTCCCACCCATCGGCGTGATAATCGCCATCGACAAGTCCAAAAAATACTTGGGCAATGTTCGTTATTTGGCCAATGGCCTTTCTTGTTATTTCCTCCTTATTTCTTTCCATCAGTGTAAGTCTGTACTATTGGCGAGCCTCAAAATTCCCTCGCCGATCATTCTCTTCCATCGATGCTTCTTCGTTTCTCTCCATCGGTGTGAGGTTTGCCTATTGGCAAGCCCAAAATTTCCTTCACCGATCGCGTTGGCTATGCCGATACCCTTGTATTGGCGAGAGTGTTGATGATGTCATATTGGCCTTCGTTTCCTTCTCATCGGTGGGAGATTCGCCATCGACGAACTCTAAATCTTCCTCGCCGATCCTCATTGTTAGGCTGATGGCCCCTTATGCTTTATTTCCTCTTCATCAGCGAGAGATTCGCCATCGGCGAACTCCATATTCTTTCCACCGACGCCCCTTTGCTTTGTTCCATCAGCGAGAGATTCGCCATCGGCAAACTCTAAATCTTCTTCGCCGATCACAATACCTTGGTCGATGCTCTTATTTCCCTCTATCGGCGCAAGTGTTACCAATATAGCCTTATCGGCTTGCATTTTCTTCTTATCGGGGAGAGATTATACTATCGGCGGGCTCCTTATTTCCTCCGCTGATGTTTTACCTTATACCAATGCTCTTTCATTGCTCTCCATCGGCGTGAGATCGCCCATCGGCAACTCACAAACTCCTCCTTCCGATGGCATTTGCTTTGTTTCATCGGCGAGAGATTCCACTGTCGGCGAGCTCCTTATTTCCTCCGCCGATGCCTCTACCTCGGCCGATGACCTCCACATCCTTACCTTTCCTTGTATCAGCCCAACCTTGCCCATCGGCAAAGGATTTTCGACCACCACCGATTGCATATGCTACGCCAATACCCGATATCGGCGAGAGTTTCGCCGTTACCTGATATCAGCGAGAGTTTCGCCGATATCCATCTTCCCATCCTTCGCATTTCGGCTAAGTCCTCCCTCATCTATCGGCGTGACCAACGATATTGGTGAAGCTACTTAAAACTTTCACCAATATCCGTTCTCTAGCCGATACCTCTTGTTTCCTTCGATCGGCGTAAGTCTCGCCGAAACCATTCTTCTTATGTTCCATTGGTGTGAGACGGCCCATCGGCGCCTCATAAATTCTTCCTCCCGATGGCATTTACCTTGGCTGATGCCCCTTTATCGCTTCGTTATTTCTTCCATCGGCAAGGGCCAAAACATAATGGCCGATGGTAATAGTTATACTGATGGCAAAAGGCCATCGGGGAGATCGCAGTCTTCGGCGAGAGAAAACCAAACTCCGCCGATTCAAAATGTTACGCCGATGTCATTCGTTTTATATCTAGCCAAGTCCCTTTTATTTATCCGCGTGACTTTGCCCATCGGCGAAAGTTAAAAACAATACTCCGATAGTTAATGTTATGCCGATGGCATACCATCAGCGACAGTCTTGCCGAGGCCTACTCCGTCCATTGAACCATTGAACCAAAAAGAGGTTCAATACGGTGGTTCAATCATGTGGTTCAATGATATATCCTTTATGCAGAGCAACCGTATTGACATGATTTTGTTAGAAGAGAGAAAAACAAGACTTTGAACTCTAAACTTTGAACTAATGAACTATCGAACCATTGAACCCAGCCATAAGGTTCAAGCGAAAGGTTCAAAGCGCAAGTTCGAACCTGTAAAAACACTTCCAATGAATGAGTAATGGTGATTAAAGTGAATCAATGTATTTTCTGCAAAACAATCAAATGCAACATACAGAGTGGAACCCAGACAAAATTGCCCACAACCGGAACCACTAAGTACAAATTTTTTCAAAATTTAAAATGAATGCCAACAAGAAAAAACGCAAACAATAGACTGTTTATCATGCAAAACCTAATAGTACATTTTACCTAAATGATCATAACTTGCAAAATATGATGAATTTTAAGATGGTTCAAAAAGCAATCCTAGCTCATTTTTCACAAGGAATCCAACCATATCATGCAATGGTACTAAAAAATGCAAATTTTCTATATTTTTAACAAGGTTTGTAAATTTGACTCTCTTTTCCCCTTTACCACCAGACAGAACAAACACAAGCAGAAGCACAAAAGCAAAGCAACAGCAGGGGTCCTCATTTTGCCGAGGAGCAAAATGGGGCATGTTGTGAACATCACAACAGGATGTTTGAGATAGGTTCCAGATCCATAGGATTTCATATGCAGATTCTAGAATTTTGTGGTTCCATCAGATTTCAGACTTAGCCATATTTCAGGATCTTCAAGCTTTCAGACTTAGCCAAATCAGGGCTTCAGGACCATGCATCGAGGTGAAAGCACATGAACCCCTTAGTGAAATCTAATGGAATTTGACATAGTTTTGCAACTGTAAGATCTAGAAACTAAGAATTTCAACATGACACATCCTGCAAAAGCAATCTCAAGGGCAATATTCAGTGACAGGATTTTTGAGCAAAATGCAATAACACCCAATTCCAATGCAGAAGGCAACAAATGGCTATTTTTTAAGCACAAGACCACTCAAGATACTTCCAAATCAATCATGAAAAACATCAAATGACTCCAAACATGCAAAATACTGAAATTTGAAGCAAATCATGCACTCTAAGCACAAATCCACCTTCTCATCATCATAAGTGACAAACGTTGAGACTTCAAACCAAAGCAAAAGAGGGGGTCTCCATTTGGCAAAATGGGGCATGTGTGCAAGGCACAACATAAGCCTTTAAATCTTTGAAAGCTTTTTGACATTTAGAATTCCATTGAAACTTCAAATCCTTCTTCAATAATTGCGTAAAAGGGTGTGTCCTATCCGCAAATTGTGAAACAAATTGGTGGATAGCATGTATCTTCCCTTGCAAACTTCGAAGTTGGGAGATGTTTTTAGGTATTGGCATATTAACAATTGTGTCAATCTTCTTTGTATCCACTTCAGTTCCATGATTTGAAACAATAAACCCTAATAGTTTTCCACTGTCTACACCAAAAACACACTTACGAGTATTTAATCACATGTTGTATTTCCTTATGCGCTCCAAGATTTGTCAAAGATTCATAGCATGATCTTGGCAATGAATGGACTTCACCAAGATGTCATCAACATAATCTTCTAAAATAATGTGCATGTAATCAAGAAATATAAGGGTCATGGCGCGTTGGTAAGTAGCTCCTGCATTCTTAAGTCCAAAGGGCATGACTACCCAACAAAATGTACCCTAAGGTGTTATAAATGTTGTTTTATACTAATCTTGAGGGTTAATTAAAATTTGATCATATCTTGAAAAAACATCCATGAAAGAGAGTAATTCATGGCCAGCTATAGAATCAACAATCATATCAATGTTGGGAAGTGGAAAATCATCTTTCAAAGATGCAAGATTCAAATCTCAAAAATTTGTACACATTCTTATATGACCATCAGGTTTAGCGATGATGAAAATGTTCAAGATCCAAGGTGAATAGTCAATAGGGCAGATAAAGCCATCTTGTAGAAGCTTTTCTATCTCAGCTTTGACAAGTAATGCAACCTTAGGATTCATCTTACAAATATTTTGTTTAAATGGTGTAACATCTGGTTTCAAGATGATATTATGTGTTATAATCTGAGGATCAATACCAGGCATATCTGAATAGTTCCAAGCAAACAGTTCAGAAAATTCATGTAATAACTTGGTCATTTCTTCTTTCTCTTCTATTTGTAAGCAATCACCAATAGGGATAACTTTTTTAGTATTATCTTTCTCCATGAAAACATCAACAGTCTTTCCATTAAGTAGAGTAGTGTGGTCTAGAAGATTAGGTGATTTTGGTATGTCTTCAAATTCTTCATCAAACTTTAGAGTGGCATTTATCATGCTAGTAGTTTTTCCAAAATATGCACTAATGTTCAAACAATAAGGTAAGCCATGTTTATGATGGTAACAAGGAATATTGGCATAAGTACCTAAGAATTTCATTATCGCTTTGTCTATTGAAAATATATCCAAAGGAATTTCTCCTAGAGGACAACTAGTGTCAATCATCTTAGGAAATATCAAGTTAAGTGTTGATATTGTATTCACATTAAGAGTAGGACGTCTACGGGATTTAGATTCCTTGAAATGATTATATCCAATGCCAATTGAGTAATGTTACGAAGCGGATTCTATAGGGACTTTGATTCCTTGTTGATTAATACCACAACCATTACCTACATAATCACATTTTTTTATAAAGGATCTAAAATCCTTGACCATAAAGAGAAGACATTTCTTTGGAAGAAGGTGGAGCTTCATAAGTTTCATAATCGGTAGTGTAAGTAAAAGTATTATTTGAATTTGTCACCAAAGAATCTTTATTCTTCACATTCAAAGCATGAGAGGACATTGATGCAATATTTGATGTTTCGGGGACAGGGTTATTAACTCTATATTCTCCCATGGAAGAAGATGTAAAATTTAATGAACCCCAATCATCACCAAGAAATGCATTCAATTGTTTGGACTCTTGCACAACATTGTCTGAGGCAAGAGAAGTTTACTAATCAACTTTCAAATTATTTAAAATTTTAGGACAAATGACTTGTTTTTGTGAGTCAATTTGCAAACAATTATCAGGTTCAAGATCAGCATGAATAGTGTGCAACTTATCTTTGCATAAAAATTTAAATGAACGATGTAAAGTAGAAGGAACTACCCCAATGCATGGATCCAAGGTCTACTAAGAATCATGTTGTAAGATAGAGAACAAGGCATGACATGAATCAGGGAAGGCACAATCACAGGTCCTACCTATACCAGAAGAGTTATAGTGCCCATGGATTGTTGTCCAACATTATCAAAGCCAAAGATACTAATTGTTTCCAGTTTAATCAAAGATGTATCAACTTTAATCTTATGCATAAAGTTAAGGTCACAAACATTAAGAGCTGATCCATTATCAATCATAACTCTCTTAACCAGTGTCTTGTTTATTGTAATGAAGATAATTAAAGGATCATACTGATTCTGAACTTCAAGAGATGGAAACTCATGTTGTTGAAACAAAATGTCTATTTTTGTTGCATGCATACAATCTAATAGAGCTGCTACATCATTTGGATTGACAATGGGTGGAACAATCACCTTTTGTAAAGCTTCTTGGAGCATTCCATGGTAACTAGGAGAAGTCTATATAAGCTCCCAAAGAGATATATTAGGAGGAGTAGCACGAAGTTGCTCTACAATATCATAATTTTGACTAATCTTATGTGATAAATGAGGTGCTTGAGGAAGCATAGGTTGAGAAGCTAGTAAAGATATCGGAATGCTTAGTTGTTATTTTTTTTTATTATTATTTCGAGTGTTATATGCATGAGAAACCATATTATGATTAAGTTGTTGTAAATTCTAATGTGCTATTTATTTAGCATAGTTGTAAATGTGATCAAGAGGTCGAGAAGAAGGTGGAAGACCTCTAACAATGAGCACCCGTTTAGAAGATGGCTTAACCACATCTAAACATAAGGTGACCACAATTTTCTAGTTTCCTAGATGGCTTAACAACGGTTTAGAAGTCATAGTGGAATGTACAAATAAACTGAGTGATTTGATAAGAGCTTTCTATGTTTTGCTTCAAAACTTCTGGATTCTTTGTCTCATTTATTAGATGCAAGTATACAAATTTCAATTTATTACAGGTCACAAGCTTGAGCAAGATTATTCATGCCTTTTTGTGAAATACTTATGTGGTGAATCTGATTAATTTGGTTTGTAAGAGCAGGTTTATTGAGAATGTTTGTGAGTTATATTGCAGTTTTAAATCAAAATATTGGTGCATCCCTCCCTTTAGGATAGATTTTGTATTTCACTTTTTTGTTTATTAAATTTTCTTCTTTCACTTTTCTCCATCAAGTCACAGATTTAAAGGGGCTTTTAAAAGGGAGCCGACTCTTCTAGAGGTTCATTCTCAAAATAGACAGACCGACATCTGAGAGCATTCCCATGTTGCATAGGATTTCCACGCTTATAAAGGCTTAGCATTTAAGATGCAATCCTTTATGACAACACTAAACATTAGATCCCTTAAGGATAATTATCCTCTTCCAAGTATGGATCATATTTTGCAAAATGTGGTTGGTTCAAAACTTATTTCTATGATGGATGGATTCTCATGCTACAATCAAGTACTAGTCAAGGAGTCAAAATAGTACAAGACAACATTGTCCACTCCTTGGTGAACATATTTTTATTTGAGAATACCATTTAGGTTGAAGAATGCAGGATCGACACTTCAAAGAGAAATGGATGTGGCCTTTGCAAGCCTCATTGATGAAATCATGGTTGTCTACCAAGATGATCTTATTACATTCTCTAAAGATAGGAATGATCATTGCAAGCATTTGCAAATAATTTTTGACAGATGTTTGGAGTATGGGATCTCTTTGAATCCCAAGAAATACTAATTTGGAGTAGAAGAAGGAAAGATGTTGGGGCATATTATGTCAAGGGATGGGGTTAGAATTGATCCTAAAAGAGTTAAGGCCATTAACCTCATCTCTTAGCCTAAGAAAGTCAAGGGTGTTCAATCCTTCTTTGGGCAGATCAACTTTGTGAGGTGATTTTTCCCCAACTAGAATGAAATTCTATTTTATCTAAAGATGATCTAAAAATCTAAAATTTTACCCACAAACAACTCTCAAGCATGTAACCTCCTTAATTTCACCTAAATCCAACAATCCAAAAGTACTTTGTATGAAGGTTTAATTAAAACACAACACACAACCTAGATTAGATGGGCAATAGCTACACAAATTTCAATAACATCGAGCCATAATCATAAGATTAGACATCATAATCATAGTGAAAACATCAAATCAAAGTTATAAAAGAGGCAACAAATGCAAAACAGGAATGCTTTGCTGTATTGAACTGAAAGGGGTACATCTAACTCTAAAAAATATGAGCCAAGATCAGTTTACAAACTCTCTGCCTGTGCTCAAGAGAGAAGAAACAAACATATCAACTAAGATAAACTAAGTCTTTCCCCCCTATTTATAACTCTAAAAATCTCCCAAAGAAAAAGCTAAGAAATCTTCCTAGAATAGCAAATTTGATCCATTTTCGAGCTCCACTAAAAAGCCAAAAATAAATCTTTCAAATCACCTCCAATCTGTATATGAAAGCTGCCAAAATCTTCCTCAAAGTAGACCTTACCAAAATCTACTTTAAAACAAGCTTTATTTACTCAATAAAAGCTCAGTTTTTTTTTTTTATTGTCCTCATCTGTCTCAAAATAAAGCAAATTCAGAAAAAGATATTTGATTTGCTTTAATAGTTTTAACTACATAAAATGATGAAATATTAAAAGAAATTTATAAAGAAGATTACTTTAATATTTATCTTACAATAGGTCATGCAGCTTTTCCTTCTGATTTGCCTAATCTTATCTCTTTTGATTTTCATTTACAAAATAATAATACAAGGCTTATTTTTGTCCATATCTTCCCAAAAGAAAGCAAACTAAAAAAAGAAAGATATTGTTTGCTTTACTTTGTTTTAACTGCATAAATAATGAATATTTATAAACAATTTATAGGATATTGTTTTAAATATCATTTTACAATAATTTTTTACAGCTTCAAATTTGCAAAAAGAAAGAGGGCCCAACATTGTGAAGATTTCTTGAAAATTACAAACTAAGTAAGTGAGACATTTAAAGGGTTTTTGTACTTTATAATCTTCTCATTTTTATCCAAAAATCTTAAAAACCCAGTTCATATTTTTTCAGATATGATTTAAACATGCAACTGCTATCTTCATTTTATTATGTATTGTGCCTATGATTGTTCCTCAAAAATTGCAAACTGTGTTGGTGAGACATTTAAATGTTTTTTCATATTATTGTCATCTAATCTCTATCCAAAATCTCAAAAACCTAGATCATATTTTTTGAGATATAATTAAAACACATGACAACTGTCTTTATTTTGTAGGGTCTTTATGTGACACTGTTGCTCTTTCAGACTCTTTCCACAATCCTCTTAAGAATTGGGGACAACATGTTGAGCTCAACCCTTGTGGGAGCCCATTCTACTCCATATGCTATGATATGCCATCAGAAAGTTACATGACTTATCCTATACCTACACATGAAACAAATAGATTAAAATAAAACATTGAAATTCCATGATTGTTTCTTTCTCAGCTATTCTTGGATATGGATGATGTTCATTGATCAATGCATTATAAACAAAGTGTTATTCCTCTTCTAATAGGATATAGAGATCTCATAACCAGAGATCTAATATGACCTTCCCACATTTTTGCAAGTTCATGTTGAGATCAGGAGCAGGAATAGAAGATAACTTTGAAGATTGAAAACATTGAAGGCAATGATGACTATGACCTTCTCTTTCTTATCCTGAACAACACTACAATTATCACTGAAACACAATAACTATGCAAATAAATTATAACATAAGAATGTTAACCTTCACTCTAAAACTGAATTTGTTGCATCAGCTCTACCAATTTTGAGTTGTAAGTAAAAAATGGTAATATTTTTGGTGATTTCCGCTATATGCTTGTTTGCTAAGCATCGGATCAATTGCCTTAAGTATCCAGTGGTCATTAAGTCATACTCTGCTCTTCTCAAACTCAGACACACTAAAGTTCAACTCTCCAACTAGTTCAAACAGTAGCAAAAAATTGAAAACAAACTAAACTTAAGCAAACTAATAGGCTCTGACGGCCAGAAAACCTATGTAGCAGCACTTAGGGAAACAAAAATACTAAAAGCAAATGTGCATGAGGACTTATTAATTGCAACTCTACTCTACAATATACAAAGGTAGTACTTATCCTTAGAGGCAATGTTTGAGGTGCATCCCATTAACTGGGATAGACAGTACCTCTCCACTTAACTTAGACAGTTAAAATGCATTATTTTCTTTGCACTCTGTGATTACATAAGGCCCATCCCAAATTGCATCGAATTTGGAATGCTTTCCAGGTCTGCTTCTCAGTTCATTCCATTTGAACACCAGATCACCAAAAATAAAGCTCCTCAGTCTTTCCGTATTATCAAAAGCATTCTTCATTTGAGCTTGATGTATCAAGCTTCTTCAAGGCCTCTTTCCTGACTTCTTATAACTCCATAAGCTAAGCTAGCCTGACTACTAAAGGTTGTTCCTCTAGAAGCTCATGCTCTTTGATGAAATTCAAAGTTGCTAATTCAACTAAAACAAGCAATCTAGCCTCCTTACCATAAGTAATTACATATGGAGAATAACCAGTAGCTCTCTTGGGTGTAATTCTGTGAGCCCAAAGAGCCAACTTAAACTTCTCATGCCATGTTCTTTGGTTGTCTTCAACAATCTTCTTGATGATCCTTATCAGATTTTTGTTGCTAGATTCGTCCTGCCCATTACCCTATGGCTAATAGTTAGAAGAAGCATTCAAAAAGATATTATTTTTGATAGACCAATCTAAAATTCTCAATCCAATGAAAGCTAAACCATTATCTGAGATGATTGAATCTAGTGTACCGAATCTTGATACTAGATCTTGGTAGAAACTTAGAACAACAGATTCATTTGCTTCTTTTAAAGCAACAACCTTGGTCCACTTGGTGAAATAGTCTGTGGCAGTCAAGATCCACTTGTGGCCTGCACTTGAAGGCGAGTTTATTGCTCCTATAAAATCCAGACCCCATTTTGCAAATGGTTGTTCAACTTTAATAGGATGTAGAGGTAAGGCAACAAGCCTTTGTTTACTAGCAAACAATGAACACTTCTCACATCTTCTCACCCAAACAAAAGAATCCTTAAACAAGTCAGGCCAATAATAATCAACTTGCATAATCTTTAAAGTAGTTGTTCTAGCTGCAAAGTGACCTCCTGAAGGTTCATTCTGAAATTCTTCTAACAGCTTGTCAACTTGATTAGGTCCAATACATCTTAAAAATACACCATTAAAATCTTTTCTATATAAAATACCATTAATGATAGCATAAGGAGTAGCTTGTAGCCTAAAATACATTCTTCTTGCCCTATCCAAACTTTTGGGACATTGACCAAACTATAAATAATGCATCACCTGTTGTACCCAGCTGATTGTAGGAGCTGGTCCAGTGGCTAGTAGATTGTTATTCAATACTGTTTCTGTGTCCTCTACATGTTCTTGACTATTTTCTTCACTTTCAACAAGCTATTCGTATAAGCCCTTGCCTCTAATCAACTTGGTCACTTTGATATAAACATCAAATTGCACAACTTTGGTTATCCAACTAGCTCTCTTGTCATTTATATCTCTATTTAATAAAAAATCTTGATAGTAGGATGAGTAACCATTAAGTAAATTTTTTTATTAGACAACATATGTGTCTAAATTTCTTGAGGCTAACAACAAAAAAAATATGTTTTTCCACAAAAGAGTACTTTACCTCATAGTCATGCAGTACCTGGCTGAAAAATAGTATTGGCTACTCTAATCCTTCATCATTTTGCTGACATAACATTGCAGAGATAGTGTCAGCTCCTCCAAAAGCATACAAAATAAAATCCCTCTCATAATTAGGATTAATGAGGGTAGGGGCAGCAGTGAGGGCTTCTTTAATCTGCTCGAAGCTTTCTTTTCCCTCCTTAGTCTAGCTGAATGGCACAATCTTCTTCAACATGGCCGTAAGAGGTTGTAACAAAGTTGCAATGTTTGGAATGAATCTTCTCACAAAATTAATTCTGCCAAGAAAGCTTTACAAGCCTTTCTTATGTGCAGGCAGTGGTACATCTAGAATGGCTGAAACTCTCTCAGGGTCAATAGAAATAGCTTGTTTTGAAACAATATGGCCGAGAAGTTTACCTTCATGAACTAAAAATATGCAATTTTTGGGGTTCAATGAAACCCCAAACTCCTTGCACCTCTGAAAAATCTGCTTCAAGTCGTCAAAATGATCATTAGGATTTTTAGAAAAAATAGTTATGTCATCTAAATACACTAGCACTATTTTGTTCATAAGGCCATGGAAGGCCATGTCCATTACCCGTTGAAAGGTTACCTCTACATTGGACAAACTGAATGGCATCTTCCTATATGCCATGGTACCCCACTTAGTCATGAATGTTGTTTTATATTGGTCTTCCTCTTTGACTAGAATCTGGTTGTAACCTGAGTAACCATCTAACAAGGAATATCTATCAAAACCAATAATAGTTTGCAATATTTGTTCCATGGAAGGAAGAGGGTAGTGGTCTTTCAATGAGGCCTGATTTAGATCACAAAAATTGACACAAAGTTAGATTTCTCCATTGTTTTTTTTTACTGGGACCAAATTGGAAACCCAGGAGGTATGTTTTATTGGGAATATGATACTACTCTCAATCAATTTATTTAACTTAGCCTTCATTAAATGCTCAAGTTTTGGATTCAGGGGTCTTTGTTTCTACATAATAGGTTTGGCATTAGGCTCTAATTCAATGGTATGCTGGGCTAAAATGGGATCAAACCCCCTTAAGTATTTATACTCCCATGCAAAAACATCACAAAAATCTTGGCATAACTAAATAAATGACTATTGTTCACTTTCATGCATACCTTTCTGAGCTTCAACAACTTATCTTTAAAAATCTCCACTGCCTCATAGTGTTCTTGTGTCACCGTCATGCTGCACTCATCCTTTCTAAACTAATCATTTAAGTTAAACACTAATTCTACTATCACCAGTGCCTTGGGCACCTTGTTGGATCTCAACTGTACAATTTGGTCTTCAAATTGCTGTTGGTATTTATGTTGATTATCAGCTGCAAATTTAGCCTCTGTACTTAAAAAACTTAAGATTTGGTCATCACTATCAAATACTTGCCAGGAAACACTATTGTCAGGTATAGAAGGCATGACAACTACTTTGACATATGGCTATACTTCAATGTTCTGAATCTGATCAGGAACCTCAAATTGAGATCCCAAAGATGCAAGCTTATCTGCATACTTATTTTGGTTTCTAGGAATCGAAAACAAATTAAATGCATCAAAAAATTCAATTGAATCCCACACTCTATGCTTGTACTTTTTGAGTAGGTCATTTTTAGTAGCATTTAGATTCCTAACCTAATTAACGATCAATTCAGAATCTCATAAACTTGTACAGATTTGATACCTCTTTTCTAGGCCCACTCTAAACCATGGATCAGGGCCTCATACTCAGCCACATTGTTTGTGCAACTGAAGGTGAACCTCACGGCTACATAGTATTTGTCTCCTTTAGGGGAGATTAATATATTCCCTCCATCGGCACCTGTTTTGGTCCTTGATCCATCAAAGTACAGCTTCCAAAGCTGGTCTTCTTGTTTTTCCAATTGACTTTGGTCCTTAATCAGATTAGGAATCACTGCATCAGGTTCCTGTATCATATAGATGCCTAATCCTACCTCATTCCTGTGATGGAAAGGATCACTTTCATGATCTTTAGCTACCCAATCATCTAAGTTTATGTCTTCTATAGGTGCATTGGGATCTAGGCTCATGGGTTCATCCTACTGCCCATGGGTGATGTAGAGGTTAGTGTTTATTGGGCTGGGAACATAGGGCTCAACATGGTCCTTTGCAAGTGGTTCAGACTGTATGGTTACTTTCATACCATATCTCACTCTAAAAAATAAGTGGGACCGATCAGAAGATAGAAACCCACCCAATTTAGTAGTGAATTCCCTAGAAAGGCATATTGCAAAACTAGGTGGTAGATCAATGATGTAAATGTCCTGATGGATGGAAAAATTAGAACAAGCATGCGGTGTAAGTGGCAGATTTTTTATTGTTCCTACAGTACTAAGTGCAGACCCATCTAACTAGACAACTCCTTTTGCAAGGGGCTCATAAATCAATCCTAGTGAATCAGCTAGATTTTTGGGCATGACTGAACTGCTTGCCCCAGAGTCTATCATGTAGTTATGAACAAGTTTGTCACCAATAATCAAACTTAAGTAAAAGGGAGGAGGTTTTACCTCGTTTGATGGCTGTCCACTCTTGATTTCTGAGCTGTTGGCAAGTACAACTTTGGTTTTTCCTTGATTAGAACACTCAGAAATTGAAAGTTTAGCCAATGCTTTTTGTAGCAGATTCTTTTGGCCAGGAATGTACAATGCATCCATAACTGACATGCTCATTGTAGCTTTCTTAAGATGATCCACTATGTTGAAAGAAACAAGATTTACCTTTTTCTATCCTTTTACAACAGTAGCATCATCATGCCTTTGTGAAAGCTGTTGTTGTACTTTGGACTGATCCTTTACTAGTATAGTTTGATCCCTTTGCAGAATTTGCACTTTTTGCTGTGGTATATGGGTAGTTTGTGATGGAAAAGTTTGAAATGTATCTCTCACAAGCTGTTGTTGTACCACTGTAGCTTGTTGATTAAGGTCTACAGCCCTTTGTTTTGACCTTGTGTTGGTTGAAACAGGTGTATGTTGTTGATTTTGGCTTTGATGGTAATTTATACCATAGAAATCACTCTCTTGCCAGTTCATCAAGGCCACATCAACATTATTCAGCTGAGATGAAACTTCACCAGGGGCACCTTCTGAACGTGCATAACTGTTATGTACCTTGAGTGCCTGATTTCTTACTTCATTTGTGCACGTAGCTTGATTATGCGGTTGGTGACATGGATAACACCAGTCACTATTTTGGGCTAAGTTATTCTATGTGGGTACAAGCTCCCTCGAGGTCCTAGCAATATTTGGGTTGTAAGATAGGAAAGGTTGAGGGTTGTAGTTTCTTCTTTGACCCTGAGGATCAGCTTGAAATGACTGCCTATATTATTGAATGGGCTGATACGGGGCTTGGTAAGTCTTAGTTTCTTGACCAATCTATTTTTTAATATTAACAAATTCATTGCCAAAGGTTTTGCCCATGGACTGAATCATGCCTTACAACTCTTGGATTTCTTGGAGGTGAGCTGGGGCATGATTTTCTTGGTTGTAGGTTGACAAGTTATTGTTGGAACAGGTGGGATAGTAGCCAAACGAGGCACTGCTATTGGCACAGATGGCTAGATTTCTAGGAAAATGGGTAGGGTAGGCCACGAGGCTATCTTCCCTGCTTGGATGAGGCAGTTTTCTACTCTAACAACAATCTCAAAAGAATCAGGAAGGGTGGTTCCTCCCATAGACTAGATCATTACAAAAATTTCACTATTCAAAGCTTTAAGGTAAAACAAAAATGCATGCCTTGGTAAGGGTTTTACTATTGCGAGGATTTAGTCCCAGGTTCTATAAAATCAGTAGTTGAAATCTGCCATGTGTTCGTGGGGTGCCCTTTTGATGGTGCTCAACTGCTCCAAAAATGAGAGATGATCAGATTTGTCTTCGAAGTGCTTGTGCAATCCATCTCCCAGTAGATCCCACGATGTTATTAAATTTTCAGCAAGTCCTCTGAGCCATTGCAAGGCTTTCCCTTTCAATTATGCAGCCAGAAGTCTGATTACCACATTTTCTTGGGTGACATTGTGTATGGAACAAACGGTTGCCACATCCTAAATGTACTTAGCAGCTGTAGTATGGTCTTCTCTAGTGAAATATGGCAGACCTTTAAGGGCTACGACTGGAATATCATCACATTGAGCAAGTTACAGTGGGTTGCCTCTGTTAAAGGTGGCAAATGCATACTGCCTAGCCATTATGGGTATTTGAACTATCAGCACCAGACTTCTACTTCTTCATGTTGAAGTTAAAGGTGTTGATTTTGATCTCCTCGCTGAATTGGCTATTCTGCTTATTGATCTACCTCTTCTTCTTGGTGGCAACAGTTGTAAATGCTCGAAAGGATTAGAACTGGATTTGCTTTTCATAAGTTGATAACACTAATCTACATGCAAGATCAGAGATAACGAGTTGCCAGGTATATTGTGAAAGCCTCCAAAGGTTGGAATATTATTGCATATACTAGAACAATAGCTGTGAGGGTATAAAACTTCTTTGAAATCACTTTCAGAGTCCCACCGGGTGTGCCAAAAACTATTATCAATCAAGTATGCACCCTGCTAAGCTCACAGAAGACTTAGCTACTTATTGACACATGGAAACACTCTCAAGATGTGGGTTTCCTATAGTGAGAGTGAATCTCCAGAGTGGGTTGGTTCTCCTTAAGATCTTTCTAAACTAATCAATTGTCTAAGAAAAGGGATGACGAATAACTGGAATAAAATTCTATTTTATCTAAAGATGATCTAAAAATCTAAAATTTTACCCACAAACAACTCTCAAGCATGTAACCTCCTCAGTTTCACATAAGTCCAACAATCTAAAAGTACTTTGTATGAAAGTTTAATTAAAACACAACACACAACCTGGATTAGATGGGCAATAGATCCTTATATTTCAATAACATCAAGACATAATCAGAGGATTAGACATCATAATCATAGTGAAAACATCAAATCAAAGTTATAAAAGAGGCAACAAATGTGAAACATGAATGCTTTGCTGTATTGAACTGAAAGGGCGCATCTAACTCTAAAAAATATGAGCCAAGATCAGTTTACAAACTCTTTGCCTGTGCTCAAGAGAGAAGAAACAAAGATATCAACTGAGAAAAACTAAGTCTTTCTCCCCTATTTATAACTCCAAAAATCTCCCAAAGAAAAAGCTGAGAAATCTTCCTAGAATAAAAAATTTGATCCATTTTCGAGTTCCACTAAAAAGCCAAAAATAAAGCTTTCAAATCACCTCCAATCTGTATATGAAAGCTGTGAAAATCTTCCTCAAGGTAGACCTCACCAAAATCTACTTTAAAACAAGCTTTATTTGCTCAATAAAAGCTCAGTTTTTTTAATTTTTATTGTCCTCATCTGCCTCAAAATAAAGCAAATCTAGAAAAAAATATTTGATTTGCTTTAATATTTTTAACTACATAAAATGACAAAATATTAAAAGTTGTGAGGGGGAAAATAGTTTAATCAAATCAATGATAATAAGAACCCAAACATCTATGAAATATGAAGATAAAAAAAGGAGATTTAAAGTAATAAACAAGAACAACACTTAAACCTCTTTCACCTTGCGTCTTCCATAGTTTGCCTATCCTTCCTTGACCTTGATGTTGATGAAGCCCTTAGAAGTTATTGCTCCCTTACTTGTTGAAGGTGACAAGAATGGAATGGTTGAGATATTCATGTGGTTGAAGATGAGCTTCAAACACACTAACAAATGGATATGAAATGCTTATGGAAGTGGGGGTGCCAAAGGCGCGCCGGTATCTCTGTAGAATAAGTTTGCACAAATGATCGATATGAAATGAAGGAGAGGGTGGTATTTATAGAAAAAGGTGAGGGAAGGTCAATGGTTTAGAAGAAAAATGGAAGATCAACAGAGGAGGGTTGTTGAGGAACGTGTAACAAATGGAAAAAGACATGTGTCATTTGAAAAGCGGCTTTGTGAAGTTAACTCCTCTCTTGATGAGGATGAGATTTGATTTTCTTAATTTAGAATTTATTTTTTAATTTAAGAGAAAGTTTGTTTTAAAGATGCTTTAAAATTGCTTTTGCTTTTGTATGACAAGAGCATAGTATTTTTAGAAGATAAGAATGATTTTTGAAGATAAGAATGCATAATTAAATAAAAAAAATTATTTAATTATTTTGTAGATAAATGAGAGGAATAAAATATAAGAATATATTTTATTTTTGTGAAGATATTTGAGGAATAAAATAAAATATAAAAAAATATATTTTATTTAGTGGAGAATTTAGATTTTATTTAAATAAAATTTGCATTTTATTTAAATTTGGAAGAATAAAAGGTTTTAATTAAATAATTAAAATTATTTAATTATTTAGCAGAATGAAGGTGATGTAAATGAATTTAATTAATTAAATAAATGTGTTTATTTAATTAAATGAGAGGAAATGAATCAGATAAATAAATGAATTTATTTATTTTTTGATAGAAGAATGTGAATGATGAAATAAATATAAAAATATTTATTTAAGTAGAGTCATGCCAATTTAAGGTGTATACATTTTGCCCCTCTTTGATGCAATGTGTTTTATCACGTTGTTTCAAACAAAAAGAATTTTTGGCGGTGATACATGCCC
The DNA here is from genome assembly GCA_027924645.1 of Cunninghamia lanceolata. Classification (NCBI taxonomy): domain Eukaryota; kingdom Viridiplantae; phylum Streptophyta; class Pinopsida; order Cupressales; family Cupressaceae; genus Cunninghamia; species Cunninghamia lanceolata. The sequence continues at coordinate 102,737 of BSBN01001670.1, read as the reverse complement.
CAATTTGCCCCTGATACAAGTTTAATGATAGGATGCCCCCTCAGGAGATTAGACGAGAAGAAGGCAGAAGGCTTGACATAGACAATCTCATGAAGAAGAAAGTGAAAAATGAGTTTAGGATGGAGAAAGACGGGATATGCTTCGGAGAAAAGGACATGGGAAGTAGCCATAGTTGTCATGCAGTTAGGTATGGATCATTTGCTATATAAAGGAGTTGGGTCCACATATTTTAATCATTTGTACACTTGCCCATAGTTGATTAGTCCTCTAGAGAGCTTAGGAGAGCATGGCAGCTAGACAAATGGATATTGCTCACGAGGAGCACCGGTTTGAGCGGATTCGACGGTTCGATCAGCCAGCGGAGGCAGGACCCCCGGTATGTATTTCTTCAAAACTTGTCAAAAGTCAATTTTTATGCATATTAATGGCTAGGAAATCCAACTAGGACAGATGCGCCGAAACACTCTTTTGGTATATGTTGACTGAGATAGATCGTGAGGCTCTAGGCACTATGGGTCTGCACTATGTTTGCTTTATGCCCGAGGTTCATGCGAATCGAGCTATGTTGATGGCAGTGGTGGAGCGATTCCACAGCGAGGATGATACATTCCATCTACTGACGAGGGAGATGGCAGTTACTCTCAAGGATGTGTACAGGATTCTGCACCTCTCGATTTAGGGAGAGCTAGTTGAGTATGAGTCACAATGGGACGATGCCTTGGAGGAGTGTAGATGTGTATTTGATGACCCAGAGTTGGTGGGGGAGGAGATTTCATGGCAAGACATGCATGATTGCTATGACTACTTCCCAGGCATAGTGGCTGGACTGATCGGTGGCATGATATGCCCTGATAGGAGGTCGCATGGATTCCCGATCGGCTGGGGGAGGGTGATGGAGAGCATGATCACAGACGGGACCCAGTATGCGTGGGGTGTGTGTGTGTGCTTGCACACTTATATAGAGACATGTACCAGGTGATTTATCATAGAGGAGCCAGTTTGTCAGTGGGTGTGTCACTGTTGCAGCTTTGGTTGTGGGAGCACATTGCCATCACATGCCTGATATGTGTATTCCACATGCAGAGGGGTGAGCCTTATAGTTATGGCTATGCGGGTGTTATTTCCCAGCACAGGTTGAGGAAGTTAGAGTATTCAAGACATGCTTTTGATGGGGTGGATGCAGTGATTTGGCACCCTTACATAAACTGTGAGGTATGGGACGATGAAGCAGATGAGCTTCCGTATTGTTTCCAGACGTGGTGGCTTATTGGCAGGACTAGGTACATTCTGGAGAGGCAGATTGTGAGTAGAGTGCAGCGATAGTTTGGTTGAGTCCAGGGCAGACCATAAGGGGAGGTACGCTTTGCCAGGACTCATGCAAAGAGGTATAGGTGGGGTCCTGTGGCATCATATGAGGAAGACTTGATAGACTTTTAGCAGATTCCTTATGCAGCTTGGCCCATGCGGAGAGAGATAGTGGACACTGGCATGATGCCAAACTACGAGGAGTGGTTTGCGGCACACCCATTCCCAAGCTATTCAGGGCTAGTAGAGTTAGCTCCTCATATAGACGAGGATGATTCAGACGGTGAGGGTGCAGCTGGCAGGAGGAGGGGAGGATGGAGGAGGAGGAGGAGAGATCAGGGAGATGATGGGAGACTGAGACTGAGGCAGAGGGTCAGAGAGGGACTTGTAGGCTAGCAAGCCATTGGACAGGCATAGGTCCAGGTGCCAGTTTAGCCAGAGGTAGCACAGAGATAGATGCCGCCACCACAGCAGGTGGCACAGCTGACATAGGGATAGGTGCCAGTGCAATAGGTGACATAGGCAGAGCAGGCTCCACAGCTTGATGTGCAGTAGCAGGTTATGGTTGCACTACAGAGCCAAGTTAGGTAGCTGAGGGCTCATCTGAGAGCAGTAGAGTCACGGAGAGAGTCAGATGCGACTTTGTTATCAGAGTTGACTAGAGAGAGAGACGCAACCTTAGCTAGCATGCGGGCTATGAGGGCAGAGAGAGATGCAGCTGTGATGGCCATGGGCATAGATGTGACATCTAGTTTTTTGGTTTCACAGGTGCAGTAGGCATAGGCACAAGTGGTCTAGGTGCAGAGTGAGCTTACTAGAGCCCAGGCATAGGCTCAGTACTATAGAGGGTTATATCATGGGGTAGTGGCAGCAGATTAGCGTGCCCCTAGCTTCAGGAACCAGTCAGAGCCATTCCAGCGGGTAGGTGGTTCTCGGTCTGTAGGCTCAGTGAGGGGTCCCCAGCAATCAAGGGGAGGTAGAGGAGAGGGCAGTGTAGGGAGCAGTGTGCCACGGCAGTAGGGTTAGACAAACATGATACTTGTACCATTTTTCGATTGGATGTATACATTTGGATGGTTGAGATAGCCTGTATATGTACTATTTTTGCCCTAAGACATGTATCACCATTTTTGTTGTACCTTGTATACATTTTATGACATGACTCTGAGATATGGACAGATATTTTTGATATGTTGTACATTTGGATATGTTTATATGATGATGCAGTGATTGATGTTCTATATGCTCATGCTTTTCTGTTGTTGATATGCTTATGGAGGTGATCTATCTTATGATGTTGTGCCTATGTGATGCATACTAGATGGATTTTTGTATGATTTGATATGTAAAATGCAAATGTGATATGTTATGGATACGATGTATACAACTCTATATGTATGTTGATGATGCTTTTGTTTATGTTTTTGATCCTTTTGAGATGATATATGGGTGCAAAATGCATGTGGGTGACCTAATGGGCTTTATGATGTATGCAAATGATGTAATCATGTAAATTACTATCTCATGTGATGTGATATGCAATCTATGCTATGTTTTTGATATGTCCAAATGTACTCAATCTACACAGGTGATGATATAGAGAGGAGGAAGAAGAGATGAAGAAATACTGACTTTCATTTGATAGACTGCAGGATTTTTTGATTGCATGGTTGATATGGGTATGGTTATGAAATGGATGTGGATTTGTCATCTTAAGATTTTTGCAAGGTTGTTGCTTTCATCATTGGGCATTGTTTTGGTATTTTTCACTTTTTGAAATGTTGTAAGGAAATACAAGCATCTAGGTATAATTAGACCGAGATGACCTGAGTACTTCTTACATGGATTTTGATATAGCAAGTTGATACAAGCATCTAGTCAAACTTGAATCTAGATGACCTGAGTACTTCTTGCATTTCAATAGACAAGGATTGCCCCTTTTCATGTTTAGACCTCGGAGTCCTCGATGATCTTTTTGCTGATCATGTCATTAGACAAAAGTCGTCCCATTACCATAGTTTAATCCACAAGCAGCAGACATAGAAAAAGATTATGCCCCCATCATAGCATCTCTAGCTTTTTTGGCATCCTTGAGTAGCATAGGAAGACATAATGACAAAAATTCAAGACCTTGTAAATTAACCTGTTTACAAAACATTCTTGCATTAGATGTGTCTTTTACCATAATTGATATAGAATCAGTTTTAGTGTTTCGGCATGGTATCCTGCTCTGTTTTGGATAGGTTGATGTTTTGCATCAAGACTCTTGGTTTGGGTAGCTTGCTTTTGCTGTGCTTGCTTGTCTTAGTGAAAGGTATCACAATCCTTATTGGTATCCTCTTAGAATAGTGGCATTCAAGAATCCAAATACATAACTAGGTCGAGGAGTTGCCCCCAGTTTAGACAAGGATCGACTTATTATGAGTGAGACGACAGACAGACATGGAGAGACTGACCCTAAGGGACTGACCTAGTGCTAAATGGCCTTGCCTACGTGACAATGCAGAGGCAACATAGTTCAGGGTAAACCCTAGCAGACCTAAGACCTAGGCGATGGCAAAGTGGGGCAGAAATAGCACGGACTCAGATTGACAGAAGGACTAGATATGGGATGGATGGGACAGTGGAGTGGAGAGGAGCCTCAGGGGTGCATTGAGAATGGCCTGGTCTACGTGATAACTCAGAGGCGATGTAGTTTGACAATAGTTCAAAGGACTGGTTCAAGATGAACAATATGAGGGACACAAGAGACATGAAGTCAAAATAGATGGAGGAAGTGGTTTGTCGCAGATAGTGCCTATTTACCAGGTTTTCACCACTTGCTTTTTATTTGCACGAGAAGCTAAAAGTACACATGACGCCTGTTTGCCATGTTTTCACCATAGGATGATTTTTTTGTCTATTTTCTCATTTTTTTGATTTTTTTTTTGCTCTTGTTTTTATCACTTTTTCAATTTTTTTGGATTTTTTCAGGACTCCCTTACATTGGGGTTTTCAGTTATAGAACTTACGAAGGTGCATGCTGTTGATAGGATCATCAAATAATTCACCTTCAAACATAGCCAATTGATATGCCCCCGATCCATAAGCTGTGATGACGACATAGGGACCTAGCCAGTTAGGTTCAAACTTTCCTTTCTTTTCTCTCTCTTGTTGATTTCTGGGATTTTCTTTTAGGACTAGGTCACCGACTTGGAATATTTGGGGCTTTACTCTATGATTGTAGCTTCTGGACATGTATTGCTGATATGCTTTCAGGAGGTTAAAGGCCTATTGCCTTCTCTCTTCGAAGAACTCTAACTCTTGAAGTCTGGTCACTCTGTATTCTTCATCTGATATGAGGCCTTTTAAGACTCGCAAGGATGGGATCTTGACTTCAATGGGCAAGATAGCTTCAGATCCATAGACTAGGGAGTATGGTGTTGCACCTGTGGGTGTGTGGATGCTTGTGTGGTAGGCCCACAGTGCGGGATTCAGTTGGACATGCCAATCACGACCGGCATCATTGACAGTCTTCTTTAGTATTTTTAGAATGGTTTTATTTGATGCCTCATCCTAGTCGTTGCCTTGTGGGTAATAGGGGGTTGAAAAGCGATGCTGGATATGGAATTTGTCACATAGTTCCCTAACATCTTAGTTTTTGAAGGGTCGTCCGTTATCCGTGATAATGGATGAAGGGACACCATAACGACAAATGATATAGTTTAGGATAAAAGAGGCAATCTGCTTGCCTGTGATGTTGGCTAAGGGCATAGCTTCAATCCACTTCGTGAAGTACTCTATGGCAGTGATAATGAATTTGTGGCCGCTTGAGGAGGGAGGATGAATCTTGCCCAATAAGTCTAGTCCCCACTGACAGAAAGGCCAAGGAGTTGTTATTGGCTGTAGCTCCTATGTTGGTGCATGTATCAGGTTCCCGTGGATTTGGCATTTCTTGCACTTCTTTATAAAATGATAGGAATCTTATTCCATGGTTGGCTAGTAGTACCCCATGCGTATGAGTTTCTTGGCTAGGGTAGGGCCACTAGAGTGGGTCCCGCATATACCGTCGTGCATTTTTCTCAGGGCAGTTTGATATTCCTCACTATCAAGACACCTAAGGAGAGTACCATCGAGACCTCAGTGATATAAGGTATTGGTGATAATGGCATACCGGGATGCCTGACGAATAAAGGTTCTCTTTTGGTTACTGGAGAGATCGGGCGGGAGGGTATTCTCTTTAAGATAGGCAAAGATCTTTCCGTAGAGGGGGGAATCAGCTCCAACAATGTGGCAGATGATATGGGACTCAGGGGTGTCGTATGCAGGACAGGACACTGGCTCTACCAAGAACTCATAACGTGATTGACTTTCCAGAATGTCGAGGAGAGAGGCAATTGTGGCCATAGCATCTGCAGCTTTGTTTTCAATCCTTGGTATCTTCTCAAAAGAGATCTTGATGAAGTATTCTTTGAAGTCATCTACCATTCTCTTGTAAGGGATTAGTTTCTCATCTTTTGTTTGGTAGTCATCATTCACTTGATTTATGACTAGCTGTGAATCGCCATATACTTGAAGTTCTTTGATGTTCCATTCAACTGCTAGCTTAATACCAATGACTAGGGCTTCATACTCTGCCATGTTGTCAGTGCAGGGAAACATTAATCTGTATGATTTAGGGATTGTATCACCATTAGTTGTGATCAATAAGATACCTGCCCCCAATCCATGTTGGGTGTATGAGCCATTGAAGTACATTTTCCAGGTTGTTGTATTTATGTGGAAGATAGATTCATATGGAAACTCAAAGCTCAGAGGGCTGTCATCCATTAGAGGTGCATCTACCAGTTGATTTACTAGTACTTGTCCCTTTATTGCTTTCCCATCTACGTATTCGATATCAAACTCGCTGAGAAGCATGACCCATTTGGACAATCTACCTATTAAAGCTGCCTTGTTGAGTAGGTATTTGAGTGGATCGATCTTCGCCACCAGTTTGACAGAATGTGACAACATGTAATGTCTCCATTTTTGTGAGGCGAAGACCACTGCTAGACATGCTCTTTCGATAGGTGTGTATTGTAATTCATACCCGACGAGTGTTCGACTAATGTAGTAGATAGCCTGTTCTTTCCCATCATAGTTTTCTTGTGCAAGGAGAGCTCCTAGAGCGGTTGGTGTAGCTGAGATATACAGTAGTAGAGGCTTGCCCTGAATTGGTGGCATCAATACTGGTGGTTTCATGAGATATTCCTTTAATTGCTGAAATGCCTGTTCACATGGCTCATTCCATTTGAAGGGGACATTCTTGTGTAGAAGGTGGGAAAATGGGTGGCACTTGTCTGCCAATTGAGAGATGAATCTTCTGATAGATTGCAATTTTCCCTGTAGGGAACTTAGTTGAGTCAGATTCTTAGGAGGTGGCATCTCCATGATGGCTTTCACCTTAGTTGGATTGACTTCGATACCGTTTCCAGACACTATGTATCCAAGTAGTTTGCCTGATGTAACCCTGAACACACATTTTTTTGGATTGAGACGCACATTAAACTATTCTAACCTGTTGAAGATCTTGTCTAGTACTACTAGATGGCTTTCTCTTGTGAGTGATTTCACCAGAATGTCGTCGACGTAGTCTTCCATTATAGTGTGCATCATGTCGTGGAAGATTGTTGTCATGGCTCTCTGATATGTTGCCCCAGCATTTTTTAAGCAAAATGGCATGACACACCAACAGTAGGTGCCCCAAGGACACGTAAATGTCGTCTTGTGTTGGTCTTTGGGTGCAATCTTTATCTAGTTATATCCAAGAAACCATCCATGAGTGACAACATAGTCTGCTCTGCCGTGAGATCTACAATCATGTCTATGTTTGGCAGGGGGAAGTCATCCTTTGGACAAGCTTTGTTCAGGTCCCTGAAATCATTGCATATTTAGACTCTGCCATCTGGTTTAGCCACTAGTACTATATTCGAAACCCATTCAGGATAGTCTATAGACCTAATAAATCTGACATCTAAGAGTTTCTTTAGCTCTTCTTTCACCATGAGGGCCACATGCGGATGCATCTTTCTGAGTTTTTGTTTGACCGGTTTAGCTGCTGGAGCTAGAGATAGATGATGCATGATAAGATTCAGATCTAGCCCTGGCATGTTAGCGTATGTCCATACGAAGTTGATTTGTTTTCTCTTGAAAAAATCTATAAATGCTAGTTTTTCATGTTCTGTGAGAGCTTTTGCAATGTGGATCATTCTGGGCTCATCTCCTGTGCTGACATTGATTGGTTCTACCAGTTCTATCAAGATCGACAATCTCTCCTGATGCATAAGATTGGGGAGAGGGTCAAGCCTTCCAACCTTCGGGTGCCTCAGAGAGGTTTTCACTGTTGGATACGTCTTTATTTTTACTATTTTGATGATCTAACACTGCCGCGGAGTGGTTTTCACCGTTAGATCGTTCTTTCATCTTGATATTTTTATGACTGAAAGGCTTAGCACTCTCTCCAAAATAGGCCTTCTCGTTGAGTTCAATAGCGTAGCCAGCCCTGTGGTCTCTTGCAGGTATGTGATCTCTCAGCTCAAGGTAATCGATGATGGAGTCATCATTTTCAAAGGTGTCTAGTTCAGGGGTGGTACCTTCTAGGTCCTAGTTGATTAGTTTAGGGTGTACCAAAGGTAAGGGGTCATTAGGTTGGTCTGGTTCAATGGCGTTGATGGTTAGGATAGAATTATTAAAGGCATGGACAAAGTCTGCAATGGTACCCTCTATTAGTGGATCCATCAAGGGGGTATCATTCCTTCCTCACGATTTTCACTATTATTTCTATGCGGGTCAGACTCTAGCGGTCTAGCCCTTGGACCTTGTCTCTCATTGGCATGGGTCGGGTCGTACTCATGGACAACGTCAATATCTTTTTCATCACAAGACATCTCAGAGATGCTATCCCACTCATACTCATTAGAATCAGTTTTGCTCCCCATTTGCATTCTTTAAATTTGTTCAACCAGATTGCTAGTGGATGCTTCTGGTTGTTTGCCTTTGTTCTTGTTGGTTCTGTTGTTTCTTGATGGTCCAGTGTACCCTAGCCCTGTAGTGTCTCAGGCTCTTAAGGTATGAGGTTGGATGAGTTCAGTGATGCCATCCTCTCTTGAACCAAGTGGACCATGTCCTTCATACCCCATTCTCTGTAGCATTTGAAAGCCTTGACCATATTGTGCCGTTGTATAATGGGATGGTTATGTTGTGTTGAGGAACTACCTTCATCTTTGTATAGCCACTATAGGACATCTTTTTCATCACTTTCATCTTCTAGGCTTCCCCATTTCACAAATGGTCCTTTGGTGGTTCTCTCTGCTTTGGTTGTCCTTAGGATGGGTCTCCCATAGGATCTAGGAGATAGAGGTAGTTGTGCCAAATAGAGGGATTGGGAGACCGTGTACTCACCCAAGCCCTTATCTTTGAGGTGGAGTTTAGGTTGAGACACTCCGAAATAGGAAGCAAGTGTAGCTAGATCTACACGAGATGAAGAGGCGATAGAAGCACGGTTGGTGGGGATCACAACTTCTGGTTTGGGCTGAATAGAGTTGCAGTATTGAAAGGGGTTAGGGTCACCTTGGATGGTGATCTCTTGACCTTCATGTGGGAACTTGATACATTGATGGTATGTGGAAGGTACTACTTTCAAAGCGTGTATCCATGGTTGTCCAAGAAGAATGTTGTATGCTAGCTTCATGTCAAGGACTTGACAAGCTACATCTTTCACTATGGGGCCCACCCTGATTGGTAGGGTAACAATTCCTTTAGATGTTCTTTCTTCCTCATCATAGGCTTTTATTGTGATCTTTCTTTTTGGATCTATAGCCTTCTCTAAAAACCCCAATGTAAGGATTAGCTTTAATGTAAAAATATTCAAACCAGCCCCTCCATCTATTAGGACTCTTTTGATCTTGTGTTTGTGTATGAAAGCTTCGATATGGAGGAAGGCGTTATGGGGTTGAGTGATTGACATATCATCCTTCTTAGTGAATGATAGGGAATGTGGTGAGGTGATGTGACCGACCATGGTTTGGAATTGTTCTTCAGCTAAGTTCGTGGGGATGGAGGCTTCTGCTAAGGCTTTGTCAAGTATGGACCTATGAGAAGGAGACAGACGCAGAAGTTCTAACATGGAGATGTGTGTAGGTGTTTTGTGGAGTTAATCCATGATACTGTATTAACTAGACAGGGAAGCATAAGCTCCTCTAAGGGTGACCCTATTACTATGGGTAGTAACATTGCAATCTAGATCCTTGTTTATAGTGATCACATTGATGTGTGAATCACCTTTTGAGATATAGTTAACAACATAGTCAAAGCCGACATTTGTGTAGTTTGCGTTGTTAGAGCCACTATTATTTCTGTTGGAAGGTCCTCCCTACTCATAGTTAGGAAGAGGATCCTTGAATCCCTGATGATCGCTGTTGGAGGTATGTCCATGAGATTGTCTATTAATGGATATTTTGTTTTGCTCTATTAAGTCTTGGATTATATGCTTGAGTGCAATACAATCATTTGTCTTGTGCCCCCTGTTTCGGTGGTATTCACAGAAGTCATTGTTGTTCCACCAGTGGGGTTTCACCTTTGGTTTGTACTCTTGTGCTGAGGGAAGCGTTATGAGATTGTTGGCGATTGGCTTCCGTAGGGTAGTTTCTAGTGACTCACCCAAAGGTGTGAACTTTCTCCTATGCTGAAATTTGGTGAACCTAGATTCGGTATTTCTTTGTTTGTCTTGTGTGGGGTTAATTTGAGGTGTTGAGAGGTTGAAAATTGGTTGCTTAGGTGCCACATTTTTGGCATCTACTACCCCGTCATTCACAATGTTTTTATTTTTTGTCCAGAATCTAGGTTTGTCATTGTTGGTGTTAGTACTAGGAGTGTCTTTATAGAGCTTGATTTGACCTTTCACGATTAGAGCTTTTTCTATGATGAGGCCCATCTCAATGACTTTTCTAAAAGAAGTAGGACATTGGATTTGGATTTGGTAGCTTAGGTTCGTTTGCAGATTGTGGACAAACATTTCTAGCATCTGTTTCTCCAGCATTTGGTGTGGGCACTTGCTTGCCAGTTGTCTCCATCTTTGTAAGAAGGCAGCGAAAGATTCTCCTCCTTTCTGTTTGGTGTTACAAAGATCCAATATTGAGGTGTCGTGCTCAATATTGTAAGAGAAGTGGGTGACAAATTTGTCTACAAGCTCATTGAAGGTTTTAATACTAGGTGGCAATCTAGAGAACCATTCCATGGCTTTCCCACCTAGGCTTCGTGGGAAGAGTCGCATAAGGTAGGTGTCGTTATGTGCGACCTCGAGACAAGTAGCGTTGAATTCTCTGATGTGATCCCTTGGGTCACCCTTTCCTCGATATTTGTCAAACGTAGGCACCTCAAATTTTGAGGGGAAAGGTATCATGACCAAGGCCCTATCAAAAGGATACAATGAAATATCCTCTAGGGTGTAATGTTTTGTTGATGCTCCCATTTTCATGTCTGAAATTTGTTGTTGGAGATCTTCATATTTTTTGTTTATTAGACTTAGGGCATCCAAGGAGACAATTGTTGCTTTGCTCTTATCCGTGGGTATTTCATCATGTCTACTTCCTTCAGGGATTCTTTCTTCGTCAGTTTCTTTGAGAGCCTCCACGTCATAATCCTTAGGGAGTTTGACTCCTAGACTTGCTAGATGTAAAAAGAATTTTGTTGGGTCTTGGGCAAGCACTTTTTCTAGTAGGCGTTGGGATTTTGGATTATGCTGCATTTGAAGGATCTCCTCCATGGAAATTTCTTCATCACTTTCATGACCATTGGGAACACTTTTCTCTGCCATTTCTAACTATTTTTGTTTTTGTAATCTTGTTAAGACCATGCAAGGTAGTAAAGAAATGGGATGTAGTGAAAAAGATTCTTGATCAAGATGCTAGGATGATACAAGGTTTTACCAAGGTTCTTCTGAGATCTATGTAGTATCAAACAAGTTTGGGTATACAAAAGCTGTAGTCAAAGTAGGGATGTTAGAAATCCAAATACTTGATGTTGACTAGTCTTATATAAGCCACTAGTAGAGTGTCGAGAGAAAGGATAAGTAACCCTTGATATTGGACACTTACTAGGTTTGTTTGAGTATTGATTGTGATCTAAAATAATCTTGGTTCTAACCTTGTAGGAATTTGGGAATATTTGGTGAGATTTTGGATGAAAAAAGTAGATATGGTATGGAAAAGAAGGAGAAATGGTTGATTTGTAAGGTCTTAATCAGATTTTTGGAAACTGAATAGGTTTGGAGATGGTTTTTGAAAAGTTTTCAATAGTTTTGCTCTTGGAAGGTACTGAATTTTGCTCTCTGGTTTAAATGCGCAATAATTTAAATGCGTCACAATAGAAGTCAAATGAGCTAGGAGTCAGAGTAAATGTGTAACTCTCTATTATGGAGTCTCCTAGCCTCAAAGGGTTACGCCTTAGAGGGTTTTGGGGGAGGTTGGCCATCGGTGTAACACAGCAGCATTCATTGCTTGAGGTTTTCACCTCAAAACATAATTTATTTTAAGTGGCTTGGTAGGGCTTGGCTTTAGCCTGTTACCACTCAGGGTCATTCCCACTTGGATAGGTGTGCATCCAAGGGTAGGCCCCCCTAAAGGTTTAACAAATAGAATGATAAGTCTGGCACTTTGATCACCCAGTTAAGGGGAGAGCATAAGCCTATTGTCATTCGTAAGCATAGAAAACACTTGTTAGTCCAACCTAGTTAAAAGTAGAAAAACTAAATGGGCTACTCTACTTGTGCACTCACACGATTGTTAACTTGGAAGTGTTTAGATCATAGCAATATTAATTTTCCCATTTGTTAACTTGGAAGTGATTAAGACATAGCAATGTTCATTTTCCCGTTTGTTAAGATAGCAGTGGTCTAATCTAGGAAAATAAATGAACAATGCAAAGATAGGAATTGGCTTTAGTTACTTCCTTCCTAGTTATGAACTATGTGGAGTTTGTATGAAATGCACTTGGTTACTTTTCCCTTACTTAGCCTAAGTGAACTAGGTAAAGCATCTAAATGACCTAATCCAGCCATTAACCCTACAAAACAACTATTAGATCCAACGCACAAAATCAAAAACCCTAAAAATAGAAAGTAGAATCAAATGCATCGCACTGCAGTCTGAATGCGCAAAAATAGGACTCGCATGTGGCATTGTACAAAAGCGCAAAAATAGAAGGTAAATGTGCCAAAATGTGAGGTATATGCGCAACTATATCAGATGCGTCATTTTACAATGTAAATGCCCAAAAAATGGGTATAAGCGCAATTCTGGTAGATGCATCATTGTGTAGAATGAATGTGCCAAAAGAATAGGTATATGCGCAACTAGTACGCAAAGGCCAAAACAGAGATCAGATGCACCATTGTGGAGGACAGATGTGCCAAAATGTCGTAAGCACCGAAACAGAGGGTAGATGCATCACTTGGGAGGTCAGATACGCTAGTTTTCTGTATGCGCCAATTTGGGAGGTAAAAGCATCATTTTAGAGGGAAAATGCACCAAAAGTTGCTGTCATAACCCTATACCTGCACCTGTACAGACCTATCACTTAAAAACACTGAGTTTTTTGATTAGATAGAGGGACAAGGGCCCCACAGTGGGTGCCAAAATGTGAGGGGGAAAATAGTTTAATCAAATCAATGATAATAAGAACCCAAACATCTATGAAATCTGAAGATAAAAAAAGAGATTTAAAGTAATAAACAAGAACAACACTTACAACCTCTTTCACCTTGTGTCTTCCATAGTTCACCTATCCTTCCTTGACCTTGATGTTGATGAAGCCCTTAGAAGCTATTGTTCCCTTGCTTGTTGAAGGTGACAAGAATGGAATGACTGAGATATTCGTGTGGTTGAAGATGAGCTTCAAACACACTAACAAATGGATATGAAATGCTTATGGAAGTGGGGGTGCTAAAGGTGCACCGGTATCTCTGTAGCATAAGTTTCCACAAATGATCGATATGAAATGAAGAAGGAGAGGGTGGTATTTATAGAAAAAGGTGAGGGAAGATCAATGGTTTAGAAGAAAAAAAGAGAAGATCAACGGAGGAGGGTTGTTGAGGAATGTGCAACAAATGGAAGAAAGACATGTGTCATTCGAAAAGCAGCTTTGTGAAGTTAACTCCTCTCTTGATTAGGATGAGATTTGCTTTTCTTAATTTAGAATTTATTTTTCTAATTTAAGAGAAAGTTTGTTTTAAACATGCTTTAAAACTGCTTTTGCTTTTGTATGACAAGAGGATAGTATTTTTAGAAGATAAGAATCATTTTTGAAGATAAGAATGCATAATTAAATAAAAAGATTTATTTAATTATTTTGTAGATAAATGAGAGGAATAAAATATAAGAATATATTTTATTTTTGTGAAGATATTTGAGGAATAAAATAAAATATAAAAAAATATATTTTGTTTAGTGGAGAATTTAGATTTTATTTTAAATAAAATTTGCATTTTATTTAAATTTGGAAGAATAAAAGGTTTTAATTAAATAATTAAAATTATTTAATTATTTAGCAGAATGAAGGTGATGTATATGAATTTAATTAATTAAATAAATGTGTTTATTTAATTAAATGAGAGGAAATGAATCAATAAATAAATGAATTTATTTATTTATTGACAGAAGAATGTGAATGATGAAATAAATATAAAAATATTTATTTAAGTAGAGTCATGCCAATTTTAGGTGTATACAAAAGCAATTTATAAAGAATATTACTTTAATATTTGTCTTACAATAGGTCCTACAGCTTTTCCTTCTGATTTGCCTAATCTTACCTCTTTTGATTTTCTTTTACAAAATAATAATACAAGACTTATTTTTGTCCATATCTTCCTAAAAGAAAGAAAACTAAAAAAAGAAATATATTGTTTTCTTTACTTTGTTTTAACTGTATAAATAATAAATATTTATAACCAATTTATAGGATATTGCTTCAAATTTACAAAAAGAAAGAGGGCCCGCCATTGTGAAGATTTCTCGCAAATTCCAAACTGGGTAAGTGATAAATTTAAAGGGTTTTTTCTCTTTATAATATTTTCATTTATGTCCAAAAATATCAAAAACCTAGATCATATATTTTGAGATATGATTTAAATATGTGACTGCTATCTTCATTTTTTGGTGTATTGTGCCTATGACTATTCCTCAAAAAATGTACACTGGGTTGGTAAGAAATTTAAAGGGTTTTTTCATATTATTGTCATCCCATCTTTAACCAAAACTCACAAAAACCCAGATCATATTTGTTGAGATATGATTAAAACACATGACAACTGTCTTTATTTTGCAGGGTCTTTATGTGACAATATTGCTCTTTCAGACTCTTTCCACAATCCTCTTAAGACTTGGGGGCAGCATGATGAGCTCAACCCTTGTGAGAGCACATTCTACTCCACATGCTATGATATGTCATCAAAAAGTTACATGACTTATCCTATACCTGCACATGAAACAAACATATTAGAATAAAACATTGAAATTCCATGATTGTTTCTTTCTCAGCTCTTCTTGCATGTGGATGATGTTCATTGATCAATGCATTATAAACAAAATGTTATGCCTCTTCTAATAGGATATAGAGATCTCATAACCAGAGTTCTAATAGGACCTTCCCACATTTTTGCAGGTTCATGTCGAGATTGGGAGCAGGAATAGAAGACAACTTCGAAGATTGAAGATCTTCAAGGAAATGATGGCTATGACCTTCTCTTTCTTATCCTGAACAACACTGCAATTATCACTGAAACACAATAACTATGCAAATAACTTATAATAGAAGAATGTTAACCTTCATTCTAAAAATGAATTTGTTGCATCAGCTCTACCAATTTTGAGTTGTAAGTGAAAAATGGGTACAATAACTATAAGATATACATACATTATGCCTTCATTTGCATCCTTTTCTAAAATGTAAATGTGTGAACAATAGAAGTTTCTTTCTATGGATCTCATTAAACCATCACAATCTCATGCTTTGTTGGTTGGTCAATCTAAGGGATAGAAAGAGTCAAGTCCTTCTAACAAGAAACAAAGAAATATAACAAAAATCCACACAGAGATTAAGCACGAAACTCATCTAAGAAGGAGAAGGGCCTACTTGTGTTTATTGTAAGAAATCAAGGCAATTTATATAAACTGAACAAATGAGAGGGGGGCTGAATCAGCTGTCCCAAAAACTTAAACACTTTCTGCAATTAAACATTCATCACTTATCCACAATTATTATGATTTAACAATGAGTGCATGAAAACAAAAACTTAACTATGGACACAACATCAAACACAAGAGACACCAGATTTTACGTGGAAAACCCCAAGGTGGGGAAAAATCATAGAGAACATTAGCTCTCAATATATGTTGCAATCTTGAAATAATGATGTTCAGGCTTGGTCACTCCACGGGCCTAAACATACTGGCTCACTACCTCAACCCTAAACCCAGAAAGATTACAATAAGGGTTGTTAAACCCTACTGGTGGCTCACTGTCGGCTCACTACCTTGATGGCGAAAGCTTGCTTCCAATTAGGTTACACATGAAAACTAAATATTGCTTAAGCATCTGCCACTATGCCAGGTGTAGTCATTTATTAGCTGAATTCTAAATCCCAACTCTTCATATTCACTGATTTTTGTCACTGCTCTATTATTCACATATTCCCATCACACCCATGCATTCTCTATTCTATTCTGCCTCTACTATTCTTAGTCTCTTTTCTACTCTGCCTTTTGGACCTTTCTTATTATCTTCCCATCTTCACTCAAGGACAACTTTTCCATGATTCAACTACAAGTATTTATACACTAAATCAACCTTGGAATGATCATCGAGATTGGCATTACAATCATCAACTATTGGAATAATCTCCAAGGTCGGCATTACAAACATTGATAAAATAGGTCTTGACCTATTACAAAATTATGCAAGGGAGATGAAGTAAAAGGGCATGTGGATCATGCTTCACCTTAGTTGGGACTCAAACACAATCTTTCATGCTTCAACACATTTTCACAATCTTTAAGAGATCTTTGCAATCGCTAGGATCAACCAGGTTGGCCAAACTGGTTACACAACATGCTATCTGGAAGTAATCTTCAAGCACCTTCATAATTCTTCTGTTTCAACCAATGAAATGATAGGAACATGATCAGGAGGTATCCAGAAGCATGTTATAATCATTAGGAGCAACCGCACAACCTTTAACCACTTTACCGATAAGAATCTTCCTACTAGAACACATGAACTTTACTATCTTCGACTGTTATAAAAGAAAGACATCTCACGGACTACCAAACCTTGAACCATTACAACTGTTGGAACTTGTCACATCCCAAACTTCCTTCTAGAACCATAGAAAAAAATACTTTATTATGGAGGAATGCGGAGCATAATACTTTTTCCCTGTCCCAACTGAACTCACTGAGAAAGCAGGTTTCTCTCTGGTGAGTACAATTCACTCAGATCTTCATGTGGAGAGTTCAAATCTAGAATGTAGCATCCTTAATCATACCTCTAACTTACTTCCAATATACAAACTATAATCTTCAAGAAAAAAAATGTGGAGTAGTTTATAAGACTGTTCTTCAGCATACAACTCACTGTCTATACTGCACTTCTCTGTAACTCACTTGTTTCTTTCAGAGAGGCTAATTTTATCAATATCCTCAACATACAAGTCTTCTAAACAAGTAATAGAATAATATACAGTTGACACCAATGACAACAATGATATGCTGACATCAATGACAATACCGATTAGGCACATAATTGCATCAATCTCTCCCTTTTTCATTGATAGAAACATATGATGTGAAAAATTGCAACAGCCATCAAGACAAGATTCTCCCCCTTTCTCTTTACACACCTGCACTATTTTTTTCTACAAGATTCTCTCGCTTTCACTTTACACATCTACACTCTTTGTCTCTCTAAGTTTTTTCACACGACTTCTCTCCCCTTTTGACGTCAATGGCAAAGGGCACATACTTGCACTCTTCTACTCTGATCCAATCTCTCTTCTAAACTTTCTTCAACTGACTGCTCCCCCTTACTTGATGCTTTCCCTGACTATAACTTTGGTTCTTCATGTGAAGTTCTCTCATTCATTCTTTGTCAATTCTCACCTTAGGATCTTACTACTGTTGGCAAGAGACACTATATGGATTCATGGTTGTTGTCATTGATGGCAACAAAGGTCATCCCACATATCCGCAAGTCATGGTGTGCCTCTACCGGAAGTCAGGATGAAGAACTGTTATGGTCCGGTGAACAAGAATAGAGCATGTGGCAAGGTCTGACAGATTGGTCTGGACCTCTCAGAGGAAGTGTCTTGGTGCAGTGCGGATTTGGGGAAGTCAAGAGGACTACCTTGAGTAGTATATTCCAAGGATTTAGCCTCCGATGATGGACAAAGAAAAAGATATGAATAGCTGAGTACCAGATTCTTGAAAGACAATGAGAATAGAAGGAAGAACTGACTGACAGAGCATCAGAATCTTTTCCGGATATGTTACTATTGATGGTAAAGGTTGTGAAGGCATGAATCATGTTTGGCCAACATGACTAATGATATCTACAAGTATATGCTTGATCCGCATTGCTTGGTGAGCAAGGATTCAGCCGACAGAACAGAGCTTGTAAGAAACCAGACTGTTCCGGATGCCGACTAGAAAGGTGATGAAATTACTTGTGCGGATATATATAGAGGATGGATTTAGTTGTGAAAGGAGTGATTGTGTGATAGTGTATGTGAATAAGTACAGATCAGAGCAGAAGTAGTAAGAAAGATCTGGTATGTGAAAAGATAGCAGAATAAAGAACAGAGGAAAGATGAAGTGCAGCAGATCAGTGTACTGAGCCTAACCGGAACTGAACCCTAGCATATGTAGGTGCTTCCAATCAGTTCAAGTATTGTATAACATTCTTTGTAGACAGTGTGTCTCCTTGTAGGCAGTGGGCCTCTTTGTGAGTAGTGTGCTCGGGCAGTGAGCCCTAATTGGCAAGTGCCATTTTTGTAACTCCTTATTCTTCTAACAGAGAATAATCTTTGGGTTAATCACCCCGTGGTTTTCTCCCTTAACCGGGTTTCCATGTCAAAAATACTGTGTCATGTGTTTCTCATTTCATGATAATGTTTGTTTGTTTAACTCAATGCTGCTTTGCTTAATAAGAAAGTTCAAAAGAAGAAACAATTAGGATAACTGATTCACCCCCCCTCTCAGTTATCAACAATTGGTATCAGAGCAAGGTTCCTCCTAATAGAGCCTAACAGCTTGAGGAAGATCTGGGAATTCAAATGGATGCATATGGGTTAAGGGAGCAACTCAAAACTGCCCTTGAGGATCTTGAACAATCAAATTCTGAAGTCAATGAATTAAAGGAAAGACTCAAACAGGATGATGAATTCATGAGAGAACTAAAAGACAAATTAAGTCACTCTATGAAAAAGAGAAAGGAGCTGCTCCAACAATTGGCAAGCCAAACTGAAGAAAGCAATACTAATGAAGAATTGACTGAGAAAACCAAGTTATGTGAAAAGTTATCAAAAGAAGTCATTATGTTAAGACATGAAATGGAATCAGGAACTATAAAGTTTACTCAAGAGATTGAAGAAAAAAGAAAAGCTGAAGACAATCTAAGACAATCTCTTAAAGAGAAATCAGAAGAATGCCACCAGATGGACAGGATTATCAGACATCTTGAATCTGATCTTGAAGATGCCAAAGATAATGAAGAAAAACTTGAGAATCAAATTGTCTCTCTCAAAAGAGATCTTCAAATAGCAAATGAATATAAAGATAAATTCAAGATAAGTTCTGCCCAACTTGAAGTACTTCTTGCAAGTCAAAAGAAGACAGATGACAAGTACGGTTTGGGATATGAGAAAGGAGAAAGCTCCAGATCTAGTCAAAAGAATTTTGGATCAGAAAATCCAAGGAATAGGCCTGAAAGACCTCCGGTAAGACATCCCAATGCTCAAAGATATCCATCTTTCAATGGATACTGCCACAACTGCAATCACTTTGGTCACAAAGCTAATCAGTGCAGAAAAAGAATGAATCAAACTAATCCATCCTTCTCCGGACAGTGCTTTAACTGCAAAAGGTATGGACACAAGTCTCATGAATGCAGAAATATGCAAGTAAACAAATCATTCAAAGGTAGATGCTTTACATGCAATAGAGTAGGTCATATGGCTAATCAATGCAGATCAAGAGGTTATCAGTCAAATATGCAAAGAAATGTTATTTGCCAAATCTGTAATAGGTCCGGTCATAATGCTAAAGTCTGCAGAAGCAAGAATCAGGACAAAAGAGGTCCGGTGTATAATCAGAATCAAGACAAGGGTAAACAAAAGATGAATGCGGATGAAGTTAGGAATTAGATGAGCAAGATTTGGGTAAAGAAAAGTTTAGAGAATATAGAAACTAGATCCGCACCAGATTCTGGTGCTGATATTCCTTCCGGAAATTAAAAAGTGAGCTCTAGCTCAGGGGGAGACTCAAAGAAAATCCTGTTCCCCCAGCCAATCAAGTGATGCTGGATATGACACAAGATGCGGAGTAAAGGGTTTGAAGATATAAGTCCTGAGATGATCCAGACAAGATTTCAGAGGTCCGCATGAAGATGTAAAGAAGTTGTGATCGATCAAGTAAGACCTGTTCTGGGAGATGCTCCGGAATGATAGAGGACTACAAAAGGGTCCGGAGAGATCCGAAAGTACATTATTTTACTCTGCGGACTGGACAGAACGTTTGGGATGTTCTTGTAATATGTCACCTCGATTTATTCATGATTGAAAGATCCGTATGATGTTCATAGATCAGGACTGATCCGGGATACTCCAAGCTATCTGGATAAGGCAAACCGGAATAATATAGGTGGAGCATTTATTGCAAACAGATATTAGGGTTTGTGAAATGATATAAGGGATTTCTCAACCATCACTTGATCATTCCACATCCAAGAAGAAGCGAAAAGCAGAGCTCTACAACAAAATTCATCAAGTTCACCGAAGATCTCCTGCCGAAGTCATTACATACAGAAATCAATCCAGCCACTCTGTGTAACTGAAGATACAAAAGGTATTTTTCACCTCCGATATCTTGCTACAAATCTTTTGAAGAAATGGCTACTCCAAATATAGTAAAAATCTCAGACAGGCCCCGACCTGAATTTAAGAAACATCCATACAAGTCATTGGAGGTAGATCCACTAGGAGCCTTCTCTAGTGTTCCACATGGTGTATTACATACGGAAGACATTAGGGTTTACATCCATGCGAATTTTGAAGACTTTGGAGAATCAAAACTGATGGATATCTATCACAAACAATTGATAGATGACTCCTTCGAGATCAAACCTTAGTACAAAGCCATCCGAGACAAACACTTTGCACAGTGCATTCATTTCCCCTGTTTTGAAGAAGATGAATGGGTCCGGTATGTACTAAGTAGAGTACATGACAACTTCTTATGGTTGAACAAGCCCTTCAAGATCACCAAAGATGCAATTAGGGCTGTAACCGGTCTGCACTCATCCGGTGGATTACCTGTTCTCAAGTCTGTCAAAAATCAGACAGTTAGTGATGCAACCGGATCCAAGTTTGACAAGAGAGCTATGACAGTTGATGACATCACTGAACCGGATGTCAAATTTGCATCTATGATAATTGGTTACAAAATCTATCACTCCAGTAGGGAAAATTCAGTACCGGGAACTGCAATCTACACAGCTTATCAAATGTTAAAGGAGAATGCAGACTATGACTTGTGTGAGCTTCTTGTAAACCAACTTTTTGAAAATCTGCAGAAGATTAAGAAGGACAAGAAAAACTCCTTCAAGTATGGCAATCTGATCCTTTGTCTCTTCTTTTACTACATGAATGAGCTTCCCGGATCCAGTGGATGGATATGGTAGAATGACAGACCGGTTGCCATCCAAATCAGAGACTATTTGCATGGACTTGCGGATGCTAAAGCAAGAAATACAGCTCTATGGGGATATTTCAAGAACTTCCAAAGCATGATGCATGCAAGAGAAAGAATACCCCAATCCCTTGTTGAAAAGTACAAAGACACAGTATGCTTCATGGTAGAAACAGATCAGTGTCTAATGGAGGCAGTAGAACCAAGAACTGTATGGATCATGCCCATGGGGTATGAAGTGGATGAACAAATAGTGGAGCTGCGTTCAACACATGCTAAGTCAGCCCAAAGATCCAAAGGCAAAAAGGTTTGGAACCTTTGAGGAGCCGAGTGTAAAGATACATGTAGAACTCAGGGAACCTGAGATAAAGAGGAAGGTGAGAAAAGAAGTAGAGCATATTGCTCAAGGCCTAGGCATCTCAAAAGAGGCACTTGATGCCGGCCGGGAAAAGAGAAGAAAATCTGAGGAAGAAAAGAAAGAGGCAGAAAAGAAAAGCAAGAAAAGTGCTCTGGTGGAATCCTCAACCCGGACCAGATCATCTAAAGGATCCACACCTATCAAAACCAAAAGCTCAAAACCGGAAGTCCAGGGATCCAGTAAGAGATCCAAGACAAAAGCCTCAAGAGCTTATCAAAGCCAAAAGGATGAAGAAGAAACTGAGTCAGATGAGGGAGTGAAAGAAATAAAGAAACAGAAAAAGAAAGGATCCGGTAAACCCTCTTCTGGCCGAGACAAGGAAGAAATGACAGAAGAATTTTCTGAAAAGCCCACCCTGTCTCTAGACAGTGTAGTCAAATCAGTCACTGTGGATGGGAACCTTCAACCGGTGGCTGAATTCTATGATGACTACAATGAGGCAGATCAAAAGATCCTGCAGGAAGCTATAATAAGGTACTTGAACATCTACAATAAAGCTTTTATTGAGATTATCTCTGAAATCCCAAAGAGCCTAGAGATGGAACTAGAAATAAGAAAGAACAATGCCATGGCAAAAGACCTTGAGATCAGGGAACAGATAGCTATTCAGCTATATCCCTCAATTGATCACAAAACCATGAACATGGTATTCAAGGACTGCAAGGATGAATTCAGAAGCAAAGCAAGGATGAATCAACTTATGCTTGGTGAGACAGACAAAGTAGCCAAGGACACTGAAGAGATCCTCCGGAATACATACAAAAGGTTTAATATTCCTATTACAGAGGACTCAGGTGCAGAAACAGCTGCGGACTTGGAATCATCTGCTCCGGAAGAAGTGCCACCAGAATAGGCTAACATCTCTTCTCTGGCTTCTCCTACAGTCTCTGGATCCCAAGAAGAAGAAAAATTACAAGAGAAAGAAGCAGCAGAAAAAGAAAAAGAGGTTGACAGCACCAAGGATACAGAGAAAGAGAAGAATCCAACAGAGAAAACCACAACTGTAAGTGGTAAGAATGTGGAAGGAGATAAGACTCCTAAGGACAAAACTGCAGAAGAAAAGAAACATTTGTCTCCGGCAAGAGACACTGCACAAACTGTTCAAAAGTTTCTAAGCCAAGAAACTTTAGAGATTGATGAACCAGAGCTTCTAAAAGGCCCATTCGACTTTGACTCTCTCTCTCCGGTACAGACAATGAAGATAGCTTCATTTGCAAATGCTAAGGCAAATGAAAAACTCCTAAAGTCTCATATGGAAGACTGTGAGTTGATAGAGGCTGCTTCCGGAGTGCTTGAAAAGATCATGCCATCAATCCAGATAGATCTGACAGCCTCCTCTTCCGGTAATCTCAAAACCTTAGTCAGCAGTGTTGATACACATTTTGATTCTCTAGAAAAATCAGCTGAAGAAAAGGTCCGGAAGGAATATTTGGATAAAAGATTTTCAGAAGTATTAAGATTAATCTCTAACTATAGGAGAAATATGAGTATTGGAATAAAGAGCTTAGAAAATGCTCTTAAGGATGGCGGTGATATTTACAAATTTTGTATCTCGTGGTCAAAGGCAACAGTAGAAATAGATAAGAAAATAAAAGCGGAATAGGACAAACTACAAAGTTTGTCTCAAAGTTTTGATCCTCTCTCTTCCATAGTAAATCAAGAATGTCAAACTATTGCAATCACAAATGCAATAAAGAACTTTGAGAAGGAAAGGAAGAATATCACTAACCGGATGGGAGAACTTAGAAGGATTATAATCCCTAAGTTAGAAACTATGCATGAGGCCATCAGTGATGCTCAAACTACCGCCCAAACAAATGATCTGACAGATCTCAAGAGGGTAGAAGCTTTTGCATTTTTGTTGAGTGGTCACATTTCAATTTTGGATAGAATGAAGCAAAGTTGGGCTACAGAACTGATCCAATTGAAGACATCTTTTGCAGACATTCTTCAGTTCATGTGAGTATGTAAATATGCGGCTATGTATAGAAAATTTTTGAAAATTTTGGTGTGCGGACCTCACCCTTTGCCATTGATGTCAAAGGGGGAGTGAGGAGCAGTGAAAAATGAGGAATCCAACTAAGGGGGAGTTCCAGAAATTGTATATAAAGATAGAGCATCAGCAAAGGGGGAGCATAGTGTAAACACTTAGTCATTTTTTCACTAAGTATTGCCATCAATGCCAAAGGGGGAGATTGTTGGCAAGAGACACTATATGGATTCATGGTTGTTGTCATTGATGGCAACAAAGGTCATCCCACATATCCGCAAGTCATGGTGTGCCTCTACCGGAAGTCAGGATGAAGAACTGTTATGGTCCGGTGAACAAGAACAGAGCATGTGGCAAGGTCCGACAGATTGGTCCGGACCTCTCAGAGGAAGTGTCTTGGTGCAGTACGGATTTGGGCAAGTCAAGAGGACTACCTTGAGTAGTATATTCCAAGGATTTAGCCTCCGGTGATGGACAAAGAAAAAGATATGAATAGCTGAGTACCGGATTCCTGAAAGACAATGAGAACATAAGGAAGAACTGACTGACAGAGCATCAGAATCTTTTCCAGATATGTTACTGTTGATGGTAAAGGTTGTGAAGGCATGAATCATGTTTGGCCAACATGACTAATGATATCTACAAGTATATGCTTGATCCGCATTGCTTGGTGAGCAAGGATTCAGCCGACAGAACAGAGCTTGTAAGAAACCAGACTGTTCCGGATGCCGACTAGAAAGGTGATGAAATTACTTGTGCGGATATATATAGAGGATGGATTTAGTTGTGAAAGGAGTGATTGTGTGATAGTGTATGCGAATAAGTACAGATCAGAGCAGAAGTAGTAAGAAAGATCCGGTATGTGAAAAGATAGCAGAATAAAGAACAGAGGAAAGATGAAGTGCAGCAGATCAGTGTACTGAGCCTAACCGGAACTGAACCCTAGCATATGTAGGTGCTTCCAATCAGTTCAAGTATTGTATAACATTCTTTGTAGATAGTGTGTCTCCTTGTAGGCAGTGGGCCTCTTTGTGAGCAGTGTGCTCGGGCAGTGAGCCCTAATTGGCAAGTGCCATTTTTGTAACTCCTTATTCTTCTAACAGAGAATAATCTTTTGGTTAATCACCCCGTGGTTTTCTCCCTTAACCAGGTTTCCACGTCAAAAATACTGTGTCATGTGTTTCTCATTTCATGATAATGTTTGTTTGTTTAACTCAATGTTGCTTTGCTTAATAAGAAAGTTCAAAAGAAGAAACAATTAGGATAACTGATTCACCCCCCCCCCTCTCAGTTATCAACAACTACTACTATATTGTTTCCTCTGTCAGCAACACTATAGTACTTACTGCTCTTTATTAGAAACTCATATTAACATCATCTACCTACTTCCCCTGAGAGGTAGCTTTATAATCCTCTTGACTTCAACAACCATCTCTAATTACTACCTGCACTGCTACACCTTTTTCTTTTTATTTCTCTAACTACTCCCCCTTAGGAGTACACATCAAACCGTATCTAGTTCACATGCTATCACTTTCAGAGTAACATATCTTATCTTAAAGCTTCAGACTTGACTCTGACTGCAAGTTTTCTTCTGCAGGCTTCCCTTATCATCAGTCTAGTTGAAACAATGTATTCTTCAACCTGGAATTCAATAAAGTGGTCATCACATCTGATTTGAAATCCTTATGTACTACAAAGGCTAGAGACAACTTAATAGCATCCATTTATGCCATCTGAGCAACATTTTCCACTTGCAAGTACCTTTTACACACAACATTGCCTTATTCCTCACCACTTCTCTATTCTCATTCAATTTAATCTTTGATCTTGAGACAAGCTCCCAAGTTTGATTCTTCATATTTTGCATTAATTCCTTTTTCCATTGCCTTGCATACCTCATCCATAGATTCAATAGAGATTTACTTGTTCATCTAGAATTCTTTTTCTTTGCCAATGTACCTTAGATCTTTTTACCAAAGAACTAGTCTTCAATATGGTACTTCTACACAATCTCTAGGGATCTCAGGAATTCCTTCCAGAACTTCTTCTTCTTCAACTTGATTGTCTTCTTGTTCAATAGGTCCATTTGATTCATAGCTACTCAAATCTAATATTATTTCTCTGACTTTATCAACCTTCACATTGGCACTCTCAATGATCTTTCCCAGACTCTTATTGTAGCACTTTTGACTTGAATTTTGTATTGAATGTAGATAGCAGAATGTACATCTTTTCTCCAGTATACATCCATTAGGTTAGCTTCCTTCATCATTAATCTATCAGCCTCTTGGACTGTCCTATACTTTCTTTCAACAACTTCATTCTACTTCCTAGTAGATGATTGTCTCTTTATCCCTAGTTTTTTAAAGAAAATATTGAATTCATTTTATGTGAACTCACCTCCACTGTCAGACCTTAAGCATTAGATCCTCAATTGTATCTCATTCACAATCATTGCCTTGAAAGTTCATTTAGTTCATAATCATTCAACTCTGAGTTCATTTATAGATTTTCAAACCATTTCCAAAGTAAACTGCTCTGTACTGAAAACATTCTTGAACTTCTGTTACTCATTATTCTCAAGCCAATTATCAAGATCAGAGAAACTTATGGATGTAGATGTAATCACTGATCAATAACCATATGCCAAAACTACTTAATATTATGTTCAACAGTAGACCCAGGCGGACCAGAATATCAGAGCCTTGCCTCTTGATTTTATTAGTTAGATACTTAGCCAAAATTCATGACCTGTCATCTTGTTCCTTAACTACATACATGGCCAATTCACCTGTCACATCATAACACCCAATGTGCACCATATGAGACTCTAGAATTCATATCAAACAATCATCATTGACTTCTTAACATACCTTCAGAACCGCAAATCAAAATACTCAATAGTGGAAGAATGCGGACCAAAATACTCAGATGATTTACACTATTTTAGGGTTAACTCTATTCATCCGGACATAGACAATTCACCATGTGACTTTCAGAGGAAGTTAGAAATTTGAACACTGGAAAATATGTTCACCAAATATCTATGAACAACATACCTAAACCACATATAATGATCTTCAACTTCTGAGACATACTGATCCAATCTCTGTCACTTGCTTTGTATATTACTCATACTTAGTCACTTTGGGCTTCCAGATCAGAATCCTTTTATGTCTTGATCTATAGAGTTCCTTTCAAGTGATTTGCCATATAAATTTTCACATTATATCTTTGTGCTGAATCTCAGCACTGACTATCTGGCTAAGGGATTTAGAATTTTCAATACAACTCCCCCTGAGCCAGAGTTCCTAGTTTACTTCTCGAAGGAAGTATCTATTCCAGAATCTGGTGCAGACTCATCTCTAACTTCATGTACTTTTTTCTTGACCCAAACCTTGTTCATCTCCTTTTTGACTTTTTCTAGATCAACTTTTTCCACTAGTTTCTTCAATTCTTCTTGATTATCCTTCTTCATGTTCTTACTTCTATAAAATCTTGCAATATGTCTAGGCTTGTTGCAATTGAAGCTCATAGTATTTTTCTGACCATTGTTCCTTCCATTCATCCTTGACCTACATAGGTTAGCCTTACACCCAAATGTATTGCATGTATAACAGTATCCACTGAAGGATTCAATTGTCCTATTCTTTCCATAGTTGTTTCTCACTTGACTTCTACACTCATTATCCCTGTGTCCCATTTTATAGCATGCATAGCACCTAATAGAATTTTGACTCACTTTACTTCTACATACAACATCTCTATGACCAACTTTATTGCATGTGAAACATTTACCTTTGAAAGATTGATCATTCCTTCCATTGTTGAAACCTTTTTTAATATGATTTCTATATTCATTTTCTCTATGACCAATTTTCTTGTGATTGAAACACTGACTAGAGAATGATGGAATATTTTGATTCATTTTACTTGTACACTGAGTAGCCTTATGACCAAACTTATTGCATGAATTATAATAACCATTGAAAGATGAGTACCTTTGAGCATTTGGTTGCCTAACTGGTGGTCTTCTAGGTCTGTTCCTTCGATTCTAAATTTGTTTTTCTTTGTTCTTCTTGATCTCAGCATTTGTAAGGACCCGACTCATCCTATATCAAATAACATTAAACTCTGATTTCAAAAATACCAATGAATAAAAATTTTGACTGACAGATGTAGGAAATGTGAAATTCTTCCAGAAGTGCTTAATGCATGATATCAAAATGCGATGAAACTTGAATTTAGTTTCCTAGAATCTTCAGGTTCTTCAAAGATTACAAATTTTAAATCTAGTGAAGAGAGAATACATTACGAGGGAAGGTACATTATGTAATATAACCATGAAGAATAACGGATCAGTTCATACCTTAAGTCATGCATTACATCCTGCATTCTTTTTTGATAGCTTGCTTCTCCTCTAGTAACTGTATCCTTATCATCTGCACAAAATTAACTTAACAATCTCATGTTAACACAACTTAGTAATCACTACTTAGAGAATTAAGATCACGATGCTAATTGTAGGACTCCCTACATCCAGGGGACCTGAGTATTGGGGGCATCCTTCGCCGTCCAGACTGCCTACATACCCTATATCCACGAGATAAAGGCCCCCTCCTTAGGATGTGACTAACACGGGGAATGCAAACATGTAGTTCTATTTTGCACTATGTTTGATGTAACTGTGAGCGGGTACCCAGCCCTTTCTAGGGTTATTCCCTGCTCCAGACAGTTCTTCATCAGCTGCCACCCACTCGGTGAAATAGGGACAGAAGTTAGTCTACTACCACAAACACCTAAACGGGTGTTTGTCAGTTAGTCCTAGTGTGGAGGAATCCTTATAAGGTGTCTACCCATGAAATCTAATTTACTCCCCCAAGCCAACTTAGGTAATTTTCATGACTAAGTCCATTCCTGATCGCCTAGTACTTTCACCATGATCTGCGAGGGTGAGGTGAGAGAATATGATAGATAGCGTTTCTAGATCGGCCTAGTTGCCCTATCTAACATTTCACATGTCCTCCCCGATCTATACTTGCGTGTCAATAAACCTCATTTTATGTTAGTATGCTTGAAGTGTTTTCCAAATGAGCATCATGGTAATCATTATTTCAATAGACTTTACCTAACTAAATTGAAAGAAAAACTTGCATAAAGAAAAGATACTAGTTTATAGGACATTAACGGGAACAACTAGCTTGAGCAAGTATCATATATAGAACAATATCAACATATACAAAACTAATAGTGTTAAGACCACTCATAAAATTAGGGTTAACTGATAACTTTGTTCTTCAAATACAATTCCAAATACAATATGAACAAATTCCAAATATTCCTTGGGAAGCAATATGACTTTTGATGAATAGATAAACTTAAAAAGCTTGCTAATTCATAAATCAGATATTATGTATATAATTTTATATTATGAAAAGAGTGTTATCGACCAAGGCAGCTCAAGCAAATTTTATATTTCATACTTAGAATTCTAATCCCACATAATAATATTTATCTAATTCTTAGGATTCTTCTAATGATTTATAGAGTAGAAACAAGATTCAACCATTTGGCATCTTTGCATACATTCACAAACCAAATTACTCACTCATACTTTCACATTCCCAATTATTCATACAAATAATTCACTTCAAGTTATTCGTAAACATAAACTGGAAAGGATACTTAAGCTTTCAATGTAAGATGATATGATAATTAAGAAATGATTTTTAATATGGAACCTGTTTGTGAGAAAGATGCTATTAAGATTTGAATGCATCTTAGGTTCCCCTACTCATGATTATGGAAAAGGAGGTTATCCCAAATTATAGGGACATGATTAAATAGCAACATTGGAACAATAGTTTTCAAGGGTCAAGTCAAAGGGAACTTTTACATGGTATCATACTTCACCAATGCTATTTGTGTGACCATGAGTTTTCCTCCTCCCCTTACAAATTAGAGACTCACTCTACAATCTCACTACACATTACTTTTAGAGAGCTTCATGACAATAATTATGATAGTGTAATTGTAGTGGTAAGTGTACCCTATAGCATAATAGAATTCACAAGAAACATATGGTTCTTATGCACTTGATGCTAGTAGATAACTCAAAGCTATATTCAAAGAAAACTCTCATATAAGTTGAAGGTACAATAATTGATTCCCACATTATTTCAAATGATGTGCTTCCATATGAAATATATTTTCAATGGTCTAATTCATTACATCAATATTAAGTAAAAGATAGGGAGAATTCTATCTAACCTATTAAAACTCATAGGTGAAAATTACAGTTTCATGTCAATCCCTACAATTGGTAACATGATTAAGTTAAAACACCTCATAGATGTTATGATACTAAAGGGAGGATAAGGTAATAATTCCTCCTTTAGAAAAAAAAAGTTAAAGATCTCACATATAGACATGATGAGAAGCCCTTAGATGACAAGTACAATAGATAGGGTCTATTTGTTGAGTATGTAAGGATTGCTTGTGATGGAGAAGTAAATCAATTCCACCAATACCATTGACATTGAGAAAATTTATTTATGAGATAGATGGTAAATTATCTCTTATAGATCCACAAAAGAATAGTTATAAGCAAGGGCATTACCAAGTAAGCTACTGTAAAAATTTCGTAGTGATTCAAAATTGATTTTGAGAGGCGTGAAGTTAGGGTGCACCACTACTGGGTCCTCTTCCCTAAGCTACAAAGAAAATTTATCACAATTTGAAATCATTCAAGAGATAATTTGTGCATAAGTTTTTGTTAAGGTTGTAATGACTAAAAGTAGCCAATGGCTGATGGATGCTGGGTAGGAGTTGGTTTATGTACCAAATAGGTCAACTCAAGTGCTAAAGCAATACAAGATATACACTTTTATTCCCTTAAAGTAATCCATTCAAATCTGGCCTTCAAATGCTAAGAAATATCATGGTTAAAGAGAGAAACATCATACACTAGATATATATAAAAATATAATACTTCCTAGAGTATTTTAGAAACTGCCACAAATTTCCCCATGTATCTACATGCATTCATGTGTGACATGTGTAGGACACACACACACACATGTAGCCACAATCAAACCAGCATGGACATACATCGTGTGCACGTGTACACTGTGCATCAGCTTTGCATGGGCTTTAATTTAATAGTCATATGGCCGTGCACAATTTTTTTTTTAAATAAAATCAAATCAATTTTTTTTAAGGTTGAATCAAATGGAAGGGAGAATTTTTAGTATACTGTAAATTCTAAAGGATTGTAGTAAATATATATATTTTAGCTTTTGATGCTTCTTCTTTACCCACAAACTCTATATATATATATATATATATATATATATATATCGTTCTTTCATGTAGTCAAACACTTTATGAGCATATATCAAACTTATGCGCTTGACATACATGTTAATATGCTTATTCTGAAAAGTTGTGCCTGTGGCAAATGCAAATTGCCTATGAGGGATGAAAGAGTGGACTTTTTTTTTTTACTTTGTGAAAGTGCGTTCTTGAAAATGTAGGTTATTAGACGAAAAATATTAAGTGTTTCACATTTGACAAAATCTCATACAGTGTTTCACCAAATGCAATGAATGAGCCTCCAACCTGTTCAATTCACATTTGCCAGCATGCTCCCAGCAGGTGCCAAAATGGCGTGACTGGCTATGTAAAGACCAACTCCTCAACCTTGGTGAGCACCCTGTGCCAACGTCTTCCCTGTCTGTGCCAAAATGGCGCTTAAGAATAGAGTATGGGTTTAGAGCATAACAGAAGGGGCGATTTTGGCTAGCACATCAAAATCCTTCAAAGAACTGTCACCTCAGGGAATGCAATGATTGCAGGATTTCACAAGATGGTTTGAAAAAGGCTTTTAAAACTTTCAAGCAAATACAATTAGCTGGTGTAAGGCCAAAAACCAAAACCTATGCCAAAGTCTTCCCTTCCTGTGCCGAATGGGTGATTAAGAACAAGGTATGGACTTCTGTCAAAGCATGATGGAAGGGGAAATTCTTTTCAGATATTATGATTGAAATTGCTCTAGTGGACCAATAAACACATTGTGGAAGTATAGGCAGAGCACGTGGGATCCCTAAAAGAAGTATGATCGCAGGATATGCACAATATGGATTTGATAAAAATGCTTTAGAAACATTCAATTGGATTCCACGACCTGCCTATATCAATCATGACAGAAAGGAGATCTTTGTCAGATCTTGTCATTGAGAGCGACTTGGTAGACCTGCATGTGAAATGGGAAAGTATAGACAATGCACTCGAACTGTTCGACAAAATGCCTAAAAGAAATTACGGTCTCATAGACTACAATGATCAAGGGATATGTGAACCATTAGACGAAATCCCTCAACAAGCATTGCCTCCTAAAATAAAACGATTACAGGACCACACAAAATGGATTCGTTGAAATGGAGTTAGGGACTTTCAAGCCAATGGATTTGGCAGGTGTAAAATTAGAAAGTTAAACCTTGGACAGCGTACTATGCCCAAAATGGCACTCGAAACAGGGTATGGACGTCTATCCAAGCATAACAGGAGTGCTTTTGGTGAGAAGAGGTAATTGCAAGTGCCCTGGCCTATGTGAGAGCTTCAGAATAGGGTATGTAAGAAACACAAGCTTTATCAGATGTAAAACACAAGCAATGTAAAGGTGTACAGAAAGTACGTGAATTGTATGAACCAAAATGACAACTTCATAAACTATCAACCATCACAATTAAAATTATGCATCAATTCTCTCTTACTAGACTACTATAAACAACAAGCATACTAGTACAACAATTCATATTAATAAAATAAAAAAAAGAGAATTCAAAGGAAAGGAATCAAGATTGGGGAGAGGAGAGTTCTTACAGTTTACTCCAGCCCTCCAAACAAGAGATGAGTCCCCTCTTCCTTACAATTCTAGGCATTTTATAGAAAAAGTCCATTCTCCATCTCTATTTTTTAATGATCCTCCACTCTCTTTGTTTAATGGTAATGCATCCTCCACTCTCTTTGTTTAATGATAATGCATCCTCCACTTTCTTTGTTTAATGATAATGCATCCTCCACCTTCTTTGTTTAATGATAATGAATCCTCCACCTTCTTTGTTTAATGATAATGCATCATCCACTCTTGTTATTTTAATTATAATCTTATCCTCAATTTTTTAATGGTGTCCATATTATTTGTATTTTTAATTTTCAAATTAGAATGCAAAAATTGAGTTGTGACAGCATTCGTTTCTCGTTCTATTTTAGAACTTTCACCTTTCTCATATCCCAAGCCTTCTTTGACATTAGGACTCTTCTGACTAGTAATCATCTCATCAAGTTTTGCAGAGCTACTTTTAAACTTTTCTTCAAAATTTTTTGCTTTCTCCAGGTCTGACTTCAGGATCCAAATTTCCTCTTCAAGCTTAGCACATTTTTTTGATTTGTCTTCTACCAATAGATTTAGATCTTCTTCTTTTTCTCTTTCAACAACTTCCATTTTCAAATCGTTCAACGTTTCATTTGCTGATATTAGTTGTTCAGTAACCTCCTTATATTTTTCTTTAAGCTTCTTGACTTGCTCTCTTAATTTTATGATACATTCATCTTCTTCTTTAACATTCTCCTTTAGATCTCCAATTTCTTCTTTAGTTCTTTCTAGGTCTTCAAGAGAAACCTTTATGTACATCTTCCCAGATCTACCTCAAGATGTTAAGCTTACTTCCGAGGAATTTGGCTCTGATACCAATTGTTGTTATGCGCTAGACAACGGAGGGGGGTGAATCAGTTGTCCCAAAAACTTCAACACTTTCTGCAATTAAAATCCACAATTATTATGATTTAACAATGAGTGCATAAAAATAGAAATTTAACCATGGATACAACATCAAATACAAGATACACCATATTTTACATGGAAAACCCCAAGGTGGGGAAAAACCACAAAGAGGATTAGCTATCAATATATATTACAATCTTGAAATAATGATGTTTAGGCTTGGTCAATCCATGGGCCTAAACATACTAGCTTACTGCCATGAAGAACAACTACGTCTAGTAGGCTCATTGCCTCAACCCTAAACCTAGCAAGATTACAATAAGGGCTTTTAAACCCTACTAGCGGCTCACTGCCTTGATGAAGAAAGCTTGCTTCCAATTAGGTTACACATGAAAATTGGATACTTCTTAAGCATCTGCCACTATGCCAAGTGCAATAATTTAATATCTGAATTCTAAATCCCAACTCTTCATACTCACTAATTTTTGTCACTGCTCTATTATTCACCTATTCCCATCACACCCATGTGTTCTCTATTATGTTTTGCCTCTACTCTTCTATACCACTTCTTTGCTCTTCCTTTTAGAACTTTCTTATTATCTTCCCATCTTTGCTCAAGGACAACTTTTCCACAATTCAACTAGAAGTATTTATACACTACATCAACCTTGGAATGATCATTAAGGTCTGCATTACAATCACCAACCATTGGAACAATCTCCAAGGTTGGCATTACAAACATTTAAAAAATATGTCTTGACCTATTACAACATTATGCAAGGGAGATGAAGTAAAAGTGCACGTGGATCACACTTCACCTTAGCTGGGACTCAAACACGATCTTCCACACTTCAACATGCTTTCACAATCTTCAAGAGATCTTTGTAATCATTGGGATCGACTAGGTTGGCCAAACTAGTTACACAACACACTATCCAGAAGTAATCTTCAAACGCCTTCATAATTATTTCATGTGGACCAATGTAATGATGGGAACATGATCAAGAGGTATCCACAAGCATGTTATAATCATCAAGAGCAACCACACAACCTTTAACCACTTTATCCATAAGAATCTTCCCACCAAAACACATGAACTTTACTATCTTTGATTGTTATAAAAGAAAGATAGCTTATGGACCACCAAACCATGAACCATTGCAACTGTAGGAACTTATCATCATCCCAGACTTCCTTCTAGAACCACAGAGAAAAATACTTTATTGTGGAGGAATGCAGAGTAGAATACTTTCTCATTGTCGCAACTGAACTCACTAAAAAAGTAGGTTTCTCTCTAGTGAACACAATTCACTCAAATCTTCATGCGGAGGGCTCATATCTAGTGTAGCATCCTTAATCATACCTCTAACTTACTTCTAATCTATAAACCACAATTTTCAAGCAGAAATAAATGTAGATCAGTTTACCGGACTGTTCTTTAGCATGAACTATTCTTCAACATACAACTCACTATCTATACTGCACTTCTTTGTAACTCACTTGTTTCTTCTAGAGAGGCTAATTTTCTCAATATCGGCAACATACAAGTCTTCTAAACAAGTAATAGAATAAGATATAGTTGACAACAATGATATGTTTACATCAATGAAAACACCGATTAGGCACATACTTGCAACAAAGGCATGATGAACATAATTGTTATAAGAAACAGATTGATGAATTGAAGCATCTTTTTACAAAGAATAGCATTCAATTGCTTGCATCTTCTTCTTCTTCTTCTACATATAAACAATCAAGATCTTCTAAAATAGGTCATGCAATAAAAGATAATAAGGAACACAAACAAAAAGGCGAAGCACTTTGTGTAAGTACAAGTTCTGGATCAAGTAAATTGCTTCTTGATTCTTTAGCCTCTCATCATATGGCTTCATCTTAGTCTATGTTCTCTACTTTTGAGCCTTGTAATATGACACCTATATTGATGGGTAATAACACATATATGAATGTAATTGGGAAAGGAACTATTAATATTGGTGAAGGTACTTTCAATGATGTACTTTGTGTGCCTTCTTTGACCAATAATCTTTCCATATATCATATTACTCATAGTGGTGCAGGAAAGGTTGTGCAGTTCACACTTGATTTAGTTGTTATTACAGGCTTGGAGAGGACAAAGATTATTGCTACAGGGGTGGTTGATCATGCATCTTGGTTATATATCTTTTTTGTTTCTCTTCTGATGATAGTTTAGATACTTTGGTTGATATTCACACTCCTTATGTGAATCATATTTCTGAGGAGAAGTTTGGTCACTTGAACCTTGGTATTCTTTCATCCTCTTTGGTTCTTGAGATTTGTGCTTCACTTCTATCTCCTCCACCTCCTACTTCTTCAGAGTTCCATGATTTAGTTCAACAAGATATTTATTGTCTTTCAAATACAGCTTTGTGGGATGAGTATTTGATATGTATTTTAAATTTGTTTTGTGAGTCCCATCTTGTAGACTTGGAGGACAATATCAAGCACATTCATCTCCTCTTTGATGTTATCTCTTATGGAGTTGCATCATCTTCTTTAGATGTGATGAGGAAACCTTCATATCCTCTTGTTCTTTATTCTGCTCTTCACTTATCATAGTTTATCATTAACCTAGAGTGTCTTGACCAACATTTGAATGACTCTTCTTTGTCTTTGAATCATGTTCTACATTAGTTTCCACCTAAACTAATATAACTAGTCTCAAAATAATATATGGATAATTCTCAAATTCATGCTCATTTGAGTATTCAAAATGATATTATAATAGCCTAGCATAACCCTCAACTATAATTATCAAAGCATGGATATAATTCATGAATATACAATCAATGATATAACTTATGATTAGCATCAATACATGATCAAACTCATTCCACTTCATCAACCCATTGCATACACACATACAAACCAACTATTTAACAAGCATCTATCTCAAAGCACTATAAGGCATAAGAATCGTATTCAAGAAGAGCATGATGAGAGTTGGAGAATGGTTGGTCCTTGCACATTCCCAAAAGTTTATCCTAATATCTAAATCTATCACTCATTACCATAGATTAGATCCATGGGTACAAAATTGACTTAGGTTGTTTTTATAGTCATAGATTTAAACCTCAAACTTTTAAATTCAAATTTTAAAGTCACACCTTACCAACTCCTTCCTACTAGCTATTGTGGGCTAGCCTAGACAGTATTTTGTGTGGATTTATGTGTTATCTTGTTGTATTTAAAGGTATTAATTCATTCATTTGAAATATGCTAGAAACTAGGAATCTTTAAAAGATAATTCACATGAGAGCATAATAGAGTATCCTAATTACATCTCCAACTTGAATCATAATTCTAGGTCAATTGCACACTTTCTTTTTGTCTTCAATCATTGAACAATTCAATAAATTCCCCATATGTTTATGTAAAAATCACCATTACATTTTATATTTCTAAATTTCAATTTGAAAGTACATTTTGAATTGTACTTTCCTATTTTTTTTATGCCATTAGCTACTTGCAATCCTAAACTTGCTTTGAGGAGTACTTGTTTAATCCCTAACATGGCCACCCAATCCAATGAGATTGAGATCTATTTTGATGCTCATGTTGTGAACAACCAAGAGGATAATCAAGACTATGATCATGATGCTCATGTGGCAAACCAATATTTTGCAAATGATCTTTGCTAGTTTGGCCAATTTTGAAAATCCAACATACCTAACTGATATGGCTCACGTCAAGTTTACCAATAAGTCATTTGGAAGAGAGATCTTACAAGTTAGTGCTAAATTTACTTCATCTATTGTGGTTAGTGTATCTACCTCCTTCCTCTCTTCCACCATTAATCCATCTTCTATCATTACTCCTTCCACCACCACCACTCATCATCATGGTGTTATCCTTACATCTACTAGTGTCCCACCACATAGCATCTTCCATTTTTCCACCTTCCAACCTCTATATTTCTCTCATCCTAACTACACTCCCCTTAAGATACTCACAATTCATATGATGTATTACACCTCTATGCCTACTTCATCTAACACTAGCCAACCTACAGCCAATCCTCTTAGTCCACCCACTCCAATTTCTAGCATTCTATCCCATGCTATGTTTATCCCCTATACATGCCTTTTGTGAGGCCCAGATTTTGCATGGATTTATTTACTTACGATCCTTTTGGATATGACATTTTATATTATTACCATTACACACAATGTTGTTATTAATATTATGTTACATTTGTATTTTATTGATTATTGATGATCTTGTATTTAATTATTAATTATGGTTTTAATTGTGTTATATAGAATTAGAAGTTTATAATTTTTTGTTACATGTTTATGATAGGTTCTTAACAAAGATAATTGTATATGTTAATACATTTTTTGGATGATTACATTTGGAAGGCTCCTAAGAAATTCACTATTGTGTTTTATCTTGTGCCGTGTGATTATTTGCCCTTAAGTGATAATTTTATATAAAATAAAACTCGTACGAGCGGATTTTTTAAATATATTTTATAAATTTTTAAAGGTGGAGAAAAATAAGTGACGAGAAGGGAAACCTAACCCTAGTTTTATTTCTCTCTATTTATTTATATTCTGAATCTAGTTTGGGGGTTTGTCTTTATTTTTTCAGGAAAAGTTTTGAAGAAGAGTTTTATTTCTCTCTATTTATTTATATTCTGAATCTAGTTTGGGGGTTTGTCTTTATTTTTTCAGGAAAAGTTTTGAAGAAGAGAAAAAGGACAGAGCTAGCAAAAAACATTTGGATAGCAAGGTTTCCCTAACTTTGTGGAGGTTCGTCTTTCATTATCATCATAGAAATTTTTTATTTTTGCAGGAAAAGTTTTGAAAAACAGAAAAAGGACAGAGCTAGCAAAAAAACATTTGGATAACAAGGTTTCCCCTAACTTTGTGGAAGCAAGAGGTAAGTTTTCATACCATTCTGAAAAGTAAGTAAATGAATCATTTTAGATCAAAAAATAAATAGATTGGTTGTCTGTTTTTCTGAAGTATTTGTGTAAATGTGATTAAAAATATTTGGGTTATTTGGGGAGTTGATCTTTTCTTATTGGCTTAAGATCTGCCGGAAAAATATGGGTATAGTGAGTCCCATTGACGCTCCCTCTAATATGGATTTTGTGAAAATTAATTTGTTTGAGTTGGTATATGGGGTAGCTTGCTGTTGTGTTTTGGTATGTATGTGTTATGCCCTGATTTGGGTATAGTGAGTCCCATTGACTCTCCCTCTAAAATGGATTTTGTGAAAATTAATTTGTTTGTGAGTTGGTATATGGGGTAGCTTGCTGTTGTGTTTTGTTGTGTGTGTGTTATGCGGGTAGTTTTCCTATCTCTGTTGGGAGGTGTTGGGAGGTGAGGTGAGGTACCTTGGTCATGTGAACTTGTGAATATGTGATGTTGCAAATTTACACTTAATAGGGAAGATACATTCTATGAAAATGTTTGCTGTTAGTAAAAAAAAAAAAAAAAATTGATGGAAATTAATTCCCATGGCTTATTGTAAAGACCTCTTTGTCAATCCTATATAAACTGTGTATTTGAAGAGAACCTTCTATTCTTGTGATTGTGAGTATGGTTGTAACTAACAAAACCTTTTAAAAAAAAAGTGAGTAGAAGTACTAAATGGAAATAAATAATAGTTAATGACAGAAAATTAGATTTCTTTCATTAGTTTCTATTACTTGTCATGTCATTTTTTTAATGTAGGCATATACAGGAAATATAAGAAATTTGTGTGTATGCATTGTAGTTCTGTGTATCTTCTCAATTTGTGAATGTAAACCAATTTAATAAGCATCTAAAATTTATGTTTGTAGGAGTATAATGGAATTGAATTGGTCTGTTTTCTTCATTATTGCACATTGATCACCACAGAAAACTACAAGCAAATTTGTACATCTATGGAATTACTGTGTTATGTACCCTGTTTGTTCAGCTAGAAATAATTTATAGATTAAAACTCTTGCTCATTACTGTGTTCATATATTCTTTATATTATCAATTGAATTTGTAGATTTTTATACAGAAGAACTCAGAAATCCAATTGATATATAACCTATATTTTTTCATCCCTGTTTATTTTACCATTGTTTTATAGATTAAAACTCTTGCTCATTACTATGTTCATTTGTTATTTATTTGAACTGTATACAGATTCATATGCACATGCATATATTCCTATATATATGTTTATTTATATTCTTGATGCTTGTATATTTTCTGTACAGATATATAAATATATTGACTGTACAGCTGTGGGAAGCGGCCAAGGAGGCCGTGGGAAAGCCCCACCGCTATGCCCCTCTTGTGGCAGCCGCCTCCGCTTTTACATCTTATTGTTTTTTTGTTTTATATAAAACTTATCTATTTTAATTTTTTTCCCCTCCCCCTCCCCTACAATTTATTAAATCTGTTTTTATACAGATTTAATCCTGTATTTCCTTAGACTCTATCAACATATAGAATTAATATATTCTGTTCAATTTCAATCCATAGATCCTGAAACATCAACAATATACAGGGTATATTTGGTATACTGTGCAGATATATAATTAATTAAATAAATATTGCTTTCAGAAAATAAAAAAAACAACCATAACAAAAAAAAATGATATAACTAAAATAATTAAAACCCTCAGAAACTAGTCATATATAGATTATATGTGTAAACCCCACTAAGAAAACTTGGGGTTTTTGGATCTCAGATTTTCTGCAACCTTTTGTACCCTGCAATCAAACTCCAGCTAAATATCTCTTCCTTCCTCTTAGCACCTACATGCATAATATCTTCTTGGTGAATCCTGCAGCTGCAATAAAAATGAGAGATGTAGATTAGGGAGAAAATTAAAACAAGGTAGTGTAAAACTTGAATTTTTATACACTTTTGATATCATTTTAGCAAGTTTTAATAGTTACTAAAATTACACCTCCACAACTCCCTATTTTCTAACTAACCTGATTTAAAATGAAATTAATGTGTAGTAGTTTAATTAGAATTTCAGATTTTGTTTTATGTGGAGAATCTTTTATGATATTTAAAATCAGAAAGTTATTGTATAATTATTAAATCATATGATTTTATTTAAATGTTAATTTTTTTCTTGTCTCTATGAAATGAAGTTTTATTTCAATTTAGAAATTAAAAGCTTTAGACTCTAATTTTATTAAAAATATAGAAATGTTATGATTATTTACTTATTTTATACAATTTAATTAAGCTAGGCCTTTTATTATTTAATTTCTTAAATATAAGATATTTAGGAAAATAGTCATCTCCTTTTCATAATTGTAATTATGGATTCTTTTATTTGGTCCATGACTACACTTAAATTATTCTGTTCATAAATTGCAATTAGGTTGCAATTAAAAATGACTTTAGATGTAAGATGGAACCTAGTGGAAAATTTAGACATTTAAACTGACCCTAGAACATATTAGACTAGCCATGTTAAGTTAATGATACCTCAACCCTCTACTTTGAATACCTACTGAAAATTCATTCTATGAGTTGTTCCCTCTCTACCACTCGCTTTTGTTTCCTTTGACCTTCTCTTTGTACGGCTTACATGCACTCGATTCAGTACAACTGTGTCATATGCATTTCATGTGCTTCTAAGAATAGAAATGGTTTTCTATTATTGTGTTATTTTAAAAAAAAAAATTGCATTGTGTTTGTACCTATTCATACTTGTGTGTACGGGTGGGCATGACACATTTAAATACTTATCTTTCCTCTTCTATGCATATTTCCCAACCTATGGTATAATTTATCTTTCTTAGCTATCATACTTATTCTTATATACACCATAGTGGCCCCCAACCTTCATTAGTTATCTCCCATTTTCCATCCTAGATGTACTAATTCACAAGATAGATCAAGTAGAAAAAGAGTGGATGTTAAACCAAATGGACAAGATAGTTTGGACTTCAAGGATGACACACACACACCCCTATCACATGAGATTGTTATACATGAACCCCTCCCTATGGGCTTTGCATCACCACAATTTTTAATATATGATGGCAAAGATGACACAAACACACATTTGACATTTTTATAGTTGCATGTGTAGACTTCCTATACGAGGATAAATTATTAACAAAGTTATTTCCATGGACAAACTATAATCATATTTGTCCTTAGATTTCATAATAATAAATATAATATCTAGACAAACCATGATGTATTATTAAAATTATAAAGTCATATAATCCTACACAAGAGTGCATCATTTATTAACATGTAATGATATTAAAGTATTCTATCAAAATGGGCCCAAAACTAAATAGAAATTGGCCTGGGTAAGATAATTTTTCCATTACAATAAGCCTAAAATAGGTGCATGTGTATGATTACATTTTGTGTTCAAGATTGGTTACAAGATAAATAATGTCCTCCTCGAATTATCCTTCTACTTATGTTTATTCTTCTAAAGGCAGCTTCATAGATCTATCAAAGGGTTCATCCCCTCATCTCCTTGATGTGCACTAGCTTGATGCATGTAGGAAACCTCCAAACCTTACAAATTGTGTTTCTTTTCATTCAGATTGGGGCTTTACGATGGCAGCATTTCTCTTTCTAGATTTACAGTTTCTATGTTGGCCATTTGTAACTCATCTAGTTCTCCTACATGTGAGTTCTCTACTACGGCATCATATGCAAAGATCTTGGGCTCTTCTTTCAAACACTGCTCTTCCCCTATGATGGCACACATGACTAACCTAACTAGAGTAGTCATAAGGTGTACTAGCTAATTTAGTACTAGGATGAACATTATTACAACCCTTTTATATATACACATCATATATTTACTTTCTTCACCCAACACAACATAACTACGCACCTAAATAAACAAGTATCCATGTATTCAATAAGTTCAATCCAACAATGTAATAAGGTCCATCATATATTCACTTTCTTCACCCAACACCACATAACTACGCACCTAAATAAACAAGTATCCATGTATTCAATAAGTTCAATCCAACAATGTAATAAGGTCCATCATATATTTACTTTCTTCACCCAACACCACATAACTACGCACCTAAATAAACAAGTATCCATGTATTCAATAAGTTCAATGCAACAATGTAACAAGGTCCAGTATAATTTTTTTACATATAATGTTTAAAAAACACTGCTGGGGCAATTATAACTTAATTCTTCACATAAGTAGGCTAAGTTCTGACAATTAAAAGGTTGACTGTTTACATATCTCACTGGGTTCTATGGAGTTTCAGAAATTCAGTCTGAGTATCAACAATTTTGTTGAGTTTGAGAGTTTCATAGTAGAGCTGTGAATTTTTCAAGTGCTGAGTTTTTCTATTTTGTATCTGTGTTCTGTGAACTTTTCTTTAAAGACATATTTGTGAAGGCTGTTATCAGAAATTCTAATTCTGGTTGTAAGCTATGTTCCCCTCTACTTTAATGAAAACAAAACTATAAATATTATCATCTAGAATAGAGGGATTTTCTTTTCTGCTCTAGATTTTCTCTTTCCTTAGGTATGTCCTATACCACACTATTGTATCCTTTTTGCAGAGATTTTGCATCGAATTCTCTGCTTCTTGAATAGAAAATAATGTTGACAACATCCATGCTTTGTGATTGCATCTCCTTTCTATGAGTTATGGCTTACTCTCTGTAGTTGAGTTTGTTTAACATTGGCTTTATCTCAGTAAATGAAATGTAATCTTACCTTTCTACAGTTCACCTTTTGCCACCATAATCATTTAATGATTTTCATTTTGGCTTCACATTATAGAATTAGAATCATCAATTAGAACTATATGCCTATCTTTTCCTTTTTTGATCCCTTGGCTTTTTTCATGAAACATGAATTTTCTCACATATAAATTTTTTTACAATCAAAATTGTTAAACCTGCTAGAACTTTGTGGACAAACAACTAATAAAATATTAAACCTACAGACTTTTGTTTAGAATGTTAATTGTGATATAATATAATAAATAATAATTAGTGTTGCTCTATTGTTATCCTTTTCGAAGGCAATTACTGTATTTGTACCATATGTATAACAACTTGGCTTTGCTGCCAAGTCAATATAACTCCTTTTTATCTGGCAAACAAATATATTTTCTTACATAAGCCAATCTTGTTAAACCATTTACCAAATAATGGATCTAATAGAGAGTGAAGGCAGTTGATCAAAGAATTAAAACCTTCTCGGATCAAACCTACAGTGGTAGCACATCATAATAGTTGCTGCTTGCTGTTAGTAAATCATTGTTTCTGAACCAGTTACAGGGAAATGAGATTAAGGAAGTTTGACTATATTTTCTTTCTTTGCAATGAAAGAAATACACACAAATTTGAATGCCAGACTGTAGTAAGGTTGAATAAACTTTCTCTGTTTGCCTTATGCAGGGATTATTTGGCATAGAAGACATGCCCACAAGTGTGAGTAATGTGGCTTCCAGTGTGATCGACCTGAGTAGTGACGAGGAGGATTCACTTCAGGAGAAAACTCCAACAGAAATACAATTGCAATCGT
The DNA here is from genome assembly GCA_027924645.1 of Cunninghamia lanceolata. NCBI lineage: Eukaryota > Viridiplantae > Streptophyta > Pinopsida > Cupressales > Cupressaceae > Cunninghamia > Cunninghamia lanceolata. The sequence continues at coordinate 58,724 of BSBN01001670.1, read as the reverse complement.
CTATAGGAATTTTAAAAAACGAATGCTCTGAAAATTTGTGTAATACACAATTAGAACAGCCAATTTGTACCCAGACAGTTCAAGATGCTGCATTTTCAAGATCAGCTCGTCATGAATTCGACTGGTATTTCAAAGATACCAAACCTAACCTTGACAATAGGATCCAAAGAACTCTGTCATCTGTATCTTTAGCTAATGAACAACATGAAAGTGGATTGGAGCAGGATGGATCGAGGCAATCTAATGGCATTACATATTCTGCTCTTGGTTCGCCATCTCATCATGAAAGCTCTGCACAGCAAGCTTTTAGTGCAAGAGATATTCAGCAGATATTAAATCAGCAGGGAAGGCAGACCTTGCCAACATCTTCATCAAGGTCAAATTGTCTGGGCCAGCCAGGCCAGGAAATTCAAAACAGCACTGATACACTTGGAATAAATCACAGTGTGCAAGTAAACCATGAAAACACAAGAAATGTTGGACGTATGCCTGCAGTTAGTTCTTCCATGTCAAATCAATCTCGTCATGTTTCTTCAAAGAGCAGTTTTCACCAATTTTGGAAAGCAGGAAGTTATGATGTTCGATATCCACAAAAAGAATCCATACCAGGTCCTTCTATACTTTTGGAAAATTTGCATGTTGCATATCTTTTTTATTATGAAAATATTGTCCTAGAAATTAGATATTAATTATCATACAGTTATCTGTTTTCTTATCTTCTGTGATCTTCGAACTAAGAATGTTGAGGTTCTAAGGAATGTCATGCATCTTTAGCACTGTTTCTGTGAAGCAATTTACATGATTCTACAGTAATCAGTTATGGCATGGATTTGGTACGTTCTTGCTAATGTGATGGAGTTAGACAACTTTAGATACTTTAATAATACTGACAATTATTTTCTTCTTTATGCAGGTGGAATGTTTCATGTTCGTGTACATCCGAAGTTCCTTCATTCTAATGCGACCTCCCATAAATGGGCATTTGGAGGTTTGCTTCTTATGCCACTCTTTCGAATGATAAATAATGTCTATTGACACTCTCTTTCCTTACGGTCATCTGTAGATCATTTTTTATTTATATTAGGATCCACTGCTTGAATTGTAAGGTTCAATTTTTCAGTCAAGAGATTATCTTAGCCTTATTGAATAGTATGTTGTGAGATATTTTCTCCAAAGCTCTGTTCATATGTTATAAAATAATATTTTCTGTGAAGACAAATCAATTAATGTCAGAAGTTATAGGAAATGATGAATCTATTGTTGTTGAAACAAAATATTGTTGTCTAAATAAAATAGTGAAATATAAATACAAGATATAGAACTGTTTGGAAATTGAAAATTCCAAAGTTACCCTTTTTGACTCATCTTAATTATGATGCCCTGAAAAGGCAAGGCATATTAGAAGATTCCTTTGTATAAGAAACTATACAAAGTGAGTGACTGAATAACAGGAAAATTTAAAATGGGAAAAAAAAAATAAACAAAATGCTATGGCTATTTTACATGCTTATCATTATCTTCAAGGATGAAATATATGTTGAAGATTGTCAATGCACAGTTGAATGATTTATTCCTCCTAATCAGCAAAGTTGTAATCTCAAGCTGCCACTTTTACCATATAATCTATGTGTCACTTGCACAAGGCCTAGTATTTCTATTTCATGGTACCATTGAATGTGTAATGCATCCACCCAAAATGGGGTTCCCTAATGTTAATTCACACAACAAGGGTACCTTTTATCTAGACACAACATTATTAAAAATTATAGTATAAAAACTTGTGGATTACTTGTGAGTTGAAATAGAAAATGAGAAAACTGCCTATAAAGGCAAGTCTTGGTGAGTTTTTCTGAGTTTGAGCAAAAATTGGTTATGCTGAGTTTTGTTGAGATGCGATTTTTTAAATTATAACATGAATTATTGAAAATTTAAGAAAGGTAATCATAAAGCACAACAGGTGCTCTTCCCATCATTCAACATATTCATTCATCTCAGCATAACAATCAAATTCTCTTAGTCATAATGTACATGTATAATTTATTTCTAAATGCATTGTACATAGTTTTTTTACAAATCAAAAAATTATAAAAAAAAATGTAACAACCGAATAAATCATTCCTAATAATTTTTTAAAACTTTTAGAAGAACAAGCTACATGTACACAATAGGACATAGCATAACACTTCACTCCATAAGCCATCCAAAGATTAATTTTGTATCTGAAGAGGGATGGCTCACTATACAGCCATACGGCATCATAAAGTGGTCAACCCTACCATCACCAAGTCTAAGGGGATCTAAGAAATCACAATGCTCTCATTTCACTCTCCCAAGGGTACATAAAAGGGTCTAATAATAATCCAACTAGAATGACACTTAGGATAGACCCAGTCACGCAAGAAGCCACCTCATAATTATGTGGGGTTTTCCCTCTTTTTGCAGCAGAAAATGCCATAACAAACAACAGAAAATTTTCCCAAAAGAAACACAAAGGCATGCCCCTGGGATGCTAACAAGGAAGGAGGATGTTTTCAGCTGCATAATTAATTAATTTCCAAGTCCGCTCATATTCTTCAACTCTTGTAGTCCTTATTCCTCCAATATCTTTCTATGGACCAGCAAGCAACTCTTCTAAGAACCCCAAGTCCAACAGGGTAATTAGCACCAGGGATCAAGAAACAGCTTGTATAGGCTCCAAATCCTTCACATCCTCTTCCAAGGCACTAGCATAACAGCCTGAAATCAGTAAAATCCATGAAAATTGAATGGGATACAAACTAAGAAAGACACAAGCCACCAAGAAAGACCATGAAGAAAATCACAACAAATTTTAGAAAACAGTCCACAACAAAACCGATACACATGAAGTGAGAAGAAAAAATGATGCAATTTGCATGGCCAAGATGAGCTAACTTAAATCCACCACTTGAAAAAAATTGCACTTGCTCTTCTAGCTCCTCTCTCCTCCAACTCTCTTCCTTTCCAAATTTGTAATAAGTGTGTAAAAATGAAAAATTTCAGCCTATATAGAAGGAACCTCCTCCTTTGCAAGTGGAAAAGGGACATGTGCCCCTTTCGTTCCCTTTCGTGCGTGAGCCCCTTTATACAGTCTCCTAAGCTCCTAGGAGCTTACTCATGGCTAGAAAAGTCTCCCAACCAATGACCGACATAACCCCTAACTTATCCCCCTCAGGAAGCACCTTTCTAACCCTACCCACTTCTTAAAAGGGACAATAAAGTGTACTTCAACTTTTTATTTATTTTTTATTTTATTTTCTCCAACATCGGTAGCCTAGGACACAATTAATAAAGTGTGCATCTAAATGGACCCCTAAGTTCCTAACCACTAGTCCATCTAACCAACTAGTAATCACTAGCGTCTTATTTAAAAAGATAAAGGTGATTTTGGGAACAACATGTGAGACTAACATGGCAATGTGGTTTAGGGGATCCTCTTATCCCCTCTTCATTCTTTCATTGCACTTGTAATATGTGCACCCATTGCACCCATCAATACATCCAATCAAGATAACATACATAGAGAATCCTCAAATAGTGATTTAGTTTGTGCATATATCTACATATGTTATCACCAAACATGTAGAATGCATCAAAATTGGATAATAGAATAATCATATCATGAGAAAGGAGCATCAGCAGATATGATTAGTTAACTAGGATCCTATATTCTATTGATGATGATAATTGTCAATAAAGCATACTAAATCATTTGTGTTTCTTAATTACTAAGTGCAATCAGAGATAAACACAAAATAGCCTATACTCCTGGAAAACACACATTTCATCTTCATAAATATAAGATACAAGAGATGGTCTAGATGTTCAATAAATCATAAAAGTTTAGAACAACAAAAGTTTCAGTCCATAGGTCAAAATGGAGAAAACGTTGAGTGTGGCATAACATAATGAATGTCTTGGTTGACTGGTCCAACAATTCTTCTTCATCAATGTTTGTGAGGTTGGTTTGGGGATGATTTATTACTTCACTGCAAGTTTTTTTTTTTTTTTTTTTCCACAGATAGGGCAATGGAAAGAACTATTGAGCTTGTTAGAAGGACCTAATGATGGTTGTAATGATTGATTTGAACGAATAGAAGTTGGGGCTCTTTGAAAGTCAAATTGTTGTATAGAAGTAAACTACAGGTGGATGGTAGCTGTGAGTTGAGAGGATACCTACAGAATATAGTTATTAGTTCTATGAATGGTGTAATTATTAGTTATTAGTTCTATCCATGTAAATACACATTTATGTAGTCAAGCAATCTTTTTAAGTTTTCCATTGACTCCATTCTACATCTTCTTTCAGAAGAATGGTCTATGGTATGGGTCTATGTAGACGGCATATGAATGCCTGCGAAGAGCTTATTCTTTGGAGTTCCAAATGATATATATTTTTCTTCTTACATGATATAGAAAAATTGTTCCTTACAACTATCAAGGTCATCAGATAATGGATTCTAGTTGTAACATTCTTAGAGAGAAACTTGTGTTGATGTTTCATTAATAGAAATTTTGTATTTGGAAGAAAAGAAATCAAGCCTTTCTCATGTTGTGCAAAGCAGGGGATGTTGATTATGAGATCAGATCCAAGACAATGGGAAAGCACTCTTTGGTTCAGATTTAAATCTTTTATATTTATTATGTGTTAATTTTGACTGATATTAACTTTACTTTAAGTTTACAGTTCTGATGATCAAGTTTATTGTTCTAAAGCTTTGTTATTATCAGAGAGTCTGCCATTTCAGTGTGGTTGTATAAGATCCATAGAAAGGCCAGTCCCCAGTTAGATACTATACTGGATATTCTATTGCTTCCCTGAGAACATTTTTAGTTAATCTACATAATGCTTCTGCAGTACCATTTTCTTTTTTTGGAAATTGATTTTGAAGTATGTCACATTGTAATGAGTTGATCCATCATATTACCTTACCCAGCTTTTTCCAAAGAAAATCAGGAATACAATTAAAAGTTAAATTCGATGTGTTTCAACCTTTATACGATCTGTTTACATTCTGAATTTGCTATGATTCTAGAACTACATTTATCTATTATCCTGGAGGTATTCATTATGATTTCCTTTTCTCATTTCTGAAGCTAGTAATTATGCATGTTTCTTTCTTTCTACCTTCTTTTGTCAGAACTCTGACTCCCTCCTGTCAGATTAAGGGGCAAGTGTGTGATATCTATAATTTTAGAGGTGATATCTTTCCTTTTAAGGATAAATGGGAATATCACCAAGCCCAGACCGGCTCTAGGGATAAAGTGGCGCCAGTCTGGGTGTGTTATAACATGCTTTATTGTGCTGTGGGGATTTGAACTCGAATCATTCTCTTTATGAATGCACCAATTTACGATTATACAATTAACCTTTGACTGTTGCAAAAAAGTAATGTTACTCTATTGTATGGGGTGTACAATTATTTTTTTTCTGTTTTGGTGACTACTTTTTCTTTGTTTTTCTCCATTTTGTAGTCATGTTTATTAGATTCAAATTTTGAATAAATAATGATGTTATCAAAATAATATGTTTAAAGGTGGTTCTTCCTTGTGACGTATTTCCCACTTTATGGCCAATTGTTGGTATCTCAATTTACCTAATCTTTAGTATATATTTTGTTGAAATTTTATTCTAATGAGTTTTAATTTTTGTTTATCATTGCAGCTATTGCAGAGCTTCTTGATAATGCAATTGATGAGGTAATGTAGATTTGTACTTTTTTTTTGGGTGAAATGAATTGCTGAGGCAGCTACAATCACTCGTTTGTGATAGTTACCACAGAGATGAGAGAAGTTCATAACTAATGTTTATTTTTTAAATATTTTGGTCAGTTTTGTTTGCTAAAGCATTGTCTAGATGATGACTATTTGTCAACTTGATGTATGATGTTTTGATGATACGATATTTTATATTTGAAGATTAGTGTTCTATTATTGTCTATATCAACTTGATATATGATGTTTTGATGATACGATATTTTATATTTGAAGATTAGTGTTCTATTATTGTCTATATCGTGGGTAGAAATTTCCCTATTGTGTTTCTTATTTTGGTCCAATAACATTCAGATACATCATGGTGCAACTTATGTCAAAGTGGACCGGATTTATAACCCTCGTGACTGCAATCACGCTTTACTTTTTCAGGGTGTGAAAATTATTCTTAACTTGCTATCACTATTTGTACAAATTGGTATTGTATTTACTTTTATGAGCACTTACTAGTTGAAATTATCACCTTGTATTTTCTTTTGCAGATGATGGAGGGGGCATGGATCCTGATTGTATACGACAGTGCATGAACTTGGGATGTTCTATGAAGAACACAAACACTACCATAGGACAATGTAATTCCAAGGCAGATGAGCCACACCCGGCATTGCATAAAAAGCTCGAGTGTAGTTTTTGGAAGATAATCACATATCTATTAAAACAATTTAAGTGTTTATTGCATGACTAGGCATGGGCTGCTTTCATTGTTGAACTGATTTCTATCCATTTGTGTATGCAGATGGTAATGGCTTCAAAACAAGTACAATGAGATTGGGAGCAGATGCAATTGTTTTTACTCGGACAGCTTGTGGAAGGTGCTGTTTGTTTTTTATTGAAACAAGAATAATCTCAATCACATCATTGTTTTTCTTGAGATTATTCTTGCTAATATTAGACTGCTTTATGATATGTTTCTCTCCATTCACATCATTATTCTTCTTAGTCACAAATCATCACAATATTATTCTTGCTAAGGAGTACAATAATAATCACAATCACGTCAGTGTAATAATAATCTGAATATTATCATTTTAGAAAGAATGCTCTCAATCACATAAGCAGTATAAGGACAATGTTGTAATTGAGATTATTCTTGATATGTTTCTTTCCATGTTTTTCTCTACCAAGACTATTAAAATGTTCCATAAGATGATTGAGATTATTCTTGCTAACTTGAAGCTGCCTTATGATGTTCCATTTCAATGTATTTTCTTAGTATAATTATTGTAGAAAAATCCCCCTCATTTTGTAGTCTATTGCACATTAATTTAGTGTAGTTTAGTCTTTGAGCATTCAATTCTAGTTTATTTTTAAGGGTTCGTATCCTGCACCTAGGATCATGTGTGAGTTTAAACATTTACTTTGAAGAAATTGAAAGCATATGTACACATCCAGATGCCATTCACATTCTTGTTTTTTTTTTAAATACTTTTTTAGGGTTTATGATTGTAATGGTAGCATCTACAAAGTTGTCTTTAATTAATTTCTTTTGGTTGTTGAATTTTTAATTTGGCAGCTCTTCAACTCAGAGTATTGGGATCCTTTCCTACACATTCTTGAGAAAGACGGAGCAAGATGACATTATAGTTCCTATGGTATGATATAATGTCAAGGTGAAATCAGAATATCTTTGTTTGAAAATTACTATTGGATTTCATGCATTGTATATGTTTTGTAGGTTGATTTTGAGCTGCCAATGGGTCCCCAAACACCAAGAATGTTAGTTCGTTATACAACAGATATTTGGACAAAAAACTTGGCAACAATCTTACAGTGGTCTCCTTATACAACAGAAATTGAACTAATGAAGCAGGTACATGATTTATTCAAATGGTTATTTTGATAATTAAAAAATGCCATCAATGTCACATAAAGGTACAGCACAGTAGTTTATTCTCAGCTTAATGACTTAAAGGTACAGCACAGTAGTTTATTCTCAGCTTAATGACTTAATGACTTACTTGCCAAATTTATTATTATATCAAGACTTGTATTTTTACAATCCTTTGAAAATTTGATAACCTCTCTATGATGCTTGTTACCTCTTTTTGACAGTTTGATAACCTCTTTATGAGGTTCTCCCACTTTCCCATCTGCATTGTTTATTGTTTGTGGAAATCAGTGTACTTGGAGAAATGCTTTCCTTCTCTTTGGCCCATGTGGTCCAGCAGAATTCTGAAATTTACTTATAATGTCCATCTATTCAGCAATACAAAATTATTATAGAGAAGAAAAAACTGTGCCAAAATCATCTGCAGTTTCATCCGTGAGTTTCCCCTCCAAAGCCAAAAAAAAATCCTCTTTGAAACGAGACCACCATCAACCTAAAAAGACCTAACACACTAAAAAATAGGACTGATGCCTCAGAAAAGGTGGTAACAGAAAAACAGACCAAAAATAGGGAAATCTAAAAATATAAAAGAATCACTCCCGAGTCCCCTGCAGCAATAAGAAATCTAAAAATAGTGAAGTCTAGAGTATCTTCGGTTACATTAAAACTTATAGAAGTGTTGTGAGTTTAAGAAATCGGCCAATTCTTGTCATTGCAGACTATTTAAATACTCAACAACAATACAGAAATTGGTATACAAGAGCAATAAAAAAATAGATTCCAGACTGAACAAATTCTTGTTGTAGCATCGTCATTATCGTGAACACACAAAGTTTCAGAATGGGTTATCTTCATTATAATGACATATGATATAAATCCCTCCAAATATTAGGCCCGACTTTATGTAACATTGGAATTATTAAATTGATCTCCTTAATGTAACATTGGAATCATTAATTGCTCTCCTTTATTCGTATCAGCCAAATAACACTTGCGAATCACCTACATCAAAACTGTTCCACCATTACGTAAAATCTTGGGTTGCAAATTCCTTCTACCAAACTCATATGCAACTGTGCCCATTTTGCATGAATATTTGCCCAATCACTAGGCTTCCTCCTCTTATTGCTAAAGAACATCCTGCAAATACCATCCATGCAACTCCCTCTTTCAGCATAGCCACTGTCATGAATCATGATCATAGGTTCAGACAGTTGTTCACCCCTCTTCAAGACGATACACCCTCTGGGTAGTGGGCACCATGTCTTCTCAATAAGGGTTGGTTTACTGTTTCCAGCCAAGGACACATGGTCATAAAGCAAAGCTATAGCATGCAGGCTATATAGAAACCCATAGAACACTGTGTTAAACAAAAACAAAGATAAAAGTGTCTGATACCATATAGAAACCCTTAGAACACTGCAGAAAACAATCTTTGACCTAAATGCAAATGAAAAGATGGACCTATTATAGATTTCTCCACGCATCAGGCATTGCATGTACGCAGCAAGCTATAACTAACAGCTTAAATAAAACAAAAGTGACTCCTAAGTTTCCTTCAGCAAAGTATCCATTATTTACGTCATATGTACAATGTTCAATTTTCATTGATGTACAACAAAGGAACAATACTTAGTATTTTGTCACTAGTCTGTTGTGGTTTGAAATATTTTATGTGTGTGTGGAAATCTTAGAGTCCATATTGATTTTGTCTTTTTGTTCTTTTTATAAGTGCAGGGACTGTTAACATGGAAAATGAATGTCTATATTTTGATTCTTTCATATGTTTTGCAGTTTGAAGACATTGGACCTCATGGAACAAAAGTAATCATTTACAATCTTTGGCTTAATGATGATGGCTTTATGGAGCTTGATTTTGATACAGACAAGGAAGTATGGCCCTATACTAGTGGATCTCTATTTGATACTATGCATTTAAGTCAGTACACAATGTTATTGGCTACATCGCTGGAGAGAAAACTGCCCATATTGAATTTTCTATCCTTACTTGTTGTATATTTTTTCCTAATAATCTTCTGAAGTAACTTGTATGCACTACTGTGTCTTTCATTGCCTTTCTGATATATGAATCATTCAATTCTATTTCTGTTATTAATTTCTGTCTTGCAGTGAGATTGAGAATGTTCTTTGTTTCTCTATTCAATCTAGATTACTGCATATTCCAAATTATTGCTATCCACTGTTGTTGGTGTTCAGGGTAAAGGCTGAAATCTGTTATTACTGTTGTCTTGGCATAAGTATAATTAACTAGTACTTTACTATGTGTTATTTCTACGTTGAATCTAGGATTCTAGACTATTCCCCGTGCTTTAAAGAGTTTCAATTTTATCTTATCCCCATATTCCAAGAAAAATTTCCATTATGAACATATGGGCTGTAAATACAAAGGAACTAAACTCTCTTTTGTCTATAATAAAGAATTATTAATAAGTCTTAAACATGTGCAGATACGAAAAAGAAGTATTCTCGGATAGAAGCTATTTGAATTGGCTATGCACTAACATGATCCATTCCTATGTCTACTAAAACTGGTAGCCACTGACTAATCTGAAATCAGACAATTATTAGACAGTATTTTCGTTTGTTGACATACCGAAGGGTTTGGTGAAAAGACCTGAAAAGAGTGAAATGGAGACTAACATTTGGATGGACTGAAGTAAAACATTTTAGTATGTAAATCATAGTTCGAAATTTTAGATGCAACAAGTACTCAACTAACTTTAAAAAGTACTTAAATTCCTTAAAAATAACCATAAATTTTATGGAAAATAGAGTCACAAAATGTATCAAATGAGTCTATAAAATGTTGTAGAAGATTTTTCTATATGATTTGAATAAAAAATGAGTGCAATTTCAAATCATCATGCAAATACAAAGGTCGACCAATAAATATGACAATTTGCCTATCCATGCAAGTTACAACAATTTACAATTTCCTCTTCCTCATATATGATCTAGTGAAAATTTGGGGTCTATTCCTTATAGTTGGCTACAACTCCACTCTCATACTGGAAGGTTGTAGCTCCACCTTGAAAATGAATGGCAATGACTTCTTTTTGCCTCAAGTTTAACATCATCTGTAATGATTGCATCCAATCCAATGTCTCCTCTTTTTGCAGCATGCTCCTTTGCTTGACTCTCAAAATCAACAATCTTGTCTTCTATAAACATGGGGGTGTCCTCATCTTGTGTAGTATGGATCAATTTCAGGGCATGCACAAAGCCAAAACTACCTTTTGGTCCCAACAAGATATAATGTGTTAGCATTAAGGCTCGGTAGTTGCCAAGCCTAGGCTTGGTCACTACTGATCCATAATGCGCTCACGTTATGGCTTTATAGAAATAAAAACTTAAAGTTAAATTCTCTTTCTCTTTTATTTCAAATCTACATATATTTTTTATAATAAAAGACAATTGAGCAACCAATAAGAAAGAGTTTTAAGGTGTTAGTATGGTCAAGCAACAAGGTAGTGCAGAATTTAAGCCCATGTTAGACGTACACCAGTACTATAGGCAATACTGGAAGAAAAAACAACAAATAGAGAGATAGAGAGATAGACAAGGGGAGAGGGACAAGGAAAGATAGAGATAGAGGGACAAATAGAAAGAGATAAAGGGGGGAGAGTGAGGGGGAGAGAGAGAAAGAAGAGAGATAGAGGGATGGAGAGAGGGAGAGATAGAGGGAGGAAGGGATAAAGATAGAGGGAGACATAGAGAAGGAGATGGAGATAGAGAGGGAGAGATAGAGATAGAAATATATAGAGGGACATATAGAGAGAGATAGAGAGGATAGGAAAGAGAAAGGGGGAAGGGATATTGAGAGAGATAGGTAGAGAGAGGGAGAGATAGAGAGAGAGGTGGGGAGATAGAGAGGGAGAGATAGAGAGACATGGATAAGGAGAGATAGAGATAGAGGTAGAGGAGGAGGAAGAGAGAAAGAGAGATATGGAGAGATAGAGAAAGAGAGGATAGAGAGATATAGGGAGAGTCTCTTTCTACCTATCATTTATCACTCTATTTTTATCCTCCATATATATCTCTTTGTCTCCCTTTGTCTCTCTATCCTTCCTCTATCTAGCTATCTATTTTCATCTCTCTCTCTCTCTCTCTTCATATAGTATTAAGGGCATAGATCTTCAATCAAATCATGCCACATACATCTTGACCAAACACAATAGATTAGTATTAAACACATATCTTGATCAGCACACAATTATAAAGAAACATTGCACTTACAAGAATATGAATTACACTTAGGATCAATGAATAGGTATATGAATAGGGGAGAAGATCTCATAGTGGATATATAGTGTAGTCACAGTTAGGAGGGTCCATAAAGTGAACAGTCCAGACTGTACAGCAAGAGTAAACATAACGGAAGCAACTCAATTATAGAATGCAAATGCATACCTAGTCATTTAATATATCATAGATTCAAAATACAAACATGCCGATAACATACAGGCTTACAGATCAGGGCTCAAAGGCCTAATTATCTAGTTAAAATACATGCGCAAGATATAGCTTTGAAGCACCTTATAGAACAAAATCCTAAGACTAAAAATTCATATTATGATTCACTACTTTCCTAGGAATCTATTACATGATTATATATCATCTTTAGATCATAAGATTCCTCAACATTGGCCAAACAGATTACAAACTCCAATGAAAGAGATGTAACATGTGTACACAGATAGGTCGAACCTAAACTTATGGGAATCCTCCATGAGTGAATGAATCCATGTGTGGTTCTCAGGGAAGGTTGGGCACATCCAAAAGTATCTTGAATGATGTGTAATTTAGCTCCACAAGTCGTGAACATGCTCCCCAAGTCTTCTCCTTTAGTTGTCCGTCTAAGATTCTCTGAATGCTTTGCTCTGAGAAAAATAGTCAATCTTTTGATAGCGATATCTTTCTAAAAATTGATCCAAATGATTTGAAATTTGGATATGATGTGCATGAAGATGTCTAGATTAAGTCCATCTCTGCAAGGTTTGAAATGAAACCATGGTAAAATGTGGACCAAAATACATAAACTACTACTGACTGAACTGACTATACTAAATTGGGAAAATGAAAGAAGCAAAATAAAATGCAAATATTTTTGGTTGATGCAAGATTGCTCTTGAACTAAGGATGCTCCTGTAGCATACACCCAGGGTTGTTGAAAAAGTGAGTCCCTCACTTTGTTGGGGCTAGAGGAAAACCAAGACGGTCCACCTTAGCCTGAGAAATCCAAGATGAATCTTCTTCTGGTCTACCTTTCCACTTTACCAAATTTTCCATATATTGCTTTCCTCTGATACTATGTCCAATTCTACTATCCAAGATGTCTTCAATCTTCTCTAGTGCTCATAATGGTAACTTCTTCTTCAAGTCCTCTTCAATGCTATCACTGAACTCTACTTCAGGATACTGATATAGGTCTGCAATGTTGAAAATAGGTGATATACTAATGTCTCCAGTAGCTCCAGTTTGTATGCATTTCTTGAATCAAACTTTCTGAGTATCGTACATGGTCCAAACTTCTTCATCTTCAACTTGTTGTATGTCCCAACTGGAAATCTTTCTTTTCTTAGATATACCATAACTTCATCTCCAACTAAAAATTCATGTCTTCTCTTCTCATCTGCTTGTTCCTTATACTTACTATTCATCTTCTCAATTGTTTCTTAACTTGATTATATACTATCTCCATATGTCCTACAAATTTTCTACTCCTGCACTCCTCTTATCCTCCATTCTGATATCTCTCAACTCTGTTACTTCTCTAGGGTTAGTTCCTATCACAATCTCAAATGGTGTTCTTCCTGTACTCATGTTCACTAAATTATTATATGCAAACTCTGCTTGTGATAGAATCAAATCCCAATTTCTTGCCTAATCTCCAACCAAGCATCTCAGCAAATTTCTCAAACTCCTACTCACTACCTCTTTGTGTCCATTAGTCTATGGATGAAATGTTGAACTAAACTTTAAGTTTGTCTTCATCTTCTTCTAAAGTGTCCTCCAAAAGTATCCAAGAAATCTTGTATCTCTATTTGAAATTATACTCTTAGGTAATCCGTGTAATCTCACAATCTCTTTGAAAAATAGGTCAGCCACATGAACTCATCAATTTTCTTCTTACAAGGTATGAAATGTGTCATCTTTGAAAATCTATCCACCACTACAAATATAGAAGCATGTCCCCTTTGTGTCTTCAACAATGAAATCATGCTTATGTCTTCCCAAGGTCTCTCTGGTATTGTCAAAGATTTGTACAATCTAGTATTCTGACTACTTCCTTTTGCAACTTGGCATACTCTATAGCTTTGCACAAACTTCCTTACTTCCTTATATATCTGAGGCCAAAAGTAGTTTTTACTTACCAAAGCCACTATCTTATCAGTTCCAAAATGTCTTGCCAATCCACCACTGTGCTCCTCTTTTATCAGATTATCTCTAATTGAACTCCTAGGTATACAGAGCTAATTTCCTTTGAACAACATATCCTCCTAAATGAAATACTCTAACCACTTCTACTTGTCACAATAGGTTCCTTACATGTTTTCCTAGGTTCTACAAAATCAAGGTCTTCTTCATACATGTTCTTCAATTCTTCAAATCCTAACACTTCAACTCTCATCTTTGTCAGCAAATTCCTTCTTCTACTCAATGCATCTGCAACTTTGTTTGATTTCCCACTCCTATGCTTTAGTACAAAAGTGTAACTCTGTATGAACTCTATCCATCTCATATGTCTTTGATTCAAATTTCTTTGACTATTCAAATATTGCAAAGTTTGATGATCTATATACAACACAAATTTCTTAGGCAACAAATAATGTCTCCACTTCTTCAAGGCTTGAATTATGACATAGAACTAATCATAAACTAAATATCTTTTTCTTGCAGCATTCAACTTTTCACTGAAATATACTACAAGTCTTCCTTCTTGACTTCACACTACTCCAATTGTATTTCCACTTGCATCACAATCTACTTAAAATACCTTATTGAAATTTGGTAATGCTAACACAAGTTTCTCTATTACTTTCTACTTCAACAATTCAAAACTTTTATCTGCTCCTAATGTCTACTTAAAGTCTTTTCAATCACATCTTAGTTTCTTGTCATAGGGTTACATATTGAATTGAAATTTCTAATCAACTTCTGGTAGAAACTAGCTAATCCATGAAATGATCTGACTTATCCAATGCTCTTAGGTGTAGACCACTCAACAATTGCTCTAACTTTCCTAGGGTCCATCTTTAATCCTTTATAGAAATCGTAAATCCCAAATATACCAATTCTTTCTTCGTGAAACTATATTTCTTTATGTTTATCAACAATTTCTCTTCTCTCAACGTCTTCAATACTTGTCTCAAGTGCCACAAATGTTCTTCTTTTGTCTTACTAAAAATTAGAATATCATCCAAACATACAATAACAAACTTAACCAAGAATTTCTTTAAAACTTCACTCATCAATCTCATGAAAGTACTCTATGCATATGTCAATCCAAAAGGCATCACTAACCACTCATACAATCCTTCATTTGTCTTCAAAGTAGTCATACATTCATCTCCTTCTTTGATTTTGATCTAATGGTATCCACTCTTCAAGTCTATCTTTGTAAAATATTTTGCTCCACTCAAACAATCTAAAATGTCATCCATCCTAGGTAATGGAAATCTATACTTAATTGTGATCTTGTTGATTGCTCTAGAGTCTATACACATTCTCCATTCTCCATCTTTCTTCAGTGCTAGCACCGCAGGTACTGCACAAGGACTCAATCTTTCTCTGATCAAACCTTTCCTCAACAATTCATGTATCTGTCTATTCAGTTCTTCATTCTCTACTGGTGTCATTCTGTGCATTGCTTTGTTAGGCAAACTAGCTCCAGGAATAAGATCCATGTGATGATTGATACTCTTGATTGGTGGTAATCATTCAGGTATATTATCTGATGTGATGTTTCATACTCTATCAGCAACTTAGTTATCTCTTCTATCTATGATTTTTTAGTTTCTATCTTCAGGTTTTTTAGGTTTCTTAGGAATTAAAGCATAAAACATATTCTCATGTCTCAAACCAGCCAAAAATTTCCTTCCATTAACCAAATAGATTCTAGCAATCCCACATACTTCACTCTAAGTTTAGCTTCCAAAGGAATCAAAGTACTTCTCTTTCTATTTGATGCTATAGTGTAGGTGTTCTTTCTCCCATCATGTATAGATTTTCTATCATACTACCATGGTCTACCCAACAAAATATGACACATATCCATAGGCATAATATCACACCGACACTCTTCACTCACCAGTACCTTATGATCATCCTAAATCCATGCTATCTGATATGGCTTAGGGTGGTTCAATCTTTCCAACTTCAACTTAGTCACCATCTCCTCTGAAACCAAATTACTAGAACCACCACTATCAATTACAACTTTACAACATTTACCTCTTAATTTACATCTAGTCTGGAACAAGCGTTTCCTTTGTGGTGGTTCCTCATTTTTCTCTGCTTGAAATAGTGCTCTTCTCATGACAAGTGATTCTCGTTTCTCAGGTTTACAACTGAGGTTGATGATCCGACAAGTTTTTCTTCCACATATACTGCTCTTCCACTGTTCTCTATCTTCTTTCTTGTACTTCCTTGATGACATTCAAATGCTCTGTGTCTTTCACCTTCAAACTTAAAATAGGTTCCTTTGAATGTTCTCCTATCAAGTCCTCTTCCACCTCTTTTGTATCCTTCACTCTGATGTGAATTAGGGTTTCCTCTGTAATAGAAAATTTTGTCATCTCTCAGATATACATTGCTATCTTTGTCCTCCTTCTTGAATGTGCCATCATGTCTGCTCTACTTTGTAAATGATCTTTCTCCTCCAAAATATGTTCCACCTCTCTAAAATTTACCTCCTTTACCTCTTTATCTTTTCTCATGTTTCTTGTTCAACTTTTCTTCAACTTTCAAGGAAAATTGATATGCTTCTTCCAAGGTTGTCATCCTCACTAGACTGAGTTCTTCTTGAATGTTTAATCTTAGTCTTTTGATGTATCTAGCAACTTTCTCCTTTCTTTCTTCACTATGTCCTGTCCTTATGATCATCTTATGAAATTCTTCAGTATACTCCTTCACAAATTTCTCTTTTTGTGTCTAGTTCTGCAATCTCTTCAACAATTCCAACTCATAGTCAGTAGGTATAAACTGATTCTTCAACTTTATCACCATTCTATCCCACTTTATGATCTTCTCTTTCCCTCTTTTCTTTCTATCCAACTAAACTTATTTCCACCAAATAGTAGCATGTCCTTTCAACTTAGTCTTTGCAAATTTCTCCTTCTCTAGATCTTCAACTTCTTCATATTCAAAGTATTATTCTAGGTCATTTATCCAATCAATCAGTTCCTTAGGATTCAAATTGTTAGTATAATTTTGTACCTTCAATCTAGGTCTTTTTCTAATCTTTGAAATAGCTCACAATATCTTCACTTGATTTGATTCTTCTTCTTCTTCTAGGGTTTCTTCATTTTTATCAGTGGATTGAAATTCTTCATCATTAGCACTTTCAATATTAGGTCTAGGTGTAAGTCGTCTTCTTTGATCTTTTTCAACAACATCCAAGCAAACTAACATTGTCTTCATCATTTCCATCATCTCATCCATTATTCCATCCATAGTACAACTAGCAAGTATTCTCCTTAGTGGCATCTCTTCCTTGGATCAAGTGTAACTATATCAAATTTGGTGATTGGGATACAAGGTGACAACTGTCTCACAATCGGTGATCGATTGACAACACAAGTAGTCTATCTCAAATTTGGTGATCTATTCATAGCAAGATCTTATAGAATGCCTTCACAAATTTTGCTCACTTCACTCCCAACAGATTCAAACTTTTCTTTGATACCACTTGGTATAGTCACAGTTAGGAGGGTCCACAAAGTGAATAGTCTAGACTATGCAACAAGAGTAAACACAACAGAAGCAACTCAATTATAGAATACAAATGCAGATTTAGTCATTTAGTTACATAGATTGAAAATACAAACATGCTAGTAGCATGCGGGCTTACAAATTGGTGCTCACAAGTCTGATTCTCCAATTACAATACATGCATAGTGTTGATGATTGTTTTTAGACAAGTCAACAATAGAGTAAAATACTGAGTATCCAACACTCTCTTGAATAAAGCTTCTCGAATGCTAAACAAAGTGATCAATCAAGATAACTCCAAGGTTCCTGTTCTTATGATTTGTGATGGATGACCTCAGTGAATACATGTGATCTTGCTGATTATCACAAAGGGACTTATGCTAACTTCTTCATACTTCCTTTAGCTTAACTCTCCTTACAATGTGGATAAAGTATTCACGATGTATCAATGATTAAAAAAAGGGTAAAAGATAAGGTTTAGGGAGCTAATCTAAGGTCAATGAAGCAATGATGATGCATGAATAGACAAACTTCTTAATAAACCTAACTCCACTTCGCCAAGGGTGCCTACAACTACATGGACGCCAAGGGTGCCTACAACTACATGGAGTTGGTGCAATCTCCTAAGGTAAACAAATAGTTTTCAAATCATGAAGGATCATATAAGCACTCATCGAATGGTGCAACCCAAACAAGCATCCATAACTAAACTTAAGCAAATGATGAGGCTTAGACTAGCTTTACACAACACTTCACCAGCGATTAATGTTAAAAGCATGAGCTAGGAATTAATCAAATATTCAATACAACATACATAACATCAATGAATTTCTAATCTACTTCTAATCTACTTTGAAACATCTCTTCATTCCATCAAGATACAAGAAACCATGCTATTCCACAAGACAACTCTTAACACCAAATGAATTCCAATGTCTTTGCATTAATCTTGAGAAATATTTACAACTTCAAGTCCTCTTAGAGAATTTCGAGAGTCTCTTCTATTCTACTCTTCTATTCTACTGCCTACAATCTAATAATTTATAAATGAGGCAACAAGGCCTTTATATAGAGGTCCAGGATTACAATGAATGACTTAGATCAATTTAGATAGCCAAGGGCTTAGATCATGCCACCTCAGTAGGTAGTTACAAGAAATTACTATTTTTAGTACATAAGAGAGGCAATGAAGGCACATTTTCCAAGAAGATAAGGATAAGATATAATCTTTTAGAGTATCTTCCACATGGGTGTCCTCTTTGTCTTCTTTCTTGTTGTAGATACATTGAATGTGACTGAATGATGTGGCAAATTATGATTGGACTGATAATAGGTGCATATCACATAGGTGCCACCTCAGTAAACATGTGGATTTCAACTGTTTATTCACTTTGCTCTATGGTCATATTCCCAAATTGTATCATCTTGTATGATGTCTTCAATGTGATTGCTTGAACTTGAATGTTTGGGAATACTTTGTTGATCTTGCATTGGTCATCTTCCTATAAACTGGATGTGGATGAAAGATGTTGCTCACTTTCTTAGCACTGGGATTCTCCTTCTGTAGGGTATATGTTGATCCTCTTTTGGTGCATCTTGATAGAGAGTAGTAGGAGATGATGATGATGATGCTTCCTTCTTGATATGTAGAGTAGATGACTTCTCAAAGAGACTTGAATGTACTGGAGGAACTTGAATCTTTCTAGATGAATGTCTTTGCTTGATGATGCAAATGATGAAGAGTGTTTGTATGTTGGACTTGAAATGATCACTTGGAGCAGCTATCTTCTATCTTCACTTCACTCCTAGCATAAAGGTGGTTCAAGCTTTTACCTCTTTGATGACTCCTTAGCTCAATCCTCGCTCCTGCAACACAAACAAAGAAGCAACATCAATCCTTTTGATAAACACTTGATTTCAAAACACATAAGAATCATTTCATGCATTTCTAACTTATGCGCATTAGATGATAAATTTGATCTTTGTTAGAAAGCAATCATAAAATTCAAATTAAGCATCATATATGGATGAGGCATTGGATGCCAATTTCACTCCTTGCCTAGAAACCTTCATAAAACATGAATTTAATCTCCATCCAAAGTGGGTCATGTTGATGATTGTTTTTGGACAAGTCAACAATTAGAGTGAAATACTAAGTATCTGACTCCCTCTTGAGCAAAGCCTCTCGAATGCTGAACTATGTGATCAAACAAGATGACTCCAAGGTTCCTTTCTGATGAGTTTGTAAGAGATAGCTCAGTGACTAAGTATGATTTTGCTGTTAAACACAAAGGGACTTACGCAGACTTCTCTTCATTCACGTTTAGCTTATTCCTCCTTTCAGTGTGGATGATGTATTCAGGGTCTCAATGATAAATAAAATGAAAAAGGTTAAGGGTTCAGAAAGTTAATCTAAGGTCAATGAAGCAATGATGTTGTACGAATAGACAAACTCCTAAGTAAACCTAACTTCACTTCGCCAAGGATGCCTACAACTACATGAAGTTGGTGCAATCTCCTAAGGTTTGCGAATGGTTTTCAAATCATGAAGGTTCATATGAGCACCCATAAGATGGCGCAGCTCAAACAAGAATCCACAATTGAACTTAAGCAAATAAGCTCAGACTAGCTTTACACAACACTTCATCAGTGATGAATGCTAAAAGCATGAGCTAGGAGTTGATCAAATATCCAATACAACAAACATTACAACAAAGAACTTCTAATCTACTTGAAACATCATCTCCATTCCATTGAAGTACAAGAAACCAAGTTATTTCACAAGATAACACTTGAACACCAAATAAACTTCCAATGTCTTTTGCATTAACCTTGAGAAATATTTACAACAATTTCAAGTCCTCTCAGAGAATTTTGAGAGTCTCCTATTCTACTCCTACTTGCCTACAATCTAATTTCTATATCTTACAAATGAGGCAACAAGGCCTTTATAGAGTGCCCAGAATACAATGAATGGCTGAGATTAATTCAATAGCCAAGGGTCTAGGTCATGCCACCTCACAGATAGTTACAACAAATTGCTATTTTTAGCATAAAAGAGGGAGGCAATGAAGGCACGTTTTCCAATGTGATAAGGTAAGGCGAAAGCATTTAAAATATTCCTCCACATAGGAATCCCTTTGACTTCTTTTATTAAATGATACATTTAATGCATTAAATAATGTGGCTAATCAGAATTGAATGATGTGTTCTTGCCACATAGATGCTAACTCAGCATACTTTGAAAATTGTATCACCTTTATGTGATGTATTCAATGTGATTGCTAGAACTTGTATGTTTAGGAATACATCTTGTTGATCTTTGCCTTGTACATCTCCTTGCAACTGGATGTATGATACTTGCAGCTCATTTGATTGACTTTGTAATGTTTTTTCTTCTTGCAGGTAGGTTGATATGATGATCTTCTTTGATGTTTCTTCTTAAAGAGTGGAGTAGTAGAGATATGATGACTTGAAGTAGAATGTATGATAATCTTCATTCATGAAGAGTAGGAGAATCTCTTGGACTTGAAGGTTGAATGGAGCTTGAAGTATGATGGATGAATATCTTTGCTTGATGTAGAAGACTTGATGAAGTGATCCTTCATTGATGGCCTTTGAAGTGACCTTCTTTGAGTGTAGATGATAACACCTTCCTTGGATGTGAAGTAGATGTTGATAACCTCTAGAAGAAACTTTGAAGCTTGACGAACCTTGACTTAAAGCTTGAATGGATGAATGTTTCGAACATGATTATCCTTGATGAAGTACACTTGCAAGATATTCCTCGGAGAGCTTGAATGGATAGATGCCTTGAAGTAATACACTTGAACTTAATGTGATCCAACATGATGTCATTGATGTAGGAGACTTGAGGTGTGATCCCCCTGCAACTTGAAGGCTTCTCAGGTACTTGTCCTTGATAACTCCTTAGCTTCACCAACACCCCTTCCTTCAATGATGCAACTTGATAATCTTCAAAGGCGGCTAGCATGATGCTCCTTACTCCTCGCTTGAAGGTGATTCCTTGGATAACTCCTTAGCCTTGTTAATGCTGCTACAAGACAAGGTAAATGATATATCAATAACTTCTTAAGAAAAAACAACTTTAAACATGTAATAATGCCACTTCAAACTTAGGCGCAAATATAGGCAAAAATAGGAACAAAGTGCGCCTAACATCATTTAGACCCACATTCATTATTTCAAATGATTTCTAAGAATTGTAATGTTTAAAAATGATCTCCCTTATCAAGGCGCCTACTTCTAGGTGTGAACTGAGAGACTCCCCTCAAGGCGCCAATTTAAACTTGATTTTCACCTCTACAAGGCTAGGCGCTGATTTAAAGATACACCAACATTTTGATCTTAAGGCGCTAAAGTGATTTGGGAAGGTAAGATAGGGCGCCTAAACTCTTCATACAAGATTTTAGTTATTTAGAAAACTTCTAACACTAGGTGCTCATTGAATGGTGCTTTCCTTCTCCTAAATCTAGGTGCCTAAACTCATGTCCTTCAACCTAAGGCACAATTGTTATGATCTTCTGAACATGCAATGGGCGCCTAAACTCTTCAATCATTCCTTTGTCCCAAATTTGGATGTTTAAGGTCTCTTATGCCAATTTCAATCAAGGAGCCCTATCTTGGAGCGTTTGGAAGTTGATCTTCCTCTAGGCGCACTTTGAAGCTCAACCTAAGGCGCTCATGTGGGTGTCTGCAAGTGAGAGAATGCGACTAACCTCACTGAACAAATTCGCGCCTAGATTTGGCAGTCTCAGGGCATAAGGTATACTTGAATTTCTTATACTTTAAATATTTTTCAATATACCTTTCAGGATGTTTGAGATAGGTCTCAGATCCACTAGATTTAACATGTAGATTATAGAATTTGGAGGATCCACCAGATTTCAGACTTAGTCAAATTTTCAGTGTTTCAAGATTTTAGGCTACCAGACTTAGTCATTTTTAGGATCTTCTCAAACATACATCAAGGATTTCATACTCTTTCTTCCTAAGGCGCTCATTGAGGAGTCATTAGCAATTTATGATTGATAAGCACAGATTGGAGGTTATACAAGCCTTTACTAGTGCTTAGACATGGATAAAAATTCTCTTCAACCTAGGTACCAATGTGAAGTCATTCAGGAGGGAATTGGCGCCTAGAAGATCTTTTCATATTTGACCAATGCTAAAACCTCTCCTAAGGTGCTATAGACCTCATCAAGGCACCAATTAAGTTCAAGGCACTCAATTCACTATAAGGCGCTCACTTCTCTTCAAAGCGCCTTGATCATTATAGACTCCAGCAACATTAACTTACATGGTTTCTATATGTGGGCGCTCTTTGATCTAGGGCGCCAAATTCACCCCGCCAAAGAATGTAGCTCTAGGCGCTCAATGTGATCCTCCTGACTTAGGGCGCTAAAGTTCCAAACTCCTCATCATAGGCGCTTAAACTTAAGATTTCAAACCTCTCCTCACAACAAGGCGCTCATCTCTAGCAGGAGCAACAAGGAATGGTGCCTAAGTCTTCTGCTTCAACTCTAGGTGCAATCTTGAGGTTGTCTAGATGATGAAAGGTGCCTTAATTTCTAGGCGGAGTTTTGAAGTGAACCTGGAGCAATTTCGTGCCCAGAATTGATAGTGCCCGAGGTAAGGTATATTGAAAAATATATTTAAGTATAAGTTTAGAGATAGGTCTCAGATCCACCAGATTTCACATGCAGATTCTAGATTTTTGAGGATCCACTAGATTTCAGACTTAGCCAATTTTCAGGATCTTCAGGATCAGGATACCAGACTTAGTCATTTTCAGGGTCTCAAACATCAGGATCAGGTCATCAAGGGGCTCTAAGACTCAAACACCACTGACTTCATCATGCAAAGGACATCATCCCAGACTTAGCAAAGCACTAGAATTCAAATAAAAAAGGGGGGGTCCCCATTTGCAATGGGGCGATGTGTGATTTGGTCACAACAGGTCACTGGTTGACAATTTCATGCTCTGGTTAAAATTTCACTTTTCCATCTCTATTTTTTACTCCTTGTTCTAGGCGCATTGGATGAGGTTTTTGGTTTCTTGTTAGTTTTGGTGCACTATATGGGCACATTAGATGATGATTTTGGATCTCCACTGAAACTTCACTCCAAAATATAATTACCCCTCCCTTAATGATAGCGCATCACATGTGGTGTAATGAATGAGGAACTTGATCTTTGCTTGGATGCTCTTGCAATCATCCTCATCTAATTGTGGCGCACTGGTTGATGATTTTAATTTCTGGTTGATTAATCACTTGAAACTTAGAACTCATATCATATTGAAATGGTGCCTAGGATTACCACTTTGTCTTTCACTTGAAGGATGCAATTGATAAACCTTCCACCCAAGGCGATTAGATGACAACTTTGATCTTCCCTTGAAGTTTCATCTTATGTAAACCACATCAGCCTTCTTGATCTAGGTGCAACAGAGAAGCATTTTGAATCTTCTTGAAACTTGTCTAAAATTTACAATCTATACCACTTCCTTCAAGGACATTGGATAAGGATCTTGGACTTCTCTTAAATTTTAATCTTAAAACTTATCGCTGATTCCTATATGAAGGTGCACCGGTTCTGTCATAGCAGATCATGATTTTGGATCCTCTTTTGAAAGCCTCTGAATTCTCAACAAGATTGCCACCTCCTTTGTCGCATTAGATGCTGATTTTGATCCTTCATTTGAGAGTCTCTTATAAAACTTGAAGTCATCTTTCTTCAAATGTGGCCCACCAGATCAAGCGCACCAGATCAGCATTCTAAATCTTCTTGAAATGTATCAAATTTTGAACTTAAACCCCCTTTCAAAGATGGCGCAAGGGATGAGGTTTTTATCTTCCACTTAAAACCTTCATAAATCTTCTGTTCAACCTCACTTATGAGTGGCGCATTAGATGGAGGTTTTAAATCCTCTAAACACTGGCGCATTGGACATCAACTTTGATCTCCCTTTGATTTGTACCAAGGTGTTGCACTAGATCCACATGTTGAATCCTCTTGATGGAATGTTCATAACACTTGACTCCATCCTCATTAATTGTGGCACATTAGATTGGGCGCACTAGTAAAGTATTTTGATCTCTTCTCAAAAGTCTCTTGAAATTCTACATTCTTATCCCTTGGCGCATTGGATTGAGGTTTTAGATCCTCTATTGAATGCTTTGAAAACCTTGATTTTATCATCTTTCATAAGGGCACATTAGTTCAAGTGCATGAGATGAGGATTTTCATTCATTTTGAAAGTTGCAACTCCATCATCAAAATAATCTTCCTCACCTTGGTGGCATTGGATCATGATTTTAATATCTTCTTCAAATTACACTCAAAACTTCACTCCAACCTTGGTGCAATGGATGGGTCGCATTGGATCCACATTTTGATCTCTAGTTGAGAGTGGCGCACTGGATCAAGATTTTGCGCTCCCCTCATGTCTTGGCATAGTGTATGGGAATTTTGATCTCCCTTCAGTACTTAGCCATTTTTTCAACTTTCTCAAGGTAAGGTATATTGAAAAATATATTTAAATATAAGAAATGAATTTCTTATATATTAAATATTTTTCAATATACCTTTTAGGATGTTTGAGATAGGTCTTGAATACACCAGATTTAACATGTAGAATCTAGAATTTGGAGGATCCACCAGATTTCAGACTTAGTCAATTTTTCAGGATTTTTAGGATATCAGACTTAGTCATTTTCAGGATCTCAAACATGCATCAGCATATTATGATTTCTACCACAAGGCTATAGACTCAAACACCACTGACTTCATCATGCAACCAACCTAAGACATCATCCAAGACTCAAGCAAAGCATCAAAGATCAAAAAAAGGGGGGGTCCCCATTTGTAATGGGGCGATGTGTGATTAGGTCACAACATCTAGTGCCAATCCAAATAAATGTTCCTGAACATTTCAAAGACGAAGACTCAATCTAGACTCAAAAACTTCAGACACTCTTCCTCTACTCATCAACTAGTTAGACAACGAACTCAAAATGGAAAAGAATCATAGATTGGATCAAAACACTACATTTCTTGATGTGTGATTAAAGATAAGTTTCAATTAAAATAGCTTCTTAAATTTTCCAAAGATAAACAAAAATCAAGTTTCTACATTTCCATGTACTCCCACACACTAGATCAAATAAACACAACTACCTGATCAAAGAATCAAAACCAATTGCCAACGTGACTATCTATATTTGAGGATTCAAGTGTGAACACTTGCATTTGTTTACATCCCTTAGAAACTAGGATCATCTAAGATTACCTATCTCAAGTTAGGTAAATTCATTAAAAATGGATGAATGGAAATATATACATATGGATGAAATGGTAAATGAGGAGATGCAATGACACAGAACAGAACAATGACAGGGCAGGCGATATGAAAATGATCAGAAATGGAATGACATGAAGTGGGGGGGGGGGGGAATGTTATGAGATAGGGTGTCTCTACCATAACACCTATTTCCTAGGTTTTTGTCATGGTACTTATCCAAGGTGCCACTGAAGGTGGTTTTCACCTGTGGATGAAAATTTTTTCTTTACTATTTTTCTTTTCATTTTTCATTTTTTTTTCATTTTTTTAAGATAACCATTACATACGGCACCTATTTGCTAGGTTTTCACCATAGTAATGGATGGAAAGAATTCCAGAGTCTGATTCTGCAATTAGCATGATGGTCCAAACAAAACCATGTCAATTTATTATACTTATAGATGTTGGCAGAAAATGACAAAATGATACGGAAAAAGTGGATTATGATGCAGATTATGTAAAACAGGTAAGTGAAAAGTGTATCAAAACACAAACCCAGTGAATGATGGGATATATTGGATGGTGGAAAATGTAGTGGAAATGGAAGTGGAGTAAATGGAATGAAAACCATAATCAACACTTGTTCATATCGACTTAAACTTTGAAGCTTGCAAGTGGAGGGGAAATGAATAAAGGGACGGGAATGGTGATTAATAGACAGGTGAAACAGTAACTTCATAACCCACATGAACTTAGAATTTTTCATATATGGAAGCCTCTTTGGATTCGGATTCTTAGACTTAAGTACCCAGAGCTTTGCCTTTTCTACTTGGAAGTATGGAATGAAATAGCCTTTGAATATGCTTTGCTTTGATTGCTGGCATTTGTGCTAAGGCATAAAGATTTTTAGGATTTTTAGGAATTTAGTTGCTTGATGGGTAAAAGGTATCCAAAAATTTATTTTATGGAAATATGGGGGATGGGTGGAGGAATTGTATGCTTCTCAATTAGACGACACTTACATTCATTGATCATGATTAGGAAATGGTTAAATGGATGAAGGAATAGGGTGGATGAAAATAGATAAAGTGATGAAAAGACGAATGGTGGAAGGTATGGATAGCTACATGCTTCTAGACTTTGCATGGGAATGGAAGTGGAATGGATACACATGCAATGTGTGAATGATAGAAAATGGTGGATCAATGTGTAATGGATGGGAATACCAACATCTTAACTTTACTTACCTTGTAGTGACCAAGGCTATATGAATAGATATTGACACGGATGAACTCCAAATGCTTCATTCATAAGGACTTCAATTTATCCTTTTGGAGTATGCAATGAACAATAGGACTGTCCAAATAATTCAGACATCAGACTTGAATTCATTATTTGATGGAAAGGGCAAAGTGGATGGAGGCTTTATTGCTTTCAAAAAGGGGGGATAAGTGGAATGAAATGGATGGAAGTATGCAAAGATGCTTATTATGGAGTGAAGCAGAAACATGAATTACCTTAAGACTTTCACTTGATCCAGGCTCACAAAGACTTTCCTAGCAACTTTGGGGATTATTAAAATATGTAAAGTATAAAACCTCAAAATACTTCAGTCAATATAGAACAAATGATTCATCTTCCAAGAACAAGCAGTCATGCAATCTGACACTGGCAATGGAATCCATAGGAAATCCATTAGTCATGACCCATGTTTCTCAAAGGAACACATAAGAATTCATAAAATTTAGGTTTGCATTTTAAAGTACTATGATCAGAAGATAATGTTGTCAAGACACAATATATGATTAGTTTCCAAGTCAAGTCCAAAGTCTAACAAGATGATAAACATGAAAGAAAAATGTTTTCGGACTCTAAGACTTTCATGAATGGATGTCTAAAAAATGAACTAACATACTATCACAGATTGAAACCAGAGTATGTGTGTTTAAGATAACATCACCTTCTTACAAATAGGAAACTTGACATGAGAACCAACTAAACAACTAACACTAATCTACGAAAGCAAACAACAACAACTAAGTAAAGCGAACAACTACCAACAACTAAGCTAAGAAAAAGACAACAACAAGCAATCAAGCAATCTGAAAGAAAACTACTCCAATCAAACCAAGCAAACAAAGCAAAACTACTCTAATCATTTAGAAATTCATAATCATCAAATTCAAAAAATTTCCAATCAAGATCATGGAAAGATACAACCTGGTGTTCTTCATCATTAAAATCAAGGAGAGATACAACCTGATGGTCTTTGTCTGGAAGTAAAAATTCATGCTTGTCGACTATCGATATGTCCAGAGGTCAAAGTTGGTGATGGATCATACCACTTGCATTCACAACATGCATTAGATCTTCTTGAATCGTCAACAGTGGGCTTAGCACCGACTCGAATTGCTTGTCAAATTTGATCTTCATTTCATCAACTTGGTCATCTTGGGATGACTTTGGTAGGAACTCTTATTGTATTTGATCCATGGGAGCATCAAGCACCCCTCCGAATTGTTGTTCATTTGATAGGTCTTCGATGAAGTCTTGGAGTGCTTCTTGCAATGCATCCAGTTGACTATCTTCCAACAACTCTTTCTATACTTCGTGTAACTCACTTTCAAGGATCTCCCTATGTAGCATGAATGAATGTTCCTCAAGGAATTCAACTTCTTGCAATGAACTCGAGTTATTTTCTTCTTTGATGGGGGAGTCAACATCTTGTTCATCACTGGCCTTCATTTGAATATCCTCTATTTCCTTTTCAACTTCAGCAGGCTCTTCAATGATGGCTTGGAGTGCTTCTTCTAACCTTAATTGTTCCTTCACTTAATGAATGGCTTCTTGACAAGATGAACATGTGAGTTTTGAATGAGCTATGTTATGAATTCTGTACCAACCATGTGGAATCAACATTTCTTTTGCCGGTAGGTCCTTCTCAATGCTCAGTGTTTTCTTGATCATTTCCTTGAAGCTTGTGAAGACCTCTCTTTTGTCAAACAACACTTCAGGAAGTACCTTTGTGGGAACAATCGGATCATGTACCTATGAAAAAGAAAATTTCCCTTGCAATTCTAATTCCATCCTTGATAAAAATGTCATGCAGTATAACTCCTCGTGTCCATTAATGTCATGAATTCTACATCCTTTCCTTGATGCAAAGTCACTCAAACTCTTAGGATGAAGTTGTGCATTCAAAGTCAACCAAAGCTGAAGAATATCATTTTGAGAATGATCCACCTTCAACTGCCTTGAAATTTTTTAGAAATCCATGTCTTTATACTTTTGGTATTTTCAATTTTTTACTCCTTTTGTATTTTTGCTTTTCTACTTTTCTTTTTGCATTTTCTGGGATATAAGAGAGATCTCAAAATCTTGAATCTTTTTGTCAAAGCTCACTTCAAACTTCAATCCACCATTTCAGAGTATCTAGTTGCTCTTGAAATGAAGAATATCCATATTCATGCCCTCCTTCTAGCACCAAAAATGTTGATTATTTTTTGACAAGTCAACAATAGAGTAAAATACTGAGTATCCAACTCTCTCTTGAATAATGCTTCTCGAATGTTAAAAAAAGTGATCAATCGAGATAACTCCAAGGTTCCTGTTCTTATGATTTGTGATCGATGAACTCAGGGAATACATGTGATCTTGTTGATTATCACAAAGGGACTTACGCTGACTTCTTCATACTTCATTTAGCTTATCTCTCCTTACAATGTGGATGAAGTATTCATGATTTATCAATGATAAAAAAAAGGGAAAAAGATAAGGTTTATGGATCTAATCTAAGGTCAATGAAGCAATGATGATGCATGAATAGACTAACTCCTTAATAAACCTATCTCCACTTTGCCAAGGGTGCCTACAACTACATGGAGTTGGTGCAATCTGCTAAGGTAAACAAATGGTTTTCAAATCATGAAGGCTCATATAACCACCCATTGAATGGCATAGCTCAAACAAGCATCCATAACCAAACTTAAGCAAATGATGAGGCTCATACTAGATTTACACAACACTTCACTAGCGATGAATGTTAAAAGCATGGGCTAGGAATTGATCAAATATTCAATACAACACACATAAAATCAATGAACTTCTAATCTACTTCTAATCTACTTTGAAACATCTCTTCATTCCATCAAGATACAGGAAACCATGTTAATCCACAAGACAACACTTAACACCAAATGAATTCCAATGTATTTGCATTAATCTTGAGAAATATTTACAACAACTTCAAGTCCTCTCAGAGAATTTCAAGAGTCTCTTCTATTCTATTGCCTACAATCTAATAATTTACAAATGAGGCAACAAGCCCTTTATATAGAGGTCCAGGATTACAATGAGTGGCTTAGATCAATTTAGATAGCCAAGGGCTCAGATCATGCCACCTCAGTAGGTATTTACAACAACTTGCTATTTTTAATACATAAGCGAGGCAATGCAGGCACATTTTCTAAGAAGATAGGGATAAGATAGAATCTTTTAGATTATCTTCCACATGGGCATCCTCTTTGTCTTCTTTCTTGTTGTAGATACATTGAATGTGGCTAAATGATGTGGTCAATTATGATTGGACTAATAATAGGTACATGCCACATAGGTGTCATCTCAATAAACTTATGGATTTCAACTATTTATTCACTTTTCTCTGTGGGCATATTCCCAAATTGTATCATCTTGTATGATGTCTTCGATGTGATTGCTTGAGCTTGAATGTTTGGGAATACTTTGTTGATCTTGCCATGTTCATCTTCTTGTAAACTAGATGTGTATGATAGATGTTTCTCACTTTCTTAACACTAGGATTCTCCTTCTGCAGGGTATATGTTGATCCTCTTTCGGTGCATCTTGATAGAGAGTAGTAGGAGATGATGATGATGATGCTTCCTTCTTGATATGTAGAAAAGATGACTTCTCAAAGAGACTTGAATGTACCAGAGGAACTTGAATCTTTATAGATGAATGTCTTTGCTCGATGATGCAAATGATGAAGAGTGTTGGTATGTTGGACTTGAAGTGATAACTTGGAGCAGCTATCTTCTATCTTCACTTCACTCCTAGCATAAAGGTGGTTCAAGCTTTTACTTCTTCGATGACTCCTTAGCTCAATCCTCACTCTTGCAACACAAACAAAGAAGCAACATCAATCCTTTTGATAAACACTTGATTTCATATCACATAAGAATCATTTCATGCATTTCTAACTTATGTGCATTAGATGAGAAATTTGATCTTCGCTAGAAAGCAATCGTAAAATTCAAATTAAGCATTATATATGGATGAGGCATTGGATGCCAATTTCACTCCTTCCATAGAAACCTTCATAAAACTTGAATTTAATCTCCATCCAAAGTGGCGCACTGGTTGACAATTTCATGCTCTGGTTAAAATTTCACTTTTAAATCACTATTTTTTACTCCTTGTTCTAGGTGCATTAGATGAGGTTTTTCGTTTCTTCTTTGTTTTGGCACACTAGATGGGCACATTAGATGATGATTTTGGATCTCCATTGAAACTTCACTTCAAAATATAATTACCCCTCCCTTGATGATGGCGCATCACATGTGGTGCAATGAATGAGGAACTTGATCTTTGCTTGGATGCTCTTGCAATCATCCTCATCTAATTGTGGCGCACTGGTTGAGGATTTTAATTTCTGGTTGATTAATCACTTGAAACTTGAAACTCATATCATCTTTATATGGCACCTAGGCTTACCACTTTGTCTTTCACTTTAAGGATGCATTTGATAAACATTCCACCCAAGGCGCATCAGATGACAACTTTGATCTTCCCTTGAAGTTTCATCTTATGTAAACTACATCAACCTTCTTGATCTAGGTGCAGTAGATAAGTATTTTGAATCTTCTTGAAACTTGTCTAAAATTTGCAATCTATACCACTTCCTTCAAGTGCATTGGATAAGGATCTTGGACTTCTCTTAAATTTGTATCTTAAAACTTATTGTTGATTCCTAGATGAAGGCGTATTAGTTCTGTCACAATAGATCATGATTTTGGATCCTCTTTTGAAAGCCTCTGAATTCTCAACAAGATTGCCACCTCTTTTGTCACATTGGATGCTGATTTTGATCCTTCATTTGAAAGTCTCTTATAAAACTTGAATTCATCTTTCTTCAAATGTGGCCCACCAGATCAGGCACACCAAATCAGCATTCTAAATCTTCTTGAAATGTATCAAATTCTGAACTTAAACCCCCTTTTAAATATGGCACAATGGATGAGGTTTTTATCTTCCACTTGAAACCTTCATAAATCTTCCATTTAACCTCACTTATGAGTGGCACATTAGATGGAGGTTTTAAATCATCGTAACACTGGTGCATTGGACATCAACTTTGATCTCCCTTTGATTTGCACCAAGGTGGCGCAGTAGATGCACATGTTGAATCCTCTTGATGGAATGTTTATAACACTTGACTTCATCCTCATTAATTGTGGTGCATTAGATTGGGCGCACTAGTAAAGGATTTTGATCTCTTCTCAAAAGTCTCTTGAAATTCTACATTCTTATCCCTTGGTGCATTGCATTGAGGTTTTAGATCCTCCATTGAATGCTCTCAAAACCTTAATTTTATCATCTTTCATAAGGGTGCATTGATTCAAGCACATGAGATGAGGATTTTGGTTCCTCTTGAAAGTTGCAACTCCATCATCAAAATAATCTTCCTCACCTTAGTCGCATTGGATCATGATTTTAATATCTTCTTCAAATTACACTTAAAACTTCACTCCAACCTTGGTGCAATGGATGGGTCACATTGGATCCACATTTTGATATCTGGTTGAGAGTGGTGCACTAGATTAGGATTTTGTGCTCCTCTCATGTCTTGGCACAGTGTATGGGAATTTTGATCTCCCTTCAGTACTTAGCCATTTTTTCAACTTTCTCAAGGTAATGTATATTGAAAAATATATTTAAGTATAAGAAATGAATTTCTTATACTTTAAATATTTTTCAATATACCTTTCAGGATGTTTGAGATAGGTCTCAAATCCACTGGATTTAACACGTAGAATCTAGAATTTGGGGGATCCACCAAATTTCAGACTTAGTCAAATTTTTAGGATATCAGGATATCAGACTTAGTCATTTTCAGGATCTCAAACATGCATCAGGATATTATGATTTCTACCACAAGGCTATAGACTCAAACACCACTTACTTCATCATACAACCAACCTAAGACATCATCCAA
Organism: Cunninghamia lanceolata; assembly: GCA_027924645.1. NCBI lineage: Eukaryota > Viridiplantae > Streptophyta > Pinopsida > Cupressales > Cupressaceae > Cunninghamia > Cunninghamia lanceolata. The sequence continues at coordinate 25,613 of BSBN01001670.1, read as the reverse complement.
GACTCAAGCAAAGCATCAAAGCTAAAAAAAGGGGGGGGAGGTCCCCATTTGCAATGGGGTGATGTGTGATTAGGTCACAACACACAATATATAGCTTTGAAGTACCTTAAAGAACAAAATCCTAAGACTAAAACGTCATATTATGATTCACTACTTTCCTAGGCATCTATTACGTGATTATATACCATCTACCGATCATAAGAGTCCTCCGCATTGGTCAAACAGATTACAAACTCCAATGAAAGAGATGTAATGTGTGTACATGGATAGATTGGACCTAAACTTATGTGAATCCTCCACAAGTGAATGAATCCATGTGTAGTTATTAGTGAAGGTCACCCACATCCCAAAGCATCTTGAATGATGTGTAATTTAGATCCACAAGTCGTGAACATGCTCTGCAAGTATTCTCCTTTAGCTATCTTGCCTAAGACTCTCTGAATACTCTGCTATGAGAAAATAGTTGTTCTTCTAATAGCAATATCTTTCTGGAAACTGATCCAAATGATCTAAAATTTGGATATGATGTGCATGAAGATGTCTAGATGTTAAGTCCATCTCTAGAAGGTCTGAAACAAAACTACATCAGAATATGGATGAAAATACAAAAACTGCTACTGACTGAACTAACTGTACTGGACTAGGAAAATGAAAGAAACAAAATGAAATGCAAATACTTTTGGTTGATACAATATTTCTCTTGAATTAGGGATTCCCTTACATTAATATACAAGTCAATCAAATTAAGACTAAGGGTACAAATCATGTGTGCTCAATTTAATTTTAGCCAGTGCTTCTAGGTTGCAACAATGATAGTCCATGCTCATAAATGGAACTAGGTCAACCTAAAGAGAATTTAGAAGCTTCTCCCACTCTTTGTCCAAGGGTGGATTGATCATCTATAAGAGTCTAAAGTGGCACTCTTGTTTAATGGTGCATTCATAGGATACCTCCTATGCTTGAGCCATAAATGTTTGTACAAGGACCTGAAGCTCTATCAATGTCTTGAAAACTAAGTGAACTTCTTTGATAAAAAGAGCTAAGGACCACATGTTGAATATAGTTTATTCTTGGCTCTTCTCATTCACTAGTTCTAGAAATGTGGCTCTTCTCATTCACAAGGCTTAGGTGATGTGGCCTCCATTTTATCCTTGTAATATGATCTTCACAAGACCTTGATGTGGTAAAGGGAAGCCACAAACTATTTGAGCTATTTAATTTGGACCTTTAACATCTTGACCTCCATTGATTCTTCTATTATATTCTTTAGGTCAACCTCCTTTTCTCTTAGGCCCTTGAGTGTCTAGTCCTAGGTGTCCACTTAATTATTTAGTTTTTCTATCTCATAATCTTCACTAGAGGCCTTTTCCTTTAGTGATCCTATTTCAATAGTATTGGCACTAGTTTTAGCCTTTTCATATTTAATTATACCTCCAAGTTGTCCACTTGATTTCATAATACATTCTTGGTGGTTGTCTTAGTTACCATCTATCTTTTCCCTAGTGCCAACTCTATTCTTGCTTTAGTCAATTTCATTTTAATCTCTAGGAGTTGCTTCTACCTATGTATCTTTAGCTTCAATGGCTTTCTCTACAAGTTTGGTGACATAGCCTTCTAATGCCTTTATTTTCACTTCAAATGCGTTAAGTATGTACAAATTTTCAAAGTCTGAAGCACTTTATGTATAGCTTTTCTAACTATCTCTCTGTCTCGCGCCATCTCTATCTCTCTATCTCTTCCTCTTTTCTCCCTAGACCTATATATCTATATATTTCTCCCTCTATCCTTTAATATCTCTATCCTCCCTCTTTCTATCTCTCTCCCTCTCTAAAGCCTTTCAACAAATCCATTTTATGCATATCCTGCAACCATGGTATTCCAGGAGAATGAAGATGCTACTACTGTTCTTGACAGTTGGGAGACTATTGAGGATGCCACCCCTAGGGAATTTTGGGGGAAATCAGATGATAAAGATCTTCCACCCTCTACTAGTGTTGATCTTGTTGCTTAGTGTTTTGTATGTCTTTCAATGTTAGACATTATGTTTTTATTGCATTTTGAGGCTGTGACATATTTTTTATTCACCTTTTGAGGCTATGAATGCGTGGGTGTGACTTTTTACCACCCTACTTTTTTTTGTGTGTGAATGTGTACTATTTATTCCTTTAATATAATTTAAATAGGATGTACTATTTATTCATTAAAAAAAATTCCTAAGGGTTTTGATTATGAGTACAGTGATATTTCTAACTGCTAAGGGAAGATAAATAGCTAAAATTTCTATATTGTCAGGTCCAAAAGATTCTAAAGACATAAAGAGCTAAAGAATAGGTCCCTAGATTAGGGACATCTTGATGGAATCCTAGACTCTATCTATCTATCCTAGGGTTGGTTGAACATCTCTATACTTTGTTCTGGGATTAAGGGGATGTAGTGGGATGGTCACTGAGGCTTGGTCACAATTTTGTGTTTCCTTGGATTAACTTGTTCATATTTTAGAATTTTTTTTCATGAGACAAACTTAAAAACAAGATTTAAATGATTTTGCTTGTTTCATTGTCGTTGGAAAAGTACCACTGTTATCTATTGCTTTTGTTCCATGTAGTGTTCGATGTTGATATTGCATATTTCTATGTGTTTTATAGGATATAAAATTGCGAGGAGGTGGCAAACAATTCAACATTAAGAATTCACAATGGGAATTGCTCCAATCACACATTTCATACCGACTATCATATTCACTACGTGTAAGTATGACAACCTTTTTGATATTGTTATATGCAGGAATATATATATTTTAATTCGTCAAGGTTACATCACATACTGTTAAGCTAAAGTATACATGGATTGAGTGAATATGTCCTTGTCTTATTATCAGGCCTATGCATCTATCCTTTATTTAAGGATGCCATCAAATTTCAAGATTATTTTGAGGGGGGTAATGGTTGAACATCACAGCATAGCTAATGATCTGAAATTTTCGAAAGTAGTAACTTACAAGCCACAATTTGGTGCTGGTATGAAAGAGGTAAAGAGGAATTTCTATTCTTTTGTACTTTGAGATGGCTGTTTGTATTTCATGTCATGAATAATAATGCTACTACTCTTCCTCGTCATTTTTGTTTTCCAAAGCACATTTACTAAAGAAGTACTTGTAACATATACATGATAAGAATGTGACCTTTTATGGATGTGCATTTTGTTGTCATTTTGATGTTCTTTCCACAAGATTAGATGAAAATTAATACATTTATGGCTGCAGTTCTATTCTAATGCCTTTGTCATGTAGAGTTGTTGTGAATTTATCTGATGGATTTTTATAATATGTACATGGAGATCTGATTGATGTATCTAATTCAATTATATGCAGGTAGTAGTTCGAGCAACCATAGGATTTACAAAAGAAGCTCCCTTTCTTGATATTGAAGGTTTCAATGTTTATCACAAGAATCGACTTATCATGGTTAGTAAAGAGCACCTTTACTTTAAAACAAACAATATGCATGTTCCATAAAATATTGGGGATAATTTGATAAACAGGAAAGAAATCTTTTCCATTTTAGACACTATATTTCTTCATTGTTTCTATTAGTCGGTAGTCATATGTAGCCCTTATTTGCTTCCACTATCAAATACCTGTCAAATTTACGTTTACTTTTGTTTTGAATATTGTTATCTAGTATTGTTGAGATTTACTGATAAATTTTATTCCTTTTTGTTAATGCTTTCTTACATAGCCCTTTTGGAAGCTTTGGCAAGGTAATAGGAGTAGAGAAAGAGGTATCATAGGTATGTATTTAAACTCTATTTAACCCTCTTCCAATGTGATGTAAGTGAGCAAGATCTGTAGTAACATTATATTGAAAAATGAAAGGGCATATTATGGACGGAAGATTGTGCTAAAATTGATTATTTTGGTAATGTGATTATAACCCATTTCTGCATATTGTAAATTTTAATGTGTATAACAGGTGTTCTTGAGGCAAACTTCATTGCACCTGCACATGATAAACAGGACTTTGAAAGAACTGCAATCCTACTTCGGTTAGAAGCAAAACTCAAACAGATGACTCATAATTATTGGTATGTCATGATTATTTTTAAAATTATGGGTTGAAGTACTTCTCTAACACAATAATTTAATACTTATAGTGCATAATATTTCCACAAAGTCACGTTCTTCACAGCAGCTGGAGTCTTCCCTGTTGGTATTATTTGTTTGTTGTTACTGAAGTTCGAGTCCAGTTTTCTAATTTTGATTTTAATCAGGCGGCTACATTAGTGAACTTTCAAATATCTTATACATGTCAAGAGGTCGCACTATCATGAAATATTAGGAATTATATTTTAAGTTTGTAATATGAAGAAAAGTGGACTGGGACACCTCCTCGTACTTATCTTAGGGGGATAAAGGGAGTACGCTCCCCCTCCCTTTCCATCTCTCCTTCCCCTAAATCCCAATTGTGGTTTCTTTATAAAAATATTGACACAGGATCTTCTTGAAGAAACTTTTGAGATGTCCCCTTTTAATGTATATTTAATTACGTACAAGATTTGAAGTTATACATCAGAAAGAGTAGAGGGAAGTGTACACAAGGAATCACACAACTGTGAGTCTGTGCAGTCAACGTAATGCAGAAATAACCAGTAAAGGGCTGCTGTATGGTTTGAGGTTGGTAAACCATAAAATCCTCAAACCAGCTTCCGAACTACAAAAGAATCCTTAATTGGAGAGACAATGAATTGACAGAACTACAAGAGGTCACTTGGGTGGTTAGGACACCTACCTCAGACGGCATACTATCGTTTTGATGAGTTTGAACTTTGAGTTTTAAAGACTTGTGGATTATGAACGTTTATGGTCCTTCAGGAGCAAACCAGAAATCCCATCTCTGGTCACACTTGTCAAAGCTCTTGCAAATGTTAAGAAATGAGGTGGTCATTCTGGGCGGTGACTTCAACGTGTTTTTGGACGGGTCAGAAAAACAAGGTGGCTCTTCGAGGTCTTCTCAATTGATATCAAATTTTGGGGCCTTTGTTAACACTTGTTGCTTACAAGATTGTAGGTCGTCCAATGGGATCTTCACATGGTCAAATAGAAGAAATGATGGTTCAGGAGTAGTAGAAAGGTTGGACAGGTTTCTTCTCTCTTCACAGTGTATTCTAGGAAACTTGAGCTTCTTTTCCTCTATCCTCCCATTTACAGGTTCTGACCACTTCCCGGTGAGCCTTTCTTTTGGAGGATCTCAAAAAGGTATGAGAATTTTTTTCCGGTTCCAAGAAATGTGGTTTAGGGGCCCTGATTTCATTCCCAATCTTCAAATTTGGTGGAAGCCAGCTCCTTTTGTAAAATGTTCTAGAATGTTTCAATTAGCCAAAAAATTAGAATTTGTTAAAAAGAAGATTCTAGAATGGAATAAGCCCCACTTCAAGAACATTTTTTCAGAGAAGAAAAGAATTTTAAGTGATCTATCACTAATTGAAGAAGAAATATTTCAAGGGGGGATGAACCAAGACTCTTTTCAAACAGATAAACTCCTCTGCTCTTAGCTTGAAGAGGTTTTATTGAGAAAAGAAATCTTCTGATGTCAAAAATCTAGATAAACCTGGTTGAAAGAGGGTGATAGAAATACTTCCTATTCTCACTTGTCAACTAAAGCTCGCAAGCAGAGTTCTAGGATTCACTGCATTAAGAAGGATGGCAGTTCATTTGTTCAGAACTTGGAAGAGATAAAAGAAGAGGCACAGTCTTTCTTCAAGCATCTTCTTTCCTCAAGCATTTCTCACTCTAGGATAGATTTCAACAACTTCAACCTCCCTAAGAAACTTTCAGAAGAAGATAATCAAGAGCTTCAAAAGGATTTTATGGTAGAGGAAATAAAAGCTGTGGTTTTTTCTCTAAATGGGGATAAAGCTCTAGGTCCAACGGTTGGTCAGGCCTGTTTTTTCAAAAGTGCTGGGATTTTGTCGGTCAAGATGTTTTTCTAGTAGTCGAGGAGTCCATGAAGTTTGGCAATGTTCTCAAGGAGTTTAATCGCACCTGGCTAGTTTTGATACCAAAGGTATGCTCGCCATCTTCTTTTGAAGAATTCAGCTGATCTCACTTTGCAATTTCATTTACAAGGTCATTTCTAAAGTGGCAGCATTGAGATTGGCATCCATTCTCCCACAAATCATCTCAGATGGACAAGGAGGTTTTGTGCCTAGGAAGAGACAACAGAAGGAGCAATTCTTGCTCGCAAAATCCTACACTCAATCAACAGAGAAAGGTTACCCAGTATGGTGTTAAAGTTGGACATGTCCAAGGCATATGACAGGGTCGAATGGGACTTTCTCCATTTTGTTCTATCCTCTCTTGGCTTTTCTACGCGCTGGTTAAAATGGGTCTTTTCTAGGATCAGAGGAGTAAATAGTTCAGTTCTGATTAATGGCAGTGAATCCCCCTATTTCCAAACTTCAAGGGTTTAAGACAAGGAGATCCCATATCCCTTTATCTCTTTATTCTGATGATTGAAGCACTAATTTGGTTGATAAGACAAGCAAACAGTAACATAATTTGGAAAGGAATAAAGGCTAAAGCTTTCAGCATCCCTGTGACTCATGCTCTTTTTGATGATGATACCATTATTTTTGGTAAAGCCAGTACGAGAGAGGCTCTATCCATCAAAACAACGCTGACTTTATATTGTGAATCTTCTGGCCAAATGATAAATCCTTTGAAGTCCAAAATTTACCTATTCAACATCCCACAAGATCAGCTTCTAGGTTTTTCAAATCTTTTTAATTTCAAATTGGAATCTTTGCCGGGAAAATATCTAGGATTACCTCTCTTCAATGGACGACAGACAAAAAGCTTATGGAGAGGAGTATTGGATAACTTATCACACAAGATACAAGCTTGGAAAGGAGGATGGCTCTCTCTAGCTGGTAGACTCATGCTACTCAAATCAGTCCTAACAGAAGTTCCAATTTATATGATGTCTTCTCTCCAAACTCCCAAAGGTATTCTAGGTGAAATTGACAAAATTTGCAAGAGATTCCTTTGGCAAGGAACTTCAGACACAAAAAAGATTCATCTTATTGCATGGGACAAGATATGCTCCCCGAAATCCCAAGGGGGAGCAGGTGTTATTAATCTGGAAATGCAAAACTTAGCATTGGGAGCAAAATTGGCATGGAAGATGTACAAGCATCCACATTTGAATTGGGTCAAGATGCTTCAGAAAAGTATTTGGATAGCAAGGCTCCAGAAACAATTTTTACGATTTCTAATCCTCCAAAGGGCTCCTCCATGTGGACTTTTATTATCAAGTTTAGGCAGGTTATTCTTCCCAAGCTATCATGGATAGTTCACAATGGGAAAAAAACATCCTTTTGGGATGACCGATGGAATGGCTATCCAAAAATTTCTTCTCTAGGAAATTTTAGGGAGGCAATGGCCTATCTAAAAAGATTTTGGGCTGAAAAAGTATGCTCATACTTCACGGTGGACTCAAGTTCAATTCCAATGAAGGCAAGTTGGAAGAGTTTCGAGAACTGCAACTTTCCTCTTGATCAGAAAATGGCCCTTTCTAGGATATTAAAGGATCGTCCTATCTTCCTCTCATCTCAAGAGGATGAACTTAGTTGGACAGGTGACAATTCGGGGAGATACAAGGCCCATTCAGGATATCAATCCCTATCAGCAAGGGCCAAAGTGGATTGGCCCTTCTATCTCTATTGGGCAGATCCAATTCTCCTAAGAGCAGGAACTTTCACATGGCTAGCAGTGAACAACAGGATTCTTACTGGGGATAGAATAGAAAAACTTTCCTTAGGTTCAAATTTCAATTGTGTGTTTTGCCAAGATGAAAAAGAATCAGTAGACCATCGTCTCATACGATGTAATTTCAGTCACCAATGCTGGAAACATATTATGCAGATTTTGAACTGGTCATCCCCTTATCAGGCACATTGAGGGATTGGATAAAAAGTTGGCCACTTCTGAATAAGGATGCTTATTTCCATGATTTGTGGGCAATATGCCCCTTTGTGTTAGTCTGGACCCTTTCGAAGGAGAGAAATTGTAGAATCTTTCGGAATTCTGCAAGGTCTTTTTCAGAAGTTTGTAATGAGATGGAATCTCTAGTGGTGGAAACAACTCTTGCAAAATTAAGACAGTGGATTCCAAAGAAGTCAAAATGGACCAGCTGGGATGCTCTAATGTCCAAAAAATGGAAAGGCTTACAAAACCTCACACAAAGTACATTCCTTCAAGCTCCTAGCTCAAATATTGACAGAGCCTCAGTCAAATGGATTCCGCGCTACCTACCCCTTTGTTAAAATCAATTTCGATGGAGCGAGTAGAGGTAAACCTGGGACTTCGGCCCTGGGATGTGTTATCAGAAATTATGAAGGAAAACTGTTATCAGCAAAGGCCGCTAAACTCCCAGAAGGAACCAATAACAGAGTAGAAGCTTTGGCCCTTTTGAATGCTATCCAATTAGCTCAATCAAAGGGATATAAAGAAATTTCCTTAGAAGGGGATTCATTGGTAATCATTTCAGCTTTCCAATCTGGGAAGGTAGAGAACTGGTATATCAAATACATTTTAGACCAAGTTAGGGAGGCTTTGAGTTCTTTTGATGCATTCGATATCTTTCGTTGTTACAGAGAGGGAATACAGAGAGGGAAATAAGGTGGCGGACTGGCTGGCAAATTATGCCCTTGATCATACAGAAGAAATAATTTATTTTAATTCAGATCTTCATGAAGGTCTAGAAGCCTTAAAGTTTCTGTTGGCACAGGATGTAGGTTGCCCCTCTTTTCACAACAATCCAAATATAGGAGCTTCATAAGACTTGCTTCTAGTATCCCTTCAGGCTTTGGCTTGCTAGGGATGGGGCGGGTGGGCGGACTAGAGAAAGACACGGGGTCCTCAAATTCCTCTAATGACATGACTTCCACATGGACTCTTGCGATGTCTTCTGTTTTTTTGTTGTCTCGCCCGCTACCTTCCTCACCACCCCAAGGCGTCTTCCAACTGGCGGCACCTACTCCCTCCTCAATTTATTTCTCCCAATGGTTAAATGCATTAAATGAGGCCTTTACCTTCGATCCAAGTGGATTTCCTTGGTATTTCCTTCTACGTCACACGTCCTTCGTCCTCGTTTTTTGTCCAACGTTCCCCTTGCCACATTATCCCTCCCTGACATGGCAACTCAGATATCCAGGTCCCTCGCTTTTGTCTAACAATTCACCTCTCAAGCTCCAATGCGCTGCCACCGCTCGGTACGATCGCCTCTTTGCAGAAGTCTATTAAATGTAGGGGACGAAGCGGCCTTCAGTACGGGGGATGAATGTTGTCATCCATTCATGTCTATTCAATTGCAGCATTCATTTCGCAATTAATCCAGGAGGTTTCTTTTTTGCCTTTTTGAATTCATCTCTTCCTCATTTGCGATATCCTCCACTTCTCTCTTCCTCTGTGTTCATCTGGTTTTTACTTGTGTTTTCGAGTAGCGTCCATATTGTTACAGGGCTTGCTTCCATGGAGGGCGAGGTTACAAACCTTCCAATCTTCTTTCCTCCCTTTCAGTGGGAGACGACAATTGAAGGGAGTGTGGGAATTGTGGACCTGAATACTGTCTTTCAGCTTGATTGTAGGCTTGTCCAATTTGCAGTTAAGACGATTTGCAATCAGAGGTGGCTGCAAGGAACTCCAGAGAGGGAGATAAAATGGTCTGAGGTTGTGTGCGTTTTTCTTTCAAATCTCATGGATATAGTGCAGGATGCTCATTTCATTCTCCCCATAGCGATGGGTGTCATCAATCGTAGCTTGTTCAACGTGGAGAGGTGGAATGAAGCGATGGCTAACTATGACATCATGGTGGGTGACAATTGGGTTGGTCTGTTTCCTGCAGAAAAGCTCCACACCAGAAGGTCTTATGAATGCATATATAGGAAGATGCAGCATGGTCTTAGCTGCGGGTGTATCTGCTTGCTGGAGAGAGCCCTCAAAGGGCACGCCCATTCTGTGCCAAAGGCGGTTAGACAGAGGTGTAAGGATCTCTTCTTAGCAATAAGGTTCCTCTGTTTTCACGCAGCTGATCTGGCTCCACGCCATCGCAGACTCTCTGAAGAAGTCAAGGATGCATCAGAAGCGGAGGCAGAGGAACCCCCAGACCAGATAGACGACGAAGAGATGGCTGCAGTGGAGAGCGGTGTCCTGGGAGCGGTGGCTGGTGTCTGAGGATTAAAGTTGTTTCCAGTGTTTTGTGTGACGGGTGACGTTTGGTAGCGTATGATTTTTTTTGGTGTTAGTCTTCTGTAGTTTTCGGTTTTATGCTTTTTGAGAAGATTTTCTTTATATCTGCTATGAGGGGTGAGGAAATACTGATCCCCCCTCTTAATGTATCTACCTTATTAGTCATATTATCAATATAGTTATAGTCTGGGGCTACACCCCTTATATTTAAAAAAAAAAAAACAATTATGCTTTCTTTGATGATTAATTAGGTATAAGAATGGATTAGATTAGTTGGATGCATTAACATATATTTTTGTTTCTTCGATAGTGGTTAAAATCATGTTAATATTTGTAAACGAGGATGTCTATAGACTTCTTGTTTGACATGTGGTTTTCAGTTTTTTAAACTTTTGCATAGGATTGTTGCTTAAGTTTCTGATTTTTCTTGTGTATATTTGTTTGTACCATGCAGGAAAGAAAATTGTGGATTACTAGGATATCAAGCAAGTAGAGCCAGAGCTAATAATCGTCAAAGTGATTCACATTCAATCGAAAATGCTCAACAATTAGCAAGCAGCAATCCACAAAATGATTTCTCTCCAATCCAGAATCCTCTCCCATTAGCAATATTTGCTTCTGGCCTTTTGCCTCAGCAAATTAGCAGACCAGACTTGCCCGTCTCAACAGTTCCTGGTAGTGATTTTCAGGTACATCTCATATGCTCAATGACTACAATTCCCTGAATAATTGCACTGGAATTTGCATTTGACTGATATATGGAAGACATCTAGGTAACGTGATAATTGATTACATTCCCATTGGTGGCGGATTTGAAGCTTCTAGGCCCTGTAATTGTTATCCTATGCAACCTAGTTACCATAAAACTGAAAAAATTAAAACATACTATGCCATTAGCACAGCTGTATTTTTATGTCGAAGCACATCTCTTAGGTGGTAATAGGAGATGTCATGTTTCCTTCTATCCTCCTAAAGCAGGGATAGACACTACTAATTCTATCAAAAGTGATTTGTAGTGATGTTTCTAAAAATTGCTAGACATTATTAAATTAGGTAAGAGGCCTGAACTAGGACTTTTTTTGGCAGCTCATAGAATGGCATGGGAAATACTTACATGCGATTCTGAAGAAATTAAGAGACATTTCTACCAGTTTCTCTTATCTTCTTGTTTGAAATTTGTAGAAATTGTCATCCTCTTTCCTATTAATCTCGCAGACATAGACCAGCATATTGAATTTAAGAGAATTTTTTTTTACAAGGTCATTTTTGAACGATTCACTTTCTATAAGATATACTAGAATAGGCAATAGCTTTGCATGGCCCACCTTTTCTAACTAAAATGCTCAATAACTGTATCCCATAATACTTCAAATGGATTTATGTTCGGAACAGGAAACCAAAGGGTGAAAAGGTGAAAGTTAAAAAGCTACCCAAATTATGGTCAAATACAAATGTTTGTTATAATTCAAACTGCTGGCATTGAGATCTGTTCGTTTTATATCATCAAATTGAAAACAGATAGCTAGTATAAGAGACTACGTGAAAACATAAAAAATTTGCATATGTAGTTTTTTATATCCTGGCGTGTCTAACTGTGGGTTTTTGACTGCAGACTGCTGCCAATGGAAAAGAGCTGCAATCAGTGGCAGGACCTTCAAATAGCTTAGTGGAAAAAATATCGGATCAGAACATACAACTATTCATAAGGTAGTCTAAATTAAATTTATTCATAAGATAGTTCTCTTTATTGAGGGTTATTTTGGTTAGTTGCTTAGTTCAGTTATTTTATTCATACTTCTTATCAAGTAAACCGTTTAGCTGCTTAGTTCTGTTAAGTAGCTGTTTAACATTTAGTTTTACTCAATAAATCAGATCTCTCCATGCTTTCGTTGCCAAGTGTTTATTAATTCAGTTAGAGATACTTCTATTCTTCCCTATATTTGCTATACTGGGCTCTCTGTTTCTTTGAAAATTTAGGAGTTGCTTTCCAGCTGAAGGTTCCAGATTATTACTGCTGGACCAATTCTGCAAATTGCTTTAAGAAGTCCCTTCCTTGTCCTATCTAGCCAAGCCTCTATCCTCATTTTTTTCTGATTATGCGCCAGCCCACCATATGTTTGTTTTTCTAAAGAATCAGGCCCACTTCCTACGCTACTCTTCAGTGCTGGAAGAGTTGATCTTCATTTTCCTTGTTTTCTTTGCACATTGAGAACCTAGAGGGAGGCCATGCTTTTGCTATATCGTTTCTTAATAACAAGAAAAGTTTTGGAAACGATATGGTTTGCCTTCTATTCTCTCTTCATTTAGTAATTTGCATGCCTGTATTTAATTCTCTCGAGGTTTGTTTTAAACCTAGAGTTTGTGTGTCCATATCAGTAATCTTGTTGTATTGTTTGGCTGTCATTATTGAAATATCTATTACTTTATTTCACGCATGCATACTCTTTGCTTTCTTGAACAAGATTTATGTTTGAGCTAGCTCATTGCTTGCAAAATATTGATTACCCGTTCAAAGTTGAATTCATCCTTCTGGTTTTCAAAATATTGATATAAGGAAATAATTTTACCATAATTCTGCAGTTTGAAAAGTCTAATGTTATTGATTATTTGGATCAGGTGTGAGAAATCTCGTCAAAGACAGCTGGAGCTAAATCAGAAGGTAAGACCTTGTTGCAATTTTTACTTTTTCTGCCTTTGGTCTAACTTCTTTCTTGGAATGCGTTTGAGAGATAGTTGATTGGAACTGATAGTTCTCAAACTGGAATAACGAGAGTAAGAGTTATACATTATGTGTCTATTGCTTCTGACATTCGTAGCCTTTTTTGTTGAATAGATAAGAAATCTGGAGAGTGAATTGAAGAATGCCAAACACAAATTGATGGTACTTGCATCTAATGTGGATCTTCAGAAGAAGCAAAGACAAGCTGCCTTGTAAGTGTAGGTTGTATAGACCGTTAATTATGCATATGTTGGCGGATGGATAAGATTTTAATTTGAAGTCACATATTCTCGGAAAATAAGTTGCATATCTTCATAGGTTGATGTGCTTATTTTCTGTCCTCTTCTGCTACTCATTAAGGATATTTATTCAATTGTAGGGATGCACAGAGCTGTTGATAAGAGCCTTTGAAGAATCCCGATGGCTGAAGTGAAAACAAAAGAACTTTAAGATTGAAATACATTTAGAATTCTGTGAATTGCAGTCCTTTCCGGGGGAGCAAATTGTTGAAACAGTTTTTGTTTCTAATGCATACGGAAATATTATAAAGGAGTTTTATTCCAACTATTTTGTGTATCCAATTGAAAGGCTTGACTGATAGTTATGAGGATTTAAAGAGTTCACAATGAAATGAAGTGATGACATGAAAGATGCAACACAAATATAATTTTTTTATCTTAGGAAACCCACTAAGTGGTGAAAAACCCACTTAGTAGAGGAAATTGCTCTTTTATTAGTGTATTTTCTAGATGGACAAGTACAAGTGCATTACATTCTTTGGCAAGCCCTTCTATTTCAACTTTCTACCTCTATGAGATACAATTCTTTAATTTTCCCCCTTTTGATCCAATAGATGGTTTTACACCATACTCTCCCCTTCTCTATGTACTTGTTGTTCAAACACCCCTCTTGTTGAACACCCCTCTTGTTGAATTGAAGGATTCTCTAATGGAATAGAAAATAGAAGAATCTGTTGTTTACTTCACATTCCATTTGGCTTCATATGGGTTGAAACTGTAGGTTGAGGACAAAATTGTAGGTGTGAGATTAACATCCAATTTATAGGGCTGGCCCTAGTTTTTAGCCTTCTACATTGTTGTTTAAATCTAATTTTTATTTTATTTTTTGATTATTTACATATAACATTCTAAGGTTGATTTACATTTAATTAGGGCTTGAGCTTTTATTGCTTGTTCTCTTTAATCCATACCCTCCCACCCTTGCTTACTGTATGTATTATTTCTAGATCATTTACCATGGACACTTATGAACCTTAATCTTATGATCATCTCTATGCACATATCAAAGATTATAAGGTGTTTTCACTCTTTCTTGATTCATATCCTTCAATCCTTGACGATATTGCACCCTTTTTCCACATTGATGATGTTATGTGTTCCATGAGTGAGTTAATTTCATGCTTATTTAGCTTTTCATCTTCCATGGCCTTTGTTGGTGCTTTCCCATCCATTCTAGAGGACTTCAATTCATTTGTATACTTGATTCAAGATGATTTTACCCCATTTTGTGATAGATGATGATGATGTATCCCCACCTTCTAGAAATATATCTAGGGATAATATTTTGTGTAATGAGGTTACACATTCATTATCTATTCATGATGTCATTGAGTCTTGTGATGCTATTTTTCATACATCTCTTGATAGTTCCATTTAGATACCATTCGTTTCATGTTCCCTTAATGAAGCATCTCACGAGGAGCCTATGATACTAATCTAAGTGAGCTACCTTCTTTTATACATGATGGTTTTCTTTATGATGATAGTTCTTTAGCATCTCATGTTCATGATAAGACATTGCCTTGTGATACATGACATGACGATATTTGTGCTCTTAGTGTGAAATTAATGCTTAATGATTCATGGTACTAGTGATGCATCTTTACATGTCCAAACATTTTTTCTTACAAACTATGATTACATAGATGATAATCTATTATTGATGAGTGAATTTAGACCTAGTTTAATTACTGAAGCATTAAAATGGTTTAATACATCTTGTATACTAGTTCATTAATGATATTGGCACATGATTTCATTACACATTTTTCTTACCCTAAAGTGATTGAGGGTAGTGTGGATTTGTATTACATCTTTAGAAGCTTGGCCATTCTTTTCACTTGATATTCATATGACTTATTCTTCTCCTCCACTAGGATGTCGTTGGTTTTTCATGCTATACTTGATTTTCCTCAGCATAAATTTTTTGTTATTCCATGCTATACTTGACTCACCTAGGCCTAAGCTTGTATTCTAGGCTATCTCTAATTCACCTAGGCCTAAGCTTGTATTCTATGCTATATCTAATTCACCTAGGCCTAAGCTTGTATTCCACACTATCGTTGATTAACCTAGGCCCAAGCTTCTATTCCATGAGGCACCTATTTCACAAGATTATCATGTAGTTAGTCATACTTTATAAAGGCTAATTATAGGACATAAAACTACATCTAATTAGCCACTCTTGCATCTACTTTCTCCAGCTCCAATCATAGCTCATCTTTTTTCTACCAGTAATATATCTCTCTATTTATATCCCATCTCAATTTGCTTGCAGCTTAGTGCACTCAAATGCAACTTCCATATAGGCTACTTGAGCTTAGATAACTAGATAAAAATGAATGTAAAACAACTTGTATGTGCATGGTATTTCTCTATCTACTCCATCGGTTCCATGGCCACACCTCTAGTCAAAAACTCCATAGTATCATAAATGTACCTGACCCACTCACCCACCCTACTTGCACATCATGTATCACATGAGTGGGAATTTTATTATATATATCTCATATTATACGTCACATACTTGGTTCTTTGGATACCAAACATCATCTCGTTTTATTTGTTGTATTACGGCCACCTCTAGTTCTATCTCTTCCTATCCCATTTCTACAACCTCCTTCCCCACCACCAACAATCTCCTGATGCTAATTTATAGCCATGAGTACCCACCTACTTCCCTTGCACTTCTAGTACTCAAGGGATCTAAGGGTTCTAAACACAACTTCTACCAATAATCTCTCCATAGAAATGATAAACCCACCTCATTAGTTGCAACTATCTCTGCAACATCATCCTTCACATCATCATCATTAGTAGGTGCATGTGTAGTAAATGGTGACAATTGCGTCTCTCCTAGTCTATATAGAAACCTTTGATGTCAACTATATAACGGAGGATCAAGGGTCACATGCTTACTTAACTCAAACTTTTATAACACTAGCTCATAGTGAAATCTCTCTAAAACTATGGTTTTCCTCCTTGGAAATCAATGTGATTGCCTAATCCAGTTGAGTTGCCACCTATCCCCTACCATTCATGCATACCTTTATAAGGTCTCCAAGTTACGACATCTACAGCTAATCTATCAAAGATCCTCCACTCCTTCAGGGTATTGAATATATTGGTTAATATCTTTGGTTAGGAGCAATAAACATGTCTTAACACTAGATCTTAAAACTAATATAAATAAAAAATGATACTTACTCCGCTAGGAAAATTCTTATGGGAAAAACCCAATCTTAAATGTAGATCTCACTATATTAACTTTGAAAAAGTCTTATAATACAATGATAAGACCACATATGTGATGAATAGTTTCTTCTTACTAATATATTTATTTGTTTACACAAATTTGTATGTAATTTAAATTGAAATAAATTAGAATAAACATACAATTAACATATATACATGTTTTAAAATAAATAAAGATATTTAAATAACATTGCATAAAGTTTATTAGGAATAAAATGCATATTTGTTCTTTTGTTGGACTAGTTGATCTATTCTCTTAGTGATTCTATACAAGGTTTATCAAGTTTTGGCACCCTCTAGGAGGAGTCCATGAAATTAGAAGCATGTGCCCATGCACTATGCCCACACACCATAGCTCTAGTTAGGACAATCTTGGGCATCCTTTGTACCTAGAGTTGGACATACTCTACATGCCCTTCCCCAATATCCAACACTTGATCTTGATTAATCAAACAAGAAATTTTTCACAATACCCAATCACACCCACACTTCATATATATTTATAAGAGTTTTGGGTAGTTATTCAACCAACATACTTGTACATTCAGCAACACCCTTTTATAACAAATAGGATATTACTTATTTTAATAAAACCATTTACATGTAACATTTTATTTTGTGTTTTTCACCTATATAAATAGAAAATATATATTTCTTTCACTCACTGGATTTTGAAAAAAGATTACACCCTCTTTATATTTTCATCCAATATAATAATACATATTATTATCACTTTTGGGTAAAAAGTATGTAACATTTCTCCCCTTGTAAATCACGGCTACCCTCTATCTCCATTCAAAATCAATAATGCTTAGTTAAGTAAATATGGATATTGATGTTTAATATAATTAAAAATTCCCAAGTAGCATTCTTAGTGTCATTGTAAGTCTATTTTATTTTAACTTTATCTATAACTAGTATAGCTATATTTAAAAAAATATATATCTAAAGTACGCCAAGATGGATCCAATGCATCATTTAATTAAATTATTTTAAGTTATAATTGTAATTATTGTGTACATTAATAAATGTAATCAAAATAATATATTAAATTAGAATAATTAAATTTTATTTTTAGTTTTCATAACACATTTAATTTACAAATTATTGACATTATTGTGTGATAATTAATTTTAGAAAATGGTATCATATATTATTACAGTTATAAATACAACATCTATAAATATAGAAACCCAATATTTATAAATTAAGAAGAAAAATTATAATTAGTGTTGATAACACATTTAATTTATAAATTATTGACATTATTGTGTGATAATAAAATTTTAAAAAATGGTATCATATGCATTATTACAATTAGAAGAAGATTTATAAGAAATATTTTGAAATTGAAATTAACATTGAATAGAATGTTTAAATAGTTTGTAAACATTTGTGGATAAATAATGTGCCATTATCTCTTCTTGCAAATGTTCTATTGAGTGTGGCAAGATATAATGTAGTTTTGAAATATTACCCAAATATAGATTTCTAAATGTTTAACTTGTTGCATGAAATGGATTTTTTTATTGTTGTAGAATATTTGAATGTTAAGTTCTATATATTGTTTAACGGTGTTAGTTTTCTATGGGATTTCAAATGTTTGTTTTACTGAGGAACTTCCAATTCCTTCCATTTTTAAGAGGAATTCCAATTCCTTCTATTTTTAAGAGGAATTTGAACCCGATTTTGTATTAACGTTTGTTTGTCTAGTGCGGTTTACAGATTTCTATTAATAATCAGGAGGTTATCATGTCAAACATTAATCAAAATTTTTAAGAAAAATATAACTCTAATTCTAGCTCTAGCCCTAATCCTAATTGTAATTCAAATGTTTTCCTTCATTTAATAACCCTAATCCTAACTCTAACCCTAATCTCAATTCAAACCCTAACCCTAATTATAACCATAACTTGATTCTAACATTAATCATAATTGTATCCCTAACCTTAACCACATTGATAAGTAATCCTAATTCTAATTCTAAACCTAACCCTAATCATAATTTATATGTTGCATAATTTAAGGAGCACTTTAAGTGCAATAATAATACGCAATGCCTAATCTAACCTTCTATAAATAATAACAGTATTGTATCACTTCATAAATGGCTACATAGTGCCCTTACCAATTAAATTTCTCTCTTCATTGATTTAATAAACTATTAGGCTAAAAAAAATTATATCAGCTCTATTTTGTTTTTATGTACCTTAATGCCATTGGATCACTCCTCTCATGTAATTATTGAAATATTTTCAATAATTTAATCTAAATGATACCAAAAACCTTTTTTTTTTAAAGAATTAATTCCCATAGTTTTAATCCTAGCCTTATTGTAACATTAATCCTAACCCTAACTCTAATTCTAACCCTAATAATAACCTTAATTATGTCCCTAAAACTAATTTTAACCCTAACCCTCACCCCAATACTAACCCCAACAATAACCATAATTGTAAACCCTAACTCTAATCCTAAATTTAATCATAACCCTAATACTATCCCTAATCGTAACCTTAATCCTAACCCTAATTCTAACCCTAACGCTCATCCCAATACTAACCCTAACCCTAACTCTAATTGTAACCCTAATTTTAACTCCTAACTCTAATCCTATACGTAATTGTAATTTTATCCATTAGCCTAACCTTAATCCTAACCCTAACCATAACTTTAATCCTAATACTAATGCTAAGCCTAACTCTAATTCTAACCCTAACAATTATCCTAATTGTAACCCTAACTCTTGCCTCAATACTACCCTAATGCTAACCCTAATTTTAAGTCCTAACTCTAATCCTAAATGTAATCGTAATCCTAAATGTCATGCCAACTCTATGCCAACCCTAACTCTAATTCTAACCCTAACTATGATTGTAATCTTAATCCTAATTCCAACCCTAAACCCTAAGCAATTCAAATTTGGTAAAAAAAAAAATTTCTGATCTTTTTTCATTTCTATGGCAATTTTTTCAAAACTTTCCCTAACCCTATTTCATACCAAATTTCATTGACATTAGACCATGAAGTAGGTGTATTGAAATTTTGACCATACATTGCTTCAAAGGGGGATGTTTTGATAGTTTAATGATATCCTTGGTTATATGCAAACTCATCTAAGTGTAAATAATCTTCCTATGACTCAATTTTATTTGTAGTACATTCTTAACATGTCTTATAAGAATATCAATTTGTTCCATTTGTCCACCTAATTAAAGATGATACATAGTACTAAAAATTAAACTAATACCAAGTTTAGAGAAAAGAGATTTCTAAAAGGAAGAGATGAATCTAGGGTCTTGATAAAAAATAATATTCTTTGGAAGTTCATGTAATCAAATGATTTTTTAACAAATGGGCAATATCTGTAGTAGTAGATTTTATTTTTATAAGAAACCTCTATACACTCTAGGCATCTTCCCTTTATCCACTTTATCAAAAGAGATTTCCAAAAGGAAGTGATGAATCTAGGGTCTTGATCAAAAACAATATTCTTTGGAAGTCCATGTAATCAAATGATTTCTTTAACAAATGGGCAATATCTATAGTAGTAGATTTTATTTTTATAAGAAACCTCTACACACTCTAGGCACCTTCCCTTTATCCACTTTATCAGTGCCCCACCTCTATTTTATTAACTAGAGAATACTGGTGCCCTCCTTCTATTCCATAGAGCTCTAGGTTTGTCATTTTGGTTAGGATATAGTCATGACCTCTATGTGTATGAGGTAAGCCAGTGATAAACCTATACCAATTGACTCCCATTTGTAGTGAGGATTGGACAAAGGTTGTAAAAGACTAGGTGATTTGTATTGTTCATCCTTCACCTTTTAACAATTTAAGCATTGTTGTACATATGTAAGAATTTTAGATTTCAATTTAGGCCAAAAATAGTTTCTTATGGTTGAAAGATATATTTTTTGAAATTTTGGATGTCCTATTATAGGTGTATCATGGGAATCCTTTAAGATTTGTTGTTTAATGCTAGATAAATAAAAAAATACATAATCTTCCTGTGTAATAGAAAAGCCCATTACTTCTCATCATATAAGATTCAAGCCAGAGATTAAGAAGTACAATTAAATAAACATTTCTTAATCCTTCATAAAGTAGTTGAAAAAAACATCAAAAGGTAATTCAGATTTAAAATCTCTTTAAAATTGACTTCTCAAGAGTTAAAGCATTTACACATAATCTTTTCCTACTCAAAGCATCGACTGCTACATTATTTTTACTTGGAACATATTGAATAATAAAATCATATTATGAGAATAGTTCCATCCATCTCCTTAGCCTCATATTTAATTTGGGGTTGAATACATAAATGTTGCAAACTATGGTGGTTAGTTTTTAAATTAAAGTTGTTTTCCAACAAAGAATGTCACCAAAATTAGAAGGCATGGGCCTCATATTTAATTTGGGGTTGACTACATAAATGTTACAAACTATGGTGGTTAGTTTTTAAATTAAAGTTGTTTTCCAACAAAGAATGTCACCAAAATTAGAAGGCATGGATGATACTAAGTAATTTTGAATCATGGATAAGATAGTTCTTTTCAATAGGTAACAAATTTCTAGATTTATAGAAAACTACTTTGTTTTCGTTCTTTAAGACACCACCTATATGTGTACTACCTGCATTTGTAATTACAACAAAGGGTTTACTAAAATCTAGAATATAGTCCAAGGGGTTGAGCTTAATTGGTTGAAGCATTGGCTTCTCATTATGGAGATCCATGTTCAAATTCCCATAGGGACATTGAATGTAGAATTCTAATTCATGATGCATAAATGCTTATATGAGCAATAAGGCACTTCAAATTTAAAGTTCACATTAGATTTTGCATACAATTTATGTTTTCTTAAGGTTTATAGGGCATGTTCTTTTTCATTATTTGAATAGATCATAAAGGTTTATAGGGTGTATTATTTTTCATTATTTGAATAGATCATAATGTCATCTAGAAAAATGATTATAAACACATATAAATATGTGTATGATGTAGAAATGTGAAATAATAAACATAAATCAATCACAATGAAAATTCCTATTTCACAGTCTACATCACCTCAAAACATGAGAAAAGGAATATCAAAATCAAAGGAAAATAATGATATTTCACAGTCTACATCACCTCAAAACATGAGAAAAGGAATATCAAAATCAAAGGAAAATAATGAAACAATGTTAGTCTACATCACCTCAAAACATGAGAAAAGGAATATCAAAATCAAAGGAAAATAATGATATTTCACAGTCTACATCACCTCAAAACATGAGAAAAGGAATATCAAAATCAAAGGAAAATAATGAAACAATGTTACCACAGTAGCCCTTGATGCACCATGACGAATAATGGATAATCCTTTGCTTGTTTTGAGGTGATGTAGATTGTGAAAATAGGAGCTTTCATTATGATTGATTTTCATTTATTATTTCACATTTCTGCATTATACATTTCAATTTTTAAGGGTTAATAAACATTCCTTGTGTGGGTCAAGTGTGTGTGTGTGTGTTCTCTCTTCTCATGCTGCAAGGTGATCTTGGAGATCAAAAACACCATTTGATTCACTTTGTCACCCTTTATTAGGAGGCTTGCCTTGGAGACACACCCACTCCAAGGGGGTGGATTGGACTCTAGTGAGTGTTTAGATGAAGTATAAAGAGCGGGAGCTGAATCAAAAGACACACCTCTTGGAAGTTAGAATTTTGACATCTGGGCTAAGTTCCCAAGAAATTTATACCTTGGGGAAGTGAAGATGAAGGGTTGGTTTTCCTCTTCTCTTGATTGCTTGACATTGTTTCACTTTCATATCATGGATTTGGGCCTCATGTATCTTGTGTATATCAAGGACTCCCTTAAAGACGTGTACATCCTAGTTTAAGACCTCTTGGCAACACCTGATTGATTAATTAGACTTGTTCATGTGTCTTGTGTGTCTTCATCTATTTCAACAATTAATTTTATCAGTTTTGAAAGTCAAGTTTTCCATTGTGTCTTCTTGTGTGTTTGATAAAATTCTTGCCAAAGCATCAAAACACAAACAAAATTTTCACTAGTATTTTTGTCATAACCTAGTACTTTAGTCAATAATGGAAGAAAAAAACAACAAATAGAGAGATGGAGAGATAAATAGATAGAGAGATAGACAAGGGGAGAGGGGCAAGGGGAGAGAGAGAGAGAGAGAGAGAGAGAAGAGAGAGAGAGAGAGAGAGAGAGAGAGAGAGAGAGAGAGAGAGAGAGAGAGAGAGAGAGAGAGAGAGAGAGAGAGGTATAAAGAAAGGGAGGATAGAGGGATATAGGGAGAGTCTCTTTCTACCTATCCTCTATCTCTCTATCTCTCTCCTCCATATATCTCTATCTCTCTATCCTCCATCTATCTCTCTTTCCTTATCTAACTATCTATTTTTAACTCTCCCTCTCCCTCTCGCTATATCTATCACTATCTCCTCTACCTATCTCTCTCCCTCTACCTATCCATTTCTCTATCTCAACCTTCCTCTCTCTCCCCCCCCTCTCTCTCTCTAGATCATTTGGCTATAGATGCCTAAAATTGGCTAAAAGACAAACCCCAATTACATAAATTATATTTGTGCATATATAGACCTTTGTGTCTATTCAAGTCATATAGTACTAAGGGCATAGATCTTCAATCAAATCATTCCACATACATATTGACCAAGCACAATAGATTAGCATTAAGTACATATCTTGATCAACACACAATTATAGAGAAAAATTGCACTTACAAGAATATTAATTCCATCTAGGATCAATGAATAGGGGAGATGTCATGGTGGATATAAAAGTCAATCAAATTAAGACCAAGGGTACAAATCATGTGTATTCAATTTACTTTTAGCCAATGCCAAGTAGGTTGCAACAAGAATAGTTCATGCTCATAAATGGAAGTAGGTCAACCAAAGGAGAATCTAGAAGCTTCTCCCACTCTTTGTCCAAGGGCAAATTGATATTCTGTAAGAGTCTAAAGTGGCACTCAAGTTCAATGGTGCATTCATAGGATACCTCTGTTGATTGAGCCATAGATGTTTGTACAAGGACCTCTAACTCTATCAATTTCTTGAGAACTAATTGAACCTCTTTGATAAAAGGAGCTAAGGACCACATGTTGAATATAGTTTCTTCTTGGCTCTTCTCGTTCACTAGTTCTAGAAATTTGGATCTTCTCATTCACAAGGGTTAGATGATGTGGCCTCTATTTTGGCCTTGTAGTATGATCTTGACAAGACCTTGATGTGGTCAAGGGAATCCATTGACTATTTGAGCTCTTTAATTTTTTCCTTTAACCTCTTGACCTCCTCCTTTGATTCTTCTATTATATTCTTTAGGTCAGCCTCTTTTTCTCTTAGGCCCTTGAGTATCTAGGCCTAGGTGTCCACTTGATTATTTATCTTTTCTAGCTCATAATCTTGGCTAGAGGCCTTTTCCTTTAGTGATCCTATTTCAATAGCCTTGACACTAGTTTTAGCCTTTTCATGGATCAATTATACCTCCAAGTTTTCCACCTGCTTTGATAATGCATTCTAGGTGGTTGTCTTAGTTACTATCTATCTTTTCCCTACTGCCAACTCTAATCTTGGTTTAGTCAATTTTGTTTTAACCTCTAGGAGTTGTTATTTAGTTCCTTCTACCTATGTATCTTCAACTTCAATGGCTTGCTCTACAACTGTGGTGACCTAGCCTTCTAATGCCTTTATTTTCACTTCAAATGCTTTAAGCAAATATTTTCAAAGTCTAAAGCACTTTTTGTATAGATTCTCTCTGTTTGTGTGTGTGTGTGTGTGTGTGTGTGTGTGTGTGTGTGTCTATCTCTCTCGATCTCTTGATCTCTCCCTCTTTTTTCCCTATATCTATATATCTATTGATTTATCCCTCTATTTGTTTATCTCTATATCCCCCTCTCTCCCTCACTAAAGGATTTTCAACAAATTCATTTTGTGCATATCCTGCAATCATGGCATTCCATGAGATAACATTTATTTTAGGTGTTCTATTAAACAATTCATGTTCCTTGTCTATGCTTCCACATTTTTCATACATGTCTCACAGGGTAGTTGCAACTACAACATTTGAAAAAATTCCCATATCCTTGATGTTTTGATGGATGTCCATACCCTATTCCAAATATCATATTTTGGCATAGGTAGGGAAGATGTTGGCAAAGGTTGAGGAATTTGAATTTACAATAGCTAATTGTATTTTCTTCAAAGTTTCTAAAGCCTTTTCAACAAATCCATTTTGTGCATATCCTATAGTAATGACATTTCCATGAGACCACATTTCTTTGAGGCATTATGTCATGTCCCTTGTATATGCTTTCACATTTTGTATTCATGTCTCCTAAGGTAGTTGCAAATATAACATCTGATAAAATTCCCATATCCTTCATGCTTTGGTAGATGGCCATACCCTATTCCAAAGACCCATTTTGGCACAGGCAGGGAGGATGCTGGAAAAGGTTGTGAAATTTGGATTTGCATCCACCAATTGCATTTTCTTGAAAATTTCTAAAGACTTTTCAACAAATCCATTTTGTACATATCCTGCAATCATAGCATTCCATTAGATGGCATCTCTTTGAGGTGTTTTGCCAAATAGTTCATGTGCCTTGTCTATGCTTCCACATTTTACATTCATGTCTTCTAAGGTAGTTGCAACTACAACATCTGATGAAATTCTCATTCTTCATGCTTTGATGGATGTCCATACCATGTTCCAAAGATCTCATTTTGTCACAGGCAAGGAGGGTGCTAGAAAAGGTTGAGGAATTTGGTTTTATGCCCGCCAATTGCATTTACTTGAAAGTTTTTAAAGCCTTTTCAAAATAGTAACACCATGATAAAATGAGCATGTACATAAAGAATTTCAAAACATATCATGAATAAATAAGATGAAATTTACTTTTTATTTGGGTCAACATGAGAAAGGTAAGGACTATGTTAGAACTTTGTATAAATACCCCTAAAATGTCAAGAAGTGGAAAATGCAAAGAGTGATAGTGACATAGAGAAGATGGAACATGGGAGGTTACATACAAATAGATGACCTGGAAACACAAATAAAGCTAAATA